>CM028136.1:351770000-356570000 GCA_016271365.2 Neoceratodus forsteri | reverse complement strand
CCTGCTCTCCCTCCTTATGTCCCACTCCTCTGTTATATTCCTTCCTGATTCCCACAACTACCTCCAAACTGCCCCTTATACCCTCCCTACTGCTGTATGGGAGCCTACCCTATCTACTCTAATCTTGCTATGTAAGTTAGTTTAGCTATGAATATTACCTATGGTACTGCAACTTGTCTTATATTGTACTGTATAAAACTGTCTGTCACACTTTACTTGTAAATCTGGTCTAAATATTGTAACTGTATGCATGCTTGCTGTGATTTACTCTGTCAAACCTGTTCATCCAAATATTTTCATGATTGTTGTTACAAATTGTCTGCTGTAACTCCCATTCCCTTCCCCCGGTCGCACCTGGAAATGCCTTCCCCGGTTATCAAATTTTAAATAAAATAAATAAAATAAACAGCTCCCAGCGTGGTGTTATTTACTGCTGCTGAAAAATCCACCTAATCACAGCATTATGCCCATGCCTCAGCCCTTGAAAACAGAGCAGTTGCACTGCAGCCATCTGTCCATGTCCAGTGGCCCCCCAAACTCGATTGCCCCTGTATCAACTCATTGCAGACAAATCATTTACATAGGAATGACCAACAAAAGCTTCAACACTATAACAAATGTGAAAAAAGTAGACATTATAAAAAATATATTGTACAAGACAACAACAATTTTGCTCTGTGTTGATGACATATCCATCTGGGGTAAAGGCTCAAGGCAAGCTCCTCCAGCTTATTAACTGTTTCTTTATTGTTTTGGAAGCCTGTCCAGTCCAGTTGTTTGAACTCAAAACTGTGAGCAACATATTTCTATCAGAATCTAACTTGTTCCACTTACTTTATGATATCATCCTCACTCCCCCCAACACAATATTGTTAAAACTGAATGGTCCCTGGAGGTCCAGTGGCCCCCTGTCCCCAGGTCCCATTTATATGTAAACTCCCTGGTGGGCTAGTGCCAGTCCCACTGAGTGCAACAACCACCCTCCCCCCAATGTAACAGTCACTCCCTACCCTCCAACCCATTGAGAATCCCTGCCCCACACACATCCTCACCCTGGAAAACACTCACAGTGCAATCATAAAAGATCGGTGGCCTGCAAAGCCCTTTGCTCACCACCTCCTTATATACTTTGTACTCCATAAATATTCCTACTGTACATACTCATGATCTCACTCTGTGATGATCAGATGGTGGCTGGCCAAGGATGTGAGCAGAGGGCTTTGTCAACCACTGATCTGCTATGTGCCTTAACTGATGTCTACTCAACTAGCCTTGAAGATTTGAGACCCACAATATGATTATAAAGAATCAGCAAATACCATTACCATATGCTGTTTTATTTTTCTGCAATCCATTTTACAAAAACATACAAACAGTAGAATCTGAGAACAAAAGAAACCATTAAAAACAGCCTCTTGTCTACTGTATGTGACAGCACTTTTTTCCTAGTTAAAAAGACAGTGCACATCAGGTCATCTAGGGATCCATCTGTATTAGGGCTTATATAGATAGGAAGATACTGACCTATTACAATTGTTAACATAAGGAGAAATTCATGATTCTGGCAACAATGCCTCCTTTTCTTACCACAAATACAAATTAGAAAGATTTTGTCTTCATTTGTTTTCTTTTTTTTTGGGGGGTGGGGTGGCAAGGGGATATTTATGTATAGATGCATTAAATAAATTCACCATTTGATACAATATGCTCTCTGTCTTCTGGTATTCATTATATTTTACTACTTTACTTGATACTTGAATTATGTTTCCCTATGATTTAATTACTATGGTCTTTTTTCAATTGTTTTAACATATTTTATCTTGCACGTATTCTACTGTTCTGTATTATATCCCATTTCCCCCTAGATATACCTGAGGAGTGAGCTTCTACTCAGTGTGCCTCTCCTGATGCATGGACTACGGGTCTATTGCACCCATGAAAATGAATTTACAACAGGAATGCAAATGGCACAATAGAACCTTTTCTGCTCAATGAGCTAATTTGCATGCTTAGGCTGAATATGGTCTACGGCTACCGTGGCACTATCCCATTTTGGGCAGTAGTATCTCATGTGGGCCATATGCAGCGTTAGTACATGTAAGTGCAGTGCATATTCACTTAGCTCTGTACTGACATGGGCAGATATTCAGTCAATTAGCACACTCAGTCAGTGTGCCCCAATATTTCTCAGAGCAACCTATGAAATATTTTTGATGCTTGTAGCCACCTCTAAATATGGGGGCCCTTATATTGTTTGTTCTAGTTTTCATGTTATACAATCAGATTTTAAGTCTGGAGAATCACTTTGTCTAACTAAAAAAGCAAGAGTACAAGTTGACCTGAAACAGCGTATTTTCTGAGAAGTCATTTCAGAAAAATGGCCTATCTTCCTCAGTGAAGTAAAGGAAGAAGAGATCTTGCTGAGAAAATTATTTTTACTGGAAAATCGAACTTCATGCAGGAGAGTGAACAATCAATACGATTGAGTACACTATCCTGGGTTTTTTGTTTTCAAGAAGTAAAGTGCTGTGACAAGTTTTAAATGCATTCAATTTTCCTAGAAAAGAGAAATTTACTCAGGCAGTTGAGGGGTTGTGCAACTACAGATGAGGTTAAACAAGTTTCAAGCTTAGTAAACTGGTTCAATAAAGATAAGAAAGTGTGATAAAAAAAATTAGTCCATGATTAAATGTCAGATTAAGGTGGTAGTGGTGGTGGTGGTTTGTGTGTGTGTGTGTGTGTGTGTGTGTGTGTGTGATTATCAGCCTCAAATAGAATTATCTATGGCTGTATCTGCAGGACATCTTTGGCAAAATCAACAGTTTGTATTGAAATAGAAGATGCTGGCCATTTGAAAATTTAGAGCAGGGAAGGGCCATAACGATTCAAAAAACCTATTCCATGTAGGTTAACCTCCCTGTCTTGCCCCTGTCCTACATCCCACCATCCTTGCACCTATTTATACTTCTTATCTCAATGCTGTAACCTGGTAATATATTCCAAAATTTTATTAGCCGTTCTGTGAACTGTTTCTGCTTGAATGCCCACTATGATTAACTTTCTAATCTCTGTTGCTAGCCATAAAAATTCTTAGGTCATGACCCCCATTTTCCAACAAAGTTTGCATCTTTTTCAGTTCAGTAAGTAATTTTACATTACTACAATATGCTGTTGCCTGTTACCCACCTAAGAACTGGATATTGCAAGATATCATTAACAAATCCTACGTGCCCCCATTTTAAATGTTTTTTTTTTAATCCAGCTCATTTTCAAGGGAAAAAAAAACAAGAAAAGGAAGTCCAAATTCCTCAGCTGTCACCTCTCAAACTACAAACAAAAATATTCAAAGATCATACATTCAATTTACTTACTGTAGAAAAGGGTCCAGTTACTGCAACTGTTTTACTTCCCACCTCTACTTATGCCATACAGAAGAGATACAAATCAGGAGGAATACCTAGTTTGTAGCATAATTCATCACCCAACTCTGTGTAACAGATTATACAGTGGTACCTGGAAGCACGCAACTATTCAATCAGATACTGTTAGATGAGCTACAAGTGTTATCTGTGAGCAGTTCACATGTACCTCAAAAGGGTTCATATGCATTAGTCACCAAAAATGTGGTTGACTGTACACTGTGAAAGAAAACAAGAAAAGAAAGCTGGCTGCTTTTCTAAGCATGTGAGTGCTTTTTAAAAAAAACATAATCTCCCTCTAAGATAATGACACAGAGATTCATGAAGGTGAAAATAGCAGATGATAAATAAAGAGACCACTATGGTTTCTGCAGTACCACAAGGTTCAAGAAGCAACAAGAGCACTGCTAACAGGCACGGTTAATCTGATAATGAACTGGGTGGTACAGTTGTGCAAATGGCATATTAATATTCATGTGGTCATTAGCTTGTTACCTGTGCTGCAGAAGATGACATCACAGGCACAACCATAGAGGAGCCTGCAGTAGTGCAAGCACCATGTGGTTTAAAATGGACAAGGAGCATGTGCTATCTGTCTTTAAAGGCACAGTCATCCAATGTGCCGTAGTCAGTCTATATCCCAGATACCCACAGATATAGTATTTTTCTGCCCACAGCTATAGTATCTTTCACGGTCTGTTGAGTTCTTGACTTGGGACCTGGAAGATCACAGGTTCAAACACTGTTAATACCAAATAATCATTGTGTGGCCTTGGGCAAGTCACTTAACATCGCAGTGCACCAAAACACGCTGCTGTGGAAATGAGTTCAGGCAGATGACATACTGCATCTTAGTTTGCTATCCTTGGTAAAAAAAAGTAATTCTAAATATAAAATCAAATTAAACTAAACCTCTGCATCCCTTTCTTCCTCCTCATGGGCTACTTCTGTATGTATGCTGCTTGTACAGTTGCAATTTTGTAGCAGTATTTCATCCCTGTGCAGTCTTGTGCTATTTAAAGACTGCTTGAAATTTCCCTTCTTTAGCACAGCAGATACAATGTGCCATTTTCTTAGAAACATAGAATTTGTTGGCAGAAAAGGACCACTTAGCTCACACAGTCTGCTCTGATGTTCCCTGCCAAATTTATCTCTGCAGACCCTATCTGGTCTCTAGCAACCCTCCTGCCTCCTTTCCTCTTTTCTAATATATTCATATATCTATCTCATGCATATTTGAAGCCCACACTGTTTTAGCCCAAGCCACTTCTGCTGGAAGTGTGTTTTAGGTGTCTACCACACTTGCAGTGAATAAATATTTCCTTACATCTGACATGAACTCCCTCCAGCTTCCTCACTTGCCCCCTGGTGTTTTTTCTCATTTGAAAGAGACTCCCCTTCCTGCATCCTGTTCACCCTGTGATGTACTTGTAGGCCTCTGTCATGTCATGGCACCCTCTCTCTCTCTCTCTCTCTCTCTCTCTGTCACTCTCCCTCTCTCTCCCCTCTCATGGAGGGTGTACATGTTGAGATCTCTCAGTCTCTCCTTATAGGGCATCTCATGCAAAACCTGCACCATTTAAGTTGCCCTCCTCTGGACCACCACCACCTGTCTATGTAATTTCTGAGGTGTGGTCTCCACAACTGGACACAGTGCTCGAGGTAGGGTCTCACCAGTGAGTGATACAGTGGCAACATCATCTCCCTCCTCTTGCTGGCCATACCCCATCCTTTGCACCCCAGCATCCCACTAACTATACCCACTGCACTGACACACTGCCCTGCCACCTTGAGGGTCTCTGATTTGATAACCCTGAGGTCTCTTTCCTGTCCAGTGACTGTCAATATCCACATGCTGTACTCAGCTCCTGTGTTTCTATGTTCTTGGTGTATGATTTTGTGCTTTATCGCATTGAACCTGAACTGCCATGATTCTAATCATTCCTTAAGTTTCCCAAGGTCCATGCACATTCTCTTCACCCCTCCTGAGTGTCCATCCTATTGTAGATGTTGGTACCATCTGCAAAAAGGCTTATTTTCCCTTCCAGTTCTTGAATGTCCCTTATGAAGACATTGAAGAAGATTGGTCCCTGTACCAAACCCTGTGATTCCCCTCTTGTCACCCCCTTTTTATTAGAGTGAGTACTTTTAACCACCACTCTCTGTCGCCTATCTGTTAATCAGTTTCTAACCCATTTCACCACTTTGGAGCCTACTGCTAGGCTATACAACTTCTCTACCAGCTTTCTGTGCAGCACAATTACTAAGGGCTTGCTAAAGTCCAGATATCCCATGTCTACTCCTGTACCATGATCTATTTCCCTGGCACCCAGTCATGACCTTTCCCCTGTGAATCAATGCTACCTGTAGCCTTGCATTCCACTGGATTCAAGATGCTGTGCCAGTCTTTCCTTCAGTAGGATTTCCATTAATTTCAACATCACTGAAGTAAGACTGACCAGTCTATAGTTGCTACTCTCCTCCATGCTGCCACTATTATGTTGAGAGACCATGTCAACCTTTCTGCAGTCCTATGGAACAATATTTCTTTCATGTGAGTTATTGAACAGGGCTGTTAGTATTACAGCTAGCACCTGCTTGGAATTCTTTAAGTACCCTGGGTTGTATCCCATCTTGTCCCATTGCCTTATCCACCTTCAGGACTGCAAGTCCCTTCAGGACTGTTTCCCCCTGAAAATGGACTTGTGACAACCAACACACCCCTCTCCTGATTTCTTCCTGGTGGTCTGTTCCCCTTTCTTCACTGTAAAGACTGAGCAGAAGTACCTGTTTAGCATGTCAGCTTTTTCTTGGTTCTCTTCTTTCTTGGTCCTCTTCTGTGCAGTCTCCACCTTTCACCCTTCTAATCCTTTATATCCCTGCTTCCTGAATTATGTGTTAAAGTATCCTGGAGGTGTGGCTGGTATGTTAATCATGGCCAGGACAGTGAAGGCTGTTCCATTTGTGGTAGTTTTTTGTGCTGCAGTGCCTACATTCCATATAAATTGCACTTCGTGTATATGTTTTTTTTTTTTTTTTATTATTGTGTCTGCATTGCTGGATTTGTTTTTGTGCTCAGTGGTAGTGGTGTCTTGTCTAGCTATCCTTTGACTGGTGTACCACTTCAAGTTAGCTTGTGGTACTTCCGCTGTGTTGGACTGGTGTGCTGTTGTGTCCCACTGACTGGTGTAGTTTACTGAATCATAAGGTATGAAATAGCGTACACTACCTGCAGTAACATTCATGTACCATGTGGTAGTTCATTCATGAATCTAGCTCACTTTAATAAACATGGAGTTAGAAATAATGAGATTACAGTGTTCAGAACCTTATATTTTGCCTAAATGCATATTTGCAGAAAGAAATACAAGCATGAATTAATATTTAAATCTGTTAATATCACAGGGTACAAAGGACTGTAGGGCAATGAAACATGCACTTAGAAATGGAAAGAGCATGAATTCATCTTCTGCATTGGTGAGATCACGGTTTATAAACTGTAGAATAATCTGCTACTGTGAAACTTACACTGTGAAAAAGCAAAAGTGTAAATGAATTAATCTACAAATCTGGTAAAACCACAGTCTACAAGGTAAAATGAACTACTTTTATGAACCTACTGTAGAAAAAGCAGAATGAAGACACATTCCTCCATACTCTAGTTGGAATCATAGCACCTTATTGGATCAGTTTTCTAAACTGAAATTAGAAAAATGCCTCAATATTTAGCTTTTAAAAACATGCAACCCGGCATTGATGACAGCACCCTTTTCCCCCAGTAAAACAACTTTCTTACTTGACCTCATCCCTCTACTTTTGTTTCCCATGTCCCTGTGTACCTATCATTTGCATTGAAGCTATTGTTAATATTTTGCCTTTGGTATCCTTTGATTCCTCAAAATTCAGCTATTGAACTACTGTGTGTTTACTGTTGGTGCTTAGTTCAGGCATGAGTGAAAAGTGGTCCTGGATACATAGCCCACCTCCTGATTAAACAAATAAGTTAAAATCAATCAATAAACATTGCAACAACCTCCTAAACCAGTAATACAATACATAATACAGTACATTATTAACCCAAACTTGCTTTCTAGTTAAACTCTAGTTCCAACCCTCTTGCCTCAGAAAATTCTAAAAAAGGTGGCCATAGTTTAGCCTACTGATCCCTTGTTTCGTAACACGTTAAGGACTGTTTTAAGTCTCACTTTCATTCTGGTTACAGTACCAAGATGTTCCAGTTTTTATTGTTAATAATATCTCTCTCTTTGCTGATAATGGCTAAGTTTCCCTCTTTATGTTTTTCAGACTACAATGGAGCATTTGACACTGTAGATCATTTTTTTCTCTTAGACTGCCTTCACCATTACACGGGGGCCTCTGACATCATCCTGAGCCCATAATGGACTCATATGACATTTGTAGTCTAAGTGTAATACTTCTGTGACTCATAGAGCTGTGCAAAACATGTCAGATCAAAAGAAGCACTGCTTTCATAGAGCTATAGTACTTCACCCACAGAAGCGGGCATCAAAACCTTGACAGCACTTGAATGAGTATTTTATTAAGGAAGATAAAAAAGTACCTATTTGTCATAGTTGTTTTGATGCTTTCTCTGGATGGAAAGGAAGGAAAGAAAAACAGGTCGGTTTTATACAGCAATGTTTAATACACTCCATATCCAAAAGCACTTTGCAAGCTGTGAAGTGCTGTATCATCAGCCACTGGCAAAACACTAGGTGGTTAAGTGAAAGCAGACTGAGTTTAAGAAAAGCTCAGGAAGGTTAAGCACAGAGAGTGTGTGTGTGTGTGTGTGTGTGTGTGTGTGTGTGTGTGTGTGTGTAAAAAAGTGAGTGAGAAAGAGAAAAGAGGGAGAGAGGATGAAGGTTTAACTGTAAATTGCACATTAAGTAAAATGCACTGATGAGATTCAAACCTGGTCTTCCTAGTTCATACAGCAGCTCTCTTTATTAGGTTGAACCACCCTTCTAGGTAACATAAAATGCTGCATATGTCCTTTACCACATCAGCTATAATCAGATTTTTGGGGATTTATTTTCTGCATATGAACTACAATATAAAACAAGTAAATGTCCAATTATAGACCCCAATGCACATCTGTTATATTTGTAGAAACTGAATGCAATATTACTCAGTATCACATACCCTGTTGTGCCTTATTGTTTAATTATTCAACTGCATAGCAAGCAATTCAGCAGAACATGTTGTACAGTATGTAAAGCAGGCTTTGCCAAAACACAAACTGATGAACAATAGTCTCTGCAGCCGTTATTTCTTTCTTTATTTGTTTTTATTTAAGGATTTGGAGAAAACCTTTGAGCACAAGCTCTTTTCCAAAGGTTCCACATTAGGTTGACAGACAATAGACTTATTACATCAGGCAGGTATAGAAAATACATAGGTTACAATATTACAGAGTTACCACTAGTACCATGGAATTAGTACAGCATTAGGAAAGGATAAAGAAAAGCAGTGGTGAGCTACATGGGGAAAGAAAAGGAGGACCCCCTTTTGAGTTGACAGGAGACTTAGAAAGGGTAAGCAGCCTTGGGTTGGGGCTTTGTCAAAAATAGGAGGGTGAAATAATGCCTGGAATGAGGGGGGAAGGGGAAGGTGGTACCAGAGGGGAAAAAGTGCTTGACTAAATGGTCATAAAGGGGAAATGAGGAGGGAAGTGGTGTAGGGTTGGCATTATGATGAATGGTGGTACTCGGGAGGGAACAGCAGGGGTGGCATGCTGAAAGCCACATGGTGTGGAGTTGGCCCTAGGCATGTCAAAAGAGGTGGTGGACAGGAAGGACCGAGGGGAGGCAGAGAGAAACAGATTGGATACCTAGTGTCAGTTCAGGGAGCAAGGTGTAGGTTAATGGAGGGGGAGAGTACCAAAGGAGGGGAGGAGTGGCTACTACCGAGAGCGGACACTAGCTGTACAGAGGAACAAGGTGCAGCAGGGCTGCCATATGAGCAACTTAGGAGGCTAAGGAGGGAGAGGGACTAGTCTTCAGAGGCAGTCACACTCTATGATTGATTTAAGGTATTGCCTTAGTCCAGTTTTGAAGTGTGATATGTATATTGAGGTTTGAATGGGCACAGGGATTTTGTTAAGCCACTGAGGGGCCCCATAGGCAAAGGTGCATTGTCTAAGTGCAGTTTGATAGAAAGGTGTTGCTAGGGCCCCCCTCATCCTACCTCTGGTGTCATAGAGGATAACAATCAGGGAGAGGATGTTGGATACACGGGGAAGGGTTGCCCAATAACACCTTCTTACCCTGGAGGCAGGTTTGGAACTTGTCCTGTTCATTAGAGGTAACCAATTAGTCCATTCATACAGAGAGCAAGTGTCTGTATGACAATCCACAGCCAGGGTGAGCCTAATGACTTTACTGAGAGCAATATGAACCCTGTTTAGTGCCATATCCATTGCCGCTCCACAGACCACCAGGCCATAATCAGTGGTTGATAGGATGGAGCTGCACACAGAGGTGGAGGGCCTCAGGGGTGAGATATTTCCTGTTTCTGTACAGGACACCTAACTTGGTCTTTACCACCTTAACCACTGAGTCAATGTGTTAGGTGAAGGTGAGGATGCCATCTAGGGTGACTCCCAGGTACTTGAACGAGTGCACTTGTTCCAACAGTTCTCTGACTATGTTGGAGATGATGAGGGAGAGGACCTCTTTTTGTGTTGGGGACTGGATGTAAGCATGGCCTTGGTCTTTTTATAATTTAGTAGATGTTTATGCCTGAAGAACCAGTCCTCTAGTTTGTTTAAAGAGTTCTGTAGTTTAGATTGGAGGGCATCATGGGATGTATTGCAGTTGAGAAGTACTGCATCATCAGCATATAGGATAAATGTAGTTTCACATGCTTTAGGAAGATTGTTTAAAAAAAGGCTGAAAATAGGGTCCCCAGTATTGACCCCTGGGTGACCCTGCTTTCAATTAGGATGGGTGGGGATTTACTAAATTGGTTGGACCACAGGAATGTGACTGGGAGTGGTCACTTAAGGTGTCCGGCAAAACCTTGAGCTCAAAGATCTGGGATGGTGAACTTTAGTGGTGCCAATCAAGGAGGGTGTCGTTGCCTGTCTTATAGTTCTGCCTGGTGGGGCAGGGGACAAGTTGGGTTCAGTTGGAAGTAGCAACCACTTCTCTGAAGGGGGTTGATTCCTTGCCAACTCAGTTAATGTTAAAGTCACCTGTGATAATGAGTTCTGTGCCCTTAGGGAGAATGGCAATTGCATCCAGAATTGTAGGGAGGCCTTCTCTGGCTTTTTTGGGGGTAGGTAGACCATGGCAATGATTAGAGTCTTGCCATGGTGCCCGACCTGTGCTTTTACTGTTAATAGTTCATAATCCTCTGCCACTACGGTAACAGGGAGGATGAAGCATTGTAGCAATCCCCTGGCATTGATGAGGCATCCTCCACCTTTCTTGCCCTTCCTGTCAATCCTGAAGGCTTGGTACCCAGGAAGTGCTAATTCATTATCTTTAATCTTGCTTGACAGCCAGGTCTCCAACAGGCAGAGAAATTTGGGGGCAAGATGGGTCATCCATGCCTAGAGCTGTTCGAATTTGGAAGTTATGCTGCAGATATTTAGTGCAGATATTCTCAGGCCTTTGATCTTTCATCCTCTAGCACCTGACAAAGATGGTGGGCCTGGGTTGGCATGGATATTTCCAGATAGGGGCAGTAGCATGAAAATAACCTTCCTTGCCATAAGCTGATGCTTATTGTGGTCCATATCTTCCGCTGCCTAAACTTGCTATGAGAGAGGAGGGTGGCCACCAGAGGTAGCTTTGTGGGGGAAATAATCATTAATATGCTGAAGCTGGGGGTGGATGTAGGGGGCCCAGGGTTTGTTGGTGGTATGCAGGTAGAGTACAGCTGGTATCCAAGCAAGGCAGTTGCCGTGGGCATGGTTGACAGCCCATAGTTGCCAAGATATGATTTTGGAAGAGGTGGCAGTGGTCCATTTCAGTACCAAGGGCCAATGGCACCAAAAGAGGTTACAAAGAGAAGGAGGAGAGTGCATCCCATGTTAGAACAGCAGCAGCTAGCACGGTGAGATCCTGCCAGCACTGCTGTGGAATGGGTTGTAGTAGATGTAATGTCTAATGTCTACTATATAACATAATGAAAAGCACAGGCGAGAACATCTTTCTTTTTGAAATTAGTATCAAATAATAAAAATTATTCCTTATAGACCAGCAAGTCAACAGCTGCAGAGAAGGTGGAATGTAGTTTTGGATCAGGTAACAAAGACACAGTAGTTACTATAAGATTAACACCGACAAGTGTTAGGCCCTATAACTGCGTGCTGTATTTTTAAGGAGAGTTGCGATCTTAGTGAGGAGGAGGAGGATGAAGATTGCCTAGGGGTGGTGCCACTGGAGAAGGGAGAGTATTTAGTAAAGCCTGGGGGTAGGGGGAGGGGGAGTGGGTGAAAAAAATCAAGCTGGAAGGAGAAGGAAAGAAAACTGACGAACTCTGCCCCTTCCCCACACTGGTCACTCTGCCAGTTATTAATTTCTCTGCCTTACCTACAAACCCTTTCCTTACACCCCCCCTGCTGCTGCTGCTGTCCTCCTCAGACATCCCGGTGCCAAAGCACAGATGACCCCCATTAACTCCTCTTCTAGCTCCAAATAATGCCCTGCATTTACCACCTCTTTACCTCATGCTTTGTCTTTCCCCGCCTGCCCCCACTGAGCTTGCTATTGTACTCTAGCTGTATTTAATCCTCTGTGTTTCCCTCCTTGTTCCACAGACAGCCCATCTGTGGGCTTCCCAAGCTGCTCCTGTGGCCTTGGCTCTCTCCGAGCAGGCCACAGCTAACAGGCTCCACCGACTGACCCCCAGACAGATTCAGTACCACTGGACCTCCGAAACTCGTGGTTTTGAATGCCACTGTTTTGACTGGATGCCCAGTGGAGGAACCAGGCACTGACTGGCAGCTGTACTCCTTGGATGATTTTCCAACGCCTGGTGCTTCCTGGTCTCAGGAAATCTCTTTCTGTGCTTTGTTCTGGACTGAATTTTTCCTTACCCCCTCCCCACAGTATTAAATAGCCCTTACTCCACCTTCCTCAGCCTAGCAGCAGATTGGTCACTCCACTGCTGCACATTTTCATGCTATTGGCCTCCCTGTCTTCAATACCTGACTTGACCCACTTTCTTACCGCCCCTTTTTAAAGCAGTCCCACAACAGGATCCCACATTTCCTCTCAACCTTTTCTCCAGCCACTCCATCTAACTCCTCTCAATTACTGCTCTACCTGCCCTATTGTTTGGGACCTCACCCTAATTCAACTATATACCCTTTCAACTATAAACCAGCTTGCAGTTAAGCAGGCCAGCAACACCAAACAAACTACCTTGGGGTGAACCACCTACTACTACTCGTCACTACCTCTTTTGGCATTGCTGGTACCATACATGTCCTTTTGTTCTGCAAATTTTGGA
Source organism: Neoceratodus forsteri (assembly GCA_016271365.2). Classification (NCBI taxonomy): domain Eukaryota; kingdom Metazoa; phylum Chordata; order Ceratodontiformes; family Ceratodontidae; genus Neoceratodus; species Neoceratodus forsteri. The sequence goes on along the minus strand of CM028136.1, from coordinate 356,557,098 downwards.
CTCCCCGCTGTTCTGTCTAACCTTTTATGTGAATCCACTTTATTAACCCTCACTCTCCTTCTCTCCCTCAGCCGAGAAACTGACGCCCAGGCTCCCAGCTCCTAAGCTGCGGATTCCAGCTACAGGCGTCGGCGCCCCTCTAGCCGATGCTCGAGACCGCAGACATGGACCCAAGGCCTACAAGCACGGAAACTGCCGCAACTTTTCGACCGCCCCCCACCTCCGCTGATTATTAAATACAGTAGCTCCTGCCAAAATATTAGTCCACGCCCTGGCGCAGTGCCAATGAGAGACTTAGCCGTGATCCCCTCTTCTCTATCCAGCCTCACGGGATCCAACTCTCAGGGCCTCGCCTTACTAAAACACATAGGCTCTCCTTGGCTGTGCCTTCACCACTAAATATCTTTAATGCTATCAAATTTGGGTCGACCTGGATCGAAAGCTACTGATAAGCTGCATTAATCCAGCAACCCACTGGGCCCTGGGCTAATGGTGGGTCCTTTTGAGGTACCATCATGTCGGGCCCTATGGCTCCTTTTACTGCCCCTTCTTCTGCTGATACCAGCTGCCCAGCATTGGACACCTGAACTACCATCATGTTTGGTCTACAACAGCACCTTGTGCTGTATACCACATGGCAACGTATCCTTTAATTGCCTCCGTGATTCCAAGTACCAGTACCTCGAGCCCTGCTCTTGGACCACACATACCAGTAGTACTTATAACACTCCCCCACCACAAGGCCCACCTCCCACCACACAGACTTCTATCTCCTCCCCGCCTATTGTGGTAGGGGTACTAGCTCTTGCTACAACAGATCAGCTCTTCTATGGTGGCTACTTTCCAGTCCCTAAAAACATCAGATCTACTAGATGGGAGAAAGGCAGGAATTACAAGCTTATAATTAGCGCTCTTAGAAAAATCCTACTTATCCTCCTGCTTTGTTCAGGCAACGTAGAACTGAACCCTGGCCCTCCAGAAGCTATTGCTTTGCCAGCAGAATTAGCAAATTTAAAAGGAATATGCTTCTTGCATATTAACGTATGTAGCCTCCTTAAAGAGATAACCTTAATACAAACCTGGGTAAATCATACCTCTCCTGACATACTTGTGATTTCCGAAACTTGGCTTAGACCCAGCACCACTGATAGAGAAGTAAACATACCCAACTATGCCTTGTTCAGAGCTGATAGGCATGCCAGAGGAGGAGGGGTAGCTATCTACGTTAAAGACAAATTTTCTGCCTCCTGCTTATCTTGGCATCTGTCGCCAGCATTCGAATGCCTAATTCTCAAAGTGGAAATTACACAGACTACTGCACTCTGCGTAATAGGATGCTACAGACCACCGTCTGCTGGCCTACAGCTTGTGTCATATCTAAGTGACAAGTTGGGATGGGGCTGCCAGAAACTATTATTTTAGGAGACCTCAACTTTGACTGGCTCTCTAACACAGCTGCCCCCCTTGCATCCTTCTGTGATGAACATGGGCTGACGCAACTTATTACTGAACCAACACACCAAACGTGAAGAACCCCAGTAAAAGTACACTTTGGATGTGCTAATGGTGAGCAAACCTCATCTCTTCTCCCACGCTGATGTCTTCTTTTCAGACTCCAGTGACCATTGTTTTATTATGAGTAAGATCCACCAACAACCCAGCACCCATCAGCAAGTTCTCTATGAAGAGATCCAGGCGCAACTTCAATGAACATGCCTACCTAAACGAGCTTAAGTACTCCCCTGAGTGGCAAGATTTCTACCTGGCCAAAACGACACGTCAGCTTACAATATCTTCCACAACATTCTATCAAGGGCCCTTAATAAGTATGCTCCCTTATTAAAGTTCGAACTAGGACCAAAACCTGTAAATGGTTCACCCTCAGATCAAGTCCTTGCTTCTAGAAAGAGATAAGCTCTGGAAAAAGCACGCAGACTGAACACTGCAGAGGATTGGAACCAGTTCAGGAGACTACAAGGTATGTACCAAAACAATCAGAGAATGAAGGCCACCTTCTTCAAATCTGAACTCAACTCTGCCACAAAGAGCCCAATCAAGCTCTGGAACACAATCAGTGATCTGCTAGGCCACTCCCAGGAAATTCACTCCCGACCAAGATTACCTCTGGCAACTTGACTATAACCGAAAAGATGGATATACTTGACGCATTCAATAACCACTTTGCTACTGCAGGCATGGCATTTGATAACTCCCCTGCAAACATACTTTGCTCCCAGACTGCCAGCCAACTGCCTGAAATTCCAATAGCTTTGCCGCCTTTCTCACTTCAACCTGCCACACTGAAAGAGGTAGAGGACCTCTTGCTTCAGTTGGATACTAGAAAAAGTGCTGGGGCCGACTCCCTTGACCCTTACTTCCTAAAAATTGCCTACCACGTACTAGCAATACCCGTCACCCACCTTTTTAACTTATCCCTGTCTCAGGGCACCCACACCTATATGGAAGACAGCACATGTCATACCACTGTTCAAATCAGGTGACCGTGGCGATCTCAATAACTACAGGCCAATTCCTCCTCCTTCCGGTCCTGTCCAAGCTCCTAGAGAAAATTGTAAATGCACAGCTGAGGACTCACCTTGAGTCTAGGAACAGCTAATCCTATGCAGTCCAGATTCGGAGCTAAACATAGCACTATCTCAGCCCTCGCCAAAGTTACTAATGACTGGCAGCGTAATCTTGAGAGCAAAACTTTATTTGTGCTGTTTTCCTTGATCTAAGCAAGGCTTTAGACACCGTCCGACCACAGTCTTCTCCTCTCCGCCCTTCAAACCATAGGTGTGGACCCCTCCTCTCTGCGTTGGTTCACTGACTATCTTACAGGCGCCTTCAACAAGTTAAAGCCGAAGGAGGCCTGTCCCCTTAAAAACTCTGCAAGAGGGGTACCTCAAGATTCTATATTAGGGCCCTTACTTGCAATCTACATTAATAACATCGACTACTGTATAAAAGAAGCCAACATCCATCTGTTTGTAGATGATTAGTGTTCTCACGTGAGTCGCCAACACCTGAAGCTGCCTGCAATGATCTACAGTCAGAATTCAACCTTTAGCAAAGCCAACTCCTCCAAAAAAAGCTACTCCTTAATGCCAAAAAACTAAAGCGATGGTCCTCTCTCCTTTATCCATTACAGCTAACCCTGTGTCCAGTGGGACAGTTCCCAAATTACCACAGTTCTAGGTGAAAACTAGAATTTGTTACAAAATTCAAGTATCTGGGAGTTTGGATAGACCAAAGACTCTCCTTCATTGAACATATCGAGGACTTGCTAAACGACTTGCAAAGGCTTGGACTGTTTTTAGAATCAGCCAATTTCTCACCAGAGATGCCAAGAAACAACTGGTCCAATCCATTTTCCTATCATTGCTGATTACGCTTGACTTCTCTCTACAGCCAATGCCCCAACTCTACATGGCTAAACTGGACACACTCTACCATCGAGCACTGAGGTTTATAACGACTCCCTCTCGACACACATCACTGCACCCTATATGCGTGCAGTGGGATGGACATCACTATAGTTCAGGCGCCACAGAACGCCGCCTTCTGACCTATAGAGCCATCTCTAATAAGCTGCCTACTATATCTCCTGCTGTCTTCCCTGAGTATAATTGGGAAATATGAGTTAAGAAGTTACTCAGCTATTACACTTAAAGTACCCAAAGCAAAATCCACTGGCAGGGCAGCCATAAGCTTCTGTGCCACCTACCTTATGGAACGATCTACAAAAACCTCAAATTACGACTCTAATCGTATAAATGCTTTCAAGATGCTTTATTTCCGTACAATCAGAGAAGTATGTAACTGCTTCACCCACTCAGACCCAGTACCGGTGTCTGCACTGGTATATAGCCACGCCTAGACCCAATTTTAAGTACTGACCCCCACCAGCTTGCTTCTCACCAGCCTAATTGTTCTCTCTCTTATCCCCCTGTCTTATCAACACTAGACCCATCCATCCCCTTATTCTTCCTTTCCCAATCTCGGATAGGAGCTCACTACCCTGGGTTGTGACGTTCTACCATGCCCCATACTTTATAGCATTCAATCCCGGGGCTCACACATACTCCTTTTCTCCATCCACCTTCTCTACATCCAGCTTTACCAACTCCTTTCTGTGCACCGTGCCCTCCTAGCCTTTCTCCCCTACTCCCTCCCTCTCTTCCCCTCTACCTTCACCTCTACCTGGTGTATATTTTTATTTTTATTTTTTTCTTCCGTTACTTCCTCCTGCAACCTTAGATAACCTGCTTTATCTTCCTATAGATACTTCTATGTATGTAAATACCGTGTAATCGGTACAATATCTGCATAATTCTATGTACATATGAACTTCTTTTTCTTCCTCTCTGTAAAGAGTATTATCTATATTGCCTTGTAAATACCTGTGTTGACCTGTATATACAATTGTTCATGCTCCACCCAGGTCCATCTTGCAAATGAGCTTCTGCTCAACGATGAACGCCTGGTTAAATAAAGACTTGATTGATCGATCGATTGATTGATTGATTGATTGAAATAAAACTAGTTGTAGGGCACAGCTTAGAACTGTAACACAATGAAACATGGTCTAAATAGAGGAGTGTTTAAATAATTCTAGCTGGAAGGAGAAAGGGAAACAGAAATGGGATTAGTTGCAGGGCATAGCTTAGAAATGTAACACAAATGAAAGCTGGTTTAAACAGAGGAGTGTTCACAAAAAGCTATATCTCTTTAAACTTAGTTTCTGATCCAGGGTAAAATACCACAGGAGCTTAAAACAAAGAGAGCTGTAATACTTCAAATCCTAAAATCTGCATGCTGAAAGATTCTGCACTTGAAACTACCCTTGGGGTGCACAATTGCTGTAGACAGGCTTAGAGTCACATTTAAATTAGGATTCACAGGACAATTTGATGAAACTTAACCAGTATCAGAATCAATAAATAAAATTAGTTTAAAGTCCAATAGGATCGGGAGTAGCAAAGAATTAAAGATGTGAAACAGCCAATCAGCAGGCAGAAATTATGGTTCTGGCCAATCAGAGTGGAGATGCCAGAAGTTTGAGCAGCATACCTTCGGTCTGGTGATTGGTGGGCAGTAGAGTGAGGAGGTAGCCGTTACAGTTGGTGTAGCCACAATAGCCCAACTGAGAATTAACTCATTTTAGAGTGCCGTTCTTATTTTACAGTCAGGAATAGTAAGGCAAGGAAAGACTATTGCCTAAAATCACACAATGAGCAAGTGGCTCTTTTGGAAATATTTTTAGCAGCTATCAAACATTTATTTTGCTAAGTTTGCCATTTAAATTGCTTCAGGAAAGGCAATCCATGCACGGTTCCACTGCTGATGGATACCTCACTCCACTTTCAGTAGTTTCCCCTAAGCACAGTCCTCTGTTTCCTGCACCCCAAGCCAGCTGGTAATCCACATTGCATATGGATCATGTCTACTGCACTGGTTTACTTTGCCAAGAAGCTTGCCATGTACCACTGGACTTGTTGAAGTCCTGGTAGACTATGTTCATGGTCCTGCCTCTGTCCATCTCCTTGGCCACCCCCTCATAAAAGGTGATCAGATTGGCTTGGCATGATCAGCCCCTCATAAAACCATGCTAAAGGGGGGAACAACACTGGCTGTAACCAAGCGATCCATTATTCTCTCCTTGATAACTGCTTCCAGAACCTTGTCCAGCACTGATGTCAGGTTGAATGAACATGTAGTTGCCAGGTATGACTTTGCCCCCTTCTTGACGACTGGGACAACTTTGGTCACTTTCCAGTTGACTGGTAATGCACTTGTCCAGACAGAGCTTTGCAAGATTATTCCGTGACCATGCAATTGTTTCTTTATCTCCATTATGGTATTGGGGTGTATCTTATCTGCACCACAAGACTTACCAGGCTTGATTTTTGCCAGGGAGTCAACTACCAGGGCAGGCAAGATCACCAATGGCTGCATTGTTACTACCCTTAATGTTATGGCCTGAACCAATGAGACCCCCACCAGAAGTCCTGTGCTGAACACGGAATAAAGAACACATTAAGCATCTGAGCCATCACATCTGAAGCTCTCACAGGTTGCTCCCAATCTCTGATTTCAAAGGCCCAGTCCCTTCATTCACATTTATCCTTCCATTTACAGTATGTACTGGGAGAAGATTTTGGTTTTGTCTGCAGTTCCAGCTGTCATCCTGGTTTTCTGTTCTCCCTTAACTGTTTTAATTCTAGTTTTGAATTCCCTCAGTGCTACTTTCTGGTCTGAACACAACATTTCACTTTCTAGCAGTCATAAACCTTTTTGTTCAGAATCAGTTGCCTTAGATCTTGTTGAGTCTGGTGGAATGTTTTTGCCCATTTCCCATTATTGCTTAAAAGGATGAAGACCAATGCAACTGCTTTGAGAATTTTCTTCAAAAAGTCCCACATGTGCTCTGTGTTACTAGCCTCAAGCTACCATTCTAGACCTGTGGACACCATTTTCTTCATCATGGCACAGTCTGCCTTTCTAAAGGTCCTGTTCATGGTAGCTGAGGTACACATAGCTGTCTCTGTCACTAGGAAAAGATTACCCAAATTGTGGTCAATGCCTCACACAAGTTCCTTAACTTTTACATTAGAGATGCCCCCATCCCCACTGCTGATAACAAGGTTGAGGATAGTTTCAAATCCAGTATCCTGTCAGACATGCTGCTCTAAATTTGGTCTTAATCCTGCAGTTAATCTCATAGGTTCATACTCATACTAAGGTTAGAAGAAAGAGCTAGTAGGCCAAAGCCCACAATGCTCCTGTGCTAGGCCATAGAGTAGAATGTTAAATCATACCCAGACATAATTAGCATTTTGAGACAATGTTTAAAAATCTCTTTAGTATTACTTGTTACTACATCAGATGGAAATCTATTCCAAGGCCCAATAGTTCTTACAGAAAAGAAAAACTTACGATTATTATGTTTAAAAGATTTACCAGTTAACTGGAGGACATGACCTCTAGTATTATGTATTGATGACTTAAAAGAAAATACTAACTCAGTCATGATATAGGGGTCATGAATAATGTCATATAGGAGGAGAAGGTCACCTCTAATGCGTCTGATAGTAAGAGGCATTAGTTTCAATGTATCCAACCTAAACTTATAAGATGAGGATTCGAGACCAGATATTTTTTTAGTGTATTTTCGCTGAACCCTTTCAAGAGAGTAACTATCTGATTTTTTAAAAGGACACCACAACTGTGAAGCATATTCAAGATGGGGACGGACATAGGACCTGAATAGGGGTAACAACACCTCCTGATCTCGAGATCTAATATTACGCAAAATAGACCAAATAATTTTATCAGATGTACTAATAACCAAATGCATATGCTTGGAATATGCTAAGTCATCTGAAATGTTTATACCCACATCCTTCTCATCATTAGTGGCACACAATGGTAAATTGTCCAGAATATACTGGAAATTTAAATTATTAGAACCCAAATGCATTACTTTGCATTTTGTAGAGTTTAACTTCATGCCCCATTTATTAACCCAGGTACTAATAATATCAAGATCATGCTGAATACAAGATATTTGGTCTAAATTAGAACATGGTCCTCTGATCTTCACATCATCTGCATATTTAATTTTAAATGAAAGGCAGGAATTAATTAAATCAGATATAAAAGCCTGAAAAAGACAGGGACCAAGAACCGAGCCTTGTGGAACACCACTTAAAACTTTACCAGAGTTAGAAAATGCCCCATTAATCATCACCTTTTGAGTTCTGTTTGAAAGCCAGTTATGAATCCATGTAATTATATGACTATTAATACCAAGACCTGTGAGTTTTTGAATTAGAGCCCAGTGTGGCATGGTGTCAAAAGCTTTACTGAAATCAATAAAGACAATGTCACAGGCTAACCAGTTATCCAAACAAGAACTTTAATGTTCATAAAAGCAGAGCAAATTTGTCAGACAGCTTCTACCCTTCTTAAAGCCATGTTGTTCCAAATCAGATGCATCAATAATAGGGGCAATAATATCCTTTAGTAGACTTTCTAACACCTTACATATGGATGAAATCAAACTAATCGGCCAATAATTTTCCCATAGATGTTTTGATTCCTTCTTATGTATTGGTACCACAAACGCCTCTTTCCATTCACAAGGGATAAAATGATATTGTAAAAAAAGGTCGAATAAACGTTTGAGTGGAAAGGCAATATGTTTAGATAATAGGTAAAGTAAATGCCCTGCTATATTGTCTGGGCCTGAACAAAATTTACCTTTTAGTAAGTGTAGTATTTTAAGAATAGACTCAACTGAGAATGTGATAAAAGTATCTGATGGCGAAATCATAGGTACAGATGATTGAACTTCTGATGCAGAGGAAACTTTACAAAATTCATTATTAAATACATCAGCCATGGCTTTCGGCTCATGGATAAGTATGTTTTCTGTTGTAAGAGGCCCCACCACACTTGGACTTTTCCTGAGGGAGTTTATATAAGAGTAAAATTGTTTGGAATTAGACTTACTAGCTGTTGTTGCCAATTTCATTTCCCATCTAGATTTGGCCCTACGGATGTCTAATTTACACCTCCTACTTGATTTTAAATATGATTCCCAATTAGAAGTTGTCCTATTCTTTAGGTAGTTGCAATGTTTTTTAATTTTTATATTTATTAAACATTTTATGTTTTTATTCATCCATCTAGGAGTCTGTTTCCCATTATAATTCTTATTTTATGATGGAATGTAAGTATCACAAAGAGTCGAAATAAGTGATTTGAAAAGTACCCAACTTTGATATAAGGACTGGTTATCAAAACAAGATAATCAGTTTATTTTTTTCAAGGTATAGATTGATACTGTGAAGATCAGCTTTGTCATACAGGTATATAATCGAATAATTAGTATTAAAGACAATATGCCTCTGCAAGTTAAATAAAATAGAATTATGATCACTGCTGCCAATTGGTGATGAAATATGCACATCCCTAATATCTAAGGTGGTACTACTCAGAACAAGATCTAATATATTATTACCTCGGGTTGTAGAAGTTATCCATTGCTGTAAGTCCAATTCTGAACAAGTGGACAAAAATTTATTACTAATACTGCTAGATGTTGTGAATGGCTGCCAATTTATATCTGGGAGATTGAAATCCCTGTAATAACATAACCCATTTGAGTAGCTATTTAAAATTCGGAAAGAATGGCATCCATAATTAAACTAGATGAGTTTGGGGAACATAACATGTCCCAAGGATAATAAAATCCTGTTTGGATAGGAAAATTTTAAGTCAAAGACTCTCAGTTGGGAGATTATGAATTTTTATAGAACTAGAAATATTGACTGAGTTGATTTTATTGTTAATAAATGAGGCAACACCTCCACCATTTCTTTCACTTCGATTCAGATAATAAGAGATATATCCATGGAGTTGCTTGATCCAGTGGGAGTTATAATCACCCCGTGTTTCACAAACCGTAATAATATCAAAATCCTTATTTGAAATCACAGTTTGTAACTCATCGAATTTCTGTGTCAAACTTCTCACATTAAAACTAAGAAACGGGGGTGGGGGTAGGAAGAAGTAGGCTGCTGGTTAACTAGGATCTGCAGCTTATCCAGTAGGTAGGGAAATGGGCAGACTGGGTGGGCCAAGTGGTCCTTATCTGCCGTCAAATTCTATGTTTCTATGTTTCTATGTTTCTATGAGTGAGATGAAGAGGTGTGTACATTTGCATTCCCCCTCCCCCCCAACCTAACCTTTCAATATGTCAGCCTATGACTGGGATACTGAAGTTTCCCAAGATTGGCTATAAACAGATCAGAGTATGTAGTAAACAGATCAGAGCAGATAGCTGCAGAGGCATTGAAATCACTGAGAACAATGAGGCTTGATGACTCCAGCAATGGAAGGTACCCACTGCAAAAACTGCTGCAAGAAATTACCCTCACAACTACTGTAAGTGGGTAATAAACCAAGAGTGCTCTCCAATTCAAATTAGCACTGCAGGAGAGGGACACACAGTTAAAGATCCCCATTCCTCCACTGATGACAAGTGCATCTCAGTCCTGTAAAACAAAAATATGGCTACACAGCCACCAGTGCCATACAGTATATTATTTCACATACATATTTTTGACAAAATACATCTTTGAATACGATCATTACAATTTTGGAACTTTGAATCTAGATAGTCATTTTGTTTGGATAACTTATTTAGTTAACTATGGATGTTACAGGGTCAAAATTGTCAGTGTGGTATGGTGGCTAATGCACCAGCTTGGGAACTGGAAAATCAAAGGTTCAAACTATATCAATGCCAAATACTCACCACATGACTTTGAACAAATCACTTAACCACTCAGTACTCCAGTACACTCAGTTGTGGGTAGGAGCAGGCCACTGCTGGAAAAGGGATGTTGCACATCAGCTGGGCTATCCTGGGCAAATACTCTTTAAAAAAGATTATGTTGCTATCTCACTAAACCCTTGGGTACTTATTTAGTTACTTTAACATTGCCATGAACATTTTTTTTTGTATTTAGTGAACTAAGTTTATATACATTATACAGTACTTATTTGACCAATTATTCTTAATGCCGAATAGGATGAGGTTAAGAACAGTTTGTCAAAAAGTCACATTATTAAAATAATCCATGCATCCAGTAAACAGTGCTGTTTGATATGATAAGGAAAAAAGCAAAACACACACACACACACCACACACACACACACACACACACACATCAACAGTAATAACCATTTATTGATTTGTAATCAAAGTTGTTATTATTTTATCTTTCAAAGGTCACACAACTGAAATACACACATGTTCCATACAGTTTCCATTACTGGTGGGTAGAATCTCTGCCAAGGATATACAGCACTAAACTAGCTTTAAAAATGTAAGCATATTCCATTAATCATTTGTTATCAGATTAACATAAATACTAATATTACAATGTAATGAAAAGGTGCTAGCTAGCTGGAAGGTAGGATTATTGTCTGGTCTATATAGCTGTGTAGGTACATTTCATAGGTGGGTTCACCCTGGGTTGGGTTGGAATTGTCCAGGGCCATGGAATCCAAGGGTATGGTAATCTGTCGTCTATTATCTTCTGGGACTACTGGTGGAAGGGGGGTGTTAGCAGTCTAGTTGGGTGATGATCTTTTAGATAACTGGGGATGAAGTGCCATAAAGTATATTGCAGTGGATGAAGGTCAGATATCACCCCCAAATGGCCATGAAGTCCTTCTCCTTTCCTTTCATACAGTACTGGATTCTTTCATAGCTGGATGTTTTCCCTAGTTCAGTTAGCCACTCATTTGGGTCCGATGAAGACTGATATTTCCAATGGCACAGGAGGATCTTTGTTGTTGTAAGGGCCCCTGTGAGCCATCTGTTCTGTGGATCCCAGGAGTGAACAAGTACCTCTGGAACAAAGGAAAAGTTGATTCCCAGCACCACTAGTGGGGGTGTGAGGGTGATTGGTTTTGTGGTTACTTGCCAGCATACTGTCTGGACAATGACCCAAAAATATAATAGTTTGGGGCAGGCCCATAGTATATGAGTGATTGTTCCTAGGTGGGGTCTACATCTTCAGCACTTAGCTGTAGGCAAGATGACCCAGGCGTGCAGTTTGGCTGGTGTTCTGTGCCAGTGGTGCAGGATTTTCTGCTGAATTAACCTATTATTGGTGTCTTTAATAGCTTGTGCTAATTTTCCCCAGCATGTTCCACAATCTTGGGGGCGAATTGCATGTGCCAGCTCACTACTCCATTGGGCTCTGACTGCATCTGAGGGGAGCGGTAGAAGGCAGAGGAGGTGTTTGTAAATGTATCCTGCTCTCATTTCAGAGAGTGAGGTTGGATGTATCATAGCATCCAGGACATTTGTGGCTCTGCCATGTTGTGAGGTCCTAACTTGGTGGTCAGAGAGTGTCTTATTGCTGCTTGGGTATCCCAAATTGGTCTTATAACTGTTGGAAGGTTTTGAGAACCTTACTTGATCCACCCACCAGCAATTGGAGTGTCAAGATGCCCCTGTTCTTCCAGTCTCCCCAGTTTATGGTGGCTCCTCCAATAAGTAAACAAAGGTTGAGCCATAGGGGCTGCTGGAGGGACTGGGTGTGGATTCACACTGTGATCTTAGCTCCTCTTTGCCACTCTTTGCATGAGTGTTCAACTGAGTGTGTGCATGGGAGGGTTCCCTTTCCAAAATTGTTCTACAAAGCAGTTCGTGTTGTGGAGGGGCAGACATCCATTTGGTGGTTAGAGTTTCTGAGACATTGCTGGAAGCTGCTATGGACAAATGGGGTACAGTGTGAGCCACTCTTTTAGGCTGATGTTGGGGAGGTAGAAGCCTCCTCTTGTGAATTCTTGCATTAATTTTTTTATGGCTCAGCCCCCACAAGCCATTTCCCCAGAAAAAGGAGAGCAGATCCTTATGCAGTTTATCTATGTTTTTTTGTATCAATCAGGATTGGAATGTTATCCAGGATATATTGGACCTCAAATGAGGCCATAATCCTTTATGCATGAGCCTTACCCAGCTGGAATGGTTCAGATGTTGTCATCTGGCCATGTTCTTTTCTAAATCACCTCTATTTTGAAAGGACCAATCAAAGTTCAGACCTAAGAACTTAATACGGTCCTGGGCCAGGGTCATATTCCAGGGAACTCATCTAGTTTTGCAATCTCCAGGTGCAAGGGTAGTAGAATGGATCTGGAAACGTTGACTTTATATCCAGCTAATGTGTCATGTGATTGTTTCAGTTACAGAAGACTTGGAATGGAGGTCTATGGGTTGGTGAGCATCAGCAAATTCCATCACTTTGTGTTCCTCTCCGATTTTTAGTCCCAATATCTGTAGGTGAGATCTGATAGCTTGCAGGAGTGGCAGAAGGGACAGAATAAATAAAAGGGGTGACAGCAGGCATCCAAGACAGTTGCCCCTCTGGAGAAAGAAGGTGCATGAAGGGGTATTATTAGGTGTCAACAAAGTGCATGCCTCTTTATATAAGCATAGAAAATAAATTTGTATTGCAGTCTTTTAACACCTCAGTGTAAATAGAGAGAAGGATCTTTGGGTTTTAATTCTCTTGACATGCCATAGGAGGTCAATAATGCACCTCATGTTGTCCAAGCCTTTTCTGCCTGAGACAAAGCCCACCTGATCCCTGTTTACCAGTGGGATGATCACTGTTTTGATCCATTCTGGGATTATTTTGGTGAAGATCTTGCAGTCAGCAGTTATGAAGCATATAGGCCTGTTGTTGCCACAGTTGTTAGGGTCTTTGCCTACCTTAGGTAAAAGGGTGATTTACACAATGTGCATGGATTGAGGAAGGAAGACTGTAGTGCATGCTTTAGTGAGGGAATCTTGACATAGGTGGAGTAGAGCCTCTCTGAACCTGGAATATAGTTCAGCAAAATGCCATCATTCCCTGGTGCTTTCCAGACTGGCATGTTTGATAAGGCCAAGGTCAGATGCATGAGAATGAATGGCCTCTCCAGCTGTTCAGACTGATCCTGGGACAGTGATGGGAATTCTAATTTCTCTGTAAACTCCACCATCTGGTCCTCTGTGGGTGCCACCTCAGATGAATACAGATTTTTGTAGATGGTGAGAAAGGAGTTATTCCCTTTCTGATCCTTCACCAGCTCCCCTGTATTGGACCTGATGGGTTCCATGTAATTTGAGTGACTATTGTACTGTGATATGAATTTGAGTGAATATTTTTCAGTAACTGCAATTTGGGTGACACTACAGCTGAGCAAAGCTCATTTCAGCTAAATATTTTCATGCACACTTCATGTTTTGCAGCGGGCTGCACCCCCTGGAACCCCCCCCCCATCTCTAGGATTCTAATGCCATGATGCACATTGACTCTGGGGTTCACAGTATTTGAGGAGTCTCTGTAATGTGCCAGTCACTGTAAAGTGACTGTCACTCATTTTGCTTTCACTCATATTTCTTCGCTCAAACTGAATCACTCAAGTGACATGCTGCCAACCTAGTTGCCATGTATCCTAGACTTTAGCTAGTGCTTTTTGAGCTGGAAAGCTAACAGGCAGTCTGACTTCTGTCCCGCCTCCCAGAACATTTGTTGGAAGTCCAACAGGGTGAATTCAGCTTTTAGTTGCAAGTACGTGTTCAGTTTAAATCTATTGCCTGTGATCTGCACTAGTGGATTTTTATCCATGTTGACCAACTCTTGGTACTTGGTTTTGAGAGTCCTAAGTCTGCTTTCAAGCTCCTTTAGATCCTTTTCCTTGGCCCTTTTAATTTTGGAGGAGTGTGCTATGCACCTGCCTCTGATAAAGGCCTTCAGTGCATCACAGCATGTTGCTGCTGAAGTGTCTCTAGGTTTGCTATTCACCTGGAAGTCTTGGCTGTCCAAAGTGAGTTACTCATAAAATTTCTTGTACCTCAGGAGGGAAGTATTGAACTTCCAACTACTGGGTTTAGGGTAATTTGGTCCTGGGGTAGCAATGAGAAGGAGACTGGGCTGTGGTCTGTAATTATAGCCACATCAATGGTAGCCCCAGTTATTTCCTCAGTCATTGATACTGGGGTGAACCAGAAGTCTATTCTGGTGCAGGTGTTATGGTGACTGAAGTAAAAGGAGTAGACCTTCCCATTAGGGTTAGCAAGATGTCTGAGGTGCCAGTCTCTTTAGGTAGTGCCTACAATGCTGTCAATGTGGGGAGGTCCCATTGGGGGGTTGCTCCTATATAGGAAGCCATCATTAACTGTATTCATGGCCCCACCTACCAGAATATCACATGTCCCTATTTCTATGAGTATCTGTGTCAGGGGTATGAGAAACCTTATACGTGATTGACTTAGTCCATACACATAGCACAAGCTGGTGTTTCTGCCCCAAAGACACCCTGTGATGATTACAAGTTGTCCTTCCAGGTCCCTGTGAGTGTCTGTGGCCTAGAATTCCACATCTTTGCATATTAAGGTGATGATTTCCTGGTTCTTGGAGTTCTAGGTACTGAAATGTTTCATTTTTCATTTTTAGGGCTGTGAACAGAGCCTACAGCCCTTTTGGGATTGGTTCATAGCTTACAAAAATGGCAGATTGTGAAATCTTCCATTGGACTTTTGGAAGTATCCTTCTGAAAGTCCAACGGAGCATGAAATCCTCCACCATGATCGTCCACTATGGAATAACAAGCCGCACTATTTCAGCTGTTACTTCTGCATTCTGGGGCATGAACTGGACATGTGCAACTTGTGCACATGCACAGTTCCATAGCACTGTCATGTTGTGAATGGCAAAATGCCATTCACTACAACTACACATGTGCGAGTGTCATACATGCGTAGTTGTGTAGCTGCCGCCAGGAGAAAAACGATCCCACTGCTGCTGTCCTCCTGCACCAACAACAGGGTCCCCAATCCCCATGCTGGCATTATGTAGCCCCCCCAATTCATGTGACATACTGGGAGCCCACCCCAGTGTGCCCAAATGTAGGTCTTTGCCCCGCACCTACATTGGGGTGCCCAATCCTCATGTAGACAGTATGTGCCCCTCCTACTGTTGTAGCACACTGGGAACTCACATCGGGGTGCTCAGTCCCAATGTTGGCATCAAGTACCACCCTCCCAACTCATTTGACACACTGGGAGCCCACCCCAGTGTGCCCAAATGTATATATATTTTTTTCCTGTAAATTAAGAAAACCTTCCCCCGACATGATTTATTTTAACCTGTAAAAAAGAAAATGGTCCCCCATCAGTGCCCTGTCTCCCCTTCCCCATCCCCAGCCTCCCACTGAGCACCCACCTCCCCACCCCCATAACCCATACTTATCTGGAGGTCACCGCTGTCATCTTCTCTGGACCGAGATATGTCTGCACTCTTTAAAGCCGAACAGCAAACTGAAGAATCAAAGGTAAGTGTGCTATAATGGCATTCAGTGGGGTTTTCTATTTAAGTTGATAACTCAGACATTTTTTTTTTTTATTTTGGTACCCGATTTTCAACATGGGGTTCTTGGGACCCTACCTCATGACCAGTGTCACTATAATTTTATTACTCGGTCTTGAAAGGTGATTTCACGGTCGCTGTGCAGAATCACCTTTTGGGACTGATTAACCAAATGACAGTGCCACTGTTCATGAGGTGGGGTTCCAAAAAGCCCATGTTGCAAATCTGGTGAAAAAAACTTCAAAAAATGACTGCATTACGAGTGTGTTGTTGCGCAGTTTCTACTCATGCTCCTAACTTTTCCAATTGTTTATATTTTCACTGCAGATTTTCAACATTGCCATTTTTGCACACCTCCTTTTTAACAGTACAGCTGTCAGTTTTCACATCCTGCCTGAAACATGTTTTTGCATATGTAACACATGATGGCACAGTCGCTCTACTAAATCACCTTTCGGGACAAGTGAACAAAATGACACTGGCACTCTTCATGAGGAGGGGACCCAAAAAGGCCATGTTGAAAATTTGGTGCAACATCTCCAGAAAATGGCCAAGTTACACCTGGGTGTTCCATAATTTCTGCGTACACGTGTAACATTTGTCACTTGGCAGCTTGTCACAGCCCTCTCAGCTCTGGCCAGCTCTTGTTTTTGCTTGTTAACTTGATGAGCACAATTGCCCATTTTCACAGGTGACAAGTTAAAACAACAAGACAACAAAGCATACATTAGATATACATACATATAAAATATAAACAAACAATACAAAAAACAAACTTATGACCTGTAATTCCCCTTAAGACATGTACATGTGTTGGAGCTGTTTAACCAAGATTTCAATCTAACTTTAAATGTGTGAGGAGATATACAGTTAATTAAGGAACAGTGTTGAAAAAATACTGGTGCACTGAACAACAATGATTTCTGGCCAATCTTTTCTTTTTTTGTTAAACAGAACCTTGAACACAAATTTACCTTGGGACCTAGTCCCTAATTCACTTACACTTCTATGAAATAGGGAGTGTATGGAAGCAGGAAGTAAACCCCTGATGGCTTTAAAAAGAAATAATCCCATTTTAATTTTTATTCTCTTTTCCTAAGATGGACTATTGGCACGTCACTGTAAATCACATCTATGTTTTCTAAAAGGAAAATCAGTCATAAATCTTAATTAGTGATGGGCAAAGTGGGCTCAATCCACTCCTTGAAGTGATTCACGGAGTGAAAACGAATTTGCGGACTGCTCCGCAACGCAAAGCGGAGTACTTCGCATTATTAATGGGTAACACGAAGTCCATTGAAAACAATGACTTCACGTTACTCCACCTTCCCAAACCACTACTCCACCAATTCTTAAGGTGAAGTACATTGAAAACAATGTACTTTGCCTCACTTCACCTTGTTTTTAAGCTCCAAAGGTGAATTTTGCAGTGATTCATGGAATTTCAGGTCACATTGGCTCTAGATTGTTCTGCACAGCCTCAGTTTGGGGTAGTGTGTGTAGGAAGCTGTAGGGAGACAATCTGCTCTGAGAGCTCTCTGCGATTCAAACCTTCAAAAAGCTGTTAAAAAAGCCTTTGTCATTTTTTTTGCTGAAACTTTAGTTTATTGATTATAGGAAACCCTCCTGTGCTCATATCATCGAGCGTTTATTGTTTGTGTATGGATTTTGAATGTCAATGTACAACATTCAGTCTGTGTACTGATAGACAGTGGAAGTGTTGCTTTGGGGGAGGGGCGTATCTGGTGTAGGTAGATTAATTTGGAGAAAAAGACAGGCATTTCTGTTTTGGTGATATTTTTCTTGTATAACTGTGTTAATGTACACAGTAATATTTTCATTATTTCTTGCCATTATTTTGCTGATTGCTGTGGTGCAGCAGTGCATAATTTTAGTTTGTTTAAAATATGTGGTTATATTACTGAAGTTTTAAATTTGCTATGCATTAGTGTGTGTGTGTGAGTGAGTATGTGTGTGACACGTCATCAAATCAGACACCGTTTATTGTGCCACATAATTTCAGCAATGTGAAGCTGCTATCCACTGCAGCTGTGTGATTTTTGTACTTCTTTGTGGTATATTTACTGGTACTAGTACTAGTGACTTACTGCAGCAGTGCAGTACACTGCCCCCCCAAGGCCCGCCCCAACCGGCAAAGGTATTCTTTTCCAGATTTGAATTTCTGATGGTGAGCACTGGTTAGGTGTTGTGCCTTTGTGTCTGCATCTCTTCAGTGCACAGCACAATCTTAATCTGTCTGTGTATTTGTGTCTCTTTAGGGCCCAATCTCCATCTTTAACTTAAGTCACAGTTGTTTCTTTGGCTTCTCTTCAGAGTACTGGACACGTGTGGTGCTTAATTCTGCATGAACATTGTACTCAGTAATATGCGTTTTTAAGTCAGGACCATAATCACGAGTCACTCATGATACAATTCACGTTCTTCATCATCACGGTCACAAATGCAGTCACAAATCATGATTCACAATCATTCACATTACGAATTACAACATTAATTTTTTTTCTAGTTACTTGGATGTATTGTAAACCTGTTTTGTAGTATTTCTCCAGGCTTCACCACCCCACCATTATACTCATTGATATGTGTTTTTAAGTCTGGGAGTTTTAAGCTACAGCTCATCGGGGAAGTACAGCCATAGGCATTCATGTTTCTTCATCATCACGGTCACAAATGCAGTCAGAATTAATCATGATTCACGATCACGTCACAAATCACAACATTAATTTTTTTTAAATAGTTACTTGGATGTATTGCAAGCCTGTTTTGTAGTATCTCTCATGCTTCATCACCCCACCATTGTACTCATTAATGTTTGTTTTTAAGTTAGGGAGTTGGACAGTGTCTGCAGTACATACACAGACTGAAAAGAAGACTGACTGCACACATGCAGTTTAGAACAGTATACTTGCACTGCTCAGAATACAAAGTGTCACACATACAGAAGACAACATAAAAAGGGCATAATTACATACAAGGGTCAGGGATGGTGGAGGAATACATTTTATAACACTGCAAGGAAGGTGTGGGGGGGGCACATGGTGTGAGGAAAAAAAAACTAATGTGGGATCCCATGGTAGTCCAGCAGCAGTTCCAGCATGAACATAATTTGCAACTGATGTCCCTTTGTGATCCAGCCACTGCTCCACAGAACTCACCCTCTCATTGTTATCCTCATCAGGACTCCAGAGAACTGCCAAGTCAGCTTGTGTTACATGCAGTTCTCTGGGGTCCACACGTTCTACAGGCTGACCTGCTGGTGGTGGTGGCGGTGGGGATAGCTGGGGGTGCTGGTGGAGCAGCTGGTGCTGCTGTGGCCCTCCTCCTAGGGATGCCACAATGTACAGCTGCACCCTCTACCACAGAATGGCCAGCAGGTGCAGGCATGGTCTGTTCTGTGGCAGCCTGCCACTCCAACCGCTGGTAATTGAGCATATGGGTGTGCTGGCCCCCAGTCCCCAGGTGAGTCCCCCAGGGGCCACGGCTCACCTCCACCTCACATAGGCGACACTTGATCACACTGCTGTCCCCCAAACACAGTCAAAAAACTGCCAAACAACAGCGGTGCGGGGAGGACCTGGCAGAGGCAGGAGATGGTCAGATGAACTGGCAGCCAGCTGGACACAGTGCTGAACAGGGATGGGATCCACACCTGGGCATGGGGAAACAGGCATATCCTGCTCCAGAGGACCTGGTGCTGAACTTGGTGGTGGTGGTTCAACTGCCGCAGAGCCAGGACAGGAGGCGGTGCTGGTCCTGCTTCTGGGGGGGGGGAGACACTCACAAGCTTTGAGCAGTCCAACAGGAATGGGTGCCCATGGCCTCCACACATGCGCATGGTATGACACTTACCACTACCACGCTCTCCCAGAGCTGACCCACCCCAGACATTCCCTCACCCTGCTCCATCTCTCCTACTGAGCTCCCTCAGTCTGAGCAATCACTACTCACACTATCACACAACACACACACACACACACACACACAGTCACAGACAAACAACTAACTACTTATAAAGATAAGAAAAATAAAATTTTCAGAAAGAACAAATTAAGTAAAAGATAGTACAGAAGAGACAACAAAATTTAGCTTTTAAAAAAGCTGTTGGGTCTAAATCAAAGTTTAAATCTTCTCCTCGCTCTGATCTCAAAGTATCAGCAGTCACAAAACACACTACTCTCTCTCCGTCTGCACAGGAGAAAGTAGAAGTGTCTGCTTGTATGACTTACTTTCTTCCTGCCTAGCTAAAGAGCATGTGACTTACAGTACTGTAAGCCATGTGATGTGAGGGGGGGCTGCCAAATCTGAAACACCAAGTGGATCACTTAGAATCATAATGAGGAGCGCGAAGTCCATTAAAAACAATGACTTCGCATTACTTTGCATTGCCATTCTGCCTTAACGTGAAGTGGTAATGACAAGGTGGAGTGAGCACTTTGCATTGCCCACTCCACATAGCGGAGTGGCAACACGAAGTGCCCACTTCACGTTCACTTCACTGGGGGAATTTAAATTTGCTGCATCTCTAATCTTAATGCACTATTATATGTGACCTGAATCTTAGATAGTATCTTCTCACTCATAGCTGAATATATTAAAATTCCATAGTCCATTACTTCAAAGAGAAAGCTGTGGGTTGGCTGAATTTTAGATTTGGGGGTCAAAATTTGTTAATTCTGTACATTCCCTCTAGTCTTTGATGAATTGTTTTTATAAGTGCATCAATATGTTTTTAAAAAGAAAGTCTAGAGTCTAAAATAATCCCAAGATATCTAAAATTTTCTACACTATCTACAATTTCCCCATTTAAATCTACCAAAAGGGGTCTCACAACAACTTTCCTCTTGGAGCTCGAAAATATCATTAATTTTATTTTTTTTTAACATTGAATATCATTTGTTTGGATGAAAGCCATTTTTGGAATGCCAAGAAATCATTTTGTATAACTTCTATGGCATCACTTGCATTAGCATTAGAATACTGTATTACTACATCGTCTGCAAAGAGTGTCATTTGAGATCTTTTACATGTGTCAGGTGCAGAACTGATGTATAATGTAAAAATTAATGCGCTCACGATGGAGCCGTGGGGTACGCCACACGTAATATTCTTGGACTGTGGCAATTTTACTTTAATCATTGTTTTGCATGCCCTATTTTTAAGGTAGCTAGAAAACCAGTTAGTAACTTCACTTGAAAAATTCACCTCAGATAAAGAATGTACTTGCCACACTCATCCCTTCCCTAGTTTGTCAGCCTCTGGTTTCAATAGGGGAGTTTCTTGCATGAAGGCAAATCCAGTGCCTAACCTGCATAGATGATCTAGTATCTTTCTCCTTTTGATGGGTGAGTTATGCCCTTCATATTCCAAGACATGAATTCTGTGGGCATGCTAGCCATCACAGAATGCTACATTCCACAGAGTGGGATGTACATCTTTTGTTCGTGAAGAGGGAAGTACAAGCAGTGCAGGTCTGGCATGTTGCACTGGGAGAGAGTTATGGGATATATGGGATGAGTGCTTAATTTGGTGTAGGAATCCACCATAGCCTCCCATCCTGTGGGATCTGTATCCCTTTGGGGGTTCTACAGATAGCCATGGTATTTTTTTCCATGCCTGGGGCAGAGAGAACAGATAATACCCTACAGTGCCCTCTGTATAACAGGGCTATTTCAATTTTTAGAGGTAGAGTAACAATAAACATTAACATAGATTACCATAACAATAGCAACAAACATGTGCTCAATATGTGCTTGTCCCTAATCCTTAACCAAGTGCTACTCCTTCAGTGTACACCTGTCAGCTCATCACACTTAGCTACTTCACTGTTGTACTCTCTGTTTCAATCAATCAATCAATCAAAATCTTTATTTATCCAGGCAGGCACCATCAAGCAAGGCTCATTTGCAAGGTGGACCTGGTCATGGATACATCAAAGTACAGTACAGAAGCAGGTATACAAAAAGCAATAATATACAAGGAAGAAAAAGTATATGCAGTGTATACAGTACAGTACAAGGTTGAAATAAATAATAAAAAAAACAGCATTATTTTACAATTGAAGAAGTCAGCAGATGTACAATCAACCATAGGCATACAGGGGTTATAAGCAGAGATCTTTTGAGTGAGGCAGCCGGCAACTACACATATAGGGGAAAGAGGCCATGTACGGGGTGGTAGGTTAGAGAGGTAAAGAGGAGGGATATATTACCGATGACTGAGGGAAAAATTGGGCTAAAACCACAGAAAGTGACAATGGCTGTTGTGTACTTGTTTATTATGATAACGATGGGGGGGTAGATAATTGGGACGCTATTATGGATGGGGTGGGTCTTTAGCCAGGCTGGAGTGGACAGGGATTAACGGTGGGTGCAGCAGGAAGAGTTAATAGGGAAAAAGTGAGAGCCAGGGGTAGAAACATGGCGAGCGTCAGGATGGAAAGGGGGAGTTGCGGAATTAGTGGGCTAGCGGTGAGGAAAACGTTTGCAAGGTGCTTTCATGTAGTGATCATAGAGTGCCTTGAAGATATTCAGGCTAACAGGGCAGCTCAGCTTCAAGTTCCTTTGTAAACTGTTCCACAATATGGGTAAAGAGAAGCTTAGAGCAGCTTTGCCAAAATGAGTCTTGACCCTTGGAACTTGGAGGGCTATTAGGGAATAGCTCCTTAGAGTGTAGGTGCCTAACACACTCCAGGGAATATAATCTGAGAAATATGAGGGGAGCTTGTTGGTCACCACCCTGAAAGCCCATAGGTCAGCGTTTCTATTTCTTCTATAGTGAAGGGAAGTCTAGCCTAATGATGAGTACAGGGAGTAGTGGTGTGTGGAAAGTGGAAGACCAGTAATGAACCTGATAGCTCTGTGGTAGACAGTGTCCAACTTAGCCAGTGCAGAGGCAGTGCAGCAGCTGTAGAACAGGTTCGTGTAATCTATTAAAGATAGGAAGGTAGCTTGAACCAGCTGAATCTTGGCATCCTTTGTGAGCAGGTGGTTAATTCTGTAGAATAGTCCTAATCTTTGCCTTAGTTTCTTCTGTAGTTCTTCGAGATGGTCAGTGAAGGAAAGTTTATGCTCGAGCCAAACTCCTAGATATTTGAATTTAGTTACATACTCTAGTGTTTCTCCAAGAACAGTGGTAATTTGTGGGATAGCCCCCCCTCAGCAGGAATTGCCACATGCAAGGAGGGGGGAGAAGAGCATGGCTTTTGTCTTTTTCTCATTGAGCAAAAGCTTTTTGTTTATGAGCTGGTATTGTAGAAGGTTAAATTCAGCTTGGAGGTCTTCACAGGCTGCTTCCAGTGTGGGACGACTCAAGTACAGTGCAGTGTCATCCGCGAATAAGTGGATGTTGGCTTTTTTGATAGGGTCATTGATGTTGTTAATGTAGACTGCAAAGAGGAGGGGACCAAGGATAGAGCCCTGGGGCATGCCCCTCAGCATAGGTTTCTTTCCTTCTACCTACCCCCCTCTATGCTTTCTGCTTCATCTGGCAAGTGCCTTGTTGTGTTTCCTTCCTCATCACCCCCCCATTTATAGTTTCTGCATAATTTACAGCTCATTGTATTGTTAGCAAGAGAGTTCCAGATCTGTTAGTGAAACATGACACAGAACCAGGGATACGGCAGGAATGAAACAGTTCTTACCAGAAAACACAGAATACAGCAAAATATCTACTGGGAGTCAGGAATTGGACCCCAGATATCATGATATCCCTCCAAACTGGACTCGAACACAGCAAAAAAATACACTTTGGTGTCATTCTTACACACTTAGATAAGAAATGTATGTTACTAGGTAACGATCTGATGAATAATGTAAAATCACAAAACACAGAAATCTCATTGGTAGAACGTCAACTCAGAGGACAGTTAGCTCATCACTCTCTCCACACACACTCTCTGATAAGAGCAAAACTAGCTAAAACTAGTTTTGGGATACAATACAAAAATGCTTAGTACTGCACAATAATAGCAACTACATAGTTAGAAAAAGAACTGTGTCATAAGGCCTGCATAAGCAATGCTAATACTGTTATGGCCAGATGTTCCCAACACATAGCCCTATTGGGATCTGGTCTTTACCACCAGTCCATGCTACAATCATATGTGCATGCCTTATTACTGTATCACATAGTAATATACTATATCCTACCCCACTAAGTATATCATGAATAAATGTATGTGCACCATATGCTGCACTAAGTATAGGGTTGTAACGGTGTCTAGGTCTATAGTAGGGAATTGTTCAGAATAAGCTGTAACACAAACAGCAGGGAAAGCTCCATGATGTGGGAAGGGGACAAGCTTAAGAGAGGTACCAAGAAGTATTTTTTCATGGAGAGGGTATGGGGTGGTGGAAAATGCTGCTGAGGGAGACTGGCCAGAATCAGCGAGGGGATTCACATGAGGGAAAGACAGATACAAGGGCTCAGTAAAGACCATTTCAGAAGGTGAGGGGGGAAGGGAGAGTGAAAAGACATTAGGCATCTCTCATTAAAAATAATTAGGTAGGAATGGGCAGATATAATGGACCAATGGGCCTTTTTCCTCCAACCGATTCTATGTTTCTATGTATGATATATTGAGATTCCATACATCCCTGACATTATGAAATCTTAATGCCCATCTAGAAAGTGAAGGAAATATTTAGGCTACAGTTTAGTTAACTTTTTTTTTTTTAACTCTTTTTCTAGCTCCGCTGGGCCCCGGAGAACTCTCTTGGGCATCCACTCACCCCACCTCTACCTCCGGGCCTGAAATTCTCCAGCTTCCAGGCACCAGCCTGGCTATCCCCTTGGCTCTGAGCGCTCCTCCCGGAGTGATCTATCTGGAAATTCAGGCCAGGCTGGGCTCAGCCCAGGAGCTGGATGAGTCAGGCCAGTGGAGTGTGGCTGCAGGGGTGGTGCTATTGCCTATCTCCAGGAGTGGGGATTTTCTACATTGCTGTCCCCCCTCCACTCTCCCCCCTCCCCAGTGGAACTCGGACATGCAATGGCACCAGGCATACCCGCTGCAGTTCCACATCCCTCTAGTGAGCCCTGCACATTGCAGTGCCTCTGGTAGCCACTGCAGTGACAGGCATAGCCTGGATCCCCCAAGAGAGGAGAGCAGTCCTCCAGATGCTCAATCCTCTCTCTCTCCCTTGCCAACTCCTGGCAGCCCAGGCTCATTCCCGAACCTGGGTCACCATCATGGCACAAGGTGTGGTGCCCAGCTCCTCCACCCTCAGTGCCACTGGGCCAGCCCAGTTTAGTTTACTTATAGTACATTCACATTTATGCCAAAAGCAGACACTGATGGACTTTATTGTTTTATTACAGTTAAATTTCTAATGCATTTTTTTCTCACATTTAATAGTGGGTGTAGCAGTTAGGCAGTGCTCCACATTAAGAAATCAAATAAGAAATATTCATCAGGAGGCCAACAGATTTTTAAGACAATGTTCAGTTTTTTTTGTTTTGTTTGCTTGTTAGAATACCTCAGTATTCAGCTAGTAATGGTTGCGGGGGTTTGTTCATTTCAGATTAAAAGATGGACATGTCCTGTATAAGCCCAAGTTCACCTGACAAATAGGTTTTCCACTAAAAGGCAAACCAAGTTGTCAAATGGCCCCTAAAGAAATAAAGACAGAGGAAAAGGGGGGTGGGGGAAAGGAAGGTGGCAGTGGGCAGGTCTTAGTGACATCACCACGTGTCATTTGACACAGGGGCCAGAGCTTGCAGCCCATTGGCTGGGGGGGGCTCTGAGGGGTCCTAGCTGAGGGGGCCTTTTAGGGTATATAAGAATAGGTAACCCTCCAGCAGCCCTCCTTTGCTGGGAAATTTCCTTGGTAAGACTTCTTATCACTTCATGGGCAACTTGTGAGGTAAGGCACATGACTGAGTGTTTCATGGGGCTATGGCCATGTGGAGCCTCGGCTGGGCAAAAAAGGCTTTTGCTTAATTGATGCATATGGTTGTTAAAAGCCCAGAGCCAATGGTTTCATGGGGGCCTATGGCCATGTGGAACCTCAGCAGGGCATAGTAATGGCTTTTAGTATTTTGTTTCATCTCCTATGTGGAAAGCCCAAGGCTGATGGTTTAGTGGGGTCTATGGTCACATGGAATCTTGGCTGATCCTAGTAAGGGTGTTTTATTATTTGTTTCATCTGTTGGTTAAAAACCCAGGGATGATGGTTTTGTGGGGCCTAGGCCAGCGTGGAACCTCGGCTGGGCTTACAAGTTTTCATTGGGCCTGGGCATGTCCTGGGACTGTGGCAC
The DNA here is from genome assembly GCA_016271365.2 of Neoceratodus forsteri. Lineage (NCBI taxonomy): Eukaryota > Metazoa > Chordata > Ceratodontiformes > Ceratodontidae > Neoceratodus > Neoceratodus forsteri. Next base: position 356,530,882 of record CM028136.1, on the reverse strand, counting down.
CACATGGAGCCATAGTGGGGGGCCATTAGAGGGCTGATAGTCAGTGGTTTAAAAAAAGAAAGAACGTTAGAGATGCTTTGGTTTCAGAATTACACCTATAGAGTAGAGTGGCCTCGGAGTGAGAGAAGCAAGGGAACCGCCACGTAGGTGAAGGTTTGATTTGATCGTGCTGGAGGAGGGGAAAGTGAAGGTAGTGTGGGGGCCTCAGGCTGCATGGAACCGGGATGTTTGTAAGGTGAACAGATGGCCAGCACAGAAAGGGGCACATTAGCCAGAGGGGGAGAAAGAGGTAGTGAGTGGCAGAAGGAACCGGTCAACAGCACGACCAGCAGTGGGTTTTTTAAGTGGTTTAGCAAATTGTTCCCTTGGTCATGGTGAGTAGGCTTGGGCCTGGGTGGAATTGGGCAGGCGGGAGCATTCTAGGAGTAAGCAGTGCGATATGCTGGTATGTGGCTACAGGGCAGGGAGGAAGGTATTAGCTACAAATAAATAATTAGAAAGAGAATCACAAGGCTGAGGGCTATTTTTCTGAGGGTCATTGGTCTGTTGAGAACCGAGGGGGGCCTGGGGGAAGGGGAGGTTGGCTGGGGCACATGCATGTTCCATTTTTGTTTCTGCCTGGCTTGAAAATCCTGGTGTTTGGTGGCCTGTTAACTGTGGTTTGGCATCAGGCTTATTAAAAAAAATACAAAATCACACATGCCCCCACAATGCAAAGCACCATGGGCTGCATATGCAAATCACCACAGAATGTTATGCTGGTCCAACTTTAAGCAGAATTGCATGGTGCGTGCAATTCTGTGAAATGAACCAACTCTGCTTGATCTATAATGCTTCATATGCAACACGATATGTGGTATGCTTCTAAAACAGCTTCCCAGCCAAATGCCCTTTGGGGTAACCCTTGCCTCAGTGTTTATGCACAGAGGTTCTTTGTCTTTTAATCAGGCTTATTAAGTTGTGTTTGTAATGGGGGAAGCTATGTGGCAGTTGGAAGAGTAAACATTTCATAGCCAAATGGATTGAAGGCAGGTGTTTGTTATCATTGCATGGTGGCATCAATGGTGAGGAGAGGTGCGGGGCATTTTTTTAAAAGAAGCAGCTGGAATTGACCAGCCATGTTGACACCTGGATGGATTAAGGTCTCACGATGACCAGGCAAGCAGCAGGGAGCTGCAGTCCACACTGGTGGAAGGGTTACAATGGGGGGGGCAATACATGTGATGGGCCCGAGGTGGCAGGAGGGACTCCAGAGCCTGCCAACGTTGTGGGTGAACAGTACAGTGGACCTCCCAATTCAAGCCACTTTTGGGCCAAGGCAGAGGAGATTTAAAAGAAGGGAGCATCTGGAATCGGTGACAAAGGGCAGCAAGGCCCTGGTGGTCAGTGGGAAGTGGTGAGGTGGGCACTCAAGAAATACCAGGGGCTGGCTAGGACTTACGGGCTTGCAGGCCCATGGACTGGATGGACTGGGTGGGATGAGGGTCACGGACATTAGTGGAGGGACACCAGGGCTGCCAGCCGGGCTCAGGGACAAGGGGGGGCACCGGTGAAAATGAGGGGGGATAGGGTGGGCCGGGAGGCTGCATTGAGAGGGGCAGACGGCAGACATCTCTGATACCCCATGGTGGGGGCCCAATGGGGGTCGAGTATGATGGCAAATTGGATCTTCTGGTGCTCTTTCAAACAAAAAAAGAGAAAGATAAAGGGAATGGGAAGAGGAACTTTGGGTGGCATTCTGACAGCTGGTGCAGGGCATAGGAAGGCTAAGCATGAAGCACTCACTTTGTCACTTCATCCCATAGTATCACAGCAGTGGGAAGATGGCACCTAACAGAGCCCCAATCTCCAGCGCCAAGATGATTAAAGAGGCATCCAAGCTGATGAGCAAAATGACGGAGCTGATGGAGGTGGCCAAGCGGTGAGAGAAGGAGGAGGAGGTGTCAAAGAGAGGAAGGAGAGAGACAAATGGGCAGGTGGGGACAAGGGAGGGAAAAAGCCGTGAGGAGCAGGGACTGGCCCCTCATCCATCCCACCACCGGAGCCTGCACTGGCACTGGACCAGGCCTGAAGGGAGTAAGGACGACATAGGTATCACAAACGAGGGGGATTTGAAAGAGTGCTTGGAAGGGTTAATAGGTGACATGGGGGACAAGAGCATAGAGAGGATGGAACGGGCACTACAAGCCATAATGAGCAGGGACAAGGAAGGGGAGGAGGCTGGGGGAAATCGGGCAGGGAGAAAGAAGCTGTACTAAAGTCCCAAGGCTTCATTTTGGGGGACCATGCACCGTCTTTGCTTAAAGAAAAAATCTGGCAGGGGAATACGTCAACATTTTTGGGTTAGTGAATGAGAACACAGCCAAGAAATATGAACAGAAGGAGTCAGTATGGAAATCGGAGATGGCAGTAGCACTTGCGATGGTAGGGCATAAGGAGGAAGAGGTGAAATGCAAAGGTAAGAACATAAACACATGGCAGATGGGTTTCCTGATATACAGCGCTTTGGTCCTGGAGAAAAAACATGAATTGGCAATTCCCCTCTTGACATACACAGCAATCATTTGGGATGCTTATAAGGTGAAACTGGGATATGGATTGTTAAAGTATGATGAAGCATTCAGAAAATGGATGGCAGCAAATGGAGAATTGAGATGGGATTGCACACATTCCAAGCTGTGGGTTCGGACACTATCAGTTCTGGCAGGGGTAACAGGAGGTGAGCACAGTAAGAAGGCAACCCCTGTACCAGTAGTGAAGATATGTTGGGGGTACAACAGAGCATCATGTACTTGGGCAAACTGCAAATTCAGGCATATCTGCTCCTGCTGCATGGGCCCACACCTGGTGACAAGCTGCCATTGGGGGAAGAGCACACAATGAGGGCAGTACCATGAGCAGTTCTTTTGGGGAGGCAGTGGGGCGGGAGGGGCAGGGGACACAACAAGGGTGGGTACAGCTCCAATTAGGGTTGGAACTAGTGGGAGAATGGGGAATGGGCGCTGGGAGTTTCCCTTGGCACTCATGCCCATAGACGTGAGTATAGTGGAGGCCTGGACACAGGAATATCCAGATGTAACAAGGGCGAATTTTCTGAGGAGGGCTTTCAAAAAGGGTTTTTGCTTGAGCTTTGAAAGGGGGGCACAGAGCGATGAGGGCAAAAAATTTGGTATCTGTCAGAGGGAAGGAAGACATTGTCTGGGCAAAAATCTGGAAGGAAGCACAGACAGAGAGGGTAGAGGGCCCTTTCACTGAGCCTTCTTGCCCCAACTTCTGGGTTTCACCCCAGGAGCAGTACCAAAGAAAAAAGAGGGAGAAGTGTGGCTCATCCACCACCTCTCCTACCCTGAAGGGGCCTCGGTGAATGAGGGGATCCCAGATGACCTACGGGCTATCTTGTGCATCACTGGACCAGGCGGTGGTGCTGATCAGGGTGGTACAGGAGGCGTGGTTAGCAAAGATAGACATCAAATCCACTTTCCGACTGCTGCCAGTGAGATCCAAGGATTGGGACCTATTGGGCTTTTGTTTACCCCCCGACAGTGACACCAGCGCAGTGAATGACACTTCAGTGACTACAGTGCCATGTCACTGTAGTGTCTGTGCTGGAACCCAGCACTGTCTGTCGGGGGTCTTGCACCCCCCAAATCAGTTCTGACTCAGAGTTGATAATCCTTAGTGGGGGACTCGGGGGTGGGGTGAAGCCCCTAAAGAAAACACTGTTTTCTTTGGAACCAGCAGCCGACCATGAAAAGCAGTCAACCTGCTGGTTGCACTGTCTGGTTGTTCGACAAAATTTTTGTCAATGACCAGTCATGGTTCCATGGGCTTCCAGTTTGAGGAAGGGCTGTATTTCAACAAAGCCATGCCAATGGGTTGTTCGGTGGCTTGTTTGACCTTCATGGCTTTCAGTTCTTGTGTACAATGATTGTTCAGTTGGAGATATGGGCACAGGAGGGTGGTACACTATTTGGATGATTTTCTACTCATAGGTGGCAGTGAGGCCAAGACAGAGGGGATGGTGGCAGATTTTAAGGAGATGTGTGGGCACATAGACATCCCACTGACAAAGGGAAAAATGGAAGGCCTGGCCCACCAGTTGGAATTCCTAGGGATTGAGGTTGACATGGTACAAGAATGTTTCCGCCTGCCACGGGACAAAGTGGCCTGACTCAGGGGGCTATTATTACAAGTAAGAAGGAGGAGGAGGGTGCCTCTGGTATTAGTGCAGCAGCTACTGGGGCACCTTAATTTCACTTGTAAGGCCATAAGCCCAGGCAGGACATTTACCAGGAGGTTGGCAAGGTCCACAGGGAAGGTAAAACAACCACACCACTGGGTAAACATCACTAAGGGGTACAGGAGGATCTGAGGTTATGGGAGGCCTTTTTTTGACAACTATAATGGGGTGACATTCTGGTAAGAGGAATGGGCTTAAAACATGGATTTGGAGCTGTACAGGGATGCTTCAGGGGCTCTGGGGGGGTTTACTTAATAGGTGAGTGGATATCAGAAGCATGGCCAAACCATTGGAAAGAAGGGGGTTTACTGAAAGACATTACCTTTTTGGAAACATTTCCCATCTTGGTGGCCCTGGAAGTGTGGGAGGACAGGATGAGGGGGAAGCGCATACTCTTCTGGTGCAACAATAAAGTTATCGTGGAGGTAATAAATAGACAAGGAGGGATTACAGACACAGTGGGGGGGTATTGCACTGAATGGTGCTGTTGGGGCTGCAACTGAATTTGTCATTTAAGGCACAACATATTGAAGGGCTTAGGAATTAGGTGGCTGACAGTCTTTCCTGTTTGCAGCTGGACAGACTCGGGGAGCTGGCTTCGCAAGTGGCAGTACACAGGACCAGGGTCCCAGACCATCTATGGGGGATTGGAGGGAAAAAGCCAGGTGGCTGTACCAGAGGCTAAGGCAGCCAACATGCTGAGGGCACATGAAGGTGCATGGGGAGCATTTCAGGAGTTCTGGGCCAGGTCTGGATGGGGTACAGGGAAGCCAGTCTCTGAGGACCAAGTAAGGCAATATGTGGCGGAGAGGTGGGAGGAAGGGATGGCCCACACCACCATGGGGTGCAGCTGGTGTGTATAGGTTGGGTTTGCATGGACAGAGGTTGGCCAGACACCACTGCAGGAAGGGCAGTTAGGTGTATAGTCACAGGCTGGCAGAGAGGACAGGGAGTGAGATGGGGCAGGAGGCAGCCCGTCTGGGGCAATTACTTCAGAGGGTGATGGGGACCCTACAGCACGTATGCAGTACAGCAAAGGAAGCATGTTTGTTTCAGGTGATTTTTGCAGTTATGACTAGAGGGGCCTTCAGGGTCAGGGAGGTGGTGGCACTGAGAAAGTCTGGGACAGCACAGGGGATGTCGTGTGGGGATGGGACAGGATGGTCATTCACCTGCCTAGGTCCAAAATGGATTAAGAGGGTAAGGGTGAAGCCATGTTATTGATCAGACAGGAGCCAGGTGAGGTGTGCCCCATTACAGAATTGGTGGAATATGGGAGGATGTAGGGGACAGGTATGGGGATATGGTTCCACCATGGGGATGGCAGCCTGGTGATGGATTTCCAGGGTGGGGGGTCCTTAAGAAGGCCCTCTTGTTTGTAGGGGAAGATCCTGAAAAATGTGCCCCTCATTCATTTCACATAGGAGCAGCATCAGAGGCCGCAGCTAGGGGAGGGTCCGAGGTGGAGGTAAAGCAGGTGGGACGATGGAGATGCAGCTGCTACAAGAATTATGTGAGGTGTTAACAGCATGGTTTTCATGCTGTTTTTATTCTTTTGCCCAGCAGGAGCAAAGTGAAGGGTCTGGATTATGGGGCACTCCATTTACTGGGCTGAGAGGTTTGCAGCATCCTGAAGTGGTGGGACACAGCTGCAGACTGACATGGAGCACACAAGGGTGCAATGGAAGGTAGTAAGGGGCATGAGATGGGCACAGCTGATGCCATTATTAGATTAATTGCGGGTATGATGGTGCAGGCTGGACTGTCTTGTCATACACTTAGGGGGAAATGACCTGGGGGATACACCATGGGAAGCACTAGTGCAGGCCATAATGGCTGATTTGGAAAGGGTAAAGGGGTGGTGGCTGGGGGTGGTCATTGGCTGGTCTGAGATCACATCGTGTAGGGTGTGGAGAGGAGCCAAGGAGGTTAGGGCAGTGGGAAAAAGGGAGTAAGTGACTCAGTAGGAAGGTGACAAGAGCAGTGATTGAGATGGAGCAGTGCATATACAGCACAGGGACATTTCCTTTGAGCTGGCTGAAGTGTATAGGTCAGATAGGGTCCACCTGTTAGAGTTTGGCATGTGTCCATTCCTTAGACACATTATGGATCTATTGGGGGAGATTGAGAAAAGGGGCCCTAGTTACTAGCCCGCAAGGGGGAGCCCCATTTTTCATCGTGAGTGGGAGATGAGTCAGTGGAAAACAGAGGAGAGCAAAGAGGGAAAATGGGGGTAGGCAGAAAGGAGAGGGGCAGGGCAACACTGCCTGGGGCAATGACACCCAGGAGTGAGAGTAAAGGGGGGGAAGGGGATGGATAGAGACTAGGGTCGGATCATAGTGTCTGGACCTAGGCAGGGTGGAGGTCCTGGTAAGTTGGTACCTGGTTCTGGTGATGGTGTGGGGGGTTGGATCTGAGTGTCCAGACCCCGGAAGAGAGCACGTAAGAAGAAGAGGACCAGAAAGGAAGAAAGTTCTGGATGAAATAATAGACGGATGTATTTACTGTCTTAAATGAAATGTTGAAATATGGAAGTGAATGGGAATGTAAATATTAACTTAGTGCCTAAATAAAATGATGCCGATGAGCATTCAAACTAGCAGGTGTGGAGAGAGTTTATTTTCTGAAGAGGATCAGATGACAAATAGGTTTGCCACTAAAAGGCAAATCAAGTTGTTAAATGGTCCCTAAGGAAATAAAGACAGAGAAGGGGGGAGGAAGGGGGTAGATGGAGCTTAGTGACATCATCAGGTGTCATTTGACACAGGGGCCAGAGCTCTCAGCCCATTGGCCAGGGGGAGGGGCTCAGAGGGGTCCTAGCTGAGGGGCCTTTTAGGGGATATAAGAATAGGTAACCCTCCAGCAGCCCTCTTTTGCTGGGAAATTTCCCCAAACACCCACCAATATGGAAAAGGAGGGGGAGAGGCTGGAGGAGTGTGAGGATAAGGTACAAGGGTGGATGACAACAAGGCAGAGGTTGTTGGTGCCCGGTGGGAGGGCCCTGCAGAGGCCTGGGCAGTTGCAGAAGGGCAGCAGTTTTGTCTGGTGGGGGCTGACAGAGCCCAGTAGTGGGGGCAGGAAGTGGCCTGTGTTGGAGAGAGAAGGGGAGGGAGAAAAGGAGTGGATCAAGAGAGGGAAAATGGGGAGTAGGCAGAAAGGAGGGAGGGGGCAAGGCAACACAGGCTAGCGAAAATGGCACCCAGGCGTGGAAGTAAAAGGGGGGAGGGGGATGGATAGAGACTAGGGATTGGATCATAGTGTCCGGACCTACGGGGGGTGGAGGTCCTGGTAAGTTGGTACCTGGTTCTGGCGATTGTGTGGGAGGTCGGAGCCGAGTGTCTGGACCCCAAAGGAGAGCACATAAGAAGAAGAGGACCAGGAAGGAAGAAGTTCTGGATGAAATAATGGACTGATGTATTTATTGTCTTAAATGGAATGTTGAAATGTGGAAATGAATGGGAATATAAATATTAATGAAGTGCAAAAATAAAATGTTGTCAATGAGTATCCAAACTAGGAGGTGTGGAGAGAGTTTCATTTCTGAAGGGGATCAGGTGACAAACCAAGCAATATGGCTTTCTGAAACTCCCAGATGCTTGCTTTATGATATGCTTGTTTTAGTTAGAAACATAACCTTTACAAGACTCATACATACATCTCTAACTGCAACCTGTTGACAAATTATAAGCAGTTCTGCAGGTGTCTTCTTATGGTTAGCATAACCATCGTCAGTGTCAGTGGCTCAGTAGGTAGCACACTCGCCTCTGAGGCCAGGAGATCAGAGGGCTGTGGGTTCAGTTCCCACATCTGGCACTTGGGTTAATATCCTAGTACTGACACTGTAGTGCAGCATGAGAGGGGTGCTGCACTTCTGAGGTGCCGTCTTTCGGATGAGATGTTAAACCGAGGTCCCATCTGATTGGATTGGTGGTAGTTCAGGTGGATGTTAAAGATCCCATGGCACTTATCGAAAAGAGTAGGGGAATTTTATTGGTAATAAAGTGGGCTTCATTACAAAAAAACAAAACAACTCAATAAACAGAAACAATCCAAACAAGGCAAAAATCAGTTAACAGAAGAAAGTATCACAATGTTTCCAAAACAATACAGCTCTATGTAGAGAAAAGTAAGAAGTCAGACTTTTTTACAAAACACAAAGCAGCCCTAATATTACAAAATACTTCATGAATGGAAATAGTTTTTTGGTGTAACACTAGCAAACATCTGGCTTGCCATAAATAATAACGAATAATAGCAAAAATTATATATAAACTGTCAACATGATACTTTCTATTAAGCAGGTCATTCGTGCAAAACATAACATGTTCATAAGAAAGAAAGGCCAACAAGGGTTCTGCCCAGTTAGCAGATAGGGTAGACCAGACTTCCAAAGAAAAGGGGCATTCACAAAATAAATGTTGCTGAGTTTCACAAACATTGAGGCAAGAGGATCTAAGACAATATCTCAAAGACAAGGCTTTATGCTTATGATTGTTGTTAACTCCTAGTCTATCGTAGTTGCATAACCATACCATATCCCATAAATACGATGGCAGCCGTCGATTTAGCAGTTGGTGGAGTACCCAGGGGAGACATCCAGAGGGGCAGAATGGAAAAACAATCTCCTCCTGAGCCTCCAACCTCAAAGTCGCTCTATAGTTGGGGTCTAGATAAGATACAAAAGTCCTGAGGATGAAGACACCAGGTCAAGGCCATCTTAAAACTCTCTTTCCCATAAGAGGGATCAGTTGGGATTTGAAATAACCCTTCATAACGGGCTTGCCAGTTATCAAGGCAGAGGAGAACCATGCTAAAAATAGGGCTTCCAAAAACAGTCCCTGGTTTCAGCACTTTCCCATAATTATAATGAAGAAAAAGGCTGTAAAAAACAACGGGGTGGATCATACCAAGTCCACCTTCCTTGAGCGGTCTGTAAGTAATATGTCTTTTAATGGGGTTTAGCCTGGATCCCCACAATCCTTTGAAAAAAATCCCCGTTAATCTGGAAAATAGGGAAATGGGCGGGGGGAACACATAACAAAGATGCAGGAAAATCGGTATAACCAGAGTTTTAAGGAGCACAACCCGTTTCTTCTTCCCAATTAAATGCTTTTTCCACCCATTAATCACATTATCTGCCTTTTGTAGGGCAAGATTCCAATTATAGATATGCGGATCATCACAACCAAAAAAAATACCTAAATACGAAAAAACAGTAGTGGATACAGAAACACCAGCATAAAGGCCCGTACTAGGGAGGGAAGTATGCCCTAGTGGTACACAAATACTTTTTGTAAAATTTATCATAGAACCTGAAACAGAAGAGAATGCCTGTAAACCTGAACAATATCCTCTTGTTTCGTGGAAGAATCCACAGCCAAAATTAAATCATCCTATAAGCTAATATTTTATGGTAAAGAGGAGGAGTACAGAGCAACCCAATAATCTGTGGGCAAAGAAAAAAGGCTCTCAAAGAGTATCAATAAAAAGGTATATAATAAAGGGACTAACGGGCACCCCTGACATACCCCACGGCCAGAATAGTAGGATGAACCTATCCAGCCGCTCACATTAGGACGACACAACATTCCTATATAATAAACGAAGCCAGGAAAGGAAGCATACCGGGAACCCAAAAGTCTTCAGGGCTAGAAATAAGAACTCATGAGAGACTGTATCAAATGCTTTTTCCTAGTCTAAACTTATAATCCATCCTGTTACAGCATTTTGTTGTCCCAGAGTAAACAATTCTCTCAATAAAATCAAATTGTCAGAAAGATGCCTGCCTGGGATACCACAGGTTTGAGTTGGGCTAATCATGTGTGATGCCAAAGTAATCATTCTAGATAAAAGAATTTTAGCAAGGATCTTATAATCCACATTAAGCAGACTGATTGGTCTCCAATTTGTAATGTCAAAGGGATCCCCTTTTTTCTTAAACAGTAAAATCAGTAAAGCGTCTTTCATAGAAGTAGCCAAGGCATCAGAATGTAACATCTCATTATAGAGAATAGTTAGAACCAGAACAAGATCAGCAGAGAAAGTCTTGAAAAAATGTGGGGTTAGGCCATCAGACCCCGGAACAGAATGCGATTTTAAACTAGTAATGGCCGCCAATACCTCTGGTTCAGTAATGACCAAAGAAAGCTTGTTTCGATCAGAGTCCGAAAGCTGAGGTAAGGACAGTGAGCGAAGAAAATGATCCGCATTGTCAAGGTCAGCTTTAGTGCCAAACATGTTGAAAACATAATTTTCAACACAGTGAAGCAAATCCTCAGGTTTCTTAAGTAACTCCCCCGATGGAGACAATAGAGAGGTAATTAATTTAGCTTCAACTCTATCTTTACAGGCCTTAAACGGGTCTAAACAACCTTTAGTAAGATGAGTGCCAAAACGCACCTCCTGACCCAAAGAGTCAGCACGATTATACTGGGATAACCTCATTTTAGCGCTGACCTCACTAATCTGAGAGCTAAAATCATGAGTAGTAGAGCTAGCTAAAGAGAATAGGTGCTGTAGCTGATGCCGTAGTGACAGATAAGACAAATATTTAGTATTCTGTTTTTTTGCCGCTACCTTCTGAAAAAACTGTTTCCAGCTTAGCTTAGATTCCTCCCACCAATCCATCCCAGTATCATAAAAATCAACTACTGACAACCGAGCTGTAAACTCTTTGTGCAAAAGTTTAAGAAAAAGGGTCATTAAGTAGAGAATCATTAAAGGCGCAACTGGCTTTCTTACATCTAGGAGCAGAGTCCCAGGAAAAAGTGGCACATAGGACAACGTGATCCGAAAATTCAGTAGCCACAGTTGTACAGGAAAGTAAAATCAAAATCTTAGATAAAAAAGAAAATCTATCCTAGTATGTAAGGACCCTTTAAAAAAGTGGACCCACCTGTTTTATGGAAATGTCTATAAACATCCACAAGCTTGGCCATAGAGACCACACTATTTAAAGCCACAGAGTCACAAAATAACTTGGAAGTCTTTAGGCCTCAATCTGTTTGATGTAGGCACATATTGAAATCTCCGACCCATAGGAGTAATCTGGATGAAAAAGGTATGGCTTAATTTGGTGAAAAAAGGGAAGCCCTCTGAGCCTTGGTTTGAGGCTGTAGGTCCCAATCATACGAATCTCTCAGATTTATATGAGAAATCTAATAACAAAGCTCTACCAGGGAAATATCTACAAGTCTAGAGACTGTAAAATTAGAGCTGGAGAACAATATCCTGACCCCATCACAAGTATCAGGTCCAACAGACCAAAAAGAAGGGCTCTGCAGTCCATGCCTTAGAGGCCTGGAATAATTCCCATGGGTCTTTAATCTAGTGTCAACAAGGCAGATAATGTCACACTGTAAATCAGAAAGGGTTAAAAATCCCCTAATTTTCTCTTCCCTTTAATGCTGTTCACATTTAAAGAGCAGATCTTTAAGGAAGACAGAGTTTAAGTAATAGGTGGTGACTTACCCTTCGTCGCTGCCTAGTACGCTTTGCAATGGGATCCGATTGCCCTATCACCCCATCCGGGAAAGAAAGAAGAGAGGAGGAATCAGTATCCTCACCCCTCGAGTCTTTGTCTGAAAAATCTGTGGCTAAAACGCAAATTTGTTAGAGGTTTGCCAGTTCTGTGCAGGGGTTCCTTACTACGGTAGCAACAGCTAAACCCTTCCTAGTCCGTTTATGGGAACAGTGGTAAAACTAAAATTATCTCCCCCTTGACCCGAGGGGGGGGGAGGCATATCCATATCTGGAATAACGGGTGTAGTATCAGGGGAAACCACAATGGCAGTAGGAGTAGGTATAACAGGAAAAGAGGGTTGGAAAACTGGAACAGAAGAGACATCTCCAACTACCGGAGGAGGGTAACCTCTGAATTAGAGGAAACTAGACTATGGGCAAGTGACTGTTGAGCAATAGTAATAATGCCATCATGAGAGGACAATCTTCTCTGTTATGAGAGGCCCAGGGCACCTGCATACACGGGCCAGTCCCATCACATAAGTTACACTTAAATGAATTAGTACATTTAGCTGCAATATGACCGTATTCAAAGCAGTGGCTACATTTAAGGGTATCACAAGCCGAACTTAAATGGGTACGTGACCCACATTTAAAACAGGACTTGGGTTGTCCGGCGTGAAAATGAAGCCCTTGTCTTTACCTAGAAAGAAAAATTAGGCAAATGTCGTGGGCCAGTGTTAGTGGAAAAAGCTAACACGACCTTCCAACTGCCATCCCAAATCTGTTCAGAGTCTAGATTAGGGTAGGCCTATTCAAGACTTCACAGCGTTTGTTTAACCAAAATAAAATGTCTTCAATGTGAACTCCCTCATTTTTAAAACAACAGTAATGTTACTTAATGGCAGGTTTGGAGAGGGATGGCCTGGAAGGGGACCAAATGGGTGTAGTCTGAAGTTTGTCATATTGGGCCCAGAATCTATCAAGCTCAGACATTTGTTTAAAACTAACATCAAAATTGGAATTACCTATATTAATCAGGGCAAAAATCTCAGAAGAAAAACTTCATGGAACCCTTAAGGAGGGTTTTAGCTATATACAAACGGATCTGGTGGGAGTTCTAATCCACCCTTATAAAGCAACGTACTGCATTCCTCCTAGGTGCAGGTTCGCCTTTGGAGGAAAATAAATCAGTAAGTTTAAATGTTGAACTTTTAGGTGCAGCAACAGTAGGTAACAAAAGTAGGTCCTGAGAAAACAGTAGTGGGTTCAGGGTACAGTAGAAATAGACTTAGAAACAACAATAGTGTCACTAGTAACAGTAGAGAAGAAGAAAGAGTCACACCCGGGGTTCGTTGGAGCTCAGGTCATTATTCTTAGCAGAGTTTTGAAGCATATTAATGTAGACAGGGTCCTGAGAATCAGGAGTCCAAGTCCTTCAATATCTCTTTCCCAGCCAGCATGTAATAAAGCTGACTCTGGTGACCAGTCTAAATCAGTATTTTGGCCAGATTTAATTTTTTGGGGAATAAGGAACCCCTCGTTTGGACCAGCCAGGTTCCTGTGTAGCTGAGAAAAAATACTGTGGGTTTCTCCAGCGAAGCGGAAGCAGTTGTAGCGCTAAAGTCACTTACCAGAGCAGGGGAATAGCTTCAGGGATTTCAGAATCTGGCTTTTCGGCGTCGATGGTCGAAGTGGGTCATTTGAAGTAGTCTGAGAAACAGCAGTAGCAGGGGCTGAAGAGAATTCTCCCAGCAGGAACAGAACAATCCATCGGTAGGCCATCGACTGGGGCTTTCCAATGCCGACGTCGCGAGAAGGAGAACAAGAAAGTGGCGTCCGAGGCGATGCCGCGCAGAAACTTGTAATGCCGAATCTAAAAGCTGCAATTGCAGGATTAACCTCAGCGCTGCTCCTGAAGACTGGAACTGAACGTGAGCCACTTTGCACATCAGGTAGACTGGAAACAACTTCTTTAGGTCGCTTCAAGAACGGAGTCAAATTCAAAATAGTCGACATTAACATCAGCAACAGCAAGACATGCATCTGGGGCCTCTTGAGAAGGTAGCACAGAGGAGGAGGCCGACTCCCTGAGCTAACAGCGCCCATCTCCTCCAGGGGACATGCGCGAACTGGCTATCTTGCAGCCAGCAGCAAAGGATCCACCTACTCAGAGTAGGGGAATTTCCCCGGTGTCCTGGCCAAATTTCCCTTATTCACTAAAAATACCACCAACAGCTTAATCTGGTTCAAGGTCAGTTGGCATTCATCTGTATCCCCCTCCCCCGGGTCGTGCCTGAAAATAGGCAGGATTTGTCTAGTGCACTTACCCGGTCAACAAAAGCTAAATAAATAAATAAAAATAAATAACAGAGACAGATCATGTTTACTTTGTCAAGGAAGGATTTGATAGTAGAGTATTTTCCAAAGTTTGATCTCCTGAGGCATAGTGCAAATTTGAAAACTGAATAATACGCAGTTATTTCAATTTCTCCAAATCATGCATTTACCATTTTGTCAATAATAATTTTGGGATGCATAGAGTTAAAAAAACAGAATAGTGATAGAATACACAGTAACATTTTACATTCAATCAGTGAGCTAATTCATCTGCATTTTCATGTGCCACAATCCTTATGAGCACATTATAATGCAGACATCTTCTGAAACTGTTCTCAATTGTCACAATTATATGCATCACAATGTAGCCAGGTTGCAGCTTAACATAACTCATTGTGTTATGTAAGAACAACTTCTGAGTGAAAGGAGAGTCTGTTTTACATTTTACATGCCCAGATTCATAGAAATGTCAATCATAAGACTGGTAAACAGGGCACCAGGTAGGTAGAGCAGAAAATGTAATGTTTTTACATCAATAACCAAGTATTGTTATAGCTGATACTAGCTCACTCTGCAACTGTTTTTTTTTTTTTTTGCTAGTGTTCACTAAATTTATAAAGACTGAGCAGAGCAATACTTAATCAGTTCAGTTTGCATGTTACTCTGAAAAACAATTACAATTCAAAAAAGTGTTTTCTGATGATAAACATACAGTACAAGGTTTTCTAAATATTATTGTAGAAATAATGTGTATTTTTTATGATAAACATTACAGTTTCTTTACAGTTTTGCCAGAATACCCCAGTTGAGATGCAATTTCCCAGTTTTCAGTGGGGTCTTCATTTACTCACTCTTATAGCTAGAAGAACCAAATGTATTTATTTATTTGAAATTCACATTCAACACATGGCAGGACTGCCCCATGAAATAGAATATCTCATTTTTTGCAGAGCTCCCTTGGTACAGCAGTGTACAGAAAGTGCTTCGTTTATGGTGCAGCTGAATAGGATACACAACTGCTAGTTCCAAATGTATACTCAAATACAGGTCAGTTACAGTGCAAACAAGTTGGTGGCAATAGAGAATGATTGTATTTCTTGCACAACAGGGACTGTCATTGATGTTGAGGGCTGCCCCTTTATACACACATGCACTACTGAGAGTTAAAACAGTTGCCTGTTCTAATATTCTGCTGCAATTCAGTAAAGATTTGAGAAGAGATAAGATGGTGTACTGGTAGATGTGCATCTTTATGGATCTTTGAGTTGCTCAAGCAGTATACTCAAAATGTGAGAATATAAGGGGCTTGTTGACAGGGGGCTGATATGCTGTTTCATTCTGCAGGACTTGAAAAGGAGATGTTCCATCTGCTAAATACCATATATTTTTGGCATTTGAGTACTATACAGCTAGCTGCCTCAGTTGATCTGAGAGATTAGGGGGTAGGGACTCGTTTAAACAGTGATGTAAGGTACAGTATGTGGGGACTTGTCCCTGTTGGGGGTAGGACTTGGCTATTTAAGAATACAGCATGCAGCAATGTGTCCTATAGAATCTCTCTCTCTCTCTCAATCAAAATCTTTATTTTACCAGGCGAACATCATTGAGCAAGCTCATTTTCAAGATGTATCCTATAGACGCGTTCTGTTTCTTTCTCTCTCTTCGCTTTCTCTCTCTCTCTCTCAATCTCTCTCTCTCTCTCTAAGAGGCAAGCATGAAGTCTTTTGTGTAGCATTTTCAAACTAATTGTGCAGTGTGGCTTTAGAAGTTAAGTTGTACGTCATATCTCCATAGTGCAGCAGGAGTAGGGATTATCTTACTTCCTACATTCTTGTTTGAGAGGTGAAACAGTTGTGAGCCAATAATGGTTTCCTAGCACTGTGACTCCCCAACACAGTGATGTGATTTGAATGCCTTTGACTGGTGAGTTGGGGGTTCCAGACATGTCTCCCAAAATTTGTAGTACAAAACCTGCTTGACAGCAAGGCTGACCTTATTGTGGTTGCAGACATAGATCGCCAGTTTATGGGTTTGATGATAGGTGCCAAAGTCCATTGCCTTCATCTTTTCTGCATTGTAAAAAGGTGATTCAAATTTGACTAGGCATTCACTGCTGTACTATCAGCCTGGAGTAACGTTTCTGTTTAGACTAGTGTGTTGTTGCTGCAATAGAAAATTCTGTCATCAGCAGACATGGTGAATCAATTATTAACAAACATTGAGGAAAGCAGGGAGCCTGGGATAGAACTCAGAGGTACACCATGCTTTAGTGGTTCATATTCATGGAGGGTGGTGCCAAAAGCAACCTTCTGCATGTGCCACTGTAGTGTAAGGTAGTCTATTTCTAGACCTCTTGATGAGAAGCTGTTATCTCACACACTCAAAGCTTTGTACTGGTCATTGTAGATTGCTCAGGTAATGTGGCTTTTCTCTTCGGCTTCTAGAATATAACTTGTTACTGTGAGGAATACTGTGACATAGTTGGGACCAAAGCCTGACTAGGCAGAGGCAGCAGGTCAAAGTAGTTTTGGTTCTGTTTTTTTTTAGTCCTGTGGTCCTATAGAGGGCATGTGCTATGGTGTTGGTGACCATAACACCAGCAAATTTAACATAGTAAAGGGAAGTGAGCAGAATAAACCCAGTGCAGTTGTTTCTGACTTTAGAAAAGTAGAAAATAATAACAAAAGTTTGATAATAGATAAGAAGCAGGAGGATCTGCACAACATAGATGGGGCAGAACACAAGTGGGCAAAATAAAGACTGCAGTACTGGAGGCAACCCAATATTTTGTGAGTATTGTGAAAAGGGTCAAGAAAGAAACTCAACCACTTTACTAAAAGAAACAATTAAATAAAGCAGTAAAGGAAAAAAATAAAGGCTTTCAAGGTATATAAGAAGGGAACCAATACAGATCAACAGGCCACATACAAAGAACAAGCATTTGTCAAAGCTGAACACTTGATGCTTTGGAAGATGTCTGCTCCTGCACCTTGTTTATGTCCTTGAGGTACTGGAACGTTTTGTGCCCTGTGCAAGACTACTCATCTTGTTAATCATCCTTCTATGTTGGTCAGTGTCGAAGGCTTTCCTGAAATCAAAGTAGGTGACGTCCACTGTCCCTCCTTGATTTACTTCCTTACTGAGGCATTATGGTTTCCAATCCTATCGCCAACCCTCACCCACACCGTACAGAGACTGACAGGCATTGGGGGTGTGTCTTTGGGTTGTCAGATGTA
Source organism: Neoceratodus forsteri (assembly GCA_016271365.2). Lineage (NCBI taxonomy): Eukaryota > Metazoa > Chordata > Ceratodontiformes > Ceratodontidae > Neoceratodus > Neoceratodus forsteri. The sequence goes on along the minus strand of CM028136.1, from coordinate 356,513,605 downwards.
ATGCTTATGCCATTCCACCTCAGCCCACCCTGCAAACACTGACAAGCATCACAGACTGCCTTGTGGTCTTTGGCCATTATGCTCACCCCATTCCATAAGAAAATAAGCTGAGATGGGTGCAGCATAGGAGAAAGAGGTGAACATTATGGCTGAAGACCCCAAGGCACACCTCAATGCCTGCCACTAACTGCAGGGTGGGGATGGGTGGAATGTCATGTGCATTATAGCCGATGACCCCAAATCACACCCATGATGTCTGTCAGTCTCTACAGGGTGGAAGGGTGGGGCGTTATGGTTTGAAACCCTAAGGCCCCGGCTGTTTGTTAGTATTTTCCCTGCAAATTTTCAACATGGGCTGTTTGGGACCCCACCTCATGAACAGTGGCACTATCATTTTGTTACTTAATCCCGAAAGGTGATTTTGTACTGCAAATGTGCCATTCGGCAGCACAGGTGTGAAAACACATTTTGGGCAGGATATGAATAAATGACAGTTGTACTGTTCTTGAGGAGGTGTTAAAAAATGGCAATGTTGAAAATCTAGAGTGAAAATATTAAAAATTGGTGAAGTTACGAGTGTGCTAAGAAACTGCGTAACGCACGCCTGTAGTGCAACCATTTTTATGTTGCTTGCACGCATATGCAAGAAACATAGTGCCATCATCTGAGTTTTTGGAGGTGTGGCACCCTGTCTTCCAATTCAGTCAGTGTGTTTGCAGGAGCGGCCGCAGTTCTCCAATGACTGCTGCAGCTGTCCATGACAGCAGTCAAAAATGCAGTGGCATACAGTTGAAAGGGAGAGCTCCACTTCAGTGAGCAGAGCTTCCCCAACACACACACGCAAGCATGCATATTGCGTGCTGATGTGCTCCTCTCCCCACGCACTCTGCAGCGGCCGACGGGGGGTCCTCAGTCTCCCCGCTGGCTCCACGCCCCCCCACAAAAGCTGTCCAGGTGCCATGCTGGAGCCCACCCCAGTGTGGCAAAAATGTTATAGCCAATGGGGTGCCTAACCCCATTGGCTCCAGCTGGCTGCAGGCCCCCAAAGCTTCCAGGTGCCATGCTGGGAGCCCACCCAGTGTGTGGCAAATCTTGTTACAGCTGATGGGGGTGCCCAATCCCCTGTCAGCTCCAGCCCCCCCAAATAGACTTTCCAGCTGCCATGCTGGGAGTCCACCCCAGAGTGGCAAACGTCCCATGTCGTCTTCATTAAAAACCCCTGTAAATAAAAAACGTCCCTCGCAGTCTCCCTTCCCCACCGCACCACCACTGCGACTCTGCCTCCCCACACCCCTCACCCCATACTTACTCTCCGGAGCTTGGTGCCATAATCATTGGTGGACTGGGAACTCTGTCTGCACTCTTCAAAGCCGACCGCTAACTGAGGAAATGCCGGTAAGCTGTATAATGGAATAAATAGGGTTTTTGAACTTTGTTGTATATCTCAGGCATTTTTGGATTTTATTCAAATTTTCAACATGGTTTTTAGGACCCTCTCCATTGAATTCTTGCACTGTCATGGCGTTAATCGAGCCTGAAGGGTGATTTCGCCGTCACTGAGTAAAATCACCTTTTGGGACTGATTAATGAAATGACACTGCCAGTGTGCATAAGGTGGGCTCTCAAAAAGCCTATGTTGAAAATTTGGTGAAAAAATTCCTAAAAATGACTGTTTTACGAGCGTGTGTTGCGCAGTTCCTACGCATGCTCGTAAGTTCACGAATTTTCAATATTTTCACTCCAGATTTTCAACATTGCCATTTTACCACAACTCCTTATGAGCAGTACAGCTGTCATTTTTCACATCTTGCCCAAAATGTGTTTCCGCCCTTGTAGCGCACAATGGCGCAGTCGGTGTGTGAAATCCATGTATGGGCACATTAAGAAAATCACAGTGACACTGTTCATGAGCAGAGGTCTTAAAATGGCTATGTTGGAAAGTTTGGTGAAAATTCCTAAAAATGACTGTTTATGAAGGCATATTATGCAGTTCCGCAGGCTCCGTAAGTTAGCTAATTTTCTATATTTGCACTCCAATTACTTCCAAATACCTAAACAGCACATACAAGCAAGCAACATTTGGCATTGACAAATGCTTGTTTTGAATTTGTTCACCAGATTTTCAACATGGGCATTTTTATACCTCTGCATATGAACAGTAGCACTGTGATTTTGTTAATCTGTCCTGAAAGTTGATTTCTTACAGCAACTGCGCCATTCTGTGCCACATGTGTGAAAACGCATTTTGGGCTGAATATGGAAAATGACAACTGTACTGTTCATAAGGCTGTGTGAAAAAATGGCAATGTTAAAAATCTGAAGTGAAAATATTAAAAATTGGCGAAATTTATGAGCGTGCGCAGAAACTGTGCAATGCACACTTGTAACAGTCATTTTTTTGAAATGTTTTCACCAGATTTGTAACATGGTTTTTTTGGGACCTCCACTCATGAACAGTGGTACTGTTGTTTTGTTAATCAGTCCCAAATGGTGATTCCTCACAGTGACCGCGAAATCACCATTCAGGACCAAGTAACCAAATGACAATGACATGTTCATGAGGTGGGGTCCCAAGAACCCCATATTGAACATTTGGGGCAAACATTCCTAAAAATGGCTGAGATAACAACCTACGTTGAACCCCCCATTGACTTCCATTATACGGCTTACCTTGAAATCTTCAGTTTACCAGTCACCTCTGAAGAGTGCTGATTTGTCCTGCTCCACAGAAGATCACTGCTCCTAACCTCTGGAGGTAAGTATAGGGTGGGAGGGTGTGGGAGGTGGGTGCTCAGTGGGATTATGGGGATGGGGAGGGGGACTGGGAGACAATGGTGGAACTTTGTTTTTACAGCGGGAAAAATAAAAAAGACTTTGGGGACCGTTTTCTTTATTTTACAGTTAAAAGAGAAATATACATTTAGGCACACTGGGATGGGGTCCCAGTGTGCCACAATGGGGGATGCCAACATGGGGATTAGGCACCTGATGTTGGTAAAAAATAAATAATATATGTAGGCACACTGGTGTGGGCTCCCAATGTGCCACAATAGTGTGTGTGGGGGGGGCATGCCGACATGGGGATTGGGCACCCTGATGTTGGCAAATATTACCAATGGGTTTTGGGGAGAGGGGGCACATCCAACACTGGGAGTGGGCATCCCAGTGTCGGAAAGAATAAACAATTTCTTTGACACACTGGGGTGGGCTCCCAATGTGCCACATCAATGGGGGGAAGGGAGATACATGCCAACACGTGGATTGGGCACACTGATGTCAGCTTTCTGTGGAGTGTGTGGTGGGCAGCAGGAGCTGCCACTCACTCATTTCTTTCTTTAAATGTTTCACCAGGAAAGGCACACTGAGCAAACAAGTTGCTCATAGAGCAAGGCCCGGGGACAGAGTGCTTGGTGGCAGGAGTCGACCTGGTTGTGAGGAAGGGGGAGGAGGTGCCGCTGCAATGACAAAACTGTTTGTGATTGCAGTGGCAGGTTTCTTTTAACTCCTTAGCTGTCTTTGAAGTTGCTGTCATCTGCAACTTCCCCATTGATTGATGGCTGTGGGAGGTGCCCAATAAAGTGTCCATTGCATTGGGTGGCAGTGACACACCTCTCATTTCCCCATTATTGTCCCAAAGCATTTGGTGTGCAAGCACATCAAAAGCAAAAATGGGTTGTTAGTGAGGAATAGGGCAGATGGCATTTAATTAAGGATAGTGGAGGGAGTCAAAATTAATGAAAGACCATCTACAGACAAGATAAAAAGCACACAAAGAAGAACATCAAAAGGATACACACTGTGGATGATATGGAAAGGCTAACATTAAATGGCTATATCAGCTTGGTGTTCATAATGGAAAGTATAGAGCCACTACCCAAAGCAAACACAAGTTCTTAGATAGCAAACAGAAGGTTATGGAGAGAGGTGGTTATTAAGAAAAGGGTTCTGATGTGAAGAGTCTGCAAGAACTAAACATGACTGAATTTCCTAGGTCAGATGGGTTTCACCCCAAGGGCACTGAATGAGATTCATTAAGCATCACTAGCTGCCTCTATGGCAGACCTCTTTATGGCATCACTAGCATTTGGAGAGGTACTGAAGCTTATAGGTTGGCAAATGTGGCCCTTCTTCATAAGAGTGGGGATAGAAACAATCAGTTAACCAAACCTTTAAGTTTGACATCAATAACAGGAACGTTGCTAGAGTCATCATCAAAAGAGTGAACAGTGACCATCCTTGAAGAAACCCTGACTCATGGACAGAAATCAGTAGGGGTAGGGGGAATCATGTCAACCTGATATGACTGACTTTTTTCAAAACAATGGCATTGATGGTGGATAGGAGTCAGGCAGCAGATACTCTTTACCCAGACTTTTGTAAAACCTTCTGTTCAGTGCTTCACAGAAGACTAATCCTGAAAATAGGGGAATTAGGACTAGAAAATGCACTAGGTAGATTATTAACTGGTTGTCTAACAGGACCCAGCGAGTTGTCCCATGGCAAATTTTCAGATGTCAGCAAGGATATGAGTGAGGTGCCCAATTGTCAGTGCTTGAACCAATACTTAACAATATGCCCATAAGTGTCATAGGAGTGGAATGTCATGGCAAGGTAAGTTTATTTACAAATGACATGACTCTCAGTGTAAGACTAGACAATGATGAGAGGATGAACAACATGAAACAAGATGTAGTTAGATTTGAACAGTTATCTGGAACGTGACAATTAAAAGTTCATTGAACAATTCAAGCAGATTGGCAATAGGAATCTGTAAACTGAATGCAGAAAAAATGGTGTCACAGAGAGCACCTATATAATAAACACTAGTCTGAAATCTTCATCTCAGTGTAAGAAAGCATATGGAAAGGCAAATAGGATACTGGTGTGCATAGGATTGGTCTTCACTAGTTGGAACAAGGAGCTGATATTGCTACCATACAGGCCAATGGTTAGGCCACAACTTGAATACTGTAATGTTTTGGAACCTTCATCTGTAAAAAGACAAGGAGAGACTGGAAAATCTCTAATGCAGGGCAACAAAAGTGATTCATGGTCAACAGGGGAGAACATATTTAGAGACTCTTGAGTGGCTAAACATGCGCTCAGTGAAGGTCAGGAAGGAGAGGAGAAATATGATAGAAACTTAAAAATACATACAAAAAAATAGATACTATCTGCATGAACATTCTCCCGTTTCTTATTTCTTTTCCAGATACTCCCTTTGGATATCCCCCGGGGGTGGGGGACTGTCTTAAGCTTAATAGAGGCCTACATTGTTTTGTTTGGGGAGGCTGCAGGGCCGGAATTAAATGGTCAGACCTTCAAAGATCTAAGGAACAAGGAGGGGTGGGTTTGCCAAATGTAAAATTATACTTTTAAATGGCTCAGTTGCTTCCCTGGATTGGGTACCTAAGGCAAGACCCGGCTAATGTTTGGGCCACACAAGAGATAGGAAATAATCTATGCTTACACCCCTTGGTGGGTTTTGATACCCCAGCAGTGCAATTAGTTAGATTAATGGTGACTAATCCATGGACACAACAGCTCCACTGAGTGTGGAGCACAGTTAAGAGACTTGGGAATAGTGGGGTCACTGACTTCCCTTACTCAAATAGATCAGTGTGCTCAATTTCTCCCTCTGCATGTGGAATAATACCTTTAACCACTGGAAGGGATTGGGTTTGAACCTCTTATCCCAGTTTATTTGTAGGGGAATGGTCTGGCCATTCACAGACATGCAAAGAGACTATCACTTAACACAGCCAGATTTGTTTAGATACCTTCAAGTGGTCTCCTTCCTCAGATTAGGTTCCCATTTGGTGAACGCTCAGAGAGATCCTCACCCCACATGTTTAGTCCTTATGCAGGCAGCAGAGGGCCAGATACATAAGAAATATATTTCAAAATTAGTCCAGACCTACATACAAACCAAAATACAACCACTGCCCCATATCAATTTTTCTGGGAGAGGGAATCAGGCCATAACCTTACTTCCAGAGACTGGCAATGTATTTGGGATGGGTTTTTTCGTACTTCAACTTCAAATAGCTGGAGGGATTTTAGATGGAAAATCATTAGTTTCTTCTTTCTAATTCCCATTAGAATGAAACACTTCATGTGGAACTGTTCTGACAGATGCTGGTGGAACTGTGGGGAGGAATGTACTCCATATCACATTTCTTGGGGATGCCCCACATTATAGTCCTTCTGGGAGAGGGTTTGACAATAATACAAGTAAATGGCAGGTATTCAAGGGAACATTGGGTCTGAGTATTTGATTTTAGGATTGCTTCCCAAAGGGAGGAGATTGAATCAAAGATCATTTTTGGGAATATTACTAGCAGCAGCCAGTAAGGGCATTACCAAGAAGTGATTACTTCCAGACTCTCCTTCATTGCAAGATATGGTGAGCATTACAAAAAGTATTTACTGCATGGAAAAATCACTGCTGACCTTCTTCTGCAAATGGATACATTTCAGGGAGCATGTTACCTTTATGGTTTTATCAAAGGGTATGAAGGCACATCAGTTCTCTCTCTCTCTCTCTCTCTCAGCAGGCATGGGGCTAATGGGGCTAATAACTTCTTTAGGGTCTTCCACCCAGGGTAACATTCTATAGGAGCTGTCATTTAATTCCAAATGCTGAACACCAATATTAATCTCACACAGGTCTTTTACTGTTTTGTTATTGTTAAGTAACTGTTTTTATTGTTGGTATTTATAGAGAATACATGGATTGGCTAGGTAACATGCCCAGCCTCATAGGCAGTACCTTAGTATTAGCTCATTTATGTATTTTTTGATACATCTTAGAACAGGATATGGAGATAATCTAATTAATTTAGCTAATCCTAAAACACCTGATGTATTAAATATTTAGGAGTGCAGTGTTACTGTTTATATTCAGTCATTATTATTAACGTATTGCTGATGGAAAAAATCTGACTGTAAAACTAATGCTTAAGTTAGTAAGCATGACTGATAGTGTCATGATCTTCCTGCTCTGTTTGTATACTTGATATGGCCATCTGAATAAAGAAGTTAAAAAAATATGTACAAGAGCATATCAAGGTAAACAACATAGATTTATTTCAGAAGAAAGTGCAGATGACCCATAGATGTCCCATCTTAAAACTATGTGGGTGGGGGGGTGTAATTTCAGGAATAACATTGGAGAGTGAATCTTTACAGAAAGTGTTATAAATAAATAGAACTAGCTGTTCAAGAACATAGTCGGTGCCAGTATAATCTCAGGGTTCAAACCCCAGGGCAAGGAACACTACATGTAATACAGGACATGCAGTGATTTCTGTAATACTGTATTCACTGTCAATGAAATAGTGTAGGAGACATAACTACTTTAAGAACATCTTTGTTACCCGGCGCATGGGCTTAATCTTTTATCTTTGTACGTCACATATGCCAAAAATATGTGAGGAAAAATTTTAAAAAGGGCATTTTAGAGGGATAATTAAAATATGATTTTCCATATATGTTAAAACATAGCTTTTTTTTCTGTATGGGTTATTATGAGCATTTGGAGTTGAATTCAATGCCTCTATCTGCCCAACTTAGACAAGAAGGCCACTGGTTATGCACAAGAACAAGACATGCAAGGAAAAGAAATATATTAATTTTACAAGTGATCAGTTTCATGTTAGTTTATTATTATTTCATAAGACACCTTTGAGCCAAGGCTTGTTTACAAAGGTTCCACGTCGGGGAAACAATACAGAACATAGTGAGGACAATAACAAGTACAGTAGTTTCAAGCAGCAACAGGCTTTGTCGGGTACATTAAAGCTTTCATATGGAATTACTGTAATATGTGCAATGATTCACAGTATGTATGTTAAGTTACAGTAATTTGTGTATATTATTCAAGTATATATGTACAATAAAAAAACAATTGTAACATGGGTCACTAGAATAAATTAGAAACTGCTAGGATAGATGGTAGATAAATGTAGAGGAAGCTATGGGGAGAGAATATAGATAATAGTGGGGAAATAAAAAGGGAGGAGATAGGAGATAGTGTGGGGTAAAGGTGGGAGGGACTTAGAGGGAGGAAATTAGAGGGAAGGAGAATAAGTTTAGTTAGGAGAAACATTCACAGGAGGCCATTGTGACACGGTGCTGATGCAGGTAGCACTTGAAAGTGCCCAGGGTAGTGTCATTGGTAACAGCAGGTGGAAGCGAGTTGTACCAGGATGAGGTTCTGTATGTAAAGGAGCTTTATTCTTGGGTAGTGCAGCAGCATGGAACAGAAAAAGTAAGATATTCTGAGCCCGCAGCTGGGGGCCAGTAAGGGACACATGTGGTACACATACAGAGAATTGAGTGGATTATTTTGGTTATTTTGTCAGGCTTAGCTTGGTGGTGTAAAGCAGTGACTGATTCTGACCATAGCAGGTGAAGTATGCATCATCAGATGGACTAGTCAATGGGGTTTTAAAGGTACTATGCTAGCTGGACAGAAAAGAGAGACGTGTGCTTGAGAATGTTTTTTTAAATAGAACAGATATTTATGAACATATATACAGTACATACAAACATATGAAAATGCCAACAGAAATAGGCTTCACGGTCTGTCGAGTCTGCTCGATTGTGCAGCTAGTCCCTCACCTCGCAGCTGCCCCTCCCACTTCTCCCCTCCTTAGATTTACCCTCACCCTCACCCTGTCCCATCCCCTCTTGAAACTGCCCACTGTCTTATAGGCCACCACCTTCTGTTGTAGAGTGTTCCACTTGCCCACCACCCTTTCCATGAAGAACTATCTCTTTCTCTCCCTCCTGAATCTTCTCCCTCCAGTCTGAGACTGTGCCCTCTCATGTCCCTTCCTCTTCTTAATTGGAGGATCCCCCTCTGTTTAAATCTTGTTTATCCCTTTCAGGTACTTAAAGGTCTCAATCATGTCCCCCCCATCCCTCCTCTTCTCCAAGGAATACATATCTAGCTCACTCAGCCTTTCCTCCTAGGGCTTGTCCTCCAATCTCTGGATCATTTTTGTCACTCTAGGCTGCACCCCCTCCAACAATCTGACATCCTTCCTTAGGTACAGGCACCAGAAGTGCATGCAGTACTGCAGATGTGGCCTGACCAGTGACCTGTACAGGGGGAGGACTTCCTCCCTACTTCTGGAGGAGATTCCTCTCGCTATGCACCCCAGCATCTTGTTTAAATATAGGCGAGAAAGATCTCATTGGTTCATCAAGTTCTTTCCCAATGTAACTCACTACGAATATCATGTCAACCCTCATGCTTCAAGGATATTTCTCCAGTTTGAGCTTAACGGTAGTAATTGTGTCAGCTGAACCCACCTATTTCAGTTGTTTATTCTAAGTGTACACAATTTGCTCTATGAAATAGATATTTCTGATGTCTTCCTGAAAATGTTTCTCATTTCAAAGACATTGAGTGTCCCCCTGCCCTTCTGTCATTGTACACCCTGGAAAGCTGCATTTGATCTGAAGGAACTGGTCCAGGACAAGTTAGTTGGATGGACAGCATCAGGGATGAGGAAGAGGGCAATCACGGAGGGCCATTCTTGAGGTGACAGAGTCTTGCATAACACTAATCTGAAGAAAAAGGTACAAGAAACCAGCACGATTCTCTGGAAAGGTCAGGGAAGCAGCGAGAGCAAAAAAGAAGGCCTTTACCAGGTAAAAGAAATAAACAAGGGAATGAAGAATGGGAGAGTACCAAATGAGAAAATGAGAAACCAACAGGGTGGTCAGAGAAACAAAGATATACACAGAACTGTGTACTGTGTGGGGGGGGTAAAGGTTAGGGGAAAACAGTTCTTTAGATATATTAGGGAAAAAAGAAAGAAGGTGAGAAAGAATGTTAGGCTAACAGAGCGAGGTAGGGTAACTGAGAGGGACAGGCAGAAAGCAGCTGCTCTTAATGACTACTATTGCTTTGAATTCACAAGGGAAGACACTTTGGGCCATGACTAGACTAATCAACTTACCCCTGGATTGGTTGGCCTTCATGAGGGCAAGAAATGCCTGTACAAAACTCCTGATGACAGCAAAAGCCAATTTTTACGTGAATGCACTGGAATATGCTAAGGGAAATCCAGTAAATATGTGACGTACAATTAAATCTGTCAAAGAACATAGACCACCTCCATCAATCCCATCAAAAATGATGTCCCAAGGAAGTACAATTTTTGGACCAAGCAATAATCCTTGAAAAACTGAACTCACATTTTGCCACAGCTAGACTAGTGTTTGACACCTTTCCGGCCACAAACTAGTGAAGGACTCCTCACTGAAGGATACCCTGGCCAGCCCACAAATTCTGAACACTCCCAGCCTATCCCCAATAACTTTTTAACAAGTTGAAGACATGTTAGTAATGTTAGATATCAAGAAGAGTGCTGGTACAGACAGGATAGACCCCTTTTTCCTTCAAGCCGGCTCGTACTTCCTTACTGCCCCATAAATCATTTATTTAACATGTCAGTTACTTCAGGCTCTGTCCCCACCCTATGGAAAACTGCCCACCTACTCCATCTGTTCGAATCAAGTGACCCTTGCGACCTGAATAACTATAGGCCCATTTCAATATTACTGTACTCTCTAAACTTCTTGAAAAATTAATCAATGCACAGCTAAGGGATTACCTAGAAAACAAGGAACTTTTTAATCTGCTCCAATCAGGCTTCTGACAGTACATAGTACAATTTCAGCCCTGGCTAAAGTGACAGATGACTGGCTCACTGCCCTGGACCACAAACTTTTTTACCGGAGCTGTGCTTCTAGACCTACAGTAAGTAAAGCGTTTGACACAGAAGAGCATAACTTACTGTTGTTGAAACTTAAGGAACATGGACTAAATCACTTATCTTTTACCTGGTTTGCTAGCTACCTATCAGGGAAGAGTCTGATGCATTAATGCAGATGGCCTACTGTCCCCTCCTTTACCACTCCTGTGAGGTGTGCCCCAAGAATCCGCTCCTCTTTTTAATCTATATTAATTCCTTAAGTAGTAACATTCTTACAGCAAAACTGCATTTTTTTGCAGATGATACTGTCCTTTATATCTATAAATTATCATTAAATGAAGTCGGTGCCATACTCCAAACTGAATTCAACCAATTACAACTTAATCTCCTTAGTTCAAAACTCCTGCTAAATGCAAATAAGACAAAGACAATGTACTTCACTCCCACCTTATCTACATCTCCATCGTCAACACAGGACAACATACCTATACTAACATTGCTAGGAGATTCACTGGAGATTGCACAAAAATTTAAGCATCTTGGGATGTGGTTAGACAATCATCTTTCTTTTACCATCCATACTGAAACACTAGTGAAAAAAACTGAGAGTTAGATTAGGATTTTTCTTTAGAAATAAATCCCTATTTCTGATTAGTCCATGCCACACTTCTCCTGTTACTAGATTATGACAGCATTCTGTACTCCAACAGCCTAACAACATCTTGCCTTCACAAATTGGACATACTTTACCTTCAGGCTCTACATTTTATTTTAAATGTCCCTTCAAGAACACATTGACTACTGCTCCCCTATTTATGCCAGGACTTCATCTACTGCCATGGCTAAACTCTCCGCTGCCTACAACAGTGCCTGTCGCTTTGCTTTGTTTGCCCTGTTCTCCACCCACCACTGTACTCTATATAATACCCTTGGATGGCTACCACTACAAGGTCGCTTTGACCTAGCCCTCTGCTGCATGGTAGACAATGTCATCCGCATGGCTCCAGAATCCCTCCTGACTGCCCTTCTGAAAACCAGAACACTCCTCCGCAACCTCTGCTGTAATGGTACTCCCCCTCTAGCTGTTCCTAGGGTATCCGCCAACATGAGTAGCAGAGCTTGGTCTGCAGCTGCCCATTTACAGTGGAACAAACTACCAGCTGAACTCCGTTCCATTGACACACACTCCAGTTTCAAGTCTCGCCTTAAAGTCTGGTTCCTGGCAAACTCATCCTGCCGCTGTTCCCTGGGGTCTGACACCAACCCACACTAGTCAACTCCCCAGCCCAGGGGTTACCCACCTACCCACACTAGTCAACTCCCCTGCCTACAACTGTTGTATCATATTTTTCCCAGTAGTATTTGACTTCCTTGCCTATACATATTGTATATATATTTTTTACTGAGTATTCTATGTATTACTTGCTCACTGGACAATACAGTCACACATTGTACTCTGTGCCTATGATTTGTTTGTGTTGTACCAAATCTTCTCATGTCCGATATTGAAACCTTATATTCACCGTTCTCAAATTGACCTATGCATCAAACCTGTATATTGTGCTTACTATTGTTGCTTGTATCAAATTTGTTTCATGTGTATTATTGTTACCTTGTACTCCACTGTCACCCTGTGCCATGTGTTATGGCCCGGGTTGTGCCTGAAAACAGTCCCTGGGATAAGTGCACTCACCCGATTATCAAAGTAATAAATAAATAAATAAATAAAAAATTATTGCTCGTTATATTCAATGGTTGGATGGACATCACCTGCCACCAGAAGGAGGATACTTAGCTGTACAGTACCTGGGTGTACAAAGCTATGCTGAATAAACTCCCCTCCTATATATCTTCCCTATTGCACTGATCCCTTAGTTGCTACTGACTTAGAAAAAACTCCATACTCTTACTAGACATTCCAAAATTTTGTACCCATTTTGGAATGAATCGCCATCATTTACACTTTATCTTCTGCTTGGAATAAACTGCAAAACACCCTCAGGCTCTCAAACTACATCTCTCTGAATGTCATCAAATCCCTTATAAGCAATTCTATTTTATTTATTTATTTGAATTTTGATGACTGGGCAGGTCAACTGAGACAAAGTCCCTTTTTCAGTGATGAACCGAGGAATAAAGCATTCCAAGAACAAATGCAATACAATCGTACACATAGAATAGTATAGTGAGTTACAAGATTCAGTTAAACTATAGGTAATTAAATACAATACACAAGTAGGTAATATCCAAAGGATTCAGGATTACAGGCAGTGTACAACTAGCCAAGAGAGACTAGAGTCAGATAAACATTTATACCATGTGCAGAAACAGTTTCGCCATTCATATACCAGATATTGCAATATCAATACTAAGGTAAACATAGTTGTCAGATTCACATGCAGTTGGTTAGGAGCATAGGGTTCAGGTTACAGTCAGATGTTATTCTAGGTAGAGGAGTGAGAAGTGAGAGGTGAGAAGAGCAGTTTGTCTTTGAGCTAAGAGAGAAGGAAGGCTGTTTGTGGTCATACTAGACAGGTAAAGGAAGGATAGCAAAGTAAGGTAAGGGGGATTGCAGGGCAGATTAGATATAGAGGTGATGGGGGAGGAGTTTGAGTTAGATGGGCAACCTTAGTTACATGTAACCTTACATGTGATTAACAGTTGACGCTACAGTTGGGTGGGGTTTGAAGAACTCCTCCTTGTAAAGTGTTTTAATTGGCTGATGGTTTTGCAGGAAAGTAAAGGGTGAGGCAGGTTGTTCCAAATTCTGGGGGCAGTGAAGGTGTAGGATCTTTGGCCAGTCTTTAGCCTGGTCTTCAGGAGCTCCAGTAATGTTTGAAGATCTTAGTACTCGAGGTGTAGCTTTTAGAGATAGCAGGCTCATCAGCCTGGGAGGAGGAGGCTGATGAATTAGCTTAAAGATGGTACAGTACACGGAGAAGTCAGATTTGTTGTCAAAGGTTGGCCAGCATAGCTTGTTGAGTACCAGGTAGTGGTGAGTATAAGCTGGGTTAGAGGTGGCAAAACTAGCAATTCTATGGTGTGTCATTTCTAGTTTGTTCAGTAATGGGGTCTTAATTGAGTGGATACCAGGTGCCACATAGAATAGGCCAGAGAGTAGGATGGCAGAGGCAGTGGTCACTCTGGCATGATTTGAGAGGTAGGGGGCTGTATGGTAGAGCAGTCCAAGTTTTTGATTAGTGGTTTTGATGGTATTGTTTATGTGCACTTCAAGCACTAGGTTCTCATCAAGCATGAATCCCAGGTATTGGAATGATGAGAATTTTCCAGTATAGTACCTGATGAGGTTTTTAAGAGGAAGGGTGTGTCAGATGAGGTTTTGAAGTAGGTGTGACGGAAGAGCATAGTTCTGTTTTTTTTCTCATTGAGAACCAGTTGGTTACATTTGATTTTAGGGCATGGTAGTCAAGCTCAAGATTAGCAGTCAGGGTGTGGATATCCTTAGTGGATCTGTAGAGTATTGCATTATCAGAGTAACATTGTACTGATGCACCACCACAGTTAAGAGGCAGATCATTGATGAATATGGAAAATAGCAGGGGACCAGGTATGGACCCTTGTGGAACCCCGTCAGTGATTGGTGCTAGAGGGGATAGTGTGTTGGCTCATTTGACACACTGTGAATGATTTGCTAGATAATTGGAAAACCATGCAAGGGAGTTATTATCCAGGATGATGTGATGGAGTTTAGTGATAAGTAGAGGGTGATTAACAAGGTCAAAGGCCTTAGTTTGGTCTACAAAGACTGATCTAGTGGTGTGGCTCTGATCAATAGTATTGAATATGTCAGAGGTGACATGAAGGAGGGCAGAGTCAGTCCCATGGTGTTTACAGAACCCATGATGAAAGTCTGTGAGGATGTTTTTCTGTTCAAGGAATGAGAATAATTGATCATGGAGGATTTGTTCTTGAATTTTTGCTAGTGGACAGAGGATAAAAATTGACCTGTATTTTTGAGCTATGTCAACCGGACCTGATTTGTGGACAGGTACCACTACCACTGTTTTCTATTTGTCAGTGATAGAGTGGGTGATGAAGGATCAATTAATTAGCATGGAGATAGGCAGGGCAAGCACTGCTGCCCTGATATGGAAGAATTTTGGTGGCATGGTGTCAAAGCCTGGAGAGTTATCACATTTGAGACTCTTGAGCAACTTTAGGACCTCAAAATTGGAGGTGATTTTTATAGCAAAGGAGGGATGGTTGGTCACTTGTTGATTAGTATTATTGTATGAGTGGGTGGGGGGAAGCCATGTTTGTAGGGTGTAAGGTTGGTAAAGAAGTTATTCCAGTGGCAATGTCTAGAGATGTTGTGAGAATGGTTCCATTGGCAGTCATAGTTTGAGGAACAATGCATTCTCTACCTTTTAGTAGGGTGTTCATCTGACACCAGAAATATTTAGGGCTGGCAAGGTTAGTTTCTTGAAAAGATATAAGTTAGTCCCTTTTGGCCTTCTTTACATTGTTTTTGCATATATTGCAGAGCCAATGATAAACAATCCAATCAGTCTGCACCCAAGATCTCCTAAAGATCTTCCAGGCTTTATCGCGTGTGCGCATGAGACCCCTCAGATCATTAGTTAGTCATAATGAAAGAAAACCTTGGGATATTCTGATTTTATACAGGGCAAGGGAGTCAAGGGTGGCTGTGAATACTGA
Organism: Neoceratodus forsteri; assembly: GCA_016271365.2. Lineage (NCBI taxonomy): Eukaryota > Metazoa > Chordata > Ceratodontiformes > Ceratodontidae > Neoceratodus > Neoceratodus forsteri. Next base: position 356,498,192 of record CM028136.1, on the reverse strand, counting down.
GATAAGATAGTCAAGGGCCTGATTTATATCGGGGAGGGTGTTAATGTGTAGGAACAGAACTAATTTGATTAAAATATTTTATTATTATAGTTTTATTATATTCTTAATTACTAATCTATGTCTTTATATTGGCTTAATTATTAAGTACTATAAATGTTTCTGGTCAAATTAATATCTAAATGAACTCTAAAACAAGGACAATGCTGCTTAAGGCTTGAATACTGAAATGGAAGAATGATGCCATGAAGCAAAAGGGAATATAGCATATATGGTCAACTTCAGAAAAATAAATTGTTTCAGGAATAGTCTGTTTAAATGAATGGCCCTTATTCCAATTATTAGCAGGAGAGCTTGAAGCTGAGACTAAGATTATTGTCATAGAAACTTAACATAATTTATTACCTTGTTTTTCTGTACCAGCCAGATCAAATACCAGAAGTTAACAGACTGAAATAGACTGGCTTTAAGAAATTAAGACTTATTTACAGAAAATATACAAAAACTCTGATACATTTCAGAATTATACAGGTTATTGGAAATGCATGAACCTGCCCAGTGATTACGTTTTAATCCTATCAGCAAAGTGTAGTGTGAGCTATTTACAAAACTCTGTAGCCCCAAAACTGTTTCAAATATATTGACAAGTTTGGTGCCTAAAGTAAGTTGACCCTACCACCTTTTCAATGGAATGAGCCTTAAGTGTTTATCTAATAAGCAATACCTAGTCAGGTGGTTTGTAACCCTTTGTGATGAACTCAAAAGCAACATGAAGTCATGGATCATTTACCACAGACAAAGGAAGTCACTGTTCTAAAGAAGTTTGCTAAGGTTATAAAGTTTCTAATGATAGCAAGTATGCCAAACTAATATCATTTTGAACAGGAAAAAATGTACATCTGCCATCTGTAAATACTTTCTGGATATCTACAAAGGAAAAAGTTTTATAATGTTTTTATAAATTATAGATTTTATATTAGAATTGACGCCATCATGTTTAGTCTTAAATGAATTCTCTTGTTTAGCAGCATCTGAAATGTAGGTTTTACATTTGTAACAAGGTGCACATAGATGCAAGAAAGAAAAATATTTTCATATCAAAAACATTTTTTGAAGATGAGGTCATATTGATAAAAAAAATGGCTTTGGAGGGGTTAACAGTAATACCCTCAAAGAGTACTCACACCAATCATAATTTGATGGTGATGTCGCCCAGTAAGTGGGACATAAATAGGATGCTAACAAAACTGGCCCAGAACTACCTGATCCTTTGGTGTGTGAGGACCTGTGTTGGCTGCCCTGACAATTTTGGATGAGCTTGGGACTTGTACTAGGTCAAAAGCCTGAAGCTACACCTACTTGGGACATAATTTGGGTTGAGCCATTGCCACCACAAGGGGGTGCTAAGCAAGCTTGAAAGCCTGCACAATGCTGCAACAAAGTCCAGCTGCTAAAACTGACTGTTACAGGAAGGACTCTCTTCTCAATATCGAATGAAGCAAGGCCTATGGTTTATATACTGAGAATCTGGACTAAAGTAATGTTTTGGAATTTCTGTTAAAAGCCTGAACAAGAGACTGACTTTGGAATTTACCAGCCAGCAAGCCTGCAGTGCTGTTAAATAGCAGTGAGTCCAGAGCTGCAGGTTCAAGAGCAGAAATGAACTGAAACAGGAAAGAGTCACAGAGTCCAGTTACCAAAATAACACTGCTGTCCACGGGGAGAGATCTTTCTATAGACTGTGCTGCTAGACTGCCCAAATCAAATGTCAATGGCTCAGTAGGTAGCCCACTCACCTCTGAGGCCGGGAGATCAGAGGGCTGTGGGTTCAGTTCCCACATCTGGCACTTGGGTTAATATCCCAGTACTGACACTGTAGTGTAGCATGAGAGGGGTGCTGCACTTCTGAGGTGCCATCTTTCAGATGAGATGTTAAACCGAGGTTCCATCTGATTGGATTGGTGGTAGTTCAGGTGGATGATAAAGATCCCATGGCACTTATCGAAAAGAGTAGGGGAATTTCCCCAGTGTCCTGGCCAAATTTCCCTCATTCACTAAAAATACCACCAACAGCTTAATCTGGTTCAAGGTCAGTTGGTATTCATCTGTTTCCCCCTTCCCCAGGTTGTGCCTGAAAATAGGCAGGATTTTGTCTAGTGCACTTACCCAGTCAACAAAAACTAAATAAATAAAATAATATAAAATCCTGTTGTCTGATTTCTCCCACTATATCCTGAAGTGACCTTTCATGATTTGTGATGTCAAGCAAGAAGGATCCAGCCTGCATTGCTTCATTGATGTCAGAAGACTCTACAGTTCCAGGTTCAAGGGGAAAAGAAAGAAGACTAAAGCCAAACCCACCACCAAGGACTTTTGTCATCCAAAATCAGAAGTTCTCACCAAGATTTTGAAAGTTAAAAAGTAGAAGACCACACCTACAGATAACTAAAACATAAGTATTCCTTTATTTCACTTTTAGTACCTTTATTTGGTTATCTGGGGTGGTAACTTAGTGCATTTTAGCCACATAACCTTGGGTATATAGTTAAGCTAGAATTTAAACATAAAGAAGTGCCTTCTTGCATAATATAATATTTAAAACAATTATTATACAAAGATGTAACTTGAGACACTAGTGTAATGAGTTGCAAGTTCTCACAGTAAAAAGAAAAGGTCATGATATTTAAGTAATAAGGCACAACAAGGTGTGTGTTATCGTGTAATAACGTCACTCCTGGGGTGGGTTAAAGCACGAGGCGAAGCCAAGTGCTTCCACCACCCCAGGAGTGATGTTATTACACAATAGTACACACCTTGGAGTGCCTTGTGCAATTATACTATGGCTCAATGTTATAGAAAACAAAAAATAAAAATGTTTTTAGTAGATTTTTAGTGAGGCAGTGTATCTTTGCTTCTGAAAAAAAAAAAATAAAAAAAGCTCCATAAAATCAGCACAGTGATGTTATTGTGTAATCTCATCACTGTCTCAGACACACACTGACCAATCAGAGTACATAAAATTTACTTGCACTTGTATAATTATAAGTGTGTTGAAGAAATAGTAAACTGTCATTTATTATGCTGAATATGGTGTATTCATTTACATTGCTTATCTGTTGAAATTTGGTTTGCTTATTTGTTTTACTTGATTTTCTAAAACCTGTTGTTTTATTTACATTACAGTTTATGTTTACATTATTATTATGCTTGATATTTATGCTAATTATGAATATTTAGGACTTGTACATGTGTGAATAAAATACATATTTATCTCTTATATAATTCAAAGCATGGCAATTGTGTTTTTCGCTGTCATTTTAAAATTTAGAGAGCATAGGATAATATCATATTTAAATATTATTTTTGGTAATTTATGAAATATTTTTGGTTAAGGCCCAAAGTGGATCTTAGTGCATCATTGTAAAAAGTGATATTATAAGCCTTTGTTCTGACAAATTGGTGACCAGTCAATGGAGGCTAGGCAGCTGTTGAATTTTACCTTGTTGAACTTGGTCAAGTCCCTGGTTTTGTTTAGTTTGAGGGGTGGAGAGGGTGCAGTGTTATTCCAGACACAACAGGATGTTGAGTGATCACTCATGGAGTCAGAGAAGATACCAGCAGCTCTGATATTAGTAGGCATGTTGGTTATGATCCAGTCGAGGAGCGTGTGTCTCTCAGACTTCAGGTTCAGTCTAGTGGGTTGTTCTATGACCTGCTCAAATTTAATGTTTGCCAGAGCAGAGTGGTACTGTACATTTTGTGGGCCAAGCCAATTAAGGTTAAAGTCATCACATACTGCAGTATCATGCTTAGAGATGTTGCCCAGGCAGGCGATAACCTCCCCATAGGAGGAAGTGTGTCTGGGAGGCAGATAGATGCAGTCTAGCATCATTTTTCTGGATAGCCCAAGTGTGTTGGTGTTGAAGATATGCTCAGTCAGAGGGTGTATATCCAAATCCAACATTTTGTCTGCAGTCAGTTCAGTCCTAGTATATATCAGGACACTCCCACATTTTCCAGTAGCCCAATCCTTCCTGAACATGGAGAATCCAGGGAGGATGATCTCATGGGCTTTAACGTCAGGTTTTAGTCAAGTTTCAGATATGCATAGGACATCGGGTTCATAAAGTTGAGTCCATGCTTCAAGCATGGGCATCTTATCTCTGATGCTTTGGATATTCATGTGAGCTATTTTGAGGTCTGGGGTGTTAGTCCACATTGGCAGCTGTCTCTGGGGGTTTGGTACACTCCCACATGGGGTGTTAGTGTTATGCCCCATATCTGGCACAAGGTTTAGTTCAATGTCACCGGATAGCAGCATAGTACAAAAGTGGCACTGCATCGGGGGGGGTTCACAAGAAAGATACCTTTTGCCACCATCTGATTCTAGGTGGTTTCAGGACTGTTTTACATCATAGGGCTAGTAGTTGGAGACATGATAGTTGTGAGACCATTTCACAGGGAGTGGTATTAGGCTGGTTGGAAATAAAGCTTTATTTGGGAGCCATTAGGGAGCTTGATTTAGTAAAGGCTGGATATGGCCCATAATGCAACAAGAGTACCAGACAAACTAGTAACACTCCAGTAACCTTTAAGCATGGCATGGTTGTGATATGTAGTGGACTAGCAGAGAAAGTCAACAAGGAACTACTGTGGTATGAGATAAGTAGTTATGGGTATGGGCAGATAACGTAAGAGGCACTGAGAATGTTAGCTGAGGTTGTATAACCAGACAGGGGCCAGAAATGGTAAAGCTGATGACTTGTTTGAAGCTTCCAGCCAATTGCAACATAGTTGGGAGTGGCTTAAGAGCATTTAATAGAGGTTGGGGGCAGGGTTGGGGAGGTGGGCTGAAAAATTTTGTGTGCAGCATTGCAAGGACTGGGCACTGCCCGCCAGGAACCGGGGCTGCTTCTACCCGGTAGGAAGATCCATGGAGCCATCTCAGTCATGGCATAAAAGTTCGCTGAAGCCACAGGCCAATAGAGAAAGGCAGCAGCACTTCTCGCCAATCCTGGTAGAGTAGCGCAGGGCCATGGAAAAATGAGCATGAAAGCCGTAGATCTAGGCAGTGAGCCATACCTTAGTACCAGAGGGAGCGGAGCGAGTCTCAGCCTTCAGCCAGGAGTGGAGCTTCGATTTCATTAAGGAGGATTGTCACTGTTACTCTAACTAGCCAGTCCACTGGATTCTTTTGTCCCCCAATTATGACTGGGTCTAAGCACTTTTCCAGCTATGGTGGGAATCTCTGTATCCATTACTGTGCACTTATTTTACCCCCACCCCATCTGCAGGCTGGAAATTGACTGTTTTGCACTATTTTTGTATTTTTGCTGCTTATGGCTAATTCTGTCTTTTGTAGTGAGCTTACTATGCAATTTTGTTATCTTCCTGTACAACTCGTTCTGCAGTGTATGCCATCCTGTATTTGTATTTGCCCTGATTTATGCTTTGTATTTATCTGTTGTTTGTGTAATGCTACAAGCAGCAGTACTTTTCACTCTGTGAAAGGGACATTTAACATCCTGGTCAAGCAATGACCCCCTGTGGTAGGGCCTGGAGGTGCTGTAACACAATATGGTGTGTCTTTTGATGCTTCTGGGCACAAAGGCTTGCCAGTAGAGACACATCTGGTAGTGGGAGGTGAAGCAGGATGAGCAGGTGTACCAGTGACTGGGCAAGAGTTTGTTAGCCCCATGGGATGGAGAAAACAAACCTAAGAGAATAATGAAAATGTCTATGCCAGCTATCTCAGCTTCATGCGCAGCTCCACAGGTGAGCCTTAGACACCATACAAACTGTATTTTCATATCTACCTAACCCTCTCCAAGAGAAGGCCATGGGGGTGGGAGTGGAAGCCATGGAATGGAATGGTTTTGAGTTTGGGGTTACCAGAGAAAAAACATGGTAGGATGGAGGAAACAAAACAAGGGTAAAACAAGAGAAACATCTATTATAACTGAAAAAAGTTACTATTTAAAATAATACTCCTACCACTGCTTTCAAGCTTATTTTTTTTTTAAAATAACTTGTCAGTAGAAATGTTAAATAAAATAGGTCACTGCAGAAGCAATCCATCTCCTTTTTTTTCACTCCTTGTATTGCACGATGTACTCATTCCATAAACTAGGCCATCTCATGAAAGAGGTTTTGGTGAAAAGTAAATCTAAATGTTCTCTTTCCTTTACCCAGAAACTTCACTGTACAACATATAACTATAAATGCACATAATGGTACTCTGTCCAGCAGGATGGTGAGACTGAAAACTTCAGAGCCCTTGTAAAAAAAGATGCAATTACTCAATTCCAAGGCTGGTATTTTAAAAAGCAGCTGATGCATCCATGAGAACCTTGAAAGAATAATATTTGGACACAAATCAGCTTATATTTTGTATTAGCTTTGCATTTCTTCTCCCCTTTATTTATTGTTGAAGTCATATCCATAAAAATGTATACTTGCTCCATGGAAGTTTATCAGCAGCTATGGCTTATTCCACATCTGATTTTATAATACTCTACTTGTGACATCACATCACAGTTATTCCAATAGCAGCAGGCTCTGATGTCACAAAAGAGGATTATGCCTACAGGTAGAGATTAAACTGTCATGGCAAAAGAATGCTAAGGGATAGCATTCATATTTTGTGAAAATTCCCTCAACAATAACACAGCAGATGAGAAATCTATAGAATGTATATTGAATAAAATGAATTGTTTGTAAATTTGATGTTTTCCAAAGTTTTCCCATAGGCATCAGCAGCTCCTTAAATTGGGTGCGCACAGAGTAATGCACCCCTTCACATTGAGAAAGGTGGGTTCATTGTGAGGCACACTATTGCTGTGTTTAGGGTGGCCAGTATGTATGGTGTAAGTGCTCATTCAAGATCTGCTACATAGCTATGCCTCCCATACGCTGTGCATCTGCATGATAAATGTCCTGGTTGTCCAGAGGCACTCTCCTTTTCTCCACCATGAATCGCCTAGGGACACTTTTCTTAAATGACCTCTGTTTTTGGTGGTATCAGCTGCAGTACAGTGAGGAGATCAACAGCTGTCATTCTCTGAGCGCATATTATATATGGTACACACTCATACAGAGCTCAGTCAATGGCTGGCCGTGGTTGTGAGCAGTGGACTAGTGGTCAGTAGCTGGCTGGGTATGGGTTGGGGTGGGGAGTGGGGTGGTAGGGCACTGCTGGGTTGGGGTCCACTAGACCACCAGGTATGTTGGGTTTGAATGTAACTTGGGATTGGGACTGGGGACTCCGCTGGACCACCACTGATTTATTTATTTGGCAACATGGAGGATCAGGGCTTGGAGGGGAGCCACTAGCCAACCAGGGCTGACTGCTTATTATTTTTGGGGATCGTGGCTTGGAAGAGTTTCTAATAAACTACCATGGCTAACTAACTATTACTCTTGGGGATCGGGGCTTGGGGGGGTCCAATAGCCTACCAGGGCTAATTACATATCAGAATCAGGGATCGGGGCTGGGGAGGGACTTTTGTGTCCTTCTTCTTTACACTGCTGCAGGCTTCAGCAGCCTGTCCATGTGTGCCCTCTGTTTGGCACACTGCTGGGATTGCTGCAAGCTGTGGGCTTAGCCGACAGGACCCTGCCCAATAGAGAATCAGGCACAGAGCCCCCGGTGCATCGGCAATCAGCACAAGTTGCCTTTGGTGCAACTTGCATGGAGCCTTTGAGAATCTACTCCAATCACTATAAACATTGCACACATAGACTTTTTAATGATAAATTACAAAGACTGGGGTATGACCAGAAGTGCTCACAAAAAAATAAGTGTTATCACCTTAGAAGAGGTGTAACTATGCATGTATAGGATTGTGATTTATGTACTATGCCTTTTATTTTTAATTAAGCATGATCTCTTTGAACCTAGGTGCATTTACACCCATCACCTCATGACCAAGACTCCATTGTTAAAACGTAGTGCTATGTCAGGACTGGCTTGCAAGCTTGGCTTCTCATGGTGATAATTCATCTTTATTATTTTATTTTATTTTTTTGCTGAAGACAATAAAGTGATTGAAAACTGCTTGGCTGCCTTCTTTTTTATGGCTGCAGTGGGTGTAGCCTGCAGATGTATTGTTTTGAGAAAATGACTACATGCATAATTGCCTTCCAAACAACATGGTAGAGTATTAAAAATAATGTCCTCTACTGAAGCCTCATTACTACACTACCTGTGTGTGTATGGGATTTAGAGAGCACTATTTTTCCTCTGGCTCATGTTCCCTCCCTGCAAGGCATCAAAGCAGGCAATACTTTGTCTATGGCATGATAAGGACACCTAGATGGATAGGTTTGGGGGAAGAAGGCAAGCAGATGCCACCTACTAGGAGCAGGCAGGTGTTCCCAGGGCAGAGGGAACTTGAATCCAGGAATAGGGAGGAGATACCTCATAATTTCTACCTTTCCTAGGCTGCAAGAACGGCCTCAGATGGAACATCAAGGTTTTTGACAAAGAAGATACCTTAAGGCAACAGCAGAAAGTAGATTTTGTGAATCCTGGATCATTTTGGTAATACTGTTTTTGCTTTTAAACTTCAAGTGGCTTAACAGTATGAAAGCTCCTTCCTGTACAGCACCTGCCTACATCATAATGTGGTATAAAACTAAGTCTGGTGTTCACTGTAACCAGCTTAATGTTCCCCTTTCAATACTGATGTACTAAATTATCTCCTTACTTTGTCACTTGTGACTATCTGTATTGTGAACTTCTTATCCTAAAACAGTATCTTTACAATAGAGAAAAATGCTGCATTCAAAGTATAAAAAGAAAAAAAAAACAAATTGCTCTGTATTTTAAATGCAGTTGGCCACAATTTTAACAATAAAAAGAAATAAAAAATATTTTTTCACTTCAGTTAGGCATCCAATGTCAAAACAAGTATTTGTAGCATTTTGCCATATATGGTAGTGTGGTCAACTACTGACAACAAGATGTAGTACAGGACAGTCAGTGTATAAAATTAGCATTGTGCTTCATGCCACATGAATGGTAGGGGGACAAAAATGCTGAAATACATGGAAAAAAAATCTATCCAGTGATGCCTTTCTCAAATAACAGCATACTGACACAAGCAGGATCATTAATTTGCAGGGGCCATTGCAAATGCCAGCATGAAAATCAAAAGGAAAAATGTGTACGGTATCACTTCAGTTAGGTAATATAGGGAGACAACAACTGACACATTGATTTGACTAGAAAGGCATTATTACTTAAAATATAATTTTTATTTTTTGTGGAACACAAAAAACTGATGCAAAACAAATGTATTTGCAAAAACATCAAGCCCTGTTTGTAATGATATATAGTTCCCTGTTCCAATACACACATACACGCACACACTGTATAGGCAGAAATAAAGGACACCAGTTGCAGTAAAAAAATGTTGGCATGATGCCATCTTGCAAACCAGGAATATGAAAAGAAAAAGTAAATTAAATCTTTTTCACTTTACTTATGGAATATAGGGAGAGAACAACTGAGGTATTGGTTAGACTATCAAGGCATTATTACTTAATTAGATTTGTCTACAAGCACTGCCTTCTAAGCAAGACTAAAGCAATTGAATTCACACACACACACACACACACACACACACACACACACACACACATATCGTGTAGTTTTCCTTTAATTGAGCTATCCCCAGTACTGCCTTTTTTTGCAAGCTGAAACCTCCACTATAGTGATCTTTCTGTGTTAAGTTTCAGTGCTTAATTTACAACCATTTAAAAACTGAGAAACTTGTTTGCTGGTATCTCCTTCCCCCACTTATACAGAGGTGTTATTTCACTGTTTGATAACCATGCTGGTTGATCTTACTTGCTTAGGGAAACATATTATTATTTGCAATAGTTTACATTTAGAGGATAAAGGAAGTTCGAATGAGTGGCGCTCTTCCATCGGGGTGGTTAGGACCAGAAGACGCCCTGGGGTGAAATGGTGCCTGGAACGTGGTGATTCTGTTCTGGTCCCCATAGCCAAGGGTACCTCTTCTATCGGAGGGCAAGTATTTGGGATTTAAGCCAATATCATTCAACTTGGCGCTTGTTATGCAACACCAGATCTATTTGGAACAAAACTGCTCTTATTGCAGATTTTGTTGGAACAGCATATCTGGTTTGCATTACCGAGACCTGGTTAGATGGGAATGCTACCCCTATTCTGGAGGCAGCTATCTCCTCCGGGTACTCGGTTATACATTGCCTGAGATTGGACCATGGGGAGGGTGCGGTCTGTTTCAAGACTGAATTGGGCCTAACTGGGGTACCAGTTGAGGAGGCCACATCATTTGAGTGTACTATGGTAACTGGTGTGGGGTGCAGGATAGCACTCATCCACCATCCACCAGGTGATAAGAAGATGTACCTGCAGGAAGTAGCAGATTTTGCCGTTGACATGGCATTGGAGTCACCCAGACTGATGGTTCTGGGTGACTTCAATGTCTGGGTCAACGACAAATCCTCATTTTTTGGACAACACTTCCTCCAGGTGAGGACATCACTGGGCTTCACACAGGTTGTTGCCTCAGTTACTTGCAATGGTGGTCACTCTCTTGATGTGGTCTTCCTCCTGGGGATCGAGGCCTCCGACTTGGTGGTGGAACCTGTCGATTGGTCTGATCACTACACCATTGGGTTCAATTTTTCTGCCCCCTTGGGTAGGTCGGCTCCTGTGGAGATGGTCAGTTACTGCCCTTTGCGGGATGTGGTCCCTGAAGACCTGGCAGCAGTGATTGACCTCTCGATGGTTGGTGAGACCAGCACAGACCTTGAACTGTTAGTTACAGTCTATCATAAGACCATTTCTTCACCTCTCGATCTAATTGCTTCTGTTCAGGTTTACCCCCTTCCGCTTTGCCCTGGGGCTCCATGGTTTGATGGGACTCTGAGGGAGTTGCTGAGGTTGGAGCATAGGTTAGAGCATCGCTGGCTGAGGTGTGCCTCGGATGCCGAACACCTTATTTTGTTAGAGCATTATAAACTCTATCAAACAGAAATTTCCCATAAGAAGGCAGAATTCCTGTCCAGGGAAATCACTGTTGCATGGAACCAACTGTCTCAACTCTTCCGAACTGTGGACAGGCTGTGCAACCCAGCCTGTCTGCAGTTCCATTGAGTTTTTCACAAATTGAGTGTGATGAAATCGCTCATTTCTTTGTGAATAAGGTGGCCGATATCAGGCAGGACTGCCATCAGCTCCACTCTATGGGGGATGCTGTTGGTCGGTGCTTGGTCACAGAGCCTGGAGTTTCCTGAAGTACCTTTGATCTGCCGGAGTTCGTTGATATTATGAGGTTCATCCAGGAGATGCATCCCACATAGTGTAGTTTAGATCCAGACCCTACTTCCCTTATTTTGGGATGTAGTGATATCATCGGCCTGGTCTTAGCTCGGATTGTCTGGGACTCTTTGGAATCAGGTGAGTTCCCTAGCTCCCTGAAGGATGCGGTGCGGTGGTGACTCCCCTCCTGAAGAAAGCTTCTTTGGACTGGGAGAACCTAGTAAACCACAGACCTATCTCTAACCTTCCTTTCGTGGGAAAGGTTATCGAGAAAGTTGTGGCAGCTCAACTGGAGAACCATTTAACCATCCATAATGTATGCAGACCTCTCCAATCAGGTTTTCATAAGAGGCATAATACTGAGACTGCTCTGGTTCGGGTGATAAATGATCTCCTGATGGTGAGAGATCAGAGAAACTGCTCCATCTTGGTACTCCTTGATTTGTCATCAGCTTTTGACACTGTGGATCATGGGGTTCTGCTCAAATGCCTGAGGTTCATCTGTGGGCTGTCAGGGACAGTTCTCAGATGGTTTACATCTTTCCTCACCAGTAGAACTCAGGGAGTTGTCTCGGGAATATTTTCTTCTGAGTCTTTCTCTCTGTCTTGCAGGGTACCTCAGGGATCGGTGCTGTCTCCCATGTTATTTGCAGTGTATATGCTGCCCCTCAGAGACATTGTAAGACAGTATGGTCTGAGGTTTCACTGCAATGCTGATGATACCCAGCTCTACCTGTCTTTTGCCCCCGACCAGGTTGGTGCTATCTCAGTACTGAACAGCTGCCTTGTAGAAATCCAAGATTGAAGGAGTTCTAGTGGTTTAAAGTTGAATACTGGAAAGACTGAGCTTTTGGTGGTGGACCTGTGTCACAGGACAGAGGGGTTGAGGACTGATCTCCCCTCTGGTTAAGTCATGGGGGGGCTCAGATTCTTACCTCTGAGTGGGTGCATGACCTGGGAGTGGTGCTTGATGATGTGCTGACCCTTCATCATCAGGTGTCTGCAGTCATCAAGCTAGCCTTTTACCATCTTAGGAATGTTGCTAGGATCAAGCACCTCATTCCGTCCAGTGACCTGCCTGTTTTGGTCCATGCCTTCATGACATCATGCCTCGACTACTGCAACTCCCTTTATCTAGGGCTTCCTTGGGTTAATATCCACCACTTGCAGCTAGTGCAGAATGCCGTGGCACGTTTATTGACTGAGGTATCTAGGAGAACTCACATTACCCAAGTGCTGCATGATCTGCATTGGCTGCCTGTTCAGTGGTGGATCACCTTTAAGGTAGGTTTATTAACTTACAAAGCCCTACATGGACAGAGTCCTGTCTACTTGAAAGAGCTGCTGGTTCCCTACATCCCCTTGCGACAGCTCTGCTCGGCTGATGAGGGGTTGCTGGAGATTCCAAGGGTTAGTCTAAAGTCATCTGGCGCTCGCTCCTTTGGGTTTGTTGCCCCTAACCTCTGGAATTCTCTGCCCCATCAGCTACAGGAGTACAGGACAGTGTGGTGCTTCAAGCAGGCACTGAAGACCTTTTTGTGGGGTAAAGCCTACCCTGAATTTCTGTGACCTTATTGATATTTACTGTATTTTTAGTTTTGATTTAATTGTGCAGTGCATTGATTTTTGAAAGGTGCTATATTAAATAAAATTTATTAATTTATTAATATGTATAGCCTCGAGGAAAGGAGGGAGAGGGGGGACATGATAGAAACTTTCAAGTACCTCAAGGGAATCAACAAAGTCCAAGAGGGTAGCATCTTTCAAAAAAAGAGGTGTAGAACAAGGGGGCACAATTTTAAAGATAGAGGGGGGGTTCCAGAGGTAATTTAAGGAAGTATTTTTCACAGAGAGGGTTGTGGATGCATGGAACGGCCTTCCGGAGGAGGTTGTGGAGTCAAAAACAGTGGTGGAATTCAAGCATGCATGGGACAATCATAAGGCAATTCTAGGGGGTGGTAGTAGGAAGAAGTAGGCTGCTGGTTAACTAGGATCTGCAGCTTATCCATTAGGTAGGGAAATGGGCAGACTGGGTGGGCCAAGCGGTCCTTATCTGCCATCAAATTCTATGTATTATTATTATAATATGACAACAACTGATGACAAGCATGATGGTTAAATGAGGATGTGAAGAAAGTGACTCAACAACCAACAACAAACAACAAGAAAAGCTAAACATGCAATAAAATATCTGAAAACAAAAGGAATGACGTAACCACATGATCAGAATATGAAACATTTTTAAAGAAACATAAATGCAAAAGTAACCATTTCAAAAAGAAAATGGAACACAAAAGCAACAAATGCAGACAAAAGCATCAGCAAGCAATTGTGCAGTTACATCAATAACCTAAACAAAAAATGTAAGTATATTAATAATAAAGGGGATACAGTAAAAAATCCAGTGGAGACAGCAAGGAAATGTATTGAATATTTATGTTCCTTACTCAGACCCAATCACAGCTCAGTCCCCTGACCCTGTACAGTACCAGGAATGCCAACAGAATTAATATAAATACAGACTACATACTATAAAAAATTCAGAATAAGAAAATCAGAGTGCAAAGTTTCCACTAAAATGTTGAAATTAAATATTAGGATAATCCATAACCAGGCACCCTCTAAAATACATATATATATATATATATATATATATATATATATATGTTTTAAATTAATAAATACAGGTTTGGGGTAAATTCTAGAATCAGTAAGATTTAAGTAAGCTACATGTCTAACAGTGATTTCAGTGCACAGAGCAACAGTGATTCACAAAGGGATAATCAGGTACCCTAAATGTGATGTGTCTCTATGAAAATTGATCCAATCCTGGGCAAAAATACCTGATAGACATAATTTCTGTTATACCTTTGCAAAACATATGCCACTGTATCACATTTGGCAGTCATGAAGAAATGTTTCCCTAGCTATTCATCCCTGAATTATAAACAGTAGAACCCAAACCAGCCAAACTACATGAAGATTCATCACTGTAAGCCTTATGTATTATGCAGACTGTGATACTCAGTTTTAGGGTCCATATTGACTTATTTGCTGCATATGCATCTCAATTGATAAGGGGTCCTGACCATGTTTAGCCTTTCTCAAGCCAAACTAGCTACAGTATGTCTAACACTAACACTGATGGGAAGATTATGCCATTAGCAAGAATCTCTTTAAATAGCCTTTTTTTGGCAAGTTAAAACCTCCTTCATAGTGTTTTTTTTTTTTTTTTGGCCTTCCTGGCTTGAGAGAAGTTAAAGGAAAAATCCACCCGATGTCCAAGTCTGGTGCCTCTGTGATTTGCTAAAAAAACATCCTGTACATTCTGAGTCTCTCAATAGGAGACATCAATATAGTAACCAAATGCTAAGTAAGGAATGGATCACATAAAAAACAAACAATCGCAAAGCCTACTTAGCCAGTGCATGACCACAGCTGCATAATGATTAGATTTGTTTACAAGCAGTCAATCAATCAATCAAAATCTTTATTTTACCAGGTGAACATCATTGAGCAAAGTGACCTGGACAGGATACATAGTCATAAAGTACATCAGACAATTAACAAAGAGTAAAATAGCATAGAATTGCAAAGACTAATTGATACTGTCAGCAGAACTAGACATAATATTTACAGTGTATAAACATTTCAGTGATAAATGTACTGGCTGTGATAGCTGTACCCAAGTAAAAATATAAAAGCCTAAAGCTACAGAGGAGGGAGGAGGAAATAAGAGTACAGAACTGCGTCTTAGTTTGATGTCTGGGTGAGGAAGGTAAAGCAGCAAAGAGGATGGAGAGGAAGTGCCAGGGAGTGAGGAAGTGGAGAAGCCTAAAATGTACTGATGCAGTGGAACAGTTTTTGGGGCATGTACTAGATGTGGGGTAACCAGGGAATGAGGAAATAGAGAATCCTAAAAAGTACTGAAGCAATGGAGCAGTTTTTCCGAGCATATACTAGATAGGGGGTAACCAGGGAGGTCAAAGTCAGGTGGCACTAAGGTCTAGAGGATGATTCAGTGTTAAGGGGACTGGGACAGGAATCAGGGGTTGAGGAACAGTGGGCAGTATTTAAAATGGGGATTATAAGAACAACAGAATTATGCATTAAGCAGGTTAGCAAGAGGAAAAGGAAGAGGAGACCATTATGGTTTTCCAAAGAGGTAGCAAAGAAAGTGAAAGCCAAAAAGATTGCATTCAGGCAATACAAAAAGACACAGGCAGAAGGGGATAGGGAGAAGTACCAGGAGAAACAAAGGGAGGCAGGGAAGTCAGTAAGGGAAGCCAAAGCTCAGACAGAAGAACACATTGCAAAATCAGTGGTTAAAGGGGACAAAACCTTTTACAGGTACATAAGTGAAAAAAGAAAGACAAAGGGAGGGATAGTGAGACTGAAGGGGGAGGATGGGAGTCGCGTGGAGGATGACAACAGTAAAGCTGACATATTGAACAGGTATTTCTGCTCAGTCTTTACTGAGGAAGAGGGGGGTAATGGGTCTGAAGGGAGTACAAGGGGTGAGAATGGTGCAGAAATGGACACAAGTCCCTTTACACGAGAAAGGGTCCTGAAGGAACTGGAAGTAGTAAGAGTTGACAAAGCAATGGGGCCAGATAGGGTGCACCCTAGGTCCTAAAGAACTAAGAGGTGGTGGCTGAACCTCTGGCTATCCTGTTTAGCCAATCACTGGAAATAGGGAGGTACCCAAAGACTGGAGGACAGCAGATGTAGTCCCCTTATACAAAAGTGGGAACAAAGAGGAAGCAGGGAACTACAGACCAGTCAGCCTCACCTCGGTAGTGGGAAAGATCATGGAAGCACTACTGAAGGAGAGATTGGTGGAACATCTGGTTGTCAATGGACTACAGGACCCAAGGCAGCATGGTTTCACCAGGGGAGGTCATGTCAGACCAACCTCATTGAATTTTTGACTGGGTGACTAGGGAGGTGGATCAGGGAGGGCAGTGGACATGGCCTATCTGGACTTAGCAAGGCCTTTGACACTGTGCCACATAGAAGACTATTACACAAACTGGGGAATATGGGTGTGGGCAGGACAGTAGTGGTGTGTAGGTAACTGGCTGGGTGGCAGGACACAGAGGGTGGTGGTAAATGGCTGTCACCCACAGAGGGAAGAGTGACCAGTGGGTACCACAGGGATCAGTGCTGGGACCGGTCCTATTCAACATCTTCATCAGTGACATTGAGCAGGAGATTTAGAAGGCAGAATTTCACTGTTCGCTGATGACACAAAGCTCTGTAACAGAGTAGACACACCAGAGGGTGTAGACAGAATGAGAAGGGACCTGCAGAAACTTGAAGAATGGTCAAGGGTTTGGCAGTTGAAATTCAATGCAAGAAGTGCAAGATAATGCATATGGGCACAAAAACCTGGCACAATATATCAGTTGGGGGTGAGGATATAGCATGCACCAAGCAGGAAAGGGATCTTGGGGTTGTCATCTCTGATGACCTCAAGGAGAAACAGTGTGACAAGGCATCAGGTAAAGCAAATAGGATGCTGGGATGTATAGGCAGGGCATCACTAGCAGGAAAAAGGAGGTCATAATTCCGCTATACAAGACACTAGTGAGGCCCCACCTGGAGTACAGTGTACAGTTCTGGAGACCATACCTACATAAGGACATAGACAGGGTAGAGAAGGTTCAGAGGAGGGCAACAAAGATGGTGCATGGATTGCATCACAAGTCCTATGAAGACAGGTTGAAGGAACTGAACATGTACTCCCTGGAGGAGAGGAGGAGAGAGGGATATGATAGAGACATACAAGTATCTTACAGGGAGAAACAGTGTGCAGGAAAACACTATTTTAAGTGAAAAGATGTTCCAGGACTAGAGGGCATGGGATGAAGTTGGAGAGGACGATTCAGAGGAAACATGAGAAAGAATTTCTTCACACAGAGCGAATTGGACAAGTGGAACACCCTGCCAGAGAAGTGGTGGGGGCTGAAATAATCACGGGATTTAAGAATGCTTGGGATAGACATAAAGGAATTCTAGAGGTCAGGGGTAAGGGGAAACAGACTTCTAGGAAAACAAACTGAACTTACAAGCTCAAATGGGCAGACTGGGTGGGCCATAGGCCCTTATCTGCCGACACTGTCTATGTATCTATGTATCTATGTATCTATGTTAAGCGCATATGCCAAGTCAGGACATGGGACATTCACAGAGTAGAAAGGGAATAAAAGCATGTACTAGAGGTGTGTGAAGGGGAGAGAGAGAGAGAAGAACAAGTATTCAGCTTTTAGACCCTAGTTCTCCACAACAGAGTCAGATCAGGTTCAATGATAGCAATTACAGGATTCATTGAGAAAGTAATCATAAATTGTTTTAAAAGCAGCCACAGTCATAGGGCAGACCAGTTTCAAAGATTTCTGTATCTTATTCCACAGTAGGGGAGCATATAACTTACTGAGGCCCTATCAAAGCGAAATCTCACCTTAGGTACAGATAGCAAAATATAAGAGGTACTTCTTAATGAGTACTTGCCTACTGTACATAGTGGCAGACAATCTGAAATATATTGGGGAAGCCTATATGAAATGGCTCTGAAAGTCCAATTGGCTGCATTTCTCTGTTGTCTGTAGTTAAGAGATGACCATCCCACTGCTGTATATAGAGAACAATGATGGGTCGAGTAAGGAAGACCAGTAATAAATCTTAAGGCTCTGTGGTAAAGGGTATCCAGCTTTGTGAGTGCAGCAGTGCCTTTTACACAAGACACACACACACACAGCAGAACATAGCTGCAAAATGAATAGATTTGTCTAGAAGCACTGTCTTCCATGCAAGACACAAGCAATTGAATCAAAAGTACACACACACACACACACACACACACACACACACACACACACACACACACACATATATAGCAGAACACAGCTGCAAAATGATTAGATTTGTTTACAAGCAGTCAAGCACTGCCTTCTACACAAGACACACACACACACACACACACACACACACACACACTCATACACAGCAGAACATAGCTGCAAAATGATTAGATTTGTCTACAAGCACTTTCTTCCACACAAGACACAAGCAATTGAATCAAAAGTCCAAACACACACACAGAGCAGAACACAGCGGCAAAATGATTAGATTTGTCTAAAAAAGCTATGCACATTATTATTACTCTGTTGTGTGAGTAAAGCATATCTGAACACTGTGTAGGTCACAGAAATTAAATATACAAACAAACTACGAACATTATTATTAAACGTCAGTGTGAGTGAAGCATATCTGACCACTAATGAGTAAACAGACTTGCACTCAGTGGAGGGGGGGGGACCCTGTGACAAAAAAACAGTACCTGGAGGTTTAAAGTAAAGGTACAACCATAGCAGAGGGTACTTAATAAATGAAGGTCCACACTAATGTCTACCAGATATTTTCTCCATGTAATAGTCACAGCAAACATTACATGCCCAATTGAGCCAGGGAAATGCTCTCCACAATGATCTTTCTGTGGCTCAGTGGGGCATGTAGTGTTTGCTTTGAAGATTAAATGGAGAAAATATATATTCAAATTATTGTGGATCTTTATTTATTAAGCACCCTGAGCTAGGGTTAATCTGAGACATTGAGCCTTCACATATATTCACATTTGTATATATGATCAGATCACAGGCTTATGGAAAGGCCAATATTCACATTATTAGTGCTTTTTTGTGTGAGTGAAGCATATCTGAACACTGCATAGGTCACAGAAATGAAATCTACAAACACACTACAAACATTATTATTAAACTTCAGTGTGATTGAAGCATATTTGAACACTAATGAGTAAACAGACCTGCACTCAGCCGGGGGGGGGGGTACCCTGTGACAAAAAAACAGTACCTTGAGGTTTAAAGTCAAGGAACAACCTAAGGTGTATGACCTTTTGCACAGATCAGTGACCTCCCTATGTCAATGGCCACAATGACTGCTAAGCACTGAAACCAGGCAACAGACAATATAAGCATAAAACATAGACATGGAGAAATTATCATTTTCAGGATAGAATATTGGGTTGCTTTCTGTGCTGCTGTTTTTCCCTTGTGTTTGCTATTGTGTTAGCATATACTACAACCATGAAATTAGCCATCACAGTCAAACGTTTGTGCACTGGAAAGGCTCAGCTGCCTGCAGAGTCCTTCCTTCTCGGACACACACACACACACACACACACGTTCCTGCAGTGTTATTCATTTTACACACTTGGCAGCGGACCAAAAAAAAGTTCTCAGTAGAGCTGCCAACCTCTGGCAGTTACAGGACTGCAGAGACTGATCATGCCATGTTTTATTTTAGTCATGCTTTTAATGTTTGCTTAAGCGCATGTGCAAGAAACATGTGACAGCTTGCAGCGGTAGCAGTTTGTGGTTGTGCTGCTGTGTTGTGGCCAATGCCCCCACTGCTTTGTGGGGCTTGTCTCTGTGGCAACAATAAATGAGCATGCTGTCTATGACAGCAGTGCAAAAGCATGCCACCAACTTGAAAGAATGTTGCCGCTGCAATGAGGGGGCACACCCTCCTTGCAGGGTGTGCCTTGCCTGCTGTAACATTTCAATAAACATGGTAACGGCTGTCACTGTTGACGTCTGCCTCTAGTCCCCAGAAAGCTGACATTGGGGGTGCCCAATCCCCCCCTGTAAGGCATGCCTCCTCACTAGTTCATTTGCTGATGGGGAGCCCAAGGGTGGGTAAAAAAATGAATAATGTAACAGCCCATACTTTATTTTATATAATTGTTGCTTGCTTTAGTGCTGTGAGGTTAAAAAAAAGTCTGTTGTCCTTTCTGTGGCATTTTGTTTCTGTGAGTGAGTGGCGGCTTTTACTTTCAGTTTGGCTGGCTGACAGCTACATTGTAATAGCCAGCCTATTATTATGGAATGGAACCCAGACATTGCAGTGTTCAAAAGTTGTGTCAGTCCATTCAATAAATGGGCTCACAAGTAATTATTGTATCTTAAATTGCAAATATGTCCTCTGAAAAGTATCTTTTAGGGCTCCTTCTCCCATGCCACTGTCTCAGCCTAGCAGTATGGTAATTGTGGCAAAGCACTATCTGCCAGCATCACTAAAGTGGTAGAGTAAGTCCCTAAGCTTCTGTTTGTGTGGAGTTGAACAAGTGGTACTAAGTCTCTTTACCATCACACAATACCAAGAAACAAGGTTCTGTCACACAGCTGGTGCTGGGAACTAGGGGCACAGTGATAAGAGTACTAAAGACTATTGCATCTTCATGTTGAATTTCAGGTACTAATAGGGAGTGGTATAACAGCTACAGTAGGTTGTGGGAATGGGCAATGATATTAGAATTTGGGAGTTGGGAGGATTGAGGTTGTAGCAGAGGGATGTTGTGGAAGGGAAACATTTTTTTTAAAAAGTTTAAAAATGCCACAAACAGGATTTTTCTCTGGACCCCATGGACTTTTTGCAGTCTAACATACAAGGTCCACAAAGTCAGAATTTTCATTATTGTGCAGTACAAGGTACATAAAGTTAGAATTAACATTATCTGTGCAGCTCTAGAAAGACTGACATTTCCTGCTTATGATGAAATAAAAAATATGCAATTTTCTTCCCTCATACTCTGGTATCCAATAAAGCAGAGCTTTTATGGCACATTTCTGTATAAAATCAGTAGAAACAATTAGTTTAATTGCATATAAGTTAAAATAAAAAACTCAAAACACTGAATAACTGTGTGAAACTAAAGCAGTTCAAAGTGTTGGATGATTATACAGAATCCACAATCTACACATGCTAGGCATATAAAAATGCAAGTGTTCCAGTGTGAGCTGGAGAGAGAAAATAATAGGCTCCATGCCAGGAACAAAGTTCATTCTGACTTGGATATACATAGGCTCCAAATTTGGTTTCATATCAGCACTCAGTTTTATGTGGCCAATATTCATTTCATATCCACTGTGCTTCTCTTTTGGTTTGGGTATTTGTGTGATGTGCAATAACACATGTGCAGAACAATTCTTGTTATTGTGTATGCATTGCTATACTTAACAACAAATTCAATGAGAATGCATTGCTAGGAATACAATGAAAGATAGTTTTTATTTTACCCCCCAACACATATTACCCTACCAACACCATAAGAGCCACCACCATGATATCTCTGGCCCTGAGAGGCCATCCTTGATACCAGCAATCCCCCCAATGAAAAGTGAAAAATGAAATCCAACACTGGTAGCTCATCCCCAGAGCTTGCCAACACCTCCAAATCAGAAAATGAAGTCCAGTACCAGGAACCCAGCCCTGGTACCACCCTCCCCCATGGGAAATTAAATCCAACACTAGATATCCACCTCAGTGCTGGAAAAATGCCCCTTTATCATGAAATCCAGCACTGGAAGCCTATCCCCAGTCCTGAAAAACACCTCCCCATGGCATGAAGTTTGGCACCAGGACCACTACCCTCATTAATATGAAGTCTGGCACATAGAGTTCATCTCAGTGCCAGCAAATGCTACCCCCTTTATGAAATCTGGCACTGGGTGCCCATCCCTGGAGCCAGAAAACACTGTATCCTCCCAAACATGAAATCTGACACTAAGTGTCTGCCACCAGTATTGTCACTCTTCCATCACATTATTCAACATGAAGTCTGGCAATGGTGTCCATCTCAACTGCCAGACACTACTCCACCCAAACATGAAATTCAGTACTGAGTCCTTTCTACCTACTGAAAATACTCCCCCACCACATGAAGTCAAACACTGGTAGCCCTTCCTTGGTGACAGCAAACATTCTCTCCCCCTGAACATGGAGTCCAGCACCCTGCAAACATACTTCCCCAGTTTTAAGTACATTTACCACTGCATCCCCAAACCCTCAACACTTCATCATCACACATGATACCCCCAAAGTTTAAATTCTTCCCATTTCATTACCCCAATCTCCCTGCCCTACTTCAGTCTATAGAACACATTTTACCTCATCCATCTTCCCACTACATCCCCAAACCCTTGCTGCTCCCACTGCTAGACAAACCAGGAGTAACCTGCACTCAAATGAACAAGAGGCTTACCTCCACAGATGCTGGAGAGTTTCTGAAATATTTAAACACCAAGAGGGATTAAATCCAGATGAGGTAGTTCACATGTCATGATTACAAATACTGCTAGACCCAATCTCACAAAAGAAAGTTTGATAGTGTCCTCCTCCCTGCTGCATCTTCATAACTCTCGTCACTTTCCACATCTGGCCATATATCTCCAAAACAAAGCTAAAACTCTTCCCTATTCCAGCTGAATCCCCTTAACTCTCCCTACCCCATCTGACTTGTTCCCCCTCAAAGCAGTGTTTAACCCTTCACCTTGCCACTGCATCCCCAAACTTCCCTGCCTTTAATTCATCCATTTGTAGCAATGTTTAAATCCTTAAGTCTTCTCACTGTACCCCAAAACTCTTTGAACTAGTGCTGTGCGGAATGCGGAATTCCACTGGTGGAATTAATGTTGAATGGCTATTCTGCTGGTGGAATTTCCATCAGAATTTAGCTGGTTCTGCAGCAGAATTCTACCTACTGTGATCCATGGAATAATTCAGTGGAAAAGGAATTTTTCAGTGGACAATTTTTCCACAACAATTTCCATGGAAAATATTGAAATTTGCAGAATAATATTCCACAGAACAGCATTTTTTTCTGCAGAAAATCGTTATGCAACTGTTTTCTACTGCAGAATTCTTCCATACCTTTTGTGGCAAAATTCAGTGGGATTTTGTAAATTCTGCGGAATTTAGTTCTGCCGGAATTTGAAAATTCCACACAGCACTACTCTGAACCATACTTGGCACACTGATGCCCCAAAACAAAGTTAAAACTCTTCTTCCTGCATCCTCAAACTCTTCCTGCTCCTCTCACTTGATCATTCCCACCACAGCAATGTTTCTCTAATGTCTAATGGTAGTCCCCTTCCCTATTTACCACCTCCCCTCCCCAACACCAACTGGCATAGCCCTCCTCTCACCATTTTAGCTGGCTTATGTCTAAACTGTTTACTGCAAATAGATGAATGGTTTGGTATTTTTAGTCAAGCCTTTAGAAACACAGAAACATAGAATATGATGGCAGATAAGGATCACTTGGTGCATCCAGTCTGCCCATTTCTCCCTTCCTACACTATAACCATAGACCATGTCCAATCTGCAGCTCTTTCTCCCTCCCTCCTTCCTTGTCACTATGATTCCCTTGTGCTTATCCCAAGCATTCTTGAACCTCACCATTGTTTTGCTCCCACCATCTCTGCTGGAAGGATGTCCCAAGCATCCACCACTCTTTCTGTGATGAAGTACTTCTTCACATCTCTCCTGAACCTACCCCCTCCAACTTTATTGCATGTTCCTTGTTCTTGAGCACATTTTCTTCTGAAAAATACTTCTCTCCTGTACCTTATTTACCCCATGAGGTATTTAAAAGTTTCTTATCATATCCCCCTTCCCTTCTTTGTTTCAAGGAGTACATATCGAGGACTTTTAGTTTCTCCTCACAGGTTATTGATGCACACCCTGCACCATTTTAATTGACCTCTTCTGGACTGTTTCCACTCTGTCTATGTCCTTCTGGCAATGTGTCTCTAAAATTGGACACAGTACTCTAGGTGGGGTCTTACCAGTGATCTATACAGAGTCAACACCATCTCACTCACTGTTGGTGATTCCCCTCCCTATGCACCCCAGCATCCAACTTTCCCTCCCTCCCTACTGCCTTGTTGCACTGCCTAACCACTGTTAGATCATCCAGTATGATTGCCCCTAGGTCTCTTTCCTGCTTGGTGGTCATCAGTACCACTCTATCCATTTTGTACTTCACTTCTGGGTTTCTGTGTGCTAAGTGCATTATTCTGAACTTTTTTTGCATTGAAACCCAGCTACCATAGCCCTAACCAGTCCTATAGTTTCATCAGTGCTTTGCTTATCCTTTCCACTCCCTGGAGTTTTCGCTCTACTTCAGATTTTGGTGTCATCCACAATGAGGCAAACCTTCCCTATGAGCTCCTCTGCCAAGTCATTTATAAAGAAATTAAAGACAACCAGTCCCAACACTGATTTCTGAGGCACCCCACTGGACATCCTCCCTTCCTTGGAGTGAGCTCCATTTACCACCACTCTCTGTTACCTATCCCCTTACCAGTTTCTTATTCAGTTTACCACCTTTGGACCCACTCCTTTTTATCAGTTTAGTATGCTTTTTTACATTTTTTTAAAGGTACAAAGGAAAAAACATCAGAACAATAATAATCTTATGCAAAGATCAGCAATCAAAACAATATAACAAACATAAAACAAAAATCCCATCCCCAACCCTCCTCCCCAACCCTCCCACCATCTCTTCAACCACACCTTCCCATTTTCATTAGTGACAATATTATACAAATAATACATAGAAATATAGGCAATACACAAAAAATACAAACAATTCAATGAATAAATTCACTTCAAGAACAGGTACAAATGCGTTATTGAAGTAGCTGTGATTTCAAATTGACTTTAAACACTTTAATAGCAGAACAGTTAATACGTTCATTTGGCAACATATTATAAAATTGTGGGGACCTAAATGTAAGTGATCTTTGAGAGGAGGACTTTAAAAAAAAAGGAATTATGAAAGACTTAATATTATTGATTCTAGTCACGTGTGAATTATGAGACATGCAAAAGATGCCAGAGACAGATTCAGGAAGAAGGTGCAAAACATCCTTGTGCAAGAGTACATCATAGTGAAGTTTACACTGATCTTCTAGGGGAGGCAATCAGTAGCGGACTACAGCAAACAATGAAGTGTAGTTCTGGGGAGATTAGTAATAAACCTACAAATAAATATTATTGTATACAATCTGAACATTTGTCATATTACCAGCATTTGCTGCCGCTTATATTGGTAGCCCATAGTCAAGAACTTAAAATAGGAGACTACAGGCTAGCAATTTAAGTGATTCTGGTATAAGGAAATTCTTAACCCTAAACAACATACTGAGTCTTTGTTGTAAGTTTTCAATGTTATTAAAGTGCTTTAAAAGATAAGGAAATAACGGTAGCTTGTGAGGTGGGCACCTGAATCATGGCGCCGCCAGCTGACTTAATGCGATATGGCGAGAGATCTGAAAGGTGGCGGGCAGGGAGGGTGACCAGATGTGGTGGGGTGGGTGGGTGACTCTAGTGACAGGATGTCGCTACGTGTACTGCGCATGTGGATGGGAGAAGCGAGCATGCGAGCGTGGCCTGGGAGGGGGTGGAGGGGATGTAGGAGGTGGTGCTGTGGATGGCTTCTGAGCTGCGCCGTGGCACCAGAGATTGGCCTCTGCTTGCCATGCTGGGGTTCCAGGTTTGGGTCTGGGTCCAGGCGCTACTGTGCTTTTCTTTTTTTTTTTTATTTAGAGAATTTTACACAATTTTCACATCAATACTTGTTACAGTGTGACCAGAACATTGACACATATATGTTCACCCCACTCCCCCCCTCCTCTGCCTCCCCGTTGGAGCGATCCCATAATTTCTGAAGCCAGACCCACTGTTCTAAATATATCCCATCAAAGAGGTAACCAGTCAATTAAATTGGAGAGCACAAGCCATAGCTGCCAACTAATGCAGATAAAGCGCATATAACTTAACCCATTTCTTGTCAAACCCCCCTGGATTGTTACGCAGACTAGCAATCATCTTCTCTGTCCTGAGACAAAAGGACATCTCATATAACCACTCTTTGTATGAAATAGTGGTTTGGTTCCACCAATGCTTGAGAACTAACTTTTTGGCCACCATTGATGTGAGGGAGATATGAAACTTCCTTTCCCTGACAACGATAGAGGATAAATCCCCCAATATACATATCTTAGGAGTAAAATATTGCCCTAGTCCTAGCAAGGGGTCCTATTGTGCTTTTCTTTCGGCCAGCCCCAAACCTTTTTTTTTTTGCTTTTTGCCCCACCCCAACATGCACCCCCCTGGAGTTGAGAATCCTTAAGTAGGGGGGTGCGTGGGGCAAAGACCCCCATGTGGTGGGGTGTGCCCCCCAACAGAAAGCAAGTATTTTCAGTCCCTGGCACTGTTTTTCTGTGCAGCGAGGTTGTCAGGGTGGTGGAACTGTTTTCGCTGCCCTGACGTCGCGATAATGTGAGTAGCCGTTTGGCACTCGCTATTATCACATAGAACCGGAAATAACTAAGGTTAATACGAAATACTTAAAACTATCAACATTTTCAATAATATTGCCATTCATATCAGTGATGGATAAGTCAGGATCCCTTTATGTCTTAAAGCCAGAAAATACCATGAATTTGTTTTTTTTTTTTTTAATTCGGAAACATTTTATGTAAAAGAAGCCAATACAGAAACTTGTTGAAATCTTTTTGTACCAAATCAACTGCTACACTTGCATCTAAATCCAAACTAAAAATGATTGCATCATCTGAGTAAAGTAATACTTCAGATGAACTGCAGGATTTAGGAATGGAATTCAGAAATAATGAAAAAAGAAGGGGTCCCAGGATGGAACCCTGGAGAACCCCGCATTGAATGGGAAGTGAATCAGACTGGCAACCTAAGACTGACTCTTTTTCACATCTCCCTAGTAGATCATTTGTAAACCAGCAAGAAACCATTCATTTGAAAAATTAAAATTAAACAAATATTCTTTGGACCCACTCTTAAGTGACCCAACATTCTTACTGTCCTCCTATGTGGAATGTTATTGAAAGCCTTCCTGAACTCTAGGTAGGTCACACCACCGCTCCACCCTGATCTAAATCCATTGTCACCCAGTCAAATAAATTTATCAGATTTAGTTGCTATAACCTCCCCAATGTGAAACCATGCTACCTCAGGTTTTGTAACCCACTGAATTCAAGATATTACACAACCCTTCCCTTCACCACTGATGCTAGGCTGACTGGCCTATAATTGCCAGCCTCCTTCTTGCTATCACTTTTGTGTAGTGTGACTATATCGACCCTCCTCCAGTCCTCTGGGACCACTCCTGTTTCCAGTGAGCTAATAAATAGAACTGTCAGAGGGTCAGCCATTATTTATCTGAGCTCCCTCAACATCCTTGGATGCACCCCATCTGGACCCATTGCTTTGCCCACCTTCAAATTAGCAAGTCCTTTAGGACTCTTGCCCACAGAAAAGAACCTGTGTCTACCTTTCTCCTTCCAAACCTTCTGTTACTTTTTTGTGGCCTCTTCCTTCTCCTTCCACTGTCTGCCTTTTCCTGGTCCCCCTCTATGGACCCCCCCCCTTTCCTTTTTAACCTTACAGTCCTACCCCCGTCTTCCTCTTCACACTTACATATCTTACCTTACTATGTGGGTTTTACTAATTAATTTAGATAACAGACTGCCAGGCAGGGGATGGGAAGGCAGTGACAGCTGCCATTTGAGGGGTGAAATGGGGCAGATCTGTCACTAGACAACAGGGAGAGTTGGGCCTGCCCAGTGGCACTGAGGATTAAGGCACTGGAAGCCACACCTCATGCTACACTGGTGACCTAGGTTCAGGAATGAGCCCGGGACACCAGGAGTTGGATGCGGTGGGGGGAGGGAGGAGCTGGATTGAGTTACTGATTGGCAACTCACCACTCCTGGGGTGGTTTGGGCACTCTGCTGACTAGCGGATGGTGTCAGGAGGGGATGGCATTGTTAGGTGATTGGTAGAAGCCATGCCTCACCATGGCTTACCACCTGGACTCCAGTCCTGTTTGCCAGCATCCTCAGGGGTGGGAACGGGACAATGTAGCTACTTTCCACAACTATGAAAATCCTGCCCTACTGCTGTGCACAGTGACCTCTGATTGGGGAGAAGGAGCCCCGGATAGCAGTACATCACCACCGAGCCCTAGCCAGGAGTGGGCCTAAAAGGACAATATACAAAAAAAAACAGGGAGAGTTGCCATGGAATGTGGGTATCACTAGACACTGAGGAGTGCCTGATTTTGTTTGGAGAGAAGGAAGACAATACCACTAGCTCTCAAGGATTCCTTTGCATGTGTCATAGAGAGCAGATGGAAGTGCTACTAGATACAAGGGATGGGTTTCCATGTGCAGAGAGAGAGAGAGGGGGTACCTCTAGATACCAGAGAGCACTTGGCATGGGATAGGGAAGGGGGGTGCCACTGGCCATCAGGAAGTGCTGGTGATGTGATGTGAAGAAGAGGGTACTCCTGGATATTAGGGAATGCATGGTGATGGATGGAGTACAAGTGGACACCAGAGAATGCTGGACTCTGAATAGAGATGCTACTGGACACCAGGGAGTTTTTAACATGGGAAATGGAGAGGGATCATCTTCTACTGGGTATAAGGGAGTACTTGGAATGGTACAGAGAGAAGAGAGGGGTGCAGTGAACACCAGTTAGTGCATTGTGAATAATGGGAAAGAGGAAGGGGTGCTGCTGAACACCAGAGTAGTATGCCAAGAGACCAGGAAAGAGAAATGGTGTCACTAGACACCAAGGAGAAAATTGTATGACCCACAGAAAAGATGGGTGTCCCAAGGCACCAGGGATTACTTCAGAGTACATGGTGAATGGGATGTTAGCGATACTGGACAGCAAAGAGTGCTTTATGCAGCACTGGGAGAGAGTGAAGGGATAGCACTAGAAACGAAGGATTACTTTTTATGGGACAGGGAGGGGGAAAGTGTACCACTGGTCCAAACTTTGTAGTTTTTTAAAATCTGTTTTTCAAACATGAGCAATTTGGATAAGAAGGAGCACTTTCACATATTGTGCACATAAATGTTCCAAAGTGTTAATTTAGAGCAGTCTGGCGAGAGGAGGACTGAGCATTCCAGAGGCTACTCTCCTCCAACAGGGAGGGAAGGCAGCTTGTTCCATGGCTATACTGCCACCATCGGTGACCACAGGAAGCAATACAACAGAGCAGCTACAGGGAGGGGGTGCAGGCTAGTGCTGTGCTATGCACG
Organism: Neoceratodus forsteri; assembly: GCA_016271365.2. NCBI lineage: Eukaryota > Metazoa > Chordata > Ceratodontiformes > Ceratodontidae > Neoceratodus > Neoceratodus forsteri. The sequence continues at coordinate 356,468,926 of CM028136.1, read as the reverse complement.
CTTATGTGCAGGTGTGTGCATACCCAAGCCACCTGCATCTTGGGGCAGGGAAGGAACAGAAAAAGGACAATCCCCTGTGCAGAATGCCAGCCCTGCCACACCCACAGGCTCTGCACTCTCTGACTGGGGCATCTCCCCCAAATGACTGGATATAGGCACCTCAAGGAACTGGCCCAGCTGGAGGGCTCCACTGTGGGGGACAAACCACAGGGGTAATGTGGAGAAATGTAAATCCTGGGAGAAGGTGAGGTGATTGGGCTGGGGTGTGGTGGGGGCTCAAGAGATGTCAAAGAGCTGAGGGGAATCAGGAGCATAAAGAAAATGAATTATAAATGGACTAGATTCTCAAAAGGCTGCACATGGCACAAAGTGACTTGCGCCAACAGTAATGATGTAAGTAGCACTTTGCACCATTAGTTGCACCCTGTGGGATTCACAAAGGCAGCCTGTGACATGATGCAGGCTGCTTGGGCCAAAATGGACTTATGCCATGGTTGCACCAACACTACAGCTGTGACATTTTGCAAGGGGGTTTACAGCAGCAGCTTTGCCCTATTCACAAAAGACAACTGCCACAACTCCTAATTTGGGATTCTCAAACAACCCCTGGAGGATATCCAGAAAAGTACATTTACACCAGTTATGAGCTGGCATAAGTGCACTTTGCCATCCACTGAGGGTTGTGCCAGTGTGACAGAAGTGACCCCACAGCCCCCACCCACAATCACACATAAGCCCCCCACATGCCCAGATCCCCAATAGTATTTAAAAAAGCCCATGCAGGCTACCGTCCCCCAGTCCTGAACCCCAAAATTTGCAACACTGAAGCCTTTGTTGGCTAGCAGACCCTCAGCCCCACTCCCCACTTCCCAATATGTTGTCATTCCAGTTATACAGTATGAAGTATATCATATGCACAGTGTAGCCCTGGTGGTCTAGTGCCCCCCCAAGCCCCAATCTGCCTGCACAGTGCCACCTAAATATAAAATGTCAACCCTGGTGAGCAAGTGCCCCCTGAGCCACCTCAAGCCACTGGTAATATGTTATACTAAAGTACATTAAAACCCCCAATGTCCCCCCAACCCGCCCCTACCAGCGGTAAAGTGTAGTAATTCAGTACTGTAAATCACTGATGATTCAGTGGCCCCCACCCAACAGGTAGTGCCCACCACCTACTCCCCCCATCCCAGTCCCAGATCTGGAGACCAGCACAGCCTTCCTCACACCACCACAGTCGGCTGCCAGATGAACTGTAAGAGTGTATACTGTATACAGTACATGCTCTGACAGTTCATTCAACTCCGACTGTGGAGAATAATGAGAGGTGTGCAGTCCTGATCTGGGGCTGAGACAATGATGAGCACTACTGGCAGGAAATGAGGGGTGAGGCTCACTAGCTACAAGGGATTTACATACTTAATTTCCACAATTTACCAGGTGAGTGGGGCAGGTGTGAGGAACATTGAGGTAATGTACTTTAACATTTTACCAGTGGATCGGGGTAGGGAGGGGGGCACTTGCTCACCAGGGTTGACACTTTTTCTTAAGATGGCACTGTACAGGCAGATTGGGGCTTGGGGGCATGACCCCCTACCATGGCACCTTCAGATGTGCAGTTGCTGCCCGACCACTATGCGGCTTGCAGCATTCTCAGTGGATGCGCCCTCTGTTTGACCGATACCGCAAGCTGGAGGATGCATGTTCAGGAACCCTGTCTGATACTGAATCAGGTACAGGGTCCCTGATGCAGGGGCTGTTGGCGCAAGCTGCCATTGTCACAGCTTACATTCAGCCTTTAAAAATCTGATCCATGTTATTTTGTTTTAAAGACCGAGTTTTGAAAAATGTGCAGCTTGGGGACAGTGTTACAGTTCATGTATTTTCTGCAAATTAGTTCCAAATTGTAGATTTTTTTACAAACTGGGTTTTGAAAAATGCACTGCTTGAACAAATATGTCATCCCTGAATTCTTGTAATTTTGAACAATTTTGTGACAAATGCACAAATGAGAAAATGTCAGTTTTGCCCTATTTGGCAAGTAGACTTTAAATTTTGCCTAGAGCTATTGGAAACCGATATTTTAGTCCCATTCCAGCCTTTAATCCATATACTGTGTTTTGTATACTTAGCTTTCCCTTTGTTCATTTATTTTTCTCAAAAGATTTCCAGGAAAGACATACTGAGCTAAAACAGCTCATTTCCAGACATGTCCTGGGGAGAGGGGAAATAAGGAGTTTGCGGTAATAAGTTACAAAAGATTTGGTTACACAAATCAAAAATATAAATTAAACACTCAAGAAGTGACAAAATGAACAAGATGAGTTAGGCAGAGCATCTGAAGAGTAACAAGTAATATAAGTACAAAATGGAACACAACTAGAGGTGGGCAAAAGTTGTGATTTCCGCCTTAGTGGAATTCTGCAAAACTTCACAACTTTTGCAGAAGTTTCCAACCTTCCACCTATGCAGACTGGAAATCTTCCAAATGTGTTTGGGTAAATTTTCACCCTGTCAGATACTTTCTCTGGTGTCCAGTGGCCACCCCCCCCCACCAGTCGCAGGATTCGCCAATTGCTGCCCAATGTTAAAATTTATAATTCCCTGGTGGCAAGTGCCCCCCCCCCACCACCTGATTACCCTGTCCATATGTAAAAAAATCCCTGATAACTAGCAGTCCCTCCCCACTCAATCACCCACCCCAAAGGTAAAAACAAAATCCTGATGGCTAGTGGTCCCTCCCTCCACTTGATCACCCACCCCACATGTAAAATAAATAAATAAATAAATCCCTAGTGGCTAGTAGTCCATCCCCCCACCAGATCACCTGCCACAAAAGTAAAAACAATATCCCTGGTGGCTAGCAGCCCCTCATCCCACCCAAACACCCACCCTATATGTAAAGAAAAATCCCCAGAGGTCACGTAATGGCTGCCTGAGAGGACGTGTTCCTAGTTAGCTCCCACACCCTGGCCTAAATTCCACTATGATTAATGTTCTATTTTGCTAAAATAACTGTTTTAGTCAGGTCCACATCCTCATTTCATTGGAGAGCACTTGTAGTAGTGAGATCGCGAGTGAATGGAGGCAGAAATGCACAGTCTTCTGCCACGGCACATGCCGCCGACAACTCCGACGAGGGACAAGCAGGCAAAGTGGGCGAAGGTGCAGCCAACTACCATTTGCTCGCTGCCAGCATCTCAGGCTGCACTAACAGAGGGCAAGTTTCAAGAGGGCCTCACTATCCTGAAGGAAATGCTCACTAATCTTTCTTCTGATCTACACACCATGAAAACAACAGTGGAGCAGCTGGCCATCTGCACAGGAGACAATGAGTCCAGAATATCATCCTTGGATGAGTGGCACAATCGAACTGATGCAGAGTTGACTGCCCTGCATCATAGGTTGAAACAGACTGAGGAGAAAATGGAAGACCTGGAGGGAAATCAAGAAGGAATAATCTAGTGATACTGGATTTGCCTGAAAAGGAAGATGGTCGAGAGGTGATCCTTTCTGTGCAAAAATTATGTGAAAAGCTTACAGGTCCCTCTCCCAATGGGCCTACTTATGTTATTGAACAGGCCTATAGAGCTCTCTGTCCAGTCCCCCCAATGGGCACTCCCCCAAGGCCACTGATCTTCTGTTTATTGAACTTCTTGGATAAACATCACATGTTGGGAGCTATCAAGGACATTAAAGAAGTCCAATGGGAGGATAAAAAAATACAGATAGCCCAAGACCTGCTGTACTCAGTCCGGCAGAAGACAGCAGCACTATACCCTGTGATCACCAAAGTTATTGCAGCTGGCATACAGTTTAGAGTAAAGTACCCTGCCTTGCTCCAGGTCTACCTCAAGGATCAGTGGCACTCGTATGTCTCAGTCAAACAGGTGAGAATAACCATTCGAGGCCGCTACTGGAACTTTTCAAGTGAAGAGTCAGTAAAGCCTGCAGATCTTTTTCATTTCTGTGGTAAGCATGGATCACTCTGTCCTGCAGCAGCATCTTGCACTATGCACAGAGCAATTGTGAAATGCTTTCCTACTTACAAGTCTGTACCTGAAATTATTTAAACCGAACGAATGTCCTTTTGAACTTCATTCTACCAAGCTCGGCTAATGTCAGCACCTGATCTTGGACTTTTTCTTTTCTTTTCTTTTCTTTTCTTTTCTTTTCTTTTCTTTTCTTTTCCTTTCTTTTCTTTTCTTTTCCTTTCTTTTCTTTTCTTTTCATATGCTTGGAAGTTTCCTGAATTATCCCTGGCTTTGTTACGTTTGGACTTATTCATTTATTTTTACCTTGATGGAGAAGCCTGAGTATTGACTAATGACTTTCTTCAGGATTGGAATTCCTTAAAATGCGAAAGCCAGAATGTGCATTTCAGTTCCCAATTTTACCCCGGTTGGGGGGGACACTGGCTCCATCTAGTGGACTCTCACAGTAATTGTGCTGCAGAGAAATCACCTCACATGTATCTTGGTTATTTCTTTTTTTCTTGTTAGTTCGAAGCACTAATTAGTTAATGTGTTTAAGGTTGCAGATTTATGTCTTCTTACAACATAGACTGACTATCTGATTGACTTCTGATTTACTGTTATATTGCTTGTTTTGGGATCAGTTAATTTAGACTTATTTACCACTCCATTTAAGGGATTACTAGTGCTTATTTGTAATAATTGCCTTTAAGAGGGCCATCTTGATATCATTTGGTTTCCCTATTTTACTTTAAAGTGCTACTTAATTACAACGTACAAGGCTTTAATTTATCATTTACTACTATGCTAAGGAGTTCATTGCCATATTGGCTTTCATCTTTAATCCTGGGGCACTCTACTTGAGACCATTTCATTAAGAGGTAGTAGTCACATCATATAAAGGGCCTGCACCTCATGGCTCCAGGTAACATTTTAAGTTTGCATTGAACTCCTTCTTCTTGATTATTCATGGTCCCTCTGGGCCTTGGGTATTAGCACCTCTATATTTCAAATAGTTGATGGCTAGTGAATGTTTACATGTTTTTGCTATAGTATAAATCATTCTACAGATTTGGGAAAGTTCCTATAACAACTGGTGAGATTTGGGAAGGTGTGAGCAGGGGGTATGCTCTGGGCAGTGTAGCTGAATCACGACCCAGGATGAATGGAGTTTCAGGCAATAGGACTGGGATCGAAAAGATGGGAATGGGGGTGGAGGGTTAATATAAGAATTGTGTATGTCTGTTTGCTTGTTTGTGGCTAACTGTTTGTTGCTGAAGTTTACCTACAGTGGGACTAAACAAGTGGGGGTGAGAGGGAGAGGACATGGATGTCAATTTGGGAGGGAAATACTGTTCAACTCATTTCTGTTTATTTCTATTTGTATAGGGAGGGGGTGGAAAAGCCTTGCGTGTTATTGGGACATGGCTTAGTATTGTCACCTAGCAGGGACAGTATTGGAAAGGTGAAGGGAGTAGTTCTCTGCTTCCCCTTTTGTATGCCAATCAAAAGACTGTATGGGTAGTCAATATGCATTTATTAGTTGGAATGTCAAAGGGGCTCAGGACAGTTGCAAAAGAACCACTATTTTAAGGCACCTCCAGCATCTTAGGGCCCACTTTGTCTGCAAGAGACATCTTTGGCATGAAGATGTCTCCCTCTTAATGGAGGCTTTGGGTGGGACAGGTTTTTGGGGCTGGCTCCTCCACTAGGTGAGGAGGCACAGCAATTTTAGTGGCTAAGTTGGTTACCTTCATAATGGTGCAGGAATGGTGGGACCCCTTGGGAAGGTATATTGTTCTTCAGGGCACGCTGGAATCCTTTCTTTTAGTACTAGGATCAGTGTATGGCCTGAATGTGGATACACAGCAGTTTTTTGTCCACTTGCTGTTGGGATTGGCATCTGACCCTTCCATGCTCACTATTCTAGGGGAGACTGGAATATAGTGCCCCAATCTGAGCTTGACAACTTGGACATCAGAAGAGTGGGCTTGTACCAGGCCCAAAGAGCACTGAGGTATCTTATGGCAGGCACAGGGACACTTGATATATAGCACACCCTGAACCCCAGAGAACACCAGTACACATATTTCTCACCACCTCATAAAACACTGTCCCATATGGAATAATTATTTCTCAGTTTCTTCTCCCTCCCGGGTGCCTTAGATGCTGATATACATTCCAGGGTACTTTCAGACCATTCTCCAATTAGTCTTTCATATCTTTTAGGACTGGGTCTTAAGAGGGACTCCCTTTGGTGCCTAAACACTCAGTTATTACAGAAACTTTCTTTGGTAAATCATGTCCAAAATTTCATTTCCACTTTTCTGGAGATCAACACGAGCTCTGTGACTAGAGTAGATCTTGTTTACTAACATACTAACATACTATTTGCCAGCAGATTAGGCCTTATGGTCTATCAAGTCTGCTCAAACCTAGATCCTTAGTTGGGTGCAGAGACCCTCCCATCCCTTGTGCTCCAGAAACCCCTATCATCCATCCCCACCCCCCCGGGACAGGCCATCATCTGATACATCCACTTTCTGTGTCTGTCCCACCCTCTCTTAAAGCCCTCCACTGTGGATCTCTGAACCAGCTCACCAGGCAGAGCATTCCAAGGGTCCACCACCCTCTCAGTGAAAAACCTCCTCCTCTTTTCCCCCCTCACCCTTCCACCTTCCAACTTCAAACCATGCCCTCTGGTGATGCCTCCCTGCTTTAGTCTAAAGATCCCCTCCATGTTTACCCTATTTATTCCCTTGAGGTACTTGAAGACCTCAATCATGTCCCCATCTCTCCTCTCCTCCAATGAAAACAGGCAGAGCTCCTCAAGTCTGTCCTTGTAAGTCAAATCCCTAGCCCTCGTATCATCTTTGTTGCCCTCCTCTGTACCCTCTCCAGGAGCTGTATGTCCCTCTTCAAGTGTGGTCTCCAGTACTGTACACAGTACTCAAGGTGTGGTCTAACCAGTCCATTGTACAGGCAGAATCACTTCCTTGCTCCTTGAGGTGATCCCCTTCGATGCATCCCAACATCCTATTTGCCTTGCTAGCTGCTCTCCTGCACTGCTCAGAGTTATTCATACATGTATCCACCATGACCCTAGGTCTTTTCCCCTGTTGAGGCTTCCAGCACCTCCCTCCCAGGGTGTACCTGTGTTTAGGGTTTCCCGACCAAGATGCAACACCTTGCACTTGGTGATATTGAAATTTAATTTCCATGTGTGAGCCCAGCTTTCCAGGGTGTCAGGTCCCCTTGCAGGGCCAACCTCCCTCTTCTCCCTCAACTACTGCTCCCATCTTGGAGTCATCCATGAAGAGACTCATTTCACACCTATACCATCCCTGATGTCTGATATGTATGCATTAAACAGGATTGGACCCAGGACCGAGCCCTGTGGTACCCCACTACCAACCTCTGTAGGGTTTGAGAGCTCCCCACAGACCACTACTCTCTGAGGTGCATCCAGCTATCCAGTTTTCAATCCATCTGACCATCAAGGGCCTACTCCTAACCCCATCAGTTTCTCCACCAGACCATTGTGGGGACAGAGTCAACGCCTTGCTGAAGTCCAAGAATAATACATCCACAGGCTTACCCCTGTCCAGTTCTGATGTTACCCATTCATAGAACTCCACAAGGTTGGTTTGACATGATCTACCTGGCACAAACCCATGCTGCCGACTATCCAGACCTCCCACCTCCCCAAGTAAACCCCCAATCGTTCCTTTAGTATAATCTCCATTAATTTTCCACCACCAAGGTTAAACTGATGGGTCTATAGTTTCCTGGTACTTCCTTGACCCCCTTTATGGATTGGTACCACATGCCTCTCGCCAATCCCTAGGTACCCTCCTGTCTCAAGTGACCTGTTGAAAGCTCGCCAGAGTGCAGCCAGTATGTCGCCAATTCCTATAGTACTCTCCGGATGAATGCCATCCGCCCAGGAGATTTGTCTTTCTTTAGGGCCTTGAGGGCAAACCACCCCTTTTGGTGGGATGGCATCATCTGTCCCTCCACCTTACTGGTCTTTTTATCCTTATCCAGATGTGACACCTGGGTACCTTTCCCTCCCTTTTGCTCCATTTCTGTTGCTCCCTGAGTCCCTCCCTGCTGCTTCTATCCCCTTTGTGCCTTGCTTTGTAGATATCCATCCCCTCCTAGTGAACACAGAGGCAAAGTACTGTTAAATACCTCTGCCTGGTCCCTCGCCTCTTCCACCCACCCTTCTTCTGATCTCAATCTGCTGAGATGGCCTTAGTTTTCTCGCTCCCCAATGTGCCGGAAGAACCCTTTTCCTCCATGCTCCCCTGTGCCAGCCGTTGCTCTTTACTGGACTTTGCTCCCCTCACCATCCGGGTGACTTTTCTAGATGCAAGCTGGTACATTTCCTTATCCCTATCCCCTCTTGTTGTTTATATTTTTTTGAAGCCGCCTTCTTTTCTCTGACTGCTCCCTGGACCTCACTGGACCACCAGCATGGTTTATGTGACCTTGCTCCTACGTTTCAACTTAGCGCAGATCCTGACTGCCTCATGAAGTCCCGTTTATGACCTCCCATCTCCTTTCCACACTTGTCGTTGAGGTAATCCCTTCAAGTGATCCTTGAGAATATTTCCCATGCCCATAAAGTCTGCCCCCTAGAAGTCCACTGCCAGTGTCCTAGATCTCACCCCCACTCCCCAATGCTTATTTGAAACCAGACAGTATTGTGGTCACTCCCAGTCAGGGGTCCTGTACAACCATGTCCCTTACCAGATCCCCATCTGCCAGAACCACATCCAGGACATGCCCCCCTTGTGGGCTCCATCACATGCTGTGTTAAGAACACATCCTGGAAGCCATCCAGCAGTCTCTGCTCCTTGGCCACCTTAGGGACATGGTTCCCCAGTTTGTACCTGGCATATTAAGGTCCCCATCAACACCCTCCTTCCCCTTTTGGACCACACTGGGCAATGATGTTGTCCAGCAAACCATCCTCTAGAACATCACTCATCCCGGGGGCCTATATGCTACTCCCAGCTTGACCTTATCTCCTGCTGGGGATCGTGGGTGACCCATAAGGCCTCCACGTTTCCCTCTGCCTCTTCTACCATAGCAATTTCTATGTCATCTCTAATGAACATAGCCACTCCACCCCTCTGCCCTCCTTTCTATCCTTCCTAAGCATAGTGTACCCCGTACATTTAGGTCCCAGTCATGGTTTTGTTGTACGTTTCCGTGACTGCCGCCATCCACCCGAACAGCATGGCCTGGAACTCTGGCAGCTTGTTTCCCAAGCTCCTGGCATTTACTAACACTAACCCCACCCTTATCCCTGATCCTTTTGTCGAACCCCACCCAGATTTCTTATACTTCCATCCTCCCCTGCTCCTCCTGAAACCTCCACCTCCAGTCTGTTTCCCCCCCCCCCTTGGGCTTGAAGGCTACTCCCTCATCTGGAGGGAGGCTTCTGTCAGCCCCTCCTTATCCCTTCCCCCTTACAAGTTTAACCCCACCTTTCTTGTATGTAGTCAGCCATCCCGTTTAAGGACTTCCTTCCCTAATGGGGCAAGATGAAACCTGTCCTTGGCATATAGTCCCTTATCCTCCCAAACTCCATTCCAGTTCCCTAACACCCCCAACCCATTCTCTTCACCCCACTTCCTGAGCCATTTATTAACCTCTGTGAGCTTCATTTTTTTCTCCACTGAGGCCTTTGGTACTGGCAATATCTCCGAAAAGGAAATGTTGCATCCATTATCCCGACAGACTCTGGCAAGTTCTTGGAACCTTGCTTGGATTTCCATAATGCTATTTCCCTCTAGATCATTAGTTCCCAAATGCACCAGGAAATCCGGTTTCCCTCCACAATCCCTAACCATTTCATACACCATGAACTTTGCTCTGTGCACTGTCAGCCCAGAGATACTCACTACCTACACCTGGCTATGGCATCCACTCCCCTGTCCTCCCAATGGATACCCTTAATCATCGAGTCTCCCAGTAACAGAACCTTAACACCGCCATCATCCTTATGGTTACCTCCACTATGCCCTCTCAGCCCCCTCCCCACTTTTATTCATGATCGCAATTTGTTGAGTCTTCCTGCCTTATTAGAGACCCTTGTCACCCTCCCCTTTCTGCCTCCCTTGCTATTTTGCCCACTTAACTCAAACCCCTTCTGAATAGGTGTCCCCTTTAACCCTCTCTTATCTGAACCATTTATCCTGGCCCTGATGGTTTCCCTTCCCCTCACCCCCATCCCCCTTGTAATAGTACCCTGTCTCCAGAGGCTCTCTGTGGGTCCCCTTAGCTAGGCCCCATCCTTGGTACTGACCTTCCTGCTGAAGGGGGGCTCCTCTCCCACCTCCTTGTCTCCCAGTTTCTCTCCAATCATGCTCTCCTCCCTCATGTCTGGAATATGTTGCATCTCCCCCATTTGCTTAACATATATGTTTCCCCTTCTCCCTCTGGGACTATGTCTATCCTTTCCATAGCTGTTCTGTGATGCCCTATGGGTATCTGACTCCCTCCCCCCGGCCTCTGTATAAGTTTCCTCATTTCCACCAACCCTTCCTCCCCTCTAGGATGCTTAGTATCTCAAATTATTGTGACACTCTATGTCAGCCTCCATCAAAGTAACCGAGTTTCCCTGACTGCATCTCTAAACTGACCCTCTTCTTCCTCTTGCTGTTCACCTTAGGGCTCCTTCCCACAGTCTGCTGTTTGAGGCTTCCACACAACAGCCCTCCTGACTCTTCCCCTCAGTCTCCTTGAATTCAGAATTTTTCACCCTGTCGCTTTCCCTTAGCATCAACTTCCTATCTAAGGGTCCTCTGTCCTAATATCCCCCTTCTGCTTGCTGTAGCATAATGTCCTGTACTTTCAGGCGTTGCTCCAGCCTCCCCTCAGCCCACCCTTCTACTACCCATATCCACCCCTTGTCCTTGGACACCCCCCAGCTCCCACAGCTTACTCCTTAACAATATACCTCACTCCTGATACAAGATAGCTGTCTACAGAGTGGGCAGCCTCCCTCTCCAGGCCCAATTTAGATTGTTGCCATCCCACAGCCTGTGCAGCCTACAACCCTTCGAAGATGCCTGCCATGGTGGAATATGGCCACCCTGATTATCCCCTCTGTTTATAATAGCACACCCCTTTTCTCAGTCCCTTTCCCTGGAGTACAGTTTCCCCTCTATACTGACTGTAGTTATTTACAAACCCAATTTCAATCCCACCAACAAAGTTCCCAAGTCTCACAAACACATACAGTCCAGTATGTGTTCAGTCCCACTAACAGTGTGTGTAAGCAGACACCAGGTACCGTATGATGTCACAGGCCCACCAACTCCTGTTGCGTCAAATTTCAGTCCCAAACAGAAATACTCAGCCCTTCAATCCCAACCCCCAGTGGCTTTTCAGTATTTAAGAAAGCCTACAAAACAGGGTGGGTGGTTTGGGTCACTCTTAAATGTGCACTTCAGGGAGACTTTATTCACTTGGTGGCCACCCATGCATGATAAAGTAAGGCCCAGCTGAATACCCTTTTAGGAGACATACAACACCTAGAACATTCCCTGCATCAGTCCTCTCCCGAGTCTGACTGGGCCAGATTACATCTTCTCCCATGTCAATATGTGGATATAATGGCCCAGAAGGCTGAGCTTTCCCTACATCGCACTAAATTGCAATATCTGGAATCCAGTGAGCGAGCTGGGAAATTATTGGCCCTCAAGTTTAGACAAGCCAAAACTGCCAAATTTATGCCAGGCTTACACCCATTCCCAGATGGAAATATTACCTCTGGCCCGAAGGAAATCGTGTACATTTTTGGCAAATATTACCAACTGCTTTATATGGCAGACGATTCCTCCACTCCCGAGGGCCCCACCATTGCAGAATACTTGAACTCAGTGACTCTACCAAGTCTCTCACCCCACCTGGTTGTGGGTTTGGGATCACCGATTAATATCATGGAGGCAGAACAGGCTATTAAACTCTTGCCCCTAGATAAGGCTCCTGGGCCGGATGGTCTCCCGAACAATTTGTACAAAGTTTGCTTTACCCAGGTGGCTCTGCTCCTGGTAGAGGTATATAACTTTTGGTTTGAGAGGGGGGGTGGGTGACCACTCCTTTCTAGAGACCTTGATAACCCTCATCCCCAAGCCCAGCAAGGATCCCTTACATCCAGGTAATTATCATCCAATTTCTCTTCTCAACTTGGAAGTGAAAATTCTGGCAAAAATATTAGCCACTCGCCTTGCTCCTGTCACGGGAGAAATTATTGGGAATGACCAGGTTGGTTTTATATTAGATCACCCCCTGGAGACAATATGAGGAAACTCCTGCATTTAATCTTGGTGTCTAGGGATTCCACGATACCTTCTGCGTTGGTTTCCCTTGATGCCGAGAAAGCATTCGATAGGGTTTCCTGGGAGTTCCTATTTGCCTCCCTTAGTCGTTTTGGGATCACAGATGACTTTATTAAATGGGTTCGAATCTTGTACTCTGGTCCTATGGCTACAGTATGGTGTAATGGCCACCTTTCTGTTTCATTTCCCCTTCAGCGTGGGACCCATCAAGGTTGCCTGCTCTCCCCGCTCTAATTTAATTTTTATTTGGAGCCCCTTATCCGCAGACTAGTCAGGTCTACTAGTATGACAGGTATCCAACTAGAAGGCAAGCAGTACCTCCTTTTGGCTTATGCAGATGACCTCCTGCTACATGTGAAGGACCCCACCTCCACTGTTCCTGCTTGAGGAGCTGAACTTCTTTTCCAAAGTCTCTTCCTATAGGCTCAACCTTTCCAAGTCTCACATTTTTACCCCTCAACCACCATCTCACCAAGGCTGAGCTTTCTGGTTTGGGCCTGTCATGGGTGCCTCAAACCTTGACCTATTTAGGAATTAAGGTTGTTTTATTTATTTATGTATGTATGTGTGTACGTATTTATTTCAGTTGCAGATTAATACCTTTGAGCCATCAAGGCCCTTTTACAAAGGTTCCATGTCAGGTAGACTACAGACAAGAATTACAAAGGTTCCATAACAATAGCACAAGGTTAAACAATAAAATGGCGCCAGACACAAACATGGGTTCCATGTCAGGTATGCTACAGACAAGAAGTACAAAGGTTCCATAAAAATAGGGCAAGAGACAAAAATTACAGAGGAAATTTGAACATTTCAGGAAGACAGAATATGGACTGGCTGAACAAGCAGGCTTCCATAACAATAGGACGAGGGATGAAAAAGCAGAGGAAGTTTGTTGAATATTGCAGGGCGATAGAATATTGGCTGGCTGTACAAGTAGGCGGGTCAGCTATTACATTGATTATATTGTAGCAAGTACTAGAAGTGCATTTTGACATATGGGTCACTGTATTGTTGAGGCCTCAAATGCATAAGGGGAGCAAGCCTAAGAAGGGGTGAGAAGTAGCCTGAGGGGGCTCTGTCACAGGTGGAAAAGAGGGGGGAGGGGTGGAACAGTCACCCAGGGGCTTTCTCGGTAGGGGGCAGGAGCGAGGGGGAGTAGTGGGGGTGATGGGAGAATAACTCATGGTGGTGATAGCCATCTGTGTTTAGTAGTTGCAGTCACATTGGTTATTTTGGGCCAGAAAGGTTTGCAGGGATGTCCCCACTATGGTGAAGGAGAACCTTACCAAGCTTATCTCCACGCTTAAAGTTGATCTGGATAGGTGGGGGGGCCCTACCAATGTCCCTCTGGGGATGCATAAGTGTCCTTAAGATGAATGTATTACTTTGTTTACTGTATCCAATGGGTATGTTGGGCCTTTTCCTTCCTAAATCATGGTTTACTCAGCAGTGGAGAATGCTTAATAAATTCCTATGGAGAAATAAGAGAGTGCATAGGGCATACGACAAACTTGCAGGTTCCAAACTCTGGGGGGGGGGGGGGTCTGGCTCTTTCATCCCTTTTTACTTACTATGGAGCCCAGCATATCAGCAAGCTGGCTCAATGGATGGGTGATTCAGCCATGTAGGGGGTCAGCTCTTATATCCCCACTTGGGTAGAGATTGAATAGGCCCTAGCAGTATGAATACATTGTTCCCTGCTCGCATTAGCATACCAACTTCCTTCCCATCTCCCATGATTCCTGAAAATTCCCCTAGCGGTTGGTCTCTCTGAGCATTACACCAGATGCAGATACACCTGCTGCTCAGTTGGTATAACTCACCTAGTCAACCCCTTTTCAATAATACTCATTTCCTGATAAGCAACTACACAATTCCACCCTCCTTCTGCCCTTGCCTCCAACACAGCACCCTGGGGGTTCTATGGGATGGTGACAATATAATTTCTTTTCCCTCCCTGCAGGGGAAATTTTAGCTCACAAGTAAAGATGTTTCAAATATTGGCAAATAAAGCATGCTGCCCTTGCCTTCTTAGGACCAAAACCCTGGCCCCCTTTACCACAGGAAGACCTGCCTATTGTGCCTCAGGTTGAGAAGCAACCCCATGCTGTCTCTGTTGTCTATAAATTCTTGCAAGACCTCGATCCTGCTCTCCTGGCAAGGGTCTGTTATTATTGGGTTCAAGCATTATCCCTTCCTGGTAATCCTGTCTGCTGGGAAAAGGCATGGAAAGCCATATACAAATTTATCAAGCAAGACAGGTTGCGACTCATCCAGTTTAATATAATGCAAAATCTGTATTATACACCACTTAGGCTGCATACAATAGGGAAGTTGGCATCCCCTGTCTGCTCCAGGTGTGGGGAAGAGCCAGGATCCTTATTCCACATGCTGTGGGAGTGTCTGAAGACCCAAAAATTCTGGAGTTCTATTAAAGATATTCTGGATCTGGAATCCTTATTTACCCCAGATTGCTGTCTCTTAACTCTATTTCCTCCTGGCACACTCAACACTCAGAAAGTCCATCTAGCCCTAGTAGCAGCCACAGCAAAATTAGTCATGTTAAGATACTGGAAGGATGACTTGTTGCCTTCAGTCTTGGAATGGTACTGAGAGATCATGCTTGCCGTTCAGTTGGAAAAGCATATTGCCCAAATGCATCACAGGCTAAACTCCTTTCAGTCATTATGGGAACCTCTGCTGGCCCTGTTATCTCTTGGCAGCCCTAGATACTCAAATCTTGGTTGCCCAATTCCTTTAGTCACAGACATGCAGGCTTGGTGGGGGTTATGGGGGGGTCTCTGTTATATGTTTGTCTGTGTTTTTATTAATGGGTTTGTTGTGTATGTCGGACTGTTAACTGTATTTACAGCTCTTGCTGGAATCAGAGTATTGCTTATTGTAATATGCTGCAGAAAACTAATAAAGCTTATTGAATGAAAAAAAAAATCCTCGCTGGCTAGTGGTCCCCCCCCCCCAGTCACCCACCCTGTAGGTAAAACAAAATACCTTGTGGTTAGTGGTCCGTCCCTCATCTGATCACCCACCTGATGAGGACATCATGCCTTGGTGTCCACTGTAACCCCTCATTCTGATCCCCCGTATAGTCAAAAAAAAAAAAGTTTCTTTGCTGGTCTAGTGAAACCTCCTCCCTTTCCCCGATCCTATGGCATTCCATGAATTCAGATATCTCTGGTGGTCTAGTGCTCCCCCTGCCCTCCCTCCCTAGCAGTCAGTGTCCCACCACCCCACTCACACTCATCCCAAATCCGAGCGGGTGACCAGCACAGCTCTCCTCTCTCTCCACCATGGCCAGCCACCCACTGAGCTGTCAATGAATGAGCGCGTGCTTGTACAGGCATGCGTTCATTCATTGACAGCCCAGTGTGTGGCCAGCCATGGCGGAGAGAGGAGGGCTGTGCCAGTTTTCTGTTCGGGTTTGGGATGGGGAAGAGCAGGTTGGTTGGACACTGACTGCCGGGGTGTGGTGATGGGGGAGTGCATTAGACCACCAGGGATATCTGAATTCATGGACTGCCAGGGGATTGGGGATAGGGAGGGGGGTTCACTAGACCACCAGGGAAATGTTTATTATTTTGGCTATACAGAGGATCAGGATGGGGGGCTTACACTGGACACCAGGGCATGATGTCCTCATTGGGCAAGTGATTGGGTGGTGGGAGGGTCCGCTAGCCACCAGAGATTTTGTTTTTACCTATGGGGCAGGTGATCAGGTGGGGGGAGGGACTGCATATGGGGCAAGTGATTGGGTGGGGGAAGGACCACTAACCACCAGGGAATTATTAATTATATCATCAGGCAGCGATCAGCAAGTTCTAGCACCGGGGTGCCGATGGACTGATGGGTGCAGGGCAGGTGGAATTTCCGCAAAAGTTTGAAAATGTATTTCTGAACTTTTGTAGAAATTCTACAAGCAGAAGTTTTTTTCATGCAGCTCTAAACACAACTGCAGTATGAGCAAGGCACTGGTTGGCATGGTATTAAAGTGCGGATGGCAGCAGTTTGAAGGGTGAATGAATATGAACATGCGAAATTGCCAGCAGATTCAGGACTTACAGTTTCTCTAGTCTGCTCAAGTGTACAGTACTTTAACCTTTTAGACTGCAGCTGCCCCCCCTTGCCTCCCCCCACCACTTTTTTCCCTCTGTTTCCTTCACACCCACCCCTCGTCCACTCTTGGTTTGAACCCTCCCTTTGATCCTGTCCCACCCCCTCTTGAAGCTGCCCATTGTCCACAGTGGCACCACCGCCTCCGGCAGCATGTTCCACACTGTAATCACCTTCTCGGTGAAATAGTGCCTCCTCATTTCCCTCCTGAATCTGCCTCCTTCCAATTTCAGACTGTGTCCCTTGGTTTCCCTCCTACCCTTTAATTTGAAAATACTCTCGGTGTTTACTCTGTTCATGCCCTTTAGCTACTTGAAGGTCTCAATCATATCCCCTCTCTCCCTTCTATCCTCCAGGTAATGCATACTGAGTTTCCTCATTCTCTCCACATAAGGTTTACCTCCCAATCCCAGGATAATTTTCATTGCCATGTGCTGTTCCCCCTCTAGTAACTTGATGCCTTTTTTCAAGCAGGGGCACCAGTACTGCACGCACTACTCCAAGTGTGGCCTCACCAGGGACCTGTACGGGGGCAGGATGACTTCCCCCTCCTAGAAGTAATTACCCTTGTGAATCACCCCAGCATTCTTTTGGCCTTTGCCATTGCCTTCTTGCACTGGGCTATGTGGTTCATTTCTCCTGTTGCCAAGGAAGAGAATGTGGGTGGGTGCCCTTTGTATAAAGTAGACCAAATATTCCTATTGGGGGCTGGTTGAACGGTTGACTTCAATGTAGTGAAAAAAGTTTCTGGAGACCAGCCACTCAGTTCATCATAAGAAATGTAGTTTTATTTTGATATTTTCTTAGAACACCATGATCCCCTAGGTACACCCAACGTTTCACCCAACACTGGGTTTCCTCAGGGGCTTAGGATCTAGAAGGGTATACAAATATGAGCATTGTTATCACGCTAAAATAATTTTGATTAAAAAAAATGTTTTGAAAAAGAATTTCTCATACTTGGTGACAGTACCAAAACTGACCACTATATATTTTAAGTGCCCAAGATTAATACCCGAAAATTTTTTTTTTTTTTTTTTGTGTGAAATGGTATGCCTTATTATGTGAAGAGCACCCATGGACTTTTATATGTCATTAAGAACAAAACTAAGATTTCAAAATATTATTTACATAAATTTACACTCGTTTATCACAAATATATGGATTATTTTACCTTGTGTTCCTAAATAGATTCTTTCATTATTGGCTTTAGAACAACTAGGATTATGTTTCCTGTTTGTCTGCAAATACAATTAATCTTACGTCAATCAATCCATTTTAAATGAAATCAGGTTCAGGTTATTACTATATCATCTCATCCCAAATTGTAGCTAGGAATATTATCCTGCAGACTGCAGAGTGCAGACTTGTATGGTGAAGGTTACACACTTCTGAAACAGATTCTCTATCTGGTTATTCTTTCTGGGTAACATGATCATTTTCTAGTATTCACCGACTGTTCTTTTAACCATTGTGACATTTGACCCCTTACTCATGACTATCATACCTTAGATGAAACAGCTAATGCTGTTTCTTTACAAGTTCTGTTTGGATAAAGAAGAACACTAAATCCTTAGTTACCAACAAACAAATTCACATTTAAAATTCACTAGTCTAATAAAGGTAGTTCTTTCATTAATATAAATAAAAGCTTTCATTGTACAATACAGCCTGCACAGGATAAACTATCCAGGTTATAAATGCTGTTCTACAAATAAACCAATTCCATAGGTAACTGTCTAGTAGTAACCTATTATATCTGGTTACTCCATCTTAGTAGCATAATGTTTCTCTAATGTATATGGTCTGTTTTTAACCATCATGGCCTTTTTCCCCTTTCTCTCCACAATACGGCTTGTACAGGGTAAAGTATCCAAGTTGTAAATGCTGTTCTATAGTCAAACCAGTCCCTTAGTTATTTTCCTTCAGAGTACTCTATATGCTTTCTACAATTCAAGCATTATAACTATTGCAAACTATGCATCAACACTTACTTCTAGCTTCAGATTATAACTTTTTATCTGAAACAAGTTACAACCACTTGGAGTCTGTGCTTAGTTTCATTTCAGACTACCCAGGGCTAGCATTCCAAACTTCCCTTCACTCAGATTTCTAACATTACAATGCTCATTTCTACAAAAAAACTATTTAAATGCATAGTTATTTGTTTAAACATAGGGAATTCTTCTGCTATGCTCAGTAATGACGTAAACATTTTACTTAATACTAGCAAACCATTTTTAAGTTTCTTTTTCTTACCTTGCCTAAGCTAAATAGCATGTGGTGCAGTTTCAGTTCAGGTGCGTCTTGTGCTGGCCACTCATTTATAATGCTCTTTTTATGTGCCCTGGTTTGAAGGGATTGGCCTGTGGTGGCCACACCCAGCAGACCACCCCATTGATGATGTAGGCAGTCTGATTGACAGCCGTGATGGCCACAAGCAGGCAGCTGCTTAGTAGCTAAAAGGAAGGCACTTGTTAAAGGGAAAGCAGTGGTCCTCCTTTTCCCTAATAGTGCTCCCCTTTCCAATATTACCACTTAAGTGTAAAAGGATAGTTTTTGAATGGGCAACTCAATGCCAGTGTTGGTGCTGTGTGTATATTATTTCAAAAGCATTGTGTATACTTTAATTCATTGTGAAGGTGTGGCCTCCAGTACTGCATGCAGTACTCCAGATGGGGCCTAACCAGTGTCTTGTAAAGAGGGATTATTACCTCCCTCTTCTGACTTGTGATACCCCTACTAATACACCCTAACATCCCCCTAGCCTTACCTACTGCTTTAGTGGTCTGCTTGGAAGATTTCAGGTCATCAGTGATGATAATGCCCAAGCCTCTTTCTTCCTTGTGACTGCCAGCAACTCCCCTCCCAGCATATAGGTGGCTTCAGGGTTTCTCTTCCCTATGTGCATGATCTTGCACTTCTTTGCATTAAACCCCAGTTGCTACTCTTCTGACCATTTTGCTAGTTTATCCAACTCTCTTTTCATTCTGCCCACCCCATCTGGATCAGCTACTCTGTTGCAGATCTTGGTGTCATCTGCAAACAGACAAACCTTACCCTCCAGTCCATCTGCAATGTCACTGATGAAGATATTGAAGAGGACTGGCCCCAGGACTGATCCCTGAGGTACCCCACTTATGACTTGCATCTATTCTGACTGTATAATGTTTACCACCACACTCTGTTTTCTGCCCACCAACCAGTTTGCCACCCAGTTGACCAACTTCTGACCCACCCCAAGCCTACCCAGCTTATTAATCAATCTTCTATGTGGAACAGTATCGAAAGTTCTGCTGAAGTCAACGTAGGCGACATCAACTGCTCCCCCTTGGTCCACCACTCTGGTTATCTAGTTATAGAAATCTATGAGATTAGTTTGACAGGACCTTCCTTTTGTAAACCCATGCTGTCTTGGATCCTGTGCTCCTATGGATTCCAGGTGTTGCACTATCCTTTCCTTAAGGAGTGCCTCCATAATCTTGCCCACTACTGAGGTAAGACTGACTGGTCTGTAGTTCCCTGCCTCCTCCCTGCTACCACTGTTGTGGAGCGGGATCACATGAGCCCTTCTCCAGTCTTCTGGGACCTCTCCTGTGCTCAGAGACTCACTAAACAGTTTTCATAATGGCTCTGCTAGTTCCACCCTTAGCTCCTTTAGTACCCTGGGATGTATGCTATCAGGTCCCATTGCCTTGTCCACCCTGAGCTTATCAAGCTCTTGTAGGACCCTTTCTTTTGTGAAGGGACTAGTGCTCACCTCCCTCCCTCCCCGTGTCCATGGCTGAGCTGTGGACCCTGCCCTACCTTCTCTTCAGTAAATACTGAGCAGAAGTATCTATTTAGGATAGATGCTTTTACATGGTCCTCTTCCTCACACGGCCCCTTATCTCCTTTGATCTTAGCAATACCCCCTCTGGACTTTTTCCTTTCACTAATGTGGATTGTCTCCTTGAGGATAGTCTCCATTAGCTTTCCCACAATTGTGGTAATGCTCACTGGTCTATAGTTCCCTGGTTCATCCTTGGGCCCACTCTTATGGAGGGGCCCCACATGCACCACCCTCCAATCACTGGGCATGCACCCCATTTCCAGAGAGGTGTTGAACAGGTTTTCCAATGGCCCCACCAGGACTTCTGCCAACTCTCTCAGGACTCTAGGATGAACTCCATCTGGCCAAGGTGTGTTATCTACCCTCAGGGACTTAAGACCCTCCAACACGCTTTCCTCTCTGATTTCCCCATCTGTGACCTCCTCCCCCATACTCCCACCCTCCCTTCCCCTTAGGTACATGACCTTCCCTCTCCCTGGTGTATACTGAACAGAAGCACTCATTGAGTACTCATTTCTCTCGACACCTTAGCTGCCCTTACTATTCTACTCACCTCCCTGAATTCCTCACATATTCCTCCCTGCCTTCCTGTCTGTTGGATCTTTTATAGATTTTAAAGGCAGACCTCTTTTCCCTCACCCTCTCCCCTACCTCCCTGTTCATCCAGCTTGGCTTCTTGGTCCTGAATATTTTGCTCTGGCTCTTTACTCATGTGCTAGTGGCCTCAGCTAATCCCAGCTTGGTAATTGTCCATTTCTGCTCGGTGCCCATGTTAGGGCAGATGTTAGCTGTGTGCCCTTCCAAAATACTACCCATCCTCCCAAAGCATGCCCTTGTGAAGTCCAGGGCCTTTGTCTTTGTAGTGGCTACCTCCTTACCTAGATTCAGTGAGAACCACTCTGCGGTGGATTTTTCCCACCAGGGGATCCTCCACCCAACATTCCTGACTTGTTCCCCATCAATCAGCACCAGGTCCAGGATGTTCCCCTTCATAGTTGGCTCTATTATCTTCTGTGTCAGGAAGCCATTCTGGAAGGCTACCAGGAGGATATGCTCCCTGGCACATGAGGTAGCCGGGATGTTCCAATCCACACCTGGTAGATTAAAGTCTCCAACCACTACAGTGCTCCCTTTGCCACTAAGACTCCTTAAGTGTTCTCCTAGTTCCCTATCAGTCTCCTCCTTCTAGGCTAGAGGCCTATATACAACCCCCAATTTAACCTTCCTACCCCTTGGGTTGTGTAGTTGCACCCATAACGCTTCTGCCCTGCCTTCCTCCCCCTCCTCCCTATTACACCTTATCCCTTCTCTAATGTAGATGGCCACCCCCCCTTTCCCCTTTTCCCTATCCTTCCGGTACAGCTTGAAACCTGGGATGGCTAGGCCCCAGTCATGGTTTTGGGTTGTCCATGTCTTGATGATGGCAGCTATGTCCACCTCCTCTTCCGCCATCAATGCCTGCAACTCTGCTATCTTGTTCCCCAGGCTTCTATCATTCAATGATACCACTCTCCATTGTGAAATGATCTCCTCTGCACCTTTACTCTCCCCTTCAACCCCTCTACTTGAATTTTGCTCCTGCCTTGCTATGGGGGGAAGTTCAAAGGACCCCCTTCCCTGGTGCCTTCCCACCACTTTGCCCCCTTACCTAGTTTAAATTAGATTTTTCCTTAATAAACTCCTCCAACCTCTGTTTCAGTATCTGCAAGCCTTCCCTGCTGAGGTGCAACTTATCCTGTGCATACAGGTCCATGTTCTCCCATTTGTTGCCCCATCCCCCACCAATGCATACCCTGTGGATCCACAACATTCCCTCAACCATTTATTGAATTCTGTGATTCTCTGCTTCCTGGCTGTACTCACTCTTGGTAAAAGGAGAACTTCTGAGGAGGCTACCAACCTGCCCCCTATACAGCATAGTTTCCCCATTTCCTTGAAACTGTCCTGCACCTCTTCTACCCTTCTCCATTCCAGGTCATTCGTACCTAGGTGTATCACAATGTGTGGTTTTTCCCTAACCTGCCCCACACATCTGCTAATATGCTGTCTCACTCTAACTGCTGTCATTCCTGGCATGCACTCCACCCAAATGCTGCTTTTCGTGGTGCCCCTCCCCCATCTTACACCTTTAAGTATCGAGCCCCAAAATGATGATCTTCCCTCGTCTATTCTTTTCACCCCTCTGTTGCCTGCTATTCCTCTGCCCCGACCTGATCCCTCCCTCCTTCCTCCTTGGTATTGTACCCCTGTGCCTTCCCTGAACCTTGCTTTCCCCTTTTTCTTTGCCCCGTCCTCTCCCATCTACCATCTCTGCCAATTCTGTCTGATTCCTCCCTCGTACCATCTCTCATCTGCTCTATGCCCCCCCCGTGCCCACTACCCCGCCTTTTTCCATAACACCCCCCTTGCCACTGGTTTCCCATAACCCCATTTAACTGTGCTTTTTCCCTCCCCCTTGTACTTTCCTTGTTAGGGCTGTCTGCTGCACCCCTCTGTCCCCTGTCTACCTGCCCTTAACTCCCTCCTACAGTAGCTACTGCTGCTCTGCCACCTACCATCCCACCTCCATTGCTTCTGCTGCCTTCTGGGTTGCCACTCATGTCTTCCACCTCACTGTTACATAGATACATAGATACATAGACAGTGTCGGCAGATAAGGGCCTATGGCCCACCCAGTCTGCCCAATTTAGCTTGTAAGTTCAGTTTGTTTTCCTAGAAGTCTGTTGCCACTTACCCCTGACCTCCAGAATTCCTTTATGTCTATCCATGCATTCTTAAATCCCTGTGATTGTTTCAGTCCCACCACTTCCTCTGGCAGGGTGTTCCACTTGTCCACCACCCGTTCTGTGAAGAAATTCTTTCTCATGTTTCCTCTAGATGTCCTCCTCCAACTTCATCCCATGCCCTCTAGTCCTGGAACATCTTCTTCGCTTAAAAGTAGTGTTTTCCTGCACCTGTTCCTCCCTGTAAGATATTTGTATGTCTCTATCATATCCCTCTCTCCTCCTCTCCTCCAGGGGTACATGTTCAGTTCCTTCAACCTGTCTTCATAGGACTTGTGATGCAATCAGTGCACCATCTTTGTTGCCCTCCTCTGAACCTTCTCTACCCTGTCTATGTCCTTACGTAGGTATGGTCTCCAGAACTGTACACTGTATGCCTCCAGGTGGGGCCTCACTAGTGTCTTGTATAGCGGCGGAATTATGACCTCCCTTTTCCTGCTGGTGATGCCCCTGCCTATACATCACACATCCTATTTGCTTTACCTGATGCCTTGTCACACTGTTTCCCTACCTTGAGGTCATCAGAGATGACAACCCCAAGATCCCTTTCCTGCTTGGTGCATGCTATTCCTCCACCCCCAACTGATATATTGTGCCAGGGTTTTTGTGCTCAAATGCATTATCTTGCACTTCTTTGCATTGAATTTCAACTGCCAAACCCTGACCATTCTTCAAGTTTCTGCAGGTCGCTTCTCATTCTGTCTACACCTCTGGTGTGTCTACTCTGTTACAGAGCTTTGTGTCATCAGCGAACAGTGAAATTCTGCCTTCTAGGGTCCTGTGCAATGTCACTGATGAAGATGTTGAATAGGACCGGTCCCAGCACTGATCCCTGTGGTCCCCACTGGTCACTCTTCCCTCTGTGGGTGACAGCCATTTACCACCACCCTCTGTGTCCTGCCACCCAGCCAGTTACCTACCCACCACACTACTGCCTCTGCCCACCTCCATATTCCCCAGTTTCTGTAATAGTCTTCTATGTGGCACAGTGTCAAAGGCTTTGCTGGAAGTCAGATAGGCCATGTTCACTGCCCTCCCTGATCCACCTCCTAGTCACCAGTCAAAAATTCCATGAGATTGGTCTGACATGACCTCCCCTGGTGAAACCATGCTGCCTTAGGTCCTGTAGTCCATTGACAACCAGATGTTCCCACCAATCTCTCCTTCAGTAGTGCTTCCATGATCTTCCCCACTACCGAGGTGAGGCTGACTGGTCTGTAGTTCCCTGCTTCCTCTTTGTTCCCACTTTTGTATAAGGGGACTACATCTGCTGTCCTCCAGTCTTTGGATACCTCCCTGTTTCCAGTGATCGGCTAAACAGGATGAGCCGAGGTTCAGCCACCACCTCTCTTAGTTCTTTAAGGACCTAGTGTGCACCCATCTTGCCCCATTGCTTTATCAACTCTTATTACTTCCAGTTCCTTCAGGACCCTTTCTCGTGTAAAGGGACTTGTGTCCATTTCTGCACCATTCTCACCCCTTGTACTCCCTTCAGACCCATTACCCTCCTTCCTCAGTAAAGACTGAGCAGAAATACCTGTTCAATATGTCAGCTTTACTGTTGTCATCCTCCATGGCCCCATCCTCCCCCTTCAGTCTCACTATCCCTCCCTTTGTCTTTTTTCAGTTATGTACCTGTAAAAGGTTTGTCCCCTCTACCCACTGATTTGCAATGTGTTCTTCTGTCTGAGCTTTGGCTTCTCTTACTGACCTCCCTGCCTCCTTTGCTTCTCCTGGTACTTCTCCCTATCCCCTTCTGCCTGTGTCTTTTGTATTGCCTGAATGCAGTCTTTTTGGCTTTCACTTTCTTTGCTACCTCTTTGGAAACCATAATGGTCTCCTCTTCATTTTCCTCTTGCTAACCCGGCTTAATGCATAATTCTGTTGTTCTTGTAATCCCATTTTAAACTGCTGCCCACTGTTCCTCAACCCTGATTCCTGTCCCATTCCCTTAATGCCTCTTTCAAGTATCTCCCCATTTTCCCAACGTCTGCCCCCCTAAAATCCAGGATATGTGTTTTTGTGTGGTTTGGTTCTGCTCTTTCTGTGATTTCAAACCACAATGACTGGTGGTCACTGTTTCCCAGGTGCTCCCCCACTGTTACCCCATCACACTGTCCCTGTTTGTGAGCACAAGGTCCAGTATTGCCTTCTGCTGAGTTGGTTCCATGACCAGTTCCTTGAGGAAGGTACCTGAAAGAGAGTCCAGGATAATCTGCTCCTAGTTGATGCTGCTGCTGGGATGCTCCAGTCCACATCTGGAATATTGAAGTCTCAACCAGTACTACCTCACCCTTGTCTGCCATCCTTTGGATGGCTAGCATCAGTTCCTATCTGTTTCTTCCTCCTGGGCTGGTGGTCTACAGACCACACCTGTGCGGATGGCTGACCCCATTTTCCTTTCCAGCTTAACCCACAGTATCTCTCCCCCATTTTGTTCCTCCGGGATCTCTGTGGCCCTTATGTCATTTTTTACATACAGTGCCACTCCTCCTCCCTTCCTGCCTGCTCTGTCTCTTCTGAATATGTTGTAGCCAGGTATGGCCATCTCCCAGTCATGGTTATCATTACACCAGGTTTCTGTGATGGCCACAATGTTCAGGTTCTGACTGTACCATGACAGCCTCCAGATCTTCCATCTGTTGTACTCCCCTACCTTTAATGTCCTCTTCCTTCCTATAGTTTCCTCCCCCACCCTCCTGCTCCCCAGGTTAGACAAAATGAAGAACCTGTTGCTATTGTCATTCTCAGTTTTCTGAGCTACTCCAGCATCATCTCCTGTGACTTATATCCCTGCCCTGCCCCATTCCTGTCTTTGCCCCTTGGTTGACCACCCTCTAGTTTTCAGTCCCTGCTCCCAGCTGGTCCTGGTTGCTTGCTGCTGTTGTTCTCCCACATTGTTTACTCTTGTGCTTGCTTGCTGCAACTTCTGAGGAAGGCCTCCTCAGGTCCTCTTTCCCTTGGTGTTCCCCCCAACCCTGACCCCCCATCTACCCAGCTCCCTTTGTAACCATCCAAGATCTTCCCTAAATTGTCTCAACAGCCTACACACCATACAACCCCTTCCTTCCATGCAATCCCCAAGAATGTGGCAGCCCCACATCCATTACAACTTACCACCCTTCCTGTCCACCCTCCTGTGTGACTGCCTGAAAACATCCTCACTCCCCATGCTTGCTTGCTGACTCACTCCCTAGGATCCCCCATCCTCCATGGGCTCCCTTCCATGTCTTGTACTTCTCTGATCCTCCCTGCTATAACAGGTCAGCCAACCCCTTAATTTTACCACTCCCCTGACCCCTACTCTCACCTCCCCAGTGTGGCCTGCTGCCTGCTGTCCTCCCTGATGATGCCCTGCAGATGCCAACTTGTCTGATGCACATTCCTCCATTATGGCGCTCATGCATTGGGGTCACTCACGCGAGGGGTCACTTGGCCCTCAGGAAATAAATAGTGACTCTAGCCACCTGATTGGCCTGGAACCAGTGTTGAATGCTGGTAAAGTCCAGTTGGAGGTGGGCGATGAGATCAGAGGCAGAGGATTCAGAGGCATAGAGGACCATGTCATCTACATGCATGTGAAGAGATGCAGAGGAACAGGCAGAGAGAAGGTTGTTCAGGAATATGGAGAATAGAATAGGGCCAAGAATGGATCCTTAAAGTTTGCAAGAGTATGCCAAGGCAGATAGTGAAAGGAAGGGATAAGGCATCGCCAATATGGACAGCTTGAGGCCTGCCCTCAGGGTAAGAGCAGAACCATTCAGCTGAATAAGCAGAGAGCCCTGCTGCCTGCAGCTTGTACAGAAGGACAGTAAGGGCAACAAGGCCAAAGGCTTTAGCCAGGTTAGCAAAAATGGCTGAGGTGACCAGGCCCTGATTCAGATCAGATGGGATGGAATCAGTGATACACAGAAGAAAGTTGGAGGCTGAGTTGGACTTCCTAAAACCAAACTGGTAGCATGTAAAGAAAAATAGGAATTACAGAAAGGGGAGAGTTGGGAGAGAACAAGATTTTCCTGTAGTTTAGCCAGAGTAGGGAGGAGGAAGATAGCATGGCAGTTAGCAGGGGATCAGGGCTCACCCCTTATGGCAAGGGGGATGACCATAGCCTGCTTCTATGTGTCAGAGACTGAGGCAAGAGTGAAGGAGAGGTTTAGAAGGTAAATGACAGGTAAAACAATGACATGAGTGGTGAGAGACAAGAGTTTGGGTTCAAGACTATCAGGGCTCCCACCTTTGTGAGGGTTTTGAACCAAGAGGTCTTTGAGGGAAGCAGAGGGTGTTCTGGTGGAGATAGAAAAAGGGAAGGGAAGGTGTGGGATGGGGAGGTTGAAGCAGGAGGGGATAGGGAGAGGGGGTGGAGGAGGGGGAGGAAAAGAGGGAAAGGACACAGAAGGTAAAAAAAAAATAACTGAAAGATGAGCCAACAGTAGCAGGGTCAGATGCAGTGATGTCGCCCATCTTGAGGATGGGAGGTCAGGTCTTGGTTAGATGGGAGAAAAAGGTGAGAGTGATCTTCCAGAACTTAGAGGTCTGGCGAAGGTTGTTCTGGAGTGTGGATGCAAAGTAATCAGACTTTGTAAGCGTAGCAGCTCTGGTACAGGTGTTGTGAAGGGCCCAGTAACTGGAAAGCCCAAATGGGGAACCAGTGGACTTGTAAGTCCACCAGGCAAGGTTATGTGCTCAATGATATGCCAGCAGCTCAGCTGAGATCCAGGGCTGGTGAGAACCTTGGATCCTACTTTTTCTTGGGGGGGGGGGGGGCAGCATGGTGATCCCAGACAGACAAGAACTTGGAGCTAAAGAATTTGAGGGCTCTGCTTTTGTTACTAGGAGCTCAAATGAGGGACCAAATGGTAGTTGCAAGGTCAACATGAAGAGAGAATAGGTCCAGAGATTGGAAGAATCAGATCTGTATGAATCTGAGGGGAGCTTTGGGATGATTTGCACACATTAGACCATATGGTAGTCACTGAGGGCATTGGGTGGTACCAGCATCTACTATATGATGGGGGTGTGAGGAAAGGACCCAGTCCAGTGAGAAGTGGTGGAGGGATCTGTGATTGAGTAAAGTGGCTCAGAGATTACAGGGATTTATTTAACTCTAAAAATTGATTAGCATTTTGCTCATAAAAGTGCTAAATCTTTGTGAAAATGCATAGCTTTTGCCTCACTGTGTTTAACAAACACAGCACTTCTAGAAAATCTATATAAATACTTTCTGTACAGTTAGTATAGTCCCAAGAAAAAAACTGCTAATCAATTATTTAAAACCCTGGATTAGTTGTAAGAGCTGGAGGGACTTTATATATTGTCATAATTTGTGAATGGAGGGGGAGAGCCAATTGAGATTGAAGTCACCTAGGATGAACAATTCACCAGCTGAGGCACTTGGGATTATGATGGTGAGGAGTTCAATGACAGATGAGAGAGATATGCCAGGACAGTAATAACTCCAGCAATGAATATGGGTACTGAAAAGGGGAGGGAAACTTTGAGGAGGAGCATCTCATAGACAGATGGGGAGGAAGCAGACATCCCAGGTTCAAACTGGATGAAAGTGGAAAGGTAGATGGCAACACCACCACCCTTCTTTGAACAATACTGTCTAGTGATGGAGAAACCTAAGATAATAACAACAGTATCTGGGATCTTGGTGGAGAGCCAAAACTCTGAGATCACCAGCACTTCAGGTTTTAGGTAAACCATGATTGGTTGTAATAGGTTAATTTTGGGGAGGAGACTGCAGAGGTTGACATGAGCCACTCTCAACCTTTTGGGGAAGGGAGAGGGTGATGACTGCAGGACTGAGATTAAGCCTACTGTCACCAGCGACTATAAGTAACAAGAATATAAGGAGCTTGCAAGAGCCTATGAGATGCTTGTGAGGAAAGGGAGAGGGAGAGGTAGGAGAGGGGTAAGGGATGCAGGGGGCAGAGGCCTCTGAGTTCTTCCAGGTGAATCTAAGGGGAAGGAAGGAGGTGGCACCCAGGAAGTCAATGGAAATGGGAGTGGAAGGGGAGACAAGCAGATGGGAATGTGGGTGAGGGAGGAAGGGAGAGGACAAAGGTAAGAAGATGGGGGAAGGGGGAAGGAGGAGGGACCAGTTTGGAGGGGGAGGAGAGCAAGTGCTACAAGCAGCATAATGGAGAGCAAGAAAAGTGTTACCCACAATGAACCAGTACAGATAATGGGGTACTACGTCTACCAGTTAACTGATCAAGACTATGCAATTTTATATTGATAAGCTAAGGAATGCAATCTGAGAGGTAAGGAAAAGTAAACAGCAGCAGTGCTATGAACCAACACTATAATGAATTAATGCAAAATTAACAACACTGGTAAAATAAAGTAACTTTAAAAACAGGTAATAAAAATTAAACAACTGTGATGTTATGAGGCAGCTTTATAAGTAAATCATTCAAGATATTAAAAGCAGAGGTGCTGTGAGTCAGTTCTAGTGATAGATAAATTATTAAAGTGGTGGTGCTATAAAGCATCTCTATAGACAGATATCACAGACTGATAAAAGCAGTAATGCTATGATGCAACACTATAGGTAGGTAACATCAGGGAGGAGGCTTACCACTGGTTACAAGACATGACAACCACCTTGGACAAACACTGTCCCACATAAAGCAGGCTGTTGTTATGCCGGAGACCACTTGAACTAAGAGTACATCTATAAGTACAGTTCTTAGAGTCTCAGCATGAAATGCTTGGAGCATGTAGGCTGATCACTTTACCTTTCAGGGCACCAAATGGTATGAAGTTTGACAGTGGGCGGGTTGGTGGGGGAGGAGACTCTTCTTCAATACATGCACCCTCAGGACCCCACTACAGGAAGTCCAGAATGGAGACTGCAGTCCAACAGAACCAGTGTAGTATAAAAGGCTGAATCAGTGTGCTGCCCTGAGAAGAGAGAGAGAGAGAGAGAAGAACAGCAGACCAGTACCAGGCATCCCAAGGTGTCTCAATCGGCACAGGGTGTGCCAAGGTACCCTACTACTTCAACTCGGTCAAGGAGAAAGCATTCTTTCCTCTCACTACATCCCACATTTACCCAAAATTAAAACACCAAGTACAATTTGGTGAGGCATGTGAATACTGGAACCAGTGCTGCCAACAGAGTTACCAAGACAAAGTATCAAGGAGTACCAGACAGAAGGAATTTAAAATTATGTTGCATGCAATTCTATCTTCCAAATAGCCCAAAACAAAACCAGTATGTACCTCTGTAGTATAACTATGCCCATTATCATACAAACATGATCACTGTGAATTTTGTTTTTTCACTTCCTGTTGTTTGTACACCCCTGACATAATACGCATCTGTTTAGGACATTAAAATTATTTCCACAGCAATCAATTATGATGGCAATGTATGGCAGCTCAGATTCAATGCATTGAAGTGCAAGGTAATGCACCTGGGAAACAAAAACCCAGGGCAAGAGTACACAATGAGGGGTGAGATACTGACAACAGTAAAAATGGAAAGGGGCCTGGGGGTAATTATATCAGATGACCTAAAGGTGGGCAAGCAATGTGAGAAGGTAGTAAAGAAGGCTGGGGGGATACTGGGATGCATAGGGAGAGGCATCAATAGTAGAAAACAGGAAGTTGTTATCCCTCTATACAGACAGTTGGTAAGACCCCATCTGGAGTACTGTGTGCAGTTCTGGAGACCCCATCTCCGAAAAGACATAGACAGAGTGGAGGCTGTCCAGAGGAGGGCAACCAAAATGGTGCAGGGTCTGCACCAGAAGACATACGAAGAAAGATTAATGGAGCTTAATATGTATACCCTTGAGGAAAGGAGGGAGAGAGGGACATGATAGAAACTTTCAAGTACCTCAAGGGAATCAACAAAGTCCAAGAGGGTGGCATCTTTCAGAAAAAGCGATGTGCAAGAACAAGGGGGCACAATTTGAAGATAGAGGGGGGGATGGCTCAGAGGTAATGTGAGGAAGTATTTTTTCACAGAGAGGGTTGTGGATGCATGGAACAGCCTTCCTGAGGAGGTTGTGGAGTCAGGAACAGTGGGAAAATTCAAGAATGCATGGGAAAGGCATAAGGTAATTCTAGTGGGGGGTAGGAGGAAGTAAGCTGTTGGTTAATTAGGATCTGCAGCTTACCTGTTAGGTAGAAAAATGGGCAGACTAGGTCGGCCAAGCAGTCCTTATCTGCCGTCAAATTCTATGTTTTTATGTTTCTATGTTTCTATGATGTCACATGCAGGGAATTATGTGAGACATAGACAAACAGATTGAGCAGTTCAAGTCAAGGGGGCAGTGATCCTGTCTTCATATTAATGTGCTCAGAGTAGTTATAAAGACCAAGCATTCGTCAATGCTTTAATATTTTCTTGCAAATGTTGTGGTGAAATAGTTATGTTTAGTCAGTGAGGGGAGATCCATTTAGAGAAGGACTCTTGCTTTAATCCATTTTTACAAAATGTTTACCCTAAATAGTTCAGCTGATTTGTAACATTGCATTTGCTGTGGGGTCCTGTTCTGCCAAATTTTGCGGCATGATGGACTGGAAAACTAAAAGGTTAAAATAACGTCTTCAAGGTCAGTAAGTATTTGTCTAGCAGAGTCGGAACCTGCTATTTCCTGATTCAAAATAGTACTGATGCCATTAGGCCACAGTGCCTGCCAGGGTGGGAGCATCCAGGAATGGCATGGTGCTTGACCAGGGTAGGCCGGTTAATGTCCTCTTTCTGGATTTCAACAAGGCATTTGACTCAGTCCCCCACACTGGTCTGCTGGACAAGTTGGGTAGAATGGTGGTGGAGGCACTGATGGTCAGGTGGATTGGTAACTGGCTATCTGGATGTACTCGGCAGGTGGTGGTAAGGGGGTAGTCTCGTTTTCCAGTGGGGTCATAAGTGGGATCCCACAGGGATCTGTTCTGGGGCCACTCCTATTTAACTCTTATATCTCAGATATCAGGGAGGGTATCCGGAGTGAAATGAGCCTCTTTGCAGATGACTCTAAGCTGGGGTGGATGTGGAAGAAGGTAGGATAGCCCTGCAGGGGGACCTGGATGCTTTGGAGAGATGGTCACACTTTTGGAAACTGAAATTTAACACCAGGAAATGCAAGGTGCTTCACTTGGGGTGAAGGAACCCAGGCCAGGTGTACACCCTAGTAGGAGACATACTGCAGGCTTTAAGTGGGGAAAAGGACCTGGGGGTGCAGGTGGATGCCAAAATAAATAATTCAGAACAATGTAGGAGGGCCGTGGCCAGGCCCAAAAGAATGCTGGGCTGCATTGCCAAGGGGATTACCTCAATAATCAGGAAGGTGATTCTGTGGCTGTACAATTGTCTGGTCAGACCACACCTTGACTACTGCATGCAGTTTTGGCATTCACACCTCAAGAAAGATATTCAACTCCTGGAGCGGGTTCAGTGGAGGGCAACCAGGATGATCCAGGGTCTAGGGAATAGGACATATGAGGAGAGATTGGTGGAGCTCAACCTGTTCTCACTGGAGGAGATGAGAGATAGGGGGGATATGATTGAGGTCTTCAAGTATCTGAAAGGGGTAAATGAGGTAAACCTACATGGGGTCTTTCAGAGGAAGGTAGGAGGGGCCACCAGGGAACATAGTTGGAGGCTGAAGGGCGGGAGACTCAGGGGGGAAAGGAGGATGCAGTACTTCAGTGAGAGGGTGGTGGAACCGTGGAATGCACTGCCTGAGGAGCTGGTGGAGATATCAATGGTGGAGAGGTTCAAAAGAGTCTGGGACAGGTACAGGTCGGGGTGAAGCTGAGGACTGCTTGTCTGGGAGGGGTGAACCCTGGTGGGGAAAAGGGGGATCAGGGGAGGTGCCAGGAGGATGGTAACGGTACCCATTCAGGGTACTGACTCTTGAGCAGACTTGATAGACCATAAGGCCTACTCTGCTGGCATTTTAGTATGTTAGCTCACAGCTGCCAGCAAGGTTTTCTTTCTTTCTTTCTTTCTTTCTTTCTTTCTTTCTTTCTTTCTTTCTTTCTTTCTTTCTTTCTTTTTTTTACATAATTTTATTTTTATAGGAATGAGTAGCTGTGATGCAAGATTACATTTCCAATGAGGTCTTGCTTCTACCCATTTCCAAGCTGGGTGGAGTGGAGCACTGAAAGATTAAGAGACTTGCTCAGGGTTTCACAGTAAGTAAGCAGCAGTAGTGGGGCCAAGATAGCCCAACCAAGATGCAAGAGCTCAATTTTGGTGGATAGAGTAGCACCTTTAGCAGCCAGGTTTGCTCCTGATCTTCTGTTCTGCCTTGATTTTAGTGGGGCTTGATGTTACTCTGTCCACAGCTGGGTGGTCTGGAGGACTGGGAGATTAAGGGATATGCTCAAGGCCCAATAGCAAGTTTGTGGCTGTGGTGGGTGCTGCATCCATGCCAATAGACACACCCCTGGTACTCTAGTGTTTTACTCCTCCATAACCCAGTCCCAGAATTTATGAAAAATAATACCCACTGTCCCTGGTAATCTAGTGGTGCCATCCTCCTAAAGCCAGAGCCTGTTTAAAAATACAAAAACAAAACACATTTCTAGTAACCTAGTGGCTCACCTCCATCCCAGTGCAATTTGCTTGGTCCCCCCAGCCCCAAGTGAGTGGTCAGCCTTTACCCTCTTCTCCCCGCTTCTGCCAGCTGCTATCTTAATCCACATGGATTTGCCAAAAATTAGCTCAAGCACTTTGTGCACATGGATGTAGGCTTACAGTAGTGCATTTTTCAAGAAGAAAATGTTTTCCTCACAACTGGGGCATTTTTGATGCAACTGTCCCCAAACATAGGTGGTCAGCTGATGACCTGATGACCATCCCCCTCATTACCATACAAGTGGAGACAGATAATGTAAATAGGAAATTTGATTTTTCAAGGGACGGGGGAGTGCTACTAAGTTCATGATAGACTTTCAACACATTCATTCAGGTTCAGAAGGTGGCCAGCAGTGGTAGGGAACAGAGAGTAAGTGCCAGTCATCTTCTTGGGTTGGGTGAAGGATGGCGCCAGGATCAGGGTGGACCATTGGACCACAATCTATGTTTTATTTAAGGTCCTGAAGGATGGCAAAAAGGATTGGGGGGGGCAACTGGACTACATTGTATGTGTTCTTTTTTCTAACAGGTACCAGGTATTGGGGGGTAACATTAGACTATCAGAGACATTGTTGAATCTTTCCCAGGACCAGGTTGAGGAGGGACTACAGCCACCTTAGGTGGCACAAGTTAAGGACAGGGTTCCCACTTCTCAGGAGCCCCTATTACAGCTGTACCAAGTGGCCAAAGTTTTGGTTGGGGCTTCCACTCCTTGTGAGCCCCCAGTACCGCCTCACCAGGCAGCACAAGTTGAAGTCGGGCTCCCACTCCTCAGGAGCTCCTAGTATAGCTACACCAGGTGACACATGTTCAGATTGGGAGGAGTATGTTGTTGGAATGGGGAATCTGTCAGGAGGCATGCAGGTCTGCCACTTGCCCTGGCTCATCATATCAGCTGCATATTTGCTTCATAGGCAGATTGACATCACAACCATTTAATCACAGCCTCAATGGCAGAGTGGGACCTTCACTCATAAATCACACCCAACTAACAGGAAACCGACAGCAGGCAGCAACGTGCATGAGTCTCTCATATCATAAACTACAGCTCCCTGCACAAATGATTGCACATACTGTAGATATTCAAATGTACTCAGACTCTTACAGCAGCATTGGTTGAGAAGTGGGAGTGGCAACATTCTCCATTTCCTCACTTGCTAACAGCCTGACATATAGTACCTACAGGCCACAAACATCATACCAGCATGGTTGCATGCATTTTGCAAGCAGAAATAAAAAAGGGAAGCTATGCAGATAAAATAAAAATATATAAAAACTGAAATATGTTCAAATATCATGTAGTGTCAAAGTTTGCCCTGAGACATGATAGGTTCTTTGAAGGTGACTGCATGCAGTATTTTTGGAATACAGGGAGTTCTATCTAGGCAAGGAAAGATGAATGCCAGAGCATGCTAACATTTTTGAATAGCCTATCTATGTCAGAAAATATTACCCTTGTCAATTGATATATTGTAAGTAATCTGTGCCTCAATTACATATATGGTTTTGTTTTTCTATTTGATGAGAACTACATGGTTGCTTTAGGGAACTGTCATAAACCACAGCCAGCTGATTGCTTACTGCTGATCCAGGTAAACCTGTTTCTCCTGATCAATAGTAATAAAAAAAGTAGATATTGTCTTGTTTGAACTAAAAAAAAAAGATCTGGATCTGATATAATCATATCCAATATAGTGCCACCTGAGTAATTCTTCTAAAGCTCTATCTTATTTATTTCAAATGTTTCATCAGGAAAGGCATACCGAGCTGAAAATCAGCTTGTTTCCAGATGCATCCTGGGGGGAGGGGTAATAGAAGATAAATAAATACATATATACAAATTATATGGAGGGCTTCAAGACCAGTTTAAAGACCTATTTATTCAAACAGGCATTTAGTATTTGAACTTTTTAGATATTCTGTGGATTTTATTGAATCTGTTATTTTGTGTCATTTTAATGAATTGTCTGTTGATGTTTTGCATGTAAAGCACTTTGATATTGGAATTGCGTTATATAAATAAAATATTATTATATACATGCTTAAACAGATAATTATACAAGAAAACGTATATCATAAATACAATGTGAAATAAGCAGAGCAAACAGCAGCAGTATTGCAGCATTCAGACTTAAGAGCAGAACATATAACAACCAACCATTAGGCAGTGGGGAGGGGTAAAAAGGAGGGAAATGGGTAGGGAGAGAGGGGAAGGGAGAAGGGGAGAGGAGGATTAGAGGATAGGATTAATGCACAGGTGCAGGAGGGAGCAGTGAATTCATTGAGAAGACAAGAGAGGGAATGGATGGAGATGGCAGTGCAGATCGGGAGGAGGAGGGCGTTCCAGATCTTAAGGAGACAGAAGGAGAATGCAGCTTGGCCTGAAGAAGATGACATAGATGGGAGTGCTAGAGTCCTGTGACCAGCACTACAAAGGGAGTAGGAGGAGTAAGGAGGAAGGGAGAGTAGAGATGTGAGGAAGGAGGGGAAGGAGCTCAGCCAGTACTTGGCAATAAGGGAGGGGACATTTGCAAGACGTCTGGTGCAGAGAGAGAGGGAAGACAGAGTGAGGTGTAAAGGGAGCAGTGGTGAGTTACAGGTGGTTAGTCAAGATCAAATCTGAAGAAAGTGTGATAGAGGGTATCCAGTCTGGTCAGCATGGACTTAGGGGCACTGCCATATATGGTGCTCCATAGTCAAAAATAGGGAGGATCATTCTCTGTACTAAGGTTCTGCGCATCAGAAGGGGGATACAACCTCGGTTCTGATACAAGGCACCTAGTTTAGGGTGAAGCTTTTTGTGGACAGTGTCCATGTGTACTGAGAAAGCCAGGTGCTGATCAAGCCACACCCCAAGGCATTTGAAGGAAGAGACGTCATCAAGTTGGGACCCATCCAGGGTGTGGAAGGAGGGGAGGGCTGAGAGTGTCGAGAGCTTTTGCCTGGTTCTGAAAGTCATGGAGATAGGTGTTTTTGCACTGAATGACAGCTGATGAGAATGGAACCAGAGCTGGGTGTTATCGAAGTCCATCTGTAGACTGGCCATCAGATCAGCAGGGGAGGAGCTAGAGGCAAATAAAACGGTATCATCTGCAAACATATGAATGGATGCAGATGTACAGGCAGCAGGGAGGCTATCTAGAAAAATGGAGTAGAGAATGAGGCCAAGCACCGATCCTCTGGGGATGCCAGTGCTGATGTGGAGAGGGGGACCAGGGAGTGGCCAGTTTTAATTGAGTTCTGCCCTGAAGGTGAAACGAAGACAATCAGTGACTTGGGAGGTAAGTCTTGCAGCACAGACCTTAGTAAGGGTGGGTGGGTGGGGGACAGTGTGGAAGGGCTTAGGCCGGGTTGACAAAAATTGCAGAGGTGATCAGGCCCTGATCCATGCCGGATAGAACGAGTCAGTCAGCCTGAGCAGGGAAGTGGAGGTGGAGCGGGATTTGTGAAATCCAGACTGGAAAGGGGTGAGGAAGGAGGATTAGTCAAGAAAAGGAGTTCGTTAAGCAAGAACCACATGTTCTTTGAGTTTAACGAGGGTGGGAAGAAGAGAGATAGGGCGGTAGTTCCCAGGATCAGAGGAGGCACCACCTTTAGGGAGAGAATGGTAATTGCATGTTTTCACGAGACGAAAGCCAGGGAGAAGGAGAGGTTGAGAAGGGATACAAGAGGAAGGCAGACAGCAGGAGCAGAGAGATGTAGGAGTTTTGGGTCCAACACATACGTACTCTTGCCCTTTAGTGGGTTTACTGCTAGGAGGGCCTTGAGAGTGTCTCTTGGGGAGACTGGGGAGAAGGAGAAAGGGGAGGATTTGGAGGGCTTGGGAGGGTCAGTGGGTGGGGACGTCGAGGGGATTAAGGAGGATAGGAGTGCAGAGGCACAGGAGGTGAAGAAGGCAATAACTTCAGAGGCAACTGCAGCAGAGTTGGAGATAGTGGTACCCATCATCTTGAGGACTGGGACAGGGGAATAGGTAGGGGGTGAGAAGAAGGAATGAATGACCTTCCAAAACTTTGAGGGGTGGTTAAAATTGTTTCGGTTGGTGGAGGAAAACTACTATGCCTTTGCAGGTTTGTTCACCCTAGAGCAGGAGTTACGAAAGGTACGATATTTTTGGTAATCGGCAGCAGCACCAGAGGTCTTATGGACCTTCCAAGCCAGATCATGTGCTCGCAGGCAGGCTAGCAATTCAGCAGAGACCCAGGAGAGATGAGAACCTCTAACCCTAGTTTTTCTAAGGGGGGGCCTGGTGATCCCAAGTAGATAAGAAGAATGATGAGAAGAAATTTAGGGCCGAGTCAATGGAGCAGGCTGTGGCGATTTAAGACCAATCAATAATTGCTAGGCCGTAGTGAAGGAAGGACAAGCCCAAGGACTGGAATGACTGAATTAGAAGGATTTTGGGTGTGGTTTGGGTCAGTGGACTTTGAGTACACAGTAGACCATGTGGTGATCACTGAGGGCATCTGGTAGGGTGCTTGAAGCAATTAGTCTGTGTGGGTGTGAAGCAAAGGCCCAGTCCAACAGGGTGTGATTTAATGATTTGGGATTGAGGCGGGTGGGATCAGAGATAAGTTGAGTAAGGTTTAGTGACTTAATGTTATCACAGAATGAGGTTTAAGAGGGGGAGAGCCAATTTTTGTTAAAATCCCCGAGGATGAAATGTTTCACCAGCTGAAGCATGGGAGATGATAGTGAGGAGGAGTTCAGTAATAGTGGAGGATGGCAGGCCAGGGTAGCAATAGACCTCAGCAATGAAGATGGGAAGAAAGAAGGTGAGAAATAGTTTGTGGAGCAGGATTTTGTAGGCAAATAGGGTGGAGATAGAAAGTATAGGGACATATTCTATGGTAGAGATGATGTAGATGGCTACCCCGATACCCCTAGATTCTTAATCCTGATGGGTAAGTGAGTAGTCAGGGATGGCAACCTCTGAGTCAGGAATCCTGCAGGAAAGCCGGGACTCTTGAGCTATCCAGTAGGTCAAGACTAAGGTTGACCATGAGTGGTTGCAGTAGGTCAATTTTGGGGAGTAGGCTATGGATATTAATATGTGCCATACTCAGACCTCTGAGGAATTTGGTAGCAGGGGAGGGAGGGAGGGCAGGGCCAGGATTGGGCTCAATGTCCCCAGCAAGTAGTAGAAGAAGGAAGATAAGGAACTTATAGGCAGTAGAGGAGCATTTACTTAGCATGTGGGAGAGGAAGAGGGGATGGCGAGAAAGGCAGGAGGCTGAGGCGAGCAGGGAGTGTAGAGTTTGGAGATGGAGGCAGGGGGATGGGAGAATGCAGCAATGAAGAGGCCACTGAGATTGTGAGAGAGGGTGAGAGCTGGAGTTGGGTAGGGTAGGGGAGATGGAAGGGGGGATAAAACAGAAATGGGGAAGGGAGGAAGAGTTTTTGGGAGGAAGGGAAGTGAGTTGAGCCAAAGGGGAAGGAGAGTTAGAGAGTGAGTAAGCATGGCAGTTATGCAGGAGCTGGGGGAATGTAAATGAAGAGTAAGGGAATAGAGGGGGAGTACACTGTGAGGGAATAGATGCAGGGGGATATTAGTGCAAGGGCAGTTGGAAGGACTAGAGAACAGAATATAAAATAGACACAATGCTAGGATAGAATAACACTGAAGCACATAGTATTAAATCTTAATAGATTAAGCTTGCTATGCAACTAAGAACACACAGGTTAACAATGCATGACTGATAGCTGTCAGATAAAGGTAAATGCAACACAAGATAAGACACAATGTGACCTAGCAGTCACAAGGTTGAGGCCCAATATTGCTAAGCTCCTGGGTCAATTTCTCACCTAGCAGGTCAGGTGCTGGTTCACATCTCAACAAATACTGACACATATGTAAGCATTAAGCCATGACGAAGGTGGCATCTAATGCTGGATTAATGCATAGTTGGGAGGGTTGTGGCCCGAGGCCGAGGGTGAACAACCGACCAACCATGCATTAATAGCATTAGATGCCACCGCTGGAGTGGCTTAATGTGCTTGTAACATGGGCTGCGCAACGATAGAGTCACCAGGAGCCTGCCTAGTGTGCATTGAACAACACAACACAGGGAGTCGGAGCTGTGAGGAAACATTTTTACTGCACTTTGACATCTTCCTACAAACCAACATTAACATACTGATGCGGTCAACATAATCAGTAGGTGTAAGTAAAGAACATAGCATGGCTTACATCACAGTCCGGAAATTCTGCCGATCTGCTTGGGTAGTTGCTTCATACCTCGCGCTGGAGGTCTCCGTTGCACTGCTCACTTGCCGCGGTGTGTGACCACATGCAAATTTACATGGACCCCGGGTCACTTCCCCTTGCCTCTCACAGAGTCGTCCAACGTCGGCGCCTGCGTCCCCTGCTGCGTGTGCTGGTGGTGCCTCTCCGGTGTGCTCCCTTCCTGTGTCCAGGTATTTTGCATCTAGCTGGTCTCCCTGTGGCTGTGCCAGTCTTGCCCCTCTAACACTCGCTCCCCACCTGTGCCCAGTGCTGCTAAGCTAGCTGTCTGGCTGACATTGGTACTACCATTTTGAGCACGGCATCTATCAAGGATTAATACCCGCTCCAAGTTAAACCCCGTGATGCCATTTCACCAATCGCCGGTGCCCATTCCAACATTCTGATTATTGCCATGCTACAAATATAATTTGAGTATCCATAAGTAAAGGCTAAGCAAAAGTGAATTCACCTCTGTACTTTCTGACTACCAATCTCTCATGAGTGAGGTGGGAGATAAAGATTTGTGGTAGTGGACGGTAAGTATTATGGAGATTAAGATGCAAGATTAAGAGGTGAAATTCAGTTTATAACAGTACTGCACCTTCAAATTGAGGAGTGGAAGACTGGTATTTGGGAATTCCCAAGTGAGCATTAGAAAAGGGGGTCACTGGGGTGAACCACTTAGCACTAAGCAGTGACATGGTGGGCAGAATTGCACTGATTGTTTATTTCACTGATCACTATATAAGTTACACTAGCTTAGGGTGGGAGGGTAAGCGGCCACAGTCAGTAGCAAGCTATGCTGCATGAAGCGCCCAATGCTGCCTGAGAGAGAGAGGAGATGTTTGTCAGCTGCTGGAGCTCTGTACCTGAGCAGTGTGTGAGTTCCAATCTTAACCATACTTTATGTGCAACATTTTTATATACCTGTAGCTAATTCTAACCAGAGATTTTAGCAGATGCTGCAATCAAACAGCCAGTTTCTGCAGAAAAATCCATGTGCATCATTGTCTAGGGTTCCCTGCTCACAGACTGTAATTTCACATTTAGAGGTAATAATCAGCTAACCTATTGACACTTCATTTCTTTCTTACAGCGCTTCAGTAAGTCCCAGTTGGAGTATACAAAATAATCTTGTTTTCCTTTATTCACCTGTATTTTGCTTCTGTATTATTTGTACAAAAGATTTTTTGATCAAACTGAATGTCTGAAAAGAACAGTCTTGTTAAGGCAAGGCAACAAGTACTTTACTATAAATCCCCATTTCAAATTTATTTTACAAATAAAGCAGCAGTACACTGAAGAAGTGCCTCTCTTACTGTCCTTGAAACAGTTGAACTTGCTTAATATTCATGTGGAGTCTGTGTTGTCATGACCCAATCAGTGCTGTCTCTGTTGTATGTATTAGACACTGACCCATTTGGCTTTTTTTAATCATTTTGCTAAAACAATGTTTTAATTAGTCTCTGATTGCTAGTACTTTTTATGCCTTGTTAGCAGGTGTCCATGTAAGAAACAGCAAAAATTGCTAAATCCCTAAAACTATGAGGCAGTGCTAAAATAAAAGGGGGGTTAGCCAAATAGCTTATTATTTTTGGCTTGTCGAACCAACACTGGAGCCATTGGCATTTCAAACCATTTATCACGTCAGTGTTTGCATTTCACATGGGAAGATTTGACTGTGCATACTAAATTCTGCTTCCATAGCCCTTTCAATTAACAAAACTAGCTCCTTCTTCTGCCTCTCAAATAGCATCAAACAGAAACAGACATGAAATACCAGGGTTAAAGGGTAATGAGAAAAGGATTGGGTGAATATCAATATTTTTGAAAAGAGAAACTACATTTATAAAGTTATTATATTCTTCTGGTTCTCATAAGAACTATTATCCTGTATATAGAAAAAAGGGGAAAATACTTCAGTGAACTGCTGTGGATGAAAAAAAAAAAACTTCCATGAGGTACTCATTAAGAAGATGATCACAGCAGTGATCAGTTAAAGATATACACCATTACTTAACCAAGCATAGTTTTCATTATACAATGGCAAGAAAAAATCCTGGACTCTGGTCAGTCTTGGGCTGGACCCGTGATGTTATCCCAGCACAACATCACGGGTCTAGTCTCAGCCTCACTGTGAACCTGGAGATGATTGTTTGCTTGATTTTTTTCTGCTTGATTGTTTCATCTTCTCTTAAAAAACAAAAATATTTTTCCACACAAAAACATCTTTAAAATTATTTTTTTTATTCTGTATGACAACGAGCCATTGTATAATAGCAATAATGCCCTCTAGGGTGTATGTCATTTGGGATAACATCATGCCTCAGTCGTTGGACACACTTGGCCTGCGGCCTTGTGCCCAACCACCTGAGGTGTGACGTTATCCCAGCACGATACACACCCTGTCGGGCATTACTGCTTAAATCAACAATAAATTCAAACCAGTAAGTGTTCATTTAGAAAAATAAATGGAAACTTAAATCAAAGCTTAAGGAGCATCTGCTATTCAATGTGGAGTGTGCTGTAAGTGTTATACATAAGCGTAGATTATTGCTGAGCAGTTT
Source organism: Neoceratodus forsteri (assembly GCA_016271365.2). Lineage (NCBI taxonomy): Eukaryota > Metazoa > Chordata > Ceratodontiformes > Ceratodontidae > Neoceratodus > Neoceratodus forsteri. Next base: position 356,426,456 of record CM028136.1, on the reverse strand, counting down.
CTATGTATGTGCTCTAGATTATGTACTGTATATTTAATGCCAAGTAGACATCTCTTGTATTTGTTTTCATGTTTGTTTGTTATTTACTCTGCATGAACTGTATAACACCTTGTGCTTAGGTTACTCCTGTACAAAAGATCTAGGTCAGGATTCACAAAGCTTTGCCTGGACACACACCAAGTTTGCCCCTGGGCAAAGTAGCGAGGGGCTGCAAAAGCAAATGAGATGGACTGCATATCCCTGCAATCCCACCCACAAAGATTTTTCTCCAGGCAAGGGCCTTTGTGAAGGCCCTTGTGTGGAGCAAATTACTGCGAAAAAAACCTGGAGGTAATCCGAGCAAACCTAGTGGTTGGCAGAGGTACTGCAGCCCCCCAACCCCTCCACAGTCCCCGATCACCCACCCCATATAGTAACACACTTTTCCACAGTTTTGTGGTCCCTTCCAAGCCCCCGATCTCCTGATCACCCACCCATTAATGAAAAAAAAATTATCCATAGTGTAGGGTCCCTCCCCGGTCCCCAGTCTTCTGATCTCCCATCCGTTAATAATAAAAATATGCGTCCATAGTGTAGGGTCCCTTTCTGGTCTCTGATCTCATGATCTCCCACCCATTTATAACAGAAATATGTTTCTGGGGGTCATGTGATGCAGCTTATCTAAGAGGAGTTTTGCTCCAGGGGTTCTGCCTTCCACGGGTTTAATCATTAGCAATCTGCCTCCCCTTTGCTTTACTACTGGATTATGGCATATCAGCCTGCTACTCTGGAGATACGAAAGCTAGACTCAGACTCTAATTTGGAGCTCAGCATGCCCCAAAAGCCCCAAACCAATGATTTATCTGGAAACTTCGGTGGCTCCGCAGCCAAAATGGCGGCTCCTCCTTCAGACCCTGACACCCCTTCTGTCTTTCAGGAGCTTTCAGAAATTAAATCTTTTATGGGAAGCATCACTACCCAGCTGACCAGGATGATCTTAGTTCTAGAAGCTGTCAAAGGAGCTGTTGACATTCTTGATTCCTGATTAACAGAAGCAGAAGAGCAGGCCAGCAAACTGTAAGACTGGGCCTACCCGACGGTGTGCCATGTGGCTTCTCTGGAACAGGAGATGCAGATGCTCCGGGATAAGATTGCTAACGATGAGACACGGAGCCACTGGAACAATCTGCTGCTCCTGGGAGTGCCAGAGACATCTGAGGGCACAAATCCTGTGGACGTTCTTCAATGTCTGCTCCCTAAACTGATAGAAATCTATTGGAACTCACTGGTGGAAATTGATCGGGCCCACCGAGACTCCTCCAGTCCTCCACCATCTCATGCATCAGCCTGCCCCAGACCAGTTGTGTTCCGGCTTTTGCACTACCAGGACTTGGAACTAATCTTAAGTAAAGCCTGGCAAAGGAAGGAACTGTTGTGGCAGGGCATCAAGCTTTTTCTTCAGGCAGACAACCCCAAGTGAGTGAGTTATAGCTGGAAGGCTTTTGATAGAGTGCGGGACCTTGCCCTGGAGCGAGATATCAAATGTATACTTAGCCCTCTGGCGACATTTTGTGTTTTCCTGAACAAATCAGTAGAGACTTTCACCACTTCTACTGATGTCCAACAATTTATTTTGCAGCAAGACCCGGGACCTGGGTGAAATGGCAAGTCCAAAGGAGATGTATCTAATGTGGAGAACATGCTGCAACATGCATCTAGTTCAGGGTCTCCATCTCACCAGCTTGTGGACCCTTCATTTGCCGGTAACCCTCCTGTGGTCTCTGGGCTGGCTACTGCTTCAATTCCTCCTCTGCCTGATGCGGATTACACGGATCTTATGGAAACCTCCTTAAGTGTGACTTGAAGAACTGTGGACTGGGCTTTAGGAGTAAGTGTAGCTCAGCTGAGCTACCAGAATTGTCATATTTTTACAGTTACAGTACCTGTTGCCGGTATAGCCTTGTAACCTGGGCACTTTAGGTGGGTGTCGGGTGGTAGAGGTGACCCAATGCCCCTCTTGACTGTATTGGAGCACCTGTTTGTTTCCATTTTGGGCTGCTCTAGTATTGTAGAACTATATTTCTGAAATAAATATTGTCTCTGTTTTTCTGGAAGGTAGACAGGGTGGGGGTTATTCTACTTAATGTAATTGTCTTTTTTTGGGTCATAGAATAGTTGGGTTCTGAAGTTGGTTGTGCTTTTGTTGGCATTGTTGGGGTATTTATTTTTCTTTCCCTTGGACCTACTATTCGCCACCTTTGTGCCTTTCCCTCAGAGATGTGAATGTCAGCAAAGTACTGTAACTAGCTGGTCCTGGCTGCTCCTGTAATGGTCACCAGATGTAGCTAGTTCTCCTTCTTTTTACTGCTGGCTCCCTGTTTGTTAATGGGAGCCGTTTGAACCACATCTGTGGTGCGGGGTCTAGGGGGAGTCTACCTATTTGGTAGACTGTGCAACAGATGGGGAGCAGTGTCTACTTTAGTCTTTTATTTTTGGGATGAATTACCTGGCTCTCTCACTAGTGGGCTCATGGAAAATTATTACTTTGTCACCGCTTAACCCCACTACACTTATGGAGGGGGAATGTATTTTGGCTCAATCTTGGTGAGCTTGTTTTAGTTTAGTTGCCAGTAGACCCCTGTCTTTGGTTTTGTGTTTTTCTCAGCCAATTGCTGTCTGTTCTCTGATGGGGGGGGGAGGGGGTAGATTGGTTTCTTGTTGAATAGTTCATGGCAGTTGCCTTGTGGCCACCATGACTTCTTCACTATGGGATTTGGGGCACAGGTCGGCAGATCTTTTTTATATAGTTCACCCTATGTAGCATTTTTTCACCTGTTTGTTAGTTTTTTCCTGTTTGTTCCTTGTTCTGTAAAGTGAGACAGAGTGATCTAAATAGGCATTATGTACCCCGGGCTGGGTGGGAATTGGGGAGAAGATTGGGGTGTTTGCTATATGCCCTATAAAGTAGCTTCATAGAATGTTCAAGGGCTTAATAACCCTATTAAGTGGAAAAGGGTCCTCATGCATTTGAAGTGTTTGGAGGAGTCATATAATATTCCTGCAGGAGACCCTCCTCATTCAGAAAGAAGCAGATAAGTTGGGGAATTGTTTTTGGGGGGAGTGGTGTATGAGTCCTCTTATTCCTCTAAAAAGTGAGGGGTTGTTATTTTATGTCATTGGGGAGTTAATTGGGAAGCTGCCAGGTCAGATGGGATAAGGAAGGGTGATGGCTCTTTGTTAAAGGTAGGCTAGATTGACAGTCCCTGATTTTGGGCTCAGTCTATGGCCCTAATACAGACAATCCCCATTTTTTCATACCACAGTGCAGTGGTCTATCCCTCCCTCCCTGGTCACTGATCCCATAATAAAGAATATGTTTCCATAATGTAGTGTCCCACCCCAGTGCCTGATCACCCACCCAATATTGTTAAACCCCATTTCCATAGTGTAGTGGTTCCACCCCATCACTGATCTCTATCCTCATATAGACATGCATGATACAACTAATGGGCTTGTAGTGTATACTGTATGCTGTTATTGACAGTTCAGGTGACAAGCAACCATGGAGGTGTGAGGAGGGCTGTGCTGTTCCCCAACCAGCGGCCTTGCTTGGGGGGAGGAGCGGGTGGTATATTATTATTGTTGTTGGGAGGGTTAGGGTCCACTAGACTATGTCTTTGTGGGGAGAGCGATCGGTGATGGGGGGACCAATACATTGTGGAAATGGGGTTTAACAATACTGGGTGGAAGATCGGGCACCGGGGTTGGACACTACTCTATGGAAACATATTCTTTATTATGGGATCAGTGACCTGTGGGGGGGAATCACTACACTCTGGAAATACATTTTTTGTCAAATCAGTAGGGAGGTCAGGCAATGGGGAGAGACCCTACACTATGAAAACATATTAGTTTTATTAACAGGTGGGAGATCAGGTGATGTGGCAATGGGGAGGGACCCTACACAATGGAAACATATTTTTATTATTGCCGGGTGGGAGATCAAGAGAATGGGGATTGGAGAGGGACCCTACACTATGGAAACATATTTTTATTATTAAGGGGTAGGAGATCAGGAGATTGGAGACAGAGAAGGATCCTATACAATTGAATAATAATTTTTGCTACCATTGGGTCTGCGATCAGGGTGGGTGAGGGCACCACAAGCCTATGGGGGAATGCAGCTGTGTGGGACTTGTGCTGGTGGGGGGTCATGCACCACTACACTAGTGGCATGTAAATGTGCCCATAATTGAGCGTGATAATGGCCACTAGTGCTTTGCACACCCAATGTGATAGTTTGCATGGCTCCTTTCATGAATAGCACTTTAGCATCTGTGCGCTATTGGCTACGGGGCCATTTTCCTGGATGGCTGTGGGGCCAGTGCTACTGGCTATTCCACTTCTTTTCCTGAGTTAGCACTGTACCTGCAGGCTCCTATTCGCAGTCAGATAGTGCACCCTGCTATCCAGCTGTGAATAGCTCCATTGCCCACCAGCACAGCCAGGATGTGCAGTACAAACTTTTGCTCCCACTTTGCGTACCTTTTGAAAATCCTGGCCCTGGTCCCAGAAAGTCTGCCTAGTTATGAAAACCAATCACTCAATCAGTCAACTAATCAATCAATCAGTTGGTAAATATACATTTTAAAAAATAAAAAAAAAATCCTTATTGCACAAACTCAGTTGTTGCACTTGCCCATAAATAAATGATCCATTCAAATTGCAACATTCTTGTACTGTATCATATTAGCATATAGAAAAAAATAAGTTGGGATATCACTTTTTAGCAATATTCTTGTCAAAGACTTCTACTGTATACTGAAATGGGGATGCCCCTCAAAGCCCTATTTAGGGACATTCAAGCTCCCAGTATGTATCCCTATTTGGTATTAATAAAAACTAAGAATTGTATAAATCATTTGTAATATCATTAGAATGGTTGCAAATCTAAAATTCACCCAAAACTACAGCAAGTTTGGACACTATGCACTACAAGTAGCTTTTGTGAATTTCAAAGTATGCAGTTCTGTGCAGAAATATTTACTACATGAATTGCCATATTTACTATGTGAATGGCAAATATTTTCTGAATGAATTGCCACACTTTTCACTTTGCTGCAGATTTGTGATGCATAGTATGGCAATTCACATAGTAAAATTTGCCACAAGATGCATAGTGTGGTAATTTACATAGTAAAATTTGCACAATTGCACAAATTTCATTTTGCAAATTTGCACACTATGCTTTGTGAATTACATCATTTTTTTACCTTGCCAACTGCTAATTAGTGCTACGTGGAATGTAAAATTCTGTTGATGAAACTAGTGCAGAATGACCATTCTGCCAACAGAATTTTCACTAGCATTTTGCTGGTTCTTCTCTGGAATTCTGTCTGCTGCAATCTGTAGAATAATATTCATTAGAACAGCAATTTGTATGCAGAAAAATCATTCCGCAACCATTTCCGCTGAAAATTTTGAGATTTGTGGAATAATATTCCTTGGAACAGCATTTTTTCCCCAGAAAATCATTCCGCAACCATTTCTGCAGAAAATATTGAGCTCTGCAGAATACAATTCTGTGGAAATGCTGCAGAAAAATTCATTCCACATTTTTCTGCCTCCACTCCGCTGAACTCCACTATTATGTTTCTGGCAAAATATAACAGAATTGCACTGGAATTTCAAAAATTCTACAAAATTCCATTCCACTAAATTCTGAAAATTCCACACAGCACTACTGCTAATCATTAGTGGAGTAGACTGAACTGTTGTAATCAATGTACCCGAGTATTATTGGCCAGTTAGAGCAGGCACACAAGAGTGTGTGTATTCCTGAGGCTGAAACTGCAGTATTAAATAAATCAGCTTGCTAAAGATGTTTATTGTATCTTTATATAATAGACTGTTACCAAAGAAGGGAATATTACAGACATGGTAAGGAAAAAACATACTGTTGATGAAATTCACTTAGAAATTAAAAATGCATTTGATAAGGTTTCATATCAGAGAATCATGACCGGGGAATAGAACAACTGATACTTTCTGGAAAACACTAAGCAACATTTTTAAAATGGGTAGGGAGAATAATAGATTCTAATTAGCTAAAGCATGCTGGCACCCCTACTTCAACATAAATCTTGATGAAAAAGGTACTGGTGTCAGTCTAATCCAGTATAGAAGAAATCAATGTGTCAGCTATGGAATTTTCATTTTAATTGTGGTAGCCAGTTTTTACTCCCAACCAAGAAAACTAATTCTCATATTTAGTTACTTTAACACTTACTGCACAAACAGCACAGAAAATATCTAGGCTCTGATATTCAGAAAGGAGCACAAGAGCAGCTGAAACATTTCTGCTACACTTGTGCTAGTGCCATACCCAGTGGCTGCTATATTCTCTCAGATAGCGGACTGGTGGTATCCAACTGAATATTGATAAAGGGTAAGGTAAAATGTATTTATATGAGGCACCTTTCCTGAGCTCAGGGTGCCTTTACAAAATTTCAACATAACAATTTTAAAATCCATAATAATTAAAACACATTTAAACATCACAGACATTATGTTTCCAGGAATGCTTGTTCAAATAAAAACGTTTTCAAGGTTTTTTTAAACCCTTCTATAGTCAGGCTGTCATGTATCTGACGAGGTAGAAAATTCCACAGGGTAGGTGCCATAAAGGCAAAAGTTCTTTCACCAGATATTTTCAAGGTCACCCTGGGAATTTCTAGCAATCCCTCACCAGAGGATCAGAGGGAGTGGGAGGGACAGTAAGAAAATAGGAGTTCTTTCAGGTAGTGGGGTCCCAACCCATGTAGGGCCTTATATGTCAGCAACACAACCTTGAAGGTGATCTGCCACTGTACAGACAGCCAGTGCAGTTCACACAGCACAGGTGTTATATGACTGGATCTAGGACTTCCAGTCAACAACCTGGCTGCCACGTTCTGCACCAGCTGCAAGCGGCGGATATCCACCCCCAGCAGCCCTAGATAGAGGGCATTGCAGTAATCAAGACGACTGGCAACTAAGGCAATGACCAGGATAGGAAGATCTTCAAATGGGACCAGATGTTTCACCCATGTTATATTCCTTAGATGGAAGAAGGAATATTTGGCTACAGCTGACACCTGTGCCCTCAGGGTCAGGCCCTCATCAAACTTAACACCAAGGTTATGCACCTGGCCAGATGCCATAAGCAGGGCCCCCCCAGAAATAAACCTGAGGGTTTCCCCACCCATGAGCCTAACATCCTTGCCCCTGGCTTCACCACCAATTCCTTTGTTTTACTTGAGTTCAGCCTAAGCCAACTAGTACTCATCCAGTTCTATGTCTCCAGCAGGCAGTTGTTAAACACTGTGAGTGAATCAGACTCCTGCCCGGGCACAAAAGACATGTAGACCTGAGAATCATCTGCATAGCAATGAAAACTCAGCCCTTAACATCTTATAATGTCCCCCAATGGGAGCATATACACCACAAATAACATGGGGGCAACACCGACCCCTGTGGCACCCCACAGGGCAGGCAGTGAGAGGCTGAGGAATAAGTCCCCGACACTACTCTCTGAGTTCTGCCCTCAAGGAAAGATCGAAACCAACTGTGGACCACCCTCCTTAGTCCACAGAAAAACCACAGGTGCTCGAGCAACACTCCATGATCTACGGTGTTAAATGTTGTTGAGAGATCAAGGAGAACCAAGATGGAATGAGCTCTCTGATCTCTCTCCATCAGGAGATCATTTAGTACCCATACAAGAGCTGTCTCAGTGCTATGCCATTTTCTAAAGCCAGACTAAAGAGGGTCATAGATACTGTGGCTGGTTAAATGATCCTCCAGCTGCAAAGCGACAACCTTCTCGATAACCTTCCCTAAAAAGGGAAGGTTTGAGACCGGTCTGTAGTTTGCTGGGCAGTTGGGATCAAGGGAGGGTTTTTTCAGAAGGGGGCACACTAGTGCCTCCTTTAAGGGATCTGGAAAGATCCCTCTCTCCAATGAAGTCATCACTATCCCAGTCAGGATCAGGCCAATGACCTCTACACACCCCACTAGTAGGCAAGTATGGCCTGGATCCAGACTACAGTAGGTTGGACACAAAGTCTGGACGATCCTCACTATACCTATGACTGCCAGTTGACTAAAGGTGAACCAAGTCAACTGGGTATTAGTACCACTTGGTTGACTGATGCAAGACCCAATGGGGAGGCACTGGTTGATCTCATCCCTGATGGTGGACACCTTATCAGTGAAGAACAGCGCAAACTCCTCACACTGTAACTGTGACAATGCTCAACCGGCTTGAAGACAGGCTGGATTGCACAGTCTGTCCACAGTCCGGAAGAGCTGGGCCAGTCTGTTCCTCACTGCAGCAATTTCCCTGGACAGGAACTCTGCCTTCTTATGGGAAATTGCTGACTGGTAGGTCTTATAATGATCCAACAATCTAAGCTTGTCCACCTCCAGGTGAGTTTTCCATCAGAGTCTGTCCAATCTTTGACCCTGTCTCTTCAACCTATGGATCTCCCCAGTAAACCATGGAACCCCCGGGCGAAGAGTACAGGGGCAAACATGAGTTGGAGCAATGACATCCAGAGCCCCCACAACTGCCCTATTATAGGCCAGCAATATGGGCCCTGGGTCAGTGCTATCCATTGGCAATCCCAAGAAGTCCAGCTTCATCATTAGGCCTTCCGAGGTAACTCCTCCCAAAGGATTGAACTGTACTATCTCCTTAGGGGCAAGTCTCATTTGGGGAGTTGCGAAACTGAACCTCAGGGCATGATTGTCAGATCAACCGATAGGCTCTTCCTTCACATCGGAGATTTCCATCCCCAGATGGAATATCAATTCCAATGAGTGTCCCCCTCATGAGTTGCAGAGGTAACAACCCATGTCAGGCCCAATGAATCCATCAATTGGAGGAGGTTTTGTCCAAAAAAGCAAGAGTTCATCGTTGACCCAGGCATTGAAGTCCCCCAGAATTAACCATCGGGGGGACTCCAATACCCTCTTGGTGACGAAGTCCACAACCTCCCTCAGGAATTCCCTTCCATCACCTAGTGGACAATAAATGAGAAGAATCCTGTAGCCTGCACCTGCACCTACACCTGCACCCACAATACACTCAAAGGAATTGATACATCCAACTGGTACCTTCCTGAGATCCAGTTCTTGTCTAAAACAGACTGCAACCCCCCGCCCCTATGGTCCACTCTCAGGCAGTGAATAACTGAGAACCCGGCTGGAACTGCAGACTCTAAAATAGGACCCGCATTTTCATCCAGCCAGGTCTTGGTAATGCAAGCCAGGTCAAGAGACACAACAAGATCCACCACCACCACTGTGGTCTTATTCCTGATAGACCTGGCATTGCTTAACACCACCCAAAGGGGACTAGAGTCCAAGGATGACTCCACCTCCTGCATGACTAAGTCAGTGCCCTTGGGTATGGGCACAAAGCAAGGTAAGCCTCGCTCCTGTATCCATTTTGCCCCAGGGCATCTGCTGGTTCTGTCTGTATCCGTCCACTCCTTTCCCATCCCCACCAAGAGTTCTAGGATCTCCTATTCCTTACACTCCTCCATCTCGAAATGCCGGAAGCTCGGCAATTTTTATAAACTTCCGGAGGAAGTGAAGGCTATTCAAATGGACGGAGAACCTTTAGTCTTGAGGGGGAGTACCGCCTGACTGTATCCTTAACACCCCAGCACATATTTCAAATAATCTAAATATTGGTCCGTGTCAGCACAGCACTAAGTAAAACTGCTCTGTGCAGACATGCACCTCAGCTGTATCCAACTCCCAGCAAACAGTACTCCTGGACCAGATGGTACCAGGTCCCCTGTGGACTATATTCAGCCACATCATGCAAATAAGCCCATTGGGCATGCAAGGTGCTAAGGGGCCATATGCATGCTGACTGTGGGATCATTTGCATGGTGAATGGCAGCCCTTTAGTGTCCATCCTGTGTGCACCTGACACATCATCCCTGGTGTCTAGCGCTACCCCTTACCCCTGAACACCTGTCTTGAGTAAGCAATCCCAAATTCCCAGTGTCCAATGGCACACCAGACCCCTGATCACTCATTTCATGTTCGTGCTACATATCTTTGTTGTCCAGAGGCTCCCTTCACCCTGGTCACCAATCACGTATCTGTTACACATATTCCTAGTGTCTAGTGGCACCCCCATCCTGAGCACCCAATCTCCAGTAAGCGTTCCCAAATCTCCAATGTCTAGTGGCACCCCACACCTGAGCATATTAGTGCTACATTTCCCTGATGTTCAGTGGCACCCCCGAACACCTGGCCAATGTACCATATGCTATCCCTAGTGTCCAATGGTATCCATCCCCCACCCCCACCCCCACAAATGCCCATTAACAAATGGCCTGGGAAACATTGGCAGTCCAGTGTCCCCCCGCTTGCCTCACCCATACCCAGAACACCACCTTGCCAACCATGGACAAGACTGGAATTCTGATATGGTGACCAGCACAGCCCTCCTCTCACCACCTCAGCTGGCTGCTGTATGAGCTGACAGTTAGCATGTGTATAATATACCCCTTTTGTTGTTTGTTATTCCCCTTATACACCTACAATAGAAAGGGTGTTGGTCCTATTCCTAGATTAGGTATACCTTTTACCTTCTGCCATTCCCAGCAATGAATGCAACAACAGGGTGTGAACAAGTACCTCACCTTAATCACTGTCAGAGTCTCCTGCATTACTGCTTCTTGCTGCTGACACCTGCTAATGCCCAAGATGCCAGTCTTACTCCTTTTCCACTTCTGTGCTGTTCCACTCACTGCAGGGACATGAATGTGTACAGGACATGCTGGGAGTTCTTCCTTTTATTCTTCCTGAGATGCCCCACATCCACTTGGCAGGACTTTCTGGTGTTCTCCTTATTGGTCCATGCTCCTCACATGACTTCCTCTCCAGCACAGTCTCTTCTTTCCTGGTATTTTCAGCTAGAACAATGAACTCTCCCACACTTAGCCAACAGGTTAGTTATTTCCACAGAAAGACTGCCTAAATCCTCAGTCTGTGCCCCTTATTCCTCTCCTCCTACAGCCTCAGAATTTAATAACTTTTATAAGAACAACAAATTTTAAGTTCCTGAGACATTTAACTTTCATAAAAAATGTTTTGTTTTTTTTTTATGTTCACAAGAAAAAAATGTTATGATCATATGCACCATCATCTTGTTTTTGTTCTGGTCAAATTTTAAAAAAGAAACACACACATAGAAATGATGCCTTTTTGAAAACCAGCACCTGAACCTAGATAAATGAGACATGTTTAGCTAGATTCTGGGTTTATGTGATGAAAAATTACCCAGAAATACAATTTCTTGGCATCCTTAAAATCTTCAGTTGCAAGCTTAGGAAGGGATGTGATTCTATTGCTGTGAGCCAAGAATTGTTTTGTTTCCAAGAAAGCATGAACAAAGAATTCTATGTCTGCACATGAAAAATTGATTTTTACTGTGATATAACAATTTTTAGGTTCAAGCAAAGACATTTTTGGTCACAAAGAGCAAACAACGCACTCTTTGTTTGGACATAAACTGAGTTTTTAATGCCAGATAAAGTTTTTATGTGCAAGTAATGAATTGTTTGGTCACAGATACTAATCCACAATACTCAAATTACAACACTACTTCTGGGGTGAGAGTTAGGCCTCACAACCCCATGGCACACTCTAGCATCTGTCAGTCTGTGGAGGATGGGGGTGTGTGGTGTGGGGGGGTTAGGGGCTCAATCCTAACATCTCACTTCCTCACTTTTGTTGCTTTAACCCTAATTAATGCATTAAATGCAGTTTTTTTTGCCTTGAATTTCCTTACTTTTTGAAAAAGTTTAATATAAGTAGTAAATAGCTGCACATTTCTGCATAACAATATGCATCTGTGTGATAGTTGGCCCTCTGGGCCCTGTGCTCCCACTTACACATAGCTACAGAGCCATACAGCAGCCCTGTAGGACAAGGAAACTGTGTAACACTACTTTGCCAATATCTTGCGAACCATAGCAGCTAGAAAAAAAAAATTCAAGTCTCATTGTACTGTGACAACGAGCACTGCTCATGACATAAATTGACTGAATCTGTATCTCACATCGTTTCCATGATATGGCCACCAAAAAAATGCAGAGGGTGGCACAATGTAATCCTATGGGAAAAATCTGAACTTTGTGATGGCATATTTATGGAACCACTTAATTCTCCAACACTTAAACAGCATAATTCACACCTGTAGGGCATCCCCCTAAATACCCTGAAAATTTCAAGTAAAAAGACCAAACCGTTCATTAGCAATACAATGATACAGTTTTTAAAATCCTAGTCCGTGAGGCAGCAAAATCCTTTACCGCAAGCTCGTAGACTAAGATTTTGACAGCTCACGGACTAGGATAGTTAGCGAGTCACAGTCAAATAATTTTTACATTTTGAAAAGCTATTTTTGGACTAAAATGAACAAAACCAAAGGCATGGCTTTGTAGGTGGGATCACCCTGAACAAAACCCATGGCTCATTTTGGCCCACAAGTCACCCACCGAGAAAGCTACAACATTTTGTTTTGGGGAAAAATTGAAAAACAAGATGGTGGCTCGTGGACAAGGAATTTTCTGGTGGACCAGGATCCTAGTCCCTGAGCTACAAAATCCTTGACCATGAGCCCAATCTTTATCTGAAAATAACCATATAAATCTTGGAGTGAACTGAGCATGCTCAGAACCCAAAAGTTAAAAATGTGATAACTTTGGAAAGGATTAATATTTTTTTTACCAAAGTAATGCTGTATTGTTCCTTGGCCCAGCCTCTTTCCACAGGCCAAATTTCAGACCAAATGACCACACGGTGTGGTCGTAGCACCATGGGCAAAAAATGTGTCAAAAGTGGCGAAAAATTTGATATTTATCATTTTGCTGTGCAGAAACCATAGTTCCAAAAAAAATGCAACTTGGTAAATCAAGAGATCTACCATATCAGACTGTGCGTTCAAAATTGTGTGCAAATCCGTAGAACGATTGCAAAGTTATTAACGTTCAAAAATTGAGGTTTAACATTAAAGTGCCTACTCAACCCTAAATATAGGGGCACGACCATGCCCCTATAAAATATACATATATATATATATTATAGCCTGAAAATAGGCAGAATTTGTCTAGTGCACTTACCCGGTTAACAAAAACTAAATAAATATACTGTATATATATATTCATAAAAAAATGGTGTTACTGCACCAGTTAGGGTTCAGATTAACCCCCAAAAGGTAGAATAATGTGGTGTTAGGCTTTACAAACCTAACTCCCCACCCCCCAGCAACAAAAGTACAAGACCACACATGCAAATATAGACAGCAATCATCAGGTAAGACAAACATATAACTGTTTCCAGATAATACAACTTCTACCTTCATAGATTTTTATCTCTGGTATGCAAACTTCAAGACATACAGAATTCACTCCCTTCTGGCTGCAGATAGAAATCCACAATACTCAAATCAAACACTACTTATGTCAACCAATACAAAGGCCCTTCTAGCTATGGACACAACTCCATGATATCCAAATGACAAGAGTTATTTTACCTACAGAAGCACAAGTCCTTATCTGGCCAGTGCTTCTGTAGCCACAGGCACTCAAGTACACTGTAAGGCATACACACAGGTCAGGCTGCAGAAGTGCAGGCCCCACAAAATCCATGATACCCAAATTAAAACACTACTTCTGTTTGCAGAAGCACAGGCTCCTGAGTGGCCTGCACCTTCACAGCCGCAGGTATAAGATATACGTACTGAGTTCTGGATGAAGAAATCTAGGCCCCTGTGGGGCCTGTACCTCAACAGCAGCACTTAGAAATCCATGATACTCAAATTGCAACAGTAATTCTGTCTACAGAAATGCTGACCCCTGAGGGGACAGTGCTTCTGCAGATATAAGTACTCATGCACAGTTTTTTTCAGTGATTTTTCATTGCTTTTGAGATAGTGGAATTGTATCCTCATTCATGCAGGTCACTTCAGTACCTGCGTGAAAAAATATAATAGTCAAGGGAAGAGTCTGTCTGCAGAACTGCATGTCCCTCTAGGCACTGCACTTCTGTGCAGCAACAGATATAAAGAAGTTGCGGGGTTGTCTGTAAGGCTGCTGATGTGAAGGGCCCACTGACCCCTGTGCTTACATGTGGCTACAGATACAGACATGCAGGGTCAATTGTCAGTCTGTCAGCTGAAGAGGAGGGCCCTCTGGCAGCTATGGGTGCAGAAGTGCAGGGTTCTATGTCAGGAAAAGAATTCTCTTCACTATATGGTACTTTGGCCCATGCGATAAACCCTGCAATGTCCCTTCTCAGACTAGGGGTGGTGCTGCATTGTAATGCCATCTCCCCAGACAAGACCCATCCAGGTGGCTCACGGAGCTCGCCTTCAAACTCAGCTCACCAGCACGGGATCATAAAGCAGTGCCTGTTGGGCCAAAGGCTGGCCCAACATGCAATGTTTCTTAATTTTTTTTAACTGTGACCCCAAATTTTTAACATAGTCATTTTATGAGCCCTGCTTATAAGCATAACATGTGGCATGGCAGTTATAGAAAACTGGCCGAAATGTCACTTCAGGCCACAAGGACGAAAATGTTTTTCAGTCAGGATTTAAAAAATGACACCTGTCACATTCAGCAGGTGGTGTGCAAAAATGGCTATGTTGAAAGTTTGGAGTCAAATTATTGAAAATGACCAAAGTTATGAGTGAGCATTGCAAAATTGCAGCTTACTTCCATGACTTTAGTTTTTAATATGTTGATTCCAAATTTTGAACATAGCCTTCTTATGACCCTATCTTATGAACCCAATAGGTGAAAATGTTTAAATCCCACCCAAAAAGTGATTTTGTGAAGTGATTGTAAAAATTGCCTTTTGGCCCAGATCTAAAAAATTACACTTACCTTGTTCATGATGGGGGGGACCCAAAAAGGCCATGTTGAAAATCTGGTGGAAAAATATATCAAAACTGCAAAGTAATGGGTAAAAGTTCAAAATGCACTGAATTACATTAACTGCTCTTACCATATTAACTCATTTCTGTCTATCAGATTGGAGACTGGATCTAAAATAGGGACACCCAAACAAGAAAGTCAATGCACTCTTTACCTCATAAGAAGAAAATTCTCATCCAGGCAAATAGAGTATCAATGCATGATTTATTGGCAAAAGAATGGACAGAGATCCACAGAAAGCACTCCAAGCTTTCCCCAGCGCTTCGACCCACAATAAGTCTTCCTCAGGGGGACCCTCTTTATGTGAGTGAGGGTGCATGATGGGGTGTGAGGTTGGGTGTTGACTGGGGGGGTCAGAGTTCAATAAGGGAACATATTCTTCTTAGCTTTTTTTTTTTTTTGCAGGGATAACGGACTGATACTGGGGATTGGACACTACAGTGTTGGAATAGTCTTCAGCAGTACCAGGGGTGGCACTCTTGTGTCATCAACTATCTATTGGGTAGGGCAGGCAATCTGGAGAGAAGGAGGGTTGTGATTGAGTGATGCAGGGAGTGGGCAGCCCGGTCCACTTAAAATAGTAAAACAAACAAAAAAATTAAGATCTGTGAGGCACAGTTTTCTTTTTTACTGGGGGACCAGACCAACTCTGGGAATTGGGCACCACAGTGACACTATACTGTTCGGGGGCAGCAGAGGTGGGCACCAAAATGTTGTCACCTATCTGTGGGGGAGTGCAACATCTGAATGGGAGGAGGATTTTTGAATTCTGCAAACCAGCATCAGAAAGGGTGAGATAGGTCTGACTGAGCCAGGAGAGGAAAGTAGTGGGGTTATGGAAACATGCAAATAGGCATCAGGCAGGATGAGTGATGGTTAGCAGAGCAGGAAGAGAAGGGAACATACAGAACATCACTGGTGATGTTTTGAAAACTGCTCCTTTTGCTAAGCTGAGCACCTAGGATTTTGGTGTACCCCAAAAAGGTAATTCTGGGCTAAATTTAAACAAACACCACTGTAAACTAAATGGGTCCTTTGCACCTAGCTTCAGGTGTTTGTTATTTGAAAAATCATTATTTATATGTATCTTCCATCTTTTCTATTTTAAAAAAAATACATGGTGGCCATCACAACTTGAAAATGTTTTTTTCTCCTGACAGGAAAAAACTTAATTTTATTAAAGGAAAATGGTCATAAAAGCAAAATTTTAGAGCTGTATCAAAGTGTTATCTTCAAACCCTACTGAGCATGTTCAGAAACAAAATTTCAAAATCTTTGAACTCTGGGACCAATTAATAGTTCTTTACAAAACCTTCAAAAGGCACACCTTTGACACAGGCCCCTTCAACCATGAATGTTTTGGAACAAAATTTTGCACTGTCATTGCTCTGGGCAAATGCAAAAAGGGCAAAACTAAGAGTGGATGTTTGTATAAATTCACACTAGCATATCTCAGAAACTGGATAAGCGCTGATTACAAAACTTCACACATCTGAAGAACAATGCAAACAGACTGTGCATGCCAAATTGGATGCAATTGTTTCAAAAACTGCCAAAGTTATTAAGATGCAAATATTTGCACATAATATTAAACACTGTATTCAAACCTAACTATACTTGTTCTACCATGCAAGAAGAAAGAAAGAAAGAAAGAAAGAAAGAAGAAAGGAAGAAAGGAAGAAAGAGAGAAAGAGAGAAAGAGAGAAAGAAAGATGGAGGGATAGATGGATGGGTGGGCAGACAGACAGATAGATGCAGTTTTGAGAGATTTTGATTTGTGGCTTCTGACAGGCTAGTGATATATGAGGATGAGGGAAGTACGTGGTATTGAAAATCAGCATATGAGGTATAGGCTTATTAAGATAATTAGTCATTCATGATCCCATTATTTTGTATGTGCTTAAGACCTAATAATTAAAATGTTCATTGTAATGTTGCCCTTTTAAGCATTAACTTCAAGCAACCCCATTATTTTGTTTACAGCCGAGACTGTGACACAATACTCATTTATGCTTTCTGAGATTCATATAGTTGTTTTGCTTGATATTTGGCAGTGTAATCTCAATTAAAATTTCTGCATCCTTTGCTGAAAAAAATCAGTTTCTGCTCAGTGAAGTATAAATGTGTTCTGTAGGACTATTTAGTGTAAAAATCTCTCCAAATATCAATATATTAATAAACCTGTCCAAATCTGACCGCCTGCAAAGTGTAGCATTTTTGAGTAGAGATGTGCGAAATTAGAAAATTGTGTCCAGCGTAATATTTCACATAATCCCTGCATTTCGTGGAATATTTTGTGGGTGTGAAATGTGCAATCCCAGGTGAAATGCAGAGTTTCACCTGCGAAATGCAGACTTTCGCCACCCGCAGATGAAATTCTGCATTTGAAAGCGGGGAGGATGATAATATAAAAAAAAAAGAAAAAAAGAAAGTGGTTTCCCCCCTCCTGTCCAGGCCAACATTAAAATCTTTATCCCCTTCCCCACTGTCATCCCTGGTGTTTAGTGGTCCCACCCCCCCTGGCCAATTGCCAGCCCAATAAGAAGAACCCCCTACGCCACCAAGATTCAACCCTGTTCACCATCCAGAATTTCAAATTAAAATAAATTTCCTAGTGTCTAGAGGCCTACCTCCCCCGCTGATCACTGGCCAAATGAAGATTAATGACACTCCCCAAGATTCACCCCTTTGTTGGTAAGTGTCACTGCCAAGCCCAACACCGGGGCCAACATCAGTCAAGATCTCATTGTATTCTTCAAATCTTCATGATGTAATAATAAAAACAAAAAACTTTCCTGGTGTCTAGTGGACCCCCCACCCTGTCCAGTAGTAACCCCACCACCCCATCTAGGACCCTAGCAGGCCACTGGAAAAGCCCTCTGCTCACCTCCATGGCCAACAGCTTGACTAAGCTATTTTACAAATGAGCCCAACTGATTCCTTTCAGTGATTGAGTGACTGTAGAGGTGAGCGGTTGGCTAAGCGAGTCGCAGGCTCAGTACAGGAATGGGGGGAGCGGGGTGGTGGGCAGTGCCAGGTGGGTGGTGGGGGGCCACTAGACTACCAGGGAACTAACTGTTATTATCAGAACAAGTGTTTGCATACAAGAGATAGAACAAGTGTTGGGGATCTTGATGGGGTGGGGGGCCACTAGACTACCAGGGAACTAGCTGTTGTTATCAGATCCAAACAGTGCTATATATCTATGTGTGTATATGTATATGTATTTGTATATGTAATAGATATACCACTCTTGGGTGTGCGGTCGCGCTCTGATATCACATACGCCTTGGTTCGTCTCGTCGTTCAACTCACCAAGGCGTGCGATATCAGGAGCTAATGCCGCACACCCAAGAGTGGTATATCTATCTTATAAAATGGCCCCTGTTGTGATAAAATAGTTCTACGTGGAGATGATAAATAGTTCAGAATAGGCTGTTTAATTTGAATTATTTTTAATGAATAAACATTTAACTGGATAACAGTGTAAGTGAATACAATAGTTGAACATTCAGAATAGGCTGTTTAAACAGTTGAACATTAATGAGTACTGTCACTTTAAGAGTGGTTCATTTTGGGAAGAAAACGTGTGTTGAACTCTGGCAGGAAGTGCTTAATGCTTTACAGTGCCAAGAAGTGCTGAACTTTAACGTGGGAGTTGAGGCTCATTTTTTCTTTCAGTGCCTTGTGTTTCTTTTATGTTTTGTAGCGCTTTTTCTGGCTCTGTGAGGGACGGTTGGAGGACGGCTGCGGTTTGGGGCTGCACAGTTATTTCTACG
The DNA here is from genome assembly GCA_016271365.2 of Neoceratodus forsteri. Taxonomy (NCBI): domain Eukaryota; kingdom Metazoa; phylum Chordata; order Ceratodontiformes; family Ceratodontidae; genus Neoceratodus; species Neoceratodus forsteri. Next base: position 356,407,690 of record CM028136.1, on the reverse strand, counting down.
CAGCTTCCGGGTGAATTTTGTATGGGGAAGTGCTGTTGATCGTCTTCGGTATCTGTGGGGAAGTCTTCTTCGTCATGTTTGGAGTCTGTGTTATTCTGGATCGGGTGAGTTTGTTTGTCCTCTGGTGCTCTGTGGGACCTGGCCAGTATGTATGTCGGAGGCAGTGTTTTTGTTGTGGAAAAGGTGGGCTGCTGCTCCGCGGTAGTGTACAGAGGGCTTTGCGGTGGTTCGGCTGCTGTTCGGTTGGGAATGTCGGCGGTTTGGGCAAAGCTGTGGTTATCGCGCCTCCTCGCTCATTCTACATAGACTCTGCAGATTGTTCTACTGAAATTAAGAGAAACTCACAGCAGGAGAACACTTTTATCTTTTTAAACAGAAAACGAGTTACTTTCAACTTGTGACAGCTTGTCACTTCCTGCAATGCGCTACTGGTCACGCTATAGTTCAGGAAGGAAAAGTGAAAGTGCTGAAGGACCGGACAACTCTGTGTAGAAAGGGAGATTTTTTTAACAGAAAGTGAGAGTAGGAAGTAAGGGAACTGTAGTTTGTCTTGTTTTCTTTCTACACAGTTAGGTTTGTGTTAAATGGCTTGCATTATATTGTTTTGTAGAATTTAGGGTGGTGACACAGTGTGCAGTACTAAAAGTTAGTGGCTCTGCAGTAAGAGTGTGAAAATGGCAGGCAGAATTTGCTTTTTAGATGATAGTTTATTTAAAAAGGAGTGGTGGGATCAAGTACATCAGGTTGTACAGTGTGGGATTACTAGTCATATATTTAGTTATGCAAGTGGGTGCCACTTGTGTGTGTGTGTGTGTGTGTGTGTATGTGGGTGCTTAACTGCATTAGGCGTGGAGTGATCTCAGTGCTGGTGAGAAGGTTTTGAGGGCTGGAAAGTAGTTTAGGCGTGCGGTCGTACTGGGAGGCATGCGGTCATTGGGAAATAATGCACGGTCATGTGATGCATTCTGTCCAATCATGTTAGTGGAATTTCTATGATTTTACCACCCCATTTTATAAAAATATATATATATGTGTGTGTGTATATATATGTGTGTGTGTATATATATATATATATATATATATATACACATACATGTATAGGTTTAATATCAAAATTGCGCATCCTGAATCACGCATGCAATTATAGCGTGATCAACATCACGCAAGGTCTTCATAGCGCTGAATTAATTGCACATGTCATGTTTAGCGTGCATGTGTAATTTCTATGTGGGTATAAAGATCTGGCTTAATTGTAACCCATCAGATGTCAGTAACATGGCGGTACGTTTCTTGAAGAGCCAGAAGGCTGGTGATCTTGCAGTACCTGATGGATTTATTTACAGGAGAGAGCAAGTGACAGCTGACAAAATGTACTACAAGTGCTTAGAGTACAATAAGGGTCACTGCACTGCTCGAATTCACCTGAATGGGGAAATAGTGCTGAAATCCATTGGGGATCACAATCATGTCCCTGACCCTGCATCTCTGGCTGTAAAAGAGGCAGTTTCTACAATGAAAGAACGGGCTAGTACCACTGTCGAGACTACACACCAAATAACTGCTTCAGGAGTGTCTCAACTATCACCTTCTGTGGCATCTCAACTACTGGCTATACCACTGCTGAAGCATACTATACGGAGGAATCAGAGGGCTCATTCACTACCGTTACCTGAGCCTATTGATATCATAGCTCTAAGTATCCCATTGGATTTTGTACAAACAATAAAGAAAGAAAAATTCCTACAATATGACAGTGGGCCCGGCAGTGACAGAATTTTGATATTCACCACTTCTGCAGACATGGAACACTTGAAGCGAAGCGAGCACTGGTTTGCTGACGGCACTTTTAAGAGCTGTTCATCTATATTTTCGCAAGTATATACCATTCACGCTGTCAAGTATGGCAAAGTCATTCCACTGGTGTACATGTTAATGTGTAAGAGAACTGCTGCAGATTATCAAAAAGTTCTAGCAGTGATTAATGGTTTATGTGAGGGTTTGCAGCCACAGACTATTTTGACAGACTTTGAGTTGGCAGTAATAAAAGCATTCAGCCAGTTGTTCCCAAATGCTAAAATGAGAGGGTGCTTCTTCCACATGACACAGGCAGTGTGGAGGAAGATTCAGGAATTGCCTGACGTAAGTGGTCCATACACTTCAGACCCAAATTTTGCCCTCAATGTAAGGATGCTACTAGCTCTTGCTTATGTGCCTGTAGATGATGTTTGTAACACTTTCAATGAGCTAATGAACACTGACTTCTACCAGACAAATGGGGAGACACTATCGAATTTGATAGACTATTTCGAGGATACGTGGCTTGGTAGACCACTCACTGGGGGGACGTAGAAGGCCCATGTTTCTGATATCCTTGTGGAACTGCTACGATGCACTTTGTGATGCTCTTCCCCGGACAGCAAATGCTGTTGAAGCCTGGCATCTTCGCTTCAGTCACCCAATTGGTGCACATCACCCCTCTATTTGGAAATTCTTTGTGCTTCTTAAAACTGAACAACACATGAATAGTACTGAGACTGAACAGCTTGTCAGCAGTAAATGAAATTCGAAAAAAATACAAAGACACAGCTAAACGCATAACAGGGATTGTCAGAGAATACAGCTCACGCCCCATGATGGAATATTTACATAGAATAGCTTACAATTTCCAGCTGCAAGCCTAAGAAAGATATGAATTCATTTTAAATTTGAGCAATAATAAAGCAATTAAAGATTGACATACCATTTGTTGTATTTGTTGTATTTGGTGTATGGTGGTGGAACTGTTTAGCCAGTGGGGAGACAGAAAGTGGGGAACGGACGTGCAACACTGATTTGTGTCCCTAACCAATCATGATTCTTTATTTTTACCCCTGTTCCCTAAATCCCTAAATCACAATTAGCATTGCATGATTGTAGCGATGAAGATGTTAAGGTAAGCGCGTTTTTGTACTCTGGAATAAAAAGACAAAAACATTCAGCAGATTTGAAGTTAAGTGGTAGGATGAAGAGCATAATTAAATAGAGTAAGCAGAAGAAATGATTCCCATCTTATAGGTTGTGATCAATGACCCCCTGCCCCCAAGAAGGGCTTCTGACCAGATAGTTTAATGTTGAATTGCACTATTATGGTAAGCGCATTTTTGATAATATGCAATCTTTTAGAGGCGCAATTTTGAACGTGCTATAGTTACTTGGGCTATTCTGGCCATGCGATTTTGACTGCATCCCATATGTATATGTGTGTGTATATATATATATATATATATATATATATATATATACACGTACACATATATATACACATATACACGATTATACAGTCATTTACAGTGTCTCTCAGTACAGGGGTCATCCCTTTGTGTACCTCTCACTATAGCCCTGACCTGTAATCACCCCTGGAAACAGTAGTGTGCACACAGAGAGACTGTGCTGTACATCCAGATTTGCAAGCAGGGAGTTATACTATTCCATGATGCTACGTAACTCTTACCCTTTGTACATACGAAGGTAATGGTTTCCATTGTGTTCTGTGTTTGTGTCATCATGTTTGAGGATGTACCTCTCATTGTGGGGATCAGTGTCCCTCATTGTTCCTCATTCAGAGTGTCTGTGTCCCTCATTTCAGTGCTGACTGGGTGGGAGGTATGCACTGAGTATTCCTGCTGACACCCATGGCTTGCAGCTATCAAACTGTTTCTCAGGTTTGGCATACTGGTGGAGCTGCGTGCACACCCTGGCCTGCAGCTTCCAGCCTGTCCTACAGGTGGCACTGTGTGCACCATGGAATAGCACCAGACAATCCACATGGAAATGCATGTTAAGTAGGCCATAATGAGATGCTAATGTGGCTGTTTGCACATGGATTGCTTAAGTAGGCTCATTTGTATAGGAGTTTTGAATATAGCAAACTTTAGCCCAGGGCTAATGTGTTAGCATGGGGCAAAGTGTTCACACCAGGCTAATGTGTTTCTTCCGGGCTAACCTTTCTATAGCACAGAAATGTTCTGCTGTGTGTGGACTACATTGCATGTTGCTATTGTTGTGCAACACTCCAGTACAATCACCCGCATTGGCATCCAACTGCAACTCTGCCTTACTCTGCCTCTGTGTCCACTGAGCTGCTGTTGCAGTTTGACCTTCCTGGTTGCTATATTAAGAGCTGTCTTATTTGCTGTACTATTTTTGCACTACACTCCCAGCCCTGTTTGTACTGCTTCATTTGCACACTATATTCAGCTGCTATAACCCAGGGGGTATTCCTTTGAATATAGCGTGCTAATGGTTCAGGTTCAATTTAGCATGCCGTGCAGTGCTAACTTTGCCCTAGAGCTAGGCTTTGAATATCTAGCCACTGCTGTTTAAGAAAAAATATTTCCAGATGTATAACTTGCTTCATACATAATCCTGCAGGAAATGTCAGCAGTAGTAGATGAGTTGTAACTTGCTTCACACAGCGCTCTACATGAAGAGGCAGATGAGTCACAGGGCACTGCACAAAGTAATAGCTGAGTTGTATCTTGCTTTGCACAAAGCCTATAGGGCTCTGCACAAAGTAGCAGATGAGTAATGCATGAGTAACTATCTGGGTCGATGTCAGTCAGCCATATCCATAAAATGGATGTGACTGTCTGAAAATCTTACCCACAGGTTTTTTTTGGATGTAATACATTTTTCACCATGGTTTTTACAATTGGATAAGTTATGAACAAAAAAAAATGGGTCACGTTCACTACAGTTTTTTCAGTGTTTTATTTGGTCATGTGTTACAGTGTCAAGTGCACACATTATATTTTATGCACATGCTGAGTTCTTAAAGTCAGTATCACCTTTTTTTTTAAGAAAATTACAAATTTTTTTTAATGAAAATACTAATTTTAATTCAGTTTGGTGGGATCTCAGTTCAGACATTTTGTTAAACTGTCTTCTGACAAAGCTGATTTGACACAAGTTTCAACCTTTAGATTAAAGTATTTTCTACTTTTGCAGACTTAAAAAGTTTTGTTCTTGTTCAACTTAAAAAAAGTTGTATTGTTGTAGCTATTTTTATAAGTGGTCTGTGCTTGCATGAGATTTTAAATCTTTAAACCCTTAAAATTAAAAAGCAAAATGAAACTTTATTTTAAATACCTCAAACGGCATTTTTATGGAATGAACTCTAACAAACCTGCAAGTCTTGAAATGCTACTGTGTCTATTTTTTTATGTTCACTATTGGTGAGTAAAACAAAGAGGTGAAAACAGGTTTGTAATATATGGGTAATTAAAATAATACCCCCAAAATGCATACAAAAAATCTCCTGTAATACATAGTCCAAAACTCAATAATACCATCAATGGAACTCAATAATACTATCGTTTAGATCTTGTAATACTATCGATGGAAGATCTCAATGATAGTATTATTGCAAACTCACAACAGCGCAAGCGCCACCGGCCAGCTCGAGCAGCTTTCACTGACCGCGAGCCGGCTTTTACTGTAACTGTCACATACAGTAAAAGCCGACTACACATTCAGGTTGCGGCATCACTCTGAGGAAAAATGTCTCTTTCAAAGCAGTCACCCAGCAAAAGTGCTCAATTTTCTACTACACCAGGAAATAACTTTGGATCGCACTGCAACTTCTTTGGCAATGTAGCAATAAGCACTTAAAAATCTCCTCAGGCAGTGAAAAAAAGATGCTACGTGATGTACTCAGACTCCGAGTCCGACTAGTTCTCCACACTAACTGTCGCTCGTTCCACAAGAAAAAAAAAAATTACGACTGTTTTGTTTGCAGTTTCTTTAACACTGCTCGGTTTTACTTTTTCAACTGTTCTCCAAGTTGCCGCAATCATTGGCTTTTTCGTAACAAAATTACCTCACCACCAACCCAACTGAACATTCCTGGCTCTATGGCAAAGGTAAGAAACTACAATTCTCTTGCATCCATATATTACAAAAAATAACAAATACATTCTGGTGTTACAAGGCAGTAATTCATCTCGATGATCTGGGGGCATTTTAAACCTCTCAAGCTTCGGCCTCGAGGTTTACTGTGCCCCAGATCCTCTCAATGAATTACTGCCTTGTATACCAGAATGTATCTATTATTCTATTTTTTTATACAAATTCAATAATTAATTACTTCTAAACTGCCAAACCAATTTTCACCAAAACTGATGACAACTTGCCTCTAGGATTGACAATGGACATACAAAATGTTTCACTCCTTGGGGCTAAAATGGCCAAGATATAAATAGTCAGAACACCTGTTTTGACACTAAGACTGCTCATCTATGACATGCAGGCACTGATGCAGCTCTATAATATATGCCTTGCAAAAATTATGTTAATGCATATGTTGGGCTTACAAAACCACAAATGTCAAGAAATGTGGCATTTGGGTTTTTTAATCCTAATGCACAACTTTTCCCCATCCCCTGCTCTTGTGATCCAAGGTCAAGCTATAGGTCTGTGACCATGTCCAATGTGTTTGATGCTTAAAGTTAACAAGTCTGTGGACATGCCTCATGACTGCCACATAGGGAGCTTTTCTTTTTAAAACTCAGCTTTATTGCATGTCATGTGTCAAATATATACAGACCTTTCATAACACAGTCTTACTATGTAAAGCATATAACAGAGTTGCGTAAATGAGATAATTTTTTTTTATTTAAAACGTGTAAACTGGGTAAGAACTCAAGAGCATGAATGCCCATTTTCAAGGGTGACCCAGATCATTCAAGCAAAGAGATAAAACATAAATTAGAAAAGTCCAAAAAAGTGGAGCAAAAAAATAGTAACTAAAGGTTAAAAGTGATGGTTAGAATAGAAAGGTAGCAGCAGTACCCTAAACACCATAATCAAAAGATAAAATCTACTTCCTAATCTAAAATAGAACATCTACAATACAAACAAGACACAGATCTGTATATACACATTTGTATGTAGTTCATATAAACAAGGCAACATGGATATATATATATATATATTACGAAATGACAAAACTCATCACATGAATGAAAGATTCAACAGTAGAATAAACAAAAGGGAAATCCCTCACTAGCATTTAAAAAATACTGGCTCCTAATTTAAATCACTTCTTTTTCAGAAACAGCATTAAACTGATCATAGAATTAAGACCCTTGGGTCCTTGTGCTCTTAACATAAATTGCCATCTACTTACAGTCTGAAATAATTTATTGTCAAAGTCACCCCCTTGAATGTTCATATATATGTTTTCCAGGGCTTGGAAAGTGATTTCAATTAAGAGTGTTTGGTGTACTGCTGCTACCTTTCTATTCTAATCATCACTTTTAACCTTTAATTACTATTTTTAATAGCACTTCCATGTTGCTCCACCTTTTTGGATTGTTCTTATGATTTACTACGTGGTAGTACCAGTGTGTTCTTTGGGTAGCCACCTTCTCTGTGCTGCATAAAACATAAATGACATTAACATCAAACTTCAAATACAAAAAATGTAATCAATACATGTACAGATCAACACTCATTTAAAACAAGTACAATCAACTTTGTTAAAACAATATGTTCTTAATGCTGACTTAAACACAGCCTCAGATTGTATTTTTTGCATACTAGCAGGAAGGAATTTCAGCATTTAATAGCATGATAAAGATAAGATTTCTGACCCAAGGCTGTTTTAAAGAAAATTGGTCTGCAAAGTCTACCCTGTGATGACCTAACAGTACGCACACCTTTAAATCACTTGTTGCAAAACACATGAAGGAAAAAATGTTGAATTAAGAAATAATCTAAAACTTAACAATGTAATATACAAACACCTTCAGTCGAAAGAAAACTAATTCAGAGAGTTGTATAATGTACAAAGATGAATTCATTTGGAATTGGATAAAGCAAATTGGCATATGCAATCATACAAAACCTTTACGTGAATACCAAAGTCCACAGTTGAAATCAACAATAATTGTGCCAGAAATTTTCTGGAATGGGATGTTAAGTAATTCCAAATATGATTAAGTTTTCCTCATCTCTTATGTACTACTTTAATCATTCCATTTATGTGTTTCTCCCAAAATAAAGTTATGTTGGTTGTTTGCTTAGATATTTAAAGTACTCAACATATTCTGTGTCAGTTCCCTTTCCATCAGCATTTGGAGGATGGACAGAAAAATGAGACTGTATTTTTTGACAGGAGCCAACTTTTATATATATATCCATTATCCCAATGCCAGGCCTGAACCCAATCAAAATCCACTTGCAATTGAGAGTTAACTTCTAACAAAGGAGAATGATGCCTCTATGCCTGTCCAAATCTTTATCATCAGCATAAAAGATTAAGGAGGGATTATTTGAAAATAAAGATAAATCATTTAAATAACTACCAAAAAGTACAGGGCTCAAAATAGAGCCCTGAGTAATATCGATGTCTATGTTATTTAAGGGCAAAGAAACATCATTTAAGGTAACTTGTGTATGGTCAGATAAATAATTTTTAAACCAGGCGCCTGAGGATACTGAAAAAACTGTCCCAAATTTTTGAGAGCAGGTGACCAAGGTGCACCAAATCAAAAGCCTTTGAAAAATCTAAGAAGAGGGCACTGGCCATGTCCTCTCTGTCCAAATTCCAATGCAAGTATACAGAAGTACCATAGTGACAGAGACTGCAACATAACATCTTCAAGCAAATTGTCCTGCCAATCAAAACCATAGTGAGGTAAATAGAAACAGTACCCCAACTTTCAGCTTGCACTCTTCTTTTATCCAAATAGCAAAAGTAAGAACATCAGTTACTACTGGTGACTTCAATAATGAAAGATGGATCCATTGTAGTGCTCATGAACCTTCAGAATAGAGCTCCCCAGCGCAAACTATTTAAAAAGATGACAATAGGGGCATCACTCAAAGAGTGGGAGAGAAGACAACAACTGTCCAGAGCAGATAATACTCAACTTCAACCCTCCAACAAGTACACATCCCAGACCTCCCCTGCTACCCAAGATTTCTCCAATGTTAATCTTAGTGTGGCTGCTATACGTTCCATCTGTTGAACTTACAGTCACTCTGGGAGCTGGGGCTGCCAGGCAGTGTGAAGTGATACCTCTTATGGCAGCCAAACACATAATATAAAATTATGCATGCCTTTTATAGGAGCCTTTACAAGGAATCTTCTCTCCCAGGACCAAGTGCTAAAAATTGCAGGGAAAAGGAAGGGACCATACTTTAGAAAACTCCTTTTAAAGCAGTGCCAAGAGAGTTCTGATTGGTTTGATGCAAAAAAAAAAAAATTAACATTTTCCAGTGATATTTCCATCAAGTAACAAAGACCGTAACCTTCCATTTTCCACAACCTTGCCCATGCAGTTTAGATAATTGACAGCCTGCATCCTTCTCTAATTGTTGCTTCACTTAGAGGGTAACATTCTCTTGAGTTTAAAGTAACACTAGGTAGGCCTGGGATATACTTACCCCACCCTTTCAACATTAATATCTAATAAAATGGGAGCATGACAATTTGCTCCCGTCTTTTTGCTCCTGTCTTTTCGCTCCCACATCAATACACTCCCTAGTCAACCCGCTCCTAAAAACTCCCTCCCTCCAGCCACAACACCAATACCCCAGACCCTGTGACTGCTCCTTCCCTACCGCAGCAACATCTCTCCACTCCACTGCTTACCTCCGCTTGGAGCCAGCATCACACACAGAGCCACTTGCACTGCTCACAATCCCTGGCAGCGATGCTATCTTCCTAGGCTTCTCACATAAAAACTATTGTAAAAAATGTCAAAGAAAATGAAACAGGCAACAGATAAAAAAAAAAAAAAAACGCTCAGTGCAACAGCTCAGGCATCCATAGTGGCAGTCAGCCATGCAGCCAAGCACAGAGCACTTTACTTTCATGCTCTTCCAGATCAAGCTGCATTGGACTTATCCCTGACAGACCAATGAGCACGCAAGCCAGTGATGAGAGTGGATACATTTTGGGGGTCTGAAACTTTGTGTACTTGAAAGGCGTGAAGTTCTCCAATGAGAGAGTGCTTATGTATTTTCATTTGCATAAATCCACCTGGCAAGCAGCAGTCTGACATGCTTATGAGGGAACCACAAGCAGCAGCCTGAGGACTTATGCCCATCCCCAACACAGCCCCTCATTTTCTTTAGGTCAGCAATGCTTTGAGGAGGAATTTGTTTTTAAATGGAATACCCAATTTTTGGAGACACATAAACTGTTGGACTGTTTGCTTACTGAACTTTTAATCCATATAGTGTTTTCTGGTCCTGATAGTAATACAATTCACTGCCCATATCAAGCATCTGAAAGGTGAGTTGCTCTGGCTGTGCCACAGTTTGTAATTGGGCCAGCAAACAAAGATCCAGCTATGCCAGCCATACTTGGAGTGGCAGTGCAGTTGCCTCTGGTTTCCATGTAGGTCTAAAGCACCTGGGCTTTGCATTCTCATGGTGACAGCTGGAACATGTGAGCAGTGGGAAGACTGTGATTGGCCAGGCATCTTCTGTTAGATTGTTTGGTATGATCTCCATTGGGTGGTACCACTGGCAACTTTGCAGTGGGGGAGTGTGGCCAATCCTGAGCTACAGCTTATTCTTTGACAGCTGCAATGAAAGGTGGCAGCTTGGTACTGGGGTGTTCAGCAGCACAGCCGGTTACCGAGAATTCCAACTTGTTCACCACTGTACCTCTGAGACCTCCTAATATTACAAAAACAGGAGTTGATACAGGAGAGAGACTGACACAGGGAACTGGCATATCACATCAGAAGGTAGAAGATGGAGAGAGAGAGAGAGAGAGATACCAACATTGGGAGCTGTCTGATCACACCAGGAATCAGACAGGCTGACACCAGGAGTTGGAAATCACAACAATACTGCTGAGAGTGATCCCAGCACACCGAGAGAGAGAGAGAGAGAGAGAGAGAGAGAGGGAGAGACAGAGAGACAGAGAGACAGAAAGACAGCTGATATCAGTACTGAGAGCTGTCAGATCAGAGGCACAGTAATACTGGGACGTGAATGACTGTGTGATACATCAGGAACAAGGACACCCGATCCACAGAGAGATCCAGTAGCTACTGGCACCAAACTCATACCTCAACTGCTCCGTATTTCCATTCCTTAGAGAAATGAATTTTCTACCACATCTCTCTTCAGGATCCACAAAGATATATTGATCTTCTGCCTAATGTTAGAGCTATTTCTGTGCATAAACTAAAATTATAAAAAAAAATTGCTAGAAACTTTCTTTACTACTAAATATGATGCCCATTATTATTATTTAAACAAACAAATGTGTTACTTGCTCTATTTGTTCTACATTTGTAAGGCCATTTGTAAGGCCAATGTTACAAATTTTAATGCTGAGAGCCTGAGAGTTGTTGCACTGGGTGTCAGAGAGACCTGATCCCAGACCCAGGAGTAACAGGGACTAAGAGCCCAGTGTCAGCTATTAGATTTGTGGTCCTGTTATACACAAGAAAAGAGACTTCAAACCAGTACTACTTGCCCCAGCACAATAGAAGACAGAGGTCTGTTATCGGTGCCATCTATCCCATCACACCAAAGTAGAGGCATCTGTCAGATCACATCTGGAGACAGAGAGAAAGGCATATCGCTCATCACATAGTGAAAATTCCATCCTGTGTTCTTGCATTATGTAAAACATTCCTTAACACTTAATATATGGGGCCCACTATTTAATCACATGTTATTCTTTAAAATAAGAAATTGCTGCACTTTCTGGCCATTTGCTCTGATTTTTGAAGGTCAGTGCTATGAATTTTAATGTTGAGAGGTTGCGATGTATGTCTGTGTGTGTTTGTTTTGCTTTTCTTTCTCAGTGCTACCTATGCCGACACAGTACACTTGCATTCATGGTAAAACATAAAACAACTTTCCCAGAGTCTGTCCACGTTTCAGTGTAAAAGCAGAGCATACAATTATCCCCTCTTTCTCCATCCCTTTCCTTCCTTTCTCTCTCCCTCTTTCTCTCTCTTTATCTCTCTCTCTCTCTGTCTCTCTGTCTCCTGGGTGTTCTAACCCCCTGACTCTGGGAGAGAAACTTTGCCAGCAGATAACATCATGCCCATGCTGGGAATGGGAGAGATATTTCTAAGGTCTCCCGAACCACATATTTGCCTCCAACAAAGTGACATTGTGACTCCACATTCAGTGGAGGATACGGATTCCTCTGTTTTCAGTTATCCAGAGCTATTTGTTAATAAAGTACAATGTGCCAGAGAACTGGGGAGTAAGAAAACTAAGAATTTCATTTTCAGTAGGGTCCTGAAGTGGGATACAGCTGCTGCAGATAGCCTTTCAGCCTTTTACCACACAGACACTGAAAATGTGCGACATTGGGAGATACTGGACCTCCTAACGTGGAACATATCATCAAACATGGGAATACCAGCTCAGGACACTGGAAAACTTCCTTTATTTGTGTGAAGTTTATATTTGGCATCATAAAATATGAATTTCTGTTTTAATTTCCAAGTTTATAACACATTCTCAATGAAGGCTATGCATTTACAATGTATGACATATGTAGGACAGTGCAAGTTTGATGGGTACAGTGAGGGACTTCCCTCATAATGAGTAGTGATGTGTGATGTCGGTAAAATCCACTCTATGAAATATTTCATGAATTACACTCAATTCATGAAGTGCGATCTGCAAAATTCGCCAATTCGTGGAGCGGCTATCGTCCATGAAGTGTGGAATTTCGTAGACGAAAGTCCACACTTCACACAACAACTGCTTTGCTTTAAATTCCTGGTGTCTAGTGGCCTCCCCACCACCGATCACTGGCCACAATAAATCCCTGGTGTCTAGTGCCCCCCCCAATGCCGATCACTGTCCACAATATAACATTTTTTTTTTCATGAAATCTCTGGTGTCTAGTAGTCCCCCCACTGCCGATTGCTGTCAGCAATGTAAAAAAAACATATTTTTTTTCCATTAAATCCCTGCTGTCTAGTCATTGTCTTTCATTCTTCACTTGGGAACATAAGCAGGAGGCTGGTAAGGACAGAGGTTTGGGTTTATATTCTGTTTTAACTGAAATATTTGAATAGTTTTGTATGTGAAATTAGTTCTGTGTGTTAAAAATTACTACTTTGAGTTAGAACTGTTACTTGGGCTGTGATATTGTAACTTTTGGGGCTTGGAAACACTTGTTTGGCAGTGATAATTAGAGTGAAATTTAAATGTGATGTTTGCCTGGTGTTGGTAAGAGTGCTCCCAACCACCCTGTTTTGTAGGCTTTCTTAAATACTCAAAAGCCACTGGGGGTTGGGATTGAAGGGCTGTGTATTACTGTTTGTGATTGAAATTTGAAGCAACAAGAACTGGTGGGCCTGTGACATCACACGGTACCTGATTTCTGCATACACACTGTGTTAGTGGGACTGGACAAACACTGGACTGTATGTGTTTGTGAGACTTGGGAACTTTATTGGTGGGGTTGAAATTGGGTTTGTAAATAACTGCAGTCAGTATAGAGAGAAACTGTATTCCGGGGGAAGGGACTGAGAAAAGGGGTGTGTGCCATTATAAACAGAGGGGGACAAACAGGGTGGCCATATTCCACCATGGCAGGCTTCTTTGGAAGGGTTGTAGGCTGCACAGGCTGTGGGATGGCAATAATTCTCAATTGGGCCTGGAGAGAGGGAGGCTGCCCACTCTTAGACAGCTATCTTGTATCAGAAGTGAAGTATATTGGTTAAGGAGTAAGCTGGGGGAGTTGGGGGGTGTCCAAGGATAAGGGGTATGGATATGGGCAGCAGAAGGGTGGGGCTGAGGGGACGCTGGGGCAATGCTCTGAAATTATAGGATGTTATGTTACAGCAAGCAGGAGGGTGGATATTAGGGACAGAGGACCCTTAGATAGGGATGTTGACACTAAGGGGAAAGCGTATGGGGTGAACATTATGAATACAAAGAGAGTGGAGGGGGAAGAGTCAGGAGGGGCTGTTCTGGGGAAGCCTAGTAGAGCAGACATTGATAAGGGAGGGGCTGTTGTGGGGAAGCCTAAAACAGCAGACTGTGGGAAGGGAGCTCCTAAGGAGAACAGAGCAAGAGGGGAGGAAGGGGGCAGTTTAGAGGTGCAGTCAGGGGAAACTCGGGTTACTTGATGGAGGCTGACATAGAGTGTCACAATAAATTTGAGCTACTAAGCAACCTAGAGGGGGAGGAAGGGGTTGGTGGAAATTAGGAAACTGATACAGAGGCCGGGGGGAGGGAGTCAGATACCCACAGGGCATCACAGACCGGCAATGGAAAGGATAGAAATAGTCCCAGAGGGAGAAGGGGAAACATAAATGTTAAGCAGATGGGGGAGATGCAACATATTGCAGACATGAGGGAGGAGAGCATGAATGGAGAGAAACTGGGAGACAAGGAGGTGGGAGAGGGGCCCTTCAGCATGGGGATCTGTACCAAGGATGGGGCCCTAGGTAAAGGGGACCCACAGACAGCCTCTGGAGGTAGGGCTACTATTACAAGGGGGGGGAGGATGGCGGTGTGGGGAAAGGGAAACCATCAGGGCCAGGATAAATGGTTCAGATAAGAGAGGGTTAAAGGGGATACCTATTCAGAGGGGGTCTCAGTTAAGTGGGCAAAATAACGAGGGAAGCAGAAAGGGGAGGGTGACAAGGGGGTCTCTAATAAGGCAGGAAGACTCCCATGAAATTGAGATCATGAATAAAGGGGGGGATGGGGGGCTGAGAGTGCATAGTGGAGGTAACCATAAGGATGATGGCAGTGTTAAGGTTCTGTTATTGGGAGACTCGATGATTAGGGGTATCCAGTGGGAGGGACAGCGGGGTGGATGCCATAGCCAGGTGAAGGTAGTGAGTACCTCTGGGCTGACAGTGCACAGAGCAAAGTTCATGGTATACAAACTGGTTAGGGATTGTGGAGGGAAACCGGATTTCCTGGTGCATTTGGGAACTAATGATCTAGAGGGAAATAGCATTTTGGAAATCCCAGCAAGGTTCCAAGAACTTACCAGAGTCTGTCAGGATAATGGATGCAACATTTCCTTTTCGGAGATATTGCTAGTACCAAAGGCCTCAGTGGAGAAAAAAATGAAGATCACAGAGGTTAATGACTGGCTCAGGAAGTGGGGTGAAGAGAGTGGGTTGGGGGTGTTAGGGAACTGGAAAGGAGTTTAGGATGATAAGGGACTGTATGCCAAGGACAGGCTTCATCTTGCGCCATTAGGAAAGGAACCCAAACAGGGGATGGCTGACTACATTCAAGAAAGGTGGGGTTTAAACTTGTGAGGGGAGGGATAAGGGAGGGCTGACTGAAGCCCTCTCCTCCAGATGAGGAGTAGCCTTCAAACCCAAGGGGAGGAGGAAACAGACTGGGGTGGAGGTTTCAGGAGGAGCAGAGGAGGATGGAAGTATAAGGAACCTGGGTGGGGTTAGAGAGGGATCAGGGATAAGGGGTGGCGTTGGTGTTAGTAAATGCCAGGAGCTTGGGAAACAAGTTGCCAGAGTTCCAGGCCATGCTGTTTGAGGGGGTGTGGATGTGGCGGTGGTCAGGAGCGTGGCCAACAAAACCATGACTGGGACCTAAGACGTGGGGTACACTATGCTTAGGAAGGATAGAAAGGAGGGCAGAGGGGGTGGAGTGGCTATGTTCATTAGAGATGACATAGAAATTGCTAGGGTAGAAGAGGCAGAGGGAAACATGGAGGCCTTATGGGTCACCTTACGATCCCCAGCAGGAGATAAGGTCAAGCTGGGTGTAGTATATAGGCCCCCCAGGATGGGTGATGTTCTGGAGGAGGGTTTGCTGGACAACATCATTGCCCAGTGTGGACCAAAAGGGGATGGAGTGGTGTTGATGGGGGACCTTAATATGCCAGGTACAAACTGAGAACCATGTCCTCTAAGGTGGCCAAGGAGCAGAGGCTGCTGGGCGGCTTCCAGGATGTGTTCTTAACACAGCATGTGATGGAGCCCACAAGGAGGGGCATGTCCTGGATGTGGTTCTGGCAGATGGGGATCTGGTAAGGGACCTGGTTGTAGAGGATCCTGACTGGGAGCGACCACAATACTGTCTGGTTTCAAATAAGCATGGGGGGAGGGGGGGAGATCTAGGACACTGGCAGTGGACTTCAGGGGAGCAGACTTTGTGGGCATGGGAAATATTGTCAAGGATCACTTGAAGGGGATTACATCAATGACAAATGTGGAAAGGAGATGGGAGGTCATAAAACAGGGACTTCATGAGGCAGTCAGGACCTGCCGCTAAGGTGAAATGTAAGGGAGCAAGGTCACATAAACCATGCTGGTGGTCCAGTGAGGTTCAGGTAGTGGTCAGAGAAAAGAAGGTAGCCTACAACAAATATAAAACAACAACAGGGGATAGGGATAAGGAAATGTACCATCTTGCATCTAGAAAAGTCACCTGGATGGTGAGAGGGCAAAGTCCAGTAAGGAGCAGCGGCTGGCACAGGGGATACATGGAGGGGAAAAGGGGTTCTTCCGGTACATTGGGGAGCAGAGAAAAACTAAGGACCATCTCAGCAGATTGAGATCAGAAGGAGGGTGGGTGAAAGAGGTGAGGGACCAGACAGAGGTATTTAACGAGTACTTTGCCTCTGTGTTCACTAGGGAGGGGGATGGGATATCTACAAAGCAAGGCACGATGGAGATAGAAGCGGCAGTGAGTGGGATCAGGGGAGCAATGGAAATGGAGCAAGAGGGAAGGAGAAGTACCCCAGGGGTGTCACATCAGGATAAGGATAAAAAGGTCAGTAAGGTGGAAGGGACAGATGATGCTATCTCCACCAAAAGGGTGTGGTTAACCCTCAAGGCCATAAAGAAAGACAAATCTCCTGGGCTGGATGGCATTCTTCTGAGACTACTATGGGAATTGGCGGACATACTGGCTGCACCCCTGGTGGAGCTCTTCAACAGGTCACTTGAGACAGGGAGGGTACCTAGGGATTGGCGAAAGGCACATGTGGTGTTAATCCATAAAGGGGGGGTCGAGGGAAGTACCAGGTAACTATAGAACCATCAGTTTGACCTCGGTGGTGGGAAAATTAATGGAGAGTATACTAAAGGAACGATTGGGGGTGTACTTGGAGGAGGTGGGAGGTCTGGATAGTCGGCAACATGGGTTTGTGCCAGGTAGATCATGTCAAACCAATCTTGTGGAGTTCTACGAATGGATAACATCAGAACTGGACAGGGGAAAGCCTGTGGATGTATTATTCTTGGACTTCAGCAAGGCGTTTGACTCTGTCCCCCACAATGGTCTGGTGGAGAAACTGATGGGGTTGGGAGTAGGCCCTTTGATGGTCAGATGGATTGAAAACTGGCTAGCTGGACGACCAGAGAGTAGTGGTCGGTGGGGAGCTCTCAACCCTAGAGAGGTTGGTAGTGGGCACCATGAGGGTTGGATCCTGGGTCCGATCCTGTTTAATGCATACATATCGGACATCAGGGAGGGTATAGGGTGTGAAATGAGTCTCTTCACTGATGACTCCAAGATGGGAGCAGTAGTTGAGGGAGAAGAGTGGAGGTTGGCCCTGCAAGGGGACCTGGACACCCTGGAAAGCTGGGCTCACACATGGAAATTAAATTTCAATATCACCAAGTGCAAGGTGTTAAATCTTGGGTGGGGAAACCCTAAACACAGGTACACCCTGGGAGGGGAGGCACTGGAGGCCTCAATAGGGGAAAAAGACCTAGGGGTCATGGTGGATGCATGTATGAATAACTCTGAGCAGTGTAGGAGAGTGGCTAGCAAGGCAAACAGGATGTTGGGATGCATGGGAAGGGGGATCACCTCTAGGAGAAAGGAAGTGTTTCTGCCACTGTACAATGGACTGGTTAGACCACACCTTGAGTACTGTGTACAGTACTGGAGACCACACTTGAAGAGGGACATACAGCTCCTGGAGAGGGTACAGAGGAGGGCAACTAAGATGATATGAGGACTAGGGGATTTGACATATGAGGACAGACTTGAGGAGCTCTGCCTGTTTTCATTGGAGGAGAGGAGAGACCGGGGGACATGATTGAGGTCTTCAAGTACCTCAAGGGAATAAATAGGGTAAACATGGAGGGGATCTTTAGACTAAAGCAGGGAGGTACCACCAGAGGTCATGGTTGGAAGTTGGGAGGTGGAAGGGTGAGGGGGGAAAAGAGGAGGAGGTTTTTCACTGAGAGGGCGGTGGACCCTTGGAATGCACTGCCTGGTGAGCTGGTTCAGAGATCCACAGTAGAGGGCTTCAAGAGAGGGTGGGACAGACACAGAAAGTGGATGTATCAGATGATGGCCTGTCCCAGGGGGGTGGGGATGGATGATAGGGGTTTCTGGAACACAAGAGGGGGGAGGGCCTCGGCACCCAACTAGGGATCTGAGGTTTGAGCAGACTCGATAGACTGTAAGGCCTAATCTGCTGGCAAATAGTATGTTAGTATGTTAGTGGCCCCCCCCCAATTGCCAGCCACAATGTTAATACCATTAAATCCCTGGTGTACTACTGTCTAGTGGGTAATGATCCTCCCCAGCCACTGATTGCTGGCCACAATGTAAAAAAATGTTTTTTTTATTCGATACCTGGTGTCTAGTGGACCTCCAACACATCAGAGAGTGCCTCACTACCCCACTCCCCCCCACCCTGACCCTGAGTGGGTCACCAGCTCAGTCCTCCACTCACTTCCACAGCTGGCAGCCTGACTGAGCTCTCAATGAATGAACGTGTGCATGTGCACACTCATTCATTGAGAGCTCAGTCAGGCTGCCAGACATATAAGTGAGTGGAGGGCTGTGCCGGTGGCCCACTCAGGGTGGGGGGGTGCAGGCTTCACTAGACTCCAGGGACTTAATGAAATGTGGCTGGCAATTGGTGGCTGGGGGAGAGACCACTACCCACTAGCCAGTACACCAGGTATTTAATGTTATTTACATTGTGTCCGGCGATCGGCGGGTGAGGGGCCCACTAGACACAAGGGATTTGGCAGATTCGCATTTCTAACTTCTCCTTGCTTTTGGTTTTCTTAAGTGCAATTTGCATTTAAAAACTCCAAACTAAAGCAAAACTACAAATGGCAAATTCTCATTAAAGGAGGGCAACTTTGCAAAGTGATTTGTGGATGAGAATTTGACAACTTTGCCTAAATGTCACATGCAAAGTAAAACTTTGCTGCATCTCTAATAATGAGCGACACTCCAGAGGTATGGGTACGGTTTTCATTCATTGCCAAGGAACTGTGGCAGCACAAATGGAAAACTGAGCTTTTTCAATAGGCTGAAAAATACAACCCCTGCTTTCCAAGTGCAGTTTTATTTTTATTTTATTTTTTTAGATTGTATTTATTTACTTAACAATATTTGACTAAGAAGGACACACTGAGCTATTGTGTACAAGTAGTTTCTAGGTGGGTCATTTGGAAAGGGAAACAGTGGAACCATGACAAATGCAGAGATTAATTTGAAGAAACAAATTCAAACTATTAATCAATCAAGAGCATACAGAATTTCAGAGGATATGTATAAAACAAGCTATACAATTTTCAAAAATGTATCAGTGCAGTCACCCTCCCCTTTAGCTAGTCAACCAGTCAGTCTCTCTGTACCCTGATGGGAGGGCATGGCCCTGGGTGACTCCCATGTCTATAGGTTTGTTGGATAATAAAGTAAAGCTCTCTGAGACCACAGCAAATAGTTCAGCACTGGCTGCCACTGTTTTTTTTAACAAAGTTTACATGTACAGAACAAACCATGGGTTGTGGGAAACAGTTTCAAAGGGCAACCAGCTCTACACCATCAAAAAAAGCCTTGTGTCCTTTTAATTTTGTTTATTACACAAATCATAAAGGTAATATGTAAGCAATAATATATGGCAGGTTGTGCAGTTATCGTGTAATTTTCGCACATCCCCACACCCCACATTGGAGGCACAAGGTGTCAGCTGAGTGCTTTCAATGATCTTCTTTAACTGTAAAAAAACATTTTTACATCACATACACCATGCAAGGAAACATTCAGCATTGACAAATGCTTGTTTAATTACTTAGCAGTTCCAGAACCCAGTGACATCAGTTGAGCTTAAGGCTACAATGAAGCAGAGCACAGTGACATCGGCTCGCTAATGCCACTGGGTTCTGCTTCATTGTAGTCTTCAGCTCAACTGATGTCACTAGGTACTGAAATTGCTACAGTAGGTAATTAGAACATGAATATTGTGTGGGAAAAAAGCTGTATTAATATGATGTCCTAAATAAGGAAAAATTTGGATTATTTCAAAACACAGAACAATACAATATCCTGGGGTGATAAAACAAATATCTCACATGCCGACATTTTTAATTTTGTTAAAAAATATAAACAACGTTTATGTTCCTTTAGGAGAGAAAAACTTCTTCATATTCGGGGAGACCCTAACCCCAAGGTACTGTGTTATTAGATACTCACTTAAAGGGACACTGTCAACATCCTCGGGTCTCAAAATGACCTAAGTTTAAAAACACATGTTATGATTGTTTACGTTCTGCAGAGACTGCTGATGTAGCCGGTAATTTAATCCTGGTTCTTGTTTCCTTGTAAAAAGTGAAAAACAGACTGCCATCAAAATGGTATTAGCACACAAAATCAAATTTTTTTGCACTTATTGAGCAGCTCCCACAGCATCTTTCCTGAACTTGGGAACACCACCGACATAATCTAGCCACTTATGATGCCACAGGAGGAGAGGAGACTATTGCATTATGAGTGGCTGCGCTGTTCGGGGCATTCCTAATGTTCAAGAATGATGAAAGAAGAGTAGATCAAGGTTTTAAAACAAAACAAGGTTGGGTATAACTACACCATTAGCATTCATTTAAGTTCTACTAAGAAAAAAGCAAATAAAACAACTAGCAACATTAATGAATTTTGGAGAAGGTAAGACATCATAAAATGTGTTTTTCATTTAAACTAGAAATAATATGATGCAAAAAATGTGGAGAGTGTCCCTTTAAAGAGGAATTGTTCTTGAAAGGCTGGGACACACACACACCAATTTTAAATTCATCTGACTTGTTGCAATTAAAGTTTTATTCTCCATATGCCCACAAATCATGCCTTTCGACTGCAATTGAGGCATAATGACTAATTAGGTAACATAAGGTGTCATCCATATAGAGATATTTGGTGATCCCTATGCCACCCATGGAGCCCACAAACTTCTTTATTGCCCAAACAATTAGAGATGTTGTGAAATTATATTTCACCATCGAAATTCCTGCGAAATCAGCAATTTTGCTGTGCAAAATATTTCACGAAATTTGCCTGTTAAGCAAAATATTTCAAGGGGTGCAAAATGCAGAATTTCGCTTGCAAAATGCGAAATTTCGCTAGAAAAACAGCAACATTTCAACAGTGAAAGGTGAATTTCACCATTTTGCAGGCACAATTTCACCTTCTATGGGCAAAATTTCACATTCTGCAGGCAAAATTCAAAATTTTGCTCCATAAAAAATTTCACAAAACGGGCGAATTTTCCAAAATATTTTGCGTAATGAAATTTGCCAATTTTGCACATCCCTTCCCACAATCACACTACTAAATTCATCTGACTTGTAATTAAACTTGTATTCTCCATATGCCCACAGGTCATGCCTTTCAGGCTGCAGTTGAGGCATCAGGAGTAATTAGGTAAAGTAAGGTGTCATCCATAAAGAGAAATGTGGTGCTCCCTATGCCCACCCATGGAGCCCCCAAACTTCTTCATTGTCCCACAATGACACTGCTAAGGGATTAATAAATAAGGCAAGTAGAAGCCAAAGAGCAAGAGGACACCCCTTTGTAATCCTGCATGAAAGAAAAAAACATTCCAAAAACAGTGACTGTGGCTTGTTGGTCAAAGTAGAAGGCCATAATGCAGGCCAAAAAAGATCCCTTGCATTCATCTTCTGCAAAGTCTGAGAAAGGAATCCCAGCTCACTTGGACAAATTCCTTCTTGTTATCTATAAAATATCTAACAATGCCTGGGAAGAAAACCGCTGCAGAGAAAATAAATTCAACAAGCACCGATGTTGTCTACGATTATATAATGGCAAGGAAATTTCCTGGACTCTGATTGGTCAAACTGGGACTGGAGCCGGGATGTTATCCCAGCATAACATCCCGACTGTAGTACCAGTACAGACGGGACCGCATAAATAATTTAAAAAGAAACGCTCCGCAACCTTGTCTACGAGCAGCGTCAGCAACCCGTGTGCTGCTCGAAATCGGCTGTCCCGGCCCAGCTCACCAGTGACACACAATTCAATTCTTCTGGCCAAAACAACTATAAATAGCGCACCCCCACCACACACAAACAAAATATTCTTTAAAAAAAACTACAACATAACGACGAGTGTGCGCAGCGAGTGAACGAGTGTTCAAACTGCCACCATGTGACTCGCTCCTGCCTCCGCCGCACTTAAACGAATTTCCTGACAATATTTTATTTCAAATAAAATCTCCTCCCTACCAAGTCCCGACGTTCATTTCACTCACCACATCCTCCTGGCACCAGTCGGACAGCGGAAACAGCGCAAACCACACGCGGCGGGACGCATACAATACCGCAGATCCGAAACACAGACACGGAAGCAATATCAAAAACCACACGCGGGGGAGGCATACACACAGAAGCAATATGAAAAAAATAACAAACGAGGACATTACTGTGGGGAAAAAATAACAAACGAGGACGTTACTGTGGGGAAGTAAAAACCAGCAGCTTAGTCGGATATGAAAGACATTAACAGCAGCTCCACCCACTGGTCACAACAGTAAAACAGCACTATTTTTTTAATAAGTACACCTACACATGAAATAAACAGCAAAAAACCCACTTTTTTAAAAATATTTTTTTATCTTTTCATTTTTTTACAGTAGCGAGCCATTGTATAATAGGAATAATGCCCTCCAGGGTGGGTGTTATGCTGGGATAACATCCCGCCTTGGGTGTTGGATGCCCTCGGCCATTGGCCTCGGGCCCAACCACCCAAGGTGGGATGTTATCCCAGCATAACACCCACCCTGTCGGGCATTATTCCTTTACTGAAAAATCCTGTTTGATTCAGATGAACCAGGGATACCACTGACTCCTCTAACCTCCCCAGCAAATGCAAGGTAATAACCTTCATGTCAATGTTTCTGTAAGAAGGACACTACAAGCTGCAAACTATGTCATCCTTCCCTAGATTTGGAAGCACCACAATTTTTATATAACTCCAGGAAGTAGGAGCCATCTCTCCTCCTGCACACCCTGACAAACCTCTGTCACCAAGGGTGCTAAAGAGATATCAATGGTTTTGTAGGATTTAGATGTTAGTCCCTCCAGACCTGGGGACTTTCCAGCCTTTAGGTCTGTGATAGCCCCCATTATACAATAGGGGTGAAGCGATATGTTATCACGTAAAAATCCCTATCACAACCACAGTGTGACAACCAGATCATGACGTCTACACCGTGAACAATGAATACACTGAAATCTGGCCAATGGAAAATCATGTACACAAATGCTCACAGTCTGGTAAACAAGATCCCAGACCTGCAGGCAATAATGACAGAGGCTAAACTGGACATAGCAGAAATTAACAAGACATGGTTTACCAGTAACGACACTTGGGAGACTTCAGTACCTGGCTATGTACTGTTCAGAAGAGACCAAGGAGCAAAGGGGGGGGGAGTGGACCTGCATGTCAATGAAAATATCAAAGCTACAGAAATTCAGAATACACATAAGGAGCCAGAAGAACTGTGGGTTAATCTGGAAACAGGAAATGGGACAGCCATACGAACTGGGGTTGTCTACAGGCCCCCAGATCAGGGGGAAGACATAGACACATTACTGTTAGAAGATATACAAA
Organism: Neoceratodus forsteri; assembly: GCA_016271365.2. Taxonomy (NCBI): domain Eukaryota; kingdom Metazoa; phylum Chordata; order Ceratodontiformes; family Ceratodontidae; genus Neoceratodus; species Neoceratodus forsteri. The sequence goes on along the minus strand of CM028136.1, from coordinate 356,383,840 downwards.
ACATGACAGCTATAGGGGAGTTTCTGATAATGGGAGACTTCAACATGCCAGATACAGATTGGTCAATATCAACAGGAACATCTGCCAGATCTAGACAAATGGTGGTTTCCCTGCAGGGGGAGGGCCTCAAACAACTGGTACAACAACCCACAAGAGACAGGACTATCCTAGATCTAGTACTGACTAACAGGGAAAGGAGCACAGATCTCCAGGTAGAAGGTCACCTGGGGGCCAGTGACCATCACATGGTATGGTTTAATTTGGCCAATAGAACTAAATCATCCCATTCCAAAGCAAAGCTATGGGACTTCAGAGGAGGTGACTTTGATAAGATGGCCAACAGAGTTAAGCTAGACCTGGCAAAAAGAAATACAGGTGAGGGGGTACAGGCAAAGTGGGCAAGCATTAAGGATGCAATACTTGAAGCAACATCCCATTGTGTTAGAGAGAGAAGGAAGTGTGAAAAAAGAAGAAAACCACTTTGGTTCTCAAAAACAGTAGGAGAAAAGGTCAGAGTCAAAAGGTTGGCCTTCAGAAAATATAAGGCAACCCAGCAGGATAAAGATAGGGAGGCATACCAGACTTCCCTAAGGGAAGCAGGGAAGGCAGTAAGGCAGGCAAAGGCCCAAACCAAGGAAACTTTAGCACAAACAGAAAAAGAAGGTGACAAGACTTTCTGTAGATACATTAGTGAAAGGAGAAAGTCCAGAGGGAGTATTGCTAAGATCAAAGGAGATAAGGGGCATGTGAGGAAGAGTAGGACCATGTAAATGCATCTATCCTAAATAGATACTTCTGCTCAGTATTTACTGATGAGAAGGTAGGGCAGGGCCCACAGCTCAGCACCATGGACATAGTGGGAGGGAGGTGTACACTAGTCCCTTCACAAAAGAAAGGGTCCTACAAGAGCTTGATAAGCTCAGGGTGGACAAAGCAATGGGACCTGATGGCATACATCCCAGGGTACTAAAGGAGCTAAGGGTGGAACTAGCAGAGCCATTATCAGAACTGTTTAGTGAGTCTCAGAGCACAGGAGAGGTCCCAGAAGACTGGAGAAGGGTTCATGTGATCCGCTCCACAAAAGTGGTAGCATGGAGGAGGCGGGGAACTAGAGACCAGTCAGTCTTACCTCAGTAGTGGGCAAGATTATGGAAGCACTCCTTAAGGAAAGGATAGTGCAACACCTGGAATCCATAGGAGCATAGGATCCAAGACAACATGGGTTTACAAAAGGAAGGTCCTGTCAAACTAATCTCATAGATTTCTTTGACTGGGTAACCAGAGTGGTGGACCAATGGGAAGCAGCTGATGTCGCCTACCTTGACTTCAGCAAAGCTTTAAATGGTGTTCCACATAGAAGATTGATTAATCAGATGGGTAGGCTCAGGGTGGGTCAGAAGTTGATCAACTGGGTGGCAAACTGGTTGATGGGCAGAAAACAGAGAGTGGTGGTAAACAGTATACAGTCAGAAGAGATGCAAGTCACAAGTGGGGTACCTCAGGGATCAGTCCTGGGGCCAGTCCTCTTCAGTATCTTCATCAGTGATATTGCAGATGGACTGGAGGGCAAGGTTTGTCTATTTGCAGATGACACCAAGATCTGCAACAGAGTAAATGATCCAGATGGGGTGGGGTGGGCAGAATGAGAAGAGATCTTGATAAACTGGCAAAATGGTTGGAAGAATGGCAACTGGGGTTTAATGCAAATAAGTGCAAGATCATGCATATAGGGAAGAGAAACCCTGAAGCTACCTATAGGCTGGGAGGAGAGTTGCTGGCAGTCACAAGGGAAGAAAGAGACTTGGGCATCATCATCACATATGACCTGAAATCATCCAAGCAGACCACTAAAGCAGTAGGTAAGGCTAGGGGGATGTTGGGTGTATTAGTAGGGGTATCACAAGTCTGAAGAGGGAGGTAATAATCCCTCTTTACAAGACACTGGTTAAGCCCCATCTGGAGTACTGTATGCAGTACTGGAGGCCACACCTTTACAAGGACATTAACTAAATTGAGGCAGTCCAGAGAAGGACAACCAAAATGGTGCAGGGACTGCATCAGAAAACATATAAGGACAGATTAATGGAGGTCAATATATATACCCTAGAGCAAAGGAGGGAGAGAGGTGAGATGATCAAAACATTTAAACACCTTAAGGGCATTAACGAGGTGAGAGAGTCTAACATGTTTCAATATAAGAAAAATAGCAGGACAGGAGGACACAGCATGAGATTAGAGGGAGGCCGATTAAGGGGTAATGTGAGGAAGTTCTTTTTCACAGAGAGGGTGGTGGATGCATGGAACGGCCTACCTCAGGAAGTAGTGGATATGAATACAGTGCAGGGCTTCAAACAGGCATGGGATAGGCATAAGGGAGCAATATAGATGAGTATGACTAGATAGGCCATTGACATAGCAAAGGCCGATGGCACATTTATAAGGTAGAAAAAGAAATGGACAGACTGGATGGGCCTTGCGGTCCTTATCTGTCATCAACTTCTATGTTTCTAAGATATCAACCACAGTGTACACATCATCGCCGGTTACCAACACAGTGTACACATCACTTCCCCACCTTCTCACGCCGCTACCCCCCCAAAAAAGAATGAACAAAAAACAGAGCCCTATTGTATAAAACAGACATGTGTTGTCCTGTTGTGTGATACCTATGTATCACAACTTGTGGACAGTGACTTCAGAAACCTAATTTGTGGCTCTACTACACTCCTCCACTTGTGAGCACAGGTCATTGTCCACTCTTTGTGATTCAAACGGTATCACACTCTGGGCTATCGCAGATCCCCTTAGAACATCCTCTCCACACAGAGGAGCATTAAGCACCTTGGTACTTTCTGATAATTTGTCTCTTGGACTCATATGATAATTGGTTTACCTTTACTCTACCAAAGTACTGGTTCATTTTGTCTTCCATTTTCTAAACTGGGTCTTGCCTTTATAAGGAGGGATAGTAGGATGCAAAATGTTGTACAATCTGATGGAATTTGGAGTGACACTCATTTCCTCCAGGATTATGTTTTATCTTAGGAACCACCCTGCTGGCAGCTTTTTGACACAACTGCCATGCCAGCAGTTAACCTACCCTGTTGCCAGACTCATAATAGTACTGTCAAGAATATTTATATGACCATTCAATTTTAGTTTTCAGCAATTTAATAAGCTCTGCCCAAGCAACCTGGAAATGCTTTTTAAGGGTAGGATCTAATGTAATCTTATAATTTGCCTCAAGGTCAAAGATTTGGGTCTCTGATAATCTGCTCTGCAACTCATTCCTTTGTTCTCCTCAAGGCATAACTCATCATATGGCATCATATTCTCAGATCCACATTGTGGCCATCACACCAGTCTGACGTGGATGTATCAGTTCTGGGATTAAGATTTAAGTACTCCTTTGTCTGAGTCCCAACCAAGGTCTTAGGATCATTATAGAGGGACACATTTAATCTCCACTTAGGATCTGTAAACTTAGGGTCGATGACAAGATCTAATAATACTGGGTGTGGTCAGAAATAATGTTAGATTTTATACTGCACTCCTCTGTCAAACAAAGTCAGTTACAGGATAATAAGAAAAAATTTGATCTGGGAGTACATCTGATGAGAATAGGACCAAAAATGTGTAGTCTCAGAACATGGGATTCAGGAATTGCCACACTTTTATAAGCCCAACTCCCTAGTCAGTTGCTTTACACACTGTCCCACCTAGTTCCGTCCTTGATCAGATCTCCATGATTGGTCCAAATACAGCTGCCAGATCCAATCAAAGTCTCACCAATGAGGTACAACTGTCCTGGATCTAATACTCTAGTCAAAAAGAGGTGCCTCAAAAATCAATATAGGGCCAGAGGGATGCTGGGATGCATAGGGAGAGGTATCTCTAGCAGGATGGAGGTTGTGTTACCACTATATGGCTCAGTTGTGAGACACCACCAGGCATATTGTGTCCAGTTATGGAGGTCTCATTTCAGAAAGGACATAAAGTGAAGGCAGTCCAGAGGAGGGCAGCTAAAATTGTGCAGAGTTTGCATCCACTGCACTATGAAGAGACAGACTAAGGAATCACAATATGTACACCTTGGAAGAGAGGAGATTGAAAGGAGATATGATAGACCTACAAGTAGTCACATGTGATGCTGGTTGCTTTCAGCATTTCCTGGTGCTGGAGAAGCACGCAGTTTGGATTTAAACTTTTGTAGTTGCTTTATAAGTTTACAAACGCTGTCTAGGTTCTCCCTTTTCTTCACCTTTGGATATTTATGCTGCCAACTTTTTTATCTTCATTTGGACAAGCCTATGGTGATGGTAAGATGTATAGAGAATTTTTGTGCAATAAATGATTAACTTATGTTTAGACTCCTGTGGTGAGTTTTTTTTTATAAAGCCAACCTCTAAGCTCATAAGGATTTGAGCTTGTTTTTTTGTTACAGACAAACGTTTGCCCTGGTTTGTGCACCTATTTGCTTCTTGTGAGACACCCTATAGTCTTTGTTGACTTGTTCCAGACCTACAACTACCTCACAATGGTGAAAAGGGTGAAGGAGAGGAATCTTTTTCAAATGACAAAGAGCACCAGGATACAACGGCATGCGATGAAGTGGGGGTAGGGGGCAGTTTAAGAAGGATATAAGGAACTACTACTTCACTGAAAGAGTGGTGGGTGTCTGCAACAGACTGCCAATGGAAGTGGTGCAGGTGAAAACAGGAGGGTGCTTCAAGCATGTGAGGGATAGACATAGGGGATTATTTGTAAATATGCAGGGAGGAGGGAGGTTTGCCTGAGACCAGTTAGAGGCTTCAGGGACAGACTAGGCAGGGACCATCTCAGCAGACAGGGTGGGCCAAACAGTCTTTTTTATTTTATTTAGTTTTTATTTACCAGGCAAGGGCACTAGACAAGATATTTGACTATTTTCAGGCATGACTTGGGAGATTCACAAAACAGGAGGTTAATGGAAACATTATACAGGATACAGGGTGACATAACCAACTGCATATTTGTAAGCATAGAAATACCCAAAGGAACAAAATATGATAACTGGGACGCAAAGTGCAGGGTACAGGACATTAAAATCATCAGTGCAACACAATAATAATCTCAAATTAAGGTTGTAAACATAATGACAAGCTCCGAAGGTTATAAACTTGGAGTTGATAATCAGCAGTGCAAGTAAGTGCAACAGTTCAGAGATGGAGATCTTGGCGGGGAGGGAGCTTTATCCGTGCTTGAATGCTAGACTACAGGAACTTATCCAGACCAAACTCAAGGAAGGAATTCCACAGTTTTGGGGCAGAATAGGAGAAGGACAATTCACCTAATTTGGATTTGGTCTTGGTGATGGTTAGAGAACTAGGGGCACTGGACCTTAGTGGATAGAAAATGCTGATGGGAATTAGAAGAGAATGATGGGACAAAGACGTGTGTTTGGACGTCACATTAAAAACCACACCACCCAAAATGAGTTTATGCAAGGCAGATTGGGGAAGTCAGCCAAGTCTGGAGTAAAGGGTACAATGCTGTCTGTACCTGGTGTACCTGTTGGTGGCCAGGGCAGACCTGCTTATATTATGATAGGCCATATTCCCACTTTTCAAGGACAGACTTAGAGGCATAGTATACTGCCATGCCGTAAGTCAGTTTGTGTAGTAAGATGCCACAGACAATGGCAATATGAGATTTTGTGGTACGGTTGTCTTGGATTTTAAAGGAAAGCCCCAACCTAGTGTTCACTACCTTAAAGGACACAGAGATGTGTGCTGAAAAGTCCAGCAATGTGTCTATTGTGACCCTCAGATAGTTAAAGGAAAAAACAGTGATAAGGGAGGTTCCATTCACCCTAGTGATTGTCAGGGTGGTATGGCACATTTTGACCCTTGGGGCTGAGTCCTAGGGAGTTAAAAAAAATCAAAGGGAAAATTGAAAGGGCTCTGTATGAGCCCTCCCCACGTAGGCCCTGTGTTACTGTCCTCTGACTTGCCATTACAGTACACTACAGAATGGATGAAAAGAAACACCTTTCAGAAGTAAATCATTAAGAAGGCAACCCAAGACAAGCTCTAGAGTAGTTTCAACACAGGTTTCCTAACTGACCACATGTAAGAGGAAGGACATAGAATAAAAGCAGCAGTCTGTGGTCCCTCAATGAAGTGGGGAAGTCAAGGTAGAATCATAGTGCTCCTACACAACCACAAGTCAATGGTCCTGTCACTATATGGAGGCCCAACTTTTCTGTGTCACTGGGGAAAGGGCTGGCATCCATGTTTATGATTTTTTACCCCTTGCATCAAGGACCAAATCAAAGTTCAGAGTAGAGTAAGAAGGGGAAAGCAAATCCGCTAGGACCTCCAACTGTTTCAGCAAGGGTTTGACATCTGCAGGGTATGAAAAATTTGAAGTCTTTCATGGGCAGGATCTATAAAATTCTTTTTGATGTCCTTTTCACCCAATTCTCTTAAATTTTCCAACAAACCATGATCTAGACATAGCTTTGTATCACTCCTGCTCCCAGCATGGGAGGAAACAGAAGACCATGTTGTGGTGATCCAGAGTTTTTTTTTACTTTGGTCAAGTTGACAAATCCAAGGACGACCCCACTCCTGACTGACCAGAACTCAAGAGACCCCAAACCCTAATGTTTTTTTCATTTCTTTACTTAGTACGCTTTGCGTTCTTCAACCCTAATGTCAGTATTAATTATTTGCAATTTATATATCTATCTATATATATATATATATATGTATATATGTGTGTGTGTTCTTTGCAAAAACTTTGTTAATATACTAGTTAGGGTTGAAGCAACAAAAGTAGTGAAATGTGTTGTTAAGGTTTCCAACCCGAACACCCCACCCTCACCCTGCATGTAGCAACAGGCATGGGATGTGCCTTAGGGTTGTCAACCCTAATGGTTACCCCACTCCATGGGTAAATAAGCTGACATGGGTACAGTGTATGAGAATGGGGTGAGCGTTAGGATTGCCATCCCCAAGGCACACCCCATGCCTGTTGCTGCCTGCAGGGTGGGTGTGGGGTGTTATGGCTGGAAATCCTAATACCACATGTCCCTACTTTTGTCACCTCAACCCTAACTAGTGCATTAATGAAGTTTTTTCAAAGAATTTCCTTACTTTCTGAGATAGCATAATTGTATCCTCATTTGTCTGTGGGTGAGGGCCCTGCACTCCCATCCCTTCTTAGATGTGTACATATATGTTGCTGTAGAAGTGCAGTTGCATTTGTATTGAAACAGTAATGAAATTGTCAGCATAGCCTTCATATTACCCCACCTCATGAAGCCAGTACTTAACATTTTGAAATCCCCGCCAAAACATGATTCCGTGCAACTGCAACGTCATTGCACACCACAGGTGCCAAAACACAGTTTGGCTAGGGTTTGTATAATGACAGCTCTCACATTCATGAGATGGTGTAAAAGGATGGTCATGTTGAAAATTATGAGTCAAAATATTTAAAATTGCCTACGTTATGAGGGAGCGTAGCAAAAATTCAACATATGTGCATAACTTTGGCATTTTTACATATTTTGATCCCAGAATTTCAACATAGCCTTCTTATGTCCTCACCTGATTAACAAGGGCAGTGGAGATTTTCCAACCTTGCCCCAAATGTGATTTTCCCAAGCGAGTGTAAAATTGCCTTTCTGGCTAGATTTGCTTACTTACACTGACATTGTTCATGAGGTGGGGTTCCAAAAAGGCCATGTTGAAAATGTCAGCTCAAAATATGCAAAAATGGCAAAGGTATGCCACAGAGTTGAAAACCTATTGAAATATATTGAGCAGCATTTATGTTTCTTATATTGCTGTCTGTTCCATGTCAGAACTGCAAATGCGAAACCTCGACTTTGAGAACAATGATGGCTTGAAAGTGAACTGGAAAGACAGCAACAGTTGTTTTTAAGGGGGGCCTTGCCCACCGCACCCCCCCTTTCTAAATATACAAACTCTGAGTCCATAGCACCTCGAGGAGGGGGGAATGCGATGGTTGCCATCATTCCATTCTCCATCAAGCTGTCGCTGTTTTCACAGTCACAGTTTTTGCGTCACTGTCATCATGGGCTACCATTGCCATCAGCAGTTCCAGCAACAAGACATGTCTTTGATTAGAAAGTGGATCTTCTTCCTGAACCTATTCAGGTGAATGAAGGTGTGTGGGAAGTGTTGGGGATTCAGGGTGGTGGGTGCTCAGTGGGAAGTCAGGGTGGGTGGGTCAGATCGGTGAGGGACCATTTTCATTTTTACAGACTAAAGAAAAAAAACAGACATTGAGGAACTGTTTTCTTTATTGCAGGCATCTAGTATTGGAGGGTGGGGGAGATGCCACTAGACAAAAGGAAAACAATAAATGTAGATGGGGATGGCGATCGGAGGGTGGAGGGGTTCCACTAGACACCAGGGAAAATAAGAATATTACCAGGACAGTGATGGGAGGGAGGGCACCACTAGACACCAGAAAAATGTAAAATAATTATGTGAGCAATGATCGGAGGGTTGGGGGTGCCACTAGAACTATGGATTCTGTTCCCTCAGTGCAAGCTGTCAACACATCCAAGGTTTTCAGAATTGTCAAGAGTCCCTATGAGGAAAGACTTTGTAAAGACCAGAACTGGATAGCCTCCACAGGGGTGGGCTACAAAGGGGTGCCCTGAAAATGAACCTGAAGGTGCTGTGATCCGACCATCTGACTGGATTAACCTCGAGGTTCCCAGTCTCAAGCCCCAGAGAAAATACCCAATTCACATCATGGTAGTGTTGATGGATCACAGAAGTAATAACTTGTGCAAGGTCCAGGGATTTCATAAACCAGTGGAAATCTTTAACAAAATGTGAGTTTTTCATTGATCCAGGCACTGAAGTCACCAAGAATAAGTCATCTTGATGACTCCAACATTCTACTGGTGATGAAGTCCATGATTATGAAATATAAAATATAAAAAAAGTATACAGGGAGGGCAATCAGAGGGTGGGGGTACCACTAGACATCAGGGAAAAGCATTAAAATTAGGGTAACAGGGATCAGAGGGTGGGGGGGTGCCACTAGACACAAGGGGGCCAATTCCAAGATGAATGTCACAACTCACAGGCATCTACGAGTTGTGACATTCGTCGCTATGCTGGGGACCCTGCGCCGTATTCTTAGAGCAGCAGGGTCCTGGCATCTATGACCTGTGACTTGCGGCAGGTGTAGGTTAGCTCCATGGGCATGGTGCAATAGCCCTGCATGCCGCAAGTTGTGGCCCACTGCAAACTGCCCCTCGGAACCCCCCCACCCCGGAACACCATGGCAAGCACCGGGGGCATCTGGGGGCTGGACAGGTAGCACATGCTTCCAGGGGTGCACTTAAAAAAATGGACCCCAGGAGTCCCTGACATTTGGGGGTGGGAGCATGAATCTGTTTGTGGGCATGGGGAGCACTGCAAGAACTTTGCTGTGGCACTGTGGAGTGGGCATCCATCGACTGGTACAGACGGATGCCCCTTAAACCATCTCCATGATGGTCTAACTCCACTGCACCAGTGGGGCTCTTAGAATAGCAGAAGCAGGTTATGGCAGCCACTCTTTTGGAATAGGGTGCAGTTGCTGCCATAACCCACCCTTGCACCATGCCATTGCAGGTTACGGCATAGTGGGTGGCATAACACACATTTGGCGCAACCCACATAGGGCATGGCATAAGGCACCTTTTGGAATAGGGAACGGCATGATGCATGACTCAAGTTGTGATTTACACCATGAGGTTTGGCATAAATCAACTTGCGCCATGCTTAAGCCATCTTGGAATCTGGCCCTAGGGATAAATGGTGTTATTACAAGGACAGCGATCGGGGGGGGGGGGGCAGTGGGCACCAGGGAAAAGATGTTTCCAAACAAGAAAGGAGTTTTTCCTCATGAGAAAGTATCTTTTATCGTCACTCATGATACCAAAAAGAATCTATTTTCATATCAAGCGATATGAAAAAAACATTTATAATGTTAAAAAAACATGTTTTTAAAGGCATTTCTTGAACTGTTAAGTGCTGCATCCAGCTAAGGGGCAGTGGGGCCATTTCAGCTTTTAATGGGGGGCAACAACTGGTAAGAGGGGCTGTGGGGGTGGAGCCATGGGTTTAAATACAAAAATGGCCTGCAATGCAGGGGGTGCGGCTGGCCCTTCACCCCGCCAAATGGCGCCCCTGCTAAGGGGGTCACCATAAACAAGTTACATGTGTTGGTAGCTCTCCAAAATGTCATTATTGTGGTGTTTAAAATTTGAATTTGTATGGAAAAAGGTGAAACAAGATGGTGGCAAATTAAAAAGGATTTTCCCCTCATGAAAAAGGATGATGTCAATATGAAAAAATAATTATTTTTTTGTTTCATACAGCTATACTTAAGTGCTTACTCAGCATGTTCAGAACCAATTATTCCAAATTAAATAACTTTGGAATGGAGCAATATTTTTTTCACTAAATAAGTAAAAGGCACGTCTGTGGGCTAGCCCCTTTCTACTCAGAAAATTTCACGGCAAAATGCCAAACCTTGTGGGCGGTAGCCAAGTTAATAGAAAACCTGGCAAAACCAATGGAAATAATACAGAAAAATTCACTTTTTCACTATCTACAGTAGAACTCGGAATTCACACATCTGACCAGAACAAAACTTGATACATCCAGAGATATGCCATTCGAGGCCATGCAAGAAAAATGTCATGCAAACCCAATGAACGGTTGCCAAGTTATTAAAGTGCACGAATTGAGGTTTAACATTGAACTGTTGGTAGAATCCTAATCATAGGGGTGTTACTGCACCCCTATAAGATACAGTATATATACTGTACATATTAGAGCTGTGTGGAATGGGAAAACTCTGAATATGTGGAATTTCAATGAAATTTCACAAATGCCTTCAGAATTTCACAGAATTTTGTCAGAATTTTGCAGACTTTTTTTAAATTTAGCAATTTGGTTATAACTCAGTCACTGTTCACACTAGAGCTCTGAAATTTGAAATATTTACTCTTTGGGTCAATGGCCACTAACACGCTAAATGTCATTTGGGTGGATAGTTTCCAAAATTATAGGTGCTCAAATGTTGTCATTTTATTGTTTGAGCAAAATTTCATGAATATTTTTATCTGCATATACCTTAACTGTCTATTGGGTCAGGGACCTTAGATTTTGCATGATTTCTTGATGATAGGTGTTCTAACAATGTGCCAAATTTCATGACAATATGATGCATTGTCTCAAAATTGTATGTGCTCAAAATCAGTCATTTTGTTTACTTTAGCGAATTTCATGAATAAAATTCATCTGCATATAACTCAGGCATCTGTGGAGCTAGACATGTGAAAATTAATACAGATAACCTTTTTGAAATGCTTATAGAATGACCTAAATATGGAGAGAATTAGATACAAGATTTTTAAGTTACAGGGGTTCAAAACTTTACTATGTAAATATTTGCAAAACTATGTGAAAACTATAAAAAATGTGAATGTTTGTAACTGCTCTGCTCTTGCATGCATATAGTTAACATTTGACTTGCATATCTGTAGTCAGTGTATCCTGGTGTCTAACACAACTAGGTACTTTGGTTAAACAGTTTTAATTTTACAGAAGAAAAATAATTATTAGTAACATTTTCTCACATATTTATGATAGCATATACTGTACAATAGATGAAGCATCCAGAATTCTTTTTGTGGATTTTAACATTAACAGTGCACTTATCACTACTTCATTTGATAAGCTGAGCAGAGCTTTTTGCAGTCCTGCGGTTCCTCTCTAGGTGACTACCCCCCTTCTCTTTTGGCACAGCCAGATTGACTCAGTAGAACTACTGATCCCATTGATATCCTCTGTTTTCTTTACAATGACAAACTCCCTTAACATGTGAGTCACCTACTCCTATTCCTATCAACCTACCCTGTTGGAATAGCCAGAATTATTTCTTCATGCTGCTGAAGACATTGTCTTTCTCCAATACATCTTTTTGAGTACCTCTAAGTCCTAGACTTGCATGTACACCAGGCTCCTCAGATCATACATTTACTGGATGTGATCCTTAAATATCTGGCATTCAGGCTGGAATTGTTGACACTCTGTGCTTTCTTGCTCCAACCTGGGGGTCTACCACTGTTCTGCTAGCCAGCTCAACTGTCCATTTCTTGGTAAAACTGTGCATCTAACTCCAGAACCCGGTGACCCCTCATGCTACCTGCCTGTTGTACCACTATCCTTTAATTAGAATCCCCCAGATAAAACTGAATGAAATTACAAAATCCAGTTTTATGGAATTTTTCATGAAATTCTACAATTTTCATAAAGTCTCATTGGATTTGGCTTTAAGTACAGATGTGTTTTTTTTTTAACTCTCTTTATCCTCCTGTGGCAGGTCCTCCCTTCTTCGTCCACCAACCTACAGGACTTGGGGTCATTCGGGGGCTTGTAGTGCCATGTGCTTCCCGGCAGATCCCCAGAGCCGATCCAGAGGTATCAGGCAGTGTCAGTGGCCAGTAGGCAGCACACTCGCCTCTGAGGCCAGGAGATCAGAGGGCTGTGGGTTCAGTTCCACATCTGGTACTTCGGTTAATATCCCAGTACTGACACTGTAGTGCAGCATGAGAGGGATGCTGCACTTCTGAGGTGCCGTCTTTTGGATGAGACATTAAACCGAGGTCCCATCTGCCTGGATTGGTGGTAGTTCAGGTGGATGTTAAAGATCCCATGGCACTTATCAAAAGAGTAGGGGAATGTCCCCGGTGTCCTGGCTAAATTTCCTCATTCACTAAAATACCACCAACAGCTTAATCTGGTTCAAGGTCAGTTGGCATTCATCTGTATCCCCCTCCCCCGGGTCGTGCCTGAAAATAGGCAGGATTTGTCTAGTGCACTTACCCGGTCAACAAAAACTAAATAAATTAAAAAAAAAATCCTTGGTGGACCCCCACTTTTTCCTCTGTTTTTTTTCTCCCCATGGACCTACTCCCAAGACCCCCTGGAAGTGGCAGCGCATATGCGTGGAGGCGCACATGCATACCACAGCTCCAGATGGGGTCTCCTCCTCCCTCCCCCAAATGGTCTAACGCTGAAGATCCTCAGAGTGATGCCACTTCTTGGTCTCCACCAGAGGGTGGCCAAGTTCCGAGGTACCTGCTACCTCTATCCCCGAGATAGCGGGCTGCCTGTCGGCTGCCAGCTCTAGTCCTCTCCCTCCCCACCAGCTGACCTCCAATGACCCAGGTTCATTCCCAAACCTGGGTCACTGGCTTGGTGTGAGGTGTGGCGTACAGCGCCTCAACCCTCTACGCCACCAGGCCAGCTTAAGTACAGATGTCATTTTGCAGTTTCTCACAGCAAGCAATAAAATTGGCACACACAGACTCCTTCTAAGGTCTAAGAACATACAAATTTAATGTTATTGTCTTTTCTAGTTTTAAAGTTTCAGCGGTTTATTAAGTTGTAGTTTACATTCTTGCAAAATTAATTTTTAAATGTTGTGAAAGTTTAACTACTTTTAATTCAATACCCTTTAAAGCTGCAAATATGAACTTTTTCAGAAATGGCCATGTGGTATAGTAGTTTAAATGTTTCAACTCTGGTTAAATTTGGATATGTAGTTTTAAAATTAGAGGGAACTAACTGAAATCTAAATGTTGGCAACATGTTTGGCATTCCATATCTAAGTACCATTTAAAGATAGAAATCTGAAACTATGTGCATATGCAGATGTAGTGATAACTTGTATACCTATCAATTTTTGTAACATTTCAATGAATACTATCAAAATTATACTAAAATTACAGAAATCCAAAGTTTGGCAAGATATTTGGCTACCTATAGCTTAGCTGTCACTGAAGTTTGAGACTTAAAACATGGTGCATATACACATTCTAGGCTCTTCTCTAAATCCTGATATTGTGAAGAAATTTGGATAAGAAATTTTTAAATTATCGCAAAATAACTGAATATTAAATTATAATTAAATGTTTGGTCACCCATAACTCTGCCCCCTTTTGATCTACAACTCTGAAATGTGGAATATTGTAAGTCTTTGGGCTCTGTTTACTTTCCAAATTTGGTGTTATTTTGACATGCACTATTAAACTTATAGTGAAATAACTAAAATTTAAAATTTTGCAAACTTCCACAGAATTGTCATAGAAATTCCATGGAATTCCATGGAACTGGAATGGTCATTCCGCAGGCATTCCACGCTTCAAATTTTATATGCTGTACAGCTCTAGTACATATAATACATGAATGGGAACTTTTCCTCATAGAAAAGGCCATCATTTATTTCCCTGTATACCTGTCACTAATCTATCAATTAAAAGTATTTACCTGCACTAATCAAACTACAGCTATATACTTCCAGTAAACAAACAATTACAGCTATATACCTACACTACCTAAAGCTAAATACCTACACTAATCAAACAATTAATGAGACAATACTGAAAGCACAATGAACACATAATTAGAAAGCTAGCCAAACCAATTAACAAGCTGCAGAAGAACCTTGAAAAAAGACACACAAAACACTCCCAAACCTAACAATCTCCAAACTCCTGCCTGCACTCACTACACACCATTTCTTCTTTGTTGCAAGAGAACTTCAGGTGCTATAACGTGATCACAAATGTGATCTCTATAACAATAACCATCCTAATGTATTATATTCAACAAACAATGGATAAGGGTGAAATATTTGGAAGTATACCCATCTCATGGGCTGAACACTATCAAGCCTCACTCACCTCATCCTGGGGGAATGCCAGGACCTTCTGGGACAACATCAAACAACTGAATGGGGCACACACGTCCTCCCACCCTCCCAAATCAACATTGATGGCTCTATCTCCACAGACCTAGCCCACATTGCCAACCACCTCAACAAATCCTTCACTGACCTTAGCCCTGTGCTTCCGAGCAACTTCTTTGACCCCCCCACCTGACCCTATTCTCACACGCCCTTGGTTCCACCTACACCGTGTTACTGCCCGTGAAGTCAGACCTTACCTACTCAAGGCCCTAAAGAGCAATACTATTGGCAGTGACTGCCTCGATCCCAGTCTCCTCCGTCAGGTTCTGGACCTGGTTATCTCACTGATCACCAGCCTTTTCAACAAATCTCTCTGCCTAGGGCAATTTCCCTCTGCCTGGAAAATCACCACAGTCACCCCCATACACAAGGGTGGCGATAGGACTCTTTCTGGTAATTATCGGTCAATCTCTATCCTCTCTCCTCTCTCAAAGGCCTTAGAAAAAGTTGTGTCCTCCAAAATGTCAGAGTATCTAGACAAATACAGCATACTGTGCCATGAATAGCATGGTTTCTGAGCTGGCCACAGCACCAACACCGCCCTCCTTGAGTTCTCTAATTTTCTTCACTCCTCTCTGGACTCTGGCTCTCTAGTGGGCGCAGTGTTCGTTGATTTATCAAAAGCCTTCGACACTGTCTCCCACCCCTTCCTGCTGGATGCCCTTAGCCACACAGGCTTTGCCACTGAGCCTGTCTTCTGGTGCTCCAGCTACTTGTCTGTCCGCTCACAATGTGTTAAAATTAATGGGACACTCTCCAGCACCTGTCCTATCCACTCTGGAGTCCCGCAGGGCTCCATTCTTGGGCCCTTGCTCTTTTCTTTTTTTCTCAACTCCCTGCCAGGTGAATGTACTGGTAAACTCTAACTTTATGCAGATGATGCCGTTATCTTTGCCTCAGACCGTAACCCTATCTCCCTTCAGGACTCCCTGCAATTATCTTACAATGACGCCGAAGCCTGGTTCAAAGAGCATAGACTAGTAATTAATCTTAAAAAAACTAAAACCATGCTCTTTGCCCACCCCCAAAATAAAGATAATAATTATCCACTTCAGGTCCTTGCCAGTTCCATCTCCCAATCGAGCAAGTCTACTCGTACAAGTACCTAGGGATATCCTTCGACCCTGCTCTCTCATTTCATGCCCACATCTCTGCCCTTGCCTCAGCCTCCAACATTTGGCTGGGTATCCTTTACCGCCATAAAAACTGTCTCCCCCCCGATGCCCTCTGACTCGCAGTCACATCCTCTGTACTATCCCTAGTAGATTATGGCTTACCAGTTTATGGGGCCGCTGACCAGACCTCCCTAAACAAGATCCATCTCACCTTAAATAAGGCCTGTAGGCTAATTACCAGGGCGCCTAGACTAACCCATACCTGCCATCTATACACCCTGGCTAATCTGCTCAACCTAGATGAATGTCTCAGATACCAAACCTGCCTCCTAACTAAAAAGACTCTCCTTGGACTATCCCCGCCAGGTTTGACTACCTCGATCCACCGATCAAACTTCTCTAGTGCATACCTGAACCTCCTGCAAAACTGCACTGTTAGTACAGAGGGCAAGAACCTCGCAAGAACAAAGGGCATACTCCTACAGAGCCCCTTCTTGGTATAACACCCTCCCTACCAGTATCACTGATGCCTCCATGATCTCTCGCTTCATAACCACCCTTTGAAAACACCTGCTTACTACGCGCAGCTGTGGCTGCCTCTAAGTCTATTTCCAGCTCAATTGACCTGACAAAGCTCCCTGAGTGGCTTCACAAACCCATTGCTTATCTCTACCTATGATGCTACTCTCTTCTCCGCATGCCTCTACAATGATTTCTTCTGCTTAGTTCCGCCACTGTTAGCTTACTGTACAAATCTTCCTGTACCTACTTGTACACTGTCAATCCTGTAATGCTAAATATGTAACTGTTCAGACTACTCTAAACCGACTTGTGCTTTGCCAATTCATGTAATATCAAAATTGTATCTGTCCTATGTCCTCATGTTTCTACAATTCTTTTGTATACTGTTTTATTGTAAAAATGTTGTTTGCACTGTTTTGTCCTCTCTGTGACGAGGTACCTTTGTAAATGAGTCTCTGGCTCAAAGGTTGTAAACTGATGTTCCAATAAATAAATAAATAAAATAATTAGAGCAATAAAGCTACTCGCCCTTCAGCCTCATGGCCTTATAGCTCTAATTAACCACCTCGATGAGTATACATCCTTGTATACCACCTGTACCCATTATTTATTCTGTATAGATATATAGATATGTATATATATATATATATATATATATATATATATATATATGTATATGGTTAGCAGTTATTTCCCTTTATACCCTTGCTCTTCCAGGGTAAACTTACCTCAGTCTTTTTGTGTAGAGATTTTTTTTTCTTTTAGATTGCTTTTCTATTTTGGGTCCAAACTCATAAGACTATCATATGAATGGTTTCCCCTTCTGAGAAGTGTTGTGAGAAACTGATATATTTTGCCCCATGAAATATTTTGTGGAATTCACTCATTTCACAAAATTTTTCACCAGGCATGTCAGTATTGCCTATGGGCCTATCACACCAGTTGGACCACTTAAATTAGTTATTAGTGCTGCACATGGTACATGTCCTCCATCAGATCTGATAATTATTCATTAAAGTCTCATCTGGTGGTTTACATTCCCCCCATGAAATCTCCTTAATGATGGTCAATAGATCATGGCAGCTATGAGTATGGACAAGTATTGACGGAACATGAGCATAAAATCTGGTTCCTCCTTGGGAGTAATGAGCATATCTTTGTCCATGTGATCCTTTTGTTACACAAAAATGCTGCCTATGTACAGATCGCTGTGACTTAAGGTAGTTCTCTGAGGTCACAGAGTTCTAGGCTACGAGATCTGACTGTTTTTACATGATAGAAAATGTTATTTTACAACAATTTCACTTTCATTAACTTGGTTTGACTTCTTAGATAAAAGATAAACACTACAAATCAAAGGACCAAAGGCCTATTTTCCATGGGAAGTTCCTGGGTACAACACTGCACTTCAAAAGCAAAATGATGTTTACCATCTCAGTGACACTGTGTTTAGACTGTATATTTAAGAACATGCTGCAGGCAGTTTTTACAATACAGAGCGGACCACCGGCTCAGCTCTCCACTCTCCTCCAAGGCTGGCAGCCCACTGATATGTAATGAATGAATGAATGCATGTACACATGCTCATTCATTCATTCATTCACATCTGAGTGGGCTGCTGGCTGTGGAGGAGAATGAAGGGCTGAGCCAGGGGCCCGCTCTGTTTCAGGATGGGGAAGTGGGGTGGGACAGTACTTGCTGGGTTGGGGTGGTGTGGGCCACTAGACCACCAGGGAATAATATAAAAAAAAAATACAGGCAGATAAGTGATGGGGTTGGGGTTGGGGCCAGGGAGGGACTGCTAGCCACCAGGGTTAATTTATTTCCTTTTTTTATATGAATGAACGAGTGCATACACAGCACAGCACATGCTCATTCATTCATACGTCAGTAGGTTGCTGGATGTGGAGAAGAGCAGAGGGCTGAGCCGGTGGCCCACTCTGTTTTAGGATGGGGGGAGCAGGGTGGGCTACTACACCATCAGGGAATGATATTAAAAAAAAAGGCAACAGGCAGACAGGTGATAATGGGGTCAGGGGAAGGGCCACTAGCCACCAGGGTTAATTTATTTCTTTTTTTTTATATGAATGAATGAGTGCATGCACAGCAAGTGCTCATTCATTCATATGTCAGTGGGCTGCTGGCCGTGGATGAGAGTGGAGGGCTGTGCCAGTGGCATGCTCTGTTTTAGGATGTAGGTGGGAGTGGGGTGGGACAGCTGCCAGGGTGCATGTGGGGGCCACTAGACCACCAGGGGATATGTTAAAAAAGCATACTGGGGTCAGGGATTGATCAGGGATAATAGGGAGGGGAGATTCACTAGACCACCAGGGAAATTTATTTAAAAAAAAAACATACTGGGTGGGTCTGGGGATTGGGAAAGGGATTGATCAGGGGGATGGAGGGAAGGGGGTTCACTAGACCTTCAGGGAAAATAATTAAAATGAAATTAAAAACATTCTGTCTGGGTCTGGGGATTGGGAAGGAGTTCGATTGAGGAGCCAGGTGGTGGGGGTGTGTATGCCACTTACCAGGACAGTGGTGTAATTCTGACATTTGTGGGCAAAATTCTGCCATTCCAGATGGAATATCACATTTCATGGGTGAAATTCTCACAGTTTCACACCAGTAAAAAAATTTTCATAATGCTGTGATTCCATGAAATATTTCATGCAACAAAATTGCTGATTTCGTGGGAATTTTGTCTGTGAAATAAAACTTCGGCACATCTGTACTTCTGAGCTGAGATACAGAAGAGGCCCTCTGATGAGTCCTGAGAGGATGAAACACATATCAGTGTCATGTGCCCTATGTTCAATGTAGACGTTTGTTACAGACAAACATCCTCCTGTCTTCTCTTGTAGTGAAGGCACAATGAAATAGTCTAATCAGGAACTTCCTGTACTGACAAGTCAATTTTCTACCTGCAAAAATTGTTGTTCTTAAGCTTGTTTTCAATATAATTTACTATTACAACTCTGTGCTGTGATAGATCACCTCTCAAGTGAAATTACAACTGAAAAAAAACCCTGAAAAACTGTTTAGGTACCTGTTAGGAATTGAATCATTGTCTCTGATGAAAAAAAACATGGTGTTTAACAGCAGATTCTTTGCTTGCAAACCAAAAATACATCCAGTGTGCTGTGAAGCTGCACTGAAGTGAAATGCAAATCCTGTAATGTAGAGGACAAGTCACAACCAATGAAGCAGAGAGCCAGGGTTCCAATACAGAGCAGGGGATTTTAGGTTGCAAGCTATAAAAAAGATGATATTTTCCATACAGGGCTCTTTCATGATACCTTTATGACCATCTGACTTTCTATTTGAACATAATTAGCTTACCCACATGATCAACTTTATTGTTCATCTGCCTTCTGTTACTTGACCCAGGTATACTTATCCTCACAGCACACTGAACCTAATCAGAGTGTTAATTTGTCAAATATTCCAACTGTGTGTGTTTTTTTTTGTTACACCCATTTTAATAAATGTGTACAAATTGTACTCACTCGATTCTGGGCCATATTTACTCATTTGTGTCAGCTTATGGGGGAGTTTGTTATGGTTTAATTCCTGGAAATATTATATATGTTTACAAAACAGTGTCATCTAATGTGGATGGAAAAGTGAAGCACCATGCTGAGTAGTTTTGACTGGAATGAATGTCTCAGTGATTTCATTTTCTAGTACCCTTAAAAGACTGTGACGTGCGTTCACATCTACAGTAGCTGAAGCTTGGCATAGACAGCCATTAGTCAGTTTACTAATTTCAGTGAATGGCTATAGTTAGAATTATAAAAGCATAACATGCCAATGCCAATAGTGTTTGTTTCTTACTTGGAAAAAAATATATCATCTTCAAAAGGATACACTTTGCAGTGTTTATCTATTACTGAATTTAGTGAGCTCTAGGTATTGAGGAAGAAGATAAATCTATATCATGTATAAACAGAGGAGTAAAGCATATACAGTATATGTTTATAAGAGAGATAATAAACAAGCATTTGTCAATGCATAATGTTTGCTTGCTGATTTTAGCATTGGATGTGCAGGAGTTAGACAGATGCAGAATATGAATGGCAGCGAAGTATTGAACTCACACCAACCCCATCTCCACCCTGCAGAGATGGACAGGCATTGGGGTGTGCCTTTGGGTCGTCGCCCATAATGCTCACAGCATTTCACCTCACTCTATCTTGTAGACACTGACAAGTGTTGAGGTGTGCCTTGGGGTGTTCAGCTTCACAGTCACCCCATTTCATAAGGACATACGCTGAAATGGTTGCAGTATAGGAGAATCGGGTGAAGTCTGGAGCCAAAGAGTCTAAGACACACCTCAATGACTGTCACTGGTTACAGGGTGGGGGGTTGGGGTGGAATGGCATGAGCATTACAGCTGGCAATCCAAACACACAGCCCTGATGCCTATCAGTCTATACAGGGTGGGACGTTATGGTTAGAAACCCTAGCGCCCCGGGTGTTTGTTGGAATTTGCACTACAAATTTTCAACATGGCCTTTTTGTGACCCACACCTCATGACACTGTGAATTTGTTAATGTGTCCCGAGCTTTGATTTCCCACAGCGACCGTGCCATTCTGCACCAGATGTGCGAAAACACAGATCAGGCAGGATGTGAAGAATGACAGTTGTACCATTCATAGGGAGGTGTGAAGAGATGGCAATGTTGAAAATCTGGAGTGAAAATACTAAAAATGCTCGAACCTCTGAGCGTATGTGGAAACTGTGCAACGCATGCTCATAACAATCATTTAGTGGAATTATTTCACCAAATTGTCAACACTGGCATTTTTGACCTCTGCTCATGAACACTGTCACTGTGATTTTTGTAATCTGTCCCAAACACTGATTTCCCACAGCGACTGCACTATTCTGCACCAGAAGTTCGAAAACACATTTCGGTCAGGATGTGTAAAATGACAGCTTTACTGTTCATAAGGAGGTGTGAAAAAATGCCAATGGTGAAAATATTACAAATTTGTGAAGTTATGAGGGTGCCTGGAAACTGCAAAATGCACTCACTTAACACAGTCATTTTATGGACTTTTGTCACCAAACTTTCAACATAGGCATTTTAGGACCTCTGCTCATGAACAGTGTCACTGCAATTTTCTTACTCTGTCTTGAACATTGATTTCCCACAGCGAACACGCTATTCTGTGCCGGAAGTGTGAAAACACATTTCAGACAGGATGTGAAAAATGACAGCTGTACTTTTCATAAGGAGGTGTGAAAAAATGCCAATGGTGAAAATACGGAGTGAAAATATTACAAATTTGTGAAGTTATGAGTGTGCATGGAAACAGTGCAATGCATGCTTGTAACACAGTCATGTTTTGGAATTTTTTCACCACATTTGTAACATAGGCTTTTTGAGAGCCCTACTCATGAACAGTGACACTGTTGTTTCATTAATCCGTCCTGAAAGGTGATTCCGTGCTGTGACCGTGAAATCACCTTTTGGGACTGAATAACACCATGACAGTGACTGAATTCAAGACGAGGGGTCCCAAGAACCCCATGTTGAAAATTTGGTGCCAAAGGTTGAGAAAATGGCTGAGATATTCACATAAGTTGAAAAAAACATTTATGCCATTATACAGCTTACCAGCATTTCTTCAGTCCACGGTCAGCTTTGAAGAGTGCAGGTGTGTTCCCAGTCTACTGAAGATTGTCGCGCTGAGCTCCAGAGGTAAGCATTGAGTGAGGGGGGTGTGAGGAGGTGGGGGTGCGTAGAGGGTAGGTGCGGTTTGGGGGGGGGCAAGAAACTCAATGAGGGACCATTTTCTTTTTAACAGGATATTAAAAAGAAAAAGACAACTTGGGATGCTTTTGGCACACTGGGGTGGGCTCCCAGCATGCCACCTGGGTGTTTGTTGGGGGGACTGGGGCCAACGGTGATTGGGCACCCCTGTCGGCCATACAGTGTGCTGGTGGAGGAAGCACATGAGCAGAGGGGTATTGGGCACCCCCTCAGCACAGAACAAATGGGGTGGGCATCATGCCTAGGGGGATTGGGCTACCCCTTCAGGAAATGAACTGGGGAAGGGGCATACTGACAGGGGGATTGGGTACCCCCATCTGCTTTAACAGGGACTGAAAGAGGTGGTGGCTATCTGTTGGCTTCGTGGGGACTGTGAGAGGCTGACAGAGAAGCCGCCACCACGTTTATTGAAAGGGACACTGGACAATGCAGCTGTAATTGGCTGCTGCAGTCAGGGACTGCCCAACAAAAACAGCTGATTGTTGATGAAGGGGAGCTCCCTGATTGCAGCAGCCTGTTTGTTTCAAGTTGGTGGCAAGCTACACTACTGCTGTTATGGACAGCGTAATCCTCTATTGGTGCCACACAGACCAGCCCCAAAATGGCCTGCCTACATTGGCAACAACACTGCCGCACCTCCACAACTCACTACTGCAGCAAGCAGCCCCAATATGTTTCTTGCATGTGCATGCAACCAAACATAAAAATTAATAAGGTATTTTGGTAATGTGAATGAAACAAAACCAGCACCACTGCAGACTCGTGCGCAATAAAGGTTTTTATTAAATGAATGTAAAAAAGGATGAATTGCCTGCAACAAGCCGACAAGTGGCAGCGATGCAAAAACTCTGACCGGTTTCGCAGCTAGTGCGTCATCAGGGGGATGGTTTATTAACACAATGAAACAGATTAAATAGTGGTTTTCTTAAAAAGACAGTGTGTACTTACAAAAAATGCTTCACAAATAATATTCTACATATTTTTTCTTCCTTTTCTTCATGTGCACATCCTTAACCATATATGTGTGTGTATATATATATATATATATATATATATATATATATATATATATATATATATATATATATATATATATATATATATAACGTAGACTTTGATGGCAGATAAGGACCGCTTGGCCCATCTAGTCTGCCCATTTCCCTACCTACAGGATAGGCCCAGATCCTAGCTAACCAACAGCCTATTTCTTCCTCCCCCCCACAAGAATTGCCTTATGTCTGTCCCATGCACTCTTGAATTCTCCCACAGTTTTAGACCCACAACTTCCTCAGGAAGGCTGTTCCATGCATCCACTACCCTCTCTGTGAAATAATACTTCCTCACATTGCCCCTGAACCGCCTCCTTCTATCTTTTAAATTGTGTCCCTTGTTATTGCAAGTCTCTTTTCTGAAAGATGCTACCCTCTTGACTTTGTTGATTCCACTGAGGTACTTAAAAGTTTCTATCATGTCCCCCCTCTTCCTTCTTTCCTCAAGGGTATACATATTAAGCTCCTTTAGTCTCTCCTCATATGGCTTTTCTTGCAGACCCTGCACCATTTTAGTTGCCCTCCTCTGGACTATCTCTATCCTGTCTATGTCCTTGTGGAGATAGGGTCTCCAGAACTGGACACAATACTCCAGATGGGGTCTCACCAACTGTCTGTACAGAGGGATAACAACTTCTTGTTTTCTGCTGCTGATGCCTCTCCCTATACATCCCAGTATACCCCCAGCCCTCTTTACTGCCTTCTCACATTACTTGCTAACCTTAAGGTCATCTGATATGATTACCCCCAGATTCCCTTTCCTTTTTGTTGTTGTTACTACCTCCCCACCCATTGTGTATTCTTCCCCTGGTTCTTGTTTCCCAGGTGCATTATTTGCACTTCTTTGCACTGAATCCTAGCTGCCATACTTCTGACCATTCCTCCAACCTTGCCAAGTCCTTTTCATCCTTTCCACGCCTCCTTGTGTATCAACCCTGTTGCAGATCTTTGTGTCATCTGCAAAAGGCATACTTTCCTTCAGTCCCTCTGCAATGTCACTGATGAAGACATTAAAAGGACTGGACCCAATACTGCAACCCTGCGGTACCCCACTAGTAACCCCTCTTTCTTCAGAGTGGACACCATTTACAATTACCTTCTGTGTCCTGTTGTGCAGCCAATGTTTACGTAGGCTACCACCCTGGAACCCACTCCCAGCCTGGTTAATTTGACTATTAATCTTTGTGTGGGACTGTGTCAAATGCCTTGCTAAAGTCTAGGTAGGCCATGTCCACAGCCCTCCCTGGTCTACTACTTTGGTCACCCAGTCAAAGAAATCTATTAGATCTGTCTGACATGACCTCCCGCTGTGAACCCATGCTGCTTGGGTCCTGTGCTCCACTGGCCTCTAGGTACTCAACTATTCTTTCCTTCAGAAGTGACTCCATCACTTTCCTCACCACAGAGGTCAGACTGACAGGTCTGTGTTTCTGCCTCTGTCTTGGTCCCACTTTTGTGAAGGGGAATCACATCCGCCTTCCTCAAGTCCTCAGGTACTACACCATCCTCCCATGATTTATTAAAAGAGGAGCCAGTGGTTTCACTAGTTCTCCTTTAATTTTTTAGAATTCTGGGTGAATTCCATCAGGACCCATTGCTTTGTCCACCTTCAGTTTTAGGAGTTCTTGCAGAACCTTTCTTCTGTGAAAGGACTGGGATCGACCCCCCTATCAAGAGTGCTTCTGTTAATTGGATTAGGCACTTCCCCCTCCTCTTTTGTGAATCCTGAGCAGAAACATTCATTCAGTATCCCTGCTTTTTCACTGTCCCCCTCTGCCCACCCACCGTTCATTCTATTTAGCCTCACTATCTCTCCCTTTGTCTTTCTACGCTCACTGATGTACCTATAAAAGGTTTTATCCCCCTTCTTAACTGAGTTGGCTGTCTCTTCGTCAGTTTGGGCCTTTGCTATTCTGACTTCCCTCCCTGCTTCCTTCTGCCTTAACTGGTACAGCTGTCTGTCCTGCTCCTTCTGTGTTTCCTTATACTTCCGGAATACTATCTTTTTCTTCCTAACTTTCACAGCCACCCCTTTTGAGAATCATAGTGACTTTTTCTTTCATTTTGATTTGTTTATTTGCTTCACACAAAGGCGTTGCCTCTGTGATAGCAGTTTTGATGATTCCCCATTGTTGCTCCACACCTCCTTCTAGCCTGTTTGCTAGTGCTTTTCTGAGGCACTCTCATCTTGCCAAAGTCAGCCCTCCTAAAGTCCAGTACCCTCACTTTTGTATGGCTTGACTCTGTAGCTGAGTTTAACTTGAACCACACTGTTTGATGGTCACTTGTCCCCAGATGGCAACCCACTTCTAGATCTGAGATCCTCTCACTGCCCCCATTTGAGATTATGAGGTCTAAGATTGCTCCCTCACAAGTGGGTTATGAAACTAGCTGTCTAAGGCCTGCCACAATTTTTTTTTGTTTTGTTTGTTAGTTTTTTTTACCCTAAATTAAAGGTCCAAGTACAAAAGTTCTTCTTCTATAGTCCCAGTAGAGAAGTTCAGTCACACAGCAGTCCTTTCTCCTGGTGTCTTCTGCCAAGCTATTAGCAGAATCTTTCTAAGGCAGTCTTTAAATGTAGCTTCCTTCTAGCTAAGCCACTCCCCCTACTTACTAGATATTTGTACAAGTAATTTAAACCTCACAGCTGTTAGGTCCTTTCAATCACCTGAGATTTACACCTAGATAACTGTTCAGATACCCATTCAGTTCAGTTAACCCAGACAAACACACACTTTTTTTTTGTTTTGTTTGTTAGTTTTTTTTTACCCTAAATTAAAGGTCCAAGTACAAAAGTTCTTCTTCTTTAGTCCCAGTAGAGAAGTTCAGTCACACAGCAGTCCTTTCTTCTGGTGTCTTCTGCCAAGCTATTAGCAGAATCTTTCTAAGGCAGTCTTTAAATGTAGCTTCCTTCTAGCTAAGCCACTCCCCCTACTTACTAGATCTTTCATAAGTAATTTAAACCTCACAGCTATTAGGTCCTTTCAATCACCTGAGATTTACACCTAGATAACTGTTCAGATACCCATTCAGTTCAGTTAACCCAGACAAACTCACACTTTTTTTTTGTTTTGTTTGTTAGTTTTTTTTACCCTAAATTAAAGGTCCAAGTACAAAAGTTCTTCTTCTTTAGTCCCAGTAGAGAAGCTCAGTCACACAGCAGTCCTTTCTCCTGGTGTCTTCTGCCAAGCTATTAGCAGAATCTTTTTAAAGCAGTCTTTAAATGTAGCTTCCTTCTAGCTAAGCCACTCCCCCTACTTACTAAATCTTTCTACAAGTAATTTAAACCTCACAGCTATTAGGGTCTTTCAATCACCTGAGATTTACACCTAGATAACTGTTCAGATACCCATTCAGTTCAGTTAACCCAGACAAACACACAATTTTTTTTTTGTTTTGTTTGTTAGTTTTTTTACCCTAAATTAAAGGTCCAAGTACAAAAGTTCTTCTTCTTTAGTCCCAGTAGAGAAGTTCAGTCACACAGCAGTCCTTTCTCCTGATGTCTTCTGCCAAGCTATAAATATATATTTACTACTGCCACCACCAAATATTTACTGAGGTACA
This sequence comes from Neoceratodus forsteri, assembly GCA_016271365.2. Classification (NCBI taxonomy): domain Eukaryota; kingdom Metazoa; phylum Chordata; order Ceratodontiformes; family Ceratodontidae; genus Neoceratodus; species Neoceratodus forsteri. Next base: position 356,356,968 of record CM028136.1, on the reverse strand, counting down.
TCAAGAGTGAGCTACATAACATTTGTTAAAAATCAAATATAGACATATCTATACTAAGAGACTATCTCTCATTATTCAAATAACATTAGAGATACAAGACAAAAAAAGAGATATGAAGAAGTTCTTTCAAATGAAATATAGGGGACTTTGGTCTAATTTGAAGTTCAACCAAAATAATCCATATTTAAGAAAATATTGTATTGTCTTTTGTTGTACAATGTTCTCTGGAGGTTGATGGTTCAACACAAATCATTAAGAACCTGAAAACAACAACAAAGAGAATAATATTTTTTTTTGTTGAAGTACGTTCACCTAAATGTAACTAATACAACACTTTACTTCCTCATGCATGTCAGCAAGTCAATTCTATCATTGGGGCCAGGTGCATCTAATGCCCCTAGTGTAAATATCCAAAATGATTCCCTATATTTCAACTTTTCTTTAATATTACCACCTCTAGGCCCCATTTTGACCTTTTCTAGTTCACAGAACTTGAAGGTATGACTCCCATTCATTGTCATCATACAATGATTGGCCAGTGCATTTGTAGAAACATCTGCCTGAATTGACCTCAAATGCTCACTAATTCTAACCTTAAAAGGTCTTGTTGTCATTCCAACATAGAACACTGAGCACTCACAAGTTTCCAAATAAACAACATTATTTGTGCTACAGTTGAAACAACAATTCATTAAATAGTTTTTTGTGTTATTGACTGTAGTAAAAGTGTCAGTCTTAAGGATACAGGTACAGAACTTACAGTTGCCACATGGAAAGTTACCATGTGGCAATGGGGGTAACCATGTCTCAGCAGGCAACAAAGGAACCATCCGAGCTTGATAGCTATGGACTAATTTATCTTTCAAATTCAGTCCACATTTATATACCATCCTAGGTCTTTCTTGTACACTGGTTTTTAACAAAGGCTCTGATTCTAATATGTTCCAATTATTATTAAGAACTTGTTCTATCTCCTTTGTATGCCTGGTATATTTTGTAACGAAATGTATCCTCTCACTATTGTCCTGCTCTTGATTTTTCACTTTAAGAAGTTCCTTTCTATCCTTCTCCAGGGCAGTGCCAAGTGCTGTATGTACTGTAATGTTGTTATAGCCCCTAGCTATAAATCTAGTACACATTTCTGAAGCATTAATCAGGAAGTCAGAATCATTACTACAGTTTCTACGTATCCTAAGCATCTGGGCTATGGGAATATTCTTTATCAAATGTTGTGGGTGGCAACTCGTGGCATGTAGTAGTGAATTCCTATCCGTGTCTTTCCTATAAGGATCAGTTGTATAGGTCCCATCTTCCTTTTTTGTTATTATAAGATCCAGGAAGGGAACAGACACAGGATCACATTTCATAGTAAATTTCAAGTTCTTATTACTTGTCTCCAAGTAGGTGACAAGTTGATTAAGCTCCCTTATGTTGCCATGCCACACCATAAATATATCATCAATATAACAGTGCCATATGTCAATCCTATCAAAGAAAGGCTTGACCTGGTCATCGTACACATTATCTATTTCCCATTTTCCCAGATATAGGTTTGCATAACTGAGTGCAAATGTTGCTCCCAACACAGTGCCTTTGATCTGCAAATAGTGTACATCCTAAAAAAGAAAGCAATTGTTAGTTAGCACATGTTCTGCACACTCAAGGAGAAATTATTTTTTCTCATTATGCACCTGTGAGTCTAGATCTAACCAATAGCACAAGGGCCCCAACCCACCATCATGTAGAATATTGGTGTATAAGGAACACACGTCCATTGACATCAATAGCCAGTCCACTTCTGATTGCATTTCCTCCAGGACTTCCAATATATGTGTGGTGTCTCACACATAGGATCTTAACGTGGATATATAACTTTTAATATGTGAATCCACATACCGTGACAGTGGCTCAATCAAAGAACCAATTCCTGCCACTTTTGGTTGTCTTAGAGGATTATGCCAATCTTTATGTATTTTTGGAAGTGTATAAATACTGGCCCTAACAAGTTGTTCCACAGTGAGATAACACATTTCAGTGTGATCAATATTACCTGTAGGTACTGCATGGTACAAAAATAAATATAACTCTTTTTTATATAGCAAAGTAGGATCACTCAAAAGTTGTCTATAGAACGATGTATCATTTAGTTGTTTTTTAATCTCTACTATATATTGTTCTGTGGACATTACCACAATCACACCCCCTTTATCTGCAGGTTTAATTACCAAACTTTTATTATCCATGAGTGATTTTAATGCCACTGATTCCGATTTAGTCATGTTGACAAAGGTGGGTCTACTGTCTTTTTTAAAAATGGCCGTAAACCCCTGCTCACAGGCACATTCAAAAACCCTCACTGTATCATTGTAAGGTGGCAGAAAAGTAGAAGGTGGCTTAAAGGGCCTTACCCCTTGTCCAAAGACAGAAGTACTATTTTTCTGGCTGTCCAAATGAGGATTTCCACAACACATCCTATTTCTTTCAAAAAGGACCTTCAAGTTAAGATTCTGAGTGAATCTATGAAGATCCACATAAATTTCAAATGGTTGTGAGTCTGCTGTATTTACGAAAGACAATCCTTTCTGTAAAACTGATATCTTGTCAGATGTAAGGTCAATCCCAGAGATGTTGATAACAACATTTTCAAAGTCACTATTTATTTCTTCTTTCCATGAAATCTTCCTCCTACATTTCTGTCTGCCCCTCCTGGTCAGTTTATTTGGTTGGTCTGAGGCGATGGCATGATCTGTAGTTGGCATCTCAATAACCTCACCTCCCTCTGTTGTTGTTGGGGCTGTGGGGAAGGATCTTGGAAATGCACCACCCATTGTTCATTGTCCCTGCGAGTGTGCACCTCTTCTACTTCTTCCTCTAAAAAAAGCTCCCCTTCAGACTCGCTACTGGAGGTGTATACTGGGGAATGGCTATGAGTTTTAAGGATGTAACGTGGTTGTAGTTCAGATTGGCATGATTGATCTGGGGTTTGATAATTGTTCTTTCCCCTCTTCGTACCTCTGTTCCTTTTGGTATTCCAATCAAATAACCTATTTAGTAGGTAATCTTGTCTATCACACTCAAATTACTTCAATTTAATTTGTTGATCTTATTCTCTTCTTTTAGTACTGTTTCTTTAAGTGACCTCTCAAGCGTTGTAAATTCCGGGTCTCCTTTATAGGTATTAACTATTTCTTCTTTTTTCTGTATATCTCTTTCTACCTCTGGTTGCTGTGAAAGATAATCTTTTATAACAGTCTTAATGAGTAGATCTGTCCCCAATTGAAATGAGGTTCTCCAATCATCTATAAATACAGTTCTATCCCAGCCATAACCCAGTTTATTTAGTACATGCAGTCCTCTAGGTGAGTGTCCAACTTTTAAACACACTTCTAAAGTAATCCTACCCCAGTAATGTCTTCTCCCATGAATAATAGCCCACTGTAGGTCTGTGAATGCACTTTTGATAGTCACTAACCAGACAGGTTCCATCCGAATACCCGGAAGTGGTCCTTCTTCATTTGAATCTATTACAGTCTCTACAAAAGGCACCTCTACTCCCGCAGTAATAAAGATATTCACTTCCAAGCTACCTGAACCCTCTCCAAGTGGCACGTCCGTAAAGTAAGTGGACATTCCTTACAAACAGTAATCAGAAACTGCCGAGGGAAAAAGAAATACAAAGTAAGGGGGAGGAGTGTTAGCCGCAAATGTAAAATGCCGTTTAATAGTCCTGTTCTCCATGTAGCCCCAGGAGAAATAAACAGTGACTTACGCTACGTCACAGTTGCTAACTACAGATGTAGCTCGACTTATGAGCTGCAATACCCCAATAACAATTGCTTTCACCATATACTAGCGGAAAAAAGATATAGCTTAGCAATAGGAAACATGGAGAGGGAAGGCAAACAAAGTAGCTATGTTGCAATATTAAGAAGAAAATTGCCTACTCATGAGTCCCAGCGAGCAAGTCCAAACCAGAATACAAATAGGGCAAAAAACAGCTCTAACTGTGAAGGAATGTGCACGGATCAAGAGTTATGTGAATGAAACAAAACCAGCACCACTCCGGACTTCTGAGCAATAAAGGCTTTTATTAAATTAATGTAAAAAAGGGTGAATTGCCTGCAACAAGCCGACAAGTGGCAGCAATGCAAAAACCCCGATCGGTTTTGCAACTAGTGCGTCATCAGGGGGATGGTCCATTAACACAATGAGACCTATTAAATAGTGGCTTTCTTAAAAAGACAGTGTGTACATACAAAAAATGCCTCACAAAGAATAGTCTATGTATTTTTTCTCCCTTTTCTTCATGTGCACATCCTTAACTATATATATATATATATATATATATATATATATATATATATTTGTTTACTACTTCCACCACCAAATATTTACTGAGGTACATCAAGAGAAAGTTACATAACATTTAGAAGCCCCACTCATTTCACTTGGTGCTCTGCTTTTACCCAATGTTTTAGGTGGGAGAATCTAAGCACAGGGATGTTGTATAACTTGTTCATGGTTAGACAGTGAGTCAGTGGCTGTGGTGAGGCAATACATCAGTTCAGGATAAAAATAATATATGCAATACTTCATTATGCACTCTTTAGCTACCATAAATTTTGAACCTAGATGTTCATTTTTCTTTCCAAATCCTTTTAAATAGTGCCTTATTTCATTTTATGTGTACCAGGTTACAGCTTACATTTTTTTGGCCTGGAGCTAGTCCTTTTGTCCACCTGAGATCTGATATTCAAATGTTTGTGTGGATGCTAACATGTCATTGCCCATGTAAACAGGGGTTTGCATTGGATCCCCATATTCAAAAGGGGCTTTTGCGCAAGCAAAGAGGGATAGTGCCTGTGCAAAACATAATGTAAGCGAGTGGGCAAGGGGTGGGGCGTGGACATGAATAGTCACACTACCCCATAGTCAGTGACTTTGCACTGTGCAAAAGGGTTTAGCATGGTCCTTTTGTGCAGCACAAATATCACCAAACAAAACCCTAACTTAATCCAGGCAACCGTACTGGCTGCCAGAGTTAATACAGCCACCTAGCTAGTTGGCTGCTGTGGCCCTCTGTGGTCCACGGCAGCCCCCCCCCAACAATCACCAGCTCTTAGTAACAGTATAACCCTCCCTGGTGCTAGTGGTCTTCCTTCCCTTTGATTGGCAGCCCATTGTAAAAACTACATGTAACACCTTCCCTGTTGCTACTGGTCCTCCACCAATCACCAGACCATTGTGAAAAACACCCTCCCTGGTGCTAGTGGTGCCCCAAATTGCCAGCAAATTATAAAACTTACAACCCTCCCTGGCAACTGGTGGTCCACCCAAGGGGAGACTTGAGACATGTGCTCCCTGCCTTGACATATGGTAACCGGCTGAGGAGCTGTGAGGAGGGCTGTGTCAGTCATCATATGTACACCTGTAGCACCAAGGATACTGGTAAGGTGATCAGGGGTGTTCAGTTCTGCAGAGGGGACCATTAAATGCCAGGGATTATGGTATTGTGACTGGTGCTACCATGGATTGGTGCCCAGGGGGGACCACTGGACACCAGGGAGGCTTGCAAGTTTTACAGTAGGCTGGCAATAGGGGGGGATCGCTAGCAACAGGGAGAGTATTTTTTACAAAGAGCCAGTGATCGGAGGGAGCAGGGGCCACTAACACCAGGGAGGGTGTGTTTTACAATGGATTGGTGATCAGAGGGAAAGGAGACCACTAGCACCAGGGTAGGTGTGTTTTATAATGGACTGGTGATCGGCAAGAGGGGGACCACTAGCACCAGGGAGGGTTGCACTTGTACTACAGGCTGGCGATCAGGGAGAGGGGAGACCACTAGCAGCAAGGAGAGTTGTACTGGTACTATGGGCTGGCAATCGGAGGTGGGACCACAACACACCAGGGATATCTACACATGTCTGGGACCAAGCAATTGGGGTGGCGGTGCTGTGCTAACCTGCCTCACTACCTATGGAAATGAGCCCATAATAGGCATTAAAAATGGGCCCTTAGTGCCTTGCATGCTGAATGGGATCATTTACATGGGTCCCTTTGAATAATTGCAGAGAGTGCTCTGGTGCTATCCACTCTGGTGGTATACTTTGGGATCCATGTTGGGACAGCGCTACTTGACTTAGCGATGTGCCAGCATGTCCCTATATTCAGCCGAATAGCACCAGTGTACTATTCAACTGAATTTAGCATCATTGGACTCCCAGGCAATCACAAGGTGCAGCGAACAGTTTTGCACTCTGATTTGTGCTCTTTTGAATAGTGGGCCCTTGCTGTCAAATGTAAAGGATTGTGAAATCATTGCAAGAATAAGTACATGAACAACTGATGTTAAAGTGAAAAAGATCCATTTTAATGAAAATGCCTTCTGCAATAAAAAAAAGGCTCTGAAATTCAAATTTGATTGAAATCTTGAGTACAGTAAATGAGGTATTGTAATGCTAACTGTGATTTTTGTTTTTGATAGAAACAATAGAATCTCTATACATACTGAAATAGTCATTGAACAGCTATTTTGTGGGGGTGCTACAGTGTGAGAACTCAAAGTAGCATGATACTAACTAAATATAGTTCATGAACCATAAAATGGTAAATGATTAACAACCAATCATAAAAAAAATATTCTTTTACATTGCCAAGAATCAGTGGACAGGCAGCACTTTCAAATGACTTGCCTGTCCTGAAATATAGCTGTTTTGTCTTATAGATAATTCAGGACAGCAGGATGCTGTGGAAGGAAACAGGACTCAGAAGGGATTGCTTGAAATTGCCCAGCAAGTTGTTTGAATTAGGTAGGTGATTCTAATTAAGGATAAGGGCAGCAGCTGCAGTTGAAATGCTCCATATCAGAAGCTTACATCTTATACTGTACTTGTCTGGCAAGCTTACGTGCAGTGGAGGTGGCATCTAGTGTAATAAGTATTTATAAGATAAAAACTTCTGTTCTCTGTTACAAATAGCTCAGGATAGCAGGAGATAGAAAGGGGCTGTGGAGAGTGGCAGCACTTGAAAGGGATTGCTTGAAATTGTTAGCTGTAATTCGGAGATTCTAGTAAAAGGGTGAGGGTAGTAACGGCAGCTCAAACATGCTTTATTAGCTGTTCACAACTAATACTTGTCTTGGAAGTTTACAAACTGGGGATCTAGTGTGCTAAGTAGAGACAGAAGTGTGTGAAATCCTGTTTTCTCCTATATATAGTTGAGGACTGCAGGAGAGAGGTAGAGGCGTTGGAGATTTGCAGGACTTGAAAAGGATTGCTTGAAATTGAAATTTTTTTGAAATTAGGTAGAGGAGTCAAATTAAAGGGGAACTAACGTTTTGATTTGTCGGTGTAGTTGTGCTGCATCCTTTTCTTTGTTTGCTATTAGGATTTTTTCTAAATTTGCCCACTAGTTTTACGGCCCCGGGATCTCCATGTTTTAATTTTATATTGCCTTTCTTTTTCCTAGATGGTCTACTGTCCCATGTGGCAGTGATGCATCTGAAACCAATAGCCTCATTTACACTGACCAAGCTGTTATACACTGGTGTGGCTCACACTGGCGTCAGGCTGCACCAGGTCATTTTTGAAGTCAGTGGTATACACCACTTAAGGACATTAATTTCCAAACAGGTGTCTTGTGAACTGCACTGTGGGACTCATCCTGCCAGATGTGCCCTGGTACATTATGGTACTAAATTACCCTCAGACAGTGATGTGTGAAGTGACCACTGTTTACACTACACTTGAAAACTCCCACATCACTTCAGCTCCTCTGTCTGGGAGAGGAGCAGAAGAGCTATACCAGTTTGATTCCTGCACAGTTTCAACTCACAAATGGACACCACTATGGCTCTCTAAACCACCTACATCAGTACTAAAATTTCATTGTGAATGGGGCTATAGATTCAGCAAGTGTTAAAGTTTACAGAAGCAGAGCTATCATTTTAAATGCCTCTCCTTATACTGCGAGAACTAATACACTAATTGTCACCTTTGATTCTTTTACATCTCATTTATCTACTTTTTTCCCAAAGAATCTTGATTATAAATGTAGTCAGTACTTTTACCTGTATCATTTTATGATACCTTGATCTCTCTTTTATCATTTATAATTATCACTGTGTATATGCCTCAGTCTTTGCTTATGCCATTGCATGTGCCTCGGATGTGGTATGCTTTGCAAAAGAACTCTTGAGCTCAAAGGTCTTCTGAATACAATAAATAAATTTAAACTAAACTACTGAAGGCTGTCACCATTTGGCAAACACCTGAGGGATAACCGAGTAGGCTGTTATAGCACTGATGGCCTGGGTTGATTTGTATTCTTTTTTATGGCTGTGTGCAGTTTGATGAAACAAAAACAAAATATTTACTCCTGCTGACTAGACCTAGACACATACCTAGAAAACAAAGATTGGATTGGAAATAGTTATTTAGTTTAGGCCAAAAGATCAGGCTCCTAACAACAGACTGCTGCTGCTGCTGCAGCTGTCACTCACTGAATCAGTGGTCCTGGACATATTACTGTTACATGGGACAGGAGGCACTGTAGGAAAAAGAAAAGCAACAAAGTATTCAAGCATGGAGATCCCCAGGGGCAATAAAACTGGCACAAAAATTAAGAAGAAAATCATGACAAACAAAGAAAAGGAAACACTAAGACAATACCCACAAATCAAAACACGCAGCACAACATATGTTTCTGCAAGTTTTGACTGTAGTTCTCTTTTAAGAGATTATCCAGAGCTGTGAAAACTGCTGGTCATGTAACTGCAAGTAGCCAGTAGTGCACTAGTAGTCCAGTATCTAAGTCCAGCAAACTAAAACAACCCTAGGATATGAGAGACCCTAAAACAAGAGGACATCATCTGAAGAGTATTATATTTACAGGGCCTTACTCAGGTCTTCAAGGCACTCATTTCTTCAGCCAGTTAAAGGTATAAGACATTTGGTTCATCCACTGAGGGTACTCTGAATAAGTCATTCATGGTATAACTTTATATTTACTGCAGTCGATGTGGTGCTATGGGTTAGTTTGTATTGAGATCCACTAGTAGGTATCTGGGAAAATTTAACAAAAACATACTGGGATATAGTTCTATAAGCTTTTAAACATAGGGATTTAGGAAAGTTTGAGTTAGCAAGGTAGTATTAGCAAATGGTCTAGCTTAAATCTATTTGAGGTGGAGGTGCAGTCATTTGCATTCAGTTTTATTGTTAGGTATTTGCAAAAGATTATAAGAATCACATCTGAGGTACTGTATAATTGTACCATTTGTAATCTTAAGGGCTGTTGGGGAACAACTTCTGAAAGTAGGGAACCTTATAAAGGAGGATGATATCCCAGGCAAGGATATTTAGTAGGTGGGATTCTGTTTGGGAACAAGCATCATCATGGGCAGAAGGTAGTTGAGGAGGCCTTGGGAGAGGGAATAAGTTACTTGCAAGACCTACAGAACCACACTTCTTCAGTATTATAGTCACTTTTCCCTAAAGGGTCCTCAAATTTCAGATCAGTTATAATGCCCTGATAGGATGACACAAGGTCTTGGATTGCATTCACCCTAGTTTGCTCCTTCACAGAGTGACTCTCAAGGCAGTCCTCTGCTGCATCTAACAATGTCAGGCAATTTTGACCTTTGGCCTCTGGAGTTTTCCAGTCAATATCCATGAGGTTGGAATGTCCTATGAGAATTATTCCCTATTCCAGCCACATTTGTAATTTCATCTTCCAGGTGCTGACCCACCTCCATGGATTGGTTTAGGGGTAGGAAGATGATGCCAATCCTCAGGCTCCCACCCCTGTTCTTTGACACTGTGTCATAAGGACTTTACCTCTGCTCAACCTTTACATGGTAACATACATAGTAGCATACATACATAGTAACTTACATAGTAGCATGGTAACATTGTAAAGATTAGATGGAAAGTAGACTCAATTAGACTTCGAGTCCATATCCCATTTCTCAATGGTCAATATACCTCTACATCCCTCTGTGTCAGAAATCTGTTATCTATTTTTGAAAAGGTTTGTTAAGCTGGAAGATATAATATTCTCCAAAAGGTTATTCCATGCTTCTACCACACTCTGAGTAAAGAGTCCCCTTCTTCATTCTGTATTGAACCTACTGCCCCTAAGTTGGAAAATTACTGTATTCAAATTGTTAACTTTTTAATACACCAATACTCCTGGTGGCCTAGTAAACCATGATTAAATATTGTCATGAGGACCCCCACTCTGTAATCAGCCACACCCACACCTCTTTAATGGTTCAATAATCAAAGTTTATTAGGTAGATTCTCAATTCCAGGTTTTACCACATTTCGTTTTCCATCAGCACCACCACCATATTAATATTTACATACGTTCTTTTCTGGGGTTTGCCCTTTAATTTCAATTTCCATATTTTCACTAACATATGTATACACAACTTCAATGCTTTGCTCTTTTTGGGCCTGGCTGTACCTAGCCCAATGCCCCCATCACTATCATATTCTTCTTTCTGGGCTTAGGTGTCCCACCTGATCCCTCCCAGCCCTGTCCCCCTTGCGGTGAATACCCATAGGGAGCCCTCACATGCCCTACCCCTATTCAGCTGGGCCCCCCTTTTTTCCCCTCTAGCCCAAATAGTCTGACCTCCTGTCCTACCTATTGGGCTTCCCCCATTAAAAACTAGCGAACATGCCTCCAAAACCTTGCCACTTTTTGACCACCTCCCTTATTGCCCCTTTCAGTGCCGTATTCCCCATTACAGACATGTGTACCCTGTCTGCTCTGCACATTCCTGGCATGTCATTCATTATTAGGTCATGCTTAATGTAGAGGCCCCCAACTCTCCTGGCCCAATCTGCCAATAACTGTTAACCCTTTTTCGGGCCTTGTCCACCACCAAGACATTCCTAGCATGCCTCCATCATTTGCGTGGTATTATTTCCAACCACGCCAGCATTGCCCATGGCCACCATGAATGCACCATCTCCAAGTCCTTTAAGATTCTGTGTACCAACTCCACCCATGGTAGGCTGCCCAGGTCATTCCTGCCTACATGAATAATGATCAAGCTGGGTGCCAACAGGACTCTGCTGCTCTTCTCCAGTAATGGTAGCAGCTGCCGCCATTTTAGATCCCTCTGCCCTTACCATTCTATCAATGTCTTTTTTGGATCCTGTCCCAGCTGTCGACCCCCTCTCATGTTGACCCCCTACTGATCCGCCCATTCATAAATGAATGGCCGAAAATCCACATCACCCTGCGATGTCCAGCCCCTGTAAGACAGGAAAATAGATATATTTGAAGTCACTTTTGATCATAACTTTTATAAGCCTGGAGGACCACCTGCCCACCCTTTTCACCTTGGAGGTGGTGCCCTTCAGCATGGCCACCTCTGAGGCAGCACCAGTCCTGAGGGAGTGTGAAGCAAACCTTGTTGGATCCTCACCCAGGAAACCCATGCCTTTCTTGAGAACCGCTGTCACTGGGTCTCCATTCCCATGCCTAAAGAAACTACCCTCTCCTTGAGGTCATGTCACAACATAATCATTTATGGCTTGTCATACCATCTCTCCCCCGGCCTGAGCCTGAGCAAGCTCCACCTGACTCCCTCATCCAGCTTGATCGATCTTGGAATGTCTAAGCCAAACTGTGATCTTATCTGCTGCCCATGATATGTCCTGGTCTTGTAGCCCACCCTGCCTGTCCCCTTTTTTACTAGCCACCACCTCACTAATCCAGAATGCCCCTGCCTGCATCACCAAAAATATTGTTGTAGACAACCAGGCCTCATACACTGAGGAACATACACGTGGTAGGCATAGTAGCAAACATCCCAGCAATTCCCGTTGATGGGTCTGTGTTTGTCCAACTGCTGACCCTGTATCCTAATCCACCCCTGCTGCATTACGAGTATGGCTGTAGCTCTTGTGGCGACCATCAACCCTGAAATTGGCAGACCATTCCAATGCTCACTAGGTGTATCCCAATGGTGGCCCTTGCCAATGCCCCTTCCCATTTTTCTATCATATACCACATGACCTGTGTTTCAGACACTGGGCCACTTACCTCCAGCCCCGGCCTCTCCCAGAATGCCTGGAAGCTCCCCCACACTGCTTCTTATGCCCTCAGCATGTTAGGGGCCCAAGCACTCTGAAAAAGTAGCTGGGCTTGGTCCATCCAATTTTCCACATGCATGCTGGTACCTGTGTTCTCTGTTTGGCCACCTTCGGAGCTAAGGCTTGGAACATGTCCAACTGCAAACATGAAAGGCTGTCAGCTATGTCATTCTTAGCCCCTTCCACATGCCTGGCCTTAAAAAATAAGTTCAGCCTCAACCCCTCCAACACAAGCATGCATGCCACCCTCTGAATCGCTTATGTGGACCCAGACTGTCGATTTATGACCTATACCACCGGCATGTTATTGTACCTGAAAACCACCCTTTTATTTTTAAATCATGCACTTCATACCACTAGAGCAACCCATATGGGGAATGCCTCCAGGAACATGATGTCCTTCATCAGGCCCATCTCTACCCATTGTGCTGGCCAGGCTTCTGAAATCCATTCCCCCTGGTAATATGCTCCCATGCCCAAACCACCAGCTGCATCCGTGAACAGCTCCAGGTCCTCCCCTGCTACCTATCTGTCCTGCCAAAATGTTACCCCATTATATTCTTGCAGGAAGATTTCCCATGCCTAGAAGTCCTACCATATCCCTTTGCTAATGTCCATCAAGTGGTGGGGAAGCTTAGCCTTAGTGGACGCCCTGGTGTGGTGTCTGGTGAACACCCTCCCAGGGACTGTTGCTCTGCAGGTGAAGTTCATACACTCTAGTACCTGCTGTATTGTTTTAAGCTGCACCCTCCTCTGCCCTTTATTGTCCAGATGAGCCCCTTCAACTTGTCCATCTTGTTGGCTGGGAGTCTGTAGCATTTTTGGTTCAGATGCAGCTAAATCCCCAGGAATTCCAACTGTCTGTTAGGCCCATCAGTCTTGTCCATTGCCAGAGGAACTCCCACCTCTTCACACAGTGCCTCAAACCCCCTAAACATGTCCTGCATACTTTCCATGCCCTCCCCTATGAACAAAAAGTCGTCAAGGTAATGGACCACTGCCCCCTACCCATGTTGTACCATAAACACTCATTGCAGCCAGGTTCTGAATACCTCAAAAGTGGGGCAAGCCACCAAGCATCCCATGGGCATAGCTTTGTTGAAATAGTACCTCCCCTGAAATTAGTAGCAGCTGAAAAGCAGATTCAATGTCCATTTTTGCTACCCATACCCCCTTTTTACCCTGGATCAGGTCCACTGCATTGTCTAAAGTGGCATATGATACTGTGCTCCTCTCTGGTGCAATCACATCATTAACCGAGTTCCCCTCTGGGTACAACAGGTGGTGAATCAGCCTGTACTCCCTGATGCCTTCTTAGGCACAATGCCCAGTGGTGAGACTGTGAGGTTTGCGAACAGTGGGGCCTTGAAAGGGCCTTCTATTCACCCTGCCTCCACCTACTTCCTGATCTTACTCTCCACCGTCTCTTCCTTTCCCGATATGGATGCTAGGTCCTTTGCCCCATGGCCTTCCTAATCCCCAAATAATATAAATTAAACCCCTCATAAAACCCTTGCTCAGAATCAACCCTGCCCCGCTATTGGGGTAGTCCCTGGTCCAAGCTGCCACTATCCATGCCCAGATTGGGACAGAGCCATGGAAAAATTTGCCCCTTTGCCCACCCTTGCCCTTAGCATCTCCCGTAACTCCCTGCCACTGGAAGTTCCCCCCTTGCCTGCTGTATCCCCCCCGGCCCAACGAGACCTACCCAAAAGAATTGTCCCTGGGAGGGGCCAATCTGGCTGTCCCCGTGAGTTCTACAGCTGTGCACCAGGTGCATGCCCCCACAACCTGAACACACATGCTTATACTTGCAGTTAGTCCACGTGCAGTTCACTTTGTTAAATGCCCAGCAGGTCTTTGCCCCTGCCCCCCAGTGGCCTTCTTTCTCTCATTCTCCGACCCTCCTTTCGCTGACAAGGTCCTAACCCACAACTTGGACAAAGTAACATCCCACCTAACATCGCTGTGCAACGCTACCCTTTGCCTGAACTTTCCATCATATATAAGCCACCCATACCCACTCTTGACCATGTATGCATCCCTAATAATGGCTCAGTAGGTAAGCAATGGGATGGCCAGCTCAGTTTTTTTCTGTAACATTATGGTGCTAAAATGCATAAATCCCTCCATCTAGGCCCCAAAGGTTTTTCCTTTATAGCTAATATCCCAGCTAGTTTTCCCCACTATGGCGAGAGCCACTGCCATCTCTGAGTTGCCCACTGACACCTTCTGCTCATACTTTTTTGCTGTATCTTTGTCAATTAAAGCAAACATGCCCGCATATTCCCCTTTCCATATTTTTCCCTTGAAAGACTGTGAACCATGACCTCCAATGGCCATCCCAGGTGGCCACCCATAACTAGCCTTACTGCTCCCTTCTCCAGCTGCAGCCCCTTCAGCAGCTTTGTCCGATTTCTTCCCCTCCTTCAATTCTTTCCATACCTTGTCTACCTCCTCTCAACGCTTTCCCCTTGTTTATGCATAATGCTTGTAAGGTAATCCTTCAAACTGCCCTCCACCTACAGGTCTACCACAGGTGCCTTACCTTCCTCTGGCTAAGGCTCACCATCCTTGTCTGGGTTACCCCTGGTAAGCCTCTTGTTGGGTCTCTCCTTGCGAGCAGACAGGTTCTTTCGCTTGTCCACCTTCTTCTCCTTCTCCTCCGCCCTTGACTCAGTTATGATGTCTTGTACTTGCTTCATCAGCTCTGCTGCTTTCTGTACCAGTAACTCCCTGGTCTTCTGCTTAGGAACCTTCTTTGGAGCCATTCTGGAAAGGAAAAATGAAATTGTGAGCCTGATGTCCCCTGGGCTCCCCAGGTGTACTGGGTCAGCCTCAGCCCAACCTCTGATGCACAAACCCTAACTCCTCCCTCCCCTTTTCTTTTTTTTTTTGTTACCACTACCCCTCCCCGGCCTTGCCTCACTGCCATGCTGCCTCCCCAGCCTGGGTTGGCACAAGCCCACTGCGGGTAAGCATAGGCCCTGTTCTTCCAACAGCCCCCCTCCCTCCGTGCATTTTGATGGGGGTAACTGGATTGCCCAAGGCCTCTTTGCTTAGGCTCACAAGCCATGATTTCGAGGTTGACTATGTAAGGAGCCCCATCCCCCTGGTCCAGCCCCAGCCCATTATGGTCTATCCAGGCCGAGGCCTCCCCCTCCCTGCCTATAATCCCCCACTCAGCTCACCAAAAATGCCCTTGTGTTGTCCTTTTTTTCTGTTTGTTTACCCAGTACCTGGTATGTTCCAAGACCCACTTCAGGGTCCGGATAATTCTGGACCGGTGTCCCCTCACCCATGTAGGTCACCATTTATTTTATAATTTTATTTTTTTGGGATTAATTTTCTTTCTCATCAGCTTCCTGATGCCCTTACTCAGAAGGCTAGAAACCATGGGACCTGTGGCTTGCTACCTAACAGCCAAGCAATGCATAAATGTGCACCTCCTGCCTTGCTTTCTTCCGGAATGCTCCAGCTTAGCCCCTTCCCCACCACCAGCAGCCTTAGCCACCGTGTGTTCTACATCTAGAACTGCCCACAATTGTGGTTCCATTGGCAAAATACTGACCCCCAAGATGGGCTGAGCCTCGAGTCCTTCAGCCTCCCATTAGTAGATCCCAGGCCCCATCCATGGGTCAACCACACAGCAATCTCCTAGGCCATGCTTTGTGGTCCAAAGCCCCCACCACCACCTCTCAGGCCCTTGCTCAACCTTGCACTCCTGGGCCCATCACTCTTACTAGCTCAAGCATTGGGTAGCTCCACTGCATCCCCCTGGCTTCTTTCTAGTGCATACTGGCCCCCTGTGAGGCCAACAGGTGCTATGTGTTCTGGCATTCCTACCCGACAGCCGACATGTGCACTGGCATTCTCACTGCTTGTGCTCACAGTGGGCCAACATGAGTGACCTTGTGTACTGCGATGACCCTCCTGTCTATGGGCCCTACTGGCCACTCAGCCCCCACCTACCCTTGTAGTCTGGTACATGCTCTCACCTTTCCCCTGGCCCCGCACCCCATGCCTCCCCTGACCAAAAAAGGATGCGATCCCTCCACGTCCAGCAACTCGACCAAAAGAAACAAACAAAAAACAAAGGACACTAAAAGGAGCAAAAAAGGACACCATCCTTTACTCGCCAAGCAAACTCAGCCAAGGGGAGCAGAAGAAATAAATACCTGCCTCCCCAGTGGTTCTTCATGCTTCCTGGGCCCAAACAGGCCATGTGGCCTATCGCCCCATGTGGCATGGCATCCTCTCTCACTCTCTCGATCCCCAGCCCCAGCGCCTAATGCAGCCCAAAGCGGAAGGACACCATCCTTCCAGGATGCTCCCCTGCCACTAGAAGCCAACAAAAACTGATCTTTTTTTTTTTTTATTCATTTTCTGACAGACTCACCCTTCTCTTCCACCTCCTGTGGTGGCTTGGCGTGCCCCATGCTCTTCCATGGGTGAATCCAGCTTGCTTCCCTTGCTCCAAACTACCCCTTGCAAAAAGCCTGTTCCAGATGCCACTTCCAGCACTGTACCTCCTGCTGTTTCTTACCTTGGACCCTTACCTGCACAGGCCCTCATCAGGCAAAACATCACACAGGCATCATCATATTACCAACATATGCTAACAGAGGTATCTATTAAAAGGGAACTGCAGCAATATGAAAAATAAACAGCACACAGTTAGCTTACATGACCCAAGAAAATCAAATGCCCAGTTTGTTATAGCATTAAAAAATCTTAACCCAAATACCACCTTAGTATCATAGGCCAAGCAAGCCTGCATACACATCTTACCTAGAACCAGTTGAGAGTCTACCTCTCTTCAGTCATTTGTTCAGAAGTTCTGTATATTAAAACAGCTGCAGGAGAGAGATGGATTTTCTCTTCCTGCAGCTCCTTTTCTTCCCATAGGCTACCCCTCCACTGGACCCCCCCCATCCAGTCACCTTACCTGTCTATCAGCCTAAGTCTGCCCCTTTTCTCTGACCTCATTCCTCCTACCTCAGTGATGTCATTCTCCCTGCCCTTCCCTTCCTACTCCTAGCTACTTGACCTCTACCCTCTTCCCCCCACCTTTTTTGTCCCCTTGCTAATCCCAGAGGGGCCAATGACAACTTCTTTTCTCTCATTCTCTTTCTCTCCAGGCTGTCTCTCTTGTAACTTGGACACCTCAAGCGCAACCCCTGTCTGATCAATCTTCTCTACAACCTCTCAAGTTTGTTAATACCCCCTCTCTGTGATGGTCTCCCAAACAGACTGCTGTTGTTTATATGCAGTATCACCATTGCCCAATACAGTGGCATGAGCACATTACTTGATCTTGATCGGGAACTTATTTTCCCTATTATATAGCCCCATATTCCGGTGAACTTCTTAATTACCTTGCATACTGGGTACTAGAATGAACTGTTTGTTATTATCCTCAGATCCTTTTCCTTATCTGTTTTTTTGGTCTACTTCTGTTATTTAACAAAATGCATACATGCATAACCATGCACTGTCAGCATTAAAGTGCATCTTTCATCTTTCATCCTGGTCCCCTACTTAGTATAAATCTCTCTGCAACTCAGTATAATTTTTAATTCTTTCTACAGTACTGACAGTGTTAACATTGTCCACCAACTTCATCACCCATTATTTACAGTTGTTATCCATGTCGCTGATGAAGACATTAAAAAGCAGTGGAACCAACACTGACCCCTGTGGAACCTCATTTGACAACTCATCCCATTCTAATAGTGTTCCATTTTTTCTTTCACTTTGCCTTCTGCTAGTCAAATTGCAACCCAGTTTACAAGATATCTTAGGACACCCAACTGGTTTACTTTTCACATAACTGTTTATGGGGTACTGTGTAAAATGCTTTTTCTCAACTTCATATACAGTAGATCATGTCAACTGGTTTGTCTTCATCCAGTGCTTTGGTGATATTTTCAAAAAATTTATTAAGTTGTTTTCACATGATCTACCACTAATCCATGCTGATCCCAGTCCTCATTTCATATACGGTTCAGAAATCCCATTATTTTTTTTTTATGGTCATGTTTTCCTTGAGTCTGATAGAATGTCTGACATACACTGCCACTCTCCTCCCTTTTATTTACTTTATTGGTCCTAAACAGGGCATAGCCATGGACTATGAGGACCCAGCTGTCATTCTGCATTACCCATGTATCTTTGATAACTATACCATCTTGCTCATTTGCAGCTACTGTACAGTTGCCAATAGAGCTACTGCCTTATTACCCAAGCTTCTTGCACGTGCACTTTCTTTCTCCCAATTATTCTTCTGATATTGCCCTCCCCTCATACCCTGGATCTTTTTTTTCCCTATATAAATATTATAGAAAAAGTGATTGTTCCTAATCAATTATTGTGCTATCTTCCCCTGTGGCATGAGATAGCCATTTTCTTTTATGTGTGTCTCATTCACAGTTGCTCCAGAAAGTGGTACATTCAATGTTTTTCTTAGTAAATTCTAAAACAATTATTGTCCCTGGTAATCTATAATTTATTACTGGGCCCCCAAATGATACTTTTATGCCTATGAGTGGTTTCACTTACATTTGTAGGGCATCCAAACCATGACGCAAATGAAATCCTAAAAAATAGTGCTGTACAGATACTATGTGGTTAGTTTACGGTAGTTGGGACAGTGTACACTATCCACAGATATGAATAAGAGCACTTTCCCAATCCATTATCTGGGTTTAAATGGATTGGATAGTTTGAATATTAATCTGGGCCATTCAGAAAGCATTATACTTTAAATAGCACACTATCTGCAAATCCTTACTAAAAATGCAAGTGAAATCACTAATATAGCCGTGAGATTGATGTTGGAGGGCCCATTAAAGTATATATAAGAGAACGTAAGTTTCGTAATTCTATACTTCTAAAGTCAGTTGTCATATTCAGCATGACAGAGCAAACACAGTATGTTCATTTATGTGAAAGAAGCAGGATTTAATCTGCCCTTCATTACATCATGCATAATTTCTTTCTTTCTTTCTTTCTTTCTTTCCTTCTTTCTTTCTTTCTTTCTTTCTTTCTTTCTTTCTCCCTTCATATATACACTCATGCTCTACCACATACAAGCTAAAGTTCTGCCCCTTCACAAGTGATGTTGTGTGAAGATTCTGCTGTTTTTTTTTATTTCAAAGCTGGTTTCAGTGCTGCAGCACACATTGTGATATGATCAGCACTGTGAAAGCTGCTCTATAATTGCTTCAGCATTCCACTGTGGTGACTGTAACCCTAAAGATATCCATTGTGACAACAGTAACAACAGCAAATGTTTGATATGTTGCTGTTTCTGATGTCATTAGCCAATATATCTTTCTTATCTTGTCAATTTTTCCTTCACTCCTGTTGTGTGCATGTTTGTGGCTGTGCATGGATATGTGTGTGTGTGTGTGTGTGTGTGTGTGTGTGTGTGTGTGTTTGCATGTGTATAGCTAGATGTATATGTGTGTGTATGTATATATATATATTTATATATATATATATATATATATATATATGTATATATATATATAGTAGGTATATGTATATGGTACATATGCATATATTGTGTAAGTAACAACAGATAGAGAGATAGATTGATAGATAGATAGATACAGTAGATAGATACTCCTTCCATAGCCTCCCCAATTGACCATCACCTAAACTGCAGATGGATTTTAATTCTTGCACTTTGTTCTGATTGTACTCACAGCTGCTTCTCATCTGATTGTATGTTTGTGCCTTTCCTGATTACCAAAATTTTAAATAAATAAATAAAAATATAGACATATATATCAAAAAACTACATTAATGTTCATTAGGGTTGCTACAGCACAAAATGCAAACTACACAAATGTTGGAAATGAACTATTAGGATTGCAAACAAAATGCCCACAAAGTTTGAAAATGTCCGATTAGTGTTCTTATCCTTAACATCCACCCTACCACATCCCCTACCCTCATGACCCAAGGACAGTCTACAAGCACAAGGCCACAGATGAAAGGTATTGTACCGCATACAGGGTCAACATATAAAAAATTATATATAATAATAATAAAGTTTATTTATAGGGTGCCTTATCAATAACCAAGGCACCTTACAGTTAAAACAAAACAAACATCAATAACATCAACATTAAAATAACAGTACACCCGAGAAAAAAAAATCAGTTACCGAAGGCCTGGTGCCACAAGTACATTTTTAATGATTGCTTAAATCCCTCTACATTACATTACATTATATAGCAGCCCTTAATCTCTCCCTTCCCATACTCTCAGAACCAATTGGCAAAGTACTAGTCCAGAGTCATGCCACACAGGTCTGGTGTTTCATACATATTGTAGATCTGTAATTAGGATGCTTTTTGTATGTGTTTTTGTGAAGGTTTACATCTATATAGGTTCCCTTGATGAAGCCTGGTCAAGGGTGAATGTGCATGGCATTTTTTCATTATGCTGTAGTAATAAACTTTTTTCGTACTTGCCACATTGGTGTGTGCATCCACCTTTCATTTTCCAGTTAGTATTTTGTGGACAGCACCTTCAGGAAACACAGCTTCCATATACCATTTTTATGTTTGCTTGCACACATGTGCAAGAAACATAGTGCCATCATCTGAGTTTTCAGAGGTGTGGCAGCCATCTTCCAATTCAGTCAGTGTGTTTGCAGGCGTGGCCGCAGTTCTCCAATGAACGCTGCAGCTGTCTATGACAGCAGTTGAAGATTCAGTGGCCATACAGTTGAAAGGGAGAGCTACGCTTCAGTAAGCAGCGATAAGATATTGTGTGCTCATGCTAGCTCCCCCCACACACACATACATGCATACTGCATACTCGTGCTCCCCCCCCACGCTCACACTGTATAGCCAACAGGGGTGCCCAATCCCCCATTGGCTGTGCTGCGTCCCCCCAACAGAGTTACAGATGCCATGCTGGGAGCCCACCCCAGCATGGCAACAGATTTTATGGTCGATGGTGTTGCCCAATCCCCTGTTGACTCCACTGTCCCCCACCAAGAGACTACAGGGTGCCATGCTGGGAGCCCACCCCAGTGTGGCAACAGATCGTATGGCTGATGGGGTGCCCAATCCCCCATCAGCTCCACTTTCTCCCCCCTAGAGACTACAGGGTGCCACGCTGGGAGCCCACCCCAGTGTGGCAACAGATCATATGGCCAACGGGGGGTACCCAATCCCCCGTTGGCTCCACAGCCCCCCAAACAGTCTTCCAGCTGACACACTGGGAGCCCACCCCAGCATGGCAAACATCCCACATCATCTAAGTAAAAAAAAAAAAAAAAAAGAAACCTGAAAGAAAAAACCTTCCCTCGCTGACTATCCTGACCCAATCTCCCCCACCCGCACTCACCCACTGTGCACCCTGCCTCTCCATACCCACTCTCACCCCATACTTACCTCTGGAGCTCAGTGTGATGATCTTCAGTGGACCAGGAACATGTCTGCTCTCTTCAAAGCCGACCGCTAACTGAGGAAATGCCGTAAGCTGTATAATATAATAAAATAGTTTTTTCAACTTTAGTGCATAGTTCTAGATAGAGTTCTTTTTCACCAAATTTTCAACATGGGTATCTTGGGACCCCACTCATGAATTCTGCCACTGTCATGGTGTTAATCAGCCCCAAAAGGTGATTTCGCGGTCACTGTGTGGAACCATCTTTCGGGACCAATTTACAAAACAACAGTGTCACAGTTCATGAGGTAGGCCCCCAAAAACCCTATGTTGAAAATTTGGTGAAAAAATTCCCCAAAATGACTGTTTTAGGAGCATGCATTGCACTGTTCCTACGCATGCTCGTACATTCACGAATTCAATATGTTCACTCCAGATTTTCAACATTGCCATTTTACCATACCTCCTTATGAACAATACAGCTGTCATTTCTCACATCTGACCCAAAATGTGTTTCCACATATGTAGCGCACAATGGCACAGTCGGTGTGTGATATCAATGTTCGGAACAGATTAGGAAAATCACAGTGACACTGTTCATGAGCAGAGGTGTTAAAATGGCTATGTTAAAAATCTGGTGAAAAAATTCCCCAAAATTACTGTTCATGAGCATGCATTGCGCTGTTCCTACACACGCTCATAGGTTCACTAATTTTCAATATTTTCACTCCAGATTTTCAACATTGCCATTTTACTACACCTCCTTATGAGCAGTACAGCTGCCATTTTTCACATCCCGGCCAAAACATATTTCCACCCATGTAGCATACAACGGAGGAGTTGGTGTGTGAAATCAATGTTTGGGACAGATTAAGAAAATTACAGTGACACTGTTCATGAGCACATGTCTTAAAATGGCTATGTTAAAAATTTGGAGAAATACATCCATAAAATGACTGTGTTATGAGTGACCATTGCGCAGTTTCCATGCACCCTTGTAACTTCATGGGTTTCTAATATTTTCAGTCCAGATTTTCACCACTGCATTTTTCCACACTTCCTTATGAACAGTACAGCTGTCATTTTTCACACCATGGTCGAAGAGTGTTTTCACACTTCCAGCGCAGAAATGCACGTTGCTGTGGGAAATCACTGTTCAGGACAGATTAAGAAAATCACAGTGACACTGTTCATGAGCAGAGGTTACAAAATCCCTGTGTTGACAATCTGCTGTAAAAAATCCCCAAACTAATTGCATTACTGGTGTGCATTGTGCATTTTCTACACACGCTCGTGACTTCACCAGTTCTTTTAATATTTTCACTGCAGAATTTCAACATTGCCATTTTTTGCACCTCCCCATGAACAGTACAGACGTCATTTTTCACATCCTGTTCGAAATATGTTTTTGCCCCTGTGGTGCCAAATGGCGCAGTCATTGTGCAAAATCAGCTTTCGGCTAACAAACTGATATTGCCACTGTTCATAAGGTGGAAGTCACAAAAAAAACATGTTGAAAATTTGGAGTAAAAATGCTAATGAATGCCTGAGGCATTAAGGTTTCCGACCATAACGCCCCACCCTGCAGAGATTGAGAGGCATCAGGGGTGTGACTTGGGATTCTCGCCTGTAATGCTCATACCATTCCACACCCTGCAGCCAGTAGGAGGCATCGAGGTGTGCTTTGGAGTCTTCGGTCCCAATGTTAGCCCTACTCTCCTATACAGGACCCATCTCACCATATTTCCTGATGGAATGGGGTGAGCATAAGGACAAATGACCCCAAGGCACACCGTGACACTTGTCAGTGTCTGCAGGGTAGGGTGTGGTGAAATGACATTGCCATTATGCCTGATGACTCAAAGGCACACCCTAATGCCTGTCAGTCTCAGAGGATGGTGGTGGGGTTGGCTTCAGTTCAATACTTCACTGCCATTCCTATTATGCAGCTCTCTAACTCCTACACTACCAATGCTGATGCCAGCAAGCAAACATTCGGCATTGACAAATGCTTGGTATTTTGTGTGGTTGCATCCATTACAACCTCTGGCTTTTTGGCACACAATATTGTACACCTTCCACAAAGTAGTGGGATGGTTACAAATTTGAAAGTACTGTACACATTGCATAGCTGTGACTTGGTTTCTTTAAGACATATACTGATCTTTGAATTAGTCAAAGCAAGTTATATGTTTGGTACATGTATACTATTTTATTACAGCTGAATAAACAAATCCCAAGCATTGCCTTGTAGGATGATACTAGACCTGCAGCTTGGCCTTGTGTCACCACCATGATGGAAAAAATCAGTTTGTGATTTGGAGGTCAGTTCAGCTGATTGGTTTCGAAATGTGTTAGCCAAGTCAATATTTTAGTAGCCATCATTTTCTAGGGCTCAAAATTCACTTCATAGGTGAGAGAGAGGGTGCTGTGGAGCTCGAGCAAAATGGTGGCTGCTTAATAGAGCTATGCTATCGGACTGAGTTAAAACTGATAAAAGTGGTTGAAATACTTACATTTATTGTATCATCATCTATTGGGGGACACGTCTCAGTATCTCTAGAGCAAGATGGGAAACCCTCAATGAGATCAACAACAGAACCATGGAGCTAGGTTGAAAAATTCCTCTGTAACCTCAACTACGTGCTCTGGACAAGGCCATGGGGAAGGCCTAACTGAGGAAGCTATGGAGGAAACATTGCAGACTACTGGCTCTAAGCTTAACCAATTGACTACATCGGTTATGGGCCTATTGGACAACTTTTATGGTTTAAGTAATCATGTGGCAACTTCGGAGACCTCACTGGAGAACATCCAGACATCTCAGCAGAAACCTCCAAACGGCCATGTATGCTGTCTTCTCACTCATAAAGAAATCATCCTGATGGCAGTCCCATACTGGGACATTGGAGAACCAAATTTGAGCACCAAATATTAGGATCCTGGGGCTAACAGAAGAAAGTGAAGGGGACCACCTACTGCTGTTTGTTCAAGAGTGGCTAGGAGAGCAACTGGGAGTCAAGGCATCTTTAAAAGTGCAACAAATTCAAAAAGCTTACTGTATGACACAGAGAGGGCATCCTGATAACTGTGATGCTCCATGAGCTGTATTGGTGGTCATGGATGGCATAGGCATGAGGGATTCTTTGCTGCCTATGGCCCATAGAAAGGTGCCACTCTTATATGAGGGGCAGACCATCTGACTTTTCCCGGATATTGGTTTTGTGACCAGGCAAAAATAAAAAAGATTTGATGGTGTGAGTGCACTGCTCTGAGAAGCCTCTATTCCACATAGGATGATTTTTCTGTCCCATCTGAGGATCGCTTACAAGGAAAGGTCTTCTTGTTTAATGACCCTACCGAAGCTCTGAAATGGTACCACAAGCATGCAATTTCAAAGACCCAAAAAGCAGATGGGGAAAATGTTATGTCAGATGAGGAGGAAAACACTTGAAAGCTAAGACTTTCTTTTTCTCACATTTCTTATATATTTCTTTGATTGTATAGAGTGAGGTTGTTAGTTTGTTTGCTTCCCTTGTTTAGTAATGTAGAAGGGGAAGGCCTCTGGCCATCTTTACTCAGTTGGACACTGTTGCATTTTAGTAAAGTACATCTTGAATGGTATCTGATGTTTCTATTAAATTTGCATTGTTTGGCCAGCCAATCTTGATGTTAACAGACTTAGACAGAAGTTGATATAAATAAGATCTCTGCCTACCACTTAGATTGCACACATCTCATAGCATACAATAATACTGTTCCACATGTTTAAGATTCTAGTTAATAGCAGTAGTCTCCACTAAATGTAAAATATGCAGTAAATGCATAAACTTAAGAAATGCATGGTATATGTTTCCTTACTTTAGGTAAGGGTTATCAGGACTTTTAATGGATTCTGAGTATTTTTTACCATGCTGCTCTTGGGCTCCTATACAGTATATAGCATATACATAGTTTTAAGAAAATGTTTTCTTTTATAGTACCATCTTAGTACATATCAAAAAGCAATAGATAACCTAAAATAAGTGTATTAAGAGGAGTGGCTACCTCATTGTGTTTTAACTCATGTATCTAAATGTCATTGTTTGTGATTTCGACTGTATGTTTGATTTTTTTTTAAATAATAAATACAAAGTATAAAAAAAATATAATCACTTAAGGGCAGGTATTCCACTGGGTAGGAAGTATTAAAATGTAGTACCAAAACCAACTGTTTTTCTAGCTATTGACCATAGACTAACTGATTTGTCCCACCTGGTTAAGAGGGGAGGTAAAGGGAGGGAATGAGGAGTAAGGTTGGTGGTATATACCAATTTTAATATGTTGACCCTGTGTGAGGTATCACACCATTGATGTATGATGCTGTACCTGTACCCTTTTTTTGGGCCTTGAGGGTAGTATACATGGTAGGGTAGGTGGGAGCACTGGAAGTTGGATATAAGTACCATAATACGACATTTCCAAACTTTGTGATCATTGTGTTTGTAACCCTAATAGTTTATATCTAACATTTGTGTAGTTGGGCTTTTGTGCAGTAGCAACCTTAATGAAGATTAACATAGTTTTTGCCATGAATTAACTTACCTTTTACAAAATTTCTGTAGTGACTTCATTTTTACATGCCTTTAAAACCCTAAACAGTGGAGGTCATAACTTGTAACATACTTGTCACAGGATTCTTTCTCCTTTGTGAATGGTCAGAAGAACCTCTACTGAATGGGAGGCAGTTCTTCCATGGAGTTTTGTGAAGCATAATCTCCCACTCCCATGGGCCATGACAGCGATTGGCCCTTTCAAGTGAAAGTCGATAATCCAGCTGATGTCAGGCCCCCAGGTGGCACAATACATTATGCACAAATAGAGAACCATTCCTCAGTCCAAACAGGAATAGTGAATTTCAACCCTACGTGTCCAGGTGGTAGCAGGTGCATGATGTGCACTTTGATGTATTAATGTATGCCTTTGTGGCACATGTAGCAGCTTGTGATGCATAAAGATATCGTGTCTGTTTGAAAACCTTTCTATCACAAAGACTGAAATATCATCATCCTTATCATTTAAGTGTTAAATATTTAACAAATCATTAGAGCACACAGCAATTTAACAGTAAGTAAATTGCTTTGCCCCAAACTCTGCTACTTCACTAGGAGGAAATGCCTATAATATTTCAGTTCATAATAAATGCTAAATGCCTAATCTGCCATGAGCAAGTGAAATTACACGCATATATCCAGAATCATTGCTTCTTTTTTATATTATTATAAGGCTAGCTCCCCTTTAATCAACTTAGTTGACTAGAAATAACAGACAGCCCCTAAAGACAGCTCCACATATTAGAAAGGCAACATCAAACTGAAAAAAAAAAACCTGTTTAATAAAACTTTTATAGCTTGTTGAACATTTGGCCCATCGACTAAAATAGCACTGAGAATACACTACAGAAAAAGTAATTAACAATGAGGGTCAGGTCAATATAGCTGTTTACCGGTCCAAGAAATTCCTCAGATCTGACCTAAAGCATTTATAACAAAAGTCTCGCAGTCTTCGATGTGTGGGAGAATATGTCTCTAGACAAATATCCCTCTAATAGAAATAATCCATTAATGTATTCAGTGCACCTGTGCTAGTTGATCTCTGTTTGTTAAAGAGTATATTAATTGTGATCTGCCTACCTACAATATTTTATGCTGTATTGTTTTACAGTCAAAGTCTAAAAATAAAGTTTAAAAAAGTATTAAATATTTAAAAATATCACAAAGGACAAAACAGATTGAAAGCAGAAGTATTTTAATAATTAAAAACCACTGAAAGTACAAAAATCATTGTGAAACAAGAATATTTAAAAAACTGTAAACAGTCACAAAGCACAAAAAACATTGTAAAATACAGATATTAAAAAATGATTGACATCCTCAGGATGATTTTCTGCTTCATGCACATTTTACAGAAAAAAAAATGTTGAAACACTTCTTTGTGAAGATTTTAATGTTTAATCAGACAACATATTACTATTAATTAAATGTTTTAAATAAAAACATATAGTGTAACTCACCGTAACCCTTCCTGACACACACTAAACTGTCACACTTAATTTTGACTCAAGTAAAGTTATCTGACCTTAAAGTTTTTGTTTGTATCCAATTTTCAGATGAAAAACAATAGACATAGTTAAAACCATTGCAAAGCATGAAGAGTGTCATCAAACATCAATATTTGGTTTAAGCTGTTGCAAAGCATAAAGTGTTGGGAAATATGAATACGTTAAGAAAACATTTGAAACCTCACAAAGACCAAAAAAAAAAAAAAAAACAGAAACGATGAAAATGTTTGCAATTCATGAATATTTTCAAAACATATTTAAACTATTCATGTTTGACATACATTTTACAGAAAAAAAATCCTTAAAGAATTCCTTTGTGATCATCTTCATTTTCTATTAAACATAATTATTGTTAATTTAAAAAAAAATGATATTGTGTAACTCATACTTACCTTCTTTCACACACACTAAACTGTTACCCATAGGTTTTTAGCAAATTAAAAAGTTATCTTGCCCTAAAATTTTTGTTTGTGTTGAATGTTAACATTAAAAAAGTCACTGTGTAGTTTTATATATTTTTTCTTGTTGATTTCTTTTAATACAAATGTGAGATTAACTAACTGCAATTAACTTAAACAACATATTACTATTGGGCTGCTAAATTTGGCATTTCTTTTACTTCATGGTCCTGATGACAGCCAGGAGACAGCACTATTTAATATTCATGTGCTCAGACATACAGTTGATCAGCTGATGTTGACGGCCTACATAAATCCCTGCTGACATGGAGCTGTCTGCAGATAGTCAAAAAAGTGCACAGATTCACAATGTCCCTGCACCAGTGGCTTTGCCACAACAAACCATAAAAGACTGAGAGGGAGCTGGAGTTAGCAGTCAACCAGCAATTTGACTGCTGAGACACCTAGTAAGACAGTGCAGATTCTTGAGGTTTTAGCAGAGCATGTAACATATGAACTTGCAGTGATTCAGCCATCCACCTAGAAACAGAGATCAAAGTATACTCAATATTCAGCTGAAGTGTATTTAGAGGTTGGCAAGAATGCAGCAGAATTCAGGGTCATTTAGGACTGACTGGTTTTAAAACTGCAAATATGACAGCATAGTGAATGAAAGTACTGTGCATAAATACAAACTTGACTATCTCTCAGAACTCTATCCCTGACCTGACCTTATTGCTACCTGAGCTTCCCACCAAACCTAGAGGCTGCCCTACTCTACTGATGTATGACTTAGAATTAGAGCATAAAAAAATTATTAAACGTCTCTGAGGATAAGGGTCTATTGCTAATGCCTGGGTAGTGCTGGCAGTGGTGACTGGTGTAATAAAGGAACACAACCAGCAACTCACAGTTCAATATGGTGGGAGTCTGTCACTGGCATGGGATTGGGCTTGGCAGTTTCTTAACTGCATGGGTTATTGCAAGCACAAGGATATGAAGGCAGTGAGGGAAAATCCTTGATAACTTTCCTGTTCTCAAAACAAACTTCCTTAACAGAATAACTAAGGCTGTCAAGAGCTTAACTCTGCTGATCTTTTAATAATAACATTGATGAGACTAGTTTGAATTAATATCCTGCTCCCATTGGACAATGTCACAGAGTGATGCAAAGTAGGTGGAAGTCACTGGGTTATGAGATAAGTGACAGGTTTGCCTCTTTGGCTGCACTTTGTCCAAGCCTTTCTTCCCCCCCAGAAGTGATTTTCCAGGGGAAAACCCTAAATTGTCACCCTGCTTACAAGTTTTCAGAGTTATGGAGCTGGATTTTTTTTTTCTCCATAAGACAGCCATAAGAACTGGGGTTGTCTACAGGCCCCCAGACCGGGGGAGGACATAGACACATTACTGTTAGAAGATATACAAAACATGACAGCTAAAGGGGAGGTTCTGATAATGGGAGACTTCAACATGCCGGATACAGATTGGTCAATACCAGCAGGAACATCTGCCAGAACTAGACACATAGTGGATTCCCTGCAGGGGGAGGGCCTCAAACAATTGGTACAGCAACCCACAAGATACAGGGCTATCCTAGATCTAGTACTGACTAACAAGGAAGGGATCACAGATCTCCAGGTAGAAGGTCACCTGGGGGCCAGTGACCATCACATGGTATGGTTCAATTTGGCTACTACATCTAAATCATCCCATTCCAAGGCAAAAATATGGGACTTCAGAGGAGCTGACTTTGATAAGATGGCCAACAGAGTTAAGCTAGCCTTGGCAAAAGAAACACAGATGAGGGGTACAGGCAAAGTGGGCAAGCATTAAGGATGCAATACTTGAAGCAACATCCCATTGTGTTAGACAGAAAAGGAAGTGCAAAGAAGAAGGAAACCACTTTGGTTCTCAAATACAGTAGCAGAAAAGGTCAGAGCCAAAAGGCTGGCCTTCAGGAAATATAAGGGAACACAGCGGGATGAAGATAGGGAGGCATACCAAACTGCCCTAAGGGAAGCAGGGAAGGCAGTAAGGTAGGCAAAGTCCCAAACTGAGGAAACACTAGCAAGAACAGTAAAAGAAGGTGACAAGACTTTCTATAGATACATTAGTGAAAGGAGAAAGTCCAGAGGGGGTATTGCTAAGCTTAATGGAGAAAAGGGAGCATGAGGAGGAGGAGGACCCTGTAAAGGCATCTATCCTAAATAGATACTTTTGCTCAGTATTTACTGAAGAGAAGGTAGGGCAGGGCCCACAGCTCAGCATCATGGACACAGGAGGAGGGAGGTGAGCACTACTCTCCTACAAAAGAAAGGGTCCTCCAAGAGCTTGCTAAGCTCAGGGTGGATAAGGCAATGGGACCTGATGGCATACATCCCAGGGTACTTAGGAGCTAAAGGTGGAACTAGCAGAGCCATTAGCAGAACTGTTTAGTGAGTCTCTGAGCACAGAAGAGGTCCCAGAAGACTAGAGAAGGGCTCATGTGATCCCGCTCCACAAGAGTGGTAGCAGGAAGGAGGCGGGAAACTACAGAGCAGTCAGTCTTACCTCAGTAGTGGGCAAGATTATGGAGGCACTCCTTAAGGAAAGGATAGTGCAACACCTGGAATCCATAGGGGCACAGGATCCAAGACAGCATGGGTTTACAAAAGGAAGGTCCTGTCAAACTAATCTCATAGATTTCTTTGACTGGGTAACCCGAGTGGTGGACCAAGGGGGAGCAGTTGATGTCGCCTACCTTGACTTCAGCAAAGCTTTTGACACTGTTCCACATAGAAGATTGATAAATAAGCTGGGTAGGCTCAGGGTGGGTCAGAAGTTGGTCAACTGGGTGGCAAACTGGTTGACGGGCAGAAAACAGAGAGTGGTGGTAAATGGTATACAGTCAGAAGAGATGCAAGTCACAAGTGGGGTACCTCAGGGATCAGTCCTGGGGCCAGTCCTGTTCAACATCTTCATTAGTGACCTTGCAGAAGGACTAGAGGGTAAGGCTTGTCTGTTTGCAGATGACACCAAGATCTGCAACAGAGTAGATGATCCAGATGGGGTGGGCAGAATGAGAACAGATCTGGATAAACTGACAAAATGGTCAGAAGAGTGGCAACTGGGATTTAATGCAAAGAAGTGCAAAATCATGCACATAGGGAAGAGAAACCCTGAAGCCACCTATAGGCTGGGAGGGGAGTTGCTTGCAGTCACGAAGAAAAAGACTTGGGTATCATCATCACTGATGACCTGAAATCATCCAAGCAGACCTCTAAAGCAGTAGGTAAGGCTAGGGGGGTGTTGGGTGTATTAGTAGGGGTATCACAAGTCGTAAGAGGGAGGTAATAATCCCTCTTTACAAGACACTGGTTAGGCCCCATCTGGAGTACTGCGTGCAGTATTGGAGGCCACACCTTCACAAGGACATTAACCAAATTGAGGCAGTCCAGAGAAGGGCAACCAAAATGGTGCAGGGACTGCATCAGAAGACATATGAGGACAGATTAACAGAGCTCAATATGTGTACCCTTGAGCAAAGGAGGGAGAGAGGTGATATGATCGAGGCATTCAAACACCTTAAGGGCATTAACAAGGTGAAAGAATCTAACATGTTTAAATATAAGAAAATAGCAGGACAAGAGGACACAGCATGAGATTAGAGGGGCCGATTAAGGGGAATGTGAGGAAATTCTTTTCACAGAAAGGGTGGTGGATGCATGGAATGGCTTACCACAAGAAGTGGTAGCTATGAATACAGTGCAGGGCTTCAAACAGGCATGGGATAGGCATAAGGAGCAATACAAATGACTATGAATAGATAGGCCACTGACAGAGCAAAGGCCGATGGCACATTTATAAGGTAGAAAAAGAAATGGGCAGACTGGATGGGCCTTGCAGTCCTTATCTGCCATCAACTTCTATGTTTCTATATTCATTTTTATCCTCCTCTGCAGGCAGGCATCAGTCCCCTTCTCAGCCTCTGGTCACCTTCCCCCAGGTACCCCCATGCCCTAGTTCTTCCATGGTTTACCCCCATGGTAGGGCAGGAGGGGAGGAGGCCATCCTTCTCCCTCTGTGACCATATCCAGAGCGGGCTATTATGAGCAGTCCTGAAGCATCGGCACCGGCTTGCCAGAGGGGACTTCACTGAGCCTGCAACCATTTTCTCTTTTTCTGGTTCCTCCCCCATGGCCGTGAACACACGTGAATCAGAGGTGCACATGTATCACGAAGCCATGTTCTTGCATCTCCCGGAGTCTGGTGCTGCACCCCCTCCTCCACCAGGAGGCAGCCATGGAGTGTGATGACATGCCCACTCATTCCTAGTAGACAAGAGCTGTCATGGGATGCTTGATCCTCACCCTTCCCTGTCTACCCCCAGTGATCCAAGTTCACTTCTGAACCCAGGTGGCCAGTGTGGCATGAGGTGTGGTGTCCAGTGCCTCAACCCTCAGCACCACTGGGCTGGCTATGGGGCTGGATTTTCAAAGGGCTGAGAATGCTGCAAGGCACAGGTGTGTTGAAAATATGGTGCATGGGGCTTACAGCATTCTCTCATCCAACAATCAGAATTTTTGATCCTGTGCAACAATTGCTACAAGTTAGACCAATGTTTTTTGGTCCAGCTTGTGGTAATCCCCGATACTCATTTTACTTGACTTGTGGCAAATACTGGACTCAAGTCAAGTATCGTAACTGTGCTCAATCTACTAAAATCTGGTACAGTTTCTGGAAATGGTGTATATGCAGCTGTGCCAGCATACCTTGCCTGCAGAGTAGTGAGCACTACTTATCATGGACCTCTTTAGGGCACACACCACACAGCTAGAACCTGAGAAACCATAAGCCATACAAACTGTCCCAGTATACATCCCTGCCACCTTTACCAATCTGTTACAGCCACTTGAGCTTACTATCAACAAGATTCTGAGGCATTTAATTAAAAATCACTTTATTGACTGGTATGCTGAAATGATCAGTAAGCAGGTCAATCAAGGCACACCCTCTGACAGCATCACAGTTCATCTCTGTATGTTCAACCTGAAGAAAAAACATACAGAGTGACTCAATGCAGTGTCCGCAGAGCTAGAATCAAGATTGGAGGCATGTATTAGTGATTTTTGGCAAGCAGACATCCTGGAGACACACAAAGAGTGCCTTACAAAACATTCACAAGATCCATAAGAGACGAGTGGTGGATAATGGACTAACAGTTTTTCTTTAATGAAGTGTAACTGGCAGTGGTTGAGGAGTAACTACACAACTGAGCGAGTGCTCATTCAAGCTCAAATACTATTAATTTATTTTCTTTAAAATAAAGTTTGACCTGATCTTTTCACTTAGAAATTTGTGCTACTATTACATTATTACTGTAGCTTCTTTATAGCTGTAGTTGACATTTAGGGCCAGATATTTAAAGCTTTGTGTGAAGCGCAAACCTTTTGCATGGGATTTGCGCGGAATTAGCACGGGTCTGTCATATTCAAAAGGCCAAATAGCATGCCCAAACTGCAGTAGCACTGGGCAAACCATAATTATATTCAAGGGGCAAAGCAAACATGAATACAGGCGCTATGAGATACTCAATGACTAGCGCTCTGCTAAGGTGTTTAGTGCGACACAGCGTGACCCTTACAGCAGTATAAATTACCGCCCAGGAAAATCTGGTCTTAACCCTGGGCAAACAGCTTTGCATGACATTGGTGCTTTGTGTAGTGTTAGAGTGGGATTTGCGCAGCTTGCATGACCCTAACATATGATCATGACACATAGAAAATGCCAGACATGGAGGACACATGCTGTTCACTGATGGCACCTCCATGATGCCAACAGCTGCCACCAGTCCCAGTCATGCACAGACAGTAAGGGGTGATATGACCCACAGGGGACATCATGGTAGTGTGGCCATACAGCACACACCTGCAGACCATACTTCTGTGGTGACCAACAGATGCCAGCACACACACATGCAGCACTGTGGGCATGGTGGCAATGGAGTGGAGGGTGTACAGGTGGCCAAACCTCTCCACAGCCCAGGTGTGCCCACAAGGTTGGGACACATCACGCAGTGCACATAGGCCAGTAGTGGGAATACCCCACCACCTGTGTGCATGTGGGATCTTACATGCCCCCCCAGTCACATACTGCAGAACTGTACAGATGCCACAGCACACAGAGCCAGCCATGTATATGTCACTGTGAGCATCCTATGCCACAGGTGCAGCATCTGCAGAGCACACAACAGTGAAACAGTACTGTCCACTGTCAGTAATCACCTGCAGCTTGGGTCTGTCACTGTGTACAGTGCAGTGGTCATCACTGCCCTACATACCATAGGCGTTGCTGTGTCCCTCACACTACCAGCCCCCTTGCTACTGTAGTGTCTGCTGTGCACTGTAGCATGGCCTACAGTGTGATGGTTGCATGCAGCACCACCACTGCCTGTGCCTATGCTGTGTTGTCCCCTAGGGCACACAATGCTATGCTGTACTGCATACATGTAGCCTGCAGCAACCGTCATGAACTGTCAGAATGACCTACAGGTGGAGCTGCGGCCAGATCTGTCCAGCCCATGCACAGCCAGACTGACCTACAAGTGGAGTTGAGGGACCCTGCAGTAACGCTGGGCATACTGCATGCAAATCAGGGAATAATGAGATGCTAATTTGGCTGTTTGCCCAGAGACAGCCAAGTAGGTTCATTTGCATGTCACTTTTGAATATGGCAAATCTTAGCGCCGGGCAAATGTGTTTGCACCAGACAAACAGCTTTGCTCGACGCAAAAGCCATGCTAACGTAATAGCGTGGTGCTAACGATTCAGGCAAAATTATACATTTTTTATTGCTGTTCTTTCATATCTCCTGCTGCCTGCAGCTCTACAGGGTTCACGCATTTGCTGGCACACACATTGGCCACATAGTTCATCTCTACCTGCCCTCACGTCGCTGTGCATTGTGGTGGTGTTGTGGTTTCACTTCCTGGTTGCTATATTCAGTGCTGTCTTATTCCAGGGCTACGTTTGCCCTGCACTCCCAGCCCAGTTAGCACAGCCTCATTCCCATGCTGTATTCAGAAGCTTTTGTCCTGATCTATTCCTTTTGAATATAGCTTGCTTTCTGCTCCGGGCTAAATTTGCCCACCGGGTAGTGTTAACTTAGCCCAGGAGCAAAGTTTTGAATATCTGGCCCTTAGGCTTTTAAAAATAGGCATATCAGAATTGTTTTTTTCACTTGCTATACTTTTTGATTACTTATTGTGTTATGGGGTTTTCCCCAAACTTTGGAAACTGGCAATTATGAAACCTATATGCAAATCTGGTAGCAAGGAATTAGTTTAGAATTACTGACCAATCTCACTTTTGGCCCCACTTTCAAAGATTTTAGAAATGATTATTTTTGATCAGATTATGAATTTCCTGGAACAATATAAGTTACTCAGTAATTTGCAACATGGTTTTAGATCCAAACATAATAATGAGATGGCCTTGGTGGGGTTTGTGGGCCATGTGTAGAGTGCCTTAGAAAAAGGGCACTCTGCTGCAGTGGGTTTTGTGGACCTCACCAAGGCCTTCGATCTAGTTGATCATGGGCTGTTGTTAGACATGCTTTTCAATTCTTATTTTTCCAGCAATGTAAGAAAGTGGTTTTCTAATTATTGTAGTGACAGGCTTCAAAAAACTAAAATAGCTGGAAGTGTCTCAGAAGGTCAATTGATTATTTGTGGGGTACCACAGGGCTCAATAGTGGGTCCTTTTTTGTTTTCTTTGTTTATGAACTCTGCCCTTAGAACATGTAAAAATTCAGAGATGATTCTGCACGCAGATGATGCAGCTTTTTTATTACTGGAGCCTTGCTTGAAGATGTACTGAGTGATGTTCAGAGATATTTTGATACTTTTCATGAGTGACTTTTGTCTAGAAGTATGGTATTGAATACAAAAAAAAAAACCTGAAGCCATGATTTTTATAGGATCAAAAAATAACAGAGAAGTTAATCATACTATAATTGATCTTAAAGGGTGGCGGCATATGGCACATGGACTTTGTTTTTTCCTAGTTCTTTTTATCATTTGAAGGCATCTTTTTTCATATGAGTTTTTCATTTGATGTCAAAAAGGATTCTTTCATACGGAAAAAGATTTTGGAGTTAGTTTTTTTCCACATTTGAACTTCAACAAGCTATAACTCCCTCAATATGTGGACTTAAGAATCAATCCATATATCAAATCAAAGGTCTTAATGAGTACAATAAGAAGAATACATACCCCCCAAATAAAAATGTAGGGCCCACATAAAAAAATAACAATTAAAATATGTAAATTCCCATAGGATAACTTTTAAACTTCAAGAAGCTGTAACTCTCTCAATATTTGGACTTAAGGGACAATCTATATATCAAAACAAAGGTCTTAATGAGAATAACACATATTTCACCCTAAACCTTTAGGGGCAATACAAAAAACAGCATAAAAGTATAACAATAAAAATGGTAATTCCCATACGATAACATTGGAAATTTAATAAGCCATATAGCAAGGGAAAGAAATTGCTGTTTTAGCAGAAATGGAAGTGCAGGGTTCAAAGGGCCTTCCACTTCCACAGCAACATAGCTGTATGCATCTATGGAGAAATATATGTGCAGGGCCAGCTGGGCCCTGTGCTACCACAGGCAAAAGAGGATATAATTATACTATCTCAAAAAGTAAAGAAATTCTTTGCAAAAAAAAAAAAACTTTGTTAATGCACTAGTTAAGGTTAAAGCAACAAAAGTAGGGAAATGGGGGCTTACAGTTTCCAACTCTAACAGCCCACCCCCAACCTGCAGGCAGCAACAGAGAAAACCATTACGGTTTCACCTCTCTTGTGTCTCTGGTGACCCTTCTCACCTCCTCCCTGCCTATTTACTAATATTCCCCTATGTCTATCCCATGCATGCTTGAAGTTTCCTACTGTTTTTACCTCCATCACTTTCACAGGCAGTCTGTTCCAGGTGCCCACCGCTCTTTCAGTGAAGTAGTACTTCCTCACATTAGTCTTATGTACAGTAGATTTTTCTCCACAAACCTTTATTCTGCTGTACATTTTTTTAGCAATAATGTTATAATATAATATTATTGTAAATGTTATCATCTGCAGTGCAGCAACACTGTCATTTGTTGTATGCAAATATGCTTTGCCTACTGAGCACCCCATGAAAAACTCAAGCAACTACTCTACCACCATGCCTTATCACACATGAATACAACATTACATTTCTTTAGCTAATGATTGAAGAAATGTTACATCAGTTACTAAATAATGAGATCAATAGCAATGGAAAAAAGAACAGCTTAAAAAACGTTATCCACTGACTAGACTGAAATTGTGTACCTTTGTAACTTATTACTGCTCACAGTAACAGTGAGCCAGAATGCCACTCTGTAAATCACTGTGATTTTTACATATATATTGATTTTGCTCCTTCAACTACCAAAACACAATTTCTACCACTTCCAATCACCCTTACACATAAAAGAAAAACTGTTATGTACACAAATATTTGTTTTGTTGCAGCTTTCTTTGACAATAATATTATTGTATTTTTTTAAAAATAATATTATTGTAATTATTTTTATCTTCACCATTGCAAAAATACTGTCATTTGTTGTGTATAAATATGCATATCCTATTCAGCACTCCATGAAAGACTCCAGCAGATACTCTACCACCATGCCGTATGACACAACATGAGCTTAAAATGCAAGAACCAATGCTGTTATATATACAAACAAGCTATTGTTGGCTAATAATAGTGGAAGTATTACATTAGTTCATAAGTAATGAGTTGAATAACAACAACAAAAAAATATAGTTTTAAAAATTGTATCCAGTGACTAAATTGAAATTGTGTACCTTTGTAAGTCACCACTGCTGACCTTGGTTTTCTGCGATAACAGTGAAGTTTGCACTGTGTCGACTACAAAGAGTGTACACAAAACCCCCTGACATCAAAAAGGTGAGCAACATTACACCGATCATTGCAAACAGCGATGGTTGCTTACTTCCTCAATGACAGAAAGTGAATAAATTATTTTTATGTGAGGGGCAAGCCCCCACACTCCCCAGAATTTTAATACTCAACTCCACAGGGGATGCAGACACAGGAGAAAAAAAAACAAAGAGTAAAAAAAAATATTTCCCCTACAGCCAGATCTAAACCCAAGTCTGCCAGGTCCAGGGGTGGTGGCTCATGCCACTACACCAAATGGCCAGCTTAGCAGGGCCTGGGTAAACAAATCCTCATACCCTGTTCTAGTGAGTGCAGCTCACTGCTACACTCGCTATAACATGCTCATCTGTGTTTTTCACCACTCGCTTTTACTATGAGCGGTTAAGTTGAATCACTCAAATTGACTCGCTCATATCACTGCACACTCTGACCATAACACTGAGCAACAGAACCTCTTTGTAATGCAATGTGAGTTTTACATCTATAGATTTTGTTCTATCATCTACCAATACACACTTCTAGCAGTTTCTGTCACAATTACACATAAAAGAAAATCGGTCATGTACGTAGATATTCTGATGCAGTCTTCTTTAGTAATAGTATTACTATAACTTACACAGTGGCAAGAAAAAGTGCTGAAACCTGATTAGTCAGCTGAAACCATGACCTGTGATATTATCCCAGCAATACATCATGGATCAAGTCCCAGTACACAGAAGACCACATAAAATCTGTAAAAGAAATCACTGTACATGCCATGTCCAAGTTGTCCACACTTGGCATGGCTACTGTGCTGTTTGCCAGTACTTAATATTTTTAAAACACAAATCACTCACTCCTACAGCACAGAAACCAGCAAAAAAGGAATCTCACAAACCTCAGACATTCCCCCAAATCCTTTCTGTCAGTTTTCTTTGCTGATTTTTGCTTGTTTAAAAAAGAAGTGAAGAATGTAAAAGCCACCTCTGTGATCAACTTCACAACAGACCTCACCATGCTGACAGTCCCTGCTCGCAGGCAGCTTGAATTTATCTTTACAAGCTTTGTTGTTGAAAATTAAAAAAAAAAAAAAAAAAACAAATGATCCAACTGAGAGCCATCAGCTCAGCTTTACAGCACACCCCTGACCTGCTCTTTTGCCATGGAAAACCACCAACCTGGCTTTAGAGCACTCCCCTACCCTGCTCTCCTGCCACTCCCTGTTCACTTATTTATTTTATTTATTTTATTTGCTTTTGTTAACCGGGTGAGTCACACTAGACATCCAAGTGCCTATTTTCAGGTGAGACCTGGGAGGGTTACAAAAACTGGGTTACAGAGAGTTTACATACAATCATGAGTGAGGTTTACATCGAGATGCGGGATGAGCATAAACAGGGTAGAGAAAGTTGAGTGAAACAAACAGTAAGTGTAAAGCTAAGGTTTACAACAATATACATGACAGCTTGAACAGGGCTATCGCAGAAAGCTAACATGTGGAGACAATACAGTACAGGAAAACCTACAGTGCAAAATATCAGAGATTCAGTACCCCAAGGTGTAAGTAAACCAGGGGAAACAATGTAAAATATGCCACAGAGCAGTTCGGTGCATAGAGGTGAGAATGCCCTTATGCCAACAGAAAATCTTAAACAGAATACAAGTGCCAATGGGGGGAACCATGACCACCCAAGGGTATTGCAGGCTCAAGTGAGACATGGAACAGTTACAGGGCCAGGTGCCAGGGGTTAAATAATATTACTAGTACCCCTTAAGATGGCAGGGCCTGTCATATCACGTCAGAGCGCGAGTAGTGCAAGATGCATAAACAAGTGGAGACACCCCTCAGGTAACTCCATAGGGAGGATTTGAAGCCCAGATGGGAGGACGAGGAAGACTGAGTACAGGCCAGGAGTGAATTCCAAATTTTTGGGGCATAAAAGGCAAAAGTCTGGTCG
This sequence comes from Neoceratodus forsteri, assembly GCA_016271365.2. Taxonomy (NCBI): domain Eukaryota; kingdom Metazoa; phylum Chordata; order Ceratodontiformes; family Ceratodontidae; genus Neoceratodus; species Neoceratodus forsteri. The sequence continues at coordinate 356,317,037 of CM028136.1, read as the reverse complement.
CCCACCTGGGTATGGGTTCTAGGAACCAGGAGGTCAGGATTTGCTCTTGACCGGAGGAGGTAGGAGGAAGTGTCAGGAGTAGGGGGGAGGGCAAGGAATGCAGGAGTACCAACCCTGACAATGTTGTCAATGAAGTTCCCAACAACATAGGTACGGTGTTTCTCGGGGTAGCCACTCTAAACGTGAGTAGAGGTCACAGCGGTGAGTTGGGGGGCTGCAAGTGCAAAGCAGCAGATATTATTGTAAGCTGTATCACACTTAGAAAGGCTAGATTTGGGCACAGGGGCAAAGGCAACTAGCCCATAGCAGAGAGATGGGAGAAGGACCCCCCTAGCTAGGGCAACATGAGCCACCGGGGTTAAGCAGCTTTTTGCTCTATAGGCGAGGCCCAGTTTGCCATTCGTATCCTTACAGACATTTCGGATGTGCAGAGAGAGATCCAGTTGAGGGTCAAGCATAACACCCAGGTATTTGACAGCAGCCACCGTCTGCAAAGGGGAGCCATCAGCCCCGAGGATTATGGGTGGGGCAGGGCAAGATTTCAATTTGCAGTGGGACCCAAAAAGCATAGCTTGGGTTTTTTTGAGGTTGGTAGTAAGCCTGTGTTCAGCCAACCAGGATTGGATCCGCTTGAAGTCGGAGTTAAGTTGTGAGTTAATGGTGGTAATGTCACGGGCGCTTGACAGAACAACCAGGTCGTCTGCATATAGAGTGGTGTGCCCATGGGAAGCGATGGACGGCAGCTCATTGATAAAGAGGGAAAAGAGAGTAGGGCCAAGGACCGACCCCTGGGGAACCCTGCACAGGACATCAGTGAGGTGGGAGAGGGTACAGTTAAAGTTGGTATATTGCTTCCGACCAGAGAGGTAGTTGAGGAACCAGTTGTGAGCAGGGGGGTAGAGACCGAGTGAGAGAAGGGTGGAGCTAAGAAGAGTGTGGTCAACCCTGTCGAAGTCTTTGGAAAGGTCGACAAAGATGGCACCGGTGAGGTTGCCCTGGTCAGTGGCAGTTCTAATCATTGAGGATACAACAGCAAGGGCGGTAGTCATGCTGTATCCTTTCCTGAATCCATGTTGGGCAGGGGAGAGGAGGTTGTGTTCTTGTAGGTACCCCGGAGAGCTGAGTGGCCACGACCTTCTCCAGGATCTTCGAGGCGGCCGACAGGATGGCGATGGGACGATAGTTGAGCAGATCTCTAGGGTTATCTTGCTTTAGAACTGGTGTTACCTTAGCAATTTTCCAGAGGTCAGGGATAATGCCAGTGGTTAGGGAGGAGTTGAGGATGTGCGCTAGTGGTCGGGCTAGAAGGGAGGCCCCAAGCCTGAGTAATCTAGGTTCTAGGCAGTCATGCCCCACCCCACTATGGGGGGAGAGGTGGGCAAGATGCCCCTGTATCTCGGTAGCTGACACGAGATGAAGGAGGAAGGGGCGGGACTTGGGGCTGGGTGGGGGAGAGGGACGCATGAGTAGTGGGTGGGGGACGGGTAGCTGAGTGAACACAGCATTAAAGATTGTGAGTGGGTTATTACAGCTGACTCCATCTATGAGCAGGTCTGTGGGTTGCACTTTAGCCGAAATCCCAATAGCATTTCTGATGCTCTGCCAGAAACTCCTCGGGTTGCTGGCAGAAGAGAGCAGGGCTGATCGGCAAGCCTCACTTTTTGCTGCCCGGATGGCTTTTTTACAGGAATTTCTGAGCCTTCCGTATGCAAGTAGGTCGGTGTCACTTAAGGTGGCTTTGTAGGCCAACCAGCTTTTATCCCTTTGCTTCATTAGGGAGAATAATCCCCCGTGAAGCCATTTGGTGATGGTAGCCTTAACCCTCCTTTTAGTGAGGGGGGCATGCTTGTTCTGAACAGGGATAACTTTTGATAGAAAAATATCCAGGGCTAGGGCTGGGTCCACTGACGCAGTGACCCCAGAGCAGTCAATTGAGGCGAGGTCACCAAGGAAGTCAGATGGGGAGAATTTTGAGTAATCCCTCAACTGGATCACTTTGCTGGGTACTTTGGGCTGAGAGATGCCCCAGGCATAGAAGGTTGGCGAGTGGTCGGAGATAGCGTCAGGTAGGATGCCTGAGGTGATAATCCTGTCGGGCCTGTTGGTAAGGATCCAATCAAGTAGAGACCCTTCACCCCCAGAGAGGGCCTTGTGGGCTCGAAGATAATTTGGCTAAGTGCAAGGCCTGAGAGCAGTGGCTCGTATAGCCTACAGTTGGAACCCAACCAATTAAGATTGAAATCACCTATGATGAGGACATCACTAGGGCCCGTTTTTTCATCAAGGAGGGAGAGTAGCAAGCAGAGTCCAGACAGACCACCCTTGGGGGGGTTGTAGCAACAAATGAGGTGTATTTTCATTGTGAAGCCCAGGAGGAGAAGGGCATGTAGGAACTCACAGGGGGAGGCATCAGATGGTGAGGTGTCATGGGTGGATACATTCGGGTGAGCCTTATAGTAGAGTAGCACACCACCGCCTCTTTTGTTGCCCTCCCGATCACGTCTGATGAGGCCATATCCGAGTAGGGTACAGGCCGCGTCAGGGATGTGAGGTTTCAGCCATGTTTCTGAGATACCCATGATATCAGGGTTGTAGTGGGTGACCCAGGTGGTAAGTTCCGCAAGGTTATGTAGTAGACTCCGAATGTTGAGGTGGGCAATTTTTAGTCCCTTGGAGGAGAACCACGTGGGTGGGGACTTGAGGGAGGGTAGGGGGACAGCCTGGCTGGGGCAGGTGGTGGCACCAGACACACTTGCAAGGGGTGAAGAGGAACTGCCATGATAAGCTGGAAGAGTGAGATGGTGGGATCATAAGCAGGGGAAAATATAAAGCCAGGTGGAGGGGGTGCACCAGGGGAAGACAGTGGTAGGGAGGCGTGACCACAGTTCAGAACTGGGTAGAGGGAGTAGAGGAGGAGAGGTGAAGCGGCTAGAGGAGTGAGTGGGGTGTCCACAGAGCAAGGTGTCCTAGCCAATGTGAGGAAAACAGGCTGGGCTCAGGCAGAGAAGCCTAAAAAGTGTCAGGGAAGTAGGGGCGGTCACTAGTGGCAGGTTAATATAACCTGCAAATGGAAAACTAGGCTGATAGGGTAAAATCATCCCATGTGACCGTAATCAGCCTATATAAGGGAAAGCCGACCAAGGGTGGTGGTGGGGGTGATGGGGAGCTGAATGCGTAGCGTTCGGCAGGGCAAGAACAGCTGCGCCGATGGCAAGAAGCAGGGCAGGATCTTCCCAAGGTAAGGCAGGCTGTGGAACTTTTGCTGAGGGCAGACTTGCAGGGAGTCTTGTGAAGCAATACAAAAATGGTGCCAGAATTTCCACCGGCGGATTCCTTTTGATGGCAGGCTGAATTACCTGTGTGTGCTTTTGGTCAGGCTGTGGGGGAGGGCGATAGGAGCCCTTGCGACCTCCGCACCTTGTGGGTCTCGCTCTGAGGAGAGAGGAAATAAAAACAGGGGTTAATATAGGAGGGGGACTGGGGGAGGTAAGGCAAGCAGACAAAAGGGGGTTTATGAATTGGCGGCTGGCAGCCCACGAGAGAGAGCTCAGCCCCAACGGAAGCTGTACAACACTGGGGTCTTAGCAATCAGCCTGCAGCCTTTTTACAGTTTTAACCAGCCAACAGAACAAATTGGAACAGTAAAAAAAAATATAGGGACCCTATAACATAACTGAGCAGTAGTAAGCTTGCTGGAATAAAACTCTTTTTTTTTTTTTCTTTTGGTTAAAGGGGAGTATGACTTTAAGCCAGGATCCTTACACACGCGGTAGTGCGAGTACCAGGTAGAAACTTAAGAGTTTAACAAGGCTACAATATTAGTCCCAGGTCACAATAATAAGGCTATCTCCACAGCTGCGCCGACGGCAAGAAGCAGGGCAGGACCTTTCCAAGGTAAGGCAGGCTGTGGAACTTCTGCTGAGGGCAGACTTGCAGGGAGTCTTGTGAAGCAATACAAAAAAGGTGCCAGAATTTCCACCGGTGGATTTCTTTCGATGGCAGGCTGAAATGCCTGTGTGTGCTTTTGGTCAGGCTGTGGGGGAGGGCGATAGGAGCCCTCGCGACCTCCGCACCTCGGGGGTCTCACTCTGTGTGTGCTTTTGGTCAGGCTGTGGGGGAAGGCGATAGGAGCCCTCGCGACCTCCGCACCTCGGGGGTCTCGCGCTGTGTGTGCTTTTGGTCAGGCTGTGGGGGAAGGCGATAGGAGCCCTCGTGACCTCCGCACCTCGGGGGTCTCGCTCTGAGCACCCATCACTGTGATTGGCTTTGCTGCAGTCCCTTTCAGTCTTCTCACATTATCGCTTGCAAGTGCACAGAAAGTCATAATCTTGGCTTTAGAGCTGTCTTTGTCCTGCTTTTCTGCCACTCCCCACTTACTTACATGAAAGCTATCGCTGTAATCAGCTTCACTGAAGTCCCTTGACATGGAAAAACAGATGACATGGAGGGATGGAGACAGTTTAACAAAATTTCATAACTAAACAAAACTAGCCTGCTCACAGGGGAGGTGGTGAGGGGGACAACAGAAACTGTTGGAGAAAAACAGAGACAGAACAATAGCACCACCTACAGGGCAAATCTGAAATTGTGGACTTTGACTTTTTACATTAGTTACACCTGCCCTTACAAAAACTTAGATAAAATGTATTTTAAAATGATGTTTTTAACCTGTCTTTTTTTTTCACGAACAAGCCTTTGTATAGCTGCAATAATGCACGTCATAGTGTGTGTCATGCTGGAATAAAGTCACTTCTTGCACATTGGACTCACTTAGCCTGCAGCCTCATGTCCAGTCACCTGAGGTGTGATGTTATCCTACCACAACACACACCCTGTCATACTTTATTGTTTAATTATTTATCAATTCCAATGCAAAAGTACTGTTATTTCTTGTGTGTAAATATTCATTACCCACACCATAAAAGACTCCAGCAACTACTCGACTACTGTAATAAGAATGATTTTAAAATTTTAACTATCACCAGTGGAACAGTACTGTTAACATGTTATTAATTTTTCCAAAAAAGTTTTACAAATTCAAAAAGAAAGGAAATTCTTTGCAAAACAACTGTGTTAATGCAGATATTAGGGTCGAAGAATGCAAAGTGGTCAAAGTAAGGAAATGAAAATATTTACTTATTTATTGAATTTTCTTGACTCGGTAGGTCCACTGGGCCTAGAATTCCCTTTTTCAGGGGCAACCGGGGTGGGGGGATACAGATGGTAATCAACTGAAATTGAACCAGATTAAGCTGTTGGTGGTATTTTTAGTGAATGGGGGAAATTTGGCCAGGACACCGGGGAAATTCCCCTACTGGGCTGTAGAGGAAGCTCTAGTCATCTGAGGATGGCTGACCCATTTGCTGTTCAGACTGAGAAGGAGAATGATGTGCAGATGGTTGGGGAGTCGGTCTCCTCCTCCAACTGAAATTTCTACAGACTGAAGAATTTTATGATGCAGCTGGGATTCCAGAGAAAATAGCAGGTCATGTAATGGATTTAATGTCTCAGGATGTTCAGGCAATGGATTTGGAAAGCAAGCAATGCAGAGTACATGAGATACAGAGCGGGTGTATACCTGATACAGTAAGTCTGAATACTGATAATTTGTCAGGAGAGTTGGTAACCACGGAAGAGAATAGACACCTGCAAAAGAAAACAGAATTATGCTGCCAAAATGTTACTGCTACTGCTACTGACATACTGAGTCATAGCATGGAAAAGCGGGGTAGAGTAAGGGATTTTAATTTTGCTATGACTCATGAGTTGCAAGAGAGTGTAGTGTTTTCAAAAGAAGCAGATGAACAGAAGGATGCCACAGTTTTTTCCTTTTCGGCAAGGGATGGCAGAAAAGTGAAAAAAGCTTGTCCTACTCAAAAATCTTGGGCAGATCTTTCAGAGCCTGCACAGGGCCTATGGTCCATAGAACATTCCCTGTGAGCAGCTAGCTGGGTAAAAGAGCCAGATAAAGACAGCTGCGTTTCAGGATTTGCCCTGATTCGGATACCGGGAGTGCAATTGACTCTACCACAGCTTTATACAGGGAAACATAAAATAAATAAGGACATAGCAGAAAGTAATGAGGAAGTTCTAGAGATGGAAATGGGACAGGCTGCTGAAACTGGACAGGATACTTTAGAAATATCACCAGAATTGACTTTAACGCAGCATCCAACATTAAATATGCTGGATCAGGTGCTGGGTAACAAACATGAGGCTTCAACTGTCCATAGTGATGTTGGGCATCCTGCAGAGATGTTTGCTGCAGAAGACATGGACAATTTAGACAAGGTGCAAACTGAGCCTAAAAAAACCAAGGCCATAGAAACCAAAAATATACAGCAAAAGAGTGACTCTAGGCAACCCAGACAGTATGCCACTTTTTTCAGTCAGCTTGTGTATTCAGCAAGATGCCATAATGCTGTAAGATTAATATATAAAGGAGGCTTAGAGCACTTCCCAGACAGGGTTTATGTGGGCAAAACTTTGCTGAAAGACAATTTACAGATTAACATTACTGAATTATATGCTTTGATACACATATCCGGTGAGTCCATGTTTGATGTTAGTTTTAAGTTGAATAGTTGACTAGAAAAATTCTGGGAGAGGTATCAGAAAGTCAAGAAAACTCCTTTGTGGACACCTTTTGAGGTAATATCCTTAACTCAGCCGGCACACAGAGTAATCACAGTGTTGTTCAGAAATGAAGGCATGAGTGTGACAGATCTTATGTATTGGTTAAGACAAAGATGTACTGTGGTGGGAAACCCAGAAGCCATATTTGATTCAGAGAGTATTTGGACTGGGGGATGGCAGATCAGGGTTATTTTATGGACACATGATCAGGGGTTACAACATTTACCCAACTCTTTCTTTTTAGGTAGAGATAGTGGAGTCCTGTTTTATAAGGGTCAACCTTGAACCTGCTACAAGTGTGGGGCCCAAGGGCATATAAGCAGTATTTGTGACATTCTACAATGTACTCTATGTAACACATTGGGACACACTAGTGGTCAATGTAAAGAAGTTATGGTATGCAGTTTATGTGGGACATGGGACCATGCTTAGACAAAATGCCCCAAAGCAGTGCACAATGCACCTGGTGCAGCTGATTGTGAGGAGCAGCATTTAATGGTAACTGTAGCACAGCGGGTACACACCACAGGTAGAAGGGGGTTCGATTGATCCAAAACCTACACAAAGTAACATCTCAGTCCTGAATGAGGAAGCAGTGATGCACACACCTACTAAGGTTTCTGAAGTCCATGGGGAACTGGTAGCTGCACCTTCCATGACTAGAACAGATGCCACCACAGCGGTAGTTGAGTCTCAAGAAGGGAAAAAACTCTACTCAGAAGGAAGTGAACCCTTGATAGAAAGGACAGAGCAGGACAAGGATATTGTTAATATGCCCCCTCCCTCCCACCCAGTGAGATACTAGAGAGCACTCGGTGATCCATGACACAGAGGAGATCAAGTAGGGTACAGCCAGCATCTAAACCATCTAAAATCACTGAAACCTCAGTTTCCAACAGATTCCAAATTTTTACTGATTAGCAGGATAGGTCGGATAATGATTCCGATAGTTCATCTCTTGACTCTGTAATCACAGAGTGGGGTTTAGAGATGGAATTAAGTGAACCAGAATTTCTACCAGACAGAACTATTTTAAACAAACCAGTTCCAGCAAAAAGGTCTTTAGGGGTTAAAGTAAAGAAGAAAGGGAAGCCTCCACGATGTTCTTGCCAACTCCATAGTTAGGATTTTTTCTTTAAAAATGACAACACCATATTGATTCTTACTATTAATGTGAACAGTATTAAGAATCATGTCAAAAGTGGCTGTGTATTTTCACATTTGAGGTCTAATAACAAGAATATCTATTTTTTACAAGATACTAGGTTGCATATGGTGCCTGAATTATCAAAGGCCTTACAGGAATGGTACATAGGAGTATCTTTTTGGTCATTGGGACTTTAAACTTGTTCTGGGGTGGGCATTTTGTTTCAGAATATCGATGTCTCTGTGCTAAAACTTATTGATTTGATCCCAGGAAGAACTTTATTATTGGATGTACTATTACCATTGTATACTGCCTTGGTTAGGCCACATTTTGAATACTGTGTCCAAGTGTCGTCCCCTTACATTAAAGAGGACATCTTAAAAATTGAGAGGATCCAGAGAAGATACCCCTGGGCTATTATGGGCATGGAGGGAAAGGCTTATGATGAAAGGCTAAAACTTCTGAACATGTATACTTTACAGTATAGAAGACTGAGGAGAGACTTATGTCTCATTTACAGTGCACTAAGTGATTCTGTCTTTGGAACAGGATTAGGTCTAATTGAGTCCTAATATAGAGTCAGTAATTGGAAACATAATAAACAACTATGGATGAGTATGTGACATACTCTAAGAAGGAAAAATTGGTTCAGTATAAGATCCATTCCAATTTGGAATAATCTCCTAGCTCTAGTGGTGGATAGTCCAAGCATGGACCACTTTAAATTTAACTTAGATTCAATGATGACTGATTCAACTAAATTCTGCCAAAATCTCTAGTAATTTTAAATGAGCGAGCATTATGGACTTCAGTCTATTTGCTTGTACAAACCTATGAAACCTATGTAAAAACTGATAATACATATTATAGATTAATCAATGTATATGCACTTCAGACAGAGGCGGATAGAATTGCATTCTTTTCATAAATTAGATCATATTTATACACTTCACAAAATATAATTTGGAGAGGTGATTTTAACTGTGGGTTGACAAAAAAAGATAGAGGGAAGACTACCACCTTGCAACAAATTTTTTGTGATATAACCTATCTACAAAATACTATAAATACAGCTTCTCTAGTGGATGCATATTTTCAAAAAAAGTAATTAATCAGATCCAACCTTACAGAGAGGAAATACGGCAACACAAATTAATGTTTTACTAATAAATCTTTAATAGTACAAAATGCTTTGACAGAATCAGTGGAATATTCAGATCATAAGGAATTATGTATTACTGTGGGATCTGCTAGGCAAATGTATGGGTCTGGGATATGGAGATTTAATTCATCTCTAATATTGCAGGACATTGTTAAACAGCAAATTCTATATTTTATCATCAGTAAAAAGTCTCTTTTTGATATCTATGAGGATCCTTCTGCATGGTGGGAAATTACTAAATGGGACTTAATATCACTACTTATTTCTCTTAGTAAAGGTCATAGAGATGTAGATAATTTAACATATCAGAAAAACAGGAAACAGCTACAGCCTTTAATGAGTTTAGCTCACACAACACAACAAAACATGATTACGCTGCACAGATACAGATGGTGAAAGATAAATTACAGGCATATCATTTAAAACAAACCACTAGTCTAGTGATGCAGCAGATATATGGGACACAAGGCAACATGGATAATGTTTGCTCATTTATTAGCTGCCAGGATCGAGTAAGAAAACAGACAGTTGAGGCAATATTTGACATGAAACAGATTTTACATACTTCAAATGAAGGTATTTTAACAGTAGTTTATGACTATACAAAATCTATATTTCAAGCTGAAAATGTTAACGTAGAAATAACAAAATAGATTTTTACAAAGTTTATTGTTCCATCTTGTGATCCAGATACAGCTGCTGAGGTGGTGGTACCCATCACAGCTAATGAGGTGGAGACAGCATTTAAGGCTTTACATATAGGAAAAGCACCAGCGAGGGATGGCCTTATGGCTGAACTCTACAAATTCATAGGGCCAGAGTTATATCGAGAGTTGGCTGAGATCTTTAATCACTTACTAACCACATTTGGGATACCTTTTGATATGTCCATGGGGGTGTTAACTCTGTTGCATAAAAAAGGGAATAAAAGGCATATTGTGAATTAGAGGCATAATAGCCTCCTAAATTGTGATTTTAAGATTTTGATTAAAATTTTGAATAGCAGACTTCTGAAGATAGCTCCTCCTTTAATTTCAGTACTGCAGTCCTGTGCCATACCTGGCAGAGCTATAACTGATCAGTTAATTTTATTAAGGGAAGTATTTTAATTTGATGCTACCTCGGGTGTGGAATAGATCAAAAACGGGCATTTGATACAGTGAGTCAAGAGTTTTTATGGTTTACATTAAGGAGATATAGGATTCCAAGAGTGTTTATTACAACCCTATTGTAACTTTATTCTGTATATGTTTGTTGTCAACTTGTAAGCACCACTGTGTAAGACTAAGCAAAGAAGCTTGTTCACATCAATCTGTATACTGTGTTCTCATAAATCTGTTTGTTTGTCCAGACATGGATCCTTTGCAAAGGAGTCTTTGACTCAAAGGTTGTAATTTCAAAAATTAATAAATAAATAAATAAAAATATTTATCAGAATGCAATGGTCATACCACAGGTCAATGGTTTTTGTGGACCTATGGTGGCTATAAAAAAGGGGTGAGGCAAGGGTGCCCTATGAGTCCTCTTTTGTATGTTTTTGCAATTGATCCTCTTTTAAGGGCACTAAATAGACATACTGATATTCTTCCAATTCAAACTGAACAACATACCTTGCCATGCAAGGCTTTGGCATATGCAGATGATGTCTGTCTACTAGTTATACATAGTGCATCTGTTTTGGCAGCAATTCAGGTCTGTCATCAGTATGAAGAAGTGTAAGGAATTGTATTAAATAAGAGAAAGTGTGTTGGAAGAGAGTTGGGGAACAAATAAGTTTATCAGTCACAGTTGGCAGGGATCACTTTTACTAGAAATAATATAACGATATTAGGAATAGAATATGGTACAGGTCCTTTAGATTTGACAAATTGGAATAAAAAAATTGATGCAGGGATGCAGTTATTGTAAAGGTGGAACAGGTGGAATTTCAGTAAAAGAAAGAGAGTTGTTTTGATCAAAACATTCATCCTACCATTATTTTTATATAACAGCAATGTTTTCCCCCCTCCTAGAACTAGGGAAGCTAAGATACTTGGGGCAGGATTCTCAAAGATCGTGAAATACCCGTAGCTGTGGGTAAACCGTGGTGCAAGTGAGTTGCCACTTGCGGATCTGCAGGTACCCGCAGTGGCAGGTATTCACAAAGGTGGAGCCTGATCACGACCTACTCCATGATTTACATCTGCTTGCAGGAGGTGTTGCCCGGGAGATCTCCACAGCTGCAGCAAGATGCCGCGGCTGGTGGGAGCAGCCATAACATACTCCACAACTGCTGGCTGAGAATCACAACCAGCGCAGCTGTGGGCAATTTCAGCCCACAACTGTAGTTATGGAGTGGTACTTCAGTCCTGAAAGTTTTGAGAATCCTGTCCTTAGTGTTTTTTTCTGGCATTCTGGGGTAGCCACCTTAATCCTAGTAAAAGAAATATTTTGTATCTACCACAGAACAGTGGCGGTCAGGATATGGTAAATCCATTTTATTTTCATACTGTCAGTTTTAGTATGGGAACTTTAGACTGTTGTTATTGCACACTCAAAATTTCTGGCAGGATATCTTTTCAAATATTATATCGGTTTGGTTTACAGATTGGAAAGCAGGGACACATAGAATTACTAAAAGAATTGCGTTCGCTCCTGAATATTTAAGGGATATCTTTGTGAAGTTGAAAATATGGCATATAACTAGTGCAGACTCAAGAAATAAAACTAAAAAAAAACAGGTTTATCACCAAGTTATTGCTACTCACTTTACAGAGACTGAAATATTTCCAAAATGCACCTCTGGATATGTACCAGTGTTTCAACTTTTGGTAAAAGATAGCAGAATTTCAGTCAAATACCAAGGTGTACAATGGTTATGCTGTCATGAGCATTTAAATGTTAAAGCTAATCAGAAACATAAAAAACTTGAAGAAAGGATGTGTTCAAGGCTGTACTGTGTTCAGACTCTAGAGACAATGGAGCATTCGTTTTTTTCTTGTCCTTATAATTTAAATTTTTGGGCTTTAATGGCCAAAGAATGGGGTAAAGGTCTGTTTTCCAAAATAAATTATGATATTGTAATTTATGGAAAGTATTGGGTACTTTGGAATAAATAGGATGGGGCACTTTAATGTTACTTTTGCATTGATAAAATGGTATATATGGAATATCAGGCATGTATTTATCTTGCAACAGAAATATATTTCTAATATAGAATTGTTAAGGAAAATAACAAAATAAATTCAGCAGATTTATTTTAATGAGGCAAAACCCCTCAATAGACAGCTATTAGATTGGTTTTGGAGGAACGTACTATGGATCACTGATAGTGATGTTCCAATAACCTGAATAAAGTTATAGTTGTCATCTTTTCTTTTTCTTTTCTTGGGTAATCTATAGTTTTGTCTTTCTTGGATTTACTGTTATGTTTACAATTTTTGTTAAAAACCAAGATATGTGATTATGCATTTGAATGTTTATATCATGTATGTTTCAATTAAACAAATTCCCTTACTCTTTTCGATAAGTGCCATGGGATCTTTAACATCCACCTGAACTACCACCAATCCGGGCAGATGGGACCTTAGTTTAACATCTCATCCGAAAGACAGCACCTCAGAAGTGCAGCACCCCCCTCATGCTGTACTACAGTGTCAGTATTGGGATGTTAATCCAAGTGCCAGATGTGGGAACTGAACCCACAGCCCTCTGATCTCTCAGCCTCAGAGGTGAGTGTGCTACCTACTGAGCCACTGACACTGACATATTATATTATATTATATTAGGGGTTGTAGTCACAGGACATTTGCTAATTCAGCTATGTGGTGGTTGTTGTGGTCCTCAACCTTAATGCCCAGCCCCCCTCCCTAGTAACATTGTCATGGTCAAGCATCTACCCTTGTAACCAAAGCACAATGAACATGTCCATGGGATGCTACCCAGACCCTTACTTTGGTGCAGGACCTATATTGCTATTTATGTTTTGTAATGAGTGTCTTCTATATGTAAGGCAGTACTTCTGTCTGCAGGTTCATAATTATATATACAATGGGATATTCAGAAATGACTTCTGTATATGTAGATTAAAATGTAAAACATAAATTAAAACACTATGTACTTGCAACTTAAGGCTCCATCTTGGTAGAGTTTCAGCAGATAGATGTATACATGCACAATGCAAACCATACAGACACTCTTGTGGCTGTGTTGGTAGTGCTTCTGCAGCACAGACACACATACACTCCAGTAAATATGCAGATACTGGTATGTTAATAGATACAAATACATGATAACCAGAGAACAGCACTGTCTCATTATAATACTGTAGGCACCTTGTGACAGTATAAGTGTGAAGCTGCTGTTTGTCAGGGTCATAACAACAGACACATCAGATTACGCTTGAAAACTACATGTGACTTTGTGCTATGTGATCTCTGTAGGAGAATATACTAATAAATGATATTTAAATTAAAATGAATTTCATTTTTAGCTTCAGAAGTTTAGAGCTGTGCAGGAATATGAGAGCAGTGCTTCTGTACCCAGGTATAGGCACTGTACAGTACAAAACATTAATACAGAAGTGTGTCTCTAGATGCTTTGACCAGCATGATTCCTGTTCTTTAGCAGCAAAAGACACATGTAGATAATATGTAATTACAATAGTTTTTCTAGATGCAGAAGAAAAACCAGTGTGATGATATTGCTTCTAGATCAAGAGATACACATCTGCAATATACTGTAATATATATAACCACTTGTGTATGCAGAAGAGCAGTCATGTACTTGCACTTCTGAAATTAAACACACATAACCATATTATATAAATTAATATGGTAATTTGTCAATATTTGAATAGGCCATCATGGGGCAGTGATTCTGCAGGCTGAGGTACACTTAAACAATGAAAGAAATAAACATGAAGTTCTGGGAGTGGAAATTTAAACAGGGATCATTTGCTCTGGGGTATGGAGGATTTTATTTTAATGATAGAAGCAACCATCCTATAATTTACAGAAATGTTGTTGGGAATCTGGGAGGAAGGAGGGAGCAAGCTGGGTGCTACAAAGATAGGAGTAACCTGATTTTAATCATGAGATGTGGGATGGATGTGCATTTTTGCTGCACAAAGGTGGGACTTTTTTAAATAGAAAGAAAAATAAAAAAAGAAGAAAAATCATGATGTGTAGTTGAGGGAAAGTCAGGAACTTCATCCCACTACACATAGTGTGAAGTTTCTAACTTCACCTCAACTACACCAACAAATTTTAAATTTGCAACAGGCCTAGCCGGGGGCATGTTGGGGGGTGGGCAGAGTGGGGTCAGACCATGGGCATCTAATTGAATGCTCAGTACATCATTACAGTGGATCATCTGAGTCACGTGTAGCAGGGGACTGTGTAATATGGTAGTTCTTCAAAGACTGCCATAAATAGAAACAGAATTTGCTGGCAGAAAAGTAACACTTGGCACATCAAGTCTTTCCAAGTGTTCTGTGCCTAATCTGTTTCTGCAGACCTTAACTGGTCCCCAGTGACCGTCCCTCCTGCGTGCCTATTTACTAATGTACCACTATGTTCCGTCTTTAAAGGTACCTTTTTTGATTTCTTTACGACCCTATCCCTCCATGTCAGCTCAGAGGGCTAGATGCATGGGCCTACTGAGACACAAGGTCTGCAAGAATATCTGTGGAGAGCCTGCAGGAAAATAGGATGACGATTACTGCTGGCTCCTATCTCACTTATTTCTGCTCCCTTCTGGGCGTCCTCCTGATTTGTGTAAGCACTTGGATGTGCGTTCCCTTCCCCAAGCCTTTCCCTTACTTTATCATGCGCATAGTAGTTTGGGGTAGGTCAGGGCAGCCCTCTGCTGGAGTGCATTGCAGGTTGTGGATATGTAAAAGTCTCTTCATGTGTGTAGCTCGACCCCTGAACATGTGCAGTCTCCATACATACCTATACATGGGTGTGCATGTCCTCTGAAGACTTCTGTGGATAGAACCCTTAATAATCATTGTATTAACCCTGACACCTGTGCACCCTACATCTTGACATTTGCTATACTACTTCACAATAAATATGAGCACAAGTGAATCAATTGGCCTTTTACTTTCTGGTACTCATTAATCTAAATTAATGCAAATTAGGCATTTTATGAGGCCACGATGATAAAACAAAATATGTGTAATGAGTGCGGACAAATGTAAAAATCTAGTTTTGGTCCCCCTGGCCCCCTTAATACTTTAACCTTTCACTGGAAGTAGCCCCCAAGGTACTGTAGTGTATACAGTATGTATCACACTGATGGGTTGGCATGACATTTGGTGCAAGTAAGGCTCTGTATCTTGCCACTGACTCAGATAATTTTTATTTTACCCCTTCCTAGTCCCCTTGGAGCTCCCTTATCATGCAGACACTAAATGATAAATCCTTCATCCCCCTGAATTCAGTTCATGCCTAGTAGTTGTCTTTTCTAACAATTTATGTCATTTGGGGAAAATACTTTCTTCAGAGCATAAAAGTGGCACTGAAAGCCACTGTGACAGATACTAAACATTTTAAAATTGAGTTTTAATTGTTAGATTTGTGTTCATCTGGCAACTGGATTTCATATGATCTGGTCAAAAGTCTAAATTATTAGACACAGACATTGGTCTCCTACATAGCAGCAAAGGGTTGTAAAGCTATACCACTAGAACATCACTATATTTTAAATGCATTGTACAATGAATATTCTTTGCAATATTTATGGATGCTTATTAAACATTGATTGTTTTGTAAAGTAAGAATAACTGCCTTAGCATAAATTTATTAAATGCACAATTAACTGTCTTTTACATCCTTGCTAAAAGCAAAGTACTGCTTATTAAGTCATTTTAACATCTCATTTACTGGCAACAGCTTTTTTTACAACAGTAAACAGTATGTTTATAACTGTAACTGCTACTTTAGCCACTTATTGTAAAGTGAGACCATGAATTTTATACAAAAATCATGTTATTCTGCCCCCTCTTCAATTCCCAACTCAATGTAAGGTACTTATAAATGACACAGTTCACTCCTGAGCCTGAATCTGTGTTTTCACAGGTGGGTTCAAACCCATTGCTACAGTCAACATTTTTATTATAAGAAGAACATTTTATGATATCTGAAACCAAATGTAGTCAGAATGTAGGAATTTTAAGTTCCTGATTCCCAATGTATAGAAAGATATAAGCAAAGAAATTGATGGGAGACCACTCCTCTAGTTTTGTCAGGTCTCTGCTCATTCTTTCCTTCTTGATAACCCCTCCCCCCCTCGGAGTGACCACCCTATTGCAGATGTTGGTGCCGGCAGCAAAGAGGCAGACCTTACCTTCCAGCTCCTCTGCAGAGTAACTTATAAAGACATTAAAGCGGACTGGTTCTAGCACAAATCCTGGAGGCACCCTACTAGTCAATGTCCCTCCCTTAGAATGAACTCCATTTACCACCACCCTCTGGTACCTATCACCTAACCAATTTCTTATCCAGTTTACCACCTTTGGACCCACTCCTAAGCTACCCATCTTGCTTAGTAGTCTCCTATGTGGAACAGTGTCAAAAGCCTCACTGAAATCTATGTTCTATGCAAAGCATAGTTAAAACCAAAAATAAAACTCTGCACTCACCTACCTTTGGCCCTAGTGCTCTCTGGTCTGCACATTTTGTGGTGAGGCCAGGGACTCTAGATAGTGTACCACTACGGGACATCATGGGAGCAAGATGGTAGTCATGCTGGACTGCTGCTTGCAGGCCCTCAAGCATTGAGAGCATGAAGCCATTTTACTTTCCTCCTCTTACCATTTTGCTAATATTTTTAGCTGTAATTTTATTCCTATCAGAGTAAAGCTGCCCAGGAGAGCTAATTTGGTATGTGTGTGCCTGGGTTGGTAGTCTCTTGCCCGGTACCTAAAACACTATGGCGAGGTTTCTTTGATAGGGTTTTTAGTTAGGGCCGGTAGTGCTAGGCAGGAAATTGGAGTGAGTTAGGTTAGGAGACAGCTTTTTTATTTTCTAGAAATTGTGACCTGCAGGCTTTTTACCTCAGTACCTGTATTCCCCAACAGACAGCAGGGTACCGAGGTTGTTGTTGTCTGGATCTTCCCAGCAACTGCATCTGAGCAGAGCTGTCTCCCGATGCCAGCAATGACTGAGTACTTATTGCCAGCGACCACCAAGGATTGATTTCCCAGCTGTGTTGTCCAGCTTTGATGGTGCCAGAATGGTGTTCTCAGACAGCAGACTGTACTCTACTGCTGTTGGCTTTCCAGTGGAATGAAGGCCAGTGACAGGGGCTCTGGAGTGCACTGAGGTGCCACTTAAACATCTTACAAGAGGGTCAAAGGAACTGAGGTGTCATTGTTTTGGCCAGATCCATCTCTTGTGGTTTTCCAGTGGAATGAGGGCTGGTAACAAGGGCTCCAGAGTGATCTAAGGTGCCTGTTAAACACCTTATGAGAGGGCTGAAGGAACTGTGGTGTTGTTGTTTTGATCAGATCCATCTCCCGTGGCACACAGACGTTGAGGGCACTGTCCATTGTGGTTTCCCTTCCTCTGGGAAATTCTGGACTGCCATTGAGTGTGTACATGTAGCCAGTAAAAATTGTAGCTTCCTGGGTGAACATGGAAGGGTGAAGTTTCCTGATGTTTTTGCAGGTTCCCGGAGGAGTTTCATTTAGGTGACTGCTGGTGTCCTTGACAAAGAGGTAACTTTTGCATGTTTCCGATTGACTGGAGTGGGTGAGAGTGGCCCTGAGTCTTCAGGATCCTACACTTTCACCGGGGCTATATTGGTGACAGTTGTTTCCTGCCCAGCAGAGAATTGGGA
Source organism: Neoceratodus forsteri (assembly GCA_016271365.2). NCBI lineage: Eukaryota > Metazoa > Chordata > Ceratodontiformes > Ceratodontidae > Neoceratodus > Neoceratodus forsteri. Next base: position 356,299,266 of record CM028136.1, on the reverse strand, counting down.
GGGCCCTGATTACTCTGTAGACTGAGTTCTGGAACATTTTTTGACAAATCTGGATTATTCATATGTTTGTGCTATATACCCTGTCTTGTAAGATTTGTTATTCTAAGTCCTGCAGGCTACTGTCCTGGAGAATTGAACTGCTGCTATATACCTAACTGTCTCCTGTTTTTAGGGGTGGGGTTTTTTGTGGGTTGTTGGGTGGGTGTGGAGTTTTTAGGTAATTGTGTGTTAGTGTAGTGTGGTTGGTTAGGTAGATTTGTTTTAATGTGTGTGTGTGTGTGGAGGTGTTTGAGCAATATAGTGAGAACTGTTGTAGTCATGGAACATTGCTGCTGGTCAGGATGTGTTTGGGGAGGTATGGAGGTCTGGGGTGGACCAGGATCGTGTACGAGGCATCCCAGCTGCTCAATCTGCAGCCCTTCACTAACCACCCTGTGTCCGTCATGACTGCTCATTGTTGCCTGAAGCTCGTAATTAGGAGGGGCAGCACTGATCAGGTGTGGTGGGGTACCTCGAGCCCACCTGTGGGTGACAGGATAGGGGTGGTCAGGTGCAGAAGGTGCCCTGGGGTTTGTCGGGCTCAAGGGAGAGGCCAGACATGTTTAGTGCCCGTCCCCATGGTTCCCACCAAACTGCATGGGTAGGTAGTCAGAGGGGCTAAATTGTCTACCGGTCCCCTGAGGGCAGTGCTTTGTAATGCCAGATCGATCAGAAACAAGACTGCAGTTATAGCGGACTTGGTTGCTATGGTCGATCTGCCTTGCATCACAGAGAAATGGGTGGGAGATGATGCTGGCCTAGTTCTAGAGGCCACCTTCCCCCCTAGATACTCTGTAGTGCACTGCCCCAAAGTGGAACACAGGGACAGGGGTGAGGCCATCTGTTTTAGATCTGAGCTGGGCTTCACTGTGCACCCAGTGGGAAGGTCAGGTTCATTTGAATGTGTGGCCATTCATGGAGGTCTAGGCACAGGTTGCAGGATTCTCCTGATTTACTGCCCCCCCTGGAGCAGTGGGAGAATTCCTGCAGGAGGTGGCCGATTTCATTATCAGCAAAATGCTGGAAGCCCCGAGATGTTTGATTCTGGGGGATTTCAACGTTTGGGCTGACAACAAAACTTCTAGGCTTGGTTACAACCTCCTCCAGACAATGTCATCACTAGGTCTGTCACAAGAAATTTCTTCCGTGACCCATCAGGGCGGCCACATATTTGACCTGGTTTTCTCACTGGGGCTTGAGATAAATGATCTCAAGACTGATTGGGTCATTTGGTCCAATCATTGCACAGTGGAGTTCTTATTCAGGGCCCTCCTCAAGAGCCCTCCTCCTGCTGAGATGGTCAGCTACCACCCTTTGAGGGGTTTGACCCCAGAGGGTTTTCTGGCAGTGGCAGATCTATCTAGGGTGAGCAGTGCATGTGTGGGTGGTGTATCCATGGTGGTCGCCATCTATAACAAGGCAATGTCTCCCGTGTTCGACTTCCTCACACCAGTCTATGTATGACCCAAGTCTTCTCACTTGAGGTCTCCTTGGTTTGATTGGGAGTGCAAGGTAATGAAGACTATGGGTCAGAGGTTAGAGTGCTGCTGGTGGAAGACCCGGCTGCAGGTGGACAAACTGGTCCTGCATGCTCACTATTGTGAGTACTAGGGGGAAATCAACTGTAAGAAGGCAGAATTCTTGCCCAGGGAGATTTCCATTGGGAGGAACTGACCAACTGTGTTTTTTCAGACTGTAGACAGGCTCCTAAACCTGGCCTGTCTGCAGCCAAAAAATACTTTTTCAAATGAGTTATATGAGGATTTTGATTGGTTCTTCTCAGACAGAGTGTCTGGCATCCGGCAAGGAATTCTGCCAGTCAGCTATGACATGGCCGACAGTGATCACCTTGGGCATCCAGAGAGCACTCTATCTGGTTGGGGTGAGTTTAGACCAGTGGAGGTGGCCGAGGTCATAGGGTTGCTCCAAAGCTGAGGCACACATATCGTGAATGGGACCCGGTGCCGACGCGTTTCTTGATGGGATGCACTGACTCAGTTGGCCCGATGTTTGACTTGATTGTCCAGTGCTCCTTGTTGGAGGGGGTTTTCCCTGATGCCTTGAAGGAGGCATTGGTGAGACCCCTTCTGAAATTAAAGTTCTTTATTGAATTTTTCATTACATACATACAAAGCCATTGGCATAGTGTTAAGTAATCATACAGTTTCGGATAACTTAACATAACTACCCCTAAAACCCCTCCCTTCCCTTCCTTCCTCAACTCCCTTATACCCTCTCCCCCACCCACTCTCCCAATTCCCCCCACGAAGTGTACCAACACTTATAAAACAAGAAAGTTAGGAGTTAGTATGAGGAGCCACTGGGGAGTTGATATAAACAAATTCCTAATGTAAATATAAGGCATATAATTTACCCCATTTTTTTATCAAAAAGGGGAAGCTTATTACTGGAACTTGCAGACATAGATTCATTTCTAAGGTAAACTGTAATTTCAGTGAGCCATTCAGTATAAGAGATACACAGTTGGTCTCCTTGACTGCTATAGTCTGATAAATACCTAGCAGACAGACCGCTACTGTGAACAAGTCCTCTACGCCCAGTAGGGGATCCAGCTCAGAGCCTGCCACAGGGGAGCTACTTTTTCACAATGTGAAAAAATGTGTACCAGGTCTCCCTCCAATTTGCCACACCTGGAGCAAATAGAACTGGAGAGATGCCCTATTCTAGCTAATTTAACCGGGGTATAATACATGTCATTTAGTATATTATACTGGTTCAGCCTGAGTTTATCCTGGGTATTATAAATATGTAGGTCTTTCCAAGTTTGTGACCAGCTGATAATTAGATTGGGTAACAGGGAAGTCCAAATTTTAGCCTCAGGCAGAGGTTCTGGACACTTGAAAGCTAGAAGGCTAACATAGATCTGGGAGACAGTGTAGCAGCAAAGCGAGAGTACCTATTTGCGTTAGTAACTTGTCCAGCTTGGGTGGATGAGGGGTAGTACTGAACAGTTGGCCTACTAGCTGTCGTATCTGAAAAATCTTGAAGATGTGGATACGAGGTATGTTATATTTTCTGAGAATATAAGTGGAGGAAAGGTGAGATTCTTGTGAGTATAAATCTTTTACTCAGACATCCCTTATTTGTGGTAATCAGCCCTGTATAATAGATGTACCTCAAATTCTAATATTAGGGTTAGATATAAGCAGTTGAACCATATCCTGGGTTGGAGATGTTTTGAGGTATAAACAACATTGGGAGAAGATTTTTAATGAGCTACCAATTACCATGTTACATAACCCAGGTGGAAGGGATTTCCCTGCACAGAAGAAAATGGTGGGGATGTCTAGATTATGTGAGTGAATAATTTGGTTTTCAATCTGAAGCCAACTGGGGGTATAGTCATAATTTTTTGTGGCTAACCACCTACCTACTCTTGATAAGTGACTGGCCTAATAATATAGGAGGAAGTTAGGTAAACGTAAACCCCCAAGTTCCTTTGAGAGACTCAGCTTATGATAAGAGCACCTAGGATGATTATTTAACCAGATAAAGTTAGAAATTATTGATTGTAACCTCTGGAAGAATGACTGAGGAAGCCAGATGTGTATCACATTTAGAGGATAGAAGATTTGGGGAAGAATGTTCATTTTTACAATGTTAATCCTCCCCCATAAGGACAGCGGGAGTAATTCCCATCCGTGGAGGTCTTGTTGAATTGTGGCCAACAGATCCTCCAAATTTAGTTTCTTAATCTTTATGGGGTCTGTGGATAGAAGAATGCCTAGATACTAAATATAGTGTGGGGGGGCCATTTCATACCAAACCTCTCGAGCCTATATCCATGGGTGAAGTGGTTAAGTGGAAATATTTCAGTTTTAGACTGGTTAAGGGTGTAATTGGAATGTCAACTAAATTGTGCTATTACCTGTAGGGTGCCTTCTAAAGAAGATACTGGAGACTCTAAGTGTAGGAGAATATCGTCTGCGTAAACTGAGAGGGTTAACGTGTGATTAAGTATGGAGATTCCCTTTATCTGTGGCAATGATTTAACACTACGAAGAAGGGGTTCCAAGTATAGGTTAAAAAGAAAAGGTGAGAGTGGGCAACCTTGGCTGGTGCCCTTAAAGAGGGGGAACCAGGGGGAGAAGACCCCTTTACAGAATATTTTAGCTGAAGGCGAAGAGTAAAGAGCTTGGAGCCATTGGATGAAAAGAGAAGGAAAGCCCATTTGGGTTAAGGTTAGCCAGAGAAACTCTAAGTCCACTCTGTCGAATGCTTTTTCAACATCTAGTGAGACAAGAGCCATAGGGGAATGAGAAGACTGAGCAACCTGAAAGATGTGACTTAGTTTCCTGAGGTGGTCTTCAGAGGAATGCCCAGGTACAAAATCTACCTGTTCAGGACTTACTAATCCAGTCCATGCAAGCAATAATGCCCGACAGGGTGGGCGGTATTGCCCATACCGCCCACCCTGGAGGGCATTATTGCGCTTAGAAAATGGGCTTTTTTTATTTATAAAAATGATTTTGTAAGGAACAAATACGTAAAAAACTAATTAACATATGAAATAGGTGCTTGTGTTAAATAGTGCCTTTAGGATATGCCACTAGAGGGTGCTGTTGTCTATGAAAAGCCTTGTTTCATATTTTTCAGTGTCTCTTTTGTTTGTATGGATTCATTTGTAGTAGCGACGCCCCCCCCGTACTGTTTTTTTTTTTTAATTTTAACAGCGCGTTTCAGGTCTCCCAGTTAGTGTGTCCACTTCTTAGTGCACCTCATTGGTGCGATTTTGTTTTCAATGTCCTGACAGTTGCGACTTGGCTCTCTCCCGCAGCGCGCGTGCAGAGAGACATTTGCTGAATGAGCGAGGAAGCCGGTAGTGAGAAAATAAACTACAGGGCACAGCGAGGGGCAGAAGCGTCGCGTAAGAGATGTTTCTGAGTTATATTTAACCTGTACACTGAGACAGCAGGTGGGGGAAGGTGGCGCATGACTTGTTATGGACTGATGACATCTGGGTGATTTAGCGAGGGCACAAAAATTGCATCTGGTCACTTTGTCAGTTTGGGGTGCCCAAGGAGATTCTTAGGTAATGGGGCACCTCGACTTGGCACCTCTTTCTAACCGGGCGTCTGTCGTAAGTTAATGTACCCCCCTGTTTTAGCCCTCAGCCAATCAGAGAGCTGATAGTCTTTTGCCCATTTTCTAAACTGACTTAACACGCCAGGAGAGAATTTTAGTTAGTAGCTTGTCATAATTCATAAGAGAAAAGGGCGATAACTAGATGGTTGAGATTGTGGTTTATCTGGTTTGAGGAGAAGGACAATTGCTGCTTCTGAAAGAGACGGGTCTAGAGAATCTGCTGATAGCATATATCTATAGCCTGAGTAGAAGAGGGGCCAAATCAGAGGAAAATACTTTGTAGAAATTGGAGGGAAAGCCATCAGGTCCGGGGGCCTTGTCAGATACTAGGTCCTTGATTGCTGCTTCAGCTTTGGATAAGGTCAAAGGGGATGAGATAATGGTGTTCTGATGTTCTGAGAGAGAAGGCAGACCTAAGGAGTCCAGATATGCTACAGTATCAGAGCTGTTCAGCGTATTAGTTTGTTTACCATATAGGGAACAATAAAAATTTTCAAAAACTTCAGTGATCTCCCGGGGGGTAACTTTTGTGGTGCCATCCTGGGCCCTAATGGAGGGAATGAGCCTGGAGGTTTCTATCTTGCACAGCCGTAAGGCTAAGAGCCTATCTGCTTTCTCCCCTTGGTCTACGTACCAGGATTTGGTTTTTAAGACAGCATACTCTGCTTTTTCCCGCATTAACTCAGCATATCTATCCCTGAGGGAGATTAAGTTGGCAAGGGAATTGGTAGAGGTATTTGAGGAAAGGGAGCATTCTGCTAACCTGATTTGAGCCAGATGAGAAGTGACCTCTTTTGCTTTACTCTTTTTCCGGTATAAGGCAATCTTTATTAACTCCCCTCTAAGGGTACACTTGAGAGCACCCCAAAACATATCCTTCCGCTTAACCAAACCCCTATTGTCTACCAGGAAAGATTGAATAATGGAGTGGATTTTGGAAGCTATCGACTTCTCTTTTAATAATTGTGTGTTTAGCTTCCAGGCTGTGTCTCTCTGATTTAATGGGTCTAGAGTTAAAAGCACCCATACTATGGAGTGATCTGATAATACGATAGGTTCCAGATCTGCTTGACCGAGGCCTGTGAGAAGAGGGAGGCTAATTAGGATATAGTCAAGTCTGGACCAGGTTTGGTATATTGTCGAGAAATAGGAGAAACACTTGCTAGAGGGATTGAGAATATGCCATGGGTCACAAATACCCAGGAGATCCATGAAGTCCACCAGTGCTTTTTGAGAGGGGGATGGGGTTTTTAGAGCTGAGTAAGATCTGTCCAGATCTTGGGTTGGGGGAATATTCCAGTCACCTCCCAAAATCAGAGGGGATGTTAAATTTGGAGCAATTGTATTAGCTAGAGCCATAAGGAAGGTAGGGTCCCCTCCCACTGGACCATATATTGAACCCAGAGTAGTCTCTTTACCCATTAAGGTGCCTTTAACTAAGATAAATCTGCCATTGGGGTCCACAGTAGTAGAGTCTGCCTGAAGAGAAATATTACGTTTAATTAACACAGCTACCCCTCTTTTTGCAGTAGAATCTCCTGCCGCAAAAACGTGTGATATCCCCTGCCTACGCAACCATTTGGCTTCAACCTCAAGCAGATGTGTTTCTGGTAACACAATAATTCCTGCATTAAGCAGTGCACAATGTTTTAAAATCTGAAGTCATTTAATAGGATCTCTGACTCCCCTAACATTCCAAGACATAATTTTAATCATGGCATTCGCCATTTATATTAACTAAGATATGTAATACACTTGTACTAAATAAAAAAAACAAAGAGAACCTTGATGTACACTCCAGCCACCCCCCTTCCCAGGACTCATTGCAACCCCAGAATCTTGGTATATAAGCACGAGCCTTCTTCTAAGAAGTGTCCCCCCCTTCTTTAACCTGTACCAAGTCAGAACCCCTGAGATGTCCGTTTCTTGCAAAGTATTTAGTCTGTTCCACGAGCCTAGACCTAACCTCCCTTCTTCCTCCCCCCCTTCTCCTCTACCCCAGCAACTGCCCCTGCCAGCTCTTGACTGCTCCCAATATAGAGCCCTTTTAATAAAAAAAAGGCAAACATAAAGGCCCTCCAAGTGTAGCTTAGGTTTATACCAAAGAGCTAACCCCCAAAACCCTACCCAGAACAAAAGGATCTGGTCCCCCCATGACTGGAATGCTGAGCAGCTTCCAGGCACCTGCTTGGACTGGAGCTCCCCTTCCCCATCCTCAACTAAGTATCCAAATTGCCAGCATTAAACCAGTCCCCAGTGAAAGATGCGTGAAACTGACACCATATCCCTGAACCAAATGGGCGGATTACATATTGAGGACAGACTAATAAAATTTGCCTTCTACTTGTCCCCCCCCACGCTATCCAGTGAAACACCTGCTATAACCTTGAAACCAAGCAGCAGCTTCCTTCTAAACCAATAGCATTAGCTGCATGTAAGGCACACATAAAAATGAAAAGGTTGTTGTTATTTACAGTTCGTGGAGTAACAGTCCATAAGGATTCCGGCATTGCATGATGGGCCATGGGGACATCTGGGGGAAGAATAAAGACCAGGACAGGGAGATAGTCCATCATAAAACCCCGTCTCAAGGAACCTCCAGGGTGTTAAATGTTCTCTTCCCAAAGGAGACTCGGAGATCCACTACCACCATCACCCCAAGTAGCCCAAACTGTGCTTTACTAGACGAAAGGAGTGCATGGCCTATCCAGACCTCCACCCAAAATTCACCCTCAGGTACCACATCTATACTTACAGTAAGCCTCTTTGAAAACAGTAAAACTAATCTACTAAGCTTTACACAAAGGGAAGCAATCCTCCAGTATTAGTGCCCCAAAATTCTCTGCTAATAATGCCATCCATTTTTAAACAGTTCTGGTAGTTTGCTTGTTAGGTCAGTTGTTACTTGTGTAGGCAAGTCAAAAGTAATCCAGTTACCAGAAAGGGAGACCTGAAGTTTAGCTGGATAAAGCATCTTGAAAGGTATGCCAGCTGTGATAAGTTTGCTGACCGTAGGATGGAATGCTGTGCATTTTTGTCTTACTTCATATGGCAGATCCTGAGTTATTCCTAACTTGGTGCCCTCCCAGGTAATCGATTGTAATTCTCTGACTTTCACAATGACATGTTGCTTTCCTATATAACGCAAGAACTTAAGGATGATTAGGTGAGGGAGTGCCCCAGGTTGCGGTTTTGGCCTTAGAAACCTGTGGGCCCTCTCGATATGGTAGTTGGCACTGAGCGGAGAGGGGCCCACAATTTTCAATAGAAGTTTCTGAATAAAGACTACAATGTTGGTGCCCTCTTCTGTTTCTGGTAGACCCAAAATAGGAATATTGTTCCGATGGCTTCTCCCCTGTAAGTTCTCAGTGTTTAGCTGTAGTTTTTGAACCTGCAATCTGAAAATTACAATTTCAGGGTCAAGTCTCTCTTTCCACTTCTCCATGGAGGAGGTACAAGCCTCTGCATCTCCCATTCTCTTATTGAGATCTGCCAAGTCACCCCTTATGGACTTGATTTCAGAGGAAATCACAATAAGTGTTTCCCTAAAAGGGAGTAGCTCCTACAGGAAGCGATCTTCCATAAGGGGGATGAGGTGAGAAGGCACAGTGTTGCTTTTGCTTACTTGCCCACTTTGGGCCTTTGGTTTTTTGGGCAGTTTCTCTGGTGAGGGAGGAGGCGTATGCTTCAGCTGGGCCTGCCTCATTTCAGCTTCCGTTGCGGAGGGTAAAACTCTGATAGCAATGCCGATTTCTTCAGTATCCAATGCTGTAGGCAGGCACGGCTTCTCCAAGTATTTATATTTAGTTGAAAGAAAGTTTTCTTGATTAAATAGATGAGAATGGTAGGATTCAGGTGGGAGCTCCAAGTCACTGCTACTACCAGGTCACTTGTATCACAGGATTCAGCGTGAGACCCCTTCTGAAGAAAAACAACATTAGACCCTGACGTCAAGGTAAATTACCGTCCTATCTCCAACCTCCCTTTTTTGGGTAAGGTTGTAGAGGAGATTGTGACACTTCAGCTTGAGGAGCACCTCTTGGTCTATGATCTATACAAGCCTTTCTAGTCTGGGTTTTGGGTGAAGCATAGCACTGAAACTGCATTAGTTTAGGTGCACAATGACCTTCTCAGGGCAAGAGATTGAAGGGAGGGGACAATTCTCATTCTTCTTCTTGATCTCTCCTCAGCCTTTGACATGGTGGACCAATGTGTGTTACTTGACTGCCTGAGGGAACTTTGTGGACTCACTGGCATGGTCATCTGCTGGTTTGTGTCCTATAGTATCTCATGAACAGAAGGCAGAGGGTAGTGATGGGGAATTTATCCTCTTCCCCTAGTCTTCTGTCCTGTGGAGTTCCTCAAGGATCGGTCTTGTCACTAATGATGTTCACCATGTACATGCTACCCCTGGGAAGGCTCATTATGAAGTATGGCTTCGGTTTTCATTGCTATGCCGATGATATCCAACTATACCTTTCCTTTGCCCCTGAAACATCCAATGCAGTGAATGTGCTAAATAATTGCCTTGCTGAAATCAATGACTGGATGGCCTCCAGCTGGTTGTGACCGAACCCCAATAAGACAGAGGTACTAGTTGTGGAGTAAAAAAGAGGGCGTGATAGGTTGGCCTTGGGTGCAGAAACAGGATTATTTCTGGGATCTGTACCATTGAAGGCCTTCTCTAGGATGTGGAACCTGGGCTTTATTCTGGGTAGTGGTCTGAAGTGTGAGGTTCAGGAGTCAGCCACTGTCCATGTCAGTTTCTACCATCTGAGCAATATCGCTAGGGTTAGGCCCCTAGTTCCACCTCTGGACCTCCCAACTTTGGTACATGCCTTCATGATAATGAGGCTTGATTACTGTAATGTGGTCTACCTCTTGGTCTCTGGGGGTACCCTCTGCCGGCTTCAGCTGGTGTAAAACACAACTGTCAGGCTGTTGACAGGGCAGTCTAAGTACTGTCACATCACCCCAGTGCTGTGGGAATTGCACTGGCTGCCAGTCAGGTGGAGGATCCTCTGCAAGGTGGGTTTGCTCACCTTTAAGGCCCTACATGGATTGGGCCCTGGCTACTTGACAGACCTTCTTACACCAGCCACCTCAGTCCGCTATCTATGTTCCTCCTCTAGGGACCTCCTGAGATTCCCAGGATGAGGATAAAAATGGCTGGTGACAGAGTCTTTAGTGTTGCTGGCCCCATCCTGTGGAATTCGTTTCCACCATCTGTAAGGGAGGCCCCTTCATTCAAGTTATTTATGGCCCGCTTCCAGGTCTTCCTGTTCACTCAGGCATTCCCTGATTTTGCTATATGACATCTTTTGCCTGACTGCCATATAGATTGTTCCTGACTTTTTCTTTCTTTTTTTTAGTTAGTTGTATTTCTAATTTATTTATTATTTTGATATTTATTGCTGTATTACTGTATTGCTGTTGATGTTGTGCTTTTTATTTCTGTACGGTGCTCAGAGCCTCTGGGTTTGGGTGTTTTTTAAATAAAACTTGCCTTGCCTTGCCACTACTAGTGCAAACATCCATGGATTTGGAGGAGTTACATTGCCTAGATACAGTATGTGACAAAGGCTCTTGTTTGGGCCATCTTTGTAGACTGGACCCCTAAGTGTTTTAAAAGCTTTGAATCTTGTTTCTATTTCAGACAATTTCACAGATATGTTGCATGAATTCATTTACATACATTATTATTGAATACTGTACCTTATTACAAACATTTTCTCTCTACCGCCACCAATTAATCATAATGGGTTAGCTCATGACAGGCTGTACAATGCAGGGAGTATAAAGTATGATCCCAGGATTGAATGCCCACTCCTGCTTCTGAGAAGGCACTGAGTGTTAGCTCAGTGTGTTTGCACCCTGACGTTTACATGCAGTCACTGGGAGTGTGTTATATTATTGCTGAGCGGAAGACCACAAACAGTAGTAGTTTATGGGGAGTTTTAAGGGTAAGGGAAGTGACAACTGGAGTACAACAGGGGTCGGTATGGAGCCTTGCCCAATTCAAGATATTAATTTAGGACATATGAGAAGGCATTGGGGGCAAGGTCTGTCTCTCTTCCCTTAATGAGAAGATCTGTGCAAGGGTGGACACAGAGGAATTGATAATGGAATTCAGGGAGGATCTGAGTAGATGGAGACCTGGCAGTTGGACTTCAATATAAACAAAATGTAAAGTGATGCACATTGGAAATGGGAACCCAACAGTGAAATACAAAATGGATAAAATGGAGGTAGTGGTAATGTAAATCATCATGGAGGAAAAGGACCTATGGGTCATTATACTGGAGAGCCTAAAAAAAACAATAGCACATTGTAGCATAGCTATGGACAAGGTAAACAGGATACTGGGTTCCACAGGGAGGGAGATAAGCAGCAGCAGTCAGAAGGGTATCCTCCCAGTGTACAGGTCACTGGTGCAACCACACTTGGAATACTGTGCAAGGTACTGGAGTCCACCCCTAAAGAGAGAGACTGCAAAAAGTGTAGCGCAGGGTGACTAAGATGGTCCATGGGTTAGGGGGTATCACATACTGTACTGCATGAGGAGAGGCTGCAGGACTTGAACATGTACACCCTTGAGAAAAGGAGGGGAAAGGGGAGACATGATTGAGACATACAAATATTGCATGTGCAGGATAAATGGGGTGGATGTCAAGGAACTTTCTTCCTTGGGTTCAACTACAGGGCTAAGAGGTAACTCACTTAACTCAGATGGGGAAATTCAAAAAGGATATCCATAAGCACTTTTTTTAAGAAAGAGTGGGGGCATGTGGAACAAGTTGCTGAAGGAAATGATACAGGCCACAAGCATATGCATTTAGTAGAAAGTGTGGGGAAGGGGCAGAAACAGAGGTGAGGGATGGCCACTAGGCCAGTGCACAGCAGTTAGGTGGGGTGGGCAGCCTGGATGGGCCGACAGGCCTTTTTCTGTCTTCATTGTCGGTGTATCTCTATATCTCCTGTGATGCACAGCCTGTGTGTGTAACCCCATTGCGACATGTTTTTTTTTTCTTCTACTAGAAATAAAGAGGAATGCAATGTGCCTTTTTGCAGAGCAGGTACCATAGATGGATTGCAAGGTGCAGTGGAGCCACAGTACTTGCACATCTGATTGGTGTTTATTAGTAACTAACTACATTGTGAGCATCATAGTAAACAAAGGAAAAACAGTTTTCCAGGGCAGTCAGCATACTGGAAATTTGACAGGTGCTTTTTTTGCTAACTACTATGATTAGTTAATTTGTTTCAGTGAAATAGCAGGGAGATGCTGTAGCTCAGCTACATAACCTGCTTGTACTGTATCAGTAAAACAAGATTGTTTTTCTTTATGTGACACTTATCCATTTACATATCTGGACAGTGTAGTACGGTATGGGCTGCACACCCATTGGCTCACGCTGTGGACCAATGGGCGTACAGTCCTACCATATGGTGTCAGTCAGCGGACAGCAGGGTGGCAGGTGGGTGGGGTGCTGCCACCCGCCACTGACCCGGGGGGGGAGCGGGGTGGTGGGGCTCAGTGGGCAGGTGGGGAGGGGGTACCGCTGGACCACCAGGGATATTGGACCTTACTCTTTTATTGCATATGCCCACGATCGGGCTGCGAGCTGTCCACTGGACCACCAGGGATCTTGGACCTTTCTTTTACAAACTATGCCCACGATTGAGCTGTGAGTGGTCCACTGGACCACCAGGGATATTGGACCTTTCTTTTACAAACTGTGCTCGCAATTGGGTTGCAAGTGGTCTACTGGACCACCAGGAATAGAGTAAACTGAATTAACATTTACCTATGCCCACTATAAGGCTGCAGGCAGTCCACTGGACCACCAGGGATATAGGACATGTGCTTTTCATATACATGCCCACGATCAGGCATTGGGGCACTTTGCCTCGATGTGCAGGGGGCGTCGGTCCCGGATGGATGCAGCCTGGCAGGGTGCCAGGCACAAGTCACCAGGGATCAGCACACCTGTATGCAAATGGGGCCATAATGACATGCAAATGGCCCCATTTGCACCTTGCATGCATTATGGCCCCATTTGCATGAGCACTTTTGAATATCATGGTTGTTGCACCTAGCGCAATGGAACTTGCACTAGTGCAACCCCCTGCTCCACTCTGGCCTCTTGCATTGGCGCAGTGCCATTGCACCATGTGCACTGTGGTGACCAGGGTGCAATATTCAATGATGCTGTGCCATGGCACAGCTCCGTTGAATATCACCCTGCCAATGCCCCTGCACAGCCCAGTTGCGCTGTGCCCAGGCTTGCGCCACAGCCTGGTGCAGTCTGAATATCTGGGCCCATGGGGATATGGTATTCTAATAAATCTTGGACTTTATTCTTTAATTTAATCCACATTTGATCAACACCTAAACCATCATAAAAGTCATTCCAATTGATTTTTGATAGTTCATAATTAATTTTAGACCAATCAGCCTTTTTATAGTCAGGTAGTGATGTACTGTTTTTAACTTTGGGATGAGTTAATTTAAAAGTACATTCAATGATATTATGATCACTAGTTCCCAGGTGAGCTCCTACCCCAACTAGTATTATCCGTTCTTTACAATTAGTTATCACCAGATGAAGAACATTTTGGCTTCTGGTAGGAGTATTTACAACCTGTATGCATCCAAAAGATGTTAATGTGTCAACAAGGGTTTGTTCAAAAGATGACACGCCCTTCATTGAGTTCCAGGTAATCCCAGGGACATTAAAGTCACCCACCATTATAGTATCCCCTAAACTTAGAACTGAGTTAATTTCCTCTATTAATACATAGTTATAATTGGTATTACTATTAGGAGGTTTGCAGCAAACACGAAGAGTTATTTTTGGGGAGTGGGTGAATTGTAGGTTCAACCACAATGTCTCAGTGGGTCTACTATTCTGGTTATTATATGGGGTTATTTCATAGCTATTAATGTGCTCAGAGATGTAACAGCATACTCCTCCCCCTTTCCTGTTAACTCTATTTTTATAAAATAACTGGTATCCTGGGATATCATTTGACCAGTCATTAGTATCATCCCACCAGGTTTCAGTTAAACAGACAATATCCATTTTTATGTTGGCTTGCTGCGCTTGCACATCAGTCAACATATTGGGAGAGTGCAGCTTTGGGGGTGCGGCTGCTGTTGGGCGATTGCAGGGCACACATCAGGAGGTGCGTCCCTCATTCCCCAATAAGCCAGCATGCTAGTGCTGACACCAACATTACGTAAAGTGGACAAAACTTCTAAACAAAGTGCTGCTGCAATCAGAGACAAGCTCGTCATGCAGCGTCACTTTGTTTAGAAGTTATGTCCACTTACTATGTGCCGCCCCACCCAGTACAGGGTGCCACACTGGGAGCCCACCCCAGCGTGGCAACTGATGCCATGGCTGACAGGGTGCCCAATCCCTGTCGGCTCCACTGTCCTCCCCAGTACAGGGTGCCACACTGGGAGCCCACCCCAGCATGGCAACTGCTGCCATGGCCGGCTGGGGTGCCCAATCCCCGTCGGCTCCCGCCCCAGCCATCCTTCTGCCATGCTGGGAGCCCACCCCAGCATGGCAAACATCCAGCGTCATCTTTTTTTTTAAACCTGCAAATTAAAACGGTCCCACGGCTCTTCTCCCTGCCCCCCACAACCTGCACCCACTCACTGCGCACCCTGCCTCCCCAAACCCCCCTCACCCCATACTTACCTCCAGAGTCTGGCACGACGATCTTCGGTGGACCGGGAACACGTCTGCACTCTTCAAAGCCGACCGCGAACTGAGGAAATGCCGGTAAGCTGTATAATGGGCTAGATAGGGTTTTTTCAACTTTGTTGCATGTTTCAAGCATTTTTTGGAATTTTTGCACCAAATTTTCAACATGGGGCTTTTGGAGCCCCTCCTCATGAATTCTGTCACTGTCATGGCATTTATTGGCCTCAAAAGGTGATTTCGCAGTCACTGCATGAAATCACCTTCGGGCCCATTAATGAAATGACAGTGGCGGTGTTCATGAGGTGCCCTCTTAAAAAGCCTAAG
The DNA here is from genome assembly GCA_016271365.2 of Neoceratodus forsteri. NCBI lineage: Eukaryota > Metazoa > Chordata > Ceratodontiformes > Ceratodontidae > Neoceratodus > Neoceratodus forsteri. The sequence goes on along the minus strand of CM028136.1, from coordinate 356,284,078 downwards.
TTCCAAATTTGGTGGAAAAAATCCAACAAATGCCTGTTTTATGAGCGTGCATTGCGCAGTTGCTACGCAGGCTCGTAACTTCGTGCATTCACAATATTTTACTGCCGGATTTTCAGCATTGTCATTTTTGTACACCTCCTTGTGAACAGTACAGCTGTCATTTTCCACATCCTGCCCAAAATGTGTTTCCGAACTTCCGGCGCACAATAGCACAGTCACTGTGGGAAATCAGTGTTTGGGCCAGATTATGAAAATGACAGTGACACAGTTCATGAGCAGAGAACCTAAAATGCCTATGTTGAAAATTTGGTGATGATACTCCATAAAATAACTATGTTACGAGCATGCGTTGGCAGATTGCACGCATGCTCGTACCGTCGTGCATTTGTGATATTTTCAGTCTGGATTTTCACCATTGCCATTTTTCACACCTCTTGATGAACAGTACAGCCGTGCTATTTGACATATCATGCCCAAAATGTTTTCCACACTTCCGGCGAGAATAAGCTGGTCGCTTAAAGAAATAACTTCTTGGGACACTTTGAGGAAATAACAGTGACACTGTACATAAGCAGAGGTACTAAAATGCCTATGTTGAAAATTTGTTCAACACCCATAAATGGTAGTGTGTTGTGTTTTGCATTGCATATTTCCACACACCCTAGTAGTTTGCCAAATTTGGTATATTTTACATGCCACATTTTCAACACTGGCATTTTTTTACACCTCCTTATGAACTGTGCAGCTGTCATTTCTCACATCCTGCCCGACATGTTTTCCTGCACTGCACTACACTACCAAACACCCAAAGGGACACCCTAATGCTTGTCACTCTCTGCAGGGTGGGGGTGGGTTGGCATCAGTTCAATACTTCACTGCCATTCCTGTGATGCATCTGTCTAACTCCTGCACTACCAATGCCAATGCCAGCAAGCCAACATTCGGCATTGACAAATGCTTGTTTGATTAACCATCATTACTAGAAGTTCTTCAAGTTTGGTCTGCTTTAAACTCCTAGCATTTATACTCCAGATTTTGATATTAGACAGGTTATTGTTAGTAATATACTTATTCCCCATATTTCCCTTTTCCCCCTTAGTGGTTAGTTTAAAGTTTTACAAATTATGTTCTCAAATGTTGTCCCCAATTTATGTGCCCCTTGTTTGTTCAAATGCAAGCCATCCCAGCAGAATGATGATTTATTGTTACAAAATGTTCCCCCATGTGTAACAGGGGAGTACCCCAATTTAAGAGTCCATTTCCTTAACCATTAATTAATACATTTTATTTTCTGAATGGTTTTAAGATTGGCCCTAGGTACTGGTAGAATTTCAGAAAAATATATGTTACAGTGTTTTTATGTTTGCTTGCACACATGTGCAAGAAACATAGTGCCATCATCCGAGATTTTGTAGGTGTGGCACCCTGTCTTCCAATTCAGTCAGTGTGTTTGCAGGCATGGCCACAGTTCACCAATGAATGCTGCAGCTGTCTATGACAGCAGTTGAAAATGCAGTGGCGTACAGTTGAAAGGGAGAGACCACTTCAGTGAGCAGCGATAAGACAGTGTTGATTAGCATATTTCTGGCATGGTGTTGCTTAGCATATTGCCAGCAGTCCTGCTTGTATACATCTCTGCTTTCTCTTCCTGGAACATAAATTCAGTTTGAAGTGAACTACAGCCGATGAGGGTGCCGAATCCACCGTCAGCTCAGCACCCCCCCAACACACTTCCAGATGCCATGCTGGGAGCCCACCCCAGCATGGCAAATGTCCATCTGCTGCCCCAAAACACACTTCCAGGTGCCACACTGGGAGCCCACCCCAGCATGGCAAACTTCTGTATGGCCAACGGGGTGCCCAATCCCATCAGCTCCACTGCCCCCAAAACAAAAGTTCCAGCTGCCATGCTGGGAGCCCACCCCAGTGTGACAAAGTCCCACATCTTCTTCCTAAAAAAAAAGATCTGAAAACAAAACAGTCCCTCGTTGCTTGTCTTGCCCACTCCCCCCACCCACACCCACCCTCTGCACATCCTGCCTCCCCACACCCACCTCTGGAGTCTAGTGCAATGATCTTTGGTGGACTGGGAATACGTCGGCACTCTTCAAAGCCTACCATGAACTGAGGAAATGCCGGTAAGCTGTATAATGGAATAAATTGGGTTTTTTCAACTTTGATGCATATCTCAGGCATTTTTTGGAATTTTGGCACTAAATTTTCAACATGGGGTTTTTGGAACCCCTCCTCATGAATTCGGGCACTGTCATGGCATTAATTGGCCCTGAAAGGTGATTTTGACCATCTTTTGGGACTGATTTAAGGAACAACAATGTCACAGTTCATGAGGTAGGCCCCCAAAAATCCTATGTTGAAAATCTGGTGAAAAAATTCCCAAAAATGACTAATTTACAAGCGTGCGTTGCGTAGTTCCTGTGCACGCTCGTAAGTTCACAAATTTTTAATATTTTCACTCCAGATTCTCAACATTGCCATTTTAGCACACCTCCTTATGAGCAGTATAGCTGCCATTTTTCACATCTTGCCGAAAATGTGTTTCTGTGCATGTAGCACACAATGGCGCAGTCGGTGTGCGAAATCAATGTTTGGGACAGATTAAGAAAATGACAGTGAAACTGTTCATGAGCACAGGTCTTAAAATGGCTATATTAAAAATTTGATGACAAAAGCCCATAAAATAACTGTGTTACAAGCGAGCATTGCGCAGTTTCCATGCACCCTCGTAGGTTCATGAATTTGTACTATTTTCAGTCCAGATTTTCACCACTGGCATTTTTCCACACTTCCTTATGAACAGTATAGCTGTCATTTTTCATACCATGGACTAAATGTGTTTTTGCACTTCCAGCACAGAAATGTGTGGTTGTTGTGGGAAATCACAGTTTGGGACAGATTTAGAAAATCACAGTGGCACTGTTCATGAGTGGATGTCCCAGAATACCTGTGTTGACAATCTTCTGTAAAAAATCCCCAAACTAATTATATTACGGGTGTGCATTGAACTGTTTCTATGCACGCTCGTGACTTCACCAGTTTTTTTAAATATTTTCACTGCATATTTTCAACATTGCCATTTGTTACACCTCTCCATGAACAGTACAGCTGTCATTTTTCACATCCTGTTTGAAATATGTTTTCGCACCTGTGGTTCCAAATGATGTAGTCGCTGTGCAAAATCAGCTTTCAGCTAACAAACTGATATTGCCACTGTTCATGAGGTGGTGGGGTCACAAAAAAAACATGTTGAAAATTTGGAATGAAAATACCAATGAATGCCTGAGACATTAGGGTTTCCGACCATAATGCCCCACCCTGTAGAGACTGACAGGCATCATGGGTGTGACTTGGGATTGTCGTATGTAATGCTTACACCATTCCACCCCCACCAACACCCTGCAGCCAGTGAGAGGCATCAAGGTGTGCCTTGGACTCTCTGGCCCCAAAGTTCACCCCATTCTCTTATACAGCACCCATCTCACTGTGTTTCCTGATGGAATTGGGTGAACATAAGAACAAAAGACCCCAAGGCACACCGTGACACTTGTCAGTGTCTGCAGGGTAGGGTGTGATGAAATGGCATGGCCATTATGCCTGACGACCCAAAGGCACACCCCAATCCCTGTCAGTATCTGCTGGGTGGTGGTGGGGTTGGCTTCAGTTCAATACTTCACTGCCATTCCTATTATGCAACTCTGTAACTCCTCCACTACCAGTGCCAATGCCACCAAGCAAACATTCAGCATTGACAAATGCTTGTTTCTTTAATGTTTCCTCCAATTCCATGAAGCTGTTCTTTATTTCCTCTACTGAGAAATTCTTTATATCATTAGTACCAACATGCTTAATGACAAGCGGTTCTCACCAGAGTTTTGAAGAATGTCATTACACATGTTGTGGATGTCCCTTATTCCCGCCCCCTTAAATGACGAGCAATCAATGTTATGTTTGTCTCTCCTACAGACATATTTGTCTATATATTTAACAGCAGAGTCACCAAGAACAAAGTATTGCCTAGGTGATTGTCTGGTGCCTGTAGGATCCACAGGCTGGAGGTTTTTTGTGGGGGATACATCAGGTGGAGAATCAGACACTTTATCAACAAGTTTTTTCTTTACCTTATGTTTGCTAGCCCCTCCTTGGGTACTAATTATGGACACTTTAGGGCTACTTGGTGCAGGAGTGGGCTGTGAAATAGTGTTAGGGCAGGGGTTATTCATGGGAACACTAGTACTTGTAACTGCATAGGTGGTCTGTGCATTATCCCCAGAGGATGAGTTTTTACTAGTAGTGATCAATGCAGGAGCCTGTAGCACTGTAGTTTCAGAGATGTTTTTAGAGACTACAATAGCTTCCCTTTCTACCTGTTCCTGTTCCTCCATTGGATCCAAGTTAATCAAGGGTTCATATCTGTTGATTAAATCCACATTATTTCCCATGGCCCTGCATCTGGATTTGGATTTGTGACTCATCGCCACTTCAGTCCAGGGTTCAGAGTCCTCAGAGTCAGAAATATTACAATCAGTATCTACCATATCATGTTTCCTTTTATCATTGCTTTTATTAGTATCTATTAGATTATTCTTGATAAAAGTGGGATTCACCTCTGGACCACAGTCTATGTCATTTGTGTTCCAGCACTGAGGAATGATGCTTAACCTAGAGGCCATCATTTCCTGTTGTTTATCAAGTGTTTCTAATCTTTTGTAGAAGACCTCTATATCTTCCCTAAGTGCCATATTATTAACACATTTAATACATACGTATATTGAATTCTCAGGTAGTGTATCAAATAAAGTGTACATGTCACAGGTTGAGCATTTTAATTGTGTTTCCCCATCTAACATCATGATTATATCTTTATTATTTGTTATCTTTGTGACTGTCTTCTTTACCCCTGTTGTGCTGCCTAACTCCAGGCAAATTAAATCAGTCATTTTATTATAGCAGCTTAATTATTCCATTTAATCAAATTATGTGTGTGTGACTTACTTCTTATAAATGCTACTTCCTTGTCCTTTTTCCTCTAGCACTCTTGACACGCGTGACCTGTGCAGGATGCACGTGTCTCTGCATGCTGATCTGCACACCCACCCCGCTCTTGCTTGCCCCACTAATGTGGTGCTCCACTGAAATAGAAGCTGGGCAGGAAGTCAGTCTCTGTCACTTCCTGATCACACTCTGCAAATGCCTTGATAATGTACAAATAAAACAATAAAACCTACTGCCACCTCATGATGTGGTCTTTCTAAAATTGTTAGGAGCTTCACTTTGCCCCTGCTTCATGTTTTGTACACTATTTAGGATATTTGTAGAATCGTGTGGGAGTGGAGCAAGGTAAGCCTCCACTTTCCCACAATATCAGATTACCAGGAAGTCAAGCCTGTTACTGTGGCAATGGCCCATAACAATCCCTCTCACCAGAGGTCCAAATGTGAAATAACAAGTAGCGCTAAAGCGCTGTATATAGCAAGCAAGTAAAACACTCCCAAAGGTAGAGAGCAGCATTCAGTATGTCTATGGACGCTCACGTGGGGCTCCACTGAAATACAAGCTGGGCAGGAAGTCAGTCTCTGTCACTTCCTGACCACACTCTGCAAGTGCCTCAATAATGTACAAATAAAACAATAAAACCTACTGCCACCTCATCCAGTGGTCTTTCTAAAACTGTTAGGAGTGTCACCTTGCCCCTGCTTCGTGTTCTGTACACTATTTAGGATATTTGTAGAATCGTGTGGGAGTGGAGCAAGGTAAGCCTCCACTTTCCCACAATACCAGATTACCAGGAAATCAAGCCTGTTACCGTGGCAATGGCCCATAACAATCCCTGTCACCAGAGGGCCAAAAGTGAAATAACAAGTAGCACTAAAGCACTGTATACAGCAAGCAAGTAAAACACTCCCAAAGGTAGAGAGCAGTGTTCTGTATGCATATCACTATTTGTGGAATTTTTTGCTTTTTGGACAACAGAATGACATTCAGCCAATAGGAAACCAGAATAAATTATTTGATTTGATTGGCTGAGAACAGTATAAATTAATACTGAACCCCTGTGTGTGTGTATCTTCTGAGGAAGCTCCATAGGGGAGAAATGTAAAGCTTTGTTTTCTGCATTTGGTGTTCACTTGTGGAGGTGTGATGCATTAAAGTTCTTCAACTGACAGCAACAGTTTGTGTGTACTTTTTTGAGGGGTATGCCTGCTTCTCCTATTCTTTGAACTGATACTTTTCAGGCAGCACCACCACCCTTGTGCGTACCAGCCTGAACTCCTAATTCCCCTATTCTGTCCTTTAACTTTCTTTTTGTACAGTCAACATAAAAGGCATTGCAGCATGCAGCAATGCTGCAGTATGTCACAAAATGCTGCAGTATACTGCATGGAACCATGTAATGCAATGGCTATTGTTTCCTTTTGTCTTGCAGTATTTTGTGACGTCACTTACTGCAAGTTTTTGCATTGCATCATGGCTAGCTCCGTTGTACATATTCAATCCCTTCAGTGTTGCAATTGATATTCCCCCTAATCCTCTTTGTTTTATTTTTCTATTTTCAAAATTTGTAGTCTGTATTGTTCTGGGGCATATTTTACATGTGCAACAAGGCTTACAGCCATGTTCTGCATAGTTCCCCTTCTAATTTTTCACAGATCAATAATTATGACTTATTGATCCCATATGTGTCACCCCCATTTGAATGGCACCCTGACTGTATTTTTTTTTTGTTTGCTTTCTGTACTATGTCAGTGACCTGTCTGAGATTTACACCAAAGGCTGGGTGAATGTGAAATATCTAATGTGTTCTTTCATTTTTACTGCACCCTGCAACAACCTGCCCCTGTCCACTACATCCACAGCCCTCCTTGCTGGTTCAATATGTCGGTCTGTGTACATCCTTAGTTTAAACTTCTTACTCAGTTCTTCTGCTCTGTTAAGGTTTAACTCCTCTCTACCAGAATTTCTGTTTATGTGCATGAACTGACAAGTTATCCCATCATATGGGTGGCTCAAACTGAACGACTCAGTTTTGAGTGACTCGATTTGAGTGCCCGTGATGTGAGCTACCTTGAAAGGGTAGTGAGGCACGGTGGTAATGAGGGTGCAGGACAAGAAGACTGAGTGAACAGGAGAGCAAATGAAAGATGAAGGTCAAGGGAACAGGTATGTGGGAGGTAGCTTGTCAGGGCACTACTGAGCTGGCTATGTGGTCTGGTGCTGAGGGTGGATGACTGCAGTGTGGAAGATTCATTGTTTGGGACTGGGTGGGGAAAGTATTCTTTTTGGGTTTTTGCGGTACATAGATTTTTTTAATTTATTATGCTGTGCGCCGATCTCCCAGTTTTGTCATCAATGGAGTCCCCCCCAAATAGCCCCCTCCCCAGCTGTCTCCAGTGTTAGGTCCCCAGGAGTTGATTATAATTAGAAAGGAGGGTGCAGGGGGTGAAGCCCCCTGCACTTGGGGTGCGGGAAGCATAGCGCCCCCATAAAAGTGTAACATATTGTTAAAGCTCGACCGTGTTGTGGACCCTTGCTGATTGTGGTCTGCTGTTGTGCACAGTCACCGCTTCTGTTTTCGTCACTGTGCACTTGCCGACATGTAAGTCACGGCACTGTTTTTGCCTTTATGACATGGAACCAACTGACCCTTGGTCAAATTTTTAACATTATGTCTGGGGTGACAGTTATTATGACGGAGATAACTATTCCTTTTGGTGGGTTAATGTATAAATCTGTAAGTAAACTCCCATATTCCTGTTTAGTTGCTCTCAGGTCTAAAATGTTCACTTCTACCACATCCCAGTTCAGTTGTAATGTATTACTCTTATTAGTGATCTACAACTAACCTACATATTCTTCCAGTTCACTGCTAAAACCCCTCCAAATTATGGAAATATCATCAATAAAACATCTTCACAACACTAGTTTGTAGAGACATAAATTCCCTTTTTCATTAAAAACATCAATTTCTTCCAATTGCCCCACATGCAAATTGACAAGCTGGGGTCCAGGGTTGCCACAATCGCAGTTTCTTTGAACGGCAAACACAGCGTTCTTTATGACTGCTTCTGTCAGGTTCACCAGGATGGATACTTTTGTTTTGTGACAGTCTAGTGCCTTGTGACAAAGACGTTCAATGGCTTCCAACCACTGTGTATGAGAGAATGAACCAGCAAGGAGGGATGCAGATGTAATGGAGAGTTTGTTGCAGGGTACAGTAAAAATGAACTAACCCAATGGACGTCTTATGGTGACCCCAACCTTTAGTGTAGGTGTCAGACAGGTCAAACAGAACACAGAAAAATCTCACAATGTTGAGAGAAGTACTACCATTGGTTGATACAATAAATAAACCACTCAGGGTGTCATAGAAACTGGTGAGGAACAGACAGGATCAATTAGCTCATAGGCATTTATGAATGAAAAGTCAGAGGGGGAGCTAGGCTCAAGATGACTATAAGTCTTGTAGCACGTGTAAAATATGCCCCACAATTGTAAGGGTTACAAGCTTTGAAAATGGAAAAACAAACAAAACAGAGGATTAAGGGGAACATCAATTGTAACATTGCAGGGACTGTATATACTGTATGTTCCAATGTTCATGCAATGTCTTTTATGTGGGTCATATAAACATAATGGTAAAAGGTAAAATAGGGGAACATTTGTGGGCCATTCAGAACAGTAAACCAGAAAATGCAATGGCAATGCACGTTAAAAGAAATGACAGACCAGAGATACACAAATTTCAAGCAATTGACATAGAAAAGGTGCTAGCCACTGAGAAAGGGGGTGATTGCAAGACACTGCATAATCAAAGGAAACAATTTTGTATTTTTAAGTTTGGTGTATTGCACATACCTGGACTAAATGACAAATTCAAAGTGGTGCCATTCCTGAAATTAATTATATTTGCAATGAAATTATGTTTGTAAAATGTTTTCATCTTTTCTGACTTATGGAATCTTTTCTGTCTTTTACAGGGTGCAAGAAATGATTTCAATTCGGGTGTATAGTGAGACTGCTGTGTTTGCCATATTTGGACTGACACATTATCGGCTAATAATATATATAGTGTGCAAGGTGCTAGATGTTATTTAAATATGCTGTTATGAAAAGATGCAGTATTTGGTTACATATGCTACCCATTCTCATAAAATGGCTACAGTTTGAATCCCCTCTAATCCTGTTTTTGCTGAACAATGCAGGTGCATGAGATTCAATGCCCTCCATCCCATTTGGTAATTAGAAGACAAGAAAATCTTCTGGGTTTGTGTTTGGTATGAGGGCTGGGGCAGGATTTACAAAAACTTGAAAAGCATAGTGCACAAGTTTGTGCTGCATTTTGCTGTTATGCAGGTGTGAAGTCTTGCTATTCACAGTCAGATGGCACACCACACTATCTGTCTGCGAATAGGGCCAGGGCAGGGCAGTGCTAACCCAGGAAAGCCACTGCTAACCCCATTAGCGCTGCCCCGACATCCAGCCAGGTGAATGTCCCCACAATGAATAATTCAGGTGAATTATTTCCTATTCAATAAAGCTTCCATGTAAATGAGTCCATTGGGCATGCAAGGAGCTAGGTGGCCATTTGCATGCCCCATTATGGGTCCATTTATATAGACCGGGGGTGGCTTACCTTGACCCCACCAGCCCTTGCCAGATGCAACTGCAGGCCCTGGTGGTCTAATGCTTTCACCCCCATTCCCCAATTACCATCCAGAGGATGTAAAAATAGTTTTCCTGGTGGTCTAGTGGCCCCTTCCCTCCGCTGATCACTGATCATCATCCCAGTATGCACTCTGTGACAGCTCAGTCAACGGTTTGCAATGGTGGGGAGAGGAGGGCTGTGCCAGGCACTGACTCAGTTTCAGGATGGGAAAGCAGGGTGATGGGGCACTACTTGCCAGGGTATGGGGTCTACTAGACCACCAGGGATATGCTAATCAGTATTTCATGGGACAGTGATTGGGGACGGGGAGGGATCACTGGAGTACCAGAGTATTTTAACAAATATGTAATGGGATGGTGATCAGGGAGGGAGGGGGATGTACCGCTGGACTTCCAAGGAATCTATTTTTTATACAGGGATAGTGATCAGTGCACAGGGGAGGGGGGACAGACCACTGGACTACCAGGGACATTTTTTCTTTAATGGGAGAGTGATCGGGGCATGAAGGAGGGACTAGTAGACTACCAGGGAAATTGTTTTCTATAATGGGATGGTGATTGGAGCACTGTGGAGGGGGGTGGGACCACTAGACTACCAGGGACATTTTTTTTATATAGGGATGGCAACTGGAGTACAGTGGGAGGGGGAAAAGACCACTGGACCACCAGCGAAATAGTTTACATGTACCAGGTGAGTGATATGGTGGGGGGAGGGACTGCTAGACTACCAGCAACACAGTGTTGTGGCTCAGGAGGCTGCCTTGCACTACCTCCACCAACCACTAGGGTAGCACAGAGTTAAGAGAAGGTTTTCCACGGTGGTATTTTCTCTACGCAAGGGAACTCTGCAAAAGGCCCTTGCATGGAGAAAATGCTTAGTGAATGGGACTGCACTGATATATAGGTCCCCTTCCTCATTTGCATTGTAGCTCCATCAAAACTTTGCCCTGGCACAAACCCGATTTGCAGGTGCAAACAAGGCCTTTGTGAATACCACTTTGGCACAAAACCCAGTTGTACAGCAGAACCTGGGTTTGCACCAGGGCAAAGTTTTGGGAATCGGGACCCTGGTGTTAAATGAAAATATGTGTAATGGTTTAATTTAAAATCAAGTTGTGTAAACCATTTAAATATCAAATTAAGACAGCATAAACATGGTCATTCAAATAGGTTTATTGATGTCCTATATGCTGGCAACATATGGTTTTGATCATTATTGCACTTTTCAAAATTTTTTAGTATATCTTGTGGTACTTCTAGAGCCTGAGGGACACATCACTTATGACATTGGTGAACAAACTATACAATGAAGGCTTAGAGTAGGCTCAGGAACCTCTGATGAAACTCCATGGGCTGAGCCAAACATTATGTCAGTGGTGGTATTTTGCCATCATATGGCAACCATCATAATGTACATATATGCTGTTTTGCATGATATTTTGCATAAGTGCAGAATTAAAAAAATCAGAAATTAACTAAGAAGTTTCAAAGAGCCATTTTGAATTGTTGGTCCATATACAGTGATGAGTGCTTGTTCTTTCTTTCTCTGAATTTGATTTTAATTTTAATGTTTGATTGGGATTACAATTTTCAAAACCCAGCGTCATTAGAGCATCATTGTGGATTACATTTTTTAAAGCACATAAAGCAATTTTACTGGTAGTTTACTATGAGGTTAACACATAGCAGCCTGTCAGTGCAGAGGGATAATACACGATCCATGGATTCAATTTCCTGGTATCAAGAAGGCACAAGGCATTAGCCAAATACATTTATACCTTGGAGTGTGCATTCAGTCCCTAGGAGGGCACTTATCTTCCTGCAGCAAATAGCATGTAAGTGGGTTAAACCCACTGAAATGTTATTTTTTTTTGTAATATTTAAAGTGTTTTATTTCATTTAGCAGAAAACATTATATAGGGAATTTTTATCAAGGGGAAATGTTAATGATAGGTGGCATGCCAGGGGCATACTCAAGATTTTAGTCTGGTAATGCAGGATTTTCTAGCTCCATTTATAATAAGGAATTAGGGCTTTTGCAATGTTTCCCATCGCTGTCATTCAAAGTAGGAGCTGCAGTATTTGTAGGGTTTTACAGTTCTAGATCTGAGACAGAATTGTCAGCATTTTTTAGCTCAGGGGTTTTCTGCTGTGGTGTAGTAAGAGGTATCAATTCTAAGTCTGGCTCGAGTGATGTACGGCTATGTTGTAACAGTTTTGTCAGTTTGCAATTGTGTTGTAGCTGCAGTTTTGTTTTTAGTTGTAATGACTTCTGTGGTTGTTGGAGTAGCAACTATTTTGGAAATATGTTGGCCTAGATGTCTAAGTTTGTGTGAGTGATTAAAGTATATTATTGACTGTGGTTTAAATACAGTATTTTAAAACATGTCTGCACATTAAATGTTTTATGCACCATTTCACTGGTAGTTGTGAAATCTGACTGTGTAGCAAATGTTTTACAGCACAGTTCATGGCAATTTAGTACGGGTTACACAATAGCTATGGAGTAGAACTGGACCAGTAAAGCTGAATTTCAACAATTCTCTCTGAACCATTTTACAAATAAAGTGCTTAATTTGACATGGCAGTAGGGTTAAATAAGGGCCGTGAAGTACAGCTGGACCAATGAGGTAGCTATATTTAAATAATTCTCTCTGAATTATTTTACCGTGGTGGAGGGGCGGATGGCCATGTGGTACAACTGAACCAATAAAGTTGCTGGATTTCAGCAATGGTCTGTAAAGTCTTTTATAAAAGATAATCACTAACAAGGCTATAATTTCATTGTGGTGTTCTGGTGACATAAACCATTAGAGGAAAGCTCATGCCATTTGTAATGTCAGCAGAATCTTAAAATTGGAATATTAGGCATTGTTATTGATGGTTTCTTACTGCAGTTATTAATTTTGGTACTATATGGAAATCTCCAAACATTTCATATAATAATACCACTGATCTGATGTTAGAAAGATGGCTTTTTTAGTTTTCAGTGTCACTTCAATGCTGTTATGAGATTTGAATGTTACTACTTCCATATGGGGAAAAGTGACCATCCATACAGTATATTAGAGTATGGTTCAATTATGACAGTACACAATGTCACATTGTGATAGTACAGAACTGCCAAAATATATTGATAACTGTGAATATAAATAAATATATTGATAACTGTGTGGACTACACTGTTTAGTGTTATGCCTTGTTTTATTTACACTTTTTCCTCCCTTCATCCATGGAGGCCTGGGCAGGACCTCCTTCTGCTGTGCTTTCATTCTTGCCCATACAGATAATTGCTCATGTCTCTTCATTCTTCCCCTCATAGCTTTCCCCTGTGGTGAAGCCCAACTAGCTGTTACCCAGGTACTGTCCCTAAACCAAATCAGACCATCAGAGTATGACCAGCCAGGGACAGAGGAACAAAAGGATTAGCCCTTTGGCAGATGGTGTGTGGGGGGAGTAGGCTTCATCTCCCCACACAGAGTTCTCTTGTTCTCCCCTCCTGCAGTGTCATTGGGTCAATGCATCTGAACATACCTCTCAAGATGCCAATACCCTAACAGTACTCCTTCCCTATGTGTCCCATCTCATGCTTACAAAACACAGCCCCAAGAGTCACTGAGGGCAGGTAGCAGGATCAGAATCCTTCTCTGTCTCCAGAGATAGTTGTGCATGCAGATGTTAGGTATTTCTCAGCAGTCCATTCCTGATGTCCCAGTTTTGGTATATGGACTTGTCTTACCAGCATTCCAGGCATCTGCATATTTCCTGGTGCTGCAGAGACAGCCTGAGGGTTCTTAGTAAATGTAATTTTTGTAGGTTATATTTCCTGTTTAATGCTGAGTTCCACTAACGCTGGACAGGTATAATTTTAATAACAGCAGCTATGCCAAGTATGGAATTTAAAGATGTGTCAACCAGTCAATGGGGTTTACTCTGCTTTGAAATCTGACTTGGCATTATAAGATAGCAGTAGGTTTCTCTGGAGCCTAGGTAAGGTTTTAAGATTTAATACACTCCATATTGGTCTTTGAGGGTTAGTTATAGAAAAGAGGCAGTGTCAAGGGAACTTTGAATGGTAAGGAGAAATGATGACAGAGGTTAAACTGAAGACAAATTGGAGGGAGTCAGAGTTGGAGCTGTCAGATGCTCAAATAGCATTCTTGCTAATGTACAAAATTTGTCATGCAGTGTTTATGGAACAAAAGAGATTAGTTTCACAACAACACCTGGAATTTTTATGTGTAATTCTCCTCTGAGGAGGTAATTCAGTTAGCCTAAAATGAATGATTTACAGTATGCCAGTCTTGCAATTCAAGCTGAAATGTTCTATTCTGGGGATATAATGTAAGGAGAAGGAGAGTACTGTGATTTGAAAGGTTCTTATTCAATTCAGTTGCACATCTCCTACTAGTTTCATCCATAGAGACCCTAATAGAACTAGAATAATAACCGTGTGACTTTTGAATGGACCCCAATGTAGAAACCAGCAGCCATCTTAGTTTAGCACAATGAACAGGAACTCCTACAGACAAAATCCTCGGATATACACTAAATATATGCCAATGTGAAATCCCATTCATTTACATAATTAAAGATGATTACTGCCCACTAGAGCTACAGTATGTAGAATGCAAAATTCCACATGCAGAATACTGGTGTAATGGCAATTCTACTTCCAAAGTGCTTTTTGGACTTTTTTTGAAATTCTACAGAATTCTGGAAAGCACTTCTATGTAAACCAGAGAATAATATTATGTGGATTACATAATCCATGGAATATTATTCTATGGTTTGTGGAAAATGAATTTGCATTATGCATAACCTACATAATATGATTCCATGGCTAACATTCTGCTTTTGACATTCCTGAATTCTGTTTCTGACAAAATTCCACAGACTTAGGTGGAATTTCACAAATTCCATGGAAATTTGGCAGAAACAGAATTTGAAAATCCTGCACAGATCTACTGTTCGCATAGTGGAATTGCTCTAGGTTTATTATGTCAGTATGGTGACATCAGTCTGTTGCACTGTTTTACCCATGTCACTGTCTTGTTACAGGATTCTTTTTGTGTCATATTGATAACGCTGCAGATGTATTCTGATTTAGAATGCATCAGCTCTTTGAGAGAAAAGAAAACATTTAGGCCCACATTTTCAAAGAAGATGTGTGGTGCAAAGTGAAGATGTGCTATGCATCTCAGAAAATTAGCAGAACTGTGATATTCAAAATGGAGAGATGAGTCACACATTTCCGGATGCGCCATCATGCATCTATAATGTATGCAGCGCATTTAGAGGGGGCATTTCCATGAATGTGCTGCACATACTTATATTCATCCAAAATGTGTGACGCATCTGCTGCACATCTCAGAGATGAGCTGACCAAAGTTAGACATGGAAAAAGCATGCCTAAATGGCTGTCCACCCACAGGCAGGCTGCAGAACTGCAGGCAAGCTTTCCAAAGACAGCCCTTGGAGGTGTACTAGGACATGCTCCAGGCACCCACACACAGCAGTCATGCTGGGATGGATGAACCCGGAGCCACAGGTGCCATGTCACCAACTGCACCATTCAGGGAGCAACCCCCCACGTGGCACCTTGGACCTAGACACCCAGCAGCCTCATGACAGTGCTGTTGGGTGCTTCATGAATACACCAGAGGAGCACACAGCCACAATTCAGCAAATGTACTGGGGACCAAGGTCTGTACCCATGCAGCCTGCAGGGTGCTACCTGGCAGTGGCATGCACCCAGGGTGCCATCTGGGGCAGTGGTGCCCAGGTAGCCTGGTGGATGGGTGGCAGCCTGGCTCAGGCCAGGGACTGACCTGTGGCACACACCCATGGTGGTACACCATAGGTGCACACCAGTGGGACCCACCCACTAGTGTACCTGGTCACGCTCAGCACACTGCCATTCCTTGCAGTCACCACCATGTTCCAATCATATGGGAGGTAAGTGGAGCACTGCAGGTGAATGTACACTGCATATGGAGCTGGTGTATCACATGCATGTCGTATACCAATCAGACTGTGTCACCTTGTGCCCTCCCTGTTGCATGTCCAGGTGGGCCCCCTGTACCCCAGTCTGACCCTGTACATGGCTATGGGTAATAGCACTGTACCCAGGCCAATGCAGTCCACCCACCCACACACAAACATTCCATCATACCTGCCTGATAGGCTGCAGTACCTCCTGTTCACCTTTGTGAAGTGGTGGGGCAGCCCTGCACAGCTGGAACTGAGCATGCCCGAGGTATGCAAATGGCCTGAATACATTCCATTAATGAGATGCACACGTGGGAGATGAGCTTGGAATGTGCAATGAGGTCATTTGCATATCCAGGCTGAATACTGTAACATTATAAGCACCATGCAAGTGACTCTTGCATCTATTACCTCATGATATGTAACGGGGCTCAGGTCACTTGTTGCACTGTGCATCTCCCACTGCACGATCGTGCTTCTTCGAGATATTCAGCCAGATGTGCATGAGTGCATCTCATGGTGCATCTTCTGAATATATCATTATTTTGGACCGGTGCATCTCAAATGTGCGGTGCAATCACTTGCGCGAGTTTGCAGGGGACTTTTGAATATGGGGGCAAGACAGATTAACATAGAAACATAGACACATAGATTTTGCTAGCAGAAAAGGACCTTTAGACTTATCCAGTCTGCCCCGTATCCCTGCCTATTCTGTTACCACTGGCTCTAGCTGGTCATAGTTGTCACTCCCCCCAAGTTCCTCTACCTAATATGCCTCGTGCCTATGCCATGCATGCTTGAAGCTCCCTAACAGCCTTTGCCCCACTACCACCTCTTGCAGACTGTTCCAGCCATCTATCACCCTTTCCACGGAGAAGTAGTTCTGTGCATCTCTCCTAAACTTCCCTTTTAGCTTTATTGCATCCTCCCTTGTTCTAGTGCCTTCCTTTCTCTGAAATAGTCCCTCCACTTGCACCTTGTTCATTCTTGTGAGGTACTTGTAGGTTTCAGTCATGTCCCTGCTCATTCTCCACTCTTCCAGGGAGTACATGTTGAGATTCCAGGGAGCGCATGTTGAGTTCCTGCAGCCTTTCCTCATATGGCTTCTCTTGTAGCCCTCTCACCATTTTGGTTGCCATGCTGTGTGCTGCCTACACCCTTTTAATGTCCTTGTGGGGGTGCAACCTCCACACCTGGAGCTGGTACTCCAGGTGGGGCCTTATCAGTGGGTGATACAATGGCAGCACCACCTTCCTCATCCTGATAGAAATCCATATCCCAGTGCACCCCAGTATCCTGCTAGCCATTCCCACTGCTTTGCGACACTGACCAGCTACCTTTTAGGCATCAGATATGATGACCCCTAGGTCTTTGTTATGCTTGGTGACTGTAGGTTCTAATCCCCCATCTTATAAAGATCCTCTGGGTTCTGCAACCCTATTTGCATAACCTTGCACTTTTTGGCATTGAAACCCATCTGCCAACCCCTAGACCATTCCTTTGGTTTCCTCAGATCCCTTTGCATTCTCTCCACCCCTTCCTGAGTGTCAATCCTGTTGCAGATTTTGATATCATCAACAAAGAGACACACTTTCCATTGAGCTCCTCTGTAATGCAGCTTCTGAAGACATTAAAGAGGACCGGGCCCAGTGCTGAACACTGTGGCACCCCACTATTCTTTTTCCTAGCTCCACAGTGACTACTGTTTACCAACACACTTTGCTCCTATACCTTAACCAGTTTGATATCCAGCTTGCCACTTTCTCACCACCCTGAGGTTGCTTAGATCCTTAACTAGACTCCTTTGCAACACAGTGTTGAAAGCCTTCATGAAGTCCAGGTAAGTCACATTTACTGCTCTCCCTTGATCCACATCCCTGGTAACCCAGTCAAAGAAATCTATGAGATTAGTTTGACATGACCACCTCTATGTGAAACTATAATGCCAGTAGTCCTGCAGCCATTTGCTTGCAGGTGCTCCACAAACCTCTCTTTCAGTAGTGTCTCCATTAGCTTCCCCACCACTGACGTGTGACTAACTGGTTTGTAGGTGCTAGTATATACAGATACACAGAAGGTGATGACAGATTAAGGACAGTGTGGCCCACCTAGTCTGGCCCTTTTCCCTACCTAATGCATTACTACAGACACTAGTTGATCTGCGACTTACCCTCTGTTCCCTATTGCTGGATTACTTTTATGTCTATCCAATGCATTCATAAATTCCCCAACTATTTTTGCCCCCACCACCTCCACAGGGAGGCTGTTCAAAGCATCCACTACTCTTTCTGTGAAAAAGTACTTCCTCACATTGCCCCTGAGCCTACCCCCCCTAGCCTCATATCACACCCCATTGTTCTTATACACCTTCTTTTCTGGAGTCAGAAGTGTTCTAGTACTAAAGGTCTAGCTCCTTATTTAGCTGCCTCCATGGTCTGATAGCAAGCTTGCTCTCTGCCAAAAGCTAGCAGCAGAGAAGTCTAACTTCAGACACCGGGTTTATGTTTGCCACCTAGCATCCTACCTACTGCAGCTCTTGCACAGAGGGACCACGTCAGCCCTCCCACAGTCCTCTGAAACTTCCACCATCTCCACTGAGGTGCTAAAAAGTTTTGCCAGAGGGGCAACTGGCACTGTGCTCAGTTCCTTTAGGGCCGTTGGATGAATCCCATCCTGTCCCATTGCCTTATTCTCCTTTAAAGCTTCCAATCCCTTCTGAACTCTCTCCACCAAGAATGGACTTGTGTCCACTCTCCCCTCTCCCTCTTGTTTATTGCAGCATGCTGGTCTATCCCTATCACTCTCTACCATGAAGAGAGCAGAAGTAATCATTTAGTATTTCTGCTTACTCTTGATTTTCCTCCGTGCAGTCCCCCCCCCAACCTCCTGATTCTTACTTTCCATCCTCTTGCTTTCCTCTTCCCCCCACATACCTGAAGGACTTATCTCCTTTTTTTGACCTCCTTAACTATCCTGTCCTCTGTTAGTGCTTTAGTTTCCCTCACCCTCCTTCCTGCCTCTTTGTTTTGCCAGATATACCTCCCTGTCTTCATCCTTTAGAGTCTCCTTGTACTTTCTAAATGCTGTTTTCTCCTCTGTCACAACCATTGCCACCTCCTTAGAAAACCATAGTGGCCTCTTCCTCTTCTTTCCCGTGCTCACTTCCTTTAAACAGCATGCTGCTGCCTGTGCTATACCCTCCTTAATTTTTCTCCACTAAGACTTCATTCCCCCTCTGCCTTCCCCCGCTTTGTGACATTCTCTAGGCAATTTCCCATTTCTTTAAAAGGGCTTTTGCAACCTTAGTATTCTCCTCCATACATTATACCTAACAGTAGATTGTGACTAGTAGAAAATGATGCTGGTTGCAGGTTCTTGAGACATGGCTGTTATGGTAATCTTCTTGAGCTTTGCTCTCAAGGGTTACTGTGACAACAATTTTTCTTGTATCTACGACAGTACCATTCTGCACTCCACATCATTTGTTATCATCTTTACAGTATATGCAATCAAGCAGCTGTATAATGAAGGGACCCAAAATATTAAAGTTAAAAAAAGTTGTCTTATTCAGCACTTTCTTCTAAGTCTTGCAGAGACATCATTTTTTACATAAGTTTAGATAAGTTTACATTTGCTTAACTATATTTCCTATGCTGTGTTTGTTGTTTCTGTTATTATTTCTGCTTACACGTATGACCTACTATGTAATTGCCATTGTTCATTGTAATATGACCCCGTTGTACTGTTCTATGTCATTCTTATGAATAGGCATCTCATCATATAGCATACCATCCTGTTTAACAAGAAACACATATACAAATAATAAATAAAATAGTTTGCTTTTAAGAGGCTAGAAGGGACACCACTACTAGTAGTAGGTAGTCTGCCATATCTGATAGCTAAGAACATTTCCTAAAAGTTTTGTTTATAATGGCATAGCAGATTGCTATATTTATTTTCATTTAGCACACAACACCAAAACAAGTCAAAATGAAAGTCTTTGGCATAGATAGAGTGCCAAATGTGCTCAGTACTTACAGAAAGTCTCGCAAAGGAACACTGTCATTAATCACAATATATTGGTAGAAAAAAAGATAATGACCAGGCGAATGAAATGGAATTCAAACAATCAGTCATCTTATACCCTGAGTTACTGTATATCCTTGACTGCTACACTGGTCTGTAGAGCAAAAGTGTTTTATAGAGATGCATACAGTACATGGATAGTGAACTATCTATTCTGTCTGGCACCAACTGAAAAGAGCAGCTAGCTAATAAAAATCTTTGTTTGCTCATTTTTTGGGGGTGGGTTGGACAATGCCGTATGGACCAACTTGCCAGTGGCCAATAGTTAAATCTGGGACTGGAGTTGAGGCATTAGTCCAACTGTGAATAAAAGATGAGCATGTACACAAGGACCATTTTGGAGTACAGATAACTGTCTATCCCTGGGTGAAACTCTAAAACTAAATGAACTGTAGTAGCTGCATGAGTCATTGATCAGAATGTGCTACTTCTGAAGCCAGTAATGACAACTAGAAGCAGAAACCACATTCCCAACCATGGGATCTTTTTTCTCCCATAATAATTTTTATTTAAAACTTTAGAAAGTACCATACACTACAATAACACATACAGAAAACATTTTGTGACTTTAAATATGAACAGTAAGTGAAACCAGATATTGGTTTAACAATAAACAAGAAGTAAATTTTACAGTTTATCTAAGGGTTTCCATTTACATCAGCTTGATTGATATTAACCTGGGAAAATCAATTAATTAAAGATCATAAAAGCACCTGTAATACATTAAATAGTAAAATGATAAAGAACCACTTAGCAATGACCATTAATTCGATCTTACTATGCCTGTATATCTAAATCAGCACTTGGGAGGGGTGGTCATCAGAAAAAAGGGCCCCCAAATATCCAAAAACCTGTCTAATCTATCAGAGATCAAGAAAAACATTCTCTCATTGTTGGCAGTGTAACTCATCATGCTCAGCCGTTCAGCAAAGGAGGGCCTCATGGGGTCCTTCCAATATTTAAGTATTAATCATTTGGACATACGGAGGCCACTTAGAGCCAAAGCTTCTCAGTGTACATAAGGCTGATAGTGGGTGAGAAAATCCCCGAGGATGAACAAGAGTGAGGAGTGATGAAATGCACTGGGGAGAGCAGTTTCAGGTACCTTTTTCACTTCAATCCAAACATCTTTAAGACAGGGACAGTCCCATAGCATATGTAACATATTGGCATCAGTAGAGTTACATTTCTAACAGTTAGAGTTAGGGGTGAGGCCCATCTTAAAAAGTTTTATAGGGGACATATAGACGTGATGTAGAATTTTGTACTGCATGAGCTTACCTTGGAGGTCTTTGTTGCCATGATAGGCATGGTGCCAGGCAGAACTCCAGTCTTGGTTATCTATTTTGATTCCTAACTCCTTTTCCCATTTCTGCCTAGTGGAACAGGTGAGAGATGGAGAAGTGAGAGATGAGCTGATGGTTTTGTATACAATACTAGCTCCTTTTTTGAGAGGGCAAATTCTCACAAGCTGATTCTGTGCCATATTATTGGGGAGAGAGAAGTCTATCTCTGAAAGATATTCAGAAAGTGCATGCCTTAGTTGCAGGTAAAAATGAAAGTGGAACCAAGGAAGATAACATTTTTCCTTAATTTCAGTAAAGGACGTTAATAAGGTAGAGTCTTTGTGTAAAAGATTATTAAGATGGCTAATTCCCACTTGAGACCAGACTTTGTTAGAGAGTAAAACACCAACCTGATTAATAAATGGATTGGAGCTGAGGGGCATTGATAACAGGGATGGGAATGCTGGGTTAATGTATTTGTATACCTTTCTGAGCACCCTAAAAAAATTGCTTAAACTAGGGTTACTTCTGAAATTCATGGACATAGGCAAGTAAATATAATCAGTAAATTGATATGGCTTTAATAATGTTGTTTCCATTAGTAGCCATAAAGGAGAATGGGGTGTGTCCATAGGTTTCAATTGAAGGTGACCTGCAATCTGTTTAAATGTGAAGGCTCATTGATACCATTCCCAATCTGGAAGTCCTAATCCTCCTGACTCATATGGTGCCCTAAGTTTACTTAAACTCAACCGTGGTGGCTTGGCTTCTCAAAGGAAAGTTCTTATTGATAAATTCAATTTGTTCAAGATATTTTTGGGAAGTAGAAAAAAAGAACTGGAATATTTTTTAACCAATGAAATATTTTCAGGGCAGGTCTGCCATCTGCTAGCCCACCAGCCCACCAGTATAAGCTAAGATATAATTGGATTTTGTTTAACTTAAGTTTATATTTTAGTTGTTTTAAGTAGTTTAAGTTGTTTTATTATTTTGAGTTTACTTTTGCCTTCTTTTTCCATTTATGTTTTCTCTTGCTGTATTTCGTTTGTTTGAGCGGCATGCTCTGAAGCCCTTCTGGATTACTTGCAGAACCAGGGGAGTGGAGAGCTGAGAAGTGTGGGTGTGAGTGACCTGAACCCTATTGTTTTTGCACTGCTGCACTATTGGAGTTAATATTATTGCTGCTCAGTTTAGTGACTCTTCATGGGAGGTTGGGGCAGGGGTGCGAAGAGCCTTGAGTCTTGTGACCCCATGGATTGGACTGGACCTGTGGAGTGGATTCATGAGTACATCGGATTCATGAGTACACTGACATTGTTTCAGCAGCTTGTCAGCTTCTCTGTCTGACTATCTTGGAGAAGCTTTTGCTTGCATTGACTATCTGAGACTTGAGGGGTGAGGCCTACGGTTGCCTGCTGGGGGACTGCTGCCCCATACTAGGCTCAGGTCCAGGGCAGGAGTGCCCATTGCCTGACCACCAAAGAGTCAGCAGGGGAGCAAGGTGCTGTCCTAAGGTGCCTGGGGGGGGCTCAGCCTGAAGGCTGACTCTCCGAGTACCTGTAGCCACTGGTCTTGGGTCTGGGGGAGGCAGTGGGTGTCCCGGTGGGGTGGCTAGAGGCACTCAATCCCCGTCTATTTGTGCTTACTGGAAATTCTCCACTGGCAATCGGAGCTGCTAAGACAGTGGATTCCCGGCTTGGTTTTGTCTGGCCAAGGATTTTGATCTATCAGACATACTGGACTTATTAGCCAATGTTCCTTTCCCTGCCACTATCCCATTGCGGTGCTGTTTGCTGTATACCTGCTTATTTGTGCTTCCTGTAAGAGTCAACTTCACAGGATTGTCGCTAGTACTTTTTGTTGATTTATTATTCCCTCATTAGAGGCAGTGAGAGGGCCTCAGTACTATTGGATACAATATTTGACGGTTTGTAGGGAGAATAAGGTGGTGAGAGCCCTCCTTTCATCTGGAAATTGTTTGGAGATTGCAGTTGACAACCTTGGATTTATAAAGTTTTTGACTTCTGTAACTTCAAGTGGTGCAACAATAGGAGATAGTAGTCTGGACTTGTAGTTTATGTTTGAGTCTTCTATCATTGTAGCAACCTGGAAATAGCTTTTAATCTGTTATTGTACATTTTTGGTTTAGTACTGTAGTGGTAGTAAGAGTACCACAAATACCGGACAGTAAGGGTGGTGGTGAAAACCCATCTCTGAACAAAACTCATTTACATTTACATTTATTTTTATTTATTTTAAAGTGGGGAATGGATGTTTTAGTAAGTGGTTTGAGTAAATGTATTTTATTTTTAAGGTATTTTGTATGTTGTTTTTATGTAGATAACTGACTTAGTTAAGGGAGTGCTGTTTTGATACTTTAGTCACCAGAATGTGTTGGAGCCCTGCCCCCATGGTTGTGCACTACTCGCCCTCTGTTCTCCTTGCCCTCCACCCCTTTTTTCCCCCTTTGCAGTTAACAACTTACCAGTGCTGTAGAGAGCTGGATATTGCCCATAAGGGGAGGAGGAGGGCGGGGGGATGCGAACAGTGGAGGGTGAGTGAGCGGGCCATCATATTGGGTTGTAGGATCCAGAAGATGCCCTGGGGCAAAATGGAACCAGGATTGTGGTCCTCATGTCTGGTTTCCATACCCAAGGGCACTACCAGTTTTGGTAGGCAGGTGGTTCGGGTGGTCAGAGAGGTTCATTCAACTCGAGCAGTGTTATGCAATGCCAGGTCAGCTAAAAACAAGACTGCAATAATTGAAGATCTTTGATGGAATGGTGAACCTGGCTTGCATCACCGAGACCTGGCTGGACAAGAACTCTGGCCCCATTTTGGAGGCTTTAAATCCAGCTGGATACTTGGTGATCCACCACCTGAGACTGGATTGCAGTGGGGGGTTGCAGTCTGTTTCAAGACCGAACTTAACCTCGCAAATGTACCAGTTGAGGAGGCTGAGTCATTTGAGTGTACCGTGGTAGCAGGTGTAGGTTGTAGGATTGCCCTCATCTACCCATCCACACAGAGATGAGAAGCTGTTTCTTCAGGAAGTCGCGGACTTCATCATCGACATGGTGTTTGAGTCATCCAGGCTGATGATCCTGGATGACTTCAGCGCCTGGGTCAATGACGAACTCTCACAGTTTGGACAACACTTCATCCAGGTGATGACATCTCTGGGCCTTATATAGATAATTACCACTGCTACCCATAAATATGGTCACTCTCTTGACTTGACCTCTGATTTGGGGGTGGAACCAGTCAGATGGTCTGATCACTACACCATGGGGTTTAGTTTTAGCTCCCCCCTTCGTAAACCTGCCCCTGTGGAGATGGTCAGGTATCGCTCTTTATGAGATGTAAGCTCTGAAGGCCTGGCAGCGGTACTCGACCTATCATCCCTCCCAGTGGCAAGCAGTGACCCAGAGACCCTCATGGCGGCCTATAACTCGGCCATTTTGGTGGCCCTAGATGTCGTTGCTCCTGTTCGTGTTCATCCTCTCTCCCTTCACCATCAGTCCCCATGGTTTGATGGAGTTTGAGCGAGATGCGGCGATCAGAACAAAGGTTAGGGCACTGCAGGTGGAAATCTGCCCTTGTTGCTGACCACCTTAGATTGAAGGATCATTATCAAGTCTATCGATTTGCAATCACCCATTAGAAGGCAGAGCTCCTTTCCAGGGAGACTATGGCCACATAGAATCGATCCGCTCAGCTTTTCAAACAGTAGACAGATTATGCAACCCAGCCTGTCTACAAGTTCGAAAAGCCTTTTTGCAAATAAAGTGTGATGAACTTGCTCGATTCTTTGCATCTAAGGTGTCTGACATCCAGTACGCACACTCTATGGGCGTTGCTGTGGATTTGCTCGAGGCCACTACTTCTCAGCTTTCCTGGGGTACTTTTGACTGACCGGAGTTCATGGATGTCATGTGGACTGTCCAGGGTGCTCACCTAATGTGCTGTAGTTTGGATCAAGGATCAACTTCCCTAATTTTGGGTTATATTGATTCCATCAGTCCGGTCCTAGCATGGATAGTCTGGTGCTCCTTGGAAACAGGTGAGTTTCCTAGCTCCCTGAAGGAGGTGGTGGTAACACCCCTCTTAAAGAAAGCTTCTTTGGACCCAGACTACCATGCAAACTACAGGCCAATCTCTAACCTTCCTTTTTTTGGGCAGGTGATTTAGAAAGTAGTGGCTGTGCAGCTGGAGAACCACTTGACCATCCGTGACATCTACAGTGGCGTGAAAAAGTATTTTCCCCCTTCCTGATTTTCCCTATTATTGCATATTTGTCACACTGGATGTTTTCAGGTCTTTAGACAAAATGTAATATTAGATAAAGGGAACCTGAGTGAACAAATAACACTTGTTTGTTTTTACTTATTTCATTTATTTAATGAAAAAAGTTAACCAACACCAACTGGCACTGTGTGAAAAGTAATTGCCCCTAATTAAATCAACCCAATTAAAGGGATAATTAGAGTCAGCTGATTGAACACAGCCAGGCTTGATTACAGCCAGCCCTGCTCAATATAAACCTCACTTATTTTGACCCTTACCATCAGAGTCACGTTGCCAGCACAAAGATTCAACAAGCACATTATGCCACGATCAAAGGGAAGTTCCTGAAAAGATCAGAAAAAAAGTTGTTGCTATCTATCAGTCTGGAAAGGGTTACAAAGCTATTTCTAAGGCTCTGGGACTCCATCGAACCACAGTGAGAGACATAATCCCCAAATAGAGAACATTTGGAACAGTAGTGAATCTTCCCAGGAGTGGGCGGCCTGCCAAAATTACTCCAAGGGTGCAGCGTAAAATCATCCAGGAAGTCTCAAAGGATCCTAAAACAACATCCAAAGAACTGCAGGCTTCTCTTGCCTCAGCTAAGGTCAGTGTTCATGACTCACAATCAGAAAGAGACTTGGCAAAATGGGCTTCATGGGAAAGTAGCAAGGTGGAAACCACTGCTAACCAAGAAGAACATAAATGCTCATCTCTCATTTGCCAAGAAGCACCTGGATGATCCACAAGCCTTTTGGGAAATGTTCTATGGACAGATGAGTCCAAAGTGGAACTTTTTGGATGACATGGATCCCATAATGTCTGGCGTAAAGCATACACAGCATTCCACAGTAAGAACATCATACCAACAGTCAAACATGGTGGTGGTAGTGTGATGGTGTGGGGATGCTTTGCTGTCTCAGGACCTGGATGACTTGCCATAATTGTAGGAACCATGAATTCTGCTCTGTACCAGAAAATTCTTAAGGAGAATGTCCGGTCATCCGTCCGTCAGCTGAAGCTGAAGCGTAGTTGGGTCATGCAGCAAGACAATGATCCAAAACAGAAAAGCAAGTCCACATCAGAATGGCTGAAAAGAAGTAAAATTAAAGTTTTGGAGTGGCCTAGTCAAAGTCCAGACCTAAACCCAATAGAGGTGCGGTGGCAGGACCTGAAACAAGCAGTTCATGCTCAAAAACCTACCAATGTTACTGAATTAAAGCAGTTCTGCAAGGAAGAGTGGGCTACAATTCCTCCACAGCGATGTGAAAGACTGATATTGAATTATAGAAGCGCTTTGGTTGCAGTCATTGCAGCTAAAGGTGGCGTAACTACATATGTAAGTAAGCAATTACTTTTTCACACAGTGCCAGTTGATGTTGGTTAACTTTTTTCATTAAATAAATGAAATAAGTAAAAAAAAACAAGTGTTATTTGTTCACTCAGGTTCCCTTTATCTAATATAACATTTTGTCTAAAGACCTGAAAACATCCAGTATGCCAAATATGCAATAACAGAGAAAATCAGGAAGGGGGCAAATACTTTTTCACGCCACTGTATGAACTCCTCCAGTCCGGATTTTGAAAGAGACATAGTACTGAGACAGCATTGTTTCAGGTGCTCAATGATCTTCTGATGGCTAGAGATCAGAAAAAACACTCCATCTTGGTTCTTCTAGATCTCTCATCAGCATTTGACACTGTGGGCCATGGGGTTCTGCTTGACTGCCTGAGGTTCATCTGTGGATTGTCAGGCACAGTCTTCAGGTGGTTTACATCTTTCCTCACTGGAAGAACTCAGAGAGTGGTATCCGGGGTTTATTCCTCGGACCCAGTTTCTCTGTTTTGTGGGGTTCCTCAGGGCTCAGTGCTGTCCCCCAAGTTGTTCACAGTGTACATGCTGCCTCTCGGAGACATTGTAAGAAGGTATGGGCTGAGGTTTCACTGCTATGCTGATGATAGCCAGCTTTACCTTTCTTTTGCACCCGACCAAGATGGAACTCTCTCAGTGTTTAATAGCTGCCTCACAGAAATCCAGGAGTGGATGGATTCCAGCTGGCTAAAGTTGAACTCGGAAAAGACTGAGGTGTTGGTTGTGGATCCAGCATGACAGATAGGGGGCCAGTGGCGGGTTCATCCTCAGGGCTTTTTCTTGGGGGCATATCACTCCTGACCTCTGAATGGGTGCGAAACCGGGGGGATAATTTTTGACAAAGGGATGACTGCATTCCCAGGTGTCAGCCGTCATCAAATCCTCTTTTTACCTTCTGAGGAATATCTCCAGGATTAAACACCTTGTTCTGTCTGGTGAGCTTCCCATGCTGGTCCACGCCTTTGTGTCCTCATGCCTTGATTACTGCAACTCCCTTTACCTAGGGCTACCTGGGGTGGAAATCTGCCACTTGCAGCTAGTGCAGAACGCTGTGGCTTAGCTTTTGGCAGGAACTTCTAGATCCTGTCATGTTACTTCGGTGCTGCACGGTCTGCACTGGCTGCCAGTACTGTGGAAGATCACCTTTAAAGTCGGTCTTCTGACTTTTAAAGCCCTACATGGACTAGGCCCAGATTAACTGAAAGAGCTTCTGGTTCCCTACTGCCCTGGATGATTGCTCCACTCAGCTGATGAGGGGTTGCTAGAGATTCCGAGGGTGTGTTTGAAATCTTCTGGGGCCCGGGTCTTTATGCACGTGGCCCTAACCCTCTGGAATTCTCTACCCCATCGGTTACGGGAGTGCGCGACCTTGGAGGGATTCAAGCAAGCTTTAAAAACACACTTGTGGGTTCAAGCTGTGGCGAATGAATAATTTTGTACTGGATTATCTGTTTTATATTATTTTATGACCTGGATATTTGATGTGTTCTTTTAAATTTGTTAGGCGCCTTGATATTTTAAAAGGCATCCTAAAAATAAAATTATTATTATTATAATCATTTTCATCACATTTACTTTACCCCAGAGAGATAAATTAAGATGTCCCCAGCTAGTTAGGTCCTGTTCTATGGTATGAAGCAATGGTAAGTAGTTTATGTTCACAAGGGAATCAAGGTTAGTTGAAATTTGCAGGCCTAAATATGTTATCAGATTCTTTGCGCATTTATTGTCAAAAATTTCTCTGAGGTTCTGAAGAATGAAGGGTGAGGGGTTGGGGTAGAGGGCTTGAGATTTATCCCAGTTTACTTGTAGACCCAAGAAAGGTTCAAAATCGGAAAGTAATCTCCTGAAGGTATCATATGATTGAACTGTTTAGACAGAGTTAAAATTAACTCATCCGCAAATGCAAACGTTTTATACTCAGTGGTACTAATTTTAAGGCCTGAGATATTTGGGTGCTTATCTATAACTCTAATCGGAGGTTCAGTCACAAGAATGAATAGGTAGGGGGATAGGGGGCATTCTTGTCTGGTACCACAAGCCAAGGGCACAGGTTTAGATATTAGGACATTCATTAGTATCTGAGCCGATGAGTTTTCGTATAACAGGGAAACATGTTCACTAAAGTCTTCCCCGCATCCAAAGTGCTGTAAGGCTAGGAACAAGTAATCCCAGGAAAAGGAATCAAATGCGTTGAATAAATCCAGGGAAAGTACAACATAGAATTCTTTAGCCTTGTTAGCATACCACAGCATGTTTAACAATCTTCGGACACAATCCACTCCAGATCTGCCCAGAATGAAACCCACTTGTTCCTCGCCCACTAAATTACATATAAATCTTTGTACACAAGCAGTTAAAATTTTTGCTAGTATTTTGTAGTCCAAATTCATTAGTGAAATGGGGTGCTAGGTACTTCAATACAGGGGATCTTCATGTTTTTTGTGTATAAGGGTGACTAAATCCTGTGTGAGTGTTGGCGGAACGGAGCCCTGGTCCTAAGCCTCATGGAACATATTTAGCAGATGTATAGATAACTTAAGGCATAACACTTTGTAGAACTCTACAGGGAGGCCATCTAGACCAGGAGGATCTTCTTGAAACCTAGAATATATTATATTTTGACACTGCAAATCTAGAGAAGTTGAATAGTTCAGGCTGCACGGTTCTGTTTCAGTAACATAACCAAACATCCAGTTGCAGATGTAATTCCATATTTGAACTACTACCTAACATTTAAGTATTACTGGAGTTAGTTTTTGGTAGCAACTGACTTTCTTGGAAAGGTATTTATTTAATTTTAAAAAGTGGGAGAAATCACAGGAAAAGTAATGACCATATAATGCAGATTTACTTTTTGCAATATTGTATTCTGACCAATGCCCATGCTTTTATTATTTATTTAAAGAGCTGCTGACACCTCTGGGAAAACTTTGGAAAAGTAAATATTTATTGTTTGTTTGTTTTGTTTATTTATTCTCTGGATTTAGACACAGTGCAGCATGAATTTCATACACCTTTCATAGATTACTTCTCCCCCTTATTTATTACTGAGGAAATTTGTGAGGAAACTGAATATTTATTCCTTAGTATTGATTAGTCTGTATGGTTTAGTCCCAACTTTGAGTCATAATTGTCTGTGGTTACATCACTGTCTGTTGCCATGGGGATAGCTGTAATGTCACAAGCAGAGTATTATGATATCAAGTAGGAAAAATAAATAGGATCTGATGAACTCTCAAGGAACAAGGATCTAGTTTCCATGCAGATGACCTCAATAAAACTTGTGGCCTCACTCACTAACATTTTTAATACATCACTTAAAAATGCAGAAGTGCCAAACGTTTGAAAAAAAGCCAGGGTGATTCCAGTCTATAAGAAAGGTTGCAGAGATTCAGTATCAAACTATTACCCTACAAGTCTAATGTCCATCTTAGGGATGGTTATGGAATCCATCATTATGATCCAAGAATACAATGATACACATCATTAAATGGCAAAACACAGCATGGTTTTCAAACAAAAAGATCATAGGCTTGATTCACAAAGGCCATCGCAGGCTAAACCAATGGCAGCTTGCATCAATTGCTGGTATGCCGGGGCCCCTTCACCTGATTCTCTATTGGGTAGGGTCCCAGTGGCAAAGTCCCTCAGCTTGTGGTTACTGCGGCCATGCGTGAAACAGACAGTGCAACTGACAGGTTTGCTGCAAGATGCAGGGCAGCTGTGCATCACTCTCAGACTTCTCTGGTGGCTAGCAGCCCACTTAGCCCTGATACTCATTTTATTAAGTAACATCTGTTGGTCCAGCTGACCCCCCAAGCCCCAATCCCCTACATATTACTGTAATCACATCCCTGATGGTCTAGTGGACCCCCTTCCTATCCTTGATCAGCCCATATAAATTAAATATATCATTCCCTGGTGGTCTGGGACCCCCACCCTGGTAGGCAGTGCCCCACCACCCTGCTCCCTATCCCATTCCCCAGCAGTGACCGGCCCAGCCCTCTGGACTCCATCATGGCCAGCTGCTGACTGAGCTGTCAAGAAGTGCACACTGTACACAGTACATGCTCGACAGCTCAGTCAGCATCTGACCATGGTGGAGAGTGGCGGGCTTTACCATTCACTGGTTGGGGATGGGATGGGGCATGCAGGCTGGTGGGGCACTGCCTGCTGGGGTGGGGGTATACTAGACCACCAGGGAATGATACATTTAATTTATATGGGCTGATCAGACACAGGGAGGGGGGCCAGTAGCCACCAGGGACATGCTGTCATTTAATAAAAAGGGGATTGAGGGCTGGTGGGCCGATAGCCAAGTGGGATGTGATTATTTTAATAAATGGGGCATCAGGGCTGGAGGGGGCATCTAGCTACCATGGACATGTCTGTTTTCTTACAATGTGGATTGGAGATGGGGAGGGGGGACCATGGCACATGGCAGAAGTTCTCTAACCATCCCAGTGGGTATACTTCTATGTTGCCTTGGTCCAGTCCTTGCTAGTCTAAGGGTCCTTAGAATTTTGCCCTCTGGGAGGGTTTAGTGAATCATGATTTAGGTAATATGGCAGCTTGCACCTGCAACATGCCTCCTCGCACCATGTCATAGCCCATTTTGTGATGCAAGGCTATCACAATCCCCCTTTGGCACACACAGCCCACATTTGATGCAGGATGCTTTTGTGAATTGCTCGTGGTGCATTGTTTTGTGCAAGCTGCACCTTGTGCCACTCCTTGTGGCACAAATCCCTTGTGCCATTCAAGGGAAACTTTGTGAATTGGGCCACATGTGTTAAAAACCTAATTCATTTTTATAAACCAGTGAGTCTAAGTTTAGTTTCAGCTATCCCTGTATATAGGTAGAGTTTTTTGTAAGTGTTTGATATCATACCACATGATGGAACTATAGACAAACTCCATTCAGTGGGAGTGCACCCTATAATAATAAAATGGGTGGCAGAATGGCTAGGCATGTGAACACAAATGGTTCGACTAAGGGGTCATCTGTTAATGGAAGGACAAGTCCCCAGTCAGGTTTCTCCAGTGTTCTGTCCTTGGTCCACTTTTATTTAGTATATTCACAAGTGATATAGATGCAGGGGTAAAAGCATGGTTTTAAAAGCTTGCAGAAGATTCAAAACTGGGATCTACTGTAGATACTAAGAAAAAAACATTAATCACTCCAACTTGATCTGGATATATTTACGTTTGTCAATAAGTCAAGTATGAATCTTAACAACAATAAATGTAAAGTTTTGCATGTGAGCAAAATATATAAAAAATAATTATATCAAAGGTAAACAACTTGAAAACTCAACTGGCAAAAGGGATTGAGGTGTTAGCATTTCTCAAGATTTCTCTACTACTGAATGCCATTCTAAAACAAATCTAAAGGCAAGGAAAGCAATTGGTTGCATAAAAAGAAACTTTCTATCCAAAAGGGAAAACGTCATTATGTCATTGTACAGAAACCTACTTAGACCACAGACAGACTAATGCATCTCAATTTGGGCCACCAGCACAAAAATAAGGGTATAAGAGTTATTTAGAGCATCCAGAAAAAGACAACAAAAATAATACAGGGAATGGATTCATTATCCTATAACAAAAGAGTATCAAAACTGGGCTATATGACAGAAGAGACTAGAAGAATAAGAGGGTATCTGCTGTGATATGACATCCTACAGGACAGTGAGCTCATGGCCTATATGGATTTCATAAGCAGGGCAATAAAACAGGCTACAAGATATCACAGTAGACAATTAAGTCACAAAAGGTATATTACAAATAAAAAAAATCATTATTACACTCAAAGAGTAGCTGGATACTAGAAAAAAGTGCCTGCTGATGTGAGTGACTCAAAACAAAAGATCTTTAAGGCAGATCTTGACCAACTGATCTGCTGTAGGAAGAAGATTTTTCCAGTCACTGAGCAATGGGAAGACAGCCTCGAGGGATATCACGGTCTACTCCCGTCTCAACACCCTAGGAATCTGGGAATCCACTAGTACACCCCAGAAATGAATATTGGGGAGAAGAAATACAGAACAAATGTATAATATAAGCCAAATTGTGCTCAAATATTATGCTTTCCAAAGTGCTCCTACTGGTGTCAACTGCTATTTAAGCAATAAGGAACAAGTGGGTGTGTGTAGTGGGATATCATTATGCTTTCAGTGGGGGTACTAGGTATTGTCTAATCCCCAAACCACTTACCGGTAGTAAGAAGTGATATCTCACACAACTCGCACCCTGGAGTGCATTGCTTTAATTATACAATAAAATTAATTCAAATACAGTTTTAAAAACATTTAAAGAAAAGAAGAATATAATTTAATAAAAACAAAGACATAACTAAACAGAATGCAAGAGTGCTCCAAGATTCTATGGTGGTCACTAGTTAGTTTGGCTCACTAAGACACCAACATTCAAGACAGAAATTACGGCATAAGAAGAGGTATTACCTGAAATATAAATGAAGAAAAAAAAAAGATTACTGAGATGGCAGCACAAAAATGAACAAAAAAAGCAGACTACTCTGCAATTTGAACAGACAGAATGATTGATGGCTGGTGCACCTAAAGGCTGCACAAGATCACAATCTGCACCGATGGAGGGTAGCATTGTCATAAGCACCCAAAATCCTGCTATTGTAGTGCTTCCTGGATTAATTACTAAGATCCAACAGGAGGAAAAAGTTGGTTTTACTAATATCATGGCTCACATTGCCTACTTGTGTAACTCCCTGGCCACTTTTTAACAGGTAAGCACACCCCCACTAAAATCTGGAACACTGGTACCCATTTACTGGCATACCTATTCACTTTACAAAAGGTTTGGTACCACCAATGGCGTTAGGATGTATACCCTGGCTGATTTTCTAGAGGAAGAGAGGGGTGGAGGTACAGAAACAAAACAACATGAACCTTGTGTAAACATTACAACCCAGGTCCTGGGTGGAGGCTGCTAGGCATATGCTAAATCTAACCTGCTGAGGCGGTACCAATAAATCCACAAAACCCAAAGCAATAATCAGAATGTCCAGAACAGTAACGAGGATTGTGCAGTATGGCTTTGTTCAACAGATGGAAATTTAAAGCAGAAGTGGACCCCCCAAGGGTTGGTCTAAGCAGAACAGATACATTTTACAAACTCTCCTTGCATGCTGTACACTTCATGAACACACAACAGAACATCTTCTTCCCAATGTCCCAAATGGTGCATCTAGTGGACACCTGGCCACGCACCTGAACATTTTCCTCCCCCATGAGTGCCATTTAGTGAATCTAAGCCACACCCTCAGAACTTTTCTTTGAGTATAGCTGCAATTTAGTTAAACTCAGCCACACACCTAAACCTGCAGCTTGGCCCATGCTCAGGTATAACTGGCGCCCTTTGTCCTCCAGAGCCCCCCAAATAATGACATGGATACATTCTGTGTGTCGGTGCTCTGTTTTGGCAATCATTTTTACTTAATTCATTCTAAATCATTATTTTACATTCCATTTTACATCTCCATACTTTCCAGCATTTCCAACTTTACATTCCTTACAATTTTTATAGACAATATACCAAATCTCCAATCCTTTTCAATTCATACTTTCTTTTCTACTTCAGTGTTTGTTCTTTATTTCTTCTGCCCCTCAGATGTGCATCATGGGGGGCTGTACTTCTTCCTCCTCTGTTCAAAAAGGGGTATGATCATACACACCGTACCCCCACTTCTTATTGCCTTGTTCTCTGTCATTTTTCTTGTGTTTTTTCTTTTAATCCCCCTTTTTATTTTTGTCCTCTTCCCCACCTTTTTCTCCACTGCCTTCCACTTTTGGCAGCACCTCTCCATTACACTGTGTTCCACCTGCCACAGTGCCCTCCAAATTCTTATTTTAGGGTGGGTGGTGGGAGAAAACTCTAGGAGCAAAATTGTGAGCTCCTCAGCCTGTGCAGTCCCTTATGTACCAGCCATAAGCCCATCCCCTTGGTTCATCCTGTCCAATGCCATGCTCTCCTGCCCTCTCTCTCTCTGGACCCAGTCTGGACCCCACCCCTTATGTGACCTCACTGGCTCCTTCCCCCCGGTGACCTCATTGTTCCCCTCCCCATCCCTTCGCCTGGCTTCTACACACCTTTGCTTTGCCTGGGGACAATGGGGTCTGCCCCTTACATGGGCAACCTTCTTTGTCCCCAGAGCCCCGCAAATAATGGCACGGATACGTTTTGTGTGTGGGTGCTTAGTTTTGGCAATCATTTTACTTAATTCATTCAAAGTCATTATTTCACATTCCATTATACATATCCATACTTTCTAGCATTTCCTGCTTTACATTCCTTACAATTTATATACAATATACCAAATCTCCAATCCTTTTCAATTCATGCTTTCTTTTCTACTTTAATGTTTGTTCTTTATTTCTTCTACCACTCAGATGTGCATCATGGGGGGCCATACTTTTTCCTCCTCCATTCAAAAAGGGGTACAAGCAGACACACTGTACCTCCACTTCTTATTGCTTTGTTCTCTGTCATATTTCTTGCATTTTTTTCTTTTAATCCCCCCTTTTATTTTCATCCTCCTCCCCACTTTTTCTCCATTAGTCCACCTCCAGCCTGCGATGGATGGTGGGCTTTCTCCCTACACCCTCAAACTCCACTTGCACCCCCTTGACTACATCTCCATTCTTCCATGGTATCAGCAATCTCGGAGTTGAACAGAGCCAAACCCAAACCTGATAAATCTATCACATCCCCCCTGTAGTATTTGTCCATCCTTTCTTCAATCCTATGATGTATGACCACTCCTCCCACACTTTCAAATAACCTGCCCACTCTAGCATTCATTTGCTTCCTGGCCCTATCCACTGTCTTGTGGTTTTTTGCCTGTCGCCACACCCTTCGTGGCATGATGTCCGACCAAGCCAGAGTAACCTCTGGCCATCATTCCTTTATTTTTTGTATATCCTGTTTTATTTGATAAAATGTGTCCAGCCATGGCCTTGTCCCCAGGTCATTGCCACCTAAATGAATTACAATCAAGTCTGGCCTGCTGTGGTCCCTTCTGATTTCCCTCAACATTGGCAGCAGTTGCACCCACCTCATTCCCCCGGATGCCTCTCCATGTCACTTTTATGCTGTTGATGTTGAGGTAAAGTTGTTTCCCCCTTTTCTCCTGGCTGCCCATTTTTCTGCCCAGTGTACAAAGGAGTGCCCACATATCCATAACTCAAACTGTTTAGTCCTCTCTGGGTAACCATAAGCATGGAACATTTTTATTGCCTTAAATTGCACATTCTCCCCCCCCCCACTTCACTTGCACCTGCTGTGGGGAGAAAAAAGAGACAAGGTTATTGTTTTAATTTGCGGACATGCTTCTTATAACAATCAGAAGCCCATCTGCCCTCTGTTTAATGTATCCCGCCAGGCTACCCTGTGCGGCCATCACCGAGGCCCCCCCATTCTGTAGGAGTGGGATTAATATCCTTCCACGGTTTCTTCCCAAAATGCTAAACCCTTCTTTAGTACTGCTGTCACCTGGTATGCAGTCACTGGCATCCCATCTCCATGCAGAAATATTAGAGGGTTCTCCCCCTTTTGGGTGCCCAGCTGCATACACATGCAGAGCCCCTACTGGGCATATGTTTGTGTTTTGGTGCCTTCTCAGACATACCCTGACCCCTTGCCCCCTGTTGATCCATCTTGGATCTCCTTATTAATATTGAGATGTTGTCCCTTTCCCATGCCATGTCTTCCCAACACAATCCTGCATTCTCATCCTTCTTGTTGTGACCTACAACCTCACTGACCCTGAATGCACTGCTGTACATTGTGATGTATATTGCCCTAAACAGTGTCGCCTCATTGCTTGACATACAGACATGGAGCAGAGCTCCCAACAGCCTCTCAATCAGTGGCTCTGTCAGTGTTTTTTTTCCATCCATTCACTTCTCAGTCCCCCTTTGCCAACCTTGCATCATGTGATGCACCAGGTTACATTTTATTGGGTTTTCCCATCCCTTCAACGTGCACATCTGTTCTGTTGCTGCCAGGTGTACTCCCATCATGGCCTGGACCATGTTCTGCCTCCATTCTGTCACTATAAATCTGGCTAGCTGCTCTCTTGTGACCATCCCACTTACCTGGCTGCCTTCCCTTTCCCAGAAGGTTTGGAATGCCCTCCACGGGGCTTTATATGCCTTCAGGGTCCTAGGGGAGCATGAGTTGTGGAACAGCAGCTCAGCTCCCCCAATCCAATCATCCAGGTGTGGGCAGGAACAGTGGTCTGTGTGGTATCCACTCCTGGTGCAATGGTCTGAAACTTGTCCATCTGCGAGTGGGAGAAGGCAGTCAGCTATCACATTGTCTACTCTGTCAATGTGCCTAGCCCTAAAGGATAGATTTAATGTCTGGACCAACAACACTAGCTGCCTCATTACCCTCATAACTCTCTCTGACATCACCTCCTACTCATTCAGGACCTCCACTACTGCTTTGTTACTGCACCAAAAAGTGACCTGCTTATTCCTGAGCTCCTCTCCCCAGGTTTGCATTGCCACCCATATTGGAAATATTTCCAAGAAGGTGATGTCCTTAGTCACCCCTGCCTGCATCCAATCCTGTGGCCATGGCTCAGTGAACCACCTCCCTCGAAGTATGCCCCCATTCCAATCATCCTGGCTGCGTCCGTGTAAAGCTGCAAGTCAGTGTTAAACACCCACTCTTCCTGCCAGAAGGTTTGTCCATTGCACATTTTTAGGAATTGCTCCCATACCCCTAAGTCCTCTCTTATCCCCCTTGTAATGTTGACCCAATGGTGGGGCTGTGAAGCCCCCCCTGGTTGCCCAGGCTAAATGCCATGTGAACGCACATCCTGGAGCAATAGCCCTACAGGCAAAATTCAAATGCCCCATCAACTGTTGTACCTGCTGCAACTGTACCCTGCTCCTGCCCTTTACCCCCTCCAGGAGCAACTGCAATTTCTTGACCTTCATCTTCAGTAACCAGAATAGCTCCTGTACTGTATCCAATTCAATACCCAGGAATTCCATTAACTAGCTTGGCCCTTCGGTCTTTTTCTTGGATAGTGGGACCCCCCAACTCTTTACAAGTCCTTTCAAAATCCCTTAGCACTCTTTCCATCTCTCCCTGCCCGTTCCCAATGAACAGTCATCCAGGTAGTGCACAACTGTCAGATACCCATACCTGTTCATAAATGTCCATTGCAACAACATGTTGAACATTTTGAAAGTGGCACATGCCACCAAACAGCCCATGAGCATGGCTTTATCAAAGTAGTATCCCTCTCCCACCCGAAAACCTAAAAGGTTCCAATCATCTGGCCTGACTGATAGAAGCCAAAAGGCTGATTCTGTATCTGTCTTAGCCAACCAGGCCCCTTGAGCTGTCCAGCACAGCCTGACTGCTTCTTCCAGTGTGGCATATGTAACCCTGCTGTCTTCTTCCGCAGTGTAATCACTGACCGAATCACCCTCTGGGTAGGATAGGTGATGTATCACTAGGTACTCCCCTAGCTGTTTTTTCGGCACCAAACCCAAGGGTGAAATTCTCAGATTTGCAAAGGGGAGACCAAAAGGCCCCTCCACCCTGCCCGCTGTTATCTCCTTCTGGATCTTCTCTGCGAGC
Source organism: Neoceratodus forsteri (assembly GCA_016271365.2). Taxonomy (NCBI): domain Eukaryota; kingdom Metazoa; phylum Chordata; order Ceratodontiformes; family Ceratodontidae; genus Neoceratodus; species Neoceratodus forsteri. The sequence continues at coordinate 356,245,735 of CM028136.1, read as the reverse complement.
AGTGCTTCTTTCCCCTGGACTGACTTAAGGTTCTTTGCCTGCGTCCTTTACCTAGTCCTCTGAAATTGTAGGCTGAAAACCCCCTGAAATCCCCTCAGCAGTTTCTTTGCTGTACTCTGATACAAATAATCCCGTAATCATGCCTCCATCACCTCTGTCCTGATATGGGTATGAGCCAGCCTGAAACCGCCACCCACCCGTCCTTTAGTTGTCCTGGTGCCTAGTCTGGTAGCTGTGACCTCTGCCCCCCTCCCTCTGTTCCCCCTGTCCCACAGTTGTCCCATGAAGTTCCCCTCGGTGCTCCAAAAGGGCTGCTGGTACGTGCTGTCCTGGGTACTGCTTCCCTTCTCCCAGTTATATCTGCATTTTGACACTGGGTGATGCCCCCACACTTTGAATGTACATGTCGGAGCCTGCAATTGGGCCATGAGCAGAAGGTTCATTTGTATCCTCAACACGCTTTTTGTATCCCCCCCACTCTTCTTATCCCCTTCCGTGTCTGCCCCTGTCAGCCCAGTGTAAATTTCTAACCACGGATCAATTTGCCTAGCATCCCTCTTTACATCCCCAAAGTGAGCCATTCTCTTTCTAAACTTCTCATCATATTTTATCCAACAATGTCTCCCTTTTTTATAAGCATTCTTTATAATAAGGGAGTATGCTAACAGAGGGGTCACCAGTTCCGGCTGCTTCTCTATAACAATTGCCATAAAATAGGTAAAGCCCATGGACCAATTGTCCTAGGTTTTTCTCTTGAGTGACTTGTCCTCCCCCCCTCCCCTTTTCCTAATAATACCACTGCTGTTGCCATGCCCTTCTTTTCAAAACTATCATTTTCTTCATATTTATCCTGATTATCTATGTTTGCAAGTGCAAAGATATCTATAAACTCCCCTTTACAGATCTTTTCTTTTGTGGCAATCAGCACATGGGTCCCGATCTGGACCCCTGGTGTCACAATGTCTGACCCTGCCCCTGTCACCACCCCTGCTCCCCCACCCCCCACTACTCCTGTCCCCTTGATTTCCCCCAGCATTTTCTCTAACTGTTCCAGCCCATTATCCCCCATATTCTTCAACATCTTCTCTATGTATTCTTTGACACTGCTTTCCATTGTAATGGGCTGATTACCTGGGGTGGTCGGTTGCTGGATACTGGGTCCAGGCTGTGGAACTGCTGCTGGGCTGGGTACCCGGAAATGGGCCTGGTAACTGAGGTCACAAGGGTGCAACTGGAGGTGGAATCACTGGCACCATAGGTTTGGGCACAGGCAAGGGTAAGTGGGCGGGTGCCGGAGCAATCCCCGGTGCCGGGACCACTGGACATGGCAGCATCGGTGCCCCTGGCTCTGGTCTGGGTCTCACTGGTCGTGGCTCAGGCTCCACAGGTGCCTTTGGCATCCATTTTCCCCACCCCTCTCTAGTACCCTGCTTTCCTTTTCGCATCATGCTTTTTCCCAGGCTGGGTGGCTCTGGCTTCTCCAACAGTCGATTTGCCTTGTTCACCAGGTCCGTGACTGCCAAATAGCCATCCTCCTTGTTGGACTTCTCTTTTTCTTGGTGCCATGATTTTTGCCAACTCTGAAGTGAACACTAAACAACTCATTCTCTGCTACTATACATAGTCTCCCCTCTGGTCCCCCCTGCTCCCCTTATCCCCCTCCTGTCTTCAAACCTTTGCCCTATGTGCTTGCTGTGGCCAATCAGACTTTACCATCACTCCCGGTCCTGTAGCTTTGGTACGCCTGCCCCCCTCCCCGCCCCTCTCTTCTACCATTTTTTTTTAAATTATCTACCTTGCACACTCCCTTTTGGGCTGCTTCACCTTCTGTGCTTCTCTGTCCCACCATTCATCATCTGAGGTAGTACTGGTGCAGTGCCTGCTGCCCCCCTCAGCGTCATGGGCCAGGATCATGGGAGGATGACATCAGATGCCATCCCCTAGCATAGGCCTCAGGCCTGAGCATGCTCCTTTGGCTGCATCACCCTCAGTGCTCCTCTAACCCCGCCTTGCATCCTACTTGGTGGTGCGGAGCAGTGCCTCCCTCCCAACCTTGTGCAGCCAGGATCATGGGAGGATGACATCAGACACCATCCTCCTAGCATAGGCCTCAGGCCTTTTCTTCCTTCTCATTCCTCCATCTCTTCTGCGCCTACCACAGGCCTGCCCCATCAAACAAAACCCAGGCTGAAAACATTCTTCTTTTTCCCCCATATATGCTGATCCCTCCCAGCATTGGGTGTCTCGTTGGCCCTCCTTGATTTGCAGTCATTTTCCTTCCACATGCTCCCCTTGCTGTTTTCCTTTCCTAGACCCTCTGACCATGCAGCAATGGCTCCAGATGCCATCACCATGCAGTCTGCAAGTTGGACCTTTCTCCTTACACCTCCATGCTCTTTCTGCTCTCTGGCACCATGTGCAGCTGGCTCAGGAGACTGAGGATGAGTATTTCTCATCCCCTGCATCTCCTCCGGCCTCCACTTGCCTCTTCTTTGTTCAGTCGCTGGCCCTCCCTGCACCCTCTGTTCTGTAGCATCCCAGCCCCCTCTGTGCTGCCACAAGCACTAGCTCCACCGTGACTTGCACTGCTGGTGTCTTGCTTCACTCGCTTTGGCAAACAGCCCCAAAGTCTCTCTCTGGATACAACATGGCCCAAGCTGGCCGGTGCTAACCTCCCTGCCTATCTTATTTTACTCTTATCTCCTTCCTTTCTTACACAAGACATGCAGGCTTTTTCTTGTTCATCACCAAAAATCCAGTCCACCTCCTTACACTCAAATAAGTGGCACTTTAACTTACCTCTTGATTGATCCCCCTCTGAGATACTCATGCAGCAGCTGCTCAAGAACAGTTATCTTAGCCTTAAATTATGCATTTTAAACATAATTTAAATGAAAAATCAACCACTGGGTTTATCCTAATGTTTTATCAAAACTGTTTTAACTCAGAATAATTATTCTGTATAAAGACCCCTTGGCCTGAAAGTTCAATAACAAAATCTCCACCAAAACTGATGTGCTTCCAGAGGAAAAAACTCTAGGAGCAAAACTGTGAACTCCTCAGCCTGTGCAGTCCCTTATGTACCAGCCATAAGCCCATCCCCTTGGCTTATCCTGTCCAATGCCAGGCTCTCCTGCCCTCTCTGTCTCTGGACCCAGTCTGGACCCCATGCCTTCTGTGACTTCACTGACTCCTCCTCCCGGTGACCTCATTTTTCCCCTTCTCTCCTCCCCCTTTCCCTCCCTACCCCCCTTCCTTCGCCTGGCTTCCCACACACCTTTGCTTTGCCTGGAGACAATGGGGTCTGCCCCTCACATGGGCAACCCTCTTTACAAACCAGGAAGCCCTGCCTTGTAGGCACTTAGATGTCGTTCCTCCCACCCTTTTCCCCAACCGATGGTCTCTGCCATTCTTCAGGTTACACCATTGAAACTCCCATTTCCCAGTGAAATGCTAGAGGTCCCACTCTTTAACTGCATCACACACTAGGGTGACCAAAGAACAAACTGCACTCACTTGAGTGAACAGTTTAACAGAAAATTCACACTCCTGAGTGAACTAGAGGCACTGACAGGTGTGATCCAATCTTACCAATGGGCACACACACCCCAGACTACAATTCCTCTACATATGTGGAGATCTGGTCTCCAAGAACAGTACTCACAAACTGGTTGTCCCATCCACTGGGCAATGGAACAACACAAAGGCATTTTCCTGGGTAGCAGATCAAACAATCTCTACAAAGTTCCTTTCCAAGGCAGCTGAAAGATGCACAGAACCTTCAGGGGATTGCCCTTGCGCCCACTGAGAACAAACAGTTCCTTCCACTTCACTGGGAGTAGAAATCAGGAAATCCTGCTGTAGCACTGGTCTCCACCACTCCACTGGAAGCTGGAAATGACACTCCACCAGGGTGAGAAATGCTGGGCCCTCACCTCAGAGCCAGACTGGCAGTCCTTCTGCCACTCTCACCTCCTCACTCAAGCTCTAACTGAAACAGACTGAGCATTCTAAGCTCCCCAGAGCAGCTGTCCACACAGTGTGGTATATGCTGCTGCAAGAGTTCTGGCAGACCTAATTATTCTTCCCTCAGGCTAGCTGAGTAAACAATGATGTAATTATGTAAGGAGTCCCTAATGAGCTTCCTACCAGCTGCCTGCAACCTTCCTAACACTAATATTGATAGGAGTCCATTGAACCCAGGGGACTGGGTGGTTACACTTGCAAACAGTGGTTACTGCACTTGCCAAGACATCTGCTACCCACTTGAATAGGTTGGATGAACAAGAGCAGCATGTGCCTAATTTCAAACCTAACCCTTGACAACAACAAACAACATGAGCTGCACTCATGAGCTGCACTACTCTCCTACTCATTGCTATCACATTTGGGTTAGTGGGCCCAGGTGCCCTTCAGATCACCTGTCCCTCTTCAGTCTGCCCAGAACACTGACTTGGAATTGAACGCTGGCTAACAGTACCAGGAGCTACTCCATAGAGGGGGCATACCAGCAGTCCTACTACAATGGGATCACGACAGGGGAGAATGCATCCGACACACACACCATGGCTCTGCCAGGCTACCACCTCTCACACACACCCCTCAGAAAGTGGAGAAGCCTCTCCCAGGTAAAATAAGGAAACACAAGTCACGCATCTCTATAACCCTCTGCATCACAGTGAGGAAACTTATCCTAATGCTCCTCCTGTTATCTGGGAATGTGCACCCAAATCCTGGCCATCCGCTGCCACCCAGATCTGTGGGTATCAAGACAAAGACCCTGACAATAGCTGCAATGAATACTTGCAGCCTAACAGCAAAGTTTACACAATTACAGGCCTGGATGGCCCATCACAAACTGGACATAGCATGCCTAACTGAGACTAGGCTGACAGGCAATATAAAAAAACAGTGAAATAGCACTACCTGGATAACAGGTATTCAGAAGCAACAGGCATGGCAAGAAGGGTGGTGGCTGTCTTATGGGCTGACAGTATAGCCTAGAGGGTTAGAGGAATGAGCTATGAATGAGCTTGATACATCCAGCAGACCAGACCTGAGTTTGATTCTCACAACCTCCACTTGCATACTGTGTGACTCTGAGCAAGTCACTTAACTGCCCAGTGCTCCCAGGTCGTCCCTGAAAACAGGCACTTGTGCCTAGTGGGCCATACCCAGTTACCAAAAGACTAAAGACTAAAAGACTCCCTCCATGGCTCTGTCCTCTTTATCTCCAGGATGACCGCAGACCACAAGCTCCTTGTTGGGAAAATACAAGTCAGACAGCTGGGTAAGACAGTGACCATTGCATCAGCCTACCTCCCCACAAAAAATCACAGGACAGTGTGCCCAAAGTCCTGGAGGCAGTGGTCTCCCTACCCAAGGATAGTGATTTACTTATCACAGGGGATTTCAACATAAACTGGGAAAGGGACAACTCCATTCCACTCAAGGATACTGTGGCAAGCATATACCTGACACAACTAGTCATGGAACCAACCAGAAGGAACCACAAGACAGGCAAGAGCTCGCTGATTGACTGGATCCTCACAAATTCCCCAGCATGAATATCTGAGGTCAAGGCACTACCAGATATGCTGAGCAACCACTCCCCTGTCACCCTCAGATGGTCAAATAAGTTCAAAAACAGCCTCCCCCATCACTATACAGAGCAGGATCCTGAAAAGAGGTCAGTTAGGATTGCTTAAAAATGCCCTATCCCACCATGACTGGTCGCCCATTGACACACTGCCAGACATGGACCAGGCCCTGAAGTACTTCACAGATGCAGTCAACAATATTTATGACTGATACATGCTGTTAAAAAGGAGGAAAGTGTGGGTGTCCACTAATGGTTGGATCACAGGCTAGCTCCTAGCCATGATGAAGGAGAGGGACAACTGCTAGTTAAAAGCCAGGGCCTCGGGTAAAGACCATGACCACCAGCTGTACTGGGCAGCTAGAAATAGCTGCATGCTTGTAATACGGAGGGCTAAAGCAGATCACCACAAAGAACTGCTCGATAAAAGCTGGGGTGACAGCAAAAGGTTCTGGTGAAACATAAAGAATCTCTTGGGGGAAGAAGAAAAGAGAAACCCACAGCTGCTCCACATTAACAGATCTACTACGACGGACCCATGACTCATCGCAGAGTCCTTCAACTCTGCCTTCACAGATCTAGGCTCAATACTCCCTTCTGACTACCTACACCCCACCAAGGTTCCCTCAGATGACAAAGTACCCAATACCTCTCACCCTACCTTCTACCTCAAGAGAGTTGCTATAAAAGAGGCAGCATTCTACATAAAAAAGTGATCGGGAAGACCAGTATGGGTAGCGATGGACTAGACATGAAGTTGGTGTCTCAAACTCTTGATGTGCTCATCAAGCATATTACAAAACTATTCAACAAATACCTGATCCTGGCACAATTCCCAGCTACCTGGAAGCAAGCACTGATCACTCCTGTCCACAAAAGTGGGGACAGGACCAATGTTTCCAATTACAGGGTGATCTCAATCCTCTCCCCCCTATCCAAGGCCCTTGAGAAGACTGTGACGGACCAACTAATAGACTACATTAGCAAATCCCAACTGCAATGCCCCAACCAACACAGGTTCAGACAGGGGCATAGTACCATGACTGCTTTTGTAAAGTTCACCGACTACACTCACAAAGCTATGGATGAAGGTAAACTATTAGGGGTGGTGTTCATAGACTTAACAAAAGCCTTTGACACCATTAACCACACTCTTTTGCTAGTCCAGCTACGAAGCCTGCGGGTGGCTGCCAATGCAACACTCTAGTTCCGAAACTACCTGTCCCTTAGGTCACAACAGGTAAAAATAGGACAAACAGTGTATCTGACCCCAGGGAAGTCATGCTGGGGGTCCCCCAAGGATCCATCTTGGGACCTCTGCTCTTCAGCCTGTTCCTAAATAATCTCCCTCAAGCCTGTGATGCCAAGATAATCCTATATGCAGATGATGCTGTCATCCTCAACAGCAACCCTCGAACTGAGCCACTCCAAGCAGCACTTCAGCACTCCTTTAGTAAAATAGAAGACTGGTTCTGCAAGCACAAACTTCTACTCAATTACAAAAAAAACAAGACCATGCTCCTATCCAGACCCCAGCTCAAGAAAAGGTTCCCCACCATAAACATCACCAACAATGTACTTGCCCCCTTGGAACAGGTACACTCCTTCAAATACCTTGGAGTCACCCTGAACAACACCTTATCCAATGCTTAACATGTCAACCAGGTGGTCAAGTCAGTCAACACAAAGCTTGGTGTGCTATACAGGCACAGAAAACACCTTACCACAGCAGCCATCCACCTATCAGTCACAAGCTCCATCCTCTCCACCATGGACTACGGCCTGGTTGTCTACAGCACAGCATCAGACTCTGTGCTCAAGAGGGTGCATGTAGCTGTCAACAAGGCCTGCAGGCTCATCCTGAACAGTGATCAAATGACCCACACCTGTTCCCTCTATGAACAGACACACCTGCTGTCTCTTGGGTGCAGGACTAAATTTCTCACACTCCTCCTAGGCAAAAAAGCATTATTGGGGAAAGCCCCCCCCCCATGCATAGCAGGCATCTTCTCCCTTCCAGGATCAGAATATATAACCAGAAATAGAACACAGGGGGCCCTTGTGGTGCCGCTCTGATGCACAGCTCTCGGAGAGCGTGCCTTCTCCTATGGAGCCCCTCTTTGGCTTAACGAGGTACCCGAGTCCATTTGGAACTCCACTAGCCTGTATGGCTTCAAATAAGACCTTAAGCACTACCTGATATCCAGCTCTGTGTGCACTTGCTTCTCCAACAGCTGATAGACTCTGGATGACCAGGCCTGGCTCTGCTAACAACAACTATTCTCAGCACAATACAGAAGCCACCCTCACAGATGCTCCTTGACAATGCCTCTGAATCACTATAAGGGGCTGCTTCTGTACACCTCTCCCCCCCTCCCTCCCCCCATGTTTCCATGCTGGGATGGGTCTTTGCCTCCCTGGCCTCAGCCCTGCCTCCTTGACCACTTTTACTAGAGGTCCCCCTCCTCCCCTATCAAAATCCTGTCCTTAATGACCCTCTGCCCAACCTAACCTAACCTCTAGTGCATCTGCACCTTTTCTGTACTTGTAATCAACTAAAGTTGATGTCCATATGCTGTATAGTGTTTTAAATGTCTAAGGAACTCTGTAACCTTTTTCCTGATTGTTGTGCTGTTCAGTGTCTCAAATGTCCTAAAACTCTGTTACCTTCTTGACTGAATGTCTATATCTGTTCACGTGACGTGGAACCTTTGTAAAAGAGCCTTGGCTCAATGGTTATTTTCCGAATATCAAATAAATAAATAAAATAAATAAATAAATAGAGGACCAGATGTTGGACCTGGCAAGAGGAAAGAAGATTGTGCAAGATCAAGTTGAAAATGTAATAGCTAGAGTTGAAGATAAGGACAAACATGCCCGAAGATCCAATATTAGGATTATCAGACTCCCTGAAAGGCTTGAGTTCAAAGACAGAGGCAAAACAGTGCAGAAATGGTTTTGGGAGAAACTGGGGCTTGACACAGCAATGGCTAATTTTGAAATCCAAAAGGCACATCGAACAAGACTGAACCCCAAACCTGGAGATAAACTGAGATGCTATTTAATTAAGTACCTCCGCTTTCCAGAAAAGGAGAAAGTTCTATGAGCTGCTCAGGCACACGGTCCTATACAAGTGTAGGGTGGTCAAGTATCGGCCTTCCAGGATTATACCAGAGATTTACAAATTCAGAGACAGAAGTTTGCAGGAGTGAAAGCCACCTTATAACAAAGAGAATGGGACTTTGCTGTGTTATACCCAGCCAAACTGAAAATCGCTAAACCGGTCTGTCCTTGGAAATACTTTATCAAACCACAAGATGCTGAGCAATGTGCTAATTGAGAGGAAGCAGCCATGGAGGGAAGATCCAAGTCTAAATCCACTGCCCCATCCAATAGATGATGGACTTATGACTGCCAAATGATTTGCTCATCTAACAGATCCTGACGTAAAATGTTTTATACAGTACTAGAGTTTTTAGACAAGTGTGCCACAGTGGAATTTACTAGAGGCAGTTAAACTTGTTAATTGATGTGTCTATGGGCTTACATGCACTCCACATACTGTATATCCCCCTATGGAAAACTATCTCACTCTGAGGAGTGTTTGAGGTTTTTCTTTTTGAGGGTTTAAAATGGCTGTGGAATATATAATCTCTAGGGCTACAACATGGTCAGCTCATGAGCAGCACTTCATGGATGGAGTTATCTAAATGACTGCTGGCTTTTTGAAATTGACAGGCTCTGAAACTGACTAAAAGTTGGCTGACCTATGAGAGCCCAAAGCTGTCATTTTTCCATACCCACCCACACTACTACACAAATATGCAGGCTTGGTTGTCTTGGTCACATAGCTCAAGCTGCCTGCCAGAGCCAGATTTACTCCCCTCTGTTTCCCTTTGAATATGCCACTCTGCTGAAATTATTGCCAAACTCAAGGGTTTATTGATTTTCCATTGAAGGAGAGGAGAAGGGATTCAGGTGAAGTGCCTTGGGCTGGAAAATGATCAGCTGGGAAACAGAGTTTTGTGGGCAGAGTTTCCCAGTCAGATTTGGTATCATTGTGAAATTAATAGGAGCTGAAATTTACAAATAGATACATGACCAGTCAGAGCCTAGACCTATCATTTGGAGGGTCTCCACCCACATCACTCCTTGAGCGTGTGAGCAAGGTTGCCATGGGTACTAAGCTCAAACTGACTACTTCTTTTGAAGTTGTCACAGGGAACTGGAGCAGCACAGCTTTTATGGTGGGGACTTTTGACTGGAAACCAGATCTGGATTTTCTGGAGTACACTGTGGTGGTCTCTCATCTCTTTTATCAGCTGTCTCCCTATGATAATAAACAAGTGTGTAATTATTTGACTGATCTGTGACTGTAATCCTTTTTACTACATACTAGTCCTTCCCTCACATCTGTTTGCCTAGGAACTGACTTGAGGCATCTCATTCTGCTAGTGAATCCCATTTTGATCACAGGTGGGGTTGCAAGTACCAGCGAGAGGGGGACTGTTACTGTTTTTTGTTCGCTCCATCCTTGGCAAGAATGTGAAGGATTCTATGTGAAGTTGCAGGATAGCACACTGCACCCTAAATCTGTTCTACATGACTGTTTAATTATAAGCAATAAGAATGTGAGGACGTGAGTGGTGGTGAGGGGACAGTCTGGGGAGAGAGAGTTTGAGAATTAAACAAATGTAAGCATGTATCTTAGATCTGATAACAATGAGAAACAGGGTTTAGTGAGGGTCTCAACTTCTGTGTTACTTTTAGTGATTACTAAAACAAAATGCTGCCAGACCATGAATCTAGTGGTGGCAGTGTCTTACTTATATTGTTTGGTGGGAGTGTTGTCCTTCCTTTTACTTGATTGTCTGGGTTAAAGTACATATACAAACATATACACTGGCTGAGAAATAAATCTTAGTAATGTTAAGTTCACCAAAATAACTAAATGCACCCCCGCCCTCAGGGGGGTAATACATTAATTTTATCTTCTGTTAATTACAAAAGTTGTTAATGTTAAAAACGTGATGTGTGGGATGCTGCACAGGTACTGTGCAAGGGTTACGGGGAAGGTCAAGTGAATTATGGTTTCACATTTGTGACTGAGCAAGTAAGGAGGGAAGGATTGGTGGAGAGGAAAGAGTTTTATTTTCATTGTTAAACATGTTGGGAAAGTTACATGTTACAAAGAGTTATGGTGGGCAGGGGTTACAGGCTTACATGTTTACATGAGGCAAACTCTGAAGTTTACTGTTATAGTTAAAAATGCCTGGCTTCCAAAATATGTATTTCAACGTATGGGTAAGGGTAACTAGCTACATCCATTTGCAGACTTTTTTATTGAGCTACATCATACCAAATTCTTTGAATATTTGCTCTTGGAACATCAATGGTCTTAAAACACATGCTAAAAGCAAAAAAGTATTAGGAAAGATAAAAACTAAATGTGTGGATATTGTATATTAGCAGGAGACCCATATGATAGCCAGAGAAGGGAATCATATGTGTAAGAAATGGGGAAGGGAATGGTATGGATCATATTTTGCATCTAAAGTCAGAGGTGCTGCAATCTAGTTGTGGCCTAGATTTCTGGGAGGTAGTAACACAAGTGAAAATGGACCGGGGGAGGGGGGGTAGGTTTGTTTTGTTGCAAATATAACTAAATACTGGCAGAATATGGCAACTGTGTCAATATACACTCTCAACATAGATCATTCAAATGTTTTAATCACCTATCATTGAAAATGGCCAGATGTGTAGGTCCCTGGCTGCTCAGTAATGAGTTCAACTGTGTTTTGATAATATTTTGGACAGATCTTAAAGAATAGGGGGACCAATACACAAAACTAATTCGGGTAGTGTGACAAGTGGTATACCACAGGGGTCGGTCTTGGGACTAACATTGTTTAATCTCTTTATCATTGATTTACAAACAGGGCCAAATAACTTCATGGTCAAATTTGCAGACGATACTAAATTGGGGGGCAAGGTTAATAATCAAGAAAATATTTCTGCATTAAAGAAGGATTTGGAAAAATTAACACTTTGGGCAAATGAAAATCATATGCAGTTTAATCAAGACAAATGTTTAGTAGTGCATTTCGGGGTAAATAATCCAAAAACAATATATAAACAGACTACCACTTCGCTCATCAAATTGTGAAAAAGATTTAGGGATATATGTTAATAATAAACTTACATCAAATGATCACTGTGTTAGAACTGCTTGCATGACCAACAGACTTTTGAGGCAAATAAAACGCACTTTTGTTAATCGCACTGAACAATGCCTTATTCCATTGTATAGGGCATACATTAGACCATATCTAGACTATGGCTTCCCTTTATGACATCCTAACCAAAAAAAAGACATAGTAATTCTTGAACAGGTTCAAAGGAGAGTAACTAGAATGATTCCAAGATTAACAAACTTGGATTATCATAACAGATTAAAAGCTACTGGTCTCTTCTCTCTTCAGACTAGTAGATTAAGAGGTGATATGCTTATGGTTTTTAATTTAACAAATTCACCAGATCTAATGGAAAAATGTGGTCTAACACTCTCCAAAAGGAGACATGTTCCGAGACTGCATAATAAACAGCTTGAAGTAAAAATTTATAAAACCAGCAAAAGGGGAAACGTTTTTCCAATAAGAGCATCCATTGTATGGAACACCTTGCCACAAGAATTGGTAGAGGCAACTAGTGCCACTGTCTTTAAAAACAAATTAGATGTTTGGTTGAGGGATAATAGATAAATAATGTCCCACATAGTGTAGGGAACAGTCTCGATGGGCTCTGGCCTTCTTCTGTTCTTTCATACCAAGTAATATCAAGTAAAAGTACTTGGGTGTTCAGGGATTTGATGAAATAATACAGGTTAGTAGACTCTTGGGGACACTTTGACCCAAAGTGGAGGGAGTATACCTAATATTCCAGTTCCACCAAAGTGTATGCCTGACTAGATATGGCATTAATAACACAGGATCTGTTGCAGGTGGTAAATTCTGTAATACATGACTCCATCCTCATATCTGATCACTCCCCTATACAAGTCACATTATCAGGGATAGACTCACCTTTCACAAACCAAACATGGAGATTAAACCTTACATTGCTGAAGAAAAATAATTTTCAGCACTACATGAGAATTAAATTTCAGATTTTATATACAACAACCTTCCTGGTTATTCATTTGCAGCTGTAAAATGGGATGCCTTGAAAGCAGTCTTACGAATGACTATTATCTCCTATGCATCACATGAAAAAGGTTGACAATCAGTACCTTTCTAAACTGGAAGAGAAAATTCAAAAGGCAGAAAAAGCACTATGAAATGTTACTTTCAGGATGGTTACCACACCTTGCAACAACTTTAGTGGGAATATAATACTGCACAAAACACTAAAATAAAAAGAGCACTACTGCTTACTCAAACAAGTATCTGTTTTGATGGGGACTCAGAAGGGAAAAGGTTGGCCTGGCAATTATGCAATATGGAAGAGGTCAAAAATGTAGCTCAGGTTCAGGATAGTGGGGGTGATTTGCAGTATGGAGATGTGGAAATTGGTGAAAGTTTTCATTCTTATTATGAAACATTATATACTTCAGAAGTTACCCCATCAGTGACCCAGTCTGACAGCTTTTTCACCAAAGCCTGACAACAAATAATAAATGAACACAACAAGCAGCAGTTGGAAGCACCAGTGCAGTGAAAAGACATTAAGAGGGTGATCAACCACATTAATTGGGGGAAGGCTCCAGGGTCATATGGCTACCCAATTAACTTCTTTACAATTTTTCTTCATGATTTCTGGGCTCTTCTGCAGGACCTGATTGAATAATCTTTAAAGCAGGATATTGTGCCTCCCTCCATGCAACCTGTACTATCACAATACTTCTGAAGCAGGGTAAGGACCCCAATATTGCTCCTCTTACTGAACAATCACTCTCCTGACTGTGTATTACAAACTTTTGGCTTGAATACTGGCTAGTGGTCTTGAAAAAGTTCTTCCTTTCATAATTCTTGAAGATCAAACTGGATTTGTGAAAGGCAGACAGGAGAAATTAAATGTAAGGTACACACTTAACGTAGTATGGAGATGGTCAGGAAGAATGATCCTTGGAAATCCAGAGATTCTAGTATTAGATGCTGAAAAGGCATCTGATTATGTGGAGTGGAGGTATTTATTTGAAACCATACGGAGATTTGGGAATGGAGGAAATATGATGCGATGGATTGGAGCATTACATAAACAGCCTGTGGCTCAGATACTCATAAATGATATACTCACAAAATTCTTAGAGTTGACCAAAGGAACTAGACAGGGTTGCCCCCTCACCTCTTTTGTATGTGATGTCCCTAGAGCCCCTTGCAGCTGTTTTCAGACATGATGATAGAATTTAGGGCCCACTGGCTAGAGGCCGACATCATAAAATAGTACTTTTTGCAGACAATTTACTAGTTTGTCTCCAAGACCCTCAAAAAAGTTTCCCAGTCCTACATACATAATATACATAGCAGATGAACATTTCTTAAATCACACATTGTGAGTATATTTTCCAGATGGCGACTGGCTGCAGAAGAAGTGAGAATATGATTTTCATTGAATAAAAACACAATCATAGTATGTGATTAAGTTTTCTAGCTAGTGAAAACACTATTCTCACCTCTGCAGCCAGTCACCATCAGGGAAACATAATGATGGAATATGATGATTACTTTGTCCAGATAATGACTAGCTGTAGGAGACAAGCATCAAGTTTTCCTACTGGGTCATAATGACGTACGCTTAATAGCGTACAACATTATAGCTAACCCAAAACAGCGCTGTCTATGACAGTGAATGATGCAATACTGCATATACTGCTGTAAGCGGTATTGCACCATCACACAATCCCAGGCAAAGGATAAGACCTCTGCTGGGTATGGGCTTTGCTGAGCAGCTGCTGTGGCTCAATGGACTGAGCCACAGCAGCAAGAACACAGGCACTGCGTCTGGAACCGGGTTTGATTCCTGGTCCCAGACATTTTATTTTTTTCACACATTGTGTGCTCCCTGAGATAAACCCCCCAGAGTTGAGAATCCTTAGTGGAGGGAGGTTTGGGGAGCACAGCCCCCCATAATGGGGTGTGGGGGTGGAGCCCCCACAGAAAAAAAAATTATGCTGCATGGTAGTAATTGCACTGTATTGGCACCACAATTTTGCCATGTGGCATAATGTCTTGCTACATTATGACCCCATACCTCAAGTTTTCATTGGTTTCCCTGAGGGGAAGACTCTTTGGTGGCACTGGGGATATGGGATCCAGGAACGGGGGCCTGAATAGTAAGGGGCTGGGGACTTTCATCAATTTACAAATTGACTGGTACTGTTTATGTGCTCACACTGATGATATAGTTTGGGGTGAGTCAGAGTGCTAGTATGCAACCAGGGTTGTGTTCCCAAATGCCACACAGCTATTGACATTGGGGATCAGCTCATTATGCCTGTGTATACAGTACAAAGTTCTGTTAAAAAGATAAGTGGCACTGGGAATGGGCACCTATTGCCAACATGAATGAAAATAAATGGGTAGGAGGGAACAAAGAAACTACTGCTTTGGAGGTCAATCACATGAATTCAAATACAGGCTCATGAAACCCCTTATGAAAATGGCAAAATACTGTTGAAAGCATGTTTGACTGATGTTTTTTAAAATGTTTATAACTTTTTTTTATTTTAAAGTGTTTTGTTACCAAGACACCAAAACTACCATCTTTGATGCCAGGTCTAATGAACCTGTTTGATTCAGGTTTCACATTTTAGTCATTTTCATTTATTACAAAGTAAGAGCCCTATAGCTGATAATTGTTCATGTTTTTTTTATCCCACATTCATTTTAAAACAAAAAAAAAATTTCACCAAACGTGAGGGGTTTGGAAATGCTGTCATGAAGGGTTTGCATGCCAGTGTTCAAGCCACTAGGTGTAAAGATGGTTCAGTTCTGAGCTGTCAAAAATTGTGATTTAGCATTAAAGTGCTTACTTAACCATAACTAAAGTGGCAATACCATGCTACTAACAATATCCGATCCTTTAAAGGGACCCTGTCAACCCCTTAGGCCTTTAAGTGTTTAGTTCAAAAACACATATTATAATTAGATACATTCTGTGGAGATTGTTGATGTGGCTGATAGACTGAGTTTGATGCTTTCTTTTCATTTAACTTTAAAAGCAAATACAGACTGCCCACCTTTCTGGTTTTACCCCACAAAAGCATGTTTGTTTACAATCCTTGATCAGCTCCCACTGTATCTTTCTTAGACTTGGGAACACCCAGAACTCATTCTAACCACTCATGATACAGTGAGAAGAGAGGGGATTATTGCATCATAAGTGGCTGCAATGTTGGGGTGTTCCTAATGGTCTGAAAGTATGCAGTCAAAGTAGATCAAGAATTTGGAAACAAAATAAGGTTGAGTATAATTGCACCAAAGCATACATATCAGTTTTACTAAGAATGGAAGCCAGTAGAACAACCAGAAACATCAATCCATTTTAGAGGAGGTAAGCAGCCATAAAATGTAGGTTTTCAACTAGAAATAATAAGATGAAGAAATGGATTGACAGTGTCCGTTAAGGAAATGTACATAATCACAAAATCAATATAGTTAAAAGTAAACTTTTTTAATAAAAATAACTTTTTAAAGCAGTGTTCACTTTCCAGGAAATTGTATATTTAAATATTTTTTTAAATAATAAACCAGAAAAGGAAAACAATTTTTTATACAATTCAAAGTTAGAAGTATTATGTTTACATCTTCTGCAGTAGAAAATCATTGATGCTGAGAACTACTGAAAAATCTATTATAATTAGTACATTTTGGCAGTCCTAGAAAACAGTAGGATGATTGTATAAGGCTGTAAAAACCAAAGTCTTGCTGTTTACCTCAATGCTTAGGCTGCACACATATTTTTTTTTTTAAAGTAAGAAATATAGCCAGCACACATTTGATTTTAAAGTAAGAGATATTATAGAAAAAAATCACTTTTGGCAGTGCCAGACAATCACAGTTTGTTATGTAGGTTGGTGAAAGACTGACATTGACATAGTGGGCAAGCCCAGTCCATCCAAGATGTTACAAAAAGCAGCAACAACAAAACAAAAAACACAAGCCACACAACCAGAGAAAGTAGCTGGGGAGCCACAGTTCCCACTCCCTCCATAGCAAGTTATTACCACTCATCAAAATCCTTTGTGTTAGAACATTTTATTATTGGTCTGTCAGTTGCAGCAATTTCCAATATTTTAATTACTTAATTAATAAATATAATAAAAATAATAAATTGTTTAATATGAAAGTGTTGCAAGCAGCTTTTTTCACATTATCACATTTCTTTAACATTTACTACATTAATGATGAGTGATAGTTCTGCATCACAGGTAAGTCTGCATCAGTTCCCAATTTTCTGGAGTACAAAAACTGAATTAATTATGAATACGTATTAACAATAATAATATATAACATTTGCCAGCAGATAAGGACTGTTTGACCCACCTAGTCTTTCCAGTTTTCCTTGTTTATAGTATCACCACAGATTTTTCATCAGCTCATTCATCCCCCTTCCTTTCTTCCCTTATGCCTATCCCATACATTATTGAACCCTATCACTGTTTCTGCCCTCTACACTTCTGCTGAAAGACTGTTCCAGGAATCCACCACTGTTTCCTTTGAAGAAGTACTTCCACACATCTCTTCTGAGTATACCCCCTCCAGCTTCTAATCATGCCCCATCATCCTTGAGCAACTTTTTTTCTGAAAAATACCTCCTTCCTGTACCTTGTTTACCCCATAAAGTATTTAAATGTCTTTGCCATATCCCTCCTCTCTCTCCTCCCTTCCAGGGTGTACATATTTAGATCCTTTAATCCCTCCTTAGAGAACTTCTGATGCAAACCCTGCACCATTTTAGTTGCCCTCCTGTAGACCGCTTCCACTCTGTCTATTTCTATTCTGAGAAGTGGTCTCCAGAACTGGACACAGTACTCTAGATGGGGTCTTACCAGTAATCTATATAGAGGCAACACCACCTTCCTCTTTTTGTGGATGATACCTCTTCCTATTCATCCCAGCATCCCACCTGCCTTCCCAACTGCCTTGTTGCACTGCCTGGCCACCTTTAGGTGATCTGATATGATCACTCCACATCTCTTTCCTGGTTGGTGGTTGTCAGTACCACCCCCCATTTTGTACTCTACACCTGGCATTCTGTGTCCCAAGTGCATTATTTTGCACTTTGTCAGATTGAAACCCAGCTGCCATACCCTTGACCACTCCTTGAGTTTTCTCAGGTCATCCTTTCCACCTCCCTAGAGTGTCCACACTATTGCAGAGTTTGGCGCCATCTGCAAACAGGCAGACTTTCCCTTATAGCTCTTCTGCAATGTCACTTATAAAGACATTAAAGAGGACCTGTTCCAGCACTGATCTCTGAAGCACCCTCTGTGAACTCTGAACTCCACCACCCTCTGCTGCCTATCTCAACCAATTTCTCACCCAGTTTACCATCTTTGGACCGACTTCTAAGTTACCCAGCTTGCTTACTGTCTCCAATGTGGATTGGTGTTCAATGGTACACCGGAAATCTAGCTAGGCTATGTCCACCACTCCACCCTGATCAAGTTCCTTGGTAACCAGTCAAAGAACTCATTCAGATCTGTTTGACAAGACCTCCTCCCATAAATCCATGCTGCTTCAGGTCTTGTAACCTACTGGATTCAAGATATTCCACAATCCTTTATTTCAGCAGCAATTTCATTGACTTTCCCACCACCAAAGTCAGGCCAACTAGCTTATAATTACCAACCTCTTCCCTACTACAATTTTTGTGAAGTGGGACTACATCTGTCCTCCTCCAGTCCTCTGGAACCACTGCCACTACAGACTGTCAGATTAAAATTGTTATTTTTCTGTAGGTACTCCTCATATTGTTATTTCAAACAATTTAATAGTCTTTGATTAATTTGCATGTCTACATAACATTTTGAACATGAGCAGTATGAAAAATCATTAAAAGGAAATAATGTATCATATAATACGTGCAGAATGAGTCTTGTTCCTGTATATAGGTCAGTATAACTGAGTGTGTAGCTAATTATACTTGCCAACACATAGGCATAACATTTGTCTAAATTAATATCACCCAATCAGACAAACCCAGAATTCTGTTAACACCAGCAGAAAACCTCAAGTGGTAACAAACAGCTTTCACCCAAAATGTTTAGTCCTTGTGAGACTTTACTGACAGAGTGGAATGAAAGAAACTAGGTTTACCTTAAAGGTATATAATAGTTATTTATACTTCTGTTACATTTTAAAGTAGCAGGGTAAGTGGGGAGAAATGAAGAGATCTGTAAGCAGTGCTTGGGGCACTTTGAAATTTGGTAGGCAGTATTTGGGTTACCTTGAAACTCGGGTCTTAAATTGTTACAGGTGGTGCTGGGGAAGCTTGCTCGTTAGCTTAGTCTTGGGCTGAGTAGATTCAGGAAGCCCTGTGAATCAGCTGTGTAACTGGGGGGTGGAGCTGACAGAGATTTAGTGCCTTCTTAAAGGGGAACTATAAAACAACTTCCACCATAACATGTCCAGTGCATTCATGTCCCAGCAAGTGAGTGGAACAGTGAAGGAGTGGAACAGGTGACTGTTGTTGTAGGCATTGGTAGGTATCAGCAGAAGGAAGCGGAGAAGCAAAGGACTCTGCTGGTCAACTAAGGCAATGAACCTGTTCACTACTGTGTAACTGTCACTGCTGGGAAGAGTTGAAAACCAAGGGTAGGCCAAACCCGGGAATAGATGCAGCACCCTATCTAGGATAGGAGTATAAAGATATTTAAAAGACTGAAAGGATTTAAAAGTGGTTTAAAAGAAAAACAGGCAGAATAGCAGAAAAGTATGATGGCACTGGTAAAATGCAGTGGCTGTGGGGAGGCAGTTGTCAGGGAGATCTTTTAGAGATTGTGATGCTGCCCCATCAGCGTGCACCACTCTAGGTTGAGGAAGGATGTTGCTAGTCTCCAGGCCGAGTAGGCTATGATTCAGGAACCCCCTTCCTGACCCAAGGAAAACCAAGTCTGTCACCACTAACTCATAGGATGCCTAAGAAGAGGAGCAGTTGAACTACAGAGGGCTCAGGGAGGTTGATGGCAGAGGGGCAGAGGGGCAGAGGTACATTCCCCCATCCAGTAACCCTACACCACTCGAGCAAGGTGGGGTTGTCCCATGGAGGCACTCGCAGTACTGACCAGGGAGGATGTGGGGGTCCTCCATGGTGAAGACCCAAAGGAGGGTGGCAGAGGACCCCAGAGGAGAAGGAAGCAACTCCTGGTAAAGGACTCCATTGTGAGAGGAATACATTTAGAGACAGGAAGGGAAGGGGAAAGGGAGGTTAGGTGCCTACCAGATGCCATGGATTAGAGGGATGGAAAGCAGATCCTGGGGATCACTACAGCAAGCAGATGGGAGGGGAAGCTAGACACCATTGTTCACCTGTGGACAAATGAGCTGGCTATGGATGAGGAGAGGATAGTTCAGAAGGAGTTCAGGGAGTGGGGGAAGGGTCTTTGGCAGGTAACAAGTCTAGCAAGCTAAGTGGTCTTTTCTGAGGTAATGTCTGTCTATGAAATGGGGAGGATAGGGTACTCCATACCAGGAGCTTCAACCAGTGGTTGAAGGAATTGTGCAGAGTGCAGGGGTTTGGCTACATTGGAGACTGGGATCACACCTGGAAGGATAAAGGCCTGTACAGGGTAGATGGTCGGCGTCCTTCCAGGAGGGGGACTGCAGTCCTTAGTGGATGGTTTAAGTGTTACACTGGTGAACATTCAAACTAGTTAGGAGGGGTAGCAGAAGGAAGCAGAGAGACATATACTGACCCCCCCCAAACTGGAGTACTCAGCAGGGAGAACCCTAATGGAGACAAATCCCCAAGGGTACCTGATAGAAAGAAAAGCAAGCTAGTAGTAATGAAGAGAGATAGGAATGTGAACAAAGGCTGTAAGAAGAGATGGCAGAAGGGAAAATGGGGAGAGGGGATTGTCGAGCAGGGTGGCACCAGAAGTTGGAATGCCATGTGTGCTAATTCTCAAAGCGTGGGAAATAAAATTCTGGACCGAGAGGCCATTATGGAAGAGGCTGTCCTGGACATTGTTGCCATTACAGAAACATGGTGCACTGAGAACCATGACTGGGATATAGCCATACCAGGCTGCACTCTGTTCAGGAAGGACAGGGTAGGGAAAAAAAGGCGGAGGAGTTGATCTTTATGTGAAAGATAGCATAAAAGTGACTGAGGTATAGGGAATACAGGGAGGGGTGAAGGTACTGAGGGTCACCCTAGAGATGGGGAATGAAGCCACTATTTGCACTGGTGCAATCTACAGACCCCCAGCATGTGGGAGAGTTGGATATGGATTCTGAGGGAAGCCATCCAAAAGATGGCAAATAAGGGGGAGGAGCTGCTGGTGGGGGACTTCAATCTGCCAGATGTAGAAAAAAGTTAGCATTCGCGAGATATAGGCAGACACAGAAAGAAGAAGATAGGGAGCTGTATCTAAAGAAACAGAGGGAAGCAGGGAATCCGTTTGAAGTGCAAAGGTGCAAACAGAGAAGAAAATAGCCCAGGAAGTAAAGAAATGGGACAAGTCATTTTTAATTATGCAAGTGAAAAGAGAAAAACCATGGGAAGGATTGTAAGACTAAGAAGGGAACGAGGGATTGTGTGAAGGGGGACCAAGAAAAAGCAGACATCTTGAACAAATACTTTCGTTCAGTGTTCACAGAAGAAGGGGGAGGTACAAGGTCAATATGCTGTGTTCAGTAAGTCAAATTAACAACAGGTGGGTAATTCCAATATATGGTAGAAGTACTGTAATGTGTACAATACCTAAATTACAGAGAGCAGAAGCAAAATAGAATATTGTATTTGTGATAAGCGTTACTAATTTACATTTCATAATCATTGTTCTTTGTATTTATTTAGTAATAAATCATATTCTACAGAACCAAGCAAATTTAAGAAACTTATCTTTAACCAGATTTACTAAATACAAAATACTCCCATATTCACCGAGTCATCCTATACTGTAGTTGAAATCAATTTGTGAGAAAATTAATTTTCATTTTCTTTATTTCAAGGTCACTAATAAAGTTTTTTTTATAAATTAATTTTAGTTATCTATGTCATTTAATTTTTTAAACCAGATAATCATCTTGATTAGAAAATGAAAAGAAAACACACACACACACACACACAAAAAAAAAAACCCCAAAGAATATTTATAATACATGTAGTTGCCAAAATACATAGCCATTTTTGAGGAGCCCTAGAAAAAAAACACGAAGTAAGCATTTTCCAATACCAAAAACTTAGCTCCATTAGTTCAAGTGAAAATTCAGTTCTGAAAACTGTCATTCACTTTTGAAACATCAGCTTGTGACTCATGGTTTTCAGGGGTGACTGACTTCTTTTCAGAGTCATCTGTAATGATTTTGTCCTTCATAAAAGATTTAACAACATCAGTTTGTGAGTCACTGGGGGTGGAACAAATGCAAGATTGGGTTCTTAAGTCATTTGTTCAGTTGATACTATTTGCAGATGTGATGGAGCGTTGATTGCTGATGCCACTGATATGGCAGAAGCAGAAGAGATGGAGGAAACTAAGTAGATGGTATTCCCCTGCTCTGAGTTCATTTCCAAATCTGAATCAGAATCCATTACATATTCCTCCTTCTTTCTTTTAACATAGAAACATAGAATTTGAAAGGAAGTAAGGACTGCTTGGCCCACCCAGTCTGATCATTTATTTTTTTCCCTGCCTATGTTGTCACCTTAGTCCCTACTTGATCTCCACCCCCCCACTTATCACTATGATTCCTTTGTGCCTATCCCATGCATGCGTGAACCAACAATTGTTTTTGCCCCCACCACCTCCTCTGATGGAAGACTGTTTCAGTAATCCACCACTCTTTCAATGAAGAAGTACTTCCTCACATTGTTCTTGAATTTACCCCTTTCAGCTTCATTACAGGTTCCCTTCTTCTCGTGCATCTTTCCCTTTGAAAATTAATCCTCTCCTGTACCTTATTGACCTCTATGAGGTATTTATGGAGTCTATCATTTCCCCCTTCTCCCGCCTCTCTTCCAGGGTGTACATAGAAACATAGAAACATAGACAATGATGGCAGAAAAAATACCAATGGTCCATCCATTCTGCCTATGGTACCATATCTAACACTGGGACCAATTGCCCATCCAAGATCCTAACCTACCTTATCCACTCACCCATTCCTCTCCCAGTTTCTGCCATCCTGTGCAACTACTATACTCTTCACTCTGTTCTAACCATGCTGAAACCATTAATGGATTTAGCAGTAACCACCTTGGCTAGCAGATTGTTCCCTGATGACCCTTTCCATAAAATAATACTTCATCAGGTCCCTCCTGAACCTCCATCCTGTTAGTTTCAACTCGTGCCCTCATGACATTGAACTGTTACTCATGCTAAATAAGTCCCCATAGCACACTTCATTTGGTCCTTTCAAAAACTTGCAGGTCTCTATCATAGCCTACCTTTCCCTTCTGGTCTCCAGTGAGAACGTGTTCACTACCTCTAGGTGCTCCTTGTAAGACCTGCCCTGTTGGCCCAGAATCATTATAGTTACCCTTCACTGCACTGTCTCCAGCCTGTCCTTATCTTTTCTAAGGTGATGACTCCAGAACTGGGGACACTACTCCAGGTGAGGCCTCAGAAAAGATCTGTAAAGGGGTAGAATTATCTTTTTCCTTCTGCTGTCAGCACTCCTCCCAATGCACCCCAGCATACTGTTACTACAGGCCTTTTTGCACTGGCTTGATTGTTTGATGCTGTCACTGATGATAACTCCTAGGTCCCATTCTTCAGCTGTAGTGCTGAGTCTTACCCCATCCATCCAGTACTCAGTCTTGGGGTTCTTGTTCCTAGGTGCATCACTTTGAGCTTTTTTGGCATTAAATTTCAACTGCCAAATCTTAGACCATGGGCAGGATTTTCAAAGTGTGGCACAAGCCTTGCATCCAGCCCTGCACCATGACATTTAGGTTCTGGTGATGCGCCAAATCCTTCACAGCAACTGTGCATGATTTTACAATCTCGGGTACAATTGTGACAATTTCCACAAATTACAGCAGCTTGTGTGAAATATGTGGTGCAAGTTCTGTAAAAATGGCCCCCGGGATTGCTACAAGTTAGAACAGAAAAAGTTAGTCTAACTTGCAGCAATTGCTGCATGGGATATGAAATCCCATTAGAGTGCCGCAAGCCCCATGTGCCTTATCATCGGCGCACCAGGACTTGTGGCATTTCTTAGACTTTTGAATATCCTGCCCCATGTCTCTAACCTTTGCAAGTCACTCTGCATTTCCCTGATTACTATATTGAGGTCCTACACTTTTTTCATAAGGCTTTTGATGCAGACGCTGCACCATTTTAGTTACCCTTCACTGGGACCATCTCCATTCTGCCTATGTCCTTCCTGAGATGTGGTCTCCAGAACTAGACACAGTACACCAGGTGAGTCTTAGCAAGGTCTCCTATTTTGTCTAAGTCAACAGTGATTCTCTTTGTGCTAAAAGAGTATAATATAACACTCACCCCAATGGGATATACCCCAGAACCAAAATGGATACCATATAGATAGTATCCTATAACTTATCATATGAAAAAGATAATAAAAACTCATGCACAATACATAGTGAGTGCTTAAAGTCAGTAACGTCCTTGCTTGTTTCACTCTAAAGACTTCATCAGAAGCTTAATAACTGTGCCACAACTGAATGTTTTTATAGTGCAAACAAAGTACACATGGAATACATTATTTGAATGAAAAAACCTGACAGCAGTTACTAGAACAAGGCAGAGACTCATTAAACACAATTACAATGTGATCTTAGTTGAAAGCACATGGTCTACAGTATTGATATTTACAGTTTCAAAGTTTTAACAAAGCATTACAGATATTTAACTAAAACAGAGTATGAGAAACTTCATAATGATGTTAAATTCATATTGTTCATTTTGTCTTTATCTTCTCAGTAACTACTAACTTAACTCCTTATCCGTACTGGGGAAGAGGTGCAGGTGCTGGTACACAAACCAGCCTTTAAGCTAATTTCCTCATTGGACATGAACAGGGGTTCTACTTCAGGTACTTCCTAGTGCTCTAGAAAATTAGCAGCTTCCAGCTTCTCCTGGACCTCAGAGGGCTCAACAAACATATGGCATACCAAAAGTTCTGCATGCTGTCTTTAGGCTCCCTACCCTGTCAAAGGGGGTTTGGCTGTGAACTCTAGATATGCAGGATGCCTACCTGCATGTAAAAGTCAGGTGGTGCCTCAGGCAGTTCCTCAGGTTTTCCCTGGAACAGTAACATTTCCAATTTCAGGAGTTGCACTTTGGGTGGTCATTGGTGCCGTGTGTTTTTACCAAATGCTTTGCTATGGCAGCTGTGGCACAGCACAGGGAAAATCTCACTGTTTTCCCATACCTGGGTAATATGCTTCTGAGGGACTCTTTGACAGTAAGAGTGGATCACACATTGCATCACACCAGACCACTGCTGGGCACTTTGGGATGTGATTGAATGTGTCTGGTCTGCTTACTTTTCAGAGGCTCCAGTCCTGAACACAGTCCTGGAAAAGACTTTCCTCCCTACGGACAGGGCCTTAGCCTTAGTGACCCAAATGGCCTTGGTGGGATGCATTGACTGGGTCTTCATCCATGTCATACTCTATCTTCTTGGCCTTATCATTGCAGCCTGCATATTTGTGTTTCCTCTGGCTTGCCAGCTTATAAGGATTCCTCTATGACTACAACCAGCACAGGATTGGAAGGCTCACAGCTACTAGACCACCTGATTGCTGTTTTGCATCCCATGCAGGATGCGGGTCTGTAGTGGTAGGACAAGGATAACTTGCTTGTGGGTTTCTCTTGTATGCAGCCCAAGCCATGGGTGAGCTTCACCATGGATTCCTCCAACCTGGGGTGGGGTGCCCATTTGGGGTCTCACAAGTCCCAGGGGTCCTGGTCTCCACTTGGACAATGGCCTTCACATAAATGTGCTGAAAATGAGGGTTGGTCTGTATCGACTCCAGGCCCTCACCATTCAAGTTCAGGGACCATTTCTTCTATTACAGCTGGCAAATCAGATTACATTGTATTATTTGTACAAAGAGGGGGCTCCCACTCCTAGCCTCTGTGCTGAGAGCTGATGTGGGGTATCTACTGGGCATTGGCCTGAAGGATTGCATTCCTTGCTGTCTACATGGCAGCTTAATAAATGTCCTGATGGACTGCTTCAGCCAGGCTGTGGTTCAGCCCCATGGATGGGAGCTCAGTTAGACCACAGACAAGCAACTATTGGACATATGTGGAAGACCAGAGATTAACCTTTTTGCATCTCCACACACTGCAGAACTTACACTGTTTTGCTCACTTGCTCGATGGTGTGGCATTTTCTGGCACAACACATTGTCCCTTTGCTGGAAGAGAAATTCCTATGTGCCTTTCCTCCTATGCCACTGTGACTGTGATTCAGAGGGTCTTGATCAAGCTCATGTGGAAAACAGCCAGAATTCTCCTGGTGGCACCTTTGTGGCACAGGCATATCTGATCTCCTCTGTTGTGGGAGCTGGCAGTAAAAATCCATTTCCTCTGCCTCTTCAGTGAATCTTTCTGTCCAAGAACAATGGCACACTGCTGCAACAAGACCTACATACCTTATGGCTCCATTCCTGGCTCCTGAGACTGTAGAAGTCTTTTTCTTCAGAGTCCCAGCCAAGGTCTCAGCCATTCTGCTTTCTGCTCAGATCACCTGCCAGTTATTTTGGCTTTCTATGTCCCTATTGTGGACAAGACCATGGCCCAGCTGGCTGTTGCCTGCAAGTTTCGTAAAGGCCATTTGCATATGACCCATCTAGTCCACAAGCCTGTGCCATTTTGGAGCCTAAACCTTGTGACTGAATCTTTGACTAAAGCCCCTTTTGAGTCTACATCTTCTGGTGACATGAAATATCTGTCCTGGAAAGCTTTATTCATTTTGGCTATTGCCTTGGCCACACATGTGTCAACCACATGTTTTCTTGGTTCATAAACTCACTTTCTGGTATTTCACAGGGATAGGGTACCACTGCATACTCACCCCAAATTCCTGCCCAAAGTTATGTCTTATTTCATGTTAAATCTGTCCACTGATTTACTCATGTTCTTCCCTTCCCCTCAGAACTCTGGAGTGGTGCTGTTGCACTTTTTGGACATTAGGTACTCCTTGGACTATTCCAAGGATTTTGCCCAGTTCTCTCAGCTGTTTATTTCCTTTAACCAATGCACTAGAAGTTAACCTGTCTGTAAAGTTCCTCCCCAAAAGGATCTACTCCTGAATTTTGTTCTGTTATAGGCAGATGGCACAAGACTTATCGAATTCCTTTTCAGGGCATGCCACATGGGACAGGACAGCCTTTAGCAGCCTGTTTATGGTCTGTTTCAGCCACTAACATTTGCAGGGATGCTACCTGGTGCATGATCCATACTTTTACTCAGTACTACAGTCTGAATCTGATCTCCAGTGGGAGGGTGGGAGTTGGCTTTACTGTTTTACATGGCCTGCTCTTCTATGAGGTTGGCCCACTGTTATTTTTTACCAGTCACCTGGTTTGGGTTGGTACTGCTTACATCATGACTACCCTCAAAGAAGATACAGTATGTTCATTACAAGTAACATTAGCTCTTTATGAGTATCTCCATAGAGCCATACTTTTCCCCACCCACTGTTCCCCTGATGTGGCTGACCTTTTCCTTTCATCTGCCTAGTATGGCACTGTATAGTTTGTCTGTTATTTGTATCAGTGTCACCACTAGCTGTGTAGAGAGAAGTGTCTGCCTTGCTCCCCCTGCTTCTCTGTGCATGACTGGTGAGGATCGCCCCGATCATACTGTTGGTGGATGTGTTTGGGTTCTGTTCACCAGTGTTAGGAAACTGAAGCAGTGGGGCCCATCCACATTATACAGGAGATACTGTACACTGATAGCATACACATAGGCATGTTGACGGGGGGGGGGGGTGAAGGGGCCCTTTCTTACAATAGCTTCCAGCAAGGTCCTGGTACTGGCTGCTTATGGTATCATGTATTATGGTAATTCTCTTCAAGATGTACTGTTGCTGGTACGTAATGAACCTATCTGGTAGGTGTCCAGTCCCATAAACCCAATATACTGTAAATTAAGATGTTTTTAATTGGGATGTAAAATACAACACTGATAGGGCATGGTAAATGTCAGCAGGAACATCATTCTACAGTCTAGTCATATAGACTAAAGAGCCACAATTTCAAGCTGGCTGCAGCTTTGTCCTTGGGAGCACATCAATATTATTCCTGGAAGAAAGAGACTGGTTTAAACTTTAGTGAACCAAGTGGTCAGAGAGATAGGATGGACCCACTCCACTGAATGCCTTATAAGTTATTAGAAACACACTGGAATCTATCCAAGTACAGTTCTGTATACAGGACTGCTGTGATTAACTTCCAGTTGTACAAACTGTTCATTTGACAGTTACAAGAAAAAAAACCCTTTCCAACTCACAAAAGCCTGGCTCAAAGGTTTGATCTCTAATAAACCTTACAATAACTTAACCTTTGAAGACTGACTCTATACATGTATTTAGAAATAAAATGTTTTTAATGTTAAGGCTATGTGACTGCTGAGAAGCTAAGGAATAGAGAAAGAAATAGAAAAACTTAATGAAAGACTATTCTCCGATGGTAATCTTGGCCACATTATTGCACTACTGTTTATCAGAGTTTATGCACTGAAGTGCTTAGCACAGTAACTAATTGAGAGTGATTTAATAAAATAGTAATTACAAGAGCTTTACACTGGTTTGAGTGACAGGAGGATGCAAAGGCTGACATGTTAAATGTCAGCAAACTCAGCATGAGGTCCAGCAGATTGTTCAAGTGCTACAGATGAGCTCTTATGAAACCTTACATACTTTTCCAGTATGGGAAATGTGAAGCATTAGGCATTACCGTCTCTATAACCCAGACTGAACATAAATTCTTTCTTTTTTTCATATGATCTATCTAACCTACTGGCATACTTTTTTACAGGCTTGCATTCATTATTTGCCTGGATTAAGGTTAAACTGACCATGATGGGTCCTATGAGATTTTCCTAGGTGGATGTGGATCAACATCTGTTTGGTCCAAAAGCAACAAAAGGGTTCTGGCAAATGGCAAAACTCATGTGAGGGACGCATATATTAAATAAATTATTTTATTACACCATGACAAAATAAAAATGTCCAACCTGATATGTTTCAGACTGACTACAATCCTTTCTCAGTGCCTTTGAGAAAGGATTGTAGTCAGTCCGAAACACGTCGGGCTGGACGTTTTTATTTTGTCACAGTGTAATAAAATAATTTATTTAATATATGCGTCCCTCTCATGAGTTGTGCATGAGCCAGAACCGTTTTGTTGCTTTTGTAGCTTTGTTGGTTCTTTGAGCACTGTGTTCCAGTGTGCACTCATTTGGGAACACATCTGTTTGGTCCATCAGAGAACAGAATGAGAAGGGACATGTGTGTATTCCATTGCTTCCCCAAGCACCGTGATATCACTCTGCTGTGCTGGCTATTGAGAGGCCATACCACTTGGGGGGGATATACTACTTTTTGGGGTTTCATGATGGTATTAGGGGTCTCTCAGGCTAATGGGGTGATCTGATCACTGGTAGATGGGGCACAATTGTCCATTTCCTTTGCTTGCACCAGTACACCTGTGCTTCCTTGTCAGCTGGACCATCAACTGATGATCTAACTGACTCTGTCTCAAAACTGAAAATGCAAAGTTAGACCCATGCTGCTATTAACCTTGTCTGATTGTTGCATTGGATGCAGGTTCAAAAACTGTACACACTGCATCCAAGCAGGTGATGGACACATCAGGGCAAGCTGTCTGCAGACTTATCTCATTGGTGTGCATTTAAAAAGTTTGCCCAGAATCTTTAAAAACTGATAGCAATGCATAAAAACAGAAGTTATGCATTTGTTCTTTGGGGATGGCTTCAAGGCAACACTTCAAGCATCCTCCGCAACTGATTTCTGAGCAGAAATTATTAGATCTTAAAGGACACAACACCCAAATCCTTCATGGCCAAAGATAAGTTCAATGAAGTGCTTTCTGAATACCTGTGGTTGTGTAGAGAATCAAAAGGGGGAAATGGATCATCATACTCCAGGAACAATAATGATTTTGCACTGTAGCTTTACAATCCACCATAAAAGTAAATGACAGTCAAATGGCATTTTCATGTTTTGTAATCTTTTAATGCTTCATGATATCTCAGTATACCTCTCCTCTCCTCTGACCCTGATCATTAGGAATATTTGCAAGGCCAAGCCAAGAGGTTGAGGGCATCAGGTGCCACGTGCTATGCTCCCCATTAAGGGCTACTTAAGTGTTCATGCCTCAAGAATCATTCTGATCTGATGCTCATTTCTTTGTTGCAGCCAGGAAGATAGTGGCTCTCCTGTCCACCCTCCC
Source organism: Neoceratodus forsteri (assembly GCA_016271365.2). Lineage (NCBI taxonomy): Eukaryota > Metazoa > Chordata > Ceratodontiformes > Ceratodontidae > Neoceratodus > Neoceratodus forsteri. The sequence continues at coordinate 356,215,515 of CM028136.1, read as the reverse complement.
CATCCCTTCCTTTACCTGTTGGCTAAGTAGCTACAGCTTGAAGCTTCCTTGCTCTGACTTGCCCCCAAAGGCATCTGTTATACTGCCGTGGTTCTAGCTGGCTCCCACGTGGCTAATGGTTCCTACTGTTGCTAGTGGTGTGTTGTTTCCACTGTTACCACTCCTGTTTCTGTAGTTCTGACTCTGCTGCTGGCTGCCTCTGTTGGACTTTGCTGCTTCTATTTTCTTCTTTTGGTTCCATGACTTGCTATTTGCTTGGGGGGGGATGTGTTCTTTTTGCCTTTCCTTGGTGCCATTGCCTGTTGCCTCCTTGCTGCTTTTGCTCATTTCTAGGGCCCTTCTCTTATTCAGTTTGCCTCCTGCTTCTGCTGCCTTAGGGGGGTGCTTGCTGGAGCTTGCCCTTCCTCTCTATCTGCCTACTTCCCTCATGTTGTGCTCCACCTCCTGCTTTTTTGGCATTCCTGCTGCCCCTTCAGCTGGGGCATCCACCCAGTCTTCAACCCTAAAGGGCTCAGTACATTTTGCTATCAGTATCATACTGCTCCTCTCCACAACCATAACTAAGCTCCCTCTGGGCATTAAGTAGTCTTGCCTTCCTCCTCTGCTCCATAACTTCCACCAGCCTGCTCAGGGGGCTGTTCTTATCAATTACCATTCCTACTCTACCAACTACTTTCAGACAAATGCCTCAACAACCATCAAGGGGCACACCCTGACAACATACAGGCACATGCCCCTACATAAACTGGGCATACACCCATTGTTTGCCCCTCAAGGGCCCAATATGCTTTCACCCTCTATGGGTTTGAACAGCAACAGACAATAACACTTTTGTTTTCTATGGCTTCATACTGCACCAAAAATGATACACTCAAGGGATCAGTCTCCTAAACACTGTACACAAGCCTCAACAGTACAGCTTTGGGCTGCCAGGCTTGAAGTTGCTGTTTCTAGTCTTTTTCTTTTCCTTGAGGTATTTCAGGCCCCAACATTCCTTGACATGGCATCAGCTATGCCTTCAGCACCCCTGTGGGGAAGTCCTTAGGGTAGAAGGAGAAATTTGTATATTAACAGAGACATTGCAGGTCTGACTTATTCTTGGCTTGTTAATAGTATCATAAAACACCTGAATGGATGGGCAGCTGGAAGGCTTGCATCCCCAGAGGCTGCCTCCATAAGGTTTTTTTTCCCTCTCCTCAATACTGATAGTCTAAATTTAGTTAGTTTATTTTGTGTTTGTTAGCTGTATTCTGCTGGACAGGTTGGGACTCAGATGATGGCTCTTCCTCCTTTTTTCACTGATCATTCAGCTTTGTAGCATTTTCTCTCTCTCTTTTAGGGAATTGATGGTTTCACAGTTCTGTTCACTCCTTTGACCTTTTGGGCTTCTTTACCAAGGAACCTTTAGTCAAAGGATACACTGTCTTGTGGCACCTCTAAGGGTGGAACATTCCTCAAGAAGATTTGTTTGCCTCTGGTACTCCAAAAGTGTAATAGTCATCATGACTACTTAGTCTATAAATCCTATCACATTATGAACAGTACCCAGCTCCCTACAGCTCTCGACAACCTAGTCAATTCAGGTGCATAAGCGCCACATCACGTTACACAAGCATAAAAATCCAAGCAATCAGCAAAACTAGTTACTCAGTTAGCTGCCCACTGAACAAGTGAACCAAGATTTAGAACTCCAAATGTTCCCCAGCATTCATTAAGCTGGTTACTACCTTGTGTTTGAGGAAAAATATTAAACCATGAACTAATAATAAACATCAGAAAATGGTTTGGAGATATTAAACTCTCTGACTGGCTGAGAGCCATGCTAGGTGGGTACATTAAGTGCCAGTAGAGCCCCAAAAAGAATAAGTGCTAGCTCTATCTGTCACTGCATAATGGAAATCCCTGTGCCCAACTAGAAATAAAATAAATTCACAGCTATGTTTTTTCTCACTTAGCAAGTGCCAATCACCAGCACCGCCCATTGCACTTATAGACCAACTGCCAGTGCCACGTAATGTACATCACATAACAGCAATCTTAACAGCTTGTCACACAATAACAGTGTAATATTTTTTCCAATTTTTAAAAAAAGCTTTTAATCAGAAAGTTTTAGCCCTAGTAAATTACATGCTCATCGCTACTGTAATACAGCCCAATGTGTCTTCCATCCACTTACGCAAGAAATCTTCCACACAGTTCACAATGCTGGCATTTTAAAAAAAATCACTAATTTAACTTCATATTTATGACAACAGCATTCCCATCATACGACTGCATGCCTGCTCACCCATCTGCCACAGTTCCATGAATGCCATCCCCATTCTCTGGCCATCTACCTGCTCTGCCTTCTGCTGCAAGCTGTCAGTTCACCTCAATCTGAGGGAACAGGAACTAAGAATGTAATGCTGGTCTCATCCTCAAGCTGGCAGTGCTAAAGCTGAGAACAGAGGTCAGTAAGCAATGGGTGTGAGGACTTACAACATAGCAAGGGGATGACATAAGGATGGAAGTGGTTGAGGACACAAAACAAATGTAAACCAGACAAAAATGGACTTTGGCAGGGAGTTCTTAACTGGAAAACAATATCTATCAATCACTGCAGTTCCTCTACTGGCAGATATATGAGTAAAGGGACTAATTTACCCTCAAATGACTGAAGATTCTTTCTTATTCTTTTTTTTGCATTATTTTATTTCTTGAATCCTATAAAAATGAGACATGTAGCCCATCTTCTAAATGCACTGATACCCTCCTTGGTGGGTGGTATAGGCAATACTGGACCTTCCAGGAGCTATAAGACCCTACCTCCGCTTGTGGTGTTGGACCACTTTATGCACTGGGTAGTATGGAACTGCCCAATGCCACCCACACTCTCCAATATTATTGCTCATTTAAGGCTCTAGCTAAGTTGTTAAAGGCAGAATATTTTGTTCTTATATGTGGTGTTGATGTTTCAGGAAGATTATCACAGAAGGAATGTTGGTTTTCAGTCAGTTAGTTGGTAAAGTTTTAGACCATACTAAATTGAGATGTTAACATAGTGTAGTTGACAAAGATTTTTGACATATTGTTGTATACTTTATAAAGACTCTTGTTTTTGAACGTCATGCTACACAAATGAACTGAGTACACGAGAGTGTGCCATAGCATTCACCATTCCTCTTGATACTGTAGATCTGTGCTAAGGTATTTGTGTGCACAATGCAGGGAAGCTTGCTTGCCTGTTTGAACACCATATGACAAGAGGCAGAGGGACTTTGAAGGGACCAGGATAAATGTTAACAAGCTTGATGATTCTTTTTCTTATAATTGGGTACTTGCTTTGTTTTCAAACAAAAGATTTTGTGAAGTCCACTGGGATGAAAATCGATGCAGGATTTTTGAGAAAAAAGACATGTTACCCACACAATTAAGCACTGTAAGACAATTTCCACACTCTTGTTGTCATGTTATCCTGCTGTTCAACTGAAAAAATTCACCAGAAATAATTAGCTTTTCTCCCATGGGTGATAATTACTTTCTTAAAATTTGTCTAAGTGAGAGAAAAACATACTTGTAATCAACTACTGTTTGAGAGGTGATGATATATGTTACACAGTAGCTTGATACTGTAGACTAGAAAATGATGCTTAAAAGTCATATAATATTTAGTTTTTATGGCTGTTAACATATTCTGTAAGTTGAATGTGAAACATCATCATGTAACATCACTTGTATATGACCTAGCTTTATTAATTTCACCCAAGTGATTTTTTTTTCTGTTAACTATAACACTGCTGTAAAATTGCTCCTTGTATCCCAGAGGAAGATAAAAAAAGATATCCTCCAAGTTATTAGGATTCTAGAGCCTAGTCTAAGATGAAAATCAACTTGAACTTTCATTTAATACCATGTTCAAATTAAAAAAAAGCAAAGCTAGTAACAGGGTTGTTTTTATTTAGATGTGAATTTGGAATTACATACATTAAAGCTAATAAATATGTGTAGTACAGTAGTAAGCTTGCGGGCATTGTGACTGTGGAGAGAATTCCGAGTTTCTAGCAAGCAGTCTACTAAGAACTGTTGATTTTTTATTTTAAGACATGTTTTAAAAAAATTAAAAAGGGAGTTTTGTTACTGATAATTGCTTTTCATATTCTTTATGCAGGTGGTTTGCTTAATTTGTTTATTCAAGGCACATGTTACTAGGATACTCAGGAAGCCTAAAACATACATACCATAAATGTATCACGGAGCATAAGATAAAAAAACTAACATTGTCATTGCAGAGTGACACTAAAACACATGGACAGCATATGTTCTTATCAGAATGTTTTCCTGTAATTTAGTGTATACTCATGCCATGATTGACAATGCTGTTTAATAGATGATCTTGAAGAACAACACAGATGTACTGTATCTTAATGTGTCTCAGTAGTACTGCTTGACACTGGAAGACACCCTGGTGAGTACAACAGGTTGTGCAAAAATACCAACTAACAGATTTATGCCATTTCTTTTTTCTGTATCAAAGAACTTTGGGTCAGTATTAGCAGCAGCTGATAATACCCTCTTGGAATACTGCATATGAAGACAAGATGGAACCTTGAAAATGACAGTATCTTTTTTAATACTGGGCTTCTGATATTCAAGAGGGATTTCAGATTTACATGCCTCATATAGCCACCTAACAGTTAGGTGGTTACATTTTAAACTAGTGGTCCCCATGCTTTATCAAAAGGGTTATCACTAAGTGGTCATTGAAACAACATACTTCCAGTAGTGACTGTGTGTCTGTGACCTCATTGAGCTATGGTCCAAAGGAGTGCAAGCATTGAGACTGGTCAGGAAAGGGGATGGGGTTGCTATATAAATGACCTACATGGTCATTTTGAAAATGAGATGCGCCCTTAGAAGTACATTTGTAGCTTCCTGCACCTTCCCCTCATTAGTGTCTTGCAAAACCAGACAGTAATGGGATACAGTAGTGCCACCAGTCACAGCAGCCCACAGAGTAGCCAGAGTTTGTGGTGCAAAATCACCACACACAAAAGTACTGTGGGATGCAGGCTGTGAAGTACCACTGGGATGCCAGGGAACATTTATAGCTGAAGATTATGAGGGATGCAGTGGACAGCTAGGTGACTGCTCAGTGGCTCACCTGGGAAAAGAATCACTGGTCCACCCAAGCTCTAAATGCAAAGGGACAAACATAGGGTATGGGACACTTCATGTTGGAATGTCTGTGTGAAAGTCACAGTGACTAAATCACAGCATGGCATTACACAATGTGCCTTGTGTAATGACACACTGCAGTCTGGTTGCAGGCGCAGTCCAGCCTATTAGCACATGTAAACCCCATTTACATTCACAACAGATGGATTACCCATTTATATTGCACCTCTGTCACTGAAAAGATTCTTCCCCTCTGGCTGCTTCACCCATCTTTCTGTAATGTCTTGTCAGGTGGAGGTGTAGTGGTGTGACTGGTTTCCATCCATTTTGCACCTCCCCAATAGTGATCATGACAGCTGCCTCTGTTAATTTGGAACCAAGTCTGCAAAGACACTAGGGCTGTGTGGAATGCACAATTCTGCCAGCAGAATTCAGGCAGAATGACATTTCTGCTTCCAAAATACTTTGCAGATCGTTTTGATACATTCTCTGTATTCTAACAATGTTTTAAATTAAATCACATATTCATTTTTAACTGTTTATGTAAACTGAAGATTTGTTTTCTACAGTTAATGGAAAACAAATATATGGTGTCCCTAAACCATGGAACACTAATCCACAATTTATGCAAACCACAAATTACTAATCTATGGATTATATAACTCACACACACAACTTTCAGAATTTCAAATATTCCACTTCAGATGGAATTCTGCAGAATTAGGTGGAACTTCCAAAATTCCACAAGATTCTGTTGGAAGCAGAATATGAAAATTCTACACAGATCTAAATGACACAACCATAATTAAGTGAATTTGAATTCATTTTGATATTCTGAGGTAGCTCAGATATCTGACAACTAGGGTTGTGCTGGTCAGGTTTTCTGGTTTTGACTGGCAAAATCAGAGCCAGAACCAAATATGCCACATACTGTATAGAAACCCCCCCAATTGTGCAATCCATTCAAAAGACCATAGTAATGTTGTACCACACAGTGGAGAGTAATGGCCCACTCACTGATAGGTTTGTTAAGGACTTTATTCTTCAAACCACTAGTCACATCATGCTAGGTTATACATAGTCAGTGTTTCATGGTGTTTGCTCATCACTTAATCTGGGAAAATGCCTACTATAATGCATAGTAATATATCCAGTCTCCTCTATTATTATTCTGACTAGTCGGTATTATCTACAAACAACCATGAAAGCTTCTACCTTGTTTCCATATGTTTAATATGTATAAAACTCTTGTGCACAAGTTAAGCATCAATAAACATGTTGATATTCACATATAGAGACAATATAGAACATTTAAAACTGTGCCCACTGATTTTCCTATTACAAGTGGAGCAGACTTGCTCTAATGATGTAATCATGTTGCCCATCAGTGCCATTTTTTTTAATGGAGCAACAGCTCAGCAGTGTAGCTTTTTCAAAGCTTAGTTTACATTTGAGACTTCTTTTCAAACATGATGAAAAATACTAAAAACTACAGGCTCAATTCAGAAAGAACCCTTAGATTGATGCACGCTGCATCAAAGAACCACCTTGCATCATATGCCAGTGCACCTAATACTGTGTGCTGTATTCAGAAAGATGAGCAGTCTCTGCAGCAAAGTCTGCCATACTAACGCAAGAGGTTTACTGCATCAAAGATAGGATGCATGTGGAGAGAATGCTGCAACCTGAGGTGCAACAGCATGGGATGCAAATGCCCCCAAGTTAGCCACAACAGCTATACAGGAGGGGCATGAATGCCTATACTGAGGCACCATGATTATACGGGGACAGGAATGTCCCAAGGTGGGTGGAAATGGAGGACGAAGGCAAAGAGTGGGAACTGATGCAAACTGCATCAAAATAATGATGCGGTGGATGAAAACTGATGCGAGATGCATCCAAAACTGCTGCAATTGGTAAGGCCTTTGAAAATCCATACCGCAAATGAAATGACAATGACATGTGCAGCCCCTATACCATCCCACTGAGGTGTCGGGGCTGTCTTATTCTCTCTGTCTGCAGCTAGATCTGCTCCTTTCCATGCACCACTGTCAGTTAGACCAGCTCACCACTGGTCTAACAGATGCCTGCCATCATTGGTGCAGTGTTAGGGCTCCCACCTTTGGGAATCCCAGTAAAGGGGACATTGCATCATTTTTGTGATGCAAGCCCCATTGCAACATGGTGCACCCAGCTTCTGGTTACAAGAACGGCACAAGCAACTTTGGTGCAGACTGCACTAGTTTTGATGCAAGACACTTTCTTGAATCACATTTGATGCAATGTTTGACACAAACTACAATTTGCATCAACAATTTTGGTGCAAGCCACTTGCACCATTACCAGTGCTTTCTGAATTGAGCCCTACATATTTAAAGTCATGACTTCCATTAAAGAATTCCACTACACTCAGTGTTCATTTACATGGGAGCATTGTTCAGAAAGTGGACCCCCCAAAAGATTGTTCAGTTCTCATTTAGGACAATTGTGATGCAGTATTTAAATATTATTTATGAGAGAGTTGAAGGAAACCTTCGGAAGTGACAGCATTTGCTTGCTGTAACAGTAAATGTGGCACTGGGAAATGAAGCAGTGAAAGGGTTTGCACACATGTCTGACTGATTGCTATTGATAATAATACTGCTTATGTATAATATGCTAGATATTTCAATAATAATTATGATAACATTTAATGTTACTGTAGAATAAGTAAGAAAAAATACACAAGTGTTTCAACAACAACAAGCTCTCAGGACAACTGTAGCTGACAGGGCATGGCAATCTGGTGAAAGGCAACTGGGGTGGACAAATGCTGTAACTGACAGACTAAGGGATCTCCATACTATGTACAGTACTGTACTTTTGTATATGCAGTGAGCCAAATATTCAGAAATGTGTCAAAGGCCGGCGCAAGTCTGGTGCAGCGCAACTGTGATGTGCCATGGTGCAATGAGTACGATTTTGAAAGAATGCAGATGGCGAAATGTGCCAGCACAACACAGCTGAATATGGCACAGAAGCACCATGGCGCAACCAGAGATGCACCAGTACGCACCCAGACCTGCACCATAGCACAACCAGAGATGCACCACAGTGCAACAGGACAAGCGCCAAGGCACAGATGGACCAGCCCCAGTCAATGGTGAAAGCACAACAGCAGAGGCAAAGCATGGAGCAGGGCAGAGGAACATGCGGGAACAGTGCCAGGGATGCACAGTGGCAGGCCACAGGTGGCCACCATCAGCAGAGCACACACAGGAAGCCAGCCCACCCCCCTGGACACAACTGCAGCGCAGGAAGCAGGCAACAGGTGGCACAATGGCTGAAGGAGGGCCACCATTGGAACCCCCCCACTGCTGCATGTCATGAACCCAGCCATCCAGACCCTGGCTAGGCACACCCTGGACCATGCTGCCACACTCACACATGCCACACATCCAAGACGGCTGCCCCATGGCCATGCCAAGGCACAGCCACCAACCAAGGGGCAGGACACCACCATGCATGACCCACATACTGACACATGTACACCACACAGACACCCACCACGCCACTGCAGCATGGCTCCACATGCCAGCTACAAAGCAGACACTGACACAGGCAGGTAAGCAAAATAACTGTATTGAAAATATAACTATGTTCAATGGCAATGGGTGGGAAAGGGCAGGAAAGTGAGGGAAGGGGACAGAGAATGGGGTCTGTACAGTGGGAAGGGGGACAGAAGGGGAAAGGATGGCAGGCATAACAAGGACATGGTGGGGATGATTTATGGGTGGCCACGGCTCGCCACCTGATGCCTCCACCTCCACCAGTCATTCAGCACCATGTGCCTCATCTGCTGGGCCACCTCCAGGGTCATCAAGGTGATCAGGATAATCTTCCTCAGCAGCCTACAATACAGGGGCAGCTGTGACCTCCTCCAGATGCCTATGACAAAGGAATGGACAGGTGATCAGTGCAAGGTCCCAAGGAACCATGCCCACCCACTGTGTGCAATGGGCAGTGGGAACACCACCCCCAGAGTGGTGCCCTGGCCACCCACAGGGGGTGGGCTAACACCTGCCAGCACCCCAGCATGCCACTACAGTGCACATCGGTGGATGCTGCCACCCAATGGCCACCTGACTGTACAGTGACAGTCAGAAGGCACAGGGCACCCGTAGCACCACAGCAACACCAGTGGCAGCTGGGCACACCCTCATCCCACCAATAGCTGGTACACATATGCAATGGCCACCCCACAGTGGCATGCACCACACACAGTGTGCAACACACAGCCACCTCAGCACAAGGCACAGGTGGCCATGACCATACCAACACCCCCACTGACCACCCGGTAATGTGTAGGGGAGTGCAATAGTGCTTAACTGCCTGCTGTGGTGCTGCTTATGCCTGTCCTGCCACCGCTCCGCCACAACTCGGACCACAGCAGGCAGCTGTGCCCGGCCTGGCACTGCTGCTGCCCCCAACCGGTGTCAGTCTTCAGGCCCTAGGAATGGAATAAAGACTGGCACACATCAGAGAACACCCACAGCATATGCCCACCACCCCCACCCCTGTGAACAGTGGGCTCCTCTGCCTGATATGTCCCGCAAGGCTGTAGCGCATTGCACTCTGCGGCTGGCAATGGCACTTCACAGTGCACACGCCAACAGTGGACCCTTGTGCAGGGCATGGGAGGCTCCCAAGCCACCCCCACAGTACAGCACGAGGGCACACATGCAGCATGTGATGACTTACCTGGCCATGGCACAGCCCCCCTGTGGTTACGTGCCTGCAGCAGCCTCAGTCACTCAGGGTCCTGCTTCATTACGTCCCCATCCCAGGTGGCGGCATTGATCACTGGTCCTGGCCACCCCGGTGTCCTGTGTCAGCCTGGTGGCGATGGCCTGCCAGACCTCTGTTCTGGCCTGCTGTAAGGGCACCTGACCAAACAGCCCTGGTGCATTTGGCTGTACATGGGCCACCAGATTGACCAGCTCAGATCTGACCAATTTCTGGCCCTATGAACACCCTGCTGTGCCATCGCAACCACGGCAATCAGTGGAGACAAGATGGTGGCCAGAGGTGCATATGTGCACAATGTGCATGGGATGCATGCCTCGAATAGACATGTGCTGTGTCCACTAATCGCACATCGCCGTGGATGTGCAAAATAGTTGTGGCCCACCAGGCATGTGGTGGTGTATGCCTAAGGGGTCAAAGGGTGACAACAGTAGTCAGGAGTCACATGGGGCACAGTGCACCACTGCGTGATAGGCGCTATGGCACATTGTGCGCCATGGATCCTATTGCACAGTGGGTGCACAGTGCACTATAGGTGGTGGCACACCGCCTGCCACATGCGCACTGCGGTCTGGCATACTGCGCATATCTGGACATTCCGACACAACTTGCTCCAGTGCAATTCCATTGTACATGGAGCAAGTATGTGATATTCAGCCATCACATGCAAATGAGCTCATCAGCCAAAGCGTGGTGCATCGGGGACATTAGCACGTCATTACTGTTGCGTCACTGCTCATTTGCATGCGATGTACTATAAAGGCACCTTGGAACAGCACAGGTCATGGACCAGTATTGCAACCAACTAAGGTAAGTTGCACTTGCTGCTGAGCCCAGCCAGCACAGCAGGGTGGGTGGGGCAGGCACCTGCAGTCACTGACACACATGTCTCCATCCACAGGTAGCACTATGTCTGAGCATGAAGAGATTGCGGAGCATGGGCCTGCACACAAGCACAGACCCAATTTTACAAAGGCAGAGGCCGATGCCCTGTTTGAGGCCTACCTCAACAGGGAGTCACTGCTGAGTGGTTCCACAAGCACACCACAGGCCAGGGTTGTGGCCTGGGTGGAGGTGGCAGTGTGTGTGAACCAGCAGGGCAGCCACCAGCTGTCTGTGCAGGAGTGCAGGAAGAAGGTGGGCACAGACAAGCGGTGCATAAAGGAGAAGGTGGCAGCCATATGTGCAGCCCAGACAGCCACTGGAGGGGGACCTGCTGACGTGCCACAGCTCATGGCACAGGAGGAGTTGGTGGTGGCCACCATACATTGTAGCACTGTTGAGGGTGTGCTGGTGGTGGATTCCAGACAGGAGGGAGCCCTTCACTGCATGGTACATATGCTGAGCCCACACTGCGGGTGGGGCCATGCATCACCAATACATCTGTTTTCCCTTACAGCACCTGCCTGCCAGCATGTGGTGGTTGGGGCACCAGCAGCAGCTGTGGAGGCAGGGCCAGCCCCAGGGGCCCAGCCATCCACCTTCACGGGCATCCAGGGGCCTGATCAGCTGTAGCACACCACCGCTGTCCAGACGAATGACCTGGGCATAGGGTTGGATGAGGCCCTGGCTGTGTTTCAGCAGGATGCCAGCCATGGCATCCTCTGCATGGAGACACAGATCTGGGTGGGGTCTGACACTGATGACGACCTGACCATTATCCTGCACAGCATGGGTGGTGATGTGGGGGAGATGCCCACACCTAGCACCAACCCAGGCAGTGTGCCCAGTAGCCTGTCAGTGGTAGGATGGCTGCCCGCCACCACTGCCGGTGCTGCCTTGTGCACCACCATGGCAGTGCCATGTGATGGCGGTGGTGCATCCACGTAGGCACTGACCAGCGTACAGAGGCCGGAGGGGCAGCAGCGGCAGATAACATGGGATGTTGGTTGGCCAGACACAGTGTCCACTGCCAGTACACCTGACAGGGACCTACTCCAGAGGGACCTGCTGTGCAGTGTTGTTCTGTCAACTCAAACCAGGCAGCTATTTACCATTTACACTCACATGCACACAATAACAGCACAATAAGTACAGCAAGCCAAAGCTTTATTATAACAAAATATAATACAAAAGGTTATACATTACCGATTCAACAAAGCATCATCCAAGCCCTCTTCCAATGGCTGGGGAAGCCCCCTTGTCAGCCTGGCTAGGAGTCTCACGAACCGGGAACTGGCCCCACAGCAATGCGTCCACCCTGCAGGAGAGGCTTCCAACCACAAAACTTAATACATCACCGATTCCAAAAGCTACATCCAAGCCTGTTCCAATGGCTGGGAAGCCCCCCTTCAGCCTGGCTAGGAGTCTCAGGAATTGGGAACAGCTCCTGCAGCAATGCGTCCACTCTGCAGGTGAGGCTTCTAACCAGGCGTCTGGAAAGTCCCATTTTATATGTTTTATCTGGTATTTAGAAATGCTAAACCACCATGTCCTAAGCACTGGCCAGGTGCCCAGAACATCACGAGTTCAGCATGACAAACACCACTTATTCTCATAATAAATAGTTGGCATTCGTTAGATCATCATGCCCTAAGCACTGGCCAGGTGTCCAGAACATCACGAGCCAAACAATGCCAGAGATTCCAAAAGAAAAGGCTCACAACATCTTGTATTCTCATAACATCTTGTACAAAACATCTTATATAACTATGATTAAGCATTAAGCATTTCAAAAATGGAATAATATCATACAAAATGGAGTGACACTAATCAACACAACACATGTATATATATATATATATATATATATACACATCATTCGGCCCTTTGATTATTGTGAATACAATTTGTATGAAAATGGCATCATAAAAGGTTTATCCACATACAGTCTCCTAATTCTATAGGATAAATAACAATTTCACACAGTTAAAACAAACAATATCACTGCAATTATTAAAATCGGATGGATCAATCTGTTCAATACTTTAGTGGCAGAAGGAGATCATCCAGTAAATATGTCCCACCAATGGTGAGTAGTTTTAGTTTGTATTTTTGAGCCTAATTCAATTATTTGGTCTGCCACTATCACGGTTTGCATTTGGGTTTGGATCAATGTTTTATTCCTAATAACTTTATTAGAAGATACCGATATCCAATTAGTGACTGGTATCCATTGCTTAAACACGGTCCTCCATATAAATTTATTATTTACTTTGTGCTTTCTTCTTTTGTGTTAATGCATATATTTTTTGCATAGTGCATCCTGTCCAATTAATAAACTGCAATATGTTCTAGAATGTGCTTAACTGCAAAGCTTGTGACATATTAAACAATTGCAAGAATTTTGCATCGTAATCTAACGTTAACTTCTGCGGATTAAAAACAGTAGGCATCCATTGCACTTGTAAATTAACTAACTGTGATACATCTGTCCCTGCCACTTTTAACTTGTTCGCTAATGATTTTATATCTATGCTATTTAATATTTTCACACCAGCACCAGTGCCACCTAGTAATGTATCATACCAAGCTCGTCTATTTTTACACTTATGACTAGAAGCAAAGGTTATATTGATTTTTTTGATACTGTTGCGCTACCGATATGCAAGTAGATGGCACTTTAACCAAGCTATCATTACTAACAATAGGATGATTTCTTAATACAGTAATATAGTCTACCCAAGTAGTTCTATTTTTTATTACAGTTGCATTCATGCAAAAAGAAGTATTTACATTAATTAGTTTAATGGTTTCTTTAAAAATGTCTGATTGATTTATGCAACAGTCTCGTCCTTGGTGAGGAGTTATCATGCACATGTCTGATAAGTTGCAGCATTTAATAGCAGTCTTATTTTGCAAAGAGATTTCATTTGTTTTGTAGGCATATTGTACATATAATCGTCCTGGGCCACCAGTTGTCATCCAGAGATTGACCCCTGGTGAAAATGTCATGTTTAGTACCACACACTTCTGTCCGGATGGGCAGCCAAAGTTCCTGGTTTTATCTTTGGTATTATTTTTTCAACTCCAGGTTCCTTTACAACCAGTGTCATTACAGTTAACCCTTTGAATCCTTCCTTCAGGGGTAACTAGCTCTGCCAAATGGACCATAAGACACACCAGCATTCCTTTCAAAATCCATTGCTGGACCTAGAAAGATACAAATTTTATTATTTTCGAAGATGACATTTATGTGCAGGCACGTATTCCCAATTTTCTTTCCCTGATCGGATGACTAGCACAGTGTTGTCCTTCCCTATGGCTATCACTGCAGCCGGCTCAGGGGCCATTTGACTAGTGATCAACACCCTAGCTCCATTATTAAAATTGTCGGTGGATCCAAACCCCTTGTCTTCTCTTACTGTCAAAAGTGCAGGGGCCTCCCTCTTAGTAATCAACAACTGTGCAACCCTGTCATGTGGCTGGATAAGAAAGCTGAAAAGACAATGGACATACATACACAACTCTACCCTCCAGCGTAACTGATTACTTGCTGAGGGCAGAAACCCTTGTACCAATAATAGGTGTGAGATTCAACTGTTTGCACTAGAGAAAACAGAAGGGCTTGGGCTGGGTTATGCTGTTAAAATACCTTGGGTCTTTTTTAAAACCTGTAAATAAGAAACAATTATTGGCAAATACACTTTTTTTTTTTTTATACCCCTTTGGAGGAACAGTGATGTACCTTGCAACCTTTGTGGGTATTACACTGGAAGGGATGGAGGAAGGGTAGCTTACCCCCTTCCCCCAAGCTCCTACTAGTGGAAGAGACAGCTTGAGGTGCAAGAGACAGCTCGAATACTGTAGCAATAAAAAGGTTAGCTGTGGATGGTGACATGATCCCCACCTACTACACTTTAAATTATAACAAGATAATATTACAATACTATAAAGATGGGAACTTCTTTTCTCTAGAAGAAAGAGAAGAAACACAGACAAACAACAAAACAAACACACACCAGTTTAAAAATAAAACAAGATTATTTCCATAGGATAAAAGAAGCCAAGCATCCCTGGTTCCTTATTCTAAGCATGACAAAATGTCAGCTGAGTTTATAAAAATTTAGATTGATGGTAATACCGTACGTACATATCTCTTAGAATGCATTTTAAAAAGACAAAAAAAAAAAAATGATTACACCATGGTCACACATAAAAACAAAAGCCATTGCTTTTAACTGTAGATAGTAAACTCTCAAAAACAGCTGTAATAGTCCTTTTTTCAAAATTGTACTATATATATATATATATATTAAAAATATGGGGAGATGATGAATAATTCTCCCCTTCCAGCTGGATTATTGCCTGTGTTGGCTGCAAGTCAGAAGCAGTGAGACGAGAAGAAAAGTTTGTTTTTCTTCACTTAGAATACTAGTTTTGCAATAAAAAGTCAAATTACATGGTTCACTCTTGGTGTGCTTTCATGAAAACATACATTTTGTGTGAAAAGTTGTGCTTTAGGCATGGAATATACATCAAGTTTGTGAAACACAGGAAGGTCAAATAACTTGCAAAAGGTCACAGTGTGCATGCAAGGGTCGTTCAAACCCAGCCATTCCTGTAGTGTCCTTGAACACCACCAATATTAAAATATGTTTAAATAACAATAGACCACACAATAAAACTGCTGGCCAAGACAGTACACACACATACACATACACAAAAAGAAATACTTAACACAAAATAAGACTGACATTGTTTCACACCAATTTGCTGAGGTAATGCCCATAGTTTCATTAGAAAACTGTACGTGTTTTAGATATATGTGCTGCCTCCTGTCTGTCTTGTAACACTGACAATTTTTAAACTAACACATTTATACATATTGCCATGCCAAATCTTTTCAGAACAAAACACTTTTTAAACACATCATCTGTAAGTGAACACATCTCGTATAACATGATTACACCTTTTGGCACATAACTAAAATATGGCACTCTGCCATTTTGCAAAAAGTTTCTAGTTATAAAGCCATTTATAGCTGTTAACACATTACATTTTCACCTAGCAGTGGCTTGGCACGTTGCTTGCAAACTACAACTCTTTCTGCACATTGCAATCTATATGACGTCATAACTCTTCACCATCAACACTACCTGCTCCACCAAACAAAAGTTTTTCACTGACCCAATCTAGGCAGCACAAATGTTTCATTAAAAATAAAGCCAATTAAAACAGTCAGCTATGAGGCAAAGAAGCTTCTTTTTTCTTTTTTTTTTTTTTACTGTAACATGTTGTGCACTGAAGGCAGTCAATCCTATCTCACAACCTTGACATCAGAACATAAACACAGATATAAGCTGGAAAATATGCACTAGAAAGACGGAGCATTACCTTGTTTAGTATACGTATTACAGAAATAAAACAGACAGACATAAAACAACTTTAAATAAAAAAATTCAGACTTACCCAGTGCCACGGTATTTTTCTTCTTCTTTTTCGATACACTAGTCTGAGTAAGAAAACTGACTGCAGGACCTTCATGATAATTTCCAAACACTGCAGCTATTAACCCTTTTAAAGGTTTTAACCCTTTCAAAGGTTTTCTTTTGGCCATTTTAGTAACCTGCCAAACCAAGTCTTTTTCCAGAGCTCTGGTTTGCAGTTTAAAAACAAAACAACAACAAAAAAAAAATTTCTAACAGTACTAGGTTGAAATCCATCTGGTAGAGGTCCCCAGTACTTGGGTTTGGGATCAAATGTCTCAGCCTGTATAGGAGGCAAGGGAACTTGAAGTTGATACAGAAAAACTTGAAACTACACAGATAGGCAACATGGGGGGGAGGATTTTCAAATCATCCCGTCTGTAATCACCTACTGTGCGTACATCCACAGTAGTTTATTTTTCTTTTTCTAGATGTTGCTTATCTAACTTCACTTAATCAGCCGCTGCTTTTCTCCTAAAAGCAGCCTGAACTGTGAAAGCCATCATTGGCTCTAACAGTATTTACTTGCAGCAAGCACAAATTACAAGTACAAAGGGCAGTTGCCCTTGCTTGTTTGAAAGACTTTTCCTTAATACATCTTTCTACATATTCTTTCACAGTTTCATCAAAGAGAAAAGATAAAAAAAAAAAGAACTCATCCTTTTTCCTAAAAATAGACATTTTATTTTTGAATCCTGCCGACTACGCCAAAAATGTTCTGCCAACTCAAACCAGGCAGCTATTTACCATTTACACTCACATGCACACAATAACAGCACAATAAGTACAGCAAGCCAAAGCTTTATTATAACAAAATATAATACAAAAGGTTATACATTACCGATTCAACAAAGCATCATCCAAGCCCTCTTCCAATGGCTGGGAAGCCCCCTTGTCAGCCTGGCTAGGAGTCTCATGAACCGGAAACTGGCCCCACAGCGATGCGTCCACCCTGCAGGAGAGGCTTCCAACCACAAAACTTAATACATCACTGATTCCAAAAGCTACATCCAAGCCTGTTCCAATGGCTGGGAAGCCCCCTTCAGCCTGGCTAGGAGTCTCAGGAATCGGGAACAGCTCCTGCAGCAATGCGTCCACTCTGAAGGCGAGGCTTCTAACCAGGCATCTGGAAAGTCCCATTTTATATGTTTTATCTGAGTATGAAAATGCTAAACCACCATGTCCTAAGCACTGGCCAGGTGCCCAGAACATCATGAGTTCAGCATGACAAACACCACTTATTCTCATAATAAATAGTTGGCATTCATTAGATCATCATGCCCTAAGCACTGGCCAGGTGTCCAGAACATCATGAGCCAAACAATGCCAGAGATTCCAAAAGAAAAGGCTCACAACATCTTGTATTCTCATAACATCTTGTACAAAACATCTTATATAACTATGATTAAGCATTAAGCATTTCAAAAATGGAATAATATCATACAAAATGGAGTGACAATAATCAATACAACACATTATATATATATATATATATATATATATATATATATATATATATACACATCAAGTGTCCACCTGAGCAGGGACCTGACAGAGCGGTCGTACACCACCGGTGGTTCGTCGGCCCACCCAGGCTCCCCTGGGCGCCGACCCATTGGCAGAGCACACACAGTTGCTGCAGGCCTCCATGGAGCAGCAGGTGCTGCTCATAGTTAGGGTGCATGCAATATGCATGGAGGTGCACCAGGCAGCCGAGCAGCATGAGAGAGGCACTGCACAGGTCCTGGAGGCTATTCAGCACATGTGGGAGGATGCGACAGCAGCCCTAGATTGCATTGCCAATGCAATCATGGTTGGCCTTGCACTGCTGGCTGCCACAGGGCATGGCCGGCAGCCTCATACACCATACAGTGCTATGTCCACCCCATGAACCCAGCGTTGAGTGACACCCACCATGTCAATGCTGGGCTCTGCTGTTGGCATCCAAGGCATCCCTGGGATGAGCCTGTTTGGGTGCCTATGCACCTCTGCGTGGACCCAGTCATGGTCCCACAGTACGACCCCTGGAGGAAAGTTGCATACACCCCCTGTGGCTGATGTACAGCCTGTGGCAGCTAATCAGCCTCGGTGAGGCAGCCCCTGTGTCAATAGTGGCCATGGTACTCAGCAGCAGACCTGATGTGTGTGCCGCCCTGGCTGCAGTCTGCTGCCACTGCCCTGTGCATGCATGAGCAGCGTGTGTGAGTGCATACCACAGTTGTGGCATCTGTGTGCTGTGCCACATGCTGCCTGTGTCCATGCCTGCCTGGCTGCTGGCCTATGTGGTGTGGCATGATGACAGTGGAACTGCACCAGTTGCACCTGTGCACTGGCACCCTGCATCTGATCCATGGCACATGCTGGCAACTGGGTGCGTGTGTGTGTGTGTTGCTGACCACTGCTGTGTGCTCTTGTGTGTGGCTGTGTGGCACTGCCACCCCCACCCCTGCACCACACCTCTTTGTGTGCTTGCCAATTGCCATGCATGCCCTGCCCATGTGCCATACCACTGCATGTGGCCTATACGTGGGTGGTACTCTACCTACCTGCGAGCACTATAGTGCTCCTGTGCAATTGTGTCTCGGTGCTGGCATGCCATCCTCTGGAGCAGGGGATCCCTCCACCTAGGGGTGCTGCCCACCACCCTCCCACCCATTGCCCTCATTGTCCCCACTGCTGTTCCCCTCATTGGCCTTGACAGCTATCCCACGGTCTATGGCCATGTTCTGCAGTATGCAGCAGGCCAGGAATAGGCCACAGGCTTTCAAGGGGCTGTACTATAGGGCACTGCCAGACCTGTCAAGGCAATGGAACCATGCCTTCAACATCCCAAATACATGCTTAATAATGTTTCCCCTGCTGGTGTGTACCTCATTATACAGGTCCTCTGCTGTGGACAACGGGCACCGGTAGGGGGTGAGCAGTCAGGGCCAGAGTGGGTAGCCACTGTCTCCTCTGTGGACAAGTACATGGTTACCAATGTGTCCTCTGTTGCCGTGCCCCTTGCCCATCCCTGGCACCCTAGCAGTGCACCCTCCCTGCCCACCCCATCCCATGCCCTGCTCTACCCAGCACCCCTTAGCCATCCTATACTCACCCACTAGGTGGCCCGTGGGGATGTCCCCATGCACAAACCTGTGGCACAGTGCAGAGCTGTGCCAGATGAATGTATCATGTGCACTTCCAGGGTGTGTGGCACAAACATTGGTTATGCACCTCTTGGCATCGCACACCACCTGGCAGTTGATGTTGGGGTATCCTTCCTGTTGATGTACGCTACAACCTCAGGGTCAGGTGGCATGCAGATGCCCACATGAGTGCAGTCAATAGCCCCTAGCATGCCAGGCATTCCTACTACCCTGTGGAAGTCCTGCACGGTTGTTGTATGCTCTGCCTGTGTGCTGGGGAAATGGATGTATTCCGAAGCATGTGGCAGCAGGGTGTTGAGGAATTGTGTGTGGAGGCATGACATGGCTAATTGGGTTATGCCTGTGGTGTCCCCTGTTGGTCTCTGAAAGTTGCCCGTGGCAAGCAGGCACATGACGGCTGTGACCTTCATCTCCACTGACGTGGCGTGACTCCCTCTGGTGTGTGCCTGCATCTCCAGATTGCACAGCTCACAGAGCTACCTCAGAATTGCCCTGTTCAGGAGATACCGGCCCACAATCTCCGTAGTGATGTAGTTCTCGAAGGTGGTGCGGATACGGTATCACCTGTTCTGGGCATACCGCCTATGGGCCCTTCCATGGCCACATCACTGTTCCTCCTGCCTCTTGACACCCCTCATTATGGCCTCCATCTGGAACACTGCACTGGCCATGGCCTCTGCTGTCCTATGTTCTCCTGGGTGGTCGGCTGCTTTGGGCTGTTTATCACCCTTGTGTAGTGCCTTGCGCTTTGCCTGCCACTCCCTGTCACTCCCTCTGCCCCAGGCACACCCTCCTCTGCCACCTCTGTCCCACACCCCTGTGGCAGCCTATTCCAGTCCCTCTGTCCCTCACAGACTCTCTCTCTCTCCCTTGCTCCTTCTGTATCCTCCCTCCACTGTCCGGTTCCTCTCTCTTTCACTCTCTCTCTGTCTCTGTCTCTTTGTCTCTCTCTCTCTATCTCTCACTCTCTCACCCCGGTGCAGGTGGTGTCCGTGTCCTTACACCCTGTCTTGATAGGCTCAAGTCTGCTCGGTGCATCTGAATATTGCTCCGCACTTGTGCCATGGGTCTGCGGTTGAATATCGCTCTGCGCCACATATTCTTGGGCACGCCCCCTACCCTTGTGCATACATTCATTAGGGTTGCACATTAGTGCACTGCAACTTGCACTGCACGATGGTTCCCACTGAATATCGCCAGCGCAACTGAGGTGTGCCATATGCAACTGCTTTGAATATCCCACCCAGTATGTCTAAAGAAAAAAAAAACATATACACATGCTTTAACAGCAACTAGCCATCATGATAACTTGCTGGCTGCACAGAACTGGCATAAGTGCTAACTGAACTGGCAGCAGAGGGGGTCCCCTAACATGTACTATACAGTTTGTACAGAATATATGTCTAATTATAATGAAAAAATATACCTACATGGTTTAAAATAGAGCAACTAGTCCACTGAAGAACTAACCACTATAGCTGACAGGGCACAGCACCAGTCACATCACTGTGGCAACTGACGTGGCAACAAGTAGTAACTGGCAGGCTCAGGTCCTTCTCCACAAAACTGTGCCTAATGACTAGTACACAATTTTATCTGGTTGTCCAAATTGGCCCTGAAAGTATCTGAGCATTCTTTTGCTCTCATACCAGTCAAATGATGACTGGCCATGATGATGTGTGGAAAGCTGCACAGGTCACACTCTCTATGGTGAAATGTAATCTTTCCTTTAAAGTCAGGGCGGCCTTGAGGAAGAGAGTAGTTGCTGGGGTGCTAAGTGGGTTGGAGAAAGGGGGTATTAAATTATTATTGGGACTGTGGGAGGGGAGCAGTTGGGTGCTAAATAGTGTTGTAAGGAATTTTCCAAATTCCAGTGGACTGGAATTCTAAGGAATCTTAGACAGTTCTGGTCCTGATAAGTCCACAGAATTCAAATGGAAGTAGAATGGCATAATTCTGCAGTAAAATACATGTATATGGAAATGTTTCAATTTTGCTCCAAACTTTTATAAGGCTGCATTTTTTTCCACAGCACACATTTTCACAACCATTATATGAGACTTCTTTTGATGCAAGTGGGCACATTTTGTCCAAAGTGCACCCACTCACTTACTGATGGTCCTTAGACTCTGTTCAGGTGAATCAATCTGATATTTTGATGGTCATTTGCCTATTTGGTAATGGTCCTGTAATACCACAATTTACATTGACTCAGTGTAAATTGTTGAAAACTATGACTCCATTAAAAATAAAAATCTGCAATACACTTTCAAAATTCTATGTGATTTACCCCAAACAAGGAAAATAATTTTGTAACCTATAACATTTTGATGGAATTCAGCCAGCAGAAGTTTGCACTCAGCACAGCTCTAGTGCTGAATAGGTATGGGGGGAAGGGTGTGATGTATATTCATTTATTGCTTGTGCCATGGGGGGGGGATTGGAGTTGGGGTGCTAAGTGGGGTTGAGAGGATGAGTGTAAATTTTTTATTACTTGGGTCATGGGGGAGATACAGCACTATTAGGGTTGAGGGAAGGGCTTAACTGCTTTTGGCATTTTTTGTGTAGATTGATCAACAGGAGATACAATGCTTGGCAGTGGACACACTGCAGATGAATGAAAGTAAACCTTTGTCAGTGAAGGGCACTTTTGTCAATTTTTGACAAGGTCTGGGCAAACATGCAAGCACATCTCCTGACCTTTCCAGAGGGTAAGGTTTGCACTTCAGCACATCTTTACCAACAAAGTATTATATTGAGACATCTCTGCTTTTAAATAGTTTATCTAGTTCATCCCAAATCTGCCAACAGAATCTGCTAATGTGCATATTTTTTAATTTGGTTCCAGCAATCAAAAGGTTAGTGCATTCTCACATGAATTTATTATTAATTCCCCCAGAAGAAATAGATTGTAAGGTAACAATATTTTACTGTTGGGCCCCCAAAGTCAGGATTTACCCTTTAAACATGCAAAATAGCAGAGTAAATCAAAACTATGGTATGCAAAAAGGTGTGCCTGTGTTCAGAAATGAGAACCAAAACAGACAGGTTGCAGTGCTTTGAAAATCCAGTCCGGTATCTTATTAATAAAACATGGAAGTTCCTGAATTTCAGATATTTTATGCATTTTTTCAATTGAATTCTGTTGATAGTGAGTTGATTCTTTTTGCTGGAAACTGGAAAATCTATGTAAGATTAATAAGGAGACATCTTGGATTATGACATTGTAGAAGATGTAAAACCATTCTGGCTGTGTTTTGTCCAAATTAAATGAGGCACATTGTTAACAAAATGTCTTTCACAAGAACCTTGTTGTTGACAGCTGGGTGCCATGTACAGTAGGGGAAGGCTGGGGATTAAAAATTGATATAAATAAATACTTCAGTAAGTCTAGATTCATAATAATATTGTGTCTGACTTAATGACTGCCAGCTCACCTACATTGTGAAAAAGTTTTATGAACATGGAAGCATTGTCTCCTGTTGTGAAAAACACTCTGCCCACAGAGAGTGCGAATGTCTTATCTGCAGGGTAATGATGAATTTCCAGCTGAGAGGAAAGATGTCTTAACAACTGTTTACCTTTTCTGTAAATTGCCCTGGTATTAAGCCTTTATATTGCTTGCTTGTGCTTCTGAATGTTTGTTGAAGAAAGAAAACATGATAAATCATGTTATAGATTTTTTTAATGTTCTTTTATTTAGGGAAGCCTGATTAAGCAAACAGAAATTGTTTATAATAAAGACTTGCTATGCTCACAGTTCGTAGTCCTTATTTATTTATCTCTGAAAGATGTAGGGCTGAGCATGTTCAGTTGGAATTTGATCCTAGAATCTTCTGGTTGAAAGCCCATTGCTTAAAGTATCCCAGCAGCAATAACATCAGCAATCACAATGTTTTCACTGTATCAAGTTCTTTTCATTTTATCAAAGCTATCTTGAGGCACCACATAATACTAAATGCATATAAAGTAAATAGTGCCTATTCTACTACATGTGGACCTTCTCCTCCAATCAGAAGCCAGGGTTACACACACTTTGCTCTTTAACAAACTCACACCAGTCATTTTATTCTCAATCAAATGACTGCTCGATGCCCAGAACAGTTATTTTGTTGTCAATAAAACTACAGAAGTGAAAGCACTCTCTTCCTTGAAATTTGATTGGTCTATACTTACAACAGCAAACACATGAAGCATAATAGTTATAATGTGCTAGTTAGGTCAGTTTCCTAAGCAATAATGTGATTATCTTGTGAAGATAAATTACGTGATGCTTGTCCTCATACTTTATTCACTTGGCAATCACATTATTGCCAGGTATAGTGACTCAGCTAGCACCGTATCACTTAATTAAGGGCTGTAATACATGAAATTGTATTTCTTGTAAAATTAGGAAAAAAAACAGAAACTACATTGGAGTTGCAATCCATTTACAGAGTAGTTACACTTTAACTACACTGTAGTTACTGTAACTGACATTTAAAATAGTGTGATGCAGTTACAGTTTAGTTACACTGTAACTACTCTATAGTTAACTGACATTTAAAATAAAGTGTAACCAAATCTTAGAAGGTAATACAAAGTATAGAAACATGTAGGAATGGTCAGTAGATGATAAATAAGTCAGGGAAACAAGCATATGAAAGGTAGATGTACACAGGAGAGCATAGCGATGGTGGCTTAATTCAGCCAAACAATCAGTTGCTAGAGCTCTGAAAATATTATAGATTATGAAAAAGATTTTGCATTTGTCCTCTGTGAAACTGATGATTGATATAGAGCTTTGAAAGCAGGAGTGACTGTATGCCTTGCCACTGCTATACACCAATTACAAGACAGGCTGCCACTATCTGGATCAGCAGCAATCTGATTAGTAGAGACTTTGGGGGCTTCAGAAAGCAGATCATAACGAAAGCATGGATCAAAGCCATAATGGAAGGGATATCCACATACGGAAGAAGATCTGCCGTATACCTCTAGAGGACAAAAGAGGATGAGGTTACAAAGTAAATATCTGAGATTCAAAATTGACCTCAGAGCCAAAGGGGCTCTTGGCTCCTTACAAGAGGAAGGAGGTGCTGTTAGAACTATACTACTTTACTGCGACTAATGAACTGAAACTCTACTACTGGGACCTTCAATTTAGGGTAAAAACAAACAAAACAAAAGAGCGCGTTTGTCTGATTTGGGTGAAGTAAATTGTTATTTGTGCAGTTAGGTGCAGAAAGAAACTGTGATTTGTTATCTGTGCAGTTAGCTAGGTGAAGAAGGAAACTGAATTGTTATCTGTGCAGTTAGCTAGGTGTAGAAGGAAACTGTGAATCGTTACCTGTGCAGTTAGCTAGGTGTAGAAGGACACTGGGAATTAGGGGAAGTGGCTTAGGCAGAAGGAAGCCAGGTGTTTTGGATTTAAAAACTGCCCTACATAGCTTGTGGCAGAGAACAGCAAGAGGAAGGAGGTGCTGTTAGAACTATACTACTCTACTGAGACTATATTGCCCTCCTTCCCTCCCCTCCACCCCCTCCCACACCCTTAGCCAGTTTTACTTTTATAGGCATAGGATTTGACTGACAACAGGAACTTCCTGTTTGGGAGCAGGAAGGGAGTGATCACAAATGCACAAAAGATTCACTATCCTAGAAGGGAAAGAGTAGGAGTAGCTCTTCACCCCTCCCTCCCAGCTGCTGGAGGTCTGACTGTGAGCAAGTAAGAAGGAGACTACTGAGGAATATAGGAACTTCCTGTCCCAGAACAGGAAGTTCAGGAGCTTTAAGGGGAGGGAGGCAGTAGAAAGGTAGGGAGGAAAAACAAAATTATATATAAAACAATAATAAACAGAGAGAGGAAAGAGTAAGTATACAAAACGACAGTTAAGGGGTCACAAATAAGACATGATGGGAGTGATGCAGTGCAGTGGCTGTGGAGCAGCAGTCTTCTGGGAGATGTTCTGGAGAATGCAGTGTTGTCCTATCTGCAGGCACCTCTCTGGGCTGAGGGAGGAGGTTGCTCATTTCCAGGCTGAGTTGTCCAGGAATTGGGGGACCTCTTCTCCCACCCAGGGACCACCTGGGCCACCGCCGCTGCCTCAGAGGTTGCCAATAAAGAGGAGTGGTTGGATCACAGTGGGCTCAGTGAGGGTGAGGGTAGTGGAACAGAGGTGCATTCCTCCAGTTGTACCTCTCCACAATTCATATGCCATTCTGGCAGAGTGTGGTTCCTCTATAGAGGCACCCGCAGTGGAGACCAAGGAAGATGCTGGAAACCTCCACAAAGGAGACCCACAGGAGAGTGGCATGGGACCCCACAAGAGAAGGAAACAACTCCTGGTGAGGGACGCCATTGTTAGAAGGGTAGGTAGAACTGGGGGTGGGAAGGAAGAGGGTGGTAAGGTGCCTGCCTGGTTCCATGGCTTGGAGGGACAGGGAGCGAATCCTTAGGATCATGGGAGAAGCTGCACGGGGGAGGGAGCTGGATGTCATTGTCCACTTAGGAACAAATGATCTGGCTCGGAAAGGGATCAGAACAGTGGAGAAGGAGTTTGTAGAGTTGGGGAGGGGACTTAGACAAGTAGCACTCATGGTAACCTTCTCGGAGGTGCTGCCTGTCTATGGCATGGGTAAGGCTAAGGTTCTCTGCACCATGGGATTCAATCAGTGGTTGAAAAACTGGTGTAGATCTCAGGGTTTTGGCTTCATTGGGGACCGGGGATCCACCTGGAGGGATATGCAGGCCTATACTGACATGATGGTCTGCCTCTGTACAGCAGTGGAACCAGGATCCTAGGTGATAGGTTTAAATGCTCCATTAGCAAGCATTTAAATGAGCCAAGGGGGAGGCACTGAAAAGGAGCAGAGAAATCCTAGCTCCCTCCAAAAAATCAGGGTAGTTAATGAGGTAAACACCGAGGTAGAGATGTCGAAAGGGAGAAGGGTAGGTGTAAATGGAGAAAAAGGCAAATGCAGTAAGTACAGGGATGGGGCAAAAAAGAGTAAGGCTATCAAAAAACAGAGGGTAATGAGTACCAATGCCCATATTCTAGGTAACAAGCTTCCTGAACTGGTGGCCTTGATGGAAGAGGGATGTCTGGATATCATGACAGTCACAGAAACATGGTACACAGAGAACCATGACTGGGATGTCAACATACCAGGGTACACAATCTACAGGAGAGACAGGGAGGGTTGAAGAGGAGGAGTAACTCTGTAATGTAAGGGAGGGGATCAAAGCAATGAAACAAAAGGGTAAACAGGAAGAAGAGGAGACACTGTGGGTGGTCCTGGAAACTGGAAATGGCACCACAATCCACACAGGGGTTGTATGCAGACCATAAATATAAATGATGGGTAATGGTCCTAAAATAATGTGTTCCTGTAGGTCTCCTGAGGTTGCTGATTCAATGTTGAAAGTATTTGATAGAAGGGAGACTGATTCTTCATATAACAAATGACACTTCTTGTTTCAGTTCATAATTCATTTTATTCTGTTCCCCTACATTTCACTCCTTCTGAGCTTGTTCACGGGAATTTTCATCTATTTAAAACATATTTCTGCCATTAATTATCATCCCTCATCAGGTGCTCTCACTGTTACAAGAATTGGCCCAGTTCATATTGACACACAATTATTTTGAATTTGATCGACAGTTTTATCAACAGGACAGTGGGACAGCTATGGGCAGCATGATGGCTCCAGCATACGCAAATTCATGTATGTATAACTTTGAGCAGAGTTTTGTACTTAATGGTGCAGTAAATCAACACAATCATAATATTTTTGCATGGTATCATTTTATCGATTATATATTTTGCATATGGCAAGGTACAGAACAAGAGCTGGTACAATTTAACATAGCTTTAAACAGGTGGGATCCTAGTTTAAAGTTCGTTATGAGTTACCACCAGGAGGGAATTTCATATTTAGATTTGTTCATTAGATTGCAGAAGAGAGAATTCAGTACAACCGTGTTCAGAAAAGAGACTGACAGGAACACATTGCTACATAGCACTAGCTACCATGAACATAAACTCAAGAACAGTATACCATACTCGCAATTGGTGCAAGTTAAGAGAAATTGCAACGAAAATCAGGATTATCAGCAACATAAAAAAGAAATGTTACAGCAGTTTAGGCATAGGGGGTACAAAAATACAGTTCTGGCAAGAGCCAGTCATAGGATAGACAATAAAACCAGACAAGAATTTTTAACACAAAAAGAAGTACAGCCAGATTCAGGTAAATTAGTACTGGCAGTTAAGTATAATCATAGAATGTCAGACTTGTGTAGAATTATGAACAAACACTGGCACTTGGTGGGTAGCTCCAACCCCAACATTGTTGCTTTCTAACAACGACCTATTATAATAGCTAAAAAGTGACTAACTTGAAGGACAAATTGGTGCACTCACAGTTTAAGAAACCTGAGGTAAGACAGGAGCAGTTACTACTGGGACCATTAATGCTGGGAATGATTAAATGCGGCATATGCTCGGTCTGTAACCACACTAGTAAAAAACGACGTTTCAAACACCTCCACTTTCAGCAAGACTTTTTTGATTAAACAACATATAGACTGTAATAATGAAGGAGTCATCTATGTTATCCAGTGTCCCTGTGACCATGTATATGTGGGGCAAACTAAAAGAACCCTAAAAAATGAATATTGGAACATAAGGGTGACATTAAGAACCATGATGGACAGTCCCCAGTAGCTATATACTTTAATAATGAAGGACATACAGGAGCATCACTGTGATTTAGGGTTTTGGAGCAAATTACACCATCTGCCAGAGGAGGCAGCTTTAAGCAACAGTTAGGTAGAGCAGAAATGAAATGGATTTGTTGTGTTTATTTACTAATGGTACATTGTAAGTGACACTGTGCTGTCACGGATTATCATCTGTAAGGCGTTGTCTTTCATCTGAGTGCCGACAGTATGTCAATAAACTTGAATTTAAAAAAAAGAAATGAAATGGATATTTTATCTGAAAACATTGGATTCGAGTATTGGAATGAATATTGAATACAACTGGCAAGCCTGTATATAAGTGATAGACCATGATCATGAACAGAGATGAGCTTTATCATCTGGCATTGTCGGTTCTAATTGGTTAGGAGTTTATCTCAACGTTGTAAACAGAGTAATAACATTTTTTTTCTTCCTGTAACCCCCCCCCCCATTTTTTTTTCAAGTTCTTTTTACAAAATGTTTTCTAATTTTATAACTGTGTTATGGGAATTTAGCAATAGATATATGGTTCAAATTTTAGCCTTCAGCCTAATCTAAGTTTTGTACGTAATAAGAATGGGACACTAGAATGTTGCATAAAAATCTTTTATGGCACATAATTATTCCAACAGAGAATTATCATGGAAATATGTGTAGAAGGTTATGATAAATGGTGGACATTTGTGTTGATGCCTCTCTACTACTTCATGGCTCAGAGAAACAGTTGGATTGTTAAATTCAAAAACCCAGCCATTAAGCACCGAGAGAGTTACACTCTAATGTGGGCTGTCCTGTGTAAAGGCATCTGCCTGTTTGGCAGACTGTATCATCGTGAGACATTCCCTATTCTTGCAGTGTATGTTAGCAATATGATATCATCACTACACTTACACAGGAGAGTCCAAGAGGATCACACACAGGCCTGTGCACTGTGGTAACAGTGTTTGGTGTTCAGGCACCATTACAAGTGAAACAACACAGCAACCTAGTGGATTAGAAACTTACAGTAACAAGGTATGAATACCATGATACATTACTTGATTTAAAAGGACAGTGTATAAGTAAAGAATTAAGTGGAAAAAGCAGCGAATAAAGACTGGATTACATATATTTTGTATGCAGGCATTAGCCACTGCAAACAGCCTGAAGATAGCAGGCCATGTTTTGAGATTTATCTGGTGAAATAGGTATGTGTTATGATAAAATATTGGTGCAAGTTTATAACAGAAGACACTATATTCAGTGCAACTCCTCACGCAGTCCCTGATGACAGGGAAATTATTTTCTGGATTTGTGAAATAACCTTTTGTGGCTACTGGGCAACTAAGGAAGTTTGTTTTGTATGTCCACAGGAAGCACATAAGGAGGTCAGTATTTTTAAGAGAAATCAAAGCAATTCATTACAGTTCAGCGGTAATATTCACTTGTAAGTGTTCTATATATTTGATATTTGAGTTGTAACAGTGAGAGCACCTGATGAGGGGTGATAATAAATGGCATAAATATGTTTTAAATAGATGAAAATCCCTGTGAGCAGGCTCAGAAGGAGCAAAACGTAGGGGAACAATAAAATGAATTATGAACTGAAACAAGAAGTGTCATTTGTTATATGAAGATTCAGGCTCCCTTCTATCAAATACTTTCAATGTTGTATACAAACCCCCATCTCAGGGGGATGAAATGGACAAGGAAATAACAGAAGGCATCCTTAGGATGGCAGAGAAAGGGGAGATATTGTTGGCGGGTGACCTGAATATGCCAGTTGTTAACTGGAGCACCTTTGCTGTAGCCACATTCAAGAGCAGGGCCATTCTCGATGCCCTACGGGAGGCATGCCACAGACAGCTAATGTTTGAACCCACTTTAAAGGGCGCAGTCTTAGACCTGGTACTCTCAAATGGGGATGGAGAGAGGATCTCAGATCTAGATGTGGATAGCCATCTGGAAACAAGTGACCACCAAACAGTGTGGTTCACAATAAACTCAGCTGCAGAGTCAAGCCATACAAAAGTAAGGGTACTGGACTTCAGGAGGGCTGACTTTGTCAAAATGGGAGAGTGCCCCAGAAAAGAACTAGCAAACAGGCAAGAAGGAAGGGTGGAACAACAATGGGTAAACATCAAAACTTCCATCACAGAGGCAACAAGCCTTTGTGTGAAGCAAATAAACAAATCTAAATGAAAGAAAAAAACACTGTGGTTCTCAAAAGAGGTGATGGGGGAAGGTTAGAGAGAAAAAGATAGCATTTGGGAAGTATAAGGAAACACAGAAGGAGCAGGACAGAGAACTGTACCAGTTAAAGCAGAAGGAAGTGGGGAAGGCAGTCTGAATAGCATAGGCCCAAACCGAGGAAAAGATAACCAACTCGGTTAAGAAGGGGGATAAAACCTTCTATAGGTCGGTGGGCAGGGTTAATGGAGGGTGGACTGGGGTTGTTAGCTGACTGGCTTCCTGGGCCTCTCTGGAGCTGTTCTGTGGGTAAACTTCCCTGGCTGCACCTTATAAAGCTGTCACCGGTGCCAGTTAGGTTGGGCCCCCACTCAAAAGATATTTGGATTTTTCAGTGTATCTGGGAATGCTTCCCAGCTACTACGGGGGGGGGGTTCATATTTCAATTTTGGGAGGCAGGGGAAGAGCGGGGGTAAAAGGGGGAAATATGTGGATGAGAGCTTACTCTAAGTCAGAAGGAAGCAAGGCCTAAGCTGGTTATGGGACAATGGGGGGTGACCTCAGATGTATATCCAAGAATATTAATGGTCTTAAAACTGTTATAAAGCCGAAAAAAGTTGGTGCAGAGGTTCGTAGGCATAAAGGATCAATTATATTGTTACAGGAAACGCAGTTCTCTTAGGTTGAGGCACAGAAAACAGTAGATTTTATGGGGGGCTTGTGGGTTTCTGCAACCTTCTCCTCTAAAGCACGAGGGGTTTCTATTTGGATTCCCTAGGGCTCACTGCTTCAAGTAATGGATAGACTGGAGGACCAACATGGTAGATATGCACTGGCAAAGGTTATTGTTCCAGCAGGGGCATTATCTTGTTTGGCTCCATATATGCTCCAAACATAGAGAATCCCAGCTTTTTTCAGAAACTGGCCCTCGACATGGCCAAGTGGGAGGGACCCTGGGTATTGGGGGGTGACTATAATTGTGTCCTTGACACAATCTTAGATCAGTTGAGTCAAACTCCAGTGTAGAAAACTCAGAATGCTAGGGACCTGGAGGTGCTGCAGACTGACCTATATTTGACCAATGCCTGGCTTCATCTTTATCTCTCAGGCAGGGAATATAGCTTCTACTCCCACATTCACAATTCATATGCACGTATTGACCGATTATTCCTTTCTAGCGCCCTGATAGTGGACTTGAAAGACACATGATATCTGCCTATTTTGGTATCTGACCTGCAATGTACTGCATTACTATTTGTGGTACTGGGAATGTGGCTGGCCCCAGAAAGTGGAAATTAGACCCTCTACTTCTTAGAAATCAGGCTTATCTCTCATATATCAGGGACTGTATGCATGAATTCTTAAAGCTTAATCATCGTGGTGACACCTCTCATTCTGCCTGCTGGGAGACCTTAAAGGCCTATGTGAGAGGCCAAACTATTTCCTTTGCCTCACAGGCTAAAAAGACGGAGGCTGGAGATTTAGAATTTTTAAGAAATAAAATAGCTTGAGAAAGGGCACGAATGTTAAACCCCACAGCAGTTCTCTATGCCACAATCCAGAAATTGAAATGGAGGTTTAATACCTTGTCCAGTGCACAGCTGGAGAGAACCATCATTCTATCAAACGCAGGAGCATACTTTGATGGGGAAATGGCAGGGAAATATCTAGCTTGGCAGTTGAAATGTAGGGAGACAACCAAAATAATTGGCCAAATCTGTGATGCCCAGGGAAAATTGGTACATGGATCTAGGGAAATAGGTAAAGTCTTTGGCAACTTTTACCAATCCCTATATACTTCTGAATGTGATCGCCTCCCCAAGAGATTATGGTAACTTTTTCAGTGACGTACTCCTTAACAAGATTAATGGTGAACGGGCCGAGAGATTAGATCTGCTTTTGACCAAGCAGGAAATTCAGGAAGCAATGAGAGCTCTTAAAAGTGGCAAGGCACCAGGACTTGATGGCCTCCCTATAGAATTTTATAAAGTATTTGAGAATCAGCTGTTAGACCCTTTGTTTGATGCTGTTGAGGAGGGACTGCTAAATGGAGTGCTACCCCCATCCACATGGTCTGCAATGATCTCAGTACTGCTCAAACTGGGTAAAGATATTACTAAGTGTGCCTCCTACAGGCCCATTTCATTACTCACAGCAGACTATAAGATTGTGATGAAAGCCCTAGCCTCTCGTTTGGCGGGGTTACTCCCAGGACTTATACACCCAGATCAGTCTGGGTTTGTGAAGGGCCGTATGGGGAAATATAATATTAAGGTGGTTTGAGCCAAAAAATCTCACAGAGCAGCTGTGGTGGCCTTAGATGCAGAAAAAGCTTTTGACTGTGTGGAATGGGGGTACCTGTTTTACACCTTGGACAGGCTGGGGATAAGCCCAACCTTTTGCTTGTGGATCAGGGCCCTGTAGCGGGAACGCTTAGCACAAGTATTGGTTAAAGGGGAACTGTCTCACTGTTTTGCACTGGGCAAAGGTACACACCAGGGATGCCCACTATCTCCACTGTTATATGTGTTATCTCTGGAACCATCGGGCACCACATTAAGAGCCAATAAGGTGATCAGAGGCTTTTCTGGGGCATGGAACACAAAACAGCTAAGTATGCGGATGACAAAATCTTATATTTACAACATCCAGATGAGGATTTACCTGTGGTCCACCAGTTGATGCAGACCTTTGGAGCCCTCTCAGGTCATAAAGTCAATTGGTCCAAATGCAAGTTGATGCCAGTGGCCTCTCTTAATTGTGCCCAGCTCATAGCCCAGTTAAGGGGCCTCCAATTAGTACCAAAACTTAGACATCTGGGAGTCCTGATCTCTGCTTCAGTGGGAGACTTATACAAATCAAATTTGAAACCACTGATGGGAGAGATTGCATTGGACTGTGAGAGGTGGGCTGCCTTGCCTATCTCGTTATTGGGAAGAGTGGGGGTCATTAAAATGACTATCTTGTCAAAAGCTTTATATTTATACCAGTCTCTCCCTATCAGGGTATCGCAGGTCCACTTTAAACAGCTTGATGTAATTCTGCATAAATTTCTGTGGGGTGGTGGCTGAGTCAAAAGAGCAAGAGCTACTTTACAGAAGGGACAGAAGGAGGGCAGTGCGGGGCTACTGAATTTTAAATTATACTACTGGGCTGTGTAGCTGGCATTCTTCTCCCTGACACTTTCAGGGTTGGACTGTCCATGGTTAACCCTGGAGGAAAATATGCTACAAGGCAACCTCTGGGGTGATATCTTATTTAGCTGCCTACAAAATATGAAGAAAGTGCATTTAAACAACCCATTTACTACCACCACTATGCGTGTGTGGTTATGGCCTCATGCTTAGGTAGGATATGGGGGCTCTTCCCTAAATCTCAGCATACTTAACTTTATGAAATCTGGTGGTAAATGTACAATAATGATGATTCAGAGGCTGTGGGCTTGGAGGAAAAATAGATCTATTAATGGTCAATCAACTATATGAAGGGGGCTTGCTGAAGAGTTTTACACAACTTAGTACAGAATGGCATATCCCAACTGGAGACTTCTTTTTATGTCTGACTATCCGTCAGTGGTGCGGAACTACCCTTTCAGCTACAAATGGGTGGGCTGCCTCCTCTCCCTTAGAGGAAGAGCTTTTTGGCCCCAACCAGGGAGCAAGCCCATGTCTATTTTTTACCACTTGCTCCGTGGTTCCCTCTCTTTTGAACATAATAACAGTCGGGAGAAATGCAGTAATGACCTCCAGTTAAATCTGAGTTGGAAGGAGTGGACGATGGCATGGTCCCACTACCAATTCTGCAGATGCAGTAATAAACTGCAGCAAATTCAGCTTTATTTCTTACATAGAGCCTATATGACCCCTCTGCATTTACATGAATTAGATGCTAATAAGTCTCACCAATGCCCTAAATGTTCCACTGATAGGGTGGATTTCATCCACCTAGCACTCACATGTCCCAGGGTTGCCCCTTCTGGCACTCAATCCATAATACAATGTCTGGTGTTTTGGGGTACAACCCCTCTAAGTCCCTATTAGAGTTACTACTGGGGGCAGACCCACTACACCCCAAAAATAGGGCTTCGAACCCCCTGTGGTCTATTGCTCTCATAAATGCAAGGAGGACTATTGCGCAATACTGGATGTCACTGATCCCTCCACCCATCATTAGATGGGTACAGAATGTGAAATCCTGTATGTTGCTCGAGAGGGCACAATTGGGATCTCAAGGCAAGTCACCACAGTTTTGGGAAACTTGGGGCCCATGGATGGCTGCAGTGGAAGCTGATCTTATTCCAGATTGATGTTAATCCCTCTG
Source organism: Neoceratodus forsteri (assembly GCA_016271365.2). Lineage (NCBI taxonomy): Eukaryota > Metazoa > Chordata > Ceratodontiformes > Ceratodontidae > Neoceratodus > Neoceratodus forsteri. Next base: position 356,180,844 of record CM028136.1, on the reverse strand, counting down.
AGCATGTAGTTAGCAATTGTTTTAAGAGGGCACCCAGGGACTACCTTTGGTACTATGACTGTTCTTTAGTTTATATCTTGCCTCTCATACTGACAACTGCATCAACCAATTGCTATATTCCATCGACTGTTGTATTTCATTGTGTATATATATCAGTGAACTGTACCAAGATAAGGCATATGATTACATGTATGTTCATCAATGTTTGTATTCTGACTGTGCTGTGAGATCGTCCACAATCTCAATAAAAATATTTTACCAAAAAAAAAAAACTTTTATAGGTACATTAGGGAGTGTAGAAAGACAAAGGGAGGGATAGTGAGGCTGAATAAAGGGGATGGTGGGTGGGCAGAGAGGGACAGTGAAAAAGCAGGGATACTGAATGAATACTTCTGCTCAGTACTCACAAAAGAAGAGGAAGTAGAGGTACCTAATCCAATCAATAGAAGCACTCTGGATAGGGGGGTTGATCCCACTCCTTTCACAGAAGAAAGGATTCTGAAAGAACTCCTAAAACTGAAGGTGGAGAAAGCAATGGGGCCTGACAGGATTCACCCCAGAATTCTAAAAGAATTAAGGGGAGAACTAGTAACACCACTGACTAGCCTCTTTAACAAATCATGGGAGGATGGTGTGGTACCTGAGGACTGGAGGAGGAGGGATGTGATTTCCCTTCACAAAAGTGGGAGCAAGACAGAGGCAGGAAACCTGTCAGTTTGACCTCTGTGGTAGGGAAAATGATGGAATCACGTCTGAAGGAAAGAACTGAGTACCTAGAGGCCAGTGGGGTACAGGACCCAAAACAGCATGGATTCACAGTGGGAAGGTCATGTCAGACAAATCTATACCATTTTTTTGACTGGATGACCAAAGTAGTAGACCAGGGAGGGACTGTGGACATGGCCTACCTAGACTTTAGCAAGCATTTGACACAGTACCACACAAAAGATTAATAAACAAATTAGCCAGCCGGCCCAGTGGCGCTGAGGTTTGAGGCACTGGATGCCACACCTCACACCACACTGGTAACCTGAGTTTGGAAATGAGCCTGGGTTGTCAGGGGTTGGCAGAGGAGGAGACAGACTGAGCATCCGTTGGATTGCTCTCTGTCTCCATGGGGGGGTATGCTGCCTCGGTGCCTTAGTGGCCTCTTGCGATGGTTGGGGGTGATGCAGGGCACTGGAAAACAGAAGGGGGACCTGCTGTGGTCAGTGCTGGGAAGGAGTGCATGTGATAGCGCACGTGCACCTCTCCATTGGCATCATTGCACGCCATGCACAAGGGGAGAATAGGGAAAAATGGGCACCAGTCCTGGAGACATGATGGCCATCTTCATGGGGAATTTGCTTGGGCAAGGTACATGGCACTGGATCCAAACTTGGTGGATGAGTGTTGGGGGCTCTCCACCTCCCCACCGTGGGGGGTTAGCTGCGGGAGTATACTACGGACCAAGTTGAGGAATCCTCAAGACGGTGGCCGGAAATCCCTGGAGGATGCCTGGACATGGAAAAGGTAGGCAGACTGGTTGCCAGGGGAGAAAAAGTATAACAAAAAAATAAATAAACAAATTAGCCAGCCTGGGAGTGGGTTCCAGGGTGGTAGCCTGGACAAAACATTGGCTGGACAACAGGACACAGAAGGTAATAGTAAACAGAGTCCACTCTGAAGAAAGGGGGGTTACTAGTGGGGTACTGCAGGGTTCAATACTGGGTCCAGTCCTTTTTAATGTCTTTACAGGTAACATTGCAGAGGGATTGGAAGGAAAAGGATGCCTCTTTGCCGATGACAGAAAGATATGCAACAGGGTTGATACACAAGGGGGGTGGAAAGGATGAGAAGGGACTTGGCAAGGTTGGGGGAATGGTCAGAAGTATGGCAGCTTGGATTCAATGCAAAGAAATGCAAGGTAATGCACCTGGGAAACAAAGACACAGGGAAAGAGTACACATTGAGGGGGGTGAGGTAGTAACAACAACAAAAATGGAAAGGGACCTGAGGGTAATCATATCAGATGACCTAAAGGTTAGCAAGCAATGGGAGAAGGCAGTAGGGATGGCTGGGGGGATACTGGGATGTATAGGGAGAGGCATCACCAGTAAAAAAACAGGAAGTTGTTATCCCTCTGTACAGACAGTTGGTGAGACCCCATCTGGAGCACTGCATCCAGTTCTGGAGACCCCATCTCCGCAAGGACATAGACAGGATGGAGATAGTCCAGAGGAGGGCAACTAAAATGGTGCAGGGTCTGCCACAGAAGCCATACGAGAAGAGACTAAAGGAGCTTAATATGTATACCTTGAGGAAAGGAGGGAGGAGGAGACATGATAGAAATTTTTAAGTACCTCAAAGGAATCAACAAAGTCCAAGAGTGTAGCATCTTTCAGAAAAAGAGATGTGTAAGAACAAGGGGACACAATTTGAAGATAGAGGAGGGACGGCTCAGGGGTAATGTGAGGAAGTATTTTTTCACAGAGAGGGTGGTGGATGCATGGAACGGCCTTTCTGAGGAGGTTGTGGAGTCAAAAACAGTGTGGGAATTCAAGAATGCATGGGAAAGACATAAGACAATTCTTGTGAGGGGTGGAAAGAAATAGGCTGTTGGTTAACTAGTATCTGCAGCTTATCCAGTAGGTAGGGAAATAGGCAGACTAGGTGGGCCAAGTGGACCTTATCTGCCGTCAAATTTTATGTTTCTATGTTACAGAAAATAGCAACCCAATATGACTGTCACAAAACTACCACTTCAGACTGTAAACCAGCAAACTGCCAATACAAAAATTTCCTCTATTCTATTTAAATTTAAAGAAAATAATTTGTGTCAGCTCATTGAGGAATGAATGTCATCAAGACAACCTGACATTAGCAAGAGAACCTTGGCAAAAAAAAAAATCATTTTTTAAAATGTATTGTTTATGCCCCCTGATCAACTGAAGTGGCCCCCGTCAGTGGCAACTTCCCAGACCTGTACCCCCACTTCTCTGGCACTTAGCCTCCTTAAACTCTATTATCATGTGCCCCAGAATACAGTTCAATGGGACTGGCCACTACCTGGTGAGGTAGCAGTCCCACTTATCTAGGGACCTGCCAAAGTTGAAAAAGACAATCTTGGATACCATAGCAAATGCATACCATCATCACCGAGCAACACTTTGTGGGAGTTTCCATTTCTTTGATTTCAGTCCCTGCAGAAGTCTGCATGGAAGGGGCTCCCAGTGTGCTCACACTGAAGCATATCATTGCAGAGCTTGGCAGACTTCTGCCCCTCCTGCACAGGACTCCAACTGCACTACCACCTGTGGTCACCTAGGTGGCATTGCAGCAGCAGGGTCATGCAAACCCTATCCCACTAAAAAGTACAGCATATTTTGGGATGCTGTATCCTACTCTGCATGGCCAGTATCCAATGACATGCTCTCACTTCCAAAACCGGGTCACTGGCATCACAAATGATAGTGCTACCACTGTGCTGATTGGACGACATGAAACATTGTTTTAAAAGAACTATTAATGCTCACTAAGCATTATGGAAGATAATGCATATGGAGCACAAAAACCCTGGAACAACATATCAGTTGGGGGGGTGAGGATATAGCACACACCAAGTAGGAAATGGACCTTGGGGTTATCATCTCTGATGACCTCAAGATAGGGAAACAGTGCAACAAGGCAGTAGGTAAAGCAAATAGGATGCTGGGATGCATAGGCAGGGGCATCACCAGCAGGAAAAGAGAGGTCATAATTCCACTATTCAAGACACTAGTGAGGCCCCACCTGGAGTAGTGTATAGTTCTAGAGACCTTACCTATGTAAGGACATAGACAGGGTAGAGAAAGTTCAGAGGAGGGCAACAAAGATGGTACAGGGATTGCATCACAATTCCTATGAGGACAGGTTGAAGGACTTGAATATGTACCTCCTGGAGGAGAGGAGGGAGAGAGGGGATATGATAGAGACATACAAGTACCTCACATGGATGAACAGGGTGCAGGAATATGCTATTTTCCAGCGAAAAAGATGTTCCAGGATGAGAGGGCTTGGGATGAAGTTGGAGGGAGGGCGATTCAGAGTAAATGTGAGGAAGAATTTCATCACAGAAAGGGTGATGGACAAGTGGAACACCTTTGCCAGAGGAAGTGGTGGGGGCTGAAACAATCATGGGATTTAAGAATGCATGGGATAGACATAAGGGAATTCTGGAGGTCAGGGGTAAGAGGCAACAGACTTCTAGGAAAACATAAAATGAACTTACAAGCACAAATGGGCAGACTGAGTGGGCCATAGGCCCTTATCTGCCAACAGTGTCTATGTATGTATTTTTCATTATTAGAAGAATATCAATAAAAATCAATGCTGTGATTATGAAGGAAAATAACGTAGACCAGAAAACAGTAAGGATTACAACAGATCCTGAAGGTATGCCAGAAATGAGCTTAGTGCTTCAAGACTTGACACTACATATAAATACAAACTGGATACACCGAGCAGAAGTTTTGAAGCAGTTAGTATGCACACTAAAATATATATAGCTTACCTATCAGTGTTATCTTCTTCAACCAAGCAAAAGCATTTGACACTATTGATCATTCCCTTCTATTTGCCAAAATCTCTGCCTCTGACATATTCAGCCCTTCTGTGTACTGGTTTTCCTAGTATCATACAGGTCACTTCTAATCACTTTCTGTTAGGGATGCACTCTAGCTCCTTGCAGGTGTGATTGGGTGTTCCACAAGGCAAGGCAAGGCAAATTTTATTTTTCTGACGCTCAATCCCAGAGGCTCTGGGAGCCATACAAACATACAGGAATTTAAAATGTATCATCTCACAGTATAATAAATACTCACATGTCAGAATAGGCAATGTCCTGCATATAAATAATCACCCTATTTACTTTAAAAAGGGACTGATAATGTATGTTCTCATCCAGTATCCGAGAAAGGCTGGCTAAACAGATAACACTTAAGGCGGGCTTTAAATGCCTCCACAGAAGGGGCCTCCCTCACCAGTGGTGGAAGCGAATTCCACAGGATAGGGTTGGCGATACTAAAAGCTCTATCGCCGGCAGTTTTCAACCTCATCCTGGGAATCACCAGGAGGCCCCTCAAGGAGGATCGCAAGGATCAGACCGAGGCAGCGGGTATAAGAAGGTCCACCAAATAGCAAGGGCCCAGTACATGTAGGGCCTTAAAGGTGAGCAGGCCCACTTTGAAAAGCACCCTCCATTGAACCAACAGCCAGTGTAATTCCCGCAGCACCGGGGTGACATGACAGTATTTCAACTGTCCAGTCAACAGCCTGACAGCTGCATTCTGCACCAGCTGCAGTTGATGGAGAGTGCCTGCAGAGACCCCAAGGTAGAGCACATTACAGTAGTCAAGCCTAGATGTTACAAATGCATGCACCAGGGTGGGGAGGTCCAGGGCAGAATCAGGTACTTAATCCTGGCAATGTTTCTCAGATGGAAGAAACTAACCCTGACAACAGATGACACTTGATGTTCCATTGTCAAACAGCTGTCTAGAACCACACCAAGACTACACACCTTAGAGGAGGCCATCAATGGGACAGAGCCTAGAACTAGTCCAGTATCTGCCACAGAGGCCATCCTATCACCCCTCCTGTTCGTCTCCACCACCAGTATGTCCATCTTATTGGGTTCAGTTGCAACCAGCTAGAGGCCATCCAGTCATTGATCTCGGCCAGACAGTTCTTTAATACTTCCACCACAATGGATGTCCCAGGGGCAAAGGATAAGTACAGTTGAGTATCATCGGCATAACAATGAAACCCCAATCTAAACTTCCAAAAGATCTCACCCAGGGGTAGCATATACACGGCAAACAACATCAATGACAAGACTGAACCCTGAGGTACCCCACAAGCAGAAGGCTCAGGGAGGTGTTCTCCCAACTGTTGTACCACCATCTTCTCCATAACCTTTCCCAGAAATGGCAGGTTGGAGACTGGTCAGTAATTCGCCTTGATGTCAGGGTCCAATGATGGCTTCTTCAGAAGGGCCCTCACCAGCACCTCCTTCAAGGCATCTGGGAAGACCCCCTCCAATAAGGAACATCGGACAATCAAGGTGAACACCGGCCCAACAGTGTCGACACATCCCATTAAGAGACGTGTCAGCACCGGGTCAAGCTCACCAGTTTTGACGCCACCTCAATGCCATCAGCCACCTCCATTGGTTTAAACTCCCCCAACCAGGTGGAGTGCCTTATCAACAATCCAGGCAACCACTGTCAGCCATAACACGGTATTAACTGGTGGAATTCCCAGCCTAATGGAGGACACCCTGTCCGAGAAAAAAAGAGCAAACTCATTGCACAAGGCCTCAGGAACTGCTTTTTTTGGCTGTAGACAGGCTTGATGTAATATTCTGTCCACAGTCCGAAAAAGCATAGCTGGTCGGTTTCTCCCAGCATCAATCTCCCTGGACAGGAACACTGTCTCCTTATGGTTGATTGCCCCCTGGTACACACTATAGTGTGCACGCAGGGCCAGTTTGTCCACCTCCAACATGGTCCTCCACCAGCAGCGCTCCAACCTCCGACCCTTGATCTTCAGTGCCTTGAGCTCCCTATCAAACCATGGGGACCTCAAGTTAGAAGATCTGGCTCATACACAGACCAGTGCAAGGCAGTCGAGTGCCTCACTCATCGACCTTGTATAGGTGGCAACTGCTTCACCCACTCTTCCCCTGCATGCACTGTCCACACTAGATAGATCTACTTCCGCCAAAAAAACCTCCGGGCTCAAACCCCTCAAAGGGTGGTAGCTTATCATCTCTGCAGGGGGAGGGATCTTGTTGGGGGGGGCCTGAGCAAGAACTCCACCATGCAGTTATCAGACCAAACGACCCGATCATTCCTAAGATTCTGAATCTCATGCCCCAGCGAGAAGACCAGGTCCAGCATGTGGCCACCCTGGTGGATCATGATAGTAACTACTTGCGACAGGCCCAGAGATGTCATCATCTGAAGGAAGTGATAACCCAACCTAGATGACTCATTGTTGGCCCAAACATTGAAGTCCCCCCAGACCAAACACCGGAGGGATTCCAATGTTTCACCAATGACAAAGTCACCTACTTCCTGCAGGAACTCTCCTGCCATCCCAGGAGGACGGTGACTCAGGAGAATCCTGCAACCTGCACTGGGACCCCCACGAATGGCCACACATTCAAAAGAACCCGGTGTTCTCACTGGGTGCATGGTGAAGCCTAGCTCAGCTCTAAAACAGATAGCCACTCCCCCGCCCCTGTGTTCCACTCTGGGGCAGTACACAATGGAGTACCCGGGGGGACGGTGGCCTCTAACACTGTCCCAGCACCATCCCTCAACCAGGTTTCCGTAGTGCAAACCAGGTTGACCAAAGAAATCAGATCTGCAATAATTGCAGTCTTATTATTGATCGACCTGCCATTGCATAGCACCATCCTCAGGGGATTGGTGGACAGTGCAACCCTTTAAGCTGCCTGCCTACCTACTTGGTCTCATGGGAACACTGAGGACAGGAACTGAACATGTCTGGCATCTCTCCAAGCCCCGTTGAATCCCAGGGAGCCTTTTGCACTAAACCACCTCTATCCTGCTCCCCTCGACTGTGCATGAGGTGCCCTGCCAGCTTCTGCCCAAGCATCTTCTTCCAATCCCAACCTCCCAGCAACGATGAGCTGTAGTACTGGATACCAGGAGGGTGGTGAAGGGCCACAGGTCATAAAGCTGGGACACTCCATACACGATCCTAGCCTGCCCTGAATTGCCAGACATCCCCCGACACATATTTATCAGTCCTAAAAACAAAATATATCCCACCCACTCAACCACTCATACACTAACTAGATCTTCGCCTTAACCATACACCCCACATACACTAACACCCAACTCCCTCCTCTAATAAAATTAACACTAACAGGAAAAGTACACCCAACTAGTATAGACAGTAGCAATATAATAAATATAGCACCATACAATTATTAATGCACTAGAGGTCAACAATTCAACACAGTTCTCAATCAGATTATCACAGTCCAAAACCTCCCTCGTTGTTCACACAGTATCAAATTCCCAGGGGAATTATATAAACATCTTCAGCTCTTACAGCTAGTCCAAAGTTGCTCCAAACTCTTTACAGAGACAATACTCACCTCTCACCCCCTTCAGCACACCACTGCATCCTCAAACTCTTCCTCTCAGGCCACAAGGTTTTGTACTTTGCCCCCTCCTAGGAAATATCTTTCTAAAGGACCTCCCAGCTGTTCTCCAATCTTACAATATTCCCATGTGCTCTGATGAAAACCATGCTGTGTATATCTGGCTCCATCTTAACTATGATCTCTGCCTCTCTTCCACTGAACTATAAAAATCTCTCAACCTGTTTTTTAGCAAACTATCTTGTGCTCAACCCAGCTAAAACTGTCTCCATGCTATTGCACTCAAGGAAATGTTTGCTACATTGTTCAAACATGTGTATTACTGCTGCAGATGGGGGCACCTTAAATGCTGTATTGGAGGGTAAGTATCTAGGAATTACTACAGACTTGACCAGTCACTGGACTTTTCCTCTCATATCCAGTCTCTGGCCTGTAAATTCTGTAAACAGTTTGGAGAATTCTGTAGAGTAATTGACTGCCTCTCTCAAAACATGAGGAAATGCCTAATTGTGCAGATGACCTCACCTACAGTAGAGCCAGCCATAATTTAACACAGTAACTTGCACTTTGTGACATGTCACAAAATACTGAATGACAAAATGACTTAAAGAGCTAGTGTACTGCCTGGAAATTGCATGGAATTAATTGTAACTTTCAGATGTAGTCAGCTATCACTTCTTATATCACAAGTATTTGTTCTTTTCTGTTTGCTAATTAGAAGACTTCCACCTACCAATATTGGGGTGATGTGTGGAGCAGCACTCAGTCTGGAGGGGAAAAAAAGTCAGTTTTGTTCCTCCCATTACATCAACACTGAGACCACACTGACTAAGACATCACTTGTAACCAATGAGAACCATTTCTCACTGCCAAGTTTCACTTTCACATGAAGCAGCCGAGACTGGCTCTCCCTGGTTAGTAGTGATGTCACAATTTCCTGCATTTTGATTGATAGCTTGTGAGAGTCAATGCTCAAGCTGCAAGGATTGTGGGGCCTCAAGGTGTTTTGTCTTATTTCTAATGATGCAGTGGGAGGAACAGAACTGACTTTTTTCCCCCTCCAGAGTGTTGCTCCACACATCACCCCAGTACTGCCAGGTGGAAAATCTAATTAACAAACAGAAAAGAGAAAATACTTGAGATATAAGAAGTGACAGGTGACTGCATCTGAAAATTACTATTAATCCCAAATAGTAAACTAGCTCTTTAATTGCCACTGAATTACATGGTTCTGTGCAGTATACTGCAGCATTTTGTGTTATACTGCAGCATTTCTGCAGGCATTCTGGCTGGTGTTACTGTATAATTGACTATGGTTATGTGATCTACTCCCTCACTCAAAAATGTCACCTATCTAAATCAAGATCCTTTGTTCAACTCTCCACTGGTTTGCATCTAGGCCTCTATGGTTTCAAATACTGGCTCAACAAACAGGTGCCTATTCAACCTGCTTACCCTAGCACCCTGTCAGCAGATGAACACTGAATATTAATATGTTTATTGAAAGGACCCAGAATATCTAATTACATAGCTACTGAAGGGACCTGTGCGGCCTGAAATGGTCATGAACTATAACATTTATGCATACTATGTATATCCTTGTGACAAAGAAATCCACAAACTCTTGACATCAGCCTGAGTACGAAATTCAAGCTGGTCAACCCATCCTAGAGATAATAAATGAGAAGCTGAGGTAAATACTATTTCATGATTCTTAAAAAAGGTTTTGCTGATACTGGAAAAAAACAATCTAACTTTGGACATAGCCAGTTTTATTTGTGTCCCTTCAGCTATGGCCAACTAATCAAGGGCCCTTGCTGGGAATAAAAACTGGGACTCTTAAGTCTTAAAGGCAAAACAGTAGCTCTAACTATTCAGCTGACAGGCAAATTAGGTTATCTGTGAGTTTGGATTGCTTTCTTATAAAGGTCAAGGAAAAACAGTTGTTTTACACAGCTAGGTGCTCTCTTGTTTTCCATTTTGTATCTGTCCAGTATTTCAATATGTTTTGACTTTTTTTCTTAAATGAATCAAATTGTTTTGCCTTTATAGCTATTCCTATTCCCTTTCTCCCCAAAAGTTGATATTCTCTGTTTTCACACTTCCTGAACATTCTATGACATCAATAACACCATGCAAGGCCATTCCGATGAATAGCATAGAATGGTGTAACTGGTGTCATGGAACGTCATAGAAATATGAAAAGACAGAGCAGCAGCTGGTTAGAAGAATGGAACTCCATGAAGATCTGAGGGTACCCCAAACTAGGTTGTTTATTTATCAAACACTGGACAAAGAATATCAGAATACGTATCAGGCAAGAGCTACTTATTCTTCGTGCACCAAAAATATACTCATGACAATATCAATTTTGTGATACTTGTGAGCTTTTGTTATTATTTTTTCTTCAAAGTGCAGTTTTTTGTCCTTGCAGTATTGATTGGGGTGAGCCACCACTTACCTGCACCGTCTGACTCTCCAGTGATGCACTACTCTTGTTTACTGTTCCTCCCCATGGAAAGGAAAATTGAAGGCCAGCTAACAACATTTCCATCTCTGGAAAGCCATAGATGGAATGGAGGTGGTACAGAGGAGTGCAACCAAAATGGTGCAGGGACTGCATCAGAAGCCCTACAAGGAAAGACCCAAGGAATTAAATATGTACTCAATGAAGGAGAGGTGGGAAAAGGGGGACATCCAGTAGTGCATCTATATCTGAATTGATTTCTATTAAATTCAAGGGGGCTTGTAGGAAAGCAATCTGATGCTGTTCCAGACATGGGAGTTTTGCATCTTGTAAAAATAGTTCCATAGAGTTTGGGTTAAAAGCAAGGGAAGGCTGGGAGTATAATGATTGGTAGTACTCTTGGAAATATGAGACTATCTCCCGGGAGGAAGTACTTATTCCACTGAATGAGTTACGGAGAGACGTAACAATTGTATCTGTAGTCTGTGCTCTAAGGCATAGGGCCAATAACTTACTAGCCTTGTCTCCCTGGTCAAAATATGTCACTTTTAATCTGAAAATAAGATATTCAGCATTATCACTTATAAGAATATTATATAGAAATTTGAGAATTTCCAGTTGATCAAGTTCAGAGGAAGTGGATTGAGGGGAAAGGGACTGTTCCAACCTCCAAATTTGCTGCAGTAGGGAATAAGATTCTTGGGCGAGAGTTTTCTTCTGAATGGAAGCTAGGCAGATAATTTCCCATCTCAGGGAACATTTCAGAGCACTCCATACAAGGTCGTCTTTGGGCATAGTGGGGGAATTACTTTCTAGGAAATTGGAGATAAAGGTGTGGAGGTGAGTGATCAAGTGATCCAATTTTAGGTGTTGGGCAATGAACCTCCAGACCTTATCTTGAACCATGGAAGAAGAGAGGTTTCAGTGGAGTAATGTGGGATGATGATCTGAGATCACTTTAGACAGATAAGTAGAAGACAATATGGTGGAAAGGTGCCCAATCCCCTACAAGAAATAGTCTAGTCTGGAAAATGAATTATGAGGAAGTGAATGAAAGGAGTAATCCCTTTGGGTGGGAAATAGGGCCCTCCAAGGGTCTATAAGCCCCCATGAATCTATCATATCTCTAAGGACAAGCTGCACTGTGTTAAGGGGGTGGCTATTGGACCCTGATCTGTCCAGTACATTACAATACACTAAGTTCCAGTTGCCACCTAATAGAATAGGAAGGGTGGAACCATGAAGCCAAGTGTGTCATGAGACAGGTGATGAATTGTGGATTATCATTAGTGGGGCCATAAACCGAGCCCACCACTACTTCGGAGTGGCCTAGAAGAGCTCTTAGGAGGATATACCTTCCCTGAGGGTCTGTGATGCATTGCAATAATCTGAACAGCACTGTGCAAGCCATTAGTATAGCTACCCCCCCCCACTTACTTGTGTCCAGCCCTGCTCCCAGGGCCTATCCTACCCATGATCTCCTAAAATGAAGAACCTGGGAGGAGGACAAATGGGTTTCTTGCAAAAAAAAGGGACATCCACATTTAGTTTATGGAGGTGTAATAATATCTAGGCCCTCTAGGTGGGAGATTGAGCACCCTTAATATTCCAAGAACAAAATTTCAGACTTAATGACATTACTTAGAGTGAAATGTAACCATTCTCCAGTAAAGCATTACTTCTCTTTAATCATTCCAGGCCCCAAGCAAGGAAAAAGATCAGCCTTCTAGTGGTGTAACTCTTAACCCCATATCCCCCATCCCACTCATGAAGCGTAGACAATAAATCATGAGGAGCATGCAGAACAGGGTAGCCAGAAAATTGTAATGGTGATGGCTGCCTCATTCCTATCACTGATCCTCCCAAATCCCTACCCTGTCTCTACCCCCAACATCAACATGCATCTTCAAACAACCAGAATCATATCTAACAAACAGCTCAACATACCCTGTATCAGGTCCCTGTGCCCACCCCTCCACCCATATATTCCCTTGCCCACAATATTGAAGAGTGTTCACTAAGAAAATGTCTAAATTCAATTATACTTGCAAAATCGAGGCTAAAAAAGTAAAGCCAGAGAACTTTCTTCAGTCCTGCATTATTATGAACTTTAGCCCAGACCAAGCATATGCACCAAAACAAAATTGTGAGCAACCCCCCTTCCCCTGATCCGGTTCGCAATCTGCTGCCTGCGAAGCAGAATTAACCACTTACCTCACCCCCAACCCCACCCAGTATTGAACAAACTATTCGATATAATAAACAGCAAAAGAAATAGTTAGAAATAGACAGAGAGAGACAGAAGGAAGACAAACTGCAGGAAAGCTCCACTATTTAGTCCACAGAGTCCAAGCTCCATCGTGGTCCATTTAACTGACATAATACATGTACACAGTCCTCCCAAATCTGGGATCACCTGGAGATAATAGGGGGTAACGAACTGGAGAAGTGGTGAAGCCCATGTCTCCTTAAGATCCTTGATGAGTTCCTAATCTGTGTCCCAGAGGAGATCAATGTAGAAGAGGGACGATCAGCAGAAAAAAAAAACAGATGAAAACTGGTGGAATCTGAAGTTTGGCCATTCCGGTAGTGTAGCCAGATATTCACAGGAGGCAGTCTGGGGGAAACTAGGGGAGAAACAAGTAGAAACACTATTCTAGTTGCTAGCCTGAAGAGAAACATATAGGCCTTCCCACTCTCTAGTGGAGAATAAGCAAATAACACCATTCGTGTAGATGAGGATACGCACGATCGTGCGGCAGAGTTGTGTAGAAGTATGGCCCCCTGGTGGTGAACTACAGCTGTCACTGAACAACTCTGGGAAGATGGCTTTTACAGCAGGGGAGACTGTTCCACTGAGTTGTAGTTGTGCCAGGTGCCTCGGTGCATAACTGAGAGACAAGCTGGGTGAGCAACTTCAAATTTAATTCCAGCTGCTATGAATTTGGTCACCTGCGGGTGATACGCTGCATACTTCTGCCTGGTGGCTACAGGTAGGTCATGGGCAAATCAAAGCTTATGGCCCTCCCATAGGATTTCCTTGAGTTCTCACATCTTGTTGAGGATATGAAGTTTGTCCAGGCAATTAAAGAATTTTAGTATTAGAGGTCTGGGAGGAGAGACAGCGGTCAATTTGGGTTTCAGAGAATGATGTGCCCTCTCGATAATGTAGGTCATATTGTTTGGAGAGGGCTCTGCTATCTTAGTAAGCAGCTTTTGGGTGAACACAATTGGGGAGGCCACTTCTGCTTCTTCTGGAAGGCCAAATATAACGATGTTGTTTCGGTGACTTAGGCCTTCCAGATCCTCTAATTTGGCTTCTATCTTGTGGAGTTTCTGTCATAAGGTGGTCATCTCCGGGTTTACTTTGTTACGCCACCCTTCTAAGGAGGTTGTGTGGGTGGCCACATCTGAAATTGCTCTCGTAGCTTCTCCCATGTCTGCTCGTATTGATTTTTAACTTCGATGTCAGATCCTGAAGAGCTGATTTGAAAGGCTGAAGCTGTTCAAGAAATTTCTGCTCCATTAAGGGTGCTGGTTACAAGGGGATTGCTGTGGATTTGCTGGAGCTGGCAGAATGGCCATTAGACCATTTGGGAGTCTTTTCTGGAGTTTGAGGAGGCATATGGTGTGACAGGGCCTGGCGCATTTCAGACTCCATGCTGCTTCCTTGGAAATTGTGCCCTTTCACTGTCTTCTTCTCTTCTCTGGTGTTACGCTCAGGTTGCAGGTAACTTAAAACAGCTATTTGATCCATTGAATGCTGGAATGCTATTTTATATTGAGTAAATTAGGCGGGTAGAGTGGGAGCTAGTCTATGGAGCTGCTACTCAGGGAAAATCATCACGTGGTCCCAGTCATTTTGTTCTTATTGTTCCTTCTCAGACTTGTCATTAGCTTCTCTATTATCTATTCTCAGGTATCTTGAATTAAATATTTTTGGCTGTTTAGTACATAAAGCAATTTACCCAAATGTATCAACTTCCCTTAAGGATTTAATAAATATCTTGGCCAGGATATTCAAAGGTGATGCACCTTGCACAACTGAGTTACGCTGGTGTGTCCCCAAAATGAGCCCCTGGGCCATATTCAAAAGAGGCTGATGCACCGTACAAATCCGGATGTGCCACAGTGCAAAGATAATGTATGCTGTGCATTCAGAGGGGGTGTTCCCCTGCATGCACAGCACATCTCCATATTTAGCTGAGATGTGCCATGCAAAGATGTTAGCCACTCACAGGTGGGCTACTGTATTGCACAGCACAACACAGCAGCCCAGCCCCTGGGTGGCTATCCCCCTTAGTCCTGATCATGAGGGAGAATGTTATACTCCCACATCCCCAGTAGTCTAGTGTACCCCTTCCCCATACCCCAAACACTAACAAAATAGTACTGCTGTCCTAACCCTGGTAGTCTAGTGGTACCCCCTCCCATTCCTGATACCCGACACACTGATATAACAATACATTCCATCCCTGGTAGTCTAGTGGTACCCCCCCAGCCCTGATTGCAGCAAATCCCACACTCAAGATCCCCCTGATAGTTCAGTGGACCCCCCACCCACTGAGGTAACCAAACCCCAAACCCCACCCCGCTTCCCCATCCCAGGATGGGCATGGCAGCCAGTGGGCAGCAAACCTCACCTGCACACCTCCACGGCTGCCTGCTGACTGTGCTGTCACTGAATGACAGCTTACAGTACGCTCTGCAAAACCATTGGTTGACATTGCCTACCAATGGGCTTGCAGTGAGTACTGTAAGCATTCATTCACAACTTTGTGGCTGACATTAAGGTGTGAATGAATGCTTACAGTACTCACTTCAAGCCCAGTGGTCAACAATGTTGACCAACGATTTTGCAGAGCATACTGTAAGCTGTCATTCAGTGACAGCGCAGTCAGCCAGCAGCCATGGAGGTGTATAAGGTGGTAGGCAGCAAGGTCCTTTGACTTAATTACAAAGCTCTGAATGAGTTTGGCCCCCATACATCATCAGTCCTCTGACTGCAGTACAGGCCAGCCAGAACGACAAGGTCCTTAGGCCAGGGCTACTGTTGATGCCACCAAGATTAAAATCTGATGGAGATTGGGCTTCCGTGATAGCTAAACCTGTCTTCTGGATCTTCCTTCCTCTGGATTTTCACTTTTTCTGGGCTTTTTTAAGTTTAAATTAAGAAAATATTTGTTATCACATAGTTCTCCAGAGTATTTATAATGAAATGCCAAAACTGGAATTGAAACTCTAAAAAAGTTCAGATTTGGCGACACCTTTAGTAACTGGGTAAAGATATTATGTTACTCCCCTACTGCAGTGGTCCAAACCAATTTTAATAGCATTTCATTCTCTAGAGACACAACACAAGGATGTTCCCTGTCCCCTTTATTGCTCACCCTGGCAATTGAATCTTTAGCAGCTGCAATTTAAAATAACGTTTCAATAAAGTGCAATAAGAATGGCCTGAATGAACATAAAGTTAACATTTATGCAGATGACACTTTGTTATATTTAACTGAACCAGAAATCTATCTACCTATATATTTATCTCTTTTCATGGAATTTGATGAAGCATCGGGATATAAGACAAACATGACTTAAACAGAGGTTCTCTATCTAAATTCTGCACCAAATTCTCTGATTGCATTACCATATCAAGATATAATGATGGAAAAAATAAAATACCTTGAGATGATTATTCCTAAAAAAATAACATGACTATATAAATGCAACATCACATCAATTTTCTGTGCAGTTCAGAATGATCTTGATAGATGAAAGAAACTTCCTCTTACTTTGATTGGCAGCCGTAATGTAAGTAAAACAAATATACTACCCCATTTATTATTTATTTTCCAAGCCCTTCAGATACATATTCCAGATATATTTTACAAAGATTTGGATTGCCTGATTTATTTTTATGTATTTATGTATATAGGTACCAATATGCTACTCAAGAGACAAAGTGTGACAATCAGGTTCCAAAATTTATTTGGGCCAATTGTCATAAACATATCATATTTACATTGGGTGCATGTGGTAGTATTTTAGTCCCCAACATAAAGATAGTTTGTAGTTCAGAGGTGCTAAAAAATGGGATTAAAAGTTCCAACAGAGGCAACATAATGTGAGTAACATTGTGTCCTTGACAGCAAATTTGTCATATTATCAAACATATATTTTTTGATATTACTATGTCTATGGTATCTATTTAGGTAGCATAATATCTAACTTTTCAGTTTTTTTTCATAAACTTAACTTGTTGGTAATTGTGCCACAATATGTTTGGTGATCACAGTATGCCCAAATCTGGACATGTTTAAGTTTGGCTACCACATTTATGTCCTTGATTTTCTAGCCCATTTTTTTGCACAACTATATTACCCTCATAGGAAAAGACAGAAATCACTTAATTTTCAGAAAGTGAATAATACTTTATTTACAAGGGTTTTTTCCACAGGATGTCACGTGAGTAATTCAGACTACACAGGACGTCACGCGAGTAACACAGACACAACACAAGAAGTCACATGAGTAACATGGACACCAGAACAGTAGTATCAGTATCATACCAAGTGTCTCACTAAGTCATAGCAAAAGTAATTGCTAATGTTCAACCAAACAAATGATTGTCATACTATGGATATTTGGTATAACATTTTTTGAACATTTTGAAGATTGTACTGTAGTCACAACATTATATTAACTTAAGATATTCACAAATGTTTTATGTTACACTGTAGTATGGACTGAATCTCACTTGGTCTATCTATTACATATACCAGCTGGTCCCAAGTCTACAATAAGAGAGAGGGAAACCAACTATATCTTTATGAGATGAATGGGATGTTTGGGATTAATGCATGCCCTTGCTGCTTGTGATATTCAAGGCTGAAGGCAAAACACTGAAAGTGTATTAGAGACTTATAACATGGGGTAGACAAAGGCAGGTGAGTGGTAAACAACCATCAGGTGACCATTGCTTACTCAACAAATATATGACAGCTAGTGGTGAACCATCTCTCTGAGAGATCAGCCTGTGTTTCTGTTCTGATCTTTTTATAGTGCAAAATTGCAGTCTGTGGAGCAGCCATTACTATCCCTGCTTAGTAAGTGAGAGCCAAGGCCTGCCGTGTAGTCCCAGGCAGTGCAGCAACAGTAGCTGTAGTGTTCAAAGTTTGTAGTCTTGCTTCTTACCCAAGATTGTTCCCAGAGTGAAGTGTGTGGTCCCCGTGGTCATTTTTCTGTTGCACAGCCAGATTGACAGGTAAATCCCATAGTTGTGGCATAAAGTCAAATGGAACAGTGTGAAGAGAGGGAGACACCCCCAATGATGTCATGATCTGAAAGTGAGCTTTATGCTGGTGGACAGAGAAACAGAGTTCCAGAAAGACCTGCAAGCTCTGAGTCCCATTAGTTGCCATTTCTTAATTGGTAGAATATAGTCTGGTAGACTGTGTGACTACACTGCTGGGGAAAATGTTTTCTTGCTTGCCATGCATTAATGTAACCACAGACAGAGAGACAGAGCAGCTAAGCCAGTGGAGGTATAGACACCGTGTCTGTAAATACCCAGAGGTAACTCCATATTTTACACTTCAGAGCTACTGTGTTGTCTCAGAAGGATATCATGCACAACAAATGTCAGAGAAAGCACAGTAACACTTTCCTTCTGACATCTGTATGTGCATGACAGCCTTTTGTTGGGGACTATTTTTAGGCAGCAGAATACAGTAATTTGCTTGTCTTTTATAAAAGGAGAAAAACATTTATATTGCTTTCTCCTTGTTTTGTAGTGCACCCTCTGTTATAAATGTAATAGCCCACCCAGGGTGTGCATTATTGAGATTAAGCAACACACTGGTGTTGTGGAGGACACTCAGCCAGCAGCCTGTGCTCACAATGCACCTGGGGTATTGATTAATCCCTAATAACTGCACACCCTGGAGTGGTTTATCTTACTAATAGAACTATGCCCTTGAGTGGGCTGCTTCAATCTTAAAATGTGTTTTAAGAAATGAAATGAAATTAAAAACTGACTCAGGGCCAGATCTTCAAAAGCTTGCCCATGTGCAATTTCTAGTTTTTCTGCACAAACCCATATTTGCGCAGATGTCCATATTCCAAAGCTCCTGTTATGGGCAAACAAGGTTTGTGCCCAGGAGATTTTCTGAGGTTGGCACAATACAAATGGAAAGTCATGTACCTGAAATCTGGTGAAGTCCTGTAATCACAGAGTGCAAGGTAATTTTGCATGGTCCCCTTATGGTGCAGATATACACAATTATCCCTGTTACTAATGATGCCATCTCACAGATCACAGCCACAACTGAAGACACAGCTCCTTCCTGTTGTCAAATGGACCCTCCATGGTACCGTCGCTCACTGTGTCCACAGCATGGTCCTGCAGGCATATGGCAACCAGTGCATTTTGGGAGAGGTGCACTTTAGGTTTCTTCAGCTATAGTAGTACTGTCAGTAATTGTTTGATATGCCATGCTAGCCCTCAGCCTATCATGCAGCACATGGCACACCAAACAATTACTGTGATTCACTGCAACGGCAAAGTAAGCCTAAAAGTGCACAAAAAAAACGGAACAAAAACAAAAATACAGAACAAAAGGTAACACTTTAACAGTCACTGACAGCAATCATCCCAGTAAGGAAAAAACAGTATTTTTCTTCACTTGTACTGCCATGGAAGCCATTTAAGGCATACCATGTGGCACACAGCCCAGTTACTGAGATACACTGCAACAGCAGCCAAATTAGCCTAAAACTGCACAAAAACAATGCAATGAACAGGGTTGATGTTTTGGTGAATGCGTCCTGGTTACCATCAATTACAATCATTTTACATCCATTTTTGGTGTTTGTGCCCTTTTAGGCTCATTTTACTGTTGCAGTGAATCTCAGTAATTGTTTAATGTGCCATGCTAGACTCTTGGCCTAACATGCAGCACAACACACCTAATGATCACAAAACATATTGCTGAAATGTAAATGGTTCTGTGCTGGCGTTTGGGTGCTCAGTGTTGAGTCTGTGGATGCAATATGTTTTTTTTTAAAGTTGCCATCTTATAGACTCCTGTGGACCTGAGAAATTTGTGGATTACCCAACGCTTTGTTTACTGCTGCTGTTATTTGCTTTTCTGCTGCTAAATGGCTTCGATGCACTTGCACATAAAATAAATAAGCACTGTGAGTACGTTTGGAGTGCTGACCGTTTTTCTGTTCTACAGAAGTGTTTTTACAAAAATAAATATATTAACCAGGATTTCTTTTTAAGTTCAGCAGATAAGCAGGTAGTTTAAAAGTAGTTCTGGTGTTCTGATGCCTCCAACACAATATAAGTCCCTAAAGAGATCAGGTCTACACAAACTGAGCACCTGCAGAGACCCGGTCCTATTCATTTACTCCCCAATACAACATGTATTTTATTTCTCATTACAGAACTTCCAAATTGCAGATATGGTGTTCTGATGCCTAATAAAATGAACCCCAGCACTAACCAGGTCCAATTGATATACTCCCCAAAACTGCAGTTTTTTTGCCCAGTACAGAACAAACTATTTAGCAGCAGTAACATTAAAGGTGGCCCGATAGAGAATAGGATCACACAAAATGCCCCCCCCACGGGGACCAGGCCACACAGAATGATCCCCATGCAGAGACTTGGTCTTCAGAATAGGTAAATATGTGTAACCATTTAATCTAGAAAACCTGCAGTTGTTCAACTTTAAAATGCTTTATAATCAACTCTCTCTACCCCTACCCCACCCTTCATACCCTGATCTCAGCATCTTGGGACCTTAAGGCAAGGTCCGACTACATGTCTCTGTGTTTCCCAAAAAGCAAATGTGTACCTTTACAATCTGCAGACATCTGACACACCAGGGAACAAAAGAGCACCTGAGATGCAGAGAGAATAGCCCACTGTAGTGCCCGTAACATGCATAATTCCAAACTTCAGGAGGACAACATGTATTGTCCAGAATGTAGGTGGCAGTACAAAGATAACAGACCCACCAGGTCCACAGCTTTAAAGAGCCATGGGGTAATGACTGAAGGTGTCAGCATGCATTTCTGGTTCTGAACATTCTGGGCCGGTGGAGGAACCAATAGTAACTTGGGTAACAAAAGGACTAGAAAATAACACGCCATGGAAAAAGGGAATTTTCTAAATAAATGAGTTATAACAAACTGCAAGGTTTTGGCAGCATGTCAGTAACAAAAAGAAGGTCACCAGACACAATAATGCTTTTGGAACACAGTTCATGCAAATTAAAAGCACAGTCTGCTTAGGATGAGGTACTAGATGGACACTACATGTAATGAACGTTACAGCTGTATAAAATTATTAAATAAAAGGGAAAAACTTTTATTCTGTACAGGGAGTTCTTGGGGGAGGCTTAAATGAAGTAATTAGATAACACATTAACAACAGTTGGGTTTCTAAGGCACAATAAAGGGCTGTATTTAAATACTTAAATTGGGAATGGAAGCAATGTCACAAAATGGAACCTTATTTGAAGGGGTAAATCGATGTTTGTGATAAAACTGAAAGAGCACAGTGGAACCAAACTGGGCCATGTTATGTTTAATATCTCTCCTAATGTGGGACTACAAATTAGGTGTGTCATGTGAACCTTTTAACAATTCAGCAAAAGGTTACAGGGTGTCAATGTGCAGTAGGTATGAGTCTCTCGAATACTGTATTCATGCCTATATTATATTATATTATATTATATTATTTATTTAACTTCTAGGAAAGTACCTATGAGCCAGAGGCTCATTTACAGAGGTTCCACATCATAACAAACAGCAATGGTACAAATACAAATATAGAGGTTCCACGTCATAACAATCCACAATGGTACAATTACAATAATGGAGCCATGTTACATACAGGGTAAAGATATCACATAAAAAATACTTATAAAATGCAAAAAATACATAATCAGGTTCATTTGGTACAGTTATACAATTATACAAATATAAACAGTTGCACTGCAGTGAAGGTATCACTCGTAGCATGCAGGATCTAGGACCCTAAGCACAGTTATGAAAATAATACAGTTAGCAAGATAGATTGTTTCAGGAAACAAGGTGACCATCAGACTAACTATTAAGTAAATAGGTAGATACCTATCTAGGTAGCCAGAATATGTTAGGGCAACAGTTCTATTGTCTGAAGTACTACTAAGAATAGACAGCAGGGAGGACCATGCTTCCAGGGGAAGAAGTGTGATGCAGAGTCCCACAAATGCAGACGGAGGTGGGAGACTTATCAGGTGGGGGAGTTGTACAAAAAGTATTCAGAGGGAGGTGGGAGGCTTCTCATGATAGGGTAAAGGGAGGGCAATACAGGGAGGAGGAGGGGCTATGGGTGGAGGAGTGAGATAGGTGAGGGGAGCTGGGAAAAGACTGGGGCAGAGTGGGAGTTGGGGGGGGGAAGGGAAGGGAGAAAACCAAGGACAGGATAAAACAGGGAGAGGTAAACAGGGAGGGAGAGGATAGGGAGGTGGGATAAGGAAGATCACTAGGATGCAGGGCAGAGGGAGAGGGAGTTAGGAGAAATGGAAGGGAAAGGGAGAACCAGGGGGGTAGAACAGAAAGTAAGGGGGGGTAACAAATCCAAGAGTAAAATGAAGTCAGTAGATGGATAAGGGAAGAATAGATGGGGGGGATCAGGTCCCACAATCACAGTTACTGTTTGAGGCTAGAACCATTAGGAGTTTTGATTTAAAAGGTCCTAGCTTTACTTCTTTCATGATGTCTATATCGAGCGCATTGAGCTCTAGTGGCACCTGATATTCTTAGGACCATTGTCCTTTTTGTAGTCCAACAGAAGGTGACACTAAGGGTCAAATTGTTTAGCCTCCTGGTGCTTCTGGAGGTGTTAGATCAGATAAGGAGACTTTTTAGGCCAGGAGTGGTAAGTCCAGGTGTAGATTTATTGGTGAGAAGACACACTTGATATTGAATGCAGCTATCAAGGTTGAGCCACCCCATCTGAGTGTGTAGTTCACAGGTGTGGGTGAGCTGGGGCACACCTAGAACTAGTCGACATGCTTTGTAAAGTATTGTTCTGATACATTTTAGGGAGGATTGAGAGGCAGCCCCATAGACTACTAGCCCGTAGTTGATCACTGAGAACACTGAGTTATTGACAGCTGTTTTTAATGCTTCAGTAGTAAGACATTGTTGGTGTCTATACAGTAGTCCCAGTTTTGTGTTAGCTGACCTTGCGTCTAAGTGAATATGGTGGCTGAATGAAAGGGTGCAGTCTAAAGTCACACCAAAGTATTTAAAAGTTTGGACCATTTCAAGGGAGGGGAGTTCTGGTTGTTAAGACTGTGAAGGTGGTGGGTCTAGTGTTTGTTATGGGATGATGTGAACAACATGTGTTTTTTTTTGTAATTAAGGAGTAATTTGGATTGGAGGCACCAATGTTCTACTGGGGTGAAGTTAGACTGCATTTGCTTTTCAAACATAGTGGGGTTGGCATTGCAGGAATATAGGACTGCATCATCTGCATAAAGCAGGACATGTATGTTTACTGATTATGGGAGGTTGTTTAGAAATAAACAAAACAGTAGGGTGCCAAGGATAGCGCCTTGGGGGAACTTGGTGGTGACACAATGGTTTTCTGAGAGGGTATCTTGTATTTTCACTTTTTGGACCCTTCCATTGAGGTAGCTCCTGAACCAGGCTATCGATTCAGTGGAGAGGCTGGTATGGGAAAGTTGGTCCAGGAGCAGATTATTGTTTACAGTATCAAAGGCCTTGGCGAGGTCAATGTACTTTGCCCCCACCAGGAGCTCTCTGTCCAAGGCATTGAGAATAAAGCTGGTAAACTCAACTAGAGCGGTTGTAGTGCTGTGTTGTTTATGAAAGCTGTGTTGTTGCCCGCATTACAGATATTCTGTCAGCTGGTCAGAGACGATGTGCTCCAATGCCTTTGAGAGAGGAGGAAAAATTGATATAGGATGGTAGTTTGTATGGTTGGCTCTGTCCCCACTTTTGTGGACAGATGTGACCACTGCCACCTACCAGATCTTTGTGAATTTGCCAGATATCAGGGAAAGATTTAGAATGTTAGCGAGAGGAGTGAGAATTGTGTCTAGGGTGAGTCTAACTAGCTTGAGGTCAAGCTGATCACTACTGGCAATGGATTTACCAAGTGCTTTTAGAAAGTGTTTTTTAGCCTCATGAGGGTGAGAACTCTGAGGTAGAAGGCAGGTGGGAGTTTGATTGGGTGCCAGGGTTTTGTAGGGGATAGATATCAGATGGGGTTGGTGGCAGTACGCCGCAGAGGTTGGTAAATGCCTTGTTGAAAATATTGGCTATTTGACTGTGATCCTGTGTGGGATTACCCTCATGGTTCAAAAAGGTAGGAGGGGTTTTATTAGGTTTGCCGGACAGATTCTTGATGTTCTCCCAGAACCGACAGCTGTCACCCCAGGACTTTGTCAGCTCACTTTTAAAGTGATAGCTTTTGGCCTTATGTATAGCCCAGGTGCACTTATTGCAGGCAGTTCTATAGCTCTGGTAGTCTGCCAGGCAGCCTGAGTTTCTAACTTTGCACCACAGCTCATCTCTGTGTTTCTTGAGGTCTAGTAGTTGTGGTGTGATCCAGGGGCTGTTGTAGTCACAAATCTTACATTTAGAGCAGAGGCATGGATATTACACGCTTCATTGAAATTGTATATGAAGCTTTCTAGGGCAGATTGATGTCAGTACTGGAGTCAAGAAATCTCCAGTCTTGGAGGCTGAGGTGTGCTCTAAGAGCTTCCAGTTTACCTTTCTTCAGGAGTCTGGTATTGACAATTTTGGCTGGTACCTTTGGGGCCTCATTTGACCATTTGTAGATGATAGGGAATGGTCACTGAGAGAGTCTGGGAGAACTGAAGTGGAGGATATTCTGGCAGGATGGTTTGTGACCAGCCAGTCAATGATTGTACTTATGCCTGCCTGGTAGTTAAGGCATGTCGGAGAGTCTATCAGTTGCACAAGATTGAGTGAGAATAACGAGTTCTTATAGAGGCCAGCATCTGGGGAGGACCAGTTTATATTAAAGTCGCCAAACATTATCAGCTTAGCATTTTGGCTCCGAACTGAGAGGTAGTCAATGACAGATTTAAAGCCAGCAGCTTGTTCCTTCAGATTAAATTTATTTGGAGGGAAAAAAAACAAGCTTAATTTACAGAAATTTAGATTACCTAAAACACATGCAGACTAGCTGTTCCTAATTTTAAAAATTATTATCTCGCTGCACAGATATCCCAAATTTCAGACTGGTTTCAAGGTAAACCTACTAGCAGTCAATACATCGAGCAACGCTTCCATAAATACCCAGTCTGAAAAAGTATTCTACTGTACATACCCAGTATTACACTAAAGGTAAGCCCCTCCATTCTAGATCAACAGCATCACGTACTACCTGGCACTGCTGAAAACAAACCCACGGGACTATTATCTGGAATGAACCCCTTTAACACTATACTTCCATTTATTGTAGCTTCAGATTCCTCCCATCAGTCTCCGTCCCAGACTTTGAAATATAAGACCTATTTGAGGACAAAAATATGTTGTCTTTTAATCAAATCCCAGATAAATATAATCTATATGTCCTATATGCTGGGCCATTGGAGATCTTAGGGCTCAGCTCTGGGCAGCATGGGCAGAGATTGCATGCCTCAAATTTCATATTCAAGAGGAAATACATTATAAGAACCATCCGCCATTTCCCCAACATCCAACAGAAGAACCTCGACCGCAGAGGGTAGTTGGTCCAGGAGGTTGGCAGGTGGTTAGGTGGGGCAAATCCGGTGCCCCATCACTCTTTGCTCTCCAACATATTACCTCCAAAAACCATATAAACACTACAAACAGGTATCTGCCTTTATCTCCAAAATCAAACAAAGGGGTAGAGGAGACTGCAGAGCAAGACACTGCAGCACAGGAGCTAGCACAACAAAACTCACCCAAATTAGGAACCAAAACAAAAAAAGCAAAAAGGAAATCCCAAAAACTTCTGATCATAGGAGACTCCATGATTTGGGGAGTTGATACCCATCTTCAGCCAGAGGTAATGGTCAGATGTCTCCAAGGTACATCAGCGTGGAGAGACACTGACCGCATTGCTAAAATTGTTCACAAAGCAGGAGAAAACATTGATGTCCTGGTACACATAGGGACTAATGATCTTGCCAGCCGGTCAGTTGTTGAGACCAAGGAACACCTGACCAGGTTGGGTGACAAACTATCATCCATTTCATCCGACATCTCCTTCTCCGAGATCCTGCCAGTCTGGGAGAGGGGGGCAGATGGACGGAAGGTCAGAGAAGGAGAGATAGGAGAGCTAAACATGTGGCTCAAGGGCTGGTGCCAGGAAAAAGGACATTGATTTATAGGGAACTGGCAACAGTTCTGGGAGCTCAAGTTCTTTAAATTTGATGGACTGCATCTGACTAAGGAGGGAGTCAGTGCATTGGGGCAGAAGTTTGACGTCTTTGCAGAATATTTAAACTAGCAAATGGGAGGGTGTAGCACCCCATACGTCGAATGGAACACCTCCCCTCAGGTAGTGGTCAAACAGGATTCAGCATGTTTGCAGTTCATTTGCATCACCAGGTAAGAAAAAGGTCTGTCTCTCCACACGATGCACAGGGAAATGCCAAACCTCACCCAACAACTAACACACTGAAATCTGACCAATGGAAAATCATGTACACAGATGCTCACAGCCTGGGAAATAAGATCCCAGACCTGCAGGCAATAATGTCAGAGGCTAAACTGGACATAGTAGCAATTAGTGAGATGTGGTTTACCAGTAACCACACTTGGGAGACTTCAGTACCTGGGTGTGTACTGTTCAGAAGAGACTGAGGTGCAAAAAGGGGGGGGTGGAGTGGCCCTATATGTCAATAAAAATATCAAAGCTACAGAAATTCAGAATACACATAAGGAGCCAGAAAAACTGTGAGTCACCCTGGAAACAGGAAATGGGACAGCCATAAGAACTGGGGTTGTCTACAGGCACCCAGATCAGGGGGAGGACATAGACACATTACTGTTAGAAGATATACAAAACTTGACAGCTAAAGGAGAGGTTCTGAAAATGGGAGACTTCAACATGCTGGATACAGATTGGTCAATACCAGCAGGAACATTTGCCAGAACTAGACACATGGTGGATTCCCTGCAGGGGGAGGACCTCAAACAACTGGTACAACAACCCACAAGAGACAAGGCTATCCTAGATCTAGTACTGACTAACAGGGAAGGGATCACAGATCTCCAGGTAGAAGGTCACCTGGGGGCCAGTGACCATCACATGGTATGGTTCAATTTGACCACTACATCTAAATCATCCCATTCCAAGGCAAAAATATGGGACTTCAGAGGAGCTGACTTTGATAAGATGGTCAACAGAGTTAAGCTAGCCCTGGTAAAAAGAAACACAGGTGAGGGGGTATAGGCAAAGTGGGCAAGCATTAAGGATGCAATACTTGAAGCAACATCCCATTGTGTTAGACAGAAAAGGAAGTGCAAACGATGAAGGAAATCACTTTGGTTCTTAAATACAGTAGCAGAAAAGGTCAGAGCCAAAAGGCTTGCCTTCAGGAAATAAAAGGGAACACAGCGGGATGAAGATAGGGAGGCATACCAAACTGCCCTAAGGGAAGCAGGGAAGGCAGTAAGGCAGGCAAAGTCCCAAACTGAGGAAACACTAGCACAAACAGTAAAAGAAGGTGACAACACTTTCTATAGATACATTAGTGAAAGGAGAAAGTCTAGAGGGGGTATTGCTAAGCTCAAAGGAGAAAAGGGGGCATGTGAGGAGGAGGACCCTGTAAAAGCATATATCCTAAATATATACTTTTGTTCAGCATTTACTGAAGAGAAGGTAGGGCAAGGCCCACAGCTCAGCACCATGGATACAGGGGGGAAAGAGGTGAGCCCTACTCCCTTCACAAAAGAAAGTGTTCTACAAGAGCTCGCTAAGCTCAGGGTGGACAAGGCAATGAGACCTGAAGGCATACATCCTAGGGTACTTAAGGAGCTAAGGGTTGAACTAGCAGAGCCATTAGCAGAACTGTTTAGTGAGTCTCTGAGCACAGGACAGGTTCCAGAAGACTGGAGAAGGGCTCATGTGATCTCACTCCACAAGAGTGGTGGCAGGGAGGAGGCAGGGAACTATAGACCAGTCAGTTTTACCTCAGTAGTGGGCAAGATTATGGAGGCACTCCTTAAGGAAAGGATAGTGCAGCACCTGGAATCCATAGGGGCACAGGATCCAAGACAACATGGGTTTACAAAGGAAGGTCCTGTCAAACTAATCTCATAGATTTCTTTGACTGGGTAACCAGAGTGGTGGACCAAGGGGGAGCAGTTGATGTCACCTACCTTGACTTCAGCAAAGCTTTCAACACTGTTCCACATAGAAGATTGATAAATAAGGTGGGTAGACTCGGGGTGGGTCAGAAGTTGGTCAACTGGGTGGCAAACTGGTTGACGGGCAGAAAACAGAGAGTGGTGGTAAATGGTATACATTCAGAAGAGATGCAA
Source organism: Neoceratodus forsteri (assembly GCA_016271365.2). Classification (NCBI taxonomy): domain Eukaryota; kingdom Metazoa; phylum Chordata; order Ceratodontiformes; family Ceratodontidae; genus Neoceratodus; species Neoceratodus forsteri. The sequence continues at coordinate 356,152,648 of CM028136.1, read as the reverse complement.
GTTACAAGAGTGGTACCTCAGGGATCAGTCCTGGGGCCAGTCCTCTTCAATATCTTCATTAGTGACATTGCAGATGGACTAGAGGGTAAGGCTTGTCTGTTTGCAGATGACACCAAGATCTGCAACAGCGTAGATGATCCAGATGGGGTGGGCAGAATGAGAAGAGATCTGGAAAACTAGCAAAATGGTCAGAAGAGTGGCAACTGGGATTTAATTCAAAGAAGTGCAAGATCATGCACATAGGGAAAAGAAACCCTGAAGCCACTTGTAGGCTGGGAGGAAAGTTGCTGGCAGTCACAAAGGAATAAAGAAACTTGGGCATCATCATCACCAATGACCTGAAATCATCCAAGCAGACCTCTAAAGCAGTAGGTAAGGCTAGGGGGATGTTAGGGTACATTAGTAGGGGTATCACAAGTCGTAAGAGGAAGGTAAGAATCCCTCTTTACAAGACACTGGTTAGGCCCCATCTGGAGTACTGCGTGCAGTACTGGAGGCCAACCTTCACAAGGACATTAACCAAATTGAGGCAGTCCAGAGAAGGACAACCAAAATTGTGCCATGACTGCATCAGAAGATATATGAGGACAGATTAACAGAGCTCAATATGTATACCCTTGAGCAAAGGAGGGAGAGAGGGGGGATATGATCGAAACATTCAAACACCTTAAGGGCATTAACAAGATGAAAGAGTCTAACATGTTTAAATATAAGAAAAATAGCAGGACAAGAGGACACAGCATGAGATTAGAGGGAGGCCGATTAAGGGGGAATGTGAGGAAATTATTTTTCACAGAAAGAGTGGTGGATGCATGGAATGGCCTACATCAGGAAGTGGTGGCCATGAATACAGTGCAGGGCTTCAAACAGGCATGGGATAGGGATAAGGGAGCAATACAGATGAGTATGAATAGATAGGCCACTGACAGAGCAAAGGCCGATGGCACATTTATAAGGTAGAAAAAGAAATGGGCAGACTGGATGGGCCTTGCGGTCCTTATCTGCCTTCAACCTCTATGTTTACCGGACAACCACTGTTTTCAGTATTTGCAAATCCGAGACTATATTACAAAGACCAACTTCTCCCGTGTATACTCTCCGGTTGAGTACATTTTGTTAAACCAAAATCCTAACTCCAAACCTTTATCTGCAATCTACAAAATACTACAAGACTTAATATCTTTTAATCTTAAGGGTTTTAAAGCAAAGTTGGTACAACATCTCGAGATGGAATTCACTCAGGCTGATTGGGATAGAATTACTTTATATGCTCATAAGAAATTCTTCTCTACTAAACATCAACAGATTCAATTCAACATTCTCCATAGAAAATACTTGACATCAGCCAGATTACTGTACAAAAGTCTAACCCCAATTTGGAGGAAAAGTGCCCTAGATGTCAAGGTAATCAGGGATCCCTTATTTATATGTTTTAACTTGTAAAAAACTAACAGCATTTTAGGACTATTTTTGAGATTTTAGAGCGTGCCACCAGTATCAAATTAAAAATGGATCTTTCTACAATTCTTTGAGGCCATAAACTAAACTACCATAATGCCATGGATCCTCATCATAAACTTATTTCGTTAGCATTTGTACTTGCTAAGAAATGCATTTTGATGGCCTGGAAGGATAGTAGTCCTCTTTCATCAATAACCTGGTTTAAGTTGATGGTGAATTTGTATTGTTTAGAGCAAATTCATTATTTCATGAAAGAACAAATTGAAAAATTCCTTGCCATTTGGGATCCATTGACAAGGTTGCTTTGACATGTAATGTTTCTTGACCCAGCTGTTCAGACCTTTCTTTTGTATGTGATTTCAGATATAGGGCTCAGGCTGTCAACTTACTGATAAAAAATCTATTTCATGCCAATACGATAAGAGATTTCATTTTTTTTTTTATTTTATTTATTGATACAATCGGATTACAGACCTTTGAGTCAGGGACTCATTTCCAAAAGCTGCTCATCAAGCAACAACAGATTAAACAAACATAGACAATGGAAAGAATCAGCATCATACATATCATACATAGGACTACTACTATAGTGTGAAACACAGGGATAAAATATATACAAACCATTGCATTGTGTGTCCGAAAACAGCGGGACCTATACAATTTGGTAGCTAAACACTACTACAGTTGCAGAAGTGTGAGGACCTATACAAGGTGGTAGCTAATACAGTGCATATACTATACAAGGTGGTAGCTAATGACATTGCAGAAACTATACAGAGTACTGGCTGAGAACAGTGCAGGTACAAAAATATTGGAAACTACCATAGTTGTGAGACATACTAGGTGAGATAGCGAGTGCAGTGGGGAAAGAAAAAATGGGGCTTACAGAGCAGGAAGGGTAAGCCAAGCGGGAAAGAAATGGGTGGTCAGTGCACAGTGGATTGCAGAGACGTCTGAGGAGACCTTGTCAATGTGGGTGATCTTGGCTGAAGTGTACAGCCAGGAGTGGGTTAGGTTTTATGGAGGCCACCAAGGACTAGTGCTGCTAGCCTATACTGGGCAAGTGCAGGTGTGGATGGCAATGAAGTAGGCCTGGTACTGGACCCTCTCATTAAAGTTAAGTATCTGGGAAAGGGAGTAGAGTGTGCACGTGTGAGTTGTGTGGTCTGCAGCAGTTAAGAGCCTGCAGGCTTTGTTAAGGACCACTTTTATTTTACCGATGGCTGTGGCATCAGCAGCAGCATAGACAAGCAGCCCATAGTCAATAAGGGACATGACTGAGGAGGTAAAGGCTAGTCTGAGGGATTCTGGTGGAAGACAATCCTTGTGGTGATACAGTAGGCCAATACGTGTATTGGCAGTGGAGGTAAGGGCATTGATGTGTCCGTGGAATGTGAGGGCAATGTCAAAGGTAACTCCTAGGTATTTGTAGGATGTGTCCTGCTCCAGTGTGCATAGTGATTTTGACTGGATCTGCAGCTGGGTATTTCTAAGCTTACTCTTGTGATGGGCAAATAGGAGGGTCTTTGTTTGTTTTTTAAGTTCAAGATCAGCCTATGTTCCGTGAACCTGTGTTCCACTTGGGTGAAAGCATTCTGTAGGGAGGCCTGCAGTTCAGCGGGGCTGGTGTGGGAGGCACAGATGACAGCATCACCTGTATATTGGAGAAGTTTCTCGGTGCATGCAGTGGGGACTCTGTTTATGAATAGGCTAAATAGCAGTGGCTCTAAGATGGATCCCTGAGGAAACCCAGAGCAGATAGGGTGCAGGCAGGAGACTGTATTATTTATTCATATCCACTGAGCCCTGTCTGCCCGGTAGCTGGCAAACCAATTCAGAAGTCCTTGGGAGAAACCAAGGTGGTGGAGGGATTTTAGCAGGAGTGAGTGACTGACCGTATCAAAGGCCATGGATAGGTCTATGAACACGGCCCCTGCAGCATGGCCATTGTCGAGAGCAGAGTGTAAGTGGTTCAAAAACTCAAGAAGAGCCATGGTGATGCTGTGCCCAGCATGAAACCCATGATGCTCTTTACAAATAAGGTAGTGGGTTCCCAGGTATTCTGTTAGCTGATCAGCCACGATTCTTTCCAGCACTTTAGACAGCGGGGGAAGGATGGAGATTGGTCGGTAGTTTCCAGGCGTTAGGGGGTCACCTCCTTTGTGGATGAGTGTGATGACTGCATTCTTCCAGGCCATTGGGAACTGGCCTTCTGCTGTGTTTTTAAGTACATGATTTTTGGCTTATCAAAACTTTTGTTACATCTTGTTGTTGGATGTTTGTATTAGATCTTTTTCTCAATAAGGGATTAAAAAAAAGGAAAAACATTTTAGTTTGCATGCCATGCTGATCCTGAAAAAGGACCTTTTGTCCAGTGCTCTATGCCTGGTTAACAAATTCAAATAAACAAACAATTATATAATGGCTTTAAAAACACTGCATGCTGGTTGGCTGGCTGGCACGATTTACAACACTGAAATTGTAGTATGACCCCACGGGAATACGTGACAGCCATCCAGCCAGCCCGAAAAATTATTTTTCCTTTTTTAACCACAAAAATAACACCAAGGGAAGCATTGTATAATTGCAATATCCCACATGAGTGTGTGGGTAATGCCAGGGTTTAACCACTTCTGGTGTGTTTTCTCACTTGGCCTGCACCTCGAAAGAAAACCACACCAGATGGGTAAATGTGGACATCACCCACACCCTCTTGTGCTATATTGCTTAAGTACATATCTACAGTAAAAGGTGGTAGATAGACTGTGCGGTCCTCTTACTTAATTACAAAACCTTGAATGAGTTCAACCCCCATATATCTTCAGTCTCCTGACTCCAGTACAGGCCAGCCAGAATGACAAGGTCCTTAGGTCAGGGCTACTGTTGATGCCTCCATCAAGATTAAAATCCGCTGGAAATTGGGCCTTTGTGATAGCTAAACCTGCCTTCTGGATCTTCCTTCCTCTCTCTGGATTTTCCCTTTTTCTGGGCTTCTTTAAGTTTAAATTAAGGAAATATTTGTTAGTGCTTGGTTTTCCAGAGTACCCATAATGAAATGCTAAAATTGGAATTTTATGCTATTTGAACTTATGCATTGTATCTTATCAAGGCACTCACTGTGCTGCATTGTTTGTATGCTTGTATGTATGTATGTTTGTATGTTTGACTGCAAACACATTTTTGTATGTGACACTTTCAGATTTTACACATTGATGCTTCTGCTCTTCTCCCCCAGCTGCCTTCCTATTCTGCATTCTTAAATTGTATTTCAGCACCTTGAGCTGTGGAAAGGCACGCTCAGATAACTAACAAACAAATGGACAAACTAAGTAACTAACTGTAGTCTGCTCCTTATGATACTGTATGTCTCAATGTGATCTAGCCATATTTAATGACAATTTTTTTTGCTGTTAATCTTCTTATTGTGATATTTTCAACAATTTAACCTGTACACACACATTTGTTTTTATATCACAAATAGCGTTGCAAATGGGACATGGAACAATTTTATACAAGCATCCAAACCTCATCATGATGATAAATACACTCATGACCACACTGTACCCTACTAATCAGCTGTAATAAACCATTGTTTAAATTCCATTAGACCCTCTCATACTGTAAGTCCAACTTAGGTATTGCCATTATCCCCCCCTTCCCCACAATTTCTCATTTTAAAAGTGACTGCTCACTCCCCTGATTCTCTTATTAGGAAATGGCATAGAGAGACGTACAGATAGGGTCCCATATTTTATAGTAGGCCTTCATTGAACATGCAGCTAGGTGAGACATTCACTCAAATGCAGCTAGCTGTCCACTACCTGCAGCCACTCTCTGAGGGTAAGTGTTTTACTGGGCCTCTATCTGCAAAGTAACATGCCTTTGCCAACCACACTGAGTGACACTACCACTACTGACTGCACCTTGAGAGAGTACTTAGAGATAGTTTGAGAGGTACAGTATGGACTGTAAAAAGAAAGGGTTCATCCAACTGGAGACTAAGACTCACCACACCAGAGCATAAATGGATAATCTCATCCACTAACAGTGGAATGAGGGACCAGAGAATAGGACTCAAGGTGCCTCTAACTGCCCTGTATCTCCAACATGTATCATTCAGCAGCCACCCTAATGGCTTTAAAATCCACAATAGTGCAGTACTAAATGTGTGGCATCTTGTTTTTGTATTAATCTGCTTTTTCCATCTCTGCATGGGACATGAGCTTCATGCCAGCAAACTGATTAGGCCTCATCTGAAATGTGAAGTTACAACTCCTCCTGCAATTTTTGCCTTGGGGACACAATTAGGCCTAGCAATAAGGCTCTAATATGAACATATGAAAATTGCCCGAAGAAAAAAGCCTTAGCGGTCTACCAAGTCTGCTTGATTGTGCAGCTCAGTCTATTTTACTGGAGCTGCCCCACCCTCCTCTTGCCTCCAAGAGTGATCCTCCCTCTTTCCCGTCCCCTCCTCCCTCTCATTTTTACCTTTTCCCACCCCCTAAAACTTCCCACTGTTTCCAAAGATATCACCCTTTAGTCAGTTCATTCCACTTTGACACCACCCTTTCTGTGAAAAAGTGCCTCCACGTTTCTTTTTTTAAAATCTGCCCCCCACAAGTTTCAAACTGTGGCCCCTAGTTGTCCCCACCATTTTTAAATTGAAAATGCCCTCTACTACAACTCTGTTTATACCCTTTAGATATTTGAATATTCCTATCATATCTCCCTTTCCCTTCTGTCCTCCAGTGAATACATATTAATTTCCCTTAACCTACCATCATATGGTTTGTCTTCCATGCTCTGGATCATCTTAGTTGCCCTACTCTCAACCACCTCATGTAGCTTTATATCCTTCTTCAAGTAAGGGCACCAGAACTGCACACAGTACTCCAAGTGCAGTCTAACCAATGACCTGTACAAGGGCAGAAAGACTTCCTCTCTCCTGGAGGTGATTCTCCTGGAGATGCATCCCAGCATGCTATGTGTTTTGGCTGCCGCTTTACAACACTGTGCAGAGTGTTTCATGTCACTCCTGACTATCACCCCTAGATCCTTTTTCTCCTTTGAGCTGGACACCTCTACCCCCTCCCAGCCAGTAGTTGGCCCCTGGGTTCCTAGTTCCCAGATGCATTACCTTGCACTTCTTGGTGGTAAACCCAAACTGCCAGATTCCAGACCATTTCTCAAACCTGGCCAGATCCTTCCTGAGTTCCTGTCTCCCCTCCTCTATGTCCACCCTCCCACATGTTTTAGTATTATCTGTGAAAAGACAGACCTTACTTTTCACACCTACTGCTATGTTGCCAATAAAGATGTTGAATAAAACTGGACCAAGTACTGATCCCTGTGGTACCAAACTGGTTAAAGGTCTAGGCTTGCATAGTTTACCCCCTACCATCACTGTCTGGTACCTTTCCTGCAGCCAGCTCCTGGCCTACCCCAGCATCTTAACCACCACTCCCAGGCTACTTAGTTTTCTAAGCAACTTACCATGCAGCATGGAGTGGAAGGCCTTATGGAAGTCCAGGTATAGTACATCCACTGCCTGGCTTTTGTCTAATGATCTTGTGACCCAGTCAAAAAAATTCTATCATGTTTGTTTGGCAGAATCTCCCCATGACAAAGTCATGCTGCCTATTGTTCTGGAGACTGTTAACCTTTAGAAAGTTTGCCAAACTTTCTTTTAGAATGTTCTCCATTAATTTATCAATAATGGATGTTAGACTCACCGTTCTATAGCTGCCAGGCTCATCTCTGAGACCACTCTTGTGGAGTGGCACCACATAAGCCATTCTCCAGTCCCGAGGCACATACCCCATTTATAGTCATGTGTTAAACAGATCCACCAGGGGGTGTTGCCAACACATCTGCCAGTTCTATCAGGACCCTCAGGGGTATGCCATCGAGGCCAGGTGCCTTGTCCTTCTGAAGGGACCTGAGACCTTTGAAAACCCTATTTATCTTGATGTCCCTATCTGTTTCACCTCCCCCCCATTCCTACCCCCATAATCTCCTGTGGCATAGGTCTGTCCATTTCCCTAGTGAATACAGAACCAAAGTACTCATTCAGTGCCTCAGCCTGTTCTTTATTGTTTTCTGCCCATTCCTCCTCCTTCTTTATCCAAACAATCCCTTCCTTAGCACTTTGTCGCTCCCTTATATTGCTGAAGAAGTCATTGTCCCCTTCCCTGATCCCCTGTGCTAGCATTAATTCCATTGCAGCTTTAGCCACTTGGAACACTCTCCCTGTCTCTTGAGATTTCTCTGAAAAAAAACTATCTGTTCTCCTCACTCATAGTACACTTACACTTCTGAAAGGCTTATACTTCTGAAAGGCTGCCCTCTTCTCCCTTAACCTTTACTGCCACTTCCTTGTTGAACCAGCCTGGTTTCTTAGTCTTGGACATCTAACTCTAGGTCTTCATGCAGTCTTTTGTGGCCTCATTCAGACCCAATTTAATGATGGACCATTTCTGCTCCACATCCGTCCCCAGTCTGATTTTTGCAAGATGCCCTACAAGTATAACCTTCATTCCTCTAAAGTCCTCTCTCTTGCAGTCTTCCACCTTTGTCTTGATCTTAGCAGATTCTTTACCCATACTGATGTAAAATAACACTGTATAGTGGTCACTACCCACAAGGGGTTCATCCACGGCTATCTCTCAGACATGATCTCTGTCTGTAAGCACCAGGTCCAGTATGGCACCATCCCTGATCATCTATGTGACCCTCTGCACCAGAAAACAGTCCTGGAAGGCTTCCAGGAGTACATTTTCCCTGGCAGAGGAGGTAGCTGGGGTACTCCATTCAATACCAGGCAGGTTTAAATCACCTGTTACGACAAGGTTTTCTCTACCTCCCATCTTACTGATCTGATTCCCCATCTCCCTATCCTTCTCCACATCCTGTGAGGGTGATCTGTGCATCACTACCAATTGAAGCCTTCTCCCTTTATTGTTCTGGAGTGTTACCCATAAGGCTTCTATTCCACCTCCCTCCTCCTCCCTGGTGCATATTATTCCTTTCATTATGACTAGGGCTACACCCCCTCCCCATTTCCCAGTCTTTCTGGTACAGTTTGTACCCAGGGGTCACAAGGTCCCAATCATGTATTGGTATGCCCATATCTCTGTAATGGCTACCATGTCACCATCCATCTGCCATTAGTGCCTGAAGATCTGCCATTTTATTTGCCAGACTCCTTGCATTCAAGGACACCACCTTCCAACTTGACCTCTGTACACTTTATTCCCTATCAACCCTTTATGACACCTCCCCTTCTGGGGTTCCACCCCTTCCCACTACCGTTACCCCTTCCCTCCACTCCAACTGATGATGTGATAGGGGGGTTGGTCTGATGGCTCCCTTTCCTGGTGTCTAGGAGTGAGGCACTACTTCCCCCCCCCCATCTTTAGTTTAAATTAAGATTAACTGCTAAATATTCCTCTAACTTAACCTTCAGTACCTTTGTGCTCTCTTTACTTAAATGCAGCCTTTTCCATGCATGCAGATCCTTATGCTAATGCTCTTATCTATCTAACCTTCTACCCATTCTCTGCACTTACCAATTGGAAAACTAGGTGGAAATACTCTCTGAATGGGATTTCACCAGATGTGTTAACTTGGAGACCTGCAGACTTCCAATTTTGAGATAGTTCCAGAAATCCCTCTTGGAGAGAGCAAATTTCTGTGAAAGAGAGAGAAAGAATGAGGTGAAGGAGTCTGTACCTTCTACATGTGGGGGGCATAGATGGAATACCTGGTCAATTCCCTTTGTTTTTATTCCAGTCAATCATCCTATACACAATTCTTTATTTCCTCATAATGTGGCAAACCATAATGACATAGGAGCTGTTCTTATGAACTTATTCAGTTTATACCAATAAGGTCTAGATATTGATAAAGTAGGGTGCACTTTCTGCACAGCATTCAGTTTATTATTTATACAAATAAGCGGGGAGGGATTCCCTGCTGCTACATCTTCTGTCTGCCTTCACTGAAGCAGTGAGCAGGATACAGGGGAGAACCACTGAAGTGTTTGGCTGCTTCTGAATACCATATGGTATCTCTGAAAGCAAAGGAAGCTCCACCCACCTGTGTGCCAATATGCTCAGATTTTAACCCTGCTATGTCTGGGAGGTTATTCTCCCACAGGAAGTTACCCACCAGTTTATCTGTTTTAGCAAACCAATGTGTTAAGATTTATATTTGTAGGTTAGTGAACTCTTTTTTAAATCAAGAGGCTGTGGTCATCTTGAATGCCTTTATTTCCTAGTCCGAGATGACAGGTGCCTCCACAGGGCTGCTTCCACATGGGCAGCCTCTATTAAGGGAGCCAGACTGAAGTGGCTAACTCTACAAATATGTTGGTGCAGATGAATCTCTAGGCTGTTTATACCTTGAGCTGCCCATTGCAGATCTTATTCTTGGAATGGAGCTGCAACACATTTTGAGCTGAGTGGCAGAATTAAAGTTTTGCTTTTGTTAATGTGAAGGCCCAATGCCAATGAAAGTGTATGCAATAAGTGGAGGATGGTATAACCTGCCCCTTGGGAATCAGCCAGTAAAATAAAAAGATGCATACACCATCATTCACAGGCCTAAAATTCCAGGGTGCTTCCTTAGGGGAATGCCAATGGCACAATGACCATTACAAACAGTAGAGGAGGGAGAGGGCTGAGTCATCAGTTTAGCAGTAGGGCTAGCACTCATGATGCCAGTGACCTGAGTTCAGAAGTAGGCCCAAGTTGTTGGAAGCTGGCCAGGGAAGATGTCTAAGCATCACAGAGGATGCTGTCCTCTTCTTGAGAGGAGAGCTCCATGAGCTCCACTGAGTTACTGCCACCTAGGTGTCAAGAAATGATGGTGCATGCAGTGCTGCAGTGGGGTGGGCAGGTACCTTCTGACAGGGACCTTGGCATGATTGTATGCTTATATTCACTCAGTTCTCACCTGTAAGGCATCCAAGGGGACTAGAAAATTAGGAAACCCTTCAACTGTGAGAGAATGACACTGCATCTCCTCACAGGCTCTATATCACTCACTGGGTGACTGACCAATCATCCGAGCAAAATTCCTTTTGGGCCTGACAAATCTGGGTGGCTCTACCACAAAGGGGAAACCATAAAGCACTTACAGGGTCAAATGGTAAGTCACAGAGACAGTGGCTGAAAGGGTAAATCCAGTAAATGGGGGGAATAAAGTACAATCGAGGACAGAAAGAGAGAGCGAGTGAGAGAGAGAGAGAGAGAGAGAGAGAGAGAGAGGTTTAAACCCCTGCCAGATGCCTTTCTATAGGGGAACTACTTTTGATAAGAACTGTTACTGAGTACCTTTGCCATTAAAATTCTATAAGGAGTACAGACCCATGTGGAAAAAGTTGATTCTGCCCCAACTGTATGCATATGGAAGAGGTTCCCCAAACTCCACAGAAACAAAACTTTCTCAAAAGCTACAGCAGCCACTGGAGTGATAATAGTGTGAACTCTATGAATTAGATTAAGCATTGATTGAAGGTGATCCAGTCATAGTCTGGGCTTCAAGCATGTTTGAGATAGACATAGGTGTGTTAAAGAAAACAAGCCAGGGGGAGGGAGGGTTGTCAGAGACCAGTTAGGGTCTGTTGTTAAAGATTAGTTGGGGAATATCTGGCCAGACTAAATGGGCAAAGCAGTCTTTTCTGCTGGCAAATTCTATGTTTCTATATTTCTCCAACCATGTAGCTTATGCTTTAGCCAACATTTTGGCATGTGCATTTATTATTGATATTGGTCTATAGCTCCAGGGATGTGTGGAGATTTTTACTGTTTTGGGAACAGTGGCTTACTTTCTATCTCATCGTGGGTGGGAGGGTGTGATGAAACAAAGCCTCCTGGAATACATGTAATGAGGGATACAGCACTTTAGCCAGGGTCTGGTAAAAGTCAACCAGTAGGCTGCCCCAAAAGGGCTTTATTAGCTTTCATTGCTAGAAGTGATGCCCTGTTTGGGATAGAAATTTGTAGAATGTGCAACCCCACAGGAGGAATTCACATGGAATGGCAATTCTGCTTCCAAGATACTTTTAAGAATTTCTTTTTCAAATCATGGAATACTGAAAGTTATTTCTACAGTATGTAAAATGTGGATTAATAATCCACATATTATGTAATCCATGGACTATTAAATGACCGTTTGTGGAAAATTAATGTGCAGTTTATGTAAACCACTGAATACTATTCAGCAGTTTATGTAACTTCCACTTTCAGATTTCCAGAATTCCACTTCTGATGGAATTCTGTAGAATCAGATAGAATTTTAAACATTTCTCAGAATTCTGATGGAAGCAGAATTTTAAAATTCTACAAAGCTCTATTTCAGGACCTTGACCAGTCTGTACCTTATTCAAGTCATGGAAGTGTTTGTTAGATCAGCATGAATAGTGACAGGCTAGAATGTTCAGATGTGTTGTATCCAGATCTGTTCCCAAATAATTCCCACACTACAGCAACCCAACTGTGTAGCCTGCCAGGAATTATTCCAAAAGCTATGCTTTAAACTGGATTTCAGTAGAGTGAACACAGTAAAAACAGAGTGGACACTTCAGGTTTGTGCAAGCTAAGAAATAGTGCATCCATCAGAGGCCATACACTTCAGCTGGAGGAGAGAAGGTTTAACAGTGACAGTAAGAAGTAATATTTCATGGAAAGGGTGGTGGATAAGTATAACAAACTTCCTGAGAGAGTTGTGGTGGCAAAGAAAATATTTGGGTTGAAAAGGAAGTTGAATGTACATAAAGTAGTTATCAGATGGAAAGAAGAGGGAGGGGAGGTGGAGACTGGGAGGGGAGACATACAAACAGAACATTTTGGGGCAGACTACATGGTATTCTCAGAGGTTTTTTATCCATCATGTTTTTATCTTTCTGTGGACTGATGTTGAACAGAGTTTCCTTTCTTCACTGTATCATGAATGGCTGACAAAGTAAAATGCAAATGTATCATAACTCAATAGCTCCAAACATAGCAGGCAGAAAATGTTTTTGTTTTTTTACAAGTGGTTAGTTGCTATGTTTCATTTCTGAAATACTGTATTTGCTTTTCTCCATTTGCTTCTTAGAAGGGTTTAAACCTGGTACTGTTAGTATTAGGTGGGATACAAAGAACAGTGCTTTACCTGGATGCTGACATATCTAGTTCTGTTAATCTTCATAACACATCAACATTGTGACCTTTATTAAATCTGGAATTATTAGATCCTGACAGAAAGACTTCAAAATCATGGCTATTTAACAATGAATTATTAGAAGATGAAGACTTTTATCGATTACATTATGAATGCCTCCCAAGAATACTGGTTTTATAACTATACTAGACAGCCCAATATTTCTAGTATCAGGGATCCATAAGAAGTCACACATCAAGGTGCAACAATTTCGTACCAAGCAAGCAAAAACAAAAAATACAAATTGATAGAAGAAAAGGAGAGGCTGGATCCACAAATGAAAGGGTTGGACAAATTGTTGTCACTAGACTGCAATAAATATTCACAGGAACGGAATGAAATATGTAGTATAAAACAAGTAATAGTAAATCAAGAAAATATTAATATAATTACAAAAATGAGATTACCAAATACTTATTGGGTGATGCATCTAGTAAAATTCTTGCTTCACAGTTGTGAAAAATTAAGGAGCATTATATGATTACACTTCTAGAGGACAATGATGGCAATAATATAACTGAGGACACTGTGATGAGAAAACTTTTTTGTGATATCTATGATGAGATTTACAAAAAAAAACAGACAACATATCCAGATGAACAAATGAAAAGTTTTATTCAGCAAGTAAATGCACACCTTTGGTCTGTGATTCAACTAATTTTACCTTAGCTGAACTTAAACAGACAATTAAGTCCATGCCCAAAAACAAAACACCGGGGGCCTGATATTCAAATACACGCAAAGTGGAGTGAAACAATTTGCGCTGCACCTTGCCATTGCCCAGGTTTCTGAAGATGCTATGTTCAGTTTAATAGTGCACTGGTGCTATTAGTTTGAATATAGGGCCATGTCAACCAAGTGTTAAGTCACTTAGTGATGCCTCAACAAGGTTCCCAAAGTATGCCACCAGAATGGATAGTGCTGGAGTGCTATTTACAATATTTAAAGCGACCCATGCAAATAAGTCCCTCTGGGCATGTAAGGTGCCATTATGGGCTCATTTGCAGGGGTAGCAAGGCAGGTTAGCTTTGTGCCACCCCCCCCAGTTGCCTTGTCCCAGACATGTAGATATCTCTGTTGGTAGTGGTGTCTCCCGCCCACCCCAATTGCCAGTCCCACCAGAAATAATATTATCCCTGGTGGTAGTGGTGTCCCTCCCCTTTCTCTGATTACCAGCCCTGCCATAAATAGCATTATCCCTGCTAGTAGTGTTCCCACCTGATCACCAGCCCAGCAATAAAAAAAAAAATCCTTCTTGCTGTCCAGTGGTCCCTCTATGGCACCAGGCATATCCCCCCCCCATTCACTGTAGCATTATCCTTGGTTCTCTGGGAGCATATGGTGACTGGCACAGCCTTCCTCATACCTCCTCAGCTGGCTGCTGTATGTGCAGATAAGGAGCGTGCCTCTTATTCATACGATATTTATACAATATAAAAAGTATTATTATAGGCAATGAAAAAAAAATTAAAAAAAGGATTGTGTTTGTAGACAATATATTGTCAATACTCCAAAATATTCAAGATTCATTACCACAGTTTTTAAAGGAGGTAGATTTGTTTTCTAAGGTGTCTGGTTACAGGTTAAATAGAAATAAGTCTTGTGATAATGCAAATAGCAAAAAAAAAAAAAAAAAACAACAACCCATGACTAATCTACAAGCCTTTGAAGTAGACTTAACAATTGAAAATAATATAAAATACTTTGGCATCACAATTGACAAATGAAAAACAAAAAATATTAAATTAAATTATGATAAGCCAAAACAGAAACCAGATTACTAGAAAATTGGAAAAATTGTCCTTTATCCTTATGTGGAAAAAGTCACACTATAAAAATGATGGTCATGCCAATTTATATATACATACTTAAAAATATTTTAGGACATCCTTCAAGGGCTTGGTACCAGGATATTAAAAGGAATTTTTCCAAATTCCAATTGAAAGGGGGAAAATCTTGCATAGCTTGAATGGTACTAATGACACACAATGATAAGTGGGGAATGGGATGTCCAAATCCCAAAATATATGGGACAGCTCAATCAGTGTGTTGGTTTTGGAAATAATCTTTCTTAGCCCAATTGGATACTAATTTATATCAAGAATTATATGATCTTGCACCAGCCCAATCGAGCTGAGGGTTGAGGCACTGGTCACCATACCTCATGCTACACTGGTGACCTGAGTTCAAGAACAAGCCTGGGATGTCAAGGGTCGGCAGGGGAGGGATAGGATTGAGCCTCCAGAGGATTGTTCTCCTATCCATGGGGAGGGTTTGAGGGATGCACTGCTCTGCAGTGGCCCTGATGGAGGTTGGGAGCCCTGCAAGTGCAGCATACTAGTGGGGGGGAGCATGGCAGACATCGGTATGCATGCCTCAGACATCATCGCACATCTGTGCTCCCATGGGGACAACCTAAGGAGGAAAAATGGCTGGGCACGACTGAGGCAGCTTGATGGCCACACTCTGAGCTACCCGGAGGACTGTCATGGAATCGTGCTGGGGGGTCTGGTTCCATCCTGGTGCAGAGTGGCACTGGGGAGACCCTCTGGTGGGTTGGTGCACGCACACTCATGCAAGTGAGCCTGCTGGTCTCCGGGCAGTCAGAGCCGGTGGCTGGATGCCCCCACCAGTTGAGCTGCAGAGAGGCGATAAAAAGAAGAAAGAATATAAAAAAAAGAATTATATGATCTCAGTAATCAGGTTAACAGTAAAACAAAAATCAAACTAAGTTCATTATCACTTGATCATGTTTTACATGATAGTGGAACCTCTTCTTTTTTGTTTCCTTAAAAGAAAGTATAAAGATTTGGTAAAAAAAAAAAAAAACACTAAGGAATTTCCATGGCTATATTTAAATAACTTTGACAGTAGGTATAGGGTTTAGATAATACTATTACAAATTTGTCTTTTTCTGAACAGTAATATAATTAAAAGGAAAGATTTAATCTATCACAACAGATTACTATAATTCCAAGAATTAGAACATAACATTTCTGGAGAAGAGAAATTCAGTTACTTCACCCATCATACGTTAATCTTAATTGACAAGAGTCTAGCATCATTGTGTTACCCAAAATAAATATAAATGACTGTGGTATAACTTTAAACATACAAGAACAGAGTATGAAAAATGGTACTGAGAAATTATTGGCCCGAATGTATAAAATCAGAATTTGGGAAAAAATAAGGACTTTAGAGTAAGGATTAATGAATCATGTATCAAAGAAAATAACTCAGTTTTTACTCAGCATCAATGGATAAACCTTTGAGTGAAAGCAAAGCCTATAACTCTGCAAAAAATAAAACAATCCAAAGGAAAATTGACAATGGAGACTACTACACTACTGCAAACATAACCAAAACGAATGTTCACTGCTCAAATGTATGTTGCCATAGCTGTGGTCAAGTGGGGAATCTACGCCATTGTTTTTGGAACTGTCCTAAATATATCCATGGTGACAACAGACCAAAACATTGCTGTAGCAGTTTTTGAGGACCCACTATGGGGGGTGGGCTATAGCCCGAGGTTCAATGTGGGGGAATAGCTCCTCCCACATTCCCTACAAAGGCCAGCCTCCAATGTCAGTTCTCCAATTAGTGCACTGTAAAAAAACACCCACCATCCACCCCTGCCTCCTCCATCTCTGGCACTCTTCTCACCCTTGGTGCTGGGCTTTCCATTCTCTACTCACTACCCAGCTTACCTACCAAGAGCAGGAACAGAGAAAAGCCAAAAGTAAACTACAGTTGCATAAGCACTACTAACCCAATACTCTATTCACCCAAACATCGAACCATGTGGTTATAACTTGTTTTTATTCAACAACACAGATGATTTAAAATTCATGAAAGGTAAAAAAAATGTTTTGCCTTGCTACAATCACAACTAAAAGACTTACCCTTAAAAAATGGAATTCATCCAACATTCCATAATTTGTAAAAGAATGGTGGTGTAATATATCAATAGAAATATTATGTTTTGAAAAACATTTATCATTGTATAGAAAGAGATAATGATGATATACATGGAAACAAATGGAAAGAAGGAGAACTGAGCTTACCATTGCAAAGGAAGATTATAAGTATCATCATGCACCCAACATAGACACTGCCCTCGCCTTTTTCTCCCACACCTTTAACAAGGCCTGTGACCTCTTTGCACTCCTCACAGGATTTTGATCCAAAAAACGTAGTGCACCCTGGGTTATCCCTGCCCTACTACAGATGCTCAGAAATAGAGATAACCTCTGGCACCTTGCCACTGAAACGGGCCGGATAACTGATAGACAGGCCTACAATGCTGCATGGAACAGGTGCACATGGGCCATCCGTAAAGCCAAGGCTGACAATTACCAGGCCACCCTCACCTCCTCCTGGGGGTGTGGCCGGACTTTCTGGGATAATGTTAAACAACTAAATGGGAAATCACGCTCCCCCCATCCCAGCTCATCACTGATGGCTCCACCTCCACTGACCCTGCCTGCAGAGCTACCCACCTTAACACCTCCTTTACTGACCTTAGCTCTGTCCTCCCCAGTAATTTCTTTGTCCCTCCCCCACCCTATCTCCCCCTGACCTCCAGTGCCCCAGCTTCCACCTATGTAGAGTATCTGCCCAGGAAGCCAGACCGTTCCTAATTAAAGCATTAAAAATTAATAGTCCCGGCAGCAATTCCCTGGACCCAGTATTCTACGGCTGGTGCTGGATGAAGTCCTTGCCCCGCTCACCAGCCTACTCAACCAATCCCTCTGCCTGGGGCAATCCCCCACTGCATGGAAAACAGCCATAGTCACACCCATTCATAAAGGGGGTGACAGGTCCTCCTCTGGGAACTACCGACCTATCTCCATCCTTCCCCCCCTCTCCAAAGCCCTGGACAAAATGGTGTCCATTCAAATCACTGAATATCTTAGTAAGCATAACATCTGATGCCCAGAGCAGCACAGCTTCTGTGCTGGTCACAGTACTGGCACTGCACTAGTTGAGTTCTCCAATTTCCTACACTCTTCCCTGGACACTAGCTCACTTGCTGGTGCAGTGTTCACTGACCTCTCAAAGGTCTTCGACACTGTCTCCCAACCTCTTCTACTGAATGCCCTATGCCACACTTGTTTCTCCACTGGCCCTCTCACCTGGTGCACAAGCTATCTAGCCGCTCACTCCCAATGTGTAAAAATCAATGGAACACTCTCCGAAACTCATCCCATCCACTCAGGGCTCCATCCTAGGCCCCCCTACTCTTCTCTATCTATCTAAACTCCCTGCCTAATGCCTGCTCTGGCAATATTCTTATGTATGCAGATGATGCTGTTATTTTTGCCACCCACTGCAATCCCATCTCCCTCCAGGACACTCTACAACAATCTTACAATGATGCCGAGGCCTGGTTTAAAGAGCACAAACTCATCATTAATCTCAAAAAAACCAAAACAATGCTTTTTGCCCACCCCCAAAACAAAGCCCGCTACTTCCCACTCCATATCCTCCCTAGTACCAAACAACTGCTTGAACAAGTCTGCTCCTACAAATACCTTGGGGTTACTTTCGACTCAGCCCTCACCTACCACACCCACATTGATGCCCTTGCATCCACCACTAACACACGGCTTGGCATCCTCTACCACCATAAAAACTGCCTCCCACCTGACGCTATCTGACTTGCAGTTACATCTTCAGTACTGTTCCTTGTTGACTATGGCCTGCCAGTCTGTGGTGCTGCTGACACTACCGCCCTCAACAAAATTTGGCTCACCCTAAATAAGGCCTGCAGACTGTTTACTAGTGCCCCGAGGTTCACACATATTTGTCAACTCTATGACGAGGCAAAATTGCTAAACCCGGATGAATGGCTTCACTACCAAACCTGCCTCCTCACAAAGAAAACTCTACTCGGGCTATCCCCTCCCGGGGTGACAGCCTCCATCCACCACACCCAATCCACTATCGCAACCCAAATGTCCAGCAAGACCAGTCTACTGGTCCCCAGATCCAGGACCACCCATGGTCAGAGGTCCTTCTACTACAGAGCTCCATCTTGGTTTAACTCTCTCCCTGCTTCCATCACTAATGCCCCACAATCTCTAACTTCAAAACCGCCCTTCAGAGCCAACTGTTTTGCACTTGCAGCTACTCCTGTCTCTAAATGGGGCCTTGATCTTTCCACACTTGACAACGCCCCCTGGGTGGCACTCAAATACACCCACCCCCCAATTTTCTCCCCCATAGCCTATTGCCTCTGTAATTACCAGCATGTTCTCAGCTGTATCATTGTAATGTCTACTAAATTGTATAAATGTATGAAACCATTCTGTGTAACCCTAAGTATATGACATATATGCTGTAACCTAAATTTATTTCTGTCTGTCTTCAATGTGAAGTGGTACATTTGGAAATGAGCCTCTGGCTCAAAGGTTGTAAACTGATGTACAAATAAATAAAAAAATAAAAAAAAGAGATGTATTAATATAATCTGAAGGTTCAGGGTGTCACAAACCCACTCAGCAGGTCAAGCCCTCTACTCCCAAAGTGCCAACCTCTGAGCACAGTCTTGTGAACAGTGTAACAGACAAGGTAACCCTCTTGTCTGTTTTTGTGAGTTTTGATCAACCTTTGGTCTCCAGTTCTGGAAGGATTCAAACTGTTAAACTCTTGTTAGCATACCCAATGCACAGGCTCAGATATATCTGTTTTCAGGGGGCCAGATATCTTTGCCTACGGGCACCCAACCAGGTATACAGAGATGAACCCTTTAAAACTTTAATAAAGACCTCAGATTTAATGCTTCTCTTTCCAGTTTGATACCACCATTCAAGCTTATGTCTATTGTCTGCTATAACCATGGACTATTCCTACAAAATAAAAAGAAGTCAAAGACAGACCAAGTAAGTTCTAAAAAAAATGTTACTAAAGTAGTTAAAAATATGTGAAACACAAAATATGGAACTCTTGTATCAAAAGACATACAAATCTTTTAAAAAGAAACAAGGTTTAAACAATGCAAATTCCTACTTCAGTACTTAGTCTCTAAATACTTGCTTAAGTGCTTCCCAAGATGTTTCGTGGTCAGAGTCCAAGTCAGAACATGTCTGTAAAACAGAATTATTTCTTAAACAACTGTATTGGCCAACCCCTTTTTGGTGAGGTCAACTAGCTCCTCCTCTGTCAGATTATATTTAAAAAAATATATATGTCATGCAACCACAGGATGTATTTTCAAAGTATTACATTCTGCAATCTTCAGCATAACTCATGTGTGTCAAATGACACATCTTTGATTCATGCTGCATTCTCCTCACACTGGCTTCATATGAGCATTTACAACCTCACACCCCTGTGTAATAACCTGGGGTCTTTTTCTTCAACATCATAAACTTTTTTTATGATTTCCCTCTTAACAAAGTTAACTTAACAGCTCTGTAATTAGCTCCTGGTCTGCCATGTAACACACTGTCTCTAAAATCTGTTTGTGTATAGTCTCACATGCTGTCTCAGCATTTCTCTTGGCCTGCATCTGTCAGCTGAAATCTGGGGGATGAGTGAGGTCATTCCTAGAGCATTTGATTTTCATCAGAGATAGTCATTAATACATTTTATATAAAAATATATTATACAGCACTCAGAACTGGCTGTCTACATCACACAGGGCACTATTCACTGTAATCTCATAAACATCTATGTCCCTTTCTAGTAGTAAAACAAGGTTTATCTACACAGTATAATAAAATATAAGAACAGCTGCAGGTCCAATTTTAAAAGTTTAGCAGGTAATAGAAATGAATATTATGAATTATGAAATAATAGTGAACATGAATTACTACCTTACTGGTACAAGATTACAAAAATAATAAGTGATGAATGTGTAAATATTGTTACAACATTGTGAGTTCTTAAATATAATGGAATATATCATGTATGTACTGATGATAGAGCTTATGACTAACATGTTTCTCTTTTTTGTATTGTAACCCCTACTAAAGTAATCATAATAAAATATTATGAAAAAACTCAGCATTGTGACTTCACTTATTGTTACACTACAAGTGATCAATATTTCAAAAGTTAACTGGCTCTTCATGGTCAGTGGTGATGTCACAATGAGGTCATATGACTTGTGGAGTAAAAGGAAGAATACAACTAGCTATATCAACCTTCAGGTGGAGTACCATTCCACACATCACACACACCAAGTATTTTCAGAAAGAATATTCTCTAATTAGCAAAACAGAAATTAAAACAGTACCTCAGCTATAAGAAATAATTGCTGACTCCTTTTTATATTAATATTATATTGATTATGTATAAAAATAAAACAATGAATGAAACACATTATAGATAACAGTACACAAAAGACTTGTCACAAAAAATAAATAAAAGCATGTTATTATACATACACATATCCAAACTGTATATCAAAATCTGTGCCTTTAAATTGAGGAAGAGGATTACATATTAAACAGAACATTGTATAATAAAGGGGTATTGGACAGAATTGGCTATTAAATTATAATAGCTATGTAAATATTCTCAAAGAGCCCCGATCAAATAGAAACTGTCATTATTCATGTTAAGACTACTTAACAGTCTGCTTCAAGAGAGAAAAAGTTAGATAAATTAATTACCCGAGTCGCCATGATTGCTGAATATTATTATTTTCTCATACATAGAAGTCTGGTGTCATACATAAATCACACTAATAGATCTTTATTTCCATTCCCAGAATCTATCTAATTCTGAGAAAACATACCATGAAATAAGATAAACTAATTTACTTCAATTCACTGCAAGAAAATTGTTATCTAAATAAATTTGTAATACATATCTAATTCAGCGATGCAGTATAAGGTCTTACACTAACAGGAATCTACATAGCAGTGGCAGATCCTCAGACCACTCAAGAATTTCAGGACCACCAGTACTAAGCCCCAAACTGTTCAGACTTTGACTGGACCTAGAGCCAAAATCAATGAAATAGATATAGGAGAATATTTGCAGGGTATAGACAAAGGGCAATATCAGTAAATAGGCTGGGAGGAGGGAGGGTTGTCAGAGTCCAATTAGGGTCTGTGAAAACAGACTAAAAATGGACCATCCGCAAAGACTGGGTATGCCAAGTGGTTCTTTTCTGCTGAGAAATTCTTTGTTTCTAAATTCTGAGTCTTAGTATTCAGCTTGGACTCTGGAAATCTTTGCCACTATGCTGCATCATAATATTTAAAGACATAGTTGTTCCCCTCATAAGATACAAACAAATGTGCAGGTTGTATGAATGAAACTGAATGCTTCCAATTCAAAAAAGCTGGATTTCAAAGTTGTGAGATACTTCCTTCTGCATTCTGTATCACTAAATAAAATCTGGATAAACGTGTAATTTATCCTTAGACTGAAATAATCCCTTTACATTTTCCATCCAAAATCAATGCTCACTTTACTAAGGATTACAATAATGATGGCACTTTTCTCAACTATGCCATTGCCAGAAAGTAACACATTCCTAACAGGACATAGAGATGTTGGCTGAGGAAGCATAGAAGGATGTTCAGTAACTTTAGGGGCATCAAAATCAACAACTGTAGCCAGCAGTTCAAGCACAAACATATTCAGAGACCACACAACAGTGGAACAATGTACCTCAGCAATTCTTAAATTTTTCTCTCTGGAGAGATTTTCTAATCTCTCAATATTAGCATTTATTAAAGTAATATCTGGAATACTTGCAGAGGAACTGACACTTATTCCACCCATATCTTGTTTAAGCTGTATAATCTCAGTTTCTTGCATGTCCAGTTTTTCAGTAAAGTTTCACCATTTGCATGGATCCAGCAGCTGCATTAGAACATGTAACTCTCCTTTGCCTCCTGAAGATCACAGATGATCTGGAGAACAGCTTCCTGCATTTCCCCCAAAGGCTGCTGCTGCCTCTCTCTCATTTGGAGATGTGCACCTCGTGGGTGCATTAATGCAGTTTGTACTGGTTTGGAGGTTTGATCTGATTCCACTTTGAAGATAAACAACTTGCAAAATAAAATAGTAACACAGCTCAAAGTCCAATCAGTCCAGAAATCACTCTGAGAGGCATTGTCTTGTCATTGGTATGTAATTCCAGGCCAGGTGCAAGGGAAACACACATTAAGCCCCTCCCCCTCTCCACACATATACTTCCCCCTTGCCTATAAAGTGAAACAACTTCCACAATAAAATTGTAAAAATAGAAAAAGTTTGTTCTGTTCTGAAATCACACTGAGTGGCATTGCCTGTTCATTGCAGTGCAGTTCCTGACCACATTCACGGAAGCCACATTAGCCTTCCTCCCTACTATATATATATATATATATATATATACACACACACATATATATATATATATATATATATATATATATATATATATATATATAATACATTGATGCATGTGCATAACCAGAATGTTAGGTGCTAAGGTGTGGGATGCTACATAAACCATGAGAGTAAAATCTGAGGGGTTTATAAAAGTATCCACAACAAAGCTGTGTACAAATTTCTCATTATGCACATCTACCCATGTGTTGTTTTATATAATTGCTGGGTACCATTTTCTCACTTGGTGGATTTCTGTTGAAATGTGAAAAGTGTGGCCAGTAGATGGTGCTGATGTTAACAGTTTCAGTGTTGTGACTTGAGTTTTTTTTCTGCCTGCTGTCTTTCTCTGTGTTTGTCCCTCTTTCTGATTTGGCCATTCACTTCATGCTTAGTTATATTTGGCAGCCAATGTCTTAGAGCCACACAGTGGTAGCAGTGGCGCTGTTGAAAAGCACTGTTGATTGAAGTGTGGTTTCACAACCAAATACCACTTTTATTTTTTCTTTTGCACAGTCACAAACTGGGAAAAGTAATATATGTATGCTGACAACTGAACTATTTGGCAGTCTCATACTGTGTCTCCAGAAAGTAAATAGAGCTGAGGTGAGAAAACTATTTGAAATACAACTGGAAAATCTGCCTGAATTATGGCTATGAGGAGAAGCACTGCGGACACGTGTTCAGTGAGGGAAGCTGGTGTGGGCTTTCTCACAGGTATAACCAGTGCCTGTGTTCTCATTTATAACCTTCTGGGTATAATGGTGAATTATAACCAGGGTTAACTATGGAAGAAAATGATATCCACTTATTATAACATTAATATTGAGGTGTCATTTATTGAGTAGTTATAGCTGCATGTCTACTGGAAGAAATGATGACTACTAAATGAACCACTGCATCGTCCTTTTTCCGTTCGCTTGCGTGCATGCACAAGGAATGTTTTGGGAGAGTAGCACACTTTGGAGGTGTGCCTTTCCCATCCAATGCACTGCTCCCTTGAGCAGGCGTGGCAGTCCTGCACCAATGGGTGCAGGAGCTCCTGCTATGACAGCGGTGTTCCTCTGCTTCAAAGGAAAGCACCGCTGCCATACTAAACACCGCCGTCACGCCATCCCCCTCGCGTTATCGCTCCCCACCATGCAGCGTCATGCTGCCCCAAAGCTTTGGTGCCACGCTGGGGCCACCCAGTGTGGCAAACTTTTTTGCTGACGGGGTGCCCAATCCCCGTTGGCTCCATGGCCCCCAAAGCCATCCTGCTGCCATGCTGGGAGCCCACCCCAGCGTGGCAAAGGTTCTGCCTCCCAGCCCCTCCCACAACCCACACCCACCCACTGTGCACCCAGCCTCTCCACACACCCCCACCCCATACTTACCTTCGACTGGCGTGATGATCTTCGGTGGACCGGAACACGCCTGCACTCTTCAAAGGTGACCGAACTGAGGAAATGCCAGTAAGCTGTATAATGGGGTAGATAGGGGTTTCAACTTTATTCATATCTCAGTCATTTTTGGAATTTCTGCACCAAATTTTCAAAATGGGTTTTTTGGGACCCCTTCTCATGAATGATTCACTGTCATGGAGTTATTCGGGCCTGAAGGGTGATTTCCCAGGCAGTGCGCAGTCACTGCATGAAATCACCCTTTGGGCTTGAATAACACCATGACAGTGACATCATTCATGAGAAGGTGTCCCAAAAACCCCATGTTGAAAATTTGGTGCAAAAATTCCAAAAAATGACTGTTTTATGAGCGTGCATTGCGCAGTTCCTACGCAGACTCATAAGTTCGTGAATTTTCAATATTTTCACTCCAGATTTTCAACATTGCCATTTTATCACACCTTCTTATGAGTTGTACAGCTGTCATTTTTCACATCTCACCCAAAATGTGTTTCCGGCCATGTAGCGCACAATGGCGCAGTTGGTGTGCAAAATCAATGTATGGGACACATTAAGAAAATCACAGTGACACTGTTCATGAGCAGAGGTCTTAAAATGGCTGTGTTGAAAATTTGGTGACAAAATTCCTAGAAATGACTGTTTTACGAGTGTTCATTGTGCACTTCCTATGCACGCTGGTAAGTTTGTGAATTTTCAATATTTTCACTCCACATTTTCAACATTGCCATTTTACCACACCTCCTTATGAGCACTACAGCTGTCATTTTTCACATCTTGCCCAAAACGTGTTTCCGCCCATGTAGCGCACAATGGCACAAGTCGCTGTGTGAACTCAGTGTATGGGACACATTAAGAAAATCACAGTGTCACTGTTCATGAGAAGAGATCTTAAAATGGCTATGTTGAAAATTTGATGAACAAATTCTAAAAAACCTTTGTTTTCTGATGCGTTATTGTTAAGTTCTATGCGGCTAATCAGTTGCGAATTTTCAATATTTTCCTCCAGATTTTCAACATTGCCATTTTCCACACCTCCTTATGAGCAGTACAGCTGTCATTTTTCACATCCTGCCAAAACGTGTTTCTGCCCATGTAGTGCACAATGGCGCAGTCGGTGTAAAATCAATGTATGGCACACAGTAAGACAATCACAGTGACACTGTTCATTAGCAGAGGTTTTAAATGCCAGTGTTGACAATTTGGTGAAAAATTCTAACAATGACTTGTTTTATGAGCGGCATTGCACAGTTCCCATGCACGCCCTAGGTTTGCGAATTTTCAATATTTCCACTCCAGATTTTCAACATTGCCATTTTACCACACTTCCTTATGAGCAGTACAGCTGTCATTTTTCACATCCTGCCCAAAACATGTTTCCGCCTATGTAGCGCACAATGAGGGTAACAAAAAGGTCATGCTGACAATTTATTGTGCAAATACCAACAATCGCACAGGGCATTAGGGTTAAGCACCATACATGCCAAACACCACTGCAAATACCTGCAAGTGAACGTTCGGCATTGACAAATGCTTGTTTTACTTGTGTTAGTAATGCAACTGGACTTCCAACGGGTTTGCATGCAGATAGCAACCCAAATGCAGGTAATTAATGCACTTGTATCAATGCTCTTCAGCCAGATTAGACTTTGATCCCATTCTTGATGTTTACCTGCAGGTGTAACTCAGATACTTAGTAATTGGCACTCCTGTAATCGAGTTACATATTGCATTTTAAAGCGGCATGTGAGATCACAGTGCTGATGAGGTATGAAAGGAAACAGTTAGCCCCCATGCAAAGTATTACACTTAACTTCACACCATTTGATATAAGAAAGACCTTCTAATTGGCAAAATGAAAAAAGAAACATATTTCTAAAATAAAAAGCAACATCTATATAGTTTCAAAATATAATATAATGTAGCACTCCAGTAGTGGCCTTCTGTTTTCAACTGCGAACACCAAGTGAATTGACCTCTGTGAAGGTAAACTCCAGACTTGACCACACTGTGATGTATTAATTTCTGGTGAAAGGTGGTGTATTGACAGCACTGGAGTCTGTAGCCTTATGTTTATGTACAGTATATGGCTAGGTACAGAATGAAGAAGAGTAACTTCAGTGTGATTCTGCACACTAGACAGAACAGACAGATAACAAATTCTGGCCAGAGCCGATAGGGCTGCAGCTGAGGTGATTTACCTAAAAAGATTAACAGTTGGCTGAGTTTAAGGGTCAAAGGCAGGATTAAAAGAAATTATAGAATCACTTTAACAGAACTTATCTTGCTTCTGGTCAGTGTTGGAGGCAGCAGGATGTGCTGGTTGTCCTTGGAGCAGGGCCAGGTAGGTAAGTGAGGGGTGTTGGAGTTTTTCAGATGTTAGCAGAATTTGTGTTACCATCTGACAACTGCCAACACCCCTACTCCCCAACCAATCTTTAGGGGCACATACTGTGAGCGTTTTTTTTTTCTGTAAAGACTCTACAAGTCTTTTGTGTCCAACCCTCCACAGGTTCACTGCATGGGTCCACATCTAGAGCAGGCTCTCCCACCACTCAGGACTCCAGCTCTGGATTCAGATGGGAGGTCCTATTGAAGTTAGCCCATCAGCACAAGTCGGTCCAGAAAAGGTGAAATGAATGGGAGAAACCACTTCTTCTCCCTCTTTTACTGTGGCAACGGTGGTATACCTTTTCTAATAGAGGGGTTGGCATGTGTTTCACAATGTTGTGATCTGTCGTCACTGATGTTAGGAGTTGTTAACTTGTTACTTTATTTTTTGGTGATCTAGCTTAGAGACTGTATCTAAACAAAGAGAGCATGTTTCTTTAGGCTTGCCTGAGCTCATTACTTTCAAGGGAGTCTTAAACCAGCATCAGAGAGCCCAAACCATTAGAGACAAAAAAGAAACAATAATATCTGATTTCCTGAAAACAACTTTCTTTTAGCATAAACACAGATTGCACATTTTGTCCAGCAGAACATGCAATACAATAATATTATATCTACCACCACCACCACTGCACTGTCATAAAGTAAAATGATATTCACACACCGTGTCTCCTCTCCAAAAATCATCTGTCAGCCTTCATCTTACTACTAATGTAAATTGTCTCATCCTCCTTTTGGCTAGGCTATCCAGTATTCAGTAATGATGGTAATGCAACACTGGAGCCACATTATGTACTGACCAGCGATGTGCAAATGATTTCACATCAACCGATTGACTCACCATGTCAGGAACAGATTTTTTGTAACACAGGCTGGCTTCACATATCACGACATATTTTTTTCCGTGATTCTGAGATAGTGTCTGGTGTAAGCAAAATATTCCCTTGCTCTACAAAAAAAAAATCCACCTTAGTAAACAACTGTCTTCATGTCTTCCTCAAACATGGACTGTCACTGAGGACTCAAAGTGCGCAAGAAATGCTTGAGCAATATGAATTGGGCTACAGTTTTCTCCTGCCCCGGGCTTGTGGCTGCAGGCTCGCAGGCAAGGCTGATAGCTTGTGGGGAGCACTGTCTCTCTCTGCTTTTAGTTCCAGTTTCTGGAAAAACCTTCCATTCAGTTGTTGACAGATACCCTAGCTGTGTCTATAACCAAATAGTAGGAAATTCATACCTTGGTTGCAGGTGTACGGCAAGATAAAGTAGGAGAAAGATGCTCTGTGTCCCTGTCTCCACATCAGAGATACGCACTTTTCTGCTCTGACTCACTGACTTAGTTTTCTTGCTCCTGCCACCCACTTCCACCCTGCTTCCTCCACAGCTGCTCCCAGAGTTCTGTGGCCAGTTGTTGCAACATGGCTTGTTCTCAACTGCACAATCTGTGTGCTGTGCGGGCCCCTTTGCCTCTGGGACAGGCCCCTTTGCCTCGCATGCCCTCGGTCTCTGTACCACATACCTGCTTCCTCAGTTCATAGTCTGGCTTTCAAGAGTGAAGATGTGTCTCCAGTCCTGAGAAGATTATGGCATCCGATCCCCACTGGGAAAGTAAGGGCTTGGGGTGCGGGGGGTGTTGAATGGGGGGGGAGATAATGGAGCAACAGGCAACGATGGATGGTTTTCATATTTTCAGGTGTAATAAAAAAAAGAGGATTCCTGTTCTTGACACTGGGTGATTGGGCACCCCCAGTGTCAGTGTCATGTTTCGGGGCGGGGGACAGTGCAACAGACAACAATGGATGGTTTTCATATTTTCAAGTGTAAGGGAGAAAGAAGACAAGATTACAGTGTAGAATCCCCGCTGGGTCAGTAAGGGCTTGGGGGTGGAGAAAAAAACTCACAAAGGGCATGGTGGGGAGAAATAATGGATGGCGGGAACACAGCATAGGTAGAAAGGGAACCACAGGCTGCTGGTGACTGGGAGAAGACAATAGTGTTGAAGCAATTGCCTCTCGCACTGTCTCCAGCTCTTCTCCCTGTGGCAAACTGCTGGCAAACTGTGCTGTGCCTCTCACCACTGCTGACAGCACTGGTGTGCTATTGCAGACAGGGAACACAGGCAGAGACAGAGGAGACAGCTGCAACTAGTAACAGTGCCAGCAGCACACAAAGAGAATTGGGAGACAGCAGCTCAGTCTTCAGTTTCCTAGCCAATTGTCCAGTAAACAAAAAGTAGTGCAGGCACAAAAGTAAAAACAATAAAAGTAACCGTGCATGTGTGGCAGTTGATTGGGGGGTTGACAAATTCAGCTTCGGGACACTGGAGGATCAGCACCCCAGTGTCTATATTGTGTTTCTTTGGGAGGGGAGGGGTAGTGAGTGCTGAGTGGTGGGTCGGATGTGGGGTTTGTAAGAGTTTTCTACAAAAGAAATCAGCGGTCACGGCAAACCACTGAAAATAAAAAAGTGCAGTGAGGAGTGCTTCTGGTTCTCAGGCTCGGAGGGCACTATTGATACCTTATCCAGTTGTAAAGTCGCAAGGAATGATGTAGCCATTTTCTCAGTGCAGTTGGTCTGCTGGGCTACGCCCACTGCAGCCCTAAAAACATCCATGTAAACATCCATGTAAAGGGGTTAGAGACAGTACCAGTTGCAACAGCTATGCCAGAAAGTCTGGCATACAGACCTTATGTTTTGCCTTGACTAGGTGGGGCTTCTTTACAACTAATACAGTAATTGAGGAAATTGTTATATTCACTTCATGTATCTTGAATTGAAATGATCAGTTAATACCGCTTAATGTGGCTAAAATTACATAATAACCTAGAAATCGTGATATAAAATATATCAAAATGTCAACAGTTAAAAAATCATAGTCTTTGGTTAAATTGAAAAACGTTTGACTTACCCAAGAACTAGTACTAATGCAAACTTATAATAAAAATTAAAGAGAAAGTTTGGGACTCATATAATAACTATTTTGGTTTTTCTGGTTTACACTGTCATGATTGTATTTACCTGTGTAAATTGTAAAGGAAACTAGAGAAATACACTTCTCTTTTTCTGATCAAACGTTGGTCTTCAATCCATTTAGACATGGAAAGAGAGGCATCAATACACCAAATGGGGGTGTAGGTAAGTGGACCCGAATCCAGAGGTGTACTGTTTACATTCTAGCAAAACTTGCCGAATTAGC
The DNA here is from genome assembly GCA_016271365.2 of Neoceratodus forsteri. Lineage (NCBI taxonomy): Eukaryota > Metazoa > Chordata > Ceratodontiformes > Ceratodontidae > Neoceratodus > Neoceratodus forsteri. The sequence continues at coordinate 356,122,663 of CM028136.1, read as the reverse complement.
TGAAAAGAACACATTTCTCAAGTTTCCTACAGCCTTCTAATAGAAGGGTATTATTTTGTGTATTTTCTGGTCCTCATAAGATTAGAACAATTTTTATGTTGGCTTGCCGCGCTTGCGTGGCAGTCAACATATTGGGAGAGTGCAGCTTTGGGGGTGAGGCTGCTGTTGGGCGAATGCAGGGCATGCATCAGTAGGTGCGTCCCTCATTCCCCAATAAGCTAGCATGCTAGCACTGACACCAACATTATGTAAAGTGGACAAACCTTCCAAACAAAGAGCCGCTGCAATCAGAGACAAGCTCGGCCATGCAGCCACTTTGTTTGAAGTTATTTCCACTTTACTACGCCGCCCCTCCCCGGTACAGGGTGCCACGCTGGCAGGCCCACCACAGTGTGGCAACTGATGCCATGGCAGACGGGAGTGCCAAATCCCCCATCGGCTCCACGCCCCCCCAGCCGTCCTTCTGCCACACTGGGAGCCCACTCCAGCGTGGCAAACGTCCCGCATCGTCTTTTTTTTTTTAAAACCTGCAAATTAAAAACGGTCCCATGGCGCTTCTCCCTGCCCCCTCTCCCACAACCCGCTCCCACCTACTGCGCACCCTGCCTCCCCACACCCCTCACCCCAGACTTACCTCCGGAGTCCAGCGCGACGATCTTCGGTTGACCAGGAACACGTCTGCACTCTTCAAAGCCGACCGTGAACTGAGGAAATGCCGGTAAGCTGTATAATGGGCTAGATAGGGTTTTTTCAACTTTGTTGCATATCTCAGGCATTTTTTGGAATTTTTGCACCAAATTTTCAACATGGGGTTTTTGGGGCCCCTCCTCATGATTTCTAACACTGTCATGGCATTTATCAGCCTCGAAAGGTGATTTTACATAGTCACTGTCTTTTGAAATCACCTTTAAACCAATAATGAAATGACAGTGTGTGGTCGTTCGGGAGTGCCCTCTTAAAAGCCTAAGTTCCAAATTTGTGGAAAAATCCAACAAATGCCTGTTTTATGAGCGTGCATTCAAGAAGTTGCTACTCAGGCTCGTAGAATCTCGCAAGATTCACAATATTTTACTGCCGGATTTTCAGCATTGTCATTTTGTACACCTCCTTGTGAACAGTACAGCTGTCATTTTCCATCCTGCCGAAATTTGTTTCTGCACTTCAGTGCACAATAGCACAGTCGGCTGTGAGAAATCAGTGTTTGGGCCAGATTATGAAAATGACAGTGACACAGTTCATGAGCAGAGGACCTAAAATGCCTATGTTGAAAATTTGGTGATTATACTCATAAAATAACTGTGTTACTTAGGCATGCATTGGCAGATTGCACGCACGCTCGTACCGTCGTGCATTTGTGATATTTTCAGTCTGGATTTTCACCATTGCCATTTTTCCACACCTCTTGATGAACAGTACAGCCGTCATTTGACATATCGTGCCCAAAATGTGTTTTCACACTTGGTGCAGAATAGCGTGGTCGCTGTGCGAAATCACTTCTTGGGACACTTTGAGGAAATAACAGTGACACTGTACATGAGCAGAGGTGCTAAAATGCCTATGTTGAAAATTTGGTGCCGAACGCCCATAAAATGGCAGTGTTGCAAGCGTGCATTGCATATTTCCCACACAGCCTAGTAGCTTCACAAATTTGGTATATCTACATGCCACATTTTCAACACTGGCATTTTTTTACACCTCCTTATGAACTGTGCAGCTATCATTTTTCACATCCTGCCCAACATGTTTTCCCGCACTGCACTACCAAACACCCAAAGGGACACCCTAATGCTTGTCACTCTCTGCAGGGTGGGGGTGGGTTGGCATCAGTTCAATACTTCACTGCCATTCCTATGATGCATCTGTCTAACTCCTGTACTACCAATGCCAGCAAGCCAACATTCAGCATTGACAAATGCTTGTTAGTGTCAGAACATCTAAGTAAATAGGTAAAGAGTGAATTATGTGTGTACTTATTGAAAAAGTGTATGTATTGAGTAAGGCTTTTTATATTTATTTCTTAACAACATTTTTTGTTGATCAGTAAACTTGAACTTGAGTGGACAGCAGTGGATTCACTTGAATCAGCACTAATAAAAACTTACATGTTTCCTGTCATGCAAAGGCTAGTCAGTGGTTTAAAATGTATGTAAAGTACCACTGTATTGTAGTTTTCTTTTTATAAGCAATATCTTTCTCATCCAGGACTCAACCACACACAATATACAATAAATGTACCTTTTAGAAAGTGAAGTAAAATTTTTGTTTTGAAGTGTTCCAAGGCCTGAGCTTGTCAAGATACAGTACATAAACCTTTGGAGGTTCATAAGGCTAACTGCATTCCATGGCATTCCCAAGCCTCTGACCCCCAACCCAGCAACAGTAAATGAGTAAATGTAATAGCTGCTGTAACAGCCATTACTTGTGCATGCCCAAGTATTGCTTATTGTCACCTAAGATGCCAAAGGTGTATACATATGGCACAGCATCATAACAGGCTTCCAAAAAAAGGAATCTTTCAGAAGGAATTCAAATTAGACAGTGCTGTCAAAGCTAGAGTAGTTGTTTAATGTTACAAATTGAATGCATCTACATTAACTTGTGATTCAGTTTGGTTTCTCGAAATACAAGCAGGCCTGATGTTGCATAGCCAGTTTAGCATAATGTATTTTCAGTGGTGCCCCATGAGAAAAGAACAAAACATGTAAGCAATGACACGACAGGGTGTGCATGGAACATATTTTACCACATGGCCAGGGACATAATAAGGCACTAAGCCTTGGCCGAGAGCCTTTAGCCCCTGGCGTGTGGCAAAATATGTTCCATGCACACACCTGGAGTATCTTATTGCACTTATAAAATGGGCTACTTTTTTTAAAACCTTATACAGTTAGAATAGTCATGTTTTATATGTAGCAAAACAGATGTCCTTATGTGAATTTATGATAAAATAGTCCTTCTGCCTGCTACTTAATGACTTCATTACTGACATCAAGACAAAATGCCCACATCCACAGCAGTATCTGTACCACCCCACTATCCTTTAGGAAAATGACTGGGGAAAAACATATTTAAAAAATGGAGGTAATGTCTTTTTTATTTTTTTTGAAGAAGCAGATTGCTGGCTTGAAAGCTCTGCATTTGCTATGCAAACTGCAAGGATAGGTCCTGCTGAATGAGTACTATTAGCTCCTTGCCTACTCCCCCCACTGCTGCAGCTGTCAGACTACTCACAATTTCACTATCCACTCCCCAGACAGGATGAGGGTCCAGTTCCAGTCACTGAGGGGCATCACCTCCTGTGTAACAGCCCCGCTCTCTGAGCCCAGCCGCGTAGGACTTCTTCAGTGAAAACCGAATTGCTGTTGGTGCCACTCTGCTGCTGCCCGCCATGTTGCTCTAAAACCATTCAAAATGAGGAAGTGGCAGCACACGTTTTAAGGTGGGCTGTCAGTTCTTCGAGAGGAGTTGTTTTGTGTATCTCTGTAATTGCCACACAACTGATATTCCCTACAACATTCCAAAAAACAGAAATCCTCGTAACGTGTGGAAAAAAGATTTTGTGGGCGATTTCACAACAGAGCACAGGAAGGAAACTGGTTGTCTTAGCAGCTTACAAAATATGTACTGTAATTTTTGTTGTATTTTCACATTTATAGGATGTAAACTGCAGTAATATAAGCAGGGGAGACTGTTTTTAGTGAGGAATCAACAACTGCAGCATTTTTAAATGCCAACGTTCTAAGGCTTAGAGATTTTAGCCTTTTTACTGCCGTCCTTTTTTTTACCCATGCATGGTGAGCTTGACCTCTGATTGGTTGGTTTAGCTTACCCATTTTATAAATACAAGTTCAACCTAAATACATAAATAGTTGCATATTAAAAAATAGTAACAGTAGTACAGTATATTGAAATACATTTTAAGTACGTTTAGCCCTCATTATATAAATCAAGAGTACACTTGGTGTATGTGAACTATTGTTACCCACAAATATCTTTACTGAGATATCTGATGACAACAGCTATATTTCTTTAGAATTTTGATTTTGTAATTTATAATCTTTTTAAATTGCAATAGTGTGGAGATTTTTCTAATTTCAGAGCTGGGTGTACTGAAGCACAGATAGGTCATACGACTTGCTTGAGGTCACACAGAGGTGTACAGATTTGGATGGGGGTTGGACTTGGAATTGCCTCAAGAACACATTACCTTACAAACAGAACAGAAGTTTAAGTTCAACTCAGATGACAGCAAGAAGTTAACTGCTGCTTCTGGGTCTCCCTGCAAAGATCATGTTCTTGCTGTTTCTTGAGAACATTGTCAGTAAGAAATATGAGGCAACTACTCTTGTATACACACTGTTAGGGAAAGCAATATTTGTGCACTCATACAAAAGTGCATATATCCAGAAAATGAAATACACATTTTAATAACCTGTGGAAATGCAAATTTAGCAGTTCATCAGTACAGCAAGTAATGGTATTCTTCTATTCCAGACAGGGAATGCTTATAAGGCAGTTGAACACTGTTCTCTATGTTTTCTGTATTGCCTGGCAGGCAACACTGTGAGTGTACATGACTCCTGACACATACACTGCACCTTCAAAAAAATGGGAATACATAATTGGCATAGAAAGGAAGATGGAAGAGCAGTTAACTATAAACAAGTAAAGTCCTATCTCCTTTAAAGGGACACTGTCAACCTTTTTACATCATATTATTTCTAGGTAAAACCCCACATTTTATGATTATTTACCTTCTCTGAAATTCATTGATGTTACTGGTTGTTTTATCTGCCTCTTTCCTGAGTAGAACCGAAGTGCATGGTAACATATAGTTAAACCTAGTCTTGTTTTGCTTCAAATCCTTGAACTATTCTTATTGCATACTTCCTGAACATTAGAAACACCCCCAAACAGTGCAGTCACTCATGATACAATAGTCTCCTCTACTTCCACTGCATAATGAGTGACTAGACTATGTTGGGGGGTGTTTCTAAGTCCAGGAAAGGTGCAGTGGTAGTTGATCAAGGAATGTAAACAAACATGTTTTTGTGGGGTAACACCAGTTTGATGGGCAGTCAGTTTTTCATTTTTTAAAAGAAAAATGAAAGCAGAATAAAACTACCAGCTGCATTAGCTATCTACACAGAATGTGAACAATCATAAAATGTGTTATTTAAACTAGGGACTCTTTGTGGCTTAAGGGGGTTGACAGTGTGCCATTAAGGCAGGGGTGGGGTGGTTGCCTAGGAACAGACAACACACCCAGTCATTGGCTCAGTCTGTGCAACTAACTGCAAAATGCGTCCTCCAAAAGTGATGTTCAGACTCCCTTAGTATTAAAGTGCCAAGTACTAAAGACCCTGATGCTGCAAATACACAAAGTGTTATCCCTGTAGGCCGGATGTAGGGTGAGCAGACTTCTGGCCAGCTGGGAGCCCAGGGGTCTGAAGTGCAGCACTGCCAAATTTTAAAAATACTTAATACTGAGCCCACAGTGGTCTCCTCTTAGGAGACAAACCCAGATCCCATCCTTTTGCTATGGCTGATTGCTACCCTGTGCACAACAACATGGCTTGGAAAAGTTGGATTAAGGCAGGGGCATGGTGGTTGCCTAGCAACTGACAACACATCCAGTCGCTGTCTCAGTCCATGCAACTAACCACAAAATGTGTCCTCCAAAAGTGCTGTTCAGAATCACTTAGGAGTAAAGTGCCAAGTGCTAAAGACCCTGATGCTGTGAGTGTGCAACATTTTATCCCTGTAGGCAAGATATGGGGTTGAGTGGGCTTCCAGTCAGTCAGGAGCCCTGGGGTTTGAAAAGTAGCTCTATCAAATTTAAATAATATACTGCATACAGCAAAGTCCACTGTGTGACAGAGAGAAAGAGAGAGAGAGAAAGAGAGAGAGACAGAGAGACAGAGAGAGAGGACATGTCCTGGTGAAGATTCCCACTCTCTCTCCTATACCTCCTCTTACTGCTGCCAATCACACACAGTCAATCAATCAATCAATCTCTATTTAGCCAGGTAAAACTCCATTGAGCGGGTCACATGATGGTAGCCTAGTGGAAAGCAGCAAGCTTGTGTAGCTCCGCTCCTTACCCGGTCAAATATCTCTCCTTGCATCACTGTCCACTCAGATTGCATCTGAATTTGTATCCCAGCTGGTATATAATCTAATCAGCAACTTGCAGGAACTGATCATGGATGTCTACATGTGAAAACAGCCTCCAAAACACACACCCTCACCATTCGCCAGAAAAAGACCAGGACCCGAAGCGGTGTAGGCAAATTACGGCCAAATCTGCCTCAGGATCCACAGCTGTAATGGAAGAATGCTTCCTGGAAATAATAATGCCCCTTCAAAGTGCGATCTCAGAAATTTCTACTGAGGTGCACAGCATTAAATCAACTTTGGACTCAGTGAATACATGGGTCAGTGATTCGGAAGCTCGCATTGCATCTTTGGATAAGAAGGCAGACAAACTGGAATTAGAATGCGTCTCCATGAACAACAGAGTCAAAAAATCAAGGGCAAGCTAGAAGATTTAGAAGGGATGAGCAGAAGAAGTAATATTGTTCTTATTGGTATTCTGGAGAAAGAAGAGTGCGCATGTCCGATTCTATTTGTTCAGAAGGTTTTTGGAAAAATCGCTGGTCCATCTCCGAATAGTGCAAGCTATATTATTGAGAGAGCCCATAGAGCTCTTCATCCTCCTCCTCCTCCACCTGGCTCGCAACCTAGACCGATTATCTGTCAGCTCCTCAATTATCTTGACAAACAGCACATCCTCAATCAGGTAAAATTCCTTCAAGATGTGCTTTGGGAGGGGAGACGGATTAGAATTATGCAAGATTTACCACAGTCTGTAAGAAATGAACATCAAGAGCTGCGCCCCTTGGTCTTCAAGCTGATCATGGCAGGGAAGCAGTTTAGAGTGAAGTATCCGGCTCTACTGCAAGTTAAAATTAATGAACAATGGCTCTCGTTCAAAACCTATGAGTTGGCTTAAACAGAACTCAAGAAGCTGCTTCCAGATCTGTTTAAATGATCTGCTTAGAATTCTTGATGTGGTACCTGAATAATCCGGGTCATACCCGAAGTTAATTTCTTTATTGGATCGATCGAGAACAGCTTTTGCGTTAATAGAGTGAATTTTGGTATGAATCATGGTGAGAGCTTCATCCTTAGTGCGCTCTGGGGCTGTCTCATATAACAAAGTTTTATTACTGCCATGGCTGTGACCCGAGAGCTCCGAAAGGGACTTATCAATGATTTCTGTCCCCAATGGGGGACTAAAGGCTCTGTGTTCTTCCATTTTTGAAAACTCCTGTTTGTGTAATGGTGGCTTCAAGAGAATAGGAGCTGGACCCGATAACTATTGACAATTTGCTTTAAATTTTTGAACAAGCAGGCAGCAGTCAGAGTCACATTGCTGCTCCATAAAACATGGTAAACATCTGACTGAGGACAATTATATCGGTGCACTATTACAGCTCAGGAAATTGTTCTTAAGATAAATTTTTTTTTTTTGCTCCATGGAAGATACAGATAGACTCACTGTTTTCTATAGGTTTAATTTAATATTTGTCACAAGTTAGAGAGCAATCATTAGTCACGGAGCATGAGCAACATGCAGGAGATATGGATGTTGCTGCATTTCTTTACTTTAGCCACTAGATGGTAGTAGAGAATTAGATGATTGTCTTTCACACTTCATTTGGGTAGTTTTAGCTATTATTAATCACTTATTCATTTTAAAAACAATACATCCCTTAAGAATCAAGATGTAGTAATCTCTAGTATGATAATCTGGTGCATTTTTGTGTATGCTGAAAAGTGCTGAATTTATAATATCATGTTTAACTTAGGTAGATTGATTCTAGATGCAATTTGTGTTGAACAGTTTTAGGTAACAGAGAATGGGGGAGGGTGGGCTTTCGGCTTGGTTGGATATATACATCACCTGGCAATTTAAAAATGTTAGTGCGGTTGATAGAACTGGGGATAGTATTTAGGGAGTTTGTTTATTATGCAAAAACTTTTAGGGGGGGTTTCAAGGGGGGATTGGGAGTGGGTGGTATTAGTACATGTTAGTAATAACTTATTAGGGATGGAACCAAAACTTGTTGGAAGAGAGGATCCACATTATTTTCTACTGGTAAAAAGACTACTTATATTACTCTTTTCTATTAATGTTGGGGGCATTTAATATTATAAGTTGGAATGTCAAAGGGGCTCAGGATCAGTGTAAAAGGCAAGTGGTTCTGAAACACTTGGCTTTAAAAACTGACATCTCCTGTTTGCAAGAAACTCATGTTAAAAGAGAAGATACTTCTTTATTATGTAGATACTGGGTTGGACAAGCTTTTGGGGCTGGAAAATCCACCAACAAAAGTGGTGTGGCAATCTTATTTAATTAAAAAAAACGCCTTTTCAATTGGAGCAAGAAATCTGGGATATTAAGGGCCGATACATAATCTTGAAAGGCACCCTGGCCTCACAACAAATACTGTTGGGCTCAATATACGGTCTGAATAATGACTCTCCACAGTTTTTTATACATCTTTTGAATTTACTAAACACTAGCTTACCCAGAATAATTTTTCTTGGTGGGGACTGGAATATTACACCTCAGTTGCAGCTTGATAGATTGGATAATAAGCATTCCGGTTTGTCACCATCTCAAAGGGTGCTTAAAGAGCCTATGGAAGGGATAGGGCTTACTGATGTGTGGAGAGTCCTTAATGCTGATTCCAGACAATTTACTTTTTTTTCAGCTCCATATCGGACTTGCTCAAGGATAGATTACTTTTTAATTAGTTCCTGCACCCTTCCTTCCATTATTGATGCATGTATCCATACTAGGGTTATTTCAGATCACTCTCCAGTTTCTTTCTTTGCTATCTGATAGGCTCTGGCATGCAAAAAGATTTTCTTTGGTGATTTAACAACCAATTGCTACCGGACTCTTATACTTGTGATCATCTCAAACAGTTTGTCTCCCACTTTTTAATCTCTAATATTGGTTCAGTTTCTAAAATTGATGTTGTCTGGGCAGCCCTGAAGTGCAATTAGAGAGAACAATCAGCATTGTATTCAGTATATATGTTTGTGATACATACTGCAGATTTTAAAACGATAGGGACATATGTGGGCACATTAAGTATAACTGATACTTATTACATCCACATACTTTTGGTAAGAGTTTGTTACCAGTTGATTACTTTACTGGAACATATCTTTACAAAATTAGCAGCGGCTGACTTTGTGCCCCTGTTTCTCTGCATCTGTACATTATTAAAGCTTTTGATACATCACATCAGATCCGGGGGTTGTAAACTACAAGTTTATTTGCCCACTGAATCTCAGTAATGTCACTTTCTTTTGGTACCATCCACCAAAATGAAAAAAAAATCATAATATTTCAACAGAAAGAAAATTACTAAAGCTAGGCTATCCTTTAGTTGCCCTCACCAGCCAGTTTCCTGCACAAGGACAAAGGTTAATGGACTTGGTTACCTTAAAATAATTGAAGACAATGCTTTATAGGTAGTATTAACCTCTGCTGAGCACTTGAAACTCAAATTGTAAGGAGAAAGATGTGACCTAACCGGGACCCATTTGTGGAAAAGGCACAACATAATTTGGCTGTTTTGGATGGGGACATCATACTATGTTAAAGGAGGCAATATAATATGGTAGTTAGAGCACAGCCTTGGGAACCAGGATGCCAGGTTCAAATCCCACTGGTGCCACTGTGTGACCTGGAACAACTCCTTCAATCTCCCTGTGTTTCAGCAGCTGAAGAACATACAGGATCCCACTGAAAAGGAAATATTGTTGCACCTGTGGGAGTAACATGAAAGGAGTGAATTAACTGTAAAATAAAATAAAAAATGTGTTAGACTGCAAAATGGAAAAAAAATGGCCTCAACCCTCCCGCACACACACACACACACACACACACACACACACACACACACACAGAATTTTTAGGGCAACGTGCTACTGACTATATTTGAAAGCTACTTAGAAGTCATGTTTCTCAATGATGTGCTAGTATTTTGAAACTAAGCTTAGGTGGGGACTGAAGTACCCAGGAGTGACACATAGCAGGAAAGCAAGAAAAAAACTGCCCTCCCTAAGTTGTACAGCATCTTCAGCCTTCTGCACTGTTCCTACTACCCAAGTCCATAAACTGTTGAAGGAAAGATTATTAAACATTGTGCAGCTGAGCTAGTCACATACCCTGCTTACACAGTGGCCAATCACTAGATCTGCAGGCCAAAATGAGCTCTGTTCTCCTCTCTGCTGTTTCTAGCCCCTAATGCCCATTCCCCTGGTGAGCCAACAAGCAAAAGCATAAGAAAACAAAAATGCCTGCCTAAAGTTTACAGACTATGAAATATTAATATTTAAGAGCCGCTTTATAATTAACCCTATTTTGTTTTCAATTAGCCAGATTTTTTATTTAAAAATACTAGTTACTGAATAAAGCATGGCCCAATATTATTGCAAATATTTCTATTTTTTATTTTTTGTCTTTGTGCTAGCTGGCTGCTGAATGATATAGACGTGGTTTATGAGTTGTCAGGGTTCACTCGGGTTGTATTCCACTGCACAAAGCCCAGGATCAAGTTATGTTTGTACAAGTGGTTGCATGTCTCGCATAAATGGATCAGGAAGGGGATGCCAGATCACACTAATGCCATACTGGATTTAGTAGGGTTTTGCCCAACTGAAGGCTTTAGTCACAAGATGCCCAAAGTGAATGACAGTAGAATATGATTTTTAACGAATGCTTTTCAAATAAACTTGACAACTTTTGGAGTGCATGCTGGGCAAGACGTGTCACCAGTCCTGAGAAGATTATGGCATTGGATCCCCACTGGGTAAGTAAAGCTTGGGGTATGGGAGGTGTTGAGTGGGGAGGGGGGAGGTAATGGTGCAGTAGACAACAATGGATGTTTTTCATATTTTCAGGTGTATGCACGAGAGAGTGCGAGAAAGACAGTGCAAGGAAAGAGGCCCCCCAGTACAGCCATGCCAGGGAGGTCAAGGGTACCAATCTGCTCATGCAATAAAAATTATTTACGGATACAATAATTAATTCCAATTTTTTAGCTGTTCCAATGCAATCACACTGTTTTAATCCATACCAACAATAAAAGAGAGAAGCGTAACCACATTCTCCATATTTGTTCATTCACTATCCCAAAAGGAAAATAGTCATTCCAGTACCACAGGGCATGTAAATGCATAAAAATGAAACACCTAAATGGGATGCATACAAATGTTTTAAAATAAATACATAGAAAAAAAACTGTGCAAACATTAATTTTGATGCAGCATAGTCTCCAGTCATGACAGAGGCCACAGGGGTCAAGGCAGCAATTTGCTCACATAAAAACACAGCACTCTGTCCATTTCAGTTGCAAAAAACAGAATCTCAAGCTACGTTAACACATGACCTTGTATTATCACCTTTCCCCATGTCTGCTGCACAATTCCCTAACTCCCACACATAAAACAACTGGGAGGTCATGGAGGTCAAGGGTACCAATATGTTCATACAGCAAAAAAAAAATGTGTGTTCAGGAGATGAAGAGGTGTCCCCAGTTTGAAAAAATGCTTTATGGAATTGAAAAAAATAGAGTACTGTGTTTTTTTAGGTAAGCAACTTGCTCCCTTGACTTTTGTGACCCCCATCGTGATTAGAAATTCTGCTGATTCAAATTACCTTTCACTCTGTTTTTCTCCATTAATTTACATAAAAAATATTCATAAAATACACGTGTAACAGAAATATATTGTTACATAACAACAAACACTTTTGGGTGCTAAAAATTGAGAATGCTGAGGATACTGAGAAAATATATTAATCAATGGCAACATTAAAATCCCACTATTGGTTTCCTGGGTGATTATCTTTCACAGCCATTACACCCAGTGAGATCACAAAGTCTGAGTTCTAAGGATTGATTGACCATATGGTATGGGTAATGAAAGATGCCTGTGGGTGATCCTTAAATATTTGCTGCTGTTAGGTGAATTAAATTTTATTTTAATTAGTGTGTGTGCTCTGTCAAATTTTTAATAGATACTCTTATGTTTCCCACTTGGTCACACAGGGCTTTTCTGTTTCTTCTAGCTTTGGAACTTGGTATTATTTTATTTATTTATTGAAATGTTTCACCAGGAGGGCACACTGAACAACAAGTTGCTCATCTCATGCTGTGACCTAGGGGGAGGGGGTTACATAGGCTTGTGAAGGATGATCAGTTACAATAGTATGTGGGTAGTACAAACAATACAACATTGTAAGATTATGCAACAGTTGGAACACAAGGTATTGTACAATAAACAGTAGTGGAACATTGGGTAAATTATCATACAAAAGAACATATAAATGTACAAAACAGTATTATAATCCACAACAGATGAGACAGTTCTGGTTTCAGCGAGCCTCTTGGTTTTAAAGATGTCTGTCTCCAGCTGTTGTTTAGTTGAGCACTTTGGAGCTTTGGATGGTCAAACCAGGAAAGTGAAAGTACAGCAGGTTGTGGGAGTGACCATGATGTCAGTGAGGGATAACATATGCAAATCATGGGTATTTCACTGTATGTGGAGCTCTTACTGTAAAGTGAACAAATCCACCTCATAAACTTGGAACATACTTTAATTTGGAGGTTAGGGTCCATTCCTGTGTTGATTCATGGGGGTCTGAGAGATAGATGTTATGTAGGACAGGTGTTGAGCCAACACAAGTAAAGCAGGTATTAGAAGTAAGTGAGTTATTGATAAATATATATTTAACCCCAAAATATAACCCATTCCTGGGGGCAAATCAGAGTATTTAGTGTGATTTTTATGTTGGCTCATGCTTGCACTCCAGCCAACATCTTGCGGTAGTAGCAGATTTGGAGGCGCAGTCTCTGTTGGGCGAATGCAGGGCACGCATCAGTAGGTGCGTCCCTCATTCCCCAATGAGCCAGCAGCAGGCGCTGACATCATGAATCCCTAATGTGGCCACCAGATCTAAGAAAAGGTCCGCTGCAATAAGAGTGATGCTTTCATGCAGCAGGATCACAACACACCTCCCGACGTGCAGGCAACATGGCGGCAATGACTGCCGCCGCCTGTCACAATGCCAATGGGGGAGCCCACTCCCCGTCAGCAGACCCCCTCCCATTTAAAATGTATGCCGAGGGGGTGCCCATCCTCGGCATCATGCACCCCCAGCAGTCTTTCACAACGGGGCCCAACCCTGTCGGCTTTAATCGCCATCATTTTGCTGATGGGAAGCCTAATTTCCATTTGCATAATGTCACCCCCACACTTTGTTAGGTAGCCAATGGGGGTGCCCAATCCCTGTTGGCTACAGCACCCCTCAATAAAAACACATAGGTGGTACGCTGGGAGCCCACCCCAGCGTGCTAAATCCCCTAAAACAGAAAAACAGTCCCACTATGTTTTTCTTTTTGAAACCTGTAAAAAAGAAACCATCCCTCGTGGTCTCCCTGCCACATTAATCAACTCGCACCCACCCTCTGTGCACCCTGCCTTCCCCCAACCCCCACTACATACTTACCTCCGGAGCCCAGTGCGACGATGTTCGGTGGACCAGGAACACATCTGCACTCTTCAAAGCTGACCGTGAACTGAAGAAATGCCAGTAAACTGTATAATGGCATAAATAGGGTTTTTTCAACTTTGGTGCAAATCTCATCCAATTTTGAAAATTTTGGCACCAAATTTTCAACATAGGGTTATTGGGATCCTCCCTCATGAATTCAGGCATTGTCATGGTGTTATTAGGTCCCGAAAGGTGATTTCACAGTAACTGCATGGAATTCCCTTTTGGGATCAATTAATGAAATGACAGTGCACCTGTTCATGAGGGGAGGCTCTCAAAAAGCCTATGTTGCAAATATGGTGGAAAAAATCCAAAAAATGGCTGTTTTACAAGCGTGTGTTGCACTGTTTCCACGCACGCTTGTAACTTGGTGAATTTGTTGTAATATTTTCACTCCAGATTTTCAAAATTTGAATTTTTCAACACCTCACATGAACAGTACAGTTGTCATTTTACATATCCTGGCCAAAATGTGTTTTCGCATGTCCAGCGCAAAATAGAGCAGTCGCTGTGCAAAATCAGTTTTTGGGACAGTTTGAGGAAGTGATGGTGAACTGTTCATGAGCAGAAGTCCTAAAATGCCTATGTTGAAAATTTGATGACGAAATTCCATAAAATGACTGTCTTACAAGTGTGCATTGCGCAATTTCCACGCACCCTTGTAACTTCGCAAATTTGCAATATTTTCATGCCAGATTTTCAACACTGCCATTTTTTCACACCTCCTTATGAACAGTACAATTGCCATTTTTCACATCCTGCCCTAAATGTGTTTTCACACCTGTGGCGCACAATGGCATGGTCACTGTGCAAAATCAATGTTTCGGACAAATTAACAAAATCACAGTGCCACTGTTCATGGAGGGGAGGTCCCAAAGTGCCTAAGTTAAAAATGTGGTTACAAAAATCCCCAAAATAATTGGGTTACGGAAGTGTGTTGCACAGTTTCTATGCACGCTCATGGCTTCACCAATTTTTCATATTTTCAGTCCAGATTTTCAACGTCGCCATTTTTTTACATCTCCTCATGAGCAGTATAATTGTCATTTTCCACATACTGCCCAAAATGTGTTTTCATCCCTGTGCCGCCAAGTGGCATAGCCGCTGTGCAAAACTACCTTTCAGCTAACAAACTGATAGTGCCGTTCTTCATGAGGTGGGCTCACAAAAAGCCCATGTTGAAAATTTGGAGTGAAAATACCAACACACACCTATGGTGTTATGGTTTCCAACTGTAGCACCCCACCCTGTAGAGACAGACAGGTGTCAGGGGTGAGACTTGGGATCATCGGCTGTAATGCTCACGCCATTCCACCCCCACCCCCACCCTGCAGCCAGTGACAGGCATCATGATGTGCACTGCAGTGTTCAGCCACAAAGTTCACCCCATTCTCCTGTACTGCACCCACCTCAGTGTATTTCCTTATGGAATGGGTTAAGTATAATGCCCAAAGACCCCAAAGCACACCACAACACTTGTCAGTGTCTACAGGGTAGGGTGAGATAAAATGGCATGAGCTTTATAGCTGATGACCCAAGGGCACATCCCAATGCCTATCGGTCTCTGCAGCATGGGGATGGGGTTGGCATCACTTTAGTACTTCACTGCCATTCCTATTATGCGTCTCTAACTCCGGCACTACCAATGCCAATGCCAGTAAGACAACATTCGGCATTGACAAATGCTTGTCTATTTAAAAATACTAGTTACTGAATAAAGCAGGGTGGAATATTATTGCAAATCTTTTTAATTTTTTCTATTTTTTGACCCATTGCAAAAAATTATAACACATATCCCCAGGACCTGACATAAGAGGACAGTACAGCAAACTGTTTATAGAAGTTGGATGAGATTCTTTATAATTATTAACTGCAATAAAGCAATCCGATCTCAAATGATATCTGTCTAGTCATGTGTCTGTTTCTAAGTTTACAGTTGGGGTGATTACATCCTCACAGCTTTGTAAAAATCTACAAAGTCTGCCTAATTTGAGGGTGTATGAAAGTAGGTGATAGTTCTGATTCTTAATAGTTCTTGCATATCCAGAGATTGTCTGTGTGCCTTTCAAGTGAGTATAAAGACATTTGAAGTTTGCCTGACCTGATAAGGTATATATATATATATATATATATATATATATATATATATATATATATATATTATATATATATATATAAATATGTATGTCTTTAAAAACTAACCTTAGAGACGATGAGAAGAATAAAATGTATATAGAAAAAACCCTAACCTTAGGTGGGAACTGAACTACCTGGGGGGGCACATAGCAGGAAAGCATAAAAAAACTGCCCTCCCTAAGTTCAACAGCTTCTTTAGCCTTCTGCACGCTTCCTGCTACTTAAGTCCATAAACTGTTAAAGGAAAGATTATTAAACATTGTACAGCTGAGCTAGTCACATACCCTGCCTATGCAGTGGCCAAACACAAGATCTGTTGGCCGAAACGAGCTCTGCTCTCAACTCTGCTGCTTCTAGCCCCCTCCCTTCCCCTGGTTAGTCAACAAGCAAAAGCATAAGAAATCAAAAATACTTGCCTGAGTTTATTTCCCCTTAGCCAGCATCTATCAAAAGTTCTATTGAATTGAGTGATCTGACCTTTTTGGATAAGGTTTTTTTTTGGGGGGGCATAATGCTTAAAGTTTACAGACTTTGAAATATTAACATTTAAGAGTCACTTTATAATGAAGTTTGCCCTTTAAGGGGCAGACCAAGTTGTCCTGGTGGACCCTTCCTTTGTGGACAGATGGTTTGCTCAGATGGGGGGGAGATAGGGGGAAGGACAGGTAGCTAGGACAAGGGACAAGAAACAGGAAAGGGAGGATCCAAGAAAGGAAAGAGGCAGGGATGGGTAAAGATGAAAAGGGAAGGGGCACAAATTATAGGGTACATAATGGTCAGCACAGAGGTTTTCTGCCTCTTTTGCTGAAGTTTTGTTGTTTAAAGCAATCAATAGAGCTGCAGCACATTGGATTGGCTTTTTTTGATTTTTTCAATGTTTTTTGGGAGAACAAAAAGTTTGTGTACCAGGACTAATTGAAAGGTAAGAATTGGAGATAAAGAAATATATGGAGGAGCAATGATGTGAAGGAATTATAGGACAAGCACTTTTAAGCAGCCATGGAGCGAAGGCATAGTGCGGAGGAGGTAAAAAGATTGTTGGCATTCTGTAATGGGAGCTCGGCCTATTAGCAAGGAGGGAAAATGTAAAAAAAAAAAGTTGAGCAGCGACATGTGAGGTGGCCAGAGCTGCAGCAGCTGGCAGCGGTGAAAGGGAGAGGCTGTAGCATGGGGCTGCATATGCAGAGTACACGCTGGTCAGAAGCGTGGGAGACTTATAGGCTGAATTAGTGAGAGAATGGTGTTTTCAATGTGGAGCCAATTGGGGAGAACAGTGACCTAAGACGCATATTTCAGTATTTGGAAAGAGAGGCAATTGGTTGGTGGGGGGGGGAAGGTGAGCGCAGGGAGGGACAGTCAAAGGCCTATAGGAGAGGCAAGAGCATGCACCCAGTAGAGTGGAGTATGCAGGATCTGCAGCAAGGTGGGGGGAAGAGAGAGGGGTCAAACAGCGGCCTGCCAGATGGGCCTAGCGGGAGAGGCCACATGGTCAAAACTCGGCGTATCACATCACAGGCCACCCTGGTGGAGTGGTTTGATCCTTGGAGGGCAGAGAGTGGGATACAAGGCAGGAGCCGCAGCAGGGTGGGGGAAAAAGAAGCTAGAGGGGCTGAAGAGTGGCCAGCCAGAAGGGCCTAGCTTGAGAGGCCACGCGGCCTAGAAACTCAGCGTCTGACGTCACACTGCATGGCATTGCGAAGTCAGGCGGTAGGGCCTGGGAAGGTTTTGTGTTTGTTTTGATAAGAGGCACCTGGCCTCACGGCTTTAAAGAGTGATGAGAAAGAATGAAGGGGAGATGCATGACCAAGCCAGGCACAGCAGACAGTGGGGGGGGGTGAATTTCGAGCATTTGTAGGAGCAATGGGGGGGACTACTGAAACAGGCACCTGCACCCAGGAGGCTTGATGTGGAGGGGTGTTTTTTGCTGCCAGCGAGTAGAAATGAGCAAATGTGGTGGTGCATGGAATTTCATGGGTGTTTTTGGCAAGGATAAGAAATGGGGGGAACAGAAGCACATGGATGGGGCCTGGAGTGAGAGATGTCACAGCAGGGAGGTGTACCTGCTGGCTGCACACGTGGGGGAGCCGGCCTTTGACAGGGGAGGATACGAGGGTGGGGGGGTTTGGACAATGGTGTGCAAGGGGCCCAAGCTCCAATAAGGAGCAAATGCAGGGGCCATGGACAGGGGCATTGGAACAGAATGCAAATAAGGAGAGCAGGGAAATTCAGGGTTGCCTTTATTCAAAAAAATAAATAAATAAATCAACAACTATAGATAGCTATGGAATGATGGTAGGTCACTAATGGAGGTGCTTTGTTAGTTTTATCCACAGCATTTCTTCAGGCAATCTGGAAACAAGATGGCACCAAAGAAGAATAAGCCATCAAGGGAGGAAGCATACAAAGTGATCATGGAGTTGGCAGAGAAAGCCAACATGATGTGGTAGCTGGTGGAAGGGGTGGAAAAGGGGAGATCGGGGAGAAATGGAAAGTGGAGAAAGGAATGGGGGGTGATGGGAAATGACCTGCAGGGAGGCCACACAGCCCAAAAAGGCCGCAGCCCCCACGGGTGGTGCCTCCTCGAGTGGGTATCCCAGTACCACCATAGCCCTCTTTGCCAGAATCGTTAGTACCTCCCCTGGAGCCGATTGTGGTACTGATGCCAGAACCCAGACCAGAGCCCCCTGCCATAATGGCTCCACTGCTCCTGATGCTACACCCAGTGGTCCCACTACAAGAAACCGGACCGGTGCAAATGGGTGACAGCAGGTCACATGAAGTGGACAAGCCCACAGGTAATGTATCAGGTTCTGTAGGAGAAAGTATTAAAGATTACATTGGGCAAATTATAGTGGTCCTTGGGGCGGGCAGTTTAGGACAGATGGAAGATGCACTGGTGGAGATTAGGTCAGATAAAGAGACGTTGTGGGGATGGACAAGGTGGTAGAAGGAGCGGGAAAAGGGACGAGGGCTATAGGAGCCCTGGGGATGAGAATAGGGGAACACGTGCC
The DNA here is from genome assembly GCA_016271365.2 of Neoceratodus forsteri. Classification (NCBI taxonomy): domain Eukaryota; kingdom Metazoa; phylum Chordata; order Ceratodontiformes; family Ceratodontidae; genus Neoceratodus; species Neoceratodus forsteri. Next base: position 356,103,874 of record CM028136.1, on the reverse strand, counting down.
ACTTGCAACAAAGGAGAAGATATGGAAAAGAAAGGGAAGTATGTGGACATATTTGCTTTAGTAAGTAGAGAGGTGGCAGCAAAATATGAGGAGACTGAGAATATAGGGAAGATCGAGATGGCAGTGACTGTGGTCTGACTGGGTAAGAAAGAGGAGGATAAGTTGACAAAAGGAAAGACATGGGATGGGTGGTTCATGGGGTTCACCACATATTCGGTCATAGTGATGGAAAAGAAACCAGAACTGGGCATCTCACTTATCACATATTCCCTGATCGTATGAAGGGCAAAAGCAAAAGAGGGGGTTGGGTGGATATATTATGACAAGTTTTTCCGCCAAAGGAAGGTGACATATGGGGACATGAGATGGGACACAAAATAGCTAGACTTGTTGACAGACTATGTTACAGATTAATCCACACTGAAAGGAGAAATGGGAAGAAAGGGAGGGATACCACAAAAATGCTGTTGGGGATATAACAGGGCATTTTGGTCATGGCCCCAATGTCTGTTCCAACACACCTGCTCGAGATGTGGTGGTTCTCATCCGGTGACAAGATGCAGGAACACATGGACCCAAGGAGCCCAGGTTGGGGAGCTCAGGGGACGTGCCACCAGCCCTTTCGGGAGGGACTAGGGTATTGGGGTAAGACATGGAGCAGGGGGTCTTGAAGCAGGGGTTACAGGGGTAGGGGAGCCCAGTCTTATTAAAAGGAGTGACAAGGAAAAAACAGACAGGAAGGGTAGTGGGGGTTGGAGGAGAGGGAATACTGGGGGAAGAGAGCAATTCTAGATGACAAAAACCTCCATCAAGACAGAGGTCTGGGAAAAGTGGCTCAAGGGGCATCCTGATAGAGGGGTGGCAGAAACCATAAGGAGAGATTTTAGAACAGGTTTCCCTCTACAGTGCAAAGGTCCAAGACAGGCAAGAGAGACTAATAACTTGGGGTCAGTCAGGGGAAAAGAAGATATTTTGAGACAGAAAATAGAAAAAGAAAAAGCTGAGGGGAGGGTGGAAGGGCCGTTTCTATTTCCCCTTTACACAACATGAGAATTTCCCCATTGGGTTTGGTCTCAAAAAAACAAAATGAGGAATACAGGGTGATTCACCATTTGTCGTTCATAGAGGAAGAGTCAGTTAATAATTTCATAGGGGGAAGAGCACAGCAGGGTCACCTACGCCATATTGGAAGAGGCAGTACGGATTATCCGAGTGACCCCCGATGCGTGGATGGCCAAGACAGATATAGACTCAGCCTTTTGGTTGCTCCCAGTTAGGAAGGAGGACTGGGACCTATTGGGTTTTAAAGTAGGGGACCAGTATCAGGGTTTTAAATAATTGATTAGCAGTTTTTTTTTCTTGGGATGATACTAACTGTACAGAAAGTATTTATATAGATTTTCTAGAAGTGCTGTGTTTGTTAAACACAGTGAGGCAAGTGTTATGCATTTTCACAAAGTTTTAACACTTTTATGAGCAAAACGCTAATCAGTTTTTAGAGTTAAATAAAACCCTGAGTATTACTTCGACAAGGCAATGCCTATGGGTTGTTCCATAGATTTTTCTACATTTGAAAAATTTAGCACCTGCCTGCAATGGATATTCCAGCAAAGAACAGGGTACAAGACAGTCATACACTATTTAGATGATTTCCTTTTAATAGGCAGTGGACGCCCAGAGGCAGACAGGATGTTGGCTAGCTTTCAAGGGCTGTGTGGTGAGCTCGGGGTGCCATTGGCACCAGACAAAACAGAAGGCCCCAGCAAGGTCTTAGAGTTTCTAGGGATTGAGATAGATGCACTGGGGGAAGTGTTTAGTTTACCAGACAACAAAAGTGCAGAAGCTAAGGGAGCTGATCCACATGCACAAGAGCAGGAGGCAGGTGCAATTAAGGCAGCTGCAACAAGTAATGGGGCATTTGAATTTCACTTGTAGAGCTATTGGTCCAGGTAGGACATTTACAAGGCAACTCGCGAGGGCCACGGCAGGAGCGACAAGGCCACACCACTGGGTGGATATAACAAAAGGGGTAAAGGAAGATTTCAAGGTATGGGAGGAATTACTGAGCAACTATAATGGCCATTCCTTTTGGCAGGAAGAATGGGTTTATTACATGGATCTAGAATTGTATACAGATGCAGCAGGAGGTTTAGGAATGGGGGGTGTCTGAGAGGAAAATGTTTTTTGGAGCCATGGCCAGCAGACTGAGTAAGAGACGAAAGGGTAAGGGATATCACATTATTGGAAATCATGCCAATTTCGGCCTGCACCCTAGTATGGGGAGAAGAACTGCAGAATCAGAAAGTTACATTTTGGTGTGACAACAAGGCAGTGGTGGATGTTCTGAACAACAGGAGAGCTAGGTATGAGACAGTGATGCAAGTGTTGAGACAGCTAGTATTAAGAGGCTTGCAATTAAATATGTCATTCAGGGCCAGGCACATAGATGGGGTAAAAAATATCCTGGCTAACAGCCTTTCCCATCTGCAGCTGGACCGGTTCTGGATGCTGGCACCTACAGCAGAGGAGCGGAAAACACCCATTCCAATGAACATCTGGGATGTTGGCAAGAGGGAGCCAAAATGCTGTTCTGCAATTCATGGGAGCCATGGACTTTGAGGGACTATGAAGGGGCATGGCAGGCATTGCAAACATTCCAGGAAGCTCACCACATGGAGGTAAGTGGTCCAGTTACGGAAGAGCAGTTAGGGAAATTTACGGTAGATCAGTGGCAAAAAGAGATGGCTCACATCACAATGGGGGTGTACCTAGTGGGGATCAGCTTAGTTTGTAATTTGAAAAAATGGAAGGATCCTACGAAGTCAATGCTGATACGGAGGATAATGCAAGGTTGGAGTAGGTTGAAGCAAAGGGCCAAGGATGGTAGGCGTCCGATAGCAGATCAGTGGGTAGCCAGACTAGGGGGGGATATTGTCTGCAATTTGTAAATCCAAGGACGAGGCGCAGCTGTTCCATACAATTTATTTAGTGATGTTTGAGGGGGCCTTGAGAGTGAGCGAGGCAGTGGGGTACGGCAGAAAGAATGAAGAGGGAGGTTTGGAATTGGAAGATATAACCTGGGAGACAAGGGAAATGCAACTCATAATTAGGAGGTCCAAGACGCATCAGGAAGGGAAGGGGTGTGTCGTAGCCATTAAGGCTCACCCAGACGGGGCCTTGTGCCCAGTAAAGGCTTTGTGGGCTTACGCCACAGAGCGTTATAACAAAGTAGGCAGACTATTTGTGCATGGAGACGGGAAGAATGTGACAAGTTACCAGGTAACAGCCACACTCAAAAAAGACATGGGGTTCCTGGGTGAAGACCCAGGTAGTTATTCTTCCCATTCTTTTTGAATAGGGGCTGCTTCAAAATGGGAAGCAGAGGGGGAGTCAGTGACCAGTATGCTGGAAAGGGGACATTGGCAGTCTGCCAATTACAAGAGTTACATTCGGGTTTTTAAAGACTGAGATTAACATGTCATTATTTGTTTTGTTTTATAGGAACAGAACCTAAGTGGGGGGGGGAGGGATTGGGGAAAAAACAGAACAGAATAAAAATGAGCAGAAAATGATGGTTTGAGGTTTAAGACATATTTTGTTTGATTTACTAGACAGAGGGAGGATCACAGAAGTATGGATCTGTGGGTAATCCTACATGTACTGGGCGGAAAGGAAAGGGTGAAAAAAGGCTGGGGGAAAGCAGCTGTACCAGGACGTCTGACAATGTAGGCTGGTATGGTGTGGCATTCAAGGGATGAAATGGGCACAGTTACTCCCGACCTTGATAGAGATGAGATAGTGGTGACCCATCCCAGATTTGATCATTATACACCTCGGGGGTAATGATATTGGAAGAAAGCCATGGGTTGACACATATTTGCGGGTTAAGCTGGATTTGGAGAAAATAAAGCAATGGTGGCCAGGGGTGAGCATGGCATGGTCAGATATGATACCAAGGAGGGCTTGGAGACATGAACACAGCCATGTAGCAGTATATAGGGCCAGAAGGAAGATGAATAGAAGGGTGGGGATGTTGATAAGGAGCATGGAAGGGCAGGTAATATTGAGAGGGGTGGAAGAGTGGGTAGAGGATTTTTACAGATCAGATGGGGTCCATTTGTCAGACTTAGTGAGACATGTTTAATACGGAAATGATGGGTTTTATTGAAGCTTGGAGGAGACAGGAAGGAAGATAGAGGGGTGAGGGGGGGCTGAAAGGGGAAGGCCAGTCATCCAATGCAAGCTGGAGACAGACTATGAGGAAAAAGGTGGGGAGGAGGGGAAGGGGAATGATAAAGGAATGTGAGGCGAAGAAGCAGCAACAGAAGGAGAGAAAAGCGGTCTCGGTTTTCACCATTACCTACAAGAAAAAGAGAAGAAGAAGGCACCCAGGTTTTCACCTGGGGAGCCGAGAAGAAGAGGAAGAAGGAAGAAGGGTGATCAGAGATGGATATTTTAATACAGTATAAACAAAGAATTGTGGAAAAGACAATAATGGAAACTGGTGATGAAATTTGTAAATATGAATGTGGAATATAATAAATGAATTGCCAATCTGAGCACAACAACACACAAGTGGTCTGTCTTTTGTGGAGGAAAAAGTGGGGAATCCGGGACAATGAAGTTTGCCCATTAAGAGGCAGACCAAGTTGTCCTGGTGGACCCCTCCCTTGTGGATGGATGGTTTGCTCAGATGGGGGGGTAGGAAGAGGGACAGGTAGCCAGTAGAAGGGACAAGAAACAGGAAGGGGAAGAGCCAAGAAAGGAAAGAGGCAGGGATAGGTAAAGAAGAAAAGGGGAGGTACCCAAATTATAGGGTACATGATGGTCAGCACAGAGGTTTTCTTCCTCTTTTGCTGAAGTTTTATTGTCTCCCACCCACCCGTCAAAAGGAGAATGGGGAGAGTGGTATTTTTTGGGGGGGCCTGGGATGGTCTGTTAGAGGTGATGGCAGTAAGTGTTCGGTTGGACGTTGGTGGATTGCCAGAGGTGGATGGTAGTGAAAGGGGGAAAAAAGGGGGGAGGGGTGGGGGGAATGACAAAGGAATATGAGGAGAAGAAGAAGCAATAGAAGGAGAGAAAAGCGGTCTCGGATTTCACCGTTACCTACAAGAAAAAGAAAAGAGGAAGGCACCCAGGTTTTCACCTGGGGAGGTGAGAAGAAGAGGAAGAAGGAGGAAGGGTGATCAGAAATGGATATTTTAATACAATATAACAAATAATTGTGGAAAAGACAATAATGGAAACTGGTGATGGAATTTGTAAATATGAATGTGGAATATAATAAATGAATTGCCAATCTGAGCACAACAACACACAAGTGGTCTGTCTTTTGTGGAGGAAAAAGGGGGGAATCAAGGACAATGAACCGCATTTTGTTTTACATTAGCCAGATTTTTTTATTTAAAATACTAGTTACTAAATAGAGCAGGGTTGAATATTTTTTTAAATCTTTTATTTTTTTATTTTTTGTGTTTGTGCTAGCTGGCTGCTGAATGATATAGAGGTGGTTTATGAGTTGTCAGGGTTCAGTCGGGTTGTATCCCACTGTGCAAAACCCAGTATCAAGTTATGGTTGTACAAGCGGTTGCATGTCTTGCATAAATGGATCTAGAAGGGGTCACCAGATCACGCTAAATACCATACTGGGTTTAGCAAGGTTTTGCCCAACTGAAGGCTTTAGTCTCAAGATGCCCAAACTGAATGACAGTAGAAAATTATTTTTAACTAATTGTCAGGAAAAAACTTTTCCTCTGTGGAGGTCTGGTATTATTTCAGCAGTACAACTTGCTTTTAAATAATAGGCTCAATTGCCTACTTCCATTTGGCTGCTTTCGTTCTTTCAATCAATTGCAGGAGCCCACAACATTCTAATCCTTAGCAAGGATTATGTTGTGGGCTCATGCAACCTGTCTGCAAGAACGAAAGCAGCTGTGTTTGGAAGTAGGCAATTGAGCCAAGAAGAAAAGACAAAATTCAGGATAGTACACAATCAGTGCACTTTGTTCGTTTGCACTGTCTGTAAGATCAATTGTTACAAGTAAATATGGAGTCTGGTTTACAACACTGTCTCCAGCCTATTATTTAAAAGACAGATGAACTGCTTGAATATTACCAGACCTCCAGGGAGGTGAAGTATGTGCATAACCTTTAGCAATTCCCTGCTAGTAGCACCTTGCAACAATCCTTTGGGACAGGTTAGCTTTGCACCTTTTGGTGTCTAGTGAAATGGCACCACAGCACATCAAATGTCATGTTATCACACCTTGCTGGAGAAGTCTAGATAACCCTGTTGTGATTTATCTTGGGGGAACAGAAAACCCTGTGCATGCATTATGCTTTCACAGCTCTTCTGCACAGAAGCACAGCCCAACAACAAAGCTCTGAATTTAACAGTGTTCATTTACATATTGTCCATACACATGGCTCCAGACTTGGCTCTCTCTGTGAAGAAATAGGGGGAGGAGGAGAGGCTACTCCAACAATAAAAGAGACAAGGGTAAACACAACCCCCCCTCCCCCATTTGATCATTTACCATCCCAAAAGGAAAATAATGATTCCAGTACCACAGGGCATGTAAATGCATTAAAAACTATGCAACCCTTCTTCACCCCTACCCCATATGCTTAGGGCCCTAGTGGGCTAATGCCAACATGTTCCCTGGCCTAATGGCCATAGCCTGTGGTTGAGTGACCCCAACCCAAACTTGTAGCTTGAAAGATGCTCCTGTGAACCCCTTCCCCAGAGAGCCACAGTACCTACAAGCCCTCATATACCCCTTATTATGGTTGCTCTGCTGTACCCCTACATTTTATTGGTTTTAAGAGGCAGTGACCTTGGAGTGGTGCAGGAGTTTGGGACTATACTTACAGAGCCTGCCATGCCATTGTGCATGGTACCATGTCCCTTAGCATGGTGATTCCCACCCCCTTTCCTGAACTGTTGCAAACACTTTTTCAGTCTCTTTTGAGCATACTGAAACTCAATGGGGAAGTAAGGCTGCTGATGACCCTAAATGGTCACAATAACTACATAGCTAAACCAGTAGTGACCGAGGATATAGGGTTCAAAGCAAAAGTATATGGCATCCCATGCATATATGCTTTAGGAGAAACCAGGTCTTCACATATTTTAATGCTAGTTAAATAGGCAGCTTAACTGCATTATGTAAGTGATAGTTTATTTTCAGAAAGATAATCACATTTAAAAAGATGTATCGACTGCAGAAATCACCCCGTAACTTTCAATATTACACGTCTTCTGAACGGCTATTTAGGCAATGTAATGCTGGCTTTTAATAAAGTATACAACAAGGAAAAAAATACCATCTATACTTTAGCACTTCAATAAATACATGGCAACCAATCAGTCTGAGAAAATAAACTGATGACAGAACTAATGAAAGCTGATATGAAAGGTAACAACTATCATGGGCTCTTCGGCAGACTTTTTCTTTTACTTTTTGCTTAAGCTTTTACCATGATGAACAACTACAAGCAGGCTAAAATAACATACATCAAACAGGTATGTTAAATTAAACAAGTGAGAACATTGTTAAAATGATCAAATTCCACTATTTCCAGTGTGTGTGTGTGTGTGTGTGTGTGTGCGTGTTGGGGCTCGGTTCCAAAATTAAAATTAAAAGCCAAACTCAGTTCCAAGAAACAGAGAAAAATACTGCTCCTCTGTGAAAGGAGTTCCCCTAAAAGCATAAAACTGACTAAGGAGAAAAATGCATCATATAATGAGGAAACATGTCCCCATGACACATGAAAGAACGGTTGTGGGTTCCCCTAGTGAATTGTTTCCAACACTGATATTAACTGACCAACGTACCTCTCAATCTAGTGTCACGTACTGTAAATGTTGGACACTGACTTACAAAATGTAGGTAAATGAGGGACACTGGCCCTCAGAATGTGGGACATGCATGGATATACAAGTTCTGAATACTGTATAAGCATGCAAACTTGTGTACGTTTCATTTTGTGTTTGTATCACAGAGTGTTATGAATTTCTGCTCTAAAGTCTGAGTTTGCAGCACCTTCTTTGTGTGGGCAGCACTTTTTACCTGAGAGACTGATAAGGGTCAAAGCAATTCTCACAGGTAAAAATGAAGGGCAGTCAAGAGGTATGTTCGCCAAATACTGTAGAGTTGAGTTATCCCAGCCCAGGCAGTGCCTCTCCTCCCCCACTTTGATAGGTTGGGTCTGTTTTATGACACCAACCTGCCTGAGGCTGCACAAGCAAGCTTACATATGCAGAGCGTCTTGTGTCACATCGGAAGCACAGCCTACTAATTACCTTACCTCAGCAGTTCTCAAACCTTGTCATAGTGAGCCTCCCCTAAGCTATGGAAAAGATCTTGAGCCTCCCCCAAAATACTGAAATATTTTTGGGCCTCCCCATAGAAAAATAGCCTACTTGTCACAGTACATCAGTAATAAATTATTTGCATAGCTGGCTCTCATGTTATTAAGCTTATTGTAGCCCCCCCCCAACAGGACAACCTAGTTGCTCCAATATTTTGACTCTCAAATCATTGTTACCTCTTACTGCCATATCTTCATGGGTCAGATGGCTTTTTCTGTTTCCCCTCTAACTTGAATAACCTTCCTATCGATCTCTGCCTCTCACCCTCTCACCCTTCTCTTAAACAACTTCTCAGGGATAATTTTGCTCCCTCCTGCTCTTATTTCTGGTACCTGTATGGTTAACTCTTGTATTTGGACAGTTCTGCAGCCAGTCGAATTGATCAGTTGTTCCTTGCATTGTTAGTTTATTGTTCTTAATTTGTGTGCACTTTTATTCATTTTGTATTGATTGAGTGTTTCGTAATTACATTTTGAATTGTATTCTCTCACTACCCTTCCCTGGGTACACCTGAAATAAGCGATGGCTCAGTGTACAGTGCCTTCCCTGGTCACAAACTTGTGAATAAATAAATAAATTCACCTACTGTTATCCTCTTTCAGTTTGCCTTAACCCTTCACACAAAATCTATAAAGTTCAAAATTTAAATATAATACTTTTTCAAGGATTGCTTGAGCCTCCCCTTGAACAGGCTGGGGCCTCCCCAGGGAGGCTGGCCTCACCATTTGAGAAACCCTGCCTTACCTGATACAGCATTCTCTGGCACCCACTTGACTCTGGGCTGCAGCAGCTGGAACAAACAGCGAACTTCCTGACAGTTGGGCTCCTCTAAACTCCTCTCACAGAATGCCACCACCACCAAAAGAAGGAGAGACAACATCCATCGGTTGGCCATTTCAACTGTAAAGTTCATGCTCACTGATAATTTTGTCCCTTGCCTTTCTGAAGAGTTATAAAAAGCACAGAGAAATACTAAATTATTCAGATACAGATTCCGTGCTCACTACCTTCCACAGTTATCCCCAAAATGTTCCAATTGGATGAGTTTTTGTCTGGAAAGGGGCAGTACAGCGCACAGTGGGCAGTTGTTGGAGTTTTTTAAGTCAGTCCGGGTTCTTGTGCCAGCGGACTTGAGTGGGATAGAGAGGAGCAGGGTGGAGCAGGGGCAGGGAGGAGCGGGGCAGGGTGGGACAGGGCAGCAGCTGACACAGAAGGAGCTGATTGCAGGAAAGAGTGCAGTGCTGTGGTCAGTAGGGACAACATGGGCAGACTGTTTCATAGTAATAGAGGCCACTGTGATGCAATTCAACATGTTGTAAGGACAGAAGAAATGTCCCCTTTCTCAGTGATCATTAAAGTGCTGCAAGCTACACCCACTGCTGCCCTAAAAAGGTAACTGCACAAACCTGGGGCAATCTGCACTATACCCAGGACTGGTAAATTGATATGAAATATGATCTCTGGAAAGAGGATTTTATCACTAGAATTCTAAGTGGAATAAAATACTATTTCTACACTGTCTGCACATTTCTTGTTACAGTGACCAGTATTGTTACATACACATGACTAAACTGGTTGCTGAGGAGCGTGGTCCCCTTCTGCTGTCACTTTCTATATTTCTATAATGGGTGCTAGGTTGCAGACACAATGTTTATTATAGTGACCTGCCCAAAAGTCATCATATGAAGAGAACATTGCTCCCTCTCTCATAGAGTATATACCCATTGCCATCACAAGACCAGCCTTGTTGGCACAAGTGAAGTCTTGTTTTTATTTTGTATGTGACAACACACAACTCTCCTATTGCCTGTGACAGTACAACAAACCAAAAGGATGGGATGTCAGTCGAAACTGGTATTCAATGGCCATTATTATTTATGTGAAAAATACTGATTGATGGCTCATGCCCTTTCCAGTGGCAGTGTAATTCAGGATAGATCATGATGTACTACAGACAAAATAGGCTGTTATACCAGTATAAAATGGCATTTATATATAATAATTATTTATATAAAATGTATAATTGTATGTTTGAAAATGTTCTTCTCTGTGGCGGTGCTATTCATGAAAACAGGGAAAATGTGAAACAGCAATTTGGCATGCCAGTCAGAATTTCTAACTGCATTGACTGTTTTTCTAAATTGACACTAAGATCTGTGGCAGAGTAGGTAGTGATTGAGAGGCTACAGAGCTGCAGAGTGATCTGCAAAGATTCATGATGTGGTCCTAACCTTGTGAGAGGGCAAGAACTCCAGCTAGCCTTTAGGATCTGTGCTAGGATAGAGTGTAACAGGGCAGACTGAATGGATCAATGATCTTTGTCTGCTGACATTTTCTAGGTGTCTATGTAAAATACATAGAATAATGACTGATGCCCTTCCTAGTGGTGATAAAATGCACAGGAGGGTTACCGACTGTCAAGTAAGCCAGTAACAAACTATGATGCTAGCTGTGCCCTCTCCCATACACAGTCTCAAGTGTACCCTAACAAATATACTGTACTCATACTAAACACAGACAAGCATAGTAAGTCCTTCCAAATGGTACCTTTCTGTCCTCGGATCATACTGAAAATCATATCAGATAGTTACTATCCAATCTGGAACATGTGGATTGTGATACATCAGATAAACCAGTATCTGATTTTATATGCTCCAGCAGACAGCAGCACTATCTGAATTATTTGAAATTATGAACACACTATATGCTAACTATTTATTTATTGAAATGTTTCACCAGGAAGGCACACTGAGCAACAAGTTGCTTGTCTCCCTGTGCAACCTGGGGGGAGGGGAGTAATGGGGGAGTGAAATAATACATACATGCATACACTCACTAACTACAATACAAGTTACATACTGTAAGTCAACCTCGCAACATTTAGCAAGAAAATGCGAATGTACAGAAATTTCTGCATTAAAATACAGACATATGATCAATACAGTACTTGTTACATTAAGGAGGTGGGATAGAGCAGGAATTAGCATGCTCTCACTAAATATTCAAGATGCATAGGACCTCATTGCTAACATTTGCAAGACATGTGAATGTACGGAGATTGTTACGTTGATATTACATACAAATACACATTCCAGTGATTGTTACATATAGGTGCATTGCTAGTAGGGATTAGCAAAGAATGGGGGAGGATTGTGCAGTACAATAAGTTTAATTTAAGAGTAAGGGCATAAGAGCAAGTAGAGGTAGGGGAGGGTAGCAGAGACATGGGCAAAGAAGGGGAAGGGAGTGAGGTGGGGAGGGGAAGATGGAATGAGTACATAGAGAGGAACAGGGGGGAAGAGAGGAATTGGAGAGGGGAGAAACCTAATACCTGGGGTACCCCTTCAGAATGCTGCGAACTGAGGGGACTGAGAGGACTAGGATGTGATGAGAGGGGTGGGGGTTGGAGGAAGGGCTCAGGGATCATTAAGGGTAGGAGGAATCGGAAGAAGAGAGGTTTAGAGGGACAGATAAGAGTAGGAAGGGGAGTAGGAGGCACTATGGAGTTCTTGGGGAAAGGAAAATGAGTGACATTTGGGTGTGTTGTAGCAGGAACAGTTGGAAGACAGGTAGTTTTAAAGTGCAGAACTGGTGGAGTTCATTGAAGGTAGGAGGAGAGGGAAGGAGTTACAGATTCACAAGGACAGGTAGGGTAGAGGGTGGGGGAAGAATTGGGAGGAGGTCTAAAGGAAGGGGAAAGGAAATTAAAGAGTTGTAGAGGATGGGAAATGGAAGGGAATTTATGGTAGGATGTAGCATTAACAGTTGGGTGAGAAGTAGTTATGAAGTATAGAATTGATGGAGTAGGAAGAGGAGGAGTGACGAATTTGAGGAGGGAGTGAATTCCATAGTTTTGGTAGGCGATAGGAGAAGCTCATTTGGCTGATAAGGGTGGACTGGTAGGGGACAACCAATGTATGGTGGTCAGCTGATCTTAGGGAGTGGGATGAGGTCATAGGATATATAAATGAGGAGGAGAGGTAGGATGGGAGTTCACCTAATCAGTGCTTGGAGGTGAATTTAGCACAGCGGGGAAGGCGTCTATTTGTCAGAAAGGGGAAGGAAAGGGCTTGATACAGAATGCAGTGGTGTGTGCGAGAGGGAACATCTAGTGCAAAGCAGTAGAAGGAGTTGTAGAGGTTGTCCAATCTGGTCAGGGAGGACTTTGGAGCAGCACTATAGACTACATCGCAGTAATCGAAAATGGGGAGGATCATTTCTTGGACAAGTTCTTGTCTAGCTGCAGAAGGGATGCAGCTGTGGTTCTGGAACAGGGCACTGAGTTTGGGATGCAGTTTTTTCTGGATGGCGTTGATGTGTCCAGAGAAGTTGAGGTGTTGGTCAAGCCAGACATCTAGGTATCTGAAGGAGGAAGTGTCCTCCAGTAAAGTCCCATCAAGGGTGTAGAAAAAGGGCAGGGAGGGGAGCCTAGAGACTCTCTGCCTTGTGCCGAAGGTCACGGAGGCTGTCTTTTTGGTGTTGAGGAATAGTTGATGGTTAGCAAACCAGAGCTGAACTTTGTCAAAATCATGCTGCAAAGTGGATGTAACCATGGTTGGGCATGAACTCGAGGCATACAGGACCATATCGTTAGTGTACATCTGTATCCCTAGCTTTTACTTATATTATTGTTGGGTGACGTGAGCTTAGAGAAACCAAATGACTTGTTTAGGTTCACACAGCTAGGTAAGGGTTGTGCTCAAATTCATATCAAATGATGTCTATTTTTGTTTTGTATTTTTTGTACTCTTTTTTTCCATCCTGTGTATCCTTCTGTTTTCCCATCCAGATGACAAGGTTGCCTCAGCTGTATCTTTCCTCTGACGTGGTGGACAAGTGAGTGTCTGACTCCACAGCTAAAGCCTACTGTATGCTGCTCCATGATTGGCTGTCATGGGATGTATGAATGGGTGGTGACATTGCCCTCCATCCCCTACAGTCAGGTCCCTCACCTCTGTGACATGCCTAGTCCACAGCTGGGCTCAGTGTGGGACTTTGGAAATTGCACATAAACCCCATTCTCCCAGTAATCATACTACTGTATATGCTGCCACACTGTTGGTCTGACCCCATGATCTCCTTTGCTACAGTTTTGTACACTAACTTCTAGACCACACTGCTTTCCAGTTGTGAAACAAAACTTTTAATGTACTTCCTTTTTGATGTAAATAAACATGTGCAATGCTCTGGGCTCAGTTCTTAAACACTGGGAGTAGTGTGCTTTGCCCATGATTGCTTCCTAACTATGATTAAGTTTAGTCAACTACTTTAGCTCTTCTGCATTACTGAAGTAAGCATATTATACATCATTTTCCCCCACCTGTACAATAATATAATGATAAGCTGCTCTGCCAAAAGCTTTAGCATTTACTTCATTTTCTTTCCTACTACTGTACATACAGATGACCTTTATGACAGGTAATTGTAAACTAGCTTTGTGTACTTGTACAAGGGTGATGTAGTATACATCTTCACAGTAGCCCAAATTTCTGAAAAGACAACCCATTTTCAACATACAGTACAGTTTGTTTTTCTTGCATTTAGTGCTTAAACAAGTATTAGTATAGATACAGTATTTCAAACATGCAATGACTACCTACTAGCCTTAGCCATATAACAATGCAGAGATGGGCAAAATGGCTCTGGTTCACAACTGCCATGACCTGGTGTAGTGTGAAGGAGACCAGGTCATTGCTCACAGACCATCATGTTGATTTGGCAGTATTTAACAGATCACTTAGGTGCTAAATTGAGAATGCAGATATTTCAGTACTTTTCCTATTATACTCCTAAGATATTACTTTTTTTTTAAATTGAATTTTCCATAACCAGGCTCAGATTTAGGAAGAATCAATCAGAGCCTTTGAGGTAAGGATCAAATAAAGATAAATTCTGGGTCATATCTGACTCAGCCATCCCTTCTCCTTAAGTAGAACTTGTGCTGAAATAGTTACAAATGTTTTGTGCCCCATTTATTCTTCCTAAATGTGGTAGGTGGTGTATCAAAGACTCAGCTATAGAATAGCGCTTAGAATGAGTTTATACCACTCGTCCTTCGATTAAGCCATCAAAGGACTGAGAAAGCTCACAGGAATGAAGAGATGGAGAGGGAGAAAGGCACACATCTGTGCAGCTACCTGAGCTGGTACAGATGCTTTGTTACAAAGGCCCACTGCTGTGCAAGAACACATCAAAGCCATCTCTGCAACTGCATGTGTCCTCATGTGACAGACCCTAGGACTGCATTGTGACTCTTGATGTTGATTGATGACACATTCTGAGTAGATCTGTGTGTGTCAGGATCCTGTTGCACAATCCAATTTTGTGATTTGTCAGTGCTGACAAAATGTTTTGGCTGCATTTCCTAACTGCATCCCCTTGTGTTGCTGAGAACAAATACAATTAACAACAATAAACTCACAAACTTTTTCACTCATCTGGGCAAAGCTAAATACTGCACACTCAGCATTATATCGTACACTCAAGCTCATTTTAGATGCAAGATTAATACCAGCATGTGCAGAACTTTTAATTTGACATCAGTTCTTCAATATGTAGGAGACATATGTAACCTATATTATCATTTATTAAAATATTTAATGCAGCTGGCCTGCCAGTGCAGGAGTAGAGCTACCACTTGTGATGCTGATGACCAGGGTTCAGGAACAAGCCTGGGGGTCAGAGGGATGGTGGGGCAGAGGAGGATAGAGCATCCTAAGAACTGCTCTCTTCCTTATACCATGTATTATGGGAGTGTGTTAAGATTCAGTCCTTCTGGAAAACAATTAGTGCCTCATTATCACAAATTACAGGTATAGGGGACCTTTTTACACCAGAAATCTGTTTGCTGAATAGTTTTCACATTGGCACGACCAAACAAAATAAATTATATATGGGCATCATATCGGCCACAGCAAAGGCTGTCCTCCTGAGACACTGGAAGGACTTTACTTCCCCACCAATTATAGAATGGTACAGATAGATGATGCTTGCCTTACAGTTGGAGTTACACATTGCCAAGATGAGCAACAGAGCTCAACTATATGATTCCATATGGGGACCATTGGGAGCCGTCTTGTCTACTTGGCAAGATAAGATTACCTAGTCACAGATACTGCCCCATTTACTAGATGTACTGTTGTTCTATGACTCCCCTTTTATGGAGAATCCTAAGGATACCTCAATTAGTGTGTGGATGCTGCAGAAGGGATGGGTGGTGGGTGTGGTAGGGGGGAAAATTATTATGCTGGTTAACTTGTTATAGTCTTTGTTAGTTTTATGGACAATATTAACATTGGCCCAGCAAGTATGTTAATATGTTAATGGCACATTTAACTTGCAAATGTTTACCTGCATAACACTGTACAATCTATGCCTTGTCAAGAGTGTCAAAATAAACTGAATAAAAAAAAAAAAAGAACTGCTCTCTTCCTCCAGGGAGGAGGGAGGGAGGGAGGGTGGTCAGCTGCATGGCATGGGGCAATTGTTATGTGGCTAGGACACTTAGTTTTCACATATAATGTACATTTACTTCCTTCTACTAGTTGTCAGTGGTTAGATTACACACTGTCACATTTTTAAATCTGCTCATATTAAGATGTATATCTCATTTACTTGGGGGTTCATAAGAGGTGTAATTCCTTTGGGTAATGATTAATATTGGTGTGAATGATGCTGTATTATGACTCTTGTACATACAGTATATCTCATTCCTACTAGCTACAGTATCTTTCCCAAGGAGAGAGAGAGAGAGGGAGAGAAAAGAAAAAAAGGAGGAGACCTGGAGGATTTCATCCTTGGAAGTTTTCATTTACAGTAGATTCCTTAGACTGATTCTGTGCATTTTTGTTATACATTGACTCTGTGTTGAAATCTGCACTTATCAGTCTCATGGTCTCATTTTCTTGGGGGTCCTTGACAAGTATTTTTGTTTGGCACTTAACACTTACAAGTGATACTATCATGCATCATGTATATATGTATATGTTTAATTTGGGGCTCTTTTTCAACTTGCGGTTATACCTAATTTCAGGATTTTGTCTCTCATTATCTTTTCTTTAATACACCAGGACACTTGGAATGTAAGTTGTAACCTTGTCTTACATGTATTAGAGAGAATGCTACCCCAAGGTTTTTTTATCACTAGAATGCTTTCTTAGCATACTGAGACATTTTAAAATCTATGTGAGAAGAACTCTCTGGTTGTTGAGAATTCTTGATAACCTTTGAGGCTCCTCAGTTAAAAGCATACTGGTGTTAATTAGCTTCTCTGACATAATCTTCTGTTATGTTTTAAATGTATATGTTACACCAATGAGAATTATTTCTGTTTTTTCAACATAATCTGATGTTAATTGTATGGGATTTTCAAAATAATTTCCATAAAGCTTCTGAAGAAGGGCCGGGTAGGTTCGAAAGCTAGAGTACTTTGTTCTTTTCTGTAACATCCATGTTGGTCCAATAAAAGGTATCAAATCATTTGTTTAAAGATCATGGGGAATTTAAAATATATGCTATTGCTAGTGGTAACATATACTAGCAATAGAAACTGGCTTAAAGTAATAAAAAAGATCCTCACACATACCATGGGGCACTAATATTGTACTATATTCATTGCTGCTCCTCTCTCAGTCTCTTAGACCCACAATATGATATCATTTAAGTCCTTAGTCTCTAAGTCTCTAGTTAATGCAACACCAGCTGTACAGAAAGCATTTTTCTTTAATAAAAAAGTAATATATAAAATTTACAGTGACAAGATTTAATTTTATGAACCAAGGTGTCACCTATTTTTAGCATGGAGAAAACTGATGACAGTAACATAAGGTCATATTTCACATGGAATGTTTTGGATTTGAGAATGCATTCTCTGACAGGATTTTCAAAAGCATTAGATTGCCAAAAGCCCTAGTGCACTGATGATATGGTGCATGGAACTCACAGTGATCTAATGGGAATTTAGATCCCATGTGGCAAGTGCCAAAAGTTAGACCAACTTTTTCTGGTCTAACTTGTGGCATTCCTGGGGGTCATTATCATGGAGCTTATGCCAGATATTTGGTGAAAGCTGCCATAATTCATGGAAACTGTTGCAACTGCGCCCGAGATTGTAAAATCAGGGTGCAGTTGTGGCAAATGGTTTGGTGCACCACCAAAACCTAAGTGCTATGGTGCAGGGCTGAAAAATTCAACCCTCTGTATTTAGTTCCAACTTTATAACCATGCATGTTGACATGAAAGCTGAATGACTGTCCTCTAGTCATTATCTGCCTTGGCTGCTTTTCTTCACCTGACATCATACCTTTCAACTGTCCCTGATTTTCAGGGCCATCCCTGATTTTGCTTCAAATTTTTACTCTATCCCTCCCAAAATGTGTGTTTCCATGACTAATTGATGGGGATTGTAAGCACAGAATAATGTCAAACATTAAAGTTGCACACTTCTTCTTCTTTAGAAAATGCATTTTACACTAAGCCCTTTATTCTACCAGCTTCCTCAGTGAATAGCACCAATTCTAAAGATGTGTCCCTGATTTTGGTCCTTTGTTCCTGATTTTTTTAAGCCTTGTCCCAGATTTATGAGGCAGGAGGTTAAGAGCTATGCCTAACTTCATGGTATTTGGCTCATTGCTTTATATTCATTTGCTTTGGAAACAATTATGACAACACAGGCAGAGTATTATGATGACAGGTGCAGACAAGCAATCAGGGCTGATGAAGTGTGATGGACAATCAAGCTTGCCTATAAAGGGCAAGCCATTTCATCCCAGGGACCCAGCCAGAAATAATAAGATAGAGGTAAGGAGGAGGGGGGTAGGGGTGGGCTAGGGTAGTGACATCACAAAGGGGGAAGGGCCAATGAGGGTCATATGACAGGGTAAGAGGGCTCTCTGGCCATTGGATGGGGGGAAGGGCTTGTAGGGTTCCTGAGCTGGGGTCCTTAGGGGCTTTATAAGGTCAGATAGCCCTTGGAGAGCCCTCTTTTCTTGTTGATTTGAACTGAATTCCTATCAGCACATCATTGGCGATTCTGTGAGGTAAGACACCACATGGGAAAACTAGGCCTCTAGGCCTCAGGTGTCCCAGCATCGGTGGGCTGTTTTAAAGAGTGGTTGCATTCTGTGGTTAAAAAATGCTGAAAATGTTTGTTTAAGTTTATTTCTGTGGATTGGTAAAATGCTGGCAGCATTTTCAAGTTTAATTCTGCAATGTTTATTTCGCAATGGTTGTGGTGATACTGGAGGATTAAGGATCCCTCTTGTGCTCATGGATAATTACGGCACTTTCAGATACAGTCCACATAGCACTGCTCCACCCACCACAGCATCGGAGGAGGCTGGCAGTACACACCCACCATGAGTGGTACATTGGAATAACTACTAAACTATGATAACATAAAACAAAATAATGGGAGGGGGTGGGGTTGGAGCACCCTAAATACAAAAAAAAGATTACAGTAATCTTTGACAGCACAAATACTTCATTGGTGCACCTGGGGGCATGGGGGGGGGGCTGAGTGCCTCCACATAAAGTTATTTCAGAGATTGAAATAGACCCATTTTCATCCTTCTCTGTCAACTTAGCAAACCTATGACATTGTTTGTAGTAAGATGTTTTGAGGACTATTGGCTCACAGAAATAAGAAAAGTTTACAGAGACTCAGTTCATTACCGGCTGCAGCTTCTGCCCACACCTTGGGATAAACATTTTATAGAGACTAATACAATGCTGATATCTCTGAGTGTCTTGTTTTTTTAGACCTTTTTGAGCTTGTGCAATACTGCATTTCATACTTTTTCAAATTGTGCGACTAGACTGTATGCAATAAATAGCTTTTTGCTAAGCTGACAATGTTGGACGTGTCTTTGTATGCCATTTCAGTCTGTGGAGGTGTGTGCATGGAGTTGCTAGCCCTGTAAGTACTGTATTGTATTGAAATATTGTTTTCACGCAAGCAGGGTCCTTAATCCTCTGGTATGGCCATGTTTGTTTGGTGGGCTGTTTTAAAGAGTGGTTGCATTCTGTGGTTTAGAAATGCTGAAAACATTTGTTTAAGTTTATTTCTGTGGATTGGTAAAATGCTGGCAGCATTTTCATGTTTAATTCTGCCATGTTTATTTCACAATGTTTGTTTGGTGGGCTGTTTTAAAGAATGGTAGCATTCTGTGGTTTAAAAATGCTGAAAATGTTTGTTTAAGTTTTTGTGGTTAATAAGTTTTATTGATTTGACTTATTAAGATGATACAAACATTAAAACAGCCAGGTACATCGCAAAGATCTTACAGACTGTTACATATGTCTGTAGAAGCAGATAATGGAACATGCTGGCCAAATAGTAATGAACTGAATATACTAGCCAGATAAGCAGAAGGATAATACTCTGTGCCTGGATGCACAACACCTATCCAGCTGGAGATTAACTTTGAAAGTATTAGCAGTTGGTGCATTGCATTATGGCTAACTCATACAAACATTTCTTACCTGGCCCCATCCTGCTAGTTTCTGCAGTATTTAACAAAACATCAGAAATTATGAGAGGTCCTGGGCCGCTGTCCTCTACTTTATGCCTACAAAATACAAGAGATCACACACACAAAGCAAACAGGTCTTCATTGTCAGAGAAGATACTATCCTTTACTGATATTATACCATGTCATCTGTAGAGCAGGGTCCCCTATAACTCAGTAACAATCTCTCCAGCACTTGCCCCTAAATGCACCATGAACAGAGACCATTATAGTAGCATGGTTGTGCCTATTCAGCTGATTCCCTCCCTAGGTTTCAAAAACAGAAGGAAGGGAGTCCAGAGGGCAATATATTTAAAGAGGGTATTGGCCACAGTATGTGATATTCTGGCCCAGTTGGCAACTTGAGTCACGGAGGTAAGTATCTCCCCCAGGGAGGGGATTATCTGGGACCGCCATTTACACAGTAGGAGTTTTTTAACCTGCATACTGAGTGTCAGAAGTAGTTTCAACTCGGAGAGACGAAGATGAGGGGCCGGGGGCCGGAGTCCTAATAACAGCAACTCAGGGGACTGAGGCACAGGCTTCCTAAATATTTTGGACCCCATCTCACAGGTAGCCTGCCATAGGGGCTGGATCAGCCTGCAGGACCAAAGTATAAGGAACAGGTCACCTGGGAGTTCCCGACACCTCAAACACAGGTTAGACTGAGCCAGCTTTGCCTTGGCTAGGACTACAGGAGTCCTATACCAGGAGCGAATTATCTTGTTCTGTATTAATTGACTACTGGTGTCAGCATATGCCCTGTGAGCTAGTTTTAGACAAGACTTCTACTCCAGGTTCGTAATAGGGGCATGCAGTACTTTCTCCCATTTATGCTTGGATTCTTCTGCTTGAGATGGGATGGTGCTCCGAATGGCCGCATATACCCAACTTGACTGTCCTCTTTCTAGGGCCAGCCATAACTCTAACTGGGAGATTTGTTGCTCTTGGTGCTGCTTATGCCTGTACGTAAGGATGGCGCTTCTTATTTGAAGGAATCGCCTGACGTCTTTGGGAGAGATCCCATAAGAGCTCCACAGGCCCTCAAAGGAATTAAGGGTATCTGTACCAGGAATGAGCATATCTCAAAGCAATGAGATACCACCATGTTCCCATGAGGGCCATGCAGTTGTTTGTTTATTGATGGTAATCTCATTATTGCCCCATAGTGGGGTAAGTCTTAGGGGAGATGGGGAGGTGCCCAACTTCCTATGCCCCTTGACTCAATATTCCATAGAGGGACCTATAGTAGGATGAGCGTAAGTGCCCTTAGGGGGATGGTTAAATAACAATAGTACCAAGTGAGTACACTGACATACCTCTCTCTCCATATCCAGCTACTGGGGAGCATTGTGTTCAGGGAAAAGGAACCATTTTAACGTCTGAGCCAGCTGAAAGGACCATTTATACCCCTCTAACCACGGAAGACCCCAGCCCCCTTCTGACCAATGAGCTCTGAGCATATTTCTACTGTACCTAGGTTTCTTACCCTCCCACAAAAAGGATCCTAGTAGGGAGTCTAACTTAGTAAACCAATAATGAGGTATTTTCAAAGGAATGTGGGAGAGAAGATACATAATTTTTGGTGTTGTGACCATTTTAATTGCGAATATTTTACCTACAAGCGACAGTCGAAGAGATTTCCATCTGTCCAGTTTTTTATGAATGGACACAAAAAGTGGTTTCATATTCAGGTCCCAGATTTTATGCAGATTCAGAGAGATAGTAATGCCCAAGTAGGTAATCCCCTCCGGGGCCCATCAGAGCTCATGCTGAGTAACCATTTGAGAGGTACACTTAGAGTTTAAAGGTAGGACCTCCATCTTGGTCTGGTTAATCTTGAGCCCTGAAAATGTAGAGAAATCTGACAAGATGGACAGTAGGGGTGAGAGGGAGGTGACGATATTGGCTATAGGGAGCAACAGGTCATCCGCATACATAAGAGTGGGGTATGCCCATGTTCCCACCTGGACACCAGAAATTAGAGGATTTTGCCTAATAGCGGCCACCAAGGGTTCTACTGCCAATACAAAAAGTAGTGGGGAAAGTGGGCAGCCCTGACGGGTACCCCTACCCAGTATGAATAGGGGAGACAGCATCAAATTGGTGAGTATCCGTGCAGCTGGGGATGAATATATTGCCCCAATCCAGTCCCGAAACCCTGCCCCCAAGCCCATAGTGCAAAGTACTTGTTAGACATAGTCCCACCCCAGAGAATCAAAGGCCTTTTTGAAATCTATTGCAATGGCAGCAGCGGGGGAAGATAATGTTTGGGCCTTATGGATTAAATTTACCAACGATCTAATATGGTCTGCGCTAAAGTGGCCCTAAACAAAGCCTACTTGGGATGGGTGGATCAAACTGGGAAGGAGAGGATTAAGTCTATTAGCTAGTATCTTAGCTAGCACCTTGCTATCAGCGTTCAATAATGAAATAGGGTGGTAGCTGGACTCTTTAAGAGGGTCTTTACCTTTTTTTGGTAGGATAGTAATAGTCACCTCCCTAAGGGATGAAGGGAGAGACCCTGTTTGCAATGACTCAGTAAATACTTGTTGCAATACCAGAGAGATTATGGGATGCAACAGCTGCCACACTTCAATAGGGAAACCTCCCCCTCCTGGGTCCTTTCCCTTTTTAAGGGAGAGGATGGTGTCTGCCACCTCCTGGGTTGAGATCGGGACATCTAGAACATTAGCTTGGTCTTCCGAGATTTTGGGGAGATGTAGAGACTCCAGAAATGGGCAGATCCCCTGGTGGTCTGGGGCTCTGGAGGACTTATATAATGAGGAGTAAAAATCCATCATTATTTGATTAATACCTTGCGCCGAGGTCTGGGTCCTACCCCCTGCATCCTCTAAAGCTGCTATATGCCTTTTGGCTTGCTGCTTTTTGAGACAGTATGCCAGCAGCTTACCCCCCTTTTCTCCCCCTTCCCAATATTTATGCTTGAGTCTAACATTTGAAATCTCTGCATTTCTAGAGACCAGCTCATTCACTTGCATCTTCAGAGTGGTGACCTTGTGACCTGCCTCTGACATTTGTTCAAGTTTATTTCTGTGGATTGGTAAAATGCTGGCAGTGTTTTCATGTTTATTTCGCAATGTTTGTTCAGTGGGTTGTTTTAAACAGTGGTTGCATTCTGTGGTTTAAAAATGCTGAAATGATTATTTAAGTTTATTTCTGTGGATGGATAAAATGCTGGCAGTGGTTTCATGTTTAATGCTGCAAGGTTTATTTCACAATGTGTGTTGCTACTGTCCATATTTTGCAGTGCTGAGGAAGCTGTGGCCTCTTGGTGTGGGTGGTAATACGCGGCAAGCGTTGGAGTGGGTTTCTGGGCAATCTGGTTTGGGAGCAGTGAGCTGCATGCTTGGCTCTTGCTGGCCCAAGGACCCCAAAATAAAAAGAAGTTGGTTTCTAGCTTATGGTGCAGAATGTGGCTAAAGGGACACTGGGGTGGCAGGCCCAGGCAGGGCTGCATCATGAGTGATAGGCAGTGTGCTCCTGGCCATGTGCTGCTGGTGTGTTTTGTGTGAAGGTGAGGCGGAAGATAGCAAGGCTCAGACAATAAAAGAAAAGGAAATAATGGAGGAGCTGGTGGCGGTTTGCAGTCTCAGATGCAGGAGCACTTGTAATGGAGTGAGCTTGGGGAGGCAGCAGGAATGTAAAGCCAGCAGATTTTGGCTGAGCTGTGCATTGTGGGGGTTTGTGTGAGCTGTGGAGTGGCTGAGAGAAGGCAGGGAGGCATCATGGCTGTGGGGAGTCCAGGGACAAGGAAGAACATGTGGTGCAGCCTAGGGGACTGCTGTGGGCAACTGGTCCTCAGGCATCATGGACCACATGGCATGGGCCAGCTGGAAGCCAGCAGGGTAAGGGGGAAGGTCTGCATAGGCAGGGCACAACAAAGGAAGGAGGCACACACGGCATGAGCTAAGGGGCCTATGTTTCACTGCAAGTGGCAGAGATGTTGACACAGGCTGCATTGGAGGGAGCCTAAGGACACAGGGGAGGAAAAGGCCTCAAGAGGATCTGACGCTGGTGCAGAGGGCAGAATGTGGCACTTTGCTGCACACACAGTCAGGCCCATGAGGGGTTGGTGGCCCGGAGGGGGTGAGATGGAAGTTGAGCGGAGCGGTGTGTGGATGGATGCAGGCTGCTGGGGAAGCATGGTTCATGTGACAGGAGCTTTGGCCAGGATGGAGCAGGCCTGGATGCTGGATGTGTGCCCAGGTGGGGCAGCAAGGGTTGGCCCTCTATGGGACAATGCGGGGCTTGGTGACTGTGGGTTAATCTGCAGCATGGTGGGCCTGCTGATGAAGGGGGGGCCCCTGGGAACAAGGGATGCTGCCATGGCAAGGGGGCACCCACAGTACACTGGCATTAAGCAGAGCAGGGGCACATTTCCAAGGGTAGGGTCTGTGTGGCCAGCCCAGAAGGGCCAACAGACATGCCTCAGGGCAGATGTGGGGCAACTCGGGGTTGGTTGGAAGGAATGATTGGAGAAGACAGCAGAGCGGTGATAGTCATTGTTGTTTGGTATATATCCTAGTAGGAAAAGATGGCTCACAAGAAAAAATCTGACTCCAGCACCAAGATGATGGAGCAGGCAGTGAGGCTGATGATCCAAATGACAGAACTGATGGAGGCAGCCAAGAGAAAGGAGGTGGAGGAGGATGCTCAGAAAAAAGGAAAGAGAGAGATGGAGGAGTTGGGGGACAGAGGCCAAACAAGAGGCCCATGGGAGCAGAATCCATCCCGTCCCCTGCTTCTGTTCCAGATGCAAGACCAATGCCACCAGCACCGCAGCGGGCTGGGGGTAAGACTGGAGTGGACATCAACAATGAGGGGAATTTGAAGGAGTATTTGGATGGCCTCCTGGGGGACATGGGGGATGAGGGGGTGAAAAAAATGGAGCAGGCCCAGCAAGCCATTAAAGGGGGGGCAGAATGGGGACAGCAGGGTGAGCAAGCCTGCTGGGAGACGGAAGTTGCATGATGGACCACCAGGTTTCACCCTGGGAGACCATGTACCAATTTCTCTGAAGGAAAAATTTGGAAGGGTGAATACTTGGATATTTTTGGCCTAGTGGATGTAGAAACAGCAAAAAGGTAGGAGCAGAACAAATTGGTGGGCAGGTTGGAAATGGCGGTCACTCTGGCAGTAGTGAGACATAGGGCCAAGGAGGCAAAGTACAACGGGAAGAGCATTGACACCTGGCAAGCTGGTTTTCTGATTTACGGTGTGTTGGTGTTGGAGAAACAGCAGGAGTTGACCTCACCACTCTTGACTTATATGGCGATCATTAGGGACGCATATAAGGTGAAGAGTGGTTTTGGATGGTTGAAGTATGATGAGGCCTTTCAGAAATGGATGGCGTGAAAAGGGGACCTGAAGTGGGACTGCACCCACTCAGAGTTGCATGTGCAGATCCTATCTGGACTGACAGTGAGCCTGAGGGTCGACCAGGTGAGGAGAACCACGCAGGCCCTGGGGGGTGAAAACCTGCTGGGCTTGCAACAGGGTATTTTGTACCTGGCCCAGCTGCAATTTCTGGCATGTTTGCTCCTGATACGGGGGGGATGCACCTGGCAATCTCCTGCAAGGTATGGGGGGAGAAGACCTTCCAGTAAGGGGGACAGCAGGCCCAGGAGCAGCCCTTTTGGGAGGGTCAAGGGGGGGTCAGGCAGAGGATGAGGCAGGGGTGGCCAAGGGGGTTTAACCCCAATTCTGGAAGGAACTAGGTGGATGATGGCAGTTGGGCGGTGGGGCTATGAGCTTGCCTTCATGCCCATAGTACTCGGGGTGGTGGATGCATGGATGGCCGGATACCCCAAGAAAGGTGAGGCTGAGCTGCTGAGGAAGGGGTTCAGGGGGGTTTCCCATTAGGTTTTAAGGAGGGGCCGGTGGCTATAAGGGCTCAGAACTTAGGCTCTGTAAAGGGAAAAGAAGACATGGTCTGGGCCAAAATCCTGAAGGAGGTCCAGGCAGGTAAGGTGGAGGGGCCCTTGTTGGTGAGTTCTGGCTCATTCTTCACCTCTCTTTCCCAAATGGGAGTCAGTCAATGAGGGGATCCCAGAGCACCTGAGCGCAGTTTCCTACACAACTCTGGACCAGGCAGTCACACTGATCAGGGCGGTGGAAGGAACATAGCTGGCCAAGACAGACATTGAGTCTGCATTCTGCCTCTTGCCAGTGTGGCCTGAGGACTAGGATCTACTCAGTTTCCAGTTCGATGGCAGTTGGTACCTCAATAAGACCATGCCCATGGGATGCTCTGTAGTGTGCTCAACATTTGAGGTTTTCAGCTCTTGGGTGGAATGGGTGTTTGGGTCCCTTTATGGGCACAAGAGGGTTGTCCATTATTTGGATGACTTCCTTTTGATTGGGGCCACCCTGGCCGAAACCCGTGGTATGCTCTGGGACTTCCAGGACATGTGCAAGGTCATAGGGATCCTCCTGGCAGAGGGGAAGACAGAAGGACTGGCTTGCATGTTAGAGTTCCTAGGGATTGAGGTGGATACAGAGCAGGAGTGTTTTCGGTTACCAGGGAACAAGGTAACACAATTGCAGGGCCTGCTGGCACAAGTTGGGGGGAGGAGGAGGGTGCTGCTGGTACATGTGCAGCAACTACTGGGGCACCTTAATTTCACCTGCAAGGCCATCAGCCCTGGTAGAGCTTTTATTAGGTGAATGGGAGGGCCATGGGGAAGGAAAAACAGCTTTGTTTTTTTTGAGGTTAATGACTAGCTGGTGGTCAAGTAACCACTTTTCAGCTTGGTTGAATGTGTGGTACAGGGATTCCTGTAGAGATGCATGGTCGGGTGGGAGGCAAGGAGAACTGCATCATCAGCATTGAGTACCATATTGCTCGAGCAGGAGCTGGAGAGGGTATTGAGAAATAGGCTGAACAGAACGGGGCTCAGGATTGAACCCTGGGGGAACCCTGAGGAAATGGGCAGGTATTGGACAGGGTGCCATTTACCTTCACGCGCTGTGATCTGGCAGAGAGGTAACTGGTACATAGATACATAGATACATAGACAGTGTCGGCAGATAAGGGCCTATGGCCCACCTAGTCTGCCCATTTGAGCTTGTAAGTTCAGTTTGTTTTCCTAGAAGTCTGTTTCCCCTTAACCCTGCCATCTAGAATTCCTTTATGTCTATCCCATGCATTCTTAAATCCTGTGATTGTTCCAGCCCCCACCACTTCCTCTGGCAGGGTGTTCCACTTGTCCACCACCCGTTCTGTGAAGAAATTCTTTCTCATGTTTCCTCTGAATCGTCCCTCCTCCAACTTCATCCCATGCCCTCTAGTCCTGAAACATCTTTTTCGCTTAAAATAGTGTTTTCCTGCACCCTGTTCCTCCCTGTAAGATACTTGTATGTCTCTATCATATCCCCTCTCTCCTCCTCTCCTCCAGGGAGTACATGTTCAGTTCCTTCAACCTGTCTTCATAGGACTTGTGATGCAATCCATGCACCATCTTTGTTGCCCTCCTCTGAACCTTCTCTACCCTGTCTATGTCCTTATGTAGGTATGGTCTCCCGAACTGTACACTGTACTTCAGGTGGGGGCCTCACTAGTGTCTTGTATAGCGGAATTATGACCTCCCTTTTCCTGCTGGTGATGCCCTGCCTATACATCCCAGCATCCTATTTGCTTTACCTGATGCCTTGTCACACTGTTTCTCTACCTTGAGGTCATCAGAGATGACAACCCCAAGATCCCTTTCCTGCTTGGTGCATGCCATATCCTCACCCCCCAACTGATATATTGTGCTAGGGTTTTTGTGCCCCATATGCATTATCTTGCACTTCTTTGCATTGAATTTCAACTGCCAAACCCTTGACCATTCTTCAAGTTTCTGCAGGTCCTTCTCATTCTGTCTACACCCTCTGGTGTGTCTACTTTTACAGAGCTTTGTGTCATCAGCTAACAGTGAAATTCTGCCTTCTAGATCCTGTGCAATGTCACTGATGAAGATGTTGAATAGGACCGGTCCCAGCACTGATCCCTGTGGTACCCCACTGGTTACTCTTCCTCTGTGGAGTGACAGCCATTTACCACCACCCTCTGTGTCCTGCCACCCAGCCAGTTACCTACCCACCACACTACTGTCCTGCCCACACCCATATTCCCCAGTTTGTGTAATAGTCTTCTATGTGGCACAGTGTCAAAGGCCTTGCTGAAGTCCAGATAGGCCATGTCCACTGCCCTCCCCTGATCCACCTCGCTAGTCACCCAGTCAAAAAATTCAATGAAGTTGGTCTGACATGACCTCCCCCTGGTGAAACCATGATGCCTTGGGTCCTGTAGTCCATTGACAACCAGATGTTACACCAATCTCTCCTTCAGTAGTGCTTCCATGATCTTTCCCACTACTGAGGTGAGGCTGACTGGTCTGTAGTTCCCTGCTTCCTCTTTGTTCCACTTTGTATAAGGGGACTACATCTGCTGTCCTCCAGTCTTTGGGTACCTCCCTGTTTCCAGTGATTGGCTGAACAGGATAGCCAGAGGTTCAGCCACCACCTCTCTTAGTTCTTTAAGGACCCTGGGGTGCACCCCATCTGGCTCCATTGCTTTATCAGCTCTTATTACTTCCAGTTCCTTCAGGACCTTTCTCGTGTAAAGGGACTTGTGTCCATTTCTGCACCATTCTCACCCTTGTACCTCTTCAGACCCATTACCCCTCTTCCTTAGTAAAGACTGAGCAGAAATACCTGTTCAATGTGTCAGCTTTATTGTTGTCATCCTCACGCTGCTCCATCCTCCCCTTCAGTCTCACTATCCCTCCCTTTGTCTTTCTTTTTTCACTTATGTACCTGTAAAAGGTTTTGTCCCCTTTACCCACTGATTTTGCAATGTGTTCTTCTGTCTGAGCTTTGGCTTCCCTTACTGACTTCCCTGCCTCCCTTTGTTTCTCCTGGTACTTCTCCCTATCCCCTTCTGCCTGTGTCTTTTTGTATTGCCTGAATGCAATCTTTTTGGCTTTCACTTTCTTTGCTACCTCTTTGGAAAACCATAATGGTCTCCTCTTCCTTTTCCTCTTGCTAACCTGCTTAATGCATAATTCTGTTGTTCTTATAATCCCCATTTTAAATACTGCCCACTGTTCCTCAACCCCTGATTCCTGTCCCATTCCCCTTAATGCCTCTTTCAAGTATCTCCCCATTTTCCCAAAGTCTGCCCCCCTAAAATCCAGGATACGTGTTTTTGTGTGGTTTGGTTCTGCTCTTTCTGTGATTTCAAACCACAATGACTGGTGGTCACTGTTACCCAGGTGCTCCCCCACTGTTGCCCCCATCACACTTCCCTGTTTGTGAGCACAAGGTCCAGTATTGCCTTCTGCCGAGTTGGTTCCATGACCAGTTGCTTGAGGAAGGCACACTGAAGGGAGTCCAGGATAAATCTGCTCCTAGTTGATGCTGCTGCTGGGATGCTCCAGTCCACGCCTGGTATATTGAAGTCTCCAACCAGTACTACCTCACTTCTTGTCTGCCATCCTTGGATGGCTAGCATCAGCTCCCTATCTGTTTCTTCCTCCTGGGCTGGTGGTCTATAGACCACACCTGTGCGGATGGCTGGCCCCATTTTCCTTTCCAGCTTAACCCACAGTATCTCTCTCCCCATTTTGTTCCTCCTGGATCTGTGTGGCCCTTATGTCATTTTTCATACAGTGCCACCTCCTCCCTTCCTGCCTGCTCTGTCTCTTCTGAATATGTTGTAGGTATGGCCATCTCCCAGTCATGGTTATCATTACACCAGGTTTCAGTGATGGCCACAATGTCCAGGTCTGACTGTACCATGACAGCCTCAGATCTTCCATCTTGTTGCTAAGGCTCCTGGCATTTGCACACATGGCTTTCCATGATTTGACCTCCTAGACTGCTTCACTGTTCTACTCCAGCCACTTCCTTGGTTGTCATTTATCCCTGGTTCTCCTGTGGCTTTGCCCTTATGCTGAATTTGCCCTTTCTGTTTATCCACCTTGGACACTAATCTCCATCTTTTGCACACTGCTTTGCAGAGATAGCCACTCCTCTGGTTCACTGGTTCCACTACTAGCTGTGGGGGGTGAGCAAGTAGGTACCATCCTTGCTGGCCTGCCACCCCCTTTGCTAGTTTAAATGCTTGTCAATGTAGCATTTAAACTTATCATTGAGTGCTTGGATTCCCCTCCAGGATGGATGCAGGCCATCAGGCTTGAACAAACCTCCATCCCTCCAGGTGGGTCCCCAGTCACCAATGAATCCAAACCCTTCCTCACAGCACCAGTTCTTCAACCATGAGTTAAAGTTCCTGGTGCATGCACTCCTATGCTCTCCCTTGCTTCTCACAGGTAGTACTTGAGAAAGTGACAGAAGTAGCTACTTGCTTGAGATCCCTCCCCAGTTTCCTAAACTCTTCCTGAACTTCCTTTGGCTCCTCATTTGCCAAGTCATTAGTACCTAGGTGGATAATGACATCCAGCTCACCCTCCCGTCTTGCCTTCCCAGTGATCCCCAGTATCTTCCTTCCATCCCTCCATGCTGTGGCAACTGGTAGGCACCTCACCTCCCTGTCCTCCCCCTTCTGTGTTCCTAGCTGGATCCCTCTTATGATGGAGTCCCCCACCAGGATTCACTTCCTCCTCCTCTGGGGTCCACTGCTTTCCCCACTGAGGTCACCTCCTTGTCTAACCTCCACATCCTTTCCTTCCGCTTCCCTGGGTACTTTATTTGGTTGTCCTCATTTGCCAGTGTGGCATATGAGTTCTTGAGAGGACTAGGATCTGGGATGTGCCTCTGCCTGACTGCTCTAACCTCCCTGAGCCCACTGTCATCCAAGTGCTCTCTTTCTCGGCATCCTTGAGGCAGCTGCATTGGAATGGGTGGTCCCTGGATAGGGGTGATGGTACTCCTGACCCAGTTTACTTCCGCTCTGAGTCTGGCTACCTCATCCTGCAGTCCAGAGAGATGCATGCAGATAGGGCAGCACCTCAGTGTCCAGAAGGTCTGCCTGAATATGGCTGCCCCACAGCCACTGCATTGCACCACTCCCCACATTATACTGCAATTCCACTACTTCTCCACTACTGAAGCACTCTTAGTTCTCTTTTTATTTATTTACAGTACTAAAAATCCTGTAACTGATCGTCAGATATATATTTTTTTTAAGGAAAAAGAAACCAATAAATAAATAAATGAGTCAAAACACTTGTGCTGAGGGTGGTCTTCTTCCCTTATGCCCTCCTACTTCACACCTCTTACTATACCCTGTGTTTAGCTCCTGTCAATCAGATTTATCAGGGCATATAATTAAGAGTTGGGGAAGGGGTGGGGGGCGAAAATTTGCAGCAATTAAAGACAGCACAGAATTACACCACCACTATGTTTTAAATTTTCAACAGCCCAAAAACAATTATAAGTAAAGACAACACAGAAAGAAAGTATAGTGTCACTACAAGCTTACAATCTAAGTTTAAAAGAAAAATACCAATTACCAGTTACTCTAAAGCACTGAATTGAATATGTTTCCTTCCTTCACCTTCTGGCTTCTTCTGAGAGATTCTGGTGAATCAAGCCAGTGGGCCAGGGGAGAAGCCAAGTTGGTGGAGGGAGTCAAGTAGGAGGGGGTGACAGACAGTGTCAAAGGCCTTGAAGAGGTCAATGAACACTGCACCCGCAACATGACCAGAGTCGAGAGCAGAGTGAAGGTGCTGGGAGAACTGCAGGAGGGCTGTAGTGGTGCTGTGTCCAAGGTGGAATCCATGTTGTTCTGGACACAGCAGGTCGTATTTGACCAGATACTCAGAGAGCTGAATGGCCACTATTTTTTCTATTGCTTTGGACAGAGGGGGGGGAGAATACATATGGGCCTGAAATTGTTAGGGGAGGATCTATCTCCACTCTTATGGATAGAGATGATTTCTGCAATTTCTGCAATTTTCCAGGCACTGGGAAATTGACCAAGACGTAGTGATTGGTTTAAAAGGTTGGTGAGAGGGGATAGTACAGTATCTAGGACTAATTGGAGAATCCTGGAGTCCAGAGGATCACAGCTGGGGTTGCTGCTAGCTAAGGCTTTTTGCAGATGAGGCCTGGCTTCAAGGGGTGATATGGCATGCCGGTAGAAAGGGGGTTGATCCAAGGTGGGGGAGTGGAGGCAGGGATAGGGTCAAAAAAGTAGTTGGGGAGGACAGAGCTTAGATCTGAGAAAGCCATATTGAGGTACTCAGCTATGCAGGGAGGGTCAGTAGTGACGGTACCGTCTATGGAAAGTAGTGATGGTGGGGGTCTTTCCATTGAGCTCTTTCATATTGTCAAAGAAGGCACAGTATGAGCCCCAAGTGGATTCAAGGGTGGCTTGATAATATCTGTCTTTAGCCTGCTTTATAGCCCAGATGCACTTGTTACATGCTGCATTATAGGTAGGCTTGGCAGTATTAGATTTAAATCAGTAAATGTAGATAAATGTCGATTTCACTGCACACACACAAATAGATGAAAAAATATTTCCATTGATGATAATCTAAATTTACAGATAGAAAAAGTAAGTTCTGTTGCTATTTTGACATGTGAAGATAACAATTTGTGCTTTTATTAGCTTGTAAATCCTCAGCACTTGCTGTCATTAACTGCAACAGTGAAAAATTAATAAAAATCAAAATAAATGCTTAAAAATCCATAATTTTATGCAACTGGTAAAGTTTAAATCGATAAAACTTAGGAAAAAGGTTTAAAAATAAAAATCGTTATTTTTCATCGAAATTATAAAAAAAATAAAAATCGAAAACTGCCAACCCTAATTATAGGCTTGTCTGTCAGCCAGTTTGCCTGTCTCAACAGCAATATGCCAGAGATTATCTCTTTGTTTTAGTGTTTGGATGAGGGATGGGGAGATCCATGGGGCGTTGCATTTCTTGGTATGGATTCTGGTCAGGGGTGAAAAGGTCACAGGCCTTGCTGAAGGCACTGGAGAAATAGGGCAGAGTCAATACCTGTTGTGAGTAGGATTGTGGACCAGTCAAGCTGGGCTAGGTGCATTTTTAGCTTTCTGAGACCCCTGGGGCAAAAGTGCCAGTGGAAGGTGACCTGGGACACTGGTTTTGGTGTGGGGGATGACCAGTGGCACAGGACAGGAGAGTGGTCACTAAAAGAGTCTAGTAGTACATTAATATTCCTGATTTTATGGGGGCAGTTTGACAGAATTACATCTAGGAGGGTGCTGGAGCAGCCTGACAGGTTAAATCTAGTGGGTGAGGTAACTAGTTGGGTCATATCTAGGGCAGTGAAGGAGTCCCATATATGGGGGCAGTGGTACTCAGCCAATTGACATTAAGGTCACCTAGGATGAGCTGCTCCACCTTGTGTGGGAGTGTGGTGAGGTAATCAATGAGGGAGTGTACAGCTGGTCCCTGGTTCGTCGGGGGTATGTAAGAGACTGTGAGAAAAAGAGGGCCCCTGGCTGGGTCAGGGGTAACCTTGAGGGTGAGGGCTTGGATACTAAAACTGAGCTTGGAGGCAGGAAGAGCATGTCCTAAAAGTGTGTCACACATAAAGACTGCACACCCGCCACCATGTTTGCCTATACGGTCTTCCCTGAAAAGAGTGTAGCCAGGGAGGGAGATAACTGAGTCGGGAGTTTTTCTTGAGAGCCAGGTCTTGACTAGTGCTGTAACATCAGGATGGTGTTGTAAAGCCCAGCACTGGAGAGTGGCGGATTTTTTTAGGAAGCTGAAAATATTCATGAATGGAATGCTGAGGCCAGTACTAGAGTGGGGTGTGAGGTGGCTAGTTGACAATGGCCCAGGGTTGGGATGTATGTTCCCAGAGAGCAGAAGGAGTAGAGCAATTAATCTGATGAGTGGTCTGTGGCGATCTGGACCCTTAGCCAGGTACCGATGTGAGGTCCTACTAGTGGGGGATACAAGGGATGGGTAGGGTGTGGAGGGAAGGAATAGCAAGGAAGGGTGGTCCCAGGGTGTCCCGGGGAGGGGTGTTGGTTGGAGGTGGGTGCTGTGGAAAATCTGGTGTCCAGGGTGGGGGTTGGCTATTGTGGGGTGGTAGAGGGTGTGTGTGGCTCAGGGTGGAGGGTAGGGGGCAGGATGGGACGTGGGCAGAGCAAGAAAGGTAACCATGAGCAGGCTAAGTGTGATAGCTGTGGTGCCCATAGCTATTTCTATTGGGGGGGGTAAGGGGAATAACTGACCTTCAGTGAATGTGATTGCCGCTGTGGAGTAGTTTTTTTTTCTTCAGAGTACAATATGCTAAAAGTGAGAACAAGGCAGGGGATAACAGTGATTAGGACAGGAAAAGGCAGAGGCAAGGTTGGAGGATTAATAGGAAAAATAAGATGCCTCTAGTGGCAGATCAGTATGAACTGCAAATGGGAAAGTGGGCACTTAACAAAAAAAAAAAAAAAAACGGGTTGTAGTTATAGTTCCCTACACTAACAATTCAAATTCAGCAGTGGGCACAAAGACACATTGCAGATTTAGTTGCAGAGGTTAGGAAAAAAGAAATTTAGACAGCAGACAGATGAGCTCCAGGGGACTGTGCCAAGCAGTTCAAATCTCCAGGAACTGAAGCCAGTCAGGGAGAGATGGAGTGCTAAATCTGCCTATAATTTCAGGCACTTTCCACCAACTGGGTCCACGGCTAGCAAGCTGGACTGGAGCTGCTTTCCTGAAGTGTACTTGGAATCTTGCTCTTGAGGGCAGGCTGGGGTGCACCCTGCGGCTATCTGTGCTCAGCACCAGACCGCTAGTGCAGAAGATGGAATCCCCCTCAGGGAAATCCTGGAATCTTGCTCTTGAGGGCAGGCTGGGATGCACCCTGTGGCTGGCTGTGCTCAGCACCAGACCGCTAGTGCAGAAGACGGAATCCCCCTCAGGGAATCCTGAAGATAAAAAAAAGAAATTCTGGGAGCTAGCTCCAGGAGCAGCAACACCCCGGACCTGGGTGCTGGACAGGTATGGAAAATTGGAGGGAGAAGGCCAGGGCCCTCTATATGGGGGCCTGGGTGGACAGTACTCTGAAAACTTATAAAGAGACCTGGGCAGGTTTCCAAGAATTCAGAGCCCAGCAGGGTTGGGAGACAGGTAAGCCAGTGTAGGAAGAGCAGGTGATGCAATATATCATAGAAAGGTGGGACTCGGGCATCGCCCATGCCACCCTGATAGTCCAATGGGCAGGCATCAGTTGGGTGTGCATCAACCTAAGGTTGGCAGATGCAACAGGGGGGAGAGCTATCCAGAGGATGGTGACAGGCTGGCAAAGAGGCAGGGTTGCAGACAGGACAGGAGATGGCACATAATGGGACCACTGCTCTCGAAGATGATAAGGGCCCTGGAGCAAGTGTGCTCCTCAGCCAAAGAAGCCTGCCTGTTCAAGTCCATTTTCTCCATCATGGCCAAGGGGACATTCAGGGTTGGTGATGTGGTGGCGGTAAAACAGGGATGTTCCCTCGGGCACTACAGCTCAAGGATGTCACATGGGGGAATGATGAGGTGAGCATTTGACTTCCTAGGTCCAAAACTGACCAGAGGGGCCAGGGCACATCAGTGACAGTCGGGAGGTACCTGGGGGATTGCGTGTGTGTGGTCAGGGCCACGGAGAAATGCAAGAATGTACAGCGGCAGGAAAGGGGGCATTGTTCAAACATGGAGATGGATCCCCAGTGACAAGTTACCAGGTAGGGGTTGTCCTCAAGAAGGCACTTGCATTCACTGGTGAGGATTCCAAGGCATATGCCCAGACTCTTTTAGGAGAGGGGCAGCGTCTGAAGCGGCGGCAAGGGAAGAGTTGGCAGAAGGGGTACAGTGGGTGGGGCGTTGGAAATCCAACTGTTATAAAAGGTATGTGAGGTGTTGATGGATTCTGGGGCACTCGTTTATCTAGTGGGTGGAGGGGTTTGCAGCTGCCATGAGGAGAGGAATGCAGTAGCACCCGGAAATGGAGTAAACAAGAGTTTGGTGGAAAGGCATCCGGGGCATGAGGTGGGCCCAGCTCCTGCCCTTGCTGGAGGACTTGTGGGTGCAGTGGCCCAGGCTGGACTGCATTATTATTCACTTGGGGGGAACATGACCTGTGTGGAGTACCATGGGGTACCCTGGTAAAGGACATGGTGGAGGACCTGGAGAAGGTGAAGAGCTGGTGGCCGGGTGTAGTGCTCGGCGAGTCACAGGTCACATCCCAATGGGTGTGGAGGGGGCCAAAGGGGTCAAAGCAGTGGAAGTGGTGTGGAAGCACCTCAACAGGAGGTAGCCAGGGCAGTGATAGAGATGGGGGGAGTACACAACCGGCACAGAGAAATATCATTTCAGCAGGCAGAGGTGTACAGAGCTGATGGGGTGCACCTGTCATAATTTGGCATGTGCCTGTTCCTTAAGCCACTGGGGGACCTGGTGGTGACAATTAATAAGAAAGGCCTGAGATACTAGCCCACAAGGGGGGAGCCCCATCTTCCACTGCAAGCTGGAGATGGGTCAATGGAAAGGGGGTGGGAGCAGGGGAAAAAAAGGAAGGGCAGGAACAGGGGGTGAGGGTAGGCACCATGTGCTGGGGACAAAGGAACCCAGGTGTGGGAGTAAATGGAGGGAGGGGATAGAGCTAGGGGGCAGATCACCGTCTTCACACCTAGTGGGGAGGGGAGTCAAGGTAAGAGTCTGGTACCTGGTTCTGGTGATGGAGGGGAGCTGGATTAGAGTGTCTGGACCCCTGAAGAGCATCCAAAACAGAAGAAGGAGCAATGAGAGAAGATGGGCAAGGAGGAAGACCTGGACTGATAGGTCCACAAAAGACTGATATGTCTAAGTAGACTGATATGTCTGATTGTAAAATGTACTGTGTGTTTCTTTGATATAATGAGATGTAAAGAATGTAATGAGTGCCTTTTAAAAAAATATTGCCAGCGAGCATCCAAAATCAGAAGTTGAAGGGTGATTAATTTCTGGTGGGGAATCAGGGGACAATGATCCTGTTTTTATGTTTTTGCACATAGCTGAAATTAAAGAGAGGAAGAGGGTTACAGGGAATCATATGAAATGGAAGTTGAATTGTGTATGAAAATTGTTTTCTTCAAACTTTGCCCAGTATAACCAGGGAACAGGAAAGAGATTCCTCATTCTCTGGGAACACTTTTTAAAAATAGTATTTTGGAAGACTATAGCTTTCGGTTCAAACAGAGGGTAATTGCAAGAAAAAAGGAGCCTTGTGTCTCAAACTTAATTTCCCTTCCTCTCTGCTAGACCCATAGGCCTGTATTGTCAATAGTTTTGATGGAGGACTTGCTGCAGTTGTTTTTCTGCAGCTGCATCACTGCTAATATGCAGAAATGTGCGCGATTTTCATATCTTTGACACTGACAACATTTTGCTCACTCTACAGCAGAAAAATGACACATGCATCATTTGTTTGACATGTTTCATTTTTTGCTGCACAATTTGTGGTGCTTGTGACATGAACTTAGACCACATGTCACATGGTCTAACAGTTATGTCACAAGTTGGACAATTGCAGCAAAATCATAACTCAGTTTGCTGAAAATCCAGCCCATCATCTTCTGTTTCCCGGATAATGAGTTTCGTAGCAGTAGATTGTAATGTTACAAACAGAGGTCTATGATTTCAACTGACAGTTGATAGGAGGAGCAAATGAAGGTGAGGGACAAAGATCTTTTTTTTCCTCAGTAATAAAGAATGAGGCAAGATAAAATCAGAAAAAAGTAACCAGAATAGTTTTTGAATATTTTATTTAAAAAGTTTTGCTGCTTACAGAAGAATAACATTAATAAGTCTACTCTGCATCGATATGAACAGTTGTTAAATGTGGCTAAATGCAGCATTCCATAGTAAATAACACAATTTATCTCATCTGGGATGCCCTAATTAAATTGCAAAAAAAAGACTTCTTTCCCCATGGATTGATGTCCAATTGATATTGTATGAACCGCACCCTTTGTTAGCTTCTGTTCTTTGGCTGGTGCCTAGACTTCTTCCCCCAGAAGGGGAAAATACATGATTGAAAACATCTGCCTCAGTTGCTTTCCATTCTCAGTTGATTTCCTTGCCTGCTGCATGTTCATTCTACTGTATCATCCGGCATAATCAGACCACTTGATAACTTCTGTCTTCTTTTGTACTACTTATCTTGTACTGCATTCCATCTGGTCCATGTGTTCAAATTATTGAATTGTTCATTTTCTGAGGTGTCTGTGGATTAAATCAAAGTGATTTAGTTTAACCATATCACAAGAAGCACAAAATTACAGTAGATGTCTGTTGATAAAAGCGAAAAATATCTTGTAGAAGTAATGACATCAGCATGTGCATATATGATATCCTTGGGAATATTGCAGAGTAAAATATTTACCTGCAAGCCATTTCATTTCTAACTTTGGAAAGTGCTCGTATTTTACAGAAGCTCTATTAACAGCATGACCACATGCCATGAGTCTGAGCAGCTTGGCCTCAGCAAATCCTTTTTTTTAGATTAGAATAGGTGAGGATCCCATTCACAAGCAACTAAAGCCCTTTATGTAAAGTACACAAATTATAGACTGTGCACTTCTCCATTAATTTACCATAATTTTTAATTATAAAGACCACTTTTCCAGGGTGAGAAGGTAGTTATGGTCTGTATGCTCATTTAGTCCAGTGCCCATAGAGAAGAGATTGCCAACTGTGCCAGAACATGCCAAATTATGTGAGGTGATAACTTTGGCTTGGGATTTTCTTGTGGTCAATTTTCATTTGGGAGAGACAACCTCATTTCACGTATGACCTTAGCTGAGACTTACACCCAAGCTGGATAGGTGAAAGACCACAACCACTAGGCCAGCACGCTTCATAGCTAGATCTCTTCTGAACTGCTTCAGTACTAATTTTTATTTTATGAGGATGGGGAACTCATTAAGGAAAAATAACCTCTTTTATACAGTATGACTGCCTTGTGTGGCAGCAGTGTTACAGATATTATACAAATGTATGCAGATACAAATAAAAATAAGAACAATTGCAGATACTGTAGGCTTGTATTCAATTTAACGTCCACCAGCAGAATTTGGATAAAATTACAATCCCCATTCCATGACAGTTCGCAAAATTTCTAAGAAAATGTTACATAATTTTGAGAAAATTTCAGTTTGTTCTTTTTGTGTAATTTTACAACTACTCATACAAACATTGCCAAGTTTGGTGTCTTGTACAGTGTGGGCTTCTGTATCAAATTTTAGATCTCTAATTTTAATTGGGCTGAGATACATACAACCAAACATTTGGACATTTGTAATGAAATTCCACAAGTATGTTAACTATTAAATTGTGTGTACCTATAATGTTAGTAGAAAACACAGTTCCCAAGTTTGGCAGGTTCATAAGGTCTAAAAAGGAGGCACTGTGTTAAATTCATAATCACTTGCTTAAAAGGTGGCCAAGTTATAGGCAGACATAATTTGCAAAATCACATCTGTACTTAAAGCTGTATTTCATGTGGTATGTGTGAGCATTTTTGAATTTTGGATCATTCTGTAGGAGCCATATCCATCCATACAGTAGAAAAGTTGGAGAGGGATTGCAGGATCACAATGAATATTGCAAATATGGTGATTTGCCTGTCTGTAGTGCATGTAAACCAGGGTAATCCATAGCCAAGCACTGCAGCTAGAGGGAAAAGCTAACTGTTGTCCACATTATTCTAAGACAAAGATCCTCTGAGGACTTCAGGCAGTCATTTATTGAATTAGGGATATTCCTAAAGAAAATATATCAGGGGGTATATTTTCCAAGGTTCTCATGGTTCTGATGCCTATGAGGAATGAGAGAGGACTATAAACAAGCTGTCTCTTGCTAAAAGATTGTTGAAAGAGGGAGGGTCTTGTTTTTCTGGTCAGGAATGTTACCGCTGCTGCCCTGCATTGGTGGTAGGGTTCACTGCTCACATGCATAGGAGTCAATAATGGGCATGCAAATTGCCCCTTAGTATCTCAGCAGGGTCATTGGAAATTTGCACCAACAGTTTCTGCAAAATCTTATCATCTCCAAAGAGGAAACATGGTCTGCACTTGCTTAACCTTTCATCTTGATTATTGTTTGCATAGTGTCAGAGGAGAAAAAGACTCTCAAAGATATGGGCAGTCCTCCCCCCCCCCCCACAGTGGCTATTACCCTCATGGCATGCACACAAATCAGGTGAACAAAAAAGTATTCAATTGACCCTTTTTCAAAGGCATGCTTTTGTTTAGTGAAGAGGATACAGATTTCTTTCTTTCTCTTATGTTGATCTCTTGGTTTGTTTGAAGTTTTTCTTATCCAGAGCAGCCTTGATGCATGGCTTCCCTATCAGCACCATCTTGGAACTCCATCTTGTATATTTACATGTGCATGAAGGTCATTGTTTTCTTTACCAGTTATCACTCTGCCTCTGATCTGGCTGCACAACTCTAGCAATAATTTAAAGGTTTCCAGTATTGATTCTGCTCCACACAACTTACCATGAATGCCAAAAAATGTTTCCTTTGGCAAGAGACTGCATATGGTCCAAATACAGTCTCTCTGGTTTTGACAAACCTGGATGATTCCCAGCTGGAGTAAGTTTCCTCCTTTAAATATCTGGGTGTCTGACTGGACAGTCATCTGGACTTTTCCTGTTATATCAATGCCATCCACAATAAACTGCTACCTAAGCTTGGTGTGCTTTCAGGAACAAAGCTTGTGTCTCCCTTTGAGAATAGTGGAGAATAATGTGAAATGATCCCCTTTGCCTTTGGCTGTTAGATGTGATACATAGACATATAGAAACATAGACATTGTTGGCAGAAAAGGACCACCTGGCACACACAGTCTGCCCTAAAATCCCTACCTAAGGTGCCCCGGAGACTCTACTTGAACTCCAGCTTACACCCCCATTCTGCTTCTAAGAATCCCTTGTGTCTATCCCATGCATTCCTAAATCATGTGACCATTCTAGTCCCCACAATTTCTGCTGGGAGGCTGTTCAAAGCATCCACCACCCTCTCTGTGAAGAAGTACTTCCTTATGTGTCCTCTAAGCCTCACCCCCTCCAGCTTCATGTTGTGACCCTTTTTCCTTGTGCACCTTTTCCTTTGGAAATGATCCCTTCCTGTACCTTGTTTATTCCTGTGAGGTATTTGATATTCTCTATCATATTACCCATTCCCTCCTGTCTGCTAGGAAATACATATTTAAATCCTTAAGCCTTTCTTTGCAGGGCTTCTGATGCAGGCCTTGTACCATTTTGGTTGCCCTCCTTTGCACATCCTCCACCCTATCTATGTCCTTACATTGATCACGATCGACTGTCATTACAGTGGTGCCGCCTCTTGTGCAGCACGATATGGGTTGCCGTGAAGAAATAAAAAGCAGTCTCCATTCTTATAAGCTCCTTAAAGAAAGTTATACTTCTGCTTCTTCTCTGCTCAGGAAATGTGGAGCTCAACCCTGGCCCCCCCCCCCACCACAACTTACCTCGCCTATCGATTTTGCTGAGGCCACAGGTCTCAAAATGATGATGGTCAACATTTTAAGCCTGCCTAAAAACTTGTACAGCTGCAAGCCTGGTGACACGTTAACCCAGACCTTATCATAATTACTGAGTCGTGGTTAAAAAGATGAACACTGATCAACAAATATCACTGTAGGGCTACAATTTATTTAGAGCAGATAGAGAGTCTAGAGGTGGGGGTGTGGTTATCTACGCTAAATCTAAGTACTTGGTCACCAATATTAGTTGCAAATCTCTAGCCAAGGAATTTGAGTTAGTTTCGCTGAGCCTTCATCTCCCCTCCTCGGCATGTATCACTATCCTAGGTGGCTATAGACCCCCGTCTGGTGGTGATGAAGTCCTTAATCTTTTGAAATCCATGTTCGTAGATGCAAAAACTGAAACAATATTTCTAGGAGATCTAAATATGGACTGGCTGTCACCTAAAATCACACGGCCTCAAATCCCTTTGTGATGAGCTAGGTCTTGGGCAATTAGTCAGTGAACCTACTAGGAACAACACTCTAAATACTGCCAACAGTTCCATTCTAGATGTGGTACTAACCACCCATCCACACAAAATATCTCATTTGGCAGTGTTTCACAATGACATGAGCGATCATGGAATTGTTGCTTGCATAAGATCGCAAATTAAGGCCCGGCCGCAACCCATCTTTATAACAAAAAGATCTTTTTACAAATTCAGTGCAGTAAACTTCCTATCTGACCTGAGCATGATCAGATGGCAAGATCTTTACCTAGCCAAAGATGTCAACAAGGCAGCTTGCATCCTAATGACAAACTCACTACAATAATAAATAGCATGCCCTTTCATCAAAGTAAGGTTACAGAACAATTCCAACCCCTGGTTCACCTCGGATCTCAAGTCAGCCCTTATAGCTCGAGATAAGCTCTGGGCTAAAGCTAGACATTCCAAAGAATCTTCGGATTGGCAGGCCTTTAGAACAGCCAGGAATAACTGTGTGAAAAAACTTCGCTCTGCTAAAGCTAACTA
Source organism: Neoceratodus forsteri (assembly GCA_016271365.2). NCBI lineage: Eukaryota > Metazoa > Chordata > Ceratodontiformes > Ceratodontidae > Neoceratodus > Neoceratodus forsteri. The sequence goes on along the minus strand of CM028136.1, from coordinate 356,061,495 downwards.
TTATATTTCTACTCTCAAACAAGCTAAAGGTAACCCTCATAAAATATGGAAGACTATCAAAGCTATAAGAAGGACGGCCCATGGCCCCTCTGTCCCAACAAACATAGTTGCAAGTGGCAAGATTAGTGGAAAACAAGTCCCTAATCCTGGAGGAACTTAACTCCCACTTTGCCACAGCTGGATTAGCTTTTGACTTGTCACCTTATGCTGGTGCTCAGTGTCAGCATACCCTCCCGCCACATCTAGTCCTGCACCCAGCCCTTCCAACTGCACGAGATAACTTATAAAGAAGTAGAAGATCTCTTCTTAACTTAGACACCAAAAAGTGCAGGGGACGATGGCTTGGAACCCTTTTCTAAGGTCAGGCTACGCCCATCTCACTGCCCCAATTCTCCACATCTTCAATCTTTCCATTACATCTGCTACTGTGCCGTCCTGCTGAAATCAGCACATATCCTCCCTCTATTTAAATCTGGTGACCCATGCGATGTAAACAACTATAGGCCTATCTCCATATTGCCTATCCTTTCTAAAGTTCTCGAAAAACTGATCCATATTCAGTTAAAATCTCACTTGGAAAACCTTCTCTCTCATTAACCCAGCTCAATTTGGCTTCCGGGCTAATCATAGCACAATCACTGCACTAGCAAAAGTAACCAATGATTGGATCTCTGCTATAGATGCTAAGAAGGTAACTGGTGCAGTCTTTTTGGACCTCAGCGAAGCTTTTGATACTGTTGATCACAGACTAGTAGTCAATTGCCTTGCAAAGTTGGGTGCCACATACCATACCACCCAGTGGTTCTCTAGCTACCTGACTGGAAGATTCCAAAAAGTAAAGGTGGAAGGCTTTTTTTCTGCTGCCTTGCCAGTTGCAAGAGGAGTCCCCCAAGGATCCATCTTAGGCCCTATCTTGTTTTCTCTGTACATTAATGACTTAGATGCTAACATATCTACGGCCAATCTGCACTTTTTTGCAGATGATACTGTGTTGTATACTTCTGGCTCATCGTTATCTGAAGTCAAGGGAGTGCTTCAAGCGGACTTCGCACAACTTGAGCATAATCTAATAAAGGAAAAGCTTCTGCTCAATGCTAAGAAGACTAAAGCAATGATATTCTCCCGCAGTGCTGTCACAGGCCCCCCCAATACCCTTGCCCAAGACTTCATTGTCACCACACTAAACGAGCCTCTGGAAGTTGTAACCAAATTTAAATGTCTAGGTATCTGGATCGACAATAAATTATCTTTCAGTGACCATGTCGAAGATGTCTCTAGAAGGTTAAAAGCAAGGTTAAGTTTCTTCTACAGAAATAGGCCCCTTTTCCCCCTTGAAACTCGAAACAAGCTTGTACAGGCCACTTTTCTCCCCCTACTCGACTATGGTGATGTAATCTATTCCTCCACCACTCTTGCAAATCTAAGTAAACTGGACATCCTTTATCACCGTGCGTTACGGTTCATTGCAACTCCCTTACCATTCGCACCACTGTGACTTTATATGCAGCTGTTGGTTGGACATCCTTACTACTAGACGCCTGCTCCATGCTGGGCTATGGACTCTTAAACTGCTCCTGCAGAAATTGCCAAGCTATCTCTCTTCCCTTATTAGTATCTCATAGTGCATACTCGTTAAGAAAATCTGACTTTATTATGCTTGACATACCAAGGACACGGACTTCCTTTGAGTAGCGTGCTGTGCATATGCCCTTCCTCCATTTTGGAACCAATTACAAACCGTACTGAAACTAACTAGCACAGTTTCAATAAACTTCTACAAATCGCTAAGTTCAGCCAAAATAAAAGACATCTGTAACTGTCATTAAGTCTCTTTCTTCCCCATGTGTGCCATATTTATCCACTGGTAAGGTATAATTGATTTGTCATATTAACTGCTTTCCCTTCCCCGTCTACTCCTGGCTTTATCTTTGCTTACGCTCTACTGCTACTCTATCAAATCACTCCTCCCCCCATATCAGTTGTAGACTGTTGTTTGTTCTAGCTGCCAAAATACTGTATATGTATTCACACAGTCATCATGTTTCATTTATCAGTATGCAACCTGTAAGTCACTTCCTGTCTCATATCAATGTTTACCACCTGCGGTCACCCTATGTGGTACCCTTGTATGTATATACAGCCTGTATCATGTAACGTGCATTTCATGTATATACTGTTATTACCTATCTGTGTTTGTACATTTAAGTGTTTATGTCACAGGACCTCCTTGTGAATGAGCTTGCTCAATGGATCTTTCCTGCAATAAACTTGAACTTGAACTTGAACTTACAGAGATGGGGCCTCCAGAACTGCTCACAGTACTCAAGGTGGGGTCTCACCTGTGACCTATACAGGGGTATGATTATGTCCCTCTTTCTGCTGGTGATACTCCCTCCCTATGCATCCAAGCATTCCACTAGCCTTTCCTACTACCTTGTCACACTGTTTAGCCACCTTCAGATGATCAGAAACAATAACCCCCAGTTCTCTTCCCTGTTTTGTGACTGCTAGTATTTTCCCCAAGTTGGTATTTTGCCCCTGGATTTTTGTGCTCTAAGTGCATGATTTTGCACTTTTTTTGTGTTGAATCTTAGCTGCTAAACTTGTGACCTTTTTCTAACTTCTTTAGGTACTCCTTCATTCTTTCAACATCCCCCCATGGTGTATCTACTCTGTTGCAGATTTTTGTGTCAACCACGAATAGTCATACCCTTTCCTCCAGTCTTTCTGCAATGTTGCTAATGAAGGCATTGAAAAGGACTGAGCCCAGTACTGACCCCTGTGGCACCCTGCTAATCACCCTCCCTTTCCCAGATTATGACTCTTTTACCCCCACTCTTTGGCTGCTACCATTAAGCCAACTCTCCACCCATTTTACTACTGTAGGTCCTGCTCCTAGGCTACTTAGTTTGTTTACCAGCCTTCTATGTGGAAAAATATTGAAGGCCTTGCTGAAATCCAGATAGGCCATGTGAACTTCCCCTCTCTGGTCCACTACTTTTGTTACCCATTCAAAGAACTCAATCAGATTTGTCTGGCAGGACCTCCCCTCTGTGAATCCATGTTGCTTCGGATCCTATAGACCTCTGGTAACAATGTATTTTCAACCCTTTCCTTCAGTAGTGATTCCATTACTTTGCCCTCTACCAAAGTCTCGCTGACCAGCCTGTAATTTCTCACCTCCTCCCTATTTCCACATTTGTGGAGTGGGGCTACATCTGCATCCTCCAGTCCCCTGTGTTATGCTATATGGCTTCCATGCCACTAGGGGGAGCTCTAGCTCTGTATTTGGTTAACCCTATCCAGTTTAATGACTCATCCAGAGATAGTTAATCTAGGAAGCCAGATAATATCTTCCTTCCTGTGCTAATGACTGAAGTGTTTGGCGGTACATGCTGTATGTGAGCACCTAAGGAATAAAGAATATTTCTGCAATCAAAAGCTCCTGTTTTGGCCATTTATTACAAACAGAAACATGGTGTCAGAATTCCTGAACTTGTGCAAGTAGGACAAAATGCCTTTTTACTAAAATACACTGAAAAAGAAAGTGAAAGCAAGCTAAACTACTGCTGATTCAAGAATATAAAGTTAAAAGTTAGCAATCAGCAAACAGTGACTGCTCATGATGGCTTCTAGTCAGATTCTAGTGCCAGCTTCTATGCATATGAAGGGCAACACATATAATAACTGGACATTTTTTAGGTCTCAATGGAAAAATTATGAAATAGCCACAGGTCTTAATGAAAAAGATACAAAAATTAGAGTAACGACCTTACTGACTGTAATGGGGAAAGAATGCCACATGCTGCAAAGGCACTTAGATATGGCTGAACAGGACAGAAGGGATCCTAACAAAATTCTAGATGTGCAGCAGAAGCATTTTGAGCCTACTAAGAATGTGATATATGAAAGATATCTGTTTAACACATGTGAGCAAAGTCAAACAGAAATTGCCGACCAGTATATTGCAAGACTGCTCAAAATGGCTGACTTGTGCAATTACAATGCTCTGAAAGATGATCTGACACATGATAGAATTGTTGTTGGCACTAAAGACAGCAGAGCCAGAGCCAGAATGCTGTGTGAATCAAAACTAACATTGGAAAAAGTCATAGAAATGTGCAAGACCAGTGAACAAGCACAAATTCAACTACAAAAAATAAATGCAGCAGAAACTGAAACAGTCCATCACATCACACACAGAAAGCATGGGAATCAAAGGCAAAAGGCACCAAATAGCAATACAAAGCAGCAGCATTACCCTGTGCACAACAAAGCAAGACAGACTCCACAAAAGTCATGCAAATATTGTGGCACACAGCATGAGAAGGCTAAATGTCCTGTGTACAGAGCTACATGTAAGAACTGCGGCAAAAGAAATCACTTTGCAAAAGTTTTAGACAAAAGCAGCAAGGCAAGCCAATGCATTTGGTGACTGAAGCTAGTGATGACTCTGGAATTTTCTACATATCAGATGTTAAGTCTGTGCAGTGTGGAGCAGACAAGTGGCTAGTGAACCTGAAACTCTCCAGAAAAAATGACTGGCATAGCTACAGTATGACCTGACACACAAGATTGAATTCCAGCTAGACAGTGAGTCATCTATATATGTGATGAGCCATAAAGATTTTCTCACCCTCATTCCAGATGGAGCAGCAACGCTGGAGCCAAGCAGAGCAAAACTAAAATGATACAATGGCACTATAATAAAGCCCCTTGGGCAATGCAAACTGTAAGCAGAGTACCTTGGTTACAAGTATCTGCAAGAATTTCAAGTCAATGAAACCACACAGAAACCATTACTTTCAGCTTCCATCTGTAAACAGATGGATCTTGTGAAAGTGAACGTTGAGCATCCAGTCCACCAAGTGGAATCAGAAAAGAAAAAAACACATTTCAAAATCCAAAATACAGAAAGAGGCACTTCTGTACCACAAATTCTGAAAGACTATAAATATGTGTTTGAAGATCTAGGTTGTCTTCCCAGCACACTTCATCTTGAACTTGACAAGACAGTCACACCTGTACAACACTTACACTGCAGAGTGTCCATTCCACTCAAGAAACAAGTAATGGCAGCAATTGAAAAGGGAAAAAAAGGTAATCATTGCCAAAGTGACAGAACCTACTAACTGGATCAGCAATATTGTTGCAGTAGAAACACCAGGCAAACTCCACATATGTATAGATCCAAGTGACCTACAGTAAACAAAGCCTTAAAGAGAGTGCACTATCAGATGCCTACAATAGAAGAAATTCTACCCGACCTAGCCAAAGCAAAAGTATTTTCTGTACTTGATGCAAAAGATGGTTATTGGCAGATATGTCCGGATGAAGAAAGCAGCTACCTCACTACTTTCTGGACACCAGCAGGCTGCTGTCGATGGTTAAAGATGCCCTTTGGTATTAAATCTGCAGCAGAAAGATATCAGCGCAGACAGCAAGATACACTCAAAGGACTTAATGGAGTCAGTGTTATAGCAGATGATATTGTAGTTTATAGCTGCGGAGACATCATTGAACAAGCAATGGTAGACCATGACCACAATCTTTTCAGCCTTCTAGATAGGGCCAGAAAAGTCAATCTTAAACTAAACAACAAAAAATTTAGACTTTGACTGTGTAGTGTAGCATATATGGGACATCTTCTCATGATCAATGGTTTGTGTCTGGACCCAGAAAAAAGTCAAAGCCATATAAAATATGCCTAAACCAACAGATACAAACTTGGTGCAGTGGCTGCTAGGTTTTGTAAACTATTTGACAAAATTCCTTCCACATCTCTCTGATGTCTGTGAATCTCTGAGATGCCTGACAGACAAAGATACAACATGGACATGGCTATCACAGCACAAAGCAGCAATTAAATGCATCAAACATCTTGTGACTAACCACCCAATACTGAAGTATCATGAAGTGAACAATGAGGCAATGAGGTCACCATACAATGTGACACAAGTGAAATTAGACTCAGTGAAACCCTCCTCCAGCAGGGACAGCTAGTTGAATTCGTTCACGGACACTATTGCCTTCTGAACAAAGATATGCCCAGATAGAAAAAGAGTGCCTGGTGATTGTCTTTGCCTGTGAGAAATATGACAAATATGTCCATGTCCGAGAAGTCATTCACATGGAAAGTGACTCAAACCACTGGAAAATATATTTAAAAAACCCTTACTTGCAGCATGTAAGCATCTACAATGCATGCTAGTCAGACTGCAGGGATACCATCTTGATGTCAAATACAAAAGTGGACCAGAGATGTACATAGCTGATTTTTCTCATGTGCTTCACTACCCACAAAACAAACATCTGAAACAACTGACTCTAAGGTTGTACACAACATAGACTCTAGAACCTCTGTGCGCAAACACTGAGGCAAGGGTTACCCCAAAGGGCATTTGGCTGGGAAGCCAAGTTTCAAGAAAATACAAAATCACACATGCCCCCACAATGCAAAGCATCATGGGCTGCATATGCAAATCACCACAGAATGTTATGCTGGTCCAACTTTAAGCAGAATTGCATGGTGCCGGAAGGCCTCTCACACAGTTTGCAAAGGATGCTAACAGAAGACATAGACACGTGTTTCGTCCTACCAGGACTCATCAGTATGCCTCGTCTGCTTGACACCCCAGTGGAATGGACCAGCTACCCTTAAGGCAGTGTGCCTTGGATATATTGTGGTGAACCCATTAAAATAAAAAACTATTTAAAAGACAAAGAACCTCTGTGCGCATACTGATGAGTCCTGGTAGGACGAAACATGTGTCTATGTCTTCTGTTAGCATCCTTTGCAAACTGTGTGAGAGGCCTTTCGGCACCATGCAATTCTGCTTAAAGTTGGACCAGCATAACATTCTGTGGTGATTTGCATATGCAGCCCATGATGCTTTGCATTGTGGGGGCATGTGTGATTTTGTATTTTCATAGACTCTAGTATGCTCCAAGCAGAACTAGAAAACATAAATTGAGCCAGTACAACAGCTATGTCTATACAAGGACTTGAAAGAGTCAAGCAACTCACTTAACAAGATGTAGCCCTCCAAACTCTGAAATCAACTATTCTAGCAGGATGATCAGATAAAAAAGAGGAAGCACCTCTCATCATCCATGAGTACCGGACCTATCATGATGAACTAGTCACACAGAATGGCATTATCTACAAAGGTTCTAAAGTAATAATACCCAAGGCAATGAGAACCAAAGTGCTATCATGCATTCACACTAGCCACTCAGGAATTGAAGCATGTCTCTATAAATCTATGTTGGTCTATTAAAAGATATCAAATCATTTGCTTCTGGATCAGAAAAGCCAGAAAGGTTGTATACTGGCCAAACATGACACGTGAGATCTGAGACCTTGTCAGCAAATGCAGCACATGTAATGAACACTAACATAAACAGCAAAAAGAAACACTAATGAATCACCAAATTCCAGAGAGACCCTAGAGTAAGGTTGGCATGGACCTCTTTACTGTCAGCAATAACATTTACCTCACCACTGTGGACTACTACTCAGATTTTTGGGAAATATTTGAAATACAGGACACTACTGCAACCACAGTTATTCAATGTTGCAAAAGACATATCAGTAGACATGGCATTCCAAATACTGTTGTGTCAGACAATGGACCTCAATTTACAAGCAGTGACTTTAAACAGTTTTCTGAAAACTGGGAGCTTGAACATGTCACATCTTCTCCTTATCACAGCCAATTCAATGGCAAGGCTGAATCAGCTGTTAAGATAGCAAAGACTCTCATAAAGAAAACAAACACTGATAACCAAGACTTATGGACAACTGTACTTGATTGGAGAAACATGCCAACAGAAGGCATGAACAAGCAAAGCACCTGATGTCAAGGAGCATGCAAACACTGTTACCAACTGCCAGCAAACTACTGATGCCTTATGTCATTGATGGAGTTGCTGAGAGAAAGGAACTGTGCTACAAAAAGGCTAAACTATACTACAACTGGCAGGCTAAGGACCTACCTATGATGAATGTGGGTGAACCAATACATGTTAAGTTACTCCCAAATGACAAGACATGCAAATGGGAAGTTGGAACATGCACACAGAAAATCAGTCCCTGATCATATGTGGTGGAAGTAGATGGACAACAGTACCATAGGAATCACAAGTACATCTGTCCAGAGAGCAAACAACCACCTGACCACCAACAACCGGATGACACCACATGCAATCAGGATGATCAAGAGTGCACAGAAGACTCCACAACCGAATTAGAGAGTACCTCAATGCCAGCATTGACTGATTCACAAACTAACATGAAATCACCAATAATGGAGTGTGCAAAGCCAAAAGACATACCGAAAACCTTAAAAGCACAAGGACTAACATAAGACTTCATGTGACATAGTCTAAAGACTTTATTACTTGAAAGTTGAACCTTTTAATAATGCTGGCAGGGATATGTTTAACACTAGAGTAGTATTCTTACTGATGCTATATTTGTTTGTTTCTATTGTTTAGATTTAATATTTGCCTTGAGAAAGCATCCTAGCTTAATCACATATAGAAAGGGAGATGTTACGATATATGGCTTCCAAGCCACTAGGGGAACTCTAGCGCTGTATTTGGTTAACCCTAACCAGTTTAGTGACTCATCCATAAATAGTTAATCAGGAAGCCAAATAGTATCTTCCTTCCTGTGCTAACGACTGAAGTGTTTGGCTGCACATGCTGTATATGAGCACCTTAGGAATAAAGAATCTTTCTGAAATCAAAACTCCTGTTTTGGCCATTTATTACAAACAGAAACACCCTAGTACCTCCCCTGTTTTTAGTGACAGGTTGAATAGGGCTATTAGAGGTGCAGCCAGCTCCTCCCTAAGCTCCCTCAGCAACCTGGGGTGTACCGCATCTGGCCCCATTGCCTTGTTTAACTTTAACTTTGACAACTCCCTTAGGATGCTATCCACTGTGAAAGGGTTAGTGTCCACCTCCCGACCATTTATGCCCTTGTCCTGTAACAAAGGCCTGTTTCCTACCCCTTCCTTTGTGAATACTGAACAGAAGTATTTCTTCAATATGTCTGTTTTTTGGTGGTCATCTTCCACAGACACCCCCCTTCACTTTTCAGTCTCTCTATCCCTCCATTGGACTTTCTCTTTTCACTAATGTATCTAAAAAATGTTTTAACCCCCTTTTTTACTGATTTGGCTATATGTTCCTAACTGCCTTCCCTCCCTTCTTTTTGTTTCTCCTGATAACTCTCCCTATCCTCCTCTTCCTGTGTACTTTTGTATTTCATTAGAAGATGATCTGGGGCAAAATGGTTTCTAGAAAGGGGTTCCCCCTGCCTGGTTCCCATACCCAAGGGTTGCACTTTTTGTGGGCAGACTGTCCGATCAGCCTCGCCTAACTATCCGACCTGAGCGGTGTTGTGTAATGCCAGGTCTATTAAGAACAAGACAGCAATTATTGCTGATCTTTTGCTGGTTCAGCTGACCAGGCATGCATAACTGAGACCTGGCTGGATGAAAAGCCTGGTCCAATTATGGAAGCAGCAGTTCCAGATGGGTTCTCGGCAATACACTGCTCGAAGGAGGATTGTAGGGGCAGGGGTATAGCCATCTGTTTTATATTGGAACTGGGACTTTTGGATGTCCTGGTGGGGGTGACCAAGTCCTTTGAGTGTATCATGAGGGCAGGTGTAGGTTGCAAATAACTTGTCATCTACCGTCCACCCAGAGTAGAGAAGGAGTTTCTGCAGGAAGTCACTGATTTCATTGTAGACACGGTGTTGGAGTTCACCAGATGGTTAATTCTTGGGGCCTTCAATATCTGGGTCGATAATGAACTCTCACATTTTGGCCAGGACATCCTCCAACTTATGACCTCATTGGGCCTAACACAGGTGGTTACCTCTGCCACCCACAGTCAGGGTCACTCATTGGACTTGGTCTTCCTACTAGGGATGGAGACCTCTAACTTAGTGGTGAAACCGGTTGGATGGTCTGACCATCACACCAGAAGGTTCAGTTTCCAGGCTCCCCCTCTTAGACCTGCCCCTGTGGAAATGGTCCGTTACCACCCTTTATGGGATTTGACCCCTGATGATCTTATGGTGGTACTGGACCTATCAGGTCTGGTGAGTGCTAGCAATGATCAAGAAAAGCTGGTACTGGCCTATAACAAGGCGATTATGGTGACTCTGGATTCTGTAGCTCCTTTCTATGTTCATCCCCTCACTCCCCACCCTAAATCCTCATGGTTTGATGGGACACTTAAGGAGCTGAGACATGTGGGGTGAAGGCTGGAGAGGTGCTGGTGGAAATCCAGCCTGGATAAGGACAGACTTAGATTGATGGAACATTATAAATTCTATCAATCAGCAATCTTTCATAAGAAGGCAGAGTTCCTTTCTAGGGAGATTGCTGCTGCACAGAATCAACCAACTCAACTCTTCTGGACTGTTGACAGATTGTGCAAGCCAGTCTGTCTTCAGTTCTGGAGAGATTTTTCACAGGAGAAATGTAATGCGTTTGCTCAATTCTTTGCAGATAAGGTTGCCACCATCATGTTGGAGATCCATGCAGCCCCCTCCAATGGACGTTGGAGAGGTTGGTAGGAGGTTGCAGGCACTCTGTTTGTCTGGTCAGATTTTGGCTGGCTGGAAATCACAGACATCATATGGATCATCCAGAGCTTGCGCCCAACTTATTATAGTTTGGACCCAAGTCCAATTCGTCTGTTAGTGGGGTGTGTTGAAGTCATCGACTCAGTCTTGGCTGAGATTGTCCGGTGTTCATTGGATACAGGGGTGTTCCCTATCACCCTTAAGGAAGCGGTAGTAATACCCCTCCTTAAGAAGATCTCCCTTGACCCGGACTGTCCAACCAACTACAGACCAGTCTCAAACCTGTCCTTTGTGGGCAAAGTTATCAAGAAGGTTGTCACGGAGCAACTGGAGGCCAACTTAACCATGCACAATGTCTTTGAACCTCTCCAGCCCGGATCTAGGAAGAGGCATAGTACTGAGATGGTGCTTGTTTGAGAACTAAATGATCTCTTAACTGTGAGAGATTAAGGAAGCCATTCCATCTTGGTTATCCTTGACCTTTCTGCAGCTTTCGACATGGTGACCATGGTGTGCTGTTAGAGCACCTGCAGTTGTTCTGTGGATTGTCTGGGACAGTCCTCAGATGGTTTCTATCATTCCTGATGGGTAGGACTCAGAGAATGGAGTCCAGGATTTTCTCCTTGGCTCCTCTACATCTACCATGTGGGGTACTGCAGGGCTCTATTCTTTCACCCATGCTGTTCACTGTGTACATGCTGCCATTGGGAGACATTATTAGATACAGCAGTATGGCCTGAGCTTTCACTGCTATGCTGATTACATTCAGCTGTATATTTCTTTTGTGCCTGAACAGGTTGGAGCCATCTCGGTATTCAACAGTTGCCTCTCCAAGATCCAAGACTGGATGAGAGCTAGTTGACTAAAGCTGAATCTGGACAAAACTGAGGTGTTGGTGGTGGACCCAGGTCATTGAGGCTTAGGCTTTGTTTCTGTTCAGCCATCTGGGTTCTGCCTTGATGGATTTGAGCTTCTGGCCTCAGATCGAGTGTGAAACCTTGGTGTTGTGTTCAGCAGCAGCCTGACTCTAAAATCTGAGGCGTCTGCTGTTCTGAAGACCACCTGAGGAACATTGCTAGGGCTGCATCTCATCCCTCCTGATGACCTCCAGTACTGGTCCAGGCCTTTGTGACCTCCTGCCTTGACTACTGCAATGCCCTTTACCTAGGGTTACCAGGGGTGAATATAAACCACTTGCAGCTAGTCCAGAATGCATCTGCCAGGTTTTTGACTGGTCTACCTAGATCCTGTCATATTACACCTGTGCTCCGCATCCTGCACTGGCTGCCAGTCTTTTGGTGGATCACCTTCAAGGTCAGATTATTGACCTATAAAGCCCTAAATGGGCACTGACCAAGCCACCTATAAGATCTCCTTGTCCCCAACCAACCCCTCCACTCCTCCAATGAGGGATTGCTAGAGGTTCCCAGGGTTCAACTTAAGACCTCTGGTGCTCGTTGCTTTGCTTTTACAGCCCCTACCCTGTGAAACTCTCTATCTTGTAGGTAAGTGCTCTTAGGACCCATCTTTTTAACCTTGCCTTTCCAGACTTTAATTCATTTGTAAGTTGTATTTATTAATTTTATTCTGTTCTTCTACTATGTCTTTATTTTAATTCAATATCTTACTGTACAAGTGCTTTGGTCATTTTATGGAATTGTTCTTTTTATAAATTAAGCATGATTGATTGATTGATTGATTTCTGAAGGCTAGTTTTTTGCTCTCACTTTTTCTGCTGCCTTTCTAGATAACCATAGTGGTCCCTTTTTCTCTTGCCCTTGCTGGCCTGCTTGGCACAGAGCTCAGTAGCTTTTTCAATTCCCTCTCTTATTTTAGACCACTGTTCTTCTACTTCCCCTAGTTCCCCTATTCCTGCCGGGTCATCCCTGAGGCATTCTACCATTTTCTAAAAATCAGTCCTGCTGAAATTCAGGACCCTCATCCTCATGTGGCTTAACTGGCCCTGTCCTTGTGTTTAACCACAGTGTCTGGTGATCATTGGTCTCAGGTGGTCCCCCACTGTGACTTGAGCAATGCTTGTGACAGTTTTGTGGAGCCCCCATCACCACTAGACACTCCTCTCTACCATGGACCCTATTTCTAGAACAAATCTACTGCAGTAGTACTTGTCTTTTCTTTAGGTCCTACTTGAACTTTTTCACCTTTCTACCACAATGGGGTGGCCTCCTATTGTGGTATTCTCTTTTTCTACCCCACTACTTTTCTACTTTTTGTCTATGTGGTCTTGCTGTATAGGCTGACCTAACTGCCTGTTTTGGCTAAAGGAATATTGGGAAGTATTAAATTAAGCTATGTCCCTTTCAGTTTTAAAAAGGGAAGCTTGGAACAGAATCCTTACTGTTTTAAGAAAAATTGCAGTAAAGCAAAGCCTGGATAGAATATAAAAAGAGGTGGTTGCTTTGTCTCATTCTATAAATATATTTATATTCCCACACAGACCCTGTTAGTTATGTGCACAGTTCTCATCAGTACCTGTTCCTTGCACTATGTTCCCCATGTTTGTACCACTAACGAGGAGCTGTTCTCTTGTTTAGAGCCTAAGCTGGTATGCTCGGTACTGCTCTAGCTTTCCATGGTGAAACACCCTGATTCTAGTTCTGAATTCAGGACTTCGGTAAAGTAACCACTCGATATTGAATCTCACAGTCGCTTTTGCGATTTGTGCATTGCGATCCCTGTTGCTACTAGCGTGATGTGATTTCCAGAAGCACAACAGTGCACCTCACATTTGCATTTTGTGAGTGCCCTAGAGGAATGCACCTCACGGTTGTGAGATTCTGTTTTTCCCTTCAGTTTTGTATTAATTTGAGGCAAAAGAGTACTTCACTTGGGGGAGAGAAACATTCTAAAAGCATACTAATGCAGACAGGTTTAATTGAAACCTAACAGAAACCCAGGAAAAGTGCAGTCTTGGAAATTATGGGCATTCCATAATGATAAAAATAGCCCATAATTTCACAAACACCTGGATGTGTAAAGAGCATTCAGACTGACACATTTGGGCTTAAAAATTAAAAGTAAATCCTTCTTTGAAAGTAGTCTGGTACTGTGGTTGGTAATTTACACTAAAGATCTGATAAAGAACTGTTTCATGACACTCTGAAAGTATGTTTTGTTTCCACGATACTTTAAACAAAGAATAAAGGAGGTAACTGTATGTTTCTTATGCCTGCTCAGGTGAAAATGAGCTTTCCTTAAGGGCTGGCGGCCCCCTAGTGGACTCTATTTATTATTCATTTATGGTGATGTCATGATTTGGAGGAGGAGACAAGGGTCATTATAGGATCCTTGCTTATTCATCTCTAGTTATTTCTCCTATGAATAATACTATTTTATAGTTTGTAAAGATTATTGCAGTCTTCAAGTGTAATAGATCTAGCAGAGACTGAAGCCCCATTTCTTGTATTAGGACAGGATTTTTCTCTGTGTTAGATTGGGGCAGATCACATGATTCATAATGTCATGGTTTTCAATATATAAAAAGACTTGGAATCAGTATGTGGTTAGATAGGTTGTGAGGACAGATGATGGTGGTCATACTGGGAGGGAGTTAGTACCACTCTATGACATTTTTTCAGAGAAGAGAATCTGAAGTTATTTTGGAGTAACGTTTATTTTCTTGTTTTCCTGACGTTTTCTTTATTTTGTTTGCTTCAATAAAAGTCACACACTACAACAATTAGTGTGGTTTCCAGAGAAAACTTGTGTCAAGTGTTGTCAATACCCACACCTGCTCACAAGTTTGGCATCAGAAGTGGGATCTGGTCATCCGAGGGATAGTGTGGAGACCAGAACGGTACCAGACTTGGTGCAAGTGACAACCATGGCATCAGGAACAGATGAGAAAAAATGGGCGCTGTGACACGCTCTCAGTCGGAGAGGACAGGCAAACCTCTTTATACCGGTCTGGACACAGATGTCAGGTGCAGAGTGCCAAAGGACCAGACCGATAGTGGAGAAGAGGAGGAGGAGGAACGACAGGAGAGATGCCAGGAGCCATATGAGCGGCCCCCTGAAGGCCTTTCGGAACTCCTACTCTGGTTGGCGGTACAACAGATGGAAATTGAACAGCAGAGAGACCTAAATGCCCAAGAACAGGATCGAGACAGAAGGCGACAAGATTTAAGGTGGGCTGAAACTATGCAGCTGTTTAGATCTTTGAGAGCAGGCAATGAAACTGGGGGGAGGACAGAGTAACAACAACCCTAAAGATATAAAACTCACAAGAATGACTGCTAATAATGACATTGAGGCCCATTTGACCACTTAAGAAAAGGTGACCAAGGCCTGTGATTGGCCAAAGGCACAGTGGGTAGTACGCCTGCCACCATATCTATCAGGGAAAGCACAACTGGCCTATAGTAATATGGACCCACATTTGGCAGAGGACTATGACTTAGTAAAGCATGAAATATTGAAGCATTATGACATTAACACAGAGACATATAGGCAATGATTCCATGCATTAAAACACCAGGCACATGATCCCCCAAGAGAAACTTATATCAAACTCAGAGAACTTTGTTTAAAATGGATACAGCCAGAGGGAAAATCCAGAACTGACATTATAGAGACATTTGTTATGGAAAGATTTTTACAAATATTACCTACTGATGTACAAATCTGGATAAAAGAGTATAATCCAGAATCTGCAGAAATGGTTGTGACACTGGCAGAGGACTTTTTGTCTGCACATCAACCTTTTAGGAGAGGTGGTAATAAGCCCACAGACTATTCAACAAAACCTCAGGCCACATCAGTAAGACCACCTCAGACTGCGGCTAAGACTTATGAGGGAAGGAACAATCAAGGAAGGAGAACATTCCCAACAGATATAATATATCGGAACTGTAAGGGGTTGGGACATATTGCTAGATTTTGTTCCTCAAAAAAAAGTGATGTAACCCATCTAGCCTTATTAAATGCTGGATATGTGACAATTACAATGGGGATCAAAGGACAAGGGGTGGTGGGATTGGTGGATTCGGGCAGTAAAAATACCCTGGCCAGAGCTGATAATGTTCAAGGAGTAAAGAGAACAGCCCCTATACAGGTCATATGTGTACATGGTGACACACATCAGTACCCCACCATTAAAATACCCTTAGCGGTAAAAGGTAATACTTCTATAATAACCACAGTTGTAGTACCTCAATTACCAGTAGGTGTAGTAATAGGGCATGATTTTCCAGGTGTTGTTACCCTTTTAAGGGAACCAGAAAACATTTATTTTATTTAGTTTTTGTTGACCGGGTAAGTGCACTAGACAAATCCTGCCTATTTTCAGGCATGACCCGGGGGAGGGGAATACAGATGAATGCCAACTGACCTTGAACCAGATTAAGCTGTTGGTGGTATTTTTTCGTGAATGAAGGAAATTTTGCCAGGGCACCGGGGAAATTCCCCTGCTCTTTTTGAGAAGTGCCATGGGATCTTTAACATCCACCTGAACTACCACCAGAACAGGCTGATGGGACCTCGGTTTAACATCTCATCTGAAAGATGGCACCTCAAAAGTGCAGCACCCCCCTCATACTGCACTATAGTGCCAGCATTGGGATATTAACCCAAGTGCCTTGTGTGGGGATAGAACCCACAGCCTACTGATTTCCTGTCCTCAGATGTGAGTGTACTACCTGCCGAGCCACTGACACTGAAGGAAGGTAGCCACTATGCCTGCCAGAGCACAGAGCAAGAGAGAGACATTATTGGGGAAAGTATTTCCTTTTGAAGAAGAAGTATTGGAAAGTCCTGGTAAATCCAGATTGTCTAAGATGGCCAGAAGAAAAAAAACAAAGGGAATGGGTTAAAGAAAAACATGGCTTAACACAGGACAGGTCACTGCTGCAGTGGGGAGGCTGTAGTCCAAATCCAGCATATTGAAGTCTCCCACTACTAACACCTCTCCCTTGTGAGCTTCCAACATTTCCCCATCCATTTCTTCTCCTTGTGATGGAGGCCTGTAGACCACTCCTGTGCAAATAAATACCCCTTTCCCCTTTTCTAGGGTGACCCACAGACCTTTGTCATCCCTTCCCCTCTTGTATTTCTATAGTCTTTAGGTTGTTTTTTTTTTTTTAAATAAGGAGCCACTCCACCCCAGTTTTTTTCTACCCTGTCTTTTCTAAGCAGATTATATCCTGGTATAGCCACATCCCAGTTCTGGTTTTCATTGAACCAGGTTTCTGTAATGGCTACTAAGTCCAGGTCAGCTTCTGCCATGGTGGCCTCTACATCTACAATTTTGCTGTCCAGACTGTGAGCATTGGCACACATGGCTCTCCAGATGGTGTTATCACTTTTCCTCCTATCTGCCCTTTGCCCTCTTTTATCCTGCCCCCCTCCTTTTCTCAGCTACATATTTTCTCTCTACTTCTTGTGTTACACTTTTGTTGGATTCCTTTTGGGGTTTTACTCCCTGTGGAATTCTGTAGTCAGCCTCGGGAACTTGGTGGGAGACAATTTCTGTCTCCCACTCTTATTCCTCCTCCCCTTTCTACCAGTTTATATTCTTGCCAATGCAGCATTTAAACTTTTCACTGAGGACATTAGCCCCTCTTCTGGATGGATGCAGGCTATCTCCCCTGAACAGGTCCCCATCCCTCCAGGGGGAATCCCAGTTCTTAATGAAACTGAAACCTTTCTCTCTGCGCCTCTTCTTCAACCAGGTGTTGAAAGTCCTGGTGCAGAGAATCCTGTTGTCACCCTTGACTTAGCTAGGCAGCACTTCTGAGAAGGTCACTGATCATACTTCCTGCTTAGGACCCTCCCCAACTCCTTAAATTCTTCTTGCACTATGGCTGGCTCATCCCTAGCCAGGTGATTTGTCCACAGATGGACAATGATGTCCAGCTCTTCCTCTCTTCTTGCTTCCCCAGTGAGTCCTGAAACTTCTTTCCATCCCTGAGTGCCATGGCACTGGGAAAGCACCTAACCTCCCTCTCCTCCTCCCTACTTGCTTCCAACTCTATCCCCCTAACAATGGAGTCACCCACATGGATTGGCTTCCTCCTCCTCTGGGGACTCCTGTCACCCCCCCTTTGGGTTTCTATTGGGGAGTATCTCTACATCCCCTCCAACAACTACCAAAGATGCTTCAGTGTGATGTTCCCCCTCTGCCAGGGTGGCATAGGAGTTCTGTAGTGGAACCAGATTTGGGATGTGCCTATGCCCCACCACCCCAACCCTCCTTGAGCCCATTGTCATCCAGCTGTTCCTCCTTCTGGGCAACCTTTGAGGTAGTGGTGGTAGACTAGGTGGTCCCTGGGTTGGGGAGAATGTCCTCCAAACCCAAGCCAGCTCAGCCTTGAGTCTGGTAACCTCCTCCCCCTCATCCCAGAGAGGTACACAAGATTGGGCAGCAACACAACTTCCAGAAGGTTTCCATGAAGACTGCTTCCCAGCAACCACTGCACTGCACCACTCTGATCATCCTATACTTTCTGCCCTATCTGTTATTTTACAGTGCCCTCTTCAATCCCCAAAATACAGCTCCATACACAGTACCCTTAGCTAGCCTCCACTTACAGTTACGTACACAGTATCAGCTGCCAAATGCAACACCTTACACAGTACCATAGCACACCCCCACCTTCGGTATAGTAGAGTCACAATCACAAAAGGCTTCCAAAATCTGTTAAGCTCAATACTCCAGAGTTGCAGAACAGCCACATACATAGTGTAGCATCCATATCCACCCCATCCTGACTAGATGTCCTCTTCCACTCCTTCCATCATTTTATCCCTTGACTGTCTAGCACACATGCATCACTGCTACCTCAACTCCTCCTATTCTCCCCTCTCTTAATGGTTAGTGTCTCTCACTGCCCCCCATCAG
Organism: Neoceratodus forsteri; assembly: GCA_016271365.2. Classification (NCBI taxonomy): domain Eukaryota; kingdom Metazoa; phylum Chordata; order Ceratodontiformes; family Ceratodontidae; genus Neoceratodus; species Neoceratodus forsteri. The sequence continues at coordinate 356,043,028 of CM028136.1, read as the reverse complement.
CAGGTTTTCCATTGTTTCCCTACACAGTTATCTGGGCTCTCTCATGTCCTGTTCTCACTCCCCCAACTCCTTTTCATTTGCTGACTTCCACTCTTTCTAGTTACCTTGTACCAAGATCTTGGCAGGACAGACTCTCTCTCTCCTATCCGCTCCATCAGCTCTGGTCTAGACTTTTTCTATAGCCATTCCTCTTCCTCCTACTCAAGCCTGAAAGCTCTTCTCCATGACTGCACCTCTAATGTCTGCACCTACATGTAATCATGTGCCTCCCCTTTCTCCCTCTAGCCTACTATTCTCCCAATACCTACCTCCCAGTACCTACCACACCCATGCCCCCTCTTCCCACTCTTTGACTCCTCCTGCCTATATCTGTGTGTTTAATATATTTTAAACTAGGCATGTTTGGACCTTATGCAGGCTCTCTTTTGTTTCCTGATTTACACTTTTCATAATTTACACTGCAGCCCAGCAGGATGCAACACAGTGTCAGAGATTATTTTATGACAAGAGGGTTTTAATGCCATTAAAACTGCTTTGTTACCTGTAGTAACTTTGCTTCAGAATTCTTCAGAACTGCACTGCATCCTACTTGGCTCCACTACACTTTACCTGCAGTGTACTGTATATCTACGGTTTGTACTTTATTGTACTGTTTCATTAATTATTGTAATGCTTTCTTTTCTCCCCTGTACCCTTTCTTTCTTGACAGTTATGGAAAAATGTGTTCCCAGCTCAGCAGGCCTTTCCTGGTAAAACCTTAAAAAAAAAATAAGTGGTGTATTCCATTCGAAAGGTGTTGGGTAGGAAAACATTAATTTGCTACTTTTATCTTTGCCTCTCAGACCTCGAAAGTGGTGTAATCCTGTAATATGAGGCCTGAGCCTGGAATTATAGTGCTTAATAAATTTGTCAGATAACTGCCATAGCTTTCCTAATATTCTTTGACATTATGGGTACTAGCTTAGATTCAATCATTGTCTTTTTTTCAATATTTAACCAGTAATAGGGCACAATACTATGCGATGATGTTTTTATATATCACTCACAAAAAGAAACCTATAAAATGCATTTAAAAAATACAAGCTTTGATAGAGAGAATGTTCATAGCCTTGTTCATCCATGAAAAATTGGATTTGTTGAAGAATGTGATACCTTTTGTTTGACAAGTATATATGTACTTGAACATAGGTATTACAATCCACAAGCTTTCAGTGCTTCATATGTCTGTTTATCATGAATTTTAGCTGTCAACGCAATGAAAGAAGCACCTGTTTCTTTGTTTCAGACTGCTAAAACACCAGACATGGACCTGCATATCTCTGAAACAGTGTGCACTGTTACATCTATGAATAATATTTTGTTGCTGTAGTAAAAGGTGTCACAATGTTCAATGAATCAAGATTTGATAAAATTGTCAGAATATTCTGAGTCCCATGCTGTGTGTAGTCTCTTATTGCCCAATTTACAAATGAAAGAAATTTCAGACTGAGTCAGAAGATATTCAGATTACAGTGATGTTCATTTGACGCCACCAGAGACTGAATACTGAGCCTTATCTCTTTAGACATTACAGTAAGTTGAAGGTAACAAAAACTCAGAAAAACATTCCCAATATTGGAAACATGTTTCATGACTTGTTTATAGTTTATGGAGTATTATATAACCTGCTTCTATCCTAGACTTGCAGCCACTCTGTCACAGGTTTCCTACAGTCAGTATGTTTGATGCTGCTTCTGCATCTGACTTAAGCAACACTCCTCAATTTTTGCTACTCTTTCATCTATGATCTCCCCATATCTTATCTGTCTATAGTCTAGTTCTTTCAAAATGCTGCAGCCAATGTTCTCACCTGTCCAAAAAGCAATATCCCTTCATATTAGGGCCCCATAAACCTTCACTGGCCCCACGTGTCATTCAAAGTTCCATTCAGTATTGCCTGCTTGGATGTAGGCTCTCTGGCTACCCCCTTCCCACTGGAGGACAGAAGAGGAGGGGAAAGGCTGAGCTGGTGGAGAGAAGGAAAGAGGAGGTTTCCCTGAAAGGACTAGGGCTAACTGACTGGACTAGAAGGGATAGTTAAAGTGAGCCTCAGGCTTTGGGAACTGCTCCACACAGGGGCCCTTGAATTCCAGCCAGGGGAGAGCCCTAGAAGCTGAGTGGCCACTGGCTGAGGTCTAGCTGAGGGGAAGATGATCCACTCTGTGTCTTCAATGTGAATCCACTGCTGCAGCAGAGACCAGAGAGAGATATAGAAGGATGAACAGGCCTACCTGGTGAATACTGTATACAAAGGCCCTCGGGTGAAGCTGAAAAGGCTAGGCAGGTGAAGAACAGTGCCTCCTCCACCATCCATGCATATCCTTGAATCAGGGGATATATCATTGTTCCTGGGAGGTGGTAACCTGTCTTGTCCACAGGAGGCTGTACATTGCCCCAGGTGGAGGAACCAAGTCACCACTGGTGAGTCAGCCAGGAATCAAGCCCGGCCCCCTTGGGGAAGTACGTTGAGGACCCTGAGGCCTCCGGGGAACCCCAGGTGAGTGAGACAAGTGGGGCTGTGAAACATCCATCCTTGATTTAAAAATATATCTTGCAGGGGTTAAACTGCTCTGAGAGAAGTTTGTATTTCTGACATATCCCTGGTTGCAGGATTATGTAACACATTTGAGAAAAGGAATGTGTAGATTTGAGGAAGTCCTCAGGCACTCTAGCCATGTGAGCCTGTAGCTTAATGGTTAGAGTGCTGGAACAGCATACCAGAGGTCTGAGGTTCATTTCCCAGTGGGCCACACTTTTCCTTTCTCATTTCCATCCTTGATTTAAAAATATACCTTGCAGGGGTTAAACTGCACTGAGAGAAGTTTGTATTTCTGATTCAGTATTGCTAGTACAGTGCAGCCCTCTTAAGTGAACACACCTTTTGCACATGAAAATCATTGTCTTAAGTAGGCTGTGTATTTATCAGATTTAATATCTTTACAATGAGATACATGAGATGAATTACGGTTAAGATATATACATTTATTATATTGCTCATAATCATTAAAAACACATTATACAACTAAAATACCTCAAATACAGCCAGCATATTCAAGTTACCTCACACAGTGTTAGATGTAAACTCAGACAAGGTTGATCTCCATGCACTACAGTGTTTTGAACATTGAGACCTCTGGCTGTGGAAGTGTGTTTTGGGTGGCTTCATCATCCTTTTTAATCTTGCCTATTGGATCATGTTACTTCATGATCAGGCATATCATTCTCAGTTTATTTATACCTAACGTGCACTTATCAGATGCCAATTATGTGAGAAAAGGCATATCTGTTAAATAGCAAAGTGTGAACTATAGTATGATTAGTACTTAACCAGTGTGCACTTAATAGGCAAATTTACCATTAAGGAGATGTGAAAAACTGGAAAATTGAACAAGTGTACACTTAAATTCAATGTGTAAGTATCAGGAGTACCCTTAAATGGTCTTAAATGCATTGCTCACCTTGTCTGCCCTGTTTTATCCTATCCTACCCTGGGATCTAAGGTATAGTTTGGGTTATTGCACTTACCCCCTTGCCACCTACCCTACTACTTTTCCACTGTGTAACAATTAAGCCCTTTACTCTGTCCTGGCCTTATTTGAAACCATAAATGCTTCTTGCATCCACTACCTCTACTAGCAAGCTGTTCCATCCCTTACAGAAATGTAAGTGTGCTATGTACATGCAGAATGCATGCTACATGCTTAATTCTGCAATGTTTGCATGTGGTTTGCATACACAAAAAGAACTTATGCGAACCAAGTCTAAAAAGCAAATCAGGTGTGCATGCTGAAAGCTTGACATGTGTGCAACAGGTAGGCTGGTGTGACCATCTTCTAAAAATCACATCAGGTTCACATGTTGCATGCTTGCCATGTGTGTAGCAACTAAGCCGGTGCAAATCTCATCTAAAAAACACATCAGTTTCTATTTCTCATACTACTGCTAGCAATTAGAGCCTTTAAAATTCCATATTCATTGATTACCCAGTAACCAAAGTCATAAGTAAATAAATAAATAAAATTAGGTAAACTCATTAATTCTGATCCTTTTGCAAGTTGTTTAAAGTTTTTTTGATTTTTTACATTAAATTGTCATTAATTTGTAAAGTATTGTTTGCTTACTTCATTACATGTCTGGGATATAGTCAGCAAACACCTCCCCATTAAAGAGGAGCCTCTATGTTGTGAAGCCTGACCTTTTTGTTTTGGGCCATGCAAATCCCCTTACGCATATTTAGTGCTATAAATGTGTTTCTCCATGACTCTTTGGCTCACTTACTTTCCCTTTGTCTGAATGGAGCATATACACTATGCTCAGCGCTCTTTGTGCTGAGTAGGGTACTGGAAGTTTGCACCATACCTCACATTTTGTCATGGAAATGAGGGACATTGACACTCAAAATCAGGGACAGTGAGGGACACTGACCCTCACGATGATCAGAACACATCCTGAAACATGGAGGTGCAGTACCTCAGAACACAGTGGAAACCATTGTATTTACTTGTACAGATGTTAACCACTGAGAATTAATTACTGCCATGAAGCAGGAGTGCCATTTAGGTAGGGCAGAGGTGGCAGTTGCCCCCCCCCCCGCATTTGTGCCTAGATTGTTCTTATGCTGTGGCAATAATGGCATTACATTTGGATTTAATCTTTTGCAAAATAAGTGCCCCCTGGCCTGTGTTGCACTCATGCTGCAGGTGCACACCTGGCTTGACTGTGTCTCTATTGTATTGTCCACTCTCTCCACTTATTAGAGGCAGCACCATCACACAAGATGTGGAGGAGCTCCAGCCAACCAAGAGCACATGAATCACATGAGTGAGACATTGTCTTTTCTGCCACAGAGTAAACAGGCTGCACACTACAGCTTGGAGGAGTCAGTGAGCAATGTACTCTCAATAGCAGTGTTATGGCAGCATATTTTTGTTGGTCTACTCTTAGTGAGTCTTCATCTACCTTGTTGGCTGAAGGGGCTGGGGGTGAGCTAGAAGCTAACTTGAGATGAGGTTATCTACTTACTCTACTAGGTTCACCTCACAAAAAAAACAGTGTTGGCCCCCCACTGCAACAAGCTAGGCCATGCAACAGCATTGATAGTGGTGTGGGTGGCCTTATTGGGCCTTGATCAGTGAGGTACAGCAGCAGCCAAGCAAGAAGCAAGCAACACAGGTTGGGTGGGTTTGGTTGGTGAGGTGACTTGGTCACAGATCATGTTGGGGACCTGGGATGATCTGTTCTAGCATCCAACTTCTGGCAGAAGGACAGAGGAGGAGCATACTGAAAATGGGGCTGGTGGCACACTTGACTAGGCTGCAGGTTCTGTTCAGATGGCTGGGTAAGTAAAAGCAAATTTTTTTAACAGGGGGATTTCAGAAGGAGGAAGGACTAACATATTGATGTGTTTTTCATGTTTCTGCACCTTTGGGTGGCTTCACAACCCATATGGGATAGGTGTTAAATGGAATGGCGTTGTGGAGAGAAACTGGGACAAAGATTGTTTTTTGGCAGGGGGTTCAGAACTTCAACCAGGAAAAATTGGTAAGTAACTAAGTGGGTTTAAGCTCAAATGAGATGCACTGCTTCAGGGTATAGACAGATTAATTTTTTTTATACATTTGAATTTTACCTGATTTGCATAACATTTTTCAGTCACAACAAATATGTTTTACCTTTCAGAGATGTTAAAGACATTCCAGAACTTGCTGCCTAGGGGCTCAATAACATCTAGTCTCCACTAGTTGTTTGCTTTCCCAGCTGAAATCTGAAATGGTGCCCCTGCCATAAAGTCTAAATTTACAGGACATCTTCTGTGTGAGCAGCATGTTTTCCATGAGGAATGGATGAGGGGCAGAGCAGTTATCAGGGGGTAAACTGAGGGCTGTCCCTTGCATTCAGGGACAGTTAAGTAGTATGGAATGCATGGACTATTGAAGCACCACTATAGTCAGACTTATGTCCCCTCCCAGTGAAGCTGACCTCCACATTCCTACGCTTAGGCACATTATGACATAGGGCACAGGAGAGTGCAGGGGCATGCCCCATTGAAATTAATGAGGGTATTTTTTATTACTGTTTTATACACTACTAATGGAGAGTTGGAGATTAATGAAGGCCACCGCTTGACTAACAAGGGCCTTTTTTGTAGAACGGTAGCCTTAATTATCCTCCAACTCACCATCATAATGTATAAAAAAGTAATAAAAAATAACTTCATTCATTTAAAGAGGTACTGTTGCCTTAAAGGCTTGCTCTAGAGATAATTAAATCAGGTTCTTGTATATCTACAGTGTGAGCCAAAGAGTACACAACAAACAAGCAGCAGAAATAACAAAAAAGAAGATTTATTACAATACTCACACCAAAACATGTGACAGAGAAAATTACAAGGGAAGTGGTTTCTCATGAATCATATAGGAAAGTACAAGTCTCTGAGGAGAAATCGCATACAGAAGGTTATATAGTCATGATAAGAACATGGTAACAGAGATAAAAGCATAGTTACGGATATAAGGAACATAATGCATTGGTGTATAGAATGTAAACAAGGCGTCTCCCTTGGGTAATGACTTAGGTACCAGAGTAACTAATGAGTATGATGTGAGACAAAGGATTTTGCCTCTCTCAGCATAAAACATAGACAAAGAGAAATGCTGAATAATCAGAAATACAAGTGGCATGCTAAACTAAGTGTAAGACACATACATATGATCATATGAGAATATAAGTACAGTATATAAGGATACACAGTAATCACAGATGATCCATAAAGGTCCTTTTATCAGTGATTAGGTAGATTATATATAGAAATACATAAAAGATAAATGTAACCTAAGTAAGTGCATTATAGTGAGGTATAATGATTCATGCATGATATAATCCTATAAAAGATGTAAACATAATATATATTAGCATATATTATCAGCAAAGCATATTCCTGGCACCCATGCTTGTACGATGGGTACCTAAATCTACATGTTAGTGCAAAATAGCAGTATCACAGTATAAGAGACCAGGAATACAGTGTTAACTGTGTGTGGGATAATAGAGGTGCATAACCCAGGTGTATCAGTATGCCCCAGAACTCTGACCCATGGACCTCATATCTTAACTCTGGCTTGCTAGTACTCAAATAAGATACTCTTGACTTTTATCTATACTTGGTGGGTTGTCTGTACAGTGTGTGTGCATGGTAAGGGGACTGGCCATGTTGGTGGGTATCGAGTTATTGCTACTTTTTTGTTTGCCCCTTAAAGTCTGTTTGCTTGGAAGCATTCAAAATTATGGAGAGAAAATAGTAAGAGTACAGGTCAAACAGAAGTAATTAAGTAGTTTTGTGGGTAGGTGTGTGTATTGGGAGAGGGAAGACCCACATGTGTTTCCATTGGCATGTGTGGTACAGTTCAGATGTATAGCTGAGATGAGGGGGCAAGAAAACTAAAAATAATATCAGTGGCTATAAGCATGCTGCATGCATGCAGATGCATGCAGATATTGAAGTACAAGCAAACCATATGTATGCAGACAGTATATAGTTTAGTGGTTAAAGGCACTGGACTGCAAACCAGGAGACCTGAAGACCTGGGTTTGAATCTCATCAACCTCACTTGTATACTGTGTGATCCTGAGCAAATCACTTAACTTTTATGTGTGCAGTTATCAGTGACCACTTGCTTTTTACATGCATGCCACATGCATGCAGTCTGTTCCAATTTAACATAAAAAGCATGCTTTCCACATGTGCTTGCAGCACGCATGTGACATGCATGCAGTCAGTTCCAATTTAACCTTTAAATCATGCTTGCAGTATGCATATCACGTGGGTAGTTCTATGTGTGCAAAATGAAAACATTTCATATTATTATTTCTGTAAGGAATGGCTCAATCACTGTCTCTGTAAAACAAAACTTTCTCACATCCTTCCAGAATCTCTTCCTTACCAGTTTGCTGTCATGTTCCCATGTTTTTGAGTCACCAATCCTGCTGAATATTTCCTTTGCAGTCTACTTTGTTTATTCCTTTAAGGAGCTGGAAGGACTTTGTCATCTCATCCCTCTGTCTTCAGATCTCCAGTGAGTACATGATCTAAGCCTTAAACCAATCCTCTTATGACCTACTGGCCCTGAATCTCTTTGGTTACCCTACACTGCACCATCTCTAGTTTGTCACTGTCTTTTTCTAGGTGGGGTCTCCAGAACTGGGGCACAGTATTCAAGATGCTGATTCACCAATGATCTCTAGAGAGGCAGTATTACCTCCTTCCTCTTATTGTCTAACACCCTCCTTGTACACCCCAATATCCTGGTTACCATGCTGTAGGTCTTGATACAATGGCTTGATCACCTTGGGGGAAGGGGTGTCACTTATGATGACTTCTACATCCCTTTCCTCAGTGGTAGTGTCCAACTTAATTCTTTCTATCCTTAACTCATCATGGATTATTTAGATAGCATTCCCCTTCCACAGTTGACTGAGTCCCAGCAGGCGCTCTTGTCCCAACCTGTTTCTGAGGATGAAATCTGAATGGCTATTTCGAGCTTGTCTTCGGACAAGGCTTCTGGGCGTGATGGCTTTTAAGCCAATTTTTATGAAACGTTTGCTGCTGAACTTGTCCCGCTTCTCCATCGCTTCTATCTCTTCATTAATGACTCTGGTATCTCTGACCCAACTATCCTGGAAGCATTGATAGTCCTTCTACTCAAACCCAGCAAACCCTCAGATTCTGTCTCAAATTAAAGGCTTATTTCCTTAATAAATTATGATGTCAAGATCTTAACTAAAATTCTTGCACACAGAGTGAACTGGGTTTGGGCTGGGCTTATTAATCAGGAACAGGTGGGGTCTGTGTCCACCAGGTCTTCTGTAGATCATCTCTGAAAGTTAACTCATGTTTTCTCTGTGTCTAGGGACTCTGTTATTCCTGTGGTGCTGGTTTCCCTTGACATAGAGAAGCATTTGATAGAGTTGACTGGGACTTTTTGATACCGACTCTCGAAAAATTTGGCTTTCTGCTGTTTTTTCTCCATTGGATTCAGGTATTATACTTCTCCCCAACTACCAGGATTTTTTGCTCTATTTTTCTGGCACTCATCAGGGTTGTCCCCTTCCCCCCTTTTTTCAATTTGTATTTAGAACCTCTTATCTGGAAGTTAAAGTCCTGTCTCAATCTGACTGGTATCTCTGTGGGCCCTCATATTTTATAACTATCAGCATATGCAGATGATACTTTACTGCATATTGCTCACCCTGGGACCTCGTTGCCTGCTGCATTACATATTATTGAACCCATATTATTGTACCCAACTCAGGGAAGCATATAGGGACCAAAAAGCATGAGGCAAGGGGCGGACAGGAGAAAATGGCAGATGTCATTATAGGGCACCTCTCACTTGTTAAGGGCTGATTTGGAGGCATAGGACTAGATAATCCAATCAAATTGCAAGCAGGGGAGGAGGATGCCCTGGGCAATTGTAAGCTTTGTCTTGGATATGAGTGAACATTTGGTGTGGTAGGCTGTGCCAAGCATAGAGTTGACTGCTTTGCCAATCTGGGAGATATGGAGGAACAAGTCCAGGCCTAAGTTGAGGGTGACCCAAAGATGTTTGAAATCTGTCACCATGGAGAGGGATAACCCATCCATTGAAAGGATGGAGAGGTGAGCAGAGCAACTCCAAATCCTGGCTTGAGATCCAAATAGCATGGCTTCAGCATTTGAAGAATTATGGATTATTTACTTCTGATGAGCAACAACTTAACCAGGGAGAAAGCCCCATGTAGTTGAGAATGATCTGTGGAGATGGAGGGAGAGCTAACATACAGAACGATAATGTCCACATACATAATGGAGGAGCAGCAGGATAGAACAAATGGAAGTTTATTTATAAAAATTGAGAAGAACAGGGAACCAAGTATGGTCCCTGAGGGACACTTAATTTTATTGGAGTGAGGGATGAGACATAGTTGTTAAAATCGACACATTTAAATGTTGGTTCTTATTTTTATTCTATTATGGAATGTTGTCTCTTAAAGTTTAATGCAGTGATGATCACACCTGTAAATACTGTTATGTTATATGCAGGTGTAAAGTTGTTTGTAATGAGGCAATACCAGTGTACCACAACATTTTGTATTCTATTGTAGTGCACATTTTAACTTGTCAGCAGAGAATGCATTATCAGAAACCATGTATTGCCCAGACAAATATGAATATTAGCAATGTATCCACTTTAGCTTTTCCCAGTATAAAGTGGGCATCCAATACTGTAGTATAGTTTAGTTAGGAAAAGGGGGGCAGTTAAAAAGATGAGGATTGCCACTAGGGTAAGGCAGAATACTTAGGAAGAGTGGACAGCCTGGATGGTCCAAGAGCCTAGTTCTGCCATCAGTGTCTATGTATATATGTATAAACACTCAGTAAAAATCAAAATGGTCACACAAATTTTGGGGTTCAATTGCCTTTTAATGATTTTAACTGCACTTACCCAACAAAGACTGACCTCTGAATTCTATCCAAAGGTAGAATCCTATCCCTTAATTTACATAAACTCCTCCTGTTTCTGTCTGATGATGAGGGCTCTTCAGAAAAGAAAGGAAAGAAAGGAAACCAAATGGTCATAACACCTTTCATACAAACTGCATCCCAATGTGCTTACAATTCAGGAGATGATGGAGGGAGAATTTTGCTGCCAAAAGCTACATAGGGAGATTCAAACAGCACAGAGGTAGAGTAAGCTGCAAAGTTTCTCCATTGAGGCCTCCAACAGCATTCTGACCAACCACAGAGTGCCTTTTAATGCCTCAGTCAAAAATGTTACAAAAATGGAAATAATGGGCTTCAAATACATAGGATATAAATTGAAAGGGAACAGATGTGAGGAGCTTGATTTACTTCATACTGTGTAAAATGAAATTTATAGTATATAGTTAGCCTTTGTTCTGTATAAAACTTAGCTTGCTCAAATTTCTTGTGCACATTCTTAACTGTTGTGCACATTCCAAAGTGTTGTTATGTGCATTCTGAGCAGTGGTTCAGCATAGTTCATAGGTCCTAAAATGTTAAATTCCTTGTTCACCCAACAGCTAGCTGATTACTAACCATAAAGTGCCAAAATTTGTACCTTTTAACTTGTAAAAGTCTATAAATTTAATTTCAATAATAGAACAGAACAATGAAATGGCAAGGTTTTTTTCTTTTGTTTTAACATTGGGGAGGGAACACCTCTGTAACTCATGTGTACAAAACCATATACTATATAAAGTAAAATATGAGCAACCACTCACAACTCAGCATGTGTTTCCATCTCAGGGTTGAGATGACAGCAGGGACCTCTCGATCTTTGCTCTCAATGTCCATATGCTGTCATCTCAACCCCTCGATGGAAACACAGCCTTGTTGTGTATGGTTGCCCATACATTATCCTCTATATTAAATCATTGAATTTAGGGTGATAAAATGATGAGTGATGCCAACAAGAAGTTCTGGTAGCAACACTTTAAAGCTTCCAGGATTTGGGTCTTGAGAACCAGAGATTATAGAGTTCTTAGGCACAAGAACAGGAGGTTAAATAACTTGTTCAGGGTCACACTGTAATTGTGCAGTTTCAACCTGGTTCACAACTCTGCACTTCAACAATTACAGAGGGTCAGATTTCCTTACACGTATTAATTGTTACAGAATGTTGGCGTTCACATTATTCTGCAGATTTTGAGTATATAGCTCCATCCTACTCTCCCCCTTCCCCATCAATGACTTCAAAATTAAACAGAAGTATTACTCCCTGGTTAGGCATGCATGAAGCAAATTGTTAAAGACAAGGAATGTTACCACAGTATAATATATAATAAAGAAATGAGTGCTCCTGTCAGTAAAAGTTTTCAACCACCCGAAGTCATTAGATTGTCTTCTATTATATGTCACTGTAGTGATTACAATTTTTTTACTGCTTAGCTTAGATGTACTTTTTCAAGGAGGATCTGGTACATCATGCTGCATTAATGCATTAATGTGGGGATACTCTTTTGCTGCAGGCTGTGCTTGAATCAAGGATCAATTTTAACATTACATGACTTGTCCAAAGCATAGCTTTGGACAAGTGCAGTACAGGAACACTGTGCCTATCCATCTTAAGTAGTGCTGGCCCTCCTTGACTGCACCAGAATTTGCTGCTATGATCATCAGCTGATTACTTCACAAGGTGTGGCCACATCCAAAAGTGCAGCTTTCTCTTTGGTCGCAGTGCCTTGGCAGAGTGTGTCATTCTCTGCTCAACTTTGTTTGTTGCCCTATGGGTGAGAAAGGAATGTAATTAGGCACTTGATGGCAACAGAGCTCCATTGGCTATTCTGCATGTATGACTAAACAGCCAGTGGTGAAGGATTATCAGGTTCATTTATGGGGAGCAGGTATGGAATGAGGAAGAGAGACAAACAAAGAACAGAACAAGAAGAGGGAAGAACAGCATGTCTTTTTGCATCCAGGTTGGGACTGTGGGGACGAAAGTAGGAGTAGGATAAATTTACAATAATCATGAACTATTTCTTGATTTGCATTTTTTTACTGTATAAGTGCACATAATCAGTGTCAGTGGCTCAGTAGGTAGCACACTCGCCTCTGAGGCTGGGAGATCAGAGGGCTGTGGATTCAGTTCCCACATCTGGCACTTGGGTTAATATCCCAGTACTGACACTGTAGTGCAGCATGAGAGGGGTGCTGCACTTCTGAGGTGCTGTCTTTTGGATGAGATGTTAAACCAAGGTATCATCTGCTTGGATTGGTGGTAGTTCAGGTGGATGATAAAGATCCCATTTACACTTATCACAAAGAGTAGGAGAATTTCCCCAGTGTCCTGGCCAAATTTCCCTCATTCACTAAAAGTACCACCAACAGTTTCATCTGGTTCAAGGTCAGTTTGGCATTCATCTGTATCCCCCTTCCCCAGGTCATGCCTGAAAATAGGCAGGATTTGTCTAGTGCACTTACCCGTCAACAAAAACTAACTAAATAAATAAATAATACATACAGGCTAGTGCAATTTTGAGCCAAGTTGTCATGCTTGTTAGTACAAAAAAGGATAAGGTCAATGCCCTGTCTGAATACTGGTGCATGTACTTTGAGTCCAGACTGGATGCTGCATCATTACTATGTTTTTGAATCCTTGACACCATAAAGGAATGTGAGTTTTAAAACTGTTGGGACAGGGAAAGCATTACTACTCTCTGAGTACTGGTTTTCATGTTTAACTTACCCAGGTCTTCAAAACAAGATTGAGTTAATTACGCAGGCACAATGCAGAAAATGAACTCAGTGTTTCTGAATGATGCTGTTTTACAAAAATGAGTAGGTAATTTATTTATCAGTAAATGGCTCATAGATGTAGCTCACAGAGGGGCAATTTGAAGTCTGTGTACAAACACCAGCACTGCCAAGTTCATTTAACCATGGTAAATGAATCAGCTTATTGTTATGGAATGGGAGTTCAGGCTTCCCACCACATATGCTCAATCGTCATTCCCAGATGTTGGTTAGCATGGAGAAAGTCATGCCTCTTGTTACCTACACAGTTTAATTCTGACTCTAGAGGTCAAAAAGGTCTGCTGTCTCCATGAGAACTTAATGAGCTATTTTAAAGATAACATTAAGCAACTCTCTTTTCATTCATGGTTGTCTAGTGCTTGAATAATTAAGACGTGTAAACATGTAACTTATCACTGAGTGTATAACTCTGGTAAAATGCACCAATACAGACTTTGACAGCTGTTGTCATACTTCACAATGGAAGATTGAAATGAATAGTAATCATGGTTTCCCACAATTTCTGTGGGGACTATGAAGTAATACCACTACAACTCCATACTTGCAGAGATTGCTGTGTTTATTTTGGAGAAACCTATGCCCCATTGTGGGTTTTATGTTCAGAAAGCAGAAACCATTTTTATTTAACCCGAATACCCACCTCCACCTTCAGCACCTAGCCTCCTACCCAAGAAGAAGGTACAGGTTCAAGCCCATGCCTCATAGTCATATATTGTTTGAAGTTAGAGAAGTTTGGCTCACTATATGTGGCAAACAGAATCAGACATAACTTTCTTCATGCAGTGCCTATGGGCCTTGCATGAAGCAAGAGATCATGTATAACTTTGTTTGCTCCAGGGAGGGGGTGAACATTAGGGTTGACAACCCCAAGGAACACAACTCCACCAACTCATTAAGACTTCTGAGACTCCAAATCCTAATGATTCATTTCCCTACTTTGTGTACTTTGAATTTTTGGGAACCCTAATATCTGTATTAATGCAGTTTTTTGCAATGAATTTCCTTTTTCTTTTGTGATAGTGGAATCATATGTAGAAGCTAAGAAAACACAGGGGGCTTGATTCTCATAGAGGACTTTGACTGGTGCAAGCTGTGGCAAACAGTGGCTTGCACCGAAGCCTGGTGCACCAAGGACCCTGCACTAGATTCTGGTACAGGAGGGGTCCCAGTGCCTAAGTTCCCACACCTACAGAAACATTTCCCATGTGACAAACCCATGGTGCATGAGATGGGTTTGCTGCAGGCTCCCTGTGGTTAAAGCAAGTGATTCCCCCCATCCCTGGTCCCTGATCTTGCCATTAATTAAATATATCAGTATTCCCCACATCCTTGGTGATCTAGTGGCCCCTCTCTCTGCTCCCTGATCTTGCCATTATTTAAATATATTAATATGTCCCACATCCCTAGTGGTGTAGTGGCCCCCCTTCCTGATCCCTGATGGTGCCAGTATTTAGAATAATTATCATATCCAATACCCTCCACCTTGAAACCCAATGGTACTGGTACTTAGAATACCTATTATAACCCATGGTCCCCCTCACCAACCCTGAAGGTGCCAAGTACAAATAATAATTAATAGTACCACTTCCCTGGGGTCACAGTGGCCCTTCACCCTCCCCACCCTTATCGGGTGGTGTTCACCACCTGCATCCCCATCCCAATTTGGAGCCAGTGACCAGCAACGCCTCTCCTCACACCTCCATGGCTGGCTGACAACTGAACTGTCAATAAGAGTACTGTAAAGTGTATGTGCTCATTGATCTAAGCATGCACATTTTGCAGTAAGCTCACTGACAGTTCAGTCGGCGGCCAGTCACAGAGGTGTGAGGTTAGCTGTCACTGGCTCTGAGTTGGTATTGGGGGGAGTGGGGTGGTGGACACTTCCTGCTGGGGTGGGGAGGATGGGAGGCATCTATACCACCAGGGAAGGGGTACTATTCATTATTATTCATACTGTCACCTTCAGGGTCAGGAAAGGATCCATGATTTATTATAGGTACTTTAAGTACTTGCACCATTGGGGTTTGGGGAGGGGGGCCACTAGACCACTATGAATGTGGTTCATATTAAAATATTTACATAATGGCAAGATCAGGGATCAGGGAAGGGGGCCAACAGACCACTAGGGATGTGGGACATAGTAATATATTGAAATAATGGCAAGATCAGGAATCAGGGAGAGGGGCCACTAGACCACTAGGGATGTGAGCCATAGTAATATATTTAAATAATGGCAAGATTGGGGATCAGTGAGGGATGTCCACTAGTCCCCCAGAGCAGGGGGTTAATATAAATTAGTCCAGTGGGCAACATGGAGGATCATGGACCACAGTACATTGCCGCATCAGGGTCAACTCTCCTAGTGGGGAGTTTTCTAAGTACCCTGAGACCAGACCTGGCTGTTCTAAGGGTAATTAGGATTTCTCCCTCTGGGAGAATTCTGTGAATACCACTTTTGGGGATGTGGCAGCTTGCATCTGCCACATGCCCCCTAGCACCAGGTCACAGTACATTTTTAGGTATGAGCCCCATTTTGGGTAGGCATCCTATGGTTAGCACAGACTGCCTTTGTGAATGGCTTGGATGGCAGTTTCGGATGTAAGGTGCCACTTGTGCCATTTATGTTTGGTGCAGGCACCTTGCATCATTTCCAGGGCTTTGATACTTGAACCCAGATAATCTGGGCTCTGTACTTCCATGCAGCTAAAAATGCAGATGCACAGGGTTCTCTGGGTGCTAGGTACTGATGTATATGTACAGGGCCCAGAGGGCCCTGCACCAAAGGAAGAAAAGGTTTGGCTGCAGAATGTATTCTGGGCAGCTACAGATGCATATGTGTAGGGCCCTCCAGGTCCTATGTCAAGGAAAGAGTCTATATGGCTTGAAAGGGCAGGGCTCTCCAGGTGCTGCAGTTCCATGTGAATACAGATTAAAAGAATTCACAAGGCTGTCAAGGGGGCTGTAGAAGTGCAGGACTCTTGGGTGGCTACAGATGCAGATGTGCAGGGCCAATATTTCTTCTACCTGTGGAAACATAGAGCACTCAAAGCCTTGCACTTCTGTGCAGCTATAGGTGCAGATGTCAGAGGTGCAGGGCTCTCTGGGCCCTATGGCAAGTGAAGACTTCTCTTCACTATATGGCTAGTTTTGCCCTGTGAGAGGGCACGGGTATATGTGGGCAAATCAAGTAGCTTGACACATGTAGCCTCTTTCCAAAGTTCCACATTTATTCTCAATTCTCCAGAAAAATTATTCAGATGCAGATCAATACTTAATTTAGTGCATCAGTTCAACATCAGGTTCTCCGTTTTAGTACAGAAATTGTATACCTTCGCTCTTTAGAGCACTTTGTCAAAGCTTTTCTGGAACTCACAGCAGAAATACCACAGCAGACAAATTCATCTGGCATTTATAAATCTTCCTTTCAGAGCAGTAGATAGCACAGAGCATTATGACTCCATAGAGCACTTTGAAAAACAGCTTCCAGAGCATAGCTCCAGACCCACAGCAAGCAGAATGACCTTGCACTCTCCCTTGATCTCAAACAAAAACTTGACTCTAATCCAAAGAGTCTGAATTTATATCCCAAAAGGGTCATGTGATCATTCAACTCCTCCCCAATATTTTAATTTAAACTTTAAATCTTTATTTGCCAAGTATTTATTTTATTTATATACACACTGCTCCTTTAAATTACCAAAGCAAAACATGTTTTATGCTACCAGCAGTTTAAACTCTTTTAATAGTGATTTAAACATTATTTCTGAAAATTATAGCACCTCCCCTTCCTATACCTGATAAAAGGATAGGAAATGAGGTCGGCTGGTTCCTAGAAGAAGAAGAAGGAGCCAGGACTCGAACTCAGGACTCCATTACCACTGCAAACACCCTTGTTCCAGAAAGAGTCTGGAATCACTTCCAAACCTCCCCACTCTAACTCAAAAAGGCTAGTGAAGTTCAAAACAATTGTGCTTTGTTGGAATAATCCGTTTTTAAAGAAGGTTTTAAAAGTAAATATCTTTGTGATAGTGCTTACAATCACACTATCGGGAAAAAGCTCAGAAATATGACAAAAACCCTTTTATACAGAGAGCCAATACAACACTGATTTAAAGGCATTCAATCTGGCACTGGCTTATGGCTAAAAAATAACACTTTTAAACTGAACCATTGGATGTTTCCACTGTATTTAAATTAGAATACAGATGCTACAAAATTATATTAAACACCAAGAGGCACTCACCCAGAGAATAACAAAGCGGCTCAAAATAGCTATTAGCCATGAGAGAAGAGCACACAGAAAAGGAGCCCCCCCCCAAAAGTCTCCTGACCCTTTTAGCCACGATACATTCAGCAAATAAATGTGAGACTAATGAGACCAGCTGACTCATATTAGCGAGCAAACCAGAGCCAAAGTTAAATGAAACCCCTGGGCTTACAAAATCACCCATAAATACAAAAATCCTCTCGCTCTACTAAAGTCCCAAAACCACCCACAAACAGCCTACCTCAACTCGAGGGCAAGTAGAACATTCCCATTGATTTTCAAGGGAAACATGAAATTTTAACACCACTAGAAGGCTAAATGCTTCACGACTCACGCACAGTCGAGCAGGGAAGTCATTGTTTACTTACTGTTGTGCTAAAAGCCCCAAAGCAATTTTAACACCGGACAGCATATTTTAAATACATTTTAGGAATAAAGAACATAACGGAGAATATTAAGGAGAACCAGATAATTTCCACATCATTTTTAAACCTGACATCGTAGCTTGAAAGACTGCAAGGCTACATCACAAGGGAAAAATATCTAATCAAAGGTGCATACCTCACACAGTAATTTTACCGCAATTCATGATGCCGACCGGACTTCTCAGCATGACGACTGACCCTGGGCAAGAGACTGAATTTAAGCATGCTTTCACAAAAGCTCTACACTTCAGTTTCTCCACCCAGAGAAAGTGTCATGAAATATTTTATTAATCTAACAACTATCCCTTCATTTGATTTTTATTTTTATTCATTACATTTTTTAAACACTATTACTAAACAGATGCTGTCCTTTATTTTAATGAAATTAGCAGCTGCCAGACTTCAAACTGACAGCCTAACTAAAAACTATAAGTACATAGACAGCACCTTCAGACCAAAATTCAACATAGCTTGTAGGTTCCCTCCTATTTTTATATATAACAACTCGGGGCTCTAAACCCTTCACAGGAGCACCCTGTGACATGCCCATGAGGCCAACACTGCACCGTCCATCCCCCAGGTTAAGGTGGTGCTGTGTAGCAGTGCCATCCCCCCAGCCTTGGTCCATCCAGCCAGCTCACAGAGCTTGCCTCCAAACTCAGCTATCCGGCACAGGTTCTCAATGCACTACCCATGCAGTACTGGGCCTAAGGCCAGCCCAGCACACAAAGCTTCTTCCTTACTTTTTTTAAACCTTGGCCCTATGGGATGAACTTGGTGGTTATAATGTGGTAAATCCCACCCCAAAGGAGGTTTTGCAGAATAACCGCAAAATCACCTTTTTATTTGTATCTGAAAATTCTTATCATCCATGTTTATGTGGTAGGGTCACATAAACAGTACAGTATATTGGAAATTTGAGACTAAAATATTGTAAGACTGTCAAGCTATGATTAAAAGTATGTGACACACAAAACATTTTTCGTGTGCACCAGAACTGGAATTCTTGGGTCGCATATTTAAGTGCAACAGAAGAATTTTTCATGTACACCAAAAATGGAATTCTTGGGTCATGCATTTAAGTGCAACCCAAGAATTCCATTTTTGGTGGCCACAAAATATTCTTGGGTTGCACTTATATGTGCAACCCAAGAATCTGTGGCTTACCACTCAATAGTCAGCCATCTCAGTTAGCTGAGATAGCCAAGGAATTTAACGAAGTCCTAAAAAGATATTTCTGGCTCTTTAAAACAAACAGACATAAGAATCGAGTTTAGTGGGTACTATTTAGTAAGATTCATGTTTCTTTATATAACTAATTTTCACATCTATTTTGCCCAGAAAAAAAACACAAGATTGCTGCCAACACAACCTAAATATTTTTCTTGTGACCCAAAAACGCAATTAGTCACAATCTAAAAAGACACATAAAAGAAACATTTCTAGGTTGGATAACAGGGTTATCTCAAACACCCTGCTGAGCATGCTCAGAAGCCATTTATTTACTGATTTAATTAATCATTTAGTGAAGCTTTGGACAATACCTTTAAGCACAAGTGATCTTTTGCAAAGGTTCCAAGCCATATTTCAAAACCTCCTAACTCTGGAACTGATTAATATTTTGTCATGAAACCTTTGAAAGACAAATCCTTGGCAAGTGTCCCTTTAGACAAAATAAACAAAGGTCACTCCATCGCAAACACATGCTCATTTTAAAACACAAGTCTTTAGAAACTACAACACCAGTTCTGAGAGTAAGCACTGTAGTTCATATAGTGCAGTATTTACTGTGCAAATGTAGAAGAATACGATACAATGTGCAACTTACAGATGATATCCAAATGGCCAATTAAGGATGCTGAAGTGCTCACTGACTAGCCCTGGCCAGTTTAGCACATGCAAGCTTACCCATCCCTGAAGGTTTCTGAGCTACCTTCCATACTATGTTGGCTCGACGTGGGAAAAAAAAAACTGCCAAAAATTAGTGGATTTATATATTTTGGACTTTTCTGGATCTTGGACCCAATTAGGTGGTCATCACAAAACTTTCCCTGTCTTGAGAACTTGCTGCCCAGACCATGCATGACAAATTTCATGCAATTTTATCAAACATTGTCAAAGTTATTAAGGTGAAAAGATTGGGTTTTAATCTTGAACATCGTGTTCAACCCTAATATACATATGATACTGCGAATGTATAATATCTATCGGTCTGTCTGTCTGTCTGCCTGTCTATCTTTCAATATACTTTCGCATTAATGCACCAGTTAGGGTTCAACTAAATGCCACAAAAGTAAGGAAATGTGGTGTTATGGTTTCCAACCCTAACTTCCACCCTAGCAGCAAAAGGACAAAACCACACAAGCACCCACAGACAGCCATCATCAGGTAAGACAAGCAACAAACACCTGTCTCCAGATGACACAAATGTAGTACCACCTGATGTTCTACCTTCTTGGATTTGTATCTGTGGCATGCACACTGTAAGACATAGGCACCCACTTCCATATGTAGATACACAATCTGTGACACTCAAATCATAACATTACTTCTGTTTGCAGAAATACAGGCCTCAATAGCAACAGATACAAATCCATGATTCCCAGATTGCAAGAGTTCTTTTATCTGCAAAAATGCAGACCCATATGGGGCCAGTGTTTGTCTAACCTCAGCTACTCATGCACACTGTAAGATATACAGTACATATACTTCTGGCTGAAGAAGTGCAGGCCACTGAGGGGTCTGTACTTCTGCAGCTGCAGATACAGGACATACTCACCAACTTCTTACTGCAGAAATGGAGGTGCCATAAAATCCATGATAAAAAAAATCATAGCAGTACTTTTGTCTGCAGAAGTGCAGGCCCCTCCTCTTCAGTTACAGGTGTACAACATACACACCGACATCTATCTGCAGAGGCCTGCACTTATGCAACTCCATATAGAAAACCACACAGTACCAGATTCAGCTATGTAGTGAGGTAGCACCCCCTTATCCATTAGGGCAGGAAAAAGTAACTGTTTCTATCTAATCTGAACTTAAAAAGGTAACATTGTACTTTTTCTGGGAAAGTGCTACCCCCAGATAAAACTGCTATACTCTTGAAAAATTTCCAGATCCAACACTGAAACCATGATACCAAATTGCAACAGTACTGCCTGCAGATGTGCATGCCCACATTGGAAGAGACCATCTGCCTGTGGAAGGCTGTCTGGGTCCTGCACCTCTGTGCGGAGACAGATGTCAAGAATTTGTGGGGCCATGTGGTGGACTGCAGAAGTGTAGGGCCCTTTGGTCCTTGTGCTTCCATGTGCCTGCAGATACAGACAGTGCTGCTAGAGTGGGGGGATGGGGGAGACTTGGGGAAATATTGTTATTTAGCACAAATACAATAAGTGCTTTTTATTCCACAACATGGCAGCCTGCCGTGGAGGTGGGCAGGTTGTGCTGGTCATCCACTATAGGAAGAAAAATAACATTATAGTTAGTTTACAAATATTATGTAGGTATTGGGTTGAGGAGGGTGGGACTATGTAGAGACAACTGGGGGAGATGGGTGAAACTTTGTAATGGCCAGGGCTTGCAGTAAGCTCAGTAATAGTGAGGGAATTATGTTTTTCCAGGTTTATTTTGGAAATCAAACTTTATTAAGATTTTTTCTTCAACAACAGTTTTACACAGGACAAACAACCATATAAAAAACAATTACAGTTTGATTATACTTCTTCTCTAGGATTATTGTATCTTATCTTATCAATTCAGAAGTAAATCAAGTTATTTATAATTTATATATTTAAGACATTCAAAACTAAGATTAATACATAGACAAGACATAAACAGAAAGAAAGGGGGGAAGGGGAAATGACCCACTTGATGCTGAGTGATATAAAATGCTTAGACAAATTCACTTAAATAGACACTATTTTCTTTGGCCCGAATCTGGAGTGGCCCATACCAGACCTGACCCATTCTACTTCAAAAATCCATACCCTGGCATATTTCCTGAGCAGCCTTCAAATGCCATTAGGCATTAGGATGGGGAATTACCCTTGTTCAGCCAAAATGTCCAGTATGGCCCTCCTTTCCCTTCTCGCCATATGGTGGAAGAAGAGGAGGCACCTGCCCTTAAATTTTTCCTGGCTTAATCTGAGCTTTGCTATAAGTCTTTCCATAAGCATTATTTTTTGACAAATTGTGTACCAAACCTCCACCTTGGGTGGTTTGGTGGACAACCAATTACAGGTGACTGCCTTCATGGCCGCCACCACCAGTATATAAGCAGGTATTTTTGGGCTGGGGAGTTCAACTGTGGAGGAGGTAAACTGAAAATCCAGAAAAGGAGAGTGGAAGAGAAAGTCAAGTCAAAAATACTGCCCAATACTTCCACGAGTTCTTGCCAATATGTGGCCAAAAGCGGGCAGTCCCACATAACATGAGCTAGTGTACCCTTACCCACACCACACCTCCAACATCTGTCAGATGGGTATCCGCCAAAATGCTGGGTGACTACCGAGGGTCGAAAGAATCTAATCACTGTACGCCATCAAAACTCCCTCCAAAATAAGGATGCTGAAGTGTGGTGTATTCCCTCCATATCTGTTTCCATTGAGATTCTGACAGGGAAATCTCCAGTTCCTCCTCCCATTTCTCTCTAACATGACCTGTGTCATTTGCATCCATTGGGGTCAACACCATCACAATGTGAGTGACTGTTTTAAGTGATCTGCTGTCCTTAGCCAACTCCAATAAACAAGACTGAATGGGATTGGGGGGTTCCCGGTTGGAATTATACTTTTTCACTAATTAAACAACTTCTTTACTGTAGAAATCTAAAAAAATCACTTTGGGGCACTCCATATTCCAATTGCAACTGTTGAAAGGATTTGAGGTTGCCCTCCTCGTAAAACTGACCCAACGATGACAGACCCAGTCTAGCCCAATGCTGAAAGGCCCCATCTATTTTGTAAGGGGTAAAATCTAGGCAACTTCTAAGGGGTGTCGAAACCTGCAAGACCAGGGGAAACTTATTTATTTGACACTCTTCCAGCCATATTTGTTTCAGGATAGATGCCCACGGGTTGTCAAGAAATCCCCTGGACAACCTCTTTCCATCCAGAAGGAGGAGATCCCTTACCTTCGCTATTTCCAAATTGTGAGACTCTATTTTCACCAAATCGGGGATTCAGCTATTTGTAATAGTGGAATTAGTGCCTGTAATTGGGCTGCCCAGTAATAACTGCGAAAGTTCGGGAGGCCCAAGCCACCATTCTCTTTAGGAGCTATTGACACCCTCCATTTGACCCTAGGAGCTCTCCCATTCCAAACAAATCTGGATATTGTGTTTTTTAAATCTATCCAAAATCTATTAGGGGGTCTGACTGGTAGTGTAATAAAGAGAAATAGGAACTTTGGGAGGATATTCATCCTCACCAATTCAATTTTACCTGAGAGAGACAGTGGGAGTTCAGTCCAGCAGTCACAAGCTGTCTGCACCTCTTGTAGAAGTCTAGAATAATTTATTGGAAACAATTTTGATAACTTCCTAAGCATCCACACTCCCAGGTATCTAAACCCCTCCTTAGCCCATTGCACCATACCCAAACAAGGCAATGGAGAGCCAGGTGGCACTCTCACCGGAATTATCTCAGTTTTGGAGACCTTGACATTGTAGCCTGAAAAGGTTCCGAACTGCCTGAGAAAATCAAAAATTCTGGGCAGTGACAAAACCAAGTCTGACACACATAGCAGCGTGTCATCCACATAAAGTGAAACTTTTATTTCTGTGTCCCCTAGCTTAATATCTTGAAAAATATTGGACTGCTTTAAGGCCGCAGCCAATGGCTCCAAACTCAGAGCAAATAAGAGTGGAGCGAGCGGGCATACCTGCCTGGTCCCCCTACCTATTGCAAAGGCCGATGACAGAACTCCTTTAACCTTGACTTGTGCTTTGGGATCCCCATACAAGTTTTCAACCCACCCACAAAACTTATCTCCCAAGCCAAATCTCTTCAAGGTACAATCAAGGTATATCCAATCTAAACGATCAAAGGCCTTTTCGGCATCAAGGGAGACTACTGCACAGAGAGATCTAAATAAAGGGGTTGAGGGGGTCAACAGGGTATTGAGAAGTAGCTAGATATTGTCTTGAATATGCCTCCTTGGCATAAACCCCATCTGATCTGGATGGACCAAAGCACATATAATATTTTGTAGTCTGGACCCAATTGTTTTAGAGAAAATGTTGGTGTCTTGGTTTAGAAGAGAGATGGGTCTATAATTTCCACACAAAGTTTGGTCTTTTCCTGGCTTAGGGATGACCGAAACCATCGCCCCCCCCAGGAATCTGGAATTAACCCCAATGCATGTGCCTCATTAAATACTTGAGCCATAAGGGGTGTCAAATCACCTGCAAAACATTTAAAAAAATGTGGCTGTAAACCCATCTGGGCCAGGGGCCTTGCCAGATTTTAAACTTTTAATTATGTGATAGATCTCTCCTACCGTGAATGGTCATTCAATGCCCTCCCTTTGACTATTGGACAGCTTGGGTAGTTCCATGGATTCCAGAAAATCTGTTATTTTCTGTATGTGGTCTGGATTCCTCTCTGCCCTGTATAGATCCTTGTAGAAATTACCAAATTCTTCTGCAATACTCTCCAGGTGGGAAATCAGGGACCTATTCTGGTCTACTGGGTTAAGAGTAGGAATGTATCTATCAGTCTGCTACTTTCTAAGATGTAGGGCCAGCAGTCTGCCCACTCTCTCCCCCCATTCATAATACCTCTGTGCCGAATAATGCATTCAGTTCTCTGTATGTCTTAGCATTAGACTATTATAATTAGTTCTTGACTCTTTAATTCGGGGTAACTTATCTGGGTTTTTAGTCCATTTATGTTCTGCCTCCAACTCAGCTACCTTAACCTCAGCTGCTGTCAATGCAGCTTGATGCAGTCTGTTCTTGTAGGCCGCATGCAATATTGTATGACCCCTAACCACTGCCTTTAACCCATCCCAAACATATTTTAATGCCGTATCTTGTCCCATATTTTCAGTTATATAATTCTTAATGATTCTTTTAATGGATTCCACATAAACCTTGTCATTAACCAAGCCTGGGTCAAAATGCCAAAAGCCCTTCCTCCTCAATCCTCCCCAATCTAAAGTTGCAGAGATCATGGCATGGTTAGAAAAGGTCACTGGATGTATCTTAAAGTCCATAATGGTATGGGATAAACCCTTTTGTGTGTAGAAGTGATCTAACCTGGAATATGATTTTGTTGAGGCTGAGTAAAAGGTGTAATCCCTTTAGTACAGTGTTGTAACCGCCAGGGGTTGGCCATGCCTCCTTCATTACTCAGAATTTGCAGTAGCCTAGAACCCACCCTCTCTCTCTTAGAAGTGGGTGGGCTTCTGTCCAACCTTGGGTCTTCAACACAATTCCAGTCCCCTACACAGATTACCTGGCCCTTGGGGAGGCCCGCAGTCAATGTAAACAGGGATCTAAAAGATTCTCCCATAGGGGGTGTGGGGGCATATAGGGATAGAATATGCAGTGGACAGCCACAGAACAAACAAGAAATGGCAATTATTCTCCCTGACCCAGCCTTCACCACCTTTTGGACCTGAAATGGGATCCCTCGCCCAACCAAAATGGCTGCACCTGCCTTTTTCTCCCTAGGATGGGAATCCGCAAAAACCGACCCCACCCATGATCTCCACAACTTTGTATGTTCTATTGAGGACAGACAGTTTTCTTGAAGACTTGCAATCTCGTAATTGGATTTTCTTAATTCCATTAAAATTCTCATTCTCTTAATGGGGCTATTAATACCTTTAACATTCACTGAACAGATTTTTAAAGTGGCCATTTAACATGCTTATAGAATTGTTGACCCAGACCATCCATCTCTACCCCTTTCTTAAGATATTCAGCCATATTACTCTTGAGCAAGCATCTTCTATGAGGATCTATTACAATAAGTGGGGTTGCAACACATAAAAATTAAAATGCAAATAAAGACATCAACAAACACTGAAACTTAACCCAACTGCCTCACTAGGAGCTGGACTAAAAAAGACACCCAACATGGGAACCAGAAACATTGAACAAAAAGAATAAGAAATAGTAGGACCAGATAACAAGACCCGGTCCTACCTCCCCCACAGGCCCCAACTGGGAGCCCTGGAGGGTGCTAAGCAACAGGTAAGTAGCTACCACAGGCACTGCCTAAAACAGACAGTGTTAAATGGGGCTATTATCCAAGCCCCTGAAAAAGGGATTGTTGGTATCCCTTAAGAGGAGGAGAATAGCATAAATTCGCCAATGGTTGCACTCCCAGATCCTCTAGGAATTCAGACCCCCTCCTCTAAATGGGTTCTGGAAACACTGGTGATCCAACTGGCCAGCACCAGTGAAAACTCCTAGACCAGAGAGCCAGAAAGTATAATTCCCTGGTCCTGAGCAGTTCCCATTTAGGGATGAAGAACTCTTTACTGGCTACCCTGGCTCTACACTTTTAATTGTTCTCCTAACTGATAAAAGCCTAATACATGGAACATTAGTCTCTCCATTGCTTCATTAACTCCTTCGCCCCAACAAACCTTTTGAAGTGTACTCCATAAATTCCAGTGGGGACATGGAGTCATC
Source organism: Neoceratodus forsteri (assembly GCA_016271365.2). NCBI lineage: Eukaryota > Metazoa > Chordata > Ceratodontiformes > Ceratodontidae > Neoceratodus > Neoceratodus forsteri. Next base: position 356,016,338 of record CM028136.1, on the reverse strand, counting down.
AAGAAATGCCCATCCCTCACCCTCCACCCCTCTCCCACTGTGACTGTAATTCCCTCTACAGGTGTGGAGATGTAAATAACAAGGGGGGGGATGTTTGAGGTCCCAAGTCCGCAAGGTAACTAATAGACAAAAGTTCCACCTGTAGTTCCACAAATTATGGATGTCTTTTGAATTTATCCCAAAGTAAATCAAACAGTCAAGTAATTTACTGCCGCTTCCATCAGAGTGTTGAGATCATTATCTATCAGTACCTTTGATGAAACCTCCTTGGGACCTTTAGTGAAGCTTCACTCATAAACCAGGAAATATGTACCTTTGGGGGAAGCAACAGAGAACAGACCACTAACAAAGCGCATGTGGAAATGTCCCTCTGCTGGAATGGAGCCCTTGTCCCACCTGTTCCTATTAAAGTAAAAATATGAACTGAGGCTGGTAAATCCCCCAAATCCAAAACATGTCCCTGGAGCACCCCAGAGACAGGGCTCGACGAGACCTCCCCCAGCAATGTAAGTAGCCTATCTGATTACAAACTATGCAGCAATGCCAATGGGACAGACCGAGTCACTCCCAAATCAAATAAGATGGTGAAATAACTTTTGTTCCACTGTAGAAGCCTTCAGGTGTCATTGTGCTGAGCTAGCCATCTTGGGCAATCTGCGTGGAGTGGTAGTAGTGCTTCACCTCACTGCCCAGCTCTCCTCTTTTGTCCGGGTGTAATGGACCACAGGAGCTCTTCAATCTCATTCTCAGCTAGCTCCTCCTTAAGATCTAGGAGGGGAATCTTAAGTTCTATTAGAAAAGTTGATGCATCCATCAGCGAATTTTGTATCTTAATGCCCTCCTTTCCCTGAACCCAAAGCCTGGCCAGGTAGCACAGATATGCCCTGAACCCCTTCTCTCTTAGGTGCTTTATTACTTGGAGCACCCCCTTTCTCTTCATCAGCATTTGAAGGGAGAAGTCCTGGTCCATGTAAAGTTTTTGGCCATTGAGGTTGAGATCTTTTTTCACCCAAGCCAATCTGAGGATCTTGTCTTTGATTGGGTATTTTAGAAACTTCACAATAATGGACCTTGGTGGAGCCCCTTGTTTAGGTCTGGGGGTTATAGCCTGATGGGTCCATTTGATATCTAGGCTCAAATCTTCTGGCAAGGCAAGCTCTTTATGCAACCAAGTATCTATATAGTCCTCCATACTTTAGGGTTCAACTCCCTCCGGCACCCTGAAAATTCTAATATTGTTGCAGTGGGCTCTGGCCTCCGCATCTTCTGCCCCCAGTGTCAGTTCCCGCTGTCATTTCTGTAGGTATGCAAGGGACCGACCAAAGGCCATATGCTCGGCTTGTAAGCCTTCCATGTTGTTTTCTACTGACACGGGTTTACTTTCTAACTTTTTAAAATCCTTTTGGATTCCAGATATTTTCACATTGATGCAGTGCAGAATTTTAATCAATCTTTGGCCATCCGCCTTAGTGTACATGGAGGCTGTGTCTGAACCCATCCCATCAGAGTCCTCATCTGAGCCTGTGTTAATTGAGGAGTGGGAGGGCACTGGGCTTTCAGGCCAACTATCATCTGCAGGTGTTTGCTTGCCAGTCACACCGAAAGGAGGGCATTTTCTTGTATGACCCATCGCAGCGGACTTATGAGATACCAAAATATATTAATTTGGTGCAGTTGACACTCGCGATGACTGATGCAATATAAATATTTCACCTGGGCTAGCAGCCATCTTTTAGACTGCCGTCTACCAGCATGATGCAACTGGAAGTCTCCAGTTTTATTTTGTTGTTAAAGCAGAGTCCCTGAATATCCATATATTTGATCACCATATGCCAAATATTTGGCTGAATATTTGGGGAAAGGTATTTTCACAGCCCTAATATCCAATATATATATATATATATATATATCTATATATATATATATATATATATATATATATATATATATATATATATATATATATATATATATATAGTGGTGCATTCACGCCACTATAGTTAGGGTTGAGTTGCCAGTTACATACTAAAGTCAAAAGTTTGGATATTAATAACTTTGGACCCATTCAATAAATTTGCCTGACATTTGGTACGTGTGTTGGGGCACACTAGATCTCATGATTTGCCAAATTGTGTTTCTGTCAGAGTGCCGGTCTTTGTGTACGAAAGCGCTGAAAAATGCAAAGTTATCCATTTTTGGAGGCACCTTTTGGTATTCTTAATGTGGTCCTGCACGACCGTTGTGTGGTTTGCCACTCTGTGAGATGGCTTGTTTGAAAGAGCTTTGGTGGTCAAACATGCTGCTTTTTGTTTGGTGAAAAAATTTTAAGGCATTCAAAAATTATGGCACTTTTAATTTCCCATTATAAGTCAATGGGAACATTTATATGTATATCTTGCGATCAAAGAATGGGGGTTCTGGCCATCTTGTCCCGCATGGCAGTCAAAGAATTTGCAGCCTCACAGTTCAAGAATCTTTGATTCTGAGGAATTTAAAAAAGTCTTTGACTGCGAGATCCACCATCTTGTTTTCAGTTTTCCGATTGCACAAACACAAATATCTCGGCTCAGGGATCACTTCTAAAGTAAAACTTCAATTAGTTTTACTCAAGGAACCCTGATCTATCGAGCCATGGCTTTGGTTCTAGCTAAACTGATCCAAAAATAGAGTTATTAGAGTTCAAATTCTTTGTTCGCGGCTCGCTAACAATCTTTGATTGTGAGCCAACAAATTCTTTGATCGCGAGAATCTTTGATTGCAATTGTGCATCGTGAGTGAGGGACGAGATAGCCAGATTTAAAAATAGATTTTATAGCCCAAGGGTGCCCTATAGTGTTGCATTATGGTGGGTTTTGCTCAGGGGGCTTCGTTGTGCCCCATCTGCATGAGAAAAATAATATGGTACCTATCCCTGGTAGTCTAGTGGCCCCCCCATCAGAATAAAATATTAACATCCATGGTGGTCTAGTGGCCCCCCAATAAAATATATTACCTTATGTAGGGCCCTGGTAGTCTAGTGCTCCCCACCCCCTGCATGTCTTCACATCTCTGGTAGTCTAGTGGCCCCCCGAGCTGTATTGTATTATATTATATGATAAATATATTTTATATCCCTGGTAGTCTAGCAGACCCCCCCTGAGCATAATGAAATTGATAATAATTAATATTATACCTGGTAGTCTAGTGGCCCCCCACCCATCCATGGCAGCCCACCCAGCACCCCACCACCTTTTGCCATCTGTTGACTGGCACAGCCCACCTCTAACCTCCATGGCCAGCCGTCGACTGTCTGGATTACACGTGATAATGCAAAGAGGCGCTCTGAAAATATTTAACTATTTTATGCATTGCTAACAGTCTTGCAGCACCATGCTACTTAATACTGCTGAAAACCCAGTTTTACTACTGCAGTGTGTGGTCATCCCCCCAGCTAAGTCCATAGACCTGCTTATCATATCCCTAGTAGTGTAGTGGTAGCTCCTCCTCCTCCATAGTCCCACCCCTTCCTGTTCCTATGCCCCAAAGTGCAAAAATAGACATTGATACCCATTATTCTAGAGACCTCTCACCCTCACCCAGTCACTGCCAGAATAAATATATTACTGAAATTCCTCCCTGGTAGTCTAGTAGTCCTCTCACCATCACCTCAGCCCCATCAAAATATAGATGCATTTTTTTTCTAAGAGTCGAAATTTAGTTTGGGTAAACTATCCTATATTATACAGTCCTAGCTGAATTTGTTCTATAGATCCCTTATGATTCTGTGTTAGGCTTATATTATATAATAAAAGTATCAATACATAACATATAGATAATGTTGATTTTGTCTGTGTTGATATATACTGTAGTCTTTATGTAAACATTTCAGGTGAAACAGCTAAATGGGAATGACTAATGCTTATATTTTAATTATTTCCATTGGCCTTGAATAATATTACATTTCAGCAGCTTTGTCATGTTGAGTTATATTTCTGCCATGCACCTTTTTTTCTTTTCTTGTGGCTCTGTGGACTGATATAACATCAATGTATAATGGGTAGTTATACTGTCATACTGTATGTATAACATTAAAAACTGAATTCTATGTCTTCATTGAGGACATTAAGGGGGGATGGGTGAAAAGGTATGCCTATTTGTTGATAACATGAAGGTATGCAATAGAGTGGACATGCCAAGGGGGGGGGTTAAAGGATTTGGGAGGACCTTAAAAGCTGGAGGAATGGTCTGGAGTATGACAGCTAGAAGTCAATGCAAAAAAGTGCAGGGTCATTCACATAGGGTGCAGGAATGCAGGAACCTAAGGGCAACATACAAACTAGGAGGGGAGGAACTGACAATCACAAAACAGGAAAAAGACCTTGGATTTATCATCTCAGCTAACCTAAAATAGACTAGGTTTTGTGGCAAGCTGGTGGGAAAGGCTAGCTGAATGCTTAGATGCATAGAGAGGGGTATCACCAGTAGAAGGAGGGAGGTCATTTTGCCCCTCTTTGGGACTCTGGTGAGACCACACCTCGAGTACTGCATCCACTTCTGGAGGCCCCACCTGAGAAAAGACATAGACAGAGTGGAGGCAGTGCAGAAGAGGGTTACTAAATGGTACACAGACTGCATGTGAAAATCTGTGAGGAAAGACTAAAGGTGTTAAATACATATTCCCTGGAGGTAAAGGAGGGGGGGGGACATGACAGAAAAATTAAAATATCTCCCTTGTATAACCAGAGTACAAGAGGGGAGCATCTTCCAAAGTAAGAGATGCTTCAAGACAAGGGTACACAGTATGAAGTTGGGTGATGACTCAGGGGTAATGTGAGAAAGTACTTTTTCACAGAGAGGGTGTTGGATGCATGGAATAGCCTCCCAGAGGAGGTGGTGGAGGCTAAAATAGTTACAGGATTTAAGAATGAGTGGGACAGACAGAGGGGTATCCTAAATGCAAGAGAGGGTGCTCCAGAGTTCAGTTTTGGTATTGGGCCTCAAAATAGGTAGGGATTGATGGAGCAGACTGCGTGGGCCAAAAGGTCCTCATGTGCCAACAAATTCTATGTATCTATGAATAATAATATAAAAAGGATTCTTTGTTGCAAATGGACAATCCTTTGTCACAAATGGGGAGTCTTTTTTTCATGCTTTTCACACTTTAATAACTTAACAACCATTTAACTGATTTGCACAAAATATTGCATGCCTCATCAGTGATCAAAGATCTCTTACTGTGCCAAGTTTCATTCCAGTCAGATATGGGGTTTGGAGGTATTGAATGTCAAAATAATGTGAAAAGTACAATTTTTTTTCATTCTGTGTCATGCCTCTGCACAAACAAGACTTAGGATTTTGATGTGAATTTTTTAGGGTATAAAGGTCTTGGGTCACACATGTGCCCTGTGAAGATTTGGTGAAAACTTATTAATATGTTCAAAAATTATTAAATGTTAAAATTCCCCATTATTTTCAAAGGGAAAATTTAGATGTAAGCCTCGAAATAGGATTCTGTGTCACAAATGAGTAATCCCTTGTTGTAAATGGGGAATCTTTTGTCATGCTGCCGCCACTTAGCTTTTTCTTAGTGAGGCAAACAACATTAAAAAACAGAAAAAAATGTTTTTGGAAGTAACCAACACATGTGTACTGCTAATTGGGACCTGTTCTATCAGATTATGAATATAGTTTTTTTATAAATCACCTGGAAATGTGTGTGTTTTTTTTTAACATACCAAAATCCTTTTTGCAAACTTGCAAAAAAAGAATCATGGAACTGAATTCTGTTTCACAAATTGCAAAAAAGTATTTTTCTTTTTCGCAAATTGCAAAAAAAGAAAGCTCGAAACAGGATTCTGTTTCACAGTATGTGAAAAAAGAAATTTAATTTTGATGTTTTTTTTGTCACTTCACACTGAAGAAATGGTTTGGAATTTTGGTCTGAAATTTTCAGGGTACAAAGGGCTTGCTCCTCAGATATGCCTTTTGCTGCTTTGGTGAAAGCAGGTTACTCTTGTCTGGAATTCTGCGGGTTTAAATTTTCCTCCATTTCCCACAGGATAACATTGTAATGTGAGGTGTACACAGTCGTTTCTTTGTTACTCCGCTGTGAAGACATGGCTTCCAATTTTTGTATGAAATTCTCAGGGTACAAAGGTCTTGCCCTTCAGATATGCCTTTTTCAGGTTTGGTGAAAAGACACTCATTTGGTGTGGAGTTATACAGGTTTCAAATTTTCCTGTGATTTCCATAGAATAACATTGCAATGTGAGGTCTTTCTTTGGTGCTGCACAGCATGGGATGGGAGACGACTACAGTATCTTTAAAATTATGGATGGATGAGAGCACAGGGCCCAGAGGGAACTGTGCTCCCAGGTGCAAATATGGATTCTGTAGTGAACTGATTAGAGTGCAGGGCCCAGAGGGCCCTGCTCTCCCACAGGGAAATAAGGATACAATTACAATACAGTATCTCAAAAATTATGGATGGATACTAGCGCAGGGCCCATAGGGCCCTGCACTCCCACACTCAAATACGGATACCATTATGGACTGATGTGAGCACAGGACCCAGAGGTTCTTTTGCTACACAGGAAAATATGGATATGATTACAATATCTCAAAAATTATGCATGGATTGAAGCAGGGCCCTGTGCTCCCACAGACAAATAAGGATATGATTATACTATCTCAAAAAGTAAGGAAATTCTTTGCAAAAGACTATGTTAATGCACTAGTTAGGGTTCCAGCATCAAAAGCAGGGAAATGTCATGTTAGGGTTTCCAACCCTAACACCCCACTCCCACCTTGCAGGCAGCAACAGGTGTGAGGTGTGCCCTGGGTTTGTCAACCCTAATGCTCACCCCATTCTCATATGCTGTACCCATCTCATTTTATTTACTCATGGACTGGGGTGAACATTAGGGATGACAACCCCAAGGCACACCCCATGCCCGTTGCTACCTGCAGGGTGGGGTGGGTGTTAGGGTTGAAACCATAACATGACATTTCCTACTTTTGATGCTGGAACTTATCTAGTGCATTAACAAAGTTTTTGCTAAGAATATACTGTATATATGTATATATATATATATATATATATATATATATATATATATATATATATACAAAAAATCCATTTAATGCATCAGTTAGGGTTGTTCCACAGCAACAAAAGTGAGGAAATTCAGTGTTAGGGTTCGCCTCTGTACCCAAGCCCACCCTGTCCCCACCACAGGCATCAGGGTGTGTGTAGGGGTCATCAGTCCTAACTCTCACCTCATACCATGTGTAAACAAGCTGAGGTGGTGCAGTATAGGAGAATGGGGTGAGCGTTAGGACCGATGACCCCCAACGCACACCACAATGCCTGTTGGTGGGGAAGGGGTGGGCTTGAGGTGTAAGGGGTGACAACCCTAACACCAAATTTCCTTGTTTTGTCACTGTGGAACAACCCTAACTGATGCATTAAATGGAGATTTTTGCCATGAATTTCCCTTCTTTTTGAGAATGAGCACTATAAATACTGAATGGAATGTGGTGGTGGAAGCGCAGGGCCCTTTGGGCCCCATGCTCCCACCATGTGATTTTGTGTCACATAGTAACGCTAATGGTAACACAAATGCAAGTGCAAACTGTAACACACATGGTGAAGCAAACATAAATGATAACACAAATGGTAAGACAAACACAAGCTCAAACGTTAATGAAAACAGAAATGGTAATGCAAACGGTAACACAAATGCTAACGGCAACAGAAATGCAAACATTAATGAAACAGTAACATAAATGCTAATGCCAATGGAAATGCAAACGGTAAGAAAAATGCAAACAGTAACACAAATGCAAACAGAAATGCAAATGGTAAAGGCAATGGCACCCGCAGAAGGAAACAGTAATGCAATCAACAATGGAAACACAACTGAAAACACAAATGCTAAGGCCAACAGAATTGCAAACAGTTACAGTAACAGCAGTGATGACACCAAAGCAAATAGTAACGCAAACGGAAATGCAAGCGAATACAGAAATGCAAATGGTAACACACATGGTCATGGTACCACAATTGGAAATGCAAATGCTAATGGCAACACCAACGATGATGCCAAAGGAAAGAGAAACGCAAACGGAAGTGCGTACACAAACGCAAATGGTAATGCACATGGTGATGCAAAACGAAATGCAAACAAAAACAGTAATGGAAACACAAATGATAACAGTAATGCAAACTTAAGTGCAAACAAAAACACAAAGGGTAACGCACACGGTGGCGTAGATGGAAACGCTAATGCAAACGGTTAAGGAAACACAAGTGGAAACGGTGAATGTAACAGTAACGAAAGCACACACCCTTTTTTCCCCTAAAAGCTGCATTGAGAAACACAGCGAATACAAAGAATGTATGCATAATAATGGGCCTCGGAGCAGAAAATGAACACTTGGAATACTAAACTGCTTATATCTCACGAACCGTACAAGATAGAAAAAAAAATGGAATTTCATATAATTTATGATTTTCGTGGCTAGTTTTGCACTTAGCCCCCTATTGTGGCACTAAGCATTTTTCTGTTGAAAAGTCTGTATCTTGAAGTGTTTCCGATATACAGGCCCCAAAAGGCATGGCTGATGCCGTAATGTTAGTCTATGGGAAAAATCATCAACTTCAGAGTACTGCAAGTTTGCAGCCCTCTAATATTTTGTCACCAAACCATAAAAAGGCACATCTGTGGGATCTTTGCTGTCTTCCCTCCAAATTTCAGCCCAAAAGACCAAACTGTTCATTTGCAGCAGGGTGGCAAAGATTTCCTAATCTTTTGTGCATAATGTCACAAAGTAGTGTCGCAAATCACGACACTTTTGCAAAAAAAAAAATCATGAAAGTGTCACAAGTGTGACACTATTTTGTGACACTATAGTTTACAAAAATTTTAAAAACATATTTCTGGGGTGTTTAACCCCCCAAAAAAGACATGGCTAGCATCCTCAGGGCTCGACTAGTTGAACACAAAAAGAATTGTGTCCCTAGAGGGTCCCAAATTTAAATGCCAAGCATTTCTGTGACCAGTAACTGAAAACAAAATGGCAGATTTGTGACACTACAGGGGTAATTTGCAACATGAAAAACTGCATTTGCGACACTGTCAAATAGTTTGTTAACTTTTCCCATTGACTATAATGGGAAACTTGTTTCTTGAATAACTTTTGAACCGTTTAATATTTTTCCACGAAATCTTTGAAAGGCACATTGGGACCCTGGCTGCATGTTCCCTGAAGGTTTCAGACTGGTCACACAAACCATACGACCTGCAGGTGTGAGCAAAGAATGTGCAAAAAAGGTGTAATTACCACATTCTGCGGCACTATGTATCTCCACAACCATATATCTGACCATTACATATCTTGGCAGACCCAGAGATCTATGGTACCACTCTATGGGTGCCAAATTTCAGGCAAATCTGTCATATGGTGGCAAGGTTATTAACCTGCCAAATCTCACACTTTAACCTTAAATGGGGTACTAACCCTAACTATAGTGGCACTACTGCACTACTATATATATATATATATATATATATATATATATATATATATATATATATATATATATATATATATATATATATATATATATATATATATAAAATATATTCTAGATATATGACATAGGAGGACTTAAGACATCAATTTTATCTTCATAACAGGGTAAATTGGTCTGTTGATATCAAGAGTGGTGAAGCCACGAGTGAGATAGCAATACATCAATATCATCAAATGAAGATAAAAATCATATCTTTAGTCAGCCCATATCATATTTGATTTATACTATAGGTTTTAGATTGCTTTGTAATAGAAATTCCAAAGAGCTACAAAAATAAACAAGTAATGTAAACTACATAGACTAATGTATATTTAATCAAAAAAATAAACTGGAGCTCACATTTTATGTCTTTATTGAAATATTTATACTAGGAAAGGTCTACTGAGCCATAAAACCTGTTTCCTGTAATGTACTGGGGAAAATAAATTAATTTGGTTAATAAGCATTCTCAGAAATGCTCAGTGACAAACTTCATTTTCTTGCTCATGTTGACCAAAATAATATGTTTATCTTGACAAATTTATTTTCACACCTGTTGTATAGGTATATATGCTTTGCAAAAAACTGCATTATTGCACCAGTTGGTGTTCAGGTTAATGCCTCGAAAGTAAGGAAATGTGAAGTTAGAATTTCAAACCCTAACTCCTCACCCCCAACCTCCAAGCAACAAAAGGAAAAAACATTAGGGTTTTGGCTCTCTGGAGTCCTGGAGAATCAGTGGTGGGGTTTTCCTTGGGGTTGTCAACTGTAATTTCTTTTTATTTTAGTCTTTGATAACCTGGTAAGGCCCACTAGGCTCAAGTGCCTGTTTTTGGGGAGACCTGGAAGCACTGGGTGGTTAAGTGACTTGCTCAGAGTTACACAGTATGCAAGTGGAGGCTGTGAGAATCAAAATCAGGTCTGGTTTGTAGGATGTACCAAGCTCGTTCACACCTCATTCCTCTAAACTCTAGGCTATACTGCCAGCCAACTGCCAGTAATGCTTACCCCTCACCCAGCCCATAGAATCCTGTCTGAAGCACAAGATTCAGCTACAAGCCAGTACTCATACTGCTATACAAGGGGAAGGGGAAGGAAGAAGGGGGAAGGGGATGGGAGGGGAGAGGAGAGGACATTGTTTAACCAGAAAAGGCACACTAAGCCAGAACTTGTTTCCAGGTGTGACCTGGGAGCACAAAGAAGTTAAGTGACTTGTTCAGGGTCATGCAGAATGCAAGTGGGAGCTGATGGGATTCAAACCAGGTCTCCAGGTTTGCAGCTCAGAGCCTTAAACCACTACACTATACTGCCTCTTCAGAGGTAGAGCAGTATTTCTCACCACACATTATCAGTACAGTGTGCTGTAGTATTCTTCACACAGGGCCCTGTGGGCCTTGCATGAACGAAGGAGATCAGATCTCACCTTGTTTGCTCAGGGAATGGGGTGGGCATTAGGGCTGATTACCACAAGGAAGACCCTCACCATGGATTTGGTAAGACTCCAGAGACCCAAAACCTAATGTTTTTTTCCTTTTAGTGCATGGGGATGGGGGTGTGGAGCTTTAATATATGCCAACTGGGCTGAGTGTGTTTAACCACCCATGACGTTCATATATCAGAGCACAACCACATGCCCTCTAGTGGATTATGTCTCTTATAAAATGACTAGAAATCTTTTTGGGGGGAGACAAAAGCAGCACTTGTCTGGCAAAACTAGGGTTTTATTTAGGTGATTTGGTTGCTGCTGCAATGATTTTAATATGATAAAAGTGATGAAAAACTTATCTAGTTGATCCTGCCATCGTTACAGTGTTTCACCTATGATGACTTTCACTTTTGTCTTATGCTGTAGTACAACCGTGCAGTGTTCATTCTGGTAAAAAATAAAATGCTGGCAAAGCTCTATATTGAGCAAGGTTTTTAACAAATGGATGTAAGCTGTGTAGTTTTAAAGTGTCTTTAGTTACTTTTGTCTAAAAAAAGGCTGCAAATGTAGAGCAATGAGAGCGACCAAATCAATGGTTTCAGAAGTGTAGATGCAAGTCTGAATGATTATTACTACAGCAACAGTGGTTCATGCTTGCATCTATTCTTCTGATGATTCTGATTATCTGTCTCTCTCCTCACTGTACAGGCGTGGGCTTTTTTAGACAAAAGTAACTGAAATCACTTTTAAACTACACAGTTCACATCCTTTTGTACAAAATCTTGCTCATTATTATGACTGCAGGGCAGAGCTCTACAGACGTTTTACTATCACATAGAAAAATGAACATCAGCATATTGCTAACAGACTTCTTTAAATTGGAGTTTTATAGTAATCATGTTGCTCAGCAGTCTGTTTACCTCACTATTTTTTTTTCTGTTAGTCAGTGTTTCCCAGTGAGGAATGAGGTTCATGTTTCATTCAGATCAACACAGAATGAAGTGTTATCACTGCAGAAGATCTGCAAGAGACAAACATAGGCTGTCATCTGTAACTATGCTATCCTGCAGTGTTTAAGAAGCATTTCTTTTTCTTTCACTCTGACAGTGTTTTTAAGTTTTGATGGGAATAATAGTCACAATAACAGTATATGTATTTGAATCTTAATTTGTGCATAACACGACTTGTGTAATAACATGGTTACTCCTGCAGTATTAGATTGTTAGCCATTTTCCTCATGCCTCATTTAAGTGACCTCCAAGCTAGTGTCTTGGTGTAGGCACAAAGGCAAGTTATTTGTCTGGTTTGTAAGCATTTTTTTTCTTTCACTCTAACAGCATTTTTAAGTTTTGATGGGAATTATAGTCACAATAACAGTATATGTATTTCAATCTTAATTTGTGCATAACAGGACTTGTGTGATAACATGGTTACTCCTGCAGTTTTAGCTTGTTAGCCGTTTTCCTCATGCCTACTTTAAGTGACCTGAAAGCTACTGTCTTGGTGTAGGCACAAAGGCAAGTTATTTGTCCAGTTTGTAACCACAGAGGTACCAGGCATTTGTAACATCAGAAGTCATTATATGTTCACTTGCTGGCTTGTTAATTGTATTTATTACTGAAATGTGAGTTGCTAGTCTTTGGATCCTACATAATTTGCTGACATAATTTGCAACAGAACAGCAAGGGTTTAGAGGAAATTCTAGAGGAGTTTCAAAATACTTCTTATCACTCCCAAATGTGTTTGTTTTCGGGGGAGGCAACAATTGATCTTCTCTGAAGGGCTGCTTTATGTTAATCCTCTCAGAATCTAACTAAATGCACTCCACAACCTGTGCTAAGAGTAATATTGCACACTGGCATTAATACGTACAGTACTCCTTGTAAGAGGCATACATAGGAAGACATATGAAGAGAGACTTAAGGAGTTTAATATGTATAGCCTCAAGGAAAGGAGGGAGAGGGGGGACATGATAGAAACTTTCAAGTACCTCAAGGGAATCAACAAAGTCCAAGAGGGTAGCATCTTTCAAAAAAAGAGGTGTGCAAGAACAAGGGGGCACAATTTGAAGATAGAGGGGCGGCTCAGAGGTAATTTAAGGAAGTATTTTTTCACAGAGAGGGTTGTGAGTGCATGGAACGGCCTTCCGGAGGAGGTTGTGGAGTCAAAAACAGTGGTGGAATTCAAGCATGCATGGGACAGTCATAAGGCAATTCTAGGGGGTGAGGGTAGGAAGAAGTAGGCTGTTGGTTAACTAGGATCTGCAGCTTATCCATTAGGTAGGGAAATGGGCAGACTGGGTGGGCCAAGCGGTCCTTATCTGCCGTCAGATTCTATGTTTCTATGTTTCTATAGGTAAACCAAAAGTTAACTGTCTGAATGGAACAGAATTGCAGCCATGTTACAAGTGATTTCCCAAAAATTAATAAAATGGTTAAAAAAAGTCTTAAATTGTAAGCAGCATCATTGGCTGTGTGTTATTACTGTGTAGACAATGTCTAAGATATTAAAAATGAAACAAAAATAAATAAAATTCCGTATTGTAGCTTATTCAACACTGGTACACAGCTGAATACCATCATAATACAGTAACTTCATACAGTATGTACCTATCATGGTGTCACCACTTTATGAGCAGTATACTGTTTCACTTATGTTCCCCTTGATTTTTTCTCCCTCGTTCAATGCATATATTATTACATAGACAATGACAGCAGAAAAAGACCAAAGGTCCATCTAGTCTGCTTAGACTTCCCTATCTTCCCTGAGACCTACTGTTCATACAGAGCACCACCGCTCCCCCTTAATGCTACTGACCTGAGCAACCACTAAGCCCTTCACTCCATCCCAACCATGCCTGAGACCCTGTATGATTTGGTGCCCACCACCTCTGCTAGCAGACTGTTCAACAGCTTCATCACCTTTCCTTAAAACAGAATTTCCTCACATCCCTCTTTAACCTTCACCCCTCCAGTTTTAACTCATGATCTCAGGTTCTTGTTTGTCAAAACATGTTTGTTTACAGTCCTTAATCAACTCCCACTGCATCTTTCCTTGACTTTGGGCCCCCTCCCAAATAAAACATCATTACACAGTGGGAGGGGAGGAGAATATGGCATCATGAGTGGCTGCAATGTTTGGGGGTGTTCCTAAAGTTCAGGTAGTATACTGTAAGAGTAGCTCAAGGATTTGAAACAAAATAACTCTGGGTATAGTAACACCTTTATAATGTATTTCAGTTCTACTATGAAATGAGCAGATAAAACAACCAGTAACATTAATGAATTTTAGAAAAGGAAAGCAATTAGAAAATATAGATTTTCAACTAGAAATAATACGATGCAAAAAGGGCTGACAGTGACCCCTTTTATTATAAAAATTAAGGACAAAAATAAAAGAGAGAGGTCCTGTTCCTTATCCATCTTGGTCATTAATAGGGGTAAATTTTTATTCTTCCTGGCACTGGGTGCGCACAAAAGATTGTCACCATCACCAATGGCTACTATAAAATCAATATGGCTAACATTTCTAGACTCCCTTTCACCACTGTGGCTAAGAAAGTTTTATGAATTTAACTGAATGTGGCTGGCTGTTGCATCACACCACAGCAGGCCAACACTGTCATATCCATCAGCATGTTTGGCCAATTGTTGCTTGCAGCAAAGCAATTGTTTTTTGTCTTCACAAAAATCACGAACAAAGCATACTAGAAAGTGCAAGTTCACTCACTGCCCCTTGAGAGCATTATATCCGTTAGTCCAGTTCCAGCACCAAACAGTGAAGGATGTTTGGGTCACAGAGACAGGAAAGTAGAATCAGAACATGTTTGTAGAGTGGCTAATTCAGTTCACAACTGTCTAAAACACTGGGTGCATTTTAGTCAGTGGCTAATTTTTTTGACCCTAGCATTTACTCAACTGACATGAAGCAGCACTAGACCATTTGCTGGATGTGTAAGGGAATATTTTGTACCCCTCCCCACATCATATTCTTTTTCACTTTGGAGTTGTACAATAGCAATTTCTATTAGTTCTCACTCCTCATCACAGCCCTTTGTAGGAATAAGGAAGCTAGTGAAAACTAGACACATACATGCATGGGGGATACAAAATGACCATTTTACATGATTACAGGACAACCATATACAGTATGGGTGTACAATGTCTCCTGTTGTCTCAGAATTTCTAGTAATAACTCCCAAGTATTAGAGAAAACTGCTTTGGAAACAGGAAAACAATAAGCTCTTATCAGTTTTTATATCTGTAGTGTTGTGTAGAGGCATGACATCAGACTGTACGTGGCTGGCACGTATACGGGCATCCCTCTGCACTCTGTCCACAGGAAAATACATGTGACCAGCTGTCACTGAGCTTGCAACACTTAGCTATCTCAACTCTTCTATCCTCTATTTCCCATTTGATTATCGTGTCTGTGTAGCATAGTACAACATGAATTATGTGTGCCACACAGTTTACAGTATCAGCATTGTGCATATTAATAATTTTACACTGTAGCCATTTGAATCACATGGCCTGTCATACATAGAAACATAGAACCTGATGGCAGATAATGACTGCTGGGCCCATCTAGTCTGCCCATATTTAATTATGTTCACTTTTGCTGCAGACCCAACTTGATCTACAGCAATGTCTCTTCCACTGCCTTCCGTCCTCCAAACCAAAAGTTAATTTGTTGAACAGAATTGCAGTCACATTACAAGTGATTTTCCAAAAATGAATTAACAAAAAAAAAACAACAACAAAAAAGTGTCAGCACTATGTAGACAATGTCTGGATTATTAAAAATAAAACAAAAATAAAATTTTATATTATAGCTTACTCAACATTGGTATACAGCTAGGTACCGTCATAATACAGTAAATTCATAAAGTATGTAAGTATCATGGTGCCACAACTCTATGAGTAGTATATTCCTTCACACATGTTCCCCTTGATTCTTTTCTCCCTTGCTCAGTGCATATATTATTACTGATTTAATTATCATGTCTGTAGCATATTACAACATGAATTATTTGTACCACACAGTTTACGTTATCAACATTGAGCATATTAATAACTTTACACTGCATCCATTTAAATCGCATAACCTGTCATACATAGAAACTGATGGCAGATAATGACCGCTGGGTCCATCTAGTCTGCTCATTTTTAATTATGATCAGTTTTGCTGGAGGCCAAACTTGATCTACAGCACTTTCTCTTCCATCCCCTTCTTCTTCCAAGGGTTCCTTTGTGCCTATGCAAGGCCTTTTTGAAACCCACCACTGGTTTCATCCCCACTGCCTCCCAAGGAATGCTGTTCTAGGAATCCACCACCCTTTCTGCGAAGAAGTTCTTCCTTACATCTCTTCTGAATCTACCACCTTCCAGTTTCATATCATGACCCCTTGTTCTACAGTATCTTTTTCTCTGTAACATACAGTGAAGCCCACCAGGATGAAATGCAGTGTCACAGGTTTACTGCATGACAAAAGGGATTAACTCCCACTGAAATTGCATTGTTTGCTGGAGTAACTCTACTGCAGAATTCTGCAGCACTGCATTTCACCCTGGTGGGCTTCACTGTACCTCTCTTCTGTATCTTATTAACCCCCGTGAGGTATTTAAAGGGTTCCATCATATTCTAATTCTCCCTCCTCTCCTCCAGGGTGTACATATTGAACACTTTTCAGTTTCCTCTCATAGGGCTTCTGATGCAGACCTTGCACAATTTTGACATTCCTCAGCTTTCTTCTTACTGCTTTCTCGTTTTCCAGTTGTTCCTCCTTCCTCACCTTTCTACTTTGACTGCTCCTTTCCCCCTTCCTCCTTTGCTAACCCCTTGCTTGGGATCTCCCAACTCTCTATTTCAGCCTGTGGTGGTCCACTTTCTGTCTCCTCCATCTCTTTCATCACCCCCCCAGCTACTTTAAATGTCAATCAAAGTAACATTTAAACTGTGCACTGAGGACTACGATTCCCTCCTTAATGGAAGCTGGCCATCACCTCGGTATAGGCTCTTATCCTACCCAGTTGGCCTTCAGTTCCCATTGTAGCCATACCTCTCCTCTCTGCACCACTTCTTCTACCATAACTTGAAGGCCTTGGTGTGGAGCTCCCTCTCCTTCTTCACATAGTACAAGATACACTCGCTGCTCACATTTTAAACACATGGGAAACAAAAGATCAGCCAGTTAAATGATCTAACTTTACAAAAAGTGAAATTTACACAGAAAGTTGACTACAGCAATTCATCTTTACATTTAAGCCCATGAAACACCCTTATCAAGTTAATGCATTAGCTGCCAAAGTGGCTCTGACCAAAGCTTTGCCAACATTTTTTTTACTGGAATGAATACTGCTCATTAGCACTACAGTGCCAGATGAAAGTGAAAGTCATTACAGCAAAAACAGTGTAAAAATGGCGGGATCGACCACATAAGTTTTTTTTATGACTTTTAAACTATCAAAACCATGGCAGGCTCAACCAGATAACTGTTTGCAGTGTGTGACAGCTACATATATTTATTTGGTTGTGGTTGTGGCAGCCTGTGTGTCCCAGGTGTGTGTGTGGCAACCTTTGTGTGCCATGTGTGGTGTAATCTTCTTGCCTTGGCTACTAGTGAGATGGTTCTGAAGGATGGAAAATAGTGTAGGCAAGTGGCTGTAGCGGGAGGGGTGTGGTCATTGTGGGATAATGCACTGTTATGTGATATATTTTATCTAGTCAGGGACCACGATTTTCAATTATTTTTCTGACTATATATATATATATATATATAATGGTAGCACGGTAGTGCTACCATAGTTAGGGTTGAGTAGCACTTTTAAGGTTAAAGGGTCAAATTTTGCACCTTAATAACTTTGCCACTGTTCAACAGATTTGCCTGAAATTTGGTATGCACAATTGGGCATGGTAGATCTTGGGATCTGTGAAGATTTGTACCAGACGGATATACAACTGCAGAATTATTAAGCGACAACCGATTGCAAAATTACACTTTTTTGTGATTTCTTTGCTCTCATTGTGCGACCGGTCCAAAAACTTAAGGGAAGATGCTGCTGGGGTTCCCGATGTGCCTTTTGAAGATTTCATGAAAAAATATTGAACAGATCAAAAGTTATTCAAAAAACAATTTTCCATTATAAGTCAATGGGAAAAGCTAGCAAAACGTTCGAAAGTGTCACAAATGCACTTTTTAGTGTCACAAATGGCCCTAGTAGTGTTGCAAATCTGACATTTTGTTTTCAGTTGGTGATTAGAAAAATGCTTGGCATTTAAATGTGGGACCCTCTAGGGACACAATTCTTTTTGTGTTCTCCTAGTCGGACCCAGAGGATGCTAGCCATGTCTTTATTTTGGGGTTAAACACCCCAGAAATATGTTTTTCAACTTTCTGGAAAAAGTACTTTTGCACACACTACACTTTTGCAAATCTGTGCAAAAGCTTTCGCAAATCACGAAAGTACTTTGCAACACTTGGCCAAAATGACAGGAGTTCTTTGCCACCTTGCTGCAAAAGAACGGTTAGGTCTTTTGGCCTGAAATTTGGAGGAAAGGCAGCCAACATGTCACAGATGTGCTTTTTGGTGGTTTGGTGAAAAAATATTGTACGGCTCCAAAGTTACAGTACTCCAAAGTTGATGCTTCCCCCCATAGACTAACATGGTGGCGTACGCCTTGCCTTTCGGGGCCCGTATCTTGAAAACGGTGTGAGATACAGATTTTTTGTCAGGTGTTGCATAGCACTATGGGTGTTGTTGTTGTTGGTCCTAATTCTCGGCCCATTCTCCTATACCTCTGCTTCTTTACACATGTGATGGGGTGAGAGTTAAAACCTGTATACCGATAAGCGTTTGGGGGGCGGGCTGGAGGTGTCAGGGAGGTTTCAACCTAACACCCAATTTTCTTACAGTTGTCACTGTGGAACAACCCTAACTGATGCATTAATGGAGTTTTTTGCCTCATATATATATATATATATATATATATATATATATTTTGCAAAATATATGTTAATGAACCAGTTAGGGTTCAGATTAAAGTGACAAAAGTAGGGAAATGTGGTGTTAGTGTTTCCAACCCTAGTTCTCCATCCCACAAGCAGCAAAAGGAAAAAAATACTGTTTTGGCTGTCCTGAGTCTTGGTAAATCAGGGTGGAGCCTTCCTTAGGGTTCTGAACCCTAATGCTCACCCCATTCCCTGAGCAAATAAGTTCAGATGTTATCTGATTTCTTCAAACAGGGCACACAGGTTGTTGGCAACAGGTGGGGAGACACAATTCTGTACATTTGAAGACTATATTAGAATGTGGTGAACATTAAGGTTGAGAACCCCAAGGAACACCCCACTTCTGATTTGCTAAGAGTCATGACAGCCAAAACTGTAATGCTTTTCCTTTTGCTGCTTGGGGGGTGGGGTGGGCAGTTACAGTTGGAAACCCCAACACCACATTTCCATACTTTGGTCACTTTAATCTGAATCCTAACTGGTGCATTAATGCAGTTTTTTGCAAATAATTTATTTTGTTTGTTAGTAGAATCATATGCTCATTCATGTAAAGGGACCTGTGTGAACACATCCATCTGGCTGTGGAAGTGCAGAGCCCCCAGGGCCATGTGCATCCATGCCTCCATAGATGCACAAATCCATCTGTCTGCACTTCTATGCTTCCTGGAAAGCAATATATCTGCTTTGCTGTAATTTTTATTTTTTTGTGGGATTCACTTCAAAGAAAATAATATATTATGTGTGGCAAGGCAAGGCAAATTTTATTTGAAAGACGCCCATCCCAGAGGATCTGGGTGCTGTACATATTAAAAAGATTCCATATACATACAAATATAAAAATAAATAATACGCTTATAAACATCAATACACATCATTAGATTTAAAATAATACCTTCAGCAGCAGTAATAAATTCAAAAGAAGCCAACATTATTTTAAATATCAAATTCAGAAATTGGGTTGGGGATATACAACACAGTCCAGGAAGGCCTGATTATATAAGAAGGCCTTAAGGCAGGCCCTGAGCACCTCAACAGAGGGGGCATCCCTAACAGCTGGAGCAAGCAAATTCCGCAGGACTAAGGCGGTGACACCAAATGCTCTGTCAAAAGCTTTCTTCAACCTCATCCTGGGAATCACAAGGAGGCCCCTAGAGGAGGAGCGGATGGGGTGGACAGAGACAGCAGGAGTGGGAAGGTCCTTCAGGTAGCCAGGGCCCAGGCCATGTAGGGCCATGAAGGTGAGTAAACCCACCTTAAAGAGGACCCTCCACTTGACCGGCAGCCAGTGCAGCTGACACAGCACCAGAGTGATATGACAGTACTTAGACTGTCCCATCAACAATCTAGCCACTGCATTCTGCACCAGCTGCAGTCAGTGCAGGGTACCCCCAGAGACCCTGAGATAGAGCATATTACAGTAGTCAAGCCTGGACATCACGAAGGCATGCACCAAGGTGGGGAGGTCCAGAGGCGGCACTAGGGGCTTTATCCTGGCAATATTCCTCAGATGGTAAAAACTAGAGTGGACAATGGATGCCACCTGTAACTCAAGTGACAATACGTTGTCAAGAATAATGCCAAGATCACGCAACCTAGAGGAGGCCTTCAATGGTACAAAGCCAAGAAAAAGCCCTGTCTCTGCAACAGAGGCCAACCTATACTTCCCTCTGTTCTATTCCACCACCAGTACCTCCATTTTATCAGGGTTCAGTTGCAACCAGCTGGAGGCCATCCAATCATTGATCTCAGCAAGGCAGCTGTTAAGCACTTCCATTGTGCCATATGTTCCAGGGTCAAAGAAAAGATACTGCTGGGTATCATCAGCATAACAGTGAAAACCCAGACTGTACTTCCTAATGATCTCTCCCAGGGCAGCATGTACATGGCGAACAACATCGATGACAAGACTGAACCCTGGGGAACTCCACATGACAGGAGAGCAGGGGAGGAGAAATTCCCTATCACAACCTTCTGCCTCCTGTTAGATAAAAAAGACTCAAACCAGCAGATGACAGTGCCAGTGAGTCCACAGAAATCCCTTAGGTGGTCAAGTAACACTCGATGGTCCACCATATGAAATGCTGAAGAAAGATCGAGGAGAACCAGAATTGTCCCCTTCCCTTGATCTTTAACACTAAGGAGGTCATTGTGCACCTGAAGAAGTGCAGATTCAGTGCTATGCTTCACATGAAACCCAGACTGGAGAGGCTCATATAAATCATGGGCCACAAGATGCTCCTCTAGCTGAAGCACCACCACCTTCTCCACAACCTTACCCAAAAATTGGAGATTGGAGATAGGACGGTAATTTGCCTTGATGTCAGAGTCCAAAGATGTTTTTTTCAGAAGGGGTCTCACCAATGCCTCCTTCAAGACATCAGTAAAGACCCCCTCTGACAAGGAACACCAGACAATCAAGGCAAACACCAGACCGACAGAGTCAACACATCCCATTAAGAAACGAGTTGGCACCGGGTCCAGTTCACAAAAAGTGTGCTGAAGCTTGGAAGCAATCTCAATTACCTCAGCCACCCTCCACCAATTTAAACTCACCCCAACCAGGTGGAGTGCTCTCCAGACAGCCATAGTGACCACTGTTGACCAACCTCTGGCCCAGTGGTGGAACCCCAGGCCTGATGGTGAACACCCTGTCTGAGAAGAACCGAGCAAACTCCTCATATAATGTATCTGAAAAGGCTACCTTCAGCTGTAGACAGGAAGGATGGAGAAGCCTGTCCACAGCCCAAAAGAGCACAGTTGGTCAGTTCCTCCCAGCAGCAATCTCCCTGGACAGGAACTCTGCCTTCTTATGGTTGATTGCCCCCTAGTATGCACCATAGTGCACATGCAGGGCCAGTTTATCCACCTCCAGACAGGACCTCCACCAGCAGTGCTCTAATTTCTGACCCAAGGTCTTCATCACCTTGAGTTCCCTATCAAACCAAGAGGACCTCAAGTGAGAAGACCTGGTTCATACACGGACTGCTGCAAGGGAGTCAAATGCATCAGATAATGCCTTATTATAGGCATCAACTGCCATTCCCATACCCCCAATGCATGCACTGCCCACACTAGATAGATCAGCCACTGCCAAAAACCCTCCTGGGTCAACCCCCTTAAAGGGGGTAGCTGACCATCTCAGCAGGGGGAGGGCTCTCAGGGGGTGCCCCGAATGAAAACTTCATTATGTAATGATCAGACCACATGACCCGATCAATCCTGAGACTATTAATCTCAAGCCCCAGTGAGAACACCAGATCCAATGTGTGACCACCCTGATGGGTCATGGAGGGAACTCCTTGCGCAAGGCCCAGAGATGACATAATCTGGGGGAAGTTATAACCAAGCCGAGATGATTCATCATTGGCCCAAACATTGAAGTCCCCCAGCACTAAACATCTCGGGGCACTCCAATGTTTCACCAACAATGAATTTGGCCACCTCCTGCAGAAAATCTCCCACTGCCCCAGAAGGGTGGTAAATAAGGAGAATCTGGCAACCTGCACCCGGACCCCCACGAATGGCCACACACTCAAATGAATGTGGCGTTCTCACTGGGTGCAAGGTGAAGCCAAGTTCAGATCTAAAACAGATGGCTAACCCCCTACCCCTGCATTCCACTCTGGGGCACTGCATTATGGTATAACCAGATGGGATGGTGGCCTCTAAAACCAGACCAGCATCATCACCAATCCAGGTCTCCATAATGCAAGCCAGATCAGCTGAAGAAACTAAGTTTGCTATAATTGTGGTCTAGTTTCTGAATGATCTGGCATTGCAAAGCACTGCCTTCAGGAGACTGGTGGATAGTGCGGCCTCTCTAGTTATCTGCCCACTTGGTCTGGTGGGAACCCTGGCAACTGTAACTAAACACATCTGGCCTCTCCCCTAGAACCCTTCTAACTCTAGGGTGCCTTCTACACCCCACTACCTCGATCCTACCACCCCCTGCCATTCACGGGGCACCACAGCCTGATTGAATCATTTGGTTCCTCCATATTCCAACCTCCCTACAGTGCCTAGTTGAAGTAGCAGACACTGGGAGGCTAATAAAGGGCCATAGATTGAACAGCTTGGATGCCCCATACACTTTTCTAGACTGCCCCAGGCCCTCATACCTTCCCCGACACATCCCTCCTGACTACATAATCCTGGCCCCAAAAATAACCAACCACAAATACAACACAACACACACCACTCCCTATATAATTCTAAACCACACACTCTCCACACACCATACACAATCACACCATCTTTATCAACAATAAACCCCCCAAAGAAATAGCCAAATCCAACAACCCCAACTAAACAACAACCCTTTAAAAAAAAACTAAATCAAAACAAATAAAGCACATTTTTTAAAATAAACCCACCTCCCGAACCCCAAAACTAACTCCCCTAACCCCAACTAAATAATATGAACAAATTAATACATTTATATGGCAGGAAAGGAAAATATTGCTGTAAAAGAAAGAAGTCACTATAATGTTCTCTCAGGAATAGGTTTTTAATTCCAACAAGCTCCCACCTCTCCAGAAAAGAAATCTATCCCCTGGCTCGATCTCTAACAGGCCAGGACACAGTCACCAGTTAGTTAAAAACAAACACAATTAAAAAGGAGTACTCTCACTGTCCCACCAGTTCCTTGTGTGCCTCTTAAGTCCCAGTGATTTATTGAATATGAGCAAGAATGTGATATTTGTTTTTTAGTCATAAGTCAGTAAATATTTGTTGGTTATTCTGAATGTTTCTATGCTTGTAGTTCAAGACAAGCTACACCTTTGGTGCATTTTTGATGATAATCAGACTTTAATTGTAGAGTTGACACTTTGGTGAAATTTGGAGGTTATTTTGGAGTTCAGTGCATACCCCTTATATTTTTGAGAGGACAATATGTGTTAGTCTTGCAGTACTCATTGTGATCTTTTTTGATATAAAGATTGTCCCTTAACTCCAAATACTGAAGGACTTAAGGCTTGATAAATATTTTATCCTATGAGTGTTTTCATTTTTATGCTGCTTACGTGTCTATTTTCAGTTGATATTTCTTAGGGACTTAGTCTTGTACTACTCCCTGGGACCTTTCTTTTGACATATAGCTTGTCCCTTAACTCAAAAGACTAATGGAGATACAACCTGTTAAAGTTGTACTGTTGTCCTATAGGAATTGTTTTTTTTTATATGGCCCTTGAATTTTTTTTTGGGGGGGGGGATATTATGTGTTAGTCTTGTAGAGCTCATTGGGACTTTTTTTAATATATAGATTATCTGTTAATTCCAAATATTGATGGAGTTCGAGCTTGTTAAAGTTGAAAAGTGCAAACAAACTAAATCCACATTATTTCATATGAACTGGTCCTCTTTTGTGAGACTTTTATGAGATCACAAAACAGGTTTAGTGCATATGAAAGAAAAAATGTGAAAATAAAAATAAGTCTAAATGCTTATTTCATTTGAACTCATCTTCTTTCATGAGGTTTTCACAAGCTCCTGAAAGAAGATGGATTCATACAAAAGAAGAGTGTGAAGAAAAACTAATTCCAAATTCTTATTTTGTGAGACCAAACTTCTTTTGTGAGATTTTAATGAGCTCACAAAAGAAGATTGGTTCTCATTAAAAAAGAATGTGAAAAAACACCAAATCCAAATTCTTCTTTCATGTGGCTCTATTCTTCTTTTGTATGGCCCTATTCTTCTTTCATGAGCCATACGAAAGAAGAAAATCTTCTCACAAAAGATTTTTTAAATGTTCCAAAAGCACATTTAAGGGTCATTTGTTGAAAACCTTAAGTGCAGAATCTAGCTAAAGGGGTCCTGCTTTGCTAGATTCATGTCTTGGTGTCTCTGCAGAGCACTATTTTTATGGGTTTTAAAAACATATTTTTGGAAAAATCTGAAACAAGATGGCTGCCATACAAAAGAGGAATTTTCTCTCACAAAAGATGATTAACCCTTCCCAAAAAATAAATCTTCTTTGATATGGTCAAATACTTCTGTCTTATCAAACATCTATCCAAATGAATCTACTGAGCATGCTGAGAATCAAAATTTCAAATCTCGATAACTTAGGAATGGACTAATATTTTTTCACCAAACCAATGAATGGCACTATTTTGGGACTATCCCATTCTACCCTAAAAATTAAAAATCAAACTTCCAAACCATATGGATGCTAGGCAATGACCAAAAAAACAGATTTTTCCTAAAATTGAACTATGTGGATCTCGGAACCTGCACATCTGACCTGTATGAAACTTAACAAATCAGGACACCCTGCCCCCCGACCACACATGCAAAATATCATGCAATTCTGTTCAATAGGACAAAGCTATTAAGGTTAAAAGTTAAATGTTTAACCTTAAACCGCCTACTCAACCATAATTACAGTGGCTGTACCACGCCACTATAATACAGCTTTATAAAGATATATAGATAGATAGATTATATATATTCATTTGAAGAAAACTATGTTAATGCAGACATTGGAGTTGAAGAACATAAAACACACAAAGTAGGGAAATGAAGAAACATTAGAGTTTTGGTTCTCTGGAATCTTGTTGAATCAGTGTTGGGATGTTCCTTGAGATTGTCAATCCTAATATTTAGCTCCTTCTCTCCAGGCCTAGGCTCCTACCTATAGCACAAGCTGCAGCTCCATGCCACTGCCTCATGGTGATATAGTCTTCAGATGAAAAGAAATGTATCTCACCACATATTGCCAAAAAATCAGTCTTAGCTTTCTTCCTTCAGGGCCCTGCAATTCACCTCCAACTCCAACTCTCTTGCTACATTTACAATGAAGTATCCTATGAATGCTATCTTACTACCACTCTATCTAATCTTTTCCTATCCCTTTCATGGCAGGTCAGGTGTACAGCTATGCAAAATCTGTGGATATGGCTTTCACAAAATTATTCCCAAATTCTAAGATTTTCACAAAAATCCATGAAATTCCTGTTTAAGAATTGTACTTTTGTTATTTTTTAAATGCTATTGCTTATAATGTGGCCATCCTTTAAGCAATACATTAAAAAGTAGACACACACAGCCTCCTATTTCGGGTCTATGAACCTGAAAACATTGGTACATTGCAATATAAATGTATAAAGATTCAGGGGCATAAAGACAAGCTCACAGTTTACTTACTTGCAAAAATTTGTAAAATGTTTTTGAATAGTTGGCTACTTATAATTCAGCCCTCTATAAGACTAGAGACAGCGTTGGATAAGTTACTTTAAAAAAATAATCAGTTACAGTTACTGGTTACTTTCAAATAAATGTAATCAGTTACAGTTACTTATTACTTTATATAAAAAGTAATTAGTAACTGTAACTGAAATGCATATTACTTTTCATATTACTTTATATTACTTTTGATAACATGGGTATATTTACTCAATGAACATAGCTACAGTATGTGGTCATGAAACCCCAAGAAGTGCGTAAAAGAAATAAAACAGATTCCAAAGACAATTAATATGTTAATTTATAACACAGTACCCGCCTAACATTGCCAGCCACAACAATCCCTTTACATTTCCAGAAATAAGAGCTCTATAAACAAAAAAAACACTCAAACACACACCCTGTATCTACTGCTGCTCTCCGCAATCTTTTCCCCCTATAGGGGATTCCTGACTTAGCCAGCCTTTGCTGTCCCTGACCTTTTTCATTTCCATAGCACAACATTCACCCTCCAACACACAAATACCCTACATCTACTGCCAGTGCCCTTATGAATCTTTCCCATACAGCTGTATATCCTGACAATGGATAGCTAGCAAGGTAGATAGATAGATAGATAGATAGATAGATAGATAGATAGATAGATAGATAGATAGATAGATAGATAGATAGAAACTTTATTTATAAAAGTACCCATTTCCTGAGACTTTGGGCGCTGCACAATACATACATTATAATTATGAAAAACACACAAATCACGTAACACAAAAACATACTAAATCCACTAAGAGCACATTTATTATACTGTACTATCTATCTCAATTAAATCAGAATAAAATCAAAAACATTAATACAATTAATTTATAAATCCTTGCTGGAACAGGTATGTTATTAGGCCCTTCTTAAAGGCTTCTACCAAGGGAGCCTTCCTTAAAAAACAGGCAGGGAGTTCCACAGGGTAGGCACGGCCACTGAGAATTCTCTGTTCCTGGAATGCTGCAGTCTAGCCCTGGGAACCACCAAGAGGCTTCCCCGGCAGAACAGAGAGCCCAGGGTGGGTGATAGGAACAAGGAGAACTTGCAGATAGACAGGTCCCCATTCATGTAGGGTCTTGTAGGTAAGGAACCTTACTTTGAAGACAATCCTTCACCTGACCAGCAGCTAGTGCAGTTCGCAGAGGACCAGGGTGATATGTTCACATCTTCTTACCCCTGTTAACAGTCTTGCTGCCACATTCTGCACCAGCTGCAGCCTGTGGAGGTTGCTTCCAGATAGCCCTAGGTACAGGGTATTACAGTAGTCCAACCTGGTTGTGATAAAAACATGCACCAGCATGGTCAGGTCCTCAGGTGGGGTCAGGGATCAGATTCAGACAATGTTCCAGAGATTAAAAGAAGCTGTTCTTCACCACAGCTGAGACCTGGGCATCCAGAGTCAAGCTGGCATCCAGGATCACACCCAAATCCTTCACCTGTCTAGAAGGGAAAAGAGGAACCTTCCCATTGCACTAGGCCAGTAGATAACCCTCACCACCCCACCCTGATGGCCCAGATTCAGAACCAGTACCTAAGTCTTCTCTGGGTTAAGTTTGAGCCAGTTGTGTGTCATCCATGAGTGGATCTCCTTGAGGCAGCTGTTAAATACAAAGGCTGACACCTGGGTATTGGGTGCACAGGACAGGTAGAACTGGGTATCATCTGCATAGCAGTGAACAGCCAGCCTATACTGCCTGATAATATTCCCTAAAGGCAGCATGTACACCGTAAACAGCAAGGGCGACAAGACCGAACCCTGCAGAACTCCACAGCACAGAGACTTCGGGGAAGATAAGGCTAACCCCATTGTCACCGTTTGCACTCTGTCTGTCAAGTATGACCTGAACCAGTTGATGACATTACCGGACAGGCTACACCAGAACTGCAGGCAGTCAAGCAGCACCTTGTTGTCCACTGTGTCAAATGCCGCAGAGAGGTCTAGGACGATCAAGATGGTATGGGCTCTCCTATCCCTCACCATCAGAAGATCATTCAGCACCATCTCCAGGGCAGTCTCTGTACTATGCCCCACCCAAAACCCAGACTGGAAAGATTCATAGGTAGAGAAAGAGGAAAGATGTCTCTCAATCTGAATGGCCACCCCTTTCTCAATGAAGTTCCCTAAAAATGGGAGGTTAAAGACCAGCCTGTGATTGCTGAGGCAGTCTGGGTCCAATGAGGATTTCTTCAAAAGAGGCCTAATCAAAGCCTTCTTCAAAGCCAATGTGAAAACCCCACTCCTCAAGGAACTCCAGACTACCTCAGCAATCACAGTTCCTATCATGTCCAAACAATAAACTAAAAGTCGAGTCGGACCTGAGTCCAGATCACATTGGGTTGGCCACAGCCTCAAGATTATCTCCACCACCTCCTTCACCCCAACCAGCTCAAATTCAGCCCAGACAGGAGGAGTGTTTCGGTACCCCTCAGGTTGGACTCTGTATCCCCGTTAAGAGATGCTCAAAGAGATCTCATCCCTGATGGAGGACACCTTGTCAGCAAAAAACAGAGCCAGCTTTGCCAATGCCAGCCACAACTACTCCTTTACATCCCACACTTATCCCACTGCCACACACACACCCTGCTGCATCTTCTGCACTTAGTGATCTTTCCCATATCTAGTCTGTATTCTCCTCCTGACTGTGCAAGAGCCACAACTACCCCTTTTAATTTCTGTAATAAAATCCCACCCTCACATAGCTCCGCCTACACTCACACACACAAACCCTGCAGATCTGCTGCCCTTCCTTGTCTTGGTAATCTTTTTTCATTTCCCCACAGTAGCCTGAATCCTAACTTTGCCATTACCAGCCACAGATACACCCCACATCACATACAACAAATTCCACCAGCACACACCTGTGTACCCCATCAAATTTTAAAATTTAAACACCCTTTCCCAGAGCTGAACCTTGACTTGCTACTGCCACTGAGACAGTTATAATTATAACTAAGTCTGCTATGGCTACTATGCCACTGCCAGTATGTCATAACTGAAGTCAGACAGTGTCACTTATAATTAAATTATCACGCAGCACAAAACACTTGTTGCACTCTGGTACATACCCTTTTGATAAGGATTTTTTTTGAGATGGGGCTGGTGATGGTGATAGACCTGACAGGTGGGCAGATGGACGGATGATCAAGTGGCCTGCTGTGGCAGTTTGGTACAAGTGGTGTTGATGGAAATAGGTCCTGAGCCCTGCCTGCAGATGGACAACTTGCCTTTTTTCCTACAACAACTATTCTGGCCCCCGATTCCTTTGGGGTTCACAATGGCTACTGTAGAGGGCCACGAAAACATGCATGGGTGTAGCAAGCTATCTATAAATTGTACATCAACTGGCCAATCTGTTGCCCCCTCAAACAAATTTCATCAATTCCTATAGCGATTCTTAGCTGTACCATGTAGCGGAGCATAAGTAGTATAATTTGTATACGACATGTTACAAAATTACATATTTAATAATAAACCGACAAATAAAATGATGTTTTCTGACTTTTATTTGCACAGCACATGTTACAGGTATAGAACAAAATAGTAATATTAAATACATGCTGAAAATAGAAAATTGAGTTACACTCGATGTTTCAACCATAGGTCTTCTTCAAGAATTATCTACCCTTACAGAAATATAGGTGTGCTGTGTACATGCAGAATGCATGCCACATGCTTAATTGTGCAGTGTTTGCATGCAGTTCACATACACAAAGTGATCCTAAATGAACCAGGTCTAGAAAGCAAATCAGGTTCGTGGGCTGCAAACTTGATATGTGTGCAGCAGGTAAACTGGTGTGAACATCTAAAGATTTCATCAGGTTTGCGTGTTGCACGCTTGACATAAGTGCAGCAGTTAAGTTGGTGTGAACATCATTTAAATATTCACATCAGGTTCACATGTTGCTTGCTTGCCGTGTGTGCAGGAGCTAAGCTGGTACAAATCTCATCTAAAAAAAACACATCAGTTTCTATTTCGCATACTACTGCTAGCGATTAGAGTGATTAAAATACATTTTATTTGGATTCCCATAAAATTAGGTAAACTCATTAATTCTGATCCTTTTGCAAGTTCTCTAACGGCTTTTGATTTTCGTCATTAAATCATCAATAGTTTGTAAAGTATTGCTTGCTTACTGCATTAAAAGCATAGGATATAGCCAGTCAACATCCTCCAATCCAGATGTATTAAGAGGGACCTCTGTGTTCTGAAGCCTATCCTTTTTGTTTTGGACCTTGTAAATCCTTTATGCATATTTAGTGCTACAAATGTGTTTCTCCATGACTGTTTCATCTCACTTACTTTTACTTTGTCATTCTGTATTAAGCATATACACTATGGCCATGCTCAGCACTCTTTGTGCTGAGTAGGGTCTTGGAAGCATGCACCATACTTCACATTTTGTCACTGAAATGAGGGACATGGACACTCAGAATGAGGGACACTAGCCACATAATGATCAGGACACATCATGAAACATGGAGATACAGTACCTCAGAAAACAGCGGAAACCATTGCATTAGCACCTGAGAATACATTTCTACCATTAAGCAGTGGTGCTATTTAGGTAGGGCAGATTCAGTCCCCTCCCCCCCCCCATATTTGTGCCTAGGTTGTTCCTATGGTGTGGCAATAATGGCATTCAGTTTGGATTTCATCTTTTGCACAACAAGTGCCCACCTGGCCTGTGTGTGTTCATGCTGCAGGTACTCTCTGGACTAAATGGTGTCTGTATTCTGTTGTCCACTCTCTCCACCTATTAGCAGCAGCACAATCACATGTGATGTGGATGAGTTCCAGCCAAGAAAAAGCACACAAATCTTGCAAGTGCGACACTATCTTTCCCGGCACAGAGTAGACATACTACACACTACAGCTTGGAGGAGTCAGTGAACACTGAACTCTAAATAGCAGTGTTGTGGCAGCATACTTTTGTTGGTCTACTCTTAGTGAGTCTTCATCTCCTCTGGTGGTTTAAGAGGCAGGGGGGTGAGACAGAAGCTACCTCAAGACTAGGCTACCTGCTTTCTCTACTAGACACGCCATGCAAAAAATAAAAACAGTGCAGACCCCCAGCGGCAACAAGCTAGGCTTAGCAGCAGTGGTGACAGTGGTATGGGTGGCCTTCATAGGCCTTGATCTGTGCAGTGTGCCAGCAGCCACATCAGCAACCAAGCAAGAAGCAAGCAACCCAGGTTGGGTGGGTTCAGTTGGTGACGTGACTTGGTTGTGGACCATGTTGGGGATCTGTGATTGTCAGTTCTAGCGTCCAGCATCTGGCAGAAGGAGGGAGGGGGAGTAAACTGAAAACTGGGCTGGTGGCACACCGTGTCAGGCTGCAGGTTCTGGCCAAATGGCCGGGTAAGTAAATTAAATATTTTTTTTACAGGGGGACTGGAGAAGGAGGAAGGACTGAAATATTGATTTGTTTTTCATGTTTCTTCACCTTCGGGTGGCTTCATGACCCATAGAGGATGGGTATTGAATGGAATGGAGTTGCAGAGAAAAATTGGAACAAAGATTTTTTTAAGGGGGAGGTAGAACTTCAGTCAGAAAAAAAATTGGATAATAACTGGGTGGGTTTAAGCCCAAATCTATTGCACTGCTCTGGGGTATATACAGATGAATCTTATACATTTACATTTTTCCTGATTTGCATATCACTTTTCAGTCAAAACAATTAAGTTGTGCCTTTTAGAGATGTTACAGACATTCTAGAGTTGTCCCTTGCATTCGCAGACAGTCAAGCAGTATGGTATGCACAGACTATTAGAGACCCACTATAGTCAAGCTTATCCCCCCACCCTTGAAGCTGACCTCCACATCCCCACACTCAGGCACATTATGACAAAGAGTAAAGCAGAGTGCAGGAGTGTGCACCATTGAAATGAATGGGGGTATTTGTATTACTATTTTATACATTACTGATGGAGAGTTGGAGATTAATGGAGGCCACCGCTTGACTAACAAGGTCCTTGTTAGTAGAACAGTGGCCTTCATTAATCTCCAACTCAGCATCATAACATATAAAATAGTAATAAAAAATAACTACATTCATTTTAAGGGGGTACACCCCTGCACTCTTACCTATGGACATACTTTCTTAAAGACCTCTGGCTCCATAGTACTCAAGTAAGAGACTTTTTACTTATATCCATACTTGGTTGGTTTCCTGTAGCAGAAAGGCTGTACCCACTACAGTGTGTGTGTGTGCATGGGGGATGGGGGAACTGGCCATGTGGGTGTGTGTCAAGTTATTGCTACTTTGGTGTTTGCACCTCAAAGTCTGTTTGTGTGGAAGCATTCAAAACTATGGAGAGAAAATAGTAGGAGTACAGGCCAGACAGAAGTAATTACCGTAAGTGGTTTTGTGGATAAGTTTGTATATTGGGTTTGGGAAAAACCACATGTGTTTCTAATGGTATGTGTGCTACAGTTCAACTGTGAAACTGAGATAAATAAGAGAAGCAAAAGAAAACTAAAAAGCATAACAGTGGCTACAAGCATGCCGCATGCATGCAGATGTAGTCAGATACAGTATGTATTGAAGTACAAGTGAGCCATACATGTGCAGATAGTATGGCTTGTTGGTTAAAGGCACTGAACTGCAAGCCAGGAGACTTGGAAGCATGAAGACCTGGGTTTGAATCTCATCAACCCTCACTTGTGTATAGTTTGATGCTGAGCAAGTCACTTAACTTTTACGTGTGCAGTGATCAGTGACCACTTGCTTTTTGCATGCATGCCACATTCATGCAGTCTTTTCCAATTTAACATAAAAATCATGGTTTACACACGTGCTTGCTGCGTGCATGCCATATGCTTGCAATCAGTTCTAATTTAACATTTAAATCATACTTGCAGCACGCATATCATTTGGGTAGTTTTATGTGTGCAGCATGAAAACATTTCATATTATTATTTCTGTAAGGGTAAAGGAGAAAAAAGCAGGTTAGAGAAATAAGAGAAATATATGTGAGGAAAGAAAATAGGGGAGGCTGTAAGAGAAATATAGAATAATACATGGGGAGGTGTGTTTAAAGATATATTACACACACCTGAGGTGTTGGATGCCACAAAAATCCTGACAGTGAAGCTAAAGTAGTTAATTTAAACATCCAACTCTGAGGGTGTGTGTAAAATCTCAAGTTAAACACACCACCCCATGTTTTATTTTATATAATTGCTGGGGAGCATTATTTCACCACAGCAATTATATAAAATAAAACCACATCCCTGTGCAGCCACCATTTCAGGGTTTCAGTGCAGTCCGTTGTCAGAGCTTCACTGTGGAAACATTTTGTTTCTCCCTTTTTTCTTAGTTTTTTTACAGCTTTTTTACATCTTAGACATAATAGTAGACATAGGCCAGTTATTTACTTTTTTTTTAAGTTAACTTACCACCCAGTGCCAGTCACAGTGAAGTGCGCTGGCCTGTGGCACTACAGAAAGGCAGAGAGGGAAAGAAGAGCTGTGGCTGGCACATGTGTTAACCAAGGGAAAGCTTGTGCATGTTCACCGATATAACCCACAGGTTATAATGGCAAATTATAACCCAGTTTCCCTTATGGAAAAAACACTAGCCAGTTATTATAAAGTGACAATAGTTAAGGTAAGAACAGAATCTAGAAAATGAAAAAATGATGATCAGTATGAAAAGGCAGAGTAGAAGTGAATGGACTGAGTAGTCCTTAAGTGGGGACTAATTACCAGAACCTAGTAAGAAGGCTGAAAGGTGAAAGCTATGTGTGCACACTCATTTTCGTTTTCTACAGATTAAACAAATACTCAAATTGGAGGGGCCAGTGATTTACACTGGATCTGCAACAATTGGTACAAGGACATCCAGTGGAAGGACACCTCATCAGAGCCATTCAGCCTAACAACATTTTCTGTAATTAGACAACTGGCAAAAACAACCCTGACACCCAAAGGCAGTGAGACTGTAACCATGTAGAAAGCTGTGATGTGATAAATGAAGGTATCATGTAGTCGTAGCCACTGTGTTAGAGCAAAGATCTCAAAGGATAAACCAGTATTAGGTCAAAATTCCTAGGCTAAATATTACAAGGCTGCATGTCTTTGCTCCAGTTGTTGTGCCACAGGTTTACACCACCCGGTACTTTTGGCAGCTCATAATACCTAGACACTGCGACTACTCAAACCTGAATATCAGCAAGGCTACCAAAAATGGCACCTCACAGCCATGAAATGTTGCTAAACTTATTGCAAAAACAAATGGTAGGCAACTTGCATTCAATGTGCAAGGTAAAGATGCTGGGTGCTCATGCAGTGCTTGTCAGAAGGCAATTGTATTTAGCCTGATGTAATAAACTGAGCATGCAGTCATTTGAGCAGCCTTTGTTTACACAGAAACCTGACTATCAAAAGATACCTGCACAATCTCTGGATTTTTGTGATGTCATAAACCTCTTGAGCTTTGCTGTTGAGGTTTTATGAAGTCACAGGAGCCCCTTGATGGATTACAGCAGCCGTAACAGATGGATGCCCATCTGTTATTCTTTTTATATTACTATTTATATTACAGTAACTAGTGACTTTTAGGGAAAAGTAATGTCATTATAGTTACTTATTACTTTATTTTTAAAAGTAATCAATTACTATTACTAGTTACCTAGAAAAGTAATCAGATTGCCGTTACTAGTTACAAGTAACTGGTTACTACCCAGCACTGACTAGAGATCTGGAACTTAGCACACACACCTGTTTAGCACAGGATCTCAAATTCTGCATTGTTTTTCTTTTTTTTTGGACTTTTGGATGAGTGGTTTTAAAACGAGAAAGAAATGACTGAAAAAATAAATGTTGTAGACCTTTAACAGAAGCATACTTATAATTGTGCATAAGTTTTGCTGGTGGAAGTTACATTTTATTCAGCACTAATTCGTAGTCATTCATAGACATGTTCCCAAGTTACGTCTCTCCAAATCTTCTCCCATTGTTTAAGGGTATTAATTATAAGCACTGTTTTGTAACCATTTAACTGTTAACCTAGCAAAATGTTCTTCCTTTTATTACAAAGCTAGAAGGGTGGATGAGTAGTTGGCTACACAAATAATGTAATTTCTGCTCTCTGAGTGTCTAGTAGGGGAGAACGAATATTGGGAGGTCCATACCTGAACTCCCTAGAAGCTAATTGTCTTACCTCCTGGATGAGCTCCATCACCAGCTGGAATCAGTGTGTGGAATTCTGGTGGTTGCACATAAACCACTGTCTCCCACATGCTGGCACAAAATGCTACCTCACCCCAGCAATGGCCATGGCTACAATTTGCTGTAAAAGACAATCAAGTCAGCATTTCTCTTTTGAATCACAGAACACAATGGATGGGAATTGGAAATGTTACTAATATATGTGCAAAAAAAGTATTATTAACTCATGTATAATCAATAAATTCATTAATGTTTAATTGCATACAATTACTGTAGCAATTAGAGGGAACTGAATGTTTCTTCAAAATCTTTCAAACTCACCTGGCAAGCACTGCTTTGGAAGCCTGTGCATTTAGTTTAATTAAATTTTTTTTTTTTTTGCTCCTGTCTAGCTCCTGGCCAGCCACTTCTTCAGACCACCTAGGCCCCGCTGGCACCCTGCCCCAATACCAGCCACCACCACCCCACATTGCAGCCCCCCAGGGTAACCCAGTGTAACCCTTCATCGGATGGGTCCCCCTCCTCAAAGGGAGAAAGGTGCTAGTGGGGGTCGATCAGCACACTCATTCTTGTCCCAGGTGCTGCTGATGTGGTCCTGAGCTGTCTCAGGTCTTCTGTGGCAGTGGGAGCTGGTGATTGTCATCTGGTTGACCATGGAGTATTCTTTCCAGTTTTCTCCCCAGGGGTGTGGCATGCTACTAATGCATTCATCATGCACCTCTATTCAGCAGGACCCAATGTGTTGCTGTTCCCCAGGCCTCCAGCACAAGTAAGCAAGTGCTGAGTCATCTCTCCACCCTCCCCCCGAGAGAAAAGCCAAGCAGTCATCAGACACTCAAGCCTTCTCCCCCAGGCCAGCCCTATGGTGTCCCGGTCCATTCCCGAACCTGGGTTGCTAGCATTGCAAGCAGAAATCCAATCACTGTGTCATCGGGCTGGCATGAGTTTAGTTTTAAATCAGAGCTCCAACTATCTTCTTAGTAGTAATACAGTACTTTGGGTATGTTAATGCTGTAATACCAAACACTGCCCTCTGGAAGTGGCATGTTAGCTGCTATTATGGCACTCAACTGACTCAAAGATCTCTTTTCTAAAACAAAAAAAAACACACACAAACAAACCTTTTTAGCTTAACAGAGTAGTTGACAGTTGTGATGATGATCTGCTTTACTTTACAAGAATACCCTACTATTTGAATCAGGGAAGCAACTCCTTCACTTACTGTTTTGGCAGTTGGGGAATTTAGTATTTCAGGTGACATATCAAAAAAAAACAGATTACAGTGTGAGCTTTCTGCTGCACTGTTGCACCAGGGATCCAAACATTGTTGGGACCATGGACATGATATGCATGCCAAATGGATTAAGTACATGTGCACTTATGCAGTGAGTATATGGCTGGGGTAATCTGAGTTGTAAAATTCATGAAAAAAACAGTCCAGTTTCCAAAACTGAACTCTGTACAGATAGTCTGTTCTGCAGATCCCTTTTTGGGAACTTAGCCTTTTTAATTTTGGGTTAAACTCTTTATCCTAGATTTCTCCTAAAGCTGTATTTGGAGAGACATACACACCCCTAAGACATATCACAATAAAACAGTTTATCTGTGAACTTTGCCATTTTCCAAGAACATCACAAGACACACAATATGCCAATATAGAATAATAAATTATGGAACTTCTGGAAACTTCATTTAATTAATAATATTGTACTTAAACCAGCAAACTAAGTGCAAAAAAATTAAGAAAGTTTGAAAACATGTGAAAATGTGATCCTGGCAAGAAAACAAAGTTCATTGGAATCCATGTCTCCTATGCATACACATTGAATCTGATTACAGTTCTGAAATCCGGAACGTAAGTTAGTGACAAACTAAGTATGAGGGGTGTGTAGTAGGTATGATGAGAGATTTGGGCTAGTTAGATTTTGCCCAGGCTAAATGGCAGAGGCATAATTCAATTTTGCTAGTTCAACTGAATTCCAGACCACTTAAAAAACTAAAAGCAATTGGCAGCTGGCCCTTTAAGTTGCTAGGACTCTGCTTGGGAGCACCTATGTGTTCTGGAAAGTCCAGAAAACAGCCTGGGCAGCATTGCTGAAAAATGATGGCACCAGCAGGGAAGGCCTCCTGAGCAACATTGATGGGAGAATCAAAGGTTGCTGAAAAGGGCACTTGCTGGATCTGGGGTAAAAGATGTGAAAATGGATTAGTTGTAGACAATATAGAAGGGAAGCAATATATTGTATTGAAGATTGAGGAGACAAGAGACAAAACCTGAGACTGAATGTAGGATTTTGAGCTGAGGGTTTGGGAGAACATAGACTAAATCAGAGAATGAGGAACAGAGTAAGGTTTCAGGGAGCTACAGTTGGAGGTTGTCAGAGGTATAAAGAAATGATGGAGACATATTGGGAAAGGAAGGAAGGAAGGAAGGAGGAAGGAAGGAAATGAAATGATAGAAACAGAATGAAAAGAGTTTGACAGATCGTTTACATTGCATAAGAATGTGTATTTATCTTTTCAGTGCAGCACATAGGATTTCTGGTAGCTTCATAGCTACCATGCCCCCTTTACAATGCAAAAATTTAAGCTTTCAAAACAGAAAGTAAACTGAAACTTTAAAGTTAAATTGAGGTTCAGAAACAAAAACATGCAAGTGGCAGCAATTTTTTATTTCAAAATAACTTTACACAAAATTAAATTGTCATCCTACTCTGTGAATGACAATAGAACTTCTCCCTGCCTTTTGGAATAAAGCAACACTTTATGCATCATTCTGTTTTGCCTGTTTATGCATTTCCTTTTAGCTTGTTGATAGTGTACAGCTGTGAACTGCTAATGCTAATGCTGATATAATCTTATTCTGCCATCTAGCCTCCTGTTGCTTGCACGCATGCATGCATGCATGCACATGGCTAATATACACTTTGCTGAATTCTTCTCATGTAAATGTCCCTAGTGGTACTCACCAACACCCTAGGAAACCTGTGCATTCACTGTGTAAAGGCAAATAAATTTCATGTTAGTAGACAGAGACCATGATCTGAAGAACTGCAACATGTGGCATTTCTTTATAAAACAACATTCGTTATCATAAAGCTTTCATTTTATAAGATTACAGACACTGTAATATATGTACAGCATTAAATATACTGTCAAGCATTATAAAGAGTGTTCAAAGTACATTAGGTAACTATCATTACAATATATAGTGCACAGAAATCATAAGAGTTACTCAGAAAACATAGTAATGGATTAACTCTCACAACCAAGTTGTTGCCATAGGCCTTGTCCCTCTTACTCTCTGGAGGGGTTCAAGTCATAGTGGTTAGCTCAGGTTGTGTGACAAATTACTGCAGGAAAGTCCTTAGCACTGACAGGGAGGGGGAGTTGGCTGGTGGAAAGGGAGGTGCACTAAATAGGTGGGAGTGGAGATATGGAGTCCATTTTATCAGAAACTCTTGCTCCTTGTGAATGGGCAGACA
Organism: Neoceratodus forsteri; assembly: GCA_016271365.2. Lineage (NCBI taxonomy): Eukaryota > Metazoa > Chordata > Ceratodontiformes > Ceratodontidae > Neoceratodus > Neoceratodus forsteri. The sequence goes on along the minus strand of CM028136.1, from coordinate 355,977,466 downwards.
GCTGAGATGCTCAAAGCTCACCAGCTACACTAATGCCATCTGGCAACTTAAGAGGGAGGGCACTTATGGATGGTACTACAGCATTAGGATAAGATGTTTGACCTTATAATAGGTGCCAGAACCCATCCATTCAATCTGAGGAGTCAGACGGAAGTGACTAATGGGAAGGATCACAGGAGATAAGTGGTTGTTTCTGGAGGGGTAGTTGGTAGGGTGCTGCTGTGTTCTTATTTTTCCTGTCCCTTCCCCTAGACAGTGTAGTTCTAATTGGGTGCTGTATGTGGGACAACTGGGTAAAAATAAAGTTCCAGGCCTCCTTACATAAAGTGAAATGTTCTCTTTGAAGTTTCTCTGTACTGGGAAATTGGACATCCCCCTGAATCTATTCAGGATTCCATAAGTGTGGAGGGCCAGGTGAAGAGAGGTGTATGATTTTGTTTTCTCCATTGCTTCTGCATACATGTCCTGGTAAAAGTTTCTGTGATGACCTCTCCAGCTTAGGGGGCCCTTCTCCTGGGCCATGCATAATAAAAGTTACTGAGTACTGTGCCTTAAAAAAGTACATGAGTAAGGGCCAGGGCTGTGTAAAAGAGGTGGTGTGGCTCAAGCAATTAGTGGTCCTGATCTGCAGTCCCATGGGTCTCTCCACCTCAGATTGTTGAGGTATGGAAGAAATTCTTGGAGAAAAGTTTTAATGCAGGGGCCTTCTATACTTCAGGGGCTTGGAGACTTTACAGATTATTCCTGTTGCTCTGTTTTTCTTGAATGGCAATTTGCTCAGTGAGTTCCTCTATTAGTTTGTCCTTTTCAGCTATGTACTGCAGCTCAGTGGTGCTGGCACATTCCTCAATAGATTGGAGCTCCTACTGGACCAAGCTGTGGTTCATTTTCAGAGCCATCAGATCTGCAGTGACACTTCCTGGCAAACTGGCTTTGTATTCCAATGTCAGCTTTGCTTCTAATGAGTCCCATTACAATATTAAGACATGAGGCCACAGAGTTCATAAGGATCACTCTGTGAGTGTTAGTTAATTACCACCCAAGGACCCAACACACCGAAAGACAAGTTACACCATCAGCTTGCTGGAAGTTGGGGGATTTATCTTCTGCCTGTGGTAATTTTGCTCGGCACACATACCAGGATGAATGAGCCAAATATTGTAAGGGCTAGCTGAGAGCTAAAAAGCTAGGTGGACAACATATAGGTGGCTTATCCACATATGGCATTAGTGTTGGAGTACTATCTTTAGTATGTTTTTTTTAAGATTTACGATATTGGAAAAAAGCAGCTCAGGTTGATTATCGAAATGTTCCCTTCGGCAAAACATACTTGTCACATTTTGCAGTTTTCTGGATATCCAGTCTGAACTTGTCTGTTTGCAGCAAAGAAACAGCAGTGTCTGTTCTACAGTGATTTGGGAAGCAGCTGTGCATAATGATACAGTTCTCTGCACGTAGTTCAGTTATGAAAGCAATAAAATAGTGCTATGTGAGATCGAACTACATCTCTTTTGCTGTTCTGTCAATTCATCAAGACACTTGTGTATACAGAAGACTGAGATCATGTCCCCAATCTAACTCCATTTAATCAGAATAAGAACGGCAAGTGTCTTCAGACTTTCTTCATAGCTGTTGTCCCCCCATACCCTTGATCATTGTGGTGGCCCAGCACTGCACCTTCTTAACTGCATCAAGGTTCTTTTCTATTGTGGAGCCCAGAACTGCATGTGGTACTCCAGATAAGATCTGCCCAGTGCCTTATAAAGTTTTACAGTTACTACCCCTACCCTGCTAGTTACCTCCTACCACATGTTTGATGCACCTCAGAATTCTGGTGGCCCCCGTGACAGCAGTCATAGTACAGGTGTACTATTCCCATTGATTTGTCATGGTTCACAGTGTCAAAGGCCTTGCCAAAGTCCAGATAGGTTTGGTTTATAGCCCTGTACCTGTCCACCTCCCAGGTCTCTCCCTCACAAAAGGTGGGTGGGTTTGTTTGGCATGTTCTGTCCCTTAAAATACCATGATGAGAGGGCTCAAGAGCCATAGCCTCAATCAATTGATTCATTATTCTGTCTTTCATACTGGCTTCCAGGACATCACCCTGCACTGATAGCAGGCGGATTAGCCTGTAGCTTTTCTGGTATAAACTTGCCCCCTTCTTGAGATGGTAACCTCATTGGCCATTTTCTAGTCCTTAGGCACCACACCTTTCTAGATGGACTCATGAAAGTAATTACCTGCAGCCCAGCCAATAGTTTTCCTAGTTCCTCTGTGAACATGGTTTGTATCCCTGTCTCCCCTTGGAATTTATAGCACCTAATTTGATATACACCAGATAGTTAGCAACCAGGGTGGGTGTGATGTCCACAGACTGCGGGCTACTCCTGATGACATGTGCCCTTGCAATGCGTACCCTTCCCCCCCCCCGATGCATTTTGGTGAAAACCAAAGCAAAGTAATCATTCAACATTTCGCTCATTGCTTCTGCCACTCTCACACATTCCTACCCTTTCTCTTGTTTTCTGGTGGTGATTCCTCTTCATCACTTGCATTTATCTGCTTTAAGAAGGTGTTGGTGCTGTCTATAGCTCCTATTGTTATGCTGACATTGCCCCTCCTTGGCTATCTTAATTCTAGTCTTGTAATCCCTCAGGGCCACTCTGTAGGGCTAGAGACAACCCATTTATTTCCTGTAGTCATAGACTATTTTTGTCTTTGGCCAGAGGCTTGGATCCCTGTTCAGCTGGGGGAGGGTCAGGTAATTGTCTTTTTCTGTTATTTTGTGCAGAGGTGTTAAGTCTTCTTGGCTGCTTTGAGCACCTTCTTCAGTGAACCCCACATGTGCTTTGAATTTCCTGCCTCATGTAGCTGCTCCAGATCATTGACTAAGAGGTCCTTTTGTCTTGGCAAAGTCTGCTTTCTGAAGTTCCAAATGTGAAAATTATAAATGACAAAAAGGACAAACTGCCACATAAATTGCCTTGTTCCTTACAGTAAAATTGCTGCAGAAGTTTTCAGTATTGCATTGCACCCTGTATCTTTACTGCAAGGTATCACCAAAGTTTATTGTGAATATTTGTCTGTAGCTTACTACCTCTACAGCACAGAGACAACCACTAAAATGATTGGGAAGCACCAAGTTTGGTCTACAGTGCCAATGCTGACCTCCCCCCACAGCAACTGCACAATACCAATGTTTAGGATTCCAACTCCACGTTGGAGTTGGTCGGGGGAGGGGGCGGAACACTGGGGGAAGGCGAAACATGGAAAAAGGACCATTACCCCAAATGTTGCTGTAATGATCTTTTTTTCCTTTTTCTCCATTTGGGTGTCAACCAAAAGGGGTGCACTGAAATTATTGAAGTATAGGGGGGACTTAGCAAGTGATTATGCAAGGCATAAGGGGAAACATGACTCACATAGCAGTTCTGTGGCATCTGGGTACAGATTTTACCAGTACCTTACAATGCATTGTCCAAGTGAAACCTAAAACTTTATTAATCTACTTTGGGCTTCTGGTTTTACTTTTTATGGCTGCAGTAGGTGGAGCCTGCAGACGTTTTGCATGTACAAAAGGAGTGATGTCATGTTTTCTGTCCGTGGAACTGACTGAAGGTGTAAATAGTCTCTTCCACCTTACCCTCCTCCAAGCAATGTTTTCCTCCCTCAAATAAATACGCTTTCATGTTAGTCAATGAGAGTAGGGTACTATCTTCTTTCTTAAATGGTTGGTACAAGAACTGGAACCTGAAGTGTGGGAGGCAGCATTAGTTTTTTTTTTTTTTGCATATGATCCACCCCACCTCCATCCAAGAAGCTCCGAAAGATCCCCCCCAACTTTTTTTTGATTCATGTGGGAGGGGCATGAGGTGCCTCTATCATGCTGTAACAAGAGACACTAGTTTGTGACCTGTACCAAGCAACAGAACAAGGCTGTGAAGTTGTGGAGCCCCTGCATTTTATTAAGGACTAGGAGAACAGAAGATACTTAATTCCTTTATTAAGGACTAGGAGAACAGAAGATATGTAGTGACTTCAATTTGACTTAAAAAACCTTTGGAACAAATGATTATCAGAGCCACCTGGGGCCTCAGAAGGAGACGGCAAGTGAAACCAAATCTCCCAAGGAAAACATAGACACAACATTAGAATTTACAGTAAGAGCCACATGTTTTCCTTAAACATTTATATACTAAAAACATAAAGTTTAGCTTTTGGGATTAACAATATTTGCTTACCATATTCAATATATAGTTCATATATAATTTGTCTTTTTAATAGTGTCAAAACTTTGAAAGAACTGGTGTTAGTAATGCATTTATAAATACATTTTTGTATTGTCTTTACAGTTAAACATGCAGTCCCATGTCAGGGCACGTTTTTGGAGGGAAGGGGTTCAAATTATTCTAATCCTGGGCACAGTATGTGATGAAAACAGACTTTGATGATATAGTGTGTTTTTTCTTTTAAGTTTGAGAAGTATGTATTAGAAAACATCAAACAAGAAAACAATTGGTGATTTTAAAAGCTATTCTGATCAGACCTGACATTAAAATAATCTCAATTGTTTTTTTTATTTCATTTTATCAGGGACATTAGCAGCGGGATGTTAACATTTTTTCCCAGGAACCTGTTGTTCAGTTTTTTTTATTGCATCTTGTCCAAGGCAATCTTCCCAGAGTGCAGTTTGTCAGGGCACATTTTTGGGGGTAGGGGGTTAAATTATTTTAAAGATAAAGTATTGGTTTAGTAATGCATTTAGAAATCCATTTTTTAATTGTCTTTACAGTTAAACATGCAGTTTCATGTCAGGGCACATTTTTGGGGGAGGGGTTTCAAATTATTTTAATCCTGGGCACAGTACTTGGTAAATACAGGCTTTGATGATAAAGTGTGTTTTTTATTTTAAGTTTGAGAAGTATGTATTTGAAAATATTGAACAAGAAAACAATTAGTGATTTTAAAAGCTATTCTGATCAGCCCTGACATTTAAAAAAATCTCAACTTTATTTTTTATTTCATTTTATCAGGGACACTAGAAACAGGATGCTAACATTTACTCCCAGCAACCTGTTATTCAGTTTTTTTATTGCATCTTGTCCCAGGAAATCTTCCCAGAGTGCAGTTTGTCAAGGCACATTTTTGGGGGGAGGGGTTCAAATTATTTTAATCATGAAGCATTGGTTTTAGTAATGCATTTAGAAATATGTTTTTTAATTGTCTTTACAGTTAAACATGCAGTTTCATGTCAGGGTACATTTTTGGGGGAGGGGGTTCAAATTATTTTAATCCTGGGCACAGTATTCGGTAAACACAGACTTTGATGATAAAGTGTGTTTTTTATTTTTTATTGTTGGAGAAATAGAGAACTCCCTGTTGTGGTGGTGCCAAGTTCAAAATTAGAAATGCTGCTATGACACACAATGGGACAGCACACATCTCATTTCAATGGAGTAAGCAGACCTCCTTCATTTTCCATTTATGTGGGTTCAGTGATTACAGTTGGCACATCTTTTTTATTTATTTATTCATTTCTGATCTCGGATTTAACCATTTGAGCTCAGAGCTCTTTACATAGGTTCCACGTTAGTAAATTTAGAACAAGTAGGTGATTATACAGAGGATTGAGACAAACAAGGCAAAATAATTAGAATGAGAACATTTAGGTACATTTGGTCTTTAAACAAAGGAATGCAAAAAATACAGCAAAAACTAAAACTGGAATAGGTAAACACAGTCAGATACATACAGGAACAGACTAAATAATTGTGCCCAACAGGGAGCCTGTTAGTTGTCAGCAACACAAGGGGGTTAGTGCATAGAAGTGCTGGAGATACTAGTGTTAAGACAGCTCTTTATTGAAAATATAGGTGTCTCAATGCAAGATGATAAAGAGCAGCTAGAAAAAATAACATTCATGTAGAATTCTTACATATTTGTTTAAGACAACAGCTCAGCGTCCAGCTGTTAAAATTCCCAACTGATGTTTTACACTTTGCACATCTTCAAAGTACTGTGCAGCAATTTGTTAGCTATAATTTAAGTTCTGCCAGTGTGTATAATAACCTAGCAATGGCCTTCCATTGATCTAGTTCTTAATTACATGCCTACATTGCTTTGGCATACAATTGCTAGGTAACCATAACGTCACCTTTTACACAGTCATTCTTTAGCTCCTAAATGGCAAAAAGTCCATTATACACACTTAAAACAGGCATTTAAAATATGTTCTTTTCAGGCTAGAACACGAGACAAGATCAACTTGAATTTTGCAATCCCAAACAACTCCCCCCCCCCCCAAATTGTTGTATCTCTGCATGTCTCTTTGGTAGAATGACTGATCTGCGTGTTTTTTCGTTTGTGTTTTTTTTTTTTATAACAGCCTACTGTCTAGCCAGCGAGGAGCACACCTGCTCCGCGGGACACTAACACATTTCAAATCACTGTCTGTCATAATTTACATTAGTCCGGTCAGAAGAAAGGTGCTACTTCTTTTTATCATTAAATAAAAAAAAAAAGAGGAAAGGCCTAATATCTTGAAACAGATTTAAGAAAAATTATTCTGCACTTACTTTGAGACACATTTTTTCAGCTCTCCTCTTCATAATCAGAGCTGCTGATGCCACAGTGAAAACTTTGAAAAAAACTAATAACTTGGTACAACTCAGCTTACATTTTAAATATAATCTGTAGATTTCTCCTGCCTATCTTTTATTACAGAGGAAATGTGGATGAATATATGATCGTTATCTGTTAGAGTTCATCTGCCTCTGTAGCTTACTCCCTACTTCAAGTCATAATGTTATGTTGTGGCATCACATGCTGCTGTCATGGGAGTAACTGTGATGTCACAAGCCATGCATTATGACCTCAGGTAGGGAGAAAGCACCAGGAATACATGAACACTTCAGGAGCAGTGGTCCTCTTTTCATGCAAATAGCCTCAGTAAAAAAATAATGGGGGGAAAAATACAGAACTAATGTAAAATATAAACTGATCTGTGTCTAAATATTATGTTTTCTTTCACTTATCCTGAAGGTGTCAGATGCTATTTAAGACTAGCACTCTGCTTGGGGGAGGGTGCTCATTGCAGCAAGGTGGCAACATGTGTGTTACATTTGTGTTTCAATACTAAACTGTAACACAATTGCTTTCATTGTTTTTCCAGTACTATAACTGTTTTAAGAGATTCCAATACATGCTTAAACCCATAGGCGATTACTGACAGCAAAATAGTGCTGCTTGAAAAGCTTTTCAACCCAAATTAGTGAACATGACTGTGACTCTAGGGGCAGTTGCCTCTCCAAAGACTGTCATGACTATAACTTCTCCCTCTGTCTGTCTGTCTATCTGTATGTCTATCTATGTAATTATCTATATTTCTATCAATTGCATCTATTCCTATTTTTACCTACTGTATATGTAAAATAAACCTGCATATCGCCTTTGCCTGCACTCTGAACACATGCTTATGATACAGTGCATATTTGTACTCCACTCCTGTATAGGCCTCATACTGTCCTGATAGTCCCATTATCACAGGCATAACTACCTTAACCTTGTCAACAGCAACATAGAAACATACAAGATGATGATGGCAGATAAGGACCGCAAGGCCCATCCAGTCTGCCCATTTCTTTTTCTACCTTATGGATGTGCCATCGGCCTTTGCTCTGTCAATGGCCTATCTATTCATACTCATTTGTATTGCTCCCTTATGCCTATCCCATGCCTGTTTGAAGCCCTGCACTGTATTCATATCCCCCACTTCCTGAGGTAGGCCATTTCAATGCATTCACCACCCTTTCTGTGAAAAAGAACTTCCTCACATTACCCCTTAATCGGCCTCCCTCTAATCTCATGCTGTGTCCTATTGTCCTGCTATTTTACTTATATTGAAACATGTTAGACTCTTTCACCTTGCTAATGCCCTTAAGGTGTTTGAATGTTTCGATCATATCACCTCTCTCCTCCTTTGCTGTAGGGTATACATATTGAGCTCCATTAATCTATCCTCATATGTTTTCTGATGCAGTCCCTGCACCATTTTGGTTGCCGTTCTCTGGACTGCCTTAATTTGGTTAATGTCCTTGTGAAGGTGTGGCCTCCAGTACTGCACACAGTACTCCAGATGGGGCCTAACCAGTGTCTTGTAAAGAGGGATTATTACCTCCCTCTTCCGACTTATGATACCCCTACTAATACACCCCAACATCCCCTAGCTTTACCTACTGCTTTAGTGGCCTGCTTGGATGATTTCAGGTCGACCCTTTATAAAAGTTAGTATCACATTTTCTTTCCTAATTAAGTCCATCATTACACCTGACTGCCTGACATCAACACACTACTTAAATATAACTTACATCACCGCATGGACAACATCCCTGTTTTTCTCTATAAAAAACTGTGTAAATGATCCCAAGACTGAACATATACCAGCCATTACTTTTTCATGTATTGCCACCTATTCTACCTGTCAAACATCCTTTGAAATCTACACCTCCATACATTTTCCTAATAATGTGTCTGCCTTCCTTAGAATGCAAAATAAAACAAATCTTACCAGTTAAAAATTATTGTGTTGTTTCTCCATGTCTCCTTAACCGTTCCACACAACCTCACTAATTTCATTATGCAGCCGTTGTGAATCTGACCAGATTTTGTTTCTGTTTACAATGTGTTTTAGATTGGGCAGGTTATAGGATTTCCACAAGTATTACAAGTAACTGGAAAAAGCAATTTATTTCAAACAAAAGGACAAATAACCTTAACACTAAAGCACTACAACAAAAAAGGCACTGACAACAAAGCCATGTTTCAAAGAAATACAAAATCACACATACCCCCACAATTTAAAGCATCATGGTATATTACACAAAAACACACACACACACACACACACACACACACACACACTCACACACATCACCATGAAAATTTGGTCTGGTTCTGCTTTAAGCAGGAGTGCATGATGCCAAAGGACCTCTCACATAATCTGCAAAAGGTGACAGCTGAAGACACAGACACATGCTTCATCCTTCGCAGAACTCATCAGTGTGTCTCACCTGTATCTCACCCCAGGTGAAAATAAACCAGTTCTAATTTGGTCTTATGGATTTGGGTCACGGTGGGCCCAAAATAAGAAAGCAAGTTAAAAAGACAACCTCAGCGAAAAAGCACACTGATGAGTCCTGTGGTTTGTAACCTACTTTATTTGCTGTGAATGCATTTCTCATATTTATCTGTTGCAGAATGGCCAACAAACCCATTTTGATTATTCTGAATGTATTGGAACCTTGGACATTGAAAAGTGGATTTTGAGATCCATATACTAATTTCTTTTTAATTCTTAAACTATCCTAAGATAGCACTTGTCCTAGCACTTTGCATGCTCTGATCCTCTTTTCTTTGCTGGATGATTTGCACTTAACTGACTGTAGTAGAACCTGATCTTTCATGTTATGTGTTTTTTTATTTGCTTGAATTTGCTGTATCTGTTACTATTGACTGTGTAATATGTTGTTATTTTTTCATGAGTTGTGTTGTTGCCTGTCCTAACCAGGAACCCCATGGAAATGAACACTGGACAAAGGAATTTTCCCATTAAAGCAAAAAAGTACAAGTACATATGCTTGCCATTTCATGCCTGTACTGTATACTGCTAGCATCTGAAAAGTATGACTCTTGGATGGCTAGTGGAAGCCATTGTATCTTTTGGAAATAATGATACTGTAGCTAGAAATGCATGGGTTTCAACCTATGATGCAATGCTGTATTTCCATTAAGTTTCTGCGAGCTGGCCAGATCGGTGGTGCTGAGGGTTGAGGCACTGGATGCCACATCTCATGCCATGCTGGTGACCCATGTTTGGGAATGAAAGCAGGCCACCAGGGATCAGAAGGGAGGGAGAAGGATTGAGCATCCCAATGACTGCTCTCCTTCTCCAGGGAGGGGGGTCTTCAGCAGTGAGCACACATCTGGCACCTAGCAGAGGCTGGGGGCAGTTCACTGATGCTGCCAACATGGGATCAGAGGCAGGGCAGCCACCTGATGGGATGCACACAGGAACGTGCAGGCTACTGGGGCCAGCATCATTGCATGCTCCATCTCTGAGGGGGCTGTACACTAGAGGAGAAAAAAATACTTGGGCAGGAGGAAGAAGAGTGCCTCACAGGTTCCAACCCTGAATAGCCATGGTGCTGGCTTACTGGATGTGGTCTTTGGTGGGGTTTGGGGTGCCCCACTGGCCCTGCTGGGGGGAAGCCCTGGGGGTGTTGGTCAGCGCCAGCTGGTGGATGTCAGGGGACGGGACTGGCGGCTCCCTCCAAAGCTAAGGGGCCACAAGTATGGAGTATAAAGTGATGGCTAAAAAATTAAAAGTTTCTCTGAGCTGAATATGACAATTATTGGCACAGCTGTTGTGATTTTATGTTTATTTATCATATGACAATACACTTTCAAGAGAACTTCAAAATCTTTTTAAGTACCAAATACAGATCATATCACCTTTTCAAAAGGACTTGTAACTCAGTGATTTGGCATATTTATGTTTGTATAATTAACCATTAAAATAAGCAATATGAGGCTGGCCCATCGGTGCAGTGGTTGGATTTCCACTTGAGATGCCAGCGACCTGAGTTCGGGAACGGAACCAGGTCATCGGATGGCCGGCCATGGGAGAAGGATGGAGATTCCCATGGACTGCTCTTCTTCTCTGGGCAGAGGGTGTGGAGTATGTCCAGTGCTCGATGGACCCCTGGCAGAGGCCGGGGGTACCACGGCAGCCAGCGTCTGGATGTCCTCGGGAAGGGGCAAAAACTGGACATCAATGCACATCCTCACCCCCTGGAAAAATAAGGGGTCAAAAACTCCTGCAGCCAGTGCCTCCATGAAGCCCACCTTGCCACTCCTTCATAGCTCCCAGGCTGGCTCCCTCGACCTGACCTATGTCCGTGGCACCTTGGCCAGTGCCGCAGCCCCACCCTGAGGGCAAACCTAGGGGCAACTAGGGAGTCAAGCTAATTTGGGAGTGTGGGGTGGTGAGGTCCATGACTGGGCTGAGCCCAGCGTTGGAAGCAGGCAAAAGTAAAATAAATTGCAAAACAAAAAAAGAATAAGCAATATGACAAAAGTTATACTTTGCATAAACAGCTGCTTTTATCTAAAGAAATATCCTTCTGGGAATAGTCAGAGTACCTTAGAATAGAGCATAAATGAAAGACTGAATTTTTGCAACTAATAATCAAAATCAACAGTAACAGTTAGATGAAACAGAAAACTTTTACCTAAATACTAACAAGCAAGTAGTAATAATGTTGCATGCCTCAAAATTCTGAAAGCCTTTTTCAACCACATGGTTCAAATTACTCATACGAGACTGACACATGACCACATGCTATGGGATGGAGTATTCCAGCATTGTAGGGCATAATTCATAATTTCAGGTTTGATCATCAAATGTTACCCCTCTGATGCTATTATCAGGGTAGGATTCTCCTTCACTGGAAAACCATAAGTATTTTCCAAATTCATAGATCTTTGACAATACTTAAACTAAACCATCCCTTGTTATCTCTCATGCTGCAGTTATGCTTCCATAGTTATATAAAGTGATTCTGTTAAAAAAAAAAATACACAAACATTGCCAGTCCCTGCCATGGTGCCAGCCACTGAAATTGTCTTTTCATTAAGTCCAACTTCCTAGCCCAACAAGCTATGTGTCATTAAATCAGATTGTTACGTCATATAATAACATAGTATTTGTTTGCTGAAAAGGTTTATGGTCCATCATGTCTGCCCTTATGCTGCTTGACAGTGGCAATACTCCATTTTAAATACTGACATATCCAAGCTTAACGCCAACAATATTACCCATCTTTATACTGTCTAACCCTCAGTGTTATTCCCCCTCAGGGATATGGGTAGTGGTGGGTGTAGGAAAATGCCCATACTTATGGCTGGTGCAGGTGGTTAAAAAAGCAACTATACCCTTACAGAAATAATTATATGAAATGTTTTCATGCTGCACAAATAAGACTACCAATGTGACATGCGTGCTGCAAGCATGATTTGGATGTTAAATTGGAACCGATTGCAAGCATGTGGCATGCGTGCGGCAAGCAAGTGTGGAAAGCATGCTTTTTATGTTAAATTGGAACAGACTGCATGCATGTGGCATGCATGCAAAAACAAGTGGTCACTGATTATTGCACACATAAAAGTTAAGTAAGTTCCCCAGGATCAGACCATATACAAGTGGGTGTTGATGAGATTCAAACCCAGGTTTTCAGGTCTCCAAGTCTCCTGGTTTGCAGTTCAGTGCCTTTAACCTCTAAGCTATCCTGCCTATACACATATGGCTCCCTTGTACTTCAATACAAATCTGCATAACTCTGCAGCATGCTTGTAGCCACTTTATACATTTTAGTTTTCTTGTCCCCTCTCATCTCAGCTGCACAGCTAAACTGTAGCACACATACCAATGGAAACACATGTGGTTCTTCCCACCCCAGTACACACAGTTACCCACAAAACTACTTAATTACTTCTGTCTGGCCTGTACTCCTGCTATTTTCTCTCCATAATGTTGAACAGACTTTAAGTAGCAAACACAAAAGTAACAATAACTCGATACCCACCCACATGGCCAGTCCACCCGGATGCACACCCACTGCAATGGTGTGTCCATGCTGCTACAAACAACCCACCAAATACAGATATAAGTCAGGAGTCTCTTACCTGTTTACTAGGGAGCCAGAGGCAGGAGTCTTTAAGAGATAATATCCATGGGTCAGAGTGATAGGGCATACCCCTTGAACTGAATGGATTTTTTTTAATTTTTTTTTATATATTATGATGGTGAGTTGGAGAATAATGAAGGCTACTGCTCTAGTAACAAGGCCCTTGTTAGTCAAGTGATGGCCTTCATTAATCTCCAACTCTCCATTAATAATGTATAAAATTGTAATAAAAAATACCCCATTCATTTCAATGGTGCACCCCCTGCAGTCTCCCTTGCCCTATATCATAATGTGCTTGAGAGTGGGGATGTGGAGGTCAGTTTCACTAGTGAGGAGGTGCATAAGCCTGACTACAGCAGGGCTCCAATAGTCTGTGCTTACATCTCACTCAGCTGTCCCTGAATGCAAGGGGCAACTCTCATTTTACCCCTGAAAACTGCTGTGCTTCTCATCCATCCCTCATGCTGCTTACACTGAGGATGTTCTGTAAATTTAGACTTTATGGCAGGGGCACCATTTCACATTCTACCATTGGGGAGCCAACAACCAGTGAAGGCCAGGTGCTAGTTAGCTCCTTGGTGGCCAGCTCTAGAATGTCTGGAATGTCTGTAAAAGGTAACATTTATTTGTTGTGACTGAAAGATGATATGCAAATCAGAAAAAATGTAAATTCATAAGATTCATCTGTCTATATCCCAGAGCAGTACATCAGTTTTGATCTGACTCCAACCAGTTATTAACCATTTTTTTCCTGTCTGATATTCTGAACCCCCCAAAAAAGTTGTCCCAATTTGTCTCTCTGACTCCATTCCATTCAATACTCATCTAATATGTGTCATGAAGCCACCCAAAGGCACAGAAATTAGAAAAACTCAGCAATATGTCAGTCCTTCCTCCTTCTCCAATCTCCCTTTGAAACAATATTTACTTTTACTTATCCTGCCCTCTGGCCAGAACCTGCAGCCTGGCCCAGTGTGCCACCAAACCAGTTTTCAGTCTGCTCCTCTTATGTCTTTCTGCCAGAAGCTGGATGCTAGACCCAACCATCCCAGGTCCCCAACATGGTCCATGATGAAGTCAACTCACCAACCGAACCCACCCCACCTGTGTTGCTTGCTTCTTGCTTGGCTGCTGCCATGGCTGCTGCTGCATTGCACTAATCAAGGCCTATGAAGGACTTCCACATTGCTGTTATCGCTGCTGGAAGGCCTAGCTTTCTGCCACTAGAGGCCTGTACTATTTTTTTTGTGAGGTGAGCCAAGTTGAGTAAGTAGGTAGCCTAATTTCGAGTTAGCTTCTAGCTCACCCTCTGCCCCTTCAGCCACCAGGGGAGATGGAGACTCACTAAGAGTAGACCAACAAAAATATGCAACCACAACACTGCTATTTAGAGTTCAGTGCTCACCAACTCCGCTAAGCTGTAATGTGCAGCCTGTCTACTCTCTGGTAGGAAGACAGTGTCGCACTCTTGGGACTCATGTGCTCTTGCTGGAACTCCTCCATGTCATGTGTGATGGCACTGCAGCTAATAGGAGGAGAGAGTAGACAACACAATATAGACACAGTTGAGTCAGGAGTGCACCTGCAGTGTGAGCACACACAGGCCAGGGGTGCACTTATTGTGCAAGAGATTAAATCCAAATTTAATGCCATTATTGTCACACCATAAGTGCAACCTAGGCACAAATGTTTGTGTGTGTGTGTGGGGGGTGGCACCCTTGCTTTATCGTACAAATTTATTTTCAGGTGCTAATATCAGTACAAGTAAATACAATGGTTTCTACTGTGTTCTGAGGTACTGTATCTCCATGTTTCAGAATGTGTCCTGATCTGATAGGCAATCCCAATATGACCCTTTATGGCTGCAAATAGAAAGGAATCTTATTTCAGGGTTCAAAATAACATTTGATAGTCTTTGATATATACTCCCCAATGACTTGCCTAAGCCACTTTGGTCCATGGTTATTTACACTTCCATTAAGGTTCACAACCAGATGTGTAAAACTCTAGGTATTATACATACAAGGGATGTTTCTCAACCTATATTTGGTAACCCTAATTTCAAGATCGGTAAAGCCTTTCTCTCATCACATAGGCTGGGTATACCGTCTAACATGAGAGTCAGCGAAATAATTAACTTGAGGATACTTTCAGTTCAAGAAATAATGGAGAAGTTTCATCTAGCATCTAAATATGCTTTTTACATTTATCAAGTTAGACACCTGCTTGTTACTCGCTTTGGTCCTGGTCGGTGGGACATTAATTATAGTGATATTTTGTTGGAATTCCAAGCCAAGGCAGATCTGCCACATGCAGTATCTGGTTTAGTGGAGACCCTGTATGGGAAAATGTATCCTAACACAGCTGACTATTCATAATATTGGAGAGACACCCTACCAAATAGTTGTGTCAACTGGGAACACATATGGAAAGGAATTTACATATATAGTGCCAATGATAGGCATAGATTGACACAATATTATATATTACATACTATGCACTTGACCCCAGTGAAATTGTATAAGATGGGCAAATTGTCAAAAGACGAGTGCTTTAGATGTGGTCAGGCACAGGGCTCCCTGATTCATATATTTTGGGAGTATCCTTTAGTTGCTCCATTATGGCTAGAAATTAAGGCTAATGCAGACCCCTTGTTGGGCTTACAAGATCTCTTCACCCCTGAGATTTGTCTGTTAGGAGACTATACAAATATTGATGTGAGGGAGAGGAGATATTTTATTAATTTAATTTCACTTACGGTGAAAACCCTGATATTAAAACATTGGAAAGACCAGACGGCTATTATCTATCAGGAATGGCTGGCTGGGTTATTATATAATTTCAGGATTGAAAAAACTATTGCTAGTTTTAGAAATACAATTCCTAGGTTTAATGCTAAGTGGGAGAAATTTCATGACCTATGGTCAGTGGTTATGCTATAGACTCAATTTATATTGGTGGAAGGCTATTAGTGTCCTAAAGGATGAAGTCCTCATACCATCTTTCTTTCTTCCCTTAGATTGTTGACTTTAGATCTACTCCTAGTGCAAATAGGGAAATATTGATGATATTATAATTCATGTACTGGCTTGGGGAGGAGGGTAATGGGGAGAAGGGAGATTTTTTCCTAGGGGGGTATATATGGGGGTGGTAAAGGGGGGTGAAATGGTTGATGTATAGATCTGTATCCAATGCAATGTATTCACAAGCATTTCTCTTCATCTCCTGTAACATGTACTGCATTGTTGGTGAATGTTAATGCTAAATAAATAAATAAAGCATATTTAATTTCAAAAAACTAAAAAGGATGTGTCCTGATCACTGAGATGGTTAGTGTCCTCATTGTCCCTCATTTTGAGTGTACATGTCACTCATTTCAGTGACAAAATGTGAGGTAGGGTGCATGCTTCCAAGACACTACTTAGCACAAAGAGTGCTGAGCATGGCTATAGAGAATATGCTCCCTACAGAATGACAAAGGGAAAATAAGTGAGCCAAATCAATCATCTAGAAACACATTTGTAGTCCTAAATATGCAAAAGAGAATTTGCATGGCCAAAAATAAAAAGGTCAGGCTTCACAACCCATAGGCCCCTCTTCACACATATGACACATTGGCTGACTATATTCTAGGTATTTAATGCATTCAGTAAACAATACTTTCTAAATAAATGAAAATTTTATGACAAAAATCAAAGGCCATTAAACAACTTACAAAAGGGTCAGAATTAATGAGTTTACTTACTTTGAATGGGGAATCAATGAATAATGTATTTTAATTGCTCTAATTGGTTGCAGTGGCATGAGAAATAGAAACTGATGTGTTTTTTTTAGATGAGATTTGCACCAGCTTAGTTGCTGTACTCATGGCAAGCATGCAGCATGTGAACTTGATGTGATTTTTAAATGATGGTCACACCAGCTTAACTGCTGCATTCATGTCAAGTGTGCAACACATGAACCTGATGTGATTTTTAGAAGATGTTTCCACCAGCTTACCTGCTGTACATATGTCAATCTTGTAGCATGTGAACCTAATTTGTTTTTTAAACCTGGTTCGCATAGGTTCACTTTGTGTATGCAAATCGCATGCAAACATTGCACAATTAAGCATGTGACATGCATTCTGCATGTACGCAGAACACTAATATTTCTATAAGGGTAAGGGACCTTAAGCAGGAAGGGGGAAAAACAGACTTTTGCTACATGCTGGAGAATTCACTGTGAGAAATCTGGCTAATAGAATAGATAAGTTGGAGATGAGATTCTTGAGGTCACTCATAATGCAGTAGGACTCATGTGGACATAGTAGAATTCTGAGAGTAAATTACAGATTTCCAGGTACTATAGTACAGGAAAGCATGGCCTGAAACTCAGAACCAAAACTGAGAAGTCACAAACTATAGGGCCCTTGGTTCTCATGCAATATTTCAACTTACATGCCATTGGTAGGGGGTAGAAAGTACCTAAGGGAAAGAAGGGAAAGATTTCATGCCATTCATGAAGGACTGTATTCATCATCAGCATGTCAGGCATGGGAATAGAAGGGAGATACCTGAAAAGCTGCTGCTGAGTAGTGGGGATGACAGCCAGAGAAGTAAGGGTTGTGGAACAGGTTGGTAACACTGATAATAATGGTACTGAAATTGAAGTTATAGGAGAAAACCACTTCCCCCTGCCAAAAAAAAAAAGAATACAGAATTTTAGTAGAGCTGATAATGACCCACCTCAACCTGACCCTCTTTCCTTCCACTCTTGTCCAGGCTCCCCCATCCAAACTCCCTCATACCCCTTTTTCCCTACTCTCTCCAGTCCCTACTCCTCACACTCCTTCCCCCGGCACCTTTAACAAAGCCTAATTTTGCTGCTCCTACCACTTTCCAGCAACCTAAGCCCTCTCTCCCTTCCCTGTCTCTATGCTCTTCCCACTGCCTGCCTCTCCTCTATTCAAACCCACCCCTGACAAAGCCTACTCTGGCTGCTTCTTCCACTCTCCTCCCCTCTATGGACCCACCCCTGACAAAGCCTACTCTGGCTGTTTATTTCACTGCCCCTCAGTAGTGAACTTGCATGACAATCTCAAAGGGCTGTACCTTACTCAATGAGTGATGACACTGCTAGCACTTCCATGCTGTAAATATTTCCCTATTTGATGTTACATCACCTGTGTGTACTGTGTAACCTCTGTTAAGTGATGTCATGTTATGTTATGCTAAGTCTTGTACTGTACTGTATTGACTGACTTGGAACCTTTGTAAATGAGCCCTTGACTCCAAGGAATTAATCCTAAACAAATAAATAAATACATGTTGATGACAGGAGGAAGATGGTTGTGGTTAAAATGGTGTACATACCACTGATGGGGATTTCATTCTTCCACATGGGCAACAAGGAAAAGAGGATAGTCAGAGGCCTCTGTGGTTGCTTAAGGAACTCCAGAAGAAGTTAAGAAAGTCTGCTAGAATGTGAATGATTAGTTATGTGGAATAAGCGTGATGACAGAGCAAAGGAAGAACATTATAGCATATTACAGAAGAAATATAGGGTCATAATTACAAAGACCAAAACATGTATGGAAGACAGAATTGCACAAGGGATCAAGGGAAGGAGCTGTGGATAAGGGCTATTTAGTTGAAGTGGTGTATCTGGAGTTCTGGAGGACCACAAACTCCATACCCCGTAGAAGGCTAATTAAGAAGCTTGGAGATCTAAGGACTGGTATAAAACTAACCAGGTGGGTACATAATAGGCTTGTAGGTATGACCCAAAAGGTGGTGGGAAATGGGAAACATTTGAAAGTCAAAGACATCACAAATGGGGCACCGCAAGGGTTAGTTCTGGCACAAATTAGAGATGTTGTGAGGTTTTATTTCACCAGCAAAGTTCCAGAAAAGTTGCAAAATTTGCTTTGCGAATAACTTTGTGAATTGCCCATGTCACCACTTTGTCACTTCACACTGAGTTTTCCTGGGGAAATTGCACTTTTTCAGACAAAGTCAGGTGAGGCTAGGGTAAAGTTAATGTGAAGGTGCAACTCTGCATAACTTCTCCTCAAAAATTTCCATTTTTCCTGCCAGAAACTTTGCAAAGTTGACATTACAAATTTAGCAAACGTGAATTATTTTACATAGCAAAGTTTATCAACTTCGCACATCTTTAGTTCCAGCACTGTTCAACTGGTAATCTGTGACACTGGAGAAAGGATCTCATGGTAACTTCACCTCTGCAGAAGACACTAAACTATGCTCAGGAGAGGTTCTGAAGAGTAGGTCAGGGACATGAAAAGTGACCGAAAGAAGCTGGAATGATGGTGGTTGGTCTAAGCTGTGGCAACTGAAGTTTAATGTTAAGAAGTACAAAGTTGTGCATAGTTAGTTGGTTAGTTAGTTATTTAGTTAGTTTAAAAGGTTTTACCCATAAACAGATACTGTGCTGATATTACTTTATTTACAGACACATCCAGGTGGGAACAGTATAGTGTAGTAATAAAATCAATACAGTAAGGCATGGAAAATCACACTTAATACAGCAGCAAATAAGTAAATTAAAGATATATAATGACAGTGCAATGCAATAGTAATATAAAAACAAGGTACAGAGTAAGATATTTAAAACATAGTAGGTGTTCAAAGGCTTAGGAAACTTGAAGAAAATTTATTGACTGAGAATATAAAAACTGTGTTGGCGAGTTAGGAAAGGAACCTTTCATAAGTGATAGCCTCAAGTCAATGGCCCAGTGCACCAAGGCACTCTGGAAGGTGTCAGAATAAAGAGAAGTCCAGTCTTAAAAATGCTTTTTATAAAGATGTAAAATTCAGAGTAAACACTTTAAATGTTCTTGTTCACAGTGTATTGTTCAAAAGGGTTCAAATAGTTTCATAAATTAATATTGCACATGGCACCACAATGTGATAACAGTGAACATTTTTATTTTAATATAAAACTGAAAATTAGTAAATGTAATTATTCATTATTTGACTGTGCATTAAATATGCTGCATATTTGTGGTAGAAATAATAATGTACAAAAACAGTGAAAAGAATTAACAATTCCACGGACATCAGTTTACCTTATAAAAAAGAAAAAAATCTAACTTGTTCAGCATTTTTCATATTTAAACATTCTTTTGAATACTCTTATTTCAATAAGGCAAAATGGTCTAAAAACTTAACAGCTAAATTTAAAAAAAAGTAATAATTTATGACTCAATCAGTCAATCAATTATTAACCAATAAGAGTGCCCTTTCTTCCTAAAATCATGTATTCCTGAAAGTATTGTCCTTGGCAGTGACTATACATACTACACATTTCCCTTCTGATGGATGTCACCCTCAAAAAGGAGTTGAATTCTCTTTGTATTCATCTGATGGACAGCATGTTTACTATACACTGGTTTTCAATGCTCTAAAGACATTGTTTCTTGCTAGGGACTTTTTTAGTGATACTGATGCCACACACCTATCTTATTGCTTAACAGTTACTGCACCAAGATGGATTATGCAAATTGACATGTTTGAATCAGTGGAGAGTAGCTTCCCCCTCCCTCCACATTCATTTTAAGGGGATTATTCTCTGGAATGCTGCCCACAGTTTGATTTGGTTACATTTTTTTTTAAGAAAATGGGCATTGAAATCTAAGAAATCTGATCAGCTGCCAGTCATGCAAGGGGGTACATTAACTTGCAGATAGACCCCAATGATAAACAAGTACCAGCTTCATACCCAATGTAAAACTGGTATCATCGTGGCAGTTAGAATTTTGAAAATTTATTAACCACCATTTATTTCTCCTAGCTAAGCCACAAGAAAAACAGACTCAGTCCCCCCCACACACACACTCAAATCCTGTCCACAACTCTAAAGTCATACTTTCCTTTAGAAAATGTAATCCTGTCCTTAAAAATCCACCCTTGTTTCACAAAATGAATGTCACAATTTAAAAAAAAACAAGATACAAGCGTGCTTCCTCACATCACTAGCCTAGCAAGCTCACGTTATTACCACAGTATTGACTGCAAAGAAACTCCCCTTAAAAAGAAACCTGCAGAAACAACTTAAATAATGCTATTATTTTAAATAGTGACACTTTCCTGAACTGCTACGGCATTCCCGATTGCACTCCATTTCCAGTCACAGCACGATTTAAAACTAGTGTTATAGAATCATGCCACATTTCAAAAGCTGACTGTAAAGTAAAGGAAACTTTACCTTAGTTAACATGCACCTCAGCTGTACAGTCTCCTGCTCAGACTTAGTGTTGATGAAAGCAATTGCTTCTCCACTATTTTGTGTGTGTGCGTGGGGGGGGGCAACAAAGCAGAAAGCAAACATAAGCTGGGGCAGATCCTAATGGAAAGAAACTATGAACCAAAAACACAGCAGTGCCCTCCAATGGTCATTCTACTAGTGCAGGGACTACTTTACATGAAATTGTAATATTGATTGTTTTCTCTTTATTCTTTATATAAACATTACTATTTTTACATATTTTTCCAACAACTTCACCTATAACTCATTTTCTAAGTGCAATAATATCCTCCAGGATGGGTGGTTTGGGCAATACTGGACCTTCCAGAGACTATAAGTTGATCTAATTAATTTACAAACTGCCAGGTGCATTTATTCCAGCTGCTGTTAAAAAAAAGAGGGCTTAAATCTTACTTTTAGATGTCTGAGGCTTTAAAGAGGTTTTTAGCAGACATTATAATATATTAGTAATGTTCCTGTTCAGCAGTACCATATTACATCTCAGTTGAAGAAGAACATTCTGTAAAAGTGACATAATAAATAAAGTATAATGTCTGCTAAAAACCTCTTTAAAGCCTCTGACATCTAAAAGTAAGATTTAAGCCCTCTTTTCTTTATCATCAGTTGGAATACAGGCACCTGGCAGTTTGTAAATTTATTCGATCTTTGTGTCTTCACAGAACATTTTTGTCCAGTGTTAAAAGATGTTTCATTGAAACTTACAGTATATATCTCATGTTAGCAATGACATTTCTGGAATGAAAATTGACTTTTTGGACTTCTCCACCATAACTGATTAGAAAAGGTGTAAATTTAATATGTAACTATTATAGTTTACAAGACAATAATTCTTGACTATATTTACATTTTTTGAATGTTGAACTAGAAATTGTCAGTTCAACAGAGTTATTGAACATTTCTTCATTATGATGCTATATTGCATGTAAATATAGATTGTATATGTTTTAAATAGCATGGGGAAAACATATTCAAAGACATTTCTCTTGCCTCAGATGCAAAGCTGTTCAGTACCACCACCTCTGTTAAGGAGAAATGGAATGTGACCTGTTAATGTTCAGTGCCTTGGCACCAAGTGACTCACTGAGAAAAACAAGCTACCTGGTATATCCCCTTTCTATCCCTGCACATAACTTTACCATTAACGTTAAATATACAGTAGCTCTTCCTGCACAATTATCATTTCAATGCAAGTCACTTAATTTTTTTTATATACGTCCAAAGAATTTTACTTTCTTCTGCCACCACAGAATACAGTAGCTTTATCCAGATAGAGAAATACAAATAATAAAATAAAACTACCCTCTCAAAAATGCCATGATATACAGTAATATTTCAATACAGAAAAAACAAAAACAAAAACAAAAAAAACAAGCATTTGTCAAAGCCGAATGTTGTCTTGCTGGCACTGGCATTGGTAGTGCAGGAGTTAGAGAGATGCATAATAGGCATGGCAGTGAAGTATTGAACTGATGCCAACCCACCCCCATCCCGCAGCGACTGACAGGCATTGGGGTGTCCCTTTGGGTGTTTGGTAGTGCAGTGCAGGAAAACATTTTGGACAGGATGTGAAAAATGACAGCTGTACAGCTCATAAGGAGGTGTAAAAAAATGCCAGTGTTGAAAATGTGGCATGTAAATATAGTAAATTTGCAAAATTACAAGGGTGCATGGGAAATATGCAACACACGCTTGCAACATTGCCATTTTATGGATGTTTGGCACCAAATTTTCAACATAGGCATTTTAGCATCTCTGCTCATGTACAGTGTCACTGTTATTTCCTCAAAGTGTCCCAAGAAGTGATTTTCAAGACAGCCACCACGCTTATTTCATGCTTGGAAGTGCTGAACACACATTTTGGGCAGGATATGTGAAATGACAGCTGTACTGTTCATCAAGAGGTGTGAAAAAATGGCAATGGTGAAAATCCAGAGTGAAAATATCAGAAATGCATGATGGTACGAGCGTGCATGCAATCTGCCAACGCATGCTCATAACACAGTCATTTTATGGAGTATCATCACCAAATTTTAAACATAGGCATTTTAGGACCTCTGCTCATGAACTGTGTCACTGTCATTTTCATAATCTGGCCCAAACACTGATTTCTCACAGCAACTGCGCTATTGTGCGCCGGAAGTGCGGAAACACATGTCGGGCAGGATGTGGAAAATGACAGCTGTACTGTTCACAAGGAGGTGTACAAAAATGACAATGCTGAAAATCTGGTGTTAAAATATTGTGAATTTACTAAGTTATGAGCCTGCGTAGCAACTGTGCAATGCACGCTCGTAAAACAGGCATTTGTTGGAATTTTTCCACCAAATTTGGAACATAGGGTTTTTGAGGAGCCACCTCATGAACACTGGCACTGTCACTTCATTAATGGGTCCCAAAAGGTGATTTTGTGCAGTGACTGTGAAATCACCTTTCAAGGCCGATTAACACCATGACAGTGATAGAATTCATGAGGAGGGGCCCCAAAAACCCCATGTTGAAAATTTGGTGCCAAAATTCCAACAAATGCCTGAGACATGCAGCAAAGTTGAAAAAACCCTATTCATTCCATTATACAGCTTACCGGCATTTCTTCAGTTCGCAGTCAGCTTTGAAGAGTGCAGATGTGTTCCCGGTCCAGCGAAGATCGTCGCACCAGACTCCGGAGCTAAGTATGGGGTGAGGGTGGTGATGGGAGTGTGGGGAGGCAGGGTGTGCAGTGGGGGTGTGTGGGTGGGGGGTAGGAGACTAAGAGGCACCGTTTTTAAGTTACAGGGAAGAAAAAAAAAACTAACATCGCGGGACAGTTTTTTTTTTCAGGGGACTTGGCACACTGGGGTGGGCCCCCAGCATGCCACCTAACTGTTCTGGGGGAGTTGCTGCAGCCAATGGGGGATTGGACACCCTTGTCGGCAGACAATGGGGGCTTGGGGAGTGAATTTATGCCAATGGGGATTGGGCACCCCCGTCAGCACACAATGACAGTGGGGGGGGGGAGGCAACAGCCGAGTGGGATTGAGCACCACCTCAGTCTATAAGAAATGTTTGGGGGATGATTTATGCTGACGGGGAATGGGCTCCCCCGTCAGTACACAATGAAAGTGGGGGGGCAAGAACCGAAGTGGATTGGGCACCCCCTTTGGCATATAGGAAATGGAGAGGGGCTGCTGTATGCCGACAGGGAGTTGGCTCCCCCATTGGCAAATTTGTGTGGCCACAGTAAATTGGCTGGGGGATTGGGCACCCCCGAGGTCGGCCTTTTGGCGGCCGCCCATCATGCTGCTAATGTCGCGAGCACACAGGAAGGGTCTGCTGTGCCTGACAAGCTTTGCTTGGAATGCAGCGGACCTTTCCTTAGATATGTTCGCCACATTAGCATGCATGGTGTGGTGCCACTGATTGGGGAATGAGGGACGCACCTACTGATGCATGCCCTGCATTCGCCCAACAGCGGCCGCGCCTCCAAAGCTGCACTACCGCAAGATGTTGACTTGCTCGCAAGTGCGGCAAGCCAACATAAAAACAGCACACACACCTGGTACAGTAATATATATAAACAATTTATTGGTGAAATGAACTGTCAACCAGACACTCCTATGTATTGACTTTAAAGAGTCTTCCTCAGGATGCAGTACTAGAATGTGAACAAAGCCTAGGGCACTGCATTATTATGTGTTAATTCAAGTGCACTATAAAATGACTTTGTTCACATTCTAGTACCACCCCCGAGGACGACAGAGGAGAATGGGAATATATGATTAGACCTTTCAAATATCTAAAAGGAGATAAACCAATTAGAGTGTCATGACTTGATCAAGTGTAGAGAGTGAAAAATAACCAGGGGACATGAGTACAAACTGGTGGGAATAGATTCAAAATGGACATGAGGAAGTACTTTTTCATGACAACAGTGGTGGATGGATGGAATAGTTTGCCAAGGGGGGTGGTAAATGTTAAGATGGTGATGGATTTCAAGACAGCATATGACAATTATAAGGGTTTGGTAAAAACAAAGAAATGGAAATTGGGGGGGGATAGTGAGGTAGGGGCTGAGCTGCCATTAGGGTATTTAGCCTAGGGATGACCAAGGCTCTATAAACCCAGTGCATTATAGCTTACCACATGGAACTAGCTCTCTGGTTAATCCAGTTATTAGACGTTTTCCTCAGAGTCATCAATATGCAGCAAAGGACTACAGTTTACCCTTTCCTGCTTTGGACCCTCACAGCTGACCTTTTCATCCTCTTGTTCCTGCCTAGGGCTTGGGTGTTCTCCATCTCCAGCCCTTACTCACCCTTGCCAAATGTAAAGCCTCCTCATCTTGCTACAGTATATAGCAAAATAAACAGAATATTTGCCAGCGTACCGTATGAAGGGCATTTTTTCCATCACATCTGTCCAATGCAGAGTTCATCCTCTGTGCTAACATCACTGCCCCTTCTGAGTTCAGGTGAAACTCATCAATTTCATGTTTGCTTTCTCTGCCTCAGAATACATTCAAATTTGTAAAACACTAGACCATTTTCCAAGTGTTTGCCTGCCTAATAATTTTTCTATTTCACTGGCTCGGTGTGGGGCACCAGTAGTATGTTATAGATTATACAATGGCAAGAAAGAATCCTGGTTTCTGATTGGTCAGTTGGCTATCACAGCAGGGATGTTATCCTGGCATAACATCCCTGCTGATTGTTTGGATGATTTCGATCCCCATCACCTCCATGATCATCTCCTCTTTCTCTTAAGAAACAAAAATATGTTTACACACTAACAAAAACATTCTTTAAAATTATTTTTTTATTATAAAACAACAAGCCATTGTATAATAGGAATAATGCCCTCCAGGGTGGGAGTTATGCTGGGATAACATCCCTTCTCGGGTGTTGGACGCCCTCGGCCGGTGGCCTCGGGCCCAACCACCCGAGGTGGGATGTTATCCCAGCATAACTCCCACCCTGTCAGGCATTATTCCTTTAATACCACCTTGGTTGTCATGATCCTAAGGCTCTTTCCAAATTTTATCCTGTAGGACCTCTGTTCTGCTTTGCCTATCTCATTTGTGCCACCAGGAACCACAATAGTTGCTCCTCTTCCCCTTCCTGTACAATCTTGTCTGCTACTTTTCCACCAGGTTGGCAGACAGCAAGCAGTCCACATGGTTCTAGTGTCCCAGCAATCTACCCATCTTGTCTTCACATCTCACAATAGAGCCCTCTACCACCACTACTACCTGCTACCATGCATTGCTACCCTTCCCTGTCCCTGTGCCCCTGCCACTTTAAGGCCATTCTTCACTTACATAGCTGGTGGGTGATATCAATTTTATAAAACCACTGCTTGTGGTCACTGCCTCAGCTCTGGATATAGCACCTGTCCCACTGCCTCCATGTACCCTAATAGTCTTATCTCTAACTTTTTGACCTACCCTGCCTATCTCCCACACCCAGCTGACCTAGGCTATATTTGTTCCCCCAATAATCCAGTCTGTAACTTTTCTATGCTTATATGTTGAAGCACTGCTTATTGGCCCGTGATTATGCTAACTTTAGCCTCAGGTGCTGTTGCTAACTTGCAGTAGTTACAAAAGAACCAGTAAATAACCACACTCAGGAACATATACATCCTACACCCTTTAACACAGGGAATGTACTGCTATGATTCTGGTTCACACAATTCCCCATTTTGTCTATGAAGAACTTTTGAATGGACTTACCTGCTTCACATCACTGATGTCCCTGTTCCTCTTCTTGCTAGTCTCTGCCTTTAGCCAGCAAACAATCTCAACAGATAAAATTATGTGAGGCTGTCTTTTAAACCGGAAGTTTAGCTGACTGACTTCTAATTTCTGGCTTTGACTGCTATTGTCATCCCTGCTGTTGTAAACTGCTTTAAATTTAATATCAGCTGAAGTACATGTTGTTCAACAATAACTTTCATCTATTTTATTTTCCTAACTGCTCAATTCATTTTAAACCTCTAAACTTATTTTATTTTTATACTACCAAATACCAACTGATGTGAAACCTGAAAATGCTAAAGGAACCGTTCCTCGTCCAATTAATACTAAAGCAAACTCTAAGTTGCAATATGATATGACATGATAGATATTGGCAATGCATTCCATTGGCATCGAAGCTCATTCTCCTAGCAGGACATTAGAAGCTCATCGAGTTCTACGAGATAACGCTTGCCACTGCCCTACTCTGTTTTGTGTCAAAATTAGGCATTTGGCCAGACTTAATCTTGATAACTTATAGTTATGGAAGCAGATTTCTATCAGTCCATCTCTCCCACCAAGAAATGTTTATTCTAATAAGCTGTACCTTGTTTTAGTTGGTATTATCCTATACCACCCTTCATTTTCAGAATTCAGTTTTTCTGCCCATAAAAATAATTGCAGATCAAACCACAACTTTTACTAATCTTGCTTTTGCTGTTTTACACATGCATAATTCAGTCCCACATAAGTTATCCCAGAAGCTTTATGTTTACTTAACATGATTCTTCTCTGCAACTCTCTGGCTACCAAGATTTGGAACATTGTCACCACAAGTTTTGATGTTCAGAACTGTTTTACCTGGGCAACATGTATAATACCATTTTAATTTTGGGACATGTGGAACAAATGCTTTCAGCTTTGACTACATTCACTTTCCTTTACATTGCCTTCTCAGTTGCTTTCATTAGGACATCTGTGTACTACATGTTTGTAATCCTTATTCCATTCCAAGCTCTCTTATTCTTGCCCTGTATTCTTTTCTATACAGTATAGCTCATAACAGATTATTCATAGTGGCTGATTAGAGCGAGGAAATATTGTGCATACTGTACATACTTAATAGACAGACTTGCCAGTGATCACCCACTTATGTCACTTTCCAGTCTCTCATGCATGTTTACAGCTAAATGTATGATGATACTGGTGATAAGGCCACAAGGAGCTATAGAAATTACATTTATTTTAGAATTCTAACAGTTGATAATGTAAGCATTAATCCCCAACAGAGGAGGGCTGTACTGGTGGATTAATGCCCGGCTGGGGGGGTTGGTGCCGAGTGCTTCCAACCACCCAGTGGGCATTGATCCACTAGTAGAGCCCGACTCTGGAGGGGATTAATGCGCTTGTAACATGGCAAGTGCGAGGGGAATATTGTGCGAGTGATGTTTCACTTAAAAGCAGTGAACACTTCCCCACGTTAATAATGCTACTTGTAAAACTATGCTATCTTTCATTGCTTTTCACACTGACATGTTGTGACAATGTGCGCATTCATGATGAAGCCTAGGCATCCTTTTATATAGTGTGGGCTATATTTTCCAGACACAGCAGGAGAGCAATAGGGTGTCAAAGAGACAACTATGGTAGAAATTGTGATTTCTGCTGACAGTTTTTATGCTGTCTGCCTCGAGGTTATATCTCGCTCGTCTGTGACAGCAGTGCAGTGTGGGACATTTCTCTTGCTAAACAGTGGCACAAACAAATATGCAGACAGTGATTTCTCATCCAGCTTCGCTCTGTGTTGATCTACAGATTTACCGCTGCAGTGTCGCAGTTCAGCTCGGGGCTCGATGTATTCACATTTTTCGAGTCAATTAGTGTTGCACTTGCACAGCTCGCTTCCAGTCTGCCAGGAACCCCAAGCCACTCAGTGGGTCCACACCACAACGAGCAGGAGTCTTTCGCTGTATGATTACCAGTGCCATGTACAGGCAGAGACACTGACACACAGAAACACAGCTTGGAGCACACAGTACTTGTTTGACTTGCTGTCTGCCTTTTGCACACTACCGATACCAAGCGGGCTCTACTGCTTAGCTATTTCAGCCTCTTGCTTATCGCTTGTGTGGTGGCCACTGTTAGAACTGCAACAGTGGGCTCTACTGCTGGATTAATATCCGCTCCATTTTCATCAGCTGATGCCTTTCTCTCTGTTCTCCATTTCACTGTTATGTTTAGTACCATGTTACAAAAACAATTCAGTCATATATCTTTAAATATTTGCATAACATTTTTCTAACTCTTCCAGTATCTACTTGTTAATTTGCTGAATGGTTACCAACATTTATCTAGACCTTTCGCTGTACCAAGACTGAAACCAACTTGTTCTGATCTTTGCATATTTGTTATCTGATATAGACATTCAACACTGATACTTGCAGGCAAGTTATTTGCCTCACTGTGTTTTAGAGGACATAACCAGTTCCCATATAACCCAGTCCAGGGGTCACCTGTTGCCATTTGCAAAAGCATAGTTCATGTATCATTAATACTTCTTCAGGGCCAAATGTATTTGATCAGTATCCTTGTGGCTTCCTTGTTTTCAATTATGCCACTGCAAGACCAAGTCTCCATTTCCTCTTTTAGAGTAACGTAGTAATTTAAAGTCAGAAGGGACTGTAGGCTGATCCTCATTTCATAAACTCCAAAGTATACCAATGCTGTAGAAATGTTATACTGTATATTACTTTATAGGAAGGTGGTAGTTCTACTGTTTAAAACTTGCTTCTTAGGCAAAGCAATTGTTTGTTACTTAGAAACCCATGTTTATATCCCAAGTCTGGGATTATCAGTCTGGATGATAGGAGACATAGCACAGTTTCATTGGATATGCAGAATGAGTTCTATTTGCTGCTGCAAGGCTGCCTCCAGTTGCCAGGGTATGGGGATGGGGATCATGCAAGGCCAAAGCCCCCTTTATACCCTTTAATGTGTAACAGGGATGTGACATCTCCCTGCATCAGTGGGTGGCCATGTCCCAGTGCAAGGGTGCTGCATTCTGTTGCTTGTCCACATCAATGTTTGCCCACAGCTGACATTTCAAGTTCTCCTCTGTATTGCAAAATCATGCACCTAGGGCATAGGAAGCCAGCTGTTGAGTATGGAATGGTGGGAGGCACAGACAGTCACTAAACTGGAAAGGGACCTTGTGGTTATCACATCTGACAATGTCAAAGTGGTAGGGCAATGTGGCAAAGCAGTGGGTAGTGCTAGTGGGATGCTGGGGTTCATAACAAGGGGTATCTTCAGCAGGAGGAAAGAGGTGGTGTTGCCACTGTATCACTCACTGGTGAGACCCTACCTGGAGTACTGTATCCAGTCTTGAATGCCACACCACAGAAAAGACATAAAAAGGTTGGGGGCTGTCCAGAAGAGGGCAACTAAAATGATGCTGAGATTGCATGAGAAGCCCTGTGAGGAGATACTGAGGGATTTCAACATGCACAGCCTGTAAAAGAGGAGAGCGAGATGTGACATTATAGAAACCTACAAGTACCTTACAAGGATGAAAAAGGTGCAAAACGAGAAAGAGCACATGGACCAGAGAGCTTGTGAAGAAGCTGGAGGGGGTTGGGATTTTAAGAACAATGTGAAAAAATAGTTCTTCACTGAAATGGTGGTAGTGACCTGGAAGGGACTGCCAGTAGATGTGGTGGAGGCAAAAAAGTGGGTGGCTTCACACATGCGTGGGATACACATAGTAGTGTATTAGAAAACAGGCAGGGAGGAGGGTGGGTCATCAGAGACCAGTTAGGGTCTGCAGAGACAGATTAGGCAGGGAACAGAGGGGCAGACTGGTTGGGCCAACCAATTATTTTCTTGACTACAGCTTCTATGTTTCTCCCTCTGGGATTGTTAACACCTGGGGGGGAGGTAGCTGTGATGGTGGTTTGTGTTTGGGTTGTTAGCAGGATCTGTAGTGGGAAACTACTGCTTGCAAAAGAAACAAATATCAGTTGGGTAAGACAAGGGTTGCACCGAAGGAATTGGGGAGGTTAGGGAGGTACTATAAAAATGTCTGGAGAAAAAAATGGTTTCTTTCTACAAATTAAATTTTATTTTCAAGTCTGTTAAATAGCTTTCCAGTTCACTTCTTCCTGCCAGGTTTGTAGTTGCTCCTTGTTGCCAATGAATAATTTTTTCCCCTGGATGATAGCTTCTGTTACTAGTTAATGCTTTGCTATTGCAATTCACAATCACCACAGGTGCTACTGAGGACTCACCTGTACAATTTTGAAATTGTTTGAGACCTTCCTTGCAGGCAGAGTGCAACAGGTAATGCAGAGTAGCTTTACCTCAGCTCGTACTCTTCTGTGTTGTGGAGTACCACAGAGGTTGATACTGTCCCCCATGTTATTTGCAGTGTATACATTCAGCCCTTGGGTGATGTCATCTGATGGTTCTGTGTGATAACGGTGATCACCAAATGGAGATCGCCATTAGGGATGGCAGCACGGAAAGTAGCTTGTAGTATTTATCCCCCCCTGCACCCTCCCTAATGGGGGTCTTTGCCCCCGCACCACCCTAGCTAAAAATATCAAACTCCAGGGCGAAGGATCATGTCAAGGAGGGGGAGAACCAGCAAAACAAAAAAAAAACTAACACCTGTGCATAAAGGACAAAATATTGTGCTGCTCCTCAGTCCCAAACCCTGCACCCTCCCCACTAGAACCAGCCACCCTCACCACTGTGCTACACAGCCAGCTCGGTGGCTTACCCCCTCACCACCCCTCACATACCTTCCATCCTTTTCCAGTATCCTGTCATTCTTCTCCTCGCCCTGTCCTTCCTCCTCGCTACCCTTTCAGGGTTGCTGACCTTACAGGCACTGAGATTGAGTCTCTGAAATCTGAGTCACTCAATCTCAGTCACCCTTTTGATGGGATACCCATCTGACAGTATAGCTTAGAATTTACTGTTATTCAGATGATGCTCAGCTGTGTCCTTTCCACCCTGTGATAGAAATTTAGCCTCTGTGCTAAACAACTGCTTAGCCAAAATTAATCACTGGATGGCATCTAGCTGGTTAGAACTCAACCCAGATAATATGGTGATGTTACTGGCCAAATCAATTAATCATAGGCCTTCCAGCATAGAAATGGGAGACATCAGTTTTAAACTCAGAGGCTCCTTGTTCACAGATATGAATAGGGCAATATATCTGTGGGTCATTGTGTAGCACATGATGATGCTAAGACATCAGGTATCAGTCATGGTCTGAAATTGCTTTTCCATTTTGAATAAAATCATCCGGAATAAATCATACCTAACCATTGAGGACTTGAAAACACTGGTACTTCCCTTTGTCATGTCAGGACTGGATTACTATAATGCTCTTTACTGCGGGCTATCAATGGGGCTTTTGAGCTGACTGCAACTGGTATGGAGTGCTGTAGCTCAAATGATTTCCAGACCTTTCTGCTCTGAGTATTTAACATTAATGATGTGTGAACTGTACTGGTTCCCAGTACATTGGTGCACAGGTTTCAAGATGGGTGTGCTCACCTACAAAACTCTACAGAATTTAGATCCAGGCTATCCAAGAGAACATTTCATGTAATATACCCCTGGTGATCATCTCTGCTCTACCTAGGTTGGGTTCCTAAGGGGGCCATGTGATAAATAGGGTTGCCAATAAAAGGCAGCCCCATTTGTCAGATGGCCCCTTTAAGGAAAGAGGAAAGACAGGGGGAGGAGGGGGATGAGGTCACAGAGTGTCATTTGACACAGGTTGGGGAGGAACATGCCATTAGCTGAGGGGAGGCACCAGGGCAAGGCTTGGCTGAGGGGGCCTGGAGGGGTATGAAAATCTGTGCAGCCCTCCAGTATCCCTCTTTGCTGGGATTTTTTCTTTTGTGAGATGCAGCACATTCATTTGGCACGAGATAAGGCACAGGGTGGTTGGTTACCTTGGGGCCTTCAGGCCAAGTGGAGCCATGGCTTAGGTTGTTAAAAAAAACAAAAAACTGTTGAAATATTCAAAGAGGTTTTGCATTTTGTTTGGTTTTCCTTTACTGTGTAGTGGTGAAGAGAAGATGGATTGGCTGGCTATCCTCATTGCAAGGCAGCTGGGACTGGGGAGCCCGAGGGCCACCAGGAGCAACAGGGCAGTGTGAGGGGCTGTTTTTAGGGCTTGAAGGGGGTAGACTGCTGTTGGAGCAGGTAAGCAGCATGAGGTGCTTTTGGGGGTTGGAAAGATGCCATTTTACAGGTTCTCAGTGTTAGTTGGTAGGGCAAATGGCGAGTGGGGCTGTGCATTTGCTGGGGTGGCCACGAGGTGCCGGCTTTGGGCTGGAAGAGGGAGACTGTTGTTTTTGATGTAGACAAGTAGCACCAGGTGCTCTGAGGGATGGGGAAGATGCCACATCTGCGGGTTTTTGGTGCTTTTGTGATAAAGGGTAGATAGTGACTGGGGCCTTACATTTGCTGGGGTGGCCATGAGGGCCTTTTAAGTGCTGCAAGAGGGAGACTGTTGTGTGAGCAGGCAAGCGACGCTAGGCACCTTGAGGGGTGGGGAAGATGCCATGGCCTGCTGGTTCAGTATTGGTGGAAAAGGGCAGATGGGGAGTGGGGCCTTCGCTTTGCTGTGGTGGCCACGACGGTGATGTGGGAGAGTGCAGTGGAGTGATGGAAGGGCCCACATTT
This sequence comes from Neoceratodus forsteri, assembly GCA_016271365.2. Classification (NCBI taxonomy): domain Eukaryota; kingdom Metazoa; phylum Chordata; order Ceratodontiformes; family Ceratodontidae; genus Neoceratodus; species Neoceratodus forsteri. Next base: position 355,944,037 of record CM028136.1, on the reverse strand, counting down.
TGGGCCTAGAGGAGAAGTGGGTGTCCCTTTTTTCAAGGCTGGAATGGGGCCTGGTGAGTTCATGCAGGACAGGAAGCAATGCTGGAATGGCGGTTTGTGCAAGGTGGGCCACAAGGAATTGGAGTGTGTATGGGCCAAGGTGAGGTGTGGAGCACAGAAGCAGGACTCAGGGAAATGGGGGATGAATCTGCTGGCAGAAGTTGTGGTGGTTTCAGCTGTCTGGAAGCTGGAGGGAGAGAACAGACTGGCAATGGTAGGCTGGGTTCCAGGAGACCACAGTCAGGCTCAGGACCCATGAAGACCGAAGGAGGGACCAGTCAAGGAATGGGGCCAGTGAAGGCCCAGTGTGATCTGAGAGACTGCAGGGTAGCATGGTGGTGGCCTAGAGAGGCTAGCAGCTTGGCATGGGAGGCGGGAGGGCCCAGAGGAAGGGGGGGTTGGGTTCTTTTTGCAGATGGGGGTTCAGGTGAAGGATTCACTTGTGTGGTGGAGCTGTGACTAGGGCGGCAGGGAATTCTAGGCCTGGCCTGGACAAGGCCTAGGTGCAGGGGAAAATGGAGCGAGCGGGCACTGGCTGGGGGCCTGAAGGGCCTGCATGTGGCTAAAAAATCAGCAGAAGGAGCAAAGAATAAACAATAGGGGTCAAGGAAAGAGTATTAAAAAAAATGAAATGTTTCAACTCTTGATTCTTGTTCAAAAGGGGGAAGGACTTTTGGAGCAGGAGAGGGACACGTTTCAACCTATGGAATTCAGGAAGGAAGTCAAGGAGCTATCACTGAACACAGAGAACCTCAAGTAAGTTTCTGTTTTTTTATGGCGGAAGGTGAAGCATAGCTCAATAAAAGCCAGTCCATACGGCATTACCATGGATAAGATATTGGAGGGAAAAAAAGGGGGAAAAATGTAGCACCAGGGCTGGATGAGATCATGCTGAGACCATAGTGATGCTTTGATATGGAAGATGCTGTGGTGGTAACGTTCATCATCAATCAAAATAATAAAACAGAAAAGAAAAGGAAAGAAGGGAAGAAACAGATAGATGGGGAGGGCAAGCTACGAGTAAGCTCTAGGCTCCACCCCAAACTGTGCTAGGGATAGTCTGACCACCCTTGTGACAACTCACTGATGGACAGAAGGGGGCAGGGATTGCCCTGGCAGAGAAGCATTCAGAGGGTGCCTGAGGGGCATGCCAGGGAGTGGGTAAGCCTAGAAGAGTGGGTCTGGTGGGAAAAAGGGGGGGATAGATGGCAAGTCCCACTCACGGTGTCATTTCCTCTTTTGTTTGGTCTTACAGCAGCATTTTAGATGGCACCAAAGAAAGCCCCAGTTTCCAGCACCAAGATGTTGGAGGAGGCATCCAAACTGATGACTGAGATGATGGAGTTCTTTGAGGTGGAGAAGCGGAGAAAGGAAGAGGAAGAGGAGGAGGAGGAGGTGTTGAAGAAAAGGAAGGAGAGGGAAGAACAGACAGGGGGGCAGGGGAGAAAAGAGGCCACAAGGAACAGAGGCCAGCCACTCATCTGTCTTAGCACTGGAGCCCACACCAGTGCCATCGGGGCCAGACCCGAATGGGGGTAAGGGCAACATGGATACGAACATACGAAATTTGCCAGCAGATAAAGGCCTAGAGGTCTATCAAGTCTGCTTGAATGTGCAGCTAGCACCCCTTATTCTGCAGCTGCAACTCCCTTCCACCCTTCCCCTTCATTGACCCTCCCCCTTGTCTTGTCCCATCCCCTTTTGAAGCAGTCCACTGTTCTACTGGATACCACTTCTGCAGGTAATGCATTCCACCCAGCCATCATCCTCTCTGTAAAAAAGTGTCTCCTCATCTCCCTCCTGAACCTTCCTCCCTCCAGTCTCATATCATGGCCCCTGGTGTCCCTCCCTTCCCTTACTTTGAACAGCCCCTCTGTACCTGTCTTGTTTATTCCTTTCATGTACTTAAAGGTTTCAATCATGTCCCCCCGTCCCTCCTCTCCTGCAGTGAATACATGTTCAACTCCCTCTGTCTCCTCTCGTATGATAAGTCCCCCAGCCCCTTGATCATCTTTGTCACCCTGCGCTGCACCCCCTCCAGTAACTTAATGTCCCTCTTTAGATACAGGCACCAGTACTGCACACAGTACTCCAGGTGCGGTCTAACTAATGACCTATACAGTGGCAGAATCACCTCCTCCCTCTTCGAAGATATACCCTTTGCAATACAACCCAGCATTTTGTTGGCCTTAGCAGCTGCCTTCCTACATTGTGCAGAGTTGTTCATTGTCCCTGTAGTGAGCACCCCCAGATGCTTCTCCTCCTCTGTCTTGGCTAGCTACATTCCCCCAAGCTGGTAACTCCTCCTTGGGTTCTTCATCCCAAAATGCAGCACCTTGCACTTTTTGGCATTAAACCCCAGTTGCCAGGTGTCTGACCAGGTTTCAAGCTTTGCAGATCATCCTGCAACCCCTGCCATCCCCCTAGGTCATCCACCACTGTTCCTACCTTGGTATCATCAGCAAACAGACTGATCTTGCTCTTGATGTCCAATGATATGACTGCAATGAATATCCCAAACAGCACTGGTCCCAACACCGAGCCCTGTGGAACACCGCTCGTCACTACCCTTGGGTGTGAGAGCTCCCCACCCACCACCACCCTCTGTTGCCCTCCCTGAAGCCAGTTCCCTACCCATCTCACCAGCTTTGCACCTGCTCCTGTGCCTACTAACTTACTTCCCAGCCTTCCATGTGGCACCAAGTCGAATGCCTTAATGAAGTCCAGATACAGGACATCCACTGCATGGCCCCTGTCCAGTTGCCTAGTTACCCAGTCATAGAACTCCACCAGGTTGGTTTGGCAGGATCTGCCCTGTATGAAGCCATGCTGTCTGCTGCCCTGTAGTCCTTTGGCCTTTAGGAGGGCCACCAGCCTTTCCTTCAGGATAGTCTCCATTAGCTTATCCACAATGGATGTGAGGCTCACTGGTCTGTAGTTTCCTGGTTCATCCTTGGGGTCACTTTTGTGGAGGGGCACCACATGAGCCATCCTCCAGTCCTGAGGTACACACCCCAAATGTACTGAGGCATTAAATAGGTCTGCCAAAGGTCCTGCAAGGACCTCTGCCAGCTCCTTCAGTACCCTGGGGTGGATGCCATCTGGGCCTGGCGCCTTATCCACCCTCAGTGCCTTCAAACCCTCCCAAACGCTACCCTCCATGGTTTACCCATCTGTCACCCCTCCCCCCCTGTTTCTGCAATTTCTCCCCCCTTGGGTGTCACCCCCTCTTCTGTTTAGTAAATACTGAGCAGAAGTACTCATTTAGTGCTTCTGCCTTATCGCACCCTGCTTCTACCCACCCCTCCTTCCTAATCCTTACTATGTGGTCCTTACAGCTCCTTTTCTCCCTGATGTAACTAAAGAAGTCATTCTCCCCTTCTTAATGCCTTGTGCCAGCCTGAGTTCCGTAGATGCCTTGGCTCCCCTTACTGCCCTTGTCACCTCCTTCAATTCCATCAAGTACTCCTCCCTGTCCTCCCCTCTCCCTGTTTTCTTGTACTTCCTAAAGGCAGTTGTTTTCCTCCTTACCTTTTCCATGACCTACTTGCTCAACCAGCTCAGTTTCTTAGCCCTAGCCTTCTTGCTCTGGGCATTGCAGCAGGTTTTGGTTGCCTCCACTATCCCCAGCTTTATGAGCTCCAACCTCTGGTTAGTGTCCATACTAGACTGAATTCTGGCCAGGTACCCTTTTACCACTTCTCTCATCCTCCCAAAGTCAGCCGTCCTGAAGTCCAGCATTCTTGTGCCAGATTCCACTCCTTCCTTGCCCATATCCAATGTGAACCATACTGAGTGGTGGTCACTCCCTGATAGCAGTTCCTCCACTGTAAGTTCTCTCACAAAGTCCCCATTTGCCAGCACAAGGTCAAGGGTATTCCCTAACCTGGTTGGTTCACTGACCATTTGCAGCAGGAAGCTGTCCTGGAAGGAATCCAGCAGTACCTGCTCCCTTCTGTTCCTGGTTGTTGGGGTACTCCAGTCCACTCCTGGCATGTTGAAGTCCCCCACAGTCATTACACTACCCTTCTCACAGGCACTCCTGATCTGTCCCACTAGTTCCCTGTCTAAATCCTCCATCTGAGATGGCGGCCTGTACACCACTCCCATTCTAAGAATCCTATTCTTGGAATCCTGGATTTGCATCCAAATTGACTCTGTACTACCCTCCTCCCCTTCCTCCCTTACACACTTCAGTCCTTCCTTCACATATAATTCCACACCCCCTCCTTTCCCAATCACCCTGTCCCTATGAAATAACCTGTACCCTGGTACAGATAGGTTCCAGTCATTGTATTGGGTGGCCCATGTTTCTGTGATGGCTGCAATGTCCACCTCTCCCTCTGCCATAAGCACCTGTAGCTCTGCAGTTTTCCTCCCAAGGCTCCTAGCATTAAGGGTAACCACCTTCCACCCTCCCCCCCATCCTGCCCTCCTTTACTAGCATCACCAATAGTGCTTGCCATTTATCCTTTGTCATAGCTATGGGGGGTAAGCTCATATGGTTTCCCAACCTGGATGTTGAGAACAAGGGTAATCTGAAAGAGTACTTGGAGAGGTTGATAGGTGATATGGGGGAAAAGGTGTAGAAAAGGAGGAGCGGGTGTTACAAGCCATTAAGAGTGGAAATAAGGAGGGGGGAGGAGGGGGCATGGACAACCTTCCAGGGAAGAAGAAATTGCACGATGAACCCCCAGGTTTTAAACTGGGTGACCATGTACTGTCTTCACTGAAAGTGAAAATATGGACAGGAGAGTATGTGGACATCTTTGGGCTGGTAGACGAGGACATGGCCAAAAGGTACAAGCAGAAGGAGTCAATGGGAAAATCGGAGATATCTGTGGTGCTAGCAGTGGTGGGCACAAGGAAGAGGAAGCAAAATATAAGGGAAAGAACATAGACACATGGCAGGTGGGTTTCCTCATTTACAGTGCACTGATCCTGGAAAAACAGCCAGATTTGGCAACCATCCTTTTAATGTACACAGCAATCATCAGGGATGACTATAAGGCAAAGCTTGGGTATGGATGGTTTAAGTATGATGAGGCATTTCGGAAATGGAAGGCAGCAAAAGGTGACTTAAGATGGGACTGCACACATTTAGAGCTGTGGCTGTGAACTCTATCAGGCCCAGTGGCTAGACCAGTGGAGGAGCACAGTAAAAAGGGCACACCCACCCCGGCAGTGAAGACATGCTGGGGTTATAACAAGGCATCATGAATGTGGGCAAACTGTAAATTCAGGCGTGTTTGCTCACGATGCGCAGGCCCACACCCAGTGGCAAACTGCCATCGGGGGGGAAGGAGTGTACAACATGGGGGCAGCACCAGGAGCAGTCCTTTTGGGGGGGTCAGGGAGGAGGAGCAGGCAGGGGCAGCGGAGGCACAGCAGGAGGATACAACTCCAAATACGGGTGGAATTGACACCGGAATGTGAGAAGGCCACTGGGGTGTTCCCTTACCATGCACCTCCATGGAATGGAAAGTGGTGGAGGCAAGGATACAGGAATACTTAGATGTAGTGAGGGCATAATTCCTGTGGAAGGGTTTCAAGGAGGTTTTCTGGTTGGGTTTTGAAGGGGCATGCAGGGCAATGAGAGCAAAGAGTTTGGGGTCAGTGAAAGGGAGGGAGGGAGGGAGGACATTGTGAGGGCAAAAATCCTGAAGGAGGCAAGGGCAGGTAGAGTGGAGGGCCCTTTCACCGAACCTCCTTGCCCTCACATCAGGGTGTCACCTTTGAGGGTGGTCCCAAAGAAGAATGAAGGGGAATTTAGACTTATACACCACCTCTCCTATCCAGAAGGGGCATCAGTAAATTAGGGGATCCTGGATGACTTATGGGCAGTCTCATATGCATCTCTGGACCACACAGTGGTGTTGATAAGGGCAGTGCAGGGGGGCATGGCTAGCTAAGATGGACATTAAATCTGCATTTAGACTACTGTCAGTGAAGCCCGAAGATTGGGACCTACTTGGTTTTCAATTTGAGAGCAGGTTATATTTTGACAAGGCCGTGCTGATGGGATGTTCAGTGGCTTGTTCAACATTTGAGGCTTTTAGCTCTTGTGTACAATGGATATTTGAGGGGTGATATGGGCACAGGAGAGTGGTCCATTATTTGGACAATTTCTTGCTGATAGGGAAGAGTGAAGCGGAGGCAGAGGGGATATTGGAGGACTTCAAGGAGATGTTTGGTCATATTTTTTATTTATTTATTTATTTATTGTGATCTTGGATTAACACCTTTGAGAACAAGCTCATTACATAGGTTCCATGTCAGAATTACATTAACAGTGCTAAAACAAAAAACAACATATAAGTATACAATAGAGCTGTAAGTGCAGGCTAATAAAAAGTATGAGACTAAGTATTAATATAAACATAAAACACACAGACTAAGTCAGCAGGTTATTATAAGTACCACAAGTTTGTGAGAGGTTAAGGCAGTTTAAGGAAAAAAGGACAATTCAGACTGAGGGTGCCTGTAAGGCAGAGGGAGGTACTGCAGCAGACTGAGTTGTCAGGATGGAGGGCTATGTTTGGGGGTTACAGCAGCCCAAGATGGCCAACATCCACTCAAGAAGTGGGGAAGCATCAGCCCAGAAAGACCTTGTCAAAGCTATTTTTTTTGGGGGGGGGCATTGGGCTTGAAGGCAGATGGGAGAGGATAGTAGGAGAAAAGAGGGGGTGGTTGGGAAGAGGGGAGTTTGACAGAGGGAGGAAGCAAGGAAGGAAGGAAGGAATGAAGTAAGGAAGGAAGGGGGGATAGATTACATTAAGACACATGACAAAGGCAAGTAACAAGAGCAGGATTTAAGGGGCCATGTGGGCATGAGGGAGAGCTGCTTAGGGACATGGAAAAACAGCACTGAGGGGCTAAGGCAAGCAGTCACAGATACCATTAGCATTGAGATGTTTTTGGAGATCATGTTTGTAGGGGCCAAATGCTGTTATCAAGAAAATGGCAGGAGGAAGATTATTAATCCAAGTGGGAGCACGGTAGGCAAAAGCTCATTGACCAAGAGAGGAGCGACACCTAGGAATTTTAAAGACCATGTTATCTGAGCTTCTGGTGGAACAGCTGTTATCATAGGGACTAAGGAGCTTCTGTACACCCTTTGGCATGAGTCCCAGACTCACTTTTTTGGTTAGACAGCATGACTGGAACCTGAGCCTATCTGTGAATTGGAGCCAGTTAGCTTGGTCATATAGGTTACATGTATGTGTAAGCCATGGGAACCAGTTAAGAGTCAATAGGCTTTACTTATAGTGACCTTTACATGGTGAAGGGCTGTGTCCATAGCTGAGCCATAGACTATGATGCCGCAATTAACAAGAGAAACCACTGAACTCTGGATAGCGATATTTAGGGCCTCTGGGGGAAGACTTTACATGTGCATATGAAGCAGACCAATACAGATGTTCACAGCCGTTGCAACATTTTCAGCGTGGTAGGCATATGACAAAGTGCTGTCTATTGTGATCCCCAAATATTTGAAATGCTGGATGAGTTCCAGTGTAGTCCCAGATTCGTTTGTTATGTTGAGTGGATGTGATCGATGCCTACTGTGGGGACTGGAAAACAACAAGGTCTTGGTTGTTTTTGTAGTTCAGAATGACTTTATGTTCTCAGAACCATCTCTCAACTGTAGTAAAGCTGTCCTGGAGCTTGCGTTCCAAGTTAAAAGAATCAGGGTCACTTGCATCATCTACATAGAGCAGTATCGGACAGCTTCTGGCAAGTGAGAGCCTGTTTAGGAACAAACTGAATAAAATCAGATCCAGGATGGAGCCCTGAGGTACACCGGAGCTAACGGGTCTACTATCAGACAGGACATTATCAATCCTAACTTGCTGAGAGCAATTCATGAGGTAGCTCTTAAACCAGATAACTGTGTCAGTAGACAGACCAATAGATGCAAGCTGCTCAACTAGAAGGTCATGATTAACCATGTCAAAGGCTTTTGAAAGGTCGATGAAAGATGCGCCGACTAGCGAGCCATAATCCAGGGAACTGTGAGTATAACTGGTAAACTCTAGCAATGCAGTAGTGCTGCTGTGTCCTTTGCAGACCCCATGTTGTTGCAGGCACTGTATATTGTATTTTTCTATGTATTCAGTTAATTGGTCAGCAACCATTTTTTCAAGAGCCTTAGACAAAGGTGGGAGTATTGAGATGGGCCGATAATTACCTAGTGAGGTTCGATCACCATTCTTGAAAACGGGCATCACCAGTGCCGCATTCCATAGCTGTGGGAACTGAGAAAGCCTGAGTGAGGTGTTGATTATGTGTGCTAACGGTGTTAGAATGACTTCTAGGGTAAAAGCCACAAATCTGAGTTCGAGGGAGTCACCACTGAAACCGGACTTACCCAGGACCTTTTGGAGATATTTCCTAGCCTCACCATGAGAGATGGTTCTAAAGTGGAGTGGGGGGTGAGAGAGAGGGCTTGGTTTAGAAGTCGAGACTGTTTGGAGGGAAAAAATCAGGAAGGAAGATGCCGTTGAGGTGTGAGAAGACTTCATTGAGAGAATTTGCAATGGAATTGGGGTCTGTAGTGGGAGCACCACTGATGTTCAACATGGTGGGGGCTGACTTTGTGTCCTTGCCATTGACTTCTTTAAGGTTTGCCCAAGATTTTCTACCATCACTCCAAGTGCAAGTGAGGGCTCCCTTGTAATATTGATTTTTTGCTGTGCATATGTCCCTAGTGCAGTCATTCTGGGCTTTGGCTATGTGCCACAGATGATCCCTTGATTTCATCCATTCAAGAAGTTCAGGCTTGAACCAGGGGTTGTTGTAACCATTGATTTTGTGCATTTTTAGTGGGGCATGTTGGTCACAAACCCTGTTAAACAGCAGGATGAATTGGTTTAAGGCAGCATCAATAGAACTGGAAGAGTAGACTGTTGACCTGTTTTATCGGTGAAGGTTGACTTTTAGCATTTCAAGGTGACCATGTTTAAGGACCCTATGGATAATTGTTTTCAGTGGAGTTTGAAGAAGTTGTTAGCTCAGTGAATTAGAACTGGTGAATGCTCACTATGTACATCTGGAAGCACCGTGATGAAAGAGATGTGGTCTGGTCGATTAGACAAGACCCAGTCAATCAATTAGGAGGTGCCAGTCTTGTAGTTTATCCTGGCAGGAGAATTGACAAGCTGGGAAAGATGCACAGTGAAAACTGCATCCCTATAGGGACTAGAGGCTGGTGTAAGCCAGTTGGCATTAAAGTCACCCAGCAGTACTGTTTCATTGTTTAAGTTCAAGGCACCAAGGCATTCCATCAGCGAGTTTAGCCCAGGGGTCTTCTGACCTGGTGGAATGTACACCGAGAGAACTGTGAGGATTTTGTTGTACTTTCCAAGTAGCAATTTTAAATTGCCTACATGTCATGATGATAACCATGCCTATACCCATGCCTGCATCCACTGCTTTTCTTTTACCGTGCCTGTAAGCCATGCCTGTATCCACTGCTTTTCTTTTACCATGCCTGTAACCATGCCTGTATCCACTATTTTTCTTTACTGTAACCACCTCATGATGTAACTCACAATGCCTCAAATGTTTCTTATGTCCTTGTTCATTCTTATAACTTGTATTGTTATCCCGGGTCACCCCTGAAAAGGGACCTTAGGGGCTCAGTGGGCCTACCCGGTCACCAAAATTTAATAAATAAATAAATAAAACTTGCAGGTTAGTCCCAGTGTGTGGAAGAGGTAGAACAATGGCTTGCAGGTCCTCCCTTATGTAGATTTATTTTTATTTTATTTTTTTTGTTTTAGTCTTTGGTAACTGGGTAAGGTGACCTAGAAGCATTGGGCAGTTAAGTGACTTGCTCAGAGTCACACAGTATGCAAGTGGAGGTTGTGAGAATCAAACCCAGGTCTGGTCTGCTGGATGTACCAAGTTCATTCTAGGCTATACTGCCAGCCTGCACATCCACCCTCACATTTGGTTAGATGATCCATCCTGTACACTGTATAGCCTGGGATCAAAATTAATACATCAGCAATCTTAGGAGAGAGCCAGGTCTCTACCACTGAATGGATGTTAGGGTTGTAGTGTAAAAACCAGGTGTTAAGGATATCCATTTTTGGAAGGAGGTTGCGGATATTCATAGAGCCAATTGTGAGTTGCTTGAGATAACTTTGAGGTTCAGCTGGGAGTGTTGGAGTGCCCTGAATAGGATGGATATTCCCAAATAGTAGTAATAAAAGTAGCGCAATGCAGCATAGATATTCTTTCAGGAGTTTACTGCTGCATTTGAGTATCCTGCACTGATCTGAGTAGGAGGAAGCATGTATGTACCACAGCAAAAGAAGCCTGCCCATTTAGAGTGGTCAATTGGTACAGGCATTCCGCTGGTGGAGGGGAAGACGGAAGGCCCCAGCCAGCAGTTGGAGTTTCTTGGGATCGAGGTGGACATGGTTCAAGAGTGCTTTCACCTGAGAGAGGACGAGGTGGCTCAGCTAAGGGGCTTGTTAGATCAAATAAAAGGCTGGAGGAGGGTGCCACTGGTATTAGTGCAGCAGCTGTTGGGGCACCTTAATTTTGCCTGTAAGGCCATCAGCCCAGGCAGAGCCTTTACCAGGAGGCTGGGGAGGGCTAATGGAAGGCAAAGATGCCCCATCACTGGGTAGACATCACAAAAGGGATACAGGAGGATATGAAAGAGTGGGAGGAGTTCCTAGACAGCTACAACGAGGTTACGTTCTGGCAGGAAGAGTGGGTGTACAACACGGAACTGGAGTTGTATTCCGACGCTTTGGGGGCTCTGGGTATGGAGGCTTATTTCAAAGGGGAGCGGATATCAGAAGCATGACCAGATGGCTGGAGGGAAGGGGGTTTACTGAAGGATATTACTTTCTTGGAGATATTCCCTATTTTGGTGGCTCTGGAGGTATGGGGACGGGATGAGGGGTAAGCGGATACTGTTTGGTGTGACAATAAAGGGGTTATGCAGGTAATAAACAGGCAAGGGAGGTTACTGAATCAGTGGAATGGGTCATGCATCAATTGGTCCTGAAGGATAGCCGACTGAATTTGTCATTTAAAGCACAGCATATTGATGGTATACAGAATGACGTGGCTGACAGTCTTTCCTGTTTGCAGTTGAACAGATTCTAGGAGTTGGTACCAAATGCAGTGGTACACAGGACCAGTGTCCCAGACCATCTATGGGAAATTGGAGGAAAAAGGGCAGATGGTTGTATCAGAGCTCCTGGGTGCCCAACACACTGAGGGCCTATGAGGGGTGCGGGGAGCATTCCAAGACTTCTGTGCCAGAGCTGGCTGGGACACAGAGGAGCAGGTTTTGGAGGACCAAGTGAAACAGTATGTAGTGGGGAAGTGGGAGGAAGGAATGGCTCATACCACAAGGGGGAGCAGCTGGCTGGCATAGGATGGGTATGTAAAGACAGAGGATGTCCAGATGCCATGACAGAGAGAGAGGTGAGGCAGATGGTCATCGACTGGAAAAGAGGGCATGGGGCGAGAAGGGCTAGAAGGAGGCTCATCATGGGACAGCTGCTCCAGAGGGTAATGGGTGCATTGCAGCATGCATGTACCACAGTAAAAGAAGCCTGCTTATTTAGAGCAGTCTTTGCAGTCATGGTGAAGAGACCTTTCAGGGTCGGGGAGGTGGTAGCCCCATGCAAAGCAGGGGTAGCTCAAGATTTGTAGGCAGGGAAAATCAAGTGGCAGTTGGATGAGGTGGTCATCCACTTGCCATGGTCTAAAACAGATCAAGGGGGCAGGAAAGATGCCATGGTCTTGATCAGGCAGGGAGCAGAGGAGTTATGCACTGTCTTGAATTGGAGGCATACAGGAGGGTGAGGGGAGAAGGGGTGGACCTGGTTCCACCATGGGGACAGAAGCCTGGTGAAGGGTTTTCAGGTCAGGGGTATCCTTAAGAAGGCATTTGCTCTTGTTAGGGAAGACCCAGATGAATTCACCCACCATTCTTTTCGCATAGGGCTGGTGTTGGAGGCCGCTTCCTGGGGGGGTTAGAGAGAGCAGTGAATCAGGTAGGTAGATGGAGATCTGAATGCTATAAAACATTTGAGATATTGACAGAACATATTTTCATCTCAGTGTTTCTTCTTTTCCTCTGCGGGAGGAAAATGTCAGGTCTGGTTAGTGGGGCACTCCTTTATCTCTTGGGCTGAGAGATTTGTGGCAGCAAGGAGTGGTTGGACACAGCTACGGATGGATGTGGAGCACATGTGGGTGCAATGGAAAGGAAAAAGGGGCATGAGATGGCCTCAATTGATGCCGCTACTGGAGGAGCTCCAGATAAGATGGAGTAGGCAGGACTTGCTCATCATTCATTTAGGAAGGAATGACCTGGGGGAAACACCTTGGGGAACATTGGTACAGGCCATAACAGTGGACCTAGAAAAAGTGAAGGGATGGTGGCTGGAAGTGGTCATCAGCTGGTCTGAAATCACATCCCACAGAGTGAGGAGAGGGGCCAAAGAAGTGAGGGTGGTTGAGAAGGGGAGAAAATGGCTAAATAGGAAGGTGGTGAGAGCAGTGATTGAAAAGAAGGGTGTACATATACAACACAGGGACATATCTTTTGAGAGGACAGAGGTATACAGGTCTGTCAGGGTGCACCTGACAGAGTTTGTCATGTGCCTATTCCTGAGGCCCATGATATACCTGGTGGGGCAGATAGAAAAGAGGGGTCCTAGATACTAGCCCGCAAGTGGGGAGCCCCATCTTCCATCACTAGTGGGAGATGGATCAGTGGAAAAAGGGGGAGAATGAGAGGGGGATGTGGGTAGGCAGAAAGGGGGGCAGGGCAACATATGCGGGCAAATGGCCCCAGGCATGGAAGTAAAGGGGGAGGGTAGAGACTAGGAGTCGGATCATAGTTTCTGGACCTAGGGGGGTGGTGGTCCTGGTAAGTCGGTACCTGGTACTGGTGATGGTGTGGGGGGTTGGATCTGAGTGTCCGGACCCTGAAGGTGAAGTATGCAGGAGGAAGATGACCAGGAAGAAAGAAAGTTCCAGAAGAAATGATGGACACTTGTATTTACTGTTTGAAATGTAACGTTAAATAAAAAGGCGTTTTGGATTGTAGATATCAATTAGTGCCTTAATAAATTGTTGCCAACTAGTATACAAGCTAGCAGTTGTGCAGTGAGTTTTATTTCTAGGAGGGGATCAGATGACTAATAGGTTTGCCAATAAAAGGCAGCCCCGGTTGTCAGATAGCCCCTTTAAGGAAAGAGGAAAGATGGGGGGGAGAGGGATGAGGTCACAGAGTGTCATTTGACACAGGGTGAGGAGGAACACGCCATTGGCTGGGGGGAGGGCCGGGGTGAGGCTTGGCTGAGGGGGCCTGGAGGGGTATAAAAATCTGTTCAGCCCTCCAGTAGCCATCTTTGGTGGGATTTTTCCCACCCACCTGCCCAGGAGGAAAGCAATAAGGGAGCCAGTAGAGGGACTGGCCAGGGATGTGGAAGATGGTGGCAGCAAGGGCAAAGTTGGCTGGGGCCAAAAGGAGCCCGAGTGGGTAGGGGCAGCTGCAGCAGGGCAGTAGTTCTTCAGGTAGGCTGGCAGTGCCTGGGTGGCAAGTAGCAAGTAGCCCAGTCCAGGGCAGAAAAAAAAGGGGGGGGACAAGAGAGGGAGGAATGGGGGTAGGCACAAAGATGGGATGGGGCAGGGCAACATGTTCTGGGGCAAATGGCACACAGGCATGGAAGTAAAGGTGGGTGGGGGAGGGTAGGGGTTGGATCATAGTTTCCAGACCTGGGGGGGTGGAGGTCTGGTTAGTTGGTACCTGGTACTGGTGATTGTGTGGGGGGTCAGATATGAGTGTCTGGACCCCGAAGGTGAAGCACGCAGAAGGAAAAGGATCAGGAAGGAGGAAAGTTCAGGAAGAAATTATGGATGTTTGTATTTACTGTTTGAAATGTAACGTTGAATACAAAGGAGTTTTGGATTGTAAATATTAATTAGTGCCTTCATAAACTGTTGCCAAGAAGCATCCAAGTTAGCAGTTGTGAAGTGAGTTTTATTTCTGGGAAGGGATCAAGTGACAATTTGAAACAATCTAGAGATAAGGCATTTGCAATTGTGGCCTGATCTTATGGAACTCTCTGCCTCAAGATCTGAGACAAGCTCCCATGGTGGAGGCTTTCAAGAGAGGCACAATATCTCTTCTTTACTTGCTTCCCATTAAAAATTATCAGTGATCTACCTTTTGGGTGAATAATGGACTGCATGATTTGTTTTACATGTTGTGTTGTTTCATATTTTTATATCAAGAGCTGTGATAATTGTCCAGATTCTCAATTTGTGGACTGTTCTTAAATTTGAAATGTATTTTTTTATATTTCAAGGTGCCCTGAGCCCATGCAATAGGATGCCATATAAATAAAATCTACTACTACTATTTTTCTATTGTTTTCACTTCAACAGCTGTTGTCTATGTGATGTCTTCACAGGATTTGTCAATCTATGCTTCTTTATCTAATCTTTCTAGTCTCTGTAATTATCTTAGATACCTTGGAGCCCTTAACTCATCTAAGAGGTGGACATATTTGTTGCAAACTGCCACGCAGGTTCATTGCCACTCTTTAGGGCCATACTCAAAAATTGTTCTCAGTTGTAGGAGGGCCTCAGTCACAATTCAAATTACTCTGGCAAATATTGGTTGGTACAAGCACAGTTTGCATCAACTAACATACTGTTTTGTTGAATGAGAAGTCAGAACATGCTGTAGTCCAGCCACATAACAGTACAGTGTGCCATGCTCCAAGTTCATGATTTCCAGTCCTACTGCAAAAGTGTACCCCCACCTGCCTTCCACATACTGTATCCTAATGTCCACTTCTGGGGCTGTGCTCCACTGAATCACTTCCCTGTCTCTTAACATTCCCAGGTAGTCCAGTTGCCTCCTGCTGGTCCCCATCCCTGAAGCACTCCTTATTATCTAGTGGAAACCCTCCCTATCCCTGTTCTCCTGCATGATAGTGCTGCCCATCTCCTCCCACAACCACCTCAATCCTCCACCACTTCTTCTGAGGTTAGTCACAAAGTGTGACACCTCTGGCACTTGCCTGTATTAGTTCTACAAGCAGAGGATGTCACAACAAACCTCTGTGATCATCTCTGCGAGGGTTGCCATGCTTTGAGTATGTCCCTTATAGTTATTTACATGGGGTCCTCCACTCCCATCTCCACATAGTTTCTATGTGTCCTCCTGCAACTGTACAGAGAAGGGCTACAGCACCTGTTATACATTACACAATGTGGTTACAAAGTCACAACAATCACTACAGTAAGTAGCCTTGTGATCATTTATTAATAGACCCTTCCTTGTAGTGATGCTTTTGTCCTTTGCATCTTTCATCTATGTCTCCAAAACAGAAATTATGTCTTACTTTTCTTACTTTTTTTTGTCAGAACAAATACCTCAGCCAAAATTATTTGTTTTTTTCTTTTCACCGACACAGTAATATTATATTGTGCATTTACCCATGCATCCTCTTCTTTCATACTTTTTATGAAATACTGTTTATGCTTCCTCAGACTCATTGGAATTGCTTTGTGCTGGTACTTAACTTTATATTCAGACTGTGCAGTTTCTTGAATGTAAAAGCCTCAATACAAAAACAGCCTTTGGCACTGGTTCCTGTAGGGCTGTTACTTGATCTTGATTGTGGTGCTGGCTGTCAATTTGTGATCCAATACTGAGTCTGCATCTGGATAATCTCTATCTTCAGTTCATAAGGCTTTTATCTTTCATCAGCCAGAATGTAATCTTATTTGTTTGTTTTGGAACTTTCATTTGTGTGTGGCAAATACTTGTAGTTCTGTAGTGGTAGGGCTGACATATCTTTTAAGATACACAGATGAAGACACTGGTAATTGTCATATTTGACAGACCCAGAGTGATACATAGCAGAAAACAGAACCATCATTTTTTTCTAGTGTTCTCTTTACAGCTGTATACATTTATTTAATCCCATTAAAATATTCTATTGTTTATGAAGCCCCAGAATACAACTTTATGCCTGACTGAACAGCTTACTAATAGGTATTATATTTGCATTTAAGGACCTGCAAATGATTAAGCTAAAATATTTTAAAGCACTGACCTATATTAGAGATTGTTATGCCGAATATAACAGGCAAAAAAATTGTATTCAAGTTTACATGTAGAAACTTGTTTCTTTTTATTTCTGAGGTATTGCATTTATAATTTTGCTCATTAGAATGTTTTCAACTTATTGCTAAAAGAGGAACAGTATACATCCTCTAATTTAGTAATGGACAATATGAGCATTCAGTCTTCTTCTGCCTTGCTCCAAGTATAGCACTATGCATAACTTGGTTGTATTAGACATGATATAAAGAGTAGTTTACTGGGGGCTAACATATCTTGTTCTGTTGTCCTTTGTACCTCTTCAGCATTGTCACCCAGCTCATAATGACACCACAAATAACCAATGTACTGTAGCAGCAGGTGAGTGGTTCTTCTTGGTCAGTTCTGAAATCATAATCAGGGCAGTCACAATGCTGATGAGGTATGAAAGTGAATAAAAATTAAAATGCCAGTCTCCATGTAGAGTACTGTCCTTTCAATCACACCTAGTACAGTCATATAGAATATCTTCTAATTAACAAAAGGAGCAGTAAAAGTCTTAGGATATAAAAAGTAAACACTGACTGCTTTTAAAAGTAAATATTAGATTTGACCAGCGTACTAGCTCTTTAACTAAATATAATAAATAAGGAGATGGGTTTTATTCATTTATTTATTTGATAACTTGGTAGATGCACAAGATCAAAAGTATATACAATTTTAGGCAGAACCCAAGCCATATTGCAAGGCATTTGCTGAAAACAATGTAGAGGCATGAGGTAGACACCTAAATGACAGTAATGGCAGGCAGCAATTCTGTTAAAGGATGACATACGATGCAAGTTCACAACAAGGCATATAGAACTACTAGATCCATTTAAGCAGCAATAACATGCATAGAAGGTCTACACTACTAAGTATGTGCAGGAATCAATAAATACATAGATATCAATTACAGGATATAATACACTTGGGGTGGCAGTAGGGTACAATGAGTAGAAGGTCCTATATTAGTTGGGTAACAAGGGCACACACAATGTGATGTTAGATAATTCATTATTCCCGATTTGAAATTCAAAAGGCTGAAGGCTCAAGTCAGTTCACAATGTAGGCTATTCCACAGTTTGGAGTAGATACTGACAAATCTTTCTGATCCATGGTACTGTACATTTACAGTATTACAGCAATTTTGAGGAATATTTCATTTCCAGGGCCACTGAAATACTATACCCACAGCTGTATAGCAAAATCAACAGTTGTCGTCATTTTCACACAAAAATCCACACTTTCCTACAATTTTCTGACTTTTTTAATATAACTGTGTAAAATACGAATAATCTCCAGGAAAGATACTGAAACATGCTAACAATCTGGCATGCAGACTTGGGTCTGGCCAAAACAATACAGTGTGAGGAGGGATGGGATTCTGTGTGACTCTAGTTTCATCATATTCACTTACCTGGGTTGGTTTCAAAATCCTCTGGCCATACATACATACATACACTTGTGCATGTAATATCTGCATTCAAGCAGCCTATCCAAAAAACATTTTTTTTGCCACAGATACTAAAACAACAGGTTGGAGTAAAGGTGCAAATTATCCCATTTGCTTAAATGGAGCACTAACTACAATGCTTTATTTTGAATGGTAGGGTACATTTTTCCATGTATGAATGCTTTTAATCTGAAGGGATTGTGTTTCAGATATCTGGGGATGTTGGATGGCTTTGCTGATTAAAGACTTGAAGGAGTTGGTGACAGTTATCAGTCACTTGATAATATGCCACCTACATGCTAGCATACAAAGACTGCGAAAAAGTTGAATTTGAGTCCTGAAAATAAGCTGATAAAACATTAGAAATATGTTTGCACAGTTACAGTACATTTAAATAAACACAAGTCATTGCAGCCAGATTAAAACTGTGGTGCCATGCATTACAAATTAATGAATGATGTAGTGAAAATATATTGGTATAATTTAATGCCATTACTGTCATTTTAGTAATGTTGTACCTACATGGCAAATTAGGAACAGCAATCTTTTCAACAAAATAAACAATTTGTTTACTAGAACATGATTATTCACACAGGTTATGTGCTTATTTTTCTTGCACCAGAGTAGGCAAATAATAAAGGAAGCACTGTCAGTAGTTGTTGGAGTGCCATCATTATTTTACATATACTGTAGAATTAGACCACTTATGCTGCTTCTGGATTTATTTAATATTAACCAGCTGTCAGTAACTAAACAAAATCAATTGAACACTGCACGACGAAGGTATTTTAGATTTTAGAAAATACACTACATATCCTTAAACTTACCATTCATTGCAAGAACAATAACCTTTCTTAATGTGAGCATATATACAAATTGCAATATATTCATCTAACAAGTTATGCTGCTCAATAAATACTGCAGAAAACAATAAAATGGTTATTGGGGAGCAATGGGGATGTACAATATAGAGAACCCCTACCCTTTCTGCAATTCATGACAAAAATCTCTGCATTTTTGGGTAGTTTTTCCCACAATTTTCCAGTGGCCCTGCTCATAGCTCAGTCTTTTTGCTTGGACATAAGGATCCCTGGTAAAGAGCAGTGTTGGGTATACCTTAATAGTTTAGCAGTAAAACAACCTTGATGATAGATTCAATGTGCCTGGACTGTTAGCCATCTAAGGTCAGAATATACTTTAGTTCACAATTATGGGTGCAATTGTTGGCAGCTATTACAAATCAAAGGACACTATTGTAAATTATGTCAAGGTTTTTTATTTCCCTTAGCTCAGAGGCGGTGGAGTTGCAGTAGGCATACGAGACATAGTCCAAGGTGTTTAGTAGGGTACCTCTGTCAATTGCCATCCTTACTTCTGGTATGACTTAAGGTTTGATTCTGTACAGTGCCACAAGTTTTTGATTAGTCAATTTGAAGATAATAGAGGTGTGTTCTAAGCAGGTTAAATTAGGACCAATATGGTCTCACATGTGTTTATTAACTTGTTAACTTTGCTGTTTTCTCTTTATGGATCATTCCTGAAGAAGACCTATGGTCCACACGTTGATTCTGTTTTTGATTTTCAGCATGCATTTAATATTAATATTACAATTTTGTTATGTTTTCAGCCCACAAGTTGATGTAGGACTTTGTTCATTTTGACCTAAATAACATTCTTCAGTTTTCAGTATGATGGCAGGGTACATCAGGGCTCAGTATTGGGATAATCCTCTTCAATGTGTTTATAAGCAACATTGCAGGTGAATGAAAGATATGCCTATTTGCAGATGACATCAAAATCTGAAATTTGCTAGATACTCTGGAGGGGGTAGAGAAAATAAGTAGATACCTTAGAAAACTCGAGGACTTGTGGAGGGTATGGCAGTTAGGTTTCAATGCAAAAAGGTGCAAAATCATGCACCTAAGGCACAGAAACTGAGAGGCAGTTTATAAAATTGTGGAAGAGTTATTGATGGTCACTAAACAGGAAAGGGACCTTGGGCTTATCATATCTGATCACCTCAAAGTAGTGAGGCAGTGCAGCAAGGCAGTAGGCAGGACCAATGGAATGCTGGGGCTCATAGAGAGGGAAAACATCAGCGGAGGGAGACAGGTGGTGTGACTTCTGTATTGATTGTTAGTGAGACCCTGCCTGGAGTACTGTGTTCTGTTCTGGAGACCACATCTGAGAAAGGACATAGACAGGGTACAATCTGTCCATAGGAGGGCAACTAAAATGGTGCAGGGGCTGCATCATATGCCCTATGAGGAAAGAACGAGGGATCTCAATATGTACACTGCGAAAGAGAGGAGGGAGATGGGTGAGATGATAGAGACCTGTAAGTACCTCCCAGGGGTAAATAAGATACAGGAGGGGAATATTTTCAGAAGAGAAGGTGCACAAGAACAAGGGTTCAAGCAATGAAGCTGAAAGGGGGGAATTCAGGAGAAATGTGAGGAATTACTCTTTCATGGAAAGAGTGATGGATGCCTGGAACACTGTGCCAGTGAAGGTTATGTGGGTGAAAACAGTGGTGGGATTCAAGCATGCAGGGGCTAGGCACAAAGTAATCTTTGCAGAATAGCATGGGTTGGGGTTATCCAGAGATTAGGTAGGAATGTGTGGTGACAGTATATACAGGGACAAAATGGCCCAAGTGGCCCTTATCTGCTGACAAATTTTGTGCTTCTATGTTTCTGTGTATATCGGGAGATTGTTTCTTCTTAGCCAAAGATTTATTCTGCTGCAATTCTTACTAAGGATAAAGGAAATGATGAAGGATTGTAGGTTAGAAACACTGAAATACAGAATTTGTCAGCAGAAAAGGTCTGCTTGGCCCACCCAGTCTTCCAGATAGTCCCTGCCTAGTCTGTCTCTGCAAACCCTAGCTGTTTTTTGGTGATCCTCACTGCTTACTTATTAAAATCCTTTATGTTTGATCCATGCATGCTGGAAGCTCCCTATTGTTTCACCTCCACTACTTACATTGGCAGTCTGTTCCAAGTGTCTACCAGTCTTTGAGTAAAGTAGTACTTCTTCATATCCCTCTTAATAAGGTAGACAGGGATTTGACATTGCAAACAATGTTGTCAAAAAATGACAACTGATTTTGCATATGGTACCAAAAGTTTGCTTAATAGGTTTGTTAGGATGAAAACTGTTCAGAAACTAATCAAAAATCAATAATCAGAAAAAGAGGACAGTTTATCTGAGGTCAAAACATCGAGAACCTCATCCCCACTTCCTCTATTACCCATTATTGTGCAAAACATAAATGTTTCTAAACTAAGAAAGGGTATTGTTTGCACTAAAATATATAAAGAAAAAAAGGATTAAACAGGGCATTCAAAAAACACAGTTAAATGTGTACCCAAAAGAACTGCCTGTAAAGCACTTTAAGATCTCTGGGGCCGATTCCAGGAGGCATGGCACAACTCGCAGACATTTGCAAGTTCCACCATGCGACGCTATGCCAGGGACCCTGTGCCATGTAACAGAACAGGCAGGGTCCTCGGCACTTATGCCCACAACTTGCGGCAGCCGCAGGCTAGCATCACATGCATGGTGCACCAAAACTGGGTGCCGAAAGTCACAGCATGCATACAACTGCCCCCCCCCGGAGCCTCCTCAGAACACTGCCACATGCACCAGGGAGCATTGGGGAGGATGGCCAGGTGGCACTGATGTTCAGGGGGCACCACGAGTTATGGACCCCAGAAGTCCCATCATTCGGGGGTTGGGGGCATGGCAGTGTCGTGGGACAGGAAGTTGGCCACATGCATGCCACAGTACAGCAGAGTGGGCATCTGTCAACTGGCAGGGACAGATGCCCCTTAGACCATCTCCCTGCTGGTCTAACTCCACTGCACCAATGTAGCTCTTGGAATGGCATTCACGGGTTACGGCAGCCTCCCTTTTGGAATAGGGTGCAGTTGCTGCTGTAACCCACCCTTGCTCCATGCCACTGCAGGTTCTGGGTGTAGTGGGTGGCATAGCCCATGCCTGGTACAACCCGCATTCAGCATGGTGCAAGGTGCCTTTTGGAATACCAACTGGTGTTATGCCTGGCATAAGTTGTGAGTTGCGCCATTGGGTTTGCTGTATCTGGCCTTGCGCCAGGTGTAATGCCTTTTGGAATCGGGCCCTCTGAGTCATGGACATTAAACAGTTCACATTGAAAATTCTGTAATTAGCATATAACCCAGCTATTAATATTGCAGGTTACCAGGACCCATGTAAAGCATGCCAATTCTCAGGCTATGCTCTATGGCCAGCAAATAAAATATTGTGCCTGTGAATGAAAGTGCATTTATAGGGTTAAGCTAGCCTTGCTATAAAGGTTCAGAAATGTGTTCTGAAATCTTTCATAGGGAACATCCTGTTTTCCTGTTTATGCAATGTGTTCCTGCTTAGTGACAGTATGTCTAGGTGCTAACTATGCACTCTTAATTTCTTACTGGTTGGGAGGTTTCCTGGCCAGTGTTTTCCCACCCAGTAGGAGCATATCAATAGTTGCTCCAGCCTGCCAGTGTTCTAGTTCTTGTGCATCCCAGCTCAGGGTGCTAGTGTATGCAGTTCAGTTTTAGTACCTAAGGATGCATATCTCTGGCTGCAACCAGTTGAAAGGGGCATGTAGGTCTAGGGATGGTGGCATGGTCCCTGGGTCTGGGTGGCACTGTTACCACCCATGCTGGTCTCTGGATGCTTGAGCCCAAGTTGATGTTTGAGATCAGGTACAGTGGAGGCCTGTTGGGGGCTCACCTTCATGGAGGGTATCCTGATGGCATATGAATGTATCTGTCCTGTGGTCCTGTGTGATGGAGCGTATGGTAGGTGGACTGTGCTGGCAAGGGACTCCATACATGAGAAAGCAGCCTTTCTGTATTCAAGTGGGGGAGATCAAGGCTGCTGGCATCAAGGTTCCCATCCTAAACAAGTGATAGGCCTATTTCATTGGCAAACCACTGTTAGCTATGACTGCATTAAAGGCATTGACTCCAATCCCCTATGGAGGCATGGGATTGAGGCAGACTACCAAGATAGCCTTTACTTCATATTCTGTGTGACTGTGTCTTTGGGAGGGTATAGGTCTTCTTTAGCCCCTCTGTCTGGCAGTGCTGGTACTCCCATGCCATGTACAGGCAGGCATGGCTTGATCCCCAAGTTCTGCTTGCATATGTGAGTAGGATGCTGTAATTTGACTGCTATATTCTGAGTGTCACCGCACTGCAAATCTGGGAAGGCATAAAATAACAGACTGAAGAGAGTGTGCTTAAACTGTAAATATGCTTAAAGTAATTAAAGATTCAAACCCCTGACCAGCTGGTATAGGAACAATGTACATTTACTATGGTTATGCTGACTGATTATTGTGATTGTGCTGATTTAAACTGGGCCCAAATCAGGAGCTGCAGCTAAGGTTTGCTCTGTTACCTCTTGCTGCATGTGTGCCAGTCTGTAAATAAGGGATATGCTACCCCCTACTGGAAATATCAGCAATATTTTTGCTCGAGTGCTGACTGACCCAATGACATTACATGTGGTAAAGCCATGAGCTATGTCCGGGTCAGTCAGCACGAGAACAAAAAATTACTGATGATATTTCCAGTAGGAGGGGTAGCATATTCCATTTATGTCATACCTCCCCTCATTGTTTTGTCTTTTATTTTGGCTGCTTTTTACTTTTTTCAAGATTTTTAGTTTCAGGATGACCAAGCATGAGTTTCGGATGGCCTAGTGGTTCCAAATGTTTTCAGATGCATGCAATGCTTATTTGCGTCCCTGCATCATCACGCAGTTAGAGCTGAGGATGTTCTGGTAGCGAGGAAGCAGTGATTGTTTTCAGAGAGGCAGCACTTGTTGCTGGCGTGCAGGATAGAGGACTGCCGGTTGGAGATGAAAGGTGTGTTTGTTGGGTATGTAGAGGGAGGTAAGAAGACAGAATGTGGTGGGGCATTGTTGTGGAAGGCAGGGGAACAGTAATAGTGTTAAAAAGGGGTTTGGGCTCAGTCTGAATTTTATTTAGTGGCATTTGTGACTATTTGTCATCAGGGGAGAAAGTGAAGTGCTTGTTTGGGTGCCACGAAGAAATGAAACTGCGAGCAGGAACCAGCACAAAAGCAAGTAGCTGCATTTTTGATTGTATTGCTTGTGCTGCAGGCTCCAGCCAATGGAGACATACAGTACTACAGGTATAGTCGGACCTAGAGTGAGAATATTTTCAGTATTTTCCCTCTAGGTCCCCATGAAGCAAAAATATCATTGATATCTGGCCAGAAATATGCTCATAGGTATGGCATAAATAAGTACTTGGCATTTGTGAATAACCTTAAGTTATACTTGTCATGTACTGTGTCTAAGTATTTCCTGCAAAGGGTACCATGTCACCCTACTATTGCAATGACTATGCAAACTGAAAGTAAAGTTCTTGGTTACAGTTTAAAAATTAGTTCAGGTCTACCCCTTGTTGTCTGGAGGGACAGTGATAGTGTACAATGAAACTGTAATGTGAGGCAAGTTCTATTGCATGACCAACACAGGTGGCTTGGGTTCACCACCCGGTGTCTAAATTGGTTAATTAACAATGATGACAATAAGGACAACAAGCAAGGATGTAGTTGGGGGAGGGGGGCAGGTAGAGCAGCTGCCTTACTATCATTTCAGTGGTGATAAGTCAGGAAATTCAGAAGAAAACTGTTGTGCATGCACTTTAAAGCAGCTGTTCTCTCCCCCTCTTAGCAGCAGCCAGCGCTATCCGGGAGTGACTTGGAACTGGAGTCAGTCGGTCGGACTGGGAACAGTGACACTCAGACAGCAGCAGTGTGGTGACAGGGAGGTCACATGGTACACCATAATAACTTAACACATGATTCTGTAGCTGACTGCTAACAGTCATGTGGTAAGTTAGTGTAGACAAGTGGGCACGTCAGCACTTGAAAATCACCCCGTGTGTGTCAGTTGTCATAAGGAGAGGAGAACAGTAAAATCAAGGAGGAGTTTTGATGTGTGTGTCTGTGGCTCATTGTGTGGTATTAAAATACTGCCAAATTAAATTTAAGGAGCAGTCGAGCAGAGCAGCCAGATGAATAGAGAGCAAATGAAAAAAAAAGACCATAGATGAGCAAGACACAAGCAGTGAGCTGTTGGAAATGTGCCTGCCCTTTTTGCTGTACTGGGCAAAGCAAACAGATTTGGGCTGGGAGGCTAGGGGGTTTGGTAGGGGGATGCTGAACTGCTCATCAGCTGCTTCTGCACCTGTATCATTTAACATACTCTTGCTGAAGGAGGAGGTGAGTCAAAACATGAGAGCAGATCCATTGATGTGCACCTTAAATTTATATGCTTATTGTTATTCACACAGGAAGTCCACCAGAATTACTGTTCTCTCTCTCTCTCTCTCTCTCTCTCTCTCTCTCTCTCTCTCCCTCACAAATCACTTGATTTGACCTTCCCTACACAGTCCCAGTGTCCACCATGTTCTGTAGCCTGTAACATTGGGTGGATCTGCCTGTATGGACTTTTGCATAAGTTCTTCAGCAGTGCATTATGTGAGTGCTGCCTTTTTGGCTTTTGCAGTCCAGTTTGCTTCAGGACCTCAGGATTTAAAACAATATACAGTAGCATTTTTATTTCATAATAATAAAATGAAATAAAATACTGCACTATGGCTGATAACTCAATAGCTTACTCACACAGCCAACAGCCCACCACAATTATTGTACTCTCTCTCTCCCTCACAAATCACTGAAACTTCCCTACACAGCCCTACCATCTGTAATGACCTTCCCTACATACGTAACAGTCCTACCATATTCTGTAGCCTGTAAAATTAAGTGGATCTGCCTGTAAATGCACTTGTGGACTTTTAAGTTTTGCATAACTTCTTCAAGAAAGCACTCACATAATGCACTGCTGAATAATCTTTTTTGCTTTTGCCCAAAATTCACCACAAAGCATCTAAACCCCCAGAGCTTGACCCCTAGCCTTCACATAACAATCTTTCACAGTATATTACAATACTGCCTATGGAGTGGGTGGCTGATGGCATTGTTGGTCAGCCAGTTGCCCACCAGAGTTGTAGCTGCCAACTTTAAGGCTGCTATAGTCTCCCACACCCCTGACTTTGGGGGAAAAAAATTTCCTCTGGAGTCAGGGGTAGGGAAGATGTAACAAAAGTGTGTTTTATCTTCAGTAAAGGCCCCCAGAGCATCTAAACATCCACAGCTTCTGGGGCCCTAGCAGCCCCCCAGACCCTTGGTCTTTATGTAGGGAATTTAGAAACTTTCTGCTCAACTTACATTTTTGGTCCCACTATGCCCCAGCAAAGAATGTGAAGGTGCATGGGAATTTTTATGGTGTGCTGCTGTGAGCCACACCTTAAGGGGTGGGCATTAAGTACCAAGCCAGTAAAATGCTAGGGAATGGTTATCATCAAGACAGCAATATCTTTATACCCCTAGACATTTGAGTCATACCTCATGTTATTGTCCACTCCTTCTCACCACTGTACAGACTATAGTAGTGTTAGAAGAAGGACTCTAGCTACACACCTAAATATTTTGCTGAAACCAGTAGTATTCTCTTTATTATTGCAGATTTCAGCATAGGCAATATTTTGACAAATTTCTCAAAAATCCAATAATTCTGCAAAAAAATTTGTGGTGACAGAATCGGCAACCCTTTACTATTTTAGTCTAGGTATTTTGTAATGGAGCTATTTGTTTCAGGGATGATGGCATGAGTTGCATGTCACACATTTCATATAGTTTACTTTGAGGCATATTATTAGCCTGCAGTATATTAGCCTACTGTAGGTAGTAGGTACTGGTACTATTGTACTTTGTCATAAAGAAATGTTTGTTTTCTGAGCTAGTGACCATGAATATGCAGTAACACAAATCCTACCAGTAAGTCTAAAGCATATTATTTTTACTAGTAGCCTTGGTGTTTGGAAGTAGTGCTACTACTATTGAAGTTACACATAGTTCAGTCTATTGAAGATGATATACTGTAGATGAAGAAGAAGACAGTGGTAAGCACAGGGGGAGAAAGAAGAGGTGCATCAATAAAGTGAGATAGAGAAAGGTCAAGGGGATAGGGAACAGTATAAAACAATAGAAAAAGGACACAAATGAAGTATGTGATGTTATACAAATTGTGAGGGGCTCACCAGCAAAAAGAGAGACATTATTCTACCCCTGTACAGATCTCTAGTGCATCAGCACCTGGAGTACTTTGTACAATTGTGGAGCCAGTGGTTGAGGAAGGACAGTGACAGAGTGAATGCAGTGCAGAGAAGTGTAAATAAAATGATTCAGGGACAGCAGGGAAGGGCTTAAATGGAGAGGACGGAGGACCTCAACATATGAACATACAAACATATGATGAAGCAAGCACAATAAGGCCATTAGAGTCTGCTTGTATTGCATAGTCCTCAGTATCAGCTACGGACCCTGCCCCCTTTCCAATTAGTTCGTTCCTTCCATCCACCCTCCTCCTGGTCCTTATTTTTCCCTTAACTGTATCCCAGCCTCTCTTGAAACTGTCAATCATCTTCAATGAAACTACCTCTTCACGAGGCCCACTCCAACCCTCCACCATCCTCTCAATGAAGAAGTGCCTCATAGCGTTTCCCCTAAACTTTCCACTCAAACCTGAGTCTGTGTCCCCTCATATTTCAATTCCCACTGAACTTGAAGAGACCCTTCTTGTCTACCCTACTTATTCCTTTCCAAAACTAGAATGTCTCAATCATAACCCCCTTTCTGTCCTCCAAGGAGTATAGGTTCAAGGCCTCCACCCTCTCCTCATATTTCCTACCTACTGGCCACTGATCATCTTTGTTACCCTGCTTTGGATCATCTCAAACAGGTTTATATAATTTTTAAGCTATGCACACCAGTACAGTACACTGTACTCCAGATGTGGCCTCACTAATGGCCTGTAAAAGGACAATATTACCTCCTCTTGCCTACTGCTGATCCTTCTAGTGATGCACCCAAACATTTTTAGTTGCCTTTGCTGCTGCTTTCCTACATTGCATGGAGTGCTTTATGTCACTAGTGATCATCACCCCCTGTCCTTCTATTCTTTGGCTGCAGATACCAAGATCCTATCCAGGCTGCACACAGTCCTAGGATTCTTGGTTCCTACGTGCATAACAGCAAAGTATTTCACATTTTGGTCACACTCACTGTTACAGTCCGTGGACAGTTAGCAGCTGTTAGATATCAACTATAGGGGTTGAAAAGTGGCAACAAAGAGGCAGGCCATCAGTGGGAGGCTGGCAGATTCCTGCTGGAAACTACTTGTTTGCTCATTATTACAACTGACTCACCTGCCTGTTAACATCACATCAGCTAGTGATAAGATTTGCTGTGTTTCCAGTGGACCAGGGATGTGCCTTGTGTGGACTGTAATCTTTGTCAACCTGTTACAAACAGTGACTGCTTTTTAAATCAAGCTGCACTTTGCCAACATTGTTATTCCTGCCATTGCTTCAGTTTCCTGATGGGATTCACCCCAGAATTCTAAAAGAACTAACGGGAGAACTAGTAACACCACTGACTACCCTTTTTAACAAATCATGGGAGGATGGTGTGGTATCTGAGGACTGGAGGAAGGCAGATGTGATTCCCCTTCACAAAAGTGGGAGCAAGACAGGGGCAGGAAACTACAGATCTGTCAATTTGACCTCAGTGATAGGAAAAATGATAGAATCACTTCTGAATGAAATAATTGTTGAGTACCTAGAGGACAGTAGGGCACAGGACCCAAGGCAGCATGGATTCACATCCAGCAGGAAGGTCATGTCAGATGAATATAATCAATTTATTTGACTGGGTGACCAAAGCAGTAGACCAGGGAGGGGCTGTGGACATGGCCAGCTAGACTTTAGCAAGGCATTTGACATGGTCCCACACAAAAGATTAATAAACAAGTTAGCCAGACTGGGAGTGGGTCCCAGGGTGGTAGCCTGGGTAAATCATTGGCTGGACAACAGGATGCAGAGGATAATAGTAAACAGAGTCCACAGTGAAGAAAGAGGGGTTACTAGTGGAGTACTGCAGGTTCAGTACTGGGTCTGGTCCCTTTTAATGTCTTTATAAGTGACGTTGCAGAGGGACTGGAAGGAAAAGTATGTCTCTTTGCAGACAACACCAAGATCTGCAACAGGGTTGATACACAAGGTGGGGTGGAAAGGATGAGAAGAGACTTGGCAAGGTTGGAGGAATGGTCAAATGCATGGCAGCTTAGATTCAACGCAAAGAAGTGCAAAGTAATGCACCTGGGAAACAAAAATCCAGGGGAAGAGTACACAATTGGAGGTGAGATACCGATAACAACAAAAATGGAAAGGGACCTGGTTATATTAGATGACCTAAAGGTGGGCAAGCAAAGTGAGAAGGCAGTAAGGAGGGCTGGCGGGGATACTGGGATGCATAAGGAGAGGCATCACCGGTAGAAAACAGGAAGTTGTTATCCCTCTGTACAGACAGTTGGTGAGACCCCATCTGGAGTACTGCATGCAGGGTATACATATTAAGCTCCTTTACTCTCTCTTTGTATGTCTTCTGGTGCAGACCCTGAACCATTTTGGTTGCCCTCCTCTGGACAGCCTCCACCCTGTCTATGTCTTTGTGGAGATGTGTGCCGTACCAAAATTGCCTATATTGAAGTTATATTGAAGATATACTCATGGGCTACCCTGCAGAACCATCTATCTGAGAAAGCATTCTACCACTGACATTTTCTTTGGCTGGTCCACTTCCTTTACATAGGTTGGCTAATATGTCTGATCCTTAGGATACAGTTGCACAGCTTCAATATAGACAATTTTGGTACGGCACACATCTCCACAAAGACATAGACAGGGTGGAGGCTGTCCAGAGGAGGGCAACCAAAATGGTGCAGGGTCTGCACCAGAAGACATACAAAGAGAGAGTAAAGGAGCTTAATATGTATACCCTCAAGGAAAGGAGGGAGAGGGGGGACATGATAGAAACTTTCAAGTACCTCAAGGGAATCAACAAAGTCCAAGAGGGTAGCATCTTCCAGAAAAAGAGATGTGCAAGAACAAGGGGGCACAATTTGAAGATAGAGAGGGGATGGCTCAGAGGTAATGTGAGGAAGTATTTTTTCATGGAGAGGGTTGTGGATGCATGGAACAGTCTTCCCGAGGAGATTGTGGCCTTATTTATGTCCCCTTCCTTACTGGCTCCATAGGACCTCTGTCCAGTGTGGACTCCACTTACCAGATTTCTTCCACTAGCCAAGATCCCCTTATCCGGACCTCCATCCTGGGATGCTCAAATATCCTCCCTCTGACTCGCCAACTCCCTGGCTCTGAGTCCCTCTAGGTGGGATTGCCAACTCCTCCAGTGCTCTATCTATAATCTAGTTGGTGGCCAGAATGAGGGTGGGAGCCGACGGCCAGCAAGGTGGATCAAGCTCTGAGGGAGGGTGCCGTACGTGAGTCCCACCTTCACTTTCCCAGGAGCCAGGGCTTTTCCTCCATGTTTCTCTTCCCAAGGTGTGAATGTGCAATGACATCACCATACAAAGGGTGTGCTCCTGCCCCTCCCCACAGATGTCCACCATCACCTCCCCCTTTCAAGTCACCATTGGTGTGTAGTGCTCCCTGTCTCTACTTGGTGCCACTACAAGGTGAGAAATCCTGAGCAACCCATCCCAGGAGAGGAGAGCAGTCCTCCAGATGCTCAATCCTCTACTCCCCCACTGACACCAGACAACATGAGTCTGCTCCTGAACCCAGGTCACCAGCGTGGTGTGAGCTGTGGTGTTCAGTGCCTCAATCCTCAGGGCCACTGGGCCAGCTGTTCTCAGTGTTTTTGATGCTGGATTTATGACTGGGATCATGTTCATAGACCTGACCAAGACATTCAATCTTATTGACCATAACTTGCTATGCAGTAAACTCAAGTCTTTTGTTTTTTTTTTAAATGTGGTTTCCTGGGTTAAAGACTATTTAACTGATCATACTCAGTTTGTTGGTGTCAGCTCTGTTTTTTTCAAATTTTGTAATATGAGGAGGGGGAACCCCAGAGGTCTATATTAGGCCCTTAATATTTTTACCATTTGTGAATTTGCTTCCAACATTATGTAAATCTTGCAGTTCCCTACATTATGTAGATGATTTCATCATCTTTTCCACTGCTAAAACCTTAACTGACATTTCAAAGGATTTTGAGGAGGATGTATTTTCAATATGTAACTGGTTTTCCAACAAGTCGCTTATACTAAATTCAACAAGCATTTGTCAATGCCGAACGTTCGCTTGCAGGTATTTGCAGTGGTGTTTGGCATGTATGGTGCTTTACCCTAATGCCCTGTGCGATTGCTGGTATTTGCACAATAAATTGTCAGCATGACCTTGTTGCTACCCACATTGTGCGCTACATAGGTGAAAACACGTTTTGGGCAGGATGTGAAAAATGACAGCTGTACTACTCATAAGGAAGTGTGGTAAAATGGCAATGTTGAAAATCTGGAGTGGAAATATTGAAAATTCGCAAAGCTACGAGCATGCGTGGGAGCTGTGCAATGCACGCTCGTAAAACAGTCATTTGTAGGATTTTTTTCACCAAATTTTCAACATTGCCATTTTAAAACCTCTGCTAATGAACAGTGTCACTTTGATTTTCTTACTGTGTCCCATACATTGATTTCGTACACCGACATGCTTATTGTGCACTACATGGGCGGAAAGACATTTTGGGCAGGATGTGAAAATGACAGCTGTACTGCTCATGAGGAGGTGTGGTAAAATGGCAATGTTGAAAATCTGGAGGCAAATATTTAAAATTGGGAAGTCCGATGAGCATGCGAGGAACCGCGCAGAACGCATACCATAAAACAGTCATTTTTAGGAATTTTTTCACCAAATTTTCAACATAGCCATTTTAAGACCTCTGCTCATGAACAGTGTCACTCTGATTTTCTTAATGTGTTCCATACATTGATTTCGCACACCGACTGTGCCATTGTGCACTACATGGGCGGAAACACGTTTTGGGTGAGATGTGAAAAATGACAGCTGTACAACTCATAAGAAGGAGTGATAAAATGGCAATGTTGAAAATCTGGAGTGAAAATATTGAAAATTCGTGAACTTACGAGCCTGCGTAGGAACTGTGCAATGCACGCTCGTAAAACAGTCATTTTTTGGAATTTATGCACCAAATTTTCAACATGGGGTTTTTGGGACCCCTTCTCATGAATGATGTCACTGTCATGGTGTTATTCAAGGCTGAAGGGTAATTTCACGCAGTGACTGCGCAGTGCCTGTGAAATCACCCTTCGGGCTCGAATAACGCCATGACAGTGACATCATTCATGAGAAGGTCCCAAAAACCCCATGTTGAAAATTTGGTGCAAAAATTCCAAAAAATGACTGAGATATGCAATAAAGTTGAAACCCCTATGTAGCCCATTATACAGCTTACCAGCATTTCTCAGTTCAGCGGTCGGCTCTGAAGAGTGCAGACGTGTTCCTGGTCCACCAAGATCGTTGCGCCAGAGTCTGGAGGTAAGTATGGGGTGAGGGGGGGTGGGGAGGCTTGAGCGCAGTGGGTGGGTGCAGGTTGTGGGAGGGGTGTGAGACGCGCTGCGGGCCGCTTTTGTTTACAGGTTGAAAAATAAAAAGACGATGTGGGACATTTGCCATGCTGGGGTGGGCTCCCAGCATGGCAGAAGATGGCTGGGGGGTGAGGAGTTGACGGGGGATTGGGCACCTGGCCAGCAAAGTAAACGATCGCTTGCCACGCTTAGGGTGGGCTCTCAGCGGCATCAGGATGGCTTGGGGAGCCGTGGAGCCAACGGGATTGGCACCCCCACCGCAAACAACATTTGCCATGCTGGGGTGGGCTCCCAGTGTGGCACCAAAGCTTTGGGGGCAGCGACGCGCGGGAGTGTAGCGCTGACACGAGGGCGCCAGTATGGCAGCGGTGCTTTCCTTTGAAGCAGAGGAACACCGCTGTCATACTGAGCTCCTGCACCCATTGGTGCAGGACTGCCATGCCTGCTCAATGGAGCAGTGCAATGGGTGGGAGAGGCACACCTCCAAGTGTGCTACTCTCCCCAAACGTTCCTTGCACATGCACGCAAGCGAATGTAAAAAAGACTATACCAATGTTATTTGGTACTGAGTTCATGTTAAGTGGGAGCCCCTCTCTAGTTTTACAGGATGGTTTAGGTAATGACATAGTCCATGTTTACTAGTTCAAATAATTGACTCTGGACTAACCTTTTTCTGCTCATGTTAAACTGATCAGTCTCAACAGTGATCAAAAGCTTGAGGTTCTTTATAAATTAAATTAAAAAAAAAAAATTTCTCTTTTGAGAACCTGCAAAACAATTGCTATTGATTCACTCTAACTCTGTTTTGATTACATCTCCCGTCTTTTATTTTTTTACTTTGATGTTAAAGCACATAGCATCCTCCCAGTTCTTACAATAACATTTGTCATTTTGCTTTGCTTGCCTCCAGCTGAACTCACTGCTGTTCCATATATTCTCAGCTGGGATGGTTGTCTCCAATGTTATGAGGTGAAAATTGTTTTGGTTGTAAAAATGTTAAAACTTTTTTCTCCTTACTTCATATGCTCTTTCTGATTTAGTATCAGTAATGACCGTGGTAACAAATGTAAGATCAGAAAATGGAGCTTTACTTCAACTGAACTTAATGCATCTAAAACTGGCTCCCATGCTTTTTCAGTCACAGTTCCTTGTTATAGGGACAGGTTACCTGAACTTTAATGACTTTCATGTTCAGTTCCTGTTTTTAAAATATTTGTTTAATAAAGATACTTGTGATTATCTATGATTGTATTTGTACTGATGATATACTTATTGTATTGTACTGTTCTTTTGTGCAATGCAGTGTATTTTGGGTCTAGCCTGAAAAAGGACCCTCGGTTCAGTGCTTTTTCCCAGTTAACAAATCAATAAATAAATAAAATAAACATACCATGGGAAAGTTTAAAGACTTCTGAAACAGCATAGTTGCTCTGGTGGCACTTAACTCTGCAGGAAACTAAATCGAACAGTTTACCGATCATCATAGCAGAACCCTGGAAATCAACCAAGCAATGGCTGTTTTTATAGTCAAAAATCATCCACTTTTCCATTGTACCTAGTTAAGGATTTAATGAGCTCATGGGTCACTCATCAATCAGAGTACAGTACTTTGTAGACAACTGTTGCTATGCCACAGTTGTGTGTGTGTGTGTGTGTGTGTGTGTGTGTGTGTTACAGTGCCTTGCCTTTTGGTGCATCTTCATGCAAGTCCATGCACTTGGCAACAAACATGCTGTATGAATCAATGGGCAGGTCATGGGTTCCTGTACATAGCAGCAATAGTCCATGAGGTGTCATTCAGAAATCTACGCTTACACAGCAAGCAGGACCCCAAAAGGGACAGCCACTGTAGCTCAGGCAAGAAAACTCTGTGTTTGTATAAAGAAATTATGTGCCCCAGAGCCATGGGGACCCCGCTAAAGCTCTACTGAGTGAAGTGCTGAGGTACATCATGCAGCCCTTCAAGGGGGTAATTTGCATTTGGCTATATACACAATTTTTTTTTGTATTTACACTGATGCACTCTATTTATGCAGTGCATTTTAGCTTAGTGTCATTCGTTAGGCACCTTCTACCATATAATGGCCATTTACACTTCAGAAAAAAATTGATAGAATATTGTCCTTGTGACAGCATGACAATTTGTCTATGTGTTTGGTTTTCAGAAGGCTAGCCACCTTAGACTGTGCTCATGCTCTATTTAGCACATGCACACACTCATTTTGGTCTTGTAACTCTGTCTTTGAGTAGCCTTAAAAAGACTACACATATACAAATATATTAAGTGCAATGAAGGGACAGTTTAACATATGGTTTACTCCACACTGTCTAAAAATAAGGATTCTGGTAACATTCAGTGAGTAATATAGTAAACATAGTTTCTGGGAGCAATTACAGTAAACTCGTCTTACTTTGTATACTGTCATAATTTGTTGATGTTTGATGTCCTATCCAATAACTACCAGACCTATAACATTATTGGTAGATTGAAAATTAGTGTGTCACTTCTCCCACTCAGTGAAGGCATGTGAGGCTCAAAAAGTCAGCCAGCAGGAAAAACATCTGCCCATTAATAATCTCAAACAGGATATAGTAACTATGTTCCATATATAGGCTATGTTGACATAGAAACACAAATATAATCATTTTTGCAAGAATATTGATTTTCAGTCATAGAGACCCACCTATCTGTTGCTGAATTAATGCTGTTAGCACTTTGGATATATCTTGTACAGTACTCCTTTGTCTTCTTGCAAGACTTTTGTTCCCATAGAGTAGCTATCCATTGTAATACTGAACTCTAACAGTTGCTTAATTTATGGTCCATTAAAATAGGTATGACAAACCAAAGTACCTTCTGACTGCATTAAAACATTTTTGGGTGACACAGTAGACTTTTTAACAATGAACCATCAGGGTATCTAGTGCTTATGGGTATCCAGTGAGTATAGCAAACCCATATGGGCACCCTGTCAAAAGGGCAACTCATACTGGGTGATATACTCATGGGCTACCCTGCAGAACCATCTATCTGAGAAAGCATTCTACCACTGACATTTTCTTTGGCTGGTCCACTTCCTTTACATAGGTTGGCTAATATGTCTAATCCTTAGGATACAGTTGCACAGCTTCAATATAGACAATTTTGGTACGGCACACAGTACAGTGTGAAACCTCTCCTATCTACTAATTGGTTCTGCAGAATGTTATTACTGACCATTTTGCAATCTCCATTATGCATCTTATAAACAAGATGTGCTACATTATTCCAGGAGAAAAACATGGAATTACAGTGATGCTGCTTTAAAAAACTGCCACTATAATTTATGCCACTTGTATAAATCCTCCCCTGGAGCCACGCTTTAATAAAATTCCCAGTCAAAAATTCTAACTCTTACCAGTAATTCAGTTTAAACCCTCATAATACATTTATTAGTGTGCAAACACTATAAGCAGGTTGACCAAAAAATAGGTACACACATTTTAAATTAAATTTTCTGCCACTCTAGATTATAGATGGATGAAAATAAAGAGTGTGGTGTGAACAGTGTAATATAATTTACACAAGAAAATGACTGAACAAGTATTTATTAGCCAGTCGTAAGCTGAATTTTATATCTTTAATGACTTTATTTTATACCATGAATTATTATTACTTTTTTTGACAGAGATGTATCATGCTAAAATTATTACTCTTCTAAAGGAATGCAGTAGAAGGAAATACATTTTATAAAACTGTACAGAGAGATACTTTGGTTACACACAGTATTTTTGACAGAGAGCATTATGGGTTTAAAAACTAAAAATATGTGCTTTCTTAATGCTTAATTTTAATTAGTAATAATGCTAGTGCACATGAAAGTTAAAGCCTTTATGGCATTGAAGACTAATTCCCTTATTAATCCAATTTTTTATTTAGTTCATTTACACACCCTAGCATAGTTGAGATGCAACATCCTGTTAGCATGGAGTTTGTTATTTTTTTAACCATTGTTTACAGCTGTGTGAGCTGAAGCATTAAAAGGTTAAGTGACATGGACAGGTTTTACTATTTTCTGATGTCACTATTGCAGGCAGAGAGACTGTAGTAGTAGTAGTAGTAGCAACATTTATGTTTATACCAAAAAAGATAGACTGTAGCCTATTTACAATACAGACTAGATAGACCTTCTGTCTTTTCTGCCGTCATTGTCTATGTTTCTATGTCATACATTGCAACCTGTGTACAGACTTACAGGCACAGTACCAAATATACTGTACAGTACATTAAATTAGGACATAGTAGCTAACAGAATAGGAGATACATGCATTTGCAAAAAGAACTAGGATACTTTGGAAAAGCAGTTGCATACACTTTTGAATTTATCTTTTAGAAACACTTGAAAGTTGTTTTAGGACCGAGCAGCCTTACATGTGGGAGGAAGTTTGCTCTAGGACATGGTCACATCAAATAGAATGGTCATGCACTTGTTTTTCAAAGCAGGATTCAAGGGCAAAGGTATCTAGGAAAATATTACTTCATCCCAACCACCTCAGTGTCACCTTCCAACAAAACCATATAAGTCCAACGAAGCACCACACATAAACAATAAATAACGGCACATTTCTAGTAGATGGCACTGCCTTTCCATCAACAGATTTCATGTTTAAGTTTGTTTTCTTGATACAGGTGGCTACCCTGGGCTTTGCATAACTGGCTTTCCTCAGTTAATTTGTATGAAAAGCACAGATTTTTTTGGAGTCAGCATCAGCTGCTGATACACTTTTATGATGATCTAAGCACAACAACATGGGTGATAGCTCCTAGAATCTTAGATTATAATGGATTACATTGCCCCCTCCACCTTACAATTTCTCGACTCTGCTGGAACATGGCAAAGCACCAAGCTATATTGCTAACTTACTGCAGGAAGTGTGAGGAGCTTACCTTGCAGCATTAGGTTGAAGTCACTTTCAAGTGGTCTCCTAACAAGGGGCACACAGGGAGTACATATGGTGGAAAATGAATCTGATTATCCTGGTTCCAAAGCTTCTGCTCTGGTCACTAGACCATACAGCTTCACATTACTGACATTTTTCTGTTCTGTTCTGGGATGTACTTGGAAACAGTAATTGATTTTCTCAGTGTACTACTTCTTGATAAAATATCTGAACTAAATAAAAAATAACTAAATAAAGGTACACTGCTGCTATGCTGTTTACAAGTGAAGGAGCATAGACCTCACTTATCAAAGGTGCACCAGTCAAAGCAGGATCCATATCAAAATGGGCACACACCAGGCACCTCAAAAAATAACACAAATTTTATTATATAACAGCATGACAAACACAGGTAAATTAACAACCTTTAGTATCAACTCAGGACAATGAGTTTTCCTTACGGGGCAGAATAAATAGAGAAACTACACCAATATATACCCCAACTAATAAGTTAATAATAGACCTTGAAACAAGTCAATGGTGTAGAATATAATTACACTCTAACTCCGATTATCCGACCCCCCCTTAACTGAACTCCCTATCTAATGAACCTAATTTATGTCCTCCACTGCTAAGTGCAACTGCTTGTTCACTCTAATTGCTTTCACTTATCACCCAGATTGCAGTTAACTGTAATTTGCAGCAGAAAGCTGGCCAAAAAAAGCAGGCTGTTAATCACTGTACTTAACACCTCGTAACACCTTCTAACCCACAGCAGGCATTGAGGTGTTATTTAGCCCTTGTCGTAAGAGAGCCTTTCAGTGGTACATGTACCTGAACATGGCTGGTAAAAGAAAGCGTTTGGTCCTGACCGTCGTAGATAAAATCAGAATAGTCAAGTGACTTGAAAACAGGGAGTGTGCTGTCATCCTTGCCGGGGAGTATGGTGTCAGAAAGTCTGCTATAAGTGACATAAGAGCATCAAAACATAAACTGAGGGACTTTGCTCTGACCATGCAGACAGCTGTGGGATCGTTCCAGTGGAAAAATATGAGGACCTGCCAAGACGGTCAGAAGGATTCTGCAATTTGTCTCTGCTTCTGTCAGGAGAGGGAAAAGGGGAGCCCTATCTAGGGGCTTCTCCTGAAGGAGAAAGCCATTCAATTTCATCACTGGCTGGGCAGTAGCGAAGCATTTTTTGCCAGTGAGGGATGGCTGAACAGATTTAAATGCCACCATGGAATTCAACAACTTAAGCTTTGTGGTGATAGTTTAAATGCAGCCGATAAGAGCATTTCCCCCTTTATAGATCAGCTCCTGGACATCATTGTTGTACGAGGACTTGTGCCAGAACAAATATTTAATTCTGATGAAACTGGCCTTTATTGGTGATATCTACCCGAACAAACACTAGCTCACGGTTCAGAGCAAGACGCACCCAGTTTCAAGAAACAGAAAGAGCAGGTTATCATACTGGGAACAGTTAATGCAGCTGGACACAAACTTAAACTTGTTCCTGTTGGCAAATCTAAAGCACCACGTTGTTTCAAACACCTAAACATGGCACCTTTGCCCATAAAAATATGAAGCCCAGCGAAATGCCCTGGTGGACTGCTGAATCTTCACTAAATGGTTTCAGCAGCAATTCTTCTCACAGGTGAAGAGCTACCTGCGGTCCAAAAGACTGCCACTTAAAGCTGTGCTATTGTTAGATAACTCCCCTGCGCACCCCAAAATCCCAGAAGCTAGAACTAGGGATGGAACAATCAGTGTAATTTGTCTCCCAGCAAACACTACCTCTAAACTCCAGCCATGTGACCAAGCCGTTCTTGAGATTTTTAAGAGATCCTACAGGAAACAACTATTGCAGAGTGTGCCCACTGAATAAAATGAGCATACACCCCTCTGCAACATCATTAAAAACATCAATCTAAACGATGTTGTCTATATAGCCTCAGAAGCATGGGATAGTGTCCGACCTGACAGCATACAAAAGTCATGGCAGAAGTCCGGAATAAAAACAAGCCGAGTTGATTTTGTAGATCATGGTGATGTGTGAGGAGCTGTCACAAGAAGTAGCTCAGGAATTGACAGCTGTTGCATCTGAACTACTGGAAAAGCTTACAGAGGAGGAAATCTCTGAATGGATATGCTGCAACTCTGATGAGAGGGGTCATGAGGTTCTATCCAACGCTGCTATTGTGCACCTTGTTATGCAGCCAGAGGATCATGCAGAGGAGGAGGAAGATGAAGGAGAGACTGAAACCCCAGTCACTATCCCCACACATGTTGAGGTTATAAAAATGCTATATCAATGTATTCTGTATCTAGAAAGTCAGCCTGATTGTGTAATTGTTCAGGTAATGCTATTAAGAATTATGAAGCAATGTGCAGCATGCAAACAGGTAGATGGATTCAAACAAAGAAAGATGGACAATTTTTTTAAAAGATCTGGACTTGATCAGGACTTTTCAGTCTGATTTTAAAGGTTTAATGCTTTTAAAGAAATGTTTTTTTAAAACTACAGTACAGCAATTTGCTCTTTTACAGTGTTTTTTGTTTTGTGCTTGTACTTGTTGTATTAAATTATTTTCACATTTTTTGCCTCACGCTGCTGTTTTTATAAACTGTTACTGACTCTCTTCCTCTGTACCGAACCCCTGTTTATCCAAATCAATTTTATGTCTCCCAAGTGGTTTGGATAAATGGGGTTGGACTGTACGAGCAAAACACCAGTATCTAATCAAATTCAGTATATCAATAAAACATTTATAAAACAAGGAAGCAAGGTTAAAAACAAGACTAGTGATAGTTAAGATCTCTGCAGGTGGGCAGAAAGTTTTTTTGTTGTTTGATATTTTGGTGTAATTAGAGTGGCTTTAAATAAAATAAAGTAATCATACAGACTTTTCTTGCTTTTGACCAGATCCCTTGTAGTTCAAATTAGATAACTACTTGATTTGAATAGATGATTCTAGGTGTTTTGGTAATTTCTTTCTGTCCATCTCCCCTCACCCCATTTTCTTTTTGCATGTAGAGGTCTGGGCTATCACTAATTGACTTTAAAAGTGTTTTTAGCCTTGCTTCCTTGTTATATAAATGTTTTATTGATTCATTGAATTTGATTAGATGCTGGTGTTTTCCCCTTAATTCTATTCTACACCATTAGCTTGTTTTAAGACCTATTATTAACTAATTAGTTGGGATATATATTGGTGTAGTTTTCCTGTTAACTCTGCCCTCTGAGGAAGATGTATTGCCTGAGTTGAAATGCAGGGGTGCTCGCTCAGCTGTGTTTGTCATATCTGTTATTTAATCAATGTTTTGTTATTATTTTGAGGTGTCTGGCATGTGCCCAGTTTTTCCTTTTTGATTTGGGACATTACTGCTACAGTAGACATAAATCATCATGCATATTTAGTTCTTCAGTGCTAGCCAGACAGTGCAACTTGTGTTGGCTATATAACAAACCTTTATAGTCTAGTTAATGTTTGTCATATTGTGTAGTAGATTTCAATTTAGCCTACAATGAACTAGGCACCAAAGAGTAATGCACTGCTGATATTTAGCATTACAAAAGGAATATTCATTATGGAGTTCAAGTGATGTGCGAGTCTGAATGCAGTTGGTAGTATAATCTGAAACAATCATGGGCAGATCAAAGAAATGAATTTTACTTGAGGCTTTTGACATGCTCTAGTCTCTTGGGATAAAAAGATTAAAAGTCTTCACTGCCTACATGATTCTTAAAGCTATGTTTAGTATTTTTTTTCTAAAGATAACAGCTGGAGGGACTTGTGTAACCCTGAACTTTATTAGGTATGTGTAATATACTTTATATGCTTGTCTAAAAAGTGCAAAATATAAAACAAATCTTTTGATGATGCTTATGTTTTTAGTTTCCATTTTAAAACCTTGCATTTATCAAATATTGTTTAGGACTTAAAGATTTAGGGTCCCATTCCCATTTGAAAAAAATAAGGCAGTAAACAAAGGGTAGCAAACAGCTGCCCCTGTGTGCCACCAATCATTGGCGGTATACACAAAATTAGTTCTTAGTCATGGGGGAGACAACCCTTGCAACTAAGTCACAGTGCAAATAAACTATCCAGATGTTAGTGAGGCAAAACCATGTTTCTGCCCACTTACATGCTGATTTGTGACATCCCCAGGGATGATGACAGTTGTATGTTGCTATACCATATTGCAAGTCAATAGTTGCCAGCAGTGCCACCAAATGTTTCCAAACTATGCATTATTCAAATACCTTTAGGTGCACTTCTGGGCTGTTTTCATCACTGGATGTCCAGTGGCACCACACCCACTCCCCAAATTATCTTCCACACTCCTGCAAATACTGGTTTCCCCTTGTCCTGTCATTCATTTATTTATTTCAGGATAAAAAAAAACTGAGCAGGAGGTCCTTTACAGTGGTGTCCCTGGTAGGAGCTCAAGCTACTTATGTTGCTATGCAGATTTCAGGATGTATAAATAAAAGTTCTTAAAATGTAAAAAGCTAGATGTGCAGAATGGCACTGTGCAGTTCAAGAGCCTGTGTGAGCCCAACATTTGAATGGTGGCAAATTCCATCTAAATCCTCTTCCCCAACAGTTACCAGTGCTCCTGGTCACAGTATTGTGAAACACTACTGCTTGCCTATAAGCAGGGTCACTGGAAAATTGGAGGAAAGTTACCCAAAATTGTGTAGAGTTTTTGCAAAAATTGTGGGGAAGTTGCAGGAGTTTTACTATAGAACCTGAGTGTTCCATAATAAATCTTTTACAGTTTTCTGCAGCATATATTAATCAGCATAAACTATTAAACAAATAAACAGCCACATGAATATAATAATTTTAAACATGAAAGAAAACATGTGTTCCTAAAATGAATACCAAATTGATCGATGTGTTGCCTATCTTGCAAAATATAAAAACATCTGCCTCATACAGTGCTAAATAGATTCTATTTAGTGAGCCACATAAAATCAATATTAAATAAATCCAGAATCAACACATTTTGTCTGTTTCTGGATGAAGATCCAGAGAACAATGAACACTGTAGAACAATGAAGCTTGATCAACAGCTATTTACAGTGCTCTATCAATTATTCACTCACTTTGGTGCAAGAAAAAAAAGCAGACAGAGTGACGGATAATCGAGTTTAGTAAAACAAAATTATGTTAAAATGTTTACTGTTCATAATTTGCACTGTAGGTACTGTATAATAATTTTAAAATCTCATATTAAAACATTAAATCTGGTGGTTATTCGGACTGGCAGTATAGCCTAGAGGTTTGAGTAACAAGCAATGAATTAGCTTGGGGCATCCAGCAGACCTCAATTTGTTTCCACAACCTCCCTTGCATACTGTGTGGTTCTGAACAAGTCATTTAACCTCACTAGTGCTTCTGGGTTACCCCTAAAAACAGGCACTTGTGCCTAGTGGGCCTTACCTGGTTACCAAAGAAATAAAAATAATACTAATATATTTTTACTGCATCATACAGCAGTCAGACTAGGCGATAATTTACTTTAGTTTTACTGTGACTGCAGTGATTTTGTTTACTTAAAGATAAATGTTCAGATACATTTTATGTGTTTTATTAACTTGTTTTCAGACTTAGTCAAGTTTTTATTGTAGTTTTCACATGTGAGCATCTAGGTTGTGGATTGTTAAGAGCTGGGTCACTGTTACCAACTAGCATATTCCAGTTTATAATCAGCAGTGCCATCCAAAATCCTCAGATGTTTGAATCAAAACTAGTCTGCATGAAAGTACTGTATGTTCACAAGGAAAAACCTGCCCTACCACTTACAAAATTACTTCATAGTTAGCACCCCATTTAAGCGAATGTGATAATGTGTGCCTTTTCTCCCACCTACTGTTTCAGCCTCTGTGGCAACAATCAATCAATCAATCAATCAATCAATCAATTCTTTATTTAACCAGGTGAAACACCCTTGAGGCAACTCATTCACAAGGTGGGCCTGGAGCTTCAACAGCACAACATAACAAACAATACAATGCTACAATGGACGAGTCAGTAGAATAAGAGTAAAATCAGGAAAACAATATATTCAGCAACACAATATAAAATAGTGAGTAAAACAAACACAATGTTGGGGGGCAGCAATACTACAATGCATAGCAACCAGATTAGGGCACTAAGCAAATGAAGATATACATTTGTACATAATGGCTGCAGATGTATATACTGTAAAAGAAGAACAATATTTACAGCCTATATGTTCAATAGCAAACAACATGTAATGACTATAAGTGCTAACTACCACTAGGGCACTGCTTACAGAGGGTATTAGAT
The DNA here is from genome assembly GCA_016271365.2 of Neoceratodus forsteri. Classification (NCBI taxonomy): domain Eukaryota; kingdom Metazoa; phylum Chordata; order Ceratodontiformes; family Ceratodontidae; genus Neoceratodus; species Neoceratodus forsteri. The sequence goes on along the minus strand of CM028136.1, from coordinate 355,900,560 downwards.
AGTAATATCATAGGAAATACTAGAAGCTAAAGCATGTGGTTGAGAATGTAGAGAAGATAGAAGAGAAAGGGCAGGTGGCAGAGATAAGGAAGAAGAAATTTAAGTGCAGAATTTGCAACTATCCTGCAGTTGCTGATTAATTAAATATTTGAATTTTTCAAGGCTAACAAGGTTAGAAAGCTTAAAGGATTTCTGTAAATTATTCCATTTGGTAGGTAGAGCATGGCTTACAGCATGGGACCCATGGCATGTCCTAATTCTCAGGATATCAAGTGAGATATGGAGTATTTCCTGAGCAAGTAACTCCCTGCATTTTGGAAGTTTATTGGTCAGGGCTTTCAGTGTCCAGATAGTCACGTGTTTTATTCTCCTGGTATTCAGTGAGGGACAACCCAATGAAGAATAAAGGGAGCGATGATGAGTGTTGTAGGGTGCACCAGTTATGAACCTAATGGCCCTATGGTACAGAGTGTCCAATTTGGCCAGTGTGGAGCTTGGGCCATGACTGTAGATAATATCCATGCAATTTAGGAGTGGTAGGAATGTTGATTGCACTAGTTTAAGTTTCACATCATAGGTAAGGAGGTTTTTTATGTAGAAAAAGAGTCCCAATCGCTGCTTGAGTTTCTTTGTTAGCTCACTAATATGTACCGTAAATGACAGTTTACTGTCTATCCAGACTCCCAGATACTTGAATCTATCCACTGGCTCCAAAGTTTCTCCCAGAAACGTGGATATAAGATGATTAGGCCCCACTGAGTTGGAGGTGGTAGAGTGCATTTGAGAGGACAAGAACATGGATTTAGTTTTATTTTGCATTCACCAACAATTTTAGGTTCAAAAGATTAGACTGCAGTACATTGAATTCATGCTGCAACATGTTGCTAAATTGTTCCAAGGTTGGCTTTGTGACATAAATCACAGTATCATCTGCAAATAGAAGGACAGATGCATTTTTTATACCATAGTTTAGGTTATTTATGTAACTCGCAAAGAGAAGCAGGCCCAGAAAAGACCCTTGGGAGACATTCCTCTATTTGGTTTTGAGAGGTGATAAATCTCCTTGTGCCTTTATTTGCTGTAGGTGGACAGTCAGGTAACTCTGAAACCATTTCAAGGCTGCATTATCCAGACTGATGTTACATAGCTCATTTAAAAGCAGATTATGGTCAACCGTATCAAAGGCCTTACTAAGGTCAAGAAATATGGTGCCCACATGCTGCTTGGAATCCAGTGCCATCTGTCATCTGTTAGCCACACTGGCTAGGGTCATTACTGTGCTGTGACTGGGGTGGAAGCCAGACTGCATGGGGTTGAATTTCTTATGGTAGTCCAGGTAATTCAGCAGTTGTGAATTGACAATTTTTTCCAGGAGTTTGGAAAGAATGGGCAGCAGGGAAATGGGTCTACAGTTATTGAGGTCAGAAGGGGTACCGAATGTGAAGAGGGTGACTACATGGGCTATTTTCATGGGTCCAGGAGGGTGCCTTGCAACAGCGACAAGTTAAATAGGGGCTGTGAGAGTATGGTAACCCAACTTCAAGAAGAAGGGATCAATATGATCCACTCCAGCACTTTTCTTGGTGTCAAGAGCTAACAACAAGTCCTCAACTTCTTTATAAGTTGCAGGGCTGAAGGCAAATTTGTCATTGGGAGAAGAGGCGTTGTTCATCTATTCTTGTGGAACTGAAGGCTTTTGTTGTGAGAGCAACTTACTAGCAGGAGAAATGTCAAAGGCCAACCCCTCTGTTGTGAAGTGATTATTGAGCATATCCAAGATTTGGAACTTGTCTGATGTAGTGAGGTCACCAGCTGTGATTTTTGTAGGGAGGGCCGAGTGAGAGTGGTATCCTTCAACATTACTTATAGTTCTCCAAAATAAGGCAGACTTTGTAGATGTATCATCCAGTTTGGCCTTGAAAAAGTTGGATTTTTCATTTCTAATGAGTTTAGTGCACTGGTTTCATGCTGTTCTGAAAGCCGCCTAGTCTGAAAGAAGTTTGGACTTACAGGCGCATCTCCAAAAGAAGTCCCTGTGGTGGAGGACATTTTTTATGTGGTCACTGAACCAAGGGCAGGATGTTTTCTTGATTCTGATCTTGGAGAGGAGAGGAGAGTGTGCTTATTGATCATGTCTATAACAAGACCTTGGAATATGTTATAGGCTTCTGACACAGTTTTTGCAAGGTAGAATTCTTGCCATCTTATAGAGCATACGTCCCTCAGGTAGCTGTTACTATTGAAATTTCTAAGGTTCCTTTTGAATACATTTGTCAAGGTTGAGGGTAAAGTAGGAGCGGCCATAACACAAGCTATAATGCAGTGATCACTTGTGTCTTTAAAGAACATTGCAGTATGAAAATAGTTGTGCAGTTTATTAACTAAGATCAGATCCAGAAGAGTGCTATTTGCTGGGTTCTTATCATTCAGTTGGGTTGGTACCTAGACTAGCTGGCTAAGGCCATACATGTCACAAAGGTCCTTTAACAGATATGAAGTTGGGGATAGCCAGTCAAGATTTAAGTCTCCCAGGATTATCATTTCTGAGGAGTGGCAGTCCAGCAGTTTTAGGAGGTGGGTCAACAATTTTAATCCATGTGAAAGAAGATGATAGCATCCAGTTATGATTAAGGATTCAGCTGGGGATAATCGCATCCTGTTAGGGATTCAAATTGTTTAGGAACAGTGGTGAAGTTGATTACAGTGACTGCAAATTTTTCATGAATGTAGATTGAGACCCACCCCCCCTTGATGTCCTATCCATCCTGTACACATTATAGGATGGACCATTTATCTCATGGGTGGGGGTGGAGCATTTCAGCCAGGTTTCTGATACGATGAGTACATCTAGTTGGGTGTGACTTATCCAGGCTTGGATGACGTTCATTTTGTTGCATAAACTACATGCATTAATGTGCATAAAACTTATATCTTTTAAGTTCATTAGGGCAGGAGGGGTGATGGCCAGTGATAGCGGTCCTGGGTTTAGCTCTACGTTACCAAAACAGATTAGTAGTAGGAGAAGCATTTTTTTGATGGTATTTGAAAGCAATCTTAAGAACTGTTTTCATCCTCTTTTGTTAGTGAGTAAGAGGGGTGGACCTGTGTCAGGATTAAGATGGTGATAGGTGCTATAGGGAGCACAGATAAGTAGTCTGGAAGCAAGGACAATGGGCTGCAGGGCCTGTGGAAGTTGAAGTGACAATGCCAGAGCAGATACGTTATCTTGAGAAAAAGTTTTTCTGATAGACTGCTTCAACACAAATCAAATGTTAAGTGCTTAAAGTGGAACTGTCATCAACATGATTTCTTAATGTCTGAAAGCCCATAAAAAGCTAATTTGATTGAAACATTGTGTTTATCTGTGAGTCTTTGCAGTCCAGAATTATTCATATGTAAATCACCCTGTAATTAGGGGCTGGTGGCAGCCATATGTTTTTGACTCCTGACAGGAAATGATGTCACTGAGGGTCTAGGTCCTTCTTTGACTATATTTAATCTAACAGGTTAAATAGGAAATCAGCTATTTTATATGTGTGTTTTAAGGTGTTATTACAACATTGTCTACATCTATAATAACTGTTTTGTATGTGTATTGAAACTAGTGAGTTATCACCTTTACATTTCAAACTGTTAGTAAAAATAATCCATCTTCAAGATTGCTTTAATATCTAGGCTATACTGCCAGCTGATTGACAAAAGCTACACATCCCAAGGCTGGCTTTTGGTTGCTAACAGGTATTGGGGCCCCATATTAGGATTTCTAAACCCTGGCTGTACTCATGTCAGTACAGATTTATAGGACTGCCACAGCACCAACTTCTGTCTTTTTCCATTCCCTCTCTTGCAGCCTTTTCTCTTGCAATTTCAGGTGTGAACTCTGGTCTACAAGATGCAAATGTGTCTATGTACAAACTAGCCTGGTATCTTGGAGACAGTCTTGAAACAGAAACATAGAAACATTGAAGCTGATGGCAGATAAGTACCACAAGGACCATCCAGTCTGCCCATTTCTTTTTCTGCCTTATGAATGTGCCATCAGCCTTTGCTCTGTCAATGGCCTATCTATGCGTACTTATCTGCATTGCTCCCTTTTGCCTATCCCATGCCTGTTTAAAGACTTGCACTGAATTCATATCCACCACTTTCTGAGGTAGGCCATTCCATGCATCCACCACCCTTTCTGTGAAAAAGAACTTCCTCCCATTACCCCTTAAGTTGCCTCCCTCTAATCTCATGCTGTGTCCACTTGTCCTGCTATTTTTCTTATATTGAAACACATTAGACTCTTTCACCTTGTTAATGTCCTTAAGGTGTTTGAATGTTTCAATCATATCACCTCTCTCCCTCCTTTGCTCTAGGGTATACATATTGAATTCTATTTATCTGTCCTCAAATGTTTTCTGATGCAGTCGCTGCACCATTTTGGTTGTTCTTCTCTGGATTGCCTCAATTTGGTTAATGTCCTAGTGGAGGTGTGGCCTCCAGTACTGCATGCAGTACTCCAGATGGGGTCTAACCAGTGTCTTGTAAAGAGGGATTATTACCTCCCTCTTACGACTTGTGATACCCCTACTAATACACCCCAACATCCCCCTGGTCTTACCTGCTGCTTTAGTGGTTTGCTTGGATGATTTCAGGTCATCAGTGATGAGGATGCCCAAGTCTCTTTCTTCCCTTGTGACTGCCAGCAACTCCCCTCCCAACCTATAGGTGGCTTCAGGGTTTCCCTTCCTTATGTGCATGATTTGTACTTCTTTGCGTTAAACCCCAGTTCTCACTCTTCCGACCATTTTACCAGTTTATCCAGATCTCTTCTCATTCTGCCCACCCCATCTGGATCATCTACTCTGTTGCAGATCTTGGTGTCATCTGCAAACAGACAAACCTTACCCTCCAGTCCATCTGCAATGTCACTGATGAAGATATTGAAGAGGACTGGCCCCAGAACTGTTCCCTGAGGTACCCCACTTGTGACTTGCATCTCTTCTGACTGTATACCGTTTACCACCACTCTCTGTTTTCTGCTTGTTAACCAGTTTGCCCCCCAGTTGACCAACTTCTGACCCACCCCCAGCCTACCCAGCTTATTAATCAATCTTCTATGTGGAACAGTATGAAAAGCTTTGCTGAAGTCAAGGTAGGCGACATCAACTGCTCCCCCTTGGTCCACGACTCTGGTTACCAAGTCAAAGAAATCTATAAGATTAGATTGACAGGACCATCCTGTTGTAAACCCATGCTGTCTTGGATCCTGTGCTCCTATGGATTCCAAGTGTTGCACTATCCTTTTCTTAAGGAGTGCCTCAATAATCTTGCCCACTACTGAGGTAAGACTAACTGGTCTGTAGTTCCCTGCCTCCTCCCTGCTACTTCTATTGTGGAGCGGGATCACATGAGCCCTTCTCCAGTCTTCTGGGACCTCTTCTGTGCTCAGAGACTCACTAAACAGTTTTGATAATGGCTCTGCTAGTTCTACCCTTAGCTTCTTTAGTACCCTGGGATGTATGCCATTAGGTTCCATTGCCTTGTCTACCCTGAGCTTATTGAGCTCTTGTAGGACCCTTTCTTTTGTGAAGGGACTAGTGCACACCTCCCTCCCCCCATGTCCATGGTGCTGAAATGTGATTGTGTAGCTTTTGATTATCAGCAGGCAGTACAGCTATGAACAAGCTTCATTCATCCAGCAGAATGGGTTTTGAGCATGTGTTAAGATTCTGAAAATATTATACTCTTTTTATCCAGATTTGACTTAAAAAGAAAATAAATATAGGGCACAATTACTTATTGTATTAATTGCAAAAACATATAGATGGACAACATTGTTAAAATATGCATAATCTGAAATGCATTATTAAAATATAGAATAATATATGTGTGTGTGTGTGTGTGTGTGTGTGTGTAATCCAAATTTTACATAAACCCGAGGTGTGGGATGCAGCATTAACCCTGAAGGGTTTATAAAAGCATCGTACACAGAGTGTGTATGTGTACAGTTATGGTTTTTACACACACAAACATTTTATTTAATTACTGGTGATATTTTTTTCTCTTTTAACACAGTGCAGTTTGTGCAGCATGTCTGTCAGAGATAGCCACACACACACACACACACACAAACACATATACACACACTGCCTGTCTTCCCCCTTTTGTTTGTTTTTTGTTTCTTTTTTTTTTTACATTACAGTGACATTCTGGAAAGTCATGGTCCATCAGCATTGCCGCACAGTGTAAGACGCACTCGAAAGGAATGCGGGGCATGATCAACCAGGTTAATTTTTTCCTATTTCAAGGCAGGATCAACTAGATAGGTATTTAAGAATATTTAAAATCTTACTTGTCTTAACAGTGAGTGGCAAAGCTTGAGTGCTGGTATCAGTGTTCGGTAATGGAGCCATCATGTTGGGCAAGATGTTCAGCCCGCCCACAGGGAAACTACGCACCAGTTAAATTTCTGTGGTGATGCTTCAATGACAAGTGTTGATTACAACCTCCTGGTTGTAACCACAAATATCAACTGGGAAGTTGTAACTGGAGCAAAGTATCTTTATCTGTATGTAAAAAATGATCTCCATTAATTAATGAGAAAGTATTTTACTTCTTTTTATGAAGTTAAAAGTAGAACAGTTACTTACTGAACTACTCTGGATGGAATGAGATTTTTTACCATAACAAAGAAAAAATTCTATTGGATTATTAGGAGGCAGTATAGCGCAGTGGTTAAGGGCACTGAGCTAAAAATCTGGAGACCTAGGTTTGAATCCCATAACCCCCACTTGCATACAGTGTGACTCTGAACAAATCAATTAACTTCCTTGTGTTTCCAGGTCACACCTGGAACAAGCTTCTGCTTAATGTGCCTTTCCTGGTTAAACAATTTCCCCTTTCCCTGTTTTTTTTACTAACAGTTTGAAATGTAAAGGTGATAACTCACTAGTTTCATTGCACACACAAAACAAACATTATAAATGTAGAAAGTGTTGTAATTACAAAATCCCATTCCATCCAAAGTCTTTCAATAAGAAACTTAATTATTTTGATGAAGTTATAAGTATGACAAATACTTTTTTAACAATGCATTTCAGATTATGCATGTTTTAACAATGTTGTCCATCTCTATAGTAATTGTATCCTATTTTTTTTCTTTTCAAGTCAAATCTGGATAGAAAAAGCATATTTTCTGAATCATAACACATGCTCAGATTGTTTTAACTGTCTTTGTCCAGGAAAGGCACACTGAGCATCAGCTTGTTCCCAGGTGTATTGTGGGAGCACAGGGAGGCAATGATGCCAGGCCAGTAGGTACGTAACCACATTTGCATTTTGTAGACCCGAGTTCAAACACAAAATTGAAAGAGAAAAGGCTATAAGAGAGGGAACAGAAAAAGACAAAGGGCGGTACTGCAGCAGCCCCAGAAATCTGTACTGACATGTTCAGCTGGCAGTACTGTATATCCTAGAGGTTAAAGCACTCCTGAAGATGGATTATTTTTACTAAAAGTTTGAAATGCAAAGGTGATAAATCACTAGTTTCAATGCACATATAAAACAATTATTATAGATGTAGAAAGTGTTGTAATAACACCTTAAAACACTTAATAAAACAATTGATTTCCTATTTAACCTGTTGGATTAAATACAATCAAAAGAGGACCTAGACCGTTGGTGACATCATTTCCTGTCAGGAGCCTAAAACATATGACTGCCATCAGCCCTTAATTACAGAATGATTTATATGTGAATAACTCTGGACTGCAAAGACTCACAGATAAACACAATTGTTCAATCAATTAGCTTTTTATGGGCTCTCAGACATTAAGAAATCCTGTTGATGACAGTTCCCCTTTAAGTGTACATATGTGCCACTGGTGGATTTTGAAACCAAACCAGAAAAGAATTCAAATGAAAGCATTGTCACATAAAACCCTTCCCCATCTTGAACTGCATTGTTTTGGTCAAACCCATGACTGCATGCAAAATTGTCAATATATATTTGAGAGTCTGTTATTGAAAATGTGAATACTTTTTTACACAGTTTGAAATAAAAACTCACAAATTGCAAAAAATTGTGAAACATGTCAATTTTTGCTGAGAATGGTGAAAACTGTGGATTCTGCAATAAAACTGCAGGTGCAATTTTCCAGCGCCCCTGCCTATAAGCATTCTAAAGGCAGAGTTTGACACAAAGGCTACAATCAGGTTTGAGAGGGACACCCTGATATGTCAGTGGCTTCAGAGGCAATTTAAATAGTGACCCTAACCTCTTCCTTGCATGGTTGCAATGTGTTAAACATTTGCTCTCCATGCACAACAGTGTCACTCTCTCATGGCCATTGAAAGATTATGGCCACAACCACTTAGTAGCAGTCCCATATGACTGTGTATAAGGCCTGCACCGACATATTTTTAAAAAGAAAGCACCATTTTTATGTCAAGTTATGTAGCACCTATGATACCAAAGACTAACATCTGTTTGTATTTCTAGTATACTTTTATGTTTCTTCAAAGTTTATTTTTGGAACATAGCTGTGATTGTGTTGCAAGAATTGTATATAGTGCATTTCATGATAGCTACCATATCAGGATCATGTAAAGCTCCTGTCTAGCCATATAGCATGCTCTGCACAGATCCCTGAATCCAGGTACTATATATGGCATGTTTCTAGTCATACCAAAATGGAAGATCATTACTGCCAATGCAATGCAGACAAGGTATAGGGAAGAAACATAGAAATGTAAAAACTGTCAGCAGATAAGGACTGCTAGGCCCATCCAGTCTGCCCGTATGCCCTATACATTGTATGTGGCCACTGATCCTTTTTGCTCAGTGGTTTTTCATCACTCCCTCCCCTCTCAAGCTTCCCTTGTGCCAGTCCCAGGCATGCTTAAACCCTCCACTGTGCTTGCCCCCACTACCTCCTGTAGCAGACTAGTCTAAGCATCGACTACCCTTTCTGTGTAGAAAAACTTCCTCACATTACCTCTTAGTCTACCCCCTTCCAATTTCATATTGTGCCCCCTTGCTCTAGTACTTTTTCTACATTAGAAAAGGTCCCCCACCTGCACCTTGTTTATGCCCTTGTGGTACTTGAAAAATTCAGTCATGTTCCCCCGCTGTCTCTTCTCCTCCAGTGAGTACATATTGAGGTCCCTTAGTCTCTTCTTATGTGTTTTGTGGTGCAAGCCTTGTCCCATCTTTGTAGCCCTTCTCTGAATAGTTCCCACCTTATTTATGTCCTTGTGCAGGTGTGACCTCCAGAATTGCATGCAGTACTCCAGGTGAGGCCTTACCATTATTTTATACAATGGCATCACCACCTCCCACCTTCTGCTAGTGATACCTCTGCCTATGTGCCCCACTATGCCACTGGCCCTCCTTGCTGCCTTTGTGCACTGTTTGGATACCTTAAGGTCATCAGAGGTGATAACCCCTCGGTCCCTTTCCTCTTTGGTGGCAGTCAGCTCCTCCCCTCAACCTGTAGCTCTCCCCAGGGTTCCCTCTACCCAGCTGCATTATTTTGCACTTCTTTGCATTGAATCTCAGTTGCCACATCTCTGACCATCTTTCAAGCTTCTACAGATCCCTCTTCATTTTCTGCACCCATTCTGGAGTTTCCACCCTGTTGCAGATCTTGGTGTCATCTGCAAACAGGCAGGCCTTTCCTTTCAGCCCTTCTGCAATGTCACTAATGAAGATATTGAACAGGACTGGTCCTAGTACTGATCCCTGTGGTACCCCACTGTTCGCCCCCTTTCCCCAGATCGTACGCCATTTACCACCACCCTATGTCTCCTGTCTGTTAACCAGCTCCTAACCCAGTTCACCACCTTGTCTCCCATGCCAGACTACCTATCTTGTTAATCAGCCTTCTATGTGGGATGGTGTCAAAGGCTTTGTTGAAGTCTAGGTAGGCGACATCTACCACCCCTCCCTGATGTTTTTCCCTAGTCACCCAATCAAAAAAAACTATTAGATGTATTTGACATGATCTTTCTGCTGTGAATTTGTGTTGCCTCAGATTCTGAGCACCTCTAGTTACCATATGTGCCACTATCCTGTCTTTCTGCCTGCAAAGTTAAATGTTTAAACAGAAGCTAGTTAAGACTCAACACATCAACTATAGGGCCCAACAGTAGCACAGCAGAACAGACAGAAACTCAGAGCATCAGTAGTGAGTTGTGCAAAAGCTTTTTGTGTCATGCTTAGTCAAACAGTTCATGGGCTGAAAATACATCTTCATAGACAGAATAAATATCAGATTTTAGAGCATTGCTAAGTAAACAGTCTCATCTGACATCACTGTTGCTTGTTCCACTGCATCTGCTGATGTTTGGATGCTTGGAGTCATCTTCCTCAGAGTTGTCCACTGCATCAAACCATCAGCAGGTATTAAAGCATTTTGCACAGATCACTACAGATGCTGCAAGGTTCTGTTACAGTGGGAAGTGCAGCCAGTGGGTCTCATGGCTGCTGAGGTGAGTCCTGCTTGAGCTGTAAATTATTTCTTCTCATGCCTGCACTCCTTTTGTTTAACTTTTTAGTGCAAAAATGTGTTGCTATTTGATCAGCCAATGTTCATACTTTTGATGATCCATTTCACTTTTAACAAATGCTTTTTTTATTTTGAAGAATTAATTGCAAATCTCTAGAGCCTCAAAAGCTTGATATTCTGTAGCATAAGATGACCCTGGATATGTAGAGTCCATTCACTACAGACACAGAAGCATCTGCATGACTACAGGGCCCCCCACCCACAGATGGCAGTCTCAACAAGATCCACTGAGCTAAGTTGGTGGTCAGTTCAGGGGCCATTAGGAGAGCATTGGCAATCTCCAAAACCATCCACAGAATGGTTAGGTGATTTTATTTATTTGGTTTTTGTTTACCGGGTAAGTACACTAGACAACAATGTTGCCGATATTCAGGCACGACCCGGGAAAGTACAGACAGGGGAGACCAGAGTCAACATTAAAGAGTATTTCATGACGCAGCATGAGGTGAGAACAAACATTTGAACAGTATACAGCCAGGTACAGTCATTATCAGTAACGACAAAGAGAAACAGATAACATTACATTAATTATTTTCATCTGATGATCCATCAATGACTAAATTGAAATGACAAACAGCAAACAAAACTTAAATGAAGTAGCATTATAACAATAGGATTTCTGCTGGATGTGGGAAACTTTCAGATTTTGGAGACCAGTAGGAAATCAGTAAGTGCCATAGGGAGGAGAAAATGCTAGAGGAGAAGCTCAAGTTACAGAACAAGAGCAGGTGATGCTGAAGGATCTGGGAAAGAGCAGAGGCAACTTCAGGGGACATCTTGTGCAAGTCCTCCATGCTCCTTGGCCTCATAAATGCAGAGTAAATCCAGTCCTACTGTAATCAAGGCCCTCCAATAATTTCTCCAACACTGCATGAAGGTCTAGGGGGAATAATGGCAATATTTGTTTTATTTCTAAAATTCATAGAACAGTAAAATAGGGATTTAGAAGTCCATGGTGGACTGTCTCATCCCACAACCCCCTGCCTGTGAAGAAAATTATATTCACTAGGCAGCTGGCAGGAGGTATCTAGTCCAGTTCCACTCCCAGGCAACACTGTGCCTGTGTGAAGCTTCAGGAATGTGAACAGGTGCAGCAGGGGTGATGGATACCATCATGTCATCCATGTGCAGAACAGCATAGCTCAGCCAAATGTGAATGACATTTGCAGTATGGTGACCAAACTGAGAGTTGGACTATTACTTTGTTTTCTTTACTCAGCAGTGCAGTGCATAGAACAACATTGGGTTCTGTATGTTACATTTGGAAACACATTATTTAGCACCCAATTGGTGGGTTCAGTTTTCTAAAAAATGTGACATTGTCTCTATAATGGGCTAATGTTTTATTGTTAATGGTATAGGTCAAAATTCCCATTTAATTCTATTCACTCATTTGAAAATGACAAAAATAAAATTTAGCAATATTTTTCATAAAAGGTTTGATGTCTCTAATATATGCATGATTAACACATGTTGCTCTGGCATGGATGAAGAATTTATTTTGAAAAGGGCAGAAGTCTTGTCGATTATTTTTAAAAATGTTGAGTGCATTGGCATTTACTTTAATTGTTTCAAACCATGCATTGTCAATTAGTCATATGTCAATTAACACTTAATGCTAGTAAATTGAGCCCTTTGTATATTACTAAATGTTGATGCCTGAGGGCTTTTTTCACAGTAAGAAACCTTGTATTTGGGCTATGACAGTGCTTTGAGGAAACCTTAAACCCAATGACTTATGACATTTATACAATAAACACCATAATGGCAAATTCTAATCTGTCTGCTAGTGTGGTATTTTATACCATATATGTGCTACTAAACTAAAATTTACCATCAAGGGATGTTATTCTGGACTAGAACTACAAAGGAAAGTGTCTTTTATAAATATTAAAATACAGTAGTAAAAACGTTGTCTTATATTGTGCCTTCTGCATAATAATAACTATGGTCCCCATATTCAAAAGCCCCCTTGAAAATTGCGCAAGTGCCTGCGTGGCACAACTCAACTACGCCACCCCTCAAAATTGCACTATTCAGTGGATGCACCATAACATGCACCGATGCATCCCTGGCTGAATATACCAGACATGTGCCATAGCACTACTGCACATGCACTGTGCATCAGGGCAGGACTTAATATTGCAAATGGAGCAACCCAGCCTGAGTCAGTTCGATCAACAGGGCAGGATTGAATATTGCAGATGGAACAACCCAGCCTGGAACAGTGAAACAACATGGCAGGACTGGAAATGGGAAATGAGCATTCTGCAACCAGGGGGAAGCAGCAGCCCAAGGCAATGGGGAAAAGAGTGGCACTGCACTAGTACAAGATGGGCGTAGCACAGCCCCCCATGGGTACAGAACAAAGCACAACATACAGACCAACAGCCAAGGGGTGGAACAGGCTCAGATGAAGTGACATATAAACATATGGATTTGCCAGCAGAAATAGGCCACCTGGTCTATCAAGTCTGCCCAACATGCAATTAACACCCTCACCTTGCAGCTGCCCTGCCCCCCTCTGAAATATCCCACCTCTCACCTTGTCCCATCCCATTTTGAAACTATCCACTGTCTTACAGGCTATCACCCACTCTGGTAAAGCATTCAATTCTGCCACGACCCTCTCCATGAAAAAGTGTCTCCTCATTTCTGTCCTAAATCTTCCCCCCTCTAATCTAAGGCCATGCCTTCTCATGTCCCTCCCCCTCCTTAGCCTGAATATCCCCTCAGTGCCCACCTTGTGTATCCCCTTTACGTACTTCAAGGTCTCAATCATATCCCCCTGGTCCCTTCTGTCCTTCAAGGAGTACATGTTCAGCTCTCTCAGCCTCTCTTTGTATGGTCTGTCCTCCAATCCTTGGATCATCCTTGTTGCCATGCATTGTACCCCTTCCAGTGATTACACATCCTTCATCAGATATGGGTGCCAGAACTGCATACAGTACTCCAGGTGCTGCCTGATGAGTGCCCTGTTGAGAGGCAGGATCACCTCCCTGCTCCTGGAGGAAATCCCTCTCATGATACAACCAAGCATCCTGTTGGCTTTCACTTCCACCCTCCTATACTGCTCTATATTGTTCATCTTCCCTGTTAAAACCACCCCTAGATCCTTCTCCTCCTCCTCCTCTGTGGAACCTAGCTGCACCCTTCCCAGCTTGTAACCCCTCTCTGGGTTCTTTGTTCCAAAGTGCAGGACTTTGCACTTTTTCGCATTGAATCCCAACTGCCATGCTTCTGACCACTCCACCAGTTTGGACAGGTTGTCCTGCAGCCTCTGCCAACCTTCTGTATTGTCCTCCACCACTCCAATTTGGTATTGTCAGCGAATAGACTGCATCTTATTCCTGATGCCATACAAGATGTCCACTATGAATATTGCAAACAGCACTGGCCACAGTACCGATCCCTGAAGCACCCCGCTCATCACAGCCCTTGGAGATGAGAGTCCCCCACCACCACTACCCTCTGCTGTCTCCTCTGCAGCCAATTCTCAATTTGTTTAACCATCTTAGTCCCCACCCTCATGCATCTCAGATTCCCTCGCAAACTCCCATGTGGCACGGAATTGAAGGCCTTACTGAAGTCCAAGTATTTGACATCCACCACATGACCCTTGTCCAATTCCCTTGTGACATAGTCGTAATACTTAACTAGGTTCATCTGGCAGGATTTTCAGGAGACAAACCCATACTGGTGACTGTCCTGGAGCCCATTGTCTTCCATAAAGTTTATCAGTCTTTCCTTAAGTATTGTCTCCATCACCTTCCCCATGATCAAAGTTAAGCTTACTGGCCTGTAATTACACATCTCATCCTTTGGTTCATTTTTATGGATGGGTACCAAGTGGGCCATCCTCCAGTCATGTGGTATGCACCCTGTGTCCTGGGAGGTATTAAACAGTTCCATCAGTGGTCCAGCTAGGATCTTGTCCTTTTCCCTCAACACCCTGGGGTATATGCCATCCAGTTCTGGTGCCTTAACCACCCTCAGAGCCCTTAACCCATCCAATACCCTACCCTCAGTGATCACCCCATCTGTTACCCTCTCCCCGCCCACCCTGCCCACCCACTGTGGTAGCTCCTCCTTTCTCCCTCATGAATACAGAACAGAAGTACTCATTCAGTGCTTCAGCCTGATCCACCCTTTCTCTGCCTACCCCCATCCTTCCTGATCCTAACTATCTGGTCCTTGCAGCTCCTTCTCTCCCATATGTATCTGAAGAAGTCCTTTTCCCCATCCCTGATGCCCTGTGCCAGCCTCAATTCCATGGAGGCCTTAGCTGTTCTGACTCCCCTGGTAACTTCCTTGGACCTTTTCACATACTCCTCCCTATCCTCCCCCTTCCTGTATTTCTTGTATTTCTTAAACTCTTCTTTTTTAGCCATCACCATTTCTAAGACCCCCAATACTTAACCAGCTCAGTTTTTTAGCCCTTCCCTTTTTCATCTGCAATCTGGTATATACCTCAGTAGCCTCCAATATCCCCAATTTGATTTTTTCCCATTTCTGATTCAGATCCCAGTGTGGCTGTATTCCTTCCAGATGTCCCCTTAAGATTTTATCCATCCTACAAAAGTCAGCCTCTCTGAAGTCCACCACTCTGGTCCCTGTACCCACTGCTTTGCTGCTCATAGTAAGTGTGAACCATATTGAGTGGTGGTCAGTCCCAGCCAGTGGGTCCTCTACCCCCACCTCCCTTACAGCCTCCCTGTTGGCCAGAACTAGAACCTGTATATTCTTCATCCTAGTTGGCTCAGTGACTATCTGTGCCAGGAAGCAGTGCTGGAAGGCATCCAGGAGTATTTGCTTCCTAGCACTTGAGGTGACTGGGGCACCCCAATCCACTCCTTGTAGATTTAAGTCCCCCCATGATCACTGTGTTACCTTTCCCACACACCTTCCTAACTTGCTCTGCCAGCTCCCTGTCCAGGTCTTCTCCTTGGGTCAGTGGCCTCTATACCACTCCCATCCTGAGAATCCTATTCCTCATGTCCTGTAATTGCATCCACATGTCCTCTGTCCTACCCTCCTATCCCTCTTCCCTTGCACACTTTATCCCTTCCCTTATATACATCTGTAACCCTCCCCCTTTCCCTTTGCCCCATCCTTCCTGTAAATCCCATACCCTGGGATCATCAGGTTCCAGTCCTGGTATTGGCTGGCCCATGTTTCTGTGATGGCAACTATGTCCACCATCCCCTCTGCCAACAGTGCCTGTAGTTCTGTGGTTTTGTTCCCCAGACTCCTTGCATTCAAGGAGACAACCCTCCAAGATGTTCCCTTACAGTCCTTATCATGGGGTGGTCCATGTGATGAGAAGGGGCAGTAAGAGCAGATGTTATCCCCTAAAGTGTTCAGAGACAAATGGTGCTCTGAAACATGAGGTGCATCAAAGGGGTTCTGCCGCAAGATCCTGCTTGGAAGCAGGATTCAGATTTTAGTAGGAGTGCTGTCAAAATGAGGGACAAAGTGTCCTTAAAGCATTGTGCAAATAAGCTTTGCCTATGTTAGTGAGAAGGAGATGAAAAGTACCCCCTTAATGACTCATCTTCTAGTAAATAAATATTAGTAAAATTAAATGCCTCTTATTATGAGTTCACTCAAGGAGCAAACTCATTGTGATAAATACAAATATAGAATCATTCCTTTGCTAGGGTATTTTCTCTGTCTGTGCCTGAGAACAGCTGTTTGAGAGCTCGCATAGATTCAGCAGTACAAATGCAGACTGCACCAGCGTGCCGGAAGATCAGAGGGCTGTGGGTTCAGTTCCCACATTTGGCACTTGGATTAATATCCCAGTACTGACACTGCAGTGCAGCATGAGAGGGGTGCTGCACTTCTGAGGTGCCATCTTTCAGATGAGATGTTAAACCGAGGTCCCATCTGCCTGGATTGGAGGTAGTTCAGGTGGATGTTAAAGATCCTATAGCGTTTATCAAAAAAGAGTAGGGGAATTTTTATTTAAAATCATAAATTACATACAGCCACATAAAATGAATACAATCAACCTCATGTGAAATAGAAAATGTAAGCAATCAAGGAACCATTAACTCAAAAAATATAAAAAGGGAACTTTTCTGTTTCCCAAACCAAAGAATGCATTCCTTCCCCACCAAAAAAAGAAATTAAAATAAAAATCAAAAAAGGCCATACAATTATCACTGTGCAACATATGTGCAGAAAACAACAATAAAAAAAATACATACATTTAGAAAACCCCATATTGAAAGGATATAGTGACATACCATGTAATGAAAATCGTACTGCACTTAAGGGCATAAACCATTGCTCTTGCAATAATGGTCATCTCAAATTATGAGATCTATCACAACTAGAATGCCTGAGGGAAAAAAAACCTGAAACCCAAAGGATACTATCAGCACTAGACCTCTTAATTTATGTATGGTAATCTATAAGGATATAACACACACTCATCTTAAGAGGCAATTCAAATTTAAACCTGAAACATCCTTAGATCCTAATCTTACCAGAAATCCCAATACCTTTCCCAAATGTTTCTTTTTAGGATTTTCCTCTCCTCTTCCCTGATACGTTCAATGTTGCTTCCAATTTTCTCATATAAAGGAGATACATATTTTTGTTGAAATAAAAAGCAACACAGAACCTGCCATATCCAATACAAAATAATCACTGCAATTAAGTTTAAAGTACTAGAGTTATATTGGCACCATGTATTTGGGAAAAGGCCAAAAAACAAAGACCTAGCGTCCCACGATTTCCACAAATGAGTCCAATGTTGCCATTTCCAAATAAACCAAAACTGAATAACATATGGACATTCAAAGTATAAATGACTCAGTGTTTTAATGTCCATATGACATGACTGTCGAAAACAAAACCTGTCTACTAGCTGCTTATGTTTGTGATTCCCTCTAGTACTGATTTTCTCATAAACTCCCAGCCAAGCAATATCCCACATTGTAATGGGTATCCATTTATTAATTAAATGATCACCAATTTGTTGTTTTTCCAGGTCCGCGAATGTTGGAAAAACATGTCCCGTAAAAAAGGTATCCAGCATTACTTAGTAGAATTTTTTTCTTTGGAGTTCTAGAACCATCTGACATGTAACTTTTCAATTGTTTATTAAATCAAAAATTAATGACCAGTCAGAAGGTAAAATATATTTCCTCATATTTTTTATGTATAAAACAATTTTTATGCCATTCCTGCAAAATGCCCTGTAATTGTGTTGAAACCATTCCTACCCATTCATTCTCTCCCTTTCGACAATTTTTTTTTACATTTGTATATAAATAAATTGAAAAAAAACAATAATTGGCTGTAGCATCCGAACTCCCCCTTGTTTGTAATCCAGATATAATATATTCCTTTTGACCGGATTCAAGCGACTCCCCCAAAAGCATGAGAAAAAAATACTTAAAAATGGTATAAAGAATTTTTTTGGAAGGAGAAAAATGTGACTTACATACAAGAATAAGGGTAAAAGAAAAGTTTTAATTAAATACACCTTCTTTTTTCCCGATGGACCATTTATTCCACTTATTGACCCTTACCCTTCCTATTGAAGTTCCCAATTGTATAGTGCCATGTCACAGGCTCCAAAATATAACCCCAAAATTATCTGTGGAGAATTTCCCACTTGGACACCCCCAGAGATGTACTACTGTCCTGAAACCCCTGCAAACTAAAACAAATATTTTTTTGAAAATTCAAACAAGATCCAATACATCTTAAAAAACAAGTAAAACTTGACATAATAAGTGACTAGTTCATTTAGACTGAACCGCTACACACAGATCATATGCATAACAGATTGTCTTAATTCTACACTAACCAGAGGTGGGAGCTCATAAAGCTGGGAATAATGGAGGCAACCAAAACCTCCTGCAAGGCCGAGAGCAAGAAGGCTAGGACTAAGAAACTGAGCTGGTTGAGCAAGGAGGTCATGGAAAAGGTAAGGAGGAAAAGAGCTGCCTTTAAGAAGTACAGGAAAACAGGGAGGACAGGGAGGAGTACTTGACAGAATCGAAGGAGGTGACAAGGGCAGTAAGGGGAACCAAGGCATCTACGGAACTCAGGCTGGCACAAGGCATTAAGAAGGGGAGAAGGAATTCTTTAGGTACTGTACATCAGGTAGAAAAGGAGCTGTAAGGACCACATAGTAAGGATTAGGAAGGAGGGGAGTTGAGTAGCAGCAGGATGCTATAAGGCTGAAGCACTAAATGAGTACTTCTGCTCAGTATTTACTAAAGAGAAGAGGGGGTGACACTGAAGGGGGGGAGAAATGGCAGAAATGGGGGAGGGGTGACAGATGGGGAAATCATGGAGGGCAGAGTTCAGGAGGGTTTGAAGGCACTGAGGGTGGACAAGGCGCCAGGCCCAGATGGCATCCACCGCAGGATGCTGAAAGGGCTGGCAGAGGTCCTTGAAGGACCTTTGGCAGCCCTATTTAATGCCTCAGTACATTTGGGGTGTGTACCTCAGGACTGGAGGATGGCTCATGTGGTGCTCCTCCACAAGGATTGGCCCCAAGGATGAACTGGGAAACTACAGACCAGTGAGCCTCACATCCATCGTGGGTAAGCTAATGGTGACTATCCAGAAGGAGAGGCTGGTGGCCCTCCTAGAGGCCAAAGGACTACAGGACAGTAGACAGCATGGCTTCATAGAGGGCAGAGCCTGCCAAACCAACCTGGTGGAGTTCTATGACTGGGTAACTAGGCAACTGGACAGGGGCCATGCAGCGGATGTCCTGTATCTTGACTTCAGTAAGGCATTCAACTTGGTGCAGCATGAAAGGCTGGGAAGTAAGTTAGTAGGCACAGGGGCGGGTGCAAAGCTGGTGAGATGGGTACGAAACTGGCTTAAGGGAAGGTAACAGAAGGTGGTGGTGGATGGGGAGCTCTCACACCCAAGGGTAGTGATAAGCGGTGTTCCACAGGGCTCGGTGTTGGGACCAGTGTTGTTTGGGATATTCATTGCAGACATATTATTGGACATCAAGAGCAAGATAAGTCTGTTTGCTGATGATACCAAGGTAGGAGCAGTGGTGGATGACCTAGGAGGATGGCAGGGGTTGCAGGATGATCTGGCAAAGCTTGAAAACTGGTCAGACACCTGGCAACTGGGGTTTAATGCCAAAAAGTGCAAGGTGCTGCATTTTGGGATGAAGAACCCAAGGAGGAGTTACCAGGTGGGGGGAGTGCAGATAGAGGAGGAGATGGGTCTAGGTGTGCTCATTACAAGGTCAATGAACAACTCTGTACAATGTAGGAAGGCAGCTGCAAAGGCCAACAAAATGCTGGGTTGTATTGTAAGGGGTATATCCTCGAGGAGGGAGGAGGTGATTCTGCCCCTGTATAGGTCATTAGTTAGACCACACCTGGAGTACTGCATGCAGTACTGGCACCCGTATCTGAAGGGGGACATTAAGTTACAGGAGGGGGTGCAGCGCAGGGCAACAAAGATGATCAAGGGGCTGGGGGACTTATCATACGAGAGGAGGCTGAGGGAGTTGAACATGTACTCACTGGAGGAAAGGAGGGATGGGGGGACATGATTGAAACCTTTAAGTACATGAAAGGAATAAAGAAGACAGGTACAGAGGGGCTGTTCAAATTAAGGGAAGGGAAGGACACCAGGGGTCATGATATGAGACTGGAGGGAGGAAGGTCCAGGAGGGAGATGAGGAGACACTTTTTTATAGAGAGGGTGATTGCTGGGTGGAATGCATTATCTGCAGAAGTGGTATCCAGTAGAACAGTGGACTGCTTCAAAAGGGGATGGGACAGGACAAGGGGGAGGGTTAATGAAGGAGAAGGGTTGAAAGGAGGGGCAGCTGCAGAATAAGGGGTGCTAGCTGCACATTCAAGCAGACTTGATAGACCTCTAGGCCTTTATCTGCTGGCAAATTTCATATGTTCATATGTTCGTACACAGTCCTGCCCCCCCCCCCACTCCTGGTAGAAGTGGGGATCTCTGTAAAACACGAATAATGGGATCTAGGCTCAAAACAAATAATAACGGACTTAAAGGGCACCCTTGCCGAACCCCTCTCCATATATAACAGGGTTTCTCAAGCCATCCACTAACAAAAGGTCTAATAAAAGCCAAAGAATAACACATACATAGCCAATTTACAAATATGCCTGGAAAGCCATATGTTTTTAAGCTTAAACATAAAAGCTCCTGAGAAACATAATCAAAGGCTTTAGTCTGATCAAAACTAAATAAATATCCTTTACACTTTCCTTGATGCCCTTGAGAAAATAACTCTCAAATCATAATCAAGGCATCTTCAATTGATCTGCCTGGGATCGAGCAATATTGAGAATAATGAATTAAAGAAGGTAATATGGACTTTATCCTATTGCCCAATAATTTTGTAAAAATCTTACAATCGGAATTTAATAAGGTGATAGGCCTCCAATTATTTAGGTCTTTTTATCACCTTTTTTAAACAAAAAAATCATCGCACCTTCATACATGTCCACTGTAAGTCAGTCCTCCATTAAGAAGGCATTAAAAACCCATAACAACTGATCTGGAATTAAGACCCATAATTTTTTATAAATTTCAGGGGGTAAATCGTCAGCCCCAGGTGCAGTCATATCTTTTAGATCTGTCATTACCATATTCATTTCTTCTAATGAAAAGGGTTTCAATAAATCCAGTTGTTGCACCTGGGTCACCTGGGGTAAATCAGCCACTTGTAATAATAACGACATATCCTGGGTTTCCATAAAAGGGACCTCAAAAGCACATTTGATATAGTCCTCTATGCAAAACAGGATGTCTGATTTTCCCCTAACAGTCTGGCCCTGCTCATTTGTAAGGCTATTTATTTGTTTCTTGTGCAGTCTATCTTTACAATCCTCATATGGATTAACTTGATGTTTGTTCCCAACAACTCCAAATTTCTGTTCAAAATCTAATGATTTTTGTCTATTATATTGGATTTTGGTTAATTCCTGTTTGAGATCCTTCATACGTTCCCCATAATCACCCTGTAAGTCATGTGACCTGGAAAATAAGTAATATAACTCCTGTCTTAAGAGTTCAGCTTGATGATGCTGTTTATCAGAAAAAATCTAGAGTGAGTTTTAAAATAAATACGAATACATTCTTTAGTATCTACCCACCAATCTATCAGAGAGTCATAAAGAAAATACACAGAACATCTATCACCAATCAAATCTGAAAATCCTTTACTAAAATCTACATTCTCAAATAAATGTACATTGGCGCACCACACACCCAGACCATGCAAATGAACCAGACACGGATTAATATGTAAACCAATCAAATTATGGTCTGACAATTCTACAGGTATCACTCTTCCTTGAAACTGTCCAATTGATTTGGAGCACAAAAAATAATCTATCCTAGATGTCAATTTCCCCTTTGAAACAGTATACTGTGGGTCTTGTGCAAAAACATCCAGCAAATCTTCATCCTGAACTATTTGCCGCATTTCATGCACATCACAATATGTTTTCCCATTCATTTTTAGCACTAGGTCAATGTTAAAATCCCCTCCCCAAATAATAAGATGAGAAGTAAATAAGTACGGCTTGATCTTTTTCAACAATGCGACCCTGGCTGCCTTTTGCTGCGGAGCATAAATGTTTATAAATCTATACTTGATCTCCTGCCAAACCACATCTAGCAACATTGCCCTACCCGGTTCCACATCCACCACTTTCTGAAGTACAGTTCCTTGTATCTGAAAACAGAAACCAAGACCTGAACATTGCTCTTGTGCCAGTGACATAAAGGAGGGTTCCATCAACCACTCCTTTGAGGCCTGCTCAAGATCACGAGTAGTATATAACCTGATGTCTTGTAAAAAATGTACATCTTACAGTAAAGATTTTAAAGTCAGAAAAGTTGCCTTCCTTTTATAGGCTGATCTAATACTATTAACGTTAAGGCTTGCTAACGGAAAGGAAATTGTAGTCAGAGTTAAGAGGAGGGAAAATGAATATAAACAAAGGTATACGTAAACTATTCCACAGTATTAGTATCATTTTTTTTTTTTACGAGAACGAGTGCTTCTTCTTTTGACTCCCCCCACTGAGAAGTCCACTACGGGAGAGGAGGCTTCTACTGATTCAGTCTGTGATGAAGGGACTGGTAGTTCCAGGCCATCACCCTCCATAATGTCCCCCCAACTATGCAAAGGTTCATATGGGTTTTCCAATGAAACTGGCTGCACTTGTTTATCTTCTATGTATATACTAGTCCTTGATCTAGCCATGACCGGTTGGAAGTCCGATTTCAAATCTTCTCCCATCTCCTCAATCTCTACTGCCTGAGAGGGGGGTGAAACAATCAGATGTTCAGAAGGAGGAATAGACAGGGGTAAAGATCCAGGGGGGAGCCATGGGAGGCCTCTTTGTCCTAAAGTCCTGGCAACTGGAGTCCTGGTGATCTGAAGCAGGCATTGGGAAAGCCAGGGCATTACCCCTATTGGGCTCCTTAGACCCAAACTTTGTGGTATTTTCCTTGTGGCCTGCTCCTGAGGATTTAACCTTGGTGGATTTAGAGACATACAAGTCATGTTCCATAAAGTCCACAGAATTTGTGGGCTGCCCAAGGACAAGTATTGAACACATATGAGTCATCACCACACAAATTGCATGAAGGGGGGACTGTGCAAGTTGAGGCTGAATGCCCCAGAGTATCAAAGGCTGCACATTTAAGTTGGTTACAGTCCGAGTTTAAATGCTTTAGGGAACCACACCGATAGCAAGATCGGGGTTGACCGGGATAGGACAAGATCCCTCTATCCCTCCCAATGTAAAAACAGTTGGGAAGGTGGTGGATACCATCTTCAGACATATGCAACTGAATCATAAATTTCCACCCCCAGTCCAAAATCCATTATCATCAATTAAGGCATGTTGAATGCCATTCACAGTGCAGCATTTTTCCAACCAGTACATAATATCTGAAACATTAACCTCTTAATTTCTGAATAAAATGGTGATTACTTTCACTGTAGGTCTAGTAATGGGGATGACCACAAAAGGTTTCCAGATCGGATGTGAATGTACATCATAATATGCTGCCCAAAATGTATCCAACATACCAGCAGAGCGGAAAGAAACATCAAAATTGTGGTCCCCCGATGTATGAATAAAAGCATATACATCTGAGGGTTTAAAGTGTAATGATTCAATGATAAGGTGTTTGCCTACATAATTTCAGTCCGGTGGCAATTCTAAACCCTCTCTGTAATAAATCCTGGCCACAAAACATTTTCTAGCTGGTATATCTGGCTTTTTAAATAAAGAAGCATATCTAGCTTACTGTTTGTTTGCACCCTCTCCTAGGCCGTGCAGATCCGAAGACTGGTTCAAAACCCCCTGTACAGATGCAGAGGACATACCTGGGGGTGTCAACTGAGGTTCTGCATTGTTAGCGGAAGATACCAACCTTGCAAGATCTTCTGTAGAGTTACCATCAGAAGACTTACTAGGTAGCTCCCTTGTCTGCTCAGCGCTGGCATCTGGCACAGTTCTCTGTTCCTTGACAACCACACCCTGAGACTCCTCCATGGCCATGGATTGCTGTACGTCAGTCATCGCTTCCTGGATCTTTTGACTCTCATCCTGTGCACTAGGTAAATCCTCTCTCTGTGGAGAATCATTGCCGCCCGGTAAAGGAATTTGCGGGTCTGGCACCCATGTCTTCTGTACCTTAACCCATCCTGCACATTCTAGTGCTAACTTGGGCAACCAAGATGAGTCATGCGCTGTGAATGGGAAAGGGAATGAGTCAGTTCCTTCATCCATAACGGCTGGCTCTGACTGCTCCAGCAGTACACCTTCTGCAACACCTAACAAACTTTTCTTTACAGTACCAGCTCATATCGGTGCACTGCAGGCAGTTTGTTTCCTCTTTTTTCATCTTCAGCAGTGCCATCCATTAACATAAGGGCTTCATTTGCCTCCATCATACGCTGTTCCCCGTCTGGTACTATGGTCCGAATTTCATTAGAAATCAGCAAACGTGCTGTGACATCCACATTCTGTTGACCAAATCCTAGTTCTCCAGACTGCTGCAGCACTACATCCTCACTCTCTGCAACCTTGGACATACTGAGACTTCTCTGACCTTCTCAGGGCCCCCTACTGACAAGAGTAGGGGAATTTTTATTATTATTGGACTTCATAACAAAAATTGACAGTATAAACATTAATATACATATATATAATCAATCAGTCATATTTTATATATCCATCAACTTAATATCCTACTAATTCATTATACAATAAAGGTTAAGCTTCAATGCAGCCAACCCAAACATTTCAACCAGAGATGTTGTGATTTCCCTAATTGGAATCTAGTCACATCTACATTGTGTACACTCTGTAATGAAAACTTAATATTATTCAAAAGCTCCTGATAAGTAACAATCCTTTGTTGTATTACTAACATACACCTTGATTGCCATAAATAAAGTCTAAGTAAAGCAAAGGTTATATATAAAGTATCCCTATGATATTTACTAAATCTATTCTCCTCTGGCCCATACATAATCTCTGAATATGTAGGTGTTGCCAATTGGTCATCTAATCAAAATTGTGCCAAGTATGCCCAAAAGGACTTAGAGTAGGGACAGTCCAGAAAGAGGTGTTCCTGTATTTCCAAGATTAAATTACATGTTTCTCTAGGACAGTATCTTTCTGATAACTGTTTATTTGTTTATTTTATTTTATTTAGTTTTTGTTGACCGGGTAAGTGCACTAGACAAATCCTGCCTATTTTCAGGCACGACCCGGGGGAAGGGGATACAGATGAATGCCAACTGACCTTGAACCAGATTAAGCTGTTGGTGGTATTTTTTTTAGTGAATGAGGGAAATTTGACCAGGACACCGGGGAAATTCCCCTACTCTTTTCAATAAGTGCCATGGGATCTTTAACATCCAC
Organism: Neoceratodus forsteri; assembly: GCA_016271365.2. Lineage (NCBI taxonomy): Eukaryota > Metazoa > Chordata > Ceratodontiformes > Ceratodontidae > Neoceratodus > Neoceratodus forsteri. The sequence goes on along the minus strand of CM028136.1, from coordinate 355,875,074 downwards.
CTGAACTACCACCAATCCAGGCAGATAGGACCTCGGTTTAACATCTCATCCGAAAGATGGCACCTCAGAAGTGCAGCACCCCTCTCATGCTGTACTACAGTGTCAGTACTGGGATATTAACCCAAGTGCCAGATGTGGGAACTGAACCCACAGCCCTCTGATCTCCCGGCCTCAGAGGCGAGTGTGCTACCTACTGAGCCACTGACACTGACATTTGTGTTTGTTGTTACTCTTGACGCCCAGTCTACCATAATTACTGAGCCATACACAGTCCCATATAAATGCTGACATCCTAAGATTAGAAAGCTGTTGCAGAACATATGTTTGTTTGTTAGCTGAACACCCTAGGAATTCTACCATGGATGTCTTCTCAGTTTGTAGTATAGTCTTATATATCCCCTTCCTATCCATAGCCATCAATTGTGCTGGGGTAACTTTCCATTTAATAACCTGTTTAATACACTCTTTCCCAAACTCTGTCATCTTAAGAGGAATAGATCTCGACTTTGTGTGCTCCCATGCCACCCTACAAGGAGTTAACCATTCCTGAATTAAGGGAGCCCACACTTTCGTGCTAGGGCATAAGGCTGGGTGCAAATTATAATTCAAAAACAAACTATAAAAGAAGACTATAGGATGAACCGTCCCTACACCACCTTCCTTAATTGACAAATATGTGAACTCCCTCTTAATTGGATTCAGTTGATAGCCCCCAAAAGGCCTGGAAAAATAACCCATATAAGCTGGTAAAGATAGACTGGGGGGGGGATATAACTAACATATAAAAACTGGGGAATCAATAGGGTTTTTATTAAAAGTACCCTCTTCTTTTGTGGATATTTGCTGCCCTTTCCAACTATTAACTAATTTAGTTACACGTTCAACCTTCCTTGACCAGTTTAATTGTGCCATATTCCCTGGTCCAAATATAACTCCTAATATAAGAATGGCATCTGATGAGATATTAATCCTAGCACACATACCCGACTCCTGTATAGGGGTAGTACCCAAAATAATTCCCTTACTGTTTCCCAAATTTATTTTGGACCCAGACAGATGAGAAAACTGAATTAACACAGCTGTTAATTGCATTTCTGATGATGTACTAGAAAGCACCAAAACCAGATCATCTGCATAGACCAAAATCTTCACCTGTAAAAAATTAAAAAGTGTAATACCCACTAAATCAGTATGATTCCATAATAGTCTAATTAAAATATCTATCCTGAAGGTGCACAAAAGAGGACTTAGAGGGCATCCTTGCTTAACACCCCGACAGAATTTGACTTTCCTTCCAAACCAGCCATTTACGTTTGGCCAGAGGAAGGAAGTCGCATACATCTCTCTTATCCAGTTTACAAAGGTGGCTGGTATCTCAAATCCCAGTAGTGTGGAAAACAAAAAATGATGAGAAAGCCTATCAAAGGCTTTCTCTTGGTCCAGGCTTAAGACATAACCCATTTCTCTTACCAATTCCCCTTGATAAAGGGCTTCTCGTAAAACTATCAAGTTATCCTGTTGTTTCCTATTCTGTATAGCACAAGTTTGAAAGGGGCTACTTTACTTAAACTTGCCAATAATATTTTATTCAGAATCTTCAAGTCCGAGTTCAACAGGCTGAGAGGCCTCCAATTTCCAATGTCCTCCCTTGTACCTTTCTTACGAATTAACACAAAAATGGTGTCCATCATAGACGCCGAGTACGTGGATGTCTGTAAAATGTGATTATATAAGATCACTAGTGCAGGGGAAAGGGTATCCATGAATGTCCTATAAAACCCCGTTTCCAGCCCATCAGATCCCGGGACTGCGTTCATGGATAGTTGTAAGACAGTAGCCTTAACTTCCTCTACCGTAACCTCTATAACTAGTTTCTGGGCATCACTATTCTGGAGTCTGGGTAACTCCAGAAAAGCTAAGAGTTCTTATACATCTGTTTCTGGGGTACAAAAGGTTTGAGTCATCTGTTCTTCCACTACTCCTAGTAACCCTAAAGGAGAGGTAACCACTTCTACTGAAGAGGAAGAGAGTTGCGTTACAACTACTTTTCACCCATTTTTTATTCTCCTTAACAGGATCCAAACCACTTTTTACCATTTGTGTTCCAAATCTAAGTTCTTGCTGTAGGGACTTTGCCCTGTTACACTGTACTGCCACCATTTGGGTTTTTAAATTACTAACCTTTGCACTCAGATCCTGCCCTGTGGTATCCATCAGGGAAATGACCCTCTGCAGCTGTTGTCTAAGTTGTAGGTAGGTAAGATATTCAAAGGTGGATTTAGCTTGTGCCCTTTGTTGAAAAGGAACACCATGCTATCTTTGAGTCTTCCCACCAATCCACCGGTTCAGAGTAGCATTCCACTACTGATAACTGTGACACCCACTCTCTTTCCCATGCCTTCTGTACCCCGTGGTCAGTTAGTACTGATTCATTCAGTTTCCAGTACTGTTTCTTGCATTGTGGAGAATGCCCTGTTTGTGTACATAATTTGATAATCATGTGATCATTAAACTCACAAGCTAAAGTGTGTGCTTCTTGAACCATTAATCTTGATGAGAGAAAAACAAAATCTATTCTTGTTCTTAATATCCCTTTATGGAAGGTAAAGCCACCCTTGGGGTGCACTTTCCTATAGGCATCAAAAAGCATTGTTTGATTTAAAATGTTGTTCCGTGCATTAGTATCAGAAAAGACCTTCCCTGTTTGTAAACCCCCATCTGCTCTAGAGAGGCCACAGTTAAAATCCCCCAGCCAGCATACCACCCTAAAGGTATGCAAGAAAGGCTGTACTTCTTTAAATAAGGCAACACTTCGGGCCTTTGTCTGTGGGACATATATGGCTATAATCCTGTACCTACAGAGACCATCAGACACGTCCAGCATCAAGGCTCTGCCAGGATGGATGTCCACCAACCGTGAAACTTTAAGCCTGTAATAAGAAAATAAAATACCCACCCCGTCACATGCCTCTGTTCCTGAGGACCAAAAGGATGGACCTAAAGACCAAGATTTGGAGGCCTGCTGTAACTCATAATTGGTTTTCAGACAGGTGTACACCACACAAATACTATCACTCTGCAACTGTTTGAGAGAGAACATAGTCCCCACACATTTCTTCTCACTTTTTATATTATTAATGTTAATAGTGCATATAGTGAGGTTATTCATCAGGAAGAATTATTGATGTTAAGAAAAACTAAGGGGGTCTTAGATGTCCTACATTGTCTAGTCTGTTTTGCGATTGATCCCTCCCCACTACTGTCTGTGTCTGAAGTAATAGAGGAGGAGTCATTCTCTTCTTCTTCTGAGTCCCTATCTGCTCCTTCTCTTGGTACGGCGGCATATCTGTTCCCTGTTTTCCAGGAACTGGCTCTCAGGCCTATCTTGGGTACAGCTTGTTTAGATTTAAGGGTCCCTAACCTCCCAGCTCTAGGTCTTTTCTTTAAGGAGATTGCTTGAAAGGCCCCTTCCTTGTCCACGGGGGGGGGGGCATAACCCATTTCTCCACATCCATACCATCCTGTGAGTTTTCTACAATAGGTCCAGGGGGCTCTATGGTGACCTGTTTGACTTCAGAGTTTTCTGTTTCTCCCACTGCCTCCACACCCACTGGTTGTACACTACCCACTGGGGCCTGATCAGACTGTGTGTCAGTGTTCTGAAAGTCCTGAGCAGCTACCCATTTGGCTTGCTGGCGTTGGGCCCCATTGATTATGCCTTCCTGAGATGGACAGTCTTCCCTGTGGTGAGACGCCCAGGGACAATGCCCATATGTGTGTCCTGTCTGCTCACATAAGTTACATTTAAAGAGGTTCAGACATGCAGAGGAAGCATGCCCAAACCCCAAACAATGGCTACAATGTGGTGAGTCACAAGTTGAACTAAAATGTGCTCTTGAACCACACTTAAAACATGAACGCAGCTGACCATTATAAAAAATCAACCCTCGGTCCTTTCCCAAAAAAAAGGAGCCAGGTAGGTGCATAGGCCCTGCATCAGAGGATTGTAGCTTAATTTTTATGCGCCAGCCCCCATCCCAGATCTGCTCGCTACCCAACGTAAGTACAGGTTTTCCTAATATGTCACAGCGTTGTCGCAACCAAAATAAAATGTCTTCTATGTGGACCCCTTCATTTTTAAACATTGCAGTAAATGTTTTGACCTGCGGCCTTGTCAATGCTATAGCATGAAAGGGAATCCAAACTGGGGTGTTCCTTCATATCTGATATTGGGCCCAGAACCTCTCTATGTTAGCAACACTCTTGAAACTTATGTCATAGTTCCCATTCCCTAAACTAATTAGGGCAAAAATCTCTCATGATAAATAATGCATGGATGTTTTTAATAAGTTCCTAGCTATGTGTACCCTGTTAGGAGGCTTCTCCAGCCTCCCCTTGTACAGAAGCCTGACAGCATTGCACCAGGGTTCCGGCTCTTCTCTGGTAGCAAAGAGGTCAGACATTTTTTTAACAGGCTCTGAAACTTCAGTATCTACTGTTTTATCCCCATCTACTTGATCTAGATAAGAGATTGGCAAAGTGGCCCCAATTTGCTCAGCGAAGTGGAATGCGGAGTGAAAGCGAATTCACGGAGTGCTCCGCAATACGAAGTGGAGTACCTTGCATTATTAATGGGTAACGTGAAGTCCATTGAAAACAATGACTTCATGTTACTCAACCTTCCCAAACCACTACTCCACTAATCCTTAAGGTGAAGTACGTTGAAAACAATGTACTTCACCTTACTTTGCCTTGTTTTTAAGCTCCAAAGGTGAGTTTTGCAATGTTTCATGGGATTTCAGGTCACATGGGCTCTAGATTGTTCTGCACAGCCTCAGTTTGGGGTGGTGTGTGTAGGAAGCTGTAGGAGACAATCTGCACTGAGAGCTCTCTGTGATTCAAACCTTCTAAAAGCTGTTAAAAAAGCCTTTTTGAGTCATTTTTTTGCTGAAACTTTAGTTCATCGATCATAGGAAACCCTCCTGTGCTCATATCATCGAGCTTTTATTGTTTGTGTGTGTATTTTGAATGTTAATATACAGCATTCAGTCTGTGTACTGAGAGACAGTGGAAGTGTGCTTTGGGGAGGGGCATATATGTGGTGTAGGTAGATTAACTTGGAGAAAAAGACAGTGCTTTCTGTTTTGGTGATATTTTTCTTGTACACACAGTAATATTTTCAATAATTATTGTCATTTTTTGGCTGATTGTTGTGGTGCAGCAGTGCATAATTTTAGTTTGTTTAAAATATGTGGTTATATTACTTAAGTTTTCAATTTGCTACGCATTACTTAGTGTGTGTGTGAGTATGTGTGTGACGCGTATCATCAAATCAGACACCTTTTATTGTGCCACATAATTTCAGCAATGTGAACTTGCTATCCACTGCAGCTGTATAATTTTTTTGTACTTCTCTGTGGTATCTTTACTGGTACTCATACTAGTGACTCTTACTGCAGCAGTGCAGTACACTGCCCCCCCCACCGCGGCCCGCCCCAACCGGCATAGATATTCTTTTCCAGATATGAATTTCTGATGGTGAGCACTGGTTAGGTGTTATGCCTTTGCATCTGCATCTCTTCAGTGTGCAGCACAATCTGAATCTGTCTGTACATTTGCATCTCTTTAGGGCCCAATTTCCATCTCTAATTTAAGTCACAGTTGTTTCTTTGGCTTCCCTTCAGAGTATTGGACAGGTGTGGTACATAATTCAGCATGAACATTGTACTCATTAATATGCGTTTTTAAGTCAGGACCATCATCAGGAGCCACTCGTGATACAAATTACATTCTTCATCATCACAGTCACAAATGCAGTCACAAATTACGATTCACGATCACGTCACAAATCACAACAGTATTTTTTTTTTACTAGTTACTTGGATGTATTGTAAGCCTGTTTTGTAGTATCTTTCCAAGCTTCACCACCCCACCATTGTACTCATTAATAAGTGTTTTTAAGTCAGGGAGTTGGACAGTGTCTGCAGTACATACACAGACTGGAAAGAAAACTGCACACATGCAGTTTAGCACAGTATACTTCCACTGCTCAGAATCCATATGGAAGACAACAAAAAAGGGCATAATTACATACAAGGGTAGGGGATGGTGCAGGAATACATTTTATAACACAGCAAGGAAGGTGCGGGGGGGCACATGGTGTGAGGAAAAAAAAAACTAATGTGTGATCCCATGGTGATCCAGCAGCAGTTCCAGCATGGACATAATTTGCAACTGATGTCCCTCTATGTAAGAAAAATAAAATTTACAGAAAGAACAAATTAAGTAAAAAAGAGTACAGACAGAAAAGACAAAAAAATGTAGCTTTTAAAAAAGTTGTTGGGTCTAAATCAAAGTTTAAATCTCCTCCTCGTTCTGATCTCAAAGTATCAGCAGTCACAAAACACACTCTTCTCTCTCTCCGTCTGCACAGGAAAAAGTAAATATGTCTGCTTGTATAATTCACTTTCTTCCTACCTAGCTAAACAGCATGTGACTTACAATACTATAAGCCATGTGATGTGTGGGTGGATGCTGCCAAATCTGAAACACCAAGTGGATCACTTAAAATCATAATGAGGAACACGAAGTCCATTAAAAACAATGACTTTGCCTTACTTCGCATTGCCATTCCGCCTTAACGTGAAGTGGTAATGACAAGGCGAAGTGAGCACTTTGCAATGCCCACTCTGAGTAGCGAAGTGGCAATGCGAAGTGCCCACTTTGCATTCACTTCGCCGGCAGAATTTAAATTCGCTGCATCTCTAATCTAGATTCACATTTCCTATAGGTGGACCTATATCAATGGCCCCCCACAGGAAGGGTATTATCTAAAACATTCCCAACCACCTGTACAGGTATACAGTATCATTAACAATTTCCCCAATCAAAACAGTGTCATTTGTAACATTGCCCCAGGGTGAGGTGGAGCTCAGATGTAATGCATCATTGGTGGCCACAGAATTCAACAATAAGTCCTGGTAGGAGGAATCCTTAGGGTCAGGCGAACTTTGCCCCGAGGGGCCCTGCTCCCAGCCTGCCTGCTCCAGGGTGATTTTAGGGGACCAGTCAATTGATTCAAGTTCGGTTTCCATAACATCTCCCCAGTCCTTGTGGCAAGGTCTCTCCTTAAATGAAAAGGTTTGCTCCGAACTGCTCAGCTGCTGTTGAAATGCACCTTTCCCCAACCTTTGTGTAGTGCTGCTCCCAGTGTAAATATTAGATCCAGTGCTGATCCAGTGATCCAAATGCTGCTTCTGGGGTTTAAACTGTGTTACATGTTTTCCCGAACATTGAGGCTTTGGGCACACAGATGGTGCTCTGTTTAAACTGCCAGCCTCCAGCCGAACATTTCCCTCAGTTTCTGTGTCAAGCCTTGTTTCTTTCGAACACTGCTGCATTGCTGAGGGGTGAGACATTTTACCAGATGCTTTTTCTACTGCATTGACAGCATCATTCTTAGTCTTACTAGTGCTTTGAGATTGCTGCAAAGAAGAGAGCATTGCATCCAGCTCTCGCAGCCGCTGCAAGTGCTTTGCCTTTTCTGCATGAAAGAACTCCAACTTTGTTTGAACCACAATGGGTTCCTCAACATTACAAACTTCTAAAACCACAGCACCAACCTTGCTTTTTCTGACTGCTGTTCCCTGCGGGTCAGTCACAACTTCCATAGCAACCAACTCATTTTCCATCTTACGACTGTCTGTTTGAGGTAACAAAATCAGTTCATCATGCAAACTTTCAGCTGAGACTTGCACAGAGTTCTCCTGACCCACCTTCTCCTGCAGCATCTCCCCTGCCACATTAGCATTTCCTCCTCCACCTCCTCTGTCCGGCTCCCAACTGGGTCCCTCCACTCCGATCCCAGGAAGTCAAGCCCCCTGCTGGAAGAGTAGGGGAATTTTCCCAGTGTCTTGGACAAATTTACCTCATTCACTAAAAATAAAACCAACAGCTTAATCTAGATCAAGGTCAGTTGGCATTCCTCTGTATCCCCCTCCCCCGGGTTGTGCCTGAAAATAGGCAGGATTTGTCTAGTGCACTTACCCGGTCAACAAAAACTAAATGAATAAATAAGGCAGTGCTTATAAATTCAGCTGCCAGCCCAAGAAATAAATAAATAAAGTGAAAGTTATTTCCTTTGTGGTCTGCTCGGTTCATGCTGCTTGAGGGCCAAGTATTGAAAAGAAAAGGCTCTTTGCCTTTTTAAGCAGCAAAACTGCTTTTGTGCAAAAAGGAGCAAGTTAGCTCCTTTTAAATGCAAGGGATAATCCAGAAACAGCAGAAAATGGAGCTAGTGACTGAACAGTAAGTTTGTCAATTTCAGCTGCCACTCCTAGCTCTCCCGGCTAATATAGTGCTGAGAACTAAACCCCTAGTTTAAATGTAGCTTGGATTCAAGTCTTAGAAACTTCCCCCTTTTGTTTCAACAAGAGAAGCTGACATTTTATTGAATGGTGCATCATATGAACTCAGGAAAACAGCAGTAGGAAGCCGCCGACGAGAGAAAGCGAGAGCTGTTTTGCTTTACTGCTCGACAGTGCAGGTTCATAGGCTACGTTAATTATTTCTGTTCCCTTAGAGTCATGACTGCACACACATTCGTGAAAGCCTGCAAGTCTCACTTAAATAAACAGGTTACTGGATTAACTAGCTGTGCAAGTTTTAAGGAAGGCTGTGTTTTAAAAATAATAAATAAGTAGGCTCTACTGGTGACTTTTCTCTTACATTGACAGGGCACATTATGTATGTTTCCTCGGGTCTCCAGCTTGCAGTTTGACGCACTTCTTGCATCATTACTTTGAAAGGCAGCTATAGTGCCAGCAGGCCACTATTCCTTCTGTTTTATGCTGTACTTTTGTTGGGGGTGGTGCTTGGACAGTCAGTGCTGACTGGAAAGAGCCAGGATCACAAATAATATAGTATGAATAACATATATATGTATGTGAACTGATGAAATGCTCGTATTTATGTTTGTATTATAATAAATGTGTTTAGATCAAAAGTTTCTCCAGGCTCAAAGATGTGGGTGGAGCTAGGTTGATCACATGTACTTCTACCTGTATAAAAGGACTAGTGGTGGTAAACTCAAGTAGATAGGTTTTGGGTCTGGAGACAGACTCCAAGGAGCTCTGTGAATTGCTCCAAGGTGTTGGACTTTTCTAGCCATGTGTAATCCATGATATAATTTTATTTGGCATTCAGTTATTTTCTGTTGTTGTATCAGTTCGCTGTTAGTATATTTGTCCTGCTATGAAGAAACTTTTGGAAGTAACTAAATAAACCTTGTTCACTTACAACTGCAACTGTGTCACTCTACCAATTTAGTCCACATGGTCACCCACACCCTACGACACTCCTTATCCAGTTTCACAACCTTCTCAGCCCCAGCCATCGATCCCTCCCTCCACCCTGAACCCTCCACTTTTATCCCCCACTGTACTGTAACCTCCATGTCCACCCCCACAGCTGGACCCTTTTTTCCCTTAACTGGGATCCACTCTCCCTCCCTCAGAGCTGTGCCTCCTGGGAAACACATAACCTCCCTCTCCCTCCTGATGCCTGATCCTATCTGCATACCCCAAACTATTGAGTCCCCAACTAGGAGAAGCTTCCCTCTCCCATGGGATTCTCTGGCCCTGTCCCATGTGCCTCCCTTCTGGTGGGTGTGCCCTTCACTCTGGGTCACAACCTTGGGTTCCCTTTCAGGGCTCTTCCTCTCCTTGAGAACATCATATTTTTTCCTTAGTTGTACCGGGTGTGGGACATGCTTGAGCTCCACCTTCCTCAACATCCCTAAGCCCACCTTAGTACATCCAGGCCTTTGACTGAGTACCCTCTGTGGCAGTGGCTAGTGGTATGGTGGCACTTCGAAGGAGACAAAGGTCCACAGCACTCCTGCCAACTGTGCTCAAAGCCTGGCAACCTCCTCCCTCAGCCCAGAGAGGTGCCTGCAAATGGGGCAGCACCGCAGTTCCCAGAAAGTTCTTCTGAACACCGCTGCTCCACACCCACTACACTGTACCACTCCTTGTGCCATCCTATGTACTCCTTAAGTATGCCTCTCCCCTCTTTTAGTGTTTTGTTAAGGTCTCTATCCCTTTTAGAGTTTCTTTGTTTATGACCCCATGTTTCTGCGGCCCTTGCCCCTTTCTGCTCTGCGCCCCGTCAAACTTATCCTATTCTTAACAGAGTGAAATTGACAAGATCATGCAATTTAAATGTACAAATGTCCACTTACGTGATATAATCAGCAGCTTCTCCTCCTTTTGTTTTCATTTGTTCTCTAGCTATCAGCCCTTCCCTGGGCACAGCGTATATGCTCCTCCCAACTAACTAAGCATTTAATAATGTGAGGAGGTGGGGGTGGGTGAGAGGGCATAACAACCTCAGAGACAAAATGCCTCCTGGACAGATTCAAAGTTACACTCTTACCTCTCCCAGCAGCAAGCAGAATGAACTGTTAAAGAGAGATTCAAACTAGCATCTCCTGCTTGATTGGTTCCTCTGGTTCTGGGCAAAGAACCCCCTCCCAGCAGCCAGCAACAGTTAAACAGTTAATAAATATCAGAGACACAGCACTGGAAGTGCCAATGGACAGCACGGTCTGAACAGGTACCATAACAACAGTGTCAAGGAGACAGGCAGTGCTGATGTGGTAGCCAGACCACAGCACAGTGGGACACAAGCATGATGGTATACAGGCTGGCATCTGATGGCCACACTGGGTGCACACACCAACAGATATACAGACTGGCAAACAGTGCTGCACAGTATCATGGGGACCAGGACAACAGTGGAGGGATGCAGAGCACAGGACCAGGAGCAGAGTGCAAGGGACAACATTGGCATCAGTGAAGGGCAGCCCAAGGGACACCAGGGGAAACACTGTGGGGGGAATAACAAGATGGACAGGGTGTACGGGTGCACAGTGGCACACACACAGAAGTGAGCAGTGATAACCAAGGGACAGTGGGACAACCACTCAATACAACAGGTGATGGCAACAATGGCCAAGGAATGACCACAGGCAGAGGATATTGCAAACCCAACAATAGTTTTATAAAATATAGTAAATGGATGAACAACAACTACAACAACAACAGCAGCAATCCTATACAAATAAGTAAAACAGTTAAAAAGGCAAAACTACAAACTAACAATGAAAAATACAAAGGAGTGGGTGATGGGCAGGGTGGCATGGGGAACACAGAATGCAGGGTGAGTAACTATATACAGGGGGAAGGTGAGGGCATGGGGTGGTGTGTATAGGGGAAACTATATTACAAGGTTAGCAAGCCTCACAGTCCTATTGGTGCCCATGCACCAGTGCTTGGCATCTACTTGGGGGATGGGCATGCCCCAGCTCCTGTAAGATAGCAAGCACAGCCCTCGGGATTGCCCTCTACCACTGCATCATTATCTGCTGTTGACAGAATATGCCCACAAGGGCCTCCTGTAAGGTTACCAGCTGTCCACCTATCAGCATCCATCCCCTCGGCCTCTGCGGGAACACCCTGGCAGCCTGGCGACCTATGTGGGGAATTAGAGAAGACAGACTCAGTACCACAGGCCAACCAGGTACCACCCCCACAGATGGAGTGGACACACATGCCTGATGTTGCCAGGCCCCTGCATAGGACCAGCAACATGCCACACATATGATGGACTGGCAAAATGCCATGCAACAGAGCCACATGATGAATGGGAGGTGGCACAGGGAACAGGCAGTGTCAGTATCTGCATGCATTGGCTGTTGCCAAGGGACATGTGGCCATGCCCCCACACCCTGTGTACCTGACATTCACATGCACCAGGTGTGCAGTTCCAGTGGCAATCCTGTGTGAGCACCCCCTGTTTCGATGGGACACACAATATGGGCAAAACACAGAGGGGAAGGTACACAGCGGGTCGACCACACGGTGCCAAGACAACAACCCAAGTGTGCATGGCCAGCACAACTAAGGCATACACAGCTTGCAAGTAATGTGTCACAGACTGTGGACAAAACAAGCCCCCACCCCCACCCAAAGCCCAGAACACACATATGCTGCCCAAACAGCACATTTACTTGACACAGAATGGGGGACACACATGGTGGTGTCCATCTGGCAGTCACCCAGCCACTCCCCTCAGTGTGTCTCCTGGTGGTGCGCTCCTGCACCTGCTGGTGCTCTGCCCAACCTGCAAGTGGAACACAATGGAAAGGCACCATGAACAGCATGCAGGCACAGCAACCCTCCCAGCCCCCACCTCAGCCCACCCCCCAGCCCCAACCCACTGGGGCAAAACATTGTCATGACATAGCATGGTGTAGTATGGTGTGTGCCTAGGAAACAGGCACCACACAAAGGGGCCTGACACTGACACAGCAGCCTCACTGTGGGCCCACATTTCATCCATGGCAGAACAGCGGCATGCATGGTGCTAGCACACTTGCCCTGTGTCCATGGATATGACAACCTTGTTTGTGTTGGAAAGTGCCCCCATCCTCACACCTGCAAACCCCCCAAGCATACAAAGACAGTATGCACACAGCAACTATGTACCTGGGCATGGCACAGCTCCATGGTGGTCCTGGTTCTGCAGGTTGCACAGCCTCCTGGAGTCCCTACATCACAGGTCACCATAACGGTGTCTGCACTGCTCCCCCATGCATGAGATTCCTGTCTGCCATACAAGGTGCTCTGACACCCTAGCCCAGACCTGCACTCTGGCCTCCTGGAGAGCCTCTGCTCCAAACAGCTGGCCTTCCAGAGGTAACACCAATGCAACGAGGTTGGTGAGCTCCACTTCTGTCCATTTGAGGGCCTTTGGTCTAGTAGCCTGTGCATGTGCCATCGCTCTAGCCATTAATCCAGGAGCTGGTATTGCAGATAAGAGGACTGGACAGACTGTGGCCGGGCCATGCCCAATGTGTGACAGGCCTACACACATTGCTCTGCACCTCCTGCAGATGCACCATAGGGATGCACAATTGTGGTACAATGGCGCAGTACCACACATGCATGGTAGAGCACGGCTGGGTGGGAGAACAAGGTCATGTCCCCATGCTATGGGCACGTGCAACCGTGCAGGGCAGCCATCTTGTTGAGGTCACCCAATGCCACACCTGCAGCCAACAGCATTATGTAAAGTTGTGTAGATGCATCATGCATGGCAATGGCGCATTACTGTCATGTGGTGGACATGCGTCATGCATGGGCAATGACAGCACAGATGCAGTGGCATGCATGACAATGACAGTCTGGCGTATTGTGCATGTGTGGAAATGCATTGCGCAGATATTCACAACCCAAATAGATGTGCTGCACTCATTGAGATGGACCAGGAGCAAATCTGCAATATTCAACCAGGATATGCAAATTGGCTCATTGTCCAGTCATGACCCAAGTCCATGAATATGCATCTCATTACAGGCTGCACTCCACCTTATTTGCATGTGCTGAGCCATAAATGGGCTGGCCTGCACCACCCCACACCACTGGTGACCGACAGGTACTGCAGCCTTGGAGGTGGGTTTGTTTACATTATGCCTGTTACAGTGTTTGGTACAATACATCCAGATTGACCTGCAATAGTTGCCACATGTGTTGGATCTGTGCTGACACTTGTCATTTCTCCTCCCCACAGTCTCTAGAATGGCAGCTAAGGAGAGAAGGAAGAGGAAAAGGCCAAATTTTATGGAGGACGAATTGAAGGCCCTAGTGCCAGCCTATGTCCTGCATGAACCTGCTGACAGGCAAAATAAGCACATGATAGTGTGCCAAGGGATGGGATGAGGTGGACAGGCCATTAATGCCAATGGGGTGCTCAACCACACTACACAGTAGTGCATTAAGAGAATGAACAGTGACTGCACCAGAGGCAGGGTGTGGCTGTCAACCATGAGGGCAGTCATGCAGGCCACTGGAGATGGGCCACGCACAGTGCCACCACTGATGGCATGGGAAGAGCTGCTCACTGCCACCATAGTCTGTGCCTCTGTGCAGGGTGTCCCTGGTGGTGGGTTCCTGACAGGAGGCAACCCTTCGCAACACTTTGAGTATGCATATGTCAAGTTGTGTGGAGGGCTGCATGTGTCAGTCCCTGGTGTGCATAGTATGCCACACATGGCCAATCACTGTGTCACCATGGTGTTGGGTAGGGCTGCCAAAAGTGCACAGCCATCTCATGGGCATACACTGTCCCTGGGGTGGTCTCTGAATGACACAGTATCAGGCCGTGCAATAGGGGATGTAGGCCTGTTAGTTACTCGGGGCACCAGTGGTTAACCATGGCCATTGGTGCTACTGTGTTGTGTTCATGTGTGTACACCCCACTGGCAATGGTGGAACACTGCACTAGGCAGCCACTGTGGACAGTTTGACCACATTCCAGCTGCTGTGTCTGTGGCACTGCCAGGGGGGTGTTTCTAAGACACAGCCTGGACCCTGAGGCCATACACCCCATCCAGTGTGGTGGAGGATCACCTTCAAGGTCACGTTGCTGACCTATAAGACCCTACATGGTCAGGGACTGGGTTACTTGCAAGACCTCCTTCAGCCCTACCACCCCCTCCGTCCACTCCTCTCCACTGAAGAGGGATTGCTAGAGTTTCCCAGGGTCCATCTTCAGTCATCCGGGGTCAGGGCTTTTTCTTTTGTGGCCCGACCCTGTGGAACTCTCTACCTCATCGGATTAGAGAGTGCTTGTCCACCGAGACCTTTAAAGCCTCATTGAAAATGTATTTATTTAATCTGGCTTTTGGAGACAATACTTAGTTTTACTTTTGCTGCCTTTTTATCTTGTTTTATGTTTTTATTAATTGAATGTTTGTTTGTTTTGTTTATAATGTATTTGCGCTTTGGTTCTTGAAAAGTGCGTTATGAATAAAAACTGATTGACTGATTGAGTGATCCTGCCCTGCATGCATGGCCTGGCGGGTATGCGGTACACATGCCACCATGGGGTGTGTGCTGCACAGGCCACAGTGATGGCCCTTGGTCTGTGTGGCTGTACTAGCACACCTGTGCTGCACATGCACACCTACCCATGTCCACTTGTCAGCCAGCATCATGGCCATGCATCACTGGCCATGTTCTCCATTCTGCCGTTCAGCTACATCACACCTCAGGGGTGCTGCATGGTACAGTTCATGTCTGGAGGGGTCAGAGAAGGTTAAACCAAGACCATCCACATCAACCGGAGCCATGGCTGATGATGATAGTGCATGCCTGTTGTGAGACCTCCTGGGGCTTGCTGATATGGACACCATGCCCGACCTTGAGTTGCTGGAGGAGCTCACTGTGCTCACATCTGCCACATGGGAGGATGATGATGACATAGAGATGATGCCACCCAGCTGGGGACACACACACACACACATCAGTGTCACAGCCGCTGAGCCTGTTGCCACACGGACAGCATCAGGCTGCGTGGGTCATCCTGCCCCCACTCACGACCCTCCCCAAACTGCATACATGCTGTCTGCTGCTGTGGCAGATGTGGGTGGCCAGGGGAAGGGCACTGCTATGGGAACTGGGCCTGTCCCCACTTTGCAACAGGGTCCTGTGCAGAAGCATTGTCCTGCATGGACCGATGCCATGACTGTACCAGGTCCCACTGTGACCCTGTCTGTGCCCAATCCATGCCTGAATGGCAGCCTGCTGTGCAATGTCAACAGCCCATGGATGTTGCACAGCAGGACAGTACCCCCCCCACCCATCAGTCCCCCCCTCCATTGGACATGTCCCCTGCTGACAGGCTGGATGAGCACTCCTGACCCTGTGGGCATCTATGAAGCACCAGGCAATGTTCAAGGAGGTGTGTCAGGGACTGTGGGTGCAGATGAGCCTCATGGATGAGCATGCGGCTGTGGGGCACAACCAGATGATTGGCAAGCTACATCATCTGTGGGTGGACATGACTGCAGGGCTTGAGAGGATTGTACAGGCCACTAAAGCTGGCTTTGCAGCCCTGGTGCCCCATGGCCACAGGAGTGCTTGCCGCACCACGTGCAGTAATACCAGCACTCCCACGACATGGTATCATGTGACCCCATTGTTGCTGATGCCATCTCCTGCCACCGGTATCCCCAACACCCCTGATTTCTATCTGGATTTCAGGACCGAGACACCCACAAGCACCCAGTCATGGTCCCATGGGTCTACCCATCTAGGGTGGCCAAGTCACCCTCTGTGGTGGGTGTCACCCCAGAGGGAGTCACCTGGCTGAGGCATGGCCACCCACGTGTCTGTGATGGCCATGGTGGCACACAATGATGCCACTTATGTGCAGTCAACATGGCCATTGCACCTGCAGACATTGCTGCACACACACACTACTGTCTATGCCCAGGGCTGTGCACTGTGGCACACACTTGTCCCAGTGGCATGCATGTCTGTTCTGTCTGTGTAGTGTACTGACCATGGGTTGGGACATAGGTGTTGTACCGTGTGGCATGGGCACGATGAGTGCAACCTTGTGTGTCTACTGTGCATGTGTGCCGGCTGGTTTCCTCTGATACATGCCATCCCCCACAGTGCTCCTGGGTGACCCCTATACAGACTGGCACTGCAGTGGCCACTCATGCATGGGTGTCACACACTACGTTGCAGTCTTTGGCTACCTTGCTGTGTCTGCTGACCAGCGCATGTGTGCCTCCTCCCCCATGTGTGTGTGTTACTGACCACTTTAGTCCTGCACTGTTACTCACTTGTGGTCACCAAAGTGCTCTTCCATGATTGTGTCCCTGTGCTGCTGTGCCCTAGTGGCCAGGCATGAGTCCATCTGGTCAAGAGTTGCATGCCCACCTCCTGCCAGTGGTTCTGCATCCTCTGAGCTATCACCATCTTTTGCCTAGACAAGTATTCCATGGTCCACGGCCATGTTGTATAGCATGCAACAGGACAGGAATATGCCACAGGCTTTCTCTGGGCTATATTGTAAGGCGCCACCTGATCTGTCCAAGCATCTGAATCACATTTTTGAGCATGCTGAACACACACTCGATGACACTGCGTTTCATGGTGGGTGCCTCATTATACCTTTCCTCCACCTTGGATGAGGGCCTGTGTATGGGGGTGACCATCCATGGCCAGAGGGGGTATGCATTGTCACCTGGGGGGCACAGCACAATAGTGTCCATCAAGCATTCCCAGAGTGTCCCACATGCCTCTGCCCTTGCCTGGCTCTGCTGACTTCATATGCCCCCCTTGTTGACATTACCCCCTCCCCACTCCTGCACACCCTTTTACTCCAGTGGGTGTCCCACATGTCTGTTGCATGCTAAAGGTTACTGGGTATGGCATGGCTTCCCTCTATCCTGTCCTTCACAATAGTGTCCTTCAGGCATCCCCAGGGTGTACCACATGCCTCTGCCCTTGTCTGGCTCTGCTAACTTCATATGGCCCCCTTGTTGACATTCTCCCCTGCCCCTGTGGCCACCCTGCCACTTTCCTGTCCAGCTGTGGTACTGTGTCCTGCCGCAGCGTTGTGTGTGACTTAGGCTGTTTGCCACCACATGCTCAGCCACCTGGGCATGCTGTGTATTTCCCCTGCCATGACCCACCCCATGCACTTGCACCTCGCCTCCTGACTGTGAGTCCCACTCCAATGGTCTCTCATGTTCCATGGCTCACCATGCCTGTTGGCTGGTGCAGTTTCCCTGTCACTGTCCTCCACTGGCATTGCCACCTGCTGTGTTGTGTGCCACTGTGTGTGTTGTGTGGGCATCTTGTCCTGCCCCACTCACCCACTAGGTGACCACTAGGTATCTCCCACTCTCAAACTGGCAGAACAGGGCTGACCAATGCCAGATGTTGGCATTGTGTGCACTTCCAGGATGTGTGGCACTGACATTGGTGATGCACCCTTTAGCATTGCACACCACCTGGCAGTTTACAGAATGGTATCCCTTTCTGTTGATGTAGGTGACACTGTCAGGGCCAGGTGGTGTGTGGATTGTCACATGGGTGCAGTCAGTTGCCCCAGCACACCTGGCATGTGTGCCACCCTGTAGAAGTGCTGTAGGGTTTCTGTCCACTCTGCCTGTACGCTATGAAATTAGATGAACTCCATAGCATGTGGCAGCAGCGAGGTGAGGGACTGTGTGAGGAGATGGGATGTGGCAGACTGTGTGATGCCAGCGTTGTCACCCACTGGAATCTGGAAGGTGTCCATGATGAGCAGGCACATTGCTGTCACCTTTGCCTCCACTGACATGGCAAGAGTTCTGTGTGCTGGTGCCTGCAACTCATTATGTAGCAGCTCACAGAGCTGTCTCAGCACTGCCCTGTTGAGATGGTACTGGCCCACGATATCTGTGTCACTGAACTGTTCATATGTGACACGGGCACTGTACCATTTCTGTTGGGTATACTGCCTATGGACCCTTCCTCGGCCATATTGTTGTTCTTCCCATCTTCTTACACCCTTCATGACAGTTGCCATTAAAAAGGAGGACCCATCCATGGCTTGTGCACATGCTATTCAGCTCTGTGCCTGTGGGTGGCTTACACTTAGGCATGCTTCTTTTATACCTAATTTTGCACGGAGCATCTTCATGATGCGCCGCAGTTGCACTGCTCATTTTGGCTGAATATTGGAATGTGCAGCACATTCATGGAAATGCCCCCTCCACATGAGCCACATACATTATAGCTGTGCTTTGGTGCATCTAGAGTTGTGCGATGCATCTCTGTGTTTTGAATATGGCACTTTTGCGCATCTGTTGGGAAGTGCTGGCACATGTCGCAGATGTGCTGCCATCCCCTTTGAAAATGTTGGCCTATGTTACTATGTTTTTTTTTTATATATACTTTTTATTTAGACATTTTTAAAAATAATACAAAGCATTATAATACGCAGTACAATGCAATACATCATCAGGTAAACAGCATTAAAAGGATATACAGATATGAAATCCATTGTAACAAGTGGTACAAGATCAGGGGAATTCCAGCTCAAAAGCTGTTTCCAACACAAATATTTTCCATTTGGCTATTTGCTATCAAGGCTAATTGTGGCAATTATATTTCTATTTATGGCGCATATGAAAAATCTTCCTGGGCTATGATACCAGCAACTTTTTAAAACTCTAAATAGTGTAACTCCTGATAACCTCCCATAAACACTCCCCCAGCATCAATCTTCGAGACAGAAATTATACATAGGGATAATTATAACCTTTCCCAAACAGTTTCCATATAAATATATAGTCCCAGAAAGTCTCATCCAGGTCTCCCGCCAATTCAGAGAGGTAAATAAGCAAACGGAAAAGAGGTGATTAAAAAGAAAATCAGGGTCCAGAGACTTTTAATAGTTCCCAATGTCTCTGAACTTTTGACTCAAAATTTTTCCATCTCTTAGCCCAAGAAAGCCATCAGTTAAATAAAGTATGTCCCACTTCCCTTTGGAAAAGTTATAGCAGAGTACCTTATCGCCCCTATTTAAAATCAAAACAACTGATCATTTGGCATTTTGGAAAAAAGTAAAGTTCACTCATTCAAATCGTGTTCAAGTGTCATCTCCCTCTGAATCCAAGCTGAATCGCCCTCATGAACTGCTCTTTCAATCTCCAGCTTGTCGGCCATTTTCATGGCTTCTTTAGGATCCATATACATGTAGGATTTCCTTCTCATGGTAACATGAAGTCTGGCCAGCATTAACATGTTGTTGGGGACATCTAGTGCTCACAGACACCTCCTGATCTCATCAAATCCCTTCCTTCTAGTATGAGTCGAGTAGAACAGGTCAGGGGAAAAACAGAACTTTAGAGCCCTCCACATAAATATTATGTTTCACCTGCATTGCTTGTAAAATTCAGTCCCGTACCATCACTGATGCAGTGATAGGCATAACAGTCCTGGCCCCATCAAAAGACTGCGGTCACCGAATATTCACCCTGTAGGTTCTCACAATCCGATCTTGTAATTCCAACCCCAAATTCTCTTTCAGCCATTTCAGCAGATAGAGAGACAGATCATCCTTTTCTATTCGTTCAGGAAGCCCGATTTCTTACATTAGCTGCTAGTGTGAGATTCTCTAAATGCTCCAATCTTGAGCGCAGAAGGGTCTGTTCTTTTATGAAGGTACTGTAGCTGCCGTGGCTTGAGCTGGGGATGAAGATTGCTCCACTTCTAGTGCAGGTTCAACAAGGCTGTCAAGTTTTTGTTCTGCCTGTACAAGGCGAGTATTATATCTGTCCATTTTTTCATCAGTACGTTGGACAGTTTTGGTTAAATTGAACATCGCTGTTTGCAGAGTCTCAAGTGCTGCTGGGCCAGGCTTCCCAACCTCAGCTTCAGCAGTCAGAAGATTTACAGGTGTGGGTGGTGGCCTAGAAGCCCTGCCATGTGGAGCGAAGAAATTTGCTTTTTGCTCGGCGTTCTTCCTTCCCATCACAGCAAGTTTAGTATTTCCAGAAACAACAGAACACCCCAAGACTAGGAGGTTAGCTTTGAACATGAAATCAAATGGCTAGGTTGTTAAATAAGCTGGGAAAGTAGATGCTGAACAGGGAGCTCTCTGGAAGTATGTTTCAAGCAGATAGCTAGCCACGCCCCCTCTATGTTACTATGTTTAATATAGGTTATTGACATAGTAATAAAGTATTGTGATGGCAGAAGAGACTTCAGGTCCATCTTGTCAACTTTTCACCTGCAACATATCACTGTTTATACTTAATTTGAGAATGAATACCCATCAAAATGTATCAGACTAAATATTATCCTATTCATACTGTGTAACCCTTAATGTCATACCCCCTCAGGAATATGTCTAGTCCTACTTAGAAAAAACACATAGTTCCATTGGCTCAGCAAGGAAGTGTGCACAGTTTTACCACAGGTCAAGGTTTGTTGTACAAACAGTAATCCTAAAGAGTGTAGGCTACAAATGATATTGGCACACAGTACAATACCTGCACAAGAACAACAAAATTCCTTTAATTTGTAATGATTTCACTTTGTATGGTCATTGTGTTACATCATACACTGCATATCCCACAATGATTAATGCATTGTTCTCCATATCATCTTGGTGACATAGAAAGTGTTGGGATCAAGTGTGCATATTGCTTGAATCACTCCAATGTGGTATATTTGTATTGAATGGCTGATATCCATAATCTCATTGGTTAGGCTATTCCACATGTTAAGCATATTATGTGTGCGTAAACACTTTCCCATGTTCCCCTTATTCTGCCCCCACACCCGTGAGTGCATGCCTTCTAGTTTTGCTCACACTCCCCCAGCTCAAACATTTGTGTATAATACATCCTGTTTATCTCCTTTAGTATTTAGGACATGGTGATCATGCTCTCTGTCTTCTCTTCTCTAGACTAAACAAAGTACTGTATGTCAAATCACACCTTATAGGTCTAGCCCCTAGGCCACTAATCTCTTAATCAGTGTGGTACCACTGTGCTGAACACTCTTTATCATTCTGATGTCCTTTCTGAACTGTTGTGATTGGAACTGCATGTGGTAGACCTAGTGTGGTCAAGTCAAGGTCTTGTACAGTGAGAGGATCAGTTCCCTCTACCTACTCCTAATATCCTCCCCTCACATAAAATCACTGCCTAACCTACTGAGCTTGAAAGAAGGGAGGGTGAAGCAGGGAGCAAGATGGCAACAATGTTGAGCTACAGCTTGTGAGCTCCTTGTAGTGAGCACCTGCCCCCCTTAAAAGTCTGTTTTTCTGCTGTTTTTCTTTTGGCGAGTTACTTAATTTAATGTGTTTGTTTTCTGGCAGCTTTGTCAACCAGAATTCAAATTTTTTTAAGAATGTAGTCAGGGAGATAGTTTATGATTTTTTATTGTAAGGTAGGGCTGGAGAGTGAGCTAGTATAGTGAGTTAGATTTCTTGTTTTTTAGGTAGTTTCCCTGAAGCTGCAGCTCACCTACCTTTTCATCAGTCCTGTAGGATTCAGTGCTGCCTGTGACCCAATGACCTTTGCCTGGTTCCTGTTTCCCAAACTCCCGACATCAGACTCAAAGACTGAACTCACCGAGTCTTCATGCAAGGTGCTTTCTACAGTGGAGTGGCAGAGAATTGAAGATTTCTGAGCTGTCCCCACCAATGCTTGTTTTTCAATTTCCGGAACAGATGATAGCTGTGGACCCTCAATCTCCCCAAAGGTGCTTTTTCGATATCACATGAGAGGGCCGAGAGTGTGGTGTGGATTCTGTTTGCTGCCTGGACTGCATTCCTTTGGAGATCATGCTGCTGAGAGAATATCCATGTGTTGTCTCCCATGGCACAAGCGGCAAATTGTGCTGACTTCTGGACTTTCGGTGTTTAGCTGCCAGCCTGTTTGTCCATGTATTCATGTGGTTGCACTGGGGAAAAAAGATTTGGTGGACCTTTGCAAGCCCCATTGGATTATCAGTTGGGGGCCGGTCTCCGGTTTCTTGACTTCACTCTCCAAGACCCCAGAACTGGTGGGATCAGGTCTGCGGATACCCTGGGAATTATCCTGCATGGCTGGCATTTTTAAACTGTTTCAACTGGGTCATCTCTGCAGTGACTGGGGTTGGTGAGAGAGCCCTCAGCTTCTAAGCAGCAGGCTGTGATTTTTTTTTACTTGCTTGTGACATTATTTTCTGCACTTTAACTGTTTTAAGTTGTCCTGTCTTGTAGGACTTACTGTTGAGCTGCGGGCAGTGTTCTCCTATTTTTCTAGGATTCTACCTAGACTTGTTCTTGCTTTCCTTGATTGTGAGTGTGGAGTGGTGGAGGTGTTGGTGGGGTTGAGTTTTAAGTTATGGTGTGTGTCATGTGGACAGTATTAGGTTGGTTTTGTATTAGTGTGTGGTTGGATGAGCGAGTGTATATTTAGTTAGTTAAGAAGTGTGTGATTTGGGGACATTATAGTCAGACAGGATGTGCTTGGGGAAGGATGAGGGCCTGGGGCATGCTAGGATCA
This sequence comes from Neoceratodus forsteri, assembly GCA_016271365.2. NCBI lineage: Eukaryota > Metazoa > Chordata > Ceratodontiformes > Ceratodontidae > Neoceratodus > Neoceratodus forsteri. The sequence continues at coordinate 355,852,165 of CM028136.1, read as the reverse complement.
TGTACTGGGCATCCCAGCTGCACGATCAGCTGCCCTTTTCTGACCTACCAGTTACCACCACAACAGTATGTCACTGTCACAAGGTCGGAATTAAGAGGAACCGCAACAATCGATTGTGGTGTTGTGCTTCATGGATGTTGGTGGGGGACAGGATAGGGGTGGTCAGGTGCAGACAGCACCTTGGGGTTCATTGGGCCCAAGAGAGAGGCCAGACATATTTGGTGCCCATCCCCAGAGTTTCCACGAGACTGAGTGGGCAGGTAGCCAGAGGGGCTGCACTGTCCACCAATCCCCTGTGGGCAGTGCCTTGCAATGCCAGATCAATTAGAAACAAGGCCGCAATTATATCAGACTTGGTTTTATCAGTCGATCTGGCTTCCATTATGGAGACCTGGATGGGTGATGATGCTGATCCAGTCTTTGAGGCAGCCGTCCCCCCCCCCGATACTCTGTTGTGCACTGCCCCCGAGTGGAACGCAAGGCGGGGGAGTTACCATTTGTTTTAGATCTCAGCTGGGATTCATTATGCACCCAGTGGGAAGACCAGGTTCCTTTGAATGAGTGGCCATTCAAGGGGGTCCTGGCACAGGCTACAAAATTCTTCTGATTTACTGCCCCCGTGGCAGGAGAATTTCTGCAGAAGGTAGCAGATGTCATCCTTTACAAACATTGGAAGCCCCCAGATGTTTAATTCTGGGGGACTTCAATGTTCGGGCCAACGAAGAATCATCTAGGCTTGGTTACAACTTCTTCCAGACTATGTCATCTCTGGGCCTGTCACAGGAAGTTTCCTCTCTGACCCATCTGGGTGGTCACATGTTGAACCTGGTCTTCTCACTGGGGTTTGAGATTAATAATCTCAAGACTGATTGGGTCGCTTGGGCCAATCATTGCACGGTGAAGTTCTCATTCAGGGCACCCTTGAGAGTCCTCCTCCTGATAAGATGGTGAGCTACTGCCCTTTGAGGGGTGTGAACTCCTAGGGTTTCCTGGCAGTGGCTAACCTATCTAGTGTGGGAATTGCATGTGAGGGGGGTACGTGCACTGCAGTCGCCACCTATAATAAGGTGATGTCTGAGGTTCTCAGCTTCTTATGTATGACCCAAATCTTCTCACTTGAGATCTCTGTGCTTTGATGGGAGCTCAAGGCGATGACGATTTTGGGTCAGTGGTTAGCATGCTGCTGGTGGAGTACCGGCCTGGAGGCAGACAAGCTGGCTCTGCATGCTCACTATGGGGAGTACCAGGGGGCAATCAATCATAAGAAGGCAGAGTTCCTGTCCAGGGAGATTGCTGCCAGGAAGAATAGACCAGTTGTGCTCTATCGGACTGTAGACAGGCTGCTAAACCCAGGAGCACCTCATGGCCTTTGATCTATATGAGCATCTCCAGTCTATGTTTTGGGAGAGGCACAGCACAGAAACTATGTTAGTTCAGGGGCACAGTGACCTTCTTAGGGTAAGAGATCGAGGGATGGGGACAATTTTCATTCTCCTTGATCTCTCCTCAGCTTTTGACACAGTGGACCATTGTGTGTTACTTGACTGCCTAAGGGAATTTTGTGGACTCACTGGCATAATCATCTGCTGGTTTGAGTCCTTTCTCACAAACAGGAGGCAAAGGGTAGTGATGGGGAATTTCTCCTCCTCCCCTAGTCTCCTGTTTTGTGGAGTACCTCAGAGTTCGGTTTTGTCACCAATGTTGTTCGCTGTGTACTTGCTGCCCCTGGGAGGGCTCATTAGGAAATATGGCCTGGGTTTTTGTTGCTATGCCGATGATACCCAGCTGTATCTTTCCTTTGCACCTGGGACATCGAACACAGTGGACATGCTTAACTACTGCCTTGCTAAAATCAATGATTGCATGGCCTCCAGCTGGTTGCCACTGAACCCCAATAAGACAGAGGTACTGGTAGTGGAGTCAAACAGAGGGCGTGATAGGATAGCCTTGGGTGCAGAGACAGGACTCGCGCTGGGCTCTGTGCATTTAAATGTCTCCTCCAGGGTGTGTAACCTGGGTGTTATTCTGGACAGCAGTCTGACACTTGAGGCTTAGGTGTCGGCCAAGGTCCGTACCAGTTTTTACCATCTGAGGAATATCACGAGGATTAAGCCCCTGATTCCACCCTGGACCTCCCTACCTTAGTGCATGCTTTCATGATGTTGAGGCTTGATTACTGTAATGTGATCTACCTCGGGCTCTTGGGAGATACCCTCCACCAGCTTCAGCTAGTGCAGAACACAGCCGCCAGGTTGTTGATGGGGCAGTCTACATATTGCCACGTCACCCTGGTGCTACATGAACTGCACTGGCTACCAGTCAGGTGGAGGATCCTCTTTAAGGTGGGCTTGCTCGCCTTTAAGTCCCTACATGGCCTGGGCCCTGGTTACCTGGTGGACCTTCTTACACTTGCTATCTCAGTCCATTCCCTCCATTCCTCCTTAAGGGGCCTCCTTGTGATTTCCAGGACAAGGTCAACAAGCATTTGTCAATGCCGAATATTTGCTTGCTGGCATTAGCAGTGGAAGTGCAGGAGTTAGACAGATGCAGTATAGGAATAGTATTGAAGTATTGAACTGACACCAACTCCTCCCTCACCCTGCAGAGATGGACAGGCATTGGGGTGTGCCTTTGGGTCATCGCCCTTGATGGTCATGACATTTCACCTCACCCTACCCTTCACACACTGACAAGTGTCAAGGTGTGCCTCGGGGTGTTTGGGCTTTACATTCACCTCATTCCATAAGGAAATACACTGAAATGGGTGCAGTATAGGAGAATGGGGTGAACTCTGGGGCCAAAGGGTCCAAAACGCACCTCGATGCCTATCACTGGCTGCAGGGTGGGGGTTGGGGTGGAATACCATGAGCATTACTGTCGACAATCCCAAGTCACACCCCTGATGCCTGTCAGTCCCTACAGGGTAGGGCGTTATGGTCAAAAACCCTCATGCCCTGGATGTTTCTTGGTATTTTTACTCCAAGTTTTCAACATGGGCTTTTTGGGACCCCACTGTATGAACAGTGACACTATCAGTTCATTAGGTGAAAGGTGATTTTGCACAGCAACTGTGCCATTTGGTGCCACAGGTGCGAAAACACATTTCTAACAGGATGTGAAAAATGACAGCAGTACTGTTCATGAGGAGGTGTAAAAAATGGCATAATTGAAAATCTGGAGTGAAAATATAAAAAACCTGGTGAAGTCATGCGCGTGCGTAGAAACTGCACAACGTACACCCGTAATGTAATTAATTTGGGGATTTTTTACCACAGATTTTCAACACAGGCATTTTGGGACCTCCACTCATGAACAGTGCCATTGTGATTTTCTTAATCTGACCCGAACACTGATTTCCAACAGCGACCGCACTATTCTGCACTGGAAGTGCAAAAACACATTTTGGCTAGGGTTTGAAAAATGACAGCTGTACTGCTCATAAGGAGGTGTGGAAAAATGTCAATGTTGAAAATCTGGACTGAAAATATTACAAATTTGTGAACTTATGAGGGTGCGTGGAAACTGTGCAATGCGCGCTCATAACAAATTCATTTATGCACTTTTGTCCAAATTTTCAACATTGCTATTTAATACCTCTGCTCATGAACAGTGTCACTGTGATTTTCTTAATCTGTCCCAAACATTGATTTCGCAGACATCGACTGTGCTATTAAAGCTGCTACATAAAAGCGAAAACACATATTGGGCAAGATGTGAAAAATGACAGTTATACTGTTCATAAGGAGGTGTGTAAAATGGCAATGTTGAAAATCTGGAGTGAAAATATTAAAAATTTTCAAAGTTACGAGCGTGCTTAGAACAGCGCAGAATGCATCACTATAAAGTAAATACTGCGGGAATTTTTTCACCAAATTTCAACATAGGGTTTTGGGGGACTGCTCTATGAATCTTGACACTGTTATTTCATTACTCAGTCCGAAAAGGTGGTTCCACGCAGTGACCATGAAATCACCTTTTGGGACCGAATAACAAAATAACAGTGACTGAGTTCATGAGATGGGGTCCCAAGAACTCCATGTTGAAAATTTGGTGAAAAAATTCCCCAAAATGGTTGAAATGTGCACCAAAGTTGAAAAAAAAAAACATTTATGCCATTATACAGCTTACCGGCATTTCTTCAGTTCATGGTTGGCTTTAAAGAGTGCAGACATGTTCCAGGTCCACCGAAACTCATCGTGCCAGCCTCCAGAGGTAAGTATGGGGGGAGGCGAGGGTGTGGGGAAGTGGGGTATGCAGAGGGTGGGTGCAGGTTGGGGAGGGAGGTAAGAGAGTCAACGAGTGACCGTTTTTTCTTATAGATTTTTTTTTTTTTACAAAGACGATGCAGGACTTTTGCCACGCTGGGGTGGGCTCCCAGCATGGCACCTGGAAGTCTGTTTGGGGGGCAGTGGAGCTGATGAGGTATTGGGCACCCCCCTGTCAGCCATATGGACTTTTGCCATGCTGGGGTGGGCTCTCAGTATGGCTCCTGGAAGTCTGTTTGGGGGGGCAGTGGATCCAACGGGGGATTGGGCACCCCCTTTGGCCATATAGGGTGCGGGGATGGGGGGAGCGCATGAGCACACTGGGGTGGGCTCACAGCATGCTACTTGAGTATTTGTTGGGGGGGGCACTGGAGCTGACCGGGATCACAAGAAAAAAATGGAACTGTCTATGACAGCAGTTCAGATGCAGTGCTGACGTGTAGGCAGTTTGCATACTGCAGACGGCAGTATGCAAATTGCCTACATGTTACCACCGCTGATTGTAGTGGTCTTTTACTTTGAACTGTACGCTATTGCATCTGAACTGCTGTCATAGACAGCTCAGACATTTATTGGTGCAGTGGGGATGCACTCTCAAGAAGGAGCAGGGCATTGGAAGCAGGGGTGGCACACCTACAAAAACTCGTATGGTGGCATTATGTTTCTTGCAGATGCGTGCAAGCAAACATAAAAACTGACAGCAACAGAGCCTTTAGTGTCACCAGCCCCATCCCATGGAATTCACTTCCTCCACCTGTAAGGGAGGTCCTCTCGGTGGAGGTATACAATCCATGCCTCAAGGCCTTCTTGTTTGTGCAGGCCTTTCCTGACCCAGTTTTGTAACTGCCGCCCTGTTCTGACTTGTTGCACTGCTTGTCCCTGATTTTTATTTCTTTATTTATTTACTGAATTTTTATTTAATTAGTATTTTAGTTTTATGGTTATTGTTATTTATTGATGTTGTTCCATGTTGGTTTTTATATACAGTGCCCAGAGGCCCAGGGATTAGGCAACTTTTAAATAAAATTTGCCTTCCCTTGCCTTTCCTAAAATGTTTCCCATCATTGCAAAAAAAGAATGATTCACCACTCTGCCACTGCCATTGCAGTTGAACTTTGTTTGCACCTCATCTGGAAAAAAATCAGTTTCTGTGAGAAGTTAAATTTTATTTTTTTTCAGTTCATCACAGCTAACTCAGAAGGCTCAATTCTCAAATGATTTAGAATGCTGCTATCCCCAGGTGTGCTGAACACAGGGTGCATGGGACTTGCCCAATTCCCCAACCAGCAATAATGATTCTTGATCTTGCGCACCACTAGCTCTGAGTTAGACCAGCTTTTTGTGGTCTAACTTTGCTGATCTTATTATGTGGTTTGTACCAAATATTTGGCACAAGGCACCACAAAAAGGGTAAAATATTGCAAATGAGCATGACCTAATAGACTTGGGCACATAGTCCACCAGTGTGTCCAGCACAGTGCAGGGTTTGATGCAAGGCTTGTCAAGTCCTGTGTCAACCTTTGAGAATTGAGCCCAGAGACTTCAGGGGCCCAATTCTCAAAGGGTGATGCAGAGCTTGCACAAGCTCTGTGCTGAATCTTCCAGCTGCATCGCACACATTACCACATCATGCACCTGATTCTCAAAGGTCATGCACATTTGTGACACTTTATTCCCTCTACAGCAGCATGTGCCAAATATGTGGCACAAACCCTGTGAAAAGGTCCATGATGTTAGACCAGCAAAAGCTGGTCTAACTTGCAGCATGTGGTGCACAGGATGAAGTATCCTGATTGCTAGCCAGGGAATGTCACAAGTCCCATGCACCAAGTGTTTAGTGCACCCTGGGCTTGTGGCAGTCTAACCCATTTGAGAATCTGCCCCAGGACCCATCAGCCTCAACAGCTTGTCCCATTACTCCACAATGACATGGTGCAGCTACAGCTGAGCTGCAAATCCTGTAGCAGTGTGCTGAATCAATCTTTCCTTGAAATATTTCCTATGGGTGTTGCACTCATTTGTAGCAGTTAGTTGCTGCACAATATTTCTTTTTTACAATTTGCATTTTCCTTCTTGACTGCAACAACATGCTGCCTGTCTGGCTTCAGCTGATGGTCTAAATTACCCATAGATGCTTTCCCTTGGTTGGTCTGGCCACTGTTGCACCACATAATGTATATATGTAACCCAGATTCCAAGCTCCTCATTATAGTACCTAGCACATCCCCTCATTAACTTGAATCCAAAACTAATAAACCCATGGTTAGAATTTGTGCTGGTCCAGGGCATCCCCTTCTTCAGCTGTGCCAATTCTTCTTGCCAGTTTAGTGCTATTCAACAAATATAACCAACCTGCTGCTGACTTCCTCCTCCAAGTCATTAATAAACATGTCAAAGAGAGTTGGACTGAGCACCAACCTGTGATGAGGTACTCCACTCACACATACCTCCTCTCTGAGTAGAGGCCATTCATCACTACTCTGTATATCCAACCTGTCAGCCAGTTTAATGATAGACAGTGAGGCAGATGCTCAGGTTACCACCATAAGGATATACAACTGTTAAACAGCTCTTGCTGTAGGTTACTTATTTAGTATAAGTACAATACTGTTTTATAAAAGGTGTTTGATGCTTCTTCAGATGATGTTATGCAACACCCAGTGGTGCCAGCAGAGCATGTCATGCTCCCATATGAGTGATTGTGATTCACTGTGCAAACACAATCACAATCACCTACCTCAGGATGGAGGAGCCATGCAAGTGCTGTAGAGGCAGCTCTCACAGGCTCTGGGCGGGGTGAGAACAACCATCCACATTCTGTAGTTTCAGAGAGGGCATGATGTTGTTTGTGACCATGCACCATCTGTCCACTTCTGCAAGCCAGTGCACAGTAGGCATAACAGTTAAATGCATCAGGGAGGTGAGATGAGTAAAAAATGGGAACAAAATCACTGCCTCAACAATTATGATGGCCAGTCCTCCCACCCCCCCCCCTTCCATCCATGTCCTTGTCTCTTCCCCTTGCTTAACTGCTGGTGTCATGATATGTAGATGCATGTTCTTGGGACAGGTCTCCCAATGATTGGCTTGGGTCCCAGCAGCAGAAAAAAGCTCTAGGGCAAGCAGGCCACCAGAGGTATGGACAGTCAATTGGATGTGGACAGTTTATGGATTTGAACAACAGTGGCAGGAGTGGCTTGATCCAGCCAGAGGCCAGGTTAGTGGCTGAAACTGTATAAAAAGTGTGAATTTAAGAATACTAAAAAGTATCGTTTTTATCATGCTTTACTCATTAATTTATGATCTTTTTGTTATAGAAAATCAAAAGTTCTGTGCAATCTCAAAGGAAAATGGAATTATCTTTAACTGCTTTGATGCTAAATGGGATGAATCATACCTTTCAAAAGCTGACTGAAGAAATTACTGTCATAGTGGATAACTAAGAGGTTGTAGGATAACTGCATGCATTTTATGATGAATTTACCTAATTCAAATAGCAGTTTTATCATCAGTTTGTAGTTTCCTTTGGATGCAACTTAATATTTTGTAATCCTCCTTTATGTTGAATACATACTAAAATGAAGAAGTATTATGGTTTAATGCCTCACTGTTAATCCCTATGAAACAAAAAGAAATGTATTCACTTGGTAAGACAGATGAATGGCAAATTGCAAGGAAGCTAACTGTGTAACATTATGGCCTGTTTCCATGACTACCAAATGTCAGATATTATCCTTTTGGCTGACTGTATTAATCCATGGATGATGTGCTGGTAGTGATAAATTCTTAAATCAATTAAACAAAAGAGGGGAACATATTTTTAACCTTCATGTAACTTGCAAGAATTTACAAGAAAGGTAGATAGTGCAATAAAATGCTCCTGACAGGGCTGCAACTAAGCAGTGGAATACTTCAAAGCACTCGTGGCTGAATTTTATACAGAAAAGAGTTTCTTGACAGCAGCTATTTGAAAATTTGGCTCATAATTAAAATTTGACAAGATTCCCAAATGAATTTTTCCCCTTTAAACCTTCAGTGCCATTGAAATAGAAATGTTTTAGACAGCTGCCCACAGGGGATGCATGCAAACATACTAGAAGCAATGTAGTAGATAAAAGACTCTGCTACCTTGTGTGAATGTACCGACACAGTTGTAAGAGTTAGCTCATATCAATGCTTCTTCTAATATCAAGCAGATCAACTGAATCTATTTTGCATAACCTTCATCTTTCTCATTGGATTAAGGCTCTCTTAGCCCCACAGTAAACACTATACAGTAGCTGTAACCTCTTGTACCTACGGTACCTAGAACAAGAAACTAACATCTGGTTGCTTAATAGAAATGGAAATTTAGTAGTGTAACACCAGTCCAAAGTACAGCAGGAGGATTACACATTATATGTGTACAAAGATTTTTCAATTCTTTGTTCATACACCTCATATAATTTACTTTTTCTAGTGATATTTTTTTACTACCGGTAAAATCCAGATATGCATTTTTAACCGTAATAAGCAGTGTGAATCCTATTGTTTTACAGTCTCTTCAAGCATAGTCACAGTAAGATGCAAAATGTTGTTTTCAGTGGGGTCCTGCTTTTACCAAATTTTACAGCAGGGATTTGGGGAGGGGTAGGGTAGTGAGTTGAAAGACAGCAAGGTAATGTGATGGGCTCAAGCTCTCGCAGTAACTTTATAGGTACTGTACATACTGTTAGTTTTGTGAGATGAATTAAGACTCCTAAGGCCCATCTAGTGCATCTCCATGTTAGACTAGAAGCAATAACCTGAATTGCCTTTTTCCATTAGGTAGCTATTGAGCTAGGCTTGAAAACACTCAACACAGTCTGCATTTATCATTTCCTATGGCAACCTATTTCACAGCCCTATCCCTCTCAGGGGAAAATGTTTCTGTACATCCCTCACTGTCTCTCCTTTTGGCTTGAACTCCTGCCCCTTGATTCTGCTTTCCAGAATTCTGCTGAACAGTTTACTCTGGTCTATTTTTGCATACCCCTTTTGAATACCTGAGCCATGTCTCCCTTCAATCTTCTTTTCTTTAGGGTTAACAACCCTGGGCGCTCCAGTCTTGCATCATATGACATGTTTTCCAGCCCACTAATTATCTTTGTGGCTCTATACTGTACTTCTATTGCCTTTATGTTCTTTCTGTAATGTAGTGCACAGAACTGCACACAGTACTCCACATGGGTCTAACCAAGTGCCCTGTAGAGTGGAATTATCACCTTTTTTTCTCAACTATCCCCCTCCCCCCGCCCCTCTTTTAATAGACCTACAGTAGCATTCTGTTAAAAAAAAAACTCTTGGAACTCATGACAAGTAGTAGAAAGCTAATGCAATCTTTGTATACTGTGCAAGTATAAGCTTCCATTGTGGAGAAGTATAAACAATAAACAGGTGAATTGCACAGACTCAGTGTCAGCCAAGCAACATATTGCTCAAACAAGCTTTATCAAAGGACTAGTGACCCCTTTTGAATACATGTATTTATACCTCAAAAATTCAAAGCGCACTAATTTAACATGACAGTGCAAAAGTGGATCATAGTGTGGATAAAGGAAATGAGATGTGCCAAGTAATAAATACTGTCTCAGTATGAATTCATCTTTCATTTCATGCCCTCTCGATAATATCAAACAGGTAGCACAAACATATATGAAAGTTAAACACAAAATTAAAAATGAGACATATTTTTTCACTACAGTATTTAGCTAAAACTGGTAATCAGGAATGGCACACTGAGCCAAGGCTTGTTTCCAGATGTGAACCAGTAGGAGGGGCACAGGGAAACACATATATTCAGTTTATTTACAAATAAGTCAAGGTGTGGCAAAGTGAGTCTGAAGAGAGCTTTCAGAGTAGCAAAAAGAGGAAAAACAGATTGGAGGTGGGAGACTATTCTAGATACAAGGAAAAGAGAGGAGAAAATGGTGTGCCCAGCTGATGTTATACAGTACAGTGGAGAATAGAGAATGGATTGGCATTAGATGAATGGAGGGAATAAGAATAGGGAAGGAGAAAAAAGTAAGGAGGTATCAGGGGAGCAATCTGAATTAGAGGTTGGTAATAAAAAAGTGCCCTGGCTCCAGATTTGTCAGAGAAATTGAAATGTGGGAGCAGTGGAGAGTGACTGAGGGTGAAATGATAGGAAGAGTGGAACAGAGGGTGCTGCCTGGTGAGGGTAGTTTTGTGGGGAGCACTGTAGACTACATCCACACAGTCAAACACTGTCAAATTCATCTTGAAGATGATCTCATGGCCAAGCAGGAGTGTCAGTCAGGATGTATTGAGGAACAATGTGCCAAGTTTAGGACCAAGCTTCTCATGCAAGCCATAGAAGTGGGAAGAGAAGACAAGGTTCAATCTAGCCACACAGCAAGGTGCTTGGCATAAGGGGTAAATTTTATATAGGAACACATTAGAATCTTGAAGGCTGGTGTAGCAGGTGGCATAGGGCAAGACTCTGATTAGCTTAAGTCATGGATACAGTCATTTTAACATTAAGAGAGAGAAAGTGGGTATGAGCCGAACCAGCATTGGACATTGTAAAAGTTGTGATGGAAAGACAAATCCAGCTCAGGGACAAAGTCACCCAAGGCAAAAAGTTCTGTGTTGTCCACATACATGAGTGAATGTGTGAGCAAACCTGGCCAGAAGGAAGATTATGGGTTTCTAGATGAAATGAAAGGGGAGATAAGGCAATGCCAACCTGTATTGACTGATAATGATCTGTGAGACCGGTGCAGTCGAGCTTCTTAGGGAGAATATTGGGGGCTACAGTATCAAAGGCCTTGTTTAGGTCAATAAAATGGCATTAGTAACAAGACCCTGGTCACTTCCCTTCAGGATGAAATCAATAATCTCAAGCACTGAGGAGACAGTGGGATTCATGGAAGACAAATCGAGAGGTGGAAGAGGAGTTGAGGAAAGAGGAAAGCTGGGAAAGAACAACTTTTTTCCTATACTTTATCCAGTGAATGGAGACAGAAGACAGAGCACTAGCTCTCGGGGGAAGAAGAGTCACTTTCTTTGTTGATGGAGAAGACTTTTGCTTGTTTACCAGTTGGGGAACTGACTCAAGATGGAAAAAGAGGTTTAGGAATGAAGCAATAGGGACAGAAAAGGCAGGAGCAAAGAGATTAAAGAGTTTGATGTCTTTATTGTGTCAGTGGCTCTGTAGATAGTACACTGACCTCTCAGCAAGGAATATCAGATAGCTCTAGGTTCAGATTCCATGCCTGATTTTAGATTTAAGTTTTATTGTTTTACAGTGAATTGTTTCATTAAGCACAAGCTCCAGGCATACAAATGCAAGGTTACAAGATTATAAAATTACACAAAAATTATTAAATAAAAATCAATAAAAGAACAGATCAAATAAAATTTACAAACTTAGGTATATCTGTAAAAAAAATGTTAACTGAAACTCCAGCATTTCCTGAAGCTTTAGGCAAGTGTTGCATTTCTTTAACTAAGGGATGGCATGCACATTGTTCAACAGCTGGGAGCATAGAATGTGAACAAAAATTTACCAGAATTTGCCTTGACTTAGCCACTGCTTAAGTTAATCAGGAAGTGTTTCTAAGGATTAATGAGAATTTATAATACTGAACATATGGGAGATATTAATGGGATGTTTACCTACAGTAGTAACCTGTATACAACCAAGAATAAAGATGCATTAGTCTTCCAACAGCGAGTGATGATCAATGATAGTAACACAGATGAACAAGGATGTTCTCTCTTATTCTGGTTGGTAACAAAAAATTGATTGAACTGTGGTTAAGCACATCATTTAATTAACTAAATTGAGAGGCAGTACAATAAATAAAATGGCCCAGATATTCAAACTGCACCCAAAAAGTGCACAATAGCAGGAGCAAGCGCAAGTCTATTGCGCCCATGTGCAAGAGACGCGATATTCAAAAAAGGAGTAGGCCAAATTGTGCCTACGGCCAATGACTGAATATTGCACCACCTGTGCCATAGCGCAACTAGGGAAGGGAAGCTGAGCAGATCTGATGTTCCATAGTGCAACAAGAGATGTTCAGCTGAGCAGTCCAGAGGCACCATAGCTCAACCAGGGAGCCCCCCAGCTGCAGATCAATGTAACTGCACAATCAGGGAAGTAGGGGCCCACCACCCAATCCACAGATGGGCACAGGAACACACAGCAGAACAGATATCATCCCCCCATGCCCCAAGCACAGCACAACTAGGGGAGGGCTGGAATAACCACTGGTCCATGGAGACAAGCAACCAACCCACAGCCTGGCCATGGTGCCCCATCACACCTACCGGCAAGCTGTGACTGGCACACAAGGAGGGTAGACCACCCTGTGCCACACCATCCCCCAGTGCACAGCACACCCCTGCACCGTGATCCCAGACACCCCCCCATGAGCAGTGACCACCACTGCAGGAAACCCCATGCATGCCACCACCCCTACTGTGTCAATGCAACAATGTGCACCACAGAACCATACAAGCCAGCCCCACCACGAGCACCCATCAGCAGGTTGCAGCACCTGGAAATGCAACAACGGCAGACACAGTGCCACCACACACAGTCCCCTGAGGTACTGCTGAGAGACCGACCATGTGTTGGCACAAGAGGTACCCCATATGAGACAGTCGTGTCCTTGACACCACCAGCAGTGGTACAGCACCCTGCACAGTATTCCAGTGACACACCCCGGCCCACCACTGGCCACAACAGCCAGCACAGATATCCACAGTGGTGTGTGGAAGCATGCACCACACCGGATGCCACACAGGGTATGGACAGACACCCACCCATACCCAAGGGCACAACAAAACAGGGACGCAGTAGTGGGGCAACAAAGCCCCCATTGTGGGCCCATGTAAGCCGTGTACACACAACCCACAGTCCACCATGGCACTGGAGTGCCAGCCACCCTGTGCAGGCACCGTGGACCCATACACCACCAGTAGTCACCCGGAGCACAAGCCACGGACAATGGGGCACATCCCCTGCAACACACACAAGCCACAGCATGGAGGTGGGACAATGACCATGTCACCCACAGTGCCATCTGAGCCAGGCATGCACCACACCAGTGAAATGGGCAACCCAGCAAAGTGATGGGTACAGTGTCCGCCCTGCAGGGAATGCCACCATTGACATGCCAGTGGACTGTGCAGGTCACAGACAGGCATGTGTGTCGGCTGCACAGGCCATGGAAGGGCCGATGGGTGTGCCATGGACACAGAGCACGTGCCATGGACCACTGCACACAGTCATCCAGTGCACAGGGAACAACACACACAACACAGACACTGACTGATATCTACCCCCACACCATAGTCACCTCCACATGGACACACACACGCATACCCATGACTGCACCACCCCGATGCCATGCACACCACTGCAGCTGAGCACATATAGCCCACTGCAAATCAGAGACCACCACGATATTCATATAAAATTCAAATGTATTGTAAATATAAAACTGAACTATGTACAATAATAAAAACTATATACAAGCTTGGGGTAGGGGACACAAACAAGGTGGGGGTGGGCAGGAGGAAGGGGTGGACAAATGGGATGGGATAGGAGGGGTGTGAGGGTGGGTCCGGGGGATACGGGAAGTCAGGGACCAAAGGACTGTCTTCATGTCTGCCGTTCCTGGCTCTGGGACCTCCTGCCTCTGTGGCACCACAGCACCCCCGTCGCATCGAGCCTCCTCAGGATCTCCACAGATTTGTGGGCCAGATGAAGGAGCTCCCTCAAGGTGTCCCTTATTTCCCGGAGATGTCGCGTACCTAGGACAAGGGAGCACAGTCAATAGGTGTGAATGCATAACCCCATACAGCCCACCCACTGTGCATGGCATATGGCCATGGGACATACCACTTTGATGGTGTGTGACCACCCGCAGTAATCATGTCCACAGGACCTGCCCACCCAGGTGCATACAACCATGCGGGCGCTGCACACACCCACCGGCCAAGTCACGCACAACACCACCGTGGCTGTTTAGTGACATGGCTATGTGGTGCAAAGGCAGTGGCACAGCCATGCACCTGGTGCACTCATGGACCACCAGTGATGCACACCCAGACATGCATTGCCACTGGACAGTGTTGACTGTAACAAGTGGCGTGCATGGCAGTGATGTCGATGGATGGTGGCCATGCCCCACTGCCCACCCTGTCACACAGCATGCAATAATAATCATGGAGGTATGGCACTCACCCTCATCGGGCCAGTCAGGTGGGCGTTGAAGGTCCTCGGCCCGCCTGGCCGCGTTATCCTCACCCCTCCACTGCTCTGCCCGCACCCTGTGGATTTTGTCCGGGCCTGTGGGGAAAAAAGGAGAGAAGAACATCAGTACATTCCCAAAGCAAAGTCACCCTGCCCCAAGGAGTGTGCCCTCCCACCCAGCCAGACCCACCCACCCCGCACCCTGTGAACACCACCACGGCCAACCCCATACGTTCCCTCCCCTATTTGCTGGACACATACAACACTGTGACTCATATGGACAATAAAAATGTGTTGACAGAACCCCTACCTGGATGTGGCACCATGCCCCTCCTGGCACGTGACCGCAGTTGGGCCAGTAGCTCCAGTTCCCTCCTGCACAGGTCACCATAGTGGTGCCTGCACTGCTCAGCCAAATGCCCCCATCCTGTGGCCTCATACAGGGCAGTGTCCACCTCCTGCCACACCTGGGTCCTGGCCCTGTCCAGGGGGGCCTCCCCAAAGAGAGGCCCATGGTGTGGCTCAACTATGGCCACCAGATTGGCCAGCTCAATAGCCATCCATTGAGCAGCTCATCTACGCGCCATTCCAGCAGCTATAGTAGGCAATATGGCACTCTGCAGCATGGCTCCCCATGTGCAGATGCTGTGAGGTACAGCACTGCCATTCTCTATCACGCTGTTACCGAACAGCGTGATAGAGGTGCACCTATGCCTGATGCATGGCGCCAAGGGGGCAAAGGTCAGGCTCAGGGTCAAGGGTCTCTGGCGCAAGGCCACACACAGCGCCATTAGATGACAATGCATGTAGCGTGATTGGCTGCCTGTGTGCCAGTGCCATAGTGGACTACTGGGCAGTTGGGCTAGTGCACCTATGAAGGCCCAGTGCCACAGTGCCATGTAGTGACCATCGCTATAGCGCCACTGGCACAATGGTGGCCATGCCCTGCATTGCCTATCGTGCATGGCACATCATCAGCATGGCAGACACCAGCGTCAGCAACCCAGACATGCGCAGTGAGGTGTACTACGCATGCCACAGAACTGCGCCATTGGCTCAGCACGTTTAACACAATTGTGCAAAGCGCAACAGCGTGATATTCAGCCGTCTTATGCAAATCATCTAATCAGCCATTCAATGGTGCAGCACTGCAATTTGCATCTAATTAAAGTTGCTCCTCGCCTCATTTGCATGGATTGCGCTATAAAGGTGCAACAATGTGCTGCAGTGGCTATAGTTGGTTACTGCAGTTTATTGGTGAGTTGCATGCTGTTTGGGAGTGTGGAATGTGGATTCAGGGACATGCATGGGACTGCACAGTCACAGGTAATAACTGCCATTCTTACAGGCTACATGATGATCAAGCACATTGTTGGAGAGGAGGAACACAATGGTGGGAGGAGGAGGAGGCCGAATTTTACAAAGGCCGAAACCGAAGCCCTGTTTGAGGCCTACCTGGATCAGGAGCCACTGCTCAGTGGATGGCGGGCACCCCTCAGGCCCGTGCTGCTGCATGGGAGGAGGTGGCACATGCCGTGAACCTGCATGGCAGCCACCAGAGCTCCGTGCTGGAGTGTAAGAAGAAAATGGGCATGGACAGGAGGATGGTAAAGGAGAAGGTGGCTGCCATCAGGGCAGCATGTGCTGCAACAGGTGGGGGACAGCTGGAGGTGATACAGCTCACCGCAGTGGAGGACAGGCTTGATGGAAGCATGCAGCGAAGTGCCATTGAGGGTGTTCCGGGTGGTGGCTTCCAGACGGGTGGTGGCCCATCGCTGCATGGTAAGTCATGGCCTGTCTATGGGGGGGGCAGGGTAGGTCACACGCAGTAACACGACTTTGCTTTCCCTTACAGATCCTGAGCATCTGCATGGGTCAGCGGTGGTGGGCCTGTCCACTGTGGACAGTCGGATGGAGTCGGAGGTGGTACCATCCACATCCACAGGTATATGTGGATCATTGCGACAGTGGGGCCGCCTGGCTGTCCCCACTGATGTCAGTGTGACAGGTGTGGAGGAAGCCCTGCCTGTGTCCCAGCATGCTGGCATCCACGGATGCCAGCACGCTGTGGCTGTGGCCGGGGCAAAGTACAGCACCAGTGATGATGACATGACCGTCATGGGCAGTGACACGTGTGTGCCACAGGATGGACACACAGCAGGGCAAATCGCTCCCATGGCTGTGGGTGGTGCCACCATGGAGGCCTGCGTGTCAGCACAGTCCCAGGCTGTGCCTGTCAGCACCAGTGGGGCAGCACTGGTGTCTGTTCAGGACAGTGGGACTGTTGCGGCCACTGCAGTGGCACCACTGAGCCCTGGGGTGTGGCAGCCAGAGGGGCAGCATCAACAGTCGCCCACTGGGCTTGGGGGTACAGGGCTCAGTGGTGGCATCTGTACACCGCCTGTGGACATGCCCAGACCTGCTTCTGGTGCGCAGCACCCACCCTCAAGGGGTGCTGAACATCAGGGCCTTGCACACCCTGAGGGACAGGAAGCCGAGAAGGCTGATGACCTTTTGGATGAGCACCCCGCCTACTGCGAGCATCAGTCCAGCAGCAGATGTGGCTTGCGATGTCCATGGATGCACTGCGTGTGGCTCTGGAGCAGGCAGAAGAGCATCGCAGCAGGGACACCGAACAGATCCTGGCACGGATGGACCGTTTGCCGGAGGATGTGACTGCTGCCATTGACAGGCTTGCACAGGTGTTCATTGCTGTTATGGCCACAATGGGCACACAGTTGGGTGCCCATGCATCGCAGAGACCACGCAGTGCATTATCCACCCCCCATTCCTGGCGTCGTGCGACTCCCACCCTGTCGACGCCGGGTTCAGCTGTGGGCATCCCGAGCACTCCTGGTGCAGGTGTGTTCGGTGTGCTGCAGACCCCTGCGCGGGCATGGTCGTGTTCACACAGTGGAACCCCTTGGGGACCATCGGTGCCACCCCATGAGGCCAGTGGTCAGCCTGCCAGTGCTGGCGGGTCTCGGCGGAGCTGCCCATGCATCCGTGGTGGCCGTGGCACTGTGTCACGGGACTGACCTGTCTCCCAGCATGGCTACCATCTGGTGCTGCCCTGTGTGCATTATGTGTGTCGGTGGGCAGTGCATGGGTGGGTACCCAGCCCTGCATGCAGACACACAGTCCACCTGCACACCCTCCTGGCTGCTGTCTGCAGTTGCTTGTGCATGATGATGCCTGCATTGTGCTGTACACCAATGTGCAATGGTGCTCAGCATCTGACACATGCACATGGACAGGCAGTGGGCGTGGTGGCCTGTGGACATGTGTGTTGCTAGGGTGTGCGTTCTGGGTCGGTGTGCCTTCTGCCCTCTGTGCACATTTGTTGCATTGTGTGTGTGTGTGTGTGTGTCTGTTGGTGTGCCATGTTAGACCTCACCCATCCCTGGTGGTGCGTGTGTTTCCATGCCCGGCCACTTCCCTTGACGGCATGCACCCCGGTGTGTGTCCATGCATGTTTGTGGGTTGTGCCTTAGCCACTGGTGGTTGCACATGGCCCCATGACTTACCTGGGTTGGCTGAAGTGCTCCTCCATGATGGTGTCCTGGTACAGCTGTGCCAGCCGGAGCAGTCGGGGGTCCCGTCGGCCAAGGGGCTGCCCATCACCATCGTCACCAGCGTCCCCCATCGTCCCCATCGCTGTCCCCTCTTCGACCTGTATGGCTATCCAACATTCGGCATGTTGTGCAGGATGCAACAGGCCAGGAATATCCCACAGGCCTTTGAGGGGCTGTACTGTAGGGCACCACCAGAGGTGTCCAGGCAATGGAAACGTGCCTTCAGCATCCCGAACACCTACTCAATGACATTACGTGTGGTGGCATGTGCCTCATTGTAGCATTGCTGCGATGGGGTCGCAGGCCACTGGTAGGGTGTGAGCAGCCAGGGACGGAGTGGGTATCCACTGTCACCTGTGTGTAGAGGGTGGAGGTTAGTTTGGTGATCAGCATCGCCCTGCCCCAGGCCATGTAGGCCACTACCCATGCTACCTCTGGCCATGCCCCCCTAGGCCCTATGATTGTCCATGTGGTTTGCATACTCACCCACTAGGTGGCCAGTGGGGATGTCCCCACTCTCGAATCCTGTGGCACAGTGCTGACTGGTGCCAGATGAAAGAATCGTGTGCTCCCCCAGGGTGCATGGCACAGACATTGATGATGCGCCCCCTGGCATCACACACCACCTGGCAGTTGATGCTGGCATAGCCCTTGCGATTTATGTATGCAGCCCCCTCGGGGCCAGGTGGTGTGCGGATGGCTACATGGGTGCAGTTCATTGCCCTAGCATGCCAGGCATACATGCTACCCTGTGGAACTCCTGTATGTTTGCAGTGCGCTCCACCACTGTGCTGGGGAAATGGATGTACTCCTCAGCATGTGGCAGCAGTGTGCTGAGGAATTGGGTGAGGTGGCGTGACGTTGCTGACTGGGTTATGCCTGTGGTGTCCCCAGTTGGTCTCTGGAAGGTACCCGTGGTGAGCAAGCACATGCAGGCTGTTATCTTGGTCTCGACTGACAGGGCATGGCTCCGTCATGTGGGTGCCTGCATCACATCACTGCACAGCTCACAGATCCGCCTCAGAATTGCCCTGTTCAGGTGGTACTGGCCCACAATCTCTGTATCTGTGTAAAGCTCAAAGCTGGTGCGGGCTCGGTACTGCCTGTTGGGGGCATACCACCGACGGGCCTTTCCACGGCCACGCCCCCCTGCATCCCGCCTTCTCACCCCCCTCATTACGGCCTCCATGTGGAAGGTGGCACTGGCCATGTCCCTGGCTTGCGTTCACCCCCCCAGCAGCTGTTACTGTATTCCCCCCACTGTCTTGGCTGCTACCTCCCCTGCACCGAGTACACCTGCCTGTGCTGGCCTCTGTGCTGTGTGGCTCCCCACACCTTCCCTGTGCCTGGCTGTTCACTGTGACTTTTCCCTGGCCTGCCCTGTTTGTGCCTCCTGCCCTGTCTGTCTGCCTCTGCCTCATGTGGCTTCCCTGTAGTGTTCTTGCGCCTCTTCCTTTCTCCTTTTTTATTTTGGCTCATTTTCGCTATGGCGCAACTTCCGCTTGCTCCACTATTGCACATTGCGCAAGTCTTTGAATATCACACTGCGCCATTTATGCATGGTTCCTCCCCCTTCAGTTGCACATGCCTTCATTATCATTGCGCTGTTGCTCAGCATGATTTCGGGGGCGCAAGTGCCTCCTGCTGAATATCGCAGAATGGCGCAATTACGGACTTGCGCAGGCGCAACCCTATTGCGCATGGCTCAACTCTTTTGAATATCTGGGCCAATCTGTATAATCTAAAATTGGAAAAAATTGATTTGGACCTATTCTCACCTTACTGATTGGTTAAAGCAACCTCCTGTTGCAAATGAAAGCCCCCTTAGTTATTGCCTCAGCCTATTACACAGAAAGTTTATCTGAAATTTAAAGTAACAGTACTAGATACAAAAATGGATCATTTGCAACAGTTTATTTCCTGTGCTCTGTTAAGCACTTACCTGGTAATCTTTTTTTGTTTACACTGTACTGTCACCCTATAATTTGCTCCATTTTTCTTCGTTTTTGTTTACATTTCTCCCACCCCAGTGTTGAATTGGACCCCTCTGCTGCCAACTGCACTTGTGCATAACTTGTAGCACTACATAGCGACAGTGGGAACATGCAGCACAGGGCCCCACAGAAGTAAATAAGAGATGTGATGCAACATGAGGGGGGAGTACGGCTGCAGATTAGGCTGCAGCCATATTTAGTGTAGATCCACAACAATGGAAATACATTTTAAACATCTAAAAAACTAAAGATTGTTAGAAAATGGTATTTACAGATATGGAACTGTGATCTATGGCTGCATGCTTCCTGCCAAAAACAGAATTTTAATAATCACTTCCTGATTATCTAGTACTGCTACTTTAATAGGGTACCATCAAGCCAAATCACCATATATATGTATATATAAATATATATATATATATATATATATATATATATATATAGAGAGAGAGAGAGACTAACCATTTCCAACTTTTTGCCCAGAAGGGGGGTTATAAGAAAAATTGGGTGTGGTTGTTTTTTAGGCTAACATTGTGTATTACCATTGGTTTACCTTTTGGTACCAGGCACGTGGGCAGATATCAAACACTGACACTATAGTGCTGCACTAGGGAGTGTTGTGCTGTTGGAGGTGTTGTTCATTGGATGAGAGGATGAGCCATTAAACTGTGATTCCATCTACCCATCTTGTGTGTCCTGCCAAATGGAGTTGAACTACTCTGCTTCTCAATAAAGCCAGTTCTAATGCAGCTGTCTGTGTCTGTGTACAGATAATGCAAGTTGCTCAACTGCTAAATGTTTGCCTGCATACTTCTTATGGGACTTCCTAATTAAGTAAATGCTAAATAGATAATACAATTCTCTTCCTGCACTACCAGAATCGGACACTTCAAGTATGTAAAGTATGTTCAGATACTATCAGCACATATTCACGTTGTTTTGTCTATAAAGCCTTTTTACAGCATAATGTACCTGTGAATAATAGTTCATAATGAACTTGCATAAAAACCTTGTGATTGTTTAAAAAACATCCCAACTCCATCTGTGCTTCAGACTGAGAGGGAAATCCACTATAAAAGCCTAAATCAAAAAGTGAGGGAAAGCAAAATAAAACAATTGCCAACATTTCATTACATGTATTTGTAGCCTTAAGATCGATTTGCTTCGGAGGAAAAAGGGCCAGCTCCATTTGTTCACTCAGGCTTGGCCATATACATGCACCAGGTGTGAAGCTCCAGTATGGCTCTCTTCTCATCAGTGCACAGTCCCTATCATCTCTTCTCAGACCCAGTTTAACATTCTCAATTACAGTGCACAAGACACTGTGTCTCTCTGGATTTGTGGCATTTTGTATGTGGGCAGCCAAGGCATATTTCATATTGCCATGGTTTATGACCCACATTCAGGCTTTCATATGTTCTTTAAAGTTCATGAGTCCTGCCCACATAAAACAAACTCTAGTCAGAGCCAATATGGTCATAAAATGATTTTAGTGAATGTTCATGATATCAGGAATTAGTATGGTGTTTTGTTGTTAAAGATTATATTTAAAATTTGTCATAATACATAATATGGCACAAAGTGTCATATATGAAAGAGACATCAGCAGTCTGTTACTAATGTGACACATCCTCAGATACAAGGAGGCTCATAAAGTTACAACTGGCAATAAATGTAATGAAAAGCATAACAGCAAACCTGGTATTAACTACCTACAAGGCACATTTTCATCTGTTGGTTAGTACATGTAATTATTGAAAAAAGCTTTACGTATAAACACAATAGCAGGATATATAAATTTATATCAAAGTCCATTAAGTACATGTTGGGGTGAAGCACAGATGATATAAAATGTTCAGGTGTTCATTTTGTATATATTTCTTCTCATGAGAGACATTTTCTCTAGCAGTCTGGATCCAATGAACTCTGCAATACAAAATACAAATATCAGGCATGTATTCTAAGAAACAATGAAAAGCAGGACCTTATTATATCAGTTGCTCATTTAGTCATAATACAAGAAAGAAACACTTCTATTCCAAAGTATATCATCTTCATATAATGGAAATAAAGATTGTCTATAGAAATCTTACAGAAAGTGCACAACTTCAAAGCAATCATTCACACCTGGGCTATAGCGAGCCCCCAAAAGGTATAGATTCATTATGGCTGAGCATCTGATATAATAATGTCCTGCTTTTTATCTGTTTTTTTTAGAATAGATTCCTGACATTTGGAATCATTGTACTGCAGAGTTCATTGGTTGCAGTCATAAAGAAAATGAATCTCATGAGAAGGGATGCATAAATGAATACCTGTACATTTTATATTTTCAGTGCTTCACCCCAACATCCACAAAATAGATCTCTATATAAATGTATAATTCCTGACATTGTAGTTTATATGTTAAGCTCTTTTTTAATAATTTCATGCACTAACCAACTGTGAAAATATGCCATGAGGGTAGTTTATACCAGATTTGATATACTTTTCATTACCTTAATTGCTAGTTGTAATTTTATAAGTGCCTCCTTGTATCCTAAGGATGTGTCACATTCGTTGTTTTAAATTTTTAATTGGTATACATCACTGATGGTGGATAATTTAATGGCATTTCTGCATTAAGTTCATTAAGTTACTAACTCTGATAAAGGTCTGCTTCTGGAGTAAAACATTAGTTGTTTTTGCTCCAATCTGGCAAGGCATTGCTCCTGGCTATTCATTGCACTACTGCACTTTTGTTGTTTTGAGTATACATCCTATGAATTTCCATATTTTTTTATGAAGTTGATTAAAGTTTTACTGCTGACTATGGAATAAAGATGCTTTTCATTTGATGTACAAGTGGCAATTACTAAGGCTGTGCACATCCCAAATATAAACATAGAAACATAGACTTTGACGGCAGATAAGGACCACTTGGCCCACCCAGTCTGCCCATTTCCCTACCTATTGGATAAGCTGCAGATTCTAGTTAACTAACAGCCTACTTCCTGCAACCCCCCACTATAATTGCCTTATGTCTGTCCCATTCATGTTTGAATTCCCCCACTGTTTTAGACCCCACAACCTCTCCAGGAAGGCGGTTCCATGCATCCACCACTCTCTCCGTGAAAAAGAATTTCCTCACATTACCCCTGAGCCCCCTCTAACTTTAAATTGTGCCCCCTTGTTCTTACACATCTCTTTTTCTGAAAGATGCTACCCTCCTGGACTTTGTTGATTCCCTTGAGGTACTTAAAAGTTTCTATCATGTCCCCCTGTCCCTCCTTTCATCAAGGGTATACATATTAAGCTCTCTCAGTCTCTCTTCATATGGTTTCTGATGTAGACTCTGTACCATTTTAGTTGCCCTCCTCTGGACTGCTTCCATCCTGTCTATGTCCTTGCATAGATGAGGTCTCCGAAATTGCATGCAGTACTCCAGATGGGGTCTCACCAACTGTCTGTATAGAGGGATAACCACTTCCCTTTTTCTACTTGTGATGCCCCTCCCTATGCATCCCAGTATCCCCCTGGCTCTCCTTATTGACTTCTCACTTTGCTTACCCACCTTTAGGTCATCTGATATGACTACACCCAGATCCCTTTCCATTATTGTTGTTGTTAGTACCTCCCCTGCTATTGTGTACTCTTCTCCTGGATTTTTATTTCCCAGGTGCATTACTTTGCACTTCTTTGCATTGAATCTAAATTGCCATATGTCTGACCATTCCTCCAACTTTGCCAAGTCCCTCCTCATCTTTTCTACCCCCCTTGTGTATCAACTCTGTTACAGATCTTTGTGTCATCTGCAAAGAGGCATACCTTTCCTTCCAGACCCTCTGCAATGTCACCTATAAAGACGTTAAAGAGGACTGGACCCAGTACTGAGCCCTGAGGTACTCCACTAGTAACCCCCCTCTTCAGAATGTGTTCCATTCACTATTACCTTCTGTGTCCTGTTGTGCAGTCAGTTTGCTACCCAGGCTACCACCCTGGGACCCACTCCCAGGCTGGCTAACTTGATTATTAATCTTTTGTGTGGGACTGTGTCAAATGCCTTGCTAAGTCTAGGTAGGCCATATCATCAGCCCATCCTGATCTATTACTTTGGTCACCCAGTCAAAGAAATCGATTAGATTCATCTGACATGACCTTCCTGCTGTGAATCCATGCTGCTTTGGGTCCTGTGCCCGCTGGCCTCTAGGTACTCAACAATTATTTCTTTTCAGAAGTGATTCCATCATTTTCCCATCACTGAGGTCAAACTAACAGGTCTGTAGTTTCCTGCTTCGCCTTGCTCCACTTTTGTGAAGGGAATCACATCTGCCCTCCTCCAGTCCTCAGGTACCACCCCATCTTCCCATGATTTGTTAAAAAGTGTGGTTAGTGGTGTCACTAGGTCCTCCCTTAGCTCTTTTAGGATTCTAGGGTGAATCCCGTCAGGCCCCATTGCTTTGTCCACCTTGAATTTTAGGAGTTCTTTCAGTACTCTTTCTTCTGTAAATGGACTGGCGTCAACCCCACTATCCAGAGTGCTTCTACTGTTTGGTTTAGGTAACTCCTCCTCTTCTTCTTTTGTGAATACTGAGCAAAAGTATTCATTTAGTATCTCTGCCTTTTCACTGTCTCCCTCTGCCCACCTCCCCTCTCCTTTATTAATCTTCACTATCCCTCCCTTAACCTTTCTATGCTCCCTAATGTACCTATAAAAGGTTTTATCCCCCTTCTTAACTGGGTTGGCTATCTTTTCCTCAGTTTGGGCCTTTGCTTTTCTGACTGCCTTCCTCACTTCTTTCTGCTTTAATTGATACAGTTCCCTGTCATGCTCTGTCTGTGATTCCTTATACTTTTTTGAATATAATTTCTCAAATACCACGAATAATGCACTGTTTGGTATTCGGATGCCAAATACTGAATAGTTCACTATTCATCCGGTATTCAGAAAACACTGTTTAAAAAATAA
Source organism: Neoceratodus forsteri (assembly GCA_016271365.2). NCBI lineage: Eukaryota > Metazoa > Chordata > Ceratodontiformes > Ceratodontidae > Neoceratodus > Neoceratodus forsteri. The sequence continues at coordinate 355,827,134 of CM028136.1, read as the reverse complement.
AAACACAAAACAAGAACTAGCCCCCCCTCTCTCCTCTCTCCCAGCCCATGCCAACAGCAAAACCCCCAGCCCTTCGCCTTCCAACAAAAAGCATATTTCCTCCCTCCCCCCAGTACCCCCACAGGTTATTTTTCCTTTTTATTAATGCCTCCCAGAAATTATTAATAAAGATTGTGGGTGTTGGGTGATTGATTCTTCCCGCCCACTTCCATGGTCCATTTAAGCTTGTGAGGAAGCCTCCTGTAGCAAAAATAGTTTGACCCCCCCCAGCACCCAACCCTGGCACCCACCAGTCCATTATTCAATTATTCTAATTCAAATCTGGGAATGAAGGTGTCGGCACAACCCTTCTTCCTCCACGGTCGACTACCTCTCATGAATGAAGCACTTGCACCCTTGCTATAGTAAAACCAGCTGATCCCCGTGATCAGCTGGTTTTACTATAGCAAGCACACAAACACTTCATTCATGAAAAGACAGTCTACCATGGACAGGCACAGGGGGATGTCAAACTACTTTTGCTACTGAAGGCTGCCACACAAACTTAAATGGACCTTGGAAGTGGGCAGGTAGAATCAATCATCCGACACTTGCAATCTTTATTAATATTTTTTCAGGAGCATTAAAAAAAGGGAAAAACAACCTGTGGGTACTTGGGGGAGGGAGGGAGGGATGGAGAGAGTATGCTTTTTTTAGAGAGGGTAGAGGGCTGTGGTTTTACTGCTTCTATGTACTGGGAGATGAGGGAGGGGGGCTGGTTCCCATTATTTTCACTAATGGATGAATACTGAATAATGAATACTGAATACATGGTGGCTGAATACCAATGTTTGGCTGAATATTCAGGAAATGGAATTCATACATCCTCAGCATTTACACAAAAGTACACTAGTACAGTGAATAGCAGGGAGCAATGTTACAACAGACTAGTGCAAAAAACAATTAACATTTCTTTCTAAAATATCATTGGAGTTGGGTTCTCAGTGTCTGCTTACTTTTTTTCATATACTCTTGGACTTGGGGGTCATGCACCTGTGTCAGAATGGTGGGGTTGGTAGCACTGGGTTTGGCTGTCATTATCTGCTAACTTTTTTTTATTTACCATTTCACTCCAGGGTTGGGCACTTGGTGTCAGAATGGAGGGGAGTTTGGTGGCACCAGAGTTGGGCAGCAAGTGGCTACTTACTTTTCATTTTAGTTTACAATCCAACTCCAGAATTGGTCACCCATTGTTGGAGGGGGAAGGGAAGCAGCACTGGGGTTTGATTTCTGGTGACTGCCTATTTACATTAATAGTGGCAGCTTCAGGTTTTTAAACAGAAGCAATATTCATATGCATCTGACTGCTCTGTGTTTGTGTCACAAATCCCCCATCCATGCATTAACCAGCATGCCTCTCACACCAGACTGCTGCAGACTCTCACCTGTGTTTGTACCTCACCATTTCCTGTGCCAACACCCAGCCCTCTCAGTGAAAGTGGCATGCCCTGGACTCCTGGATAGTTGAAGCCCAGTCATCAGTCTCCTGCATCAAGTTGAAGCTGACTGCTCAAACCTCAGGTGAAATGTGGGTCTGGTTTTATAACATTTTAATCTACTCACTTCCCTGTATCAGGAGAGATTAACTTTTCTTTAGTTAATTAAAATAAAGTAACAAAACTTTTTTGTAATGCAGATACCTCCTGAGACTTACAATACCTTGTGTTAAACAGTGAGGAGTTGGACTTGATGGACCTACAGTCCCTTACAACATTAAATTAATATGTCACAGTGAGGGGCTGGACAAGATGGACCTAGAGTCCCTTACAACATTAAATTGCTATGTTACAGTGAGGGGCTGAACATGATGGACCTAGAGACCTTTGCAACACTAAATTAATATGTTACTGTGAGGGGTTGGACATGATGGACCTAGAGCCCCTTAAAATATTAAAATACTATATTATAGTGACTGACTGGACATGATGGACTCAGAGTTCCTTACATCATTAAATTACTGTGTTACAGTGAGGGGTTGCACATGATGGACCTAGAGTCCCTGACAACCTTAAATTATTATGTTACAGTGAGGGGTTGTACATGATGGATGTAGATTCCCTAACAACATTAAATTACTACAGCAGTAGTCACACAAAAGTTTACCAGTAGTGCGGTATACTGAGTATTGCGCAAATGCGGTACCCATTGAATAAAATGTATACTGTTACCATGCAATGATGCACAGTGTGCTGCACCTGTATATATTTGTGTAACTACCAGTGTATGTTATAGTGAGGGGCTGGATATGATGGACCCAGAGCCCTTTACAACATTAAATTACTATGTTACAGTGGGGGAGTTAGACATGATGGACCTAGAGTCTCTTACAACATTAATTTACTATGTTACGGTGAGGGGTTGGACATGATGGACCTAGAGTCCCTTACATGATTAAATTACTATGTTACAGTGAGGGGTTGGACATGATGGACCCAGAGTCACTTACAAGATTAAATTACTATGTTGCAGTGAGGAGTCAGACATGATGGACCTAGTGTCCCTTACAACATTTAATTACTATGCTACAGTGAGGGGTTGGGCATGATTCACCTCGAGTCCTATACAACATTAAATTACTATGTTACGGTGAGGGGTTGGACATGATGGACCCAGAGTCACTTACAAGATTAAATTACTATGTTGCAGTGAGGAGTCAGACATGATGGACCTAGTGTCCCTTACAGCATTTAATTACTATGCTACAGTGAGGGGTTGGGCATGATGGACCTCAAGTCCTATACAACATTAAATTACTATGTTACAGTGAGGGGCTGGACATGATGGAGCCAGAGTCCCTTACAAGATTAAATTACTATGTTACAGTGAGGGGTTGGACATGATATACTTAGAGTCCCTGACAACCTTGAATTATGTTACAGTGAGGGGTTAGACATGATGGACATACAGTCCCTCACAACATTACATTACTACATTTGTAATCATGCAAAAGTTTACTGGTAGTGTGGTATACTGAGCGTTGTGCAAACACAGTACTCATTGAATAACATATATACCGCTATTGCACAATGACGTGTGGTTGGTGTGTGTTACCAGTATACATTTGTGTGACTACCACTCTATGTTGCAGTGAGGGGCTGGACATAATGGACCCAGAGTCCCTTATAACTTTGAATTACTATGTTACAGTGAGGAGTTGGACATGATGGACCCAGAGTCCCTTGCAAGATTAAATTACTATGTTACAAAGAGGGGTTTGACATGATGGACCCAGAGCCCATTACAAGCTTTTCCAGGACCTCTGCATGCACAGAGGGGCAGCAAACTGTTTGAGGATTGTTGGGCCCTCAGTATACAGACTGCTACAGCTACAGCTGTGAACCTTCCTCCTAGCTAGGCTGACATGCTGTGAAGCTTGATCAAATAGAAATAAATGAAATGTAAATGTGAAGCTGGACACTGGACAGCAAAATAAAATGAGAGAGGTGAGGGATTTTAAAAACTCTGTAAAAAAACAATGCCTTTATGAATCTGAACAGGGAAATGCACTAAAGAACAGGCAGCTAAAATGCAGTGTCAGCTTCTATGTATCTATTTAAAAACACACAAGAAGGCTGAAGATAAACTACCAGGATTATTAAGGGTTAAGACTCAAATGTGTTACAAGATAATCTGAGAGCAGGTGGACTGGAATGCTAAACAGTGGAATGAAGGATAGAGTGCAGCTGAAGAAGTGCAGTGGAAAGAAAATAATCTTTTAATTGTTTATGGAAGTTAGCTGTTCCAAAGCTATTTATCTTATATGCTCTTAAAATGATGAATGTGTTCCAAGAGGAATTATAGCAATTACTTCCTTAAGCTCTTTTAACAGCACAATTATTAAAGGGGCTCTAGAAATAGTGCTATCTACTGCAGGCAGGGTTGCAGACACACACACACACACACACACACCACAAATGGAAAGAACAGCAGATTAATATGAGTCATCATGTCCAAACCAAACTACTCAGTGAAAGACCACTGTATCACAATCCTATCTGTCCTTTCCCCTACTCATAGCAATATGTCAGCATGGTGACACCACCATGCAGCTGTAAAAATGTGCCATGAGAACACAGCAAGATGATTGATGTAACTTGTGCCACAATTTGCAAAGTCCTGTATTTAGCTGAGCCTGTTCTCCTGTGGATTCAAAAATGCAATACGGTCATTGATCACTCTACAATACCTGCATGTTTTACATTTCTTACAATTCTTACAGCCAGGTGGTAACATTGGTAGCAATGTGTTTGGTATTCCCACACATCTTCCTGTGTGTACCAGCATAATTCCAAAATTCCTGGTCCTTCCGTATGTCACTCTTGGTGGAGTTTTGACTACTTCTTGTAGTCTAGGATCAGACCTAATTACAGACAAATTCTTAAGTATGATCTGTCTCACTTTATGGCCATAAGCTGAATATGTTGTGATGAAGTTCATGAGATTTTGTTCTACCGTCTCTCTGGTGGACAAATAATTCTATCCTTGTCCACTATCCCAATAGCCTTTCTGACAGCCTCTGTTATAGCACTGGCATAGCGCTATCTGTGAATCTGTTTTGTAACACTGCTGCCTCTTTTTCAAACTCCTCCTGTGAGCTAAAATTACACTCACTCTACAAAATAGATTTTTAGGTGCATTATTTACTGTGTGTCTGGTGTGGCATAAACTCACCAACAGCACCATGCTTCTGTCTGTGGACTTTCTGTATGTGCCCATTTCCAGTTTAACATTCAAATCCTTTGTGATCTGCAAATCTAAAAAAATGGTATGCTGCATTTGACCACATTCACAGAAAATCTCAGATTTGTATACATACTGTGCAAATATTCTACATATTTTGCCAGTTCCTCTGTCGTCCCACTCCACACCATAAAACAGTTATCTATCTATCTATCTATCTATCTATCTATCTATCTATCTATCTATCTATCAATGGGGAAAGTGACAAAGGCAAGAAGGACAGGGATGGGGCAAAAAGGAGTAAGGCCATCAGTAAATGGAGGGTAATGAGTACCAATGCCCGTAGTCAGGGCAACAAGCTCCCTGAGCTGGTGGCCTTGATGGAAGAGGGATGCCTGGATATTGTAGCAGTCATAGAAACATGGTACACAGAGAACCATGACTGGATGTTAACATACCAGGTACATAACCTATAGGAGAGACAGGCAGGGAGAAGAGGGGAGGGTAGCTCTCATGTAAAGGAAGGGATAAAAGCAACTGAACAAAGCGTAAACAGGGAGGAGAGGAGGCACTGTGGGTCACCTTGGAGACTGGAAAGGGCACTAATCCGCACAGGGTTGTGTGCAAACCCCCATGTCAGGGGGAAGGAATGAACAAGGATATGATAGAAGGCATTCTTAGGATGGCAGAGAAAGGGGAGACACTGTTGATGGGAGACCTGAATATGCCAGATGTTAACTGGAGCACATTTGCTGCAGCCACATCCAAGAGCAGGGCCATTCTCAATGTCCTACAGGTGGCAGGCCTCAGACAGCTAGTTTTAGACCCACCCATGAGGGAGCAATTTAGACCTCATACTCTCAAATGGGGACAGTCAGAGGATCTCGGATCTAGAAGTGGGTTGCCATCTGGGAACAAGTGACCATCAAATAGTGTGGTTCACATTAAACTCAGCTACAGAGTCAAGCCATACAAAAGTGAGGGTACTGGACTTCAGGAGGGCTGACTTTGGCAAGATGGGAGAGTACCTCAGAAAAGCACTAGCAAACAGGCTAGAAGGAGGTGGGGAGCAACAATGGGGAATCATCAAAACTGCCTCCACAGAGGCAACAAGCCTTTGTGTGAAGCAAATAAACAAATCAAAATGAAAGAAAAAGCCACTATGGTTCTCAAAAGAAGTGGCTGGGAAAGTCAGGGAGAAAAACATAACATTCAGGAAGTATAAGGAAACACAGAAGGAGCAGGACAGAGAGCTGTACCAATTAAGGCAGAAGGAAGCAGGGAGGGAAGTCAGAATAGCAAAGGCCCAAACTGAGGAAATGATAGTCAAGTCAGTTAAGAAGGGGGATAAAACCTTTTATAGGTACATCAGAGAACATAGAAAGACAAAGGGAGGGATAGTGAGGCTGAATAGAATGAATGGTGGGTTGGCAGAGTGGGACAGTGAAAAAGCAGGGATACTGAATGAATATTTCTGCTCAGTATTCACAAAAGAGGAGGGGGAAGTGCCTAATCCAGTTAACAGAAGCACTCTTGATGGGGGGGTTGATCCCATCCCTTTAACAGAAGAAAGAGTTCTGCAAGAACTCCTGAAACTGAAGGTGGACAAAGCAATGGGGCCTGATGGAATTCACCCCAGAATTCTAAAAGAATTAAGGGGGGAACTAGTGAAACCACTGACTACTGTTTTTAATAAATCATGGGAGTTTGGTGTGGTACCCAAGGACCGGAGGAAGGCAGATGTGATTCCCCTTCACAAAAGTGGGACCAAGATGGAGGCAAGAAACTACAGACCTGTCAGTTTGACCTCTGTGGTAGGGAAAGTGATGGAGTCACTTCTGAAGGAAAGAATAGTTGAGTACCGAGAGGCCAGCGGGGCACAGGACCCAAGGCAGCATGGGTTCACAGCGGGAAGGTCATGTCAGATGAATCTAATAGATTTCTTTGACTGAGGGACCAAAGTAGTAGACCAGGGAGGGGCTGTGGACATGGACTACCTATGCTTTAGCAAGGCATTTGACACAGTCCCACACAAAAGATTAATAGTCAAATTAACCAGCCTGGGAGTGTGTCCCAGGGTGGTAGCCTGGGTAAAACATTGGCTGGACAACAGGACACAGAAGGTAATTGTAAATGGAGTCCACTCTGAAGAAAGAGGGGTTACTAGTAGGGTACCGTAGGGTTCAGTACTGGGTCCAGTCCTTTTTAATGTCTTTATAAGTGACATTGCAGAGGGACTGGAAGTAAAATTATGCCTCTTTGCAGATGACACAAAGATCTGCAACAGGGTTGATGCACAAGGAGGCGTGGAAAGGATGAGAAGGGACTTGGCAAGGTTGGAGGAATGGTCAGAAGTATGGCAGCTAGGATTCAATGCAAAGAAGTGCAAAATAATGCACCTGGGAAACAAGAACCCAGGGGAAGATTACACAATGGGGTGGAGGTAGTAACAACAACAAAAAAGGAAAGGGACCTGGGGGTAATCATATTAGATGACCTTAAGGTTAGCAAGCAATGTGAGAAGGCAGTAGGGAGGGATGGGGATATACTGGGATGCATAAGGAGAGGCATCACCAGCAGAAAACAGGAAGTTGTTATCCCTCTGTACAGACAGTTGGTGAGACCCCATCTGGAGTACTGCGTCCGGTTCTGAAGACCCCATCTCTGCAAGGACATAGTCAGGATAGAGGCAGTCCAGAGGAGGGCACTAAAATGGCCGAGGGTCTGCAAGAGAAGCCACGTCTGAGGAGAGACTAGAGGAGCTTAATATGTATACCCTTGAGGAAAGAAGGGGGGGGACATGATGGAAACTTTTAAGTACCTCTGTGGAATCAACAAAGTCCAAGAGGGTAGCATCTTTCAGAAAAGGAGACATGCAAGAACAAGGGGACGCAATTTAAAGATGGGGGGCAGTTCTGGGGCAATGTGAGGAAGTATTTTTTCACAGAGAGGGTAGTGTATGCATGGAACAGCCTTCCTGAGGAGGTTGTGGGGTCTAAAACTGTGGGAGAATTCAAGAATGCATGGGACAGACATAAGGCAATTCTTGTGGGGGGTAGGAAGAAATAGGCTGTTGGTTAACTAGGATCTGTGTCCTATCCTGTAGGTAGGAAAATGGGCAGACTAGGTGGGCCAAGCGGTCCTTATCTGCCTTCAAAGTCTATATTTCTATGTAATGACACACACCTTCATTTTCTCATAAAATTTATTTCTTTCAGAGCTCCAGATTATTGCCACCTCCCAATACCATGAATACAAATTTTCATAATTGGGGGCAAAACGTGCCCCATCGATATACCTTATTTTGTTAACATAAAAGCCCTGCTCACACCAGACAAGAGTGCACCATAACTTACAGGGCAACTGCAGCCCTTTTTGCCACCAGCTGTTACTGCTGTTCACTCTCCCCTCTGGACTTCAGCTTCCCATTGCCCTCGGGCCCTCCCAGTACGGTGTAAGCTGCCAGTGTCAGGTAGCTGCAGTGAAATGGTGAGGGAGCATGACCAAATGGCCATTTAAAAGCAGGGTTGCACAAGATATCCCTCCTCACACCAAGACTACACCAGAACTGATGGGTCATTTGCAGCCTTTTTCATCACCAGACTGTTACTTCTGTTCACTCACCCCTCTGCACATCAGCTTCCCATTGCCCTCAGATCCTCCTGGTGTTGTGGCAACTACTGGCCTAATGGGTTCAGGTTGCAGCAGTGATGTGGTGAAGAGGCATGACCAGATGGCCATTTAAAAGCATGGCCACTCAAGTGACTCTCTGCAGAGTGGCTCTGCATGTGTCTGACTCTCACTGATGTGACAGAAGTCACCATCAGAAATCTACAGTGGGAGCCTGCTTCATTTTATCATTGTTTAATTTAGTTTTAAATCTTGTTTGTGTAATTTTCTTATTTAGTGTTTTAGCGCCTCTAGAACATACCAATTTGTTTAAAATTTGTTTTGATTTCTTATAAAGATTTTCAGCTTAAGCTTGGTATGTTTAACCTTTGCTTTAATAACTACAAATTCTTCAGTTAGTAATGAGGGTCATGTGAAAAAGGTGCCTGGTGAAACAGATATCAATTATGAAGTTGGCTGGGAAGGAATTGGTAGTGCCCCTGCTTTTTCTTTCACCTCAAGTGCATAACTTCCTTTATTGCAGGGATTCTGACATCACTTCCTCAAAACTGCTAACAACATACACATGTTCATATCCTTAAAAGCACAGCACACTTGATAGGGGATAGAGACACTCACAAGCTTGTACACACTAAAACAAGAACAAAAAACCAAAAAGCATCGGTAACTGGAAGAGACACAGACATGAGGGGAGTGATGCAATGCACTGGCTGTCGAGCAGTAGTCTTCTGGGAGACATTCTGGAAACTGCTTTGCTGCCCTATTTGCAGGCACCTCTCTGGTCTGAGGGAGGAGGTTGTTCGTCTCCATGCTGACCTAGCAAGGATTTGGGAAACCTGCTCCACCACCCAGGGACCACCCAGGCCACCACCACTACCTCAGAGGTTGCCAAGAAAGAGGAGTGGTTGGACCATGGTGGGCTCAGGGAGGGTGAGGGTGGTGGAACAGAGGCACATCCCTCCAGTTCTGCCTCTCTGCAATTCATTCACCACTCTGGTGAAGCATGGTTCCTCTATGGAGGCACCTGCAATGGACACCAAGGAGGATGCTGGGAACTTCCACAATGGAGACCCACAGGAGGGTGGCCCAGGACCCCACAGGGGAAGGAAACAACTCCTGGTGGAAGACTCAGTTGTTAGGGGTAGAACTAGGGGAGGAATGGGAAAGGGAGGTAAGGTGCCTGTCTGGCGCCAAGGCTTGGAGGGACAGGAAACGAATTCTCAGGATCATGGGAGCAGCAGCAAGGGGGAGGGAGATGGATGTCATTATCCACCTAGGAATGAATTACCTGGCTGAGAATGGGATCAGAGCAGTACAACAGGAGTTTGTGGAGTTGGAGAGGGACCTTAGACAAGTAGCACGCACGGTAACTTTCTCAGAAGTGCTACCTGTCTATGGCATGGATGAGGCTAGGGCACTCCACACCATGGGATTCAATGACTAGTTGAAAAGCTGGTGCAGAGCTCAGGGATTTGGCTTCACTGGGGACTGGGGCTCCATCTGGAGGGATGCAGGTCTATACAGGCGTGATAGTCTACATCTATCCTGTAGGGGAACCAGGATCCTAGGTGATAGGTTTAAATGCTTCAGTGGCAAGCATTTAAACTAGCCAAGGGGGAGGCACTGAAGAGGAGAAGGGAAATCCTAGCCCCCACCAAAAAAATCAGGGTAATTAGTGAGGTAAACACCAAAATAGAGCAGTTGATAGGGAGAAGGGCAGTGGTAAATGGAGAAAAAGACAAAGGCAGTAGGGACAGGGATGGGGCAAAAATAAATAAAGCCTAAAAAAATGGAGGGTAATGAGTACCAATGCCCGAAGTCTAGGTAAAAAACTACCTGAAATGGTGACCTTGATGGAAGAGGGATGCCTGGATATTGTGGCAGTCACAGAAACATGGTACACAGAGAACCATGACTGGGATGTCAACATACCAGGGCACACAATCTACAGGAAGGACAGGGAGGGAAGAAGAGGAGGAGGAGTAGCTCTCTATGTAAGGGAAGGGATCAAAGCAACAGAACTAAAGGGTAAACAGGGAGGGGAGGAGAGGAGGCACTGTGGGTCACTCTGGAGACTGGAAATGGCTCCACAATCTGCACAGGGGTTGTATACAGACCCCCCATCTCAGGGGGAAGAAATGGACAAGGAAATGATAGAAGGCATCCTTGGGATGGCAGAGAAAGGGGAAATATTGCTGATGGGGGACCTGAATATGCCAGATGATGACTGGAGCACCTTTGCTGCAGCCACATCCAAGAGCAGAGCCATTCTCGATGCCCTACAGGGGGCATGCCTAGGCAGCTAGTTTTGGAACCCACTCGGGAGAGAGCAATCTTAGACCTGGTACTCTCAAATAGGGATGGAGAGAGGATCTCTGATCTTGAAGTGGGTAGTTGTCTGGGAACAAGCGACCACCAAACAGTGTATTTCACGATAAACTAAGATGTAGAGTCAAACAACACAAAAGTGAAGGTACTGGACTTCAGGAGGGCTGATTTTGTCAAAATGGGAGAGTGCTTCAGAAAAGCACTAGCAAACAGGCAAGAAGGTGGGGTGGAGCAACAATGGGGAAACATCAAAACCGCCATCACAGAGGCAAAAAATTTTTATATGAAGCAAATAAACACTATGGTTCTTAAAAGAAGTGGCAGGGAAGGTAAGGGAAAAAATATAGTATTCAGTAAGTTTAAGGAAACACAGAAGGAGCAGGACAGAGAACTGTACCAGTTAAAGCAGAAGGAAGTGGGTAAGGCAGTCAGAATAACAAAGGCCCAAACCGAGGAAAAGATAGCCAACTCGGTTAAGAAGGGGGATAAAACCTTTTATAAGTACATTAGGGAGCAAAGAGAGACTAAGGCAGGGATACTGAGGCTGAACAAAGAGGAAGGTGGTTAGGCAGAGAGCGACAGTGAAAAAGCAGGGATACTGAATGAATACTTCTGCTCAGTATTCACAATGGAAAAGCAGGGGGAAATACCTAATCTGGTCAATATGAGTACTCTGGATAGGGGGGTTGATATTAGTCCTTTCACAGAAGAAAGGGTTCTGAAAGAATTCTTAAAACTTAAGGGGGGTAAAGCAATGGGGCCTGATGGGATTCACCACAGGATTTTAAAAGAACTAAGGGAAGAACTAGTAACACCATTGACTACCCTTTTTAATAAATCATGGGAGGATGGGGTGGTACCTGAGGACTGGAAGAGGGTGGATGTGATTCCCCTTCACAAAAGTGGGAGCAAGACAGAGGCAGGAAACTACAGACCTGTCAGTTTGACCTCAGTGGTAGGGAAAATGATGGAATCACTTCTGAAGGAAAGAATTGTTGAGTACCTCGAGGCCAGTGGGGCACAGGACCCAAGGCAGCATGGATTCACAGTGGGAAGGTCATGTCAGACAAATCTAAATGATTCCTTTGACTGGATGACCAAAGCAGTAGACCAGGGAGGGGCCGTGAACATGGCCTACCTACACTTTAGCAAGGCATCTGACACAGTCCCGCACAAAAGATTAATAAACAAATTAGCCAGCCTGGGAGTGGGTCCTAGGGTGGTAGCCTGGGTAAAACACTGGTTGGACAACAGGACACAGTGGGTAATAGTAAATGGAGTCCACAGTGAAGAAAGGAGGGTTACTATTGGGGTACCGCAGGGTTCAGTACTGGGGCCGGTCCTTTTTCATGTCTTTATAAGCGACATTGCAGAGGGACTGGAAGGGAAAGTATGTCTCTTTGAAGATGACACAAAGATCTGCAACAAGGTTGATACAAAAGGTGGGGTGGAAAGGGACTTGACAAGGTTGGAGGAATGGTCAAATGTATGGCAGCTTAGATTCAATGCAAAGAAGTACAAAGTAATGCACCCGGGAAATAAAAACCCAGGGGAAGTGTACACAGTGGGGGGTGAGATACTGACATCAACAAAAATGGAAAGGGACCTGGGGGTAGTCATATCAGATGACCTAAAGGTGGGCCAGCAATGTGAGAAGGCAGTAAGGAGGGCTGGGGGATACTGGGATGCATAGGGAGAGGCATCACCAGTAGAAAACAGGAAGTTGTTGGCCCTCTGTACAGACAGTTGGTAAGACCACATCTGGAGCACTGTGTACAGTTCTGGAGACCCCATTTCTGCAAAGACATAGACAGGGTGGAGGCTGTCCAGAGAAGGGCAACCAAAATGATGCAGGGTCTGCATCAGAAGACATATGAAGAAAGACTAAAGGAACTAAAGATGTATAGCCTTGAGGAAAGGAGGGAGAGGTCATGATAGAAACTTTCAAATACCTCAAGGGAATCAACAAAGTCCAAGAGTGTAGCATCTTTCAGAAAATGAGATGTGCAAAAACAAGGGGGCACAATTTGAAGATAGAAGGGGAATGGCTCAGAGGTAGTGTGAGGAAGTATTTCTACACAGAGAGGGTTGTGGATACATGGAACAGCCTTCCTGAGGAGATCTTAGAGTCAAAAACAGTGGGGAAATTCAAGAATGCATGGGACAGACATAAGGCAGTTATAGTGGGGGGTAGGAGGAAGTAGGTTGTTGGTTAACTAGGATCTGCAGCTTATCTGTTAGGAAGGGAAATGGGCAGACTAGGTGGGCCAAGCAGCCTTTATCTACCATCAAATTCTATGTTTCTATGTTTCATTGGATATAGTGCTCAATGACACTTATTTAGTATTATATTTTGTCTAACAACTCTTTTTTGTGGGCTGCAGTTATTGGATGGTTAGCAATAACTGTGATAGGGTCCTTAAATCTTACTTCACCGTTGACTCTGAAACTATATAGATCAATAAGGCAGAGGTGTGTGTACTTTTATTATTGCTTGTATCTGATTCGGTCCATCCTCACTCGGGCTCAGTTAACAAGTTAGAAATAAAGGATACTGGTAGGGACAAAATGCTTTGTCTGGTGCAATGTAGAGACTCGTAGCTATAAAAAAATTATTTTGAAGCAAGGCTGTCAGAGGGAAATTATGATATTATTACCCTCTCCAAGACCTGACTGTCCTAAAAAAATGAAGGCTCTGACATTAAGATGCTGGGCTATGTGACTTTCACAAAGTATTGGACAGGGAAGTGGAGAGATGGATGTTTAATCTATGTTTTAAACTCATTAGTAGTTAGAATCACAGAGTCATAGAAGAATACAAGTGAGACAGCACAAGCCATTGTGGCTTGGTAAATTAAGTATACCCAGGTATTCCCTGATCACCTGGGAATGTGTCTAGAGATGTCTTGAAATGCTTCATATTCTGGCAGGTGACAACATCCCTTGGTAACATATTCCAGGCTGAAACAACCATTTGGCTTAACCATGCACCTCTTGCATTCCTTTTATAATGTTTTCCTTTTAAACTCATTTAACAAGTCCTAGTAGACTTATGCTGCTCTCTTTCTTCTAGCCCAGTGCATTCTGATATATTACTATTTCTATAAGCCTTGTATACTAGGCATAAATTGCCTCTCATTCGCCTGTATTCCAGCAAAAACTAATCCAGCTCCCTCAGCCCTCCTCATAAGTCAGGTGTCTGATCTTGGCAACTAGTTTTGTAGCCCTCCTCTGCACCCTCTTCACCTTTCCCTTTTTGTGTGGCACCCACTATGGAAACAGTATACCATATGTGGCCACACAAGTGCTGAATACAATGGCACTATCAGCTGTCTCTGCCTACTTCTTATATACAGCCTAATAACCTTATAGAGGCCATCGGCTGCTCTTATTGACTTATTGTTTTTGTGTCTTCTGTATGTACTTTGATCTTGCCTGCTGACATGGAACCTTTGTAATAGAGCCTGGCTCAAAGGTGTATCTGAAATCGTGAAAAATAAATAAATAATATAATACCATTCCCTTGCTGACTACACTTTTTATCTGGTCCTCAAATATTAGTCTGTTAGATGCTAGTATGCCCAAATCATTTTATTTATGTATTTATTTATTGGGAACTCAGAATTACAAACCTTTGAGCTAAGAGCTCGTTTACAAAAGATCCTCATCAACACATAAGGAGATACATTTTGTTGCAACAGCATAATTACAGCAGACAAATTGACACTGGGGTTGTACTACTAACATAGAGTTTACATAGGAAGGGGTAGCAAATACATTTATGGTTTACACAGATCAAGACATGAATGAAGCAGCTGGTAGCATTGTCAATTTCCCAGTGGAGGTACACAGTGTGCAGCCATTTGAGAGAAGTTAAGTGCAGAGAGACAAGTTGGGGTTTGGCAAGTGCAGGTAGGTGGGGGAGTGGAGGGGAAGGAAGAGGTCAGGAAAATGGGCTAGAGGTAATGTGGTATACTGGACAGAGGACAGGTGGAAGGGAGGTAGTAGGGTACTGGACAAAGGACAAGTAGGGGGAGTTGATACGGAGGGGGGGAAGGGGAGTAAGGGAGGAGAGTAGGTGCAACCCGGCCAGAATAAGTGGGCAGTTGAGTGTTGGGCTGGATGTTGGGACTATGTTTGACACAGGCAGAGGACTGGAGGAGAGATGGACTTATAGAATTCAGATTTGAAGTGCCCTAGGCATTGAAGACTGGTTATTGTGTTTGGAAGTTCATTTAGCCAGGTGGGAGCCCTCACCATGAAGCCATGCCTTCCCAAGGCTGATCTCCTGAAGGGAACAGCTAAGGCATGCCTGGAGATGCTTCTTGTGGCATGCTCACCTGGGGCAGGTCTGAAACACCTGCAGGGAGACAGGTACCAGTCCCAGTAGGGCCTTCTTTCCTAGTAAGCAGGTTTGAAGATTTATTCTATCTCGGAGGGGGAGCAACTTTGTCCTTATATAGAGCTCGCAGGTGTGTGTGTTGCAATCTGTATCCTGGACAAATCTGCATGCTTTATTGAAGGTAAGGTGGACTTTGTGTAGGCTAGTGTCCATGGCAGCACCATAAACCACATTTCCATATTCCAGGATTGGCAGGATTGTGCCACTGACTGCCTGGAGCCTGGCTTCAGGGGTGAGGCAGAAGCGGAGTCTTTAGAGTGTCCCCAACTTCCTGATTGCAGGCTTAGTGATACTACTTAGGTGTTCATCGAAAGAGAGGGACTCATTGATTGTAAACCCCAGGAACCAGAAATGGTGAACCTGTTCGAGGACGGAGTCCATATTCAGTGCTATTTTAAACGGTGTGGTGGATTTCCTCTTCTGGTGACTGGTAAAGAGCATTGTCTTAGTCTTTTTACTATTGAGTACTAGAAGGCTGGTGTTAAACCATTCCTGCAGCAGGTCAAAGTTACACTGTAGGTTCCAGGTCAGCATGTCTTTGCAGGAGCCTCTAAGGAATAGCACCTTGTCATCTACATAAAGCAGGACTTTGGCAGAGGGGCATGCAGCTGGGAGGTCATTTACGAAGAGGCTAAACAGGAGAAGACCCAGTATGGACCCTTGCGGGACCCTGATCATGACTTTCCTGGCCTCTGAGATGGTACTATTAATCTTTACCTTCAGTGAGTGCTCAGACAGGTAGCTAGAGAACCACCCAACCGTGTCTGAGGACAACCCAATGTGGGTTAACCTGTGAAGCAGCTGCTTGTGATCCATAAGGTCAAATGCCTTGGATAGGCTGATAAAGATTTCTCCAGCTAGTTGTCCCTGGTCTAGTGCCTGGTGCACATAGCCTGTGAATTCAATGAGGGCTGTGTTAGTACTGTGCCTCTTGCAGAACCCATGTTGTTGCGGACTGAGTAGGTTGTATTTGTGTAGGTGGGCAGAGAGCCGGTCTGCAATGATTTTTTTCCAGCGCTTTGGAGAGAGGAGACAGGCTGGAGATGGACCTGTAATTGGACACAAGTGAACAATCCCTTCCTTTTAGAACTGGAGTGACCAGGCCAGTTTTCCAGGTAGATGGGAAGGCTGACATCTGAAGTGACTTATTAAAAAGCTTAGTGATAGGTACGACCACTTCAGAGAGGGCGATTGAGATAAGTTTCATATCAATCCCGTCCCCACCCATCCTTGTTTTACCCAACACTCTTGCAAGGTATTTAGCAGTTTCCTTGGTGGTGACCTGTCAAAAGTAGAACTTTGGGCTGGTGCAAGAAAGGGAGGCACAGCTCAGTGTTTTGTCCTCATGAGCAGTTGTTTTAGGTGGTATGACTGCACTGTAGTCAGCAAATGCCTCATTGAAAATATTGGCTATGGTAACTTCATCAACTATGACTTTGTCACTGTGGTGAAGCATGGTTGGTGGGGACCTGCCACAAGTCCCTACAAGGTCCTTGATGGTAGCCCAGACTTTTTTGCCATCTTTCAGGCACTGGAACTGCTGATTTCTGTGGCGGGAGGCCTTGGCTTACTGTATTGCCCATGTGCACCTATTTCTATCAACTTTGTAATTTTGGACATTCTCTACTGTCCCTGATATCCTTGCTTGGTGTCATAGTAGATCACATTCCCGCATCAAACTGAGGACCTGGGGGGGGTGATCCAGTCCATGCACCTCCCTTTTATCATTTTCATATGAAAGGGGACATACTTGTCTGCAGCCAAGTTAAACTGATCAAGGAAGAGCTGGAGAGCTGTGTCAACAGAGAGACAAGTGTCCAGGATGCTCTAGTCTGTGTTGGCCAGGTGTTTCTTGAAGGCAGCCATAGAGCAATTTCTGATGACTCTGTTCCTCACCAGCCTTGGGGGTAGCTTTGGCAACTTGGAGGACCATTCGCATAGGACAGGGAAGTGGTCACTCAGCTCATCTGGGAGCACCTGCACATTGGTTATTTTCTCTGGGTGGGAGGTCAGTACCCGGTCAATCAGGGTACTTGTTCCTGTTCTGTAGTTGGTTCTTGTGCAGCTCTGGGCCACCTATGTTAGGTATAGTCCAGTAATCAGGTCCCTATGTGAGGAACTGGAACTGGCTAGCCAGTTAGAATTGAAGTCACCTAGCACAATAGTTTCCTTATTGTGACTTGCTGGGTATAGAGGTTGGTGAAATCATTTAACCCCATTTGCTGGTGTCCAGGTGGAATGTACACTGCCACGACAATCAGGCCTTTCTTCCCCTTGCTTATGAGTATTTTTACTGCAAGGCATTCACAGTCATTGCTGGCAGTAGGCAGTTGGACTTTATGGCACTGGAGATGGTTTTCCAGTCCTGTTGTTAAATTCCTCCCCTGCAAAACATAGATTGACTTCATATTCCTCTTTCCAAAATGCATTATCTTGCATTTTCAATATCAAAACTATGTTTTTTTGCATTCAACCCATTCAACTACATTGTTAATTTCCCTTTGGAATCTACCCTTGTCATCCTCATTACTAATGATAGCTCCTAATTTCATGTCATCAGCAAACGTGCATAACCACACATCTTCTGAAGATCTCATGGATGAAACTAGAATATTGAATAGTACTGGCCCCAGGACTGATCCCTGAGGCACTCCACTGGTAACCTCACTCCAGCTTGAGTGGTGGCCCCTAATACAAACTCTTCACCTTCTCCTGGACAGCCAGGAGCACACCCACTAAACTCAATTTTAATTTAAATCTAGTTCTTTCATGGTATACCATTAGATGGGTAACACAATTAGAGTGCTGCAATTAGGGTGAAGGGAAAAGGCTGTGTGTGACTGAGGCATGCTGGGTTTTTCAGCACCCTGAACTCATGATGTTTTCACCTTAGTCACTGTTCTACTCTGGTCCGCTCATTCCCAGACCAGGAGGAGATTATATTTAATGATGAGGGTACCTGGGGGGGGGCAAAGTTCCTAGCAAAAAACAGCTCTTGTCCCCTGCTGATCCTTGTCACCATAGCTGGGATGTGGTGGAACGTGTGGCCATGGTCATTGCGGGTGACATGTTTCTGGTGCCCTAATTTAAGGCCACCAGATTCATTTCGCAATACAGTGTGTAAACATTTTTTTATTGCTTTGACTATTTCAACATCAGATATGTATGCCGATCGAATGAAGACACCTTTACCACAAATGACAGTACAGGGACACAGTGATGGGTCATTGTACTGTCACTGAGGGACCCCGGCACTGCTTTCCTGGGGTCTGGCACCCCCATCCTGAATCAGCTCTGACTTGGAGTTGATTATATTAAGTACAGGGGTGAGGGGGTAGAACCCCCTGCATGGGGGGTTTGGAGCAAAGCACCCCGAAGAAAGCAAAGTGTTCTTGGAGAGATGTATGCAGACCACAACTGCGGTTGACATAAATCCATCACTGTAACATCAGTCAACAAAATATTTGTCGAACTGGCATTGTATAGCCCATGGGCTAAAATGTCAAATGCTTTTGAAAAATCCAGAAACAACACATTCACAGGTAGATTGTTTTCTAAAGCCTTGCTAATAGGTTGGTTAAAGAACTCATCCTTGCTAATAGGTTGGTTAAATAACTCCTATCTTTAGTGAATACATGCTGTAATAGGTCCTTAAGTCCTCTGTCATATATGTGCATATCTATTTTATCCTTAATTATCTCAACTGATGATGTGAGGCTGATCAGTCTGTTATTTTTAATATCAGTTTTCTCCCCTTTCTTAAAGATGGGCACCACATAAACCTCTCTCCCCAATCATCTACCACATTTCCTTTGTCTAGCGATTTTTGGGAAATCATAGCTAGAGGTCCAGCCAACATATCAGGTGTTTCTTTAAGGAATTCATGGTGTAATCCATTGGGACCAGATGATTTATTTATATCCAGATTTTGTAATCTCTTTTTTACTTCCAGTGCCTCAAATTACATCCTCATGCTGTCTAATGTATACACTTCTGCTGGTGTTATCTCATTCTTTTTTATATAGACACTACTAAAATGCATTATACTTTAAGTACTTCTGTCATATCTTCACATTTTGTTATATTCTCATTGTTGACCCTCAAAGCGCCAGTTTGAGATTTTGAGTTCCTGAGGCTGTTTATCTATGTGTAGAAGGCCTTCTTATTATCCTTTGCATTTTTTGCTAAATCATACTTATTATTCTTCTTCACTTTTTTGTTAATCTTTTACAGTTTCTCAATTTATTTTTGTATTTGTTCTATGACTCCTGGGTTCCTAAGTGCTGTTCTGCTTTGTAAGCACTTTTCTTTCTTTTGATGGTTTTTTTATACGTCTGCTAACCCATTTTGGTATCCTACCTTTATTGTTATATTTGTTAACCAGCGGGATGAAGTTCATTATACATTGATGTATTTTGTCTTTAAATTTCCTCCACATATTAGTAGCATCTAGATCTTTTAGATCTTCTTCCCAGTTCCAGTTATTCAGGTATCCTAGAATATCTTTATAGTTTGCCTTCCTGAAGCAACGTACATTAATTCTGCTGAAAAGGACGCTTCTTTTTGACCCAAATAGAAAATTGAAAAATACAATGATCACTGTTATGTCACCCTTCATAATATCTTTGTCCATTTTGCTCAGGACTACTTCGGTGTGTTTTCCATGCTTGTATTTTCATTTACATAATTATTCAAACTCAGCTCATCTAATGCCTCCATTAACTGCTCTTCAAATACTGTGAGGGTATAAAGACAATTGCTGTACAGAGAAGGCAGGAGAGTTTGAGGCACTGTGGGTCACTGTTGAGATGGGCAATGGAACAGCAATTTGCACAGGTGTGATCTACAGGTCTCCAGCATAGGGGAGGAGGTGGATAAGGGGCTAGTGGAAGACATCAACAAGATGGCAGAAAAGGGGGAGATAATGCTGCTGAGTGATTTTAATTTGCCATATTTGGGTTGGACCATCCCAGCGGCTACCTCTGCCAGGAGCCAAGCATCCTGGAATCTTTATGGGGTGGGCCTCAGGCAGTTAGTGCTATAACACACCAGGGACCATGCAATTCTGGACCTAGTACTGATAAATGGGGACAGAATTATAGAAGTCCAGGTGGAAGGACATCTAGGGTCCAGTGACCACCACACAGTGTGGTGTAATATGAGTACGGTAACAGTCAAGCCACACAAGGACAAAGGTCTTGGATTTCTGGTGGGTGGACTTTGCTAGGATAGGGATATGTATCAGAAAGGCCCTGGTGATGAATGAAGTCTGGGATGGGGTTGAGAAACAGTGGGCACACCTAAAAGGAGCCATAGTGAAGGTTACAAACCAGTGCACTGAACTGAGAAACAAAGGCAAGAGAAGGAAAAAAACACTATGGTACTCAAAGGATGTGGCAGAGAAAGTAAGGGCCAAAAAGCTGGCTTTCAAAAAATACAAGGGGATGCAGAAAGAAGAGGACAGGGAAGTGTATTTAATTAGACAGAGTGAAGCAGGGAAAGCAGTTACAAGGGCAAAGGCACAAACAAAGAAGAGAACAGTGCAGAAAGTAAAAAAGGGGGATAAGACATTCTATAGGTACATTAGTGAAAGAAGGAAGAGCAGGAGTGGGATTGTAAGGCTCAAAGGAGAAGTAGGGGAATGTGTGGAAGGGGATCTAGAAAAAGCATCAGTACTGAACAAATACTTTTGTTCAGTGTTCAGAGAAGAGGGGGTGGGAGAGGGACTACAGCTAAGCATCAGAAACCAACAGGGAGGGAGGTGAACACCAGTCCATTTACAGAAGAGACAGAGTCCTAGAAGAACCCACAAAACTGAGTGTGGACAGAGCAATGGAATCAGATGGCATACATCCTAGGATGAATCCTAGGCAGCAGTACTTGCAGACCTGTTTAGCAGGTTGTTTGATACAGGAGTGGTTCTGGAGGATTAGAGAAGGACACATGTGTTCCCTTTTTACAAAAATGGGAGCAGAGAGGAGGCTGGTAACTATAGACCAGCCAGCCTCACCTCCATAGTGGGGAAGATTATGGAAGTGCTGCTAAAGAAAAGGATAGTGAAACACTTGGAATCCAGTGCAGCACAGGATCTGAGACAGCATGGATTCACTGCAGGAAGGTCATTTCAAATAAATCTGATAGATTTCTTTGGGTGAAAAAGGAGTTGGATCAGGGGGGCAGTGAACATTGCCTACCTCAATATAATCAAGGCTTTCAACACTGTTCCACATAAAAGACTGGTAAACAAGCTGGGTAGCCTGGGTGTGGGTCACAAGGTAGTTACCTGGGTTAGAAACTGGTCGAGGGAGAGAAAGCAGAGGGTGGTGGTGATTGGAGTTCAATCCAAGGAAAGGGGGGTGACCAGTGGGGTACCACAATGTTCAGTCTTGGGTCCAGTCCTTTTCAATGTCTTTATTAGTGACATCACTAAAGGACTGAAAAGGAAGGTTTGCCTCTTTGCAGATGACACCAAGATCTGCAACAGGGTAGACACTCCAGCAAGGATAGAGAGAATGAGAAGGACCTTGAAAAACTAGAAAAATGGCCTGAGGTGTGGCAGCTAAGATTCATTGTGAAGAAGTGCAAAGTCATACACCTGGGGTGCAGAAACAAGGGAGGATTACAGGATGGGGGTGAGTTCTTGACAGTCACCAAGAAAGAAAGGGATTTGGGAATAATCATTTCAGCTGACCTAAAGGTGGCCAGGCAGTGTGCTAAGGCAGTTAGGAGGGCCAGTGGCATGCTAGGGTGCATAGGAAGGGGTATCACTAGCAGAAGAAAGGAGGTGGCAATGCCACTGTACAAAACACTAGTGAAGCCTCATCTGGAGTACTGTATACAGTTCTGGAGTCCACATCTCTATAGGGACATAGACAGGATGGAGGCAGTTCAGAGAACAGCAACTAATATTGTGCATGGCTAGCACCAGAAGATGTATGAGGAGAGATTAAAGGACCTCAATATGTATACATTGAAAGAGAGGAGAGAATGTGGAGATGTGAAAGAAACCTTCATGTATATTAAGGGTATTAACAAGGTGCAGGTGGGAGACATCTTTCAATATAGAAGATGTACAAGAATGAGAGGGCACAATATGAGATTAGAGAAGGAGGGTTAAAGGGCAATGTGAGAACATTTTTATTCACAGAAAGGGTGGTGGATCCATGGAATAGCCTACTTGGGGAGGTAGTGGGAGCAAGCACAGTGGGGGAATTCAAGAATGTATGGGATAGGCATTGGGGTACCCAAGGGTACCCTAGAGTGGGGAAAGAGAGGCTAACCAAGGATCAAATACAGTCAGTGGCTGCTGATACAAGTAGAGAAATGGGCAGACTCGATGGGCCTAGCGGTCCTTATCTGTCGGTAAGTACTATGTTTCTATGTATGTTACTGTAGGGCAAGTTTTCTCTTGCCAGTCAATACCTGGGCAGTTGAAGTCCCCAACTACTAATAAATTACTTCCCATATCTAGTTTGTTTTTAATATTCGTAGAAAATGTGAATTTTGATCAATCAACAGTGATGGTGATCTATAACAAATCCTTAGAATGATCTTGTTATTGTCCTTTGGTTGTAAGTTAATCCAAACTAGTTCTAACCCTGATGCTTCATTATGAGTCTGTCTAATGCTGCAACTTCAGTCTCTAGTTGCCACACCGCCTCCCTTATTATGCTTTCAATTTTTATAAAAGAATTGATACCCTTCAATGTTTAGCTCCCAGTCTTCATCCTGCCCCCAAGTTTCAGTGACAGTGCATATCTGAATGTTATCCTTAAAGAGAATGTATTGCAATTAATTTATCTTGTTTCTTAAGCATCTTGCATTAATCAATCACCAAAGCCTTCCACAATTCTGTTTCACTTTCTGCTATGGATTTTTCCTGTATTACTTTCTAAAATGTTAATTTTTGCCCACTAGATATTCTTGGGTGATAATCCCCTCCATCCAGTATCTAGTTTAAATCCACTACTGTGAGTGCTGATTTCAGACTTGTTGCCTGTATTTCCATGCATGTTTTATTTAAATACAAACCATCTTTTGAAAAAAGTTGCTTGTTTGTCCAGAAAACATCCAAGTAAGTGATGAATAAAAGCCCCTCTTCTATATAGTAATTTGATAAACTAGTATTGATTTAGTAGTTAGGGGAATTGTGTTCATTCAACCATGTATTAGTCATGAATTTACTGAATTTAGATTTAGTAGTAACAAGAAAGTGACCATCAGTACAATTTACATTCCTCTGGGTGGCCTTGATTTCTATATTTTGTTCACATTTAAAATATCTTTTTCATTAAAAAGAGAATGGATAGTACTGAATGATTTTAAATGTACTTAAAAAGCAATGCCTGCCACAAGTTTTAAACAGGTGAAACACAAAAAGTTCTTACAGTCCTTATGACCAAACTCTGTTTTTGCCTAAATACAGCCCTTTATGCTTTCTCTGTTAGTGTTGCTTTGTGTTTTACTCTTTGTACATACCGAGCAATTTGAATTAGTGTTCTTGTTAATTTTCATTACTCCATCTTTGCAGTTGCCATTTTTAGTATCCTGGGCATGCTGTGACATGGACTTAACCACGATGTAGCTAACATTTCAACATAATGACGTCTTTTTCAGAGCTGTTTGTGTTCAGCTGTTTAAAACTTAAGCACCTACACACTATAACTGTCACAGTTAAAATATTTCAGTAAAAGAGGGTATGACTTAAAAGATATGTGTCAAGTCTTTCCTTTAAAGTATTAGAGTACTACTCTACGTGTTTACTGCTGAGGTGGCAGGCAATGCTTTTTAAGTTAAAAGTGCCCTAAAGAGTGAGACCTACTATAACACTGAGGAAAACGAGTAAAAGAATAAATATTTTTTTTTCCATGAGCACACAAACAAACCACCCATGATTGATTTTAAATGTAATTGGAGGGATCAAGTGAATAATGTGGCCATAGAAGGTCTCTTGGAATTGTGGACACAGCAAATAATTGCTTATACTACTTTGATGAACTACAACACTGGATCTGAAACAGTCTTGGACTAGACAGTGGTCATTCAGATTTCCTTGATAATTAAGTCTGGGGTTTTACTGGATGTTCTGAGTCACTTCTGCTCAGTTTATTGTGCATGGCATTTCAAAAAATGTAAAGTGTCTCCCTCGTACTGTACATTACGAGTCACAAAATTCATGAGGAATTTGCTAATGCATTTAATGATGAAATTTATAATGCAGAGTGGTCCTTTCTTAATAATATCAAAGGCATTGATTTGGCATATTTTAAATTTAGTTCCATATTTTCAAAAATATGTAATAAAATGTTGCCAGAAAGAAAGAGGAGGGTTATGTGTTTTAGGAATGAGTGGATGATTAAAGAACTGGTAAAAAGGATGAGAAGGAGAAACAAATTTTGGAATGAATATAGGAAAAAATGGGATGCTTGGCTACTAATAGAGTATAAAGAAATAAATAAATGCAAGTCAACTTGTAGATTAGCTAAGATCAACTGTTATAAAAACAAGCAGATGGGTAATTTAGGTGTTACAAAAAAGTGTGGCAAACCTTAAATTAAATGAGAGGTAGAAATAAAAAAAAAGTACAACAACTGAGCACAATAGTGAACTAATCAAATCTCCTGTGAAAATCTCTAGGTTATGTAATTTTTTTTTGTTTGTTTATTTTGTTTTGTAATTTGGATACATAGAGGAACAATTGGAAAGAGTCAATGACCTGCAATACACAAGCTTATGCTAATAATTAGCTCCCCAAGCCCCCTTTTTATTTTAGAATTGTATCCCCTTTCTTGTTTAAAAATATTGTTTTTTGATTAAGTTATTGAACATTTGTGCAAGTAAAGCCTCCTTACCAGGGCACAGCACAGCTTCATATCCATGCATAACACAGAGACAGCCATAGAGGGGTTCATGGACTATGGACATGGAGGCCTTGATAAGAGGCACCATGATGCATCAGTTTTTGTATACCACACCTAGGCATTTGACTTAGTAGATCATAAATTGTTATTGGTCACTTTGGCTAGTCATGGTTTCTTGGAGGGATCTGTGTCCTGGTTCAGAAGGTGTGTACATTGAAGAACACAGGGCACAGTCATTGAGGGTATTTATTCTATGACCAATGTAATTAAATGTTGTGTACCCCAGAAGTCTATTTTGGGTCCCTATTGTTTTCCCTTTCATAAACAGAATATTTGTGGTGTGCCCTTCCACACAGTTAATTTTATATGAGGATGACACAGTTATTTTTGGTTCTGACAAAGATATACTTAAACTTTAAAAAACACTTCAAAATGATTTTCTCAATAAGCAACACTGTTTTTTTTTGTCACAGAAAGTTCTATTAAATAAAAAAAAAATAAGACCATGTCTGTTTCACATTCCAATAGCTCTTCCCCTCAGGATTTTCCATTTTTAATTTAATTGGTACTCAGATCAAAAGAGTTGACAATTTTTGTTATTTGTGTATTCATTTAGATAACTTGTTTACTGTTCAGAATCATACTCACATGTTAATTTAAATATTACATAAAAGACTTGGTATGCTGTATAACATAAAACAGTTTTTAATACTGGAATCATGTACTGTAAATTACTAGACACTAGCTTTTTATTATTCAACTTTGACTGTGGAAGTCTTTTTTCCCAGGAGTAAATCACTTTTTGATAGATTGAATACCTTACAAAATTCCATTTGTAGATTTGAAACTGCAATTGGTGAATTGATTTGCCATTGTGCTCTGTATATGGAATTAGGTTGTTGTCTCTTATGGATCATTTCAATTACAAAGCTTCAATCTTTCTACACAAGACAGTGTTAGGTTTAATGCCACATTCTGTAACACAGCTTTTCCCAAATACTACCAACAATTTTTTTTTTATCAGAAAACACACACACATTTTTTCATCAGAACAGACAGACAGACACACACACACAGTGTCTTCACACAGTATACCCCCAACAGCGATACCATTACAGCAAACTACATTGATGCCGAAAACATCGAAAGGTCGCTGTCATTTTGTTGTAATGGTGTACCAGAGACCCAGGCACACTCTCTCCCAGTCCTGCACCCCCCTCCCTGAATCAACTCCAACTCAGAGTTGATTGTATTTAGAATGTGTGGTGCAGGGGCACAGCCGCCCTGCATGGGGGGGTTGGGGGGAAAAGATCAAGGGACTAGGAGTCCTTCCAGATTTATGTCAACCACAACGTGCAGTTGACATAAATTCCATCACTGTGGAGGTGGTTGATGAAATTGTTGTCAGACCAGCATTGTAGAGCCTCTTCACACCACTGTTTGGACAAAGAGCTTTTGACTATAAAGTGGCTAGTTATTGTAATAATCTGCCTGAATCAGTTTGAGGCATGAACATTCCAGAATTTAAAATAAAATTGTACAATATGTTGTTGGAAGGTACAAAATGCTGCTCTTTATAAGTAGAATCCTTACATTTTGTATGTACACATACAGTATATATTATTTATGTATACTGGTCCCTGTATGTCATTTATATATACTGGTACCTGTGAAAATGGCAGTTTTGCCAACCTGCTTATCAGTTTAAATAAACAAAAAAATGAAAATGAAAGAAAAATCTCCATGAATAAAAAAAAAATACTTTCTAGTACTATTTCTATTATGTCAACAATTAGGTCAGTGCACAGTTTACTCTATGTACTCCTTTTACCCAAAAACTACCTACGGACCCACAGTCTTTTGTAATGCAGAATATTTTAGTATAGAAACTTAACATTAAGTGTTTTTTTCCATTGAATAAACTTTATTGGTTTATATTTTTGCTACTGCAAAGAACATACATTGTGATTACAGTTGTATAGAACAAGGAGAGAAAGCAAAAATTGCCTACATATATTGTGTCAAGATTCTCCTTCAGGTTTCTACAATCTACAATCTGAAACTATTTTCTTTTTAGAGTATTGGAGTAATAAACAAGAAAGGGAAAAAAAGTTAATACATTAGATATTAACATAACAAAACTGATCTTACATACTCTACCCTCCTCCCTTTCCTCCCTCCAACCTACCCACCCTATCTTCGACCCCAATACCCCCCTTCCCAGTACACACCAACATTTAAGGTAATAAGGAGAGTTACGTATCCGTGGGCAAGTATCCAAATTATCAGAAACAAATATTACATTAAAATAATTAGACTGTTAGTAAGGTATGCAGCGGTATACCCATACTTCATTATAATAATGGAGTCTGTCAGACATCTGGGCTATAATCTTTTCAGCCTGTAAGGCAAAGGGAACTTCTTTGATCTATTCAGCTCTGGAAGGTACTGTTTGGTCGAGCCAGTGTCATAAGATAATTTTTTTAGCACATAAGGATATCATAGCCATATGTTTGCATTGTTTCCCCAGTAGTACTGATCCATAATTACCCAAAATACAAATTTCAGGTGTAAATGCATCAGAGAGGCCCAACAGGGGGTCTAAGTTAGCTTTGATAGCAGCACAAAAGGGTAAAACCTTGTTACATTCCAATAGTATATGAAATAAATTACCAGTAGTGTCTCACATCTGGAACATAAGTTGGAAGAGAGTAGGCCCATTTTATGTAATTTTGCCGGGGTATAATATAAATCATGGATGACAAAAAATTGTAGTAAGCGATATCTATCCCACCTCACATCTTGGTATAGATGCTGCCAAATATTAGACCAGGGTCTCTCCCCGGAGGAAGGAATAGGCAATATTTGGTCCCACACATATCGTGGATGGCAGTTTTGCAACTCCAGATATTCTGTCAGGAGATGATAGAAGTAGGAGATGAAATGCGATGTAGGAGGTGATGAAATAGTTTGTAACAGAGGCCCGGATAGATATTGGTTCCAGGATCTCAGCCCAAAATGTGAGTGAAACATATGGGATAATTGAAGATATTTAAAAACATAATCAGCAGGCACTTGGTATTTATTTCTCACCTCTTGGAATGTCAACAAGCGTTGGTCACTTAAAAAAGCGATCACTTTAATTTTGGAATAAAAGGGCCAGAATTCTTTATTTAGACGTTTACCATCGATCTTAAAATTAGGATTTCTAAGAACTGATTGTGAAGTATCTTTCTCTAGAGATAGATGAAGCTTGGCATTTATCATAGTGTAGACCCGGAGAGTGGTCTTCATGGGTGTACAGAGTAAATCTCTGGGAATATTCTTAGGTGCAGCATAAATGAGACTACCTATGTCTATTCCATGGAAAGAACATAGTGTGCTTTCAATTTGAAGCCATTACAGGATGCAAGTCTGATAGACCTCAGCTGACATCTCTTGAGTCCATCGTAATAATATCGAACATGTGATTGAGTAAAAATAAAGAAGAAGGTCCGGTAGCTGTAGTCCACCATTAACTTTGCTATGCTGGAGTTTTGCAATCACTCTTCTCGTTTTTTTTTTTGCCCTAAATAAAATTAGATATTATGCGATTCACCTGGAACAAACAGGATTTAGGGAGAAACAGATTAGTCATATAAAGGGGTATAATAACCGGGGAAGAACATTCATCTTTATTACATTAATCTCCCCCCACAAAGATAGAGGAAGTGCCACCCAAAGATTAAGATCCTTACTAAGTTGGGATAGAGTTTTATCTAGGTTATATTATTTCACTTGTGAATTATAAGTAGAGAGGTAAATCCCCATGTATTTCATATTATCTTTTAGGCCCAACTGGGACACTTCCGAGGAAAAAGTATATTTATTTAAAGGCATCACTTCTGTTTTGGTTATATTAAGTTTATAATTGGAGAATTTTCCAAATTGTTCAATAACAGATAAAGCAGACTTTATTGAAGTAGAAGGATATGAGATGAGAAGTAGTATATTGTCTGCATAGACTGACAGCTTGTACTGATGGGGCCCAACAACTATACCTCGAATTGTAGGGGAGGTGTTAATATAATGAATGAGTGGTTCTAGATAAAGATTAAATAAAAAAGGGGAAAGGGAGCAACCCTGTCTGGTGTCCTGGCTCAAGACTATGGCATTAGAGAGCATGCCATTGCAGAGAACACGGACCGTAGGCTGGGGGTACAGAACCTTTACCCATTGAATAAATTGTTGGGAGATATGGTACTTAGGCATGAGATAAAACAATCAGTCCCATGACACCCAATCAAAAGCTTTTTCTGCATCCAGGGACACCAGGGCAGCAGGTACCGAGGAGTCCCTGGATGCAGAAATAAGGTGGCTGAGCTTCCTAATATGATCCAAGGAATGCCTATCAGCCACAAATCCTACCTGCTCTGGGCTTATTAGGCATTGCCATACTTTTGCCAGTCTATTGGCCAAAATCTTTGCTAGTATTTTGAAGTCAACATTTATTAAGGAGATAGGACGGCAATTAGTGACAAAAAGGGGGTCTTTCCTCAGTTTAAGAAGGACTACAATTGTGGTTTCTGAAAGAAAATAATCTGAAATACCGTGTTCATAGATATAATTATATGTATCTAAGAGAATAGGAGCTAATTGTTTTTTATATGCTTTATAAAATTCTACAGTATATCCGTCCGGTCCAGGAGTTTTGTTCAGTGGTAATGCATCAATAGTGGAGCATATTTCAGACACCAGGAGAGGAGCCTTTAAATGTTCCACTTGTTGGTTGTCTAAGGAAGGAAGTGTTACATTTTGTAGAAAGTGTTCCACTTCTAGGGAGTTAAATGGAGTACAGGGCCAGAAGTACAGATCGGAGTAGTACTGCTGAAAATGAAGGAGAATATCTTGAGGGGAGGTAACTATGAGACCAGCTGCATTATAAATGGAAGGTATTATCTTGTCTGCAGCTTGGGCCCTTAGACGAAGGGCAAGAAGTTTGCCCGCCTTGTCTCACTGATCAAAACACAGAACCTTAGATTTGTGGAGAAGATATTCAGCTTTATCTGTCAATAGAGAATTATAGCGATCCATTAGAATTTCCAAATTAGTAAGGGTGATTTGGGTGGGGGAAGAAGGAAGTGATAAATCCATAAATCGTATCTCTTGGAGAAGATGAGATGTTGCTTGCGAGGTTATTTTTTTTCTAATGGTGGCTAATCTAATTATCTCACCCCTAAGGGTGCACTTTAATGCCCCCTAGAGGATATCTAGTTTAGGCATGGAGGGTATTTTATTGTTAATAAAGGTAGAGAGGAAGTTTTGGAGATGGGATTGGAGTTTTTTTGATTTCAGCAGTTGATGGTTAAACCGCCATACTTTATTTCGAACTATAGTGGGACCTGGACCCCAGTGTAGCAAAGTGGGGTGGTGGTCTGAAATAACCTTGGAGAGATAAAAACAAGATGTAACTGAGGAAAGGTGTCCAATATCCACCAAGAAATAATCCATCCTGGAAAAAGTATTGTGGGGAATTGAGTAAAAAGAGTATTTTTTCCTAGAGGGGGAAAAATAGCCCTCCAAGAATCAATTAAGCCCAGAGTGTCCATCAGTTCTCAGATGGCTAGCTACGCCTGGGAGAGGGAGGAGGTGTTGGTGCTGGACCAATCTAAAATATTACAAAAAGCCAGGTTCCAATCACCTCCAAGCAGTAGAGGGTATTTTTTTTTTTTTTAATTTTTGATTTTATCACATATCTTTTACAGATAGATTTACCATATTTAGGACATACCATCAGCATTAATACATATCCAAAAGAGAGAGGAAAAAAAAACCCTCAGTAATCATAGGATTAGTGATTCCCAAATATTTTGATACCACATATGGGGGTTAACCAAACCTTTCGCTAACATATAAATCAACGTGAAAGCTGATTAAATGAGCCCATGAGCAGTGTGGCTACTCCGTTATAAACTTAAGTGGGTCCAAGTCTGTCCAAGTCTGTGTCCCTAATCAGGGATTATTTTTGCCACACTATCTGCCTAAAAGTCCAAGTACCACCATAAAATTCAGGCAACATCCCCTTAAGCCCCTTCCACACAAACTGCAGCTCCCTTAGAAAACAAATGGACATATGAACTGAAATAGGCCTTACATTTCAGGCAGCCCCTTCTAATTTAAACAGGGGAATCATTTAAAGATCTGTTTATAGGAGCATAAAAAAGAACATGTTTGTAAATCAGAGTCTGGCCTGCCCATGCACTTTTCAAGTGTCCTCCTGATCTTCTGTGCCACTGGACTCCTCGCCTTGGTCTCTCCGCCGCTTCCGACTGGATTCAGCAAAACGTGCAGCCCACTTGCCAGCCTCAGTGGGGTCCGAGAAAACCCAAACTTTCCCTTTGTAAACTATCCTCAGCCATGCTGGGAACACCAAAGAGTGAGAAATGTTTGCTTGTTTGAGCCGTTTTCGAATCCCATCAAACCTCTTCCTCCTGAGGTGTGTAGCATAACTAGTATCTGGGAATAAATGAATCACTCGGTCATCCTGCAGAATAGGCCCTGCTTGTCGTGCATAACGCAAAATTTGGTCCCTTGTGCCCACTCCATCTGTCATAATTAAAAGAGTGCGAGGGTCTCGTGTCTTCACGGTACCCCCGAGGAGTAATTCTGTAAACTTCTGTAGGCCAAATATAGTGTTGTGGCTTCTGGGGTCAGTTTTGGCCAGCCATTCCTTCATGAACATCACAGGTGATCCCTTCGATACCCTCTGGCATGCCCAAAACTCGAACGTGCGAGGAAGCGGGCCTGATTTTCAAGGGTCGAGCCTGGCCCTTAAATGCGTATTTTCTTTGACTAGCATTGATGTCACTGCCGACGCAGCGTCTGCTTGTTTCTTTATGGTTTCAGCTTTGGTCCGCATATCCTCCACCGTAGATTCAAGCGCCGTGACTCTCGTTCCAAAAGAGTAAATTTTACTGTTCAGGTCAGCCACAGACGAAAGCAGCCTATTCAGTTTTAGGCCTAGGGAAGCCATAGTTTCCTCGGAGTCCCGCTGTGGTATGGTCTCGTCTCAGCCAAACTCTCGTCGCTGTCCGCTTGGTGTCTTAGCCCGGTCCTCCTTTATCCCTACGAGGATTTCCCATTTTTGAGTTAGAGGGATCCTCTATCGAACTGTGAAACTATTTAAGGTCGCTTTCCAACAAATAGGGAGTTTTTAATAAAATTGTATTGATTGAAGCAGGAGCTGTTGGTGGATGCTGCCGTCCTGCTCGGGCTCCACCAGTAGAGGGTAATTTGACCACGATATCAAGTGTTGCATAAGTTGGTTAAAAAACACAGGATCATCTGTTGTTGGGCCATATACTGAGCTGAGTATCATTTCAGAGTGACCAATTATGGCTTTAATAAGAAGAAACCTATATTGTGAGTCTACTATTGTATCTAGCAGACGAAAAGGTAATATACGGGCTATGAGAATAGCTACTCCACCGCTACGGGAGTTTGGCGCTATTCCAAAAACTTGGCCCACCCAGGTTCTTCTAAAATGAAGTGCCTGGGAGGAAAGCAAGTGAGTCTCTTGAAGAAGCGTTATATCCACCTCTAATTTTTGCAAATGTAAGAGTATTTTTGTTC
The DNA here is from genome assembly GCA_016271365.2 of Neoceratodus forsteri. Taxonomy (NCBI): domain Eukaryota; kingdom Metazoa; phylum Chordata; order Ceratodontiformes; family Ceratodontidae; genus Neoceratodus; species Neoceratodus forsteri. Next base: position 355,794,584 of record CM028136.1, on the reverse strand, counting down.
TCTTTGTTGGAGATTGGGCACCTTTCACATTTCAGGAGTATATTTTATACATTGTCATATAAATCCAACCAGTATATAGTTCTATTAGAAAAATGTTCAACACAATCGTAACATATTCTCCACAATTTAAACCACATAAGAAATAGTGTGTGTACCATTATCCCTCCCCTATCCCATCCCATATAAGGACATCCAGTCCCCAAACAAAAGACCCACCAGTAAATAAGATCAGAAAGATAGAAGCCCCAGTATTTCCCCAAACCTAAAACCTTACCCATCTCTATATCCCCTTCCCTTTTAGCCACAGCAAAATAGAAGAAACCTTCTTTAGGCAGCGATAATGCTCTGCCAATATTTAAAATTGGCCAAATGGAGTTTAGCATAACAAAAATTAAGATCAAAAAATATGCACATGTATTATCTGCAGCAGGCCCCCACCCTCTTTTATAGCCCGTGATGCCCTGCAACCCACTAACAACTGCCGTTCGACTCCCACTCCAATAAACAGCCAAAAATATATTTAATGAAGAAAAGGTAGAAAGAGAGAACATCAACAACCATTCTATCAATAACTATTAATAATGCAACCTCGCAGAATTGAGTGAGGCTTCTTTGTCATAAGCCCCTAACTAGGATGAGCCATTTTATCCTCAGTCATAACTCATTTACATCTTCAGGACCCTCAGTTTGAAGTTAAACAGTGAGCCAATTCTTAATTGCACTACAAATGCAGACCTGAATATAAGTCCTGACTCTTCACAGTGGGAAAAGAGAAAAGAAAAAAAAAAGGAAAAAAGCCATAAGCCTGTCAACGCGATGTTGTGCTGCACTCTAGTGACCGTAGTATAACATCACTATATAGCCCAGTAGAGAATTTGTACGTTCAGACTGAGACAAAAAACCTCCATATAAATAATCTCTTTTTACTCTTTTTACATGACAAACCTGCTTGAGTTTTATGGTAGGGTTGGTTTGGCTTTGGATGGTGGAGAAGCTGTGGATGTAATACTATTGGACTTTTCTAAGGCCTTTGACAAGGTGCCACATGGTGAACTCATTGACTCCATAATAGAAATGGGACTCGATAGGAACATATCTAAGTGGATAGAGTCTTGGCTGTTTGAGAGGACTCAACGAGTTTGCATTAAGGGTTATTTTCAGATTATGAACCAGTGACTAGTGGGGTCCCACAGGGTTCTGTGTTGGGACCCTGTCTTTTTAATCTTTATATTTCTTCATTATCATCATCATTTAATATTTGGTTAACAAAATTTGCTGATGATACTCGCATAGGCCATAAAATTAATAATCTAGAGGATATATGTACCTTGCAAAGCGCATTAATGGAATTAGAAGATTGGGCACTATCAAAAAAACTTGTGTTCAGTGTTGACAAGTGCATTGTTATGCACTTCGGGAAGGATAACCCATTAGCTAATTACTTTATGGGTAATAAAATTCTTAAAGTTGTTGAAGCAGCGAGATCTGGGAATAAGGGTCAAAAATGATTTAAAATTTGGCTTACATTGTCAACAAATTATTAAAAAAGCAGGGGGTATTCTCCACTGTATTAAAAAACATATTACAAATACAAGCAGCAGGGTTCTTCTCCCACTGTATTCCTCGTTAGTTAGGCCTCATGTTGAATATTGTGCCCAGTTTTGGTCACCTGGTGACAGGGGTTCTATAAATGCCATAGAGCGTATTCAGAGAAGGGCAGCAAAAAATATCAGCGAAGTACAGGGTTTGGACTATGAAAATAGACTTTTAAAATTAGGACTTTATAGTCTTGAGTATCGTAGACTAAGAGGAGATTTGTGTTTAGTGTATAGAGCCCTATATGATAGTACTTTATGGGATTCTCTGGGACTGGTTTTTAGAGAATTAGTCTATGAAACTAGGGCTCATCCGTTACAATTACTGGTAGAACGATGTAGAACTAAACAGAGAAGTTTTTGGTTTTCTGTTAGAGTGTATAAAATTTGGAATGTACTGCCACTTTCTGTGGTAACCAGTCCAAGTATGAATATATTTAAATCTCGATTGGATAATTATTTAAGAGAAAAATCAATAATGGGTTATGATTAATTATATCGGCGAGCATTATGGACTTCGGTCTTCTTGGCTCTGATTTACCTATGATATCTATGATACCTATGACTCCCATAATCCTCAGTGAGGGGGAAATAGCGAACGCATCACTGACAGGGCTTGTTGTGCTGTATTGAAATTATGCCAGGATCCAGAGACAGACACAGCAAATCGCGATGGGTACTGGACTCTATATTTAATGCCTGAAGCTATGAGCTTAGAGACTAAAGGGTGATATTTTGCCCTGCATTATCGGACTGTAGCAGGCAAATCCTGTGCAAAACAAAGTTGTTGACCTTCCCAAAGCACTTGTTGCAGGTCTCTGACCTTCTCCAAAACGTAAGTTTTGTCCAGATAATTCAAGAATTTTATTATTAGCGGTCGAGGTGGTTTGTCAGAGGTAGGTTTTGGTCTCAAAGAGCAGTGGGCCCTCTCTATAATATAGGTGGTATTGTTAGGAGAAGGCCCCGCTATCTTGGTGAACATCTTTTTCAAGAAGAGAATGGGTACCGAGCCCTCTGTTTCTTCAGGAAGGCCGAAGATGATAATATTATTTCTTCAACTTCAGCCTTCCAAATCCTCTAATTTACTTTCCATTTTGTGAAGCCACTGTCTTAATGTGGTAATCTCAGGATCTGTTTTAGCATTCCAGCCTTCTAACGAAGAGACTCGAGCAGTAGTATCCGCGATCGCCCGATTGGTGTCTGCAAGTTCCCTGCAAATATTTTTCAATTCTGATGTGATTTCCTGCAGTGCAAGCTTAAAAGGATGCAGCTCTTCCAGAATTTTTTTCTCGGTGAGAGGTGAAGAGGCAAACATTGTTGCTGTTGTGGCCGGTATTTTAGAGGATGCTCCGGTGTAGCCTTTTGCTCTTTTCGTCCCCTTCTCTGGAGATTGCGGGGGAGTAAGGGGCGGAGGCGCCTGGTGCATTTCCACCTCCATTGCTGCAATAGGCCGTACATTCGGACCTGAGATGATCCACTGCAAGACTGTTTCTTTCCAGAGAGACTTCGTCTTTAATCTTGCTGGGCTGATCTGAAGACTGAAGCGATCGGTAGGTAGAGAAAAAGATGCAGATTTTGTATTCTTTCTACCGGAAAGGCTAACTTCTGGGCAGGAGTTGGCTTGTGGTGCTGCTAGTCGAACAGGTACATCACTTGATCTCCTTAACATTAAGTGTGACCAAAATGTCTTCCTCATTGATGTTGATCTCTGCCAGGACATCAGGCTTGTCTGTGGTGTCCATGATATAAGACAGGAGGTTACACACCATGCTTTTGATAGCATTATCTATGTATTTCAGAGGTGATTCAATGAGTGACTCTAGTCCAGAAATAATGGGACATCTTGGGGGATTTTGCAGGGACATGTGAACTATAAGAAAATCTTTCTCATCTTTCTCCATGTCACTGACCAGATTGTCAGTATGTGCCCAACAAATAAACACATGTATGTTTTTTTAAGGGTAGTGTGCAGCTTTTATGTGGGCAGTACAACAAAGAAGTTTAAAGAATGTATGAGAGAACCACATGTGGGTTATAGACAATTTCAATATGACATACGGTATGCCTTGGCTGCCTACATAAAAAATGCCACAAAATCAGACAGTCAGTGTCTTGTTTACTGAGATGGAGTATGTTAATCTGAGCCTGAGAGTAGGCAAAAAAGACCTTGCACTGGCAAGAAGAGAGTCATACTGCATCTTCAGGCTTGGTGTGTGTACACTGTTGTGCCTGAATGACCAATTGGAATTGGCCCCTTTTCCTCTCAAGTAGATTGAGCTAAAGGCCACAAATACAGGTAATGAAATGTGTTTTTTTTTGCTCGTTTTCTCATACATTCTGTTTCTTTTTTGATTAAGGCTATAATAGTGGTATGCCTCTCATTTTAAAGCACCGATGAAGCTAAGATGGTTTCTAAACCACCAACACATTTCCATGCAAGTTTATTATGAGCTGTTATTTACAAACACATTATGCTGTAAAAGGCTTTTTTAACAAAAAAAAGAGAATATGTGCAGATAGTGAAAAATATGGTTCATTTTTAATTTTGCATTTTACTTTTTTATGTATGTTTGTGTAAGCTGTTTAATATTAATGAGTGTGCCTGAAATGAAATATGATTATTAGACAATATTTATTACTTGGCACATCTTATTTTGTTTTATTTATTCACACTACAATTCACTTTCCAACTATCACTTTAAATTCATGTTAACTGTTTTAATTTTTGTGGTGTAAATCAACGTATTCAAAAGGGGTTGTTAGTCTCTTGAAGCTTGTGTGAGTGACACTTTGAGCTGCTGATACCAGTTCTGTTCAGTTTACCTGTTTGTTGTTTGTGCTTCTCCATAATAAAGTAAGTTTTTTTCTGCACAGTATACAGAGACTGTATTAGCTATCTCCTACTCATGTTAAGGGACAACATTTTTTCTTGCAGTGACTGACTATATTTATCTATGGTACCGTGTATCAATAAATGTTTCCTTTCTTGCCATTACACTTATTGTAGCATTCTGCTTACCTGGTTGACTGCTGCTGAACACTATTTGGATGGTTTCAAAGATCAGTCAGTGATACCCCCTCCCCCCCCCACACACACACACACCCTATCTTGTTTTTTCACATCCAGTACTGCACCATTTATTTGTAAGCCCATTTTCTGTTTTTGGTCCGTATGTGCATTCCATGTGTTCCTTTACAATTTGTGGGTGTGTTATGTCAGGACCTGAAGATTTACCTATACCTACTATTTCATGTAAATATTTTGCCATAGGTTCTGCAGTTATTGCCACTTGATTACATTTTTTGTTCCCTTCCTTCAAACTGACCCTGTACTGTCTACAGTTCACAGCTATGTTTTTCAGAAAAAGAAAGGTGTAAAAATTATTGCACAGAAGCAGTCACATCTGTTAGCAGAAAAATATGTCATCATATAGTTTTCCTTATACTAATGTATTTCTGGCACAAACACCACTGTATATCTATTTTTTTCTGTTGATCATATTTTATTGTTGAACTAAGATATGTGGTTTTGTGATTTTTAAAAGTTCCAGTTCTTTTGCCATGCCCACCATGAAAAAATTAATAATCTTAGTGTGGTGATGTGCTGTTTATTGTTAGAAACATGTGCAATAAACACCCTAATAAACTGTATCTACAATATGAATCCACTATGTACAGTCAAACAGTAACATTGGTGGAAGATATTTTTTTAAATTGGTATTGGTGGCCATCTTTATTGACACATCATTAGTAACAAAATTTGAAACGAGATTTATTAAAACATCTGAGGCAGGTAAAATACACTTTATTGCTGAAAAATTATACAATGAAATGTTTTTGTTGACTGATAAATAAGGCTGCTTTAAGCTTCCGTGCAATTTCTTTCTCCCCAGTTAAAAGTGTCATAAAAGATAAAGAGCTACATTAGAAGTGCTCAGGAGGGTTATTACAATAACAGCTTGTCTATCAAATGTCCATGGTTTGACTCATGGTTCTGTTTGTCAGGTTAAGAACTATACATGTATAGGTAGTGTTTCCTTCATTTAGGGTCTTACTTTATCTGGCAGGAAGAGTATTTTTTAAGACCAGCTGCCCCCAAGGTAGAAGGAAATGCTTTAGTGTGACATTACAAAATAGTTCAGCTAGCACATACTGCTGAAGTCACAGCTGGCACTGATAGGGTTCAACAGTGCCCACATTGGCATTAAAGTCTGTTGCCACATGTGGCTGTCATAGAGGCCATTGGTAAAAAGGAACTAATTTCAGTAAGTAAGTAAAACTTTATTTCTAGAAGGCACCCTTCCATTGCTCAGAGAGCCTTTACAATATAAATACAAACAATATGATACACATCTTAAAATACAGAATATAATCCCTTTAAAACAACATGCAAATCGAAGGCTGCTATGTTCCCAGAAATGCCTTTCCAAAAAGATATGTTTTTAGGGAGCTTTTAAACCCCTTCATGGTCAGGCTCTCATGTATCTGATGAGGTAGAGAGTTCCACAGGGTAGGGGCTATAAAGACAAAAGATCTTCCCCCAAACATCTTCAAGTGTACCCTGGGAACCTCTAGCAATCCATCATCAGAGGACCAGAGTGAGCAGAAGGGATGTTAGAGGAATAGGAGGTCTTGCAGGTATTGGGGTCCTAGCTCATGTAGGGCTTTAAAGATCAGCAATGTAACCTTGAAAGGGATTCACCATTGTATAAGCAGCCAGTGCAGTTCACGCAGCACAGGTGTTATGTGACTGGATCTAGGGGTTGCAGTTATCAACCTGGCTGCTGCATTCTGCACTAGCTACAATCAGTGAATATCCACTCATGGTAACCTTAGTAAAAGGGCTTTGCACTAGTCTAGCCGTGTGGTGACAAAGATGTGGACCAATGTTGCCAGATCCTCAGACGGAACCAGGTACTTCACCCTGGTGATGTTTCTGAGATGGTAAAAGGAGGACTTGACTATGGCTAACACCTGAGCTTTCAGGGTCAAACCTTCATCAAGTACCACCCCTAGGTTCCACACCTGGTTTGAGGCAATGAGCAGTTCACCTCCAAGCTGAAAACTGGATGGTTTTCCTGCCCATGACCCAGGCTTCCTCAGATCTGAGTTCATAATCAACACCTCAGTTTTCTCTGGGTTTCACCTCAGCCAGCTGGCACTCATCTAGTGCTGCATCTCCTGTAGGCAGTTGTTAAACATCGAGACTGTATCATATTCCTGGCTGGGTACAAAGGACATGTACAGTTGAGAATCAGCTGCATAGCAGTGAAAACTCAACCTGTACCACCTAATAATGTCCCCCAGTGGCAGCATGTACACTGCAAACAACATGGGGGAAGCAAAGAACCCTGTGGTACCCCACAGGACAGACTCTGAGGAGATGAGAAATAAATTCCTGATACTACCCTCTGTAGTCTGCCCCCAAGGAATGATTGAAACCAGTTGAGAACTGCTCCCCCAGTCCACAAAAGAACTGCAGGTGTTCCAGCAATACCCCATGGTCCACAGTGTCAAAAAGGAAGGACCAAGGAAAATCAAGATGGGACAGACTCTCCAATCTCTCACCACTAGAAGGTCATTAAGTACTTGAATCAGGGCAGTCTCTGTGCTATGCCTTTTTGTGAAGCCAGACTGGAGAGGGTCATAGATATTATGACTAGATAAATGATCTTCCAGCTGAAAAGCGACCACCTTCTCAATAACCTTCCCTATAAAAGGTAGGTTACAGACTGGTCTGTAGTTGGCAGGGAAGTCTGGGTCCAGGGAGGGCTTTTTCAACAGTGACCTAAACACTGCTTCCTTTAAGGGATCTAGAAAGATCCCTCTTTCCAAGGAAACCCAGACTATCCAAGCTAGGACTGTGCCAATAACCTCAACACACCCTACAAGAAGGTGCATTGGGCCCGGGTCCAAACTACAACAAGCTGGTCACAGAATCTGGATGATCCTCATTATACCCATGACTACCAGTTGGCTGAAGGTAGACCAGGTCAGTTGGGTGTTAGTACCAATTGGCAGGCCACTACAAAAACCCATGGGGAAACAGTGGCTGATCTCTGTCCTGATGGTGGACACCTTATCAGTGAAAAACTGAGCAAACTCCTCACACTTTTCCTGTGACAATGCTCCTTCAGCCCATAGACAGACTGGATTGCACAGTCTGTCCATGGTCCAGAGGAGCTGGGCTGGTCTGTTTCTCAGTGCAGCAATTTCCCTGGACAGAAATTCTACTTTCTTAAAGGAGATTGCTGATTGGTAGACCTTGTAATGTTTTAACAACCCAAGTCTGTCCATCTCCAGGTGAGTTTTCCACCAATATCTCTTCAACCTTCACCACTGCTTCTTCAGTTCCCTCAGTGACCCATCAAACCATGGGGCACTAGGGTGAGAGGTCAGAGGGTGAACACAAACTGAAGTGATGGCATGCAGGACCTCAGTGAGGGGGCAGAGGATGAAAAAAATAAACCCATGAACAGGGAGAGCATTATAAAGAGTCAGTCACAATTTCTAGAATAAATATGTTAAGATCATTAGAATCCATTCAGTATTATGTTAATTAATCACAAGTAATGCAGTTCCAATTCTGAAATCTTCAAAGAACCCAAGAAACATATGATACCAGGTTATCTTTGCAGCATACAGTAAAGCTGCATATGCAGGTGTCTATCTGAGTTATGAACCAAGTCATCATCCAGCACTTAAAAATAGATTTGCCAAAACACTGATTGCATGTACACCTTTGAAAGTGATACAGCATTTCTGGGATAATACCGTAATCAAATTCAAGATAGTGTATCAAAGTGACAACCTTTTAAAATGAAGAAATGAAAGAGTTAACCATAGGAAAAAAAATAATAAAGGTAAGGAAAGTGAGATAAAGTGGAGAATGGGTCACCTGGCAATGCTCTAGGACAGGATCCTCAAATAACATGACATAAGTACTTCAACATCAAACATTGAAAAGAGGTTTTTATTTTCATTTATAAGTAGAAATATGGATCCTGCATCTGATGCCAAATGAGAAAAGTTTGAAATCTAATATCCAAATGCTAAAATACAGCTCAAGCAAATATAACAGAGACAGTACACTAAAACATATAACTACTTTAACAAAGGTGGCATGTAAAAACCTACAAAGCCAGTGTCTGCAATAGTCAAATATGCAATGCATAATTCCCAGCACAGGAGACTTCAAAATTAAATTTACAGTAAAACTCATTATATTCAAGAGTCAGAAATGAAACAAAATTAAGTGATTCTGCAGTGAAGTAGAATGATGGTTACAGAATAAATGATACTTGGATGGCATTAGTTGATTAAATTAATATGACATTTACACAGAAAAGTGGATGAAATCAAGTGGTATAACCTTTTGTAAGTTCAAGAGTTAACAATGTTTTCCAAATTCTTAGAAAGAAAGAGACAGAGCCATAAGGGTCGTAGTTGCCAAAAAAAAAAAAAAAAATCAGCTTCAGTTTTCAAACAGAAGAAATTCAATGTGTCGTTTTCTCTCAAGGACACAAGGTGCTTCCCCTTGTCTGACAAAGCTTATACGCTTACAGGAGAAATGTCACAGAAAATGTATCCAGGTGATAGCAGACCTTGCAAAGTTCTACTTCTATCAGTCAGCAACTATAACCCTAAGGAAACTGATTATGATATAGCCAAGAATAAATTGCATTATCAGGGAGTCCATAACTAGTGTAAGGATACAGGGGTACGTTTCTTATTACAGTTCACAGTATTGAAAGATGTCATTATGAAACTGTAAGTGTGGCATGAAAACTTTTTAAATGAACATAAATTTATATATACAGATTAGAAATACTCTCGTTGTCATATAACTTGCAAGATTTCTACACAAGTAAAGAATCAGGTCTGCACTGCTGTATGGGATAGAAAAGTAAGAATCTTATCATAATGCTTCAGATCAGTGCCTTTAATAAATGTCCACATACCCTGGACAGCACTCTCATGTACAATTTTCATGGCCACAGATAAAACTCAGAGTAGTCACTTATGTCAGGCAGATAGGCTTTTAATGGGAAGGGAGGCCAGCATTGATATACACACATATCTAAGCAGCATGAATCCCCTCTTCCTCCTACTTCCTGCACTCAGGAGAATCACACATGTTCTCCCTCCCCCACCCACATTTCTCAGCTGGGAAATCTGCTTTCTCATACCACATCCCCTCCCTTTGGAACCACCTACCCTCCCCTATCTGTCTCTCCCTGTCCCTTCTCTCAGTTAGATGCCAGCCAAACTCCTTTTCCCTCCCCCTGCTTCTGTCAACCCTCCTCCAGGACTCTTTCTTAGTCTTCCCCAGCTTTTTACCACACCTTACATCCTCTACCCCTTAACATCTTATTCTTGGCAACCTCATTGAAGTTTATCAACCAGCTGTAGTTCCTACTTTCAGCACCAGCTCAACCTCCCTTCTCTCTGGCACTGTGCACTTTTAGTTGGCCCAATCTGCATGGATGATTTGTATGCTAAGTCTGTTGCCTCTGTATGCATTGTTTTGCTATTCTGTCTGCACTGCACTCAATGCATGCTCTTTATATTATACTCATTGTAAACACATCACCCGACTGGCTGCATTTTTTTTGTAATTGTGCTTCTCCTCTTTCCCTTCCTCCGGGTTGCACCCAGAAATGAGCCTTGATTCAGCATTCCTCTCCCAGTTACCAATTTTAAATAAATAAATAAGTAAATAATATATATATATATATATATATATAAATGAATCCAATAGGTAATAGAAGGATTCAAAATGAGCAACTCCAAAACATCTTATCAGTGGAAGCAATGCTCCTCCTGTATGCTTAGCCTAATGCAATTGCTGATCCACTGGTTAGAATGATCAGTAGTGTAGGGACAATATCATTTGTCATTTTCTGCAGCTTTAAGTTCTGTAGAAGGTGACATATTTGAGAGGAGCATTGCTTCCACTGTCAACATTATTATTATTTTTTTTTCCCAGTAGTTTTTGCCACCTGGACGTGATGGGGGCAGGATCTTCTTCCCCACTCAACTCTGCCTCTACCTGCGCAACTGCCATGGCCATCCCCAAGACCCCCCACAGATTACCCCCCATGGTGGGGCCAGGAAGGAGGAAGCCTCCCTCCCTGAAGCACAATCCAAATCTGGGAGGGAGGGGTGATTACAGTGCACAGGCAGAGCAGGGTTGGGGATCTCTTAGAGCCTCCATCCACCATTTTACTTTTTCTGTGCCCATTCCAGCATGCAGGGCATTGTGTGCACACATGTGGGCAAGTGCACGCCACGTTGGCTGGGTTCTTGTCTCCCAAACTTGTATCACCCTCCCAGCCCCCACTAGAGGGGTGAAGAACAAGTGGGTCAACATGCCATCCCTCCCCACGAGAGGAGAGCAGTCCTCCAGACACTGCATCCTCTCTCGCCCCCACTGATCCCTGGCAGCCCTCGCTTGTTCCTGAACCTGGGTCACCAGTGTGGTGCGCAAGGTGTAACATTCCAGTGCCTCAACCCTCAGCACCACCAGACCCACTGGCAACATGTTTTGCAGACGTTCATTGTGAATGTTCCATTATCTATTGAAGGGTTACTGACTTTGTTGCACTGCAGCCACATGGGTGACCTTAAGTGGTAGCAAAGTGAAAGACATAACAGGGACTTGTGACTGGCACATCTCTTTTTGTGCACCTGCACTGAGTCCCCATGCAAACTGACATCCTTTAGGCTGGAGGAAAATTGGAAAATGGCCCTAGGATGGTAATGATAAACCCTGGAACATTAAGGCCCCAGCATAACCAACATCGACACCTTCTAGTACTACATGACACTTGGAGAAAATCCCCACCATCTTGTCCCCACCCAGTGATGGAAACAAAGCTCAACTGAGGATGGCGCTAGCATGGTAGGAGTATCAGGATGTTGGATGGATCTTGGGTGCTCCTGAGGAAAGCAGGTGCTGGAGTTTGGAAGGGAGCATAAACAGAAAGTTACAAAAAATTGTTTTATCTGATAATCATACAGAGATGCAATATGGTTTACAGATGCAGGGGAAGTACCAAGTAAGTAGTTATGTGCAACCATTTTGCAGGCTGACAGTATGCAGCATTATGCATTATCAAAATAGTAAGATGTTGTACAGGTTTAGAGGTTTGGTTTGCTCAAAGTCAATTACTCCTACATAACTTGTGCCAGGGATCCTGGAGGTGTCTAATTTATATCAAAGGGGCACCAGTTCATTAATCATTTGCACCCCCTGCAGTATCCAGCAGGGCAAATGGGAACTTGAGTGATTCCTGGAAGAACTCTTCCCAGACCTCCTGTAAGGCAGGTAGAATTTGAAAGTGTTCTCTACAGTAACATTTATTTAATAAATTAACACAATTGTATGGCAATATTTTAGTTTTGGTCTCACGCTGCCATATAGCATCTAGTCCTCTGCCAACACAGACTTTGGACTAGAAGCCTAACATTTATGTCTGGCAAAATTAATGAATTCCACTTTCATGGATTTTGTTAAGAAATTCTGCGAGTTTCACAAAATGATGTGGCATTTTACAGGTTTTTGAAAAAATTATTTATTTGGTCACAATTTATTACTCAGATGTTCATTCAACTACAGACCTACAAAATGTTATGTTTACTTGTAAGGAGTCCTAAGGGGATGCCAAATATCATGATATTTTGATGAGTAGTTTTGAACATATAGGGGCTCAAAGTCTAGCAATTAAAAATATTTATCTGTTTACCAACTGGCCACCTTTTGTGCCAGATACCTGACAGTTAGCATGCTTAACCTTCATGGTAGGATCTTAAAAAATACTACATGTGGAGTGAATTGGTTAAGTAAATTTAAGTTACAGGGGTTTAACATTTCACATTTTATTTATTTGTGCATTTTTGTTAAAGTTTTCCAAATATTTTGGATGTTTGTAGCTCCATTGCTATTGCAGGTATACAGTACACTGAAATTTGGCATGCATATTCAGTGTCAATGGATCTTGAAATCTAGTAGAGCTGGAAACATTTACTTTAGTTTAGCATTTAATTTAATGTTGAAATTCCATAGATTACTAATTGTCAAAATGTGCTCAAACTGGCATGGAAGCGAAAAAATTAAAAAAAAAAGCCAAAAGAATTCCACTTGCAGAATTTAAATTTCTGAAAGCATTTATCATCGCTGAATCCATTAAGCTGCTCTGAGTTGTTTGCATTAGTGTTGTTTCTTTCTTGGTAACTATTCCCCCATCCTGCTTTTTGTTCTGAGCTTGACAAGATGGACTCAGTGGAACTGCTTGTCACACTCAATTTAGTGAACACATCTGCAACAAATTCCCTCTTATACTTAACACTAGGGATGGGAGAAGTAAGCAAAATTCACTTTGTGGAATAATCCACTAAATTCTGGACATTTCGTGGAGTGAAATGTAAAATTTCATCTGGCGGAGTGGTGAAATTTTGCCCATCATAACGGCAAAATCTTACCTTCCGCAGTGAAATTTTGCCTTCATGGTGAAATTCTGAATATGAGGAAATTCTCCAGAAATTTTGTCAAGAAGGTGAAATTTCACCCATAGAAGGTGGAATTTCACCACGGAAGGTGACATTTCACCTGGGCAAAATTCCTACTTAGGCGGAAAACTTGCAAATTGCTCTGCCAGGCAAATTTGGCCACTTTACCAGCACTTCACTGGCAGAATTTAAATTCGCTGCATCCCTACTTAACACCTGTGAAGGCTCCCATTATTTCTTTAGTAGGTATACTAACATCTCGCTATAGTGAACCCCTAACTATAGTAAATAAATCAGTTGAATCCAGAGTTGTACATCAGGTTCTCAGGCTAGTTAACTTTGCTGAGTGAGATTCTCATATGAACTGCTTTCAAGTGAGAATTGTGCTTCTGTGCTTCCTTGCTCCAGCTGGTGATCTACTGTTCTTTTGCTACCCAGCTCTTCTGCCCTTCCCTTGGTGAACCCATGTATCTAACTGCTGGTACTGGTCATCCTACACTAACTGCCCCATCTATTAATTTATACCATCCTGACTGCTGTTCCATTGAAATGATCATAACCCCTCCCTTTTTGCAGAACTGCAGCCCATCATGGCTTGGCTATGGATCATGTCCTTTTGACTTGTTCTGCAGGCAGACAAATTGCCTTACCTGCATTAACATTAGGGTTCTTCATTGCTCCTCCAACACTCCTGTACAAGAGTACCCAAAATCACATTCCATCATAAAGAGATATCTGGGCACATCTGTCACAAGGACCTCAGTTGCACCTAGTTGTAATGCTTGTGGTTCTTTGTGTCACCATTTTGAAATGTTAAAAATATGCATTATACACAAGTAAGGAGATGACTTCATGAATTACAGTTGGAGCCACAGTGTAGCCAATGAAAACAGAGCAAATAGAGGTGGCCCTCTTTAACATGATAGCTACTCGAAACTTGATGCATATGTATATGAGGTAGAGGGCATTAGATGTACAAAATACATTGCAATTTAGAGAAGAACTATTAACCTTAGAGATACCTGAAATTTAGGTTTTGGTAAAAATGTCACAAAGTTAGTGGAAACTTTGTAAAATTTCACTGAACCAAAATCATAACTTTGCCTGAATTCCACCAGTAGAAGTTAAATTTGCCCATCCCTATCAGTCACACAGCCCCCCTCCCCAACACACACACACACACACACACACACACACACACACACCCCATGATTATCCCTTCCTTCTTTGTGAATCTCTGTTTTTACAGAAGGAGGAAGCCTTGGTCAGTGAATGTAACCCACTAATTCCAATAAATGCCAGTAAGGTGTATAATCGCATAAATATATATTTTTTTTCAACTTTGGTGCATATCTCAGGCATTTTTGGGAATTTTGGCACCAAATGTTCAACACAGGGTTATTGGGACCCCTCCTCATGAATTCAGCCACTGTAATTGTGTTATTCAGTCCCAAAAGGTGATTTTGTGGTCACTGCACAGAATCACCTTTCAGGACAGATTAAAGAAATGACAGTGCCAGTGTTCATGAGGTGCACTCTCAAAAAGCCTATATTGCAAATTTGGTGAAAAAAATCCAAAAAATTACTGTTTTACAAGTGTGTATTGTGCAGTTTCCACGCACTCTGGTAACTTCGGGAATTTGCAATATTTTCACTCCAGATTTTCAACATTGACATTTTTTCACACCTGCTTATGAACAGTACAGCTGTCATTTTTCACACCCTGACCAAAATGTTTTTTTCACACTTCTGGCACAGAATAGTGTGGTTGCTGTGGGAAATCAGTGTTTGGGACATATTAAGAAAATTACAGTGACACTGTTCATGAGCAAAGGTCCTAAGATGTTGAAATTTTGGTGATGAAAAGTCCATAAAATGACTGTCTTATGAGCATGCATTACATGCAAACCTGTCTCTAATCTACCCTTTGTGGGTAAGGTTATTGAGAAGGTGGTTGCATTGCAGCTTGATGACCATCTTATAACCCACAATGTCTTGGATGCTCTCCAGTCGGGGTTTAGTAAGAGACATAGCACCAAGACCACCCATGTTCAGGTGTTAAATGATCTCCTAATAGCGAGATATTGAAAGGCTCATACTATTTTAGCCCTTCTTGATCTCTCAGCGGCATTTGACACTGCGGACCATAGTTTGCTTCTGGAACACCTGTAATATTTCTATGGATTATCTGCCACAGTTTTGAGTTGGTTTCGATCTTTCCTCATAGGCAGGTCACAAAGGGTGGTTACTGGAATTTATTCTTCTGATGCCCTCCCCTTGTCCTGTGGGGTGCCGCAGGGCTCCATATTGGCACCCATGTTGTTTTCAGTGTACATGCTGCCATTGGGAGATATCATTAGGAAGTACAGTTTGGGTTTTCACTGTTATGCAGATGATACCCAACTGTATATGTCCTTTGTGCCTAGACAGGATGATGCAGTCTCTGTGCTAAACAACTGTCTAACTGAGATCAAACATTGGATGAGCACTAGCTGGCTGAGGTTGAATCCAGACAAGACTTGATGTGTTGGTTGTGGACCCGGGTCATCCAGTGCGGGTCTTGGGAATAGACATCCTTTCGGGTTTATGGCTTGATTGTGTCCAGCTCATGACCTCAGACCAGGTGTGTAACCTGGCTGTTATTTTTGATAGCGGTTTGTCTCTGAATCTCAGGTCTCTGCTGTCATTAAATCTTCCTTTTACCATCTAAAGAAAATCGCCTGGGTGAACCACCTGGTTCATCCATCTGACCTTCCTATATTGGTCCATGCCTTCATAACCACCTGCCTTGATTACTGCAATGCCCTCTACCTAGGGCTTCCTGGGGTTGATATCCGCCATTTGCAACTGATGCAGAATGCAGTGGACAGACTTCTGACTGGTACATCTAGGACCAGTCATATTATGTATGTGCTGCATGAACTGCACTGGTTGCCGGTACAGTGATGGATCACCTTTAAGGTCAGTTTGCTGACCTATAAAGCCCTACACGAACAGGGACCCCGATATCTGCAAGTGCTCCTTACTCCCTACTGCCCCCGCTGTTCACTCTGATCCACTGATGAGGGATTGCTAGAGATTTTCAGGGTTCATTTGAAAACATCTGGGGCACATGCTTTTTCTTATGCAGCTCCCACCCTGTGGAATTCTCTACCTCGTTGGTTAAGAGAATATCCTACCATCACAAGTTTTAAAGCTGATTTTAAGACTTATTTGTTTTATCAAGCTTTTTCAGTATGATTTTTATTTATATTACTTGTTTTATATTGTAGTTTATTGTAAAGCACCTTAATAATCTGAAAGGTGCTTAAAAAATAAAATTTACCTTACCTTACCTTTGCACATTTTCCATGCATGCTCATAACTTCGCGAATTTGTAATATTTTCACTCCAGATTTTCAACACTCCTTATGAACAGTACAACTGTCATTTTTCACATCCTGGCCAAAATGTGTTTTCACGCTTCCGGCGTAGAATAGCGCAGTCACTTTGGGAAGTCAGTGTTCGGGACAGGTTAAAAAAAGTCACAGTGACACTGCTCATGAGCAGAGGTACTAAAATGCCTATTTTGAAAATTTAGTGACAAAAGTCCTTGCAATGACTGTGTTACAAACGTATGTTGCGTAGTTTCCATGCACCCTTGTAATGTTGCTTATTAGTAATTTTTTCACTCCAGATTTTCAACATTGGCATTTTTTCACACTTCCTTATGAACAGTACAGCTGTCATTTTTCATATCCTGCCTGAAATATGCATTTATGCATCTGGTGCAGAATAGCGTGTTCGCTGTGGGAAGTCCATGTTTGGGACAGATTAGGAAAATCATAGTGACACGGTTCATGAGCAGAGGTCAGAAAATGCCTATGTTGAAAATTTGGTGAAAAGATTCCTCTAAATGACTGTTACACACATGTGTTGCGCAGTTTCCACGTAAGCCTGGAACTTCAAGTATTTTTTATATTTTTACTACAAATTTTCAACATTGCAATCTCTTCACACCTCCCTATGAATGGTACAGCTGTCATTCTTCACATCCTGCCTGATCTGTGTTTTCATTCATCTGGCGCAGAATGGCATGGTTGCTGTGGGAACTCAAAGTTCAGGACATATTAACAAAATCACATTGCCACTGTTCAGGAGAAGAGGTCCCAAATGCTTTCATGAGGTGAAGCGTCACAAAAAGGCCATGTTGAAAATTTGTAGTGAAAATACTAACAAACACCTGGGGCGTTAGGTTTTCTAACCATAACATCCCACCCTGTACAGACTGACAGGCATCAGGGGTGTGCCTTTGGATTGCTGACTGTAATGCTCATGCCATTCCACCCCCACCTCACCACCCTGCAGCCAGTGACAGGCTTCAAGGTGTGCCTTGGGCTCTTCGGCCCCAGAGTTCACCCCATTCTCCTATACTGCACCCATTTCAGCGTTTGTCCTTATGGAATGGGGTGACTGTAAAGTCGAACACCCCTAGGCATACCTCAACATGTGTCAGTGTCTGCAGAACATGGTGAAGTGAAATGGCATGAACATTATGGGCAATGACCCAAACGCATACCCCAATGCCTGTCCGTCTCTGCAGGGTGGAGGTGGTGTTGGCATGAAGTTCAATACTTCACTGCCATTCCTACTCTGCATCTCTCTAACTCCTGCATTTCCAATGTTAATACCAGAAAGCAATCATTCAGCATTGAGAAATCCTTGTTAAAATAGTCATCAAGTCCTTTATCATGATGAAAAAAGGAAAGCACATTAACACTATACAAAAGAAAAGCGTTTGCTCCCTTACCTTAAGAAGTCTCACTACTGTTTTTTTTTAACTCTTTTTTAGCTCCTATCACCGGCCTCATGGGACTCCCATTGGATGCAACCCAGGCCTCTGGCTGTCTTCCACCCTGCCTGAGACCTTCTCATGTCAGTCCTCTCCTCCAGAGCACCCTTCTACACTCCCACCCCACTGACCCCCTGGCTTCATTACCCCCCAAGATGGGGCCACCCTCTCCTTTACCAGGTGCTCTTTTTCAGAATGCAGACAGCAGGCAGAGCAAGGAGGAGAAGGAAATTGAGAGACCGACTGAGCAGGGTCTGGCAGTGGGTGTGGGAGCCAAAGGCTGAGCCCGTCATCATCTTCCCAGTTGCTGGGGCTTTACTTGTTCCTTGTAAACCCTCTGGAGATGTGGACATGCAATGACATCCAGTGCACAGCAGGCACACTCCCACACCAGTCCACAAGATGGCCACCGATGCTTCTAATCCCCATTTTGAGTGTCTCACTGGTTGTGGCACACCCAGTCTCCACTGGGGTCTGCTAGCACCATGGAGTCCACAGCCCACCCTCCCCAGGAGAGGAGAGCAGTCCTATGGATGCTCAGTCCTCTCCTCCCTGTCCGACCCCTGGCAGCCCAAGTTCACTCCTGAATCTGGGTCACCAGTGTGGTGTGAGGTAAGGCAGATGCCTCAGCCCTCACTGCCACTGGGCCAGCACTCACTACTGCTTTATAGATTGATAAATCACAATTGCCATTTCCTAGTTTCCTAAACTATAAACTTGAATTGTCTATAAGTCATGCTGTCATATGTCCTTGCCTATCTACAGTTCCCTGGGACCCTCATGAAAATGAGATGTTTCAGCTTGGTCTGTCCCAGAAAGCAGAAGTTATTATCTAGTTTATAGTTATTAGACAAAAAAGGATTACTTTTCTTGGCTACAATGCAACTTGCTTTTAACTTGGTGCAATACACCCACTTTTATATTAAACATTGAAAATCTACTATAGTACTTTGTACACCTTCAATGTTAAGATTTATCTTTAATACATCATACAAGAACTGATAATGAAACATACAATTAAAAATTTCCAAGTGACAATATGGAAGCTAATGGTACAATCATATTCTTTTTGAGGTTCAATTTCACCCAGCTGTATCAAACTACAAAGTCATCAGAGAAGGCTATCCCTTTGTGGATCATTCTGAATAGCTGCTGAATTGAGTCTAAAGCCTTCTTGGATAGTTTCCATCAGTCTCCTAATCTCTGTAAGCAGTTTGGAAAAGCTGATTACAAGTAACCTGTCATTCTTCCTGAATTCTGCTATTGAGACTTTATCACATAAAGTAATTATACTACAGAACCTGTGATGACCTACTGCCAAATCTAACAGTGGTACAGCACTGCAGATTTGTTTTACTTATTGCATGAATTAATGTTCATATTGTAGATCTACCAATGTATACTATTTACATGCCATCATTTTTTCTAAGCCTTTCAACCCACACCTGACTAGCCACTGTTCCTTAATCCCCCTACACATACAGTACAATAAGGCAGTAGGTGAACTACTGTTTTCCCTGTCACTCCAGGAGACTTAGTACAAGTAACCATGGTGAGCTATTGAATAAGAAACAAAAGAAGAACCAAAAATTTTCACTTTCTTATTTTTTCTGAATTCAGTGAACAAATGGACTAGACAATGCATTCCAAATCCAGTGATAAATAGGGAAGTGTCAAGGCTCTGGATTTAGCCTACAGACTAATGGCCAAAGCACCAGTGTATCTGGGGCTGTAGGACTTTCCATTTACATTTACTAAAATGCATTTATGATGGAAATGAATTCAGATGAAAATTATAGTTCACTTGTAAATTGCAACCAGTCTCTGATTCTTTAAGCTAGGCACTTTAGCTCTGTGGGATATCACTTGTATTCCACTTACTGTACTAGAACAGTTTTCATTACTCACAAGTTCCTTTGACATTCATAAGTCATAAAGTGTTTTTCATTAAATAAATATGAAATTACATTGGATGCCAGATACATGACGCCGGCACAACAACCCCAACCGTGATGTCCGCTACAATGCCTGGAACCCATCGACACCCCGACCATGACGTGACCCCAAACTGACAGGCAACATCACAACACACAATGCAGAGGGGCTGTGCCCCCACACCCCTCCTACTATTTATATCTAACTCCACATCACACAGACAGTGGAGTTAGATATTTACCCCCCATTGCCCTAAAGTGCCTTGAAGCAAAACCCTCGTCGCTGCTGATTTAGGTACGGTGGGGATTTCGCTGGGGGGAGGGTGGTTCGCTGTGCAGATGTTGCTGTAGTGGCGGCATACCTTGGAGGCCAATAGATGGATAGATGGATTTAACCGTTTGCTACTATACAGTAGGCATGACACTGTGGTAAGACATTTGCATATATTATTATTGCAAAAACTCCTTATTTCAGCAATCAGATTTTCACAAATAAAAATTGTAATGGTAAGTCATGATGTTCATGAGAAAGCCATGGATTTCTGATCGTCTGGAAAACTCCTGGATCCCATGAATTTACCATGAAATGCATCCAAACTGCATTTTAAATGTTTTTTGCTGGTATTACAGTTATTGGTGTGCAAAACTACGTCTTGTGCGGTTTAAAAAAATACTTTTCTAAGATTCTTGATTCTCAAACAATATACTGTTTGTTAATAAAATGTCAATATCCCCTAACATAACTTGCAGTTTATTTCCTATTTATTTAAATTATGTTTTAGCAACACAAGCAATTTGCTGTTTGCCATTACCAGCTCTATGAATGTTTTCAGTTCTTCTTAAAAATGTCTTAGGGTAGCTGGCCCAGTGGCACCAAGGGTCGAGGTGCTGTATTCCACATCTCACACCACGCCAGCTACCTGAGTTTGGGAGTGAATGCAGGCCACCATGAGTCAGCTGGAGGGGAAGGTGAGGAGTCAGATCAAGCAGTTGCAAGGCAGCTCTCATCTCCAGGGAGGGATGCAGGGTTTCCCCAGATGTTGGCTGCCACCCAATGGAGGCTAGATGGCAGTGCCATGCCAATAGGTGAACCTGGCATTAGGTCAGGAGGGAGGAAGGGGCTGTTACTGGAGCCGTGATGCACATGCATGCCTCCATGGACTGGTAGGTGCTGGAAGGGCTAAGGGCACTGAGGGTGGGCAAGGCACTGGGACCAGATGGCATTCACCCTAGGACACTCAGGGAGCTAGCAGAGATCCTTGCAGGAGCACTGGCAGACCTGTTCAATACATCACTGGATACAGGATGCATGCCACAGGACTGGAGGATGGCCCACGTGGTACCCATTCATAAAAGTGGCCTGAAGGATGATCCAGGCAACTACAGACTGGTGAGCCCGACTTTGATTGTGGGTAATCTCATGGAGTCAATCCTAAAAGAGAGTCTGGTGACCTATTTGGAAGACAATGATCTCCAAGACGGTCATCAACATGGTTTTGTCTCAGGCAGATCCTGTCAAACAAACCTAGCTGAGTACTATGACTGGGTTACCAGGGAACTGGACAGGGGCCATGCAGTGGAGGTCCTGTATTTGGACTTCAGCAAGGCCTTTGACTTGGTGCTGCATGGGTGGCTGGGGGAAAAATTGGAATACATAGGGGTGGGAACAAAAATGGTCAATTGGATCACCAACTGGCTGAGGGGTAGGCAGCAAAGGGTGATGGTCGGGGGAAAACTCTCATCACCAAGGGATGTTATGAGTGGGGTGTCCCAGGGATCAGTTTTGGGACTGGTGCTGTTTGGGATATTCATAGCCGATATCTCAAATGGGATTCAGAGTAGGATCAGTCTGTTCACATGTGATACTAAAATTGGACCTGTGGTAGATGACATAGAGGGAGGGAGGGGGCTGCAGGAGGACCTGAACAAACTACAGGAGTGGTCAGAGAGATGGCAGATGTGCTTCAATGCCAAGAAGTGCAAGGTCCTGCACTTCAGAGCAATGAACCAGCAGAGGAAATATCAGTTGGGAGGGGCACAATTGGAAAGCACCATGGAGGAAAAGGATCTAGGAGTACTAATAACAGGGAGTATGAACCACTCAGCTCAGTGCAGGAAGGTGATTGCAAAGGTAAAAGAGATGCTGGGGGTGCATTATGAGGGGAATCTCCTCCAGGGATAGGGAGGTGATCCTTCCACTGTAAAGGTCACTGGTCAGAGCGCACCTGTAATACTGCGTGCAGTACTGGCGTTCATTCCTGAAGAAGGACATCAGATTGCTGGAAGGGGTGCAGTGTAGGGCAACAAAGATGATCCAGGGACTGGAGGGAAAATCCTATGAGGAGAGGCTGGGAGAGCTGAACATGTATTCCCTTAGAGGAGAAGAGGGATAGAGGGATATGATTGAAACCTTTAAATACTTAAAGGGAATAAACAAGACTAATACAGAAGGGATTCTTCAGATCAGAAAGGGGAGGGACACAAGAGGGCACCGACTGAGATTGGAGGAGGGGATTCAGGAGGGAACTTCAGAGACACTTTTTCACAGAAAGGATGGTAGACAAGTGGAATACTCTGCCCGAGGAAGTGATATAGTATAGGATGGTGGAGGGATTTAAGAGGGGTTGGGACAGAATGGGAGGGTTGTTAAGAGGGGCAGAGGGGAGGGTGGGGCAGCTGCACATTTGAGCAGACTCAGTAGACTGCAAGTCCTGTTTCTGCTGGCATTTCATATGTTCATATGTTCATATGCATAACCATGATCTGAGGTCCCAGTTATTGGGAGAAAACCAGAAATACCATTCCCTCATTGCCAGTAAGGTATAAGGGTAATGGAGGAGCAAAAGCTTTCTGGAAAAAAAAGTTCATGGACCTATGATTCCTAAATAAGAATGAAGAACAAAGAATTGCATTTCTCATAACACCAAATCACACCAAAATTAATTTGGTTTCTACCTTTCTACAATGTTGGATCAGAAAACAGTGTTCAAATGTTTACACCTTATATGCTGTGCAGTGAGGTTTTATTATTTTTTTCTACTTTTCTTTCTACTGTGGTGCCAAACACACCTTCTTCTCATCCACGTGCTTGGAGCCCACGACCTCTGCAGCTTGTTATCCCCCAGCACCAATAGCCTGATCTTTTGTATCTGCAGTGACTTACTCCTCCATGTGGGGCTGGTTGGTAACTGGTTACTAACCAGAATAATAGAGTTTGATGGTGATGGTGGCAGCGGTACGTATGTAACAACTGGCCAAGGAAAAGAACAGTGATCTCATCCATCTGTACTCTGTGTGATTTTTTTCTGTTGCTAATCTTGAACCCTTACCATCTGAGTAAGGTCAGTCACATTATTTTTTACTCACAACAATTCAAATCTGACTACTGCTTTGAATATTTCCATGCTTCACAAGTATGGCATTGATGTTGGACTGGATATAGTAACACAATGTTTCCAACATGAGAGACATGGAGAGTCAAAGGCATGTGTGGCAACTGGGCTACATAGTCCTGCCCACATGACAATCTCTAGCTAAGCCACCAGAGGATTACTACATGCTCATAGTAGCAATTTGCTTTCTCCAGTCATGTGTTATCCTACCCATACATCTCACCTGTGTCTAACAGCTCAAGTGGCAGTCCCAGACTTGGGGTACAAACCTCAACCTCCAGAATGGTAAGTGAACTTGATGTTACAAAACCAGCTGGCCAATCCACAAATGCAAATTTAATAAGATATATAAGAGTAAACTCTTTTCTGTTCTAAATCTATTTTATATGAACAGCGTCAAATAATGGTATTTTAATAATCTTCTTCAAAAAGGAAACCAGGTTTTACAATGAGATATTCTTATTCCTCTTCTTTCTGTATTTAAGAAAAAGGAACTTAAAATTTAAAATAAAAAACAAACATGGTTAATGCAGTTATTTGTGTGGTACAATGTATAAATGCACAAAATGCTAGTACAATATATGTTCAGAATGAATGAAGCTGGTTTACAGTATCCATTTTATATCTCAGTGCTTGTGCCTTTAGTGATCCTACTGTGATAAGGCCTAAGATAAAAATGTCTCATTATGATTATTGACAGTTTACCATTTATTGAGCAAAAACAGATTGATTCTGTTCCATTTGGGACATGCTATGCCCTGTTTGCACACCAGGTAGGATGAATAGCAATTAATGTTTTACGTCAGAGTAATTAAAAAGGCATTATAAATAGAGAATGAAGCTTTCTTGTGTGCACTAAATTTATTAGGTAATGGGATGTCACTAAAATGATGGAAACCTTATTCATAGTATTTGGCTGATATACATACTAACATACTAACATACTATTTGCCAGCAGATTAGGCCTTACGGTCTATCGAGTCTGCTTGAACCTAGATCCTTAGTTGGATGCCGAGACCCTCCCATCCCTTGATCTCCAGAAACCCCTATCATCCATCCCCACCCCCCCGGGACAGGCCATCATCTGATACATCCACTTTCTGTGTCTGTCCCACCCTCTCTTGAAGCCCTCCACTGTGGATCTCTGAACCAGCTCACCAGGCAGTGCATTCCAAGGGTCCACCACCCTCTCGGTGAAAACCTCCTCTCTTTCCCTCACCTTCCACCTTCCAACTTCAAACCATGCCCTCTGGTGATACCTCCTGCTTTAGTCTAAAGATCCCTCCATGTTTACCTCCTATTTATTCCCTTGAGGTACTTGAAGACCTCAATCATGTCCCCTGTCTCCTCTCCTCCAATGAAAACAGGCAGAGCTCCTCAAGTCTGTCCTCATAAGTCAAATCCCTAGCCCTCGTATCATCTTTGTTGCCCTCCTCTGTACCCTCTCCAGGAGCTGTATGTCCCTCTTCAAGTGTGGTCTCCAGTACTGTACACAGTACTCAAGTGTGGTCTAACCAGTCCATTGTACAGTGGCAGAATCACTTCTTGCTCCTAGGTGATCCCCTCACGATGCATCCCAACATCCTGTTTGCCTTGCTAGCTGCTCTCCTGCACTGTTCAGAGTTATTCATACATGTATCCACCATGACCCCTAGGTCTTTTTCCCCATTGAGGCCTCCAGCGCTCCCTCCCAGGGTGTACCTGTGTTTAGGGTTTCCCGACCAAGATGCAATACCTTGCACTTGGTGATATTGAAATTTAATTTCCGTGTGAGCCTAGCTCCAGGGTGTCCAGGTCCTTGCAGGGCCACCTCCTCTTCTCCCTCAACTACTGCTCCCATCTTGAGTCATCAGCGAAGAGACTCATTTCACACCCTATACCCTCCCTGATGTCTGATATGTATGCATTAAACAGGATCGGACCCAGGACCGAGCCCTGTGGTACCCCACTACCAACCTCTCTAGGGTTCGAGAGCTCCCCACAGACCACTACTCTCTGAGTGCATCCAGCTAGCCAGTTTTCAATCCATCTGACCATCAAAGGGCCTACTCCTATCCCCATCAGTTTCTCCACCAGACCATTGTGGGGGACAGAGTCAAACGCCTTGCTGAAGTCCAA
Organism: Neoceratodus forsteri; assembly: GCA_016271365.2. Taxonomy (NCBI): domain Eukaryota; kingdom Metazoa; phylum Chordata; order Ceratodontiformes; family Ceratodontidae; genus Neoceratodus; species Neoceratodus forsteri. The sequence goes on along the minus strand of CM028136.1, from coordinate 355,769,203 downwards.
GAATAATACATCCACAGGCTTACCCCTGTCCAGTTCTGATGTTACCCATTCATAGAACTCCACAAGGTTGGTTTGACATGATCTACCTGGCACAAACCCATGTTGCCGACTGTCCAGACCTCCCACCTCCTCCAAGTACACCCCCAACCATTCCTTTAGTATACTCTCCATTAATTTTCCCACCACCGAGGTCAAACTGATGGGTCTATAGTTACCTGGTACTTCCCTCAACCCCTCTTTATGGATTGGTACCACATGTGCCTCTCGTCAATCCCTAGGTACCCTCCCTGTCTCAAGTGACCTGCTGAAAAGCTCCGCCAGGGGTGCAGCCAGTATGTCCACCAATTCCCATAGTACTCTCGGATGAATGCCATCCGGCCCAGGAGATTTGTTTTCTTTAGGGCCTTGAGGGCTAACCACACCCTTTTGGTGGAGATAGCATCATCCGTCCCCTCCCCCTTACTGGTCTTTTTATCCTTATCCAGATGTGACACCCCTTGGGTACCTTTCCCTTCCTCTTGCTCCATTTCTGTTGCTCCCCTGATCCCACTCCCTTCCGCTTCTATCCCCTTCATGCCTTGCTTTGTAGATATCCCATCCCCCTTCCTAGTGAACACAGAGGCAAAGTACTCGTTAAATACCTTTGCCTGGTCCCTCGCCTCTTCCACCCACCCTCCTTCTGATCTCAATCTGCTGAGATGGCCCTTAGTTTTTCTCTGCTCCCCAATGTACCGGAAGAACCCCTTTTCCCCTCCATGTATCCCCTGTGCCAGCCACTGCTCTTTACTGGACTTTGCTCCCCTCACCATACGGGTGACTTTTCTAGATGCAAGCTGGTACATTTCCTTATCCCTATCCCCTCTTGTTGTTACTGTACTATACTGTACTTACTTTTGACAAAAGAGAGAACTTGGTAAATTATGTGCTGGAATCCTCGTAAATTATATGTTGAAACCTGTTCTTGTGGTTAGTCCTTACCTAGATTTTGTGTGATCATGTGATGAGGTACTCAAACACTATGTATTAGCATATTAGCATTCAACTTTAGTAGTTCTGTATATGCTGTGGTATTGAAAGAGCTATATAGTATATAATCTGCTATTATGCTGTATCCTATAGCTTGTATAAAATGGAAATTATATACAGACACTGAATATAACTGTATTCTTTTGTGAGCTGAAATATGCTTTTACTCTATGCTCTGTAACTCATTGTTTTAACTCTGCGTGGTGTACTGTACTACCCAGGGCCTCTTTGAAAATGAGCTTGCTCAACTGAGTCTTTTCCTGATTAAATAAATAAATTAAATGAACTTATAAACCATTTCCAGGTCCCTCACATTTGAATGAAAAGTCAATTAACAAAATAAGTTTAGTGCAATGCAACAAAGTGAAACAAAATATTCTTAGATTTAAATTTAACAAATTGTGAGTTTTGCAGATTAGTATTTTAAAAGAACTGTATATACTTCAGCACTAAATTCATCTTGTCATTAAGAACTCTGAGCAAGATAAAGAGCTCAGTCCATACTAGTGAGAGAAGAGAAACAAGTAAATAACTATTCTTGCCGAGGTTCAATATTTTACTGATTTTAATTTATTTGCCTTTATTGCAGGATGGAAGAATACTGTGCAGGCCATTGGATTTTAAGATGTGTATTCAAATAAAATCCCATTCAGAATACCAGTGAAAAGAAGCCTATAAAATATCAATCAATAAACTGATTTAGCTTTGTGTGGCTAACACATCAACTGACAGGTATGTCTACCTGCTTCTATTTTTTGTTTTAAAGTGCACTATTGCTTTCTTGCTCAATCAGTTGAAAGTGTGATGGGAAGCAAACAAAATGATTTATTGATTTTATAAACAAGAAGATATTCCACCTCAGTGAGTTATTTGGCTTGTGATGTCCCATTGCTGCTGGAAACTCAGTGGTTATTGATCACATGTACTCTTGTGCTGGTGCCTTCAATCGTTCACTGTACATGAGTAGTCTAAGTAGCTAGTCAGTATAGTTACATATTAGTTTAATTCTAAAATAAGCTTTTTAGACTAATTTGAAGCTTGCCATAAGGTAGCCAATATCTACCGAGTAGTTGAAAGAGTGCCTAGTTTTTGACATTCTCTTAAAGGAGTAGATAATGTGGTTCCTGGAGGCAAATAATTTACAGTATAGAAGGCATGACTTTGCTAAATGGAGGTCCTACCAGATAAACCTCATTGATTTCTTCAATGCTGTGATGCAGACAGTGTACAAAGGTTAGATTGTTGAAATCTTATACTGATATTTCAGCAAGGTCTTCCATCCACTTAGTGACTTGTAGAAGGCTAGTGAAGAATTAGGAGATCTGGAACTAGTGGCGGGACTGACAAGGTGGATTGAATACTGGCTAGGGGAAGGAACTAATGGGTAGTTATAAATGGATGACACTCAGGTGACATCGGCATTACTAGTGGTATACCTCAGGGCTCAGACTAAAGAGTGGTCCAACATATTTAAACTTGTTCCTCTATACAATTTTATAAAAGGGATTGCAATAGGAAATGAACAAAAAAGTCATAGAGAATCTACATGTAAATTTACCATATAAGAAAGAAACAGATTTTGAGATAAACAATAATTCTGAGGGTAAATCACAGGACTATTCCAGGACTGAAACGTTAAGCCATAATCTATCAATGGAATTAAAGGGGAAGTCTCCCATAGTTTCACACCCATATTTTCCCAACTCCTTATGTGTAACTGTTGTGTTCCTCCTCTAGTTGCCAGCAGTCCGATAGTTGTCCAAATCTAGATTATAAATAAAAATATACAGCCCCCAGCAGTTATCAATGTGTTTGTCCTCCATTTTACCATCAATGCTGCTGGAGGATGATGTCATCAGAGCAACAGATAATGGTGCTGCACTGAATGCTGTTCCACCAGTAAACAGAACCCACAATGTTTGGTCCCCCTCTTGAGTAATGGGAGAACTCTATAAGTGTTGTGCACATCCTGAAGTGCAGGTCTAATAGGGACTAGGACCATATGAGTGTGATTCAGCACTGATTTGACAAGTATATACAGTATGCCTATAAGGAAGTCCCTGCATGTGTTGTGTTAATGTTTCTGTTAGCAAAAACAGTTTACCCAATAAATGACTCTGGGTACAACAAGAGTCTTAAGTGGTATTATATAGCTGTTGTATTATGTTCTGTGTGTGTTAGCAGTCTCTTTTTTGGTTGACACCAGCAGTGAGACACAATCTTGCACAAATGCTCCTTTCCCTTTGTAACTAGGCAGTCAGTGATTGGATGGCTGATGTAAGGCAATAAAGAGTTCAGCTATAAGGAATAGGTTACCAGGACAACATCAGCTGCAACATATGGAAGAAAAGTAATCTAGTGGTTAAAGCACAGGCACAAGAACTGGGAAACTCTGGTTCAAATCCTACTAAAGTCCCTTACTCTCTAACCCTTAACAAGTTCCCCTAACCTCCTTGGGAACTGTGATGGCTCCTCATGTCCATGACTTTAACAGTGCCCCCATTCCCATTATAAATCATTAGCAGTGATGTAAGAGCTACAGCACTTCACTTTGAAGGTACTGAAAACAAGCTGTGGCAGCCCCCCCGCTTTGTAATGCCAGCATTTGAAGTAGGATGTCCCTTACAAATCAGATGCTACACTTCAGCTGTTGTAGGTAAAGAAACTAGTCAGTCTTAGTGTTTGTAGTACTCTGTATTTGCTTAGCTCATTCATCCCATGTCATATGCATTCTTTATCTTGGTATTTCCAGTCAGAACCGAGATGTAAGGAGCACTTGAAATGTAAAACAATACACTTTATAAAGTAAGTGATCTAGCTCTCCACTTTCAGGCTGCTGAAAGGGGAGTGTATAATTTGTGCAAAGGAGGAATTCAGTCTTGTGTGATCCTTTGGGAAACTGCTCAAGCCTACCTTGTAAATGAATCCTTTCAAGGGTGTTCACCTGGTTCACTACAGAATAACTGATTGACTGCTCGATTGATTGGTTGGTTGATTGGTAAATTAACTGATTCAGTCTACTGCTTTCCAGAACATGTTACAACTGTCTCACAGAGAGAAATGAGCAGTACACAGGAACAGCTTTTGTTTCCTGTGAATGAAATACTATTAGATGTATTATTTGCTCTACACATGCAGTATTAAGGCTACAAGTACCACTCCATGTTTGAGCTGCATGACAGAACTGTCTTAAGCCATTGCAAACTTAAACTAAAATCAGGATAGACAGCATTGATACCCTTATGTTTTGTTCTGGACTGTTGCTTCAGTGACATCAAGGAATGGGAGGGGCTATATTACAAGTGACTCATTTGCATGTAAATGGAGGATTGCTTGACATTTTACTACCTTGTGTCAGAGCCTCAAACTCTAGATATGTGTTGCAACAGAAGAAATGGCTGATCTCTTATTGACATATGTACAGTACTTGATGTAATGTATAATAAATACATCAGATATATTCAAAACATAAATATACAGGAGTCTTCTCCTTTAACATTGTTGCTGTTTCCCAGGGTAACGAATGACTGCATATGTGAGGAGTTAAAAATTGGCAAACATGACATTGTGGAGCAAAGGTGAAAGAAAGAAGCAAAGAAAGGAAAGTTGTAAAGCAAAGAATAAGGCCCTGAAATCAAAAAGAGAACAGTTCAAAGGAAAATAGAAGAATGAAACCATAAAAGTAAAAATAGGAAACTAGAAACAGGAGGAGAAAGACTTAAGCCTACAGTACTGTAACAGTTACTGAATACAACCTCTGTTGATACAGATAAGAGAATTATTCAAAAGATAAGAAAGAGGGTGAAAAAGACTAAAGTCAAGAGAAAGATCAGAAATATTGATCAACCCAAATATAGAGGAAGGAAAGGTAAAATGGATAAACAAAAAATATATAAGCATACACACAAGAGTATGGAGGAAAGGGTAAACTTGATACATTAGAAGATACCATAAGAGATCAGGGGAAAAAAGAAGAAATGAAACATATATATATATATATATATATTTATTTATATTTATTTATTTATTTATTACATTTTGGTGACCGGGTAGGCCCACTGAGCCCCGAAGGTCCCTTTTTCAGGGGCGACCCGGGATAACAATACAAGTTATAAGAATGAACAAGGACATAGGGAACATTTGAGGCATTGTGAGTTACATCATGAGGTGGTTACAGTAAAGAAAAATAGTGGATACAGGCATGGTTACAGGCATCATAAAAGAAAAGCAGTGGATACAGGCATGGCTTACAAGCACAGTAAAAGAAAAGCAGTAGATGCAGGCATGGGTACAGGCATGGTTATCATCATGACATGTAAGCAATTGGTAGTACTTTGCATATAGTTTATTCAGGGGTTACACGTGGCCTCTGGAAAGCAGTTTGTATAAGGCAGGTAGTAGGAAGGTTAAGCTAGGAGACAGGAGTTGGAGAGGAGGGGAGTACCTTAGGAGCTTTAAGTGCCATGACAGTGGCATGCACTTGAGGTGAGCAGATGGGACTTAAGCCTGGTGCGGAAGTTCATGAGTGAGGAGGAGGCCTGAACCTGGGGAGGGAGTTTGTTCCATTGGCAGGCTGCTTGGGAGGAAAAGGATCTTCCGCCAGCGTTTGTCCTTATCCTACATACATACACACATAAACAGAGAGAGAGAGAGAGAAAATTTTATGCATTTTATGAGAAAAACAATGGGCACAGATTTTGCCCCATCACTTTTTGATGTAGGCTTGCTACCTAATGAAACCGAGGATGTTTTAAATGAAAACATCAAACATTGGGGTTTGCCTATATTTGGAAATGATCAGACCATGGCATACAATGTAAGTGTTGTTAGAACAATCCCTGTCAAAGAATGGGTCCTAGTAATTGCAAACAAACATTTAGTATTAATAACTGTAAAGTTTAATAAAGCAAAAGTACCTGTACAACAAGTGGGCATCCATTGCAAGAGTATTTCAACTCTCGTACAGATGTTCCCAGAATGGTATCAAAAAGACATGGGACCAGAAGGAAAACTATTATATCAAATCATTTTCTATCTTTGGATTAGAGCACTTTGTTAATAAAACTAATAACAACTTGAGAGTGAAAGTTGGCAAAATACTAGAACCCATCCTTGAAATAACAGGGTTAAGACAACATATAAAGTAGGCAATAAGATGGGAAGAAAAAGGCCAAATAATCTGGATACGGGATGAAAAGATTTATTCTCAATTTTTACAGAAAACCAGTGTTCTAGATCATATAGGGATTTATACATATGAAGATGACAGACACTCTAGAAATAGTGAGGACATATGAAAAAACCCTGAATGGTTGACAAGGCTTGAAACTGTTAATAAGTTTGTAGTACTGGACACATCTGTTGATTCTTGACCTGCATCGAAACAGCTAAGTAACCGAGACAAAGTGGCTAGAAACAAGACCCCGAATGTGCTGTCATGGAGTATTTCTGGTTTTAAAAACAAATTGGCTGAGGAAGATGATGCAAAATATATTAAGAGTTTTGACATGGTTTGTCTGCAAGAAACATGAATAAAGGATGAAACAAACATCAATGGTTTCAAATCATACATGAAACAGATAAAGCGTAATAAGAAATATGGAAGACATGTAGGGGGTTTACTGATATGCAAAATTAAGTAAAAATTATACTACATCAGAAATAGAAATAAATAGTGACTGTATATTGGGGGATCCAAATAAAGGATAAGGACAAGGAAACTGTACTTTTAAATATCGACATAACTCCCTCGAATTCCTCTAAAGCAAGAGTAAACATATTAGAGCAAATAGAAGAATAGTGGACAAGGGAATTAATGTAAACCCCTTGGTTAGAATTATTGTATTAGGGGATTTTAATGCAAGAGTAGGTAACCTACAGACCAGCACAAAGGATATTTCAGATGTTATTGCCATCCACAATAATGAAGGTTTAAAAGATAACAGAAAAACATGAATTTTAAGTATAATGAGCTAGGGAAAAGGTGTGTGACATTTTTAGGATTAGAAACTTTGTACTGGTCAATGGGAGAACCACTCTAGACTGCATGGGAAGTTATACCTTCATGAATACCAGAGGAACTTCAGTAATAGACATGATTTGGATTAGTCTAAATATGATATTAGTCTGCATGAACATGAAAGTTGATACTAGGGGGGAAGTGGACATTTTCTGCTGGAACTGCAAGAGTTTTTAGGAGAAAATCAAAACATAGTTCAGACTAAAGGTATGGATATAGTACCTAATATTACACAAACTATAAATGAAATATGCTGGGATGAAATAATACATTTTTCAAGAATCAATGGATGAAAGAAGAATCATACAAGAAATGAGGAATTATACAGAGTCTGATGATAAACAGGATTACATAATAAATATGAAAAGATAGTACAACAACGTAAAGGACTAGTATCTAAAGAAATAAACATTTATAATAAGAAACAAGGGACACCATGGTTCAACAAGGAATGTGCTTTAGCCAAGTGAAAATTGAACAATCAACTTCAGTGAACCAAAAACCAAATAAATGTTAATAAAAGAAAGGAATTGAATAGGTTTAGAAAATTATTCAATAAAAGAGTAAAACTACAAAAAAAAACATAGAAAGACAATATGGAAAAAATTAGAAAAAACAGTGTACAAAAGGGATAACAGAACATTCTGGATAATTGCAGCAAAGGGCTTAGGAGAAAATAGAGGCAATGTTGATGCTTATATTAAACCAACAAAATGGATACAATATTTTAAAACTATTTTTTATAGTATAAATAGGACAGCCCCTCAAGACTTGCCTATAAATGATTGGACATTGCTGGAAACTCAAATAGATGAAGACATATATAAATCTATTAAATACTTTCTAAGACATAAAGCACTGGGCGCTAATGGCATACCAATAGATGCCATTATTAGTCATCTGGATTTATGGATACCCATTTTATATAGGTTACATTACCTTTGGAAACAGGTAAAACACCACAATCTTGGGGACAAAACAATAATTGTACCCATATTTAAGAAAGGAGAAAGGCAATATCCTGCTTGTTATAGACCTATAAGCTCAGTAGATAGCTCACAAAAAATCTTTACAAGGATTTTATAGACATATAAGCTCACTAGATAGCTCACAAAAAATCTTTACAAGGATTTTAAACTATAAGATTTTAGAATAAATCTAAAGGTCACATCTAATAAATGAAGGCCAAGCCAGATTTATGATTAATCATTTGACAGTACACCAACGTTTAATACTAAGCCACTAAATTTACAAATACAGTTATTAAAAAACAAAAATAGCACTGTGTATATATACAATTGAGAGTAGCCTTTTATAGTATAGATAGGAATTTACTATGGAAATCCCTAGATGAGATAGCAATTGGAAAACCTATTCGAAATGTATTAATGACACTACAAATAAAATCAAATAAAAATAAGGTGTAATATTAGAGGGGAAAAAACAGATGAATTTAGAGAGAATAAAGGTGTGAGATAAGGATGTGTATTATCTCCAATTTTATCTGATTTATTTCTAAATCAAATGATGACCAGATTTTATAGGCCAGATTACCATATGCCAAAAATCAGTGAATACAGCTGCCTGTATCTGACTTTTCCCTATGATGTGGTGTTAATTTTGACTAGTTTCCTGGGCATTAAGCAACTAGTGGAGGCGTTTCAAAAAGAATGCAATGAAGCATTATTACAAGTAAATTATGATAAAACTAAAACAATGGTATTTGGTAATAAAGACAGGAAAAGATATACCATTAAAAATTAGCAACCAATCATTAGAACAGGTAAAGGATTTTAAATAATTGGGTATTAACATGAATGAAAATTTTACATGGAATAAACATATAAAGGAAATAGAAATAAAAACCAAAAAGGTTCTTCCAGCAATTTCAAGTTTCTGATATAGATATGGAGGAAGGTCAATTAAAGGCTTGCTCAAAGTCATTAATGCTAAAATTAGGTCACAAATTATATATGGAGCTGAAGTTTGGGGTGACAAAACTAATAGCAACATAGAACATGTTATCAATGCTTTCTATAGAAGATTAATGGGACTCCCTACAGGGGCCCCAACAGCACTAATTAAAGCTGAATTGGGACAGGTCCCTCTTGAATGTTTAATACAAGAAAGAAAGATCTTATACTGGTTCAAAATATACAAATTGCAAGAGCATCAACTTCCAAGAAGATGCCCTGAAGAGGCTATTAATTATCAAGAAAGCAAATTACTTTCCCGATAATTAAAGTGGTATACAATTGAATCATGCCTTATGGTCAATTGCAAAATATTTCAGATGTATACAGAATATCACCTGAGGAATTTCATAGCTCCATTAAGAATAAAGTAAGAGACATTTTGCATCAAAAAGATCTGGAGAGATGTGCAGAATACAAAATAAGCTATTGGTTAGCTTGAAATAAACAGGCTTTTGGTTTAGAAAAATATTTTAACACTTAGCAAAACTCCATTCAGAAGAAACTTATTTATAAAATATAGATTTGAGTATCATAAAAGTGAAAGATTTAATTATATTATCCTCAGGCCAGTTCTTCTTTCACTGTTTATTAATGATCTCCACTTAGTATTCACACATGCCAATATTCACATGTACGTGGATGACACCGTACTTTTTCTTTCTGGCCCAACCATCCAAGCCGTCCAATCCCCCTTCAAAGTGATATCTCAGTGGTCACAGCCTGGTTCCATGCCAACTGCCTAAAACTGAATATAAAAAAAAATCTTGACATGGCCTTTGGATCCAAACAAAACCTCGCCAGGCTTCCCACCCTCTCTGTCTTCTTCTCTGCAGCCAACACCCTTCTAGACAACGTCCCTAATTACAAGTACCTAGGGGTCTGGCTTGATCCATCCCTCTACTTCTCCTCCCACTTCAGTGCACTTTACTCCAAGCTGCGCCATAAGCTTGGGCTTCTATACCACCATAAAGTCAGTCTCTTCCTCCCTGTAAGATGTGATCTCATAGTTAAATGGATCCTCACAGCTTTTGAGTACGGGGACATAGTTTACAGTGCTGCTTCAGCCACCTCCCTTGCCAGGTTTGATGTCCTGTTTCAAGCCTTCTGCAGGTTCACCTCCAACCCCTCTTCATTAACTTACCACTGTGACCTATACTCCTCTCTTTCCCTCCAATCCCTCACTCAGAGAAGTTTCTCGCACTGTTCCACCTTCATCACTAAATACTGGTATGGGACCCTTCCCCCATACCTCACCCCCCTTCTAAATCTTGTTAAGCCCTCACCCTACAATTTGCAGTTGAACTGGGCCCACACTTTCTCCCTCCCATGTGTAGGCACATCAGCTGGCAAACTTTCCTTCTCCTATAGACTTCCTTCCCTGTAGAATAGTGTTCCCCTCCAAACCCATCTTTCACCCTCCTTCCCTGCCCTTAAGAGTCTTCTCAAACCAGTCCCTACTACTTCCTGTATTTGCTTTTCCTCCTAGTATTCATTCCCCTCAGTTTCTTTGTTCTACTCAGCTCATAGTATATAACCATGTATATATTGTTTTGTACAGTATTTATTAGACATTCCTCATTGTATAAAGTATTTTTTTATTGTGTATTCAATCTGTATTTTGTAACAGCTTTACTGTCACTGCTGTATCTTGTTCCTCTGTATCCCCTTCCCTGGGTCTACCTGGAAATGAGCTTCTGCTCATGTTGCCTTTCCTGCTTACCAACTTTTAAATAAATAAATATTATACATTAATCTAAATCACCCTCCAAAGGAATATATAAAGGCAACCGGGACATGGATGATACAGTGCATTTACTAATTATATGGCCATTGTATAATAAATATAAATCAAGAATATTGGGGTGTACTTTGAAACAGATGGAAAGTAATCCATTAGAATAAGCTGCTAATTTATTAATTTCTAATTCAACCAAAGTACTAGAGAATGTCATTTCCTTTGTCATGGTGGTTGATACACAGAAACTGAATAATGGGCCCTATTCTTCATGTTGTAGAGTGGCTACATACCACATATCTGGGGTGCATAGTCTCTCCACATCCACTGAATCCCCTGTACCCCATTCTCCACAGAGGCATGGGGCTGTTCTGCACAGCATCCCCCAGACAGCTGGTGTGGGAGGTTCAGGGGGTGGTGCATGGGCTGTGGCTGCACTTCATGCCATTCAAGTAGGTGTGGAGTGCAGTGTGCTGGGAGCGGTCAGCAACACCAGCATGACCCAGATGCCTGTACATGCCCCCCTGGGGATGCTACCACTGGCCATGGTGGAGATGTAGGGGCACAGAGAACCCCCCAACATGTTGCCCAATCCTCAGGTACCACATGGGGGGTTGGGGACATGGCTGACTGGGCATCCAACCACCCCAATACTGAGGCTGCATCATGGCTGCCTGTCTACCATGGTGCCCATGGGTGCAAGGGATCTGGTGGTGGATGGGGTCTGGGCATTCCATTGAATGCCTGTGTGTGTCTGAGGAAGAACCCCGATGTACCTACATGCCAGGGTGAGGGGATGGAGGGCCACGCGGTGGCTGTTGGACGTGAATACTGCTACCACACATCATTCCTTGGGTGCAGGGCTTTGTGGGTGGGATATGCACCTCATGCACTTTATTCCCACCCATTGGAGAATCCTCCCATTGGGCCCTATTCTCCATGGTGTGGAGTGATTACACGCTGCTTACCAGTGGAGCATAGACACTCTGTGGCTGCTATGCCCCCTGCACCCAATGCACCAAAGAGGTACAGGGCTGTTACACACCAGTTCCCCATGCCTGTCAGCAATCTCCATGCGGGAGTGGTCCAGGGGTTGTGGTGCAGCGGGCACGCCCATGTTATGTACTATTCTCCTAAGTGTGGAGTGCCGGGCAAGGGGGTGCATAGGCTACACATTTCCAAGGCAGTCGTAGCTGGTACGTGCCCTCCATATGCCACCGTCATGCAGCAGCAGTGATGTAGGGGCACAGAGAGCCCACAGCATGCTGCCCAGCCCTCAGGTACCTCATAGAGGCCCGGGGTGGCCAACTGGCCACCTGCCAGCTCTGGTGCTGCACCATGGCTGCCTGAATGCTGTGGCACCCCATGGGTGCAAGTCATCTGGTGGCAGACTGGGTTCAGGCATCCCATTGGATGTCCACCCATGTCTCTGGAAGGGCCCCCTTGCACTGGTGCACCAGGAGTGCAGGGCTGCACTGTGGCCAGTAGCTAGGAATACAGCCACTGCACATTGTTCTGCGGGTGTAGGGCTACACAGATGAAATGCAGGGTTCTGGCACATTATTCCCACCCCTTGGAGAATCCACCTATTAAGGATAGACAGCAATATAGTGTATAAAATATCTTGGCAAAGGATACTAGTTTTAAGTAAGCTATTATAACAGCCATTTTAGATATAATGGAAGATTGTAATAGAGAAAGAGTGCTATAAAAAATGTATTTTCCAAATTTAGAAACTGCACAATAACCTAGAGAGATTTATATAGTGTATACAGGAAACCACATAAGATTATTTTAAATATGTTTTTAGCAGGCAAATATATTTCAATGTATTATGTATGTATTTTGTGAAAATGTCTATTTTTATGGCTTTGGGTGGAGCCTACAGCCGTTTTGTGATTTGAAGCCTGAAAACAGCCAATCGTAGCATGCTTCAATTGGACTTTTGGAAGTATCCTTCTGAAAGTCCAACAGTGCTGGGAGCACTCCACCATAGTCGACCACTATGGAGTAACAGCTGCACTATTTCTGCTGTTACTTCTGCAATCCAGTACAAGAACTGCGCATGTGCACCTTGTGTGAATGCGCAGTTCCACTGGTGCCACCATCTTGGGAAAGGCAGAATGCCATTCACCACAACTATGCATGCATGAATGCCATGCATGTGCAGTTGTGTTGGTGCTGCCATCTTGTGGATGGCACTCCTCCTGCTCCCTCCCACTACTGCTGTCCTCCCAGCTCCCACCATTCCATCCCAACCCTGGCAGCAAATTAAACCCTCCTGCTCCCTCCCACTGCTGCTGTCCTCCCCGCACCCTCCATTCCCATGCAGACATCGGGGTGCCCAATCCCTTGTGTCAGTATCATATATCCCCACAACTCATGTGGCATACTTGGATCCCACCCCAATGTGTCCAAATTTATGGGTTTTATTCGCTCCCTCCCACTGCTGCTGTCCTCCCCACTCCCTCCATTCCCCATCCCTGTGCCAACATTGGGGTGCCCATTCCCCATGTTGGCATCATGTACCCACCCCAACTCATATGGCACACTGGGAGCCCACCCCAGTGTGCCCAAATTTATGTTTTTTTTTTCTTGTAAATAATGAAAACTGTCCCCGTCTTTTTTTTACCTGTAAAAACAAAAATGGTCCCTTGTTGTTGTCCCAGTCCCCTCACCCATCCCCACCCTCCCACTGAGCACCCACCTCTCCACACCCCCCCCTTTACTCCATATCACCTTTGGAGGTCGATGCTGTCATATTCTCTGGACCAGGACATGTCTGCACTCTTCAAAGTCAAACCGCAAACTGAAGAATCAAAGGTAAATGTGATGTAATGGCAGATAATTGGGTTTTCAACTTATGTTAATATATCAGCCACTTTTAGGAATTTTGACCCCAAATTTTCAACATGGGGTTCTTGGGAACACACTTCATGAACACTGTAACTGTCATTTCGCTACTCGGTCCTAAAAGGTGATTTCATGGTCACTGCATGGAATCACCTTTCAGGACCAATTAACAAAATGACAGTGCCACTGTTCATGAAGTGGGACCCCAAAAAAAACATGTTGCAAATTTGGTGAAAAGTTCCAAAAAATGTCTATGTTATGAGTGTGCATTGTGCAGTTTCTATGCACGCTCCTAACTTCACCAAATTTTAATATTTTCTCTCCAGATTTTCAACATTACCATTTTTGCACACCTCCTTATTAACAGTACAGCTGTCATTTTTCGCATCCTGCTCAAAATGTGTTTTTGCACCTGTGGCACAGAATGGCGCAGTCACTCTGCAAAAGCACTGTTTGGGACAAGAGAGCAAAATGACAGTGGCACTCTTCATGAGGAGGGGTACCAAAAAGGCCATGTTGAAAATCTGGTGAAACGACTCAAATAAATGGCCGAGTTACACAGTCATTCAAAATTTTCTACACACACTTGTAACTTTAATAATTTGGCAGCTTGCCACAGCTGTATCAGCTCAGGCTAGATCTTGTTATAATTGTAACAACACAACTTGTTATACAATAAACTTTGAACTGAACTATATAGTGGAAGATTGGAAATAGGGCAAGATCAGCCAGTTTACATATGATAACAAGCTTTGTGACAAAATTGTCAGTAATGATTGTGTCAAGGAGAAGAAAAAGGAATTTAATCATGCATGTTGTCAGGAACAGTTATAACACCAAGTGTTGGCTTCAGTGTGCCAAAGTCGTCCTGACACTGGAGGTGAGAGAGACTTGGAAATGATTATAGCAGGTATTGAAAATGTCATAGCTCAGGTCAGTAAGACATGTGGGATGGCAAACAAAATGATGCAATGTATAGGGAGGGGTTCTCCAGTCAGAATGAGAATGGAATTCTGCCCTGTACAGATCTCTACTGGCACGGCACCTGGAGTACAGTCCACAGTTTTGGAGACCACATTTAAAGTAGGACTGAGACAGAGTCTGTGAAGGCAACAGCGACACAGATGATTCAAAAGACAGCAGGAGAAATCTTATGGGGAACCTTGCTTTGAACTTGCTGAAGGCCAGGAAAGAGAAAGGGGACATGCTAGAAAATTTCATATTACTCAAATAAGTTAATAGTGTTAATTGTCAGCAGCTCTTCAAGCACTGAAAGGGGTTAACCACTGGGAGATGTGGGTACAACTTGATAATGTGAGGTTCTAAAAATATATGAGGAAACAGTTCTTCATGGAAAGAGTGGTAGACAAGTGGAATAAGTCATCCAAGGAGTTGGAGGACATGAAAACTGTGGAAGGCTTCAGGAGGTGGTAGCGCACATACAAGGGGCTAATTAGAACAAGGGAAAGGAGGGGACTAAAGTAGGGAAGACGAGCTGCAGCTACTTCTAGGGGGCCCAGCTGTGCATGCACAGTGTTGGGCTGGAAGGGCATTTATAGAACAAGACAGAGCAAACTACATGGACTCTGCACTTCTGGGGCCTGTTAAAGTGTTCTAAGTTTCTATGTTTTTATCTTATTGTTTCTCCAGTAATGCTTCTTCTGCTTGCAGCTTGTTTTAATTGCACTGTGTAATTGGGATAACATTTGTTGACATTTCCACGACATGAATGAATACTTCAGGTTTATTTCCTCTCAGTTGAATGACTGTAGAATCACCTTAAGAGTCTGAGATCTACAGATTTTTAAAATGTGTCAAATAATTTAGCCCCAAATTTCTTTATCTGTTTACAAGAAATTCTTTTTCATTTTTCCTGCAAAATTGTCGTACAATATACATGATGGTAAAAAAAAAGTTATCAAACTATTCAACAACTCTTATCAATATATAGGCATGTATATTCATTGCAGTGCAGTACTATACTTCTTATCTCTGATTGTTAATTTCCTTATAAACTGTAGGATTTTACAGTCTTATACTTGTTCAGATCCTATATCAGTTCTTACTGTTTATATCAATGATAGAGTGAAAGTGTAAAAAAGTAACTTTTTTACCAGACACAGTAAGTGACCATTCCCCTACTTCTGATCACTGATCTAAATCTACAAATTTTCACATCCCCCAGGTTTTACTAGGGTCCTTCCAAAGTTAAATTGTGTTTTGCTTAGTGAAATTTGTTGACTGGTGCTTTATTGACCAAATTCCTGACACTGGTCATTCATCAGACTGTTTTGAACTGAATTTAATAGAATTTGAGGTAAATGTGCCCTTGTTAGGAAACTGAGAGTTAGGCATAATACTGCGCAGTGGATTATTAAGGACTTTTTGACATTATACATTTAAAGAATACCACCCGGCATAAATTATATGATGATGGAGTAATCAAATTTTAATACAGAAAAAGAAAATGACAAATGTATCGAAATATAAAGCTCTGGTATGATGTCTGATTTTTTTAAACAAAAAAAACAAAAACAAAATTATATTGACCCTTGTAAATTCTGCCAGAGTGGGAATGAATGTTTGGAAGATGAGTTTACTTCACTCCATGCTCCATGAACAAGGTTCTTTACTAACAGAACCAATTCTTATGGCAGATTTGCTTAGCAACTTCTTTTGTACACTAGATACTGAATAAAATCACAATTTCATGGGTTATTTTGACTGCCCTGCACCAAGTACCCACTACCATCCTTTGCATCTCATCATAATTTTTTTTCAATAATCAGAAAGCATGCTAATCTCTTTTTTTGGAGGGTTTCAGATTTTTGTTTTCTTTCATAGGTGGTGGGACACCATCATTGGGGATCCCTTTTATCTGAAATGTGGATTCTCAACACAACCCATTAAAACAAGTGATGGGGAGAGTTGAGGCAGGGTGAAAACGAAAGTAAAAGATGAAGAAAAATTAAGGACATGGAATGTTTAGAAAAGGAAGCCACAATGCTTCTAATGTATTGATATTGTCATTGATTAAATGGCAAGCACACCCTGTCTTGGCTGAGTCAAACATAAGGTTCAAAAACATATATTTTTGTGGTAGCGGGCCTTTTCAATGCTGAAATTATCTTCTCAACATTTATAATAATAAACTAACCAGGTCGATAGTTTGTTTAGTCATGTCTAAAGAGTGAAATAGATGAAGCAGAATAATTCCAGGATTATATGGAAATTTTAAACCGGTAATTTGGAAAATCAAGGAGGCAAGAATGATTTGCCAGTAAGTGTGTTATTTAGGACACAAAGAAGCATATGTAGTAAAGAACCTGGTCTTGATTTTCAAAGGGTCAGGAATGACACAGTGTGCTTACATCAAAGAGACATGATGCAATGGGCTCACTGCACTGAACCTTGCATCATTCCCAATTTTCAAACAGTGCCTGGTCCCCATGGGGGCTGCCTGTACCAGCCAGGCTTGCACCGTATATGTGGCAGATGCACAGCTGCACCATGGAGGAAGGGGGCTTGAGCCACACAGTGCTGTAGTATCCCCTAAGTTGGGATTCTTAAAGCCCCACCATGTCTGCAGGTATTGCCAGTGGGTAGACCAGCCATAGCTAGTATAACAGCCCAAGTGCCACAATGTGGAACAGACCTGGCTGGGAAGGGATCCTGTGCTCCCCTGTTGTGGTGGTTTGCACATTATCTAGTGGACTACTCTGGTTGCCTGGACAGGAACAGCACCTTCCAGAGTCATCATGCTGCAGTAGCACATGCCCAGTTGCGGTATGGCCACCCTTAAGTATCCTTGTAGCTGGGCTCCCATATGAGCATCTGTGCCCATCCACTGCACAATCTGATGTCCCTCTGGCAAGGTCAATGATGTTTGCAAGATAGGTCTGCAGGAGTAGAGGCCAGGTGGCTGTTGCTACAGCCAGTGCCATGTAGACTGCACATGCCAGAAGTACAGTAGGTCACAGGCATGGCAAAGTGGCCCAAGTATCAAATTCTTCTGTCACTGACATGGATATGTCCCACTGTCTGCCACACCATGCACCCACCCACACACCCTCCTAACCCCACTGTGCCTATCTGCTAAGCCTACTGCATGTCCTGTATGTTCCCAGTCTGCTTGCCATGATGACTGTCTGTGACCAGCACCCCATCGCAGTGGGGCTCCCCCATTGTGAGCCCCATGACCTGGGAGGGAGTGGACTGTGCATGGCTGGCAGCCCTGGGTTTGGGGGCACAGGGTCTGCTATAGTGCCTGCAGCTGCCATCCATGGTGATGGCTTCCACACCACAGCATTGGTATAGGACTCATCCCATTAGATTTGTGCAAGATGCCTTGCATGTGCTGTGAGATATGACAACAAGGGCTACTGTAACCAAAGGCAGTACTGTCTTGTATTTTCTATGATTGTACAGCAGGGTCTGTGTTATGTTAGGCTCTGCAACAGCATTTATAATGTCTGCTGCATGATGGCTGCCATCATAGGATATTATTGTATTTATTTATTTATTTATTTTTTGTTGACCGGGTAAGTGCACTAGACAAATCCTGCCTATTTTCAGGCACGACCCGGGGGAGGGGGATACAGATGAATGCCAACTGACCTTGAACCAGATTAAGCTGTTAGTGGTATTTTAGTGAAATGAGGGAAATTTGGCCAGGACACAGGGGGAAATTCCCCTCCTCTTTTCGATAAGTGCCATGGGATCTTTAACATCCACCTGAACTACCACCAATCCAGGCTTATGGGACCTCGGTTTAACGTCTCATCCGAAAGATGGCACCTCAGAAGTGCAGCACCCCTCTCATGCTGCACTACAGTGTCAGTACTGGGATATTAACCCAAGTGCCACATGTGGGAACTGAACCCACAGCCCTCTGATCTCCCAGCCTCAGAGGCGAGTGTGCTACCTACTGAGCCACTTGACACTGTTTGCAACATTTTGTGTTCCAACAGACTAGGATATTGGCATTGGTGCAGATCATACAACACACTGATCCCCATTGCAAGTCATTGCTGCATTGTTCAGGATATACATATCTACCAACATGGGGGACCTTGGCTATCATACCAACCTCAGGTACCACTGTAGCAGAAAACATGCTGGAACTGTATCCTGATAGCTGCCTATTTTGGGTCAGCAGATACAACTGTTGACACATTGACATGGTCCTGGTTATGGCACTAAAAAACAGCTAGATGCTAGCTGCCATGAGTTCACCAATGAGACCAGGTACAGTAAGACACAACTACTGAAGTACTTTTGATGCAGTGTGCCATATGCTCACAACATCAACACCTTGTCATAGCACAACTGAGACACAGTAAGATTTATTTCCTTCAGGTTCATCTCTTTGGCATACTATCAGAAATGTATGCATTCTGCAAGAACTTGAGGGATAATGACTTCTCTCTTCATAAACACCATGCTTTCTTTTCTGTCTTTCAGCTCCGTCATGCCTCAGTAGTGCTTCACTAACTAGTGCCCATCCCATGGCACTGGTAGAGGATGCGGCCATGTCTTCAACATCCTCTGGAGCCATGGCTGGTGCTATCGAACCTATTGGGGTTAGCTGATGATGACCACTTGTCTGGTCTTCTGTTGGAGGACATCAGCAGATGATAATGATGGTGATGATGCCTCACAGATAGGGGGACACACAAGTGGCACCCACCATACCACTGGTTTGGTAAACACACGGGCAGCAACAGGCAGTGTGGGTGGTCCAGTGCCCACAAATTCACCTCCCCAGTGTGCCCCCTCCACCACCAGCTGATGCAGTGACTGGGATGGCTGGGAATGCAGTGCTGCTGTGGGGCCTGGGACTACCTGCACTGTCCAGCAGGGTGCTGTAGTGCTGCAATGGCCAGTAGGGGACCATGTTCAGCCTGCCCCAGGACCCGCTGTACATGCTCGTGCACAGTCCCCACCTGAACAGTGGCCTCCTGTGTGGCATTCCTGGATGAGGGATGTGGCACAGCAGGCCGGGCCCCCCCTGCCTGTCAGCACCCCCGCACCTAATGCATCACTCACAGACAGGCTTGTTGAGCACACCCATCTCCTGTGGGAAATTGTGGTGGGCCAGGGGGTGCTCAGGAAGGAGCTACATGGACTGCAGGCACAGGTGGGGCACATGGATGAGCATGGTGCCATGAGACATGTGCAGCTGCTTGGTAAGCTATGCCAACTGTGGGTGGCCACGGCCACTGCACTAGACAAGATTGCACAGGCCATTGCAGTGGGCTTTGCTTCCCTGGTGTCTTGTGGTCACAGGACTTCCTGCTGCACCCCTGCACAGTAACATGTGAACCCCAGAGCACAGCAGGTGGCCCCATTGATCCTGATGCCAACGTTATCCCAACACCCCTGGATCACATCTGGACTTTGGGACTGAAACACCCATGAACACCCAATCATGATCTCATGAGTCAACCCCTGCCAGAGTGGAATCTTCACCCTCTGTGGCTGGTAACCTGCCAGTGGCATCTGTCCAGCCAAGGCGTGGCTGCCCACATGGCCGCAGCAGCTGTACTGGCTCATGCTGAGTCCTGCTGAGTGTGGTTGTCATGTCACCTGTACCCTGCTGCAATTGCTGAGCACACACCAGACTAGCAGTGGACAGGGCCACATGCTGTGGCACATGTGCACCTGGGTGTTACACCTGACTGTGCTGTCTGTGTGTGGAAATGGTCATGTGTGGGGGCAGTGGTGTTGTGCTGTGTGGCATGAACGTGATGAGCGAAGCACTGTGTATGCCATGCATGTGTGCCAGCAGATACCCTCTGATCCATGCCAGTCTCTGCATTGACACTGTGTCCTCCCTGTCCTTGGTGGCACTGTCCTGGATGCCTGTGTATGGCTGTGTGCACTCTGCAGTTGCTGTGCAGTGTCTACCTACCTGCATGTGTGTGTCTTTCCCCACACCCCCACTCTGTGTCAGTGTGTGTGTGTGTGTGTGTGTGTGTGTGTGTGTGTGAGAGAGAGAGACTGGCTGCCCAGTTGGTTCCTCCTGGGTTATTCACCTTCAGTTTCCAAAGTGCTCCTCTAAAATGGTGTCCTATGCCACTGTGCCCTTGTGGCCAATCATGGGTCCCTCCTCTCCAGCATTGGCTGCCCACCCCAAACCTGGGATTCATCCTCATTTGTACTATTGCGCCTGTGCCTGGACAAGAATTCCATGGTCTATGGCCATGTTGTGTAGCATGCAACAGGCCAGGAATATGCCACAGGCCTTTTCAGGGCTGAATTGTAGGGCACCACTGGACCTGTCAAGGCATCAGAACTGCATTTTCAGCATGCCAAACACATGTTCGATGATGTTGTGTGTTGCAGTGTGTGCCTCATTGTAGCATTCCTCGGCCTCGCTACTCGGCCATCATATGGGTGTGAGCAACCATGGCAGGAGGGGGTATGCACTGTCACCTGGGGGAAGAGAGACGTGTGTTAGTTTCACTCAGGTGTGCACATGGCCTGACACAACTGCCATCCCCTCTTGCCTGTCTATGCTGCCACTGCCTGACCACCTGGGTGCCATTCACACCTCCCCACCTGTGCAGCCTCTATACCACCATTGTGGCACCCCACATTTATGTCCTGCTTGTAGCATGGCTGGGCACAGCTGGGCCAACCTCTCCCCAGCCCTGTGGGCCCCATCCCTGCTTGTGTGGGCACTGTGCCACTGTCCTGTCCAGCCATTGTGCTCATCCATGTCCTGGACAATGGTACGCGGTTGGGGGCATCTGTTGCTTCTCACACTGCCACATGTGCCTACTGTGCAGCACCCTTGCCCTGCTTGCTCTGTGGCCTTATACACCACTCTCTCTGTATCTGTGTGTCCCCATCTGGCAGGACCTCAGGTTTCATGGTGCAACATGGCAGTTTGCCATTGCACTGTCCCTGTAACTCTTCCCCCACCCCCCCCCCGCACTACTACCAGCTGTGTGTTGTGCCATGGAGTACGTGGTGTAAGCATGGGGTGTTGCCCAACTCACCCATTAGGTAGCCAGTGGGGATGCCCCCACCCTTGAACCAGTGGTACAAGGCCAAATGGTGCCAGACAAAGATGTCATGTGTACTCCCAGGGTGTGGCACAGACATTGCTGATGCACTTTGTGACATTGCACACCACCTGGAAATTGATGGAATGGTAGCCATTATGGTTTATGTAGGCTACACCGCCCGGGCCAGGTGGTGCCCTGATCACCACATGGGTGCAGTGAATTGCCCCAATCATGCCTGGCATGCATGCTACCATATGGAATTGCTGCATTATTTCTGTCCACTGTGTCTGTGTGCTAGGGAATTAGATGAACTCCAAAGCATGTGGCAGCAGAGTGGTGAGGAACTGTGTGCGGAGATGGGACATGGCAGACAGTGTGATCCCAGTGGTGTCACTCACTGGTATTTGGAAGGTGCCCATGGTGAGCAAGCACATTGCTGCTGTCACCTTTGTCTCCACTGACATGGCATCACTCCTGGTGGGTGCCTGCAGTTCATAATGGCACAGCTCACAGAGCTGTCTCAGAAGATCCCTGTTGAGTTGGTACCAGCCCACAATCTCTGTGTCAGTCAGCTGTTTGTATATGACATGGGCACGATACCACCTCTGTTGGGCATACTGTCTACAGTCCCTTCCACAGCCATGTTGTTGTTCTGTCCATCTCCTCACACCCTTCATTACCTCCGCCATGAGTAATGCTGCCCCATCCATTGTTTTCCTACTGTTGTTCTGCTGGCTACCTGTGGGTGACTTGCACTTAGGTCACCTCCTTTTATGCCTATCTTTGGGGGGAGCATCTTTGGAGATGTGCCACACATGCACCACCCATTTGGGATGAATATAGAGATGCACAGCATATTCATGGGAATGCCCCCTCCAGATGCACCACATACATTATAGTTGCACTGAGGTGCATCCAGATTTGCACAACACCATCTCTGCACTTTCAATATTGTGCTGCAGCACAATATTTGAGATGCACCAGCATATCTCCTTTGAAAATGTCCCCCAGTACTTTTTTTAGTAAACTCATGATAAGGAATAAGTTCCCCTTACTTACAAAGATCTCTGAACAACAGAAAGTCATGTTGTAACTAAAATTTAGGTAAATACGAAAGAGGGAGAAGGGGACTAGAAAATAAAACAGAAAGCGGAATAATCTTACTCTTACATATCAGTATGGTATTTACTTTTTGTCAGGCAGCTACCATGGATTTAGTACAAGATGAACAGGCTGAATGAGGACCACCCTTATTAACATCTAATTCTAAGGTGGATGATAATAGTTTACGTGGAAGAAATTATGCTTCCAGAAAGAGCCATGGCCAGTGTAAATACATGTTTTTTAACCAAAAGTAAACAAGATCTAGTTGTGCAGCAGTATAATACAAAAACATGTAAGGAAGTCCTAGGCCACCCAACTGTGGACAGAGAGAGAAACAACTCTTCTCATTTTAATCTTGATCTCTTCCCATCCCTTAAGAATTGCCTGAGATGTTTCTCAAAGTTTGTAAATCCCTTTCTCTCTATCTTAATGTGGTAGGTCTGGAACAGAAACAAAATATCCAGAAGAATATTCATCTTTGTAATTTGAACCCTCCCCATCAAGGTCAAAGGAAGCAAGGCCCACCAATCCAGGTCTAAAAAGCTGTTTTCCTATAGGGGGTGTAATTTAATTAAAATAACTTTGTATATCTTTGTGATTATAGACACCTAAACAATAACATTTTTCTTTAAATGGATCTATGCCAGTAGAGTATTATTTTCCTCAGGATTACGGCTCAAAAGATACCCTTGCTATTCTGGTCCACATTTCCACCAATTTATTTTGTAGTCTGAGATATTTCTAAAGATACTTATTATGTCCAGAATCTTAACTACTGAACTTTGTGGCTCCTTTATATAAAGTAGAATATCAGCTGTGTATAAGAAGATGATATGATTTATATTTGGGATCATGATACCTATAACTTCCTGGCTTTGCCTTATGACAATTGCAAGTGGTTCAAAGAAGACTGCAAACAGGAGAGGTGCTAGGAGAAAGCCTTGTCTTGTGCCCCTTAGTAGTTTTATTGAATTTGAAATCAAATGACTTGTTTTAACTTCTGCATATTTAGTATTACCATATATATTAGGTTTAGCCAAGTAAGGAATTAATCTTTCAAACCAAACTTATGTAGAACCTGTTTAAGGAATTCCCAGTTCACCCTATTGAAAGTCTTTTTGGCATGTAATGCAAGAAGGGCTGTGATATCTTCTGATGCTTATTCAATATTATTAATAGCTCATCTTATAGTCCATGAAAGCTTTCCACCACTGATGAACCCTGTTTAGGGCAGGGCAAAATGTATCTTCTGACAGTGAAATTCTAGAGAAATCCTGATTTCACTTCCACGAAATTTCACAAAATTTCCATGAAAATTTCACAATTTGTCAACATTGTGATTTCAGTTATTTCCATCTAATTTAAAAATGATTTGCCCAAATTACAACAAATTTGGAATGATTAATTAGCCATGGTCCATACAAAAGTGTTTCAAATATTTATCTTTACAGGTGACAGAGTTATAAGCCTTCAAATTTTCAGAAATTTTAAAATTACATTTTGCAATTATTTAAACTAAAAATATTTATCCAAATAGAACCATGTTGGATACAATGTCTTTACCAAGGTCCATACGTAAGTGTACTGAGGGTCAGATCTTCATCTTTAAAGGTGACAGAGTTGAAAGTTTCCAAAAATTTAGCAATTTTAAAACTATATTTTGCAATTATGTAAACTGCAGAATTTTAAGCCCCTATAACTTTAAAACTAGAGAGCAGAATATCATACATTTTGTTAGGCTGATTGACCCTAAATATTATGCATGATGGCCACCCCCATGGCCCAGCAGCAGAGTGTAGTTCTGCCATGCTGGCGGCTCAGGTTTGGAAGCGAGCCCAGGAAGTCACATCAGGAAGCAAGCCATGGCTGAGGCAGCTGCCTCTCAGCAGTGCATCTTGGTCACAGAGGGTTGGCAGTGGGTTTCATCAACACAGCAACCCCTGCAGCTAGGTCAGGGAGCTTTCTCCTCCCACAGCAGAAGCTGTGGCTGTGTGAGACTGACAGAGTCACTGCCCCCATGAGAGAAGAAGGTAGAGAAAAAGTGTCTTTGAAAATCCCAGTAGGCAACTGAATTATGGCTGGGTTTAGACTGGTAAGGGTATATCCCTCTGAACAGGGTATACTGTATGCCTGAGATAGATGAGCTGCCAGCTAGGAGAAAAAAAAAACAATATGGAAAAGGAAAAAAAATGCTGTGTATGTCAAATCTCTAATCTCTTGCTCAGTGACTGGCCAAGTAATAAGCAGCCAAGCATTCCAAAATAACCTCAGTAAGAAAAGTTGAATGCAATAAGCTTTGTGAAATTGTGGAATGTTGTGATACTTTTGACAAAGCCATGTCCATATAATTTACCCAGTCATGCACTTGAGTTGCCATTGTAGTGGAAGGTAAAGGCTGGATAAAGTGGCCATAAGGTAGAATTCATATGAGGCTCCATTGTAAAAATATAGTGATGCCAAGTGTCAGGTCACTATCTTGAGTAGCAAACCATGAAGGGTATTCACAGACATAACTGTACACTAGCCTGTTTCTTGCAATATGCCAACTAACCAGAAGAGCTCACTGACAATGACCTGAGGAAGCACATATACGGTATGTTCAGCATTGTTTCTGTACAATGCTACCTGCTACATCTTTAACAGCCCTGTACATAATAATGCATATTTTTACTACTTGAAAACAGTGGCACTAAGTGACCCCAAGCCTCAAGCCTTACAACTTGTTGCAACTTATCCCATTGTGACACAAGTATCTGGATATCTTTAGTCATGATGGAGCACAGTGCTGGGCACCACAGTGGCAGGAGTGTTAGAATGGTATTGCAGGGCCACGATGCTAGTGCAGGTAAGGTGATTCAATGGTGATAAGCACTTTGAGAATGTTAAATTCCACAAATGGAATTCCAGTGGCATTACCTATTATGCTTCCATGAATTTATGAGCATATTTTTCCAATTGATAATAACTAAACTAGCCACAATAAATGTTAACATACTAAACCACATTTATCCAGCTTAATTAGATTCCAGGACATATCTACATTGGTATGCATGCCAAATCTTGTGTGTATTCCTGCATAGCAGTGGAGCTATTAACATCCAAATATTTTGAAAATGTTCACACAATTTAACAAATATTTAAATAGTAAGATTTTGAACCTTTGTAACTTACAATTTATACAATCAATTAACCTTTTGTTTAGCAGTTTCTATGACTATTTTAATAAAGCATGCATATTATATTTTATGAATGTTAAGTATTTAAGTAATTTGGGGATAGGGCAAGCTATAAGGATGGAAGTCTGTAATTGCTTGAATTCTTTCCTATGATTTCTATGATATTTATTTATGTAGCTCCAAAGGTGGCCAAGTTGTAAACATATAAATATTTTCAGATATAGTCACAGGAATAATACATTTCAATATTTTGAACTTCTATAACTTCACCCACCCCTCATCCAAATATTATCCATTTAGGGCCCCTTCCCAACAATACTCATGCCAAATTTCGGGTCTCTAGCTATAATGCTGACCACATTATGACCAATTAAAGAATTTTGGAACGATTCATAAAATGGCACGACATTTTGCAGAATTTATTGAAAATTCCACAAAATCAGAATTTACTAATTAAACCCAGTACTAACCCCATTTGATCCCCATGTATTATTTTATGAAATAATTTATTCTAGTTCTGACTCAGTGCCTTTGTCAAGTTTTATAATCAGAGTTGAGCAATGAGCTTGGGCAGTAGGAATCATGTGCATCAGAACTTTAATCTTTTAGCTATTTAGCAAAATTGCTGCTTCAGTAAAGAAAGAAGGTAGGGTACAGCCCTGCTGCAGTTGGGTGAATAGGGCATAGAGTTTAGGGGTTATAACATCTAGAAATGTTTTTATAGAATTCATTAACAAACCAATCTGGACCAGGAGACTTATCATGATTTAGCAGACCACAGGCTGCTCATTATAAAATTGATTGTTATAGGCCCAGATAACCTCACAATACACTGGTTTTTGGATTATCTCCAGGGAAGGTCATAGCTAGTAAGATGGCAAGGCTCAATCACTGAGAAATAATATCCTATACTTGATGGGGTACCCCAGGGGACTATACTGGGGCCTCTGTTATTTTTCTCATTTATAAATGATATGCCCAATCACTGTGGTGATGCAAGCCTGACCTTGTATGCAGATGACACAGTGTTATACAGGGCCTCTCATGACATAGCCCAATTGAATCACTCCTTGAAGAATTACCTTCCTCTTCTTGAGAGTTGGTTGGTGTGCAGTAAACCTGTCCTAAATGGTAAAAAGACAAAGGCCATGTTATTTGGCCCCAAAAGCCTGGGATCAGATAGATCTAAATTTCTTTCTCTCACTCTCACTCTCACAGATGGTATTTAGGAGTCTTATTCAATCCAGAATGCACCTTTAAAGCATACATTGACCAGCTGAACAGGACCCTGAATCAGAAACTAGGTCTTCTATATCATCTCAGTTCATTCCTAACAAGGGATTTTCGACTAAAAGTTACAACTGGCACCCTACTACCTTCTTTTTTATATGGATCTCTTGTCCTATATTCAGTTAACAGCACAGAGAAGATCCAGAAACTTAGAACTCTATGTCATATGATAAGCAGGTTCGCTTCTGGGGTCCCACCCATGGAGCACCATTGTCAAGTGCTCCAAACCCTAAATTGGCCCCCTCTATAAGGCAGACTCCAATATCCAGGTCTGTGCCTGGCCTACAAACTCAGACTTGAAAATGCTCCCCTTCCCCAAGCCTGGCTGGCACAATAGTTGCCAAACAAAACAGTAGAAGACTCAGATCCTCTAGCTGGCAGCTGCTCCAAGTCCAAAACATTAGGTCCTCCCAAGGACAGCAGTCTTTCTCTGCATATATAACACACCTTTGGAAAACACTGCCAGGAAAGCTCCTGGAATGCAACTCCTTAGGAGGATTCAAGAAAGGACTCATGGCTCACATAATGGAGTTGAGAATCTGCACTTGCTACCATTAACTTTCTCCACAAAAGTCCTTCTAGTACGCTGAGTGGTAAGTGAATGCATGCCTGCATTAGTGGAATGATCATGTTAGATTTGTATCCCATAGTGGGACAACCCCAACAATTTACTGCTTTGTAATAACTGGGATTCAAACTATGGACTTGGTTGACGTATTAATCAGGCTGTACTTGAACTATGTTATTTGGCTCCCACCACCTCCCTCACTTAAATTGGTGGTTGCTTGTGAATATCTGTCAAGATTGTTTACCCTTGTTATAATATATTACTCCATTGTTCGTTGTATTAACATATATGTGCTCAACTACCTCATGTTGTAATATGATCAATTATCTTTCTTGTACTATATAAAATGTCTATGCAATATTACTTGTAATTAACTCTGGGCTGCACCTGAAAAAGGGACTATAATGGTTCCAGAAGGCCTACCTGGATACCAACATTAAATAAATAAATTTGGAAAGTCCCCATCACCTCTACTATCTCTTTTAAAAGAATATCTTTGTTGAGGAAGTTGAAGTCTTCAGAAAGAGAGGGAATACAGAAATCTCTTAGAAAAGAGTCTATCTCAACATTTTATTCTACCCTTTCCAGGATGTAATGGTTCTGAAAATATTCCATAAAAATTAAACTGATTTTCACCAGGACATGAAATACATGGATATGGCCTTGGATGTCTTAAATGTAGGTGATTCTGTTGTATGCTTCCTTACAAATACTGTAGGTTGATAAGCTAAATGATTATCAGAAATATCACTAAAAAGTAATATGTGGATCTTGCCCTTGCCATGGCCCTCTCCATTTGAACCTCTGCTGCTCTATTACACAGTTCTTGAATTCTAAGGGTTTCCAGCAGATCCTCCTCTTTTCCCAAGATTATATACATCAGTTGGGCAATGCATAGGGTTGTTTTCTAGGTCTTTCCATTTTTTTCTCTCTTTCTCTTTAAATTAGCTGTATCCAATTATGATACCTCATATATAGACTTTCAAAGAGTCCCAAACAGTACTCACTGGAATATTACCTTTTGTATAAGGATTCCAGAAATCTTCTATTTCCCTATGGAGTTTTTCTTTAAGTAACTTTTCTTTTAGAAGAAAGGATTCTAAACACCACATAAAGACTTTCTTTTCTATGCTTAACTCAAACTCTGTAAGAACGGGCATAATCTGACACTTTGATTGGGCCATCTGCAGTGTTGTTTAAGTTATGCAAAAATGATTCTAAAATCTGCATACAGTCAGTTCTTGATTATGACTTCTACATTGGAGGGAAAAAATAGTAGATCTTAAGGTCATGATACATATATAGGACTTGATCCAACAGTACTAATTCTTTCACAAAACCCTTAAAGGAGTAGTCCACCCAAAATTTGCAAATGCATATGTTGTGCTGAATGTTTTGATTTGTGTGTGAAGTCCTAGTGTGTCCTTCTCTCTGTCTGCTATTAGGAGTTTTTTCCTAAATTAGCCTGCTAGCTTTATGGTAGTTTTACAACCCCTGGGGATCTCCAGCTGAGCTGACTTTATTGCATTCCTTGTTCCCGCAATGCATCTAGTCTCATGTGTAGCAGAGACCCAAGATTCAATGCACACACATGCCAAACAAACTAAATATCTTGGAAACTTTACAAGCTGCACAAAAAATGTCCAGCAGCAAAGTTGTTCAGGACAGAAAGACCTTTATGATGAAAGTAGTCACTAAGCTGAACTTTGTATAGATTTTAAAATATAGCCATCTCTACAGTTGTGAACTGATTGTAAAGCAGTATTTTCTGCAGAATTTATGGTCTGTGCTGCATCATTGTCACATGACGCAGGATGTATTGTAGGAACAAGGAATACAATTAAGTTATCTCAGATGGAGATCCCCAGGGGCTGTAAAACTACAATAAAGCTAGCAGGCTAATTTAGAAAAAACTCCTAATAGCAGACAGAGGGAAGGACACACTAGGACTTCACACACAAATCAATAAACTCCGCACAACATATGTTTTTGCAAATTTTGGGGGGAACTGCTCCTTTAACAGAAGAGAGAGCTCTACTTTTGTATTCCTCTCCTTGTGATCTGTCAGTACTATATAGTGCTAAATTAATCCCCCATCCCCAACTGTAAACAGTGCTGGAAACTGAGACATTTTTAGAAATTAATCAACAAAGATGTTTGTATCTTCTTCATTGGAGATGCTGGAAGGTTTGATGCCTATTGGACCAGCAAGTGTCTTGTACAAAGATTGAATTATACACAAGCTTTCAAGGTGTTACAGGTCCCTTCTTCAGGTGAATAACAAAACTAAGCAACATAAGCAGTATTGATATACACGGTGAAGCAGTGTGTAAAAATAATTAAAGAGAATTACAGAAAGGGTAGAATGGCAGGAAGTGTGATGCCAAGAAGTGGTGAAAGGGACACAGAACAATAAAGCCCTCAGATAAAAGTCTGTATAAATTACAAAGTAATAAAAACAGGATGGGTCAGAGAACCTAAGGTGGGGGGTGGCAATAGACAGGAACAGGTCATGTAAAGATGTAAAGAGAGTGAACAGACAAGAACACAGATAAGAAAAGTCCTGAGATATGGGATGACTAAAACAGACAGGAAGGGAAGATGGGTAGGAAGTCATAAGAAATGAATTGAAGCTATGAAGAATTGAAGGAAACACAATACATCAAAGGCCTAGATCATCTTCATTGGGAGCATAGACATTTGTAAGAGTCAAAATGACACCCTCTTTTCTTAATTTAATAATAAATATTCTGTTTTGATCTATGTGAGTCTATTATTTGGAATTGAAAAGACATTTTAATAATTCTATCTACCCTCTTGGCTGAGGAAGAGAAAGAAAGATGTATTCCAATTCCTTTGAACAGCCTAGAGGTGTATTTTAAGTCTGCATTGGATAAATGAGTCCCCTAAAGGATAACACAATATAACCCTTTACTTTCAGCTTGTCAGACAGTTTTCCTAATTTTAGATCTGCTGTAAGCTACCTTCACATTTCATTAACTGACCTCCCTTCTGAGTAAACTTTTTAATACAGTTCTGATTACACAAACCTTCTGAGCTGCATGGAAAGAGCACCAGCTGTTCCAATTTCTTTTAGTTAGTAGTCTTTCTAATACAGTATTAGTAATTATAGGCAAAATCACTGTGCTCCCTCCTCTGTCCAAGGCCTTGGAATGTTTTCTATATGATCAATTAACTGTATTTGGGAAAGGATAATCTTTAATCAGTTGCTCATTGTGGGTTTTGCAAAAATATCAGTACAAATTTGGTTCTCCAGCTTAATGAATACCTCCAAATGGCCTTGGATGGAGGAGGCCATGCCGGGGCAGTCCCAATAGACCTAACAAAGGCTTTTGATATGGTTGGCTATGGGTTACTGGTATCTTATCTTTGCGCCCTTGGTCTCTCTGTTTGTCAGATCCCTTGGATCAGATATAGACTGCCGTATCTTGCTGATAGAACAAAAAAGGGCAAAGTTGCACAATGCATCTTCTAACTCATTACCAGTTGAAACTGGTGTTCCACAAGGGTCAGTTTTAAGCCCCTTTTTATTTAGTCTATTTATAAGTTAGCCTCCTCTGGAAAGCAGTTTCTTTAATTTAATTTTGTATGTGTAAAATACTGTTATCTGCACTAGGAGCAAATCATCTGTCACTTTCCTATATCATTTTCTAAATACAGATTGTTAACTTTTAAATTGGTTTACTAACAACAAATATGCAATTAAGATAAAAAAAATAAAATCAAAGTTGTTTTTTTTCTGGTACTAGAAATTAATCAAACCAATTACAATTTAAAAGCTTAATACCAACTTGAGATTAGATAGAACAAGGCCACATATTTCAGTACCTGGGTTTATAGTAATGATGAGCTGATGCTGAACTTATACTTAGTGAATGTACCGAAATTTGTACTTTTACTTTTGATTCAGCCCAATAAAGACTTTAGCCTGATTTGGATCACATCAACTTTCAGACAAATAAAAAAAAAAATTACACTCCTGCCTTTCCCATGTGGTCAGGCCTAGCCCTATTGCTACCCTTTCACCAGCTCAGTAAAATTCCACCTGCCTCCACCCTCCCCAGTTGTTTTTTTTAATGCTAAAAAAGAATTCTGGGCCTGGTGACACTGAGGGTTGAGTCGCTGGATGCCACACCTCACGCCACATCAGTGACCCGGGTTCAGGAGTGGTCTCGGGCCATCGGGGGTTGGCAGGGGCAGGGGAGGATTCAGCATCCATAGACTGTTCTTCTCTCCTGGGAGGGGAGAGGTAATGTAGGTCACTGTAGGAGTGACCTCTAGCAATGGCTGGAGATCCAAGACAGTGGAGACAAATATAGGGGTATAGGAGATGTGACTGACATCCTGTGGGATGGTGTGGGACCATGCTCATCTTGCACTGGACATCATTGCATGTCCAGTCTTCCATGGCAACCAAGAAAAATGGAAAATAGCTGGCACCTGGGTAGGCGAAGACCTGCTCACCACTCCCCAACCACGTTCAACGCCAGACTCACTTGGGCACTTCTCCTTCCTTCCGACCTCAGGACTGCAGCTTGGACCCTATAGATAGAACACTGGAGGAGTTGGCAGCCCTTACCTGGGGGGGCTCAGAGCTGGGAAAGGCTTGTAGCCTAGAGGAAATGGAATGGATTCAGAGAGAGACAGTGCAACGGGAGGTTTCAGGCAGAGCGAGACATTGGGAATAAGTGAACAAGAGCTGGAGAGAGACCTAAGGGACCAGTGTGAGGAGAAAGAAATAATTCAAAAAAAAAGAAGAATTCTGACTCCTTGCTCTGTGACAGGATGTGTTATCATTAAAAAAAAAAATGACTGCGGGAATGGGGAAAGTGGAAGAGGTTGGAAGTGGCTTGAATGGGTGAGGGATGTTTGAGGGTGCCTCTTGCCTCCATTGTTAGCCTGCCAGATCCCCATAACAAAGACCTGAAGTATATTTTTGGTAACATGTGAAAGTCAATCCAAAGACAGTAGGTTTGAATGGAATGCAAATTGAACTTGTCAATTATCACAATCTCTCATGCTTAGTTTACAACTCAGCAGTATACTTTCATACACCGGGCACATTGGTCATATTATTAAAACTGTTAGTCTTTGTCTGGGTATTTTTCATATAACAACAGGCATGATGTTACCAAGAAAATAAGAAACTAGTAGTTTGGATTGGTTGTTTATTTTCATGCCACTAAAAGTGCTCTGTTGAGGAGACTGGTAGCTTTATATACAGCAAATAAATCAAAGGTTGGATGTACATGTAATACAAGGGAATGGTGCTTGAGTAGGGACAGTTAACCATTTGGCCTCAATTCTCTCAATTTGTGCAGCCACTTCAGACCCATGGTGGGCCATGGACAGTTGCAGGACAGCTCCTACTCACAGCATGTGCACCTTTAGTGCACCCCATTTCATTTATGGCCTAACTACATGCCCACTTTGTGCCCATTCCCCAGCAGATGGATGACTGCACACCGAGCTGGGTCAGAGACAGGCAAGGGTAGTGTGGACATCTGCATGCTCCTTATCTCTGCAAAGGCAGCAAGTAAGGCTGTTGGAGTGGGAATTTGCTACACTACCCTAGAGTCCATCATAGTGTCTATTCACTTCTCTTTCTCCAGCCATCTTGACACTGTCAAGGGGAATACAGCCTAGTATCCACAAGCCCCTAGCCCAAGGAGCAGAGGTATGGGGCTAGGTGTGTCGCTGGCACAGGTCAGTCACATTTCTACCATTCAAGCATGTGGAAAGGGATATAGCAGCCCCTAGAGGACAGGCATGGGCTGCCATATCCCATGGACCCCCTGCCATGCAGAGTGGGGACCCACTATAGAGTGGACCAGGCATGTTATTGGATGCCTGAAAATCTAGGCTGTGGTGCCTCCGGTGCTGCACATAGCTGCTGTGTGGGTTCTTGACACTAAACGAGATGGGGGGACAGGACTATGGATGACATCTTGCATTTGGCATCATGGTAGAAGTATGCTTTCTCTGAGTGTTTCCCCGTGCTTTATAAGAACCAAGCCCTCAGTGCTACAACATTCAAAAGCAAATGCACTCTTAGAGAGTATCAGGGTAAAATCAACTAATACATCAATTCAAGTTGCCAAACAATTTATTTGGAGATCAACATCAGGGCAATCAAACTGGTGCACAATAGTGCAATTACAAGAGCAAATATCAGCAAACAGAGCTCAAAAACAGGGCAAAGACCAACTTATCCCTTTGGAGCTCCATATGACCCAGAGTTGTGATCTCTCTTTGTTGAAATTTGATCAGACATTTGTCTGGAAACTAATAAGAAAAAAATAGCTGTAATGATTTAGGAACCTGCAGATTATAAAGCTGTCAACTATGCATTCCTATATAAATGCTGCAAGCAGAAAGTCAGCCAAAAATGAAAGTAAAACTAAACAGACTGTTGCTAGCACCACAACAGGTATATTGGGACCTGATAAATAAGAAAACATATAATTAATAAAATATGGCAGAAGTGTTCATGTAAGGCTTTAATTGTATCTTGGGGTTCTGATGACAAATGTAAACCACTGCAGTTTACATATTTCTAATCAAGCCATCACAAATCCAATAGCTATACAATTAAAATGGTGACATAGAAGTGGGGATAAACATAATCGCCAGAATTTTAAGAATGGATGACAGGTACAACTTGCAATTGTAAGCCTCCCTTACAAACTCCCAGATACAACAGAAGTCCCTCACCATATTTTCAAAGGGACTGAGGCATGCACATTAATTGTTGTGATTTGTGGAAGCTTGCATCAAAAAAGACAAATCTATTACTTATTTCACACATGCAGCACCCAATATATCACAAATCACAACAACTTTTCCCAAACAGTAGACTACTTTCAGATGGTCTAAATTTTGGGTGCAGTTTGATGGGATGTGGCAAAAATGCATCGCATCTCAGAAGGATAGTTTTGAAAATCCTGCCATGTACACTGTTTACAATCCAAGATAAATTAGAAGATACTAATAGTTAAAATCAGGATTTTTCCAACTGAGCTTTAGCGCAAATAAGTATGGAAATATACCAGCACCATAATACCCTGTTGCTACAGTTTGCTTTCTGTGTATCAAAGTTAGGATTATTCGTGCTGCTTTCAGCAGCAGTATATGTTAGTCAACCAAAAATGTATTTCTGCCATCCTTAGATGTATCATCTATGTATTTTTAATTCCTCGTATATGTTTAAAACAGCTTTTATAGCTCATTATGTAACTCATTACTTCAGTCATTAAAGATGGCTGTCACTCTGTTTCCAAAAAATCCCTTCTGCTGAGATTAGTGTTTAAATGTACCTACTACATCCATGCTATAGTTGTATTAGGATGATGCTAAAACACGTCTCTGATTATGAACAGTATAGCACCATACCAAGATATTCTTTTTTTTTCCCCAAGTCAGGCATGGCACAGGAGTGGGTGCTTTTAAAAACATTAAAATACTATATCTTAGTTCAGAGATGAAAGAAAATGAAAATAAAACTAATGTTTTACAATTATTCCAATACTGAAAATAAAATGCATGGTGACAAAAAAATACTGCTCCTTAAAATCATTTGGAATTTCAAATATTGGTTATTCTGTTCTGACACTTTTGCATATGAAGCCTACAGAAGCATGGGAAGGTAAAACTTACTAGAGGGGAAAGTGAAATGTTCACAGCATGATAAAATGAATAAAACATCATTTTTAAACTACGCAGTTTTGAAATAAATAATGTGTAGCATTACCTAAATTCAGAAAAAGTAAAAAAATTATTTTCATGAATTGTTTAAACCATCATATAATTTGTACAGCAATACAAAAAGTAACATTGATACATTTTATAGATACAAAAATAGTAGCAATACTATGTACCCAATTCACAAATGTCAGAAAATGATGCAAGGTACTTGCTTCAAAAAGGATTGACATAAGGGGCACCTTGCATCAAAAATTGTGCCAACCCCATTTCTTGAATGCACACTGCATCAAGGTTGGGTGCTCTTGTGGCAGACAGATCCTGTGCCAGGGCAGTGTCAAACATGGGGTAGCACCATGGTGCATGGGGATGTGTGCTTGACATTGGATGCCATATCCCTTTATGTGGGATTCTGCAAGGTAGCTGATATCTGCAGTACCAGCCCAGTGTTAGACCAGCCACAACCTGGTCTTATGCCCCTTGCATCAAAAGGGGACCCACCCAAAGATCTGTCAGAGAACACTGGTGACAGTGGCAGCACCCCCACCATACTGGGGTACTGACAGTGGTGACACAGGCACTTCTCCAGAGTGGCACAGGTGGTCCTGGGTGACTCCTGGGGACCTGTACCCACTGTAAGCAGGGATGGCCACCTGCAGCACTGGTGGTGATGTGCTGCTGGACATGGGCTGGGGGTTGGCAGCAATACTGGCAGTGTGGCAGTACACCAAGGGAAGTGTGCCATCTGTCCTGCAATGGACACCTGCAGGGTGGGTGTCCTGCACTAGACACCATGTTGCCAGGGGGCAGGGACTTCCCCTGCTATGTGTTCAAGGTGTGCCAGTGCTTGCTGACAGTATGAGCACCAGTGGTGGCACCAGAATAGCACAGCAGACATTGGCCCTGCATAGGGGGCATCACTGCTGCAGGTGCTAGCATTGCTGCAGGACTGTCCTGCAGTCTACAGCATTCCCTTTCCATGTGCCATTTTTTTGATGCACAGGAGTCTTTGCTGCAGGCTGTGGGAGTTTGGTACCTGGACCACACCAATTTGCAAATCAGGGGCAGGGTCCCTGGCACACCACTGATTGGCACAAGCTGCTGTTTGCCACACCTTTCACCAATCCAACCAGGGCCTTAAGAATTGGGCCATATGTGTTTGTTCTTTTTTTGGCTGTCAAAATAAAAAAAAAACATGTATCAATAATATACAGGTTCAAATGGTACTGTTACATAGAGAATGGTATCAACATATAAAAACAGTATTGCCAGACATAATTCTTAATGGCTGAACTACAATCTTTCATTTAAAAAAATTAACCATTTACAGAGTTAAACCTTCCAAAAGATAATGGGCTTGATTCTCAAAGAGCCCTTAGACTGACACAAGCTGCCACCAAAGGCAGCTTGTGTCAAAGCCTTGTGTGCCAGGGACCCAGCACCCAATTCTCTATTGGGCAGGGTCCCAGTTGCAAAGTCCCATGGCTAGCAGCAACCCTGGCTGAGCATCAAACAGACAGAGCACCCTGAGGGTGTGCCACAAGCTGTGGAGTGGCAGTGCACCAACGTAGCTAGTCCCTGGTGGTTAACAGCACCCATCCTCGATCAATGATGTCCCTGAAATGAGGTATAAATAATATCTCCTGGTGGTCTAGTGGAACCCCCTTCCTGACTGCCCATATCCCAAAAATTAGGTATAAATGACATCCCCTGGGAGTCTAGTGGACTCCCCTTCCCAATCCCTGATTTCCCCATAATTGGTTATAAATAATATCCCCTGGTGGTCTAGTGGACCACTCTCCTTGATCCTCGATGTTCCCAAAATTTGTTATTAATAATATCCCCTAGTGGTCTAGTGGCCCCCCTCCCAGACCCCCAATGTCCCCAAAATTAGTTATGAATAACATCCCCTGGTAGTCTAGTGGATCCCCCCCTCCCCAATCCCCCATGTCCTTAACATAAACCTACATTCCTAATTCCCTGGTGATCTGGCACCTTCTCCCCAAGCCCTGACCTCCCCCTTATGAATTAACTTAATATCATTGGTAGTTTAGTGGACCACCACCCCAGTTGGCAGTTTTCCAAAACCCTGCTCCCCATCCCTAAACCAAGCAGCAGCTGGCACAGCCCACTGCTCTCCACCACGGCCAGCCACCAACTGAGCTCTCAATAAGCACTGTACTGTACTGAGTACACACCCGTGGATTGACACCTTACTCAAGCTGTCAATCAATGAGCACATACTGTATATAGTATGCCATTCTTGACAGATCAGTCAGTTGCCAGCTGTGGTGGTGTGAGGAGAGTTGTGCCAGTCACTGTCTCAGTTTCAGGATGGGGGAGAGCACGGTGGTGGGCAGTACCTGTCAGGGGGGAGGAAAGTCAGCTAGACCAGACCACCATGGACTGATACTTTATTATTACATTCTATGGGAAGATCAGGGCTGGGTCTGCTAGACCACCAGGGAGTGATACTTTATTATGTTATTTTACAGGCTGATGTGGGGCCACTAGACTACTAGGGACTGGTGCACAGTCACCCTGCAGATTGCGGCACACCATCCAGATGTGCCATCTATTTGGCACATGGCCATGGTTGCTGCAAGCTTCTGGACTTTGCCACTGGGACCCTACCTGATAGAGAGTTGGGTGCAGTGTCCCTGACACACCAGCAATTGGTGCAAGCTGCCATTGGTGTGGTTTGTGCTGAGTTTTGAGAATCAAGCATCACATGTGCAGCAGGGCCTAATCCACAAAAGCAGCACAGATACACATGGATTGTATCGATCTGTAGTGTCTCACTACTCAGTCAGTGGCCAGCTGTCACAACCCCTGGTCTCTAAGGAACCAGGAATGGAGTACTGTGCAGAGGTGCTGGAGTGGGTATATGAGAGGTACTGTGCTGGACCCCAAGAATCCAGTAAGATGTCTGGGCTTCCCCACTAGTTGATTTCTGCCTCCACACAGAGCAGGGCAGGTGGGATATCTCTTCCAGGCACTAGAGGTGGGCAAAAGCTGTGAATTCCACTTTCACTGAACTTTCGTGAAATTTCGCAATGTTCATGAAATTTTCCACACTTCCGCCATTGGCTAGATCAGAATCTTCTGCATGTGTTTGATGGATTTTCACCCTGTTCTATTGATTTTTATGTCTGAACTGCAGAAGAATACACATGAACTATGGAATAACAGTTCTGAGGAATTTTATTCCACAGTTTAATGTATAATTCTGCAATACATGTAATTATTCTGCAGTTCAGTGCTCAGTTCTGCAGATTTTTTTCTCCACAGTTTAATACAATAATCCACAATTTATACATTTTTTTCCACTGTTTTGAGTCAGAATTTAAATGAAGGTTGCTTTTTTGATTTCTGAACTTCCCCTGAAGTGAAAATCTGACTTTTGTGGAAATTCTGCCCACAGAACTTTTTTTTCACACATCTCTACCAGGGACTACCATATACTCATCTGAAAGAAGTAAACTGTACAAATGTCAACAGCTGGTGCCTGTATGATTCACAGCCTACTGTAGAGGCTTTGAGAGATGGAAGCTGGTGGAGGGGGACAATCATGCCCTTATGTACAACCTGTAGCTGTGCAAGGCAGAGTATGTACCCACAGTGGCCACCCTTTAGGCTGTGTAGTCTCCACACTCACCATTGAACATCCACAATATGCAGTTTGATTCATGCAGGCTCCCTCCCCATTGTCTTCCCCATCCTAACTGCTGAGAGCAGTGTCTTTTGAACCTGTATTAAACCTTTGAACACTTTTGTATTTATGGTTGCCCTCTTTCCCCATTCCTTTTCAATCTTTACCTGGAACCCTTCATCCGATCCCTCCAGAACAGCCAGGCGATCCAGGAAATCCAGGTAGGGAACTACAGGTATAAGCTGTCTGTCTATGCGGATGACTTACTGTTGCACTTGGAAAATTCCCAGACTTCTATACCAGCTGCAGCTGAGGTTATATACAGATTATCTAGGGTGGCAGGATGTAAATTAAACCTGGACAAATCCAAGGTGACGCCTCTCAGTGTGCATATACCTCAACAATGGATTGATGATTTAGGTCTCTCCTGGGAATCTAAGGTCCCCTCCTATTTAGGGATTAAGATCTCTCATTCTATTTCCACTTTCATTAAACTTAACCTCTTCCCTACCTGCCAAGCTATTGAGGCTGATCTTCAGAGATGGAAATCTCTCCTGCTCTCATTGTGGGGACAAGTGAATGTGGTAAAAAATGAACATTCTACCTAGGTTACTCTATCCAATGAATATAGTGAGACCCTACCTCTCAGACTCTGGTATTCCTATCTACAAACCTCCCTTTCAGATTTTCTCTGGAATGGTAAAGCTGTTTGAAGGGTGTATACTAAGCTGACCTATCGGAAAGAGCTTGGTGGACTGCGAGTGTCTAATTTCTTTCTCCATTACTGTGCTAAACACGGTTGTAAAGTATTTAGGTGGAGTTCTCCCATTATCGGCCCCCCAGATGATTCCTATATTTCCCTGTGGCTTTCACTGGAACAACACCTCTGCTGCTCACAGGGCATTGATATAGGCAGTCTTATTTATGCCAAACCCTTTGAACTCCCTAAATCTCTTCATGCTTCTCCGGTATGGTGGTCTCTCAGAGCTCTCCACCAGATTTACTCCCACCTCCGGCCTCATGCCACATAAGGATCTGTCCCAACCCTTATTTAGTAATATACATTTCTGAACAGTGAACTGCACTATTCCCTCAAGCTTCTGCCCATCTCTCTATAGGGCACCAATTTCATATTTGATCACAGATGGGAGGCTCAGCTCTGCAGCTGAAATTCAGGAAAGGTTCCGTATTCCCACTTATCATCCCTTTAAACATCTGTAAATGAACAGTGCAGTCCGTTTCTGGGTCCCCACCATGAAAGGACGTTACCAACCTTTGTTGAAAATGCTTGTTGACACTGCTGTTCTATCTCACCCTATATATACATTTTGTGACATTCTCCAACACCATCATCTGAATAGCACTCAGGGGATATGCTTCTATTGGAAGCATGAATTAGGTCTTAATCTGAGTGAGAGGCAGTGGCGGCAAATTTGGCCACGTCTATACGAGTACATAAAACAGGATCACATTTGTTTTCTACAATTTCACATACTGCATAACCTCTATTCCTTCCAGCAAGGTTATATAGGATGGGTAGATCCGCATCCTCATTCTGTATCAGACGCGGGAATTCAGAGGGGTCATTAAAACACATCCTCTGGGATTGTGCTCTGGTGTCTCCCTTCTGGATGGCAATCTGTGGCACTCTGGATCCAATGCTGAGTTTCAATTCTTACTTTACACCACAGATCTGCCTACTTGGTCACTTTCCCAAGGATATGCTAGATTGCCACAGATCTTTTATGTCCCTAACCTCAATGGTGGCCAAACTCATTATAGTCTGACACTGGTTAGATCAAACCAGGCCCTCTCTTAGGGAATGGCACTCAGAGGTGCTCCAGGTCCTCAAAATGGAGCAACACATTGCTCGATGGCTGAATTGCCAGGAGGTGTTCAGGAGGAAATGGGCCCCACTGCTGGCTCTTTTACCCCTTATGCGCTGTCTTTAATTGAGCCCAGATTTACATGGGGGAATGTGGCTCACCACATGTCTCTTTGGGCTGGAATAGGGTTGTTGCTGTAACTCCCATCTATCTGGTACCCATCCGGTATGCTCATTCCAGACAAGCTTCCTATTTGTTCTCAACCTTGTCTGTGCTCCGGGGTGGAGTGGGGTGGATAGGATGTAGGTAATTTTAATCGGTTAGGCCATATCACTGTTGATTGTAGTTCATGTAGTTGCAAAGCATTGTAGGTTTATTGTCACAGTTTTCCACTTTGTTGTATGTTTTTTTTGCCCTTATTTCAACTTGGGTGGAAGCTGTTGATTGAATGTATGTATTCATGTTTTAAAATGTTTAATAAAGTATATTAAATTAAAAAAAAAAGAATATTGTGTTCTAACTGCACATCAACAGTAAAAATAGTGCAAAGTAAATTAAGTATTTGCATTGATATTTTATGTAATTATTGAGATCCTAGCAACACAATAGTGTAAAATAAAAATAAGTATACAATAAGTATATGATGTATTTTTACCCTACTATCAAATACCCTTACTTTTCAGTTATAGGCGACAGACTAACTGTTACTTAATAAAGTTTTGTTCAATTAATTTCCATCTCTATAGTACAGGTAGTTCAAAGTTGAGAAGACTCTTAGTATGTCATGTCTGACCCCCCGCACCCACTTTATATGCAGGAATGAGAAAGTATGCTGCATATAGTACATGCAATAATTTATAGGGACCTCAACTAATTTATAGGGGTTCCTTTCCTCCAATACTGTCTATGGTACCCTGTGATTCCCTTGGCATGCAGGAATTGGTTCAGGATTTTCATAAAGGCCTACACTATCTTCATACCCACATTTTCTGCTGGTAGGTTGTTTCACTGCAATGTTATGCTTTGGGAGAAGAATTGCCTCTTGACATTACCCCTGAATTTATTACTTCTGAGCTTCAGCATTGTCCCCCACAGATGGGCATCCAGACTCACTAAAAGATTAAACCACTGGCATTAGGGATGAGCTCTGTATGGCAGTCAAAAAGATACAATACAAAAGAACTAAGTGGCACCGAGAGTGAGTGGGCACCTGGTGCTGTTAGGTGATGCCATTATCATCAGTTTGTGGGAGGGAACTAGAAAGCTCCCAGCTGTACAGGTTTTCATGTACAGTACCTGTAATTGTTGGAGTTTGATTACAGGTGCAAGAATACTTCTTGAGCAAAATGGCAGAAAAGCTGTTATGTGCTTGTATAGCTTTCAGTTTTAAAAATATTTATTAAGCAATAAAGCATGACCAGAGTTTAGAATAAGTCTATTAATCACCTCATGGTGGTCTACTGAGGCACTGGGTGCTGCTGAGTGCTGCATTTCCCCTAGGGGGTGTTTAGCTGACCATTAATCTATAGTATATGCTTACATGTAAGTCAGTCTGCAAACTCTGCATATAAGTCGAGGGCTATTATTTAAGTATGTGAGCTCAGATGATGGTATCTCCTCTTCTTTAGAACTGGTACATGCTTCTGGTGCCCCTGAAGTATCAGTGGTGATGAGGTCATCATATAAACGGTGGTCCTCTGTGCTCTCCATGGCATTTGAAATGCTACACGTTAGGAATGCTTTGATTACTGCCTCTGACAATATGGAGTACCGGCATCTTTTACCTACTGACACACAAGACTCAGACTCGGCTTGTTAAGGTCCCCTCCTGCCATGAACTTCTTCTCTCCTGTTATCATCCACATCCTCCAGAGTTCTCTCATTTTAGACTTGAAAGGCTTATCAAACTAATATCTAGTGGTTGCAATTATGCAGTACACCGGCCTGGAATCACTGCTTGATAAGTCATTTGTCTCTGCAAGTTTGTTTTTAATGAGCCCACCAGGTGCCCTCTGAACATATCACACATTAGGAGACTTTTTTTTATGAATTAGAACCCCCAGTCTTTTTGCCTATATTTCACTTAACCATTTGATGACTAGAGTTCCATCCATCCAACCTTTAGGGTGCAGTTCCACCAGCACGCCTGGCAGCATCCTTTCTTTTGTATAGGTCCTTCTTTTAAAAACAACCATAGGTATTAAGTTGGTTCCATCAGTAAGGCATGCCAGCATAACAGTAAAATGGGATTTTTCTGCCCCATGGGTGTGCACAGTTACAGTCTTCTCCCTTTTTACATGAACAGTTCTATTAGGAGGGAGATCAAAGCTCACGGCTCTCTCATACATATTTCCAATCTCAATTAGTGGGAAATCATGCTGTTTACATTCCTTCAATACAAAATTATGGAAGCTATCAACTTTGGCATTCACATCAGCTGGTTGTTTCTGGGCAATATGTGTTTGCTGCCTTGGGGTCAGTCCGCGCCTTCGCATAAATCTAGTACACCACCCAGCTGAAGCATTGAAAGTTCTAGTGGTCTGCAATGCTGCTTTCTTAGCCAGTGCTAATGATTGCAAGCATATAGCAGTGTGATTAATAATGTATCCTTGATGGCGATATTCAAGAACCCAAGTGCTCAGTTCTTCTTCAGTGGATGATACTGGGAATGGGTTCAGCTTCATTCTCTTCACACACTTCTCAACTGCCTGCAGCTCAGCTGTTTTTGACCGCCAGTCCCAAATAAATTTTTCATTTATGCTGTACTCTCTTTAGGTGGCTGCATTGGAATGGGACTAGGCAAACTGTATTACTCTAAGTTTAAAGTCTGCGTTGTATGTGCTACATTTCATTGTCTGTGCAGACATGTTGAAATCCTGGCAAATAGGGCAAGCAATGACTAAAATAATGGGAGCTATCTATTGTAACCAGAATAGATTAATTACTCAATTGAGAACAGATGTGGTTGCCAACAGATGGACTGACAAGGGGTCAGTTAAGTGCAAAGAGTCAGGGATAAAAACAATTGAAGCAATGCAGCCGCAGGTAGAGCTACAGAGGTGTGAGGTACTTTTCTTGGGCACGGCCAAGGAATAGATGTTTTTGCCAAGAGACAGGCTGACAAGGGGTCAATTAGGTGTGAAGAGGCAGGGATAAAATCAATTGAAGCAGTGAGGCTGCAGTTAGAGCTACAGAGATCTGAGGTACTTTTCTAAAGTATGTGTTAATTATCGAATTCACAGGCATTCATAGTAAAGTATTCTTTCTGTTTGCGACTCCCGAGGTGAACTGTAATTTTACACTAAGAAGTCAGTGACTCGCATAAGTCAGAACGATGTTTTTATCACTGAAATCTGGTCCCAAAAATCTGACTTATACACGAGTAGATACGATAACCCCGGTTATGCCTTTATGCTATTATAAAAATAGGAATAAAAAAAATTACCTTTTTTTATTTTTACAATGCTAAAGCAATTGTTTATTAAAACAATGCTTTCCTAGGGGTATGTGCACCTAATTTCAAATATATGGCTGAGAATTCATATTCAAGGGCCAAATTATTCATTATTCATGCTTCGTTGTTCAGCCACTGGAATAGTATGTGAGACTTCAAGATCTCCAGAGATATTTGTTCAATCAAAAGTCACTTTGGAAGCTCACTGAAGGAAGCCCGTGATACCAAGCACTCACAGAAGCTACAAACAAGACAGACATCTGAGTTGCTGAGTAAGAGTAATCTGCATCCATTGTTTATTAAAATTCACTAAAAATACCACCAACAGCTTAATCTGGTTCATGGTCAGTTGGCATTCATCTGTATCCCCCTCCCCCAGGTTGTGCCTGAAAATAGGCAGAATTTGTCTCGTGCACTTACCCGGTCAACAAAAACAAAATAAATAAATACAA
The DNA here is from genome assembly GCA_016271365.2 of Neoceratodus forsteri. Lineage (NCBI taxonomy): Eukaryota > Metazoa > Chordata > Ceratodontiformes > Ceratodontidae > Neoceratodus > Neoceratodus forsteri. The sequence continues at coordinate 355,724,335 of CM028136.1, read as the reverse complement.
TAAATAAAATTAGCCAAAAAACAGAAATCTTGACAGTTTTTGTTATCTTTCTAAATCCCAAGCTGAGGAGGTAATTTTTCACTTTTGTGTGATAATCTTCAGTGTTTCCCAGGAGAACTGCTAGGAGTGTTTTTTGAATCCAAAAAAGTAGCTCAGATGGAACAATGGGAGCACAAGGGCAAACTGAGAGCCAACTAAAACAAAACAGCCCTAGCTCCCCAAATGAAACCTTAACTGGTCTAATGTCCACACAAATGTAATGTGCAAAAACATTTGTTGCTAAAATAGCAGCACATACAGAGTGAAAATTACTCCTCTACATTTCAAAACAATGAAATGCTTCATAAAGACTCTTGATAAAGCACTTCACTGTTACAAAATATAGAGGAAGCATAGAGGACTCAAGCTAGTCCTCTTCCAAAAAATGCTTCCATGACTCATACCACAACCTTGTGCTCTGGCTGGCACTTGAGCTGTCAGAATTACTGCTTTACTTTCCCTTGCCCATCCCTTGAGCCCTGCTTTTGGCATTTCATGCTATTTAACAGTGGGGCATGTGGTAGTAATAATAATAATAATATAGTGAATAATGCCTAGGCGTGTGTGTGTTATGATATTTTTTTACACACCCAAGGTGAGTGATGAGCCATAAACCTCGAGAGTGAAGCTCAAGAGGTTTATGAGCTCATCACTCACCGAGGGTGTGTAAAAAAATATCGTACACACACAAGACTAGATTTTATTTTTTATAATTACTGGTGCTTTTTACTTTAGCACTGCAAGAGCAGTTAGTCACGGTCAGTTGCCGTTGCTATAGCGCCAACCAGAGCGTGAGTCCCCAACCCGAGTACTGCAGGATCAGCCAGATATTTATTTGATTGCCCTGAAGGCAGAATTAACTAATTCAATAGTTAAAAAAAATACTTTACATTTCTGTTGATTTGTTGTCAGATAGTCTGTGCGGGTGCTCCGGTACCGGAAAAATGGAGCCGTCAGGTTGATCGTGTTGTGCGTCCCACCCACAGACCAACTAACAGCCAATAAGGTGGCATGCTAGCATTGAGTGACATGAAACACCAGGAAACCGAAAGGATTTTTAAAGCAAAATGCCGTAATAACCCATTTACGGGTTATTATGGCGTTTGACAATACCTGTATCCAGGTTGATAAATAGGGTCATCAGGTAATTATAATAAAAATAATAATACACAAATGTGCACATTGACAATGGGTATCACAAGCCAGGGTGGCCTGTGTCAAAAAGGCATTTTACATGTCAATAATATAATAATGCTTAGCTGCAGTCAATTCATGGGGCAGGCCGCATATAAAAAGGCTTCTTGAACATGAGTTAACAAGTATGAGACACAGTAAATGAAGAAGCAAGATACCAGAGTAAATAAGACAAACTACAATGGTTGCTAGCCATCCTAATCTTCCACTTACCACAGAACAGTTACCACATTAAGGTTCTTCAATACAGCACCTCCTTCTCACTTCGTTATCATTCAAGATACCATATAAGTTGAAGTGTTACCTTATTGTACTTAGCACTATAAAGAAACACTTCAGTTAATGTGGTACTTTGAATAATACTGCCCTAAGGGGACATGCTATATTGCAGTACCTTAAAGCTGCAATACTAGATAAACAAGCTCGGGCAGAGTCACTATGACTATGAATGCATTAACTAGATAAGGGTGTTTCATGGGCTTAAACATAAACTTTTATTTATTTATTAAAAAAATATCAGATTTACAAATCTTTGAGTCAGAGACTCGGGCACCTCATTGAAACTAATACAAAGCACAGTTAACAAGTCAAAAAACAATGGCTTGGAGAGCAAACAGTTATAACAATCATTTACTGGAGATACATGGGGAGCAGTAGGTGAACAGATTACATAGTTTATGCACACAGGCACCACATCAAGAAGACCAAAGCAATTCAAACAATACACAATAGCTAAAGCAAATAGACATCAGGAGTCAAAGAGAAGCCCAGAGTGTTCACATGAAGACTGTTGCATACACTAACTGAATCAAAGTACAGTACATTGAGAAAGGGCCAATGTAAGCAATAAAGCATGACAGGGTGTGTGTTATCATGTAATAACGTCACTCCTGGGGTGGGTTGAAGCACAAGGTGAAGCCGAGTGCTTCCATCACCCCAGGAGTGATGTTATTGCACGATAACACACACCCTGGAGTGCCTTATTGCAATTATACAATAGCTTGTTGTTATATACAGAATAAAAAATCAATGTTAAAGGATGTTGTTGTTAGTGTGGAAAAATATTTCTTAAGAGGAAATGCAAGAAATGATCCAAATCCCAAGCTACGGTGATGTTATTGTGTAATAACATCACTGTTTCAATGGGTCAGCAGCCAATCAGCTTCTTACATGTTTCCTTGCCATTGTATAATTAAAAATAATGCCGCCATCTTTATTACAGTTACCTATATGTTTTGCTATTTATTCCATGCACTGTTATAGCAATCAACTCAACAGAACCAGGCCATCATATACATGAAGGTACTGTACCCTAACTGAAAACACTGCTGAGACAACTGTATGTTGTGACAAGGTAGAAGATAAACACAATGTTGAGACAAGTTTTTGAAGACATTTGATGTGTTTAATTTTTTTTTAGAGACTGATATACAGTTCACACACAAAATGCATATAATATAAAAGTGCATATGCCCAAATGCCAATGTAAATTCGACACATTTCATTACAAGCTGTTCTCTTGAAGGAAGATATTACTATATAAGGCCTAACAAGCATTTGTCAATGCTGAATGTTTGCTTGCTAGCATTGGCATTGGTAGTGTAGGAGCTAGAAAGCTGCACAATAGGAATGGCAGTGAAGTATTGAACTGAAGCCAACCCCACCACCACCCTGCAGAGACTGACAGGCATTGGGGTGTGCCTTTGGGTGTCAGGCATAACTGCCATGCCATTTCACCACACTCTACCCTGCAGACACTGACAAGTGTCACGGTGTGCTTTGGGGTCTTTGGCCCATATGCTCACCCCATTCTATCAGGAAACATGGTGAGATGGGTCCTGTATGGGAGAATGGGGTGAACTTTGGGACCGAAGAGTCCAAGGCACACCTCGATGCCTCTCACTTGCTGCAGGGTGTGAAATGGTATGAGCATTACAGGCGAGAATTCCAAGTCACACCCCTGATGCCTGTCAGTCTCTACAGGCTGGGGCGTTATGGTTGGAAACCCTAATGCCTCAGGCGTTCGCTGGCATTTTCACTCCAAATTTTCAACATGGGTTTTTGTGACCCCCACCTTATGAACAGTGGCAATATCAGTTTGTTAGCCAAAAGCTGATTTCGCACAGCAACTAAGCCATTTGGCACCACAGGAGCAAACATACATTTCGAACAGGATGTGAAAAATGACAGCTGTACTGTTCATGGGGAGGTACAAAAAATGGCAATGTTGAAATTCTGCAGTGAAATTATTAAAAAAAAATTGAAGTCACGAGCGTGCATAGAAAATGTGCAACGCACACCCGTAATTCAATTAGTTTGGGGATTTTTTTACAGCAAATTGTCAACACAGGGATTTTGGAACCTCCGCTCATGAACAGTGTCACTGTGATTTTCTTAATCTGTCCCAAGCAGTGATTTCCCACAGACACCACACATTTCTGCACTGGAAGTGCGAAAACACATTTCGGCCATGGTGTGAAAAATGACAGCTGTACTGTTCATAAGGAAGTGTGAAAAAATGTCAGTGGTGAAAATCTGGACTGAAAATATTAGAAATCCATGAAGTTTTGAGGGTGTGTGGAAACTGCGCAATGGTCGCTCGTAACACAGTCATTTTATGAACTTTTTTTGCCACATTTTTAACATAGACATTTTAACACCTCTGCTCATGAACAGTGTCACTGTGATTTTCTTAATCTGTCCTGAACATTGATTTCACACACCAACTGCACCATTGTGCACTACATGTGTGGAAACACATTTTGGGCGATGTGAGAAATGACAGCTGTACTGCTCATAAGGAGGTGTGGTAAAATGGCAATGTTGAAAATCTGGAGTGAACATATTGAAAATTTGCGAACTTATGAACATGCATAGGAACAGCGCAATGCATGCTGGTAAAACAGTCATTTTTTGGGAATTTTTTCATCAAATTTTCAGCATAGGGTTTTTGGGGGCCTACCTCATGAACTGTGACACTGTCATTTTGTAAATCAGTCCCAAAAGGTGGTTCCATGCAGTGACCATGGAATCACCTTTTGGGGCTGATTAATGCCATGACAGTGACAAAATTCATGAGGTGGGGTCCCAAAAACCCCATGTTGAAAATTTGGTGAAAAAATTCCCCAAAATGCCCGAGATATGCACTAAAGTTGAAAAAAAAAAACTATTTATTACATTATACAGCTTACTGGCATTTCCTCAGTTCACAGTCGGCTTTGAAGAGTGCAGACATGTTCCTGATCCACCAAAGATTGTTGTACCAGACTCTGGAGGTAAGTATGGGGTGAGGTGGGAGTGTGGGGAGGTGGATGCACAGAGGGTGAGCATGGGTGGGGGAAGGGGTCAGGACAGTCAGTGAGGAAGGTTTTTCTTTCAGGGTTTTTAGCAAACCCGATGCAGACTTGTGCCACACTGGGTGGGCTCCCAGCGTGGCAGCTTGAAAGCTGTTTGGGGGTGTGGAGCTGATGGGGATTAGGCACCCATCAGCCATAGGAACTGTTGCAATGCAGGGGTGGGCTCTCAGCATGGCACCCAGTAGTCTCTTGGGGGGGAAACAGTGGAGCCAATGGGGGATTGGGTACCCCCATCAGCCATACAGACTGCTGCCATGCAGGGGTGGGCTCCCAGCGTGGCACCTGGAACTCTGTTGGGGAGGAGCGCAGCACAGCTGACAGGGGATTGAGCACCCCCGTCGGCTATACAGTTCATGCATGGGGGGGAGCACATGAGCATGCAATATGCGTATATGCATGTGTGTGTGTGTGTGTGTGTGTGGGAGGCACGCATGAGCATGTGATATCTTATCGCTGCTCACTGAAGTGTAGCTCTCCCTTTCAACTGTACGGCACTGCATTTTCAACTGCTGTCATAGACAGCTGCAGCATTCATTGGTGAACGGTGGCCACACCTGCAAACACACTGACTGAATTGGAAGACGGGTGTCACACCTCCGAAAACTTGGATGATGGCACTATGTTTCTTGCACATGCATGCAAGCAAACATAAAAATGGGCATCAGGTGAATGTAGACTGGGGTAGGTGTGTTATTGAGGTAATTGCCTAGTTTATCTTTTATTGCTGCTCCACTGGATAAGCAATATTTGTACAAGCTGTGCCCAGTCCAGATTTTACAGCTCAGGCCTGGGTCTGGTGATGTGGGTTTTACCCATACCCCACTGCATGTGGCTTAGTGATATACTGTACAGATGGCTACAAAGTCTAACCCATTGAAACCTGAAGTTTTAGAAAATCATTATGTTTAAAATACCAAGACTCACTCCCCCCATCACAATTAATCCTCTACCAAAGTCATGCTTAAATACTGGTGCATTTACATCCATACCACTAAGCTTTTAATGCCAACATGCCACTTTTGCTGTTATGAGCTCCCCCATCCGTGAAATATCATTCTACTTATGGCAACCCCCCAACCCCAAAACTAGGTAATTTTCCAGGGAGTAGCTCTTTACACCATATCAACAACATTACTGCTAAACTCCTTATTTGTAAAAATTTTGTTGAGAAATTTTTGTTGTAATATATCCATGATTAGGAGAAATGAATTTGTAAAAGAAACCAAAATCCCCATTTATCAGTTTATTGAATCACAATAAAGCATGTTATGAACTTATCAGATTCTATGTGTAACCTACAGTAAGTCAAACAGAAATTAGACACACAAATGCCTTTGTATAGTCACAAATTGCAAGTTAAGAAGATTCAGTAGAATATAAACAGTAGCCCAGCCCAGAGCTGCCTGACTGACTGCTCTTAGGATGGTGATGTCAAATGGCTTAATGAGGTGTTGTGAGGGGCCCTGGGGAACTTTTTATGCAGAAAGTTCTGACTACTAGAAGATAATGAGTTAACCTTCTGTGGGCTCCATTAATTCCTCAAGCCAGATGAAAAATACTGCTCTAAAACTTCCTATACACACACACACACAGGCAGCGTAGTAATGAGGCATCAGCGGAGGAATCTTTTTTTTTTATTTAGTTGTTTAACCAGGTATAGCACACTAAGCTGAAAGCTTTTTTACAGGAGTGACCTGGGAGCACAAGGAGGTTAAGTGACTTGTTCAGGGTCACACAGTATGCAAGTGGAAGCTGTGGGATTCAAATCCAGGTCTGGTCTGCTGGATGTCACCAAATTTGCAGCTCAGAGCCTTAGACCACTGAGATATACTGCCTCAACTGCCTTTTTAACACACTATTATATTGTTTAGTAGCAAAGATAAAATCAGCCCTTTTCTGAACACAATACTTTATTGCTGCTCCACTGGATCAGCAATATTTGCACAAGCTGTGCCCAGTGCAGATTTTACAGCACTGGTCCTGGTCTGGTGATCTGGGTTTTACCCATACCACACTACATGTGGCTTAGTGATATACTGTACAGATGGCTGCAGAGTCTAACCCATTGAAGGTTGAAGTTTCAGAAAACCATTATGCTAAAAATATCAAGACTCACCCCCTCCCTCAGCCCCCAGTCACAATTAATCCTCTACCAAAGTCATGCTTAAATACTGGTGCCTCTACATCCACACCACTAAACTTTTAATGCCACCATGCTTCTTCTGTTGCTGTGAGTTCTGTGAAGTTCCATTCTGCCTGTGGCAGTCCTCCCCCAAACCAGATAATTTTCCAGGGAGAAGCTCTTTACATAATATCAACTAAATCACTGCTAAACTCTTTATTTAAAAACATTTGTGGCAGCCCCCCCAAACCAGATAATTTTCCAGTGAGCAGCTCTTTACACCATATCAACTAAATTACTGCTAAACTCTTTATTTAAAACATTTTGTTGAGAAATTTTTGTTTTGGTATATCCATGGTCAGGAAATATGAATCTGTAAAAGAAACCAAAATCCCCATTTATCAGTTCATTGAGGAAAGATGACATCAGCCCTTTTCTGAATGCAATACTCCTGTTGGCTTCGACCACAGACATAAAAACTGGAATAACAGGTTCCAAGGAGTATACACTCACCAGGGGAATGTTAGGAAAAACTACCCCATTCATTCACAGGTGTCAATGAATGTATAAACAAGCTGGTTCATCTTCTTGCTTCCCTCATGGTGAAACTACTAAAAAGACAAACTATATATATATATAGAATATGCTAAACACATATTGTTAATTCCAAAAGCTGAAATTTGCTTTTAGTATATAAATGTTTAAGAAATACCTGAAAGCTGTTTATTTTCCTTGGAAGCTGAATCCTTGGAAGTTTCAGACACTTCTTAGTCTTTCCTTTTGAGACACCAGGTGACTCCGATAATCATTTGTTCCAAGGGTTTTTAAGTCAGTTTGAAGGCATTAAGCACTGTATCTTCTGTTCCCCTAGTCCTTAAAAAAATGCAGGGAGCCCACTCCACAGACTTGTTATGTTCCTCGGTCCAGATCCCAAACAAATGAGTCTTCTTTCAACATGATAGATGCACCCATGCCCCTCCTACATGAATAAAAAAAAGGTGAGGTGGATATTTAGGAGCTTCTTGGGTGGAGGTGGGTTGGATCTCACTTCCCCCCAAAAAGCAATACTGCCTCCCACTACTCAGGTTCCAGTTCCTTGTACCACCCATTTAAGAAAGAAAATAGTACCCTGCAACCATTGACTAACATGAAAGTATATTTATTTGACAGCAGAAAACGTTTCTTGGAGGAAGGTAAGGTGGAGGAGACTATTTACACCTTCAGTCAGTTCCAGGGACAGAAAACATGACATCATTCCTTTTGTACATGCAATACTCCTGTAGGCTCCTCCCACAATCGTAAAAAATCAGATCTTTAGCAACAGTTTGTTTCTTGTGCTCTATTGAGCACTTACCTAATAATCTTTCTTGTTTTCACTGTATTATCCATAATTTGCTCCATTTTTCTTAGTTTTTGTTTACATTTCTCCCACCTGCCATGTTGAATTGGAACCCTCAGCTGCTAATTACACATGTGCATGACTCACAGCACTACCCAAGGACAGTGGGAATGTGCAGCACAGGGTTCCGGGGACGTAAACAAAATGTGTGATGTGACATGAAGGGGGAGTTCAACTGCAAATTAGGCAACAGCCATATTTACTGTGGATCCACTACAATGGAAAAACATGTTAAATACCTAAAAAACTAAAGATGGCAAGAAAAAAATATTTACAGATATGGAAACCCAAACTATGGCTACGTGTTTCCAGCCAAAAAACTGAATTTTGATAATCACTTCCTGTTAATCTAGTACTCCTGCTTTAATGGGGAAACCTTTTCTTTAGTAAAAGCAGAAGACTTGGCTCCCTATGCAGATTTGCACATCCTCCTTCTTTTAGTAAAATACTTAGGGAGATCTCATTATGTGTAGGAAAGAGGCTACTTACTCAGCAGTTGACGTTGCACAAAACCATATAATACAGAACATTTCTAATATTCATGTTGTTCATTTTTTTTCCCATTGAAACCACACACATTAACCCCAGTGTTTTTCTGATAGGGCTTGTTTAGGGGATTGTGTTTGCTGTTGTTATTATTTTGCTATGCCTTTCTTGCTTGCAATTATTTATCACAGAAATAAAAGAGTGCCTGCTTTTATAACTGTTTTTACATCCTTTCATTTCATTTTTAAGGAGGACCTAATGGCAAGGTCTTACAGAACATTTTTTTATAAAGCCCAATGCTGGTCTCCTTGCAGGGATCCCCAACTCACTAGAAGACCAACATGATGCTGTCAAAATGTTGTGGTTGTGAGGTCACTCAAATGGGCCAGTTCAGTAGCAGCGTTGGGCTTCATGTCAGGGCACAGGCCAGACTGACAAGAACCTCCCTGTTGTCTCAGTGCTGGCTCATACAGCCTCAACAGGGTGTACTCCATTCCCTGTCTGATTACAGGGTAGGTTATATCCCTGTCTGATTGGTTCCATGTGATAACAGAGACCATGAAATAGTGATCACCCATTAGGGTGAGTCACCGAAAATGAATTTTGGCAATGTAGAATCGTGGCGAACAGCAAGAGGGCACTCAAGATGTAGGTTGTTTGCCTTTATGTGGGGGGCTGAACTCCTTCACACCCCCCCTGTGTGGGGGATTCACCCCCAGCAACCCCCTACTAAAGGATTCTCAACTCCAGGGGGGTGCATGTCAGGAGGCAAAAGTAAAAAAAAAAAGGTGCAAAAAAAAATGAGTGTGCCCAGAACTGAACCCGCCACCCTCCCAACCCCAGCCTGCCAGCAACCCACCACACCACATGGCCAGCTCAGCAGCCCACCATTGCACTACACCCCACAAACCCTCCCTCCTCTTCTGCCTGTCACATGGAATGGTCCCTCACCACCCACCCCACGTGCATGTATACATAGTGACACCCCGTTGCTATATTCGCTGAACCCCCTATCCGGTCGCCCACCCCGCCAGGTAGCCCTGTGCACAGGCACCATAACTGAGTCACCCTTTTTGAAGTGCTCAGTCGTGGTTACCCTGTACATGGGATACCATCTGATTACAGGGTGTATCCCTGTTGGACAACAAGGAGGGGAAAAATAGAATAAAAACAGATATTTTTGTTTCTTAAAATTATAAGAAAGAGCTAGCCCCACTATGCTACAGTACCATCAGTACTGCCGACTACTCCAGTAAACCAACTTTCCAAATGGACCTTGGTCATTTGGGTGCAAGACAGGGAGGGAGGGAGGATTGAGCATCCCATGGATGACTCTCCTCTTGGGAAGTGGGGTCACGGACAGTTTTCCCCCACTGAAACAGCTGAGTGCCTAGCATAAGATGGGTAACAGCAAAGTGGATTTGTGAAAAAAGAAAATGAAATGAAACGGTTTTAAAAGAGCAGTAAAAGCAGGCAACCTTTTTTATTTATTAGTTAGAAAATGGCTAGGGAGAAATTTTCAATCTGTTTGGCTAAGGTCACCAACCAGCTTGTCTGGTATCAGGCAGCAGAGACTGGAAAATAATGAATCCCCATCTCTCATGCCTGATTATGTTCTAATATCACTGTGCCCCATGGCATTTCTAAAATGTACAGTAGCCATATTTTTTGTCACTTACTCAGCGAGAGTTGCTGACTGAAGTATAGAAACTAAAACATGCCGCTGCCAACTGATCCCTCTTGGGCTGCCTACATATTTACTAAGCCATGGAAACCCTGCCCCCTGTGCACAATCTTTTGTGTGCTGCTCATGATGCCAGTGAAACATAAAAACCAAAAGCCAGCTCTGTGGCTCTGGGCTGATGGGGATAACCTGGGATGCTGATGAACCAGGTTCACGTCCAAGCTTGGGACAACAGGAGCAGAGGCTGGCAGGGAGGATTCAGGGCATCCATTGCATGCTCTCCTCCCTGGCGGGGTCTGAACCTGCACCACTCTGGAGCGACTCTGGTGGGGTGTTGCGGTGGTGCACTTTGTGGTATGGGTGACCCCATACCACAGTGTGTCCTGCCAGGTTGCCATATGCATGTGGGCAGCATGTGAGCAGGGGGTTGGCTGCAGAAGAAAAATGAGAAAATGACTGCTCAATGGCCAGATGATAGCTGCCAGTCCCTCTCCGCCACAAAGCCTCAGTGGAATGCCCTCTTGTGGCTGCACCTGTAGCCCCATGCTCCAGATCCAGTTTGGAACCTAGCCTCCCCTCCCTGCCCTTACTGGAGGGGACCATCTGGAAAAGGGATATGCCAGATGCATCCAGGGGCACAAAACTAGTACAGTAGCAGATGGCTGGGGGGGCAGATCTGTCTGGTTGTGGCCCTTGGAGGCCAAAGAAGTGGCCAGCCAAACATTGGGGACAGAGCAAAAATAGATAAAGCAAAAAAAAAAAAAAAAAAACAACAAAGCAGCAAGACAGGGTCAGAGTAGACCCCCCCAACTCCTATCAACAATCTTTTCAGACTAGCAGTGCAGGAAGCAAGTGAAAGTAACAAGTGTGTGAGTGAAATTAAGCAGGACATCCCTCTTGCCAACATCCCGTCTGACCAACGATTGCCCACCAACTTTTCTAAAGCATACAAAACAAATCACAGAAATATTGAATCAGGTGGTGGAGCCAAGGATAGCTGCAACTAGTTGTAGTTTTCCTCGTCATGGCAATCATGACTTCTGGCAGCCAGTTAGCGGTGCCGAAATAACTGCGCCAACAAAAAAAAGACAAAGCAGCTTAAAAGGACACTGCTAACCCACATAGACCTCAAAGTGTCTCTAGTTTAAAAAACACATGTTATGATTAATCATATTTGGTAGAGATTGCTGATATAGCTGGTAGTTTGATTCAGATTCCTGTTTTCCTTTTAAAGGTGAAAAACAGACTGCCCACCATACTGGTGATACCGCGTGAAATGTCACTACCACTACCAGCATCACTCTTTTGGCCCAAAATAGCCTTTCTTTTTTGGAACTAGTACTGCTGGATTCCCCCTTGCATTACTGGTGCAGTTGCACCTGATCTTCTTGACTGTGGAGGTTGGGAATGGAGTCTCCTGAATAAAGTGCTAAACAGTACTTTGCCAGGTTTTTTGGAGTGTGAAGGAACTATATCCCTCTGTCTCCTGTCAGTGTGGCTTGGAGAGGTTCAGGGTTGTTTTTTTTGCCACCCAACTTTCTTGATTTATGTCTCTCAAGGTATTCCCCATACTCTTCATCATCATCATCAAAGCTACTTTGGTTAGCCTTCTAAGATGATGTGTCTGTGGGCAATTCCTTTGCTGGTGGAAAGTACTTAGATTTGGATGAGTGCTCCTCCTTAAGTTCTACAATACTGGAGACAGGCTGATAAATGAGAGGTGTCACAGTAGGGTGGACACAGTACTCAAAAATAGCTATTAATCTGACTGGTGTCATAGTGGTAGTAAGGGCTGGAGTCACTGTAGCAGTACTGTTGGTCACCATGATTACAACATTGGTCTGGGTCACAGTAGCAGAAGTGGTCTGGGTATCAATGGCAGGAGTGGTCTCAGTCCCAGTTGCAGGAGTAGTCAGGGTCACAGTGGCAGGAATGGTTTCAGTCACAATGGTAGCAGTGGCCAGCAGTGCCACTGCTGCAGTGAAAGTTGGGATGCTAATAGTGACAGTGGGTTCATAGAATCACAGAATCATGGAAACTGATGGCAGAAAAGGACCCTTCGGCCCATCAAGTCTGCCCATCCCTTTTCCCCTTAGTCCACCACCTCCCACTTTGGGCTTCTCCCATTAATCCCATGTGCCTGTCCCATGCTTTTCTGAAGCCTTCCACAGTCTTGGCCCCCACCACCTCCTCTGGGAGCATGTTCCAGGATTTCACCACTCTCTCAGTGAAGAAGCATCCCCTCATATTTCCCTTAAATCCCCCCCCCCAAGTCTCAGGCTGTGCCCACACATTTTGGAGCCTACCTTCCTCTGAAATAGTCTCCCCACCTCCACTCTCTTGATCCCTTTGGTGTACTTAAAGGTCTCAATCATGTCTCCCCTCTCCCTTCTTGTCTCCAATGTGTATAGCCCAAATTCCCTGCATCTCTGTTCGCATGGCTTGTCCTCCAGCCCCAGCACCATTTTGAATGCTCTTCTCTGAAGCCTTTCCACCAACTCTATGTCCTTCTGGAGGTAAGACCTCCAGAACCGGACACCATATTCGAGGTGCGGCCTCACCAAGGCTTGGTACAGGGGCATCAGGACCTCCTTTCTCCTACTTGTAATTCCTCTACCTATACTTGCCAGCATTCCATATGCCCTCCCCATGGCCCTGGTGCACTGCTTCCCCACCTTTGGGTCTCTGGTGACTGTTATCCCCAGATCCCTTTCTTGATCTGTGGTCCTGATATTCTTCCCCCAATCGTGTATTCTGCCTGCAGGTTTCTATTGCCCATGCACACTACTGCACACTTCTTGTTGAAATTCAAATGCCAGGCATCCTCCTATCATTCCAGAGTGCCAGGGTCTTTCCACATATCTTGTATACCCCCTGGTGTGTCCACCCGATGACAGATTTTCAGGTCATCAGCAAATAGGGCCACATGTCCTCTGAGGTTGTCTGCTATGTCTGAGATATAGATGTTAAAAAGGAGTGGTCCCAGCACCAACCCCTAGGGAGCCCCACTCATTACTTCCCTTGTCCTTGAGTGCACCCCATTCTCCACCACCCTCCGGATCCTGTCTGCTACTTCGCTCTCCACTCATCTGGTCATTTTATCACCCACCCCTAAGCTTTTCATTTTATATATCAACCTTCTATGGGGTATGGTGTCAAAGGCCTTGCTAAAATCCAGGTGGGCCACATCTACCTCACCCCTCTGGTCCAGCACCTGTATCACCCAGTTGAAGAATTCTATTAACTTGGTCTGTCATGACCTCCCTTTAGTAAACCCATGCTGTTTATCATCCACCAGCCTATTAGCTTCCAGGTAGTTTGTCACCCTATCCCTTATGAGTGCCTCCATGACCTTGCCCACTACAACGGTGAGGCTGACCAGGTGGTAGTTTTGCCTCAGCTCCCTGCTCCCCCCTTTGTGTATAGGAGCTACAACCACTCACCTCCACTCCTCTGGCATCCTGCCAGAGTTTATGGGAGGCTGAACAGCTTCACTAGAGGTGCAGCCAACTTGTCTTTTAGCTCACAAATCACCCTTGAGTGGAGTCCATCTGGCCCCATAGCCTTGTTTACCTTTAGCTTGCCTAGTTCTTCCCTGACTTTCTCCATGCTAAATGGTCCCGTGTCCACCCCGATGAGCCCCACCCTCCCCCTTAGTTCTGGTCCCCTTCCGTTCCCTTCTCTTGTAAACACTGAACAGACGTACTTATTTAGTTCTTCTACTTGCTCCCTATCCCTTTCTGTAAAGACCCCATCATTCCCCCTCAACCTTGAGATTCCATGACCAACTTTCCTCCTGTTCCCCACATACCTAAAACAGGTTTTATTCCCTCATTTAACCTATGATGCTATCCACTCCTCTGTGGTTGCCTTTGCTCTCCAGATAACTTTTCTAGCTAGCCTCCTCATTTCCCTGTAAGCCTTCCTGTCCTCTTCACTCTGAGTTTTTTTGTATTTCTTGAATGTCCAGCTCCTGCTCCCAACCACCTTAGCTACATTCTTGCTGAACCAGAGGGGCCACTTGCCCCTTGTTCCTTTGCTAATCATCCTGATGCACATTAAGGTGGCCTCCTTCACCCTGTCTCTGATAGTCCCCCATAGTTCTTCCACTCTGTTGATTTCTCCCATGGCTTCCAATGCCTCTCTCATCATCTTCCTCATCCTCCAAAAGTCTGCATGCCTGAAATCCAGCACCGTTGTGCTGGTTCGACATCCCTGCCTTCCTGCCCTAACCCTGAAACTGATGGTCTTATGGTCGCTGTTCTCCAATTTTTCCTCCCACCTCCACCCCTTCCACACTCTCCCCATTCATCAGGATCACACCTAGCAGGTTACGTCACCTGGTCAGGTCTTTGACCAGCTGCTGGAGGAACATCCCCTGTAGTGCCTCCTGGATCCCCCTGCTCCTGGCTGACACTGTTTCAGGTATGGCCTAATCAATGTCCGGGATGTTTAGGTCCCCAACCAGTAGTGTTTCCCCTTTGAGGGCCACCCTTGCAATGTCCTCCAACATCACCCCATCCTGTTCATCCCCCTGGTTGGGTGGTCTGTATATAACCCCAAGACTTAAGGACTCTCCTGTCTTTCTGCCTAGTGTAACCCAGAGGAATTCAGAGTCCCCATCCCCCTCCAGCCCCTCCATTTACCTTATGTCCTCCCTGACATACAGTGCCAGACCTCCGCCCCTCCTGCCGCTCCTGTCCTTCCTAAAAAGCCTGAATACAGGTAATGATGTATCCCACATGTGATGATGCATCCACCATATCTCAGTGACCTCAATTACATCAAGGCTATCAAGCACAGTGATAGCCATCAGCTCATCCATCTTGATTGCCAGACTCCTGGCATTCACCACCAACTCCTTCCACCAGCACCCCCCTCATCCCATCCTTCCCCAAGGGTGTGCCAGAAGTCCCACCCATTTTCATAACATGGGTTGGGGTGACCATGGGTCCCCCATCTCGGCCTCTGTATTGGATGGCCAGATGTTCAGCCTCCCCCCCTTATCTAGTTTAAATGGAGCTTGCTTTCAAAGAATTCACCCAACCTGCATTTCAATATGGCTGCACCCTCCTTATTGAGGTGGAGCCTATCAGAGGTGAAGAGGCTCACATCACCCCATGTTACTCCCCAATCCCCTACTATCCCATATCCCATCTCCCTACACCACCTTACTAGCCAGCTATTGAAATTCTGAAATGTTTGTTTGCTCTCTGAACTAGCTCTTGGCACTGGCAGCACTTCAGAGAAGGCCAGGGATTTGAAGCTAAGACTTCCGCAGAACCTAGCCAAGGCCTTAAATTTGCCTTCACCTCCATGATGCTGTTCCCCTCCAGGTCATTGGTACTCAGATGGAAAAAAGGGTGCTTCTCCCTGTCCTGTTTCTTCCCATGTGAGGGTATGTGGTGGATTACGTCCATCGCTGTCATCCCTGGCATGCATGCCACCCAAACCTCACTGTTCCTACCCCCCCCACTTCACTCCCCTGATGATAGAGTCCCCAATCAGTAGCACCTTACTTCCCCTCCCCTTCTGGGTAACTTGTGTAGTTATCCTTCTCCCCCTAGCTTTTTGTGTCTGTTCTACTTTCCCATCTCTTGCTCCACCTCCTCCCATTCACTCCCCAACCTCGGTTACTCCTATTTCACCTGCTCTGCAACTGCCTGACCCAAACTCTCTCACCTAGTCTTCGAGCACCCGCTCCCCCGGTCCATGGATGGGCCTTTCCCTGACACAGCAGTACTAACCACCTCTAATGCTTCCAATTGAGCCCACCCATGGATTGTTCTAAAGATATGTTATTGTCAGCCGTCGTGATACCATTCACCCTCAAGGTAGTGGTCTCTACCATTTCCTGTACTACTCGAGCACTCAGGCCATGTCCATCATGTGACCCCTTCTGCTGTCTATGTCCCTTTGCTCTGTCCACCCCTCCACCCTTTCCCTTCCACCTGTACCCGAGCTCCCTGCTGGTGCCCTACTCCCAGGGCTCTATCCTGCCCGGGTCTTACCACTTGCTTATCTTTCACTGCCAGTTGCACCACAAACCCAGCACCCTGTCCTCCTTTCCTTCCTGAACCCTTAGTCAACCCTGAAGCCTGCCATGCAACCATTCCCTTGCTTGTGGCTTCTGACCCTTCCTCATCCCCAGTCACTGTTCCCACATCTTCATCCAAGCCCCCCTTCCAACGTGGTGTCCTCTAGTGGCTCATACCTATTTGAGACCTGTAACACCCCTGCAGCCAACCTACCAGCTTCCCCTTTCCGTGAGTTTGATTCCCTGCCCTGTGTCCTAGTGGCCCTTTTACCCCACCCCCTTCCAGCATAATGCCCACTAGTGGCTCATACCTATCAGAGATCTGCAAAGCCCCTGTGGCCCACCTACCAGCTCCCCTTTCAGATTTCCTGCCCTGCATCCTAGTGTCCCTTTCACCCCAACACTAGCAGACCCCAATCTCTGCCTATCAACTGTGTCCCTTCTGCCAGACCAGTCCTCCCAAACCCTGTTTGATTCCTGATCTTGGCATACCTTTTCTTAACTCGAACCTCCCCCCGGCCCCTTTAACCATGTTCTCCACTCACCACCCCTGCTAACAGTGTCCACAAACCTTCTACCCCCTGCACACATGTTCTGTGTACACCTTCTCAGCTCTTCCCTGAGCCAGTTGACCTCTGCTGCTAGTTCCCCTATCCTAGCACATATTGGGCAGTATCTTAGCCTCCACAATACGTTCATGGCCATTGCAGCTCTGCATCCCCTACAGCCCACCAGTCTGCCCCACCTCCATTCTGAGGCCGCAGACCCTCTCTCCTTCCAGTGGTAACCCTGCCCCTTCTGACCTCCTCCCTATCTATCAATAGTGCTGTTACCCCCCCATGTTCAAACTTCCCCTCTCGTACCCTCATCTCTCCCCAGCCATTTAAACTGTTAACCAAGACTGGAATATCAGGAAAATTGACGTAAAACTATAAAGTGCAGAGCCTAGGCTTTAACTTGAGCAGGAGTCTCAACTGACAGCATTGCAATAGGTGAAACAATCTATGTAAGTTATCAGATCAGTGAATAATACTGTTTCAGCCCCTTAAAACAACAGTAATACAGTTGGAGCCCTTCCCCCTTGTCTTTGTGATCAAGTCAACAAATACTATTTCAGCCTCTTAAAACCACAGTAGTACAGTAGTTATTGGATCAATGAATAATACTGTTTCAGCCCCTTAAAACTACAGTAGTACAGTAGGAGCCCTTTCCCTGTGGCTTTGTAGGTTGGTGGTGTATCATAGCAGTTGTGGTTATTAAGGATGAGATGATGGTGATACTGGTCACAGTGGCAAGGGATGAAGAAGACACATTCACATTAGTGGTATCAGTGGCAGCGAGTGACAGTGACCTCATAGAAGCACTACTAGTTCAAATAGTACACAAACGCAGGGCAAAATAGCATCCGCATAGAAGCAGTGATGGTGGAAGTCAGTTGACTCTGGCCTCCACAAAAAAAAAAATAATAATTCAGTGCAGTTATGCACTTCACTGCACTTTAGTTAGACTACTGAGAATCTAAATCCTTAGTTTGCCAAGTTCTTTTCCAGCCAAGTCCAACTAAGTTACAAAACACCCCTTACATTTCTATTCACTAAATAAAAAAACACACCCTTACTCCCTTAAGCTGATTAAAATACCATGATCCCTGCATTCAAAGGTTAGAGCTGGTGTGAACATGGTTAGCGTTGGCATTAACCCGGGTGTGCGTGCCATGTGGGGTCATATTCAGAGATCCCTGGAGATCCCCCAAACACAATAGCATGCAGGCACTAAAATACTAATGCAACTATGTAAATAAGGGATCCCCTTATGCATACTGGCTTAGCAACAATTTCAAAGGTGTGGGACAGCAATAAATGGCCCCCTCAGTGGTGCTGTTTACCATTGTTGAAAATCGACTCTTATCTGGGAGCTAAGCCCATCCCCCTTACCTCCCTGAAGGCAGGACTGCTGTACTCCCAATCACCCATCCTTGTGTTGAACTGCCCCCACCCTCAATCACGCTGTTTCTACAATGTAACATCTCCCTGGTGGCATAATGATCCCCCAATTTCTGATCACCCTGTTTCCACAATGATAAACTCTCCCTGACTGTGCAGCAGTCCCCTACCCCTGATTGTCCTGTTTCTGGAATGTAAAATTTCCTTGGTAGTCTAGTGGTACCCCCCACCCCCCATCTCTACAGTGACTTCCCCACTCACCAACTGTCTGATGACACCCGCACCCACTGTAACCCTGAACACCTGTCTCAGGGATAGTGGTGGCCAGCACAGCCCTCCTATCTCCTCCTCAGTCAGCTGCTATCTGACAGTCACAGACCGTGATCATGTAAGCTGTGCTGTCGGACATACATCTCTACCTCCAAAGAGTATATACCTGTGAGGCACTGGATTTGAGCTGTACCTTATGCTTCAAATAGGAGGCTATGAACTGGGGAAAGGAGGTGGGCATTTGGGTTGGCAATCCTAAGGAATACCGCACCACTGATTCTCCAAAACTCCTGAGACTCCAAACCGTAATGTTTTTCATTTTCTTACTTTCTCAGATTTATTTATTTATTTAGCTTTTGTTGACCAAGTAGGTACACTAGACAAGTTATATGACTATTTTCAGGTATGACCCAGGAGAGTACAATGAAAAATACAGGTTCAAACAGGGTACATAACAACAAGAGGGGCAATGTACAGAGTAACAGAAGAGCAAGGTGAACATAGATAGTCTACAGTAAGTAGTAATAGATAAAATATATATATACATACAGAATAAAATAGGCTAAGTCATTCAATAGCAATAGCAGTAATTACACTGTGAGTGACCCTTTTTTTAGAACCACAAAAACAAATAATTCCTGAGCAGATAAACAAATCACATGCTTCCCAGAGTTAAAGGGCAGTAGGCAGCATAATAGATCCTGCAAGGAGTTTCCCAGAGTTGGGTAAGACTAATTGAGAGACCTGATTAAGGTGGTTTGGGACACGCACACACAGAGGTCAGTTTCAGGTGCTCCCACAGGGAATTCTGGAGGCTCAAGTGGGATGGGGAGGAACGAACGTGGTCAGGAAGGGAGTTCCATAGCCTCGGAGCACATGTAGCAAAGTCCCTATCCCCCGTTTGAGTACAAGTATAAGGAACTTTGAGCACCCCATCACCCGGAGACCTGAGGGAGTAGGAGGAGGATTCAGCAAGCTTGAGAAGCAGTGCCAGCCCCGGAGGGGTGCCGGTTCTGAGCACCTTTCCTACAAAGCAGCCCAGCCCAAAGTTCATGTGATTGGCCAGGGAAAGCCAGCCCAGTTTGTCATATAATTTACAATGATGGGTGAGGCATGGGGCTGCCAGGGCAAAGTGACAGATGTTGTTGTAGGTTGTGTTCCACAGAGCAAGGTGAACCTTGGAAGTGCTAGCGAATAGGAGAAGGTCATAGCTAAGCGAAGGTAGCAGCACTCCTCTGACAAATGCCAAGCTTTGCATTCTTCATCCTTAATGTTGAAAGTCATTACAGATGAAACAGTGTAAAAATGGCAGGATCAACCAGATAAGTTTAATTAATCAGTTTTTACTTATCAAAATCATGGCAGGATAACCAGATAACTGTTTGCAGTGTGGGACAGCTATATAGATTTCTTTTGTTAAGGTTGTGGCAGCCAGTGTGTGCCAGATTTGGAGTGATCTCCTTCTCCTTCTCTAGGCTGCTACTGAGAATGTTCTGAGGGATGGAAAGTAGTGTAGACATGCGGTCGTAGTGGGAGATGTGAGGTTATTGTGAGATAATGCACCATCATTTCGTGTGTTTAATCAAAACGGAATCTGATTTTCACTGATTTGTCTTACCCTTTTTATAAATATCTATACATAGAGACACACACACATACACACACACACACACACACACACACACACACACACACACAGTGGAGCCTGCCAGGATGCAATGAAATGTCATAGGACATTGCATGACTAAATGGATTTACTGTCATGGAAATTGTCTTATTTTCAACAGTAACTCTGCTACAGTATTGTGCTGTATCCTGGTGGTTATACTGCATGAACAGAAGCATTAAGGGCATCCCAGGCCTACATGCCTTTTATGAAGCAGATAGGGCCAGGATCAGCACATCCTAGGTGTCTTATGAATGCCCACACATGCACTGCAGGTGCACACTTATTCTACACCCCTACCCAGTACTGTGCACAGGAATGCCATGCAACTATGTGGGCAAGTCAAAGCAGGGTGGCGGCATGTGGGTGTGCTCATGGAGGGCTGGCAGAGTGTGGTGTGCATGATGCCAGTTGCACTCCACTGTGCCAGTGTAGGGAAGCTTACCATTACAGAGCCTGACGACTGATGAATGACTGCACAGTCACAGGACACACTGGCAGCCCACAGTCACAGAACACAGCACCCTCTCAATGCCTTGAAGAGCTAGGTGGTGGTGAAAGGCTGCAGGGTACTGAATTCAAAAATGTTAACATAGAATAATGTCTTTCAATGTCCAACCCTATTGTATACACATATATTGAATGGGTGCAGTACCACCCCTATAGGTAGGGTTGAGTAAAGTGTTTAATGTTAAACCAGGAACTTTGCACCTGAGTAACATTGCCCCCATTCAACAGAATTGCATGAAGTTTTGCATGCACAGTCTGGGGGCCAAATGTTTTGATGTGGCAAGTTTCATGACAGTCAGATGTCTGGATTTCTAGATCTGGATATTTTTATTTATTGAAATGTTTCACCAGAAAGGCACACTGAGTGGCAAGTCACTCATATCCCGGTGCAACCTGGGGGGACGGGGTACAATAGGAATGAGACATTAAACTTTCAAGTTACAAGATCAACATTAACATACAATTGTAAGGCAGGTGTTACAACAGTGTTGCACATAATAGGTAGAAAGAGTGGACAATAATAAGTGCCATGTAAACAAGTAAACAGGTGCTTACGAGAAAGAAAAGAGGGAAAGGAAAGGAAAGGGAAGGGGAAGAGTCATGTCCCTGGAAACCCTTCAGGATGTGGGGAACCCTCTAAGGGGACTAGGGGGACCAGAGAGAAGGGGATAAAGAAGTGTCACAAAGAGACCCCTTCAGGATGTGGGGAACCCTGCAAGGGGGCTATGGGGCTAGAAAGAAAGGGGGATAAAGCTGTAGGGAGTTAAAGAGGGAGGAGAGAGAAGGAAGAGATGTGACTTAATGCTAGGAGGGGGAATAAGATGTAACCCAAGAGAGGACCCTTCAGGATGCAGGGTAGGTCAGTAGATCGGGATTAAGAAAATAGTAGGAGAGGGAGGGAGTGAGAATCGAATCCTTGAGGAGAAGATAATTTGCACCTTTGGAGGGGAAGGGGACTAATCAATAGTCCATCGGGATGCATTGGACCCTGCTAGTAGTCATGGAAAGCCAAGACAGTGGCTAGATAGAATAGTTGAAATATGCTTAGGCTCATTTGGACCCCTACAGGATACTGAGAACCCTGCAAGGGGAGTGTGATGGCCTGGGAGAAAGGTAGATGTGGGAGGGGGAAGGAGAGGAGACATGTCTAGGCACAGTAGGGCCCCTTCAGGATGCTGAGAACCCTGTAAGGGGACTGCAAATGCTAGGGGAACAGGTAGATAGGGGAGGGGGAAGGGGAGGAGACAAGCCTAGATACAGTAGGACCCTTTCGGAATGCTAAGAACACTACAAGAGGACTGCAAGTCTAGGGAGATAGGAGAGATGGTGGGGGAAGGGAGCAGATGAGATATACAAGTCCCATGGGGGGTAGAAAAGGGACCTATGGAGAGCATTCATGGTCTCTTAAATTCTGTTAGAGATCAAGGGAGGCCAGTAAGGGGGAGCAATTTGGGGGAAGATGAAGACAGCTAGAAATTTGGGGGGTGGGGTGCACAGGTTAAAGTGAAGGTGAAAGTAGAGGGCTAGGGTTTGTTCAGGGCATAGAGGTGGGAATTAGGGAGCACAATGGCAGGAGCAGCTAGGTGCAAGGTAATTACTGAGGGCAGAGCTGATGGAGTAGGTGGAGGATGAGTGCCAGATTTGAGGGGGAGGGCATTCCAAATTTTTTGGGAGGCGGTGAGAGCAACTGGATTGACTGATTTGGGTGGATCTGCGGGGTACTACCAGGGTGTGGGAGTCGGTTGATCTAAGGGAATGGGAGGTTGGAGGTGTTACAAAGGAGGAGGTGAGATAGGAAGGGAACTCACCCAACCAGTGCTTGGAGGTGAATTTAGCACAGTGGGAGAGTTGCCTATTTGTAAGAGAGGGGAAGGATAGGGCACGATAAAGATCGCAGTGGTGAGTGTGAAGGGGGACATCCAGGGCAAAGCAGCAGAAGGAATTGAGGAAGGTGTCCAGTCTGTCCAGGGAGGACTTAGGGGCAGCACAATAGACTATGTCACAGTACTCAAAAATGGGCAATATCATCTTCTGAACAAGTTCACACCTAGCCATAGGAGGGATGCAACTACAATTGCTGAACAGGGCACCAAGTTTTTTCTGGATGGCATCAATATGTCCAGAGAAGTTTAGGTGTTGGTCCAACCAAACACCCAGTACCTAAAGAAGGATGTGTCCTCAAGTAAAGTCCCATCAAGAGTGTGGAAAGTGGGTAGAGAGGGAAGCCTAGAGAGTCTCTGCCTTGTGCCAAAGGTCATGGAGACAGTCTTCTTGACATTGAGGAAAAGTTGATGGTTAGCAAACCAGAGCTGAATTTTGTTGAAGTTTTGCTGTAAGCTGGTTTAACCTCAGCAGGACAGGAGCCAGATGCATACAAGACTGTATCATTGGCATACATATGTATAGCGGAGGAGGAGGAGGAGCAAACAGAGGCAAGGTCATTTAGGATGATGGAGAATAGGAAGGGCCCTAATACAGAGCCCTGAGGGATGCCAGTGCTGATCAGGAAGGGAGGGGAAGTGGTGTCCAAGATCTTAACTGATTGGGTTCTGTGGTGGAGGGAGATAGGCCAGCTGCTGGGAGTGAGTCGAGAAGAAGGGAATGAGAGATGGTGTCAAAGGCCTTGGCCAGGTCGACAAAAATGACAGCAGTAATTTGGCCATTGTCCATCCCAGTTAGGATGGAGTCTGTGAGCCGTAGGAGAGAGGTGGTTGTTGATTGTTTTTTCCTGAAATCAGACTGGAAAGGGGTGAAAAAGGAGGTATCAGATAGAAAAGAGGTGAGTTGGGAGAGGACAATATGTTCTCGAAGTTTGGCAAGGGTAGGGAGGAGAGAAATGGGGCAATAGTTGCCAGGGCATGAGTGGTCACCCCCTTTGGATAGAAGGAGGACCACTGCATGTTTCCATGAAGAGGAACTGAGGCAGTAGAGAAATTTAGGATTATTGAGAGGGGGTAGGCAATGGCCGAAGTGGAGAGGGAGGGGAGTTTTGGGTTGAGGCTGTGAGGGGATGCACTTTAGAGGGGTTGATAGTGAGGAGGGCACTTAGGGCATCACTTGGGGTTACAGTAGTGAAAGAGAAGGCATTGAATATTGCAAAATGTGGAAACATAGAAACATAGACTTTGACAGCAGATAAGGACCGCTTGGTTCACCTAGTCTGCCCATTTCTCTACCTACTGGATAAGCTGCAGATCCTAGTTAACCAACAGCTTATTTCTTCCTACCCCCCACAAGAATTGCCTTATGTCTGTCCCATGCATTCTTGAATTCTCTCACAGTTTTAGACCCCACAACCTCCTCAGAAAGGCTGTTCCATGTGTCCACCACCATCTCTGTGAAAAAATACTTCCTCACATTGCCCCTGAGCCATCCCCCCTCTATCTTCAAATTGTGTCCTCTTGTTCTTGCACATCTCTTTTTCTGAAAGATGCTATCCTGTTGGACTTTGTTGATTCCACTGAGGTACTTAAAAGTTTCTATCATGTCCCCTCTCCCTCCTTTCCTCAAGGGTATACATATTAAGCTCCTTTAGTCTCTCCTTGTGTGGCTTCTCTTGCAGACCCTGCACCATTTTAGTTGCCCTCCTCTGGACTGCCTCCATCCTGTTTATGTCCTTGCAGAGATGGGGCCTCCAGAACTGGATGCAATACTCCAGATGGGGTATCACCAACTGTCTGTACAGAGGCATAACAACTTCCTGTTTTCTGCTAGTGATGCCTCTCCCTATACACCCCAGTATCCCCCCAGCCCTTCCTACTGCATTCTCACATTGCTTGTCAACCTTAAGTCATCTGATATGATTATCCCCAGGTCCCTTTCCATTCTTGTTGTTGTTACTACCTCCCCCACCATTGTGTACTCTTCCCCTGGGTTTTTGTTTCCCAGGTGCATTAATTTGCATTTCTTTGCATTGAATCCCAGCTGCCATACTTCTGACCATTCCTCCAACCTTGCCAAGTCCCTTCTCATCCTTTCCACACCTCCTTGTGTCTCAATCCTGTTGCAGATATTTGTGTCATTTGCAAAGATGCATACTTTTCCTTCCAGTCCATCTGCAATGTCACTTATAAAGACATTAAAAAGGACTGAATGCTGTGGTACTCTACTAGTAAGCCCCCTTTCTTCAGAGTGGACTCCATTTACTATTACCTTCTGTGTCCTGTTGTCCAGCCAATGTTTTACCCAGGCTACCACCCTGGTATGCACTCCCCGGCTTGCTAATTTGTTTATTGATCTTTTGTGTGGGACTGTATCAAATGCCTTGCTAAAGTCTAGGTAGGCCATGTCCACAGCCCCTCCCTGGTATACTACTTTGGTCACCCGGTCAAAGAAATTGATTAGATTCATCTGACATGACCTTCCCACTGTGAACCCAGGGTGCCTTGGGTCCTGTGCCCCACTGGCTTCTAGGTACTCAACAATTCTTTCCTTTAGAAGTGATTCCATCACTTTCCCTACCACAAAGGTCAAACTGACAGGTCTGTAGTTTCCTGCCTCTGTCTTGCTCCCACTTTTGTGAAGAGGAATCACATTCACCCTCCTCCAGTCCTCAGGTACCACACCATCCTCCCATGATTTGTTAAAAAGGGTACTCAATGGTATCACTAGTTCTCCCCTTAATTCTTTTAGAATTCTGGGGTGAATCCTGTCAGGCGCCATTGCTTTGTCCACCTTCAGTTTTAGGAGTTCTTTCAGAACCCTTTCTTCTGTGAAAGGACTGGGATTGACCCCCTATCCAGAGTGCTTCTGTTAATTGGATTAGGTACCTCCCCCTCTACCTCTTTTGTGAATACTGAGCAGAAATATTCATTCAGTATATCTTCCTTTTCACTGTCTCTTTCTGCCACCCTCCGTCCATTCTATTCAGCCTCCTTATCCCTCCCTTTGTCTTTCTATGCTCCCTAATGTACCTATAAAATGTTTTATCCCCCTTCCTAACCGAGTTGGCTATTTTTTCCTCAGTTTGGGCCTTTGCTATTCTGACTGCCTTCCCTGCTTCCTTCTGCCTTAACTGGTACAGTTCTCTGTCCTGCTCCTTCATTGTTTCCTGATACTTCCTAAATGCTATCTTTTTCTCCCTAACCTTCCCTGCCACCTCTTTTAAGAACCATAATGGCTTCTTCTTTCATTTTGATTTATTTGCTTCACACAAAGGCTTGTTGCCTCTGTGATGGCAGTTCTGATGTTTCCCCATTGTTGCTCCACCCCTCCTTCTTGTCTGTTTTCTAGTGCTTTTCTAAGGCATTCTCCCATCTTGCCAAAGTCAGCCCATCTGAAGTCCAGTACCTTCATCTTTGTATGGCTTGACTCTGCAGCTGAGTTTATCGTGAACCACACTGTTTGATGGTCACTTGTTCCCAGATGGCTACCCACTTCTAAATCTGAGATCCTCTCACTGTCCCCATTTGAGAGTACCACATCTAAGATTGCTCCCTCCTGAGTGGGTTCCAACACTAGCTGCCTGAGGCATGCCTCCTGTATGGCATCGAGAATAGCCCTGCTCTTGGATGTGACTGCAGCAAAAGTGCTGCAGTTAACATCTGGCATATTCAGGTCCCCCATCAACAGTATCTCCCCTTTCTCTGCCATCCTAAGGATGCCTTCTATCATGTCCTTGTCCATTCCCTCCTCCTGAAATGGGGGTCTGTATACAACCCCTGTGTGGCTTGTAGTGCTATTTCCAGTCTCTAAGGTGACCCACAGTGCCTCCTCTCCTCCTTGTTTACTCTTTTGTTCCATTGCTTTTTTCCATTTCCTTACATAGAAAGCTACTCCTCCCCCTCTTCTACCCTTCCTGTCTCTCCTGTAGGTTGTGTACCCTGGTATGTTAACAAATGGAAAAAGTGGGAGGTTTGGCCATTTGTTTTGTTCCCACCTACAGCATAAGACAGTTTGGAAGTCTGCTCTGAAATTTTCAGTGTAGAAGGGGCTTGCCCTAGAAAGATGCTTTTATGTGATTTATTGAAAAAAAGATGAATCCATTCCCAAGTTATAAGGATTTGAAATTTTAGCTCTGAGCATGCTCAGTTAGGTCTTTCATTTATATGACTGATGCGTAAGAAGAATTCCTGGATCATGAAAGAAGATTCTTCTTTTGTGAGCCAGAATTCTTCTTTCATGAGAAAAAAATCTTCTTCCATATGGTTGCCATCTTTTTTTTATATTAAAAAGCCATAAAAATGATGCCCGTTAAAAAACAAACAGTAGAATTGAACTAATGAGGAGCCATTTAGCTAGTTTCTGGTGTGGGTGTTTAATTTTGTTTAACTCCAGAAACAGCTTTTCGGGGCACCCAAAACATCCAGGGTGCTATGCTTAGTGATGGAAGCCATTCACCTGCATTCTCTGTATGAGAATAGCAGGACTTTCTTGGTTAGTGTAGCCATAGCTGGAGTCATGCTGCTGACTTGAGTTGGAGCAATGAGCCAGCAATTGATCAATCTTTCTCTGTCTTATGTGCTTTCTTTGTCAATGGGAAGATCTCATTTCATGATGTTTATTGTACTTGTTTTTATTTTTACAGATGACTTCTGTCAAGAAAAGATTGCAATACCTGGTAGCAATGTATATTTTATGAACTTGCAAGAGTTGGGGTCAGTTTTTGTTGAACTCAAAACTTGCAACAGGGGGACTACTCATTGTAATGTTTAATAATGTAAGCAGTGTATGCTCTGAAGTGCACAAAAATGCAAAGGAAACAGCCTCAGAATAATTTTGAGTCCATGAGGAGAAAGCAACTGGACATCTTTCCATGATGTGCCCCAGGGACTATTTACACCTTGGGCCCAATTCCAAGATGTCTTACGCAAGGTACAAGGCGATTTACACTGAACCCCATGGTGTAAATTGCAATTTGCACCATGAGATACACAAGTCATGATTCCAAGTCACAACCTGCACCATGTCATATGCAGGTTGCGCCAAAGGTGGGTTGTGCCACCCACTATGCCCACAACCCACAACAGCATGGTGCAAGAGTGGGTTACAGCAGCAACTACACCCTATTCCACAAGGGCAGCTGCTGTAACCCACGTATGCTATTCCAGAAGCCGCACTGGTGCAGCAGAGTTCGACCACTAGGGAGATGGTCTAAGGGGCATCCGTCCATGCCATTTGATGGATGCCCACTCCTCAGAGCTGCAGAAAGTACAAAGCCATGCTCCCTGTGCCCCCTCAACACAGTCATGTCCCCCACCCCTGAATGTCAGGGACCCCCATGTTCCATTTCCCAAAGTGCTCCCTGAATGCCAGTGCCACCTGTCCAGTCCCCCCATGCCCCTGGTGCATGTGGTAGTGTTTTGGGGCCAGGGGGAACTCTGGGAGGCAGTTCTCAGTGGGCTGTGACTTGCGGCATCGAGGTCCATTGTGCCATGCCTATGGCACTAGCTTGCATCTGCCACAAGTCACAGGATGTAGGTGCCAGGGACCCTGCCTGTCTTGAAATATGGTGCAGGGTCCTCAGCGTAGCGCCACATGGCACAACTCACATACGCCTGTGAGTTGCGCCATGCATCTTGGAATTGGGACCCTTGACCGAATTTGCAAATTAGTAGCTCTTGTTGTTGTAAATGACCATCCATTGTAGTAGATAGGAGAACAAAAAACATGCACACCAGCGCTCAGCTTTTTACTATTGCCATGCAGCAGATAATGAATATGAATACAGGAGTCAAAAAATGAGATTGCTGCTCAAAAGCAGATAAAACGTGGTGAATAAATAACCAAAAGGCAAGGAACTGAATGCAAAAGGTGAATTTTAATACCACAGGTGAGAACCAGATAAAATACCAGTCAAGGACAAAATTCCCCATTTTTATTTGCTTTTGTGCAGCAATCTCATTTTTTGACCACTGAAGTAGATAGCCTACAATTTATTTTGAGGGCAGATATGTAACAATATTGCCAAACCAACAGATAATGACTTAGTCAACATCCAGTGCATACTTATTGACAATTGACTGGGAGGGAGGGAAGGAGCATCCTTAATTGTTTTTCTGTCTTCTGGCTGTTAGTCTTAAAACAGCAGTGCTTCTACTGAACATGCACTTCTCAGTTAAGTGTTACATTTTTATGGGCTGAATCTGCATGTATATCGGTACAGATGCAATTAAATCTCCAGTCACCATACACAACAAATATGTCATTTAAAAGCAATATACGTGTACAACAATGGTACAGCAAGTCTGTGGGCATGCAAAGCTATTCAAATCAAATAACTCCTAACCACATTGAAAAGACAATATGTCCACATGAATTTGGCAGATACTGTAGGAGTGATTATTTTTGGCACTTTTGTTTAGTTTTAATGAAGGGTGTGGTGGCAGAAGAATTAATAGCTTTCAGCAAGGAAACAAGGATATCACATTGCTGAGAATATCAATGCTTCTTGTATAATAAATGAAAATTCCACTTCCCTGTCATAAAATATGTATTGAAAAAAGTTATATATATATATATATACATCAGCTAAAGAGGAGTTTAAAATGTAGAGGAAGATACACAATCTACAACGCCAGAGCGGTTTAGTAAAAATGGTGCTGAATTCGGCACTGGGCAGTGTAGTACCTGAATGTTCAACAAAAGGGAAGCTCACTGAAGATTTGCAGCAAACTGGCACATCTATACATTTGCTGGATTTATAACTGTTTCATTCTGTAAGATTCTGTTGTGCGTTTTGCTTTTCATTTTCAGAAAAGCTAAGAGACTTGGGTCATGATTTTCCAATGCTTATGATTGCCACAAGCTCCGGGTGCACCATGTACAGTATACAGCACATGGAGCTTGTGGCATTCATCCACTGGCAATTGGGATTTTCTGTCCCATGCAGCAATTGCCACCAGCTAGATTAACTTTCTGTGGTCCACTTGTGGCAATCCTGAGGACCTTTTTTATGCAGCTTGTGCCAGGTATGTGGCACAAGTTATCATAAATCATGGGAGCTGTCGCTACTGTACCAAAGATTGTAAAACTGGGTTCAGTTGCGGTGAAGGGGTTTGGCACACTGCCAGATCCTAAATACCGTGGTGCAGGGTTTGTCACAAGCCCTGGGCCACACTTTGAAAATCCTGCCCTTGCTGTCTAAGTGCATGCAACAGCCTTGCCTGACAGGTGACCATCCTTCAAGAAAACAAAAGGCAAATGTACTGTAGCTGAAAGATAAAAGGGGGAGGTTATTCAGAAGTCAAGGCATTTGCTGGTGAAAATTGCTTCACTTTATGATCAACAGCTCCAAAACCTAATTAAACAAAAGTGATATAACATTTCAACTTATTTTGACATCTGGCAGAGTTAGTTAAGTGAAACACATCTCTTGGTACCTGAAAACATCTTGGTACCAGAAACACGACCCCCCCCCACACACACACACATTAGACTTGGAACTGTTAAAGCATTTTGGGTTCTGCCAGCTTCATGAAACTCAGGATATATTGGATTGTAACTATGCCAGAGGAGCAGCAAAAACATACGCTGTCTTCCAAAAGACACGCTTCCAAAATGAAGGTATTTTCAGAAGTATATTTTACTCTTTATGATCACCTGCCTTTTTGAATCTCATACTCATTTACTGCATACAGCTTGAGTTGTGGAAATTTGTATTATTATAGCACCATCAGCAAATATATTTTGCCTGTCTGAATATCAGATTTGTGTGCAGCATCAGTGGACTACCACAATATAAATGCTGGTTCCTCTCACTGAACTATATTGTCTGGTTTATTAGTACTATTTATATACAACATAGGTCCATCAGTTTATCCAAGCTTTGGATTGAAGCAACCCACTTCTGAGATCTGGCCATTTTTGGGCATACATATTAGTACAGTACATCTGGATTTTGGGAGGTATACCCCCACTGTTTTGTAACCATAGAGCCTGTATTTGATTTTGTTTGCGCTCTCATAGACTTGTGCTCAGTCAGATTTAGTCCTATTTAACTTTATTTTAACTTTTGTGGTTCTATAAACAAACTATTCTTCAGGTATTTAAGCACTGTGTTATATGAGCGGCATTCCATGTTATTGTCACCTTTTCAAATTGCTCAGAAATACATATTTTGCTACATTGTGAAGGCTTCGTGTACTGATCTGATCATTAATCACAACCGAGCAGGAATCTTTTCAAAATATCTTTCTGTATCTAGTTTGGCCTCTCAAATTCTGAAATTTGTACTGCTACAGACATAGGGTCTGATTCTCAAAGCCATCTGCATGGCACAAGGTGACTTGCATCCAGCAAGTAGCACTTTGCGCCAATAGTTGTGCCCTGTGGGATTCTGAAAAGCAGCCTGCAACAACACGCAGGCTGCTTGCACCAAAGTGGACTTGCACCATCAGTGCACCACAAATTTGTAATGACCAAGTGCAAGGGGGGTTTATGGCAACAGCAGCACCCTATTCTCAAAGGGTGGATGCCGCAACCCAAAAGTGTCATTCTCAAATAATCCCCAGTGGACATCCGTCAATGTACAGTCACACCAGCTGTGAGCTGGTGTAAATGTACATTGCCATCCTCTGGGGGTTGTGCCAATGTACCCTCATCCATTCACCTAGAACATGTAGCCCCCCCCTCCCAGCACTGAACCCTTAATCAATATAGTTATATCCCTGGTGGGCTAGCAGACCCCCCACCCGATCACATAAATAAATAATGTGGGAGACCCAGTGGACTAGTGGACCCCTTCTTCCTGATCCCCTTGTAAAAGTTAAGCCCCAGTGGGTTAGCAGCGCCCCAACCCCATTCCCCAAAAACATGAACAGGTAGCCTCCCAGCTCTGATCCCCGAAAATAGTAAGAAGAAGCCCCGCTCCCAGCCCCAATCCCTGAAATAATTTATTATGCACATTATGATTTGCCACGGTTATATTGTTGTTTTAATGTAGCCCTGTTGGTCTAGTGGACCCCACACCCTCCACCCAACAGTTCCTACCACTCTACTCCCCCTGACCTGTACCCACCCAGTGACTGGCAGAGCCCACCTCTCACCATGGCCAGCCACTGACTGAGCTCTGTGTGAGTATGTACTGTAAATAGTACGTGCTCAGTGAATGACAGCAGCTCAGGTGTATAACTTACTCTGGGAAGTGCTAGAAAACAATGATGCTGGAGTCCCATGCCTACCTACTATATTAAAGTGGAGTTTGTCTTTCTTCATAGAAACTATACTTTTCTGCTTAGTGTACTGCATTCCTAAATGTTTACTGAAAATGAGTGTGTATGCATGTAAACTAATGCTATGCCCAATTTTAGAGTATCTGTTCTATTGCAATAGACAATTTGCTGCATACAGTTAAATATATGTGGGTGATTATAGTCACATTCTACAGGTACAGTATATGCACTTGAGATTCTTTATCATTGCAACTGTAGGTCTGTGATGGGCTCTCAAAGTGTCAATAACTAATGTTGTTGATATTACCATGAAAACCCTGTCTAAAAGTTTAGTTTTGTTGTTCCATGGCCCAGTGCCATCAAATAACCCAATAAACCAATATTTTAAAATACAGTGGTTTCTACTATTTGGACAGGCATAAAGGGTATTGGGTGATAAATGAACAAATGATTACAGATCTAAAGTTTTAAGTGGTCTCATCACCTATCACACATCAATAATACGTGTGTTCTGCATGAGTTCTGCAATTTTCTACAAGTTATCTTAGCAACAAACCCTATTTCTTTTTTCCATTTAAGCATCTTTTACCTTCCCTTGCTGGGTTACAACTTGGCCTTGACTTCAACTCTGTATTCTGATATAATCTAACAAGCCATTTTCATCAATTATTCAATTTTAAATGTTTATACTCATGCCTACTTTTAGGTATCCAATCACATCTACAGCTCACTGTCTGGCTGTAAATTAACATTACTCTACTTATCTAGTTTCCATTACATCTGCAGACCACCCTAACATTTGACATGTTGCTACCGAAAGGTGGCATCTGTACTGCTATTACTATTTTTTTGTATTGTAAAACTAATACTTTCTCAGGATCAACCTTTTCTTGTAATTAATCACTCTGTATTATCTCTTACAACCCAACACTGACTCTAACCTCCACTCCTGAGTTTGTTTCCCATTTGCTTGCTTCAGTGAAACCCCCAAGAAAGTTGATGGATTAGTGTCCATTTATAAATTTTTTGCATCCAGCTTCTCATCCATAATTGTCTTTTTTGTTTATTTTGCCATCATATTTTGCCAGAGGAGGAGGAGTAGCTCTCTATATAAGGGAAGGGATTAAAGCAACAGAACTAAAGAGTAAACAGGAAGTTGATGAGTCACTATGGCTCACCCTGGAGACAGGAAATGGCACCACAATCCGCATGGGGGTTGTGTACAAACCCCCATCTCAGGGGGAGGAAATGGAAAAGGAAATGATAGAAGGCATGCTTAAAATGGCAGAAAAAGGGGAGATATTGTTGATGAGGGACCTGAATATGCCAGATGTTAACTGGAGTACCTTTGCTGCAGGCACATCCAAGAGCAGGGTCATTCTTGATGCCCTACAGGGGGCACGCCTCAGACAGCTAGTGTTGGAACCTACTCGGGAGGAAGCAATCTTTGACCTGGTACTCTCAAATGGGGAAGGAGAAAGGATCTCAGATTTAGAAGTGGGTAGCCATATGGGAACAAGTGACCACCAAACAGTGTGGTTCACAATAAACACAGCCATAGAGTCAAGCCATATAAAAATAAGAGTATTGGACTTTAGGAAGGCTGACTTTGGGAAAATGAGAGAGTGCCTTAGAAAAGCACTAGCAAATGGGCAAGAAGGAGGGGTGGAGGAACAATGGGGAATAATCAAACAGCCACTCCAGAGGCAACAAGCCTTTGTGTGAAGTAAATCAATAAAACAAAATGAAGAAAAAAAACTTGTGGTTCTCAAAAGAGGGTAGGGACGGTTAAGGAGAAAGGATAGCATTCAGGAAATATAAGGAAACACAGAAGGAGCAGGACATAGAACTTTATCAGTTAAAAGCAGAAGGAGGCAGGGAAGGCAGTCAGAATAGCAAAAGCACAAACTGAGGAAAAGATAGCCAACTCTGTTAAAAAGGGGGATAAAACTTTTTATAGGTACATTAGGGAGTGAAGAAAGACAAAGGGAGGGATACAGAGACCTAATAAAGGGGAGGGAATGTGGGCAGAGGGTGACAGTGAAAAAGCAGGGATACTGAATGAATATTTCTGCTCAGTATTCACAACAGATGAGGAGGGGGAGGTGCCTAAACCAAACAAGGGAGAAACTCTGAATAGGGGGGTCAATACCAGTCCATTCATAGAAGAAAGGGTTTTGAAAGAACTCTTGAAACTGAGGGTGGACAAAGCAATGGGGCCTGATGGGATTCACCCAAGAATACTAAAAGAACTAAGGGTAGAACTAGTAACACCACTGACTACTCTCTTTAACAAATCATGGAAGGATGGAGTGGTCTCTGAGGACTGGAGAAGGCCAAATGTGATTTCACTTCACAAAAGTGGGAGCAGGGCAGAGGCAGAAAACTACAGACCAGTTAGTTTGACTTCAATGGTAGGGGAAAATGATGGAATCACTTCTGAATGAAAGAATTGTTGAGTACCTAGAGGCCAGTGGGGCACAGGACCCAAGGCAGCATAGTTTCACAGCAGGAAGGTCATGTCAGATGGACCTAATAGATTTCTTTGACTGGGTGACCAAAGTAGTACACCAGGGAGGGGCTGTGGATATGGCCTACCTAGATTTTAGCAAGGCATTCGACACAGTCTTACACAAAAGACTAATATACAAGTTAGCCAGCCTTGGATTGGGTCCCCAGGTGGTAGTCTGGATAAAAACTGGCTAGACAACAGGGGCATAAAGGTAATTAACGGAGTCCACAGTGAAGAAAGGAGGTTAACTAGTGGGGTACCGCAGGGTTCAGTACTGGGACCGGTCCTCTTTAATATCTTTATAAGTGACATTGGAGAGCACCTGGAAGGAATGGTATGCCTCTTTGCAGATGGCACAAAGATCTGCAACAGGGTTGATACACAAGGTGGGGTGGAAAGAATGAAAAGGGACTTGGCAAGGTTAGAGGAATGATCAAATATGTGGCAGTTCAGATTCAGTGCAAAGAAGTGCAAGGTAATGCATCAGGGAAACAAAAACCCAGCGGAAGAGTACACAATGGGGGGTGAGTAAATACCAACAACAAAAATTGAAAGAGACCTAGGAGTAATTATATCAGATGACCTAAAGGTGGGCAAGCAATGTGAGAAGGCAGTGAGGAGGGTTGGGGGGATACTGGGATGCAGAGGGAGAGGCATCAACAGTAGAAAACAGGAAGTTGTTATCCCTCTCTACAGACAGTTAGTGATACCCCATTTTGAGTACTGCACGCAATTCTGGAGACCCCATCTCCACAAAGACATAGACAGAGTGGAGGCTGTTCAGAGGAGGGCAATCAAAATGGTGCAAGGTCTGCACCAGAAGACATACGAGGAGAGACTAAAGCAGCTTAATATGTATACCCTTGAGGAAAGGAAAGAGAGGGGGGACATGATAGAAACTTTTAAGTATCTCAAGGGAATTAATAAGGTACAAGAGGGTAGCATCCTTCAGAAGAAGAGATGTGCAAGAACAAGGGGGCACAATTTGAAGATAGAGGGGGGATGGCTCAGAGGTAATGTTAGAAAGTATTTTTCTCACAGAGAGAGTTGTTGATGCATGGGACAGCCTTCCTGAGGAGGTTGTGGAGTCAGGAACAGTGGGAGAATTTAAGAATGCATGGGACAGACATAAGGCAATTCTGGTGGAGGGCAGGAGGAATTAAGCTGTTGATTAACTAGAATCTGTAGCTTATCCATCAGGTAGGGAAATGGGAAGACTGGGTAGGCCTAGCGGTCCTTATCTGCCGACAAACTCTATGTTTCTATGTTTCTGTCTCTGTCTCCCGCAGGCCCATCTGCATTATCCACCCTGATGCCCCTACTTACAGACTCAGCAACCAATCCTGTGAGTTTAAAAGTTCAAAGAGAGTAAGAGAATGAAAATAATTGCAGCATGCATGGGGAAGAAGTTGATTAGGGGTCGGTACATCCATCTCTCTGTGTCATTCACCAGATATTGGTGATTAAAAAAAAGAATAAGCAAGTGGGACAAGCAGAGCATGAGCCAAGAGTTACTAAGACCTGTCACACATTTTTTAATTTTTTTTATTTACCAGTCATGCTAATTATTTGCAATACTCTACTTTGTATGTAAATAGAGGTCATGGCAATGTTATTCTTATTCCAAGAACTTTGTTTTATTTTATTATGACCCTTAATTTAAACATAGATGGTGAATGCTGCATCCCATTTTGCACCACAAGATAATGCCACCTTGTTAATAAAACCAGGATCATTTCTAAGGAATCTAAGTGGGGCTCAAAAACAAAAACATTTTTGTGGTGATGAACCAGATTCTATCATTGTCTTCATTCCTAATATTTATAGTTTTATTTTTAATATTTAGTTAAAGTAATTTACCAGCAAGGCGGCATATATAACTGTTTATCTTGCACCCCAATACTCCATTCTTTGCTGATAGCCTGGGTATCAATGCCTTGCTGACTGTTGGTCCATTTGTCTTTTGTTAGTCATGAAGTATGTGTTATGAATGTGAAATAAATCATCATTATGTAAAATAACTCATCCTTACGTTTATCCTACCCCATCTACGAACTGTGCTAAAGTTTTGTCTGGTACATTGTCTCTGAAAAGGAAAGTTATTTGTCCCCATTGGCCAGGCACTTGCGTGAATTAGGGTACAATTCCAATATCTCTCAAAAGGAGTGGCAGGGAAGGTAAGGGAAAAAAAGATAGCATTCAGGAAGTATAAGGAAACACAGAAGGAGCAGGACAGAGAACTGTACCAGTTAAAGCAGAAGGAAGCTGGTAAGGCAGTCAGAATAGCAAGGGCCCAAACTGAGGAAAAGATAGCCAGCTCGGTTAAGAAGGGGATAAAACCTTTATAGGTACATTAGGGAGCAAAGAAAGACTAAGGCAGAGATACTGAGGCTGAACAAAGGGAAGGTGTGGTTGGGCAGAGAGCGACAGTGAAAAAGCAGGGATACTGAACGAATACTTCTGCTCAGTATTCACAATGGAAAAGCAGGGGGCAATACCTAATCCAGTCAATAGAAGCACTCTAGATAGGGGGTTGATATTAGTCCTTTCACAGAAGAAAGGGTTCTGAAAGAGCTCTTAAAACTGAAGATGGATAAAGCAAAGGGGCCTGATGGGATTCACCCCAGGATTTTAAAAGAACTAAGGGAAGAACTAGTAACACCAATGACTACCCTTTTTAATAAATCATGGGAGGATGGGATGGTACCTGAGGACTGGAGGAGGGCAGATGTGATTCCCCTTCACAAAAGTGGGAGCAAGACAGAGGCAGGAAACTGCAGTCCTATCAATTTGACCTCAGTGGTAGGGAAAATGATGGAATCACTTCTGACGGAAAGAATTGTTGAGTACCTAGAGGCCAGTGGGGCACAGGATCCAAGGCAGCATGGATTCACAGTGGGAAGGTCATGTCAGACAAATCTAATTGGTTTCTTTGACTGGGTGACCAAAGCAGTGTACCAGGGAGGGGCTGTGGACATGACCTACCTAGACTTTAGCAAGGCATTTGACACAGTCCCACACAAAAGATTAATAAACAAATTAGCCAGCCTGGGAGTGGGTCCTAGAGTGGTAGCCTGGTTAAAACACTGGTTGGACAACAGGATACAGTGGGTAATAGAAAATGGAGTCCACAGTGAGAAAGGAGGGTTACTAGTGGGGTACCGCAGGGTTCAGTACTGGGGTCGGTCCTTTTAAATGTCTTTATAAGTGACATTGCAGAGGGACTGGAATGGAAAGTATGTTTCTTTTCAGATGACACAAAGATCTGCAACAGGGTTGATACACAAGGTGGGGTAGAAAGGATGAAAAGGGACTTGGCAAGGTTGGAGGAATGGTCAAATGTAGGTCAGCTTAGAGTCAATGCAAAGAAGTGGAAAGTAATGCGCCTGAGAAACTAAAACCCAGGGGAAGAGTACACAATGGAGTGTGAGATACAGACAACAACAAAAATGGAAAGGGACCTGGGGGTAGTCATATCAGATGACCTAAAGGTGGACCAGCAATGTGAGAAGGCATTAAGGAGGGCTGTGGGAATACTGGGATGCATAGGGAGAGGCAACAACAGTGGAAAACAGGAAGTTGTTGGCCCTCTGTACAGACAGTTGGTAAGACTACATCTGGAGTACTGTGTACAGTTCTGGAGACACCATCTCTGCAAAGACATAGACAGGGTGGAGGCTGTCCAGAGGAGGGCAACCAAAATGATGCAGGGTCTGCATCAGAAGACATATGAAGAAAGACTAAAGGAACTAAAGATATATAGCCTTGAGGAAAGGAGGGAGATGGGGGACATGATAGAAACTTTCAAATACCTCAAGGGAATCAACAAAGTCCAAGAGAGTAGTATCTTTCAGAAAAAGAGATGTGCAAAAACAAGGGGGCACAATTTGAATATAGAGTGGGGTACGGCTCAGAGGTAATGTGAGGAAGTATTTCTTCACAGAGAGGGTTGTGGATACACGGAACAGCCTTCCTGAGGAAGTCGCTGAGTCAAAAACAGTGGGGGAATTCAAGAATGCATGGGACAGACATAAGACAATTCTAGTGGGGGGTAGGAGGAAATAGGCTGTTGGTTAACTAGGATCTGCAGCTTATCTGTTAGGTAGGGAAATGGACAGACTAGGTGGGCCATGCGGTCCTTATCTGCCGTCAAATTCTATGTTTCTATGTTTCTATCTCAAAAAGAAAGGAAATTGCACCAGTTAGGGTTCAACTTAATGCCACAAAAGTAGGGAAATGTGGTGTTTGGGTTTGCAGCTGTAACTCCACACCCCCACACCAAAGCAGCAAAAGGACAAAACTACACAAGCAACCACAGACATCCATCATCAGGTAAGACAAATAACATACAACTGTTTCCAGATGACACAAATGCAGTAGCACTGATGTGCTACCTTTTTTTTGAAAGCCACTGTCTTCACCAATGAAAACTGATGTTGGAATGTCAGGAAGTCAAAGTGACTGACTATATCCTTGGCAGTCCTAGTAACCTATGAAACAAGTGTAGAAATATATACTGTAGCTTCGCACATAATAGTCCACTGCAATTTAATTTTTATTTTAAAAAGAGACAACTACAGGTATAATCAATTCAACCTACACCTGCTAATTGTTTCCTGTTGCATAAATTGAATATACAGAGGAAACCATATGTGATAACTGATTTATCTATTCTTGAGCTGTTTGACCTTGGACCCCTCACTTGTGGCTCATGACACTCTTGAGGTTACTTGAGGTCAAACAGTACTTATATAAATAAATCAGTTATTATATTGGTCCCCTCTGCATTTTACAAATATATTGTATGTATAGACTTTATATTCTTATTTTAAAGGGTATGCCTGTAGTTCAATGGGGTGAACAAACAGCCACGCC
Organism: Neoceratodus forsteri; assembly: GCA_016271365.2. NCBI lineage: Eukaryota > Metazoa > Chordata > Ceratodontiformes > Ceratodontidae > Neoceratodus > Neoceratodus forsteri. Next base: position 355,685,131 of record CM028136.1, on the reverse strand, counting down.
CCATTCCTGAGCTATATATGCAGTTCTCCTTCTGAAGCATTTTTTTCTTTGCTGACCGGAGACTCTGTCAGTCTGTCTTCTCCCTTGGGGCCTCACCCCCCCCCCCAGCACTGCTAGTGCTTGGTTTGTACTGTATTTCTGTCCATTGTATTTCTCCTGCTTTGGTTTGTATTGCTTTGCCTCTGGCTATCATGTGCTTCCTTGTGAGCTTGTTGCATTCCTGGTCCCATACCTGTGTTTGCTTTTGTTTGTTTCTTTTGGTCTTTTCTAGTTTTCAAACACCCTGTGTATGCATTGCTTATTTGTGCTTCATGTTACATATTGTTATTTCCTCACCTTAAGCTGCCCTGTCCCTGTACTGTTGGGCTGCCATTTACTCACTGGATTTTGCAAGCCTGTATGCTTTAGCTCACATTGCCATTTCTCAGCTGTCTCCTGCACATCCACTTTAATTGTCTGCATCTGGTCCAGGCTCATACTGATCAGCTAGCTGCCACTTCCTCACCTGTTCTACAACTCTTCTCTTAATTCACTCAAGTTAGACAAATGCTGAATTCCTACCCTACCAACATTACAGTTGCTTTTGTTCTCATGATGCCCAGCTTGTGGCTTCCCTGTTATTCCCACAGTGGGGACTGTGATGTCATGAAAGGGCATCCTGGCTCCAAGTAGTTGGAGCTTGCTATTATTTAAGCTATATATTTGCCCTGCTCCTTTTCCTTCATGGCTTTCAGTTATCATGCTTCAGTACATTTACTTCACAGCCTACATAGCTTCTGATATTCATTGCATTTCATTACTACATTGCAAATACTTACTGCCTGTAAATGCTCCCTACTGGGATAATCTAGCTGCCTTACTGGCATTTAAGGTATTCATGCCAAGCTTATGAATTCACTATTCATGCTGAAACCATAGTAATCATATGCCAAACCTTAGCGATTCAATTACGCTAACTCTCATTGATTAAATCACTGACATCACAGCCTCTCAGTGCCTAAGCACCTACCTTCTGTGTCACCATCAATTCAGCTTCATAATGGACTTGGTCGGCTTGTTTTCCACTGTTTGCTACTACTAACAAACCACCAAACGCTGGCTCACACTGCAGCATCCGATCTTACTCAGGACCCATCTTGGTAGTTCTCATTGTTGCAGAGTTCACTCACAACCTTTCAAGCACAACCATGGTAGTTCTTGCTGCTGCAGAGTTCACTCACAACCTTTCATAACTGGCCTTCTCATCAATATCTACAGCTGCTGGCTTCTCCTAGCCTCCTCATCATAACCTTCTCCCTAATCTACAGTTGCCAGTTTTCACTGGCCTCCTCCTGTCTAGCGTTTTAAAGTTGATTCATGCTTTCACTCATGAATCAGAGACATGCCAACCATGACCATTACCTTTTCTGGCTCAGGGCTTGCCATGTAGCTGGCACTCTCGATCTGCACCCATGAAGTCCACATCTTGAGCATATAAATCTCAGGGTGGCATCCTTCTTATCTGATCCATAGTGGGAATGTCCTCAGTCCAGGTGGAGTTTCAGTCATCTAACTCATTTGTGGCACCTCTTGATATAGAATTTAAGACTTCAGCTGCTGAGCGGTGGGGCCCTCAAGCTCAAGAGTGCTCCTTTGGCTATGGCCTTGCCAGTACTGGGTGAGAATAGCATGGACAATATCACGCACAGCAAGACCGCACTGTGAAGATCGCAAATGGCTTTATAGCAACAGGGGAATTACAGTGATACAAAAGTATTGCTAACCCCTGTCACTCACCTAGAAGAAGGAAGTGTATTTGGCCACTGCAGGTTGGGTTCTCAGTTGAGCCGCTCCAATGGTGGAATGGCTAGAGCACCTGACCCTGCAGTGGATGGGGTTGGGGGAAAGCAGTTTGATTCCCTGTAAGGGAATTTTTTTTTTACTATTTACTTCTTGACTTTTTTTTATTTTTATTTTTTATTTTAGTCTTTTGGTAACCGGGTAAGGCCCATTAGGCACAAATGCCTGTTTTCAGGGGTGACCTGGGAGCACTAGGCAGTTAAGTGACTTGCTCAGAGTCACACAGTATGCAAGCGAAGGTTGTGAGAATCAAACTCAGGTCTGGTCTGCTGGATGTATCAAGCTTTTTCACACCTCGTTTCTCTAAACTCTAGGCTTCTCTGTGTCCACTCCCCCTCGGAGTTGATTATAATCATTCTGGGAGTGTGGGGGGCATGGGGGGGCAAAGCCCCCAGTAAAAGAAATAAAGTAGTTATAGGTCTTGCCACACGCTGTTTGTAACAGTGCAGTATTGCTGTGTGCAGTTTTTCCCATGCTGTTATGATCCCATTCCAGCTTTGTCATGTCACCTTCAAAAGCTATTCTCCCTACAACCACCTATGGTTCACCTAGTCTCCTCAACCTCCCCTTCCCTACCCAGCTCAATTATCAGACAGTCCTCAGGGAAGCTCTTAGGATGTCTACCTCCACCTTAGGCCTCCTACATGGAGGCTAGGTGAGTGCCTTCCAATGGTTGTTGCTCTCCTCCTCCTCCTCCCACCTTGGGTGAGGGCCTCTTGTATAGGAGTATCCCTTTGCTGCAGAGCTATCTTTGCAGCCACACACAGTGTTTCCTACAGAGGAACTATAGAGTGAGAGCCTTCCTCCAAATTGCCCCCCCCCCCGAAATTGGGTATCCAAACTGCAGTAGCCAAGTCATAATTAAATAAAATATCCCCTATCCTGGAGGGAAGGGGGACCTAGGCCTTGGATCTCCAGAGGTTTCTTCCTTTTAAAAGGGTTTCCCCCTCTCCTCCATGCTAAAGGTCATAAACTGTAGTTAGTTTATAGTATATTCCCTAGTTTCCTTAGGTAGGTTTCTGCTGTTGGATGGAGATAGTTGGTGGCCCTACTCGCTGTTCCCTGTCTCCTTATCAAGCCCCCTGATGTCATCAGTGCAATCCATTATATCAGCGCAGTCCTGACAACTTGTACATCTCATTGTGTTTCATCAAGCTATCTCATTTTTTTTTTATTTTTCCTTTTTACTCCCGAACCGCCTACCGCCTAGTCTTCAGCCCGGTCACGGGCCACGGCTTCTGCCCTCAAATCAGCCACAGCCCACCGATTACCCCTGGCTTTCCCCACGGTGGGGCCTACGCACTGCCCCTTATGCTGCAGGGCACTGGATTAGGGTCTGGGCTTGGGCCTGGGGGGTACATCAAAGCTGCGCGAGCGCTATTTGTGGCGCAGGTGGCTCCTCCCTTTTTCCTGGTTTTCTCCCCAGAGGAGGCGGGGATGTGCCTCCTCTCCCCCCCATGTCAAGCGTCGGCTGTGTGGCACTCCTGGTCTCCACCAGGGGTCCCCCAACGCACCGAATGCTGCCCGCACCCTCCCCCCGGAGTAGGAGAGCTGCCCACCGGATGCTCAATCCTACTTCCCCCGGCCGGCCCTCCGACGACCTGGATCCGTTCCCGAACCCGGGTCGCCGGTGTCGCACAAGCTGTCTCATTACTATCAATCCACTTCTTTACCTTGTGGTCAAAGTTTACTGCTCAATGTTCTTTAATCCGCACAGGGGTTGTATACAGACCCCCTTCTCAGGGGGAGGAAATGGACAAGGAAATGATAGAAAGTATACTTAGAATGGCAGAAAAAGGGGAGATATTGCTGATGGGTGATCTGAATATGCCAGATGTTAACTGGAGTGCAGTTGCAGCAGCCACTTCGAAGAGTGGGGTTATTCTAGATGCCCTACAGGGGGGCATGCCTTAGACAACTAGTATTGGAGCCCACTCAAGAGGGAGCAATCTTAGACCTGGTTCTCTCAAATGGAGATGGAGAGAGGATCACAGATGTAGAAGTGGGTAGCCATCTGGGAACTAGCGACCATCGAACAGTATGGTTCACAATAAACACAGCAATAGATTCAAGCCATACAAAGGCAAAAGTACTGGACTTTAGGAGGGCTGACTTTGCCAAAATGGGTGAGTGCCTAAGGAATGCACTAGCAAATGGGCAGGAAGGAGGGGTGGAAGAACAATGGGGAATAATAAAAACCGCCATCACAGAGGTAACAAGCCTTTGTGTGAAGCAAATAAACAAAATGAAACGATGTAAGAAACCACTATGGTTCTCAAAGGAAGTGGTAGTGAAGGTTCAAGAGAAAAAGAAAGCATTCAGGAAGTACAAGGAATCACAGAAGGAGCAGGACAGAGAACTGTATCAGTTAAAGCAAAAGGAAGCTGTGAAGGCAGTCAGAACAGCAAAGGCCTAAACCGAGGAAAGATAGCCAACTCAGTTAAGAAGGGGATAAAACCTTTTATAGGTACAGTACATCAGGGAGCAAGGAAGACTAAGGGAGGGATAGTGAGGAGGGTGGGCAGAGGTGACTGTGAAAAGGCAGAGATACTAAACAAATATTTTTGCTCAGTATTTACAAATGAAGAGGGGAGGTACCTAAAACGAACAGTAGAAACACTCTGGATACAGAAGTGATACCAGCCCATTTACAGAAGAAAGGGTTCTGAAAGAACTCTTAAAACTGAAGGTGGGCAAAGCAATGGGGCCTGATGGGATTCATCCCAGAATTTAAAAGAACTAAGGGTAGAACTAGTGACACCACTGACTACCCTCTTTAACAAATCATGGGAGGATGGGGTGGTACCGAGGACTGGAGGAGGGCAGATGTGATTCCCTCACAAAAGTGGAAGCAAGACAGAGGCAGGAAACTACAGACCTGTCAGTTTGACCTCAGTGATAGGGAAAATGATGGAATCACTTCTGAAGGAAAGAATAGTCAGTATCTAGAGGCCAGAGGGCACAGGACCCAAGACAGCATGGATTCACAGCAGGAAGGTCATGCCAGATGAATCTGATAGATTTCTTTGACTGGGTGACCAAAGTAGTAGATCAGGGAGGGGCTGTGGACATGGTCTACCTAGACTTTAGCAAGGCATTTGACACAGTCCCACACAAAAGATTGATATACAAGTTAGCCAGCCTGGGAGTGGGTCCCAAGATGACAGCCTGGGTAAAGAATTGGCTGGAGAATAGGACACAGACAGTAATAGTAAATGGAGTCCACTCTGAAGAATGGGGGGTTACTAGGGTACCGCAGGGTTCAGTATTAGGACCGGTCCTCTTCAATGTCTTTATAAGCGACATTGCAGAGGGACTGGAAGGAAAAGTATGTCTCTTTGCAGATGACACAAAGATCTGCAACAGAGTTGATGCACAAGATGGGGTGGAAAGGATGAGAAGGGACTTGGCAAGGTTAGAGGAATGGTCAAATGTTTGGCAGCTTAGATTCAATGCTAAGAAGTGAAAGGTAATGCACCTGGGAAACAAAAACCCAGGGGAAGAGTACAGAATGGGGGGTGAGATACTAACAACAACAAAAATGGAAAGAGACCTGGGGTAGTCATATCAGATGACCTAAAGGTGGGCAAGCAATGTGAGAGGGCAGTAAGGAGGGCTGGGGGGATACTGGGATGCATAGGGAAAGGCATCATCAGTAGAAAACAGGAAGTTATTACCCCTCTGTACAGACAGCTGGTGAGACCCCATCTGGTGCACTGCATGCAGTTCTGGAGACCCAGTCTCCGCAAAGACATAGACAGGATGGAAGCTGTCCAGAGGAGGGCAACTAAAATGGTGCAGGGTCTGCACCGGAAGACATATGAAGAGAGACTTAAGGAGCTTAATTTCTATAGCCTTGAGGAAAGGAGGGAGAGGGGGACATGATAGAAACTTTCAAGTACCTCAAGGGAATCAACAAAGTCCAAGAGGGTAGCATCTTTCAAAAAAAGAGGTGTGCAAGAACAAGGGGGCACAATTTGAAGATAGAGGAGGGCGGCTCAGAGGTAATTTAAGGAAGTATTTTTTCACAGAGAGGGTTGTGGATGCATGGAACGGCCTTCCGGAGGAGGTTGTGGAGTCAAAAACAGTAGTGGAATTCAAGCATGCATGGGACAGTCATAAGGCAATTCTAGGGGGTTGGGGTAGGAAGAAGTAGGCTGCTGGTTAACTAGGATCTGCAGCTTATCCATTAGGTAGGGAAATGGGCAGACTGGGTGGACCAAGCAGTCCTTATCTGCCATCAAATTTTATGTTTCTATGTTTTACTAAGATACCTTTAGCCAAGGGAATCTTTCCCAGGGCACCTCTAGGGATGGAACCATCTTTGAGGGTTCCTTGCCTTCGGTACCCCTACAGGGTGGTAATTCCCCATGGAATAGAGAGTGCAAATGGCCAAACAGTTATTATCACAGTTTCACAAACAAAACACTACTCTGGTTGTATAGGCACATTGAATTGAAAGGCTATGCCTGTAGTTCAATTGGGTGAGCAACCAGCCACACCCCCTCTTGAGCTATATAAGCAGTTCCTCTCAGCCTCCTTCTGAAGCAGTTTTTGTTTGCCCCATCATCCTGCCCTCCTTCTCTAGCAGCACACCTCTTTCCTTGGGGGGGCTCTTTCCTAAGGTACCTTTAGCCAAGGGAATCTTTCCCATGGCACCTCTAGGGAGGGAACTCTCTTCGAGGGTTCCATGCCTTCCCTACCCCTACAGGTGGTAATTCCCCATGGAATAGAGTGTTTGAATAGCCAAACAGTTATCACAGTTTCACAAGCTTAACATTAATCTGATTGTGTAGGCCCATTGAACTAACTAACTATCTCTCTCCTCTCTCTCTCTCTCTCTCTCTTCTCTGTCTATCTACTGGTATCTATCTAACTATCTGTCTGTCTGTCTGTCTATCTATCTATCCATACACACATTATACCGGTGCACTTGGTTGAAGACATATTGTATGTAATCGGCATTCCAGTTGCTGTGGGTCAGGTTTACTAGATGCTGAATAGCAAAGGCAGGCCAGAAGTGCTGCAGGGCTCCATTTTAGGGCCTTTGCTATTCAGCATCTTCCATAATAACCTCCCTCAGGCCTGCCACCAATGGATTCTACTGTATGCAGATGATGCTGTCATCTTTACTAGTAACCCTGACCCACAGCAACTGGAATGCCAATTACAGCATAATTTTGTAGAAGTTGAGGACTTGCGGTTCTGTGGGATGCCTGAGAGGACCAGAAGCAGTGGGACTGCATGGGCATGGGGCCCAGAGTTCACATGAACGTGGCCACGTAGTGGGCCACCATCTTGGACTATGGGGACAGGAGTCAGGAGGGGCAATACAGCCTATGGGTGCACCAAGGCTGGGTTCGGTGCTGTGCCCAGAGCTTATGCCAGCACATGAAGGACGGGACTGCCAGCTCGAAGGGTGGGGCAGCAGGGATTTTGGTTCAGCACTGCAGCAGGCCTGCACACCCATAGCGCCAGCCGGTGGTGGGTTGGACAGCGGGGGGGCCTTGTGGAGGCTGCCTGGATGGTCCAAGGTACCGGGAGTGAGGCCAAGGGGTCAGTGCAGTAGGTTGCCTGAGTTGCCAGCACAGTAGAAAGCTGGGTAAAGCAGAGTACAGGGCATTTCCAGAAGGGATGCCCAGAGAAAGGGGATGCCCCCAGTATGGGGGGAAGCAGAGTGCCAACACCTGGGGTGGAGAGGTACATGACCAGTCCAGAAAGGGACTCGTGGGAAAGCCGTAGGACACAGGCTGGTGCACTTGGGGTAACTGGGGAAGAAGGAGGCAGAACGGGCAGCTGGGCATTGATAATCACTGTGTTTTGTACGTATTCTAGTAGGAAACAGAGATGATGGTTCCCAAGAAAACCCTTGCATCCTGCACCAAGATGATGGAACAGACAGCGAAGCTGATGAGCCAAATGATGGAGCTGATGAAGGCAGCCAAGAGAAGGGAAGTGGAGAAGGAGGCTCAGAGGAGAAGGAAAGAGAGAAGGAGGGGGGGAGCTGGGGGGCAGGAGGCTGAGCAAGAGACCCAGGGGAGCTGAACCCAGCCCCAGTCTGGCCCCAGTCTCCAAACCGGATACGACGCCAAAGCCACTGCTGCCACAGCTGGCCAAGGGTAAGAATGGCATGGACGTCAACAATGAAGGGAATTTGAAGGAGCATCTAGAGGGCCTGCTGAGAGACATGGGGAATGACGACATGAAAAAGATGAAGCGTGCGCTGCAAGCCATCAAGGATGGGGGGCACAAGGGGGGACAGTGGGGCGAGCAAGACCACAGGGAGCCAGAAGTTGTACAATGGACCACCAGGTTTCACCCTGGGGGACCACATTCCATCCTCTGTAAAGGAGAAAATTTGAAGGGTGAGTATGTGGATATTTTTGGCTTGGTGGATGAGGAGATGGCTAAAAAATATGAGCAGAAGGAACTGGTGGGCAAATCGGAGATAACGGTAGCACTGGCGGTAGTAGGACATAAAGCTGAGGAGGTGAAGTACATGGGGAAGAGCACTGACACTTGGCAGGCTGGTTTTCTGATCTACAGTGCGTTGGTATTGGAAAAACAGCCGGAGTTGGTCATACTTGCTCTTGACCTATACGGTGATCATTAGGGAGATGTATAAGGCAAAGCTTGGCTTTGGATGGTTAATCTGATGAGGCATTCCAGAATCGTATGGCGGCAAAGGGGGAGGTAAGGTGGGACTTCACCCATTCGAAATCATGGGTGATGACCCTATCCAGGCCAACGGTGAGACCAGTGGTTGACCAGGCGAGGAGAACCACACAAGCCCCGGGAGCCAAATCCTGCTGGGCTTACAACAGGTCATCATGTACCTGGCCCAGCTGAAAGTTCTGGCATGTTTGCTCCCAGTGTGGAGGGACGCACCCGGCAATGGCCTACAAGGTAGAAGGGGATAAGGCCTTCCAGAAAAGGGGGACAGCACCCAGAACAATCCTTTTGGGGGGTTCAGGGGGACTGGGCAGAGGGCAGGGGGGACTAGCAGAGGGGGTTATAATTCCAACTACAGATGGAACTAAGGGAAGGAAGGCTGTAGAGAGGTGGGACTGTGACCTGGCCTGCATGCCCATCATGCATGGGGTGATCAAAGCATGGACAGCAGGATACCCCAAGACAGGGGAGGCCGAGATGCTGAGGGAGGGTTTCTGGGAGGGTTGCATCTTTGTCCAAACCACAAGGAACATCACATCACTGATTTGCCAATGGTCCAGAGACTCAGACCCTAATTTTGCTTTTCCTTACATTGCATTTCCAACCCTAATAGATGCATTAAGTTAGTTTTTTTGCAATACATTTCTTTACTTTTTTGAAAATATATTTAACGCTTATCCTATGATTCAGAGGGACAACAGGCAACAGGCACAGGGTCATAATGTTGCTGACAAATACAGCATGGCAATAAATGCCACAAGCAAAATGTTGCCCTCCGGCATAACATCGGGCTTTTCAGCTACCATACAAAAAAAGAGCACAGCCATTGAAATCAATAGCACTTTTTGTCAATGTGGGGGCTTCACCCCCATGTTCCCTGGACTTTAAATAATCAACTCTGAGGGGTTTTGGACTTCAGGGATGGGGAGAAACTCAGGAGGAGGGAAAATTCGTATTTAAAAAAAAAAAGAGTTGCAACACCAGGAGACCTGCGGGGAACCGAACTGCCATCTCAGGTGACCATCGCTGCTGTGTGCCGTGCCTTATCCACTCCACAATGGGAGCAAATTGACCAGATACAGCAGCACAGGCTTCTTCAGCCATTCCTCCACTTCATAATCAATGACAGAGGTAGTGGTACATCCCTACTGCTGTTATACCCCCTGTCACTCTAAATGTTTCTGCGCTTTACATAGCATGGTTATTGCCTCACTGTTTTTATAGTGCTATATTGACCTGGTACCCAGGCAACTCATGCCATGCCACCTCTGAGCAGTTAAAACTGTACATATCGAAGTGTCCCCTGGATGCTCTGACTTTTTTTTTGACCATCTTGCAACTGCTTTGATCCCTGCTTCCCTTTCTACCCTCCCCTTACTCCAAGGCCACAGGGCTGCCCTTGGATGTTTCTTCTCTACTCCTGTTCCTTCCAGTTGTTGTTTTCCTGTTCATGGACATCTGGCCACTCTCATCTGCTCTGTCCATAGTGTTGCTGGTCTTTGCCTTTTGGGGCTGCAGGCCTCGCTCCTGGTCCACCTGATTGGTCATGGGACCCCGTCCCTGTATACCTCAAGTGGTTGCAACACTTCTGGATTCTGCATTCTTGTGGCACACCCACAAGGTGGTAGTTCTCATAGCAGGGACAAAGTGAGCATAAGCCAAAGCTGACAGTTGCACAAGTATCACATACTACTCAGTCTCAATCAGTCTTAAACCTATTCAAAAAACCCAAAGACACTACAAACAAAAAGCAGCTCCATAATGATGCTTAGTGTACCAGTTCTGAAGTTTACATGGTGACTTTCACTGCACCAGATTTGTAACAGGCTTTGTAACTGGCCCTGTGAGCCTCTCACAAAGCAGCTGGATAGTAACATGCACTGTGTTTGTCCTGTAATGTGCTTTGTGAGTGGCACTGTGAGCCAATTAGGAAGTAGGTGTATAGCGGTGTTCAGTGCATGATCCTGTAGTATGCTTCTAGAGACAGCTGAAGTCAAGGAAATTTACTTTAGTGAAGAACTTCACAATGTTTCCCAGACTTTACTTCACTAAAGGTTGCACTTCACATAGTTTTCATCTTGCAAAGTGCCTACCTTTGCCTGACAAAGGCTATGCATAGTGACACTTCACCAGAGAACGTGTTAGCAAAGTACCACTGTGTACAGTTTTCACCAGCAAAGTAGTACTTTGCTGACAAAAACTATGTAAAGTGTTTTCTTACCAGAAAAACTTTTTTAAATTAAGTACCCCCCCGCCCACTTTGGGATACTATACCAACCATGTTTCCATCATCCAGACCCTTTAGAATAATGTACCCCCACCATCTAGCACCCTACCTACTTCTTTTTCTTACAAGTCCCAGTGAAGTCTGTTACTTTCACTTCATTATCAATGCATAGAATAACCCTTCCACCTTACTGCAAATGTCACTGACCACCACTCACCTCCCCAACTCTGCCAAAGCTGAAAGTGTTTATATGTCTTCACAGCATGTGCTCAGCACTTCTAGTACATTAAGTAATGATCTGAAAACCGTGTATTTCTTTGGTTGTGAAATGTCGAGTGACACTCCAACAAAAAACAATTTTCCTATGGAACTTCTATGGAAAACAGCTTTGTCTTTGCTGATCATTAAAAACAGTTGATACTGGCACTGTCTCTACTGCCTGCACTGAGATAACCAGGAAAGCATTAGATGGATATTTATGCGCTTGCCTGCTGCTGATTTTGTTGCATGGCCAAAAGGCGGTGGGTAAGTTAGAATATTAATTTTGAATTTATATTGGTTTCAGGAAGGGCTCAAACTGTTTGATGCTGCTTTTTTTGAGGGGGGGAATTCAAGAGCTGAGAGATGTAAAAGTTTGAATAAAACAGACAGTAACAAACATTTCTAGATAATTAGAATTAATTAATCCTAATTATAGTGAACAGGCAGCTATGCACCTTTGAAAGTGAGTGACAGGTCTCATTCTTTTATATTGTAATTAATTGTATCTTATAAAACAAACTCTTGGGAACAGCTGAATTTATTTGTATATGTTTTTTTTAAAATATAGGTTTAAAGGCATTTCTCCTGTCTGAAGCCTATATATGTGGTGAAACACTGAGAATAAGAGCTGACTCAACTGTAAATTAATTTACTAAATTAATGTAAATTAATGTAACTTAATTTAGGAGGCAGTATAGCGCAGTGGTCTAAGGCTCTGTGGTGTAAATCTAGTGACATCCAGCAGACTAGATCTGGGTTTGAATCCCACAGCTTTCACTTGCATACTGTGTGACCCTAAGCAAGTCACTTAACCTTCTTGTGCTCCCAGGTCACTCCTGTGGAAAAAGTTTTCAGCTTAGCGTGCTATACCTGGTTAAACAACTAAAATAAATAAAGTGCATTTTCATTCAACATAAGGACTGCTGTCTATCTATACTGGTTCCACCCCCTACTCCCACTTTTTGAGAGACTTGGTTATTTAGGCACTGACTTACACAACCAGAAAATTAAGAGACTTTTTGTTCTGTAAGTACAGTTTTGGCCAATCAGGTTGTTGGCAGGCTGCAAGCATTTTGCTGGGTCCTATAGTTATGTACCAATGAGGCTCTTATTTCAAGCAAAACATGCCATGGAGTGTTTGAACTGCTAAACTATAAATGTGTAAGAGTCAGCCTCTGCCATCTATAGCCTGGTGAAAGGCCCTCCCACTTGTCCTCCAGAAAGGGAACCTTGGACTTGAAGAGAAGACAAAGAAGAAGTGCAACAGTTATTAGGAGTCAGACATCCAGACGGAGGGGACAGCACAGTCGTAGTAAAAGGCACTAAGCACAGCACAGATCCGGTACTACTCCAGACTACCACCCCAGCACTGCTCTAAGGACACTGACCTGCATACCTCTCAACCTTTTGTCCCCTATATGTGGAACATTGCCTCTCAAAATGTGGAACATATATAGAAGATGTGGGACACTTCATCAAATTTTTTATGAAGAAGCTCAGAGCACTGTTAACATGTGTCTTTATGTTAACAAAGTTTGTTGTTAATAGAATAATATATTGTTCACATTATTTGCTGTGAATTTTTGCTTTAAAATCTTAGCACTGAATATCTGACAAATCCTCTCGATGTGAAACAGAGGGGTTTTGTGAAGCAACATTAAGAATACATCCTTGTAATGTCTTTTGTCCAAAAGCTGTACTCTAACGTTCCTTCTGGTATACACCTGTGAAATAGCTACTGCAATGTATTTTATGACTGCCCCTTTTGATGTACAGTCATATGTTTTGAATTACATGTTTTCTGTTTTTCCCACCCCAGGGTCGCACCTGGAAATGTGCCTCAGCTCAGTGTGCCTTTCCTGGTCACCAATGTTTAACTAACTAACAAACTAATTTACTAAATGTGGGATTGTTGAGAGGTATGCATGCATGGGAAACAGCCTGTACCCTAGATGTTAGTTACTGAATGCAGTTTAAATATCATGAATTGCAAAAATCTTTGTAGAAGCATCAATTAGGGTTAAAGATTAAAGCAAGAAACGAAAGAACATGGAACATTAGGGTACAAATTTCATTGAGTCATCATAAATCTGTGGCCTGGCATTTCTTGAAGTTTGAGTAATCACTTGAAACAACAATGGCATTGTGTAACTTAAAGCAGTGTCTGCCAGGTACACAAAATTACTAAAACAATAATGTTTGGAGGCTGGGTACTGAAGTCAGGCCAATGTTTTTTTTTCATGATGAAATTAACTCACAAAAAAAAAAAAAAATAAACAAAACATATGTCCTAACATATGCTCAGCTGGTTTGTTTTTGATCTTCTGGTTTTGGAGGATTTTTTTTTTTCTGTCGCTGTTAAGTTTTTTTTCTGTTTGTTTGTTTTATTTAACATTTTTGCGCCAAATTTAAGGGACAGAGGCCCAGATATTCAAAAGGGTTGCACATGGTGCAACAGTGTTGTGCCATGCGCAACCCACTAATGCACCCCAGCGCGATATTCAAAAGGGAAAAGTGTGTGGCACAAATCCCGATGTGCCGGAGCACATCAGTAATGTATGCATAACCTGCACAGCCCGATATTCAGCTCGAGATGTGCAGAGCCATGCATGCATAACCCCTATCTGCACCAGCGCAAAGTTACGCCAAAAAAAAAAGGAACAACTGATGGCCACCCACAGGTGAGCTGCCGCATTGCAGGGTGCAACATGACAGTTGCCACCTGTGGGTGGCCACCCGAGTTCTGGCTGCACCTGGCGGCACCCCCCCATACCCGATCATGGGCTTCTGTAAAGAAAGATTACTGTCCTATATCCCTGGTGGTCCAGTGGACCGCTATCTGCCCGATCGTGGGCATCTGTAAAAAACAAAAAACTATTTCTTCCTATATCTCTGGTGGTCCAGTGGACCACTATCTGCCTAATTGCGGTCATTTGTTTAAAAAAAAGATTCCCTTCCAATATCCCTGGTGGTCCAGTGGACCAGTTATCTGCCCGATCGCAGGCATCTGTAAAAAACAAAAAACTATTTCATCCTATATCCCTGGTTGTCCAGTGGACCGCTATCTGCCCGATCGCGGGCATTTGTAAAAAAAAAAACTAATTCCAATATCCCTGGTGGTCTGGTAAGTGCCCCCACCCATCCACAGGCCCCAGCTCCCCCAGCCACCTGCATAGCTGACTGACACCATGGTAGGGCTGCACGCCCATTGGTTCCACCGTGAGCCAATGGGCGTGCACCACCACAAACTATGCATTCCAGATATGTGAATGATTCATTCACATATCTGGAATGTATGTCTGATGAGGGCTGCACACCCATTGGCTCACGCTGTGAACCAATGGGCGTGCAGCCTACCGAGGTGATATGCGTCGGCTGGTAGCGGGTGGCAGGCAGGTGGTGCTGCCAGCCTGCCAGCTGACCGGGGAGTGGGGCAGTGGCGCTCAGTGGGCGGTGGGGGTACCACTAGACCACCAGGGATAATGGAATTAGTTTTTTTACAAAATGCCTGTGATCAGTAGATAGTGGTCCCCGGACCACCAGGGATATAGGACAAAATAGTTTTTTAGTTTTACAGATTCGCCATCAGGCAGATAGCAGTCACCGACCACCAGGTATATAGGACGAAATAGTTTTTTGTTTTTTTACAAATGCCCGCGATCGAGCAGATAGCTGGTCTACTGGACCACCAGGGATATTGTAAGGGGATCTTTTTATAAGCAAATGCCAGCGATCGGCCAGATAGCTGGTCCACTGGACCACCAGGGATATTGGAAGGGGATCTTTTTTTAAACAAATGTCCACGATTGGGCAGCTAGCTGGTCCACTGGACCACCAGGGATATTGGAAGCTATCTTTTTTTTAAACAAATGCCCGTGATCGGGCTGCAGGGGGCATTGGTCCCTGACGGATGCTGCCTGGCAGGGCACCAGGTGCAAGTCATCAGGGATCGGCGCACCTGCATGCAAATGGGGCCAAAATGACATGTAAATGGCCCCATGTGCACCTTGCATACATTATGGCCCCATTTGCATGTTAACTTTTGAATATCGTGGTTGCTGTGCATGGTGCAATGGAACTTGCGCTAGCGCATCCCCATGCTCCACTCTGGCCACTTGCGCTGGCACAGTGCCACTGCGCCATGCACACTGGGGGTGGTCAGGGTGTGATATTCAATGCTGCTGAGCCATGGCGCAGCTCCATTGAACATCGTCCAGTCCACACCCCTGTGCAGCTAAGTTGAGCTGCACCCAAGCTTGTGTCTCAGCCTGGCGCAGTTTGAATATCTGGACCAGAGTACTTAGTACCCCCTCATAACCATCCAATTTGCATTTTTGATATAGAGCCTGAAATATATTTTTAGTACAAACAGAGGCCTTTCCTGTGCATGTGCAGTACATTTTTTTCCTTTTGGGGACTTATGTTTTGTTTTTTACCTTGTTTTCCTCCCAGTCTGAAAGAAGATGACTACGGCAACTGGCCAAGGTGGAGGGAGGGCTGTGCTGGTCCTCCACATTGAATCAAAAGGCTCAGGAGTTTAATCAAATGTACTAGGCTGGTTGGGAGAAGAGAGTGGGGACAATTAAGGCACAATATTTGGGGGCAGGAGGGGTTTATTTAATGTCTGTCTCTGGGGTTGGGGTCTCTGAAAAGGGGTAGGTGGGGTTGCTGTGTTCCTTTAGAAGTACTCCTTATTCCAAAATGTTGGTCAATTTCAATTTTTATTACAATCCTCAACATTTCACTAAAACAATGAGCTTTTTCAAGGGGAATTTTAATTATATGCTGCCATAACAAAAACAAAGTATATATTTAATTACATTTGCTTAATTTTAAATGATCTTCAAGTTGCATTGGTGTTTAAAATGTGTATTGACAAGGTGACCATATTACCTTGTGGATTTTCAGTTGTCCCTGCCATTTATCATGCTGTTCTTTAGTTTAATATTTATGCATAGTACCTGAAAAACATCATTAAAGATAAAGCATTTACTGTATACTAGTGTATCACATGCATAAATTCTGCTAAACTATGTGCCACCACCACTGAGTGCAAACTGATTTATGAATGCATATATAGCATTTCATCACCCCTTTATGGGAGGATGCCTACACATCTGCACTACTTTTGAATTTCTTATGTGCTTTCTACTCATTTCATCCAGCCAGACAATTTGGTCCTGTAAGTTCAAAGACAGTAAAATAACTTGGACAGCTAAAGACATGTAACCCTCATTTCACCATTGAAATATTGAGCGGTCAGCTTCCACAAACATCTAAGCTCATAAACAAGTGATGTATGATGTCACACTGTGGGAGTTGCAAACAGGCCTAAGAGGGAGGAATTAGCATCCTGTGTGCTTTACACACTATTACTGTGCTACTGAATGAGCAACAGCAAAGTAAACACCATTTAGTTTGTGGAAGCGGACCACTCAATATTTCTATGGTGAAATGGGGTTTAAACATAGAAACATAGAAACATAGAAGTTGATGGCAGATAAGGACCGCAAGGCCCATCCAGTCTGCCCATTTCTTTTTCTACCTTATAAATGTGCCATCTGCCTTTGCTCTGTCAGTGGCCTATCTATTCATAGTCATTTGTATTGCTCTCTTATGCCTATCCCATGCCTGTTTGAAGCCCTGCACTGTATTCATAGCCACCACTTCTTGTGGTAAGCCATTCCATGCATCCACCACCCTTTCTGTGAAAAAGAATTTCCTCACATTCCCCTTAATCGGCCTCCCTCTAATCTCATGCTGTGTCCTCTTGTCCTGCTATTTTTCTTATATTTAAACATGTTAGACTCTTTCACCTTGTTTATGCCCTTAAGGTGTTTGAATGCCTCAATCATATCACCTCTCTCCTCCTTTGCTCAAGGGTATACATATTGAGCTCCATTAATCTGTCCTCATATGTCTTCTGATGCAGTCCCTGCACCATTTTGGTGCCCTTCTCTGGACTGCCTCAATTTGGTTAATGTCCTTGTGAAGGTGTGGCCTCCAATACTGCATGCAGTACTCCAGATGGGGCCTAACCAGTGTCTTGTACAGAGGGATTATTACCTCCCTCTTAAGACTTGTGATACCCCTACTAATACACCCTAACACCCCCCTAGCCTTACCTACTGCTTTAGAGGTCTGCTTGGATGATTTTAGGTCATCAGTGATGATGATGCCCAAGTCTCTTTCTTCCTTTGTGACTGCTAGCAACTCCCCTCCCAGCCTATAGGTGGCTTCAGGGTTTCTCTTCCCTATGTGCATGATTTTGCACTTCTTTGCATTAAATCCCAGTTGCCACTCTTCTGACCATTCTGCTAGTTTATCCAGATCTCTTCTCATTCTGCCCACTCCATCTGGATCATCTACTCTGTTGCAGATCTTGGTATCATCTGCAAACAGACAAGCCTTACCCTCTAGTCCATCTGCAAGGTCACTAATGAAGATGTTGAAGAGGACTGGCCCCAGGACTGATCCCTGAGGTACCCCACTTGTGACTTGCATCTCTTCTGACTGTATACCATTTACCACCACTCTCTGTTTTCTGCCCATCAACCAGTTTGCCACCCAGTTGACCAACTTCTGACCCACCCCGAGCCTACCCAGCTTATTTATCAATCTTCTATGTGGAACAGTGTCAAAAGCTTTGCTGAAGTCACGGTAGGTGACATCAACTGCTCCCCCTTGGTCCACCACTCTGGTTACCCAGTCAAAGAAATCTATGAGATTAGTTTGACAGGACCTTCCTTTTGTAAACCCATGCTGTCTTGGATCCTGTGCCCCTAGCTGTCTTGGATCCTGTGCCCCTACATGTCTTTAGCACTCTATGTTACTGTCTTTTCACTTATAGGACCAAGTTATCCAGCCAGATAAAATGGGACAAAAGCACATAAGAAATGTAAAAGTAGTATAGATAGGTAGGTGTCTTCCCATAAAGGGGTGATAAAATGCAATTTTTGCATTCATAAATCAATTTGCATGGAGTGGTGGTGGTGGCACATAGTTTAGCAGAATTTATACATGTGATACAATAGTATATAGTAAATGTTTTACCTTTCATCGTATTTTTTCAGGTACCATGTATGGATATTAAAATAAAGAACAATATATTAAGTTGCAGGGATAATTATAAATACTCATGGTAATAACATAATCTTGTCAATACATATTCTAAACACCAATGCAATTTGAAAATCATTTAAAATTAAGTAAGTGTAATTATAATTGTTTTCTGTTATGACAGCCTATAATTGAAAGTCCCTTTGAAAAAGCTCATATGTTTGAGCAAAAAGTTGGGGTTTATAATAAAAATTGAAATTGAACTGCATTTTGGAATTATTATTATTTTTTTTCACCAGGAGAGACACACTAAGCTGAAGCTTGTTTACAGGTGCAACCTTGGAGCACAAGGAAGTTAAGTGACTTGCTTAGGGTCACACAATATGCAAGTGGGGGCTGTGGGATTCAAACCCAGGTCTCCAGGTTTGCAGCTTAGGGGTATTTCTTCTAAAGGAACACAGAAACCCCACCTATGCCTCTTCTAGAGATTCACAAGCACCTCAGGGAAGCTGGAAACTGAATTTAGGAACCATTACTCACATAACTTCTTTGGTATGGGGTTGGGGTCACAGTGTCAACCAGGGGAGAGGGGAGAAAGATTATGAGCTCCCAGGGTTGGGCACCAAGTGGCTGCAAGAGTTCTATGTGTGTTGTTTTAATAAAGATAGACCCAGCACTTAAATTGGGTACCTGGTATTTTAATTTGGTGGGGGGGTCTGATTGGTGGCATTAGGGTTGGGCTGCCTGTGACCACCTCATGATTTTTATCTTATGTTTTTTTACTTCAGTATCCGACACCGGGGTTGGGAGCCCTATATCAGAATAGGGGTGGGGGTTACAGTCACTTGAAGTCCAACCCTGGAAAGGGGGCTGTTCGGAGGCACTGGGGTTGTGTTCCTGGTAGCCGCATTATTGTTTTTTTGTAACTGTGGATGAAGGGTTTCAAGTTAAGCCTCATTCCATGTGCTATTGTTTGCTCAGTCCCACCCAGTAGTGCATGAATTGGCCTTATCAGAGTAAAAACTGGAAAATGCTGTGTTTATTACTTATCTCTAGATAGAAAAATACTTTACTAAAATTCACCAAACTTGTCATATCAAGAGATTCTGGTCACCAGTCTTGCTTTTGAAAATCTTGTGAAAATCTTTTGAGAAATTACCATGATACGAGCAGCTGAAAATTGTAACTTAACGTTAGGGTACCTACTCAGCCCTTACCAATAACAGCAGGAGTAAGGCACTTCAGGGAGTAGAGGATTACTGTCCAGTAATCACCATCCCTTGAGAGTGAAAGGTTGAGTTCCACAGGTACATAATTACCTCATGACATACCTCAACTGTCCCACAAGGCATAGACCTTATTTTACCTTTCAAGCTAGTCAAGCCTCCAATATTGTACAAACAATAAATAAACTCACCGTCAATAAAAAATCAACCTAAGAGCCCATCGGTGCAGCAGTTGGATTTCTGTCTGCGATGCCAGTAATCCAGATTCAGGAGCAAGCTTGGGTCACCAAAGGGGTCAGCAGGGGGGAGCAGGCTGCAGCATCCTTTGACAGCTGTCCTGCTCCAGGGGGAAGGTTGGGAAGCAGCTCAGTGTTTGCGGTCCCCTAGTGGAGGCTGGGGGTTCAGCAACATGCTGAGTGTCTCGGTGCAGGACTGGTCCTCAGGCAGAGCTCTTGGGCTCACTGGCACTAGTAGGCAGCTGGGGAAGGATGTCGCAGTCATGCCTTGACGTCAGAGCTAGAGCGATGCCCACAAAGAAAAAAAGTCACAAAAATAGCCTGTCATCACCGGGAGACAGAGTTCCGCAGACATGCCCTCAATGTGCCCTTGCTCACCTGATGGCCCCAGACCGACAGAATATAAGTATCAGGGTGCTCTGGGCCCCACCTTGTCCCCGCTCAGGGGGTAAGCCGAAGCTCCATAGGGATCTGGAGTTCATACAGGTAGGGTGAGAGGCAGAAGGATGTCTGCTAGGATCTCCTGATGGGTCGGGGATGGCAGACTGGGAGGAGGAGAAAGAGAAATAAAAAAAAATCAACCTAAATAAAACAGACTGCAAAACCAAAAGGCAAATTACCTATTTCACACATTATACTGTTGCTTTTTAATTCAAAACATTACATTTTAAGCTACTATACCAAGTTTTAAACTAACTGCATATCACTATTGCACACAAACAATGTCACATTGTGGTTCCTTGTAGCACACATATGATTTAATGTTATCAAAGAGTCAAGATGGTGCACATCCAAATAAACACACCATTAACTCTATAGAAGTCTGCTTACATTGCATAACATAATATTTCCTCACTATTAAATATCGGGGACACTTCCAGCTCACTGTTGCACAAAGCGCTGGTGCTTGATATTGTACATAGCAGCAAGTACAGTGATAAGAGGATGAAGATGGGGATTAGGCTCTATGTGCCTCATCTGAACTTTCATTCACCAGTGGGTTACATAGAGGTTTAGGACTAGATATGGCTAGGGTTATCGCCTGTCCTGATTTTCACATGACAGTCCTGAGTTTGGCAGCTGTGTCCTGCAAAAAAAAAAAAAAAACATGATAAACTACATGTCCTGACCTTTATAGTAGAAAAAAATATTTTCTTACTTTACTCTAAATGTTGCAGAAAACTATTCATACCTTAGTTAAAATACCTTAAAATGATAAGAAACAATAAAAAACAACTAAAAAACTACAACACAGTCTTAATTCTGATTATTTAGAGGAAACACGTCAGTTGCATTGGTTAAGGTTACATATTGTCCTGTGAAAAATCATATTTCACTAAGAAATTTCCCACTTTGGGCTTCATAAAAGATGAGAACCCTAGATATGGCTTGTTGCTGTTGTGCAGAAGCATACTGCTATTTGGGGAAAGTACCTGGGGCATGCAGTTCTCACATGAACAGTCACAAGCAGGATGCATCGCAGACCACATGGTTCTGACCCACCTATCAATTGTCTAATTCCATCAGCCATTGTCTTACAGTAAGTAGAAAGAACCACCTGTTTCACAGTCTATAGCACTTCAGTTCAATGCCAACGATTTGTGGCTTCCCCAGACCATTACAGAGGAAAAAGCCACATTATGGCACATGAGTAGAGTGTCCAAACAGCAATCAATCACACTCACACACACACCTGTCTGTAAGTGAAGAAGCAGCACTGTAGAATTAATTCTACGAGCTGTACCTACCAAAGCAGCACAATGAAAAAACTCAGTGTGAACTTGTTGTTGCCATGGTCTGATCTCACATGTTTTTGGCAAACTTTCATCTTGCACTGCATATAAACAAGCATTTGTCAAAGGATGCAAGTCCACACTACCAGCAGAATGTGATGCCACTGAGCTAGCTGCTGGGTGGCAATGAAAGGACAGAGCTACTCTGAATTGGAGCAGTTCTTTCCTTTCAACCGCCATGCTCTTTGGGTCCCAGGCCAAGTTAAAGGCCTCAACTGCCCCCCGTCCATCAAGGGAATTGACGGCTCTCCTGTCCTGGTTACTGATATCTTTAAATACCTGGGGATGACACTTGACCCCCAGCTTGACCTTGGTCGTCATATACAGAATGCATGTAGGGCTGTCAATTGCAAGCTGGGTCTTGCCTACAGAGTGAAGAACAACCTAACACTTGCTGCTCAACGTGCTCTGGCCAGCGGTGTGTTTCTTCCTACCCTCTGCTATGGCCTCATCCTGTATGTGCATACTTCCAAAGCTCACCTCGCTAGGTGGAAGGTTGCATACAACAACATTTGTTGCTTTGCACTTGCCCCCCCCCCCGTCTCACCCACAATTGTGACATGTACAGAAGGCTTGGCTAGCTCTCCCTGCTTAATCACATGAATTTTGTCCTGGGTAGTTTCACAGGTAAGGTGCTTAGAACTGGCACCCCCCAGGGTCTGGCAGAACTCCTCATACCTGCATCCTCTTCATACTCCCTCCGGTCTCTGGGCTCTGCTATTCTCAAAGTTCCTGCCAACTGAACGCAAATGGGGGGATAGGGGCTTTACTGCTTGTGCACCCAAAGTCTGGAACTCCTTCCCCCCCCAAGGTTTGCTCCTCTCCCTCTCACTCTTGCCTTCAAAGCTCCCTCTGGACCCATCTGAAGCTCTCCTCTGCATGTGGCTGTCCCAAACGGCCTTAATTAATTTAGGTCCCTGCACCAGACTCTCATGTACCTGCAGTTATGGTGGCCCCTGCATGAGGTTGTATCCCGCTTGCTTAGGATTCTGCTTCATATTATAATCTAACTACATTCTGCCCCTGGCAGAGTTCTGTCTGTTGCACTGTTTGATGGTTCTGTTACTGTATAGAAACGTGTTCACCCTATGCCTCCGGGTTGTGAATCTTTGTCTGTTGCACTGTGCTTATCTTTAGCCTATACAAAGTTTGTTTCTACTGCTCAGCTATGTTAATTCTTCACTGCTTGTTCAATGTCACCTGACGACTCTGCTTGATCCTGTGTAATGTACGAGTGTATCTTATTGTTCATAGTAGGGTCTTGTCCTTCATTGTACTCTCCCGGGTCGTACCTGAAAATAGACAATTGCTTTATCTAGTGTGCTTACCTGGTCAACAAAAGCTAATAAATAAATGTTTCCACCGAGCAAATTAAAAACCATGTCACAATCAACCTTACTGATTATTGGAATGTCACTGTTGAGCCCACAGCAGCCTGAGCTGCCTTGACCTGACAGTGGCACACTTCTGAAACAGCCTTTTTGTAATAAGATGTTCACTTTATGCTGTGTGCAAGCAGACATATTCTTTCTATCTGTCTATCTATCTATCTATCTATCTATCTATCTATCTATCTATCTATCTATCTATCCATCCGTCTACACATACACACCCACACACACACACACACACACACACACACGCACACACACACACACACACTGACACCAATACTTTGCTCAGTTCATAGGAATATCAGGGAACTAAGAATTAAGGGATTATCCAGCTTGATCTATAACCTGCTTTTACAATAAATACAGACAGCACTTCACTTTCCTTGTCTTCGCCTGCTTTTGCTCAGTCAGTCAGGTTCAAGAGTATATTATGTAAGCAAAAATACCCAACAGGGTGGGTGGTATTGGGCTATACCAGACCACCCAGGGGTGTAACGAGGCCCAATGCCACAGGCAGAGGGCCTTATAGCCACTGGAAGGTCCAGTATAGTCCAATACCACCCACCCACCCTGGAGGGTATTATTACGCTTAGAAAATGGGCTATGTATGACATTTTCCTGAGCAATTGGGAAAATAAAAAACAAAATATAAAAAATAACTGGAGATAAATTAAAAGTGTATCTTGTTGGTAAAGTAGTCCCTTTATGCTATTCCATCTCCTATTGCCTCCGCCACACCCACAGTGGTGACAAAGCCATTCTGTTGTACTAACCCCCCCCCCCCATCACCTCCTCCAGGACAAGTTCTTTTAAAGTCTGCTGATTTGGGAGAGTGTTACCAGAAGGTGATTGCATGGGGGTGGGAGATGTGAAGCATCATGCTCACTTTGTAATAGTCTGTTGAGTCCCCCCACGTGTGTACCAGTATTGTCATTTATAATATCTTTAATTTTCTTTTAATGTTTACTGTAGTACCATGCGACAGGTAGTTTTATCTATTGTGAGCGGGACTCAGGAAGGAAAGCTGAAAGCTGCAGATTCAGTAAAGTCAAGCGAGCCATAAGCAAAAAGGCTTTCTTTTTTTTTTTTATTCTTTTGCGAGTAAGAGTAGTTATAAAGCATGTCCAAGTTCACCGGGAACTGGAGATCATAGTCTACAGTGAGTCAACTGTGAGGTGGAGCAGACTGGAAACCGATAGCAGCAGGGCTCAGAGAATAGGAAGTTTTTTTTTAACTTCAGATAAAAAGGATATTCTGTTGTGAGATTTTGGTGACTTTTGAACAGGGGTACCAAGTATGTCTACCGATGTTAATCTCGCTAAACAAGACAGAAAATTGCAATGCCATGCACATCTCTACTAACCACTGTTCAGTTCTCAGAATTGAAAAAAAAATACAAACTCAGTTCGATTGGTGGAAACAGAGGCTAAATGAAGTAGAGATGTGCTTATGGGACTGCTGAGTGATACAAATTTTAAGTAGCTGCATTTTCAGGATTGACTGGGTGGCTGGCAACAGAAGAAGGAGTGAGAGAGCAGTCTGCTCTCCAACAGTCAGAGGAGCAAGAGAGTGGTCTGCTCTCGGAGAGTCGGGCTATCACGGCAGCAGTAAGTATAGTACATAATCATTGCAGTGCTGGGAAAAAAAAAAAGAAAAGAGAAAGTGTGACAATAAATGAGCTCATCGGAAAGGTGATGACCATTTCATCAAGCAGTTGGAAGTGAACTAATGAGCACTGGGTAGCTAGTATCTCACTAAGTGAAAGAAAAACATGGGGGCAATTTTGAATTCAGCGCCAGTGCTTTGGGCTAATGAGGAAGCAAGCTGAGCAAAATTATATAATGGGTTGGTGATGTGGCACCTTGGGCTGATTCTTTTTATTTACTGGGCATCTACTGTAAGTTAATCTATCCACCTGGCAAGGGCACTAGCCAATCAGATGGCAGGAAATAAAAAGCCAGTTTTTTAAGTGTGGAAGTCCAGCAGTGTAATGCTTCAAGCTGTTTAGCATTTTACTTAACAAATAAAAATAAATTTAATTGAATGGCCTCCTTAGTATGACTATAACCCCAAGAAATGCAGCTTTTGTTTCCCTTACAACACTCAGAGCAGTGGCATTATGGCACCGGGCAATTACGATGCCAAATGCTGGATGTGCCCTCCGAGATCTGCCCACCCCTGGAGTAGGAATCTATTAGTGGGGGTGGGGTGGGGGGCTCAGCACCACACAAGAGGAGTGCAGGGATGCAGCCCCCCACAAGAAACATGATCAGCGACATTGCTGATTGGCACCCTCATTGCCTGGCACCAGATAGTGGGCGTGTTCCAATGGTGGAACCCTTTTAATTTTGGAAGTGGTCTAGTCTCATTCAACCTCTTCTACTATATGTGTTAAATAACATTTAAAATGTTGATTCGCTGGTATTGTTTTACCCATGTATCTCTACTGTAAATAAATCATGTTTTTTTTACATCTTTATTTCTCCAGAATTAGAACATGTTTGCCCCCTAAGGCCATTAAATCATTAGTCCATTGTCTGGTATTTTTAGATTGTATTAATGCAAATCATTGTTACTGGTTTTGTCACCTTCCACCCTGGTACCTTTATGCTGTACAGAGTCACAGCTGTTCATTTGAATTTTAATTCATTACATCATAATCATATTACTCCTTTGGTTAGGGAATTGTATTTGATACCTGCTCATTTACAGTATGGTTATAGATTAAATAGCTAGTTGTGCTTGATCTAAATGTTGCTGCTAGTTACTGTTTGTGGTAATCACCATCAAATGAAGTTATGGTTGCTGACTTGACATCAAAATATTATAAAACCCAATCAAGTAGCTTTGAGGGTAGTGTATTGTGCTACAATGTGAGGTACCATTGGCCAAATACTCAAAGGTTAGCACTGGCACTAATAAGGTTTGTTCACCGTCCAGGTTTGTGGTCATCATTGTAAGAGACTATATTCGGAGGCACAAGAAACACAAACTGCAGCACACCAAACCAAAAGTAAGGATGTCAATTAAATTGATAGGTTTTTAGCCATCTAAGTCAAGCTTTATTCTGAGCCCAAAGAAGCAATGTTATATCCCAGCACTTCGAGTCTACTACAGGACTCTTCATCAGGGGGTGGAGTTTCAGTGCTGACATGAATCAATTTATTTCAAACATTTAAAGGGACAAGATACTTTACCCCAAAGTGCAGCAAAAGAAACACACATCAGGCAAAGAAGGCAACTGAAATATCAAAATACCATCAAGGTGCTCCCAATAAAATATTTAATCCATTTCTTTCAGGAGCAAATATTTATTTGTTTATTTATTGAAATGTTTCACTAGGAAGGCATGCTGAGCAGCAGGTTGCTTATCTCCCAGTGTGACCTGGGGGATAGGGGAACATGAGGAATAGTATACATAGATTTGGTACACAACATACTGTAAGATTTACAATAGATTACATTCAGATACAAGTGTGTGGACTGTACAGAAGCAATGAAATAGCAGAATGCTAACAGTTTAGAACTAGATAGATACAATGCTAACAGTTTAGAACTAGATTGGTACAATAGCACAAAATAACATTTAAAGGCAAACAATAAGTGACACAAACTGAGTAACTGGAAAATGGCTGAATAGAATTCTAGTAGTTTGATCTAGGGCAAGTTAGTGAAGAGTAACACAGACAGTACAAGTTAGTTAAAGTATATCAGAAGTGCAAATTGTCAACAGGTGCAATGGAGATTAGGGTTAGCCATATCTCGGGCTAGGTAACGGAGGAAGGGAAGAGGGGGGAGCTGGGGAGGGGAAGGGGGTGAGAGGCACATATGTAGGTAGGCAGAGAATGGGGTGGATGGAAGTAGGATGGAAAGGAAGAGGGACGAGGAGAGGGGACTACCAAGGCCTGACCCCTTCAGTATGCTGAGAACCCTGCCTGCACAAGGCAGAGGTAAAGCATGACAGGAGGGAAGCAGGTTGTAGGCAGTGAGGGGGAGTAAGCTTTATGAAGGCTAGAAGAGAAGGTGAGAGAGAAGAGAGGCCAGGTCCCAGCACTTCAGGATGCAGAGGAACCCCACAAGGGGACTGAGATGGCAGGAGAATTGTTGGGGGTGTATGGAGTGGGTAGGGACAAGCCCTTGGTGTGACTCTGGATGACTGAGAATCACATTAAGAGAGCAAGGGGGAGGCCTGTAGGGGAGGGAATGGGAGGAAGGGGAGGAGTGATGGTATTTATTGGGGAGGGAGGAGGAGGCGGCAAAAAAGTGGCAGTGAGTGGGTACTGAAAGGGGGTAGGGTTGTCAGGGGCTTAGAGGGGGGAATTAGGGAGGTCATAGCAGGAACAGCTAAGAGCAAGGTTGTTTTTGAGGGCAGAGCTGATGGAGTAGTAGAAGGATAAGTGACAAATTTGAGGGGGGAAGGAATTCCACATTTTTTGGGAGGTGGTGATTTATTAGCCAGATTGGCAGATGAGGGTGGATCTGCAGGGGACCACCAGAGTTTGGGAGTCAGTTGATTTAAGGGAGTGAGAAGGAGGGGGAGTGTTATAAATGAGAAGGAGAGGTAGGAAGAAAGTTTCCCCATCCAGTGCTTGGAGGTGAATTTAGTACAGTGGGAGATTCACCTATTTGTAAGGGAAGGGAAGGATAGGGCATGATAAAGATCGCAGTGGTGGCTGCAGGAAGGAGCACCAAGGTCAAAGTGGCAGAAGGAGTTGAAGGAGGGTATCCAATCTGGCCAGGGAGGACATGTGAGCAGCAACATAGACTACATCACAGTAGTCGAAAATGGGTAGGATCATCTTCTGGACCAGTTCACCCCTAGCCGTAGGAGATTTATGTGATTAAGGAGAATATGCAATCATGATTGGCAGCAGGGTGAGTATACATCGCTGAAAACCAATTTTGGTGATTTACACCACCAGCACACAAGAAAACAGTGCCAGGAACTTAGATCTAAAAGAATCTTAACTCCAGGGGGGTGCATGTTGGGGGGGGGCAAAATCTGGACAAAAAAAGAATTTCGGGCCAGGAGCACAATAATGTAGGCATGCCTGGACCCGAACCCAGAACCCTCGCAGCTTTAGGCTGCCACCCAACCACCACACTAGAGGGCCAGCTCAGCAGCCCCAGGCCAACCCTCCCTTCCTTCCATCATGCTCACTCCCCCCTGTCCGGATATACATATAGCGACATCCTGTCGCTATATGCACCCACCTCCCCCATCTGGTCACCCTTCCTCAGTAATAGCCCTGTCTACAAGCATCGGGATTGAGTCACCATTATTGCAAGCGCTCATTCACAATGCCCATGTCATGGGCTACCACCGTAGGAGGGGTCCAGCTACAGTTCCTGAACAGGGCACCAAGCTTGCGGCACAATCTTTTCTTGATGGCGTCAACAAGTCTGGAGAAGTTTAGGTGTTGATCCAGCCAAACACCTAGGTACCTGAACGAGGATGTGTCCTATAGTAAAGTCCCATCGATAGTGTGGAAAGTGGGCAGAGGGAGAGCACAGACAGTCTCTGCCTTGTGCCAAAGGTCATGGAGACAGTCTTCTTGGCATTGAGGAAAAGTTGATCGTTAGCAAACCATAGCTGAACCTTGTCAAAGTCTTGCTGCAAGTTGGATGTAACCTCACCGGGCATGAGCCAGGTGCATATAGGACCGTATCATCAGCATACATGTGTATGGTGGAGAAGGGGAACAGATGGATGGAAGATCATTTAGAAAGTTGGAGAATAATAGGGGCCCTAGCACTGAGCCCTGAGGGACACCAGTACTAATCAGGAGGGGAAGGGAAATGACGTGAGAGATCTTGATTGATTGAGTTCTACCCATGAGGTAGGCCTTGAACCAGCTAGTGGCTGAAGGAGATAGACCAGCTGAAGAGAGTGAGTCAAGAAGAAGGGAGTGGGAAACAGTGCTGAAAGCCTGTGTAAGGTCGACAAAGATGGCTGAGGTGATTTGGCCATTTTTCATCCCGGTAAGGATAGATTCAGTGAGCCGAAGTAGGGAGGTGGTGGTGGAATGATTTTTTTCTGAAACCAGATTAGAATGGGGTGAAGTAGGAGGTATCAGTAAGAAATGAGGTAAGCTGGGAGAGGACAAGGTGTTCTTGTAGATTAGCTAGGGTAGGGAGAAGAGAGATGGGGCGGTGACTGCCAGGGGAAGATGGGTCTCCACCTTTGGGAAGAGGGAGGACCACAGCATGTTTCCAAGAGGTAGAAACTGAGGCAGTTGAAAATGAGAGGTTTAGAATTAGAGAGAGGGCAGAGAGAGAGAGAGATGAGTTTAGGGTCCAGGCCATCAGGAGAGGAGCCTTTTAAGGGGTTACTAGCAAGGAGGGCTCTTACAGTGTCATTTGGTGAGACTATGGTAAAGGAGAAGGTGGGGTGGGAAGAGGGAGGAAGTGTGGCACCATTGGAGGGTGGAGAGGAGGGAGGGTAGGTAGGGAGGGATTTCAGTAGCTCAGTGGCACAGGTAGTATAATAGGAGTTAAATTCGGCAGCTACGGCACCCAAGTCAGCCACAATGGTCTCATTTATTTTAAGCACAGGGGAAGGTGGGTGGAACGGAGGGGTAAAGAGGGCATGGGCCACCTTCCAGAACTTGGAAGGGGAATTTATGTTTGGGAGAAAGTCAGTTTTAAAGTATTCGGACTTGGCTAGCCTTGTAGCCCTAGTACAGGCATTTCAGAGTTGCGGTAAGTCATGAGATCGCTAGGAATCTGGGTTGCTTTATGACACTTCCAGGCACCCTCTCTAGCTCTAAGACAGGCCAAAAGTTCTGGCGTAACCCATGGTAGGTGGTTTCCCCTAACCCTGGTTTGCTTGAATGTGGCAAAGGTATTCCAGTTCTCTAGGAATACATCTTTAAAATAAGCAAGGGCCTTATCAAGCGAAGCTAGGGGAGACCAGTCAGTGAGGGCTAGATTGTGCAGAAGAAGTTCTATTTCTAAGGATTTAAAAGAATGTAGTTGCAAGGTTTTATGCAGGGATTTAGCTCTGTGAACTTTCCTGACTACGAATACTGCATTGGTCGCTGAGCGCATCAGGAAGGATACCAGAGATTGTGACTCTGTGGGGGTGGGAGGTAAGGGCCAAATCAAGTAGGGAGTCTTTTTGTGTTTTGTGGTTGGGGCAGGTGGGATCTGATATTAGCTGTGTGAGGTCAAGGGCACCAGTTTCATTACGTGTTTTAGTTGTTGTAGGTGACAGACAATTTAAATTGAAGTTGCACAGGATGTATAGCTCTCCAGAGCGAGAGAAGGCAGTGATGGAAGTTATGAGGTCAAGAGCGATACAGGGCTGGACATTTGGGCAGCTATAGATTCCAGCTATAATGACAGGAAGAGTAAAGGGAAAGGTCACATGAATAGCTAAAGCATCATGAATCACTGGGTTGGAGGATGAGAAAATAATGGAGTATTGGAGGGAGGTAAGGACATACATGGCCACACCACCACCCCTGCCAGCATGGTCTTGCCTTAGGAGGGAGTAGCCAGGAATGAAGACCGAGTGGTCAGGGACTGTACTTTTTAGCCATGTTTCTGTAATGTTTAGAATGTTTGGTTTTAGAGTGACCACCGTGGTTTGTAGGAGGTCAGCTTTTAGTAGTAAGCTACTGATATTTAGACATAGGATCCTGAAGCCCTTTGGGAGGGCTGTGGGAGCAAAGGAAGGGCAGCAGCAGATGTGGAAGCACCAGGAGAGCTGGAAGCAAGAGGACCAGGGTTGGGGTGAATGTCCCCAGAGGAGAGCAAGAGTAGAGCGATGATGAGGAAGTGGAGCTTAGGGCATTTGGAAGGAGATTCCGAGAAACCCAGGTGTTTGGAGGAGAAGGGAGGAGTAGAGTATGGGAGCAGTAGATGAAGAACAGCAAAGAAAGTTGGCACAGTTAGTATTGACGCATGAGGAATAATAGAGAAATGAGACCATAGTTCAAAGGGGAAGGAGGGAGTAATAGCGAGGATGTAAATGGAGGATTGGAGATGGAGGATGCAGGGGGTTGTCGAGTTATTTGGCACTGGCATGTCATGAGCAAGTGGGGGTGGAAGATAGAAGGATAGAACTAGAAAAAGGGGAAGGGAGAAGAGAAGGACTAGCATTGCAACAGGGGGCCAGATTCTGGAAAAACTAGGAAAATTAGGAGAGAGGCATTTGGCAAGCAGAGAGCAAGGTGGAGGGGAAACTGTGCAGAGGGAGGAACTAAGCAGGGATTTGGATTGAGCAGAGGGGAACAAGAATCACTGTACTTTATGTACTGCCCTCTAGAGGCAAAACAGTATAACCTGCTAAGGGGATAGCAGGTACTCAGTAATTCACAACAGACACATATATTTTCTGAGCCAATGTCCAAGGAAACCAGCACTGAACTTAGGGTGGCTAGGAAAAATCAGATGTAAAATGATAGGATAGGGTGTGCAGATTGCATATGTGAGAGGGTTTCAAAGAATGGGCAACAAGGTAGTCCACAGGGCAAATGAGTAGAAGGGCAGGAAAGAATAATTATACTGCTTATCCATTGGGGGATAAAGACTGGGAGCCAATGGCTACTTACTAAGGGTTAACTAGGCAAGGGGATGCTCAAAAAGCCAGAGATAAAAATAGACCTAGACCTAGCAGAGAAGGACTGAGCTGGAAGAGCCCTCCAGTGGCTAGTCAGTATAACGAGCCAATGGAAAAGTGAGGAGATAAACTAAACACTGATTGGATGATACAGGCTATATAATTAAATGTCCAGATAGAGTAGGACGGGGGTTGGTGGGGAGATGCCTCAGGTATCGAAGATCTTATTAGCTAGCTAGAGATAAACATTTTCATGTCAGCAGGTAAAATGATATCTTTTGAACTGTTTCTGCTATTACTGCTACTATGCAGGCTACTGTGTAGGAATTAAGATCAGTCTGCAGCACAAGAAAACAGCCCAAAAAGAAAAAAAAACTTTAGGCTTTAACTGCTATTAAGCAGGAAAATCTGGAACAGCCTGCTGCGGTTGTGCATTTAAACTAAATTAGGAACAGTCAGCAGTGCTGTACTAGAATTGCCAGCACGTAGGCACGGAGGTACAAATTAATTAAAAAGATAAATTCTAAGGAAAATAGCAGCAGTCTGTAGTCCTATGATGTGTTTTAAAATTATAATTCAGAGTAAAGGACTAAAACTGCTAGACGCCAAGATGCTGATCTCTGGATGAATCATAGAAGGGCCGGTAAAAAAGTGCCAACTTTAAAAATGCAAGTTGGAGCGGGAAGGGCACCACAGGATAAACTCCGTACCTGGATAGATTGCAGGCAGCGGCTGTGGAGCAGCTCTGATCAGGCAGATAGCCTGGGGTGAAGGAGGGTAGCTGGGGAGAGAAAAAGTAGTAAAAGTTAAATAGAGGGTGGATGGAGGGAAGGGACTTGAACAAAAGAAGACAAAGGGAATTCAAATTTGGGCAAAGAGTGAAGCAGGAGGGACAGAGAAAGGAATAGGGTTAATGACAAGGTGGGGCCTGGGGTGAAGGAGAGATGTGCAGGGTGGGGGCTTCAGCAGGAGGGAGACAGCAAGCAGGACATCAGCACAGCATGTGAAAGAGAACATGGGGGTTAAGCAGGACAGAATGAGCAGGCAGAATAGAAAAGAAAAAACAGTTCATTAAGCTGCAGCACAATAAAATACTTGAATTAAAACTGCAGTAAACTAAGCCAAATACCAGTCTACAAGTAGCAAGTATGATTATTTACAATGCAGAGCATATCTAATACTATTAGCTATTATTCACAATGCAGAGCAAATCTAGTTGTATTATCTAGTTAGAGAGAAACATTTCCATGTCAGCAGGTAAAAAGAATTTATCTTTTAAACTGTTTCTGCTATTACTGCTACTATGCAGGACTTAAGCTCAGTCTGCAGCACAAGAAATAAACAGCTCAAATAGAAAAAAAAAAAAACTTTAGGCTTTAACTGCTATTAAGCAGGAAAATCTGGAGCAGCCTGCTGTGGTTGTTCGTTTGAACTAAATTAGGAGCAGTCAGCAGTGCTGGCTGAGAATTGTCAGCAGGTAGCCATAGAGGCACACATTAATTAAAAAGATACATTCTAAAAAAATTCTAAGGAAAATAGCATCAGTCTGTAGTCCTAAAATATGTTTTAAAATTATTATAATTCAGAGTAAAGGACTAAAACTGCTAGACTCCAAGGTGCTGATCTCTGGAAATAGTGCAATCTTTGCACACAGCAGTAAGAAAATGAAGGGAACCAGTGAACAAAGGGGTGGGGGTGGATAAAAATAATAAGAAGGGGGTTGGAATGGGAGGAGCAAGATCTGAATTGGAAGGGGATGGGAAGAAAGATAAGGAGGTTTTCCCAATTAAAAGGGCAGTCATTTTGTTCCCAGGCCCTCAGCCAATGGAAGTGCTCTAAGGTTGGATAATGAGAGAGGTCTGTGGTGCAGGGGGGAGGAAAAAGGTAAAAGGGGAAGGGGCAGCTATCAGTAGCAATAAGGTACAGGATCTTATCGTGAGCATGATGATGTCAGAAAAGGGGGTGGAGCCCACAAGGAGAGACTGAGAAACTGATTGGCGCAGGAAGAGCAGGAGAGAGAGAGGTCAAGGGGTTTATAAAGAGCTACCCAGGACCCAGAGCTCACAATTTTTGCTCTCTAGAATTTTGTCCTCCCACTCACCCTACATAGAACAATTGATGGAAGATATAGGTTGGTCATCATGCCAGTATGCCGAAGGTGAATGGCATAATAACAGATGATTAAAAAAACAACACAGGTTTGGAGGTAAGAACAGGGGGGCATGCCAGAGGTGGATGGCAATGATATACAGTAGGAGTGTGGTAAGACAAGAAAATATAGTAGGGGATAAAGGGGGACAAGCGGACACAGAAGGCCACAGAAATACAAGGAACAGAAGAGGGGTATTGGTTTATACTTGTACCCAGATAAGAGAAGAAAAGGAAGATAATGACCCCCAGATGTACATCTGGGGGGGGGGGAAAAGGAAAGAATAAAAACTGTGGAATATTGTAAAAAGTGTTATGGAAATGTTTGATGCAAAATGAATGTTTTAATAAGACGGTGGATAAAAATACAAGAGGAAAATGTAAATAAATACAATCTGTATGAATAAATTAATTGCCAGTCTGAGAACCCACAAAAGCAGGTTTCTATGTTGTCATTGGTGGGAGATCAAGGGGACAAAAGGGGGGGAGAAAAAAGCAAATAAATGTGACTGAAGATAATATTAGGATCATCATGAAATTTCTAAAAATGTACAATTAATTATAGTGTCAAGATCCACAAAAAACCTAAAAGAATATCAGAACCCACATACCCCCCTTATATTCAGAGGCCCCTGTACCATGAGCTAAACCTGTTAGCATCCAGGTACTAACTGAACACTGTGACCATGCAGATGATGGAGTCTTCTCCTGCATACAGGCATAGCAGCATGTTCAAAGGATTGTGACGGCATAAATGGCATCCAAAGTGGCACTATTTACCTCCACTAAAACACCTCTTCTTAACCAGGCATTTAGCCTATGCCCCCACCCCACCAATGGTGGGATGGAAGTACTGCAGTCATCCTCCCCTGATCACCAGCATGCCAGCAAGGTTGCAGTCCCTGGTGTCCAGTGGCACTCCCCAGCCATGATCACCCATTTTGTGTATCATATACCTATCCCTAGTTTCCAGTGGCACCCTCTACCCCTGAACATCCATTCTGTTTATTGTATACCTCTCCCTGTTGTCTAGTGGCACCCCTACCCCCAATCTCCATCCCATGATTATAAGGCATCTCCCTGGAGTCTAGTTGCAGACCCCACTTCTGAGCATCTGTTGTGAATATTGTACACCTCTCCCTGGTGTCTAGCAGTATTCCATCCCCTAATCACCTATCCCACAATTATAAGACATGTACCTCAGGTCTAGTAGCAGCCTCCACCCTTGAACACTGGTTCTGTATATCATATACTGCTCTCTGGTATCTATTTGCAACCCCCACCCCTGATCACCTGTCCTGTGAGTGTAAGACATCTCCCTGGGTCAAGTGGTACACCCATCCCCCGATCCACCTTTCAGTATATTGTATATCTCTCCCTCAAGTCTGGTGACACCCCCACCCTTGAACACCCATTCCATATACTGGTCAGGTGCTAGCACAAACACAGCAGAAACATTTGAGCTGTGCTTGTGCACTTTTTTTTTGAATATTTAAGTCCAGGTTTTATATTTAGAATCACACCCTGTCTGTGCAGGTGGAGTCTTGGGATTGCTGAAGAGGCAATTCTATCTAGCTTCAGGGAGGAGGGTGCTAGTCATTTTATCATACAAGGACTTCCTCTGGATAGGGTAGGAGCAGCATTGACAATTTAGATTATCATGCACCATCAGCCCACCACCATACCAAGGTTTGGCTGCTGGGGATGGTGTCTCTTACATAATGAGATTAGTTGGTATACGAAGAGACAAACTATATGCAGACACTCAGGATAGTGCTTCCAGGTCTACATATTCCCTAATGGTTGAACATCCCAGTCTGTTTGTCATAAGGACAGGAGGTGGTAAGCTAAAAGATGGAGGCTATTAGGTGGTGTCAGCATGGTCAAAGTACAATGAAATGGCAGAGGTACAGCAGAGTAAGCCATGATGCAGAGTAGTATGTTGCAGTATTCTGCAGAGTGCTGTAGTATACTGCAGGGAATAGTGATATTCAATAGCAATTAAACCCTTTTATCATGCAATATTTTGTGACATGTCTTTTACCACATTGCATCCTGACTGACTCCACTGTAAGAGCTGCAGACATTAGGGATATCAATGAAATCAAAAACTATATACTGTACGTTAAAAATATTTTAATATGTGCTTCCTTCTCTAGTCAGGAATGTAAAAAATTGGAAAGGCATTCCCATAGGCTAGTACAATGGGCCATAATTATAACATAAAGAAAGGATGGAAGAAAAAAAATTGTTGTTGCATTCCATATCACTTGCTGACATCATTTGAGTGGAGAGACTCCAGTGAAACATGAGCTGTGTGCTCACACTAAACTGATGGCACCAGGTTCAGGAACTTATCAGTAATTATGTAAGCAATAAAACATGACAGGCTGACAGATTACATTTAAGAAATAATGCATGACAGGGTGTTTGTCGTGCTGGGATAACGTCACGCCTAGGGTGGTTGAAGCACGAGGCCACAGGCTGAGTGCATTCAGCACCCGAGAAGTGCCATTATCCTGGCATGACACGCACCCTGGAATGCATTATTGCTATTATACTATGGCTAATGTGTAAAGAGAATTAAAAAAGATGAGAAAAATGTTTTAAAATATTTTTTTACTCATTTTTTGTGTGTGGAAATATATTTATATAAACAAATTCCCTTTTCTATTTATCCACTAGGGGAGCTGTCTGCATTGTTGTTATGTTTTGTTTATCAGTCTGGTTGTGGTTGTCTTTCATTCCCTCTGCCCCCCATGTGTGATGCTCACAGTTGTCCCGGTACACATTGCTGTGGTATTTACATGTACTGGGATTCTGTATTACTGGCATGCCATTTTTATTGAGTTACCAGAGTTTGCAGGTTCCAGTCAGTTACTGCTCTTGCCACCTGCTATCCAAGACTGCTGCAGAAGAAGATGATGGAGGTAGGGATGTGTGAGGGAGAATGTGGGTTTAGGTATAGTATTGTAGTTTTATGTGTATTTACTGGGCAGGAAAAGTGTTAGAAACAGAAAGAAATGAAATAAACTGAAAAGCGAGCAAGTGTTACCGGCACAGCCGCATGCTGACTGTGCTGAAATAATTGCATTCTAGCTCACTCCTTCAGTGAAGCTCTCCTAACAGGACTTAAAAATTCAAATTTGTTTTACCAGTAATGTTGTACAATTATATTGAGATTACTGTGTTGGGAGTGGGGGTGACTGTGTGTAAGACAAAGGCAGGAACTTTCCACATTAGATCTGAGAATATGAAAGGGAAAACAGCAAGGATCATGGCAGGTAGGGTTTAGAGGGGGTGGAGTGATTTTTTTTTTCTGCTGATGTCTTCTTGGTGCCCAACCGTCATACAGTGATGTTACACTGAGAAAACATCACTGGTGAAGGTGGGCACTGACCATTCAAAGCCCATGATTCTTTCCTTGCCATTGCATAATTGTAAATTACAAACCCAAGTGCATTGTGAGGCACCAGGCATCTGCACCAAGTGCCTTCAGTGTCCTGGAAGAGTGCTTAATAATTACAAACCTACACCCTAAATTATCTTATTGCATTTGCAAAATAGGTTAAAAGCTAGAAATTAAAAAATAACAACCCAGTGTTAATTTTTTTTGTAAAAACAGTAAAGCTATGTTTCTATTAATATGTATACCCTCAAGGAGAGGAGGGAGAGGGGAGACATAATAGAAACTGTCAGGTACCTCAAGGGAATCAGCAAAGTCCAAGAGGATAGCATCTTTCAGAAAAGAGATGTGCAAGAACAAGGGGGCGCAATTTGAAGACAGAGGGGGATGGCTCAGAGGTAATATGAGGAAGTATTTTTTCATGGAGAGGGTAGTGGATACATGGAACAGCCTTCCTGAGGTGGTAGTGGAGTAAAAAAACAGTGGGAGAATTCAAGAATGCATGGGACAGACATAAGGCAGTTCTAGTGGGGGGTAGGAGGAAGTAGGCTGTTGGTTAACTAGGATCTGCAGCTTATCCATTAGGTAGGGAAAGTGGCAGACTAGGTGGGCCAAGCGGTCCTTATCTGCCGTCAAATTCTATGTTTCTATGTTTCTATTAAAGCAACTGAAAAAAATTAGTCCCTCAGAAAATTGTTGTTGCATTCCATATTACCTGCTCACATCATTTTAGTGGACACAGCCTGCAGAGAAACCTGTATTGTGTGCTTCTGCTCAACTGATAGCACCACGTTCTGGTACTTCTCAGTAATTATGCCACAGGGTGTGGGTTTACATTTGTAAACTGAAAACCCAGGTGCATTGTGTGGCATGAGGCACTTGTGCTAAGTGACTTCAACAACCTTAAAGTGCAGATTACAAATAGAAACCCCCACTCTGAAGAATCTTATTGTGCTTATAAAATGGGTTAAAAGCTAGGAACTTATAAAGAAATATTCCTGTGTTAATTTTTTTTTAAACAGTAAATCAACAGAAAAAAAATCTAGTCCCTCAGCTGTCCTTGTTTACACCACTACAACCAGAGGGAGAACACCGTAGTTGGTGCTTGTGTCTTGTACCCCCAAACACAAATAGCACCATTGTTCCCAAACCCCCCCCACACACACAAATCTACTATTTTAAACAATATTCAGTTTAGGTTGGCTGGCATCACTCTAAATACATTCACTGATGGAGTCTCGGAGTTCACTTCCTCTCTGTTTTAGATGCTCATTTGAATTTGTCCACTGAATATATTGGGCTCTATTCACTATGCCAACATTCTGCTTAAACTGGGTGCTTTGGCATAGGTATGTCTGAAAGCTATGGAGTGAGGTCCCATGGACCCGACGCAGCATTCACTGGGGGGGGGGGCACAGGACAGGTACACACTTGATCCCCCAGGCGCATGGACAGCAGCGTGCCGGGGCAGGAAGGGAGCATACCAGGGGTGTGCCCACACACCATGCCATTCACAAAGGTGCGGTGTGCTGGGTGCAGGGGGTGCACATTATGCTTGGTAATCCCTTGCAGTAGGGGGTGCATGCCCCCCCATGATGTCACCACCAGCTGGGGTGGGGATGTTGGGGCACAGTAGACCCCCCTCAGCAAGCCACCCCAGTCCATGGGGACAACAAGGAGAGATGTGGGTGGCTGACTGGGCAGCCACCACCCCTGTGCCACTGGTGCACAGTGCACCTTCTGTGCCATCTGCTACCATCCATGCCCCACAGGCCCAAGGGATCCAGTAATGGACCAGGACTGGGCATCTTATTGGATGCACACCTGGTCTGTGGAACAGTCCTCCTTGCACCTGCATGCTGGGGTGGGTGGGGTCACATATGGGAGCCACATGTGGCAATGAATACGGCCACTGTATATCCATCCACAGGTTCAGAGCTGCTCAGGTGGAGAATGCACCTTTGGTACATACCCTGTGCCCCAATAGTGCTTTCTCTGGGGTATATGTTTTCTCCACTCACTCCCACACCACTCCACTACACTGTAGTGCAACACCAAGAACAAAAAGTCATACTTCAGCCATTTTTCTATTTATAAACACTTCCTACCTCCATCAAAAGCTCACTCACTTCCTCAGACTCAATGTCTATTTCAAGGCTATTAAGTGAGTCTGGGTTGACTCCCTTTCTTTCTAATTTTTGAACCCCCATGTGGAAGAATCAGTCTTGTAGGAGTGAATTACTGTACAGTGGGAATGCAATCAGTGACATCATCAGTACTTGGCAGAGCACAGATGCACAAACTAAGTGAGCAGGAAACAAGCAGCCTTTAGCTTATTGTGAGCAGAATCTGGTATTTAGTTAAATCATGTATCTTTCACTTAAAAAAATGGCACAAGTGAGTCAAAGCAGGACAGTTAATAGTGTAGTCATAATTTGAGATCAGAGGTAGGGTACCAGTGGTCTGAGTAACAACCACAGAGGGCTAAAGTGCTAGATTGTGATCAGGGTATGCCAGCTGCCTTCACAACAACTTTGGTGGGCTGCAGTGTTAAATCATTGTCAGGAGGGGTACTATAGGCAGCAGGAAGGCCAAATATTAAATTTTAAATAAAACCGAAAGAAAAGCTCCACATACAACATACATTTTATGTGAGATGGAAGTCTTTTATTGATTTGTATTGGAGGTGTTTATCTGTTATCAGAAAGCAAGGCCAAGTGTTCTTTAATTTGGGGGCGAGGGACAAAATATATTGCCTTAATGTCTGCTTAGTAATTATTTATGTATGTAGTTTGTGGTCAGGGGTTGTTAGTTGTTTTAAATAGTATGACTATTTCATTTAAAAAAAAACTTATGGCGAGTGGGGTTTTAGGGTTTACTGTACAAAGCTGGTTGAATTAAGCAAAATCTTTCTGAGAAGCATTGATATGATTGTGTACTGCATCCTGGATACCAGAAGAAGTACAGAGCTTGGGGTTTTCTTTTCTAAACTACGTGGCTTCAGAATCTTTTCAGCCAATCAGGATGCATTATTTTCTCTACAAGCAGTCTTAGGGAGTGGGAGCTGCACCTGGGAATAGCAGTGCCACTCCAGAGTTCTACAATGTCACCACATCATGTATGTTGAGGAGAAGAGTACACAATAGCAGGGGAGGTACTAACAACAACAAAAATGGAAAGGGACCTGGGGTAGTCATATCAGATGATCTAAAGGTGGGTAAGCAATGTGAGAAGTCAGTAAGGAGAGCCAGAGGGATACTGGGATGCATAGGAAGGGGCATCACAAGTAGAAAAAGGGAAGTGGTTATCCCTCTGTACAGACAGTTGGTGAGACCCCATCCAGAGTACTGTGTGCAGTTTTGGAGACCTCATCTATGCAAGGACATAGACAGGATGGAAGCAGTCCAGAAGAGGGCAACTAAAATGGTGCAGGGTCTGCATCAGAAACCACATGAAGACAGACTGAGAGAGCTTAATATGTATACCCTTGAAAGGAGGGACGGGGGACATGACAGAAATGTTAAAGTACCTCAAGGGAATCAACAAAGTCCAGGAGGGTAGCATCTTTCAGAAAAAGAGATGTGTAAGAACAAGGGGGCACAATTTAAAGATAGAGGGGGGACAGTTCAGGGGTAATGTGAGGACATTTTTTTTTCATGGAGAGAGTGGTGGACACATGGAACTGCCTTCCTGGAGAGGCTGTGGGGTCTAAAACAGTGGAGGAATTCAAACATGCATGGGACAGACATAAGGCAATTATAGTGGGGGGTGGAAGGAAGTAGGCTGTTGGTTAACTAAAATCTACAGCTTATCCAGTAGGTAGAGAAATGGGCAGACTGGTTGGGCCAAGTGGTCCTTATCTTCCGTCAAAGTCTATGTTTCTATGTTGTTATGCCTGATGTGTTTTGTGCATGGGTGCTTTGTCAAAGGCTTCCTCTAGTAGGTGATCTAAATGCCAGAATTATAACTAATGTTGAAGAAGGGGAAAATGAGTGTCAGGTAAGCACACTGAACAATAATCTTTGAGATAAGAGAGCCTGAAACAATCAGAAAGCTAATGAAGTTGGGCACAGACTAGGAAATGTAATGCAGGGTGTGGACTATGTGATTATCGATGGAAGAACATAAGGGGATGCTAAGGGAGAATATAAACATCACTCAGCAAATGTAGCTTCAACCATCAATTTAGAGTATTTAAATATTAATGCTATTGATAAAATATGTGATATGCAGATTACGAAATATTCTGAATCGTTACATCTTCCACTGTGTACTGATTTAAGATATAGTTTTTCATCGAATAAGTCTGAAGAAATAGGTAATGATAACGTGGAAATTTTCAGTCTCCTAAGAATAAATTGGACATCAGAAAATATTGAAATTTTTGATATAATATTTAAATCTTCTCAACTACAGGATTATGAAAATATAATTCTACCTGCAGATGATCCCTCACAATTCATTCATTCTTTCACCAACTCATGGGTTATGGCTCCAATCCTATATATAAAAAAAAATCTAATAATAGAAAAACATGGTTTAATGAAAACTGTAACAAATAGAGATGAAAATTGAATAGACGTATTAAGGATGTAAAGAAAAGTAAATCTACTCAAAAACTTTAATTACAGAACAATCAATGGAAACTATACAATAACATTCTCAAACAGGAGAAACACATTTCAAAATAAGTTACTGTATGGAATCAACTAAATTAGACAGTATTGTAAAAAATGCAAAACAATTTTGGCAGCTGGTAGTTAGGGACTTTAACACACATTCCGATTTGATTGAATCACACATTCACCCATTGGAGTAGGAGAAGTTCTACTCAGAGGAATATTGTGATATATTAGAAAAATTGCAATTATATAGAGAATAATGTATAGGCAGGTGGTTATTATGAGAATTTTACACACACCCGAGGTCTGGGATGCCCCATAAACCCCGAGGGCGAAGCCCGAGGGGTTTATATAGGCATCCCACACCGAGGGTTTGTGTAAAATTCTCATAAATAACCACCTGCCTATTACTTTATTTTTTATAATTGCTGGTCAGCAATCTTTTCCCACATTGATGCTGCTTGTCTGTGATTCACTGACACACACACACACACACACACTGTCACACAGACTGTCACACACACACACACACACACACACACTGCATCTTTATTAGGAAAAACAGATTGTTCTTTGTTAGGCATCTTTTTCTTTTTTACAACTGTTTCTTCATGCTTTGCTTGTTTTACTTTGACTTGGTACAACAGCGCTTACCTCTGTTAAGCGCAGACCCGTTCAGTGCAGTGCTCTGTTTCGAGGAATTGCTCAGGCTGTACAGGTTATGGGCAGCAGGATCAACCAGATAAGAAGCTTTGGGAAATAAAAAAAAACGATATCTGGTGTGACGGTTTCGTCTGTGGCAGCTCCTCTGTAAGCGGACGACGAGCCGCCATGCGTTTGTTGAGTGTTTAACCTGCCCATGAGAAGAGGAGAGCCAATCAGGATATGGTTCTAGTTTGATTGAAGTGGTGCGTGTTTGAAATTATAACTGGTTCAGCCTATGGAAAGAATTGCTGACCAGTCTAGACAGAGGTGGCGCGTGTTTGCCGTTATAACTAGCTGAGGTAGTTATAACGGCCAATTACAACTCGGTTTCTCTATGAGAAAAAATTGTGACCAGTAATTATATATTATTAATGATTTAAGGATTGTGCTAGGGGAAATCCACATGCTTATTCTCACTTATTTTATGCATGACAAAATCATGAAAGTAGTTGCTTCCACTAAATTAAATAAAGCCCCCAGCCCTGACAAAATAGTGGCCAATATATTTAATCATTTTCTATGCTGGTAGGTGCCACTTTTACACAATGTACTTAATTACATAATCCAACACAAAGTTATAACAGCTTCCTGGGCTGGAAATTTAATATATCTGTTACACAAAAAAGATCCACTTAATGAACCACAAGCATACAGATCAATAAATCTTACACCACAAAAAGTATTCTCTCCTAAAATATTAGAAAAAATACATATTTGTGATGAAAGTAATCAGATACAGTAATCAATGAATCACAATCCACAATATAGCATTGTATTGTTCTTTCACATCTATTTCATTAGTATGCTAAAATTAAAGAATCAAAATTGTGTTGTTGTGTCATCAATTTGAAGATGCCATTTAACAGTGTGAGTTAGAGAACATTATGGAACACTCTTTATACCACTTGTATTGACAGTTTTTTTGTTGTTGTTTTTTACTAGATATAATAATTTTACTCCACATGAACACTTGCTCAAGGATGCAATATTATGGATAAGGACACTTAAAAATATTATTGATACTAATGTGGGCATTCACAAGGGTTGTATTTTAGCACCACTGTCATTCAACATCTATATAAATGTCATCGTAATACACCTATGAGTCACAGATTTTCACTTATCCAAGACTAAAAATAAGACAGTTAGTTTATTGGCTTATGCAGGTGATATTATTTTAATATCAACACACTCAGTTTACAGTGGAAAGAAAACAGATTTGTTGAACTCTGCATGCTTAAACATCTTAAAATTAATAAAACCAAATACCAGCTGTTAGTCTTTGAAAGTAAAACCAAACCCAAACACAAAATATATATACAAGGAAATCCCTTTGTCAGTGTCCATTTATGACTATCTTGGAATTTGGTTAATGAGCAATCTGAAATTGAATCAACATTTTAATTATGTCAAACAAAAACTGTTCAAAACAAATAGTGGTATTAAATGGTTCATGAATACATATGGATAACACACAATCTCAGGTTTCCTAATGATACTGAATGCAAAAATTAAATATGAAACTGTATATACTACAGAAAATTGGGGTATGGTTAATAGCTCCTCTCTTGAGGTTGTAATAAACAACTTATACATATCCATACTTAATATTCTAAATTGCATACCAGCTTACAACCTATAGTTGGGAGTGGGACAATACTCTCTATTAACTATATCAACATTAATAAAAGAACAAATAATAACACTTTTATTGGAATTACAATCACTG
This sequence comes from Neoceratodus forsteri, assembly GCA_016271365.2. Classification (NCBI taxonomy): domain Eukaryota; kingdom Metazoa; phylum Chordata; order Ceratodontiformes; family Ceratodontidae; genus Neoceratodus; species Neoceratodus forsteri. Next base: position 355,641,248 of record CM028136.1, on the reverse strand, counting down.
CCCGAAAATCATTTACCTAGGATTTGTATAGAACAATGCCCAGAGGGTAGCATGTCATTTTAGTGATGAATTTTCAGCAATGGAATTTGAAGAAGTACATATGGGCGAATACCATTACAGTGACTGTCAAATTATAGTGAATGGACATTACGGTGACTGCACAGATGTAGTTTATCCCAGGGTCCATGTGCCGTGTGGTATTGTAATCCTAGAGATGGTGGGTTCGTGGGGCACAGCTCCCCATGGGACTGCAGGGGGAAGAGCCCCCCCTGCATTACATGGAGCCTTATTGCACCTGTGGGTGATGAGGAACAGGTGCAGCAGTGCAATAAATGGTGTGGTTCCCAGGCAGAGCATGGCTGAGGTTGTGTCTGGGTTAGCAGCAGGCAGCAACTGTAGGAGGCCCCGCAACTTGATGGAGCGTGTTGTGCAGGTAATTATTTAATACCCGACCTGCATCCATTAGCTTGGAACTGCCAGCTGCAGTTGTTATTTTGTCACTGAAATGTGCAGTGCAGAGATTGTTCATTGCTGAAATTATATTCGCTATGAATGTACTCGCTCAGTTGACATGGAGCCCAAACAGAGTACACCTATAGGGGGGTTGTTTTCCTGTATTTAGAATTTATAAAATAAAAACACTATGTGCTATGTGTTTAGCTTATGTAATCATAGATACTTACAGAATTCTAAGGAAAAAATTGTTAGTGGAGATAAAACAGCTTATTAGGGATATTACAGTACAAAATAATTTCGAAAAACTTTCTGAAACTAAAATTCATCTTGCTTACAAAACACTTAATAAAACATGTAATAGGGAATTTGACCTTACATCATTAAAGGAAAGACAAATAAGGTACCTATATATCAGATGTGGATTAGAACTGTTTAAAAGTAATAACTCATGTTATGAACAAGGAAGGGAATGGTGTACTTCTCCATTATGTAAATGCTCATTAAGATCAGTAGATGATCTGAAGCATGCTGTTGCCCAGTGCCTAATTTATCAAGAAACAAGAGCTTATTGTTGCAGGGATTTACTAACTGATATGTATATTCCACCTGAAGAAATTATTGTTAAACTATTTAGCACTCATGATCAAGATACTCTTGCAAATGCATTCTGGACTGTAGGACTGTGCCCCCTCTAAGTTCTAGTGACCATTTCATGGTTGGATTTAGCTATATGAGGGAGCTGGGCTGTGAAACATGTAGTACAGTTATTTATAATTTTAACAAAGCTAACTTTAAGGGTATGAGAAGTGATATGGCCAACTGGGACTGGGAAACTGCTTTTAATAACCAATCCATTTCTAGTATGTGGCATACATTTAACAATAAACTCTCTACAGTGATTAAGTTACATACCCCTCTAACTAAGAAATATGATAGGGCAAAAAAATACATACCTCCCTGGATGAATGCAACAGTGAGGAAACATATAAATAAAAAGAACAAAGCTTTTAAAAGGGCATGACACAGTGGCAATCAAAAATGCTGGGAAAATTATAAGAGATGCTTAAAAAATCTAAAACGAGCATTAGGAGTGCTAAGAACAAATATGAGCTAAATCTGGCAAGCAGGGTTAAAGACAACTATAAATCATTTTATGCATATATCAATAAAAAGAGAGGGAGTGTAACCACCATTGGCCCACTAAAAAAACAAGAAGGGACCATAATCATAGGTAATGAGCAAATGGCTGAGGAATATAATCATTATTTTTCCTCTCTTTTTAATATTAAAACACTTGCCAATAAAGATCACTTAGACCAAATTACTGAAGGCGAATTAATATTGGATGTTATAAAGGTGAGAGATCGACTACAAAAACTAGATCCTAATAAGGCACTGGGACCAGATGGCCTACACCCACGAATTCTTATAGAATTAGCAGAAACTCTGGCAGGTCCTGTTACAGCATCTGGGACCACATGACCTACACCCACAAATTCTTAGAGAATTAGCAGAACCTCTGGCAGGTCCCGTTACAGCATTGTTCTCTAAATCTATTAGTGAAGGACAAGTTATGGAGGTGTGGAGACAAGCCACAGTGGTGCCAATTTTTAAAAAGGGACCCAGGCAACAAGTTATTAACTATAGACCAATCCGGTTGACGTCAGTCTTGGGCAAGGTATTGGAGGGCATTATTAAAGACCATATTGACGAACTTTTAGCAGGCAATACTGATATAACACACCATGGGTTAACAAAGGGAAGATCATGCCAAACAAACCTGTTAGAAGTTTATGGCAAAATTAGTAAAGTCCTTCGACAATTGAGATGCAGTGGATGTCATCTTTTTAGATTTCTCCAAGGCCTTTGACAAGGTCCCACATGGGGAACTTATAGATGCCCTAATTGATCAAGGAGTAAGTAGAAAGATCACCAGGTGGGTTATGTCTTGGATCTCAGATAGGAAACAGCAAGTATGCATCAAGGGCTCATATTCTGGTTGGGAAGAGGTGACCAGTGGGGTGCCTCAGGGGTTGGTGTTTGGTCCCTGCCTTTTCAATATCTATATCTCAACATTAAACACATCATCTGGGATATGGTTGTCCAAATCTGTGGATGATACCCGTATTGGGCATATAGTTAACAATCGTGATGATTGTAATATCCTACAAACTGCCTTAAAGGAGCTAGAATGTTGAGCAAATACTAAGAAACTCACCTTTAACACCATTAAATGCACAGTTATGCATTTTGGTAAAAACAATTTACAAGCCAACTATGTTTTGGGAGGTAGGGTATATGGGGCAGTACAGGATGAGAGAGATCTCAGAGTTAGAGTAAAAAACTATCTCAGCCCTAACTTACACTGTCAACAGGTTAAAAAAAAGGCATGTAGTATATTGCATTGTTTTAACAAGCATATTAAATGTAGGAACAAGGAAGTGATGCTGCCTTTGTACACCTCTTTGGTGAAACCCCACGTGGAGTACTGTGCACAGTTTTGGGCATGGAGGGATAAAGGTGTTATAAAGGCCATTGAGGGGGTTCAGAGGAGGGCCACCAGAAGGATAAATGAGATAAGAGGATTGGACTATAATAATAGACTCAATAGGCTGGGCCTGTATCCCCTGGAGTATCGTAGACTGAGGGGAGATATGTGCATGATCTACAGGGCACCAGATGATATGCTATTATGGGAACAATAAGGCCTTGAACTAAGAGAAGAAGTGTATAATACCAGAGCTCATCCCCTACAGTTGGTGGGCGAACACTGCAGAACAAAAAAAGAGAAGGATCTGGTTCTCAGTAAGAGTAACCAAGATATGGAATGAACTTCCGATTGAGGTAGTGGCCAGCAGTAACATGGACACATTCAAGACTCATCTTGATATTCATTTTAGTATTAATAATATAATGGGCTACGTATGAACTAATGGTGAGCAAAATGGACAATAGTCTTCAAAGCTCTGCAATACCTATGCTACCTTTTTGTCTACAGTTCAAATATGGTAATGTGATGGTTGATTGAAATGACTTTATTACCTAAAGCCTGTAATTCTGTAATATGACTATGACCATGTATTGATTTGTTAAATGATAATACCTCCTGGATGCTCAGCGCTGGTTTGCAAATTAATTCCTTTGCAGCTAATCATCAGCATTTTACAACACTTAAAATAGGTGCATCTTTTACAAGAGACTATCCATATTGCAATATGGGGGTGTAGGTAACCAGTCCTCAGCACCATTGTAATGGAATTTCATAGCCAAGATTCCTGACTATTTTTGAATTTGTATGATTACTTGCTTATGATTATCAACTGTACCTTTTCCTCAGGTTTCTTCCCATTACTATTTCTTGTGACTCTGGATTATATAACTGTAATACAGTTGAAGCCTCTTAATTGGGGCACATTGGTGGCCAATTTTTTTGTCCCAATGAAACCACCATCCCTATTACCAGAAGTCCCTTATTTTACAGTTGGTGGGAGCACTGTACTTGGTCATGGTAGGAAACAGGCAGTTTTAGCCATTTACCATGCTTCTAGCTTACCAGTAAACCTTCCTGTGGCTCCTTCTGTAATGGATCACTAAAAAAGAAAGGGCAATTGAAGCATAGAGCATGGTGTGGCAGATGGGAGGCAGTTTATTTATTTATTTTTATTTATTTGTAAATTGGTCTACAACCTTTAAGCCAGAGGCTCATTTCCAAAGGTACCTCGTCACATTGAGGACAAACAGAACAATTTTAGGTTACAGAATACAAGTCACTGACTAGAGTTACACAGAAATAATTTCATACATTATACAATTAGTAGCAATTACAGTGAGACAGCTGAGTACATGCTGGTTTTTACAGAAGCAGGGTGCACAGGGAGAGAAGGTGGGGGGGTGGTGGAGTGCCGCCCAGTGGACATTGTCGAGTGTTGAGAGATCAAGGGCCCATTTAGAGACAGGAGCAGCTGTGAGTGTTAAACAGTTGGCTCCGAAGGGCAGTTTTGAAGTTGGAGATTGTGGGGGCATTGGAGATTGGAGCAGGGAGAGAGTTAAACCAGGATGGGGCTCTGAAGCAGAAGGACCTCTGACCATGGGTGGTCCTGGATCTGGGGACCAGTATAGTGGTCTTGTTGGAGGTTCAGGTTGTGATAGTAGGTGGGGTACGGTGGAAGGAGGCTGTCACCCCAGAGGGGAGAGCCCAAGTAGAGTTTTTTTGTGAGGAGGCAAGTTTGGTAGCGTAGCCGTTCATCTAGGTTAAGAAGTTTTGCCTCGTTGTAAAGTTGACATGTATGTGTGAGCCTGGGGGCACCAGTAATCAGCCTGCAGGCCTTATTTGGAGTGAGGTGAATTTTGTTGAGGGCACTAGTGTCAGCAGCACTATAAACTGTCAGGCCATAGTATACAAGGGACAGTACTGAAGACGTAACAGCAAGTCGGAGAGCATCAGGGGGGAGGTAATTTTTATACCGGTAGAGGATGCCAAGCCATGTGTTAGTGGTGGATGCAAGGGCATTAATGTGGATGTGGAAGGTGAGGGCTGAATCGAAGGTAACCCCAAGGTATTTGTAGGAGCAGACTTGTTCGGTACTAGGGAGGATAGGGAGTGGGTAGTTGCAGGCTTTGTTTTGGGGGTGGGCGAAGAGCATTATTTTGGTTATTTTGAGATTAATGATGAGTCTGTGCTTCTTAAACCAGGCTTCGGCATCATTGTAGGATTGTTGTAGAGAGTCCTGGAGGGAGATGGGATTGCGGTGGGTAGCAAGAATGACAGCATCATCTGCATACATAAGAATTTTGCCAGAGCATGCACTGGGCAGTGTGTTTAGATAGAGTGAAAAGAGTAGGGGGCCCAGAATGGAGCCCTGGGGTACCCCGAGCGGATGGGACGAGTTTCAGAGAGTGTCCTATTGATTTTGACACACTGGGAGCTAGCAGATAGATAGCTCGAGCACCATGCGAGGGTGCCAGCAGAGAAACCAGTGTGGCAGAGGGCATCCAGCAGAAGAGGGTGGGAGACAGTGTCAAAGGCCTTTGAGAGGTCAATGAACACTGCGCCAGCTAGGGAGCTGGAGCCCAGGGAAGAGTGTAGGAAATTGGAGAACTCAACTAGTGCAGTGCTGGTACTGTGACCATCACAGAAGCTATGCTGTTCTGGGCATAAGATGTTATGTTTAGTCAGATATTCAGTGATTTGAATGGCCACCACTTTTTCTAGGGCTTTGGAGAGGGGGGAGGATGGAGATTAGTCGGTAATTGCCAGCGGAGGACTTGTCACCCCCTTTATGAATGGGTGTGACTATGGCTGTTTTCCATGCAGTGGGGAATTGCCCCAGGCAGAGGGATTGGTTAAGTAGGCTGATGAGTGGGGTAAGGACTTCATCCAGCACCAGCAGGGGAATACTGGGGTCCAGGGAGTCGCTACTGGGATTATTGCTATTTAATGCTTTAATTAGGAGAAGTCTGGCTTCCTGGGCAGATACGTTGCATAGGTGGAAGCTGTGGCATTAAAGGACAGGGGGAGTTAGGCTGGGGGGAGGGTCAAAGAAATTACCAGGGAGGACAGAGCTAAGGTCAGTAAAGGAGGTGTTAAGGCAGTTAGCAATGCAGGCAGGGTCGGTGGAGGTAGAGCCATCAATAGTGAGCTGGGATGGGGGAGCGTGATTTCCCATTCAGCTGTTTAATATTGTCCTGGAAAGTCCGGGCAGACCCCCAAGAGGAGGTGAGGGTGGCTTGGTAATGGTCGGCCTTGGCTTTATGGACGACCCATGAGCACCTGTTCCGAGCAGCATTGTAGACCTGTCCATCAGCCATCCAGCCCATTCCAGTGACAAGGTGCCAGAGGTTATCCCTATTTCTGAGCATTTGTAGTAAGGCAGGGGTAACCCAGGGTGCATTATGTTTTTTGGATCGGATTTTGGTGAGGTGTGCAAAGAGGTCACAGGCCTTGTTAAAGGTTTGGGAGAAAAAGGCGAGGGCAGTGTCAATGTTGGGTGCATGATGAATGGGGGACCAATTAATCTGGGTGAGAAACTGTTTGAGTTTTCTCAGCCCACTAGGGCATAGGCATCTGTGGAGTGTGGTCTGGGCTATGGGTTTGGGAGTGGGGGCCGCCCAAAGGAATAGAATAGGGGAGTGGTCACTTATGGAGTCTGGGAGGACCTGGATGTTATGGATTTTTGGGGGGCGGTTGGTGATAATTACATCCAGAAGGGTACTGGTACCTCTCTTTGGGTTAACTCTAGTGGGCTGGGAGATGAGTTGTGTCAGGTCTTGAGAAGTGAAGGAATCTCAGATTGTAGAAGAGGAGGCACTGAGCCAGTTCACATTAAGGTCCTCCACTAGGATTTGTTCTGCCTTGTGGTGGAGGGTGGCAAGATATTCTGTTATAGATATTAGCACTGGGTTCTGGTTCTTTGGGGGAATGTAGGCTGTGGTGAGATAGAGAGGACCCTGGAGGGGTCAGAAGTGAGTTTAAGGGTAATGGCCTGGGCCCTATTCACAAGAATGGGGGCAGGGAGCGCTTGTCCAATGATTGTGCCCCAGGTATAGATCGCACAGCCACCCCCATATTTGCCTACTCAGTCCCCCTGGTATAGGGTGTAGCCTGGGAGGGAGACAAAGGAGTCAGGGGTAGATTTGGACAGCCAGCTTTCAACCAGGGCTATGATGTCTGGTTGATGTAACATGGCTCAGCAATGGAGAGCATCATATTTTTTCAGTAGACTGCATATGTTCATGGAGGTTATGCAGAGACCAGTGGACCTAGCAGGTGGGCTGGAGGGGGCAAGGCCTGGGTTAGGATGTATATTACCAGATAGGAGTAGTAGGAAGATCAAGGCTCTGACCAGGGGGTGGCAGTATGTCAACTTCCAGGGGGTACACTGGGATGGGGAGGAGGCCATAGAGGAACAAGGAATGGGCAGGGTTCGAAAGGTAGGGAGGGTGAGGATGAGTTGCAACCATGGGGAGCCAGGGTAGTCAGTGGGGGTGCAGCTAGGGGGTGGGTGCCTTGGACCAGGGTACATGGTCAGTGTAGGGTGGGGTCAGACTAAGTTAGGGAGAGTTGGGGGTCCTGGTACAAGTGGGCCAGGAGAGATGTCTGGCTGATGGGATGTAGGTACTAGCATGTATATGAGGAGGAGACATTTGAGGAGGAGGTGTACAAACATAATGCCTAAGGTAGCAGCAGGGCAGAGAGGTTCAAGTATCTTGGCTGCCCCTCAGAAAGCGTGGATACCACTTTGGAGTAGTGGTAGTGTCATGGACTCTGGTGGACAGGGTACATGGTTTGAGACCCTGGTAGGGTGGGTGAACTCAAACCTGGGTGAGAATGGGGATCTAGGTTCTGGGGGGTTAAGGGTAGGCTAAGTTTGGGCCAAAAACCAGGGTGGAAATAGCGACTCCTAGTGGTCACTGGGGGTTAGTGGCAGGCTGGGTGAGGGTCCGGTGGTAGGCAGAGGGTCAGTAAAGTAGGAGGCTAGTTAGAGAGGCTGGGTGCTGAGGGGTGGGCAGAGCAGGGATGAGAGTAAGGAGAAAGTAGCATATGTGGGTAGAGGGTTCCAGGAAGTAGGAGGAGGAGGAAATTCAGGTAGAGAAACAGGGTGAATAGCCAGCGGGTCCTTCTAGTGGCTAGCAGGTATAACCTGCAAATGGAAAAGTGGGGACTTAGAAATTACAGCAAACAGGAAGTGATGTCATAGGAAAGGGCCAATAAATTAAGGGACGACCCTGAGAGGGTCGGTGGTTGGGGCGGGCGGGGCAGTCGATGCGCAGCGTCGACGGGCTAACACCTCTCACAAAGATGCAGCTCGAGGGAGGAGGTATTCTTTACCTCTTAAGGCTCTCACAGTGTCCCGGCTCCAGGAAGAAGCTTGCCGGCATCTGTTTCAGTGTCTGTGTGTGGAGGGGGGTTAGCGAGACCTATATGGGAGAGAGAACAATAGGGGTATTAGTATGCAGCGGAAGGAATTCTGTGAGCTGTCCCCCTTACTGCTCATGCACAAGCTGTTGGGCTATGTCCCGATCACAGCACCCTACTGCACATGCACGAGAGAGGCAAGATGGTGACACCCAGCACTAGCCACGAGAATCCTGTATACAGGTAAGACACCCGACTAGTAAGCAGACAATTGTACAAATACAGTTAGAAACAGTGGCACTAATCCCCTGAAAGGCAGTGAGACATAAGCAGAAAACACAGTCGATAACAGCAAACCCCACAGGCTTAAAGTACCCCTGGAGACAGCGAGGTTTCAGAGCAGCGTGAAGGCAAACTCCAGGTGCCCAGAATCAATCAGTCACTGTGTGAGGATAAAAAGTCCAAATAAAACACCCCTCACAAAGATGCAGCTCAAGAGAGGAGGTATCCTTTACCTCTTAAGGCTCTCACAGTGTCCCGGCTCCAGGAGGGAGCTTGCCGGCATCTGCTTCAGCGTCTGTGTGTGGCAGGGAGTTAGCAAAGCCTCTTGAGGCCCTCACAGTGTCCCGGCTCCAGGAGGGAGCTTGCCGGCATCTGCTTCAGTGTCTGTGTGTGGCGGGGGGTTAGCGAGGCCTCTTAAGGCTCTCACAGTGTCCCATCTCCAGGAAGGAGCTTGCCAGTGTCTGCTTCAGCTTCCATACGTACGAAGAGAGCCAGTTTAGTAACCAATCTCTGAAAAAAATTTGCTTTTTGTGGTTCATCAGTTTCGTGCTGGCAATGGATCGTAGCTCAGGCATATGAGTTGGTAAGCTCAGCTCAGTTACTGTATAAACAAATCTAATGTGTTGTTTAAAAAAACTGAATCTACAGCATGGTATGGCAGACAAGAATAAAGGCTGGGGAAGGCAGGTTTAACAGTTGGGTTTCAGTGTTAAGCATGGCAGGGCAGGAAGTTCCAACTTCCACATGTACGAAGAGAGCCAGTTTCAGTCACCAAAAGTGCTATGTTTGTGAGGGTAAGCTCAGTTTTTGTTTTTTTTTTAAAAAACTTAATCTAAAGACAAGGAAAACGTGGCATAGCAGACAGAACAGTGAGGGATCAAGATCAGAGCAAGTGTGAGGGATATTCAAACATAATTGGTATCCAACTAGCACTAGTCAGTTTTAGAGAATGTGTAAAGCAGGTTGAAATTTTCCCAATTATCTGGCCCCTTTTTCCCATTAAACAAATAGGGACTATATTGAAATGAATAGTCACTTAATCGGTTCCAAACAGGATGTTCCAATAAAGCAGACATCCTGATTATCTATATTCCGATTAGCTTCTATAGTCCTCAAATTCTTCTCTTAAATCCCTAAAATTGTGTCTATTGTGCAATATTTTTCTCTTAAAATACCCGTGCAATCTGGATAAGATTGTTGTAATACTATTGATAGGGCTTTTCTAATAATCCCCAATGTGTAATGTGTAAAGTTATATAAAGGGGTTGACTATGATTCTTAATAATGTATTATATGATGCTAACAATGCTGATTACAATTTGAAAATCAAAATTTTTAATGTAATATTTCACTTTCTGGTTAAATGTAAGAATTTTTCTTAATGTTTTCATTTTTTGTATATTATGCATTATCATAATGACCTAAAGCCAAATGACTAAACATAAAACTGAAATGAACACAAGGAGAAAGCACTAAGGCAGGGGGCACAGTGGAATGATGAGGGCAATAGCCCTGACTAGACACTAAGTTCCAGGGTAGGATAATATAAAACAGTATAGACAGAAGAACAATGTGGGCTAGATTCTCAAAGCCCTGCGTCTGATGCAAGGTGCTTGCACCAAACAGAGATGGTGCAAGGTGCACCTTGCGTCCAGGGCTGCTTCCACGTAATTCATGAAGGTGGCCTGCATAGACCACAGGCCACCTGCCCCAAACAGGGTCCTGCGCCAGCCGTGCGCCCTGCACAGTGCTGTGACATGGCACTAGGTGGACTGCGTCGACGCAAGCTGTAGCTTGCTATTCACAGACAGCACCCAGTGGGAGAGATTCTAAGTGCCCTTAGACTAGCCAGGGCTGGCGTAGTGGGACAGAATATGTTCCACTGGGCAGTCTGCCTATGTGCCACTGTATGCTGCGGTTGCCCCCCTGGTTCACCGATGGTGCCCAATCCTGCCAGGTCCTGTCACCCATCCCCAATGCCACCACCCCGTCCCCGATGTTGCCTGGCCACCTGTATGTGGCTTGGGCATAAGCCCAATCACTGCAGTGCCCACTACTTGGTGGTCTAGTGGAACCCACCCTTTGGTGCCCAGCCAGCCACCAACTGTGGTCTGCATCGGTACCTAACTGTACATATGGGCAAAGTGTTTGAGACTGGTGGCAGTCACTGTGCACATATGTACAGTAGGTGCCGTTTCCCAGTGCTGCACCGGGCTTGCGACAGACACCTCCCATGCACCAGGTGTTCACTACAAGGGATGGAATGGCGCAAGTGTGGGGACTTAAATGCTGGGACCCCTCCTGTACCTGAATCCGGTGCAGGATCCCTGGCATATGGGGCTTCGGTGCAGGCTGCTGTTTGCCACAGCTTGCACCGAACACAACCCCATTTGAGAATCGGGCCCTATGTCTTTTTCTGTTGACATTTTCTATATTTCCAGTAGTTCATTTAGCAGCAGACTAGTAAAATTCTGAACTCCACTCAACTCATTTTATTTTTTAAAGAGGCGCAAGTCACCATGTATCCAAGTGCTTGTACAATAGTGAAAATAACATTTAAAATACTGTAACTAGTCAAAAAGTCATACAGACCAATAATTCATTCATATTCCAGAAAGGCAAGACTAAAAAGATGTGATTTTTGTGCAGATTTAAAGCTCTCCACAGTCAAGCACTCCCTTATCCGACAAGGTACAGAGTTCCACAGGGTCAGGGCCGTGAACATAAATAACTGAGCACTAGAGGTCTTTAAATGGACCCTGGGAATCTCTATCAATCCGTCGTCGGCAGAGCGAAGTGAGCAGGAGGGGTGGTAGGGGCACAGAAGTTCTTGCATATAACACAGACTCTGCCCTTGTAGGACTTTATAGATCAGCAACTTGACCTTGAAGGTGATACGCCACTGAATAGGCAGCCAGTGTAGGCCACGGAGCACAGGTGTGACATGACAAGATCGAGATGAGCCAGTCATCAACCTGGCAGATGCATTCTGCACTAGCTGCAAGCGCTGAATGTCAACCCCCAGTAACCCTAGGTATAGGGAGTTACAGCAGTCAAGGTGAGAGGTCATGAAGGCATGGACCAGCGTTGGAAGGTCATCAGGTGGGACCAGGTGCTTGGTCTGGGTGATATTCCTCAGATAGTAAAATGAGGACTTGATGATGGATGACACCTGAGACTTAAGCATCAGTCCATCATCAAAAATAATGTCCAGATTTCGCACCTGATCAGAGGACCCCAGCTGGCCACCCCCAAGCCAAAGCCCAGAGGGCTGCCCCACCAGAGACCCCTCTACCCGATGGCCCGAGTCCTCAATCAACAACTCGGTCTTATCCAGGTTCAACTTCAACCAATTCCCATTCATCCAGTCCTGGATCTCAGTTAGGCAGCTGTTAAACACCAAGATAGCATCATACTGCTCAGGCACGACAGACATGTAGAGCTGAGTATCATTTGCATAGCAGTGAAAACTCAGCCCATACCACCTAACAATGTTTCCTAATGGCAGCATATACACTGCAAACAACATGGGTGAAAGTACAGAGTCCTGCAGTACCCCATAAGGCAGGGAGACCGGGTCCGAGGAAAAAATCCCAGACACCATGCTCTGAAGTCTACCTGAGAGGAAAGAATGGAACCATCTGAGGACCATACCAGATAATCCACAGATGAAACGCAGGCACTGTAGCAACACACCATGGTCCATGGTGTCAAATGCTGTAGAGAGATCAAGGAGGACCAAGATGGAATGATTCCTCCGATCTCTGGCTATCAGGAGATCATTGAGTACTTGAACAAGGGCCGTCTTGGTGCTATGCCTCTTCCTAAATCCAGACTGGAGAGGATCGTAGATGTTGTGGGTGGTAAGATGCAGCTGTAGTGTAACTGCCTTCCCAATAACCTTACCCACAAAGGGAAGGTTAGTGACAGGCCTATAGTTAGCCAGACAGTCCAGGTCAAGAGAAGATTTCTTAAGGAGGGGTGTTACCACTGCCTCCTTCAGGGTGTCCAGAAACACACCTATCTCTAATGAGCACAAAACTATCTCGGCTAGGACGGGGCCAATGACCTCAACACACCCTACTAAGAGGCAGGTTGGGCCCGGGTCCAAACTACAGCAGGTCGGCTTCATACTCTGGATGATGCACATGACATCCTCGATCATCAACCTGTCAAAGTCAGACCAAGCAAACCGAGGGGCCGCAACATCCCACTGACCATCACCACTCCCATTGGAATGTGTTGCACAGATTTCAGACCTGATGTCAACAACCTTATTAGCAAAGAATCGAGCAAACTCATCACACTTCTGTTTTGACAGTGCTCTCCACGACTGAAGACAGGCTGGATTTCACAATCTGTCGACAGTTCAGAAGAGCTGAGCTGATCGATTCTGCACAATGGCACTCTCCCTGGGCAGGAACTCTGCCTTCTTACGGGAGATGGCCGATTGATAATCCTTATAATGGGTATCAATCTAAGCCTGTTGGCATCAAGGCCAGATTGCCACCAGCACCATTCCAGCCTTTGCCCCACTCGTCTCAACTCCCTCAAGGTCCCATCAAGCCATGGGGACTGTGGGCAAAGAATGAGTGGACGAACACATACAGGATCAACAGAATCCAGAGCCACCATCACAGCAGTATTATAGATTTGCAGCAGACTCTCTGTATCCATGCTTATGCTCAGAAAACTCAATAGGTCCAGCACTGCCGCCAGATCATCTGGAGACAAACCCCTTAAAGGTCGGAATCGGACCATCTCCACGGGGGCAGGCCTATAGGGGGGAGCCTGAAATTGAACCTGATAGTGTGATGGTCTGACCATCCAACTGGTTCCACCACCAGGTCAGAGGTCTACATCCACAGAAAGAAGACCAAGTCCAAAGAGTGACTGTGAATATGGGTCACAGAGGTAACAACCTGTGTGAAGCCCAACAAATTCATCAGTTGGGAAAAGTTTCGACCAAATTGCGAGAGTTAGTCATTGACCCAAGCATTAAAGTCCCCCAGAACCAACCACCTGGGGGACTCCAACACCATGTAGACAACAAAGTCCATGACTTCCTGCAGGAATTGCTTCTCACCACCAGGTGGACAGTAGATGAGAAGAATCCTGCACCCCACACCTGCGCCAACGATACACCCAAAGGACCCAGTCTCTCCTACTGGTACATCTACAAGGTCCAATTCCTCTTTAAAACAGATGGCTACCCCCCCCCCACCCCTACAATCCATCCTCAGGTGATGTATTGCCAAGTACCCAGCCAGAACAGCTGACTCAAGCACTAGGCCAGCATTTTCGTTCAGACAGGTCTCAGTGTGCAAGTCAGATCTGATGACCCAGCAAGATCAGCGATCACTGCTGTCTTGTTTTTAATGGACCTGGCATTGCATAACACCACCCGAATAGGATGAGCCACTGAGGTAGGCCGTGTTACTTGCACACACAAAGAAGAACTCTCGGGTATGGGCACCAGACAGGGGGACCCCTCTCAAGAACCCATTTCACCCCAGGGCATCTATTGGACCCCAGCACCACAATCCGGCCACCAGGCTCCACTCCCCCTCCAGGTCCGTGGTCCCCACCCCCATGCCTCTTTTGCACAATCCCCAATGCTCAGCACTGCCCATATTCAATACTGGGCAAGGTGGGGGCAGTTAAAAGGCCAGAGGCCACAGAGTTCAGAGGGTGCATAGCACCTGACCGGGAGAGCCATCTGCCAACACAATGCCAGTGGATCCTCCCGAAAGCAATCAAACCACAAACACAAAAACAAATAAAACCACCAATCCCCACTCATCCCAAACTAAAACAAGCATTTGTCAATGCTGAATGTTTGCTTGGTGGTATTAGCATTGGAAATGCAAGAGTTAGAGAGATGCAGAATAGGAATGGCAGTGAAGTATTGAACTTCATGCCAACCCCACCTCCACCCTGCAGAGATGGACAGGCATTGGGGTATGCGTTTGGGTTGCCACTCATAACTTTCATGCCATTTCACTTCACCCTATCCAGCAGACACCGACACATGTTGAGGTGTGCCTTGGGGTGTTCAGCTTTACAGTCACCCTACTCCATGAGGACATATGCTGAAATGGGTGCAGCATAGGAGAATGTGGTGAACTGTGGGGCCAAACAGTCCAAGGCACACCTGTCTACCTGTTACTGGCTGCAGAGTGGTGGGGTGGGGGTGGAATGGCATGAGCGTTACAGTCAGCAATCCAAAGGCACACCCTTGATGCCTGTCAGTCTATACAGGGTGGGTTGTTATGGTTAGAAACCCTAACGCCCCAGGCGTTTGTTGGTATTTGCACTACAAATTTTCAACATGGCTATTTTGTGACCCCCAGCTCACGAAAGCATGTGGGATAGCCGGCCCAGTGGCGTGGAGGGCTGAGGCAGCATGTCTTACTTCCTGCCACACCAGCAACCCATGTTTGTGGTGCAAGCAGGCCATCGAGGGTCGGCTGGGGAGGGAGAGGATGGAGCGGCTGGAAGACAGCTCTCCTCTCCCGGGGAAGGAGTGGGATGGAGTCCGCTGCATGCCTGACCCCTAGCAGAGGCTGAGGGTCGACACCAATGGCTCACACCTAGGGGGTGGTTACAGGGTAGTCACCCGACATGTTGCGTGCGGGAGCGCATACGGCTTGGTCATTGGCGGCATTGCATGTCGCTGTGCCACTCGGGGGGCGGGGGATGGAAAATGGCCCCTCAGACGGATGACTGCCTGATGCCACAGGCCCTGATCCCATGATAGCAGCAGCCCCTCGCACCAGATCTGAACCTGCAGATTGAGGGATCCTCGCCACCCCACCGCGGGGGGGAAAGCCGTGGGGGAAGTGAGGGGACAATGCTGAGAGCAGGAGAAGGGGCTGGGCGCCTTGGCAAGAGGGAGCTCCGTAGGGGATGGGTAGGAGAAAACAGATTAACAGAAAAAAAAAATGAAAGCATGTGGGACCTCTTCTCATGAACAGTGGCACTGTGATTTTGTCAATGTGTCCTGAACTTTGAGTTTCCACGGTGACCGTGCCATTGTGTGCAAGACGTACGAAAACACAGATCAGGCAGGATGTGAAGAATGACAGCTGAACCATTCATAGGGAGGTGTGAAGAGACGGCAATGCTGAAAATCTGTAGTGAAAATATTAAAAATGCTCAAACTTCTGAGTGTACATGGAAACTGCGCAGCGCATGTGCGTAATACAGTAATTTAGTGGAATTATTTCATCTAATTTTCAACATAGGCATTTTGTGACCTCTGCTCATTAAGACTGTCACAATGATTTTCTTAATCTGTCCCAAACATTGATTTCCCAGTGCAACTGGGCAGATTGTATGGGCCTTGCGGTCCTTATCTTTCGTCAACATCTATGTTTCTACAGTATGTAACCGCGCTATTCTGCGCCAGATGTGTAAATGCATATTTGGGGCATGATGTGAAAAATGACAGCTGTACTGTTCATAAGGAGGTCTGAAAAAATGCCAATGTTGAAAATCTGGAGTGAAAATACTACAAATTTGTGAAGTTAAAAGGGTGCATGGAAATTGCACAACGCACGCTTGTAACACAATTATTTTATGGACAATTTGTCACCAAATTTCTAACATAGGCATTTTAAGACCTCTGCTCATGAACAGAGTCAATGTGATTTTACATACGAACATATGAACATACGAATCTGCCATCAGAACACACCAATCGGTCTATGTAAGTCTGCCCCGAGTGTGCAGCTACCACCCTAGATTGCAGCTGCCCCAGCCTCCTCCCTCTCAGTTCCTCCCCCGCTTGTCCCAGCCCCTGCCCCCGACTCTTCCTCTTGCTTTATCCCACTCCTTCTTAAAGCTGTTGACTGTCCTACATGTTACCACCCCCTCTGGCAGCGCATTCCAACTAGACACCACCCTGTCAGAGAAGTAGTGCCTCCTCATTTCCCTCTTGAAATGTCCCCCTTCCAAGCTTAGTCTGTGCCCCCTCATCTCTCTCTCTCTTCCACTCCTCAGTTTAAATACCCCCTTGGTACTAGGTGTATTCATCCCCTCAGGTATTTAAATGCTTCAATTATATCCCCCCATCCCTCCTCTCCTCCAGTGTGTACATGTTCAGATCCTTCAGCCTAACTTCATATTTCTTTCCTTCTATCCCCTTTAACATTTTTGTTGCCCTCCTTTTGCACCTCCTCCAGTAACTTTATATCTCTCCTCAGCTATGGCCTCCAGTATTGCACACAGTACTCTAGGTGCGGTCTGACCAATAATCTATAGAGAGGTAGGATCACATCCCTGTGTCTGGATGAGAACCCCCTTGCGATACACCCCAGCATCCTGCTTGCCTTCGCTGCTGCTGTCCTGCACTGGGCCAAGTAGTTCATGCTCCTAGTTACCAACACCACTAGGTCCTTCTCCTCCTCTGTGATCCCCAACCAATAGTCCCTCTTTTTAGCCCCGAAGTGTATCACCTTACACTTCTTTGTGTTGAATCCTAGCTGCCACTCCACCGACCATGTCTCTAGTTTGGTTAGGTCCCACTGCAGTTTTTCCCATCTGTTCTCTTTGTCCACCACCTCCTCCAATTTGGTATAATCTTTGAACAGACTAACCCTGCTCCTCACTCCATGTGCTGCATTGGAGATAAAGAGGCCAAATAGCACCGGGCCCAGCACTGACCCCTGTGGCACCCAGCTTGTCACTGCTCTGGGTGCCAAGAGCTCCCCCAACACCACCACCCTCTGCACTCTCCCCTGTAACCAGTTCTCTATCCATTTAGTCAGCTTTTTTTTCCACCCCCCACTGCCATCAGCTTCCTCCCCAGTATCCCATGAGGCACTGTATCAAAGGCCTTACTGAAGTCCAAGTACAGGACATGTACTGTATGGCCCCTGTCCAACTCCTTTGTCACCCAGTCATAATACTGTATTAGGTTGGCTTGACAAGACCTCCCTGAGATGAACCCATGTTGCCGCACATCTTGGAGGCCATTACTCTCTAGGAATGCCACCAGCCTCTCCTTCAGTATCGCCTCCATAAGCTTACCCACTATGGACATGAGACTTACTGGCCAATAATTCCCTGGCTCCTCCCTAGGCCCACTCTTGTGTAAGGGCACCACATGGGCCACCCTCCAGTCCTGGGGCACACACCCCATTTCCAAGGAGGTATTGAACAGATCTACCAGTGGCTCAGCCAACAACTCCATCTGCCTCAGCACCCTGGGGTGGATGCCACTGGGACTTGGTGCCTTGTTCACCCTTACTGCCCTCAGCCCCTCTAGCATCCTACTCCCAGTGATTACTTTGTAAGTCACCTCCTCCCCTCTTTCCCTACCCCCCCAGCCCATTCTGGTAGTGGACCATCCCTCTCCTTGGTGAAAATGGAGCAGAAGTACTCATTTAGAATTTCCACTTGCTCCTCTCCCTTTTCCACCCAATCCCCTTCCCACTTTATCCTCACAATATGTTCTTTGCACTTCCTCTCTTCCCTGGCATACCTAAAAAAGTCCTTTTCCCCTCCCTTTTTGCCCTGTGTGGACCTTAATTGCCTGGAGGCCTTAGCTTTTTTCACCCTCCTGGCAACCTCCCTTGACCAACTCCTGAAAGCCTCCTTATCCTGTCCCTTCTTTGTTCTCCTGTACTTCCGGTATGCAGCCGTCTTTGCCCTCACCCCTTGCAGCACTTCCTTGTTCAACCAGCATGGTTTCTAAGCTCTGCTCTTCTTACTTCTGGCCCTGGTGCAGGCTACTGTGGCCTCTGTTAGCCCAGTCTTTATGACGCCCCACTTTGGTTCTGCATCCATCCCCGGCCTTATATCCTGGAGTCTCCCTTAAATATTGCTCCCATCCTCCCAAAGGCCACCCTAGTAAAGTCCACCACCTTAATGCCCATGCCTCCTATCTCCCTGCCTAGCAAGACAATGAGCCACACTGTTTGGTGGTCACTAATTGCTTGTGGGTCCTCCACTCTTACCTCCCTCACTGCCTCCCTATTTGCCAGTACTAGGTCCAGAGTGCTACCAAGCCTTGTAGGCCCACTTTCCAATTGCATCAGAAGGCCATCCTGGAATGCATCAAGGAGCACTTGCTCCCTGGTACTGCAAGTGACCAGGGTGCTCCAATCAACCCATGGTAGGTTAGAATCCCCCACTATCACCACAATCCCCTTTCTACACACTCTCCTTATCTGCTCTGCCAGCTCCCCATCCATTTTCCCTGATTGGGCTGTTAGTCTGTACACCACTCCCAGCCTCAGCTTTCTGCCCTTGGTATCCAGGAGCTGCACCCAAAGAGTCTCTGTCCTCTCCTCTTCTCCCACGTCAATTATACATTTAATCCCTTCCCTCACATAGAGTGCACTCCCCCCATCAAACCACCTGGTCCCTTCTGTATACCCTGTATTCTGGGATTGCCAAGTCCCATTCATGGTACTCTGTGGCCCAAGTCTCACTGCAGCAATGTCCTCCTTTCCCACTGAAAGGAGCTCCTGAAGTTCTGCAATTTTGTTCCGTAGCCTTCTTGTGTTGAGAGAGACCACCTTCCAGCCATACCCCTCCTTCTCCTCACTCTTCTCCTCCTTGGCCTGTGTCCCTCCTCCCAGTATTCCACACTCTTTCTCCTCATTATTCTTACCGGGTGGTGGTGCCTTCTGTATTACACTCAGACCACTCTGCCCGCCCCCTCCCAGGGTTACTACGCCTCCGTCTTTACCTATATCTGGGGGGGGTGAGCTCATTAGGCTTCCCTGTCTGGACCTTTCTACCAACCTCAGCCTTTTGGCCACCCCCCCCCCCACTAGTTTAAATCCACCTTAGTAGAGATATACCCCTCTAATCCTGCCTTTAATACTCCATTCACCTTTCTGCTCAAGTGTAGCCTGTCCCCCGCATACAAGTCACTATTCCCCCAGACCCTACCCCAGTTAGTCATTAACCCATAATTTTTGGTGTGGCGCCAATCCCTCAGCCACTCATTGAACTCCTTAATCCTACCCTTCCTCCCCATGCCTGCACGTAATACCATGATTACCTCCAAGAATGCCACCAACTCCCCCACCCCCTCACACTGCCTGCATAACTACTCAAACCTCCCCCTCACTACTTACACAGTCTCCCCCACCAAGTCATTTGTACCCTCATGCAACACTAAATGAGGTTTCTTCCTCCTCCTTGCTGCACATCTGAGCAGTACTTGCCATGCAGTCAACCTGGGGATAGCTTCAATCCAAATACAGCTGTGCCTTCCCCCCTTCTGCCCCATCTCACCGCTTTCAGTATAGAATCCCCCAAAATGAGTACCCCCATCCCTTACCCCTTTCCCTTCTAATGACCCTTCCACCACCTCAGTATTTGTTCTTCCCTGCCCCCTTACCTCCGCCAGCTTCATCCTCTGTGACTTCTGTATCAGTACTCCCTACTTCCACTTCATCGCTTTTCTCTGCCTTATTCCTCCCATCCCCCTTGAACCCCTTCCCAGCCTGACTAATTCCTACAGGGCTTTCCATGTTGACCTCCCCTCCTCCCCTGCTGATTTCCAACCCCTCTACTATCCCCGCTGTTGTCAATTTACAGCCCCCATTCCCTTCTACCCCTATAGTGATGCCTCCCATCCTTCCCCTTCCATTAGCCTTCTCCTCCAGTCACCACCCCTCCTTTCTTACTAGCCCCCTTCTACCCTTTCATCCTCGCTATCTCTTCCCCTACTTGTTGCCATCCCTCTCATGCCCTGCTTGTCCCCCCTTTAGTATGTTCCTGCTCCCCTTTCTCTCCCATAGCAGAAGCTAGAATCTATTCCTGGTTAATACCTCTACATCTCTTCCCCTATTGGTTCCCCCTCCTACTTGTTCCCTCCATGCCACCCCATGTCCCACCCTGGTCCCACCCTACCCACAGCCATCTGCTTTCCCTAGTACTCCTCGTAGTTTCTTCCTCCTGCATCAGGAGGCCTCCCTTCACCTTGGGCACCCCCTCCCTTCTCTTCTCTTTTCTGCTAGTGCCTCTGATACTGAGGTTGGTTTCAGTTCCTAGTTGTTCTTCCTCCATCTCCCTTTGCCATCACCTATTCCCCCCCACAGCCAAGATGCCTACCCTACTCATCTGCCCTGCCACTTAGACTCCTCCCTAACCTCCACAGTTCCTCCCTCAAACTAGCCAGTCATCTGCAGACCATACTCCCCCCCATTGTCCAAGCCCAGTCCAGAATCATGGTGGACCCAACACTGTACACTCCACCACCCTTCCAAAGATGCCTGCCTTATTGACATGTAGCACCTGCCCCATTTAGCCCCATCTTATGTTACAGGCTCTTATTCCCAATTTCTGCACCCTACTACAACTGTTAGGCCCCTATTTACTCAAATTCCGTGTCCCCCCCACACTAGTCCTCCTACTGCCCTCTTGTCGACTGGGCTAATTCATTCTCAAATCTCATCCCTTAGATACTGTATTACTGTAGCAGTCCTAAAGCCTCCTTGTCCATTTTTCACCTCTCAGCTACCATACTTTTTGTTCTCAGCTCTCATACAGTTTCACTTTGCCCAGTTAAAAATCCAATTGCACTACAAGTATTACTCAGCTCAGTTAGAGAAATTTACAAAGTTACAAGAGTGAGTGGAAACTACACAATGCATGCTCGTAACACAGTCATTGTATGGGCTTTCATCACCAAATTTTCAGCATAGGCATTTTAGGACCTTTGCTCATGAACAGTGTCACTGTCACTTTCTTAATCTGTCCCACAAACTGATTTTTCACAGTGACCACAGTATTATGTGCCGGAAGTGTGAAAACACATTTTGGCCAGGATGTGAAAAATGACAGCTGTACTGTTCATAAGGAGGTGTGGAAAAATGCCAATGTTGAAAATCTGGAGTGAAAATATTACAGATTTGTGAAGTTACGAGCATGTGTGGAAACTGTGCAATGCATGCTTGTAAAACAGTCATTTTTTTGATTTTTTCCAACAAATTTGCAACATAGGCTTTTGAGAGCCCACCTCATGAACAGTGGCACTGTTGTTTCATTATCGTCCCAAAGGTGATTCCACGCAGTGACCGAAAAATCACCTTTCAGGACAGAATAATGCCATGACAGTGACTGAATTCATAAGGAGGGGTCCCAATAACCCCATGTTGAAAATTTGGTGGTAAAATTCCCAAAAATGCATGAGATATGCACCAAAGTTGAAAAAACCCTATTTATGCCATTATACAGCTTACCGGCATTTCTTCAGTTCGCGTTCGGCTTTGAAGAGAGCAGACGTGTTCCCAGTCCACTGAAGATAGTCATGCTGGGCTCCGGAGGTAAGTATGGGGTGAGGGGGTGTGTGGGGAGGCAGGGTGTGCAGAGGGTGGGTGCGGAGTTGGGGAGGGGCCACCAAACTCAATATGGGACCGTTTTCTGTTTTATAGGTTTAAAAAAAAAACATTATGGAAATTTTTTTTTACAGGGACATTTGGCACACTGGGGTGGCCTCTCAAGCATGCTATTTGAGTGTTTTGGGGGGCTGTAGCCAACAGAGGATTGGGCACCCCCATCGACACATACCGAGGGGGGGAGAGACAAGGGGGATTGGGCACCCCCTCGACACACAACACACTGGGGGGAACATTATGCCAATGGGCAGTGGGCTCCCCCATCTACAAATTGAACTGGGAAGGAGGGACTGAAGCCACGGGACTGGGCCCCGTCGGCAAAGAAAGACTGTTGGGGGTGCGTGATGCTGAGGGGGATTGGGCACCCCCTCAGCACACAACAAATGGGGGAGGGGGTTACAGTATGCTGATGGGGAGTGGACTCCCCCATCAGCAAATGAACTGTGTTGGGGGCATGTGGACGGCAAGGCACTGCCCTGCAATGATGGGTCACTCCCTCATTGCAGTGAAATGGCTGATGCTGCAATGACGGGGTGGCCCCTGATTGCTGTACAATGACTTGCTAGCTAAAATGTGATGTTAGCTATCCAGTGGCCAGAAATTCTACAGCATTCTGCAGCACATTAAACAGTACAAACACAAACACCAAAATGGCACAATAAAAGCCCTGAGAAACCCAAAAATGCACTATAAGCTCACTGCTCTAACTCACTAAAACTACCCTAACTAAAAATAACTAAAATAATAATAAAAATTGTTAAAACTAATAGTGGATAAACAATGGAAAACCACTCTGCTTCATAGCAGCAACTTCAGGCAGGCAGTTTGCATCTTTTCATGTAAACCACTGATTAGTAATTCACAGTTGCAATAAACCATGAATTAATGTTATGGAGTGAACATAAACCACTGAAAATAAATCTGTGATTTTAATTAAAAGACTTTAAAAACTCAGTGCAATTAGGCTGGCCTGCCAGAGCAGCGCTAGCACTTCTGC
This sequence comes from Neoceratodus forsteri, assembly GCA_016271365.2. NCBI lineage: Eukaryota > Metazoa > Chordata > Ceratodontiformes > Ceratodontidae > Neoceratodus > Neoceratodus forsteri. The sequence continues at coordinate 355,618,297 of CM028136.1, read as the reverse complement.
TCATGACACCAATGACCCAAGTTCAGAAGCGAGACCGAGGTGTCCTGATCTGGAGAGTTGGGTAAGATATGCCAGACATAGGCATGTGCACCTTGGCATCAGGAGAAAATGGGAAAATTCCTGTTGTGCAGGATTACTTTTGACCTCTGGCCCCACATCTGGTGAGTCAGGCACCTCTTGCAGTCTGGATCCAGTACTGGTGGGTCAAAGGACTCCCTACCATCCTACCACAGAGGGCAAGTTGTGGGGGACTACAGGAGAGGAAAGCCCTGACGGAAGCCAGGATGACAGGACTGGGAGGACCAGTGGGAAGCAGGGCCAGCCAGGACAGAGGAGATAAATAAAAAAATTCAGTGGAATCTACTGAAATGTTCTGAAAAGCATTTCAGAAGCAGAATTGCCATTTTACCCAAATTGTGCTGGTAGAATTGTCTTCTGCACAACTAGCTCTGTAATACAGTTGTGTTTCTCTATTTTTGCATACTTACCTTAATGGGGCTGTGCTTCCCCAAAATGAGCTCATAGATATTGTAATCCTCTTTTCACCCTGTCACCACCTCTTGTTATTCTCAACTATTACCTAACCTCCTCCCAGAGCCTCTGTAGCTCCCTCAACATGTTTGGGCCTTACAGGGTGGGCCTGGCCCACCAGAAGATCAACTTCAATAGCCTGGGATAAGTCAGCAAGACCAAGTTAACTGGCAGGTGACCTTTTCTGTATGATGGAGAAAACACCTTATTTAGTCAGGGCATGCTCCTTTTACTTTTTTCCTCCCTACCCCCACCCACAGATGTGGTTATATGGAACAGTTCACTTCACTTCATTGGGGGGAGCACAAGACTCCCTGGTGTCTCCATCTACACTGATCTCAGCATAACAAACCATCCCTGCGGGATACAAGGTGGCAATCAGGCAATGAGGCTCCATATCCTTCCTTTGCTCACTCTTCAGAGGAAAAGAGCATCACCTGCAATGTTATTTGTCACGGGAGAAACCTGTAATGTTATTGTATGATATTTGTATTATAAATAAATGGTCTGTGATTGTCTGCTGACACCCAAGTCAGCAAGACTTCAATGAGTGACCTTTGATCCCAAAAGATTTCCATGGTGCTGACAGCTGCATGTTGTATAAACAGACCAGGGAAACTTAATTAATGTCTTCCTTCCAGAGGGATAGTTTAGGGCCCTTATAACATGTTACTGCATTTTGAAGTTGACTCCCATGGATGCATTTATGACATGCAGGAAGAGACTTATCTTGTTGCATGTTGGTGAGAAGTAATAAAACCTGAACTCACTCTAGAAGGACAGCAAATCAGCAATGAAACAAAAGAGAAATGTTTATCAAAGACTGTCATATTTGGGAAATTGCTTTTTGCTGATGTTCACATTAATTGAAATACCTACTTGTAGAAAACTATTTTTGAATTAATTCTAAGGGAGGATCTTGCTGATCTCAGCAAAAGGTGGTGGGGAAAGGGAGAGTTGAAATTAAACCTGTATCTGGGAAATGTGGCTTATGATTCTTGGGCTCTGTGAGAGATAATGTTCTTAATTTTAAAAGCACTTAGAGGTAACACTTAGAGCAGAATTAAGTGTTTGTGGTAGGAGTTTGTATTCTGTAACTTTCCTTTTTTTGTTATATGACTGTGAGATTTGTGATATAAATTGTTCTGTATTTGATTTTTCCTGTTTTACCATTTTTAGTAAACTACCTTTTCTTAATATACTGCCTGTGTCTTCTCTGTCCTTTTTGCATGTGACTGCTGAGCCTGTGTTAAGTCTGACAGCTGTAGGGCTTGAATGTGTTACTAAGCTTGCTTAAAAAGGTATGAAATACTTAGGTCTCTTATAGAGTTGTAAGGGTTCATTTTGGATACCTGGCTGAGTGCCCTTGGGTGAAAGATTATATTGCATCCCACTGAAGAGAATATTATCTTAGCCTGTTAATTGTATATGCTAGCATAAGGTTCACAGTTTGAATCCCTCCAGAACTCGAAGCTAACAGGTGATTCGGACCCAAAGCAGACAGGAGGGTTACCCTGTCTGTTACCTTTTCACACTATTGTGCTCTGAGATTGGCACTGTGGGAGCAGAGGGCCTGACCTGCGGAGTGCGTTTATGACACTGTCTTCTCCTGCTGGTCCAACCAACATCCCAAGCTCAGGGTGCACACCCATGCCACTGACTTCTTCCTCTGTTGCTTGTGCCATTGGGATATTTTTAATTTTTAATATTTTGCGTGACATAAATATACCATGTTAGCAGATATCAAAGTTGCTTTGAAATGCCTTTAAATCATTGATCATATCATATGGGCAAGTCAGGTTCTACTGTTTTCTGGTTGTATGGTAATGACACATTTATCATTGTAAGTGCTTGTTTTTTGCATCAGTTACAACCAGATACATGTGCTTGTATTTCTGATTAAATGCCATTGTTGGCTTAGCCATAAGAAAAGAAGACATTTCAGGTAATCACAGGTAGTACTTTGCATTTTAAGATAAAGTAAAACAAATGCACTAAATATTATAGAAGCAATTCCAGTACTGTTTCAGCTAAGTGGTCCACAACAGAGTGCTGGTTAAGGATATACTGCTAAATCAGGATTTAAAGAAATAAAAAAAAGAATTGTATAAGCCATAGTGCATTGTAACATGTAACAATGTTTAAGACAATGATGTATTTGTGCCTTATGCAAGAAAAGAAACTAAATACTATATGGGAGGAAAATATTGTGTTTTTTATTACTCTGAGTACTGCCTCAGTAGATTTATAATTACAAACCCATTTGGAGGATTTGTTGACTACTCACACTATTATGATTGATTTCAACATTGGAGAAATCAATACAGTCACTGCAGCAGGAAACTGGAAAGACCTGTCCAATAAAAGGTCCTCTCTGAACTCAAGGAATGCCCTACGCTTGTAACAAGACCCATATATATTTGCTATAAAAATGTGACCCAGGAAATAGAAGATAAAGGTACAAGAAGATAAGAGATTGTAATGCATGTTTCATTATGACTGGTACACTTAGTTGCCAATAGTAATTTCACTCTTTATTTCTTTTATCTACTTATTCAGCTGGTCACCAAGTAGGCTCACTAAAACCAGAGCTTATTTCACAGGAGCAACCCAGATGTCAGTGTGACATAGAGCAATTATACAGCAGTGAACAGGATTAGAGAGTATACAGTGCAGCAAATACAGATGGTCAGTTAAATGTATTGCAAATGCGTGGCATACAGTATACCAACTGACATGCTACATATAATTATAGTACTGTAAAGGCAAATGCAAAACTATGAGATGCTCAGCAAGCAGTCTGTGCAGAGGTTAAGTGTTCTAACAAATGCATTTTTGTGTAGACAAGAGATACTTTCTGTAACTTGTAGAAAACACTTTGCTGGAGCTGATACTGTGAAGCTGCAAGGGTATGTTGTTCCAAACTTTCACAGCAGCATACCTCATAAACCTTTGGGGAAGTTTGATTTTAGCAGTGGCATGCCAAGAAGTATTTTATCCTGTGACAGTTTGGGCTCATTAGGGAGGTGAGCTTAATTAGACAGGAGGTGCTAGAAATACAGTATATTCATGTTTTTTTTTTTGTCTCATCTCTACCACATTGTTTGTTTGCCTATCTTCTAGTCCTAGCAGAATGGTGCATGGGGCTGCCTGTAACAGTTAATCAGTGCACTGGTCCTTTACCTCTGAAGGCCTGGTTTTGAATTAAGTTTTGATCACTCATGACATGATGTATTTACCTAACCCCAATGGATGACAGTCTGCATAACAACCATCGTTATTTAGGCAGTCTTTGCTCCTTGGAGACATGTACTGAATGCAGATGGAAAACAGTAAAGAAGCCCCTAACCACTAATGCACAGAACAATTTCTTCAGGCCAGGGTTATAATACATTTCTAGTGTTATGTGGGGGAAGCTCGTGCTACACCACTCTGTATTGTACTTGGCTTATGATTAACCTAAGGGGCTTGTTAAATTATTCTCTTGTGGTATGTATGTATCCCCTTTTATGAGCACTAAACTCATTAGAATTCACATGAAAGGCTGTTCTTTGTTATGCTAGTTTAGCTGAGATTAGCCTTTAAAAATGATAATGTGAGATGACTCCATGCCACGGAGTGCTGGGGCACCCACTTGGCTTTCTGGTGTCCAGGGATACAGCCCCAAGCCCAGGACATCAGCAGTGGAGGCCAGCAGGGACAGTGATAGAGCATCCACACAGACACTTTCTTCCATGCAGAGGGTGCTGCAGAGTACTGCTCAGAGAGCGACACCTGGTTGTGTGGAGCCTTGCATGCATGGGTGACCTACATTGACTGGAACCTCCTCCAGGGCATGGCAACAGTGCACATGGACATGGGGACAGCCTGGGGAACCAGGTGGCAGGAAGTGGCACCAAAGGGTGAGATTGGTGGGTAGACATTTAGCAGTCAGAAGGTGTGGAAGGTTAGGGATGCTGGGGAAGGTGCAAACAAAAAATTACAAAGTGATAGTTACTGGTTAAGTACAGTATCTTTACATTATAACAAGTATTTTATATTCAAAACATAATATTTTCAATTCCTGCTAATGCATTTATTGTGTTTACTCAGTTTTTTGAGGATGCTAGCTTTCACAGTAAATGGAATTATTTTTAGCTTGGTTGGGGTGAGAAATTATTTTTGCTTGAGGTTTTGTCGATGTTTAAATAAAGTGTTTGAGGTTTTAGTGTGAGCTTATTAGGGGCATTGTGATACATTTATTTTGTGCTCATAATGGAATACATTTTGCTACGTCCCCAGGAGCCAAGCCAGTTACTGTTTGTCTCTTTTGAGGCACATCTCAAAGTTGTAGGGAGGACTGTGGCAATGCTGCCATAACTTTCACATTCATATGCCCACAAGGGTAAAAGTATGTGGCTGTCCTAAACCTCCCTGATTACACTGGTCCCCTGCTTTGTATTTGACCATATCATCTCCTGTACCTGGGCTCTGGTCCTGCTGTGGTTGCCTGCCCACCTGGGTGTGGCCCTGTGTAAAATGTGAAAATTCTGTATCTATCTGTACATATTGCTTGGAACATTGCTTTAGTGGCTCTGCAATTTTTTTCATTTGACTGTGTCCACTGTTGTAACCTGAATTATCTTACTATGTATGTAGTGATGGGCGAAGTGGCCCCAATTCGCTCCACAAAGTGATCCACGGACTGAAGGCGAGTTCGTGGAGTGCTCTGCAATGCGAAGCAGAGTACTTCGCATTATAATGGGTAATGAGAAGTCCATTGAAAACAATGACTTTGCGTTACTCCGCCTTCCCAAACCACTACTCCACACCAATTCTTAAGGTGAAGTACATTGAAAACAATGTACTTTGCCTTGTTTTAAAGCTCCAAAGGCGAATTTTGCAGTGATTCACGGGATTTCAGGTCACATGGGCTCTAGATTGTTCTGCACAGCCTCAGTTTGGGGTAGTGTATGTAGGAAGTTGTAGGAGACAATCTGCTCTGAGAGCTCTCTGCGATTCAAACCTTCAAAAAGCTGTTGAAAAAGCCTTTTTGAGTCATTTATTTTGCTGAAACTTTAGTTCATCAATTATAGGAAACCCTCCTATGCTTATATAATCGAGCGTTTATTGTTTGTGTATGGATTTTGAATGTTAATGTACAACATTCAGTCTGTGTACTGAGAGACAGTGGAAGTGTGCTTTGGGGGAGGGGTGTATCTGTGGTGTAGGTAGATAAACTTGGAGAAAAAGACAGAGCTTTCTGTTTTGGTGATATTTTTCTTGTATAACTGTGTTAATGTACACACAGTAATATTTTCAATATTTCTTGCCATTTTTTTGCTAATTGTTGTGGTGCAGCAGTGCATAATTTTAGTTTGTTTAAAATATGTGGTTATATTACTGAAGTTTTCAATTTACTATGCATTACTTAGTGTGTGTGTGAGTATGTGTGTGACACATGTGATGAAATCAGACACCTTTTATTGTGCCACATAATAATTTCAGCAATGTGAAGCTGCTATCCACTGCAGCTGTATGAGTTTTGTACTTCTTTGTGGTATCTTTACTGGTACTAGTACTAGTGACTGCTACTGCAACAGTGCAGTACACTGCCCCCCCATGCCCACCCCCCAACCGGCAAAGGTATTCTTTTCCAGATTTGAATTTCTGATGGTGAGCACTGGTTAGGTGTTGTGCCTTTGTGTCTGCATCTCTTCAGTGCACAGTGCAATCTTAATCTGTCTGTGCATTTGCTTCTTTTTAGGGCCCAATCTCCATCTGTAACTTAAGTCACAGTTGTTTCTTTGGCTTCCCTTGAGAATACTGGACAGGTGTGATGCTTAATTCTGCATGAACATTGTACTCATTAATATGCGTTTTTAAGTCAGGACCATCTTCATGAGTCACTCGTGATACAAATCACATTCTTCATCATCACGGTCACAAATGCAGTCACAAATCGTGATTTACGATCATTCGCATTACGAATCACAACATTAATTTTTTTTTCTAGTTACTTGACTATATTGTAAGCCTGTTTTGTAGTATCTCTCCAGGCTTCACCACACCACCATTGTACTCATTGATTCATGTTTTTAAGTCTGGGAGTTTTAAGCTATCGGGGAAGTACAGCCGTAGGCATTCACATTCCCAATACAGTTTCATACTGGTTATCTCACACCATCGACACCGAATCACATTCTTCATTATCACGGTCACAAATCACAATTCATGATCATGTCACGAATCACAACATTAATTTTTTTTAAGTTAATTGGATATATTGTAAGCCTGTTTTGTAGTATCTCTCCATGCTTTACCACCCTACCATTGTACTCATTAATGTTTGTTTTTAAGTCAGGGAGTTGGACAGTGTCTGCAGTACATACACAAACTGGAAAGAAGACTAACTGCACACATGCAGTTTAGCAAAGTATACTTGCACTGCTCAGAATACAAAGTGTCACGCATAAGGAAGACAACAAAAAAAGGGCATAATTACATACAAGGGTCGGGGATGGTGGAGGAATACATTTTATAACACAGCAAGGAAGGTGTTGGGGGGGCACATGGTGTGAGGAAAAAAAAATCTAATGTGGGATCCCATGGTGATCCAGCAGCAGTTCCAGCATGGACATAATTTGGAACTGATGTCCCTCTATGTGATCCAGCCACTGCTCCACAGCACTCACCCTCTCGTTGTTCTCCTCGACAACACTCCAGAGAACTGCCAAGTCAGCCTGTGTTACATGCAGTTCTCTGGGGTCCACACGTTCTAAAGGCTGACCTGCTGCTGGTGGTGGTGGGGGTTGGGGTGCTGGTGGAGCAGCAGGTGCTGCTGTGGCCCTCCTCTTCTTAGGGATGCCGCAATGCACAGCTGCCCCCTCTGCCACAGAATGGCCAGTAGGTGCAGGCATGATCTGTTCTGTGGCAGCCTGCCACTCCAACTGCTGGTGATTGAGCATATGAGTGTACTAGCCCCAGTCCCCAGGTGACTCCCCTGGGGGCAACGGCGCACCTCCACCTCACATAGGCAGCACTTGACCACACTGCTGTCCCCCCCAACACAGTCAAAAAACTGCCAAACAATGGAGGTATGGGGAGGACCAGGCACAGGCAGGGGAGGACCAGATGAACTGGCAGCCAGCTGGTCACGGTGCTGAACAGGGATGGGATCTACACCTGGGCCCGGAGGAACAGGCACATCCTGCTCCAGAGGACCTGGTGCTGGACTTGGTGATGGTGGGGGTGGTTCAACTGCCTCAGAGTCAGGACAGGAGGCGGTGCTGGTCCTGCTTCCGGGGGGGGGCACTCACAAGTTTTGAGTGGTCCAACAGAAATGGGCACCCATGCCCTCCACACGTGCGCACGGTACAACGTTTACCACTACCACACTCTCCCAGAGCTGCCCCCACCCCAGACATTCCCTCACCCTAGTCCATCTCTCCTACTGAGCTCCCTCAGTCCGAGCAATCACTGCTCACACTGTCATACAACACACATACACAGTCACACAGACACAAACAACTAACTACTTATAAAGGTAAGAAAAATAAAATTTACAGAAAGAACAAATTAAGTAAAAAAAAAAAAAGAGTAGAGAAAAGACAAAAAAATTTAGCTTTTAAACAGGCTGTTGGGTCTAAATCAAAGTTTAAATCTCCTCCTTGCTCTGATCTCAAAGTATCAGCAGTCACAAAACACACTACTCTCTCTCTCCGTCTGCACAGGAGAAAGCAAAAGTGTCTTCTTGTATGACTCACTTTCTTCCTGTCTAGCTAAAGAGCATGTGACTTACAGTACTGTAAGCCATGTGATGTGTGGGGGGGCTGCCAAATCTGAAACACCAAGTGGATCACTTAGAATCATAATGAGGACCGCAAAGTCCATTAAAAACAATGACTTCACCTTACTGCGCATTGCCATTCCGCCTTAACATGAAGTGGTAATGACAAGGCGGAGTGAGCACTTTGCATTGCCCACTCCACGTAGCACAGTGGCAACACGAAGTGCCCACTTCGTGTTCACTTCGCCAGCGGAATTTAATTCACTGCATCTCTATATGTATGTTATGCTTCTCCTGACTTCAGTGTATCTGCCTTACTTGCTTCAATTTGTACTCTGTATGTTCTTTTAATTTCCTGTACTCTCCCAGGTCATACCTGAAAATAGGCATATGTTTTGTCTAGTGTACTTACCTGGATAACAAAAGCTAAATAAATAAATAAAGTATAGCTCCCTGGAATTTGTGGCTGGGTGGAGAAGTGGACACTGAGGAAGCATGGGTGTATCAGAGAACCCTTATACCTTGTTGCAATCCCTAGACACTAAGCCTGCATAGATATCCTGAAGTGTGAGGTGTAGGCATTTCAAGTCAAGGTGTTGCTTTGTGATACTAGGTCAGTTCTTAAAGTATGTACCATAATTAGGGACATTGTATTTGATTCTGATGCTGACCTTTGGTGTGTCACAGAGACCTGGTTGGATGAGAATGTTGGGCCACTTTTAGACATATCATGCTGCCTGTTTTTTCTGTGATACACCACTAATGATTGGAAAGTAGAGGTGGTGGAGTAGCTTTGTTGTTATCTAAGTGGGGTTTCATGGTTTCACCCATTGATCAGCACAATTCCTTTGAATGAATGCCCTATGATGTGCAGCTGGGTTGAGCTGCAGAAGTTTCCTCCTCCATTATCCCCCTTAATGTGATGCTGACTTTATGCAAGAGTTTCTGCAGGGATTGTCCACCATCTTGCTTAAATTATCAAGACTTTGAGTTTTTGGTGATTTATAGAGTCTGAATGGATGACTCCTCTGATAATAATTTTTTTTTTGGATACTGATTTATGCTCTTGTTGCCACGGCCCCTACCTCAGAAGGGAGTCCCCAGCCCCATTTACTGGCATTCACCAGCCGACGCTGACCCTTAGCTCCAGAGCTTACCCCCGTGGCAGGGCCGGTGGGGTTCCCCAACCCCTGCTGGAGACCGGCTCCACTGTGGTCAGTGCCATAGCTAAACAAGAGCTGGGCCTACGAAGTGCCCTCCATCATATACCGTGGCAACTTGTTTTCTCCTACATTTTTTCTCCCTTGCGGAGATGAGGCATACAGTGATGCCAGCAGAGGGAGCGCGCATGTGTCCGCACATGCTCCTCCAGGTGTCTGCCCCATCTCCACCCCCCTTCTGCAGCATCAGTGCACTGCTCCCCAGCCTCCACTAGGGGCCGGTCATATGACAACCACTGGCATCCCCCCTCCGCAGAGAAGGAGACCAGTCCCTCGGTGCTCAATCCTTCTCCTCCCCTGCTGGCCCCCAGCAGCCCGTGCTTGTTCCTGAACATGGGTTGCCAGTGTAGAGTGAGGTAGGGCATCCAGCGCCTCAGTGCCACTGGGTCAGAAATCCTCTGATAATCATTTATCCAAATTTCTCCAGTTATGGAATCTCTGGAGCTCTGACAAGATGTCTTTTGGCCACATACAGTATGAGAGACATTACACACTGTACTTAGGGATTCCACAAGGCTGGAGTTGGAAGAGCTCTGACTAGATTCTGTACTTTACTTAGACCACTGCTCCAAATAGTTAATCTCAGGCTTCCATTTAGCCCCCTTTGACTAAAAGGAGATAAATTAACATTCTACTGTAAATGGGATATAGAGCTTAATATGTTTATATAATCATTTGACACCTTGAGTCTAGTTTTTGCATCCCCAGACAGGCCACTATTGAGATTAAAGTTTATAGTATGGCAGTGGACTCAATGTTGCCAGTCCATTCATGTCTTGTTACTTCATATCATCAATGTGCACAAGTTTACTGAAACATTGTGATAGATAATAGTTCAAGATCATGTCTAGATGAGGAATCATGTAGGTGGATGCTGATGGGTTTGCCCTACTGACTCACTATCAGAGTTATCAAGAGGCTGTAAAATTATACAGATCAAAACTTCTTTCTCGGAGTATAGATATCGCATAATACAGATCTAAACCCCTGTTCCATATCATGGCCAGTCTTTTCTATCCTCATTGTGTATGGGAAAAGAAGGATAGTTCCTTGGAGAGCTGCAAAGGTCAAGTATATTAATCAAGTCCAATTTTTATGGCATATAAGATGAAATCTCCTCTTTCTCCTGTCCATGGATTGCAGGGGTAAGTAAGTAAGTAAGTAAGTAAAATTTTATTTATATTAAGCGCCCTTCCCAAGCTCAGGGCGCTTTTACAATAAAACAAGTAAAATCACATTTCAAACAATAAATCAAACAACCATACAGTACACTTACTCATTATGTTAGATGCTGGGTAGATGTTAGAGGAGTAAGTAACCTGATGAAGTGAAGGGATCTCCACCATGTGGTTGTTAAGGATGCTGTTCAGGATGCACTGCACCAACTGTTATCTGGACCGGACCCCAAGTCAGTTAATGAAAGCTGGAGCTGGAGCTTAGAACCTAAGAGGTATCATGAATTCTGTTGTATGGTTTCATCCCACTTGAACCTGATGTATTGATAAACTCACACCTAATTTCTACTTGCCATTTCTGGCTACAGTTGTTAAGAATGTTGTTGTAGAGCAGTCTCCTCTGCACTCCTCCTCATAAATAATTTCAGAAATCATGGCCCTGAAGGACTAGACCATAAACTTCTGTATCTCTCTGTTCCTGTGATATGTGCCCTTCTTTATTCTCTTCTCAACCTTTCCTTCAGTCTCAGGGCTGTCCTTCAAGTGAGGAGTGTGGAAACAGGCCAAAGTCCCAGCAACAGAAAGGTGATGCCTTTTCTTTCATTGCAAACTAGCACCCTGTTTCCCTGCACCATGTTGATGCCAAGCTCTGAGAAAAACTTGTTTTTGCATACCTCGCAGTATTTATTTAGTCATTAAATTCTAGGATTACAAGTACCTTTGAGCCGGGGGCTCATTTACAAAGATTCCATGTCAGTGGGTAACAGGACAACATACATGATTTGGGAAGACAGTGAGTAAATGAACAAAAAGTTCAGTCACATTACATTTAAGGACAGCCATACAATCAATACAACATATTAGAGTTCATACAATTCAAAAAAACTTCAGGTAGTACAATTTAAGTGATAATGCTTACATACAATGTAGGATAGGATATTAGACATTTTGCTTTATTCATATCGACTTAAGCTTCACAGCCAAGAGGCCTTGAAATGAGCCCGGGAGCCATGGATGGTGGAGGAGGGCATAAGGACCAAAGGGAAGAAGTTGAATGTGAAAAGCATAGGAAAATATAAGGTGGGAGAGGGTGAGCAGGGGACAAACAAGAGAGGTGTAGGGGGAGAACAGTTGTTGTTGGGAAGTAAAGGTAGGGGTTGAGTGCCCTGGTGTTTGTCACAGCAGCTAAATGCAACAGTTGTGCAGTGTAAAAAGATTAGCCAGATTCTGATTAGGTTTGGCAGTCACAAGCTACTGAGCAAAGATAGGTAAGCATGCAGCTTCCACTTAAAAGGGCCAATGTTAGATTTGGCCAGTATGTCATAGCAGAGGGAGTTCAGCCAATTGGGGGCACGGTACTCAAATGATCTTTGCCCTTGTGAGGTACAGCAGAAGGGGACCTTGAAAGGCAGGTTGATTGTTCCTCTGGTGTGGCAGGGATTTGTTGATGGGCACAGGAGGTTTTGGACACCTGGGGGGGGTTAGGCTCAAGGATGTTTTCTTGGCAAGTGGGCAGGTCTGATACAGTACTTTATTCTGCCATGAGAATTGAGCCACCCAGCTTGGGCATATAACTCACAGGTGTGTGAGCCAGTGGGCCCCTGTGACAAGCCTACAGACCTTATTTAAGGCTATTAAGATTCTTTTAAGGGTGTAGTCTGTCGTGGCACCATACACAACTAGGCCATAATCAATTAATGGAGATCACAGAGCTATGCATTGCAAGTCTGAGTGCTTCGTCAGTCAAGCAGTATTTGTGCCTATGAAGCAGGCCTATTTCTGCACTGACAGCTTTAGCCACCTGGTCGACATGGTTTGCATGGGATAAGTCACTGTCTAGTGTAACCCCTAAGTATTTGAATATGTGGATAAGGTCTAAAGGAGTGCTGTGGTTATTTCAGATTATGAGTTGATGTGATTTGTGCTTGTTATTTGGGATTACGAATATCATGGTTTTGTTCTTTTTGTAGTTCATGAGTAATTTATGATTTAAGAACCAGGTCTCAGCTATGGAGAAATTCCTCTAAAGCTGGTTATCTAGTAGTATTGGGTCTGAATTACTTGAAAAGAGTACTGCATTGTCCGTATAAAGGAGAATACTGCCTTGGCATGTGTAGGGAAGGTGATTCAGGAAGAGGCTGAAGAGCAGAGGGCTTAAAAGGGATCCTTGGAGGACCCCCATTTGGACTTGATGGCTTTCAGAAAGTACCCCATTTATTTGTACCTATTGTGTTCTGTCCAAGAGACAGCTACTGAACCAATCCATGGTGTCAGGGGAGAGCCCGGTGCAGGACAGTTGTTCAAGTAGCAATGCATGGTTGACCATGTTGAACTCTTTGGTGAGGTCTATGAAGGATGCTCCTATTAATTGCCCATAGTCAAGTGCCTTATGTATGTACCCTGTCAACTCAATTAAAACTGTGGTAGTGCTGCATGACTTTCTAAATCCATGCTGTTGGGGGCATTGTATCTGGCATTTGTCCAGGTATTCTATGAGCTGATCGGATATAATGTGCTCAAGTGCTTTGTACAGAGAGGTGAAGAACAGATATTGGGCAATAATTTGTATGTATGGCCCTGTCCCCACTTTTATGGACTAGTGTTACCACGGCAGCTTTCCATTTCTGGGGGAATTTGGCAAACTTTAATGTTCAAGTTCAAGTTGTTTATTGCTGATCGGTTTAGATAAACCATTACAACATTAGATACAGTTTAAAAATAAATTCATTTTGATCTCAAACAATCTACACACTATACAAAATAAAGTATATAAAAACACAATGGAAAAATAGATACATATCATTAAACACCACAATATTTTGACATTTAGGTGAGTTATACCTGAATCACTTCAAAACTACATACCTTTGATTCGGGTTGAATTTTCATTAATAAAAATTCTGATCTATATTTTTACTACATACTCTAACCTATACATTCCTATTAAGAATTTAGTTTGATAGTACATATAAGCATTGAACCCATTCAGATTTTTAACTCTTCCAGCAGGGGGATTCTGTCTGCATATGATAGTTACTACAAAAAGACACCTGTTTTACAAGTATGGGGCACTCCCTCAGTGCCACTGCCAGCCATCTATTTCACATGAGATTTTTCAAGTACTGTTTGTGTTCAACTCAGAACTATAGTCCTTATATGAATTAACTGAGACTATACCCATAGAAATCCTACTATAAGCTGGCAAAAGCAATATCTCTACAGAATCCTTTTACCATTAGGTAACACATTACCATACTAATATCTGAGTACCAATCCATCCTGGTTATTAGGTGGCTATTCCCTATAAATTAATCATGGAACTTAGTTACCATACCTGGAGGCTAGAGTCCTGAGAAGCTATAATGTCAGAAAAAGCAAAAAAAGAAAAGGTCCTGTCACAGTATACACATTAGGAACAATAGTCCTTGTTATATCCCCTGATATCCCCTGCTGAGTACCTGTGAATGAAAACTGGCAAGAGAACCTAAAAAATACATTCTCCTTGTTTCAAGCAGAATTATTGGACCACTACAGAACAGACCTACTCCTCTGAACAACGAGGGACAATCCATCAGAGGGTTACATCAAACTGAGTTACTCAATAATCTAAATAAGATTGTTTTATCCTGAAATATTTAAAAGGTTTAAAAATTCTATCAGCAGAAATTCCCTTAATAGCGGGGTATTCATTTGTATTACTTAGCCACCTTTGAATTGAATTACATTTGATTAAGGGGCGATTTCAAACATAAATATCACCTGAGTTCAAATTGTAAGCAGAAAAAATATACATTTTAAATTGTGAACTATAAAGAAAAAACCTTCATGAGAACTCAGGGTCTGTCAAGTCATACTGCCATCAATTCTTTTAGGATTCCTAAGTATTTTCAGCACTCCAACTATCAATTTGGAGCATTTTCAGGCCAACCAGGAAGTATAGAAAATCAGTACCTTTTGGAGGTAGTTGTACCCAATCCAGCTACCCCCCATCTTAAAAAGATTGTGTCTCCACATTTCGCCAAACCTCCATCCAAGGTTGTGGGCTGAACCAACATGCCTTCGACCGAGCCTCTCCTTTCTTTTGGGTCAGGCAAATCCTTATGCTCTATCCCTCTCCCTTCTCAAGTTTAGGGTGATTGGACTGCAGCCCTATTCTTTTCCAGCAGTGAGCCATCATCTCTCTTCTTCCTTCTCTCTTCTCCCTTCTTCAGTGGTGTGCAAACCTGTAAAAAACGAACAAGGAGAAATGCTCCTCTGAGCACAGTAACTCTGGGAAATCAAACCCACCGCTTATTGATCTTAGCCCCCTAGGTAATGCAGGCATACCTTTTAAATTAGTGTGCACACATATTGGCATTAAATTTCTACATCCTTCTCCTCATGTTTCGTCCTAGGGCCATACCCGAGTCAGCCTGTAGAATATTAAGACAGAAAGCTCCATGCATTCACCACACTCAGCCGCCTAGGACACCATCGTACTCATTCTGCCATGGCTCCAAATCCAATGGTGTTTAATAATAAAGGCTCGCTGCTTCAAGTCCAACATCATAACAAACAATAAAATAGCATAATTTTCATTCATCAGCTACACATAAAGTAGGGAAAAAAGTTGGTACTAGAAACTTATGCAGAGCACAGGTCTAGTGTGTTGCAGAGCAGAGCAGAGCAGCATCACAGTCATCTTGCTCAAACCACTGAATCCCACACTGGGGTTGACTGGGGGCAAGCAGACCTTAATGAAAGGGTCAGGATATTTGTTCATTGTGTAAGTACAGTACAAGTCACATTAAACTGTTCCTCCAATGAGTTGTTGTAGCATTTCTGACTGAGGTTTTTTTTTCCAGTTCTTTAACAAGGAGAAACACACTAAGCTGAAAGCTTGTTTACAGGTGCGACCTGGGAGTACAGGGAAGTTAAGTGACTTGCTCAGGGTCACACAGTATGGCAAGTGGGGGATGTGGGATTCAAACCCAAGTCTCCAGATTTGCAGGTCAGTGCCTTAAACCACTATGTTATACTGCCTCCCTTTGCATAAGTGTTGCTGGATCCAGCATAAAGCCCTGCACAAACTGTTTCTTAAGAGTTAAAAGTTAGTTTTGCATTGCATTCTGACTGGAGTACTGATGCATTCCAACTGAGTTGCAAAAACAATTTACAAACATTGCTCTTGAGCTGGTTAAGCATTGAAAAACAATGCAATATGAGTTGCCAATGCACTGCCAACCGTAAAAAACAATGCTAAACCAACTCAATTGTGAAACGGTTTAATGCGACTTGTACTGTATCTCATCAAGGGTAAGGGTGACAAGTCTGAGGTCTAGTGTGTCTGCACTGAACCTTGATTAACCTAATACTCATTCTATGTACTTTTTTGCATTTTTTTTTTTTGGAAGATTTTGAAATAGATGAGGGACCAGTAGTTGGGGTTCATTGTTGGTTTTATCTGTTGCTGCATAGTAGTCAGAGAGGAGTATATTACTTAGGTCTGTAAATGCTGTTAAAAGTGTCTGCAATTTCCTTCTGGTCTTGGGTAATGATTCCATTTATGTCTAACATGGTTGGTGATGTTTTATTAGATCTCCCATTCAGGGCCTTCATATTGTCCCATAAATGTCTGCCATCACCCCAGGTATTGGTCAGTTCCTCTTTGAAGTGGTGACTTTTGGCAGTTTGGATAGCCCTTGTACAGGTGTTCCTAGCCTTTCTGTAGTTTTGAATATCAGCCTGTTTGCCTGTGGCTTGTACCTGATGCCAAACATTATCTCTGTTATGCATCAGGTGGTTCAAAGCCTACCTCACATGCCAGACACCATCAGTTAAAATAGCTGGCTCAATATGCCCTCCCCTCCCTATTAGTACACCAGGGCACAGTACTAGGCCTACTCCACTTTTCTGTTTTTCTAAATGATCTCCCATTAGTCTGCATATTGTCCTCCATCCACATGTAAGTAAACAACACTGTCCTGTTCACTTCCAGAAAATCACCCACCGATGTTGAAGGATGACTCCAACAAGACTTTGACAATGTTCAGAAGTGGCTTGCACCACATCAACTCTTTCTCAAAGCCAAGAAAACAGTCTCTGTGACCTTTGGCACGAGGCAGAGACTCTCTAGGCTGCCTTCCCTGCCTCCTTCCATACACTTGATGGGACTGTTTTTGAGGAAACCTCCTCGTTCAGATACCTTTGGGTTTGGCTTAACCATCACCTCAACTTTGCTGGACACATAGATGCCATCCTGAAAAAAATTATGCCCCAAGCTGGGCACTCTATTCAGGAACCATAGAAGCATTTCTCTAAAGGTAAGGCGTAAACTCATCCAGAAAATGGTTCTTCCAATCTTTGACTACCATGATGTAGTCTACAGTGCTGCCCCCCCCATCATCCCTATCCAGATTGGACAACTTTTTCAACTCCTCCTATTGCTTTGCCCTGGACTCCCCCCCTCGCACTTACCAGTGTGACCTTTACCACCCATTTGCTTTCTCTTCACTGGTAGATGGCACTCACACACACTGCAAAATTTATCTCTAAATTGTGGTTTGACTCCCTCCCTTCCTATCTTTCTTCCTCCTTATCCTTTTCCCCTCCCCCACCCACTCTCTTAGATCAATTGCTGCTCGCACATTGGCAGTCCCTCAATGTTCCACTTCTGCAGGTCAGGCTGCTTTCTCTCACAGTTTCCCTAAACTCTGGAATTCCTTACTTCACCAAATTAGACACTCCTTCTCCCCCTTCTCACTTTCCTCAGCCTTACATAACTACTTCTCCTGTAATGGTACCTGCTCTTAGCTCATTCCTAAACTTACCTGCTCTTAGCTCATTCCTAAACTTACTTTCCATGAATTCTGCAACCAGTAAATGTCCCCCAACTTGTATATACATAAATGATTGAATGTGTGACTCATGTCAGCAGCACTTATAATTGAATGCACTTCACCTCTGTATCAGCTGTAAGATATATATAACTTGTTAGTTTGTATATCAGGTGGTTGTTGTAGTCTGCTGATGTATTTGTTGTTTCTTTTTTTATCTCTGCACACCTCTACCTGCTCCCCCAGGATGCACCGGGAGACATGTCCAAGTGTGGTAGTTTGTTCTATTAGGGGATTCAACCAATTGTGCTACATTAATGGAGGAGATGGCACCTCTGTAGGGGGCTGCCTCTGGGGATAACCAGTTAATGTTAAATTCCCCCACCATTATAACCTCAGAATTGTGGTGTAAGCTGTTTAAATAATTTAATACCACCTTAAAGCCACTGGTCTGTTCTTTCAGGGGGATATAAACCAAAACCACAATGAGCCCTTTGTTTAGAGCCCCAAGCAGTAGTTTAACTCTCAGTGCTTGGACATTGTTATCTGTGTCTAGTGTGGGAAGGGTGTGTCACTGGAGGGTGTACTTAATGTAACTGGCACAACCCCTTCCCCGCTTACTAGTCTTGTCCTGTCTGAAAAGAGTGTAGCCATCTAAAGTGATTGCTGTATCTGGGATCTTAGGCATGATCCAAGTTTCCACAATTGAAAGTACGTCAGACCTGTGTTGGGTAACCCAAACCTGGAGCACATCAAATTTGAATAGAGGACTAAGATGTTGATTGATGCCAACTTGAGGATGCCTTGCTTTTTACTTCGGCAATCTGTTTATTGCCCTGGTCCTGGATTGGGGTGAATGTTACCTGACATTAACAACAACAGCAAAGTAAGTCTCAAAATCTGATTCTTCAAAAGCTTTAGGTTTGCTGTACAGTTCCGCTTGCTGACACTTGCTGCAGGCAGTTTGGAGAAGCCCCTCTTTAGTATAGGGAGCCCGGCAATGCTTAGCAATAATTTGGCTGGTGTTACTGGTGATACTGTGTGAGCAGTACTCATTAAAAAACAGTGTGTAACTGCTACTGTTGGCTTGCTGGGTTATTCCATCTCCAGCTGAATGTAGTAGTATTACTAGGATGAGTGTTAGAACCATTGTGTTAGGCGCACCCAGTTTTATATCAGGGCCACCTAAGTGCCACAGATTGGATGGATTGGACAGAATAGTTAACAGCTGTCTCACAACTAAGGTCCTTTGAGGGTGGGTACTACATGTGAGTGTTCACCAAAAAGAATTGTGGGAGCCTGATAAATAAAGGGTAATTAAAACCTATTATGTATCGGTGGTGCCAGGATAGCCTAGTGGTTAGTGTCTCAGCCTCTGCGGCAGATGGTTAGAAATTCAAATCCCTGCTGGTGCCTAATGTTCATATGGAGAGTGAGTAGCAGATGCAGGAGATTAACACCAGAAGACATAGGCAGTGTTGGGCCTTAGCTGATGCTGTAATGGGAGAATGTGTTGTGGAAAAGGAAGGAGATGGAATGGATTAGCAGTGACTCCTAGTGGCCAGTGGTGATAAAATGCAAATGGAGAAGTGGGTGTTAGATTTAGGATCGTTCAGTCATACTAGAGGTCTGAGAGAGGGAGTCAGGCACAACAGTAACTCCTAGTGGCTGTGTAGTATAATCTGCTAAAGGGAAACCTGAGTGATTGTTTCAGGCATGACCAGTCACATGATTGCTCACGTGACATAGGCTACCTATAAAGGTAAAGCCGAGCCAGGGTTGGTGGGGCAGTCGCTGCATAAACAGCGATGAGCTAACACAGTTCCACAGTTGCTCTGTACCTGTGCTGTCCTGGCTGATTTCATGGCTGTGGGAAGGAGCTGTGAGGTCTTTCAGCCTGTGGGAAGGAAAGAAAACAGAAGATTTAAGCAGTGGGAGGCTTGCTAAGACAGCAGACAAAGGAAGTCAAGTTCAGGACAGGAAGCTAAACAAAGAGAGGGGCAGGGAGGCTACTGCTCCTGACCTCAGAGAGCTGAACCCTGTGAAAATGGTGGAAAGTCCAGGAACAGAGAATTACCTAAGGAGACCCCTTTCAGTATCAGGTTTACAATGCGGTAAGTAACAAGCAAAACTAGCACAAATCACAGCTGAGAAGAGCTAGAAGAGAGGCAAAGTACAGATAAAATGCAAACACAGTCTAACATAGGCTTAGAATAGGCAATAAAGCCAATGTAAGCACACAAAACTGCTGACATGAGTGCAGAGATCTCTTAAAGAAACACAGAGCAGGTGAACTAAACAAGGGTCCTAGTGAACAAAAACAGTGCATAAAAATCAATCAGTAGTTGTCTGCTGACTTAAAAGTAATGTAACACAGTTCCAGAGTTGCTCTGTACCTGGACTGTGCTGGCTGCTTTCTTGGCTGTGTGAGAGGGAGCTGTGAGGACTTGCAGCTTGTGCTGTGCTGGCTGCTTTCCTGGCTGTGGGAGGAAGCTGTGAAGGCTTGCAGCCAGACAATACTGGCTGCTTTCCTGACTGTCTGTGGGTGCTGTGAGGGCATGAACAATGGGCTATGCTGGCTGCTTTCCTGGCTGTGGGACAGAGCTGTGAGGGCTTACTGCCTGGGCTGTGCTGGCTGCTTTCCTGGCTGTGGGAGAGAGCTGTGAGGGCTTGCAGGCTGGGCTATGCTTGTTGCTTTCCTGGCTATGTGAGGGACTTGTGAGGGCTTCCAGCCTGGGCTGTGCTGGCTGCTTTCCTGGCTGTGGGAGGGAGCTGTGAGGGCTTGTAGCCTGGGCTGTGCTTGCTGCTTTCCTGGCTGTGGGACGGAGCGGTGAAGTATTCTTGGGCATCTTTATTTTCTATCCTTTTTCCATTCAGGGTTTCATAAATCACATTAAACAGTCTACTCCCTCCTCCAATTACTGACTTTGTCTTTAAGGGGATGACTAGTTTCACTTTACTGCTGTTATTTTCATTGATTTGGCAAATGCCTTTGACATGGGAGCCCAACTACACCTCCTTGATTCGTGGGCAAGGTTATCTACTATTATACATCTAATTAATTAATCATGAGCTAAACTAGCTCACTAATTGGGCTACCGTGTTGGTGTGAAATCTTTTAGAAATGCCTAACACGCCAGTGCCACTTGGCTTATTATATGTTCTATGCTGACAGCAGCACTGTCAAAACAAGAACTGTTTTCAGCGCTGCTGTCAATAAAAAGCTAAATTATTGCAATTAGACTTATAAGCATAACAATGACCTCACAGCTGGTCATTTTCTGGTGATTAGTGACTGGGGGTAGAGTTGGCCCTCAGCTATGCCTCCAGCCACCCTTCATCCCAGCCAGTCGTTAATCACCAGAAATGACTGTCTATTCAGTCATTGTTGCTTAAGTGTTGCACAGAATGCTTAAATTCTGATGGAATTCCAGAGCATTTTGGAAAATTCCAGAGAATTCTATCAGTAATGTAATTCTGACAATTTGGATGCAAAATGTTTTTCACAGAATAATATTTCACCCTTCACATAATTTTCAGATTTGTAATCCATATCTGCAGAAAAATATTCTGTGGTTTACGTGACATGTAGAATATTATTCCACACAGATATGCTTTTTGGAATTCCATGGAATTAAAAAAAAAAAATTCTGAAAATCATTTTAGAAGCAGAATTGCCATTCTACACAAATTCTGCCAGCAGAATTCTGCATTATACAATAGTAAGGAACAATACTGGGCTCTGATTGGTCAGACTGTGACTGGACCACTGATGTTATCCAAATACAACATCATTGGTCTAGTCCCAGCCCTCTGATGACTGCACGAAGCTTTAGCGGATCACTCCATGCTGTCCACTACACTCTCTGCTGCCCACTTCAGAGATTCATGATTGGCTGCCTTCCCCGGCTCTTCAAAAAAAAAAAAAAAGCACTTGCCATCTGTTTCTGTGAAAAGCCCCCTCCCACACACACACACATTCCCTAACATTCTGTCCCTTTCTTTTAAAAAAAAGAACTCCTCAGTTTCATGCAGAGCAGCTTCTGCATGTTTTCCTCTCTGCAAATGAAGCGGTTTCATTGAACCATGGAAAGCAAGGCTGAAAGCCTGATTGCCCATCGCTTGAAAGCAGGATGCCTACACATATCACAGTATTCAGGTCAGCACAGGCACATTTCTCTGATGGCCACACGTTTTTTAATTTAAGAAAAGCATAAAACAAAACTTGGCATGACTCTGAAATGAAAAACAGCAAGACCAGAATAGGTTCGATTTTCCATTTCTCATCACAAAATTGAAAATCAAAGCTGCTCTGCTCTCACCTACTTCCCCTCTTTCAACGCATCTTCTAGCATGACCCCGCAGCGCCACAGTAACTGCAGTACACTATTTCTATGGCCCTGCTGAAAAGCTGCAACACATTTTCTTTTTTTCCCCTCTCACATCAATGGTATAATTAAGACTTAAGTGTGAACGAGCAGTTGTTTACAAAGCTGACCACATGCTCTACCCTTCACTGTACCGCTCACTCACCACAGCAACCCACCTCAAAACCAGGAACCTCAGTACAGTAAAATAAAAAAACAAAGTGGAGGAACTGAAACACTTAGGTGACAAAGAAGCAAATAGCAAGAGATGAAATGTATGTGTGTGTGACGGGGGGGGGGGGCACTCCCATGCAGAAACATAGACAGACATAAAACAAGATAGGAGCAAGTATGTAACGGCAGATCCACCTGTGCACAAAAGAGAAACTATGGACTACTTTTGCAGTATGTATACTTGCCCTTACAAAAAGAAAGAAAAAAAGTATTTCAAACAGACTTTTCCCATTTTTTTTTCTTTTTCAACAAAGGAGCCATTGTATAATAGCAATAATACACTCCAGGGTGTGTATTGTGCTGGGATAATGTCACTTCTGGGGTGTTGGATGCATTTGGCCTGTAGCCTCATGCCCAACCACCCCAGGTATGACATTATCCCAGCACAACTCACGCCCTTTCATGCATTATTGCTTAATTATGCACACCCTTTTATCTACCTCATCAGTAGACTGGCTCCACTCCTGTCCCTCTTGCCAACTACAGTCAGTCCAGGTCAGAGATGTCTTGCCCTCATACTCTCTGGGATACCCCAGTGCCTAATCTTGCACCCCATCTTCTTCTCCATCTTCCTAAATGATCTGCCTGCTGTCTGTGTCAACGGGAACATCTACATGTATGCTAACAACACCTTACTTTTTGCTGCTGGTGCCTCAGTCAGTAATCTGAAACTGTTACTGTAGCACAACTTGAACAATGTCCAAAGCTGGTACCAGTCACACCAGCTAATGGTTAATGCCAAAGGAGAGATTCCAAGTCCTATGGTACTAGTCAAAAGCTCGCAAGGATCAGCTCCCCCATATTTTTTAAATCATGGATGGTACTCAACATGATGAGGTTTCTCATTTCAAGTAGCTTGGTGTGTGGCTGGATCAACATTTAGACTTCTCTGTAAGTTTGGCACTTGTGGAAATAAGAGTCTTGTGTTCTTAAGATGACAGAAATATGAACCAAAGGTGAGGAGTGCCAGTATCCTAAGTATGCAAGAGATGACACTCTTATATACGGTACAAAAGAAGCCCTTAAACCAGATCCAAAAAAATGATTACCGATTGAACTAATTTTTAAAAATTAACTTTTTTCTTCAAATTGTTTATGGCTGAAGTTGACAAGGAGATTCCTAGTACTGCAGCACAGTGTGTGAAACACTCTTACAGAAATAAGAGTGTCTCACACAAAATGGAAGGAAGCAATGTGGTTGGTGGGGAGCATAACCTCATTCTCATTGGCTCTGTAATGTCCACATCAAATGCATCCATAAAAGCTCTGCCATATACTTGGCAGCCTTTGTTGTAACAAGTCTTGCCTACCCCCTCCCTGTTCACTGTGGGATCCTCCATAAGATGATTTCTTTTGGTGTTGAACTATGTGAATGTGGTCTACAGAGCTACCCCAAACACCTATGTGAATGTGATCTACAAGACTACCCTGAATTAATACAAACAAACCAAAATTATCACCTGCACTCCAAGCTTTGTAAATGAAATATTGTGCATCCATGGTTTAATCCAAAATATGTTTCAGCTTTATTGCAAATCCTGGTGTAACAGTACACAAAAAACCTCACCTTCACTTGCCCCGGTGCTTCAGGTCCAAAAGCCTTCATCAGGGGGCATGGTGTGGTGGAGAGCACATGATTCTTTTTATTCAAGGCATCTCATTAATATTAAATGCTCCATAGTGATTATTTTTAACCCTTCAATGACATTTCCTCAGTTTTCATTTTTCTCATACATTCCCTTCAGTGTTATTATTGTAAGCCTCAAATATAATACATTATATCAAAAAGTGATAAAAAAAACAGCAATTCACAAATAAAGAATATTATTCTAATATAAAAACATTTGTCTGTTATTTCTTACAAATGTTTAATGTTACATACATTAGTGCAGTGCTTTTTGGTGAAGTAAACAAGGGAAGCAAGGACAGGGAAAAGGGAGGATTGAAATTGGGGTAGAAAAGGAAGGGTTAAAAACTTCTTTTTGATCTGAAAACAGCTATTATTCCTGTAAGAAGCTTCTCAAATCATCAAACATATTGATAGAGATTTATAAATGAAGAGCATCTAAAAGAAAAACCAACAATAATGAAAAATTAATTATCTATTTAAGTTTTAGTATCTTAGCTCCAATGTTGTTTCAATAACTAGTCCCTATTTTTTTTCTATAATTTTGACCTTCAACAAGGGAAATTATAGAAGGTGCTCTTTTAGACAACACTGGAGTCAATAGGCTGGCCCGCTGGTGCAGCGGTTGGAATTCCACTGGCGACGCCGGTGACCCGGGTTTGGGAATGGACCTGGGTTGTCGGAGGGCCAGGCGGGGTGAGAAGAATCGAGCATCCTCAGACTGCTCTCCTTCTCTGGGGGGAAGGTGGGTGTGAGTGCTCGGTGTTCAGTGACACCCAGCGGAGGCTAGGTTGCCACATGCACACTGACACAGGTATCCTTCAGGGGCGGGGTGGATGCTGGTCATCATTGTACATCCCCGCCCCTGCTTACAGGCACAAAAAACACAGGGGCCTGGCTGGTCTTCATGATGCCCTGCACCTGGACCTCATAGCCTCCAATGCTGGCTGCCACTGACTAGTTACTAGAATTGCGACATTAGGGCCAGTGCTACAACCCTGTCCTCTGGGGACAAGCCAGGGGTGACTGGGGAGACAGCAGGCCATGATGAGTGGTGGAATTCCTGGGGTCCATGACCAGGGCAGATAGTACCAACAGCCAAGGCACCACCAAAAAGTATAATAAATTAACACTGGAGTCAATGTTCATACTGGCAAATTCTAATAATTCCTAAATTTAAGAGGTAATATCACACTGAAGTAACTAATACAAAGGGGTGTGAAAGCACATAATAGCAAACATGTTTTAACATGTATATCTATATAAACCATAGTACCTTTAATCTCACACCATATTTATCTAATTTCATAAAGTTCATAATAGGAGTAACCTCATGAGAACTTCCTTTAAGCAAAGGGTTATACATAAATCAAACTTTAAAGTTTCACATCTAACAAAATTATTATGGAGTCTATCTGTGATTATTCATTTAATCTAGGAGATAGGGATTGCGGTCCCACTGTTCATTTAACCCTCTTGGTTTAATACTGCTATATACTTGGAGGCAGTATAGCACAGTGGTTAAAGGCTCTGAGCTGCAAATCTGGAGACCTGGGGTTGAATCCCACAGCCCCCACTTGCATACTGTGTGATCCTGAGCAAGCCACTTAACGTCCCTGTGCTCCCAGGTTGCACCTGTAAACAAGCTTTCAGCTTAGTATGCCACTCCTGGTAAAACAATTGAAAAAAATCCAGTAAATTTCTGTTTTAAAACATAGAAACGTAGACTTTGACGGCAGATAATGACCACTTGGCCCATCTAGTCTGCCCATTTCCCTACCTACAGGATAGGCCGCAGATCATAGTTAACCAACAGCCTATTTCTTCCTACCCCCCACAAGAATTGCCTTATGTCTGTCCCATGCATTCTTGAATTCTCCCACAGTTTTAGACCCCACAACCTCCTCAGGAAGGCTGTTCCATGCATCCACTACCCTCTCTGTGAAATAATACTTCCTCACATTGCCCCTGAACCGCCCTCCTTCTATCTTTAAATTGTGTCCCCTTGTACTTGCAAGTCTCTTTTTCTGAAAGATGCTACCCTCTTGGACTTTGTTGATTCCACTGAGGTACTTAAACATTTCTATCATGTCCCCCCTCTCCCTTCTTTCCTCAAGAGTATACATATTAAGCTCCTTTAGTCTCTCCTCATACGGCTTCTCTTGCAGACCCTGCACCATTTTAGTTGCCCTCCTCTGGACTACCTCTATCCTGTCTATGTCCTTGCGGAGATGGGGTCTACAGAACTGGACACAGTACTCCAGATGAGGTCTCACCAACTGTCTGTACAGAGGGATTACAACTTCCTGTTTTCTGCTGGTGATGCCTCTCTCTATACATCCCAGTATACCCCAGCCCTCCCTACTGCCTTCTCACATTGCTTCTAGCCTTAAGGTCATCTGATATGATTACCCCCAGGTCCCTTTCCTTTTTTGTTGTTACTACCTCCCCACCCATTGTGTATTCTTCCCTGGGTTCTTGTTTCCCAGGTGCATTATTTTGCACTTCTTTGCATTGAATCCTAGCTGCCATACTCTGACCATTCCTCCAACCTTGCCAAGTCCCTTTCATCCTTTCCACGCCTCCTTGTGTATCAACCCTGTTGCAGATCTTTGTGTCATCTGCAAAAGGCATACTTTTCCTTCCAGTCCCTCTGCAATGTCACTGATGAAGACATTAAAAAGGACTGGACCCAATACTGAACCCTGCGGTACCCCACTAGTAATCCCTCTTTCTTCAGAGTGGACTCCATTTACAATTACCTTCTGTGTCCTGTTGTACAGCCAGTGTTTACCCAGGCTACCACCCTGGGACCCACTCCCAGGCTGGTAAATTTGGCTATCAATCTTTTGTGTGGGACTGTGTCAAATGCCTTGCTAAAGTCTAGGTAGGCCATGTCCACAGCCCCTCCCTGGTCTACTACTTTGGTCACCCAGTCAAAGAAATCTATTAGATTCGTCTGACATGACCTTCCCGCTGTGAACCCATGCTGCCTTGGGTCCTGTGCTCCACTGGCCTCTAGGTACTCAACTATTCTTTCCTTCAGAAGTGACTTCATCACTTTCCCTACCACAGAGGTCAGACTGACAGGTCTGTAGTTTCCTGCCTCTGTCTTGATCCCACTTTTGTGAAGGGAATCACATCCGCTTCCTCCAGTCCTCGGTACCACACCATCCTCCATGATTTATTAAAAGAGTAACCAGTGGTTTCACTAATTCCTCCCTTAATTCTTTTTAGAATTCTGGGTGAATTCCATCAGGACCCATTGCTTTGTCCACCTTCAGTTTTAGGAGTTCTTGCAGAACCCTTTCTTCTGTGAAAGGACTGGGATTGACCCCCCTATCAAGAGTGCTTCTATTAATTGGATTAGGCACTTCCCCCTCCTCTTTTGTGAATACTGAGCAGAAATATTCATTCAGTATCCCTGCTTTTTCACTGTCCCCCTCTGCCCACCCACCGTTTATTCTATTCAGCCTCACTATCCCTCCCTTTGTCTTTCTACGCTCTGTGATGTACCTATAAAAGGTTTTATCCCCTTCTTAACTGGTTGGCTTATCTTTTCCTCAGTTTGGGCCTTTGCTATTCTGACTTCCCTCCCTGCTTCCTTCTGCCTTAACTGGTACAGCTCTCTGTCCTGCTCCTTCTGTGTTTCCTTATACTTCTGGAATGCTATCTTTTTCTTCCTGACTTTCACAGCCACCTCTTTTGAGAACCATAGTGGCTTTTTCTTTCATTTTGATTTGTTTATTTGCTTCACACAAAGGCTTGTTGCCTCTGTGATGGCAGTTTAAAGTAGCACATTGGTCCTGTTCCCTCCTTTTTTAAGTACCGGTACATGATCCACACCCATAAATCGTAAATCATCACTATTTGAATTATGTTGTAATGAAAAGTGAATAACATCAGGAGTGTCTTCTTTTTTATTTCTTATTAATCTAATGTGCCCCTCTATTCTCTGTTTAAGTGGTCTAGTGGTGCATCCGACATAGATTTTTCTGCAGGTACACCATAACACATGCACTACAAAAGGTGTGTCACGTGTTATACACTGTCTGATGTATACCTTTCTCTCATCACTTTGTGTATACCCCTTTCCAGGTGTCCCAAATTTACAGATACTTTCCACACCCACCCCCTTGTGCATCGACACTGTTGCAGATCTTTGTGTCAGCTGCAAAGAGACATACTTTTCCTTCCAGTTCCTCTGCAATGACACCTATAAAGACATTAAAGAGGACTGGTCCCAGTACTGAACCCTGCAGTATCCATCTAGTAACCCCTCTTTTTTTGGAGTGGACTCCGTTTGCTATTACCCCCGTGTCCTATTGTCTAGCCAATTTTTTAACCAGGTTACCACCCTGGGACCAACTCCCAGGCTGGCTAACTTGTTTATTAATCTTTCATGTGGGACTGTGTCGAATGCCTTGCTAAAGTCTAGGTAGATCACGTCCATAGCCCCTCCCTGGTCTACTACTTTGTTCACCCAGTCAAAGAAATCTATTAGATTCATCTGACATGACCTTCCCACTGTGAATCCATGCTGCATTGGGTCCCATGCTCCTATGGCCTCTAGGTACTCAACAATTCTTTCTTTCAGAAGTGATTCCATCATTTTTCCTACCACTGAGGTCAAACTAACAGGACTGTAGTTTTCTGCCTCTGCCTAGCTCCTACTTTTGTGATGGAGAATCACATTCACCCTCCTCCAGTCTTCGGGTAGCAAACCCTCCTCCCATGATTTGTTAAAAATGGTAGTCAGTAGTGCCACTAGTTCTCCCCTTAGTTCTTCTAGAATTCTGGGGTGAATCCTGTCAGGCCCCATTGCTTTGTCCACCTTCAGTTTTAGGACTTCTTTCAGGACCCTTTCTTCTGTAAATGGACTGGTATCGACCTCCTTATCCAGTGTGCTTCTATTATTTGGTACCTCCCCCTCCTCTTCTGTTGTGAATACTGAGCAGAAGTATTCATTCAGTATCTCTGCTTTGTCACGCTCTGTCCACCCACCTCCCCTTTATTAAACTTCACTGTCCCTCCCCTGGTCTTTCTTCACTCCCTAATGTACCTATAAAAGTTTTATCCTCCTTCTTAACTGAGCTGGCTATCTTTTCCTCAGTTTGGGCCTTCGCTATTCTGACTGCATTCCTGCTTCCTTCTGCTTTAACTGGTACAGTTCTCTGTCCCGCTCCTTCTGTGTTTCCTTATACTTCCTGAATGCTGTCTTCGTCTCACTAACCTTCCCCACCACCTCTTTTGAGAACCATAGTGGTTTTTTCCTTTGTTTTGCTTTGTTTTGTTTATCTGCTTCACACAAAGTCTTGTTACCTCTGTGATGGCAGCTTTGGTTTTTACCCATTGTTCCTCCACCCCATTTTCTTGCCCATTTGCTAGTGCTTTTCTGAGGCACTCTCCCATTTTGCCAAAGTCAGTCCTCCTAAAGTCCAGTACTCTCACCTTTGTGTGACTTTACTCTAAGGCTGTGTTTATCATGAACCACACTATTGGTCACTTGTTCCCAGATGGCTACTCACTTCTAAATCTGAGATCCTCTCTCTGTCCCCATTTGAGAGTACCAAGTCTAAGATTACTCCCTTCCAACTGGGTTCCAGCAATAGCTGTTTGAGGTATGCCCCCTGTAGGGCACTGAGAATTACCCTGCTCTTGGATGTGGCTGCGGCAAAGGTGCTCTAGTTAACATCTGGTGCATTCAGGTACCCATCAGCAATATTTCCCCCTTTTCTGCCATTCTAAGGATGCCTGCTATAATTTCCTTGTCCATTTCCTCCCCGAGACAGGGGTCTGTATACAACCCCCTTACAAACTGTGGTGCCATTTCCTGTCTCCAGGGTGACACACAGTGCCTCCTCTCCTCCCCATTTACCCTTTTGTTCTATTGCTTAGATCCCTTCCCTTATGTAGAGAGCTACTCCTCCTCCTCCTCCTCTTTTACCCTCCCTGTCTGTCCAGTAGATTGTGTTATGTTGACATCTCCGTCATGGTTCTCTGTGTACCATGTTTCTGTGACTGCCATGATATCCAGGTGTCATTCTTCCATCAAGGCTACTAGTCCAGGGAGCTTGTTACCCAGACTACATGCATGAATACTCATTGCCTTCCACTCTTTTAGAGCCTTACCCCTTTTCCCCCATCCCTATCCTTACTGTCTTTGCCTTTTTCTCCATTGACTCCTGTCTCGCTCCCTTTTGAGTTTTCTACCTTAGTGTTTACCTCACTAATTACCCTGTTTTATGGGGGGGGGGGCTGGGATTTCCATGCTTCTTTTCAGTGCCTCCTCCCTTGGCTAGTTTAAATGTTTGCCAATTAAACATTTTAACCTATCACCTAGGATCCTGGTTCCTGTCCCTGACAGATGCAGACCATCGCGACAGTATAAGCCTGCATCCCTCCAGGTGGTCCCCCAGTCCCCAGTGAAGCCAAAACCCTGAGCTCCACACCAGTTTTTCAACCATTCATTGAATCCCATGATGTGGAGTACCTTAGCCTCACCATGCCGTAGACAGGCAGCACCTCCGAGAAGGTTACTGTGCATGCTGCTTTTCTAAGGCCCCTCTCTAACTTTACAAGCTCCTCATGCACTGCTCTGATCCCTTTCTCAGCCAGTTCATTTGTCCCTAGGTGGACAATGACATCCAGCTCCCTCTCCCATGCTGCTGCTCCTGTGATCCTGAGGATTTGCATCCTGTCCCTCCCTGCCATGGCACCAGTCCAGCACCTTACCTCTTTCTCTCCCCTCCACCCCCCCAGTTCTACCCTCCTAATGAGTGAGTCCCCCACCAGGAGTTGTTTCCTTCCCCTGTGGGGTCTCATTCCACCCTCCTCTGGGTCTGCTTTGTGGAGGTTCCCAGCATCCTCCTTGGTCTCCACTGTGGGTGACTCCATAGAGGAACCACTCTTGCCAAAGCAGTATATGAATTGTGGAGAGGTACAACTGGAAGGATGCACCTCTTATCCACCACCCTTACCCTTCCTGAGCCCACCATGGTCCAACCACTCCTCTTTCTTGGCAACTACTGAGGCAGTGGCAGTGGCCCTGGTGATCCATGGGTGGGGTAGGATATTTCCCGAATCCTCGCCAGGTCGGCCTGTACATGGGCAACCTCCTTCCTCAGAGCAAAGAGGTGCCTGCAAATAGAGCAGCATCACAGCCTCCAGAACATCTCCCAAAAGACTGCCACCCCACAGCCAGTGCATTGCACCACTCCCCACATGTATCACTCCCTTCCTGTTTAGTTTTTTTTTTCCTTTTTTGTTAGTGTGTGTAAGCATATGCATGCATCTACCCCCTATGCAGTGTGCTGGGCTTCAGCTGTCTCAATTTATCTAGCACATTAAGTTCCTCACATAGCCCGGCCTTTGTTCATAGGACCTATTTATGACAGACATCTATATAATTTGGTGTACGTAATAATCAACTGATTTTTCTAATATGTTAAAATGTGCTGATGCTTCCACCTCAATATATTGCTTATTATTTGCATTCATTTGTTTGTTCCTCATGAAGCCAACTTGTTTTTTTAATTTATTTATTTATTCATTCAGAGAGACCTTTGAGCGTGAGCTCTTTTACAAAGGTTCCACATCAGGATGGACAAGTAGGACATACACAGTACAGTGGTTACAGAGGGCCTCCTCAGTTGGCATACAAGAGCAAATTACATCAAAGTTGGACAAATTATGAACAAGGATTATAACAGAACTAGAAGATATTTGGTAACAGGATTAAGTGCACCTATTTTAACCCCCCCTACCCACAGCAACCTCCAGTATCAGTTGTTAGACAAAAGTTGATAGGTCTGAGGGCTGGTTAGGAGATTACTCCAGTGGTGGTTGCTAGGTGTTAATAAACCTGATGGCAGGGTTAGAATTACTCCCAGGGGGCAGGAAAGGGGGGGTGAGAGGGGGTGCAATGGGGTTGGTGGTGGGAGCAGCACAAAGTACCTTGTCTAGTTGGGGGTGGGGAGGGTAAATGTGGTGAGGCATAACTGCAGACAGATAAGAACTGATATGAGTAGCTTACTTACTCACTAGGCTGGGCTGGGAAGGGGACAGGGTTCTTTAGGTAGCCCCAAATGGGAGGGACCTAGGTTTAAAGCCTAGATTATCAAGTGACTCCTGTGCTGCAGGTGCACTTTGTGCATGATATGAGATACTGTTTGAGGCCCGCCTTGAATTCAGATACCCTTTTTGTTTGTAAAGTCTTAGGGAGTTCATTTAGCCAGTAGGGGGCCCGGTAAGCGAAGACGCACTGCCCTAGAGAGGTGCGGTAGAATGGGATAGACAGTGCTCCATTCTTCTTTCCTCTGGTGGGGTGAGGTATTGAAGAGGCCCCAAGCAGGTTTCCTATGCAGGGTGGGGTTTTACTGAGGAGTGCCTTCTTTGCCAGGAGACAGGTTTGGTATTTGATCCTGTCTTTTAGGTTGAGCCAGTTTGTACGCTCATACAAGGCACAAGTGTGAGTGTATTTATCCACAGACAGGGTGAGACAACATGCCTTATTCAATGCCATTTGGACCTTTTTGAGTGCATTGTCAGAGGCTGCACCATAAACCACCAGCCCGTAGTCAATCGTAGAGAGAATGGAGCTGGAGACAGAGGTATGGATTGCTTCCGGGGTGAGGGATTTCCTATGGCTGTGGAGGACTCTGATTTTTGTGTTAACCGCTCTAACAAGGGAGTCAATGTGGTATGTATAAGTGAGTGAATCATCAATTGTGTCCCCTAGGTATTTGAACACATGTACCTGCTCAATCTGCTCACCAGCCGTATTAGTGATTACTAGCGAGGTGTGTCTATGCTTGTGGTGGGGGCTAGAATGAAGCATGGCCTTTGTCTTCTTGTAATTTAGTAGCAACTTTTGTCTACTGAACCAATCCTCGAGTTTATTGAAGGAGTCCACTAGTTCAGATTGTATGGCTG
Source organism: Neoceratodus forsteri (assembly GCA_016271365.2). Taxonomy (NCBI): domain Eukaryota; kingdom Metazoa; phylum Chordata; order Ceratodontiformes; family Ceratodontidae; genus Neoceratodus; species Neoceratodus forsteri. The sequence goes on along the minus strand of CM028136.1, from coordinate 355,585,626 downwards.
CATGAGAGGTACTGCTGCTTAACAACACGGAATCATCTGCATATACGATAAGTTTAGTGTCACAGGCCAAGGGTACTCATTTACAAATAAGCTGAACAGTAGGGGCTCTAGGATTAATCCTTGAGGGACTCCTAGGAGTGCTTCTTTGGAGCTGGATAATGTCTGCCAGATTTTGACTCGCTGACTCCTGTGTGTCAGGTAGTCATCGAACCAATTTAAAGTGTTTGGTGCTACCCCCAATCTTTGGAGCTGGCTTAGCAGTAGTGGGTGGTTTACAGTGTCAAAAGCTTTGGTGAGGTCCATGAAGATGGACCCCACCAATTTTCCTTCAACCAGCGCCTTGTGAGCAAAGTGAGAGTATTCCAACAGTGCTGTGGTGGTGCTGTGTTTTTGCCTGAAATCATGTTGGTTTGGGCAGAGCAGATTGTACTTATTTAGGTATTCTGTCAGTTGACTTGATACAATTTTTTTCCAGTGCTTTGGATAGAGGGGAGAGGATAGATATTGGCCTGTAGTTGGCCACCAGCTCCTTATCACCATTCTTGTGCACTGGCATCACTAGGGCTTGTTTCCATACCTCAGGAAATTGAACTAGCACTAGGGATTTATTGAATAGCATTGTTATGGGGGTGATCATAACATCGAGGGTGAGGGACAGTATCTTCATGTCTAGTCCATCACTCCCCAGTCTGGTTTTGCCTAGGACTCCCCTGACCACCGTTAGGACCTCCTGCACTGTTACCTTCTTAAAGTAGAAGGCAGGGTGGTTTGTTGTGGGCAGGCTGGTGCTGCCTAGTTCCTCCACAGGCAGAAAGTAGTCTGGCGGCAGCACTGGGGACAGGTTAGTAAAGGCATGGTTAAAGGCATCAGCTATGGCTAGCGGGTCTGAGGTGGGAGAGTTATTTATGTTGACCGTCTTAGGGTGGTGTTTCTGGTCTTTTCCAAGGATATGTTTAATGCTGTCCCAGAACCGCTTTCCATCACCCCATGCCTTGCTAAGTTGTGTCTTATGGAAGTTAGCCTTAGTGAGCCAGATAAGCTTGGTACAGCAGTTTCTGGCAGTTTTGTAGCATTGTTGGTCATGCTTGCTACCTGAATTTAGGGCTGTTTCCCAGAGGCAATCCCTCTCCTTTAGGAGGGAGAGGAGTTTGCCATCAATCCAGCCATTAACCTCCCCTCGAATTTTACGTTTTGTGCCTGGTGCATAGATGTCACAGATGGAGTTGAAACCCTCAGTGTGAAAGCTAAGGGCTTGGTCCAATGTAGGCACCTTGCATATAGGAGACCAATTGTAGGCAGACAGGGACAATTTGAGGGGTCCAAGTTTGCCTTTCCACAGAACCTTGCTCTCTATGAGGCGGGTGAGCATTTGGCAAGTTTAGTGGTCCACATAACGGAGATCAGGGAGTGGTCACTTAGCATGTTCTGGAGAACCCTAATATCAGAGAAACATGTAGGTGAGCTAGCTAGGACCCAGTCAATGAGGGTGCTGGTGCCAGCTTTGTAGTTCCACCTGGTGGGTCGTGTTACAAGTTGCATAAGATTGTGTGAGGAGACTATGTCTCTGGAGGGTGCTGCCTCCTTACTTAACCAGTTGATGTTAAAGTCACCAGTTAAGATGAGTTCAGGGCCCTTCTTCAGAGTGCTGATTTCTTCTATGACAAGGGGAAGCCCTTCCTTGGCTTTTTTTGGGGGTGGTTGGCTGTGGCGATGGTGAGGGTCTTGCCTTTTTTGCCCAATTGTATTTTTGACACTAGTAGCTCAAAGTCTTCCATGACTTTGGAGATAGGGAGGATGGAGCAGTTAAATGAGTTTCTGGCAAAAAGGAGACAGCTGCCACCTTTCTTGCTTGTTCTATCAAGTCAGAGCATTTGGAATCCTTCAATGGAGACCTCATCATCCTTGACCTTACTTGACAGCCAAGTTTCAGTAAGGCAGATTATGTCAGGGGTATGTATGGTCATCCAGGCCTGGAGCTGATTCAATTTGGCAGTTAGGCTGAATATGTTAAGTGATGCGATCTTAAGGCCCTCCCCAGAGCATAGGCCCCCCTAGTCCTCTGGGTTGCTGGCCCAGGGTTAAGGTGAACATTTCTAGAGAGTAGCAATAGCATAAAGATTACCTTTCTGGTGGATAGGTTGATGTCTATCTTCCCTCGCTTCTTCACTTCCCCACACTTCATGTGAGGGAGGTGTCCAGATGCCTGTGTTAACTTATGGGGAGGATCAGCTGTTGGGGTTATGATGTGGGAGATTGATTTGGCGTTGACTGTGAAAGGGAGGGTCAGGGGGTGAGGACCCTATCCCGACTGGATGTGGTAGTGGCCATGTGAATCCTATTCTTCCAGCAGGCAATCATTTGGTATCCAGGGTGGGGAGGTAGAGGTCCGAAATACAAAAGTGTACCAGTAAGGCCAAAAGTGGTGAGGAGGATTAGCAGTATGTAGTTGCACTTCATTTTTTTTTTTGTATGTCTGGGAGTTGCTGTCTGTCTTTAAGTGCTGCTGGATTAATGCATTGCCTTATGACTTTAAGGCTGAGCCATGTTGTTTAGGAATGGTTTATGAGGTGGGAGTGGTAACCACACCTGGGCATGGCAATTGCCTATTTAATAGAGGCTGGGGCCAGGGTCGGGGTGGGTGCGGTGGGACAAAAATACAGACTGAAGAGTTGCAGTCTGAAGAGAGCTTGCAAATTATTTCCCTGTCTGGCACTGCACCAATCAGCTTTCCTCCTCTCCAGGCTGTAGCCAATCGGCCGTGCAGGCAGCTGATTCAAGTTTGTTTTTTTCCTTCAGTGAAGCCGTACCTTTCTGTGGGAGTCCTGAGCTGCCGGATCCATGCTGGGGGGGGGTGATGGCCACTGTGGCTGCAGGGCACTTCTATGCCCTCTCAAAAGCAGGTGCTCCCACTTGCCTAAGGGAGACAAAGAGCGAGAAGAGATGTGCCTTAAGAAGCAGTTAAATTAAGTGTGGATCAGTGGGTGTGGGGAATTGGTTTAGAATAATTCGCAACACAATAGGGAGGCAGTTTACGTTCTAGGAGCCAAATTGTCTTGGGTCTTGGGCTATTTTTTTTTTTTTTATCAGTTCAGGTGAAAGGCTTTCAAAGGGGGGTGGGGAGCAATTGACTCCGCCAGGCTGGGGAATTAAACTTTTAGTTGCTGGCAGTCAACATTTGCTCCAGAGGGCTGAGGCTATAAGTCCCTCCTGTCTGACACAAAAGCAATCCCTTACCCTCCCTTGTAGCAAAACAAGAGTCCCTGTACTGGAAGTGAGCCACAAATGGTTACTGATACCCCAGTTTTACTTGGTCGGTTCTGTGATTCAATTAACTCTAACACTGAAATCGCATTACAAAGTAAACCCCCTTACTGCTTTACATCGGCTATGCAATTGTAGTACACTTCAGATAAATTACTATAATGCAGGCAGCTAGAGTCCCTGAGTTCAGTGTACACAGTTTAAACTTAAATAGCCTATTCAAACATTGGCTATGCAGTTATAGTACACTTCACATAAATTACTATAAATGCATGTTACTATGACTACAAGGCATACACAACAGGACATAATGTCTAACATAGGGTGACATCATCACAACACACTTGGTCCAGTGCCCACATGCTGAGGAGACCATAAAGATGTATGGAGCTATTTGAGGTATTTTATTTATTTGGTTTTGTTTACTGGGTAAGTACGCTAGACAACAATATTGCCTATATTCAGGCACGACCCGGGAGAGGTATTACTTTGGATATGGATGCCAGATTTGTTTGTGTTGGTGTGTAGGATTCTTCTTGGTCCTTACCAGATGAATATGCAGGGTTATTGCATCTTATGATTATCTATTGAATCTAATCACTGAGTGATTTAATGGATGATATATTCTGAATGCTTTATCATGCACCTACTTTCTAATGATAACAGCTGTGTCATATATATAAAATTAATTTTTGTATTTGTATCTCAGATGACTGTGTGAAAAAGCTGATTGGATTTTAATGAAAAGTTGGCTTGAAATGGTGGCCAGTTAAGGTTTAACAAGAAAAAAGTTCTATGAACCTTTGAAACAGGAGTGCTTGTGTGCTTGTCTTCCTCCATTTGTTTGAACTTTTGTCTATGTGGCAGACCAGACAGTCCCCAAAGGGAGGTCGGGCAGCCTGTATTTTGTGGACTACATAAAGTAAATATTTTTTTTTTATGTTTTTTGACCGGGAAGGAGGACTAGATAATTCTGCCTATTCTGAGCCTTGTTCCGGGGACGGGGAATGCAGATGGATGCCAAATGACAACGAACCAGATTGAGCTGTTAGTGGTATTTTTAGTGAATGGGGGAAATGTGGCCAGGAAATCCCCCTACTCTTTTGTTGAAAAGTGCCGTGGGATCTTTAACATCTACCTGAACAGGCAGATGGGACCTTGGTTTAACATCTCTTCCAAAATACAGCACCTCAGGAGTGCAGCACCCCCTCATGCTGCACTACAATGCCAGTATTGGGAATTAACCCAAGTGCCTGATGTGGGGATAGACCTCATAACCTTCTGATTTTCCTGCCTCAGAGGCAACTGTGCAACCTGCTGACCCACTGACATTATAATACTGATTATTATGTATTATTGATGTTTCAAGCTGATGACGCAATGTGCAAAATACAATGTTTTTTGATTTCATAGTTTTGATGAAGAATATCTCATAAAAGATTATTCTGTTATTACTGAAGTCATGCCGTCAGTGTCATGGCAAGTTGCTCTTGTACAACTGGGTCAAGACAAGGAAGGCTAGCAAATTAGTTTGCCTAGTAAAGAAGTTGCTTTGAAGAGTACGTGCTGCTATACGTTGGGTATGAAAAAAAAAGAGAAAATATCTGGCACAACTGAATGACGCTTATGCATTAGTGAATTTTATTTTATAGACATTGCTTGCAAATGCTTAATGGAATATGTTGAGACATGGAAATGACTGCTCTAATAAGGGAAAGACCTAATTACTGGCTTACTGTAGGTGAGATCAGAAATGAGCTATCAAAAGGTTTTCCTTCAAATGGGATTAACCTTATATCCCACATGAACAAATTAAGCATTCTATTCATACAGCTGCTGTTATGCTTACCTTGTGGTCCTACTCATAAATTATTTTCTTTGAACATTTAACAGAAACATGTAAATTTATACCAGAAAATATTTCCCACATATATTAATGAGGGTATAAAAAGTAGATTCTTGATCTTGATGTCAATTTAGTCCTTTATTTTATTTTATTTTATTTATTTATTTATTTTATTTAGTTGTTGTTGACCGGGTAAGTGCACTAGACAAATCCTGCCTATTTTCAGGCAGGACCTGGAGGAGGGGGATACAGATGAATGCCAACTGACCTTGAATCAGAATAAGCTGTTGGTGGTATTTTTAGTGAAGGAGGGAAATTTGGCCAGGGCACCAGGGAAATTCCCCTACTCTTTTCGAAAAGTGCCATGGGATCTTTAACTTCCACCTGAACTACCACCAATCCAGGCAGATAGGACCTCGGTTTTAATGTCTCATCCAAAAGACAGCACCTCAGAAGTGTAGCACCCCTCTCATGCTGCACTACAGTGTCAGTACTGGGATATTAACCCAAGTGCCAGATGTGGGAACTGAACCCACAGCCCTCTGATCTCCTGGCCTCAGAGGCAAGTGTGCTACCTACTGAGCCACTGACACTGCAAATGCTTTATGCTTATGTTATAGGGTTAAAAATGTGATGGTGTGATTTTTCAGTGCACTTTCCCCCTACTGTGTTGCCGTTTCATATTAACTATTGTTGAGTCTTGGTTTTAGCATACCCATTAGTGATCACATTTAAATTCTTTAGAATTCTTCTTAATAGTTTCTAATTCTCAGTCAAGTACAATAGGAGGAGGTAATGCCAGAGGATGGCAAATATATGGAATGACTTTATTTAAGTGCCCATAAAGGCAAAAGGCTAAATTTTCAGAAGGGTGCCACTGATTTGCAATGCTCTTCTGATGCTCCTGCTAATATTATACCTAAATGTTAGCCCACTGATGAAGTGACTTTTTGTCCAGGTGCAGTTGCTGCAATTTATTTATTTATTTGAAATTACTCAAAACCAGGATAATCCCATGAGATGCAGCATCTCATTTTCATGGGAGTCCAAGGGAGGATAGCACCAGTCAGCAGGTTAACATAGTACAATATGAATAGCTGCATACTGTAAATGCAAAAAATACACAGGAAAAACAAACACACTGTAAAGGTAAGTACCTCAAAATAGTAATCCAAACAATCTAACAAAGTAGGTTCACTGCAGACAAAGAGCATGAACATGGTTATGTAACATGATCATGGTCAGTTACAGTAGATGGCTATTTGGGACCAAAACAAGTAGCGAGAGTTTTAAAGTGACTAGGAATACTGGACTTGAACATTTGCAAACTAGAAGCATTTCTCAGCTGGAGAGGAAATGTGTTCCAGGAGTTTAGGACTACAAAAGCAGAGGTCTTTCTACCATATTCATACTTCATCTTAGGAATTAGAAAGGTAAGTGATGCTGTTGAATTGATTGAGTAGGCACTGCTTGACTACATAAGGAGGGCTAGGAGATACACAGGGGCTTTTCTCTGTGCACAGTTGTCCAACAGAGAAATCCAGTGGTTGCCACAACTGCTTGAAGGACTTACCCAGTTAAGCTGAGATCCAGAAGCAAATGATTTGATACCTTTTAATGGACCAACATAGATGTAACAACAAGAACAAAGTGCTCTAGCTTTCGGACCAACCAGTCCTTCTTCAGAAGCTCCAGTTAAGCTGGTCATACAGCAAAAAATAATGGGTAGACCAGCCTCAGGACAGGATGAACCTGCATATCTTGTTGCACAAATGATCCAGGGCCAGCAGAGTGATTTTGTTTGCATAGCAGTATATGATGTCTCTATAGTCAATGGAAGGGAAATAGGGCACAGATTACACATTGTACATTATTTTTCTAAGCTCACTGTCACACATCACAAGCACTGTTATAAAAACTGAAACACCTTTAAAAATAAAAGACATAGAATTTAGGTCTTCTCAAAGGATGCTGACAGAACCGAAAATCTGACTATGCATGAGAATCATCTGCTCTGAATATCTGGCCCAAATTCTGCAACACATAGATTTTGAAGATAGGTTAGATAAGTTATTGGCACTGAATAATATTATGGCCAGGATTGTTAAGGCAATGGTGAATGGAGGTGGACTACACTGACCATCATCAAACTGTCTCTAAATGTTTGTTTCTGTGTTTGTATGCTTCCACAATATGTTTCATAATTCTGAACTTGCAGTATGTACTGTAAGTGGATCAGCTGTTCCCTTTAAAAAGGACTGATAAACTTAATTACACAATGGCAAGAAAATTCCCTGACTCTGATTGGTCAGTGTGTGCCTGGGACAGTGATGTTATTGAACAATAACATCACTGTATTGAGTTCAGGCACACAAACGACTGCAGAGCAGTGAAACAAATCCCTCCCTCCCCAGGCATGCCACCGGGAAGCCGACAGTCCCTCAATCGGTCACACCTTAGCCTAGCTTGCCACCTCTCCACCCCCCTGCCCACAAACAAACACACGTTCCCTACCTAACTGCCTCAATCCTTCACACAAGTACACAAAAGCTAAAATATAAAAAAAAAAATACAGCAGCTGTCCATCTTTAAGTTCACAGTAGCTGCCTGTGGCTGTGAAACTGCACGCGCTCGGCTTTTTAAACACAAACCCACAAATACTCCCGATTACATCTGAAACATTCACCACCTTCTCAGCAAACAAGCTTCCTCAAAAAGCATTTTAACAAAATAAAAAAGACTTGTAACTTACAGGTTCCGACTCATGTCCAGTTACAGAGCGAAGCGGGAAACCGGAAGCAACCACTCGGCTTCGGTGATTTCCTTTACACTCTCCACATGTTCCTCACAGGACTCATAAAATAAAAAAAAAAAATCTTCAACTGCTCCCAGGACAAGCAGCGGGAGCACACTAATTACATATTATTCACTCGGCTTCGCCTCATGCTTCGACTCACCCCAGGAGTGACGTCATTACACAATAACACACACCCTGTCGTGCCTTATTGCTCAAGTAATACTGCAGATTTTTTTTTTCCAAAAACCACTTGGCTTGTTATTAATCAGAAAAGGGTGCAGTGGTATCCTGTGACATGCACTAGTTGCAAGTGGGCGCCTACCAAAATGGTGACCCACTTGCGGTGCATGTCAACAAGGCGATGGAGTAGGGAAGGCGTCCAGACGGGGGAGTTCATGAATAGTGACAGGATGATGCTATATGTACATGCACGTGGTGGGGAGTGAGCACTTTGAATGAGGGGCAGAGGGTTTGTAAGGGGTGGTGCCGCGGTAAGCTGCCAAGCTGGTTCTGTGGCACGGTGGGTGGGTGCTGGCCTGGGGTAGCTAGGATGCAGGATTCAGGTCTGGGCACAGGTATGTTTTGTTGCACCTGGCCCAAGTATTTTTTTAATTTTTATTTTACAATGTTGCACCCCTCCAACAGGCACCCCCCCCCGGAGTTGAGAATCTTATAGTAGGGAGGTGCAGAGGGGCAAAACCCCCCACATAACATTAAAATTAGAGTCCTTTGTACCATTTTGTTTGTCGCCGGGGGTGTACATCACTAAAACTGAATTTCGGCAATGTACACTCGCCATAATGACATGGAACCCAGTGCAGTACATACTGTACACTAACCACAGATAATATTTTGGTATTTGTGACAAGCTGGCCTGTGGTAGATGGAGAGGTAACACACTGGGTTTAAAGTTCAGAGAAGAAAATGTACTTTTATTGTTCCAAATGTAAATTATTGCTTCAGAAAAGCACAATCAGTCAGTTCAACTTCTCTAGCCTGGTCAGATAACATAAAGGTTAACACAAAACAGTTCTTTCAGGCTGACTTGACAAAAAGAATCTTTGAACCACCTATGTGGGCCAGTGTTTTTTTCAATATACAGCCTCAAACAAAACAAATAGTTTATGGGCCAGCAGTTTTGAATGCAGAGTCTCAAATAAAACACAAACAATTTTCCCTTTTAGCCTTATTTGCAGGCTGTTATCAGCAGTACATTCCACTCACTGTTTTTGGCCCAGCTGGCTAGGCTGATCCTTTACCTCAGGACTCTCTGCTCTAGAAATTGTCTCTTTCTCAGCAGCAGGTTTCAACTTCTCCCCAAAAGCTCTCTCCAACAATTAACCATTCTCCTTGGCTTTCTGCTCTGGTTCCTGTCTTACATTCCACCCTCCATCTTGCATGGTTCTCTGCCTAGGAGTATCTCCTTCCTGCAGCAGTTTCCAGCTTCTAACTCACTCCTTGCTGGATTCTCTCTGCCTTTCAACAATCCTTCTAATCATCAACACCTGGGGAGGCAACACCCTTGCCTGTTCATGTTGCACTCTCTGCATTTCCTCATCTTTAGCCAAGGTGTTAACCTCTTGTTTCCCAGGGTAGTGTTTACACTGTCACATACCTCCCCCCCCTTTGTTCAAAGGCACAGTTGGTCGGCCCCTGGCCATTCCTCTCCCAGGACAGGAAGTCTGCATTTCCATTCTGGGTCCCGGCCCAGTGGTGCACCATAAAGGAAAATGGCTGGAGGGCCAAGTACCACCTGGTGATGCTGGGGTTGTCATCCTTCATCACCTGTGGCCACCTCAGTGGGGCATGATCTGTGACTAGGATAAACTGCTGGCCATGCAGGTAGTAGCAGAGGGTGTCCACAGTCCACTTGACTGCAAGACACTCTTTCTCTATCATTGCATAGTTTATATCTCAGGAAAGAGTTTCCGACTGAGGTAGAGGATAGGATATTCCTCCCCCTCAAACTCTTCGGAGAGCAGTTCATCTACCCGGGGCACAGGGCAGGCATCAAACTTCGAGATGGCATTGACCATGTGAAAATCAATACAGAAGTGGGTAGTCCCACCTTCTTTTGGTACTAATACTATGGGGCAACACCAATCACTGCTGGATTCCTCACTCACCCCCAACTCTAGCATGTCCTGTAACTCCTTCTTAACAGTGTCTAGTATGGCTTCTGGTAAGAGATATGGTCACTGCCACACCTTCTCCCCTGGCTCTGTTTCTATATGATGAGCTATCATATGAGTTGTCCCCGAGAAGAAGGAGAAAACATCCATAAATTGGCTTACCAACTCTCCAGTTGCTATTTCTGTTTGTGAGACAGCTGTTCTCCCATTGGGATTTGTATCCTTGGATTTTCATCCGGCACTTGGGGTCCCAGATCCACTGTGTCTGGTTCAGGGGAATTCAATAGGCTATCCCTCTTGTTCCAGAATTTCAGCAAATTGACATGGTAGATCTGGGTCTCCTTTCACCTCTTTGACTTGCAAACTTCATAGTCAACTGGGTCCACCCTCCGGGTAACTTTGTAAGCCCCTTCCATTTGGCTAGAAGCTTATTCTGGCTGCTTGGCAACAAAACTAGTACCTGATCCCCTGGTTTATATTCCCTCAACTGGGCTCCCTGATTATAGTAGTACTCTTGTCTTTGTTGAGCCTTCACCAGATTCTCCCGGGCAAATTTCCCCACCTAATCTAATCTTTCTCTCAGTTGCAGGACATATTGTACCACATTTTCAGTCTTGGAGTCGGGTTTCTCCCATATCTCCTTTACTACATCAAGAACACCTCATGGGCAGTGCCCATAGAGGAGTTCAAAAGGAGCGAACCCTGCAGAAGCTTGATGGACCTCCTGAATTGCGAACATCAGTAAGGGAAGTAACTTGTCCCAGTCCCTGACCTCAGTGATAATGAACTTTTGAAGCATTGTTTTAAGGGTTTTATTAAATCACTCCACAAGGCCATCTGTGTGGGGATGGTAGATAGAGGTCCTTATGGAGCTGATTCCCAATAAAGTACAGACCTCCTGAGTCAGGCGGGACATGAAGTTAGTTCCCTGGTCAGTCAACATGTACTTCGGTGTTCACATATGACTAAAGACCTTTAATAGTTCCCCGGCTACAATTTTGTCTGAAATGGTTCATAACGGGATGGCCTCGCGGTACCGGGTAGCATAGTCTACAATCACCAGAATGTATTGGTACCCCCCTGCACTTTTTTGAAGAGGTCCCACTATATCAACCCCAATCCAGTCAAATGGTGCCTCCATAACAGGTAAGGGCACTAAAGGGGCCCTTGGACTGTTCTTTGGAGCTACTAACTGTCACTCAGGACAAGATGCACAATAACCTTTAACATATTGATAGATACCTGGCCAAAAGAATCGGGGTAACAGTCGGGCCAGTGTATTCGCTACCCCACAGTGCCCTGCCACAGGAATACTGTGGGTGAGGTGTAGTAATTCCCCCTGAAAGACTCGAGGGATTAGCAACTGATGCCTGGTATCCCCCGTCTGGGCCTCCTTACTAACTTGATACAGAATACCCACTTGTAACTCAAAATGAGGATAGCATGCTGCCCGATTCTTATCTACCACCTCTCCTTCCCTGACAGCCAACTGGGTATATACCCGACTGAGTATACCATTGGCCCGTTGTTCTTTGGCAATGTCTGGGCAGTGCTTAACACATCTTGTTCTGATAAGGATGGCCCTCCGGGACTTTGGTTAGGTGGGTCAGTGTTAGGGTTGGGCTGTGGGTCTGGACCCACTTTTGCCTTTGCTTCCCCTCCCTCCTGTGCACCTGCGCCTTCGGGACCCCTTTTCATTGCTGCCCTATCTTCTCACTTAGATTTGTGGGTTCTCATCTGGGAGTTAAAAATCCCTGGGTCCGGAAAGGGAAAAACTTCTCCCAACTGCAGGTGACAGGCCTCCCTCCCTTCACGACTCTGAGACCGGGTAATTACCAAAGATAAGTATGCTTTCCATAAGTGATCAAACCATTTCCAATCTCTCCCCAGTAACACCAGATAGGGTAACCCTGGGGCAACCCTCACCTTTATAGTCTCTGTTCGTCCCCCCAGAGTAAGTGTAACCATAGCACCAGAGTAAGCTTTTACATCCCCATGCACACATCAGAGAGAGATGGGGTTCTGGTCCTACCAGCATTGGAGGTTCACAAGGGCTGCCCTGACTAGGGTCTGGTGGCTTCCTGAGTCCACCAGAGCCTCTGTCTCTATCCCTTCTACCTCAACAGGGACCACAAAATCTCAGGATTCAGAGCCCCCACCCCCACTGTACAGTGAATAGACATCTGTAAACGTGCAGTCTATGAAGGCACAGTCCATGTGGGAGAGCTCTTTGCAAAGTGACCCTTCTGTCCACATGAGAAACATGCCCCAGTGTCTCGGCTATGGGGTGAGTCTCCGGGTTTAGGCAGCTGGCCCTCAGGAAATGTCTGCCTGGGCTGCTGGTTTGTTGTCTTTCCCAGAGTCTGACCCTTATTTTTCCCATAATCCCCCTCCCCACGTGCCCAAGGTCTTTTCATCATTCCAGCCGATATTCCTTTAGTCTGGCCCCCTGGACAATTCCCCATCTTCCCAGGTGGCCTTGTAAGCTGGGTCATGGGGCGGGAGGAGAGTTTGGCATCCAACACTTGTTCTGAGATCTGCTTGGCCTCTGCTAGCATGGTGATCTTCTGCTTGTGGACCCAGCTCTGAATTCCTGGAGGCAGAATGTTCAGAAATTTTTCCAAGATGATTAACTAGGCCACCTTGAGGCCACTGTGTCCTTTGTGTTTTAGCCAATGCAAACAGGTCCCACAATTGTTGTCCCACTGCTCTAGGCCATGCACCTGCTGCAAATTTGAAGCTCCAGAAGCTCAGTCAGTAACTTTCTGAGTTGATGCCTAGGCAGTCCAGGATTGCCGCTTTCACCTCTGTGTACTCCCCAGCTGTGGTACTGTCCATAGCACGATAGGCCACTTGAGCTTCCCCGGTCAGACAGGGGGCAATGCGAACAGCCCATTTGGGTCTTGACCATCCAGCAGCTTCCTCCACTCACTTGACCGTTACCAGGAAGGCCTTGGGATCATCCTCAGATGTCATTTTGGTCAGCATGGCATTCATTCTAGGAACCCCTGGACCCACGATAGCTGGACCAGCCTCACCAGTAGGATCTTGTTGCGGCTGTTGCACCAGGGACTACAGCAGCTGCTGTTGTTGTTGCTCCAGCTGTATAAGAAACTGCTGTTGTACCTCCTGTTGGGCTTGCTGTGCTTGTTGGGCCCACTGTTGCACCTCCTGCTGCTGTTGAGCCAGTTGGGTAAGAACCTGTTGTTGCTGAGCCTGTTGTGCTTGTTGCACCCGGTGTTGCACCTCATGCAGCACTTATTGGACCCATTGTTGTGCCTCTTGCTGCTGCTGAGCCAGCTGCCTGAAAGCCTGTTGTTGTTGTTCAGCGAGAAACTTCAGCAATTTCTCTCTATCTGTCTTTCCAGAATGTAACTAGTTCTGCTTACTTCAGCAGGGATTCAAATCCTACTCTGACACCACGTGTGACAAGCTGGCCTATAGTAGATGGAGAGGCAACACACTGGGTTTAAAGTTCAGAGAAGAAAATGTACTTTTATTGTTCCAAATGTAAGTTATTGCTCCAGAAAAGCATAATCAGTCAGTTCAACTTCTCCAGCCTGGTCAGGTAACATAAAGGTTAACACAAAACAGTTCTTTCAGGCTGACTTGACAAAAGGAATCTTTGAACCACCTATGTGGGCCAGCAGTTTTTTCAATATACAGTCACAAACAAAACAAACGGTTTGTGGGCCAGCAGTTTTGAATGCACAGTCTCAAATAAAACAGAAACAGTTTTCCCTTTTAGCCTTATTTGCAGGCTGTTATCAGCAGTACATTCCACTCACTGTTTTGGCCCAGCTGGCTAGGCTGATCCTTTACATCAGGACTCTTTGCTCTAGAAATGGTCTCTTTCTCAGCAGCAGGTTTCAACTTCTCCTCAAAAGCTCTCTCCAACAATTAACCATTCTCCTTGGCTTTCTGCTCTGGTTCCTGTCTTACATTCCACCCTCCATCTTGCATGGTTCTCTGCCTAGGAGTATCTCCTCCCTGCAGCAGTTTCCAGCTTCTAACTCACTCCTTGCTGAATTCTCTCTGCCTTTCAACAATCTCTCTAATCAGCAACACCTGGGGAGGCAACCCCCTTGCCTGTTCATGTTGCACTCCCTGCATTCCTCATCCTCAGCCAAGGTGTTAGCCTCTTGTTTCCCAGGGTAGTGTTTACACTGTCACATTATTCTTATTTATTTTTTACATTTTCATAATTTCCTGTAGTGATCATAGCTGTGAAAAGTACCAGACTGACATCACTGGAAACTGAAGTTCTTTATTATAAACGATAGCATGGGCAGTTACAGTGCCAGCTTATCAGCACCAGTGTACCCTCCCTTCTGAGATCAGTGAATGGCACAGAAGCCTTGACAGTTCAGTAAGCATAAGCCATGTATTAGTTGTTTATGCTGTACTAAGAACTACACTGAGACCACCACAACTCAGTTTACTGAGTAGCCATCAGGTATTAATGCCTCATAGCTACTATTAACCTGGGCCAGATTCAAATACATGACCTTGAGATGAATGACTCCTTAACCCACTGCAAATCCAATAAGCCATCCAGTTTCCTCTGTGTTTGTATCTACCAGAAGATGACATTGCAGAGACAGGGAATATCATCAATCTGAATGTGAGCAATAATCTCACTTGTCCACTGGAAAGAATGTTTTAAATTTTGTTGAATATGCATGAATTTTGTTATTTGACTTTTACAACTAAACATTCATTCTCCCTATGTCCTAGTGTCTGCTTTTTTCTGTCTAAAAATAAAATTGGAAGCCTTTTCAAATAACTGTGTAAGGGAAAACATTAACACATTTATGATTTAATTAAACATTTTATTAAAAATTAAGTGAGAACCATGCCCATCTGTGCAGTGGTAGTTGTGCCACCTGTGTTACTGGCAACTCAGGGTTTGGGAAAGGCTAGGTCTTCTGTCATCCCAGGAGCAATGTAGGCTCCACTGCAATACTGTCACCTGGGTGATCACAGGTGGCAGAGCAGTTGAAGCAGAGAGTGGGTGGAAGGATGCCAGCTGGTGCCATATGTGGAGATGCATCATGCTGGCATTCAGAGGACTGTGGAAAAGCTAAGGAAAAAGCCAAATGCATGGCTGCATGAAGCTAACAATCATGGACCCCACCGCTCCTGACTGCCTACTGGTCCACCACACACTAGACAAATACAAGAGAGCTAACCACAGAGAAATACCCTTGTGCAAGGAAATACTGTCTGTAGATCCCCTGGGGACTAACTAAATGATAGAAAAGAGAACAGGTGTCTCTGGGAGATAGCCGGGCAGAGGTGGGTAGAGATGACAAAGGGGGGAAAGCAATATATAATAAACAAAGAGGGTTGTCCCAATACTGGAAAGGCAGGGGTTCACAGGGCACACCAGGGGTCACCCAAGGAGTTTACTCAATATTGCAACTACTGTAAGTACACCATAACATAGTAACCTAGAATTGTAATGTCACAAGGAACTCAAGGTCTGTCATGTCCACTCCCCGTGCTTTTCATAAGCAGGCATGAATAAGTATTCTGGGCAAACATACTGTAAATCTTTCTCTTTAGTCTTGTTAATACCTTTATGTATATATAACACATACACAGCAGACCCTCCAGAGCAAGCTAGGCAGCTGAGAGGGCCACACAGCAAGCTCTCCCCCACACCACCGAAACTGGAGCTCAGAAAAAAAACCTTCAGCAGACCCTCCAGAGCAAGCTAGGTGGTCAAGAGGGCTACACAGCAAGCTCTCCCCCACACCACCGAAACTGGAGCTCAGAAAAAAAACCTTCAGGTACTTAGCTACGCAGGAGGAGTAGCTCACCTGATCGCAACCGTTTCCTGGAACCGCTGGCTTTTTATTTTCAAACTAAACTCTTGGCGCCTTTTTTCAGAGGCTCTAAATGTATCGGCACAGCAGTGAAAATAGTCTATTTTTTAACAATTTTAACTTCAGCATTGCTGTAATTGATGCTGCATACCGGCTGCTATTTTAAATTACTTTAAATTCCCTTTAAGACATTTTCTGTTGCTTGTACTGAATGGAGATAGTTTAATTTTTCAACAATTTTAACCTCAGCATTGCCGTATTAGACTCTGCTTACCAGCTGCTACTTTAAATTACTTAAATTACCCTGTAAGACTCTTTCTGTTGTTTCATTGGATTCAGTCTTGTGGGCTTTATAATTTAATTGCAAGCTTAAACAGAGTGACGGTATCCCTATACAGCCCAGCCCCCACCCCACAGAGAAACTCCTCCTCCTACCTATATAACTCTCTCTGTCTTCTATCTCCTCCACAGCAGACCCTCCAAAGCAAGCTAGGTGGTCGAGAGGGCTACACAGCAAGCTCTCCCCTACACCACTGAAAATGGAGCTCAGAAAAAAACCTTCAGGTACTTAGCTACACAGAAGGAGCAGCTTTCCTGATCACGACCGTTTCCTGGAACCGCTGGCTTTGCCCTGCCGCCCCCACCACCACCCTTGGTCAGCATTCCCATATATAGGTAGATTTCTGATCACATGATCATGAAATAACCTATCAGTCAACTTTCCCACCTGCAGCTTATCTTCTCTCACCACTAGAGGGCCCCTTACTTTCTTATTCCAGTCTTGTCACTTACATTCAAACTCTCTACCCTACCATGCTCTCACTTACCCTCATCACTCTCCTCCTACTACTATTCCCACAGTCACCTCCACCTCCCACTCATAACGTGACAATGGGGTGCAAAACTGCAACCCTCTGTCATCATGCAGCCTGGCACTCCCAGCCCAACTCCCCCACACTACACTTGAGCTACCAGTCTTTACAAACCTAGATGGAAAAACTATCGACAGCACCCCCCCCCCACTATAACACATACATAGACATCTACACCCTCACCCCTGTATACCATCTCCCATGGCAAATAACCCACTGGATCCCCTCCTTCTCTTGCCAACCTTCTTCCACATCCTCAACACAGCAAATCCCCTGCTTTCCCCACTTACTCCTCCTATCTGCCCCCCTTACCCTGAAACTACCAATACCCACCATCGGTCACACATAGCATAAATGCCAAAGACCTACTACTCAAGCAAGCAGCAACCACCTCAGGTCACTCATTCTTCTTCTACTTCTGATGGGAAATGTCCACCCCAACCCTGGCCCACTAAATTCTCCATCATCCCACCCATCTCCAGGAAATGGCCTATGCATTGCCTCACTAAACATTTGCAGCCTTCAAAAAAAAATGGGACTCCTTTCAGGGGTGGGTACTCCTGAATCACCTCAATAACATTGCTCTGAGTGAAACCTGGCTCTCCCCATCTGTCCCTGACTTGGCAGTTAACCTTCCTGGATACCTCCTCTATCGCTCCGACTGAGTGGGTAAGCGAGGGGGTGGCAGTGCTCTCTACCTCAAGGATTCGCTTTCTGGACAACTACTTCCTCTGCCCCTACTAACTTCCAGGGCTCAGGCCCTCACCATAAAATTAACACTTGGTAAGTCAACATCCCCTCTCCTCCTAACCACTGCTTATGTCCCTCCCAGAGACCAGAAGCTAGCCTTCCAAGCCATCATGTCCTACCTGGCCACCCTACCCCCAAAGCATGAAAAAATACTACTGGGGGGGATTTCAACATAAATTGGCTGGCCAAAACAGCTGCTCCATACATCAACGAGGCTTCTGCCCTTGATCTCACACAGGTTGTCAAAACCCCCACCCGGCTACACGCCCACACGGGGTCATCCTCCTTGCTAGACCTAGTATTCACCAACCGCCCCCACAAAATAACCAGCACCCTAGTCCTCCCTGACACTCTAAGTGACCGCTCAGCAGTACTCTGCAACTGGTCTGGAACCCCCCTCAAAACCTCTTCTAAAATTACTGCACAACGCAAACTAGGGCCTGGTAAACTAGCCCAACTCAAGGCCGACCTCAGAGAATGGGACTGGACACCCCTAACAAACACCCTCGATCCTGACCACGCCCTTGAACTATTTATCACCACCTTTAATGCAGCCTGTGACAAGTTCACCCCCCCTCACCAAAACTATGTCCAAGGGGAATCATGCTCCATGGTTCTCGGACCACCTCCAAGGCCTACTACATCAGCATGATGCCCTATGGCACCTTGCCAATGAGACCCAATGGCCTCTGGACAGGCAACGTTATTGGGAGGCCTGAAACAAGTGCACCTGGGCCATACGCACTGCCAAAGTGAACTATTACAAAGCCACCTTAACCTCCACCTGGGGTACTGGGTGCAAGTTCTGGGAAAACATTAAGGAACTCTGTGGCAAAGCCCCAAATCTGCCACCTGACCAAATGCTAATAGATGGTAGCCTCTCCACTGACCCCTTCAATATAGCCTCGGCCCTAAACTCCACGTTCACTGATCTCTCCCATGTGCTGCCCCCAAATTTCCGGGATCCCTCGCCAGCCAGACGCCTCATCCTCCCCCTTGCTCCATCTTCTACCTACAAGTCTCACCACCAGGGTAGAAGGCCTTGGACTGCCAAACCCTACCTAACCAAATCTATTAGCCACAATCACTATAGTCATGACTCCCTTGACCTCAGACTTCTCCACCTCACCCTCCTGGAGGTCCTGGCCCCACTCACCCAGATTCTCAGCCGCTCCCTCTGTCAAGGGAAATTCACCACCCACTGGAAATTGGCCTACATCACACCCATTCATAAAAATGGTGACCGCACATCCACAAACAACTACCGGCCCATCTCTATCCTACCTTCCCTTTCTAAGGCACTAGAACGCATAGTCGCCGACCAACTTACTGACCACCTTAATAAATATAACCTTCTATCCAGACAGCAGCACGGTTACTGTGAGGGTCATAGTACCACCACCACCCTCCTTGAATTTACTTCCCATGTCCACTCAGCCCTGGACCATGGCCACCTCACAGGCACCATCTTCATGGACCTATCTAAGGCATTCGATACCATAAACCATGCCCTCTTACTGAACACCTTGGCTTACACTGGCTTCTCCAATGATGCCATAAACTGGTTCACAAGCTATCTCTCTGATAGAATGCAGATAGTCAAGGTAGGCTCCGTCCTGTCCCCCCACCTCCTAATTTGCTCTGGTGTCCCACAGGGCTCCATACTTGGCCCCCTACTTTTCAGCCTCTACTTCAACTCCCTCCCATCGTCATGCCCCAGAAATCTGCTCCTATACGCGGATAATGCGGTCCTGTTCGCCTCTGACCTGACACCCCTCAAACTCCACCAAACTCTCCAACACTCTTTCTGTGAAGCCAAAGACTGGCTCACCACCCAGTGTCTTACAATCAACTACAATAAGACAAAAGTCATGATATTCTCCCACCCTCAGAACCTACTCAAGAACCTCTGCCCCCAATTTCTCAATGCCAGTCAGACCCCCCTAGAACAAGTAAGCAGCTTTAAATATCTGGGGATCACACTAGACCCCACCCTCAGCTTTAATCAACATATCCTGCACCTATCAACAGCCCTTAGCTCCAGACTAGGTGTACGCTACTGGTACAAACACTGCCTCAACCCCTGAAGCATTACAGCTTACCCTAAACTCCTCAATCCTCTTTCTGCTAGACTACAGCATCCTAATCTACAGTGCCACACCATCCACAGCCCTAAACAGACTCTGGCTTGTGCTTAACAAAGCCTGCTGTCTCATCCTTGGATGTGACCATTTCACACACTCCTGCTCCCTCTACAGTAACACCAACTGGCTAAACTTAGATAACAGAATCAGGTATCACACCTGCCTTATGACCAAAAAGATATTACTAGGCCTCACCCCCCCCTGCCCTGGACCAAATTATCCTCCCAACACCACCAGGCAAAACAACCCTTAGCTCAAACAAACGGCTGCTATGGGTACCCTGAGGCCAGACTTCCCAATTTCAGTGAACTTTCAGTTACAGAGCTCCTTCCTGGACTAACTCACTCCCAAGCCATATAACTAATGAAATAAGGCTTGGCCCTTTTAAATCCAGGCTAAGGGAATACCTTCAGGCCTCCAACCTATGTGACTGCCCTTGACACCTCCCCCCCTAGGATGACTTAGGCCTCATTTAAAGTAACTATTATCGGGTCCCTGTACCTAAATGCAGCTATGATACTATATGACTATCAGCCTCTACAGAACCCTCTGTAACTATATGGCTGTGCTAAAGTATTGAAACTTCTGTTAGCCATCTACTGAACAATTATGTAATTTCAATGCCTGTTATTTGTAATGTGCTGTAATCTGTAACAAATATTGTCCCTGTACCTTTTATGTATGATGTGGAACCTTTGTAAATGAGTCTTTGACTCAAAGGTCTTTCTGAATATTACAATAAATAAATAAAAAATTAAAAAGATTGTGATCAAGTACCCTCTCAACCTCCTTTTCTTAAATGTGAATATGAAGGGCCACAAATCTCTCCAACCTATTCATCAAATGCTTTACTGAAGCCTGTGACATCTATGCACTGCTGAAAAAGATGAAGGTCAAAGGACGGTCCGACCCTTGGATAACTACTGACCTTGCAACACGACTCAAGCACAGGGACCACCTCTGGCACTGTGCTCGTACTACTCCAATGCAAGGAAACATACAAAAATACAAAGCAGACAGAAATGATTGCACTGGAAAGATGTGGAATGCTAAAAGCAAATATTACAAGGAGGCTCTGACCAACTCCTGGGGTGATGGGAAAAACTTCTGAAACAACCTGAAAGAACTCACAGGCAAGGATCCTAAGACACCACCCACTATGCTCAACATTCATGGTACTCCTGTGCTTGACCTCGGTACCATCACCAATACCTTTAATAATGCATTCTCCAACCTGGACAGTGTCCTTCCTCCTAATTTCCTTGATGACTCCTCCTCCAATACCTCCCACACGACCCCCCAACATGATCATACAACTCCACAGTTTTTCTTCAAAGAGGTTCCTCCACAAGTAGCTAGTAACTATATCAGCAAGGCCAACCATAAACAAGGGTACAGTGGAGACTCCCTTGAATATAAATTGCTGGTGCAAGTTCTGGATGAAATCCTTGAACCCCTGACAAACATCTTCAATCTCTCACTTAGACTGGGCCAATTCCCCTCACTCTGGAAAAAGGCAGCTGTCACACTGGTACACAAAAGTGGTGACAGGACTCGCCACACCAACTACAGACCTATCTCACTCCTCCCCCATTATGTAAGGCACTGGAACATATAGTTTTGGACCAATTAATTGAATTCCTGGATAAGTATGAAGTCCAGTGCCCAGAACAGCTTGGCTTCAGAAAAGGGCACAGCACCACCACTTCTCTGCTGGAATTTACAAGTTTCATCCATGCCACGCTCGACCAAGGAAACTGGGGGGGGCAGTATTTATAGACCTGACGAAGGCCTTCGACACCATTAATCACCCTCTACTACTCAGGCAAATGTCATCCATAGGGATCTCCAATGATGCTCTTCCATGGTTTGCTAGCTACCTTGATAATCGGGTCCAACATGTGAGGATAGCAAGTATCTCATCTGATGAAAAGCCAGTCCTCTCTGGAGTCCCCCAAGGGTCTATTCTGGGCCCATTACTCTTCTCCCTCTTCCTTAACAGACTCCCTAGTGTCTGCCAGCAAAAAATATTACTCTACACGGATGATACAGTCCTGTTTGCTAGCCACCATGACACTACAATCCTTGAAACCCAGCTACAGCTCAACTTCAAGCATGTTGAAGACTGGTTCAGCTCACATAAACTTGTCCTGAACTACAGCAAGACCAAAGTCATGATCTTCTGTAGTCCACGGAGCAGGCACACATCTCTGTCCCTCACGATCAAGAAACACTCTGGGAACTCACTTGAACATGTTCAAGTACCTTGGTATCACGCTGGATAGTACCCTCTCCTACACTTGGCATATAGACACTGTTGCCAAGGCCGCCAATATATGGATTGGTCTGTTACACAAACACAAAGCATTGTATGTCTGCGAATGCCCTTAGACTGGCCATCTACAGCTCTGTCACCTCTATCATTGACTACGGTCTTGCCATCTACCACTCCGCTTCTACAACTGCCCTCTGCAGGATCTCAGTTTCACTCAACAAAGACTGCAGGCTATTAATGGGCACAGCCCATCAAACTCACACCTGTGACCTCTATACACAGGCTGGCTGGCTACCACTACTCAGCAGAATACAATACCAAACCTGCCTGCTTACCAAAAAGGTTCCCCTTGGACTCATGCCCCCAGGTGTAGGTACGCTTCTTACTGCCTATAGTGGCATTGAGCATACTCACAGTGTCCAATATCAAACCTTCCAGGTTCCAGATGTCGTACCTCCATGGGTCAGTGGTCCTTCACCCATAGGGCTCCACAGTGGTTCAATACCTTCAACAAAGAAGCACTTTCCTCTGCTATGCTTGGACCCTTTAAACGGAATCTCCAACTTTACCTCACCTGTACCACGCAATGTGACTGCTTCTCCTAAAAGGTCTGCTCCAACCACCACCTAGTTGCTCAAAACCAGTGACCCACCTCCTACCTGAGCATCATTCTCTTTGGTCCCTGCTCCTCTATGTGACCCCTTTCCTGCTCCCCTTCTCCCCGGTACTAGACACCCTCCCCCTTTCCCTCCTCTTGACAGTGGCCCCTCAGCCTGCCTACTTCCTCTCCCCCTCCTACCCAATCATACGCTTACAGTACTGCATTGTTTACCACTATCTTCTCATTTCACTTACTTAAGTTGCTCCCAAGTTATGTCTTTTATTTTTAAAGTGTGTTGTAACTGCAAAAAATTGCCAACCTTTGTATGTGTTATAATTGTACATCTTTGACAACCTTTGTATGTATGTTTCCCACCATCTTCTGACGTGGAACCTTTGTAAAACAGCAGTTCCTCTTCAAAGGTATTTGTAATCCTAGAGTTTAATAAAATAAATAAATAAATAAATAAATAAAATAAAACCTTTATCTTCTATACCCACGATCATTTTAATGCCTGTGTGTTAAACCCACTCAACTGCCTCAATGTTGTTTTTGTATTGAGGAGCCCAGAACTATATACAGTATTCCTAGTGTGGCCTGACCAGGGCCTGGTAAAGAGGTAGGATTATCTCCCTTTCCCATTTGGTGATCTACCCCTATTTTATGCACCCCAGCATTCTTCTGGTTAGTTTGACAGTAGTTGCACACTGTGTGTCATGTTTCACCCCTTATTTATTATGACCCCTGGTGCCTTCTCCTCCTCCTCCAGTATTGCTGGAGGAGTGCCACAGTATTTGTTCAGTAGGTCCTATCTCACCCCCCCCCACACCCCATGTAGCACCTTTGGTGTGTGCATTGAATCTGGGATTCCAGGAGTTCAATTACTCAACTTGTTAAGGTCCTTCTGAAGCTTATCCCTGTCATCAGCAAATGTAAGCATCCTGCTGGAGACCCCAACTTCCAGATCATCAGCGAAAAATGTTAAACAGTAGTGGCCACACTCTGAAACCTGAGTACCCATAACAACTTGGAGCAGTACACATCAACTATAACCCTCTGCTCCCAAGCAATCATCATTCAGCCATGTGTATACTACACTGGTGTACTGCACTTTGCTTAGCAGCTTGTCATGCAACATGGTGCCAAATGCCTTAGTTCCAATAGACTATGTCTACAACTCCACCCTTGTCCACTTCCCTCAGCAACTCTTCAAAGAAGGTGATACAGTTGTACTGATATAATCTGCTCCCATAAAACCATGCTGAGAGGGGCATGAACCTTGGCTTCATCTAAGTGCTCCATTATTCCATACTTGATATTGTCTTCCACAACTTTACTAATACTGATGTAAAGCTGACTGTCCTGTAATTACTGTGGTCTAGTCATGCCCCCTTTTTAAAGATATAGACAATACTGGCCACTCTGCCATCCTCTAGCACAACACCTGTCCAGTCAGATTCATGAATGATTACTAAAAACAGCCTCAACAACTGTTACCCTGGCATCACTGATGATGATGTGTATACTGTCCACCACTAGGGTATTACCTGGCATTGATCTTGGCCATGCAGTTTCCAAAGAGGGTGTAATGTCTGTAGACAGCTTTGCAGCTACTGTAGATGCCAGGGGCCCTCAAAGTGAGCATCCTTCCTCCCCTGGGTGTCCTACTGAAAACCTACATGAAATACTTATTCAGCATCTCAACCATGGCACCTGTCTTTCTCACAGGTTCCACTCCCCGTTTTCCAAAGCCCAATCCCCTTCTTCACCTTCCTACCTCCATTTATGTACTGGATGAAGACTTTTATGTTTCTGCAGTAACTAAATCACCCAAGAAGCTGGGCTAACTGGCCAAGGTATCAATCAATCAATCAAAATCTTTATTTAACTAGGCGAACATCATTGAGCAAAGCGCATTTGCGAGATGGACCTGGACAGGATACAGGAACATTACACAGCACATTGAACCCAATAAAATCACACAATATTTAAGTAACTAACTAACATAGTCAGGTATGCTGATACCAAAAGATGTTTGGAAAAGATAAAAACTTTTATTAATAGAAAATGAAATAAAATAAGCAGTAGCTTAGGTAGCGGTAGTGCTACTGATTATTTTACATCATTTTATTGTAATAAAAGTTTTTATCTTTTACAAAAGTTTTGTAATGTCAGCATACCCTGTCCAGTTATCCTAGCTTCTTGGCTAGTTTGGTTTCTGTTCTATATTACACTGAGGATCCTCAGGGCTGGATTAACAAGTTGTGGTGCCCTGGGCAATTTCGAATTGTGGGGCCCCCTGTGACTTAACCAATGGGCCGGGGATTTGTGGGCCGCCTAGGCCCCTAAAGCTGAACAATTTTTGATGCCTTAAAATGCATCTGGAGGGGTTTCCAGCTACTCTGAATGCCATTCTTGGGGTGGAAATAGAAGGTTATTGTTTGATGTTGGATGACAAGAGTACATTCACTCTGAGTGTCAGCACCCAAGCAAAACCATGTGTTACTGGCTCCTCCACACCAACATCTCACTGCCACAGCCAGAATAGATAGTAACCTGCCCTGTGAGTGTGTGGTGGACAATCCTGACCCCCAAAGTTTCCAACCTGTGGGGGGGGGGGCTCATACCTGACAGATAATCCACATTCCCAGGACCCTAGCACATATCAATGATTTAGGTCAAAGAAATTATCAAATATTGCAGATGCATACTGTTCAGAGACAAACCTTGCTCCTCACAGCACCCAAAAATATCAGGTACGGATCTTCTGATTAGGAAAAGGATAAAGACCAAATACTTCACATACTGCATAAGAAGTAATAGGTCACTATTCTTGAACGTTTCTGGCAGTACCAGATCTACCTCCCACCCAGGACACCAGTTTGATGCCTCCAATACATCTGATTCAGCTTCCACCAGCTTTTCACTACTCCTGTGTACCAACTACCAAGGACTGCAGTTTGCTGTTGAAATGTTGCTGAATAAGCCCCTACTGCTCTCCCTCTTGCCCAATCTGGACAGCCTGCCAATGCCATTTAAATGTGTTAGCCATCCTTTGATCAGTGGGCTGGTGAACCTGGTGCTGTGTGAGGCAGCAGGTAGTGGTGGGTGCTGTGTGGGTCAAGGAAGGTAACCCAGCTACAAACTTGCTGCAGCTACTGTGAATATTTGCTGGGGTCACACAACTGACCAGTGACCACAGCAATAGACCACCAGAGTAACCTTGGCTGCCTGCCTTACAAAACTTCACTGACTGGTGGCATGATCACAAACAAAGCACTGGGGGAAGAAGTCAGAGAAGCTGGCTGGTGCAATGAGAGAGCCTGAATTTCTCCCACTCCCTCTTACTATTAGTATTTTAAATAAAATGAAGTGAGAAGAGGATCACACACTTGAGAAGAGGATACTGTATGTCATACAGTATGATTCCCCTTAATCTCACATAATTTTATTTAGAATTTTTTAAGTAACTAGCACACTTGTGTTACTAACACAAGCAGGAATAGTCACATTCACTTAATCACTTGCAGTCAGAGTTGTTCATCAGGAGCATTATTATTATTTTTTTACCTGACAGAAGAACTAGGGAACTACTGCTTGTGCTCCTTGTCAGCAGCTCCTACTGGTAGTACTCAAAAACCAGCTCTTTCAGTCTGTCTCTCAGACACGAGGCAGCAGTGGGCATGTTCTGTTCATTCTGCACTACCTTGGGTCTGGCTGATGATAATTCAGCTACTGTGCTGTTGCCACTTATGTTTATTTTTTTGGGGGGAGGTATTAAATTAAATATTTTTGATAGGACCTCGAGACCCGAGTCACCACTGGACTAGACTGAGTCGAAGTGATCATCATGATCAGGCCAGACAGTGGGCCTTGTGACAGGCTGCAGGCACATTCTCTCTCTAATATCATTTCCGACAGCAGGATGGATTTGCGGCTGTCTGAGAGAATGAGTCTGTGGTGGTGCATGGCACCTTTTTCTATTATCTGGGTGGGACTTCAAGTGAGTGGGACATGATGGTACCACCACGTAGTGATGCATGGACCACCTGAGGGCAGGGGGACAGAAAAGTTCTGGTCTGGGTGTGGGAAGGGGTGCAAATCATCAATGGACCTCATTTGGAGCCATTTCATTGGCTAGCATTGCCCCAGAGCCAGAGAGAAGTCCATGGGAAACAAAACTGCTTGAGCTGTTTGGACAGTTGAGGGAGGCGGAAGAAAAAAATACAAGGAACCAAGAAAAGAAAATGAAATCAGTGGCCACTCAAACTAGGGGGCCCAGGGCAATTGCCCCTTCTGCCCTATGGTTAATCCTGCCCTGAGGATCCTGATGTTGGTCTCCAGTGCTACCTGTTTGACATTCTAGGTTTCTGCAGTGCCTTCTGCTATCATGTCTTCCAGGTCTTCTTCAGCATTTTTAATTCAAACCTTGCAGTCCTTAATGCTGCTCTACACTCTCACCTGGCATGGCCTGGAGACAGTCTCTTTCAAATGAATATACAATTTACTTTGCTTCAGGATCAGTTGTTACTGTCCCAGTTAACCCAGGAGACCATATTGTGGTCCTTTGTCCTGTATCATTTACAGGAAGGTAAACCTCTACAGATAGTGATTTTACAGTGCAAAAGCTATGGCTAATATAAATAAACTTGAACGGGCCAGAAAAGTCATATGGGGCAGTCGGGCCTCTGTACATGTGTTGTGAATTTTCTGGCAAGTTTGTGTTTGTTCCTATTAGCCACAGCTTTTTCTCTATGAAAAGAATATTTTGTTTGTACAAGGATAAGCCCTCGAAAAGTGCAGGATTGCAATTAAAGCTAATTGTGCTGAAAATAAATGGGCCTTAGAAGCAATTTTTGTCAATTGGCTTTCGGTTATTTTATAGTACATTTCCCTATTTTTATGTTTATTTGCTTGCATGGGCAAAAAAACATTTTGTGGCAGCTTGCTGGAGTAGCAGGTTGTGGAGGAGCGGCAGTGTTGTGGCCAATGCCACCACTGCTCTTTTGGGCTTGTCTCTGTGGCACCAATGAAAGAGCACGCTGCCTAAAACAGCAGTTGAGAAGCATGCCACCAACTTGAAAGAAATCCACTGCTGCAATGAGAGACAGGCTCATCATTGTAGTGGCAGATCTGACACGCCTCCATTACATGCTATTCCTGGTGAAACATTTCAATAAATATGGCAGCGGCTCCCGCTATCCGCCTCTCACAGCCCCTAGAAAGCCGACCTCAGGGGTGTCCAATCCCCCTGCCAGCATGCCTCCTCCCCAAGTTTGTTTACCAACGGGTGCCCAATCCCCATCAGCCACATGTCCCCCTTGTTTTAGTTGTCTGCCAAGGGAGGTGCCCAATCCCCCTCAGCATCATGCCCCTCCAAAACACAGACACGCTTTCTTTGCCAACGGGCTGCCCAATCACCATTGGCTTCAGTCCCCCCTGCCAAAAAAACACAGGTGGCACACTGGGAGCCCACCCCAGTGTGCCCAAATGTATTTGGCAAACCTATAAAAAAAAAACTTCTCATGATGTTCCGTCCCCCCGCCCTGTAAACAGAAAAGGGTCCTCATGGTCACGATGCCCCCTCCCAAAACTCACACCCACCCTCTGCGCACCCCTCCTCGCCTCACCGTCCCTCACCCCATGCTTACCTCCATAGCCCAGTGTGATGATCTTTGGTGGAGTGGAAGACATCTGAACTCTTCAAAAGCTGACAGCGAACTGAAGAAAATCACGGTAAGCTGTATAATGGCATCAATGGGGGGAGGGTTTCAACTTATGTGGATATCTTCACCATTTTTGTGACTTTTGGCTCCAAATTTTCAACATGGTGTTCTTGGGATCCCACTTCATGAACTCAGTCACTGTCATTTCGTTATTCGGTCCCGAAATGTGATTTCACAGTCACTGGGTGGAATCACCTTTTGGGACTGATTAACAAAACAACAGTGTCACTGTTCATGAGGTGGGCTCCTAAAAAGCCTACGTTGCATATTTTGTGAAAAAATTGCAAAAAATGACTTTGTTACGAGCATGCATTGGGCAGTTGCCACGCACAGGCGTAACTGAGAATTTTTAATATTTTCATTACAGATTTTCAACATTACCATTTTTACACACCTCCTTAGGAACAGTACGGCTGTCATTTTTCACATCCTGCCCAAAATGTGTTTTCATACATCTGGCGCACAATGGCGCCATTGCTCTGGGAAATTAATGTTCAGGACAGGTAAAGAAAATCACAGTGATAGTGTTCATAAGGAGAGGTCCCAAAAAGCCCATGTTGCAAATTTGGTGAAAAAATTCCAAAAAATGACTGCATTACCAGCATGTGTTGTGCAGTTTCTACACACGCTCGTAACTTTTCCAATTTTTTATATTTTCACTCCAGATTTTCAACATTGCCATTTTTGCACACTGCCTTATGAACAGCTCAGCTGTCATTTTTCACATCCTGCCCGAAACAGGTTTTCGTACCTGTGGCACACAATGGGTGCAGTAGCTGTGTGAAATCAACTTTCGGGACAGAGTAACAAAATTACAGTGCCACTGTTTATGTGGAGATGTCACAAAAAGCCCATGTTGAAAACTTGAAGTGAAAATACCAAGAAACGCCTGTGGCGTTAGGATTTCCGACCATAACGCCCTACCCTGTAGGGACTGACAGGCATCAGGGATGCGATTTGGGATTGTCGACAGTAATGCTCATGCCATTCCACCCCCACACCTACCCTGCAGCCAGTGACAGGCATCAAGGTGTGCCTTGGACTCTTCGGCCCCAAAGTTCACCCCATTCTACCATACTGCACCCATTTTAGCATATTTCCTTATGGAATGGGGTGAGTGTGAAGCCCGAAGACCCCAAGGCACACCTCAACACTTGTCGGTGTCTGCAGAGTAGGGTGAGGTGAAATGGCATGAGCATTATGGGCGATGACCCCCAGGCACACTCCAATGTCTGCCCATCTCTGCAGGGTGGGGGTGGGGTTGGCATCCGTTCAATACTTCACTGCCATTCCTATTATTCATCTGTCTAACTCCTGCATTTCCAATGCTAATGCCAGCAAGCAAACATTCAGCATTGACAAATGCTTGTTGATCTTCATTTCTGTAACTTTACTAGGCCAAGCCTAAAAGTAAACATGTGTACTATATGTCTAGTGTATGTACCTGGTAAGAAAAATAAATATATAATTAAATAAACACATCGATGCATCTTTTTCAAACTGTTGGTTTCCTTCTATCCTGATGACCCAGTCAGTTCCCTCCCCCCACCAGGTCACAGTGTGTGCCACTGTCCTGGCCCTCAGTTTGCGTTAGACCCTTGGACTCACCCATTTTGCTGGGTGTGCTCCACAAATACTTATTTAATTGCTGTTTTTTTAGTATGTTATCCATCTCATCTTTAGATAGAGAGAATGTGTAAGTGCTAAAGTACACCTCCTCCATGTTAGGAACAACTTTCTTATAGCTTGGACAACCTTGACTTCAGGGGTGTTTTCTTGCCATTTGCAATTGTTCCCAAAAGTGGCATTTGGTCCTGGCTTCAACACATCACTCTGCTGGCATCCACTCCATTATCAGTGAGATTCCCTACCACTGAAAAATAGCAACATTTTAGAAACTGGCATGGCCACTTCCATGTAGGACCAGCTAGTGGCGCTCCTCAGCTTATATAAGAAAATTATTTTTGCAGAGTCTCAAGGATCTGTAGTGAGCTGTGGTGATGCCAGACCATGGCTGATATTTGACAATTACCATCCATGTAGTGGATACATGCTGAGGCACACCCACCACACCCAGTCCACCCTGTCTTAGTGAGGCACAGTGAATTCCCAAGGCAGGTGAAATAGGTACTGAATGTTAATGACAATGTCTATATGACCCTGACAGCTGTGAGCACCTTGTTAAAATCTACTAGAATCTTGCAGCACCAACAGTTGTCCTAGGCCAAGGACAAGAATGCTGCTTCAGTTAGAGCCCTTGTTAACTAGGTATCCCTGCACCTGAATGCCTGACACCATACCACTTGACCCCTTTTTACATCATTGATGTTGAAGTCATCTGCACTGTTCAAGGCCAGGGACATTGAAGAGTGTTGTGGCAGTCTGCACAGGGGAAGAAGTTTTTCTGCACAGTGCATAAAATGCTGTATAAAAACATAGAATGGGGTCCTGTACTGTAAATATAGCTGCATTGTGTGTGATAACATGACAGTGCAGAATTTGTTTTCTTACATGTGCATTCATGTTTACATCATATCAAGTAATATCATGCTGGTGTCACAATGACCACATGACTTTCACTACTGAGAGTTTTGAAAAGAAAAATTTCAACCCAGTACAACATATAAAGCCAAATAGGTCCTAGTGGAAGACTAGGTTTGCTGGCAAAGGCACCTAGCTTCACCTGAGCTCTTTTTTTCTAGGTTGCTGGTAAGGACAGAGCAAGGAACCTTATCAGTGCAAGGAAAAAGAGTAAGACTTCTTTTGGCTAGGCAGATTTGCTGTGTATTATTTCCTTTTGTACTCAAAGGAGTTGTTACTGTTTGTTGCTAATATTTTACTGCTATATTTTCTCTGATTCAAATTGTTGTTGCAGGGTATACTTTCTGCTGTATTATTATAGGGCGTGCTTACAGGTTTGTGCTTACAGATTACTGCTGTAATCTTCTGATTGAAATTGTTTTTTTGCAAGGTACAGTATATCTTCTGTTACTACTTTATTTTTCTCTGTAGCAAAGTGTTTTTTTACAGGGTATACCTTCTGTGAAATTATTACAGGTGGTGCTTTTTTTATCATTTGTTGTTGGTTGATTATTTCTGCTCTTACCTCCTTCTTTTTTTCATTTGTGGTTCTTATTTTTCAGCATGGGAAGGGCCCAGCCACCCACCCCCATCCCCAACCACCACATGCTACAATCCTTTTATAGGGTAGCACAGTTGTGACATTTCCTGAGGCAAAGCAGGAAGAGGAAAATCAGAGAGGTGTCAACACAGTGACCTCATTTACAGGGGCACACATAATTTCATTTGTTATAACAAGTTATACAAAAACAAACAAGACACAAAATCAAACTTTTGCTTTCATTTTCCTCCTTCTAATTACTTTGACCAGGTTATAAACCCAGCAACTCATCTGAAATGGATATTATTAACTGCAGGTACTGTGGGACACTTTTCAAAAGGGCATTTATACAGAATTAAGACACTGACCTACATGTTGGACCTTTGGAGATCTAAGAGCTCAGCTCCAGGCAGCATGGGCAGAGATTGTGCACCTCAAATTGCATATTCAGGAGGAAATATATTATAAGAGCCTCCCACCATTTCCCCATCATCCAACAGAAGCACCTTGACTGCAGAGGGCAATTGGTCTGGGAGGTTGGCAGGAAGTTAGGAGGAGCAAATCGGGGGCCCCATCACTCAGTGCTCTCCAACTTATCACCTCCACAAACCATATAAAAACTACAAACAGGTATCTGCCTCTATCTCCAAAATCAAACAAAAGGGCAGAGGATGCTGCAGAGCAGGACACTGCAGCACAGGAGCTAGCACAACAAAACACACCCAAAACTCAGACCAAAACAAAAAAAACAAAAAGAAAATCCAAAACACTTCTGATCATAGGAGACTCCATTATACTGGGAGTTGATACTTATCTCCATCCAGAGGTAATGGTCAGAAGTCTCCCAGGTACATCAGCATGGAGAGACACTGACCACATTGCTATAATCATGCAGGAAGCAGGAGAAAACACTGATGTCCTGGTACACATAGGGTCTAACGATCTCACCAGTTGGTTAGTTATGGAGACCAAGGAATACCTGACCAGGCTGGGAGACAAACTGTCATCCATTTCATCCAGCATCTCCTTCCCTGAGATCCTACCAGTCTGGGAGGGGGGGGCAAGTGGACAGAAGGGCAGAGAAGGGGAGGTAGGGGAGCTAAACATGTGGCTCAAGAGCTGGTGCCAGGAAAATGGACACAGATTTGTAAGTAACTGGCAACAATTTTGGGAGTGAAAGTTCTTTAAATTCAGTGGACTGCATCTGACTAAGAAGGGAGTCAGTGCATTGGGGCAGAAGTTTGACATCTTTGTAGAATATTTAAACTAGCAAATGGGGAGAGGGGTGCAGCACCTGATACGTTGAACAGGAAGAACATCCCTCCCACTCAGCTAGTGATCAAACAGGAGTTCAGCATGTTTGTAGTTCATTTGTATCACCAGGTAAGGAAAAAGGTCAGACTCTCCATACGACGCACAGGGAAAATGCTGGACCTCACCCAATAACTAACACACTGAAATCTGGCCAATGGAAAATCATGTACACAAATGCTTGCAGTCTTGGAAACAAGATCCCAGACCTGCAGGCAAAATTGACAGAGGCTAAACTGGACATAGTAGCCATTAGTGAGACATGGTTCACCAGTAACCACATTTGGGAGACTTCAGCACCTGGCTGTGTACTGTTCAGAAGAGACTGAGGTGCAAAAAGGGGGGGACTGGCCCTTTATGTCAATGAAGATATCAAAGCTACAGAAATTCAGAATACACATAAGGAGTCAGAAGAACTGTGGGTCACCCTGGAAGCAGGAAATGGGACAGCCATACAAACTGGAGTTGTCTACAGGCCTCCAGATCAGGGGGAGGACATAGACACATTACTGTTAGAAGATATACAAAACATGACAGATAAAGGGGAGGTTCTGATAATAGGAGACGTCAACATGCTAGATACAGATTGGTCATTACCAGCAGGAACATCCACCAGAACTAGACACACGGTGGATTCCCTGCAGGGGGAAGGCCTCAAACAACTGGTACAGCAACCCACAAGAGATGGAGCTATCCTATGTCTTGTACTGACTAATGGGGAAAGGATCACAGATCTCCAGGTAGAAGGTCACCTGGGGGCCAGTGACCATTACATGGTATTGTTCAATTTGGCCACTAGAACTAAATCATCCCATTCCAAGGCAAAAATATGGAACTTCAGAGGAGCTGACTTGGATAAGATGGCCAACAGAGTTAACCTAGCCCTGTCAAGAAGAAATACAGGTGAGGGAGTACAGGCAAAGTGGGCAGGCATTAAGGATGCAATACTTGAAGCAACATCCAACTGTGTTGCAGAGAAAAGGAAGAGCAAACGAAGGAGGGAACCACTTTGGTTCTCAAAAACAGTAGCAGAAACGGGCAGAGCCAAAAGGCTGGCCTTCAGGAAATACAAGGGAATGCAGCGGGACGAAGACAGGGAGGCATACCAAACTTCCCTTAGGAAAGCAGGGAAGGCAGTAAGGCAAGCAAAAGCCCAAACCAAGGAAACACTAGCACAAACAGTAAAAGAAGGGGACAAGACTTTCTATAGCTACATTTGTGAAAGGAGAAAGTCCAGAGGGGGTATTGCTAAGATCAAAGGGGATAAGGGGAAGGTTGTGGAGGAGGACCAAGGAAAAGCATCTATCCTAAATAGATACTTCTGCTCAGTATTTACTGAATGTGCTCTACCTTATGAATGTGCCATAGGCCTTTACTCTGTCAATGGCACTATTTATTCATACTCATCTGTATTGCTCCCTTATGCATATCCCATGCCTTTTTGAAGCCCTGTACTGTATTCATATTCACCTCTTCCTGAGGTTGGCCATTTCATGCATCCACAACTCTTTCTGTGAAAAAGAACTTCCTCACGTTACCCCTTAATTGGCCTCCCTCTAATCTCATGCTGTGTTCTCTTGTCCTGCTATTTTTCTTCTATTGAAACATGTTAGACTCTTTCACCTTGTTAATGTCCTTAAGATGTTTGAATGTTTTGATCATATCACCTCTCTCCCTCCTTTGCTCTAGGGTATACATATTGAGCTCCGTTAATCTGTTCTCATATGTTTTCTGATGCAGTCCCTGCACCATTTTGGTTGCCCTTCTCTGGACTGCCTCTATTTTGTTAATGTCCTCGTGCAGGTGTGGCCTCCAGTACTGCATGCAGTACTCCAGATAGAGCCTAACCAGCATCTTGTAAAAAGGGATTATTACCTCCCTTTTATGACTTATGATACCCCTACTAATACATCCCAACATCCCTCTAGCCTTACCTACTGCTTTAGTGGTCTGCTTAGATGATTTCAGGTAATCTATGATGATGATGCCCAAGTCTCTTTCTTCCCTTGTGATTGCCAGCAACAACCTCCCAACCTATAGGTGGCTTCAGGGTTTCTCTTCGCTAACTTTAGCCCCAATGCACTGACTCCCTCCTTAGTCAGATGCAGTCCATCAAATTAAAAAAACTTTTACTCTCAAAACTGTTGCCAGTTATTTACAAATTTGTGTCCTTTTTCCTGGCACCAGCCCTTGAGCCACATGTTTAGCTCCCCTATCTCCCCTTCTCTGACCTTCCATCCATCTGCCCCCCTCTCCGAGACCGGTAGGATCTCAGAGAAGAAGATGTCATATGAAATGGATGACAGATTGTCTCCCAGCCTGGTCAGGTGTTCCTTGGTCTCCACAACTGACTGGCTGGTGAGATCATTAGTCTCTATGTGTACCAGGATGTCAATGGTTTCTCCTGCTTCCTGTATGATTTTAGCAATGTGGTCAGTGTCTCCACACTGATGCACCTGGGAGATATCTGCCCATTACCTTCTGCTGGAGGTAGGGATCAACTACCCGAATCATGGCGTCTCCTATGATCAGAAGTGTTTTGGATTTCCTTCTTGCTTTTTTTGTTTTGATCTCCAATTTGGGTGAGCTTTGTATTGCTAGATCTTGTGCTACAGTGTCCTGCTCTGCAGTGTCCTCTGCCCCTTTGTTTGATTTTGGAGATAGAGGCAGACACCTGTTTGCAGTTTTTATATGGTTTGTGGAGGTGATACATTGGTGAGCATTGAGTGATGGGGCACCTGATTTGCCCCTCCTAACCACCTGCCAAATTCCTGGACCTACTACCCTCTGCGGTCAAGGTGCTTCAGTTGGATGTTGGGGAAATGGCAGGTTATTCTTGTAATATATTTCCTCCTGAATATGCAATTTGAGGTGTGCAATCTCTGCCCATGCTGTCCGGAGCTGAGCACTTAGATCTCCGATGGTCCAGCATGTATGACAGTGTCCTAAATGCTGTATAACTGCTCTTTTGAAAAGTGTCCTGCCATACTTGCAGTTAATAATATCCATTCCAGTTGAGATGCCGAGTTTATAAGCTGGTCCAGGTAATTAGAAGGAAAATTAAAGCAAAAGTTTGTAACAATACAGTAGAAAGTATACCCTGCAACAGCAATTTGAATCAGAGAACAATAAAACAGTAAAATGTAAACAAAAAACAATAACAAAACCTGAAAGCACGAAAGAAAATAGTAACACACAGTAAATATGCCTAGCCAAAGAAGCCTTAATTTTGTTCCTTGCTCTGATAATGTTGTTCCTTCCTCTGTCTTTTTTTTGTTTGTTTTGTTTGTTTGTTTTTGTATAACTTTTTATAACAAGTTAAATGAATTGTGCCCCTGTAAGTGAGGTCACTGTGTGGATACCCCTCTGATCCTCCCCTTCCGGCTTTGCTGCAGGAAATGTCACAACTGTGCTACTCTATTAAAGGAGTATAGTAGGGGATGGTTGGGGATGGGGGTGGTTGTTTGGTCCCTTCTCCAGCTGAAAAGGAAGAACTGTGGATGAAAGAAACACGGAGTTAAGAGCAGAAACAATCAACCAACAACAAATGCAGTCACTATCCCTCAGTGTGTATCTCATATGTGCTCCTGTAATTAGCCCTAAAAGCTTAGCCTAATGATAGATAAAACTGTAAAACCTGTAAGCACCACCTGTAACAATTTCACAGACAATATACCCTGCAAAAAACCTTTTGCTACAGAGAAAAATAAAACAGGAAAATAGTATTAAAACCTGTTAGCACAACCTGCAGAACACTTTAACAGAAGATGTACATTGCAAAAAACAATTTGAATCAGACATCAGAGAAGAGTATGGCAGTAATCTGTAAGCACAAAACAGTAACAAACCTGTAGGCACACCCTGTAACAATGCAGCAGAAAGTATGCCCTGCAACAACAATTTGAATCAGAGAATAATAAAACAGTAAAATGTAAGCAAAAAACAGTAACAAAACCTGTAAGCACAAAAGAAAATAATAACACACAGTAATTCTTATTTTTTTCCTTGCTCTGATAATATTGTTCCTTGCTCTGTCCTTACAAACAAACCTAGAAGAAAAGAGCTCCAGTGAAGCTAGGTGCCTTTGCCAGCAAACCTAGTCTTCCTTGGAAAAACACACATTTTACATCCTGGTCAACCTATGTATGGCCACTGATACCCCTAATGAAATAGGCTTGCTTACTTTGATCAGTCAACACATGGATTTTACACTGCCACATTGGATAAGAGATATGCATTTGGGAGTATAAGGGGCTTACGAGAGTTCAGCAATGCCTCTCAACTGAGTAGTGCCTTCCCTTTCAGACTCTCATGGATAGTCTCCAACTCCGAAGAGGGAACTTTTGTAGTATAGTTACCTCTAGTTCTGACATGTTATTAGAAAACCAGAAGTACTAGGTAGGTTGACCAGACTACACACTGAATTAAAGCTGTTATTTTACTAGATGGTGATGTTGGGGTGAAAATCAGACATGGCAGAAGTTTATTTGATATTAAGTGTCAACTTATCTCAATCCTTGGATACAGTGCATAGTAACTGGGAAATGGAAATGGGGAGATTTACCCAGAGAAACAATAGGTATTCAGATTGGAAAGAGGGTGGCAGTTTACAGCATCTCTGATATGAAGAGAGTTTAATTGGAAAATCATAATTCGGTACGTCACACCACCCATGGTAATTAAACACTATGGGGCCCATTACACTGTCATCTGCTATAGGAAATGTGAAGGGGTGGAAACTCAGACTCGCTTCCTCTGGTCCTGTCTGATTTTGTCTCACTTTTGGAAAGCTGTGCATCAGGCAATGCAGGGGATTCTGCACTTCACTATTTCAGAAGCTTTTGAAGAGATGGTGCTAGGGTTTCCTACTCTGCTTACTGTAAGGGCCCCCAAACTAGGCAGTGACTGGAGCAAACGTTCCAACTGGCAGACATTAAATGTATTATGATATGTTGGCTCACCCCAGATCCCCCCACTTTGGCACAGAGGCAAGTTAAAGTGGGCAACATTGAGGTGATGGAACAGGGATTTATTTAACTCTAAATATTGATTAGCGTTTTGCTCATAAAAGTGCTAAATCTTTGTGAAAATGCATAGCTCTTGCCTCACTGTGTTTGACAAACACAGCACTTCTAGAAAATCTGTATGAATACTTTCTGTACAGTTAGTATCATCCCAAGAAAAAAAACTGCTAATTAATTATTTAAAACCCTGTGGAACATATCATGGGTGGCTTCTGTCTCACCAGGCAGAAATCTTTGGACAGGATAAGATCATCGCATCAATACAGAACACCTTCACTGGAGTTGGAGGACTCAGAGCAGGGAGATACAGTGCAAGGATTAGCTAATGTATCTTCAGAATAAACCTTTTGGGATGTATTACAAGCCAGAGTATTTTTGAAAAGTACAAACTTGAATAAAGCAGCTACCGGACACAGTCAAAGCCCAGGTAGCAAAGGATGATAACCAGGAAAACATTACCAGACACAACAATGTGTACATGATTGGCCTGCCAGAGGAGAAGGAAGATATGGACCTGAACACAAGAATAAGGTAAAGGCTAATTGAACATCTCAAGCTGGGCAGAACTGGGAAGACTTATGAAGTTGAACGTGCTCACAGAACCCTAGACAGGAAACCAAGGCACAGGGAAGAGCTTGCCACTATCTGGTCAAGAGTTCCTTCAGTACCAGGACAGTAAGGCAGTGCTCCTAGTTCTGAGAGCTAAAAGTGGGATGATGGTGGCTGGCACCAAAGTGAGCTTTTACCCTTACTACAGTCAGCAGTTACAGAAAAAGCATCAAAAGTTCTCTAATCTGAAATTTAGCTTTTACAGAAGAGGGTAGTAATTCTTATACCAATACCCTTCAAGACTGAATCCAGAAGCCAGGGTTCTGGCCATGCTCATTCACCTCTGCTGAGGAAGCCAAGGACTATTTCAACCATAAGAAGTCAGCCACCACAGGAAGATTGAATCAGTGTACCACCCCTCCTGCTACTTGAATAGTGCCAGGCACTCTGTATATTTTCTCTGTGCCTGATGTGGTCTAATCTTCCCTTAGTTTTACTCACATACACTGAGAACCTGCCCTCCATTTCTGCAAGGCAGACAAGTGTTCTGCCCTCACCAACCACGCTCTGCCTCCTCTCCCTATCTGCATACAAT
The DNA here is from genome assembly GCA_016271365.2 of Neoceratodus forsteri. Taxonomy (NCBI): domain Eukaryota; kingdom Metazoa; phylum Chordata; order Ceratodontiformes; family Ceratodontidae; genus Neoceratodus; species Neoceratodus forsteri. The sequence continues at coordinate 355,546,791 of CM028136.1, read as the reverse complement.
GGCTTGCATGGATCACTTGATCTGTATTTTTCACTTTGTTTAACTCTTTGATAACCTGGTAGGGCCCACCAGCCAGAAATGACTGTTTTCAGGGGTGACCCGGGAGAACTGTGGAGGTTAAGTGACTTGCTTAGAGTCACACAGTATACAACAGGAGGTTGTGCAACTTAAATCCAGGTCTGCTGGAACTACCAAGCTCATTCACAGCTTACTCTAACCTCTAGGCTATACAGCCACAGTTATTTATTCATTTATTTAAAATGTATTTATTTAAAATGTTCATAAACATGAAAGGCAAACTGAGCAGAGGCTCATTTCCAGGTGCGACGTGGGGGAAGGGGATATGGAGTGGATACAGCAAAGTAACAGTCACTAACAAATGAGCATGATAAATACAAATAAACAATAAACAAATCAGCAACATGGTTACAAGTTGTGGTGAGTCAAAAATTAAGTTAACAAAAGCAGTTATGTACAAAAAATGTTCAAGAATGCTGCAAGTGTGCCATGCATGATAGGTGGGGATATGGAGAAGAGGCCAAGGGTGACAGCACCGTTAGCCCAGATAGAGGGAGTCCTAGGTGGGGGGGTCAGCATAAGTTAGGAAAAGAAGTCAGAAGGGGTCAGGATGGGGAGTGACAGTTGCAGAGGGGTGCGTAAGTTAGTTTTTGCAGATATCTAAAGGCAGGGAGTGAGGGGGGGAGACAGAGGGAGAAGGCACCAGGTTCCAAAGGGATAGGTGACAGCAGGAGAAGGCTGCTTGTCCAGGAATGGAGTGAGGGTGAAGAATTGAGAAGATGCAAAAAATCCCTGGAACACAGTGAGTAAAAAAAGTATAGAGCAGGGGAAAGGAATAAGGAAAGGTAGCAGGGGAGGGACACAAACCAGTATTTTATGATAAAAGAGGCAGAGTGGGGCTGGCAATGTAAAGGTACAGGGAGGACTAAAAGGGAGGAGTAGAGGGAGTAGTGATGAGTGCAGAGGGGAAAGTTGGTAATGAAATGACAGAAGGCAATACAGAGATTATCTAGTCTGGCTAGGAAGGAGGAGGAGGGACTGGCTAGGGGGGAGGAGGAGGGGGCAGTGCCATAGACCACATCTACATAGTCAAAGACCTGGAGAACCATTTTGGTAACCATCTCCCATCAGACCTGGGAGAGAGGCAATCTTTGTCGTAGTTCAAGACACCAAGTCTTGGTCAAAGTTTGGCATGGATAACATCAATGTGGGTAAAGAAGTCAAGCTTTCTATCCATCCACACACCTATGTACTTGAAGGCAGGGACAATCACCAGGGGAGTGCCATCCAGTGTAGAAAAAAACTAAAGTAGGTGGGAGCCTAGTCAATTTCTGGCCAATGCCAAAGGTCATAGACACAGTTTTCTTGGTATTGACCCTGAGCCGGTTGGCTTGGAACCAGCGTAGTACATTGTGGATGTCTTCTTGGAGAAGAACTTCCACTGCTGGAATTGATGGGCCAGAGGTGTAAATGACTGTATCATCCACGTACATATGGATATTCAAAGAGGCACAAGCTGAGGGAAGGTTGTTTAGAAAGATGGAGAACAGGATATGACTCAGGATGGATCCCCGAGGGAACCCTGCTAAGATCAGGAGATGGGGACTGGACTCCACTAACTTAAACAGTCTGTTGAAAGCCCATGAGGTATGAAAGGAACCAATCCACAGGGGGTGCTGAGAGGCCAGCAGAGCTGAGCTTGTCCAGGAGGAGCAGATGGAACACCTAGTGAAAAGCTCTGGCCAGATCAAGGAATGTGGCTGCAGTAATATGACCATGATCCATCCCAGTGAAGATAGAGTCAGTTACACGTAGTATGGAGGAGACTGTAGAGTGATTTGTCTTAAAGCCAGACTGGACAGGGGAGAGGAAATTAAAGGAGTTGAGGAAGTCAGCAAGCCTTGAATATACATTATCCTCCTAGAGCTCTGCAGGAAGGGGAGGAGAGAGATCAGTGGGCAATCACCAGGACAGGTGGGATCACCCCTTTTTGCAGATGCAGAACCTTAGCAACTTTCCAGGCCTGAGGGACAGCACTGAGGAAGAATGATAGATTCAGAAGGTGAGCCAGTGAGAGGGCAATGGCTGGTCTTGAGATATGTAGGAGTTTAGGGTCCAGCCCATTGGAGCTTGATGTAGAAGGCTTGAGAGACATAAGGGCAATGAAGACTCCCTGTGTTGAAACAGGTGGTAAATGGTAACCTTCAGTAGAGGAGTGGGGTGGGGTAGAGACAGTTTGGGATGGGGGGATCAATCAGGAGAAGGAGGAGAGGGCAGTCTGCAGGTAGTGAAGAAACTCTTGAAATGAGTAGCAACAGAGGGGAGAGTCAGAGACCAGTGAGACATCCACCAGGATGACAAGGGGGTGTAGACTGAGCTGGGGGATCAAATAGGGAGTGGATATCCTTCCAGATGTTTGATGGGGAGTTTAGGTTGGACTGGAGGTTTGAAATGAAACAGTGCACCTTCACAGTGTGGACTGCTTTTGTGCAAGAATTTCTGAGTATCCTGTAGGTTAAGGGGTCCGACAGGGATTGAGAAGACTTGTAACTTGCCCAGGCTAGTTATTGTGATTTGCACAATGCAGTGAGATCAGAAGTGATCCAAGGGTGGTGAGAGCATTTGACCCTGGATTTTTTAAGGGTAGTATGAGTATTTCAGGTATGGGTAAGTACTGAAGTGAAGAGATAAAGGGCCATGTTTATATCTGGAGCTGAGTAAACAGGGGAACTGTCAGAGGTGATCAGATAATTTAGGAGGGCATCAGTGTTGAATGGCCTGAGAGGCCTCTACCAAAGATTTTGAGTCAGATTGGGTTTGGTGCACTTTCCTGATGCAATAGGTTAGGCAGTGGTCACTAAAGGCATCTGAGAGGATGTCTGCTGTGATGATATGGTAGGGGTGGGAGAAGAGCACCCACTCCAAGAAGTAGCGACTGGGAGAGTGGGAACTGAGCTGGGTGGGTTTGGAGATTAGTTGTGTAAGATTTAGGGACTCAATCCTGTGGAGAGTGGGCCTGAAAGTGGGGGAGACCCAAGTTATGTTTTTTTTTGTTTGTTTATTTTTTCGACTTTCTTTCACTCTGGTCATGGTGCGTGAGGACCTCGCTCAGGCATCCGGTCCTTGTCCTGCCCACCTGAGGCTCCCCTGAACTGTAGCTCCTCTATCCCCCCCTGCGGTCGGTACCCCCGATTTCACCCACCTGGGGAGGGTAGCCCTATGCCTCTTGGGCTCCGACTGCAGGTGGGTATTGGAAGGAGGATCATGGAAGGCCATCCAAGGAGGATCCCAGCAGAGGGAATGGGACCAATGCCATTGCCTGCCCCACAAGCTGGGTTTTTCCTGTGTTCTGTTCTACCCCCCATCCTGCATGCCACACCCCCCCGACACTTGTTGGTTGCATGCAGCCCTGCCCGGCATCAGGCACGCCATTACTGCAGCCCCACGCTTCTGTGGTGCCCCATCTCCACCAGGGGTTGCCGGAGTGCCGAGCTCCCCAATACCCTCCCCCTGGGACAGGAGAGCAGCCCAGCAGGTGCTCAAACCAGTCCCTCCCCTGCTGACCCCCCACACCCGAGCTCACTCCCGCACTCTGGTCACCAGCATGACGTGAGGTGTGGCGTCCAACGCCTCAACCCTCAGTGCCACTTGGCCGACTGACCCAAGTTATGTTGAAGTCCCTGAGGAGGATGACCTCACCAGGGGCAGCATGGGAAATGAGGGAAGAGAAGGAGTTAAGCAAGGGAGTGAATGATTCTTGTACAGGCATAGAAGACACCGACAAAGATGGGGAGAGTGGAGAGGAAGGATAGCATGGCTAACAGAAGCTGCTGAGAGGCGGGGACTGACTGATGGAAGTAGATGGAGCAGGACAGGTTCTGTCAGATATACAGTATAAGGCAACCCCACCACCTCACTTGTCTCAGTCCTGATGGAAGAGATGATAGTTAGGAGAGCTAAAGTGGAGTCAGGAACTCTAGAAGAAGTCAGGATTCAGTGATGCCCAAGAGATCAGGAGAGTGCAAGCAGATCCAGACATATAGGAATCAAGCATAAGGAGGAGGTTCATAGCACTGAGGTGGAAGATGCTGAGGCTTTTGGGAGAGTAGAGTGAGGGGGGGAGAAGAGGGGCATGGTTAGTTTCAGCATCACCAGCAAGAAGAAGGAGAATAAATAGGAGAAGGAGAATGGGTGAGATTTCTGCCACCTAGAATGGGGAGGGAGGGAGGGAGGGAGGAGGATGGGAGAATAGAATGGGACAGACAAGATAGTGATATTGAAGGTTGAAGGGTGAGAGTAAAGGAGAAGAGTTTGTATAGTCGGGATGAGTATGGGGATGTGAGCAGGGGAAGAAGAGGAAGTACAGTGGGGGGAATGTGGAGGTAGAGGAGGAGGAGGAGGAGTGAGGAGGTGATAGAGATGGGGAGAGGGTGAGATTAAAATGAATTGGCCTGGCAGAGGGGACAGGGATAGGAGGGAGAGGGAAGTGAGAAAGGGAGAAAGGGAGAAGCATGGTGAGGTGAGTTAAGTCAAAATAACCAAGTGTAAAAGTGTTAGCAGTTCTGGCAAATGCAGCAGCTAAGCAATATTGAACCACATCAGGCAGAAGTGTATGCAAACAGAGTACTTGAACTATGGCAAAATATCTGAAGAATAACATAAGAGCAGTAAGCAGAGCTATGGCTACAGGGACAGGTGGTAACGGGAGCAGATAAGTTTGGGTAACTGTTTGTAAAGCTGTAAGTTAGAAAACACAAATTACTAGGTGATTTAAAAAGGGAGTAAGCTATACTTGAGGATTTTTGACTAGAAGCAGAGATCTGTCAGTCAGAACTGTTTATTTATTTATTTATTTGAAAAGTTTCACCAGGAAAGGCATACTGAGCTGCAGTAGCTCGTTTCCAGATGTGTCCTGGGGAAAGGGGACACAAAGGATATATAGAAAACAGAATACATAACATAACAAACTAAACAGGCAAACAGTACATGACACCCAGTTGGGGAAAAGGTAAAAAAATACAGTTTACATCAACAAATTTAAAAGCTTAAGATTACATATATTGGGCCCCTCTCCACAAATGGGTGGGTTATATGTACCAGAGGCGCATAACCCACCCACATAGCTCCACACTTGTGGGCAAGTGCGCACTGGCTGGAATTCACTGCCGGCTGCCACCTGTCTGCGGCCCTGCCCCCCGGTGTGGAGGTCTATGCAGGGTGGCTGGGGGAGGCAATGTGAACCCATTCAGGCATCCAATCGAATACCTACCCTGGGTCTGCGGTGGGTTACTTACAAAGCTGGGCACATGTCTGGGTGCGTGAATTGCACCCGCAGACACGTGGATCCATGCAGCAATGCCTCATTGGGTGCTGGGTCACTGGCAATGCCCCCGGTGCATGGGGGCCACCCACGCCACCCTCCCAGCCTAAGTCACCCCAGCATCCATGGATCAAGGTGCCTCCCCAATGCACACACCACTCACTGGTGTGCCTGCTTCCCCACACAGGTGATCCCATGAACCCTGTACCCCTGACCCAACACATGTGTTCCGTAGTGCCCACCCCCACAACACCCCCTTCTGTACCTGCAGGTGTGATACTGGGTGCCTGATGGCCAGTGACATAGCCCTGCATAGGTCAGATGGCCGGCGGCTGTGAGAGTCTGTGAAGGGCTGTGCCACTGGCTGTCAGGCACCCAGTACCACACCTGCAGGTGTGGATGGGGTGATCTCGGTGCCAGGGGGGATTGGCCATGCCCCACTGTTGGCTAAACCAGCACTACCAGGTGCTGGATTGTATGGGGAGCACTTCTTCCCTGCTTGTGGGCCCCTTCTCCAGTCTGGTGTGTACGGGGGCTGGGCACGTAGGGGACACTTATGGTAGAGCTGTCCCTGGCATACCTGCCTGCTGCCTACAAGCCCCGGTGTGCAGTACTACTCACCATGGTGCATGGCGCATACTGCTGTCACATCCTCCCGCCTGACCCTGGTGGGCACGGGGTCAATTCCACGCATGGCAGAATGCAGTGCAAAATAATCACGTTAACGCCATTTACTGATATTTTTATTCCTGTGGGGGCTCACGCACAGACCCCACTAGATTCTAACCTTGGGGGTTCCAACTGGGAAGCGTACAGGTCCAGGGTTCTATGCACAATGCCGTGCATAGTAAGCGTACGACATTATGAACTGGGTAGGACCTCATGCATTGCTGGTTCATGTACCTCGTGGATCGGCCTCATGCCAGCTCTGCAGCCAATCGTGAATGCCATGTGACCACCATTCCGCGGCATTCTGACTTAGCTGCACCTGGTTTACGTGGTGTGTTGGCATAGTGCATAGGGTCCATTGTACTTACATATATTGTTCAGAAACCAAAACCCAATACAAACATAATGCTATGCTATACATTTCCATGAATGAACTTGTAAGGAAAAGGTAGTCCCTACAGCTACAAGGGTATGGGCTGAGGTTATTTGTTAGGCTAAGGGGACTGGGGGGAGGGAGGGAGAATATCCAGCCAAAGGGCCTTTACCCTTTCGGGATGCAAGAACCCCGCAAGGGGTAGGCAGGGAATAAATATGGAGATTTTGTAGCTGAAATGGGTTGGACATTTTTGGAGGGAGGAGAGTAGACCTGAGAAGGGGACATTGTTGAAGGGGTGGGGAGTAGACCTGAGAAGGGGAGTGAGGGTCAGGTGCAATTGCAGGAGGGAGATATATGATGTCAGAGAAGAAGGGCTAGAGAGTGGGAGGGGGGATTGAGCAGAGTTGATGTCTAAGGGGAGGAGTTCCAGATGCTTAGAAAGTGATAAAAGAAAGCAGCTCACCCTGATGTGTAATGAGGGGGAAGGGGCTAGGGCCCTGTGGGGGTGTGGATGGAATAAAGGGGGGTTGGTGGGGCAGAGATGAGGGAGTGAAAATAAGGGGGCAGAGAACCCAACCAGTACTTCCCAATTAAAAATGTACTATAGGCAAAGTGTCTGACACTAAGAGATGGCAAGGAAAGTGAAGTATAAAGGTCATAATGCTGAGTACGAGGTGGACAGTCAAGAGCAAAATGGCAGAAAGAATTGAAAAGAGTGTCCAGTCTGGAAAGGGTGGATTTGGGGGCAGAGTTATAAACTATATCTCCGAAGTCAAAGATAAGAAGAATCATCTTATGGACGATCTCTCTGAGGGCTGGCAGGGGAAGGTAGCTGCAGTGTCTGTATGGAGCACCAAGTTTGGGGAATAGCTTTTTGTGGATAGCATCCATGTGCACCGCCAAGTCGAGGTTCTTTTCAAGCCACAGCCTGAGGTATTTGAAAGAGAAGACATCTTCCAATAAGGAACCATCGAGGGTATGGAAGAAAGGAGTGGCATCAAGCCTGGCAAGCTTTTGCCTGGTGCCAAAGGTCATAAAGACTGTCATTTGGCATTAAAGGAGAGTTGATTGGAGAGAAACCAGCACTGGACATTGTTGAAGTCCAGCTGAAGGCTGGTTGGCACTTCTGAGAAGGAAGCACCGGAAGTAAACAAACCAGTGTCATCTGCTTACATGTGGATACTAACAGATGAGCAGGTGTCTGGTAGATCATTTAGGAATATGGAGAATAGTACTGGACCAAGTACCGAGCATAGGGGGATGCTGGTGTTAATTGGGAGAGGGGAGGAGAGGGAGTTGCTGAGCCTGACAGACTGGGACCTGCCAATGAGATAGTACTGGAACTAGTGAGTAGCAGATTCAGAAAGGCCCACCACAGCCAGCTTGCTGAGGAGGAGGGAGTGGGAAACAGTGACGAAGGCTTTGGCCAGATCAAAAAAAATGGCAGAGGTGATGTGTTTCTGATCCATTCCTGAGAGAATGGAGTCAGTGAGCCTGAGAAGAGAGGTAGTGGTGGAGTAGACCTTACAGAACTCAGACTGGAAAGAGGTGAAGAAGGAAGAGAAATCAAGGAAAGGAGAAAGCTGCACCAGAGCCAAATGTTCTTGAAGTTTGGCCAGGATTGGGAGCAGAGATATTGAGTGGAAATTACCGGGGTTGGAGGGGTCACCACCCTTAGGAAGGGGAACAACAGTGGCAACTTTCCAAGCATCAGGAGTGGTGGTGAGCAAGAAGGATTGGTTCATGAGAGTGGCTAGAGGGTAGGCTATAGCGTATGCTGAGAGGTACAGCAGCTCGAAGTCCAGACCATAAGGGCTTTTGCCCTTAAGGGGTTAAGATCTAATAATGCTTGCAGAGTGTCATCAGGTGAGACTGGTTGGAAGGAAAAGCAAGAGGAAGGTGGGACACATGTGGAGGAGGTTGGTGAAGTAGCTGTGGGGGTAGGGAGGCATGGTGGCAGGAGACACTAGTGGTGAAGTTGTTGAATTCAGCCACCACGGGGCAGTTAATATGGTGAGGTCACCAACCTTTAGGACAGGAGGGGAGGTGGGGCAATGGGGGGGGATTGCATGAACAACCTTCCAGAATTTGGAGGGACTGTTAAGGTTTTCCCGAAAGAAGGTGTTGAAATACTCTGCTTTGGCAAGATGGATAGCCCTGGTGCAAGCATTGCATAAGGAACGATACTTAAGCAAAACTTTAAAAGCTCCTGAAGCTTTGTGAGCCATCCATGCCTGATCACGAGCTTGCTGACAGACTAGTAGGTCAGCTGAGACCCCAGAGTAGGTGAGAGCCATGGACCCTTGTCTTCCTAAGTGGAGCATGTTGGTCCCAAGCATTCAGGGATTGAGAGCTGAAGTAGCTCAGGGATGAGTCTATGGAGGAGGCAGTGGCAATGGGCGACCAGTTGGTGCCGGTAAGTTCATTGTGAAGGGAGGACAAGTTGAGGGTTCAAAAGGAGTGGAAGTTGAGAATAATTGGTGGGGCTTTGGTTTGGTGGATTTTCTGCAAGCAGAATATCATGTGGTGATCACTGAGTGCATCCGATAGTATACCTGAAGTGACAACTCAGTGTAGGTGAGACACCATTGCCCAGTCTATTAGGGTATGTTTGCCTGATTTGACATTTAGGTGTGTAGGATCATTGATGAGTTGCTTTATATTTAGAGAGGAGATGTGATTGCAGATTTTGGATTGGGTGCTGGACAGCCATTTAATGTTGAAGTCCCCTAGGATGTAGAGTTCCCCAGAAGAGGTGAGGGTGGTGAGAGAAGAGAAGAGAAGAGGTTGGTGACAGAGGAAGGGGGAGAGACAAGGAGGCTGGGGCAGCAGTAGACTCTACAAACAAAGATGGGAGGTGAGCAGGGAAGGGAAAGTTTTAATAGAAGTTCATAGGCAGAGGAGGATGTGGTGGAGACAGATTGAATATTGGATGTAAGTGGGGATGTACATAGCCACTCCCCCTCCCCTAGTTGATCTGTCTTGATGGATAAAGGAGTAGTCAGGGATGGAGATAGCAGTGTCAGGTATTTCTGAGTTGAACCAAGACTCAGTGTTGATTAGGACAGTGGGTTTTAAGCTAGTCATAAGGTGCTGGAGAAGGCTTTTGATATTAAGATGTACTATATGTAGTCCTTTAGGGAGTTTGAAGAGGGGAGTGGTGGAGGGCCTGGGGTTAGATTCAATATCCCCCACAGTGAGGAGCAGTAATACTATGAGCAGTTTGCTGGGGATGGATGCACATCTCCTAGGCGGGGAAGGTAAGTGAGTATTATAGGAGGTAGTCAGATTAGAGGTGCTACTGTAGGAGGATATAGATGAGTGGAGAGAAGCTAAATGAATTCCAGGTGAGTGGAGGATGGATGCACCTGGGTGCCAGGGAGAGTGGAGGAGGGTGAGGGAGACAAGAAAATGGGAGAGTGGGGGAGGAGGATCGAGGGCAGGGGATAGAAGTGGGAGTGGCAGGAGGGGAGGTGGGAGGAGTGACGTTGGGGTGAATAGGAGGGGAAGGAGGTGAAGACAAAGAGGAGCATGTTATAAGTGAATGGGTGGAAGCATGTGAAAGAGTTAATGAGAGGAGCAGGAGTGAGATACCCCCGGGGGGGGGGGGAGGACAGACTATTTAAGGAATTGGGAAAACTAGTGCAGAAAGAGTAGGAACTGCACTGCACTAGCACAGGGAACCAAAACAGAACACGGTAAGTGCAGGCAGAGGTCTAAATAGGGTTATATATATTTAAAGCAGCAGTATGTCAAAAGGTAGCCCCTAGTGGCCAGCTGCTATAACAAACTAATGGGGAAGTGGGGTAGCTGCAGCACATTGTCATGTAACTGTGACTCAACAAGTTGAACAGAAGACTCAGAATGGATTAACTCCAATAGGCTGGATAGCCTAAGGGGTTTATACTGCTGACTCTGGAAGGGGCGATGCTAATGGTAGCAGGATCAATACACAGTGGGGAGTAGGAGAGGGATCAGTATATGAGGAGCACGGGGGAACATTTTGGAGGAAAAGTGGATGGATGTGGATTTAATAACCTTTGTTGGGGCAGTGGAGGCACTTGAAATGTTAACACAAGAAGTGGGGATTACAGCGACCCCAAGTGGTGAACACATATAAGCTGCATGTGGCAACATGGGGTGTTAGAATAATAAGGGTATGAGTCATAGGTCACGTGCGGGCAAGCCGCCTATAGAAGTGCTCATCCAGGGTGGGAGGGTGGTGGTTGGGTGGGACAGCCGACGCTGTAGCAGTGGCAGGCAACACAATGCAGCACACACTGAATTCTGTGCTCCATATCTGCTATTTTGCTCTGAGGGGGTTGGGAAACCACGGAGGTGTGTGCTCTCAACCCTCTGCTGCCTGCGCCACTTACTGGATGTCCTGAAAAGAAGGGAACAAAGGATCATTAGATCCTAACACAAAACAATGGGGTCAAGGTGTGGAACTGGGTTAGCCGGGTGGGGGAGGAGCAGAGAAGATCTGGGATTGTACAGGACCTCGTGGTCTAAGGCACCTCCAAAAGAACACACAATCCCCAATGTGGCAGACTGTAAAACCTCCCCCACAGTTCAGCACACACACTGGCTAACAATCCCTGATAAGAGCAAACATTCCCCAATGTAACAGACCCTTAAAGCTCCCTACAGTGTAATACAATATCACTGGTTACAAACAGTCCCCTTAAGACACTCGGTGAGATGGGGCTTTGATCAAGGTGTCCTGATAGCAAAATACAGAGGCAAAAAAAAATCAAGAATGTCCCTCCGACCAGAAGTCCCACAGTGAGTATGAAAGTTCTGTTTTAGAACAAGTGCAACACACACTGGATTCTCTGCTCCATACCAGCCAGTTTGTTCCGAGAGGTGGTGGGGTAGCACCAAGGTGGGTGCTCTCAAACCTCCTCTGCCTACAGTTCTGACTGGATGTCCTGCCAGTTTGTTCCAACAGGCATGGGGGAGAGCACCAAGGTGCATGCTTTCAACCCTTCGCTGCCTGTGCCACTAACTGGATGTCCTGCCAGTTTGTTCTGAGGGGGGGTTGGGAAGAGCACTGAGGTGCGTATTCTCAACCCTCCACTGTCTGCGCCACTGACTGGATGTCCAGATGGTTTGTTTCAAGAGGGGTTGGGGAGAGCACTGAGGTGCATGTTCTCAACCCTCTGCTGCCTGCGCCACAAGCAGAGTACATTAAACAATGGCAATATGTATACAAGTGATAGTACAGCAGTAAGCAGAGCTGTGGCTATGCAGACAGCAGTAATGGCAGCAGACAAGTTTGAGCAATGATTTGAAGGCTATGATTTACAAGACCACACAGTTACTAGGTGCCCAGATAGGGAAACAAGCAGTGCTTATGTGGTCCTTGTGATCTGTAGAGAAACAGCATAGCTGGTTGCCTCAGTGCAGACTCCAAACAAATGTCCTTAGCTGCTTGAGCCTGAGTTGCTTAAAAATAGCAAATTCCCACCCAGGAGTCAAAGGACTGCAGCTCATTGGCTGGCTCCTGAGAAGGGGTTGGCAGTTAGCAGAGATCCTGTTGGCACAGATTCTGGTCATTGGGACAATCACTTGGGGGGGGTAGTTCGGAACAGCTGGTCTATCCTCACCATAAAGCAGGGGTGGATGGAGGATGAAGATGAGATGTGGTATGGTATCTGAGAGTTCATCCCCTTTTCAAGCAGAACTGATCTGTATTTGGTTAAAAAGTGTTGTCTGGGGAGTTGGAGAGTGGGGAGACATTATAATGAATCAAGACCTTCATAATCTGCCTCCAGCTAGACTTGCAAGGCCTAAGACACTTTGTAACAGAGTCCTGCTTTTGAACTGGAATTCTTATTTGACTTGCAATGGGCCAGATCCAAGTCTCCTGGACCTTCTTCTGCTGGTGCCAACTCCGACTCCTAAAAGAACTGAGTTAAGGGGTAGTTTAGTTTATTAAGCCTTGTTGCATGGCTTGGTATGAGAGGGGAGTGGGCTGGAAATGGCAAGGCAGCAATGCACCAGACTTATCCTCGCTTCAAGGACATTTCACACTGGCTAACTGTAAGGCACAGGGAGACATTAATGCCTCAGTCTTATTTATTTATTTGTTTACATTTTGGAATTAGTACCTTTGAGCCAGGAGCTCTATTACATTGGTTCCACATCAAGGTACATAGACAGGTACAACACAGATTATAACAGTAAGACATGTAGAAAAAATACAGTAGGTAGGCAGGCAGGAAAGGCAGCTTAATCTGAGCATCAGAATTGTAAATAGGTATTGGGCAAAGTATGCCTGAACTAGAGATTAATAAACTGGAGCTAATATAACAACTTACAGGTAATAGAGCAAACTTTCTTAACTGTACAGTAGGAAAGTGCAGCCCAGAGGCACTGTCAGGTCTGAAAATGAACTATAAGGAAAAAAAAAAACTTTACACAGGCATTGGACAATGTGTGCATGGAACTAAATAACTGAAGAACTAGTGCTAATATAAAAACATTACTAGTACTGGACCAAACATTCATACTATACAGGTAGGAGAAATGCTGCCCAAAGGCAAATTGCCAAGGTAGGAGGAAGAGAATTGGGTAGGCGGAGATACAGTGAGAGGGGGTGGAATAGAGAGGAAGAGAGGCTGGGGGGTTCAGATTTTTGGTTGTGAGAGGGATGAAATCAGGGTCATAGAGGTGCAGAAAGGAGAAGGAGTGGGGGGAGGCTGGGTGGGAATAGGGAGGTGGGCAGAAAAATGGGGATGGTGTATTGGAAATATAAGAAATAAGAAAAGAGAATGATGTGAAGGGTGGCTTTAGTAGCAATGGGGTGGGGAGAGGGTACAGGGTGGAAGATGCTGGTATAAGATGTCAGCATGGGGGGGGAGCAGGCCTGCACCAGTTTTACATCTTAGATAAACTTGTCAGGTGTACCTGTTCGCTAGTCAGATATGTATTGAAAACTAAGCGTGCATATTGGTATTGTGGGTCTCACAACAGTTACTACATCTAAATTTTTTTTCTCTTTTTCATCAACTCTTGCTAACCTCTCTTGTTGATAAAATATGAGCTAAAAAATGAACAGAATTGAATTGAGAGGTTCAGGGTGAAGAGGGGGCCAACAGTTTTGTGGGCACAGCTTCATGGTGGTGTCAGTTCACATGGTCACAGCGGTGGCAATGCAATGGAGCTCAGCCACACACTCACAATGGCAGCCTCACCATGGAGTCAGCTCACATGAGCTGGATGCTGAATGGTTGGACATTAAGGATTCACTCACCTGGATGCAGACCTAACATATATTTAAAACAGTCCAACTTAAATAGAGTTCGAGCTCAGGCAGGGCACCAAGTGGAGGCTGTATTTCAGCTGGACCCCAGACTCAAAACAGCTGTAATATAATTGCATTTAACCTTAGGTCTGCAGCCTGTGACTCCATGTGGGAGGTGACAGGAATGGGGGGGGCAGGAGGATGTCTTGATCCTACTAAAACAAACTAGTGCACCCATTTCCTATGGCTGCCCACTCACTTCCCTCATGGGTGGGGCTGCAGTGCTAGTGAAGGTGACTTTGGACTGTGTGGGACTGGTGTCTTCAGCACAAATTGGGGTGGGGGGGGTCAGACCCAAAAAGTTAGTTTTTTTTTTTTTTTTTAATGTGTTGCTGTTCACTATTTAAAGTTAGTAAACTAACACGTTTAAGGTCTGCTTCTGATACCGCCAGTAAGGGCCTGAGTAGCTCAAGTTCAGTCATGTTATGCAGATTGTGGCTGCAATGGCAAGCAACATGCCACTAGGGTTACCACCTGTCCCTATTTTGCAGGACAGTCCTGATTTGGGCAGCTGTGTCCTGCAGAAAAACATGAAAAAATACTAAATGTCCTGACATAGTAGAAAAAATATTTTCTGATTTTCCTCTAAATGTTGCAAAAAACTATAATACCTTAACTAAAATACCTTAAAATAATAAAAAGCACAAGAAACAACTAAAAAACTACAACACTTAGTCTTAATTATGATTATTTAGAGAAAACATGTCTGTTATATTGGTCAAGATGACATATTGTCCTGTGAAAAATCCAGTTTCAGTAAGAAATGTCCCACTTTGGGCTTCTTAAAAGGTGGTAACCCTACATGATGCCACATTTCCACCACGTTTGCAGGGGAGGTACAAACCTAGTTTGTGGAGATTCTCTATGGATTGAGGGGAGACAGACTTCTGATCTTGTTCTGTTACATGTGGTTGAAGGGAGAGGGGAGGGAATACAAGTACGGTACGTAAATCATGATGATGCCCGACACAGAGTTCGAAAGACTCTAAGGCATCTTCCATGCTGGTGCCAAGTTTTGATGATGGCAAGTGACATAAAAATACTGTCATGGAATGTCAGTAGGCTTAAGACTCACCTTAAAAGATGGTAGGTTTTGGATTACATTAAAAAGAAGAAGCCGGACATTGTGCTACTGCAGTAAATTACCATGGCTGAAGGGGAGCTCGTGCACATGAGGCACAGCTTGGGGGTGCAGCCACGTTTAATTCAAAATCAAAAACAATGGGTATAGCTGTTTGGATCAGGTCAAGGACCCTGCGAAAAACAATCAGGTCAGTTAAGGAACTGGGGGGATTTTACTTAGAGCAATTGGAGGGTGGACAGGACAGGATGCTGGCTGTTGGTTCTGTGTATGCACTTAACATTAATTTTATGGACTTCTTCCCAAAACTATTCCTGGAAATGACACACTTACAGGTTGACTGGATTATAAGAGGGGACATGAACTGTGTGTAGAACAGGGTCCTGGATAAGTAATCAAGTAGACCCCTGGCACAATACAAGAGTTTAAGGGCACTAAAGGGTCTTGCCAGGTATCATGCATTAGTAAATGCATGGAGCCATTTGTCCCCAGTGGGAAGCGAGTATACTTTCTGCTTTCATGCCTACTCCTTATATGCAAGGATTTATGTGTTCTTGGTAAACACACACCTGCTGGCCAGGTGGCAAGAGGTCTACCATGACCCAATCCTGGTGTCAGACCATACACCAATCCTCCTCCAACTGGGGCAGGGGCACCACCTCACATTTTAGGGTGTGCAGATTTGATTCCACACTGTTAAAGAGTACAGCATACAAGGACTTCATACTGTAGTTAAATAAATTAAGACTGTAGCCCGTCACCACTCTGGGGACATTCTTACTCCACGAGATGGGAAGTGCTAAATGCCTTCATTTGTGGCTCCGCTATTTCCTTCACAAGCCACACCAGGAGGCTGTCACAGGATCAGATGCATTCACTGATCACTGATGTTAAACCTGTGTGCAAACCCCCATGTTAAATCCCACCCTGCAAGTATATCAAGTGTTGCAGAGTTTAAAGATCAGATTTAACACCTTATCCAGTACACATTTAGAAAGGCAAATACTCATAAGAAAAGCTGCCCAATATTTTTGATGGGAACATGAAAGGTCCCTGCAAGCATTTGCTATTCTTAGATATGTAGCAGTGTGGACTGTCCCCTTGACAAAGTGATAAGGTACCACCAAAGAAGTGTGCCACTTTAGGCAGAAAAATCACACATGCACAGGATTTAAAACACTGCTAGTTTGATATGTTGAAGGAGACAGACAAGTCCTAGTACTGGAGACAAAGGATAATGCCAAAAAAGGATATAAAGTACAACCAAGAAGAAAGAGACAGTAAAGCATTAAAACAAACAAGCAACAAGAGCACTGTGTTCCCAGAGGAAGCCATCAAATGAATTGGCAAAACTTCAAGACAGCATGAATAAAGACTACAGTGTTTTAAATCCTGTGCATGAGTGATTTTCTGCCTAGGGCAATATTTTGATATGAAAAGAGGTGGGAAATGGCCCCCCTGGCAAATTAAGTCCAAAGCAGGAGCAGCACATATAAATTGCATTAAGACTCCAGCAGGTGGGAAATCCTCAGACCCCAAGGTGATTAGTGACTGCTTCAAAGACTATTACAGAACCTTATACACTTCAGAAAGGTCCCCTACACTCAATAATTGAGACACTTTGATGAAGCAGTGTCCATCCCTCTATCCAAATAGAAATCAGGGAGTCCATCAATGTCCTGCAGGCATGAGAGGAGGTAGAAACAGTTCTGAAGAATCTTTAGGATGGGAATGTCCCTGGGTCAAATGGCCTGACCGTGGACTTTTATGAAGTCTTTTTATCTCACTTAAAAGAATCTGTATGGGATACATTAATGAAGAGCATTAAGACAGGTGTGTTGCCCTCCTCCATCTGGTCAGCCACAGTTGCCATAATGCAAAAACCTGGTAAAAATCTGGGGCTGGATTTTCAAAGGGCTGAAAACAGCCCTCAGTGTAAGTTCCATATTGCAGTCCACTGGTGTAGAAAAAAATCCCTGCACTAGTGGACCTTTCGATTTTCAGCCTGGAATCCACATGAGTGGCAGGTACAGTTGCAGAGGATGTTATGCCTAGTCAAACCAGGCATAGCATTTTGGCACAGCTGCACCAAAAACATGACCACAAGCTGCTGTAAATCATGGAGCCTATCACAAACAGCTCCACAACTGAAAATACGGCACAAGCAGAAGTATCTTGTGGACCACCAAGGTTTTTCTGCTTGCATGCCAAAAATATCAGGCTTTGAAAATCTGGCCCCAGAAACTGTGCCCCTCTTACCAATCTATCTCACTTGAAAAAAGGGGTATCCCAGTACAGCCAGCACCTCAAAAAAGTTATTTAAAAATGTATTAATAACTATTTCAGGGGAGAGGATAATAACCAGCATAGGCTTACACCTAAACATCAAAAAAATACTGAAAGTCCACCTCACTCACCCTTCAAAAATCAACAAAGCAATTCAAGTTTTATGCTTTCAACATTTTTAATTTATTGCATCCAGTGTTTTTTTTTCTGTTTCGGGTAATTTTACCCTTCATCAGGAACTGGTTTCTACTGTGAAAACATAAAACACATTTTTTCAAAACTTAATTTCTTCATTATGGTACAAAAAATATATCTTCAATTATTATTTATGCACAAGAAAGAATCATATGTTAAGCCCCCAAATTCAAAACATGCCATCACCTTATTTAAAGCTTTTCCTCTTTAGCTTTATCTGTGTTATCTATCTATCTATCTATCTATCTATCTATCTATCTATCTATCTATCTATCTATCTATCTATCTATTTCATTTCTAACAGCTGACAACTAGATTATGGCTAAAATTATGGTGAGGAGATTGCAGGCGGCTCATCCTGAGGTGATCCACTCAGATCAGGGGGGATTTGTAAAGAGATGCCAGGGGGATGAAAACATCAGGAGAACATTTAACATCCAGTGGCATTAGACAGTAAGAGGTAGAAAAAAAAGTAACAAAACTGGTATAATAGCACTAGACATTGAAAAAGCATTCGACCATGTGGGGGGCGGTGTGGGTTCACGTTCCACACTTTGGAAAGATTTGGGCTGGGACTTCAATTGCAGAACTGGGTAAAACATTTGTACAGTAGTTCCCAGGCCCAAAGCATGAATGGGCAACTATCCCCAACCTTGAACTCGCACAAGGAAGGAGGCTGGTGTGCCCCTTGTCCCCTTTGCTATATATGCTCACCCTGGAGACACTGGCAGCGGGCACACTTGAGGGCCGTCAAATCAAATGGGGGAAAGGTGAATTAATGCTCTTGGGTAAAGGTCAAATGGTTGGAGGGTGCAGATCATTTCCAGTTAAAAGAGGTCAGTTCCCTCAACTATCTAGGAATTCAGATTGCAAATAAGGTTATTTGAGGCAAACTGTTCCCATTCCATGAAGGCATCAAGACTAGCTTAGAGGTCTTGGCCACTTACCGTTATCCACCTTAGGGAAGATTAAAAGATTTAAAATGTGCCCCTTACCCAGATGTTTATATCTCTTTCAAGCACTCCCCATAAAATCACCATCCAAATACTTTACACAGCTCACAGAGTGCATGAATGCCTTTATCTGGGGGAATAAACTGGCATAAGTTTGAGCCACAGTCCTTCAGGCAGCATGTAGGAGGGGGGCTGTGTATGACTAACTTAAATAAGAATTACATAGTATCATAACTGGCTCACCAAGAAGCTCCAACAGGTGCCCCCCCCAAACATGGCAACAAAAAGTGGAATCTGAAATGGTATCCCCACTATTAGAAGGGGTTCATGTGCCCTAGTTAAAAACCTGTGCCACTGAGCACATCAATAATCTCTTCACTAGAACAGTGTTATAACCCTGGATAGGCACCTATGGAAGTATAGCCCACAAAGGAGGGGTATTCCTAATGGCCCTGTTAATGCAGATATTTAAGAGAACAGCAAGATATGATGTGCCTGGTACAAGAAATGGCTCTTGCAGGTTACAATGTCATGCCATGGGGGAATTCTTAAACCTTACTTGCAATTTAAAATTAATATGGACTAGATCCTTGTAGTTTTTATGTTTTCTTGCACGCATGTGCAAGAAACATAGTGCCTTCATCAGAGATTTCTGAGGTGTGTCACCTCCTCCTCCAATTCAGTCAGTGGGCAGCAGGCGCGTACTAAGCCAATGCATTTTTGGGGCTGTCTATGACACGCTCCAAAATGCAGTAACTACTGATTGAAAGGGGAGCTACGCGAGTGAGCACCGATAAGATATCGGCTGCTCACCTTGGCTCCCATGCACTGAACAGATGTCGCGCCCCGTACTATATAGCCGACAGGGTGCCCAATCCCCGTCCGGCTGAGCTGCATCCCCCAGTTGCTGAACTGCGTCCCCACCCCCAATTGTGGGTGCCACGCTGGGGGCCCACCCCAGGTGGCAAGCACTGTAATCATTGGCGTACGGGGTGCCCAAGCCCCGTCGGCTGAACACCCCCAAGTCCTTGTGCCACGCTGGGGAGCCCACTCCAGCGTGGCAAGACGTCCACGACGTCTTTTTTTAAACCTGTAAAATAAAAACTGTCCTTGGCGCATCTCCCAACCCGCCTCCCACAACCCGTACCCACCCTCGCCCCAGCCTCCCACCCCCCTCACCCCTATACTTACCTCGGACTCCGGTAGCGACAATCTTGGTGGACCGGGATACGTCTGCACTCTTCAAAGCCGACCTGAACTGAGAAGTGCCGGTAAGCTGTATAATGGGTTACATAGGGGTTTCAACTTTATTGCATATCTACGGGCATTTTGGAATGTTTGCACCAAATTTTCAACATGGGGTTTTTGGGACCCCTTCTCATGAATTATGTCACTGTCATGGCGTTATTCGGGTCCGAAGGGTTATTTCGCGCAGTGATTGTGAAATCACCCTTCAGGCCTGAATACCGCCATGACAGTGACATCATTCATGAGAAGAAGTCCCAAAACCATATTGGTGGTATAAAAATCAAAAATGACTGTTTTCGGTCCGTTGCACGGTTCCTACAGCAGCTTGTAAATTCGCGAAATTTCATTATTTTCCTCCAGATTTTCAAAATTGCGTTTTACCACACCTTCTTATGAGTAGTACCTTGTCATTTCCACGTCACCCAAAGCATTGTTTCCGCCCATATAGCGCACAATGGCACAGTAATGTATGCGAAATCAATGTACCGGGACAAATTAAGAAAATCACAGTGACACTGGTCATGAGCAAAGGTCTTAAAATGGCTATGTTGAAAATTTGGTGAAAAAATTCCTAAAAATGACTGTTTTACGAGCGTGCATTGCGCAGTTCCTACGCACACTCGTAAGTTCGCAAATTTTCAATATTTTCACTCCAGATTTTCAACATTGCCATTTTACCACACTCCTTATGAGCAGTATAGCTGTCATTTTCACATCTTGCCCAAAATGTGTTTCCACCCATGTAGTGCACAATGGCGCAGTATGTGCAAAATCAATGTATGGGACACATTAAGAAAATCACAGTGACACTATTCATGAGCAGAGGTCTTAAAATGGGTATGTTGAAAATTTGGTGAAAATTCCTAAAAATGACTGTTTTACGAGCGTGCGTTGCGCAGTTCCTATGCATGCTCGTAAGTTTGCAAATTTAATATTTTCACTCCAGATTTTCAACATTGCCATTTTATTACACTTCCTTATGAACATTACAGCTGCCATTTTTCATATGTCGCCCAAAATGTGTTTTCGCACATGTAGCGCACAATGGTGCTGTTGGTGTGCGAAAGCAATGTTTAGGACAGATTAAGAAAATCACAGTTACACTGTTCATGAGTAGAGGTCTTAAAATGGCTATGTTGAAAATTTGGTGACAAAAGTCCATAAAATGACTGTGTTACGAGTGAGCATTGCGCAGTTTCCACGCACCCTCGTAAGTTCATGACTTTGTAATATTTTCAGTCCAGATTTTCACCAGTGGCATTTTTCACACTTCCTTATGAACAGTACAGCTGTCATTTTTCACAACATGGCTGAAGTGTGTTTTCACACTTTCAGCTGAGATGCATGGTCGCTGTGGGAAATCATTGTTTGGCACAGATAAAGAAAATCACAGTGACACTGTTCATGATCGGAGGCACCAAAATGCCTGAGTTGACAATCTGCTGTAAAATATCCCCAACCTAATTATATTACGGGTGTGCGTTGCACAGTTTCGATGTACTGTCATGACTTCACCATTTTTTTAAATATTTTTACTGCAGATTTGCAATATTGCCATTTTTTACACCTCCCCATGAACAGTACAGCTGTCATTTTTTACATCCTGTTCGGAATGTTTTTGCACCTGTGGTGCTAAATGCCGTAGTCGCTGTGCATAAGCAGCTTTCGGCTAACAAACTGATCTTCCCCCTGTTCGTGAGGTGGGGTCACAAAAAAAACATGTTGAAAATTTGGAGTGAAAATACCCACGAATGCCTGAGGTATTAGGGTTTCCAATCATAACGCCCAACCCTGTAGAGAATGACAGTATCAGGGGTGTGACTTGGGAATCTTGCCTGTAATGCTCATACCATTCCACACCCTGCAGCCAGTGAGAGGCATCGAGGTATGCCTTGGACTCTTCAGCCCCAAAGTTCACCCCATTCTCCTATATCGCACCCATCTCACCGCATTTCCTAATGAAATGGGGTGCGCATAAGGGCCAAAGACCCCAAGGAACACCGTGACACTTGTCAGTGTCTGCAGGGTGTGGTGTGGTGAAATGGTGAGGCCATTATGCCTGACGACCCAAATGCACACCCCAATGCCTGTCACTCTCTGCAGGGTGGTGGTGGGGTTGGCTTCAGTTCAATACTTCACTGCCATTCCTATTACGCAGCTCTGTAACTTCTACATTACCACTGCCAATGCCAGCAAGCAAACATTCGGCATTGACAAATGCTTGTTTGTGTATTTCAAAGTCAGAACAATGCTGAGAAGCTTGATGGGGAATCTGCATAATTCCCAACCACATCTCCTATTGAGAAAGTCATATGGAGACCTCAGCACCTGGACAGGCCCCTATTGACTGACTTATTACAGACTACTGCTGGGCAGCTGCCCAGATCCATTACAACCACTAAAAATAAAATGGGCATCAGATTTGGAGCAAGACATTCCAGAGGCAGCTTGGCATGTGATAATTGTCCATGCTCAGGAGTGCGCAAAAGGCAACAAGCTCAGACAGATACAGTACAATATTTTATACAGAGTATACCACACACCCAGTGACTTCATAAAATGAAATCTGAACACAGCCTCATTTGTCCTAAATGCCAAATGGGCAAAGGCACATTTATTCATATGGCTTTGACATGTACAAAGGTCAAGGGATTCTGGTGGTTGGTGAATCAGGTTATGAAACAAGTTGTTGGGAAGCCCCCTCCATTTTCTGCTCTGGAACTGCTGCTGCTGGGGGCTGAATTTTCACTGGCATTCTCAGGAGAATGCCCATTCTGGGGCTTTGCATTCATAAATACAAGGAAAACTATTGTTCAACATTGGCTGGGGTATGCCCAATTTTTGGTGGCCCATCGGGCAAAAAAATATGTTAAAATGACTTAAAATATAAAGTGCCCACTATAGGGAAAATGACCTGGAGGGTGTGTTTGATAATATTTGGGGTCCCATGATATAGGCAATCAAATCTGGGGTGTTACCTACATAAACTTTAAGTTACAACAAATGGAAGTATACATACTTTAACTTCAGGGGCTCCCAACTTATTTTATTGTCTATGGATGCTTCACCATAGCACACCCACTGGCATATGTAATTCCATTAAGTATTTGTGTTGCAACTGCCCACACTAAAAATCCATGATGGATGTTTGTAGATTACATCTGTACATAGACAACACGTAAGTGTGGAAAACCTCATCTCCACAGGGAGAACAAAGAATGTTGGAATGGAATAAACATTTTGCAGTCTGCCCTGAAACTTAGCATAAGTATATTGTCAAACAACTTGTATTACTAATCAATTTAAAGTATTGTACCATGTATAAACTTGGATGACTGTTTAATAAAAATATTTTACAAAAAAAAAGCAAACAACATACAACTGTAGAATACTGTTCTCATGAAACATTCAGTACCATTGAGGGGATCTCATGCCGTTATTACTACCACTCACTTTTGGGGCTCATACCATAGGGTAACTGGTTAGATGAGCAAACCCGAATCAAGGTCAGAATAGCGCTTTGCAATACAGCGATAGGGACAGAATTCCGCACATCAGGTTAGCACTATCCCTGTGGCTGTATTGCAGTTGTGGGGGTGGGGAGCAGGAGAAAGGGATAAAGCCCTGCTGGGAGGGGTTCTACTGAGGAGCTGCCATAGGATAGAGGGCAGCACCACAAGCAGTGGAGGGTGAAAGAACACTGGTGGACCAGGGTTTGAGTCCCTGTCCTGAGAGGTTATGTGTCCTTTATTTTTGTTATAGCAGAACTGTGTGTTATCATTTGTTTTGCTTCTCCCCCACTCCTGACCTATGGGGGTACTATTTCTGCCTCCCATGCTGTTTCCCTTCACCTCCACAACACTCCACCAAGGTTTCACCCCTTCCCTGAGTTACCTCCCCCCCCAGAGGTGGTTATGAATAGTTGGGGGGTTCTGGGTGAAGCCTCTCATAAACAGGGGTGTGGGGTGCAGAGCCCCTTGCAAAAACAGAAATCTGTGTTTTTTTGTGTGCTAGCGGTTTGTGTCTTCAGGGATTTCTACCATTGCCACAAGGTTTCACCCCTTCCCCAAGTTGTCTCCCCACTGGAGGTGATTATAAATAGTTTTGGGGTTCAGGTGGTGAAGTTGCCTGTAACAGGGGATGCCGGGGCAGAGCCCCACAAAAATAGAAATTGTGTGTTATTTGTGTGGTAGCGGTCCATGACTTCAGAGACCCCTACCATTGCCACTGTTCTTGCAGTCAGTGTTTTAGACAGTCGCTGTTGTGGATAGCAGCATTTTTTCCTCACTCTTGTGGACTGCGCTGTTTTGGCATGCAAGATCCTGACTTAGCGCCATGCCACGGTTCTTCAGGTGGCAAGTAGAGGGTGAGGTATTCACCTCATGAGTTCCCTGAGCACTTACGCATTTTCCAATATATCTATTTATCTATATCTCTCACTATATATACACACTGGGTAGCATTCATAAAGGACTTGTGCTTGGTGCATCTCAAATGCCTCAAAGCAAATGAGATGCGCCAAGCGCCAACTGTGGTATTCACAGAATGTGCACCAGGGAATGCCCCTGGTGCATCCCCACTGTGAGTACCACAGTTGCACCTAGCACTGGATGTGCCAGCCAACCCCCTTGGTTGGGCTGGAAATACAATGGGGCAGTGCATCGCATGATGCATTGCACCCAAAGTTGCTGTTCAGTGCCAACAACATGCAAATGGGGCCATTAGACATGCACAGCACAATAGGGACATTTGCATGTCATTATGGCCCCATTTGCAGGTGCCATGCGCGGATGCACCCAGCTGAATGCACTGGTTGCCCTGCTAGGGCTGAGGTCCATGATCAGAGCCCCATCCAGTCCAGAAGCACCCCGTCCTCCCCAGAGGACCGCATCCCGTGCAGACCTGGATGTATCCCTGGCAGTCCAGTGTGCCCCCCTCTCCGCCCTCATCTCCATAATAATGCCGCTCCCTGTGGCGATAAAGTGAAATGAACAGAACTCCCCGTCCTCACCTCAAGATGAACACTCCAGTGCTGGCAGTCCAAAAGATCCCCCCTGTAGCTCAGCAGACCAAACATCCCCCACCCACTCAGGCACCCCCTACCCACCCTGCTCTCCCATCCCTGCGTATTCCCACCATCAACAGGCAGGGGGGTCCTTTGAACAGCCAGCACCGGTGTGTTCAGCTCAGGTTGGGAGGGGTTCTGTTCATTTCACTTTGTCACCACAGGGAGCGGCATTGTGACAGAGGTGCAGGTGGGGGGGGGGTTCTGTGTTTGCCACTGGATCACTGCAGGGAGTGGAATTATTCCGGAGATGCAGGCAGGGATGGGGGCACACTGGACTGCCAGGGTGGGCAGGCTGCCATGCTGCTGTCTGCAGTATGGCAGCCTGCCTGCTGTGGGTGGCAGGCAACATACGTCTACTTGTTGTAGACTCACCAGCCTAATTGTTCTCTCTCTTAACCCCCTGTCTTATCAACACTAGGCCCATCCACCCCTTATTCTTCCTTTCCCAACCTCGGATAGGAGCTCACTACCCTGGGTTGTGACATCCTACCATGCCCGTGCTTATAGCATTCAATCCTGGGGCTCACATACTCCTTTTCTCCATCCACCTTCTCTACATCCAGCTTTACCAACTCCTTTCTGTGCACCGTGCCCTCCTAGCCTTTCTCCCCTACTTCCTCCCTCTCCCCCCACCTTCACCTCTACCTGGTGTATATTTTTATTTTTATTTTTTCTTCCGTTACTTCCTCCTGCAACCTTAGATAACCTGCTTTATCTTCCTATAGACACTTCTATGTATGTAAATACCGTGTAATCTGTACAATATCTGTATAATTCTATGTACATATGAACTTCTTTTCTTCCTCTCTGTAAAGAGTATTATCTGTATTGCCTTGTAAATACCTGTGTTGACCTGTATATACAATTGTTCATGCTCCACCCAGGTCCATCTTGCAAATGAGCTTCTGCTCAATGATGAACGCCTGGTTAAATAAAGACTTGATTGATAGACTTATCTCTGTGAGGTTCATCTCTGGACTTGCCCCGGTGATGCACCTCCTGGTCGGGCTGTGAATGGGACTACACACCATATGCATGGGCACACCCCCTTCACAGCCCCTCCAGATGCACCACATATCATTATGGGCAGTATGCAGCACATCTGTGATGTGTTGGCACATCAGGGATGTGCTGGCGCATTGGCCCCCTGCCAGAATCATGCCAGTGCTCAATTTGGGGATGCGCCTGCGCATCTCAGATGTGCTGGGTGCATCCCCTTTGTGAATCCTGACAAGTGCATGTAAATTAATTAGCTAATAAAACTATATTAGTTCTTTTAACACCTTGATAGCATATTAATACCTAACACACTACAAACCACCCCAGTAACTCATGTAGCAAGCCTTTAGTAATACATGCACCAAGCTCCAAAATAACACACACAACAAGCCCCTTAATACTACATGTTACAGCCAGCTTAACTTTCATAACAACCACCCTAAAATCCTACAAAACTCTACCTACAGAAAACTATCCTACCCTACACTAACAACCCACCCAACATCTTTTCTCCACTCTCAATCACCTAGCAAGCAGATCTGTCATGTTGACCCTCCATGCTGCTGCCATTGCTTCTCTCATCACTCAGTGCTTCCGATCTCCATATACAGTACTCCAGCTCAGTGAGTCCAGCTTGGAAGGCCACTTTCAGGCAGACTGCACACTGTTGCTGATTGAACACCATGCTGCTCCCCGGCAGATATCACAACAGCCCCAGTAAGAACACATGACAGGCCACTCCTCACTGCATCACATGCTACCTTCATCCTGAAAAATAAAAGGAAGACTGTCAGAGCCATGTCACCTTTTATAGGAGGCCCCTGCACAATGGAAACACTACTAGGACAAACAAAGACAGTCCCATAAGAAACCACCATACTATGGAAACACACTAAACTACAGAAAAACACTAACACAAACCACTACACTACAAAAATAGTTACACTATGGTAAAACATAAGACACAGTAAAAGGCGTCCAATCTAATGCATTATACAAAACAAGAAATGTCAAAAGTCTGGCATACTCATGAAATAATACCATCTCGGGGTTGAACAAGCTAATAAAAACCATTTGCCCTTCAGGCTCATTGCATTATGGCTTGTTCAACCTATACAGTATATATTCCTTGCAAAAAAAAATGTGTTACTGCTATGCACCACTTAAGATTCAACTTATTGCTACAAAAGTAGGAAGTGTGGCATTTGGGTTTCCAACCCTAACCTCCCACCTGCACCCCCCCCCCCGAGAAACAAATTGAAAAAACAGTAGAGTTTTGGGTTATGAGAGTCTTGGTGAATCAGTGGTGCGGTCTTCCTTGAGGTTGTTGTCAACCCTGATGCTTACCCCTTCCCCAGACTGTAGCATCCTGTCTGAAGCACAAGGTACAATTCTAAGCCACTGCCTCACAGTGATACACTCCTCAAAGGTAGAGAAGTATGTCTTGCCACATAATTTATTGTAGCTTTCCTCACACAGGGCTCTTTTAGCCCTGCATAAAGAAAAGATATCATGTCCAACCTTACTTGCTCAGAGGAGGAGGTGAACATAAAAACTGACAACCCTGAGAAAGACCCAACCACTGATTCACCAAGAGTCCAGACACCCAAACCCCTAATGCTTGTTCCTTTTGCTGCTTTGGGCATGGGGTGGGGAGTTAGGTATGGAAATCACAGTGCCACATATCCCTACTTTTGTAGCATTAATTTAAACCATAACTGATGCATTAACACAATTTTTTTGCACAGAATTTTTTTCTGAGATAGTAGAAAAGTATCCTCATTCACTCAGGTCTCAATGGAACCTGTATGAACAGATGCAGACATGCAGGACCCTTTGGGCCCTGCACCATCAAAATATTCCATCTGCCTACAGAAGTGCTGGGCCCTGCTGTTCCCGCATGTCTGTGCAGCAATGGATGTCAAGAATACATGGGGCTGTCTGGTGGAGTGTGGAACTGCAGTGACCTCTGGGCACTGTGCTTCCATATGGCTGCAGATACAGATGCAGAGGGAAAATAGTCTATCTCTCAGTGAAAGCACAGGGCCCTCTGACAACCAAGGATGCAGAGGTGCAGGGCCCTAGGCCAAGAGAAGAGTTCTACTGACTATATGGTACTTTGGACCCTACATGCAACCCTGCACATACCCTTCATGGACTGAGGGTTGGGGCTGCATGACAGTGCCACCCCCTAAGCCTCAGCTCATCCAACTGGGTCACTGATCTTGCCCCCAAACTCAGCTCACCAGCACCAGATCACAAAGCACTAATCACTGAGGTACATGCTGATACTATACATAATGTTTCTTAATAATTATTAATTAAAAAAAAAATTGACCCCAAATTTTAAAGATAGTTGTTTTATGACTCCCCGTTATAAACACAGTATGTGCCATTTGTAGAATACTGGCAGAAATGTCATTGTGTACCACACATGCAAAAACACACCTCATCCAGTATTTGAAAAATGACACGTCTCAAGTTTATGAAGTGGAGTGAAAACATGGCTATGTTGAAAGTTTGGAGTAAAAAAAATACGAAAATTAGCAAAGTTCTGGGTGAACATTGAAATATTGCAATGTTCACTCATAACATGGTCATTTTACCATATTATTACACCAAATGTTCAACATAGTCTTCTTATGACCCCACCTCATGAATCCAGTAGGTGAAAATGTTCTAATCCTACCAAAAATGTGATTTCACTCAGAGACCACAAAATCATCTTTCAGACAGGATTTGAAAAATGTCACCTCCATGTTCATGATGTTGCCACCTATGAACATGGTGGGTGACCAGCAGAGGAGGAGATTGGACAAGTGGTACCAGGGGTGGGCACCCCAGTCCACTTTTGTTAAAACATAAGCAAGTTTTGGGGAAGGATAAGGGAGGGCATGCTGAGCTGGGAGAGGGAAGGTAGATAGATAGATAGATAGATAGATAGATAGATAGATAGATAGATAGATAGACAGACAGACAGACAGACAGGCAGACAGAGATCAAGCAATTGGTGGCTCACTACTGGCACTGTGGCTGACAACACACCTCCATCTGCAGCTGCAGATGTCAAGAAACTCCCACTCTTCTCATACAGAAATCATTGGTGAAAAGCTCCTCCCACAGAGCTGGGCACCCTGGATTTTGAGGTGCCCAGAAAAGGTATTTCTGGCTGTATTAATAAAAAAACAAAACAACAACAACAAAAAAAAACCTCACCAGAATCTAGCTAAACTGATCCTGTTTAGTTAGGTTCAAGTGTTTTTTTTTTTTTTTTTAAATAAATCATTTTTATGTAAGTTTTATGTTATTTAGTTTGGGAAAAACTAGATGGCATCCATCATGATCCAAAATATCTTTTGGGTTGTGAGAGGAAAGCTGTGAGCAAACTACCCCTCCCCGCTCTCACATCCCAAATTCATCTGGTCTCACCCACTACTCCTCCTAAATGAATATGCCCTGCAGCATGACCTCTCAAATGCAGACTGGCTACCAGTCCTTTCTGTGTCAGATGTAGACATTGCTCTATCCCAGTTCTGTGGTATCTTCCAGAGTATCTGGGACCTACATAGTCCCCTCAGGAAAGTCAGGGTAAAATGCTTCCACCACCCCTGGATTGCACCCGACCTTATCACCCTTTGTCATTCCAGGGACAAGGCATGGAGACTACACAAAGCCTCCCAGGCTTCACATGATCTACAATCTTACAGACATCTTAGAAATAAATGTATTCGACTATCCAAAACTTCTTACTTTAAAGTGCAGTTCACACAGAACCAAAACCCCCACACATCTTTCTGGAAAATGCTTAACTCCCTTCTGGACCAACCTACTAAACAGGCATGTCCGGTCCTTAATATTGATGGGTTCACTGTCTCTGATCCTGCTTCCATGGCTGAGCTCTTCAACAAATTCTTCATCTCCTGTGCTCTCCCAAACTCCCCCCTCCCTTCCCCAATTTGGCAGATCTTCTCTCCCCATCCTCTGGCTTCCTCTTTCCACCCTTCACACAGCTGAAAGTGTACAAAGCAGTTTCCTCCCTCAGCATGACCAAATCCAACCCCGATGGCATTCACCCCAAACTACTCTGAATCTCTGCCTCCACTATAGTGCCCCCCCTCACATACTAAATCTCTTTTTGTACACAGCCACTGTCACAAAAGCCTGGAAACTGGCCAAAATCATCCCTCTGTACAAAGGTGGTGATCAATCCCTCCCGGGAAATTACAGGCCTATTTCAGTCCTCTCCGTCCATGCCAAAGTCCAGGAATCACTCATATTGTTCAAACTATCAGTCTTTCTCTCTTCCAACAGCTCCCTCTCCCCCTTACAGTCAGGTTTTAGAAAACACCACTCCACCATCACCACCCTTCTATGCATAACCAACTCCATCCTCTCTGCCATAGACAACAGCCTAACCGCCGCTGCCATATTCATTGACCTGGCCAAAGCCTTCGACTCTGTCTCCCATCCATTGCTTCTCCATAAACTTAGTTCTTTCAGCATCGCCCAACCTGCTATCACCTGGTTCCACTTGTATCTCCACAACCGACAACAATCTGTTCAAATAGGAGATACTATCTCCACTCCTCTCCCTATCATATCAGGTGTCCCCCAAGGCTCTATACTTGGTCCCATCCTCTTCTCTTTCTCTTCATTAATGATCTTCCCTCCACCTGCCTCTCCTCCAATGTGAACCTATACACTGATGACTTTATCATCTTTGCCTCTGGCCCTTCCTATGACTGTATCCTCCCAAAACTCCAAGATGACTTCAACTGAGTCCAGTCATGGTTTCTTGACAACCTGCTTACACTGAATGCAAAAAAATACTGTCACCATGGTCTTTGGATCCAGGCAAAAGCTTGAAACACTCCCTGCCCCCCCTCAGTGATCACCACCCTGGATGGCTCTCCTCTGGAGCTAGTCTCAACTTTCAAGTACCTGGGTGTTTGGGTGGACAACCACCTTAACTTCTCCACCCATGTTGAGGTCATCTGCTCCAAACTCTGGCTTAAACTCACTATCCTCTACTGCCATAAAGACAGCCTTCCTATCCCCACCTGTTGCAAGTTCATACATAAAACAATCTTACCTGTCATAGAATATGCTGAAATTGTCTATGGAACGGCCCCAGCATCCTCTCTCTCTAGATATCCTTCTCAACCCCTTCTGCTGCTTCGCCACTGCCTCACCCCACTCACTCACCACTGTCTACTCTACACTGCATTTGCCCTTGCTCCACTCTCCCACAGGAGAACCATTCACAGCACCTCCTTCATAGCTAAATTTTTATTTGATTCCCTTCCCCCCCACCTCACTTCCCTCCTCACACCAGCTACCTCTCTAAACTGCCTGCTTCACCCCAGGGACCCTTGCACTTTTCACCTGCCCCAACCACACACTCTCACCAGCCAAGCTGCCTTTTCTCACCATCTCCCCCTTCTCTGGAATGATCTCCCCTCTGAACTCTGCCTGGCCCCTTCTCATTCTGCCTTCTCTCAACTCCTCAGGCTCCTACCCTCCCACATTGCCCTAAATGCACCGATGGTCTCAGTTCACTCCCGGGACCACTTACAGTCACTACTCACGTACCCTAGCCCCTGACTGTAACCTTGCCCTATCTTGTCCATTTACCCTGCACACTCACAAATTTGTATATTATGGTTAATGTGTTACATTCCTTTTTGTAAAACTGTCTGTACAAACTGTTTGTATTCTGTATTTTTTTCACCATGTGGTACTCTTTTCTCCTGACTGTACACTCTGTACCTGGGTTTCACCTGGAAATGAGCCTCGGCTCAGTGTGCCTTTCCCGGTCATCAAAATTTTAAATAAATAAAGAGCTCTCATGACCTCACATTTTGTGTACCACATCAGAGGGTTATGCAAAAACCCTACAGAGCATTCTCAGAAGAAAAAAAAATTAACTCTGGAATTGTTTACTATGTTTTCACAAAATCTTTGAAATGTACTACTTTGGTACAGATCCCTTTTACCCTGAAAGTATCAGAAACAATTCCATTCTGTCTAGGCAGTAAGTGAAAGAAAAATAAAAACATGCTGTAAGTATAGGAAACAATTTAGACATTAATGTATCATGACATATTTGGATCTCAGAAACTACACAGGCTGCCATCATTAACATTTCTGCATACTGAGACTCTTAGGCAATACATGCCAAATATGGGGCAATTGTGTTCAATGCTGCTAAAATTATTAAGGTGCAAAGTTAAGGGTTTGACATAGAAACTCTATGTAGGTGTTGCAGTGGCTGTATGTTACATTTGGGTTGCTGTTTGTTTCTGTTTCTACCTCACCAGCCTCACCTCCTAGGACTGCAAAAATTGGTGAGCACAGTATAAGCCTAGGGGCTATGTTTTGCAAGTTTGGTGAAAATAGGTTTTGTGCTTCATTAATTATTCATTGCTGAAATTATGTATAAATCCTCAAATTTAATCATTGTTTTCCATCACATACTGAAAAAATGCACCATTTTAAATTACTAATTTTACAGGTTTGTTAGACATGTTCTTGGAATCTGGCCTTTGCATGGTTTGAAAACAAAATATGTTTTTGTGTTTAAGTTATAAGGTTTTAAAGTTTTAAAACGTTGCACATGCACGGCACACTTGAAGCTAATAACTAAAACATGCAAAGTTTTTCTTTTTTTCTGAGCTAAAAGTGTGCATGAACAAAAACTTCAAAAGCTAAAAATTAAAAAAATATACTTAAGTCCAAAGGCAGACAGTAGTATGAGTTGTCAGAAGATAGTCTAATGAGATGTCTGAGGTAACTTTAAAAAAATAGTTACATTACACATAATTTAATCAGAAAAAAGATTTCTGATTACCTGGAAATACAACTA
Organism: Neoceratodus forsteri; assembly: GCA_016271365.2. Taxonomy (NCBI): domain Eukaryota; kingdom Metazoa; phylum Chordata; order Ceratodontiformes; family Ceratodontidae; genus Neoceratodus; species Neoceratodus forsteri. The sequence goes on along the minus strand of CM028136.1, from coordinate 355,514,404 downwards.
AGAAACACTTTAAAATATACCTCCTGTGTGAAGCAAATTACCACTAACCTCCAGCTTTGTGCAGGACCAAAAGTGCCCTCTGCATCCTGCTTTGTGGAAGGCCAAGGGGCCCTGTGCAATGCAAGTTCGGTCTCACTTTTTGCTTAGTACAGGACCTGAAGGACACTGTACAATTCAAGCAAGACCTCACCAACTGCAAGTTATGATTCAAAAAGAAAGGACATTTATTTAAAAAACAAAGCAAGTTAGGATTTTCCTGCTGCTTTGTGAAGGACGAAGGGCTGTGCTCATCCTGCTTCATACAGAGTTATAGAGCCCTGTGTGAAGCAATTTAGGAACTCAACCCCTGCTTTGTGCATGGCATGAAGGGTACTGCCCAGAGAAATTTATGACTAGAGCTGTGCAAACCTCTCAAAGTTCTACCTTGCAAACTTAAAGGGTAGAACCTAAACACGTTCTACTGAATTCCATCTGGTTCTACCAGGTAGAACTGAGAGTGCCAAACAGTATCAGATACAAATGTTCTGCCAGGTATAACCACATTTTACCTGGTCCAAGTCATGCAGAGCAACATAAACCCTTACCCCACCATAACCCACCCCCTTCCCATGTCCCTTCCATTACTTGACTGACATTTTTGGAGGCACAACACAACTGTGTGCCCCCATCCCTGCCCCTCCTCCTCCACTGCATTCCTTGTGTGTGAGTGAGGGGGCTCAACTTTCAAACTTGTGCCTGTGGCCCTCCCATCACTGCCTTCTCTTCTGGTTCCAGAGTGGCTGCTTGACTATAGAAAAAGTCTTCTGGCACAGTCTTCAGGGAGCACAGTTGTGTATGCCACAACCTTCATCCCCTTACCCTAACTGTCTAAAAATTAGGCTAGCCAAATGCTTCCACATTATGTGATGAGAGGTGAGCACTGCAGTACCTAGAGTGAAACCACTGCCTCATGTGCATCAGGTCATAATGTTGTACACTTAATAATGTACAGCATTATGGTGAAACCCTGACCTGTGCACACTCCAAGTTGGACCCTCCCCAGAGAGTTGGAATCCTTAGTGAGGGGGGTCCGGTGGGCACAGCCCCCTATAACGAGGGGGTATGGGGGGGCAGAGCCCCCCACAGAACAATAAATAACAAGTAATTGCACAACACGATTCTGCCCCACAGCATTCTGCCATGCAACATTATGACTGCATGCCTGCTTCATTCCATGCTGATCCTGAGTGTGAATTATGACAGTGCAGTTTGGGGTGGGATTTACATTTGGGTGTCCAATTGCAAGAAGGTGCCCTGATGCAAATTTTTCCCCAAACTGCCTTGTTTGCACTCAGCAAGCATGGCATACTGAAACCATTGTTGCATGCTGGATACCGTGTTCTCCCCCACCACCACCTAATGGTCCATACCAGGCTAGCCTTGTGGAATAGACAATTATGGAAGGGAGAACTAATTATAGGGCACACACAGCAGTGCCCTCAGAAGACAGGTTAAACAGATTCATTTTTTTTTTCAAAATTAATAAACTTTATTGCATTTTAGGTTTACTATTACATTTACATTCTGTAAACAATTCAAACTTGTGCAGACAACTTAGTAAACAACAGTAGTACTTAGCAAGTCTTTATGGTCCCATATGTTCTTGTGATACTCAAGGGTGTATATTACTACAGATAAGACACCTGCATGTTATTTCACCCAACATCAATACCCACAATTAAATATCAGGAGCAATATTGAGAATATGTAACAAAACTAACTGAGTACAAAAGAAGACTGTATATAGAAGATAGTATGTAACACCCACCCACCCACCCCTCCCATTTCACCACTAGGTTAAAAAAGGGAAAAGAAGCCACAACATACATTGCATAAAACTGGGAGTAGTACCCGTTGAAAGAAAAAGGGGGATAGAAAATTAATCATTAACACCAGCAGAGCTTTGTCAGATCCAAGTAAGATCCAGAATAACACTAAATGGATAATAAGGTGTGTAAGGGGGCCCATATCTTCTGGTATTTATTGCTATGCTTAGAGATACTCACAAGGAGATATTCTGCTTGTAGAGCAAAAATAATTTCTTTATGCCACTCTGTATATGTAGGAGTTTGTTGATCCGACCAATGGCATAGTATAATTTTCTTAGCTCAAAGGGATATCAAGGTCATATGCTTCCTCTGATTTCCTATTAGAGTTTCACTGAGTCCACCAAGATACAAATTCCTTGTTGAAAGGCATTCTGTAAACTCAGGAGGGGGTTGAGTTTTGATTGGATATCTTCCCAAAAGGGGGCTACCTTATCACATTCTCAAAGAATATGTAGTAGTGTACCTCTCTGGGACCCACACCTAGTACACATGTCTGATTGAAGACTCCCCATTTTATTGAGTTTTATAAGGGTGTAATATAAGTCATGCAATATATAAAATTGAAGTAATCTATAGTGGTCCCACTTAACATCTTTATACAACATTTTCAAAATTTTTGACCATTGACGGGGGGCCATGGAAGTTGGGGGAAGAGTCCTATTCCATACATAACAAGGGGAGCCTTCTAGCTCTCTGAGTTGCACCTGAAGCTCCTTATAGTAGAAAACAATGTAATGGGAAGTATGCCTCATGGAAAGTGAGCTAAGGATGGGGCCAATCATAAACTGGTCCCAGAAGCCGCTACCAAGGTGCTGTATTAATGCATGAGAAATTTGGAGATATTTAAAACAGAAAGAAATTGGCAGATTATATTTTGTCCTTATATCTGAAAAGGCGAGCAATTTATGATTTTCTATTAGATCTATTACTGTTTCTCCAAGCCCACCTGACCAGAAAGATGATATAATAACTTTAACCCCAATTTTAAAACTGGGGTTCCTCAAGATAGGTTGAGAAGAGTCCTTCTCTAGCGAGTACCCAAAAGTTTTATTCGTCTGCATGTGAATCCAAAGAGAGGCCATAATGGGTGAGGATTTATACTGCTTAGGGACTTTATTAAGGGATAGATAAGGAAGGCTCTTAATATCTACTCCCATTAGATTACAAAGTGATTTTTCTATTTGTAGCCACAATGGGGGGGGGGTCTTCCACGGGCTTCAGAAATTGTGAAACTACTGAGCAATTAATCATGAGACAGTAAAGGTAGATGTTGGGAACTTGTAACCCTCCCTGTTCTTTAGGCCTCTGTAGTTTAGTAATTGCCCATCAAGAAAGCTTATTTTTCCAGATAAATTTGAAAATAATACTATGCAACAGATTAAACCAGGATTTGGGGAGGAATTGATTAAGCATTTGAAGGGGGTATAACAAACAGGGCCAGACATTCATTTTAACTGTATTGATATGTCCCCAAAGGGAAATAGAGAGTAGCATCCACCGATTTAAATCTGTCCTAAGATGTGTAATTAACTGATCCAAATTGTATTGTTTCATTTTGGAACTAGATTGAGATAGATATATGCCAAAATATTTTATTTTATCCCTCACCCAGGAGAGCCCAACATGTTGAAAATACGCTCTTAAAGTTTGATTATTTAAGGGCATTACCTCTGTTTTGGCTAGGTTCAATTTATAATTGGATAGACACCCACATTCTTGAATAATGCTTAGGGTAGCAGGTATAGATTTAGATAGGTGGGTATTGTGGAGCATGATATCATCGGCATACACTGATAATTTGTATTGGGAATGATTGATCGGGATTCCAGATATCATTGTGGAGGTGTTAATTTTCCTAATAAGTGGTTCTAAAAATAAGTTAAACAAATAAGGAGAGAAGGGACACCCTTGTTGCGTGCCTTGTTGTAGGGGAAAAAGTGGGGAAAGGACTCCATTACATAATACGCGAGCTGAGGGATGTAAATAAAGAATTTTTATCCACGGTATAAATTGTGTAGGAATACGATATCTTGGGAGTAAATTAAACAAATAGTCCAATGATACCCAATCGAAAGCCTTTTCTGCGTCCAGTGACACTAAAACCGCTGGAATTTAGGAGTTCCTGGATGTAGAAATGAGGTGGAAGAGTTTATGCAGATGGTCCGCTGATAAGTATCCAGCCACGAAACCGACTTGTTCAGGGCTTAGTAAGATACGCCAAACCTTAGCAATTATTAGCAAGAATTTTTGCTAGAATTTTCAGGTCCACATTTATAAGCGATGTTGGATGGTAATTTGGCAACATTGTGGGGTCCTTGCCCGGTTTAGGAAGCACTACAATAGTAGCCGCAGTAAACACAGATTAATTTTTGATAGTTCAGAAACTCCAGGAGGTGGGAAGGGATTGGGGAGGCAGCAAGAATGGGAGGACCACCCCTGTCAAATTACCACCACTGTGCTGTTCATTAAGCCACTGATGTGCTGCCAGATTTTAACATGCAGCCACCATAGCTGCCCCCTGCTTTGGCCAACTTTTGCCTTAACCAGCTGTTCTACATTGGCCCCCCTGCCTCAGCCAACCCACATATCCTTGGACCTTGACCCCTCTGTCTCTTCCCCTCAACCATATGTCTCACTCCCACCATTCCCACACTGTGGTTCCTGCAGTCCCCTGCTCCACCACTGCCATTCTTGCAATATTGCAATCAATGATTACATCCTGTAGCTGAGCCCTTCACTGGGAAAAGAGTTACAAGCAGATCTTTGTTGTTTGTTTGCTTTTTATTAGCTCCCTAATGCCATATAATGAGGAAGAAAACAGTTCAGCAGCCCTGGTCTTGGTGGGATCTGTTTAATCACTCTGACGAAGAAGAAGAAGAATCAACATTTACATAGCACTTTTCATACATGGCATATCAACGTTAAACTGGTAGTGAAGTGACTGAATGTGTAGTGGCGGCCATCTCTCACATCAACACCCACACACAGCCTGAACAATTGCATGAACCAGTTCTATGGAAAGGGGAATGTTGGCCAGGACACCAGAAATGTCCCCTACTCTTTGTGAAGCATGCCCTGGGTTCTTTTACTTCCACCTGGACACCCACCAGGACAGCACCAAGATGGGTAGAAGGGACCTTGGTTTAATGTCTCATCCGAAGGACCACACATTCCAGCAGTACAACACCCCCCAATACTGCACTCAGGTGCCAGCATTTTAGGTACAATTCCAATCCTGGTGTGGGATGAGAACCCATCACCTTCTGGTCCAGAGGCGGATGTGCTACCAACTAAACCACGCTGACCCACACACAAACAGTTCTGGAACTTTGTGGACATTTGTTTACAGAGCTAGCAAGCTTTCATGGAAAATGCAATGTAACTCAAAGTCAGTAAAAGTTAATATTCAATCAAGCACAGCTGTAACTTTCTCTTTATTTACCTGACCAGATAAGTGAGAAAAAATATGTAAACACGAAAAGCAGTATACAGTGAGTTAGTGACATTGCATTGGTGGACTGAACTAGGGCTGGCCAGTCCCTAGTGATGTTCTCTGCTTTGCTCATATCCCCAGTACCACTCCCTGGTGACTCTAGTTTTCTGTTCTGCTGGGTCTTGGCTCATCCTCTTCATCTCTCACTTTCTCGGGATCGCCTGATGCAACAACAACCCAACTAACATGAACTGACAGTGTATTTTGTCAATGAGATTACGGACTAGACCCTTTTGACTGCAGTACTTCTTCCAGTCCTCAGACTCCAACCAACAAATCCTAATTACCACCAAAAGCACTTAACTAGCACAGCTAGTAATGAGGTCTGCCAGCCAGTAGTGCATGTAACTGGGTTTGGATGAGCTGCAGTAGGCAGGAGCATTTTTGCAGCCACCCTCACACTATTTTTTATTTATTTATTTTTGTATTTATTACTAGGATTACAAATACCTTTGAACCAATGGTTCTTTTACAAAGGTTCTGCATCAGTAATGGGTGTAAGCAAAACAGTGGTAAGATATAATACAAGGTCAGGAGGTTAACATAGAAGCAAGCAGTGGTAAGATACAATACATGTTAGGAGGTTAACTTAGTAGCAAAAGACAGTACATGTGTGTAGACTAGCACAGTAGCAAACAGTCAGTGGCAAATAACAATGCACAATTAACAATATGGGTGTATATATAGCAAGACACAGATACAAATGAAAACCATCCTAGGGGTGACATAAGTGGAGCAAGGGGTGGAGGATGTGGGGGGAGAGGTGGGGAAAAGGGGGTAGGCAGTCAAGGGATTTGACATTGTTGTAAGTGCAAGACCATAAAGATAAGTGCTAGGTAGTCTAGGGTGGAGCAACAAGAGATAGGGTGATAGGGAGGGGGAGACAGGAGGAGAGGAGCTGGAGAGGGGGTGGAATGGTACAGTAAGTGGGAGGTGAGAGGGGTAAAATGATAGGTGGGGGTGGGAGAGTGATGGGGAGTAGTAGGGAATGGAGGGGACAGAGAAAAGTGGGGAGGATAGCAAGGGAGGAGATAAGAGGAGGGAGAGGTCAACTAGATACAATCTAGTTCTTTCAGTTCTACCTGGTAGAACTAGATAGAATTCACTATCAACAGACAAACCAATTGAAGGCCCTCACTAAGCACTGAAGTGGTGCCAGACTTAAAATGCTGTATCCCACACACTTGCAGACACTGTGGGTGGCCAAAAAGCAGAAACAAAATTGGGGGAGTGGATTTGGGGTGTGCTGCTCAATATCCAATCAAATGAAACTTTTGTTGGGGGGGGTCAGAACAAAAAGTTTCTGATTACCTGGAACTACAGTCGAGAAACACTTTAAAATATACCCCCTGCATGAATCAAATTACCATTAACCTCCTGCTTTGTGCAGGGCCAAAAGATCCTCTGCATCCTGCTTTGTGGAAGGCAAAGGGGCCCCTGTGCAATGCAAGTTTGGACTCACTTCTTGCTTAGCACAGGGCCTAAAGGGCACTGCACAATTCAAGCTAGACCTCACCAACTGCAAGTTATGATTCTACTTCTCAAAAAGAAAGGACATTTATTTAAAAAACTAAGCAAGTTAGGATTTGCCTACTGCTTTGCGCAGGACCTGATGGCTGTGCTCATCCTGTTTCATATAGGGCTGTAGAGCCCTGTGTGAAGCAATTTAGGAACTCAGCCCCTGCTTTGTGCATGGCATGAAGGGTCCTGCCCAGAGAAAGTTATGATTAGAGCTGTGCAAACCTCTCAAAGTTCTACCTTGCAAACTTTAAGGGTAGAACCTAAAAATGTTCTACTGAATTCTATCTGGTTCTACCAGGTAGAACTGAGAGAACTAGGCTGTACCTAGTTCATGTCAAACAGTATCAGATACAAATGTTCTACCAAGTATAACCACATTTTACCTGGTCCAAGTCACGCAGGACAATATAAACCCTTACCCCACCCTAACCCGCTACCTTCTCATGTCCCTTCCATTACCAGACTGAAATTTTTGGAGGCACAACACAATTGTGTGCCCCCATGCCCTGACCCTCCTCTGCCACTGCATCCTTGTGTGCTGAGTGAGGGGACTCAACTTTTGACTATGTGCCTGTAGCCGTCCCACCACTGACTTCTCTTCTGGTTCCCAGAGTGGCTGCTTAACTATAGAAAAGTCATCTGGCCCAGTCTTCTGGGAGCACAGTTGTGCATGCCACATCCTTCATTCCCTCACCCTAATTATCTGAAAATTAGTCTAGGCAGATGCTTCCATATTATGTGGTGAGACATGAGCACTGCAGCATCTAGAGTGAGACCACTGCTTTATGCCATGCTGAGCCTGAGTGTGACTGACGACAGTGCAGTTTGGGGTGGGATTTACATTGGGGTGACCAATTGCAAAAAGGTGCTCTGATGCAGGTTCTGCCCTAAATTGCCTTGTCTACACTCAGCAAGCATGGCATACTGAAACCATGGTTGCATGCTGGATACCCTGTTCTCCCACACCATCACCTAATGGTCCATACTGGGCTAGCCTCATGGAATAGACAATTATGGAAGGGAGAACTAATGATGGGGCACACACAGCAGTGCCCCCAGAAGATAGGTTAAACAGATTCATTTTTGATAGTTCAGCAACTCCAGAAGGTGGGAAGGGAATGGGGAGGCAGCATGAAAGGGAGGACCACCCCTATCAAATTACTAGCATTGTGCTGTTCATTAAGCCACTGATGTGCTGCCAGATTTTAATACCCACCTACCATAGCTGCCCCCTGCTTTGGCTACCCCATTCCTCAATAATCCGCTCCACATTGGCCCCCCTGCCTCAGCCAACCTACATATCCTTGGAGCTTGTCCCCTCTGGCTCTGCCCCTCACCTATGTGTCCCAATCCCACCATTCCCACATTGTGGTCCCCGCAGTCCCCTGCTCCACCACTGTCATTCTTGCAGTATTGCAATCAATGATTACAGCCTCTAGCTGAGCACTTCACTGGGAAAACAGTTACAAGCAGATCATTGTTGTTTGTTTGTGATTAGCTCCCTAATGCCATATAATGGGGAAGAAAATAGTCCAGCAGCCCTGGTCTTGGTGGGATCTATTTAATCACTCTGACCAACACACAAACAATTCTGGACCTTTAGGATCATTTGTTTACAGAGTTAGCAAGCTTACATGGAAAATGCGATGTCCTGAAGTGAGTAACAGCTAATATTCAATCAAGCCTAGGAGCAATTTTTCCTTTATTTACCTGACCAGATTAGTGAGGAAAAAAACATAAACATGAAAATCAGTGTACATTAAGTGGTGGCATTGCATTGGTGGACTGTACCAGGGCTGACCAGTCCCCAGTGATTCTCTCTGCTTCACTCACATCCCCAGTACCATTCCCTGATGACTCTTGTCTGCTGTTCTGCTGATTCTTGGCTCATTCTCTTCATCTCTCACCTTTTCGGGATCCCCTGATGAGACAACAGCCTTTCTAACCTGAACTCACAGTGTCTGCTAGCAATTAGATTGCAGGACTAGACCCTTTTGACTGCAGTACTTCTTCCAGTCCTCAGGCTCCAAACAACAAATCCTAATTACCACCAAAAGCACTAAACTAACACACCTAGTAATGGGGCTTGCCAGCCAGTAGAGCATGTAACTGGAATTGGATGAGCTGCAGTAGGCAGGAGTATTTTGCAGTCACCCCCACACTAGCAACAGACCAACCAATTGAAGGCCTTCATTAAGCATTAAAGTGGTGCCAGGCTGCAAATGCTGTATCTCACACACTTGCAGACACTGTGGGTGGCAAAAAAAACAGAAACAAATTGGAGGAGTGAACTTGGGGTGTGCTGCCCATTATTCAATCAAATTAAACTTTTGTGGGGGGGTGTTATTAACCTGCCTTTTCTTAACCCAATGCTATGCCCCTCCTGCCAGCAAACAGCAGCACAACTTGCATCATGATGCAAGTCAGTTCCAGCCTCCAGCACATCACTACATTAATCAAACCAAAGTTCACACAAGAGATTAGAAAGTTTGTAGGTGTTCTCACCCATGTGAACAGCTTGCAGCCCCAGCTATGACTCTACTTTCTCAAAAAGTAAGGACATTCATTGCAAAAAAACTATGCTAATGTATGCATTTGGTTAGCCTTGTGACCAAAGACCAAACTACATTTCTTGGGAGATGCCTCATGGGTCTGCTGCTTCAAACTATATAGAAAGTTAGAATATGTCAGCAGAAAAGGACTGCTTGGCTACCCAGTCTACCCAGATATTCCCTGCCTAATTCTTTTCCACAGACTCTTACTGAGCTCCAGCAACCTTCCCTCCTTCCTGCCTATTTACTAATACTCACTTGAAGTCCCCCACTGCTTTTGCCTCCACCTCTTTCACTGGTAGTAGTACTTTCTCTGATTACTCTTGAGCTCACCTCCCAACATCTTTATCACATGCCTCCAGTCCTGGTGCTTTTTCTCATTTGAATGAGACTCCCCTCCTGCATCCTATTCATGCTTGTGAGGCACTTGTAGGTCTCTATCATGCTTCCTCTTTTTCTCCTCCCTTGCAGGGTGTACGTGTTGAGTTCCCTCAGTCTTGGCTTATAGGGCTTTTGGTGCATTCCCTTCACCATTTTAGTTGACCTCCTCTAGACTGATTCCACCTTGTGTATGTCCTATCTGAGGTAGGGCTTCCATAACTGGACACCATACTCTAGACAGGGTCTCACCAGCAAGTGATACAGTGGTAACACCACCTCCCAGCTCCTGCTGGAGATACTCCTCCATATGCACCCCAGAATCCTACTTGCCCTACCCACAGCTTTGTCACAATACCCTGCCACTTTGATGTCATCACATAGGGTAACCCAAAGATCCCTTTCATGCTTAGAGACAGTCAGTACCTCTTTTTATCCTATAATCAGCTCCTGGGTTCCTATGCTCTAGGTGCATGATTTTGCACGTTTTGGCATTAAATCCCAACTGCCATGATCGTGACCACTCCTCAAGGTTATGAAGTTCCCTGCACATTCTCTCCACCCCCTCCTGATTGTCCACCCTATTAAAAATGTTGGCATCACCTGCAGAAAGACGTACCTTCCCTTTCCTTCCAGTTCTTCTGCAATGTCACTTATGAAGACATTGAAGAGGATCAGTCCCAGTACTTAGCCCTGCAGCGCTGTGCTGGTCACTCTTCCATCATTAGAGTGAGTATTGTTAACCACCATCCTCTGCTGCCTATCCATGACCTAGTTTCTAACCCAATTTAGCACTATGGATCCTTCCCTATGCTGCTCAGTTTCTTAACCAGTCTCCTGTGTGGCACGGGGTTGAAGACCTTGCTAAAGTCCAAATAGCCCATGTCCACAGCATTCCCCCTGATCTATTTCACTGCTCACCCAGTCAAAGAAATCAACCAGATTCAGCCGGCATGACTCCCCCTCTTGTGAATTCATGCTACCTGTGATCATGCAGCCCTTTGGATTCAAGATACTTTACCAGCCTTTCCTTTAGCAGGGTTTCTATTAATATCCCTACCACTAAAGTGAGACTGACTGGCCTATAGTTGCAAGCCTCCTCTCTGCTGCCACTCATACAAAGAGGGACCACATCTGCTGTCCTTCAGTCCTCTGGAACTATACCTGTTTCCAGCGAACAGTTTAAAAAGGCTGTTAGTTGGGCAGCTAGCACCTCCCTGAAAATCTTTTAGTACCCTTGGGTTTTTCCCCATTCCTTCAGGACTCTTTCCTCTGAAACTGGACTTGTGTCCACCTTCACCCCTCCATTGTTCCTGCTGCTGTCTGGTGGTCTGTTCCCCCTCCCTCCACTGTGAAGACTTGAAAAGAAGTACCTGTTCGAGATGTCCACTTTTTTCAGTCCTCTTCTGTACAGTCTCCCCTTGCCTCCCTCCTTATCCTCACTTTCCCTCCCCTTGTTTTCATCTTCTCTCTTATGTACCTGAAAAAAATCATATTCCCCTTAGCTACCCCTTTGGTTGTTCTTTCCTCTATCTGAACTTTTGCTCCCCTCTCCATCTTTGCTGCTTCCTTCTGTTTTACTTAGAACAACACCCTGTCCTCTTCCCACAGTTTTTCCTTATACCTCCTGAATGCCACTCTTTTTTTTCTTCACCACCTTAGCCACTTCTCTAGATAACCATAGCAGTCTTTTATTCTTCTACTTTTACTCATTTTCTTCATGCAGAGGCTGGTTGCTTTAATTATGCCCTCTCTTATTTACCCCACTGTGCCTCTACAGGTCCCTGGCAATTCACCTATTAGGCAGTTTCTGAGGCAGCCTTCCATTGCTTTAAAATCTGCCCTCCTAAAGTCCAGGACCCTCACTGTCATTTGGTTCACCTCTGTTCCAATCTTAATGTTAAACCACACTGCACAGTGACTGCTGATACCTAGTGGACTTCCCACCATGACATCTGCAATGCTGTCCATGTTTGTATGCTCCAGCTCTATCACTGCCCCATCCCATACATGAGAAAGGACCCTTGGCCCTGCTCCTTGTCAAAGCTGCAGTTGGAAGGTTCCATTCCATGTCAGGCATACTGAAGTCACCAACTAGCACCACCTCTCTTGTACTTGCCATCCTGATGATGACTTCCACTACTATCTTATCCAACTCTTCTCCCTGTGCTGGAGGTCTGTATACCTGTCTATATGGATATCAGCCACAGAACCTTTCTCCAGGATGACCCACAGCACCTCCAGCTCTTCCTTTTCTTCCAGGTGCCCCTGTACCTCCATTGTCTTGTTTCCCTCTCTCGCATATAGTACAACCCCTCCTTCCCTCCTCCTCCATGCCCTGTATCTCCTGAACAGAGTAGCCAAGTATGGCTATGTCCCAATCATTGATGTCATTGCAGTAAGACTCTGTTATGCCACCAAATTCAGGCTATCCTCCACCATGATGGCTTACAGGTCTAAAATTGTATTTCTTGGACTCATTGCATTGGTGCACATGGCTCTCCAGCCTTATCCCCTCCCTGCCTGCCTTCAACTTTCCTGCCTATTCTGTTCCCTTTAGCTCCCCTGACCCACATCTTCCCTTTTTACCTTCTCCATTACATGTCTCCTTGACTTCTTTATTCTTGTTTTATTGATTTATACCACACTTGTCCATTGCCTCATCCCCACCTTTGTCTTATTGTGCCCCTGCCCTTGGGGAATTTACTCCCTTTGGGTCCTACATCCCTGCTGCTACATCATCAGGGGGCAATTGTTGTTGCTCTTGGTTTTACAGTCTCCCCCTCCCAGCTAGTTTAAATGCTTATCCTAGTAGCAATTAAACCTTCCCATAAGTACTGTGGTCCCCCTTCCTGGCTGGAAGGATCCAGGTAATGTCCCCAAAGAGGTCTATTTCCTCCCAGCTTGGCCCCTAGTCCCCAGTGTAGCCAAAGCCATCCTCCTGTACCATGTCTTCAACCAACTGTTAAATGCCTGGTATGAAAGGCCCCTTCCTCTCCCTAGCCATACACAGGCAACACCTTAGCAAAAGCCACCATGCATGTCACCAGCATTAGGCCCCTTCCCAGCTACCTGACTTTTCCCTGCTCAAGCCCTACAGTGTCCCTTTCCACTTGGCATGGGGCCCATTCCTCCCTTCTTGGGGCCTTCTGTTCAGAGGACTCCCACTTCCTCCCTTCCCACAGCTATAGTTGTCTCTTCCCAACTGCCCTGTCCTGCCAGTATGGCAAAGCAATTCTGCAGTAGTACAGGCTGAGGAGCATGTACCCTTCCTGCCATTCTCATCAATATCCAACTGCTCTGCTTCTGTCTGAGTATCCTCTGTGGGAGCAGTGAAAGGTCTGGTGGAACTGGGTGGGGCAGAATGAGAAGGTCCTCTACATCCTTACCAGTTCAGCCACCTCTGTCCTCAACCCAGAGAGAGATGAATACAAATGGGACAGCTGCTCAGTTTCCTGAATGTGTCCTTAAAGACTGTGGCCTCACACCCATTACACTGTACAACTCCCATGATTCGTTCTTCCCTTACTATTTACCTATTTAAACTTATCTGTACCCTACTGCCTCCTTTCTACTCCCTTTGTAACCATACCTCTTTTTTGCTTGCCTGCAACTAATTTGTTATATTATAGGGGCACGGTAGCACCCCTATAGCTAGGTTTAAGCAGGCTGTTTAATGTTAAACTCCAATTTTTGCATCTTTAAAGACTGTGGTGCTGTTTGGTGAAATAACACAAAATTTGGAATGTGTGGTCAGGCTGCCAGAGTTTCAAGACATGAAAAGTTTTGTGATAGCATCTTGTTGGTTTTTCCAGATATGGAGTGCCAAAAAAAATGGAAAATAAAAATGTTTGATTTCCCTATACTTAGCATTGGGTATATTTGGCTCTCATCTACAGCCTTGATAGTGTGGTATTTTGTCATGAACTTATCAGGGTTGAAGGTGTCCATGCCAAGGGTCTTCCTTTGGAAGGTTTCATGAAAAAAAATTTATATAGTTCCAGAGTTGTGACGATTTTAGAGTTAACGTCCTGACAGAAACAGTAAAAAAAAAATCAAGATTATTTTCATGATTTACCTTTTCAAGGGTTAAAAAAAATATATCATGATTGCTTATTTCCATGATTTACCTCTCATGCTGAAAATGATACTGATTGTATTAGCCACCATTTTATTTGTTATTTTAAACCCACAAATGCTGAAAATGCATAAAAATAATATCTTTTTTAAAAAAACCAACATCTGAACCTATCTTAATGGGACACATTTAACTAAATTCAACTGTTTGTTTTTTCAACAAACTTGCCAGAAACGCATTTCCTTGGCATCCAGAAATGCAGGCTGCCTAGCTTAGCATGAGGAGCCATTGACCTGCATTCTCTGTGTGAGAACAGCAGGACTTTCTTGAGTTCTGCAGCTGAAGCTGGAACTTGTGCTGCAGGCTGCATGGAGAGCAGTGAGCCACCAATCGATTGTATCCCTGTGACACCTCTGTCTGTCTATCTATCTATCTATCTATCTATCTATCTATCTATCTATCTATCTACCTACCTACCCACCTGCCTATTTATTTGTTAACCAGACCAATGTCCCCACTCCCGATACTGCTTCCTCCCCCTTTCAGGTCACCCTCCTGCCCTTCCCAATGTTTGATTATATTTTTTATTTTATAATCAGACTGGGGTGACTGCTCCCCCCAACGGTAACACTTGTCTTCAACCCCTCCCCCCCAGGTCACACACCCCTTCTCATTTTCTAGGTGGCAGCACCAGGGTACCCACTCTTGGTGCCGCTGAACAATCACCTGACACTAGGGTGACCAATCCCCAGTGTTGAATGTGAGTATCCCTTGCAAAGAACAAAACTGTCCCTCATTGGGTTTTTTTGTACAAAAAAAGGAAACCATCCCTCAAATATTTTTTTTAAACCTGCAAAAAAGAAAATGGTCCCTCACTGATCTAATCCCCCACTCTGACCTCCCACTCAGCACCCACCCCCAACTCCAACCCTCACAGACTCACTCACTTGAACATGTCTCATGGTGCAAATCCGCTCTCTGATCAAAGACATGTCTTGCTGCTGGAACTGTCAACTGCAATATGAGAAACTAAGGTAAGTGTAGTTTAATGTATTTCAATGGGGTTTTGAAGTCTGATGTATAGCTTTGCTAGTTTTGCATACTTTGACCTCAAATTATCAAGACAGCCTTTTTGTGATCCCACCTCATGGCCAGTCATGGTGGAACTATGCAAATCAGGCCCAAAAGGTGATTTCACAGTTGCTTGTTGAAATCACCTCTCAGACAGCATTTCAAAAGTTTCAGTATGCTTGTTCATGAGGTGGGGTCATAAGAAGGGGATGATAAAAATGTGGGGTCAGAATATATTAAAATAGCAAAGTTATGCACATACATTGAATTTTTTCCATGTTTGTTTGTAACTTAGGTAATTTTAAATATTTGTACCCCAAATTTCCAACATAGCCATTTTTTCACACCACCTCATGAACATGACAAGCAGTCATTTTTCATATCCTCGCCAAATGTGTTTTTACTCCTGTGGCATGGATTTACATTTCAGTGGCATGAAATGATGTTTCAGATGGGATTTGAACATTTTCACCCACTGGGATCATGAGGTGAGGTAAAGGAAGGCTATGCTGAAAATTCGGTGTACAAATATGATCAAATTCCCAGGTTATGAGTGAACATTGGAGTATTTTAAAGTTCACTCATAACTTCATTAATTTTCCACATTTTGACTATAAACATTCAACATAGCCATTTTCCCACATTTCCTCATAAACATGACATGTGCCTTTTTTTTTTAATCCTGGACAAAGCATGTTTTCACACTTCTGGCGCAAAATGACACTTCGGCTGATATACTATGAAAGGTTTACATCATGTTTCTAAAGTGAATTATAAAATGAGTATCCTGAAAATTTGGGGTCAAAATAATATATATATATATATATATATATACACACACATATATATATATATATATATATACATACACACACACACACACTCACACATATATATATTATTATATTATTGACCTATTGTTTACCCAAATGTTGCCTGAACTTCAACCGATTTCTGTTTGTTTCCCATCTATGACTTGTATAGGACTCACATTGTAGCTGATGTTGTACTTTTATCACCATTGATTGTCCTGTCTTCACACTTGTAGTTTGCTGTTTTGCCTTGATGTACTTTTGTCATCTGTTTATGTTAAAGCTTGTGTCTTTTGGCCTGGGTTGTGCCTGTAAATGGTCCTCTGGATCAGTGTACTTACCCAGTTAAGAAGAAAGAAAGAAAGAAAGAAAGAAAGAAAGAAAGAAAGAAAATACATGATAGTGGTGCAGTAGCACCACTATAGTTAGGGCTGAGCAAAGCTTTCCATGTTAAACCTGAAATTTAGCACTTTAATATATTTGCAACTGTTCAATGGATTATCACAACATTTTGTGTCTGTGGTCTCATTGGGTGGATATCTTGACATGCCAAGTTTTATTCTGGTCAGTTTTGCAGATTCCAAAATGCAGCTAGTGGAAAAACATTAAAAAACACTGTTTTAAGCATTTTATTTTTCTCATCGCACTGTGCCCAGATGGTTTGCTTTTTCAGGCTAGAAATGGTTTGGCCTACAGATGTGCCCTTTGCTTGTTTGGTGAAAAAAATATTACTCCATTCCGCAGTTAATAAAATAAAAAATGTCAATTACTGTCAGTGGGCTGTTCAGTCTCTAGGATACTGTAGCTGCTTGGAATGAAAAAAATATTTGGCCCAAATGAAAAAGGATCCTTTTTTGTTTGGGGCCAATCCTTTCTCATGAGGAAAAAACCCTTTTTCATTTGCCACCATCTTGTTTTCCCTTAAAAAAAAATTTGCAAACCCACAAAAATGACATTCTGCCAAGACACCAACACATGTACTGTGTCTTGCTCATCAGGACTCAATTAGGTGGATTCTGCAGTTATCTTGTGGAAAAATGATCCTGGAATTTTTTTTTTTTACATTTAAATCATTTTTCATGCCTTGCTAATGCTTTTTTGTGAGTCTTTTTTCATTCAAACAAAAAAGGGTCTCTTAATGAAGAAAAATGATTTTGGACTTAGTATTTTTTGCCAGTTCTTTTTTCATAAGAAGGGATCCTTTTTCATTTTGGTAATTTTCTTCAAACAAAAAAGGATCCCTTGCCATGAAAAAAAGATTTTAGACTTTGCTTTTCGGCAAATTATTTTTTTGTGACAAGGAATCTTTTTTCATTTGATATTTTTGTTCAAACAAAAAAAGATCCTTTGACACGTGAAAGGATTTTGGACTTAGCTTTTCTGCTGATCCTTTTTTCGTGGCAAGGGATCCTTATTTGATATTTTCATTCAAACAGAAAAGGATCCCTTGACACAAAAAAAGAATTTCTGACTCAGTTTTTCTGCCAATTCTTTTTTTGTGACAAGGGATCCTTTTTCGTTTGAAACTTTCATTCAAACAAAAAAGGATATATTCACATGAAAATGGATTTCAGACTTAGTTTTTCACCAATGTTTTTTTTCCATTTGAAGGAATCCTTTTTTATTCCCTTTTTTTATTTGATAGAGAAAAGGATTGCTACAAACAAAAAAGGCTTTTCTAAGTCCTCTTCATAATTGTGTGACTTTTCCCTGGTGTCTAGTGGTGCCCCCACCCTCTGATTGCCATCCCCATATTATTATTTTAAATATTATTTGTTTTTATTTATTTATTAATGTTTATAGTTTTAATATATTTTTTAATTGTTTATGACATTATATATATATATATATATGTGTGTATATATATATATATATATATATATACACACACACACACACACACACACACACACACATATACATTATATATTTATTTGATACATTTTTCCCTGGTGTCCAGTGGCATCACTCACCCTATGATCCCAGTCCCCATAATGTTTTTAACTTTTGCATGGTGTCTAGTGAGGAACCCCACCCTCTGAACACTGTTCCCATAATATTTTTTTCCCTTGGTCTCCAGTGGTGCCCCTCACCCTCTGATTGTCATCTTAGTATGTTTCTATGTTTTTCCTGGTGTCTAGTGGAACCTCCCACCCTCCATTCACTGCCCTCATATGTCAGTACCTGTGATAAAGAAAAACCTTCCCTGGATGGCTCTTTCACTTTAAAACAGAAAATGTCTCCTCTCCCATCTGACGTCCCACTTCCCATTGAGCACCCATCACCCTGCACCCCCCCACACCTCACACATACACTCATTCACCTGAACAGTTCCCATGATAAAGATCCACTCTCTGATTGAAGACATGTCTTGCTGCTGGAACTGTCGACTGCTATATGGCATAGTCAGTTAAGTGAGCTTCAATGTATTTCATGGGGTTTTCAACTTTGTGGCATAACTTTGCCATTTTTGCAACTTTTTTCCACCAAATTTTCAACATAGCCTTCTTGACACCCTACCTCATGAACAATTCAGTGGAATTGCACTAATCCAGCCTGGAAAGTGATTTCATAGTTTCTTGGTGAAATCACCTTTTAGTCAGGATTACAAAATTTGCACTGCCATTGTTAATGAGGTGGGGTCATAAGGATGTTAGGTTGAAAATTTGTGTTCAAAATATATTAAAATACTAAAGTTGTGTGCATCTGTTGAAAGTTTGGTATGCTCACTCATAACTTTGCCAATTTTAAATATTTTGACCCCAAATTTCCAACATAGCCATTTCTTTACACCACCTCATGAACATGAGAGCTGTCATTTTTCAAATCCTGCCAAACTGTCTTTTTGCACCTATGGCTTGGAATGACATTGCAGTGACATGGAATCATGTTTGCCAGGGATTTGGAACATTTCAGTACTGCATACATGAGGTGGGATAATAAGAAGGCTGTGATGACAATTTAGTTGCTGTTCTCCAACAAATGGAAGTGTAGGGCTTCCACGTCAATATATATACAATATATATTACAGCAACTTTCCTTACTTTTTGATATAGCTTAATTGTATCTTTATTTCCCTGTGGGAGTGCAGCGTCATCTGGGCCTTGCACTCCAATCCCTCCATAAATGTATATATATGCATTTATGGAGGGATTGGAGTGCTGGGCCCAGAGGACACTATGTTCCCACAGGGAAATAAAGATACAATTATGCTATATGAAAAAGTAAGGAAAGTCATCGTAAAAAAACTTCATTAGTGCCATTAGTGCACTAGTTAGGGTTAAAGCAAAAAGAGAAAGTATGAAAATGTGGTGTTTCAGTTTCCAACCCAAGCACAACAAACCCACCCTGCAGGCAGAAAATCAGGGATGGGGTGTACCTTGGGGTTGTCAAGCCTAACACTCACCCAATTCTCATATACTATACACATTTCAGCAAATTTACTGATATAATGGGGTGAGAGTTAGGCTTGAAAACCCCAAGGCACTCCCCATGCCTGATTTGATGCCTGCAGGGTTGGGGAGTTGGTTTTAGGTCTCAAAACCCTAACGCCACATTTCCTACTTGCTTTGCTTTAATCCTAAATAGTACACTAACAATGTTTTTTTGCAATGAACAGCTATAAATATATTGTTAACAAACTTTGTGTGTAGTGCCACTGTTGACCCCAGTGGGTATGCTTTATGATGCAGTGCCAGTGAGATAAGATGAGATTGGGGTGAGCACAGTGAATCAGCTGGATGGGGTGAGGGTGAGAGGATTGTGCTGTTATGCAACAGCACCTGAGCCAGGGAATGAAAGGAGCAGGCTTGTCCACAGGGGTCCAGGTACCATATAGTGAAGGCAACTGTCCTTTTGGCATAGAGCCTTGCATCTATCCACCTGTGGGTGGCAGAGGGCCCTGTGCATTGGCTGAGAGATGCAACTTTACCCTGTGCATCTATACTTCCAGTCACATGGAAGAGCAGGGACCATCAGGCCCTGCATTTCCACAGCCCACCAGACAGCCGCATGAATTCTGAACATCCTTTGCTGCACAGAACTGAAGGGCCCATAATGGCCTGCACTTCTGTAGGTGGACTGAGTCTTCCCTTGGCATAGGGCATCTGTATTTGTTCACACAGATCCCAAAGTGACGTGTGTAAATGAGGTTATGATTCCACTATCTCAAGAAAAAAGTAATTTCCTTGCAAAGATCTTCATTAATGCACCAGATAGGGTAACTTGATGTCACAAAAGTAGGGAAATGTGATGTTAGGGTTTCAACCCTATCTCCCCAACCCCAAGCAGTAAAAGGAAAAAGCATTAGGGTTTTGGAACTCTGGAGTGTTGGTGATTCAGTGGTATGATCTTCCTTGGGGTGGTCAACCCTAATGCCCACCCAGTTCCCAGAGCAAACAACATCACACTTGATGTCCTTTCTTCACACAAGGTATATAAGACCCTGCATGAAGAAAGCTACAACAAATTGTGTTGACAACATGTGGCAAGACATACTTCTCTACCTCTGAAGAGTGTATCACTATGAGGCACTGACTTGGAGCTGTACCTTGTGCTTTGGACAGGAGGCTGTGGGCTGGAGAAGGGTGAGCATTAGGGTTGACAACCCCAAGGAAGACCCCACCACTGATTCACCAAGACTTTGGAGACCCAAAACCCTAATGTTGTTTCCTTTTGCTGCTTGGGGGGGGGTGAGTTAGTTAGAGTTGGAAATCCTTACTCCACAGTTCCTTATTTTTGTGGCATTCTTACCCTAACTGGTGTATTAGAAAAGTTTGTTTGCAAATATATATATATATATATATGCACTCATGCACACACATATGCTGTATACTCTGTAGATATGAATACAGTATATACAAAACAAGTGGGGGTAAAATAAATAAGAAAAAAATATATAATTGGTATCTTGACTGATGAAACAGTATCAGCAGCAAGATAGCAAATATATGCTGTTGTCAAAATAAATATCTTGAAGGTTAGTATCGTCATAAAAGGATACTGAACTAATCAGACAGCACACAGTGCTGATGACATTACTATGCCTTGTGTAGCACTATATCCAGAAATAGAAATACAGTAAAAGAGAAACAGTTTAAATCTGTAAGCCACTAGTAGCGTTAAACTAGAAAACTGGTATTATATAACTTAAATATGCAATGGTATGACTCAAAATATGTAGTTTAATATCACTTGTGATTGCCAGCCCACCTGTGCAGTGGTAGAACTGCCACTTGTGGCACTGATGACCTGGGTTTGGGAATAAACACTGGGCAGTCAGATGGCTTTGCAGGTGGAGAAAACTGAGCACCTAATGTACTGCTCATTTTATGGGGAGGGAGGGATCTGCTGCCTGGCAACATACCAACTCCTAACAATGAATAGTGGTGGGTGAGCCTGGGACCAGTGTTGAGGCTGGGATTGGTGGAGGCAGCAGATGTCTGCACATAAGGGGTGGACACGTGACTGGCCATGTGCTGATGTCATTGCACATCTGCCGCCACCAGGGAAGCAACTACAAATCAAAAACCCTTTAGGATGAGTAGCATGACATCTAGGATCCCTGCCAGTGCCATTTCTGATGCCTCTTGAGCTGCCTCAACCTACGGATTAGCATTTGGTTCCTTCTCTCCCATTTGCATCACTGGAAAAGCTCTGGAAGAGCCAGGTGAGTTCCAGTGGTGCCAGCATTCTGGTGAACCTAAGCAGGACCCAGACAGACAGATATGAGGAACATTCCCAGCCGTCCCTCAGAGCAAAAATATAACCAATAAAAAAAAAATCACTGGTGAGTGTCAGGACTTTCGTAACTCACTTGAGACTCTGCCACTCATGCGTTATGACCCTGCCCCTTCCTGCTTAAATAAACTACAAATTTTAATTAAGGCCATTACATATCACATAGAGTCATAGATAGATACTTTAGATAGATAGAAACTGTAGATAGCTAGATAGCTAGATAGATTGATAGATAGACAGACAGACATATAAACAGACAGACAGACAGATAGTTTCTGCCTACTAAAGGTCTGAAGTTAAATGTTTGCAGATAAATAAACATCAGGGAATTATAAATATTGCTCAGTATCTATATTTTGGGGTATAGCTCTACATGTCTTTTAACTAAGATGTCATACTGCTTCTGCATATCTTTATTGTAGACACCTTACATACTAGGGCTTATTTTGAGGAACAGTATCGTCTTAAAGAGTTAGGCCCCTAGGCTGTCAGTTGCTAATGTGAGCTGTGCTGCCTATAACCACTTGTTAAAGTTGTTATGGTTATTTTAGAGTCACATCAAGGCTACATGATCTTTAATGAAGAGTAAGTAATAAATTCATGGAGGAAATTAGGTTAGCATGTGATTAACATTCAGGGTGATGCAGATGAGTGTACCAATGATGGGAACATGTGCTCACATCATGATGAAATGCAGATTACAGGCCCTGGAGCGAGCTTGAGGCTGTCGGCCAGCACAGTTTCATCTCTGTCAGCTCTAATCTGATCCAGAATGAGTCTGCCAGTGATCTGTGAGCAGAATAGGAATGGCAAGGAGAACAAAAGATAGCATCAGTGTATCAAAGTCTTTTAAAAACAGTGTATACCATTTCTCACAAGGACTTTGTAAAAGTCAGAAACAGTGCTTAGCGGTCATCACAACACTGCTGAAGGAGATGAGTAGTGCAAATATAAAGGCAGATATGTCAGTTTAAAATGTTGAGTAAAATTTGCATCCAACGCAGATAATGTGGAGTAACCCTTTCAGCTTTATCTTTTCATATCGTGCAAGGGAAGTTATTTATGAATTATTGATGCATTCTAATTCATACGCGCATGTGGCAATGAGTTAATATATTGCATTGATTTAAAAAAATATAATTTACCTCCTGGCTTAAAAAAGGCTTTCCCTCTGTTCACAGATTCCTTGCTAAAACTCATACTTTTTGTGATTTGTGCAGAACACCGTTATTATATTTACTTCTTTGTCACTTAGATCAAAACTGCATAGTTAAGTCCTTGTTTATCAGGCTCCCTTTGAATACTGAAGCCAACACACTCAGATAATGAAAGTGCATGGTTTAAATATTGTCTTCAGTACTCTGTGTGTGAAGGTGAAATAGAAAGGGCTCACAGACAGACACAAGCCCACATCTAATTATGAACACCCCTAAATCATTCCTTAAAAATGATTAAGAAAACACAGTACAGTAAATCAAATTGCATTAGGTGGATGGATGGATGGATGGATAGACAGACAGACAGACAGACAGACAGACAGACAGACAGACAGACAGACAGACAGACAGACAGATAGATAGATAGATAGATAGACAGATAGATAAACAGATAAGATGGACAGAGACTGATGGACACAGATACATTTTGCTTATGTAGTACAATTTCCCTTTGATCAAGGGGACATCCAGTAAAACACACACACACACACACACATCAAATAAATTACAAATATCAAGCAACAAGAACAATACAGAAACAAATTAATATAAAAGTTCCTAAAAATGCAGCCATTTCCTACATTAATATTCGAAGGCCTGCCTGCACACTTAAGTATTCAGCTTAATTTTGAAGATAGAGAGAGAAAAGTGGTCTTGTAGGTTTTAACTGAAAATACATATTATTGAAGAAATATGGGGTACTCAGTTCCATGACTCAAACAAATATACAAACCATCTTCATGAGTGAGGGCACAGGATCATAGCTCATGATTTATCTTGAGTCAAGCCATTGTGTGTTCAGTTCTAGAACATCATTTTAAAAGGTGTAACTTTTATATTAGTTCTTTGTATGCAATTTAACTGCTTCTGTCTCAGTTCAACTTTTGCCTTCTGCACCAGACTGAGGATGAGGAAAGTGGACCATAGGAAACTTAGGATACACTTTGAGTTGGGGCCCATAAATTCAGTTCAGCTTTGAAAAGCCAACCAATCCATTTCAGCTCTTGATGCAACATTTGGCATGGGGTAAAGCCGAGAACAAATACAGGAGTAAAAAAATTACTGAAGCCAGCAATGAATATTTATTACTGTAACTTTGTTGTGGCAGGTGCCGTTAGCAAGCATCTGCTGTGGATTACTGTTTCTGGTGTTGTGAATGAGGCTGCAAAACCCACATGGCCTAGTGTGAGTTAGAGATACAGTTACAATTCATTGCTAACTTCAAGGGATCTATCCCCCTGTAGTCTATGCTTTACCTGCATACCCCTTACTACATTCTCTCAGGCTCCATTGATTTTCAAATTGTAAAATATTACCCCCAAAGAAAAACATGTTACTGTATGTGCCACACAAAAAAACAATCAATGTGGGGCATTACATTAACCTTCACAATATGTCCATCCATGAATGCATATTTTTTGGTTTATTTTTATTTTTGATATTTAACAATTTTTTTTTCCTTTTCACATGAACTGAATTTATCTTGAGCATAGACACATACACTTATTAGAAGGCAGGCTGGAGAACTGTTCACATGTGTATGTGGCTGGTCATGTCACAGATTCCATCACCATCCCATTCATTGGGGAAGCTGTGTCTTATTTAACTGATACTGGTTCTATGTATTTAGTGGCATACCTGTAACTTATATTGGTTTTGTGTACTTAGTGGCACACCTGATCACACTGAGCTTGTTGATGATGACAACTTCTACATTCCTGTAGTGTCATTAGGAGGAGGAGTTGCAGCACTACTGCTGGGAGTGGCTAGCTGGATGGTGATACCAGTGCCAGTGCAAGGAGCCTGAGGAGGCTTGGCACCAGGAAGTGTAGGGGTAGGGGTGGGAATAGTAATAAATGTTACTTGTAAGATGTGAATAATCAAATGGATAGTAAAGTAAATTCTTGGTAAGTTGAGTATGAAAAATGGCTAAGAATTCATGATTGTCAGGATCTACCCTTGAGCAATGGGGTGAGGCAATATCCATAGTTTTACTGAAACATCCCTCTGAATTGACCAATGATGGAGGGTCAGCCAAGAAAATTCAAAGGCACTTTAGCCATAGCAGGCTTAGTGACTTTCCAGTCCTGCCAGTATTTAATCAGACCACTATTTCTGCAAGTCAGTGATTCTGCTAGATAATCCTGCATCATGTACTCAAGTAACAGGTCCAAGACATCATCCAAAATGTTCAAAAGGCACCACCATTCAGTACTGAAAAGTTCCCAAATGTCCTTGGTTGACTTTTCAGCATTCCTATCAAAGTTTATTTTCATGCCATGCTAATGCTTGGCACTGGCACCAAGTGAAGTCAACAGAAGAGGAGAAGAGTATGACCATGACGTTGTGTATGCACCTTTTTTCCCAGTTTTTTGAAGTTGTCTTTGCTGCTCCATCATAAGTGACTGCAACTAAATTCTGTTTGATATATTCAGTGCATACAGGGGAATTAACACAGCTTTTACAGTATCTGGGATTCTGTGGTGTCGCCTTGCTGCATGGCAGATGTGATCTAATGCTGTAAAACCTATTTGCAAGTTGTGTCAGAAACATCCATGCTACTTCTTTAATGGGTATTTCATCCTGCTGGTGCAACTGTGATAACTCAGATGAACTAGTGGTGTCCCCATCAGCACCAACACCACAGTCACCTCTCATGGCACCATACCCATCACAACTAAAACCACTGCCATAAGTCTTGCTTTATTGTGTTGCTTTGAAATGTAGTGGATAATAATGTGTGTGGCAGTCAAGTTGATTCACAATGGGAATAACCATGCTAAGGGTTATGGATTCAGTACTGGAATCTTTAGTGGTCTGTTCATATGGTCACAGAAGTGGAACAAGCTTTTGCAGAACACACCACTGCATCTGTGACAGATATCACCTACAGGCCACATCATCAAATTCCATAACCTGGAACACAGGTTCATGTTCCACATGTCTCTCTACCACATAAAAGCGAGAGTTCACTTTGTGTAAATATCTTTAATCAAAAATGCTGAGGAACATTGCACTTATGCTGGTAATGGTGGAGGAGCTCAGTGTATTTGGGGGAGCAATGGAAATATCTAGTGATGTCCTGCTGAGTGTCAAAGGTTTCTTTTAACTGTGCATGTACATCAAGTATGCTACTCATCACAAGATTTAGTGCATGTGGAAACAATTTGTATTGGCAAAATCCCCATCATCCATCACCTTCAATGTCTTAA
This sequence comes from Neoceratodus forsteri, assembly GCA_016271365.2. Lineage (NCBI taxonomy): Eukaryota > Metazoa > Chordata > Ceratodontiformes > Ceratodontidae > Neoceratodus > Neoceratodus forsteri. Next base: position 355,488,463 of record CM028136.1, on the reverse strand, counting down.
GGCTACAATCCATCACAAAGATTCCCTCCCTCAGATCATATGGGTATATCCAGATGTTTAGTAGTCCCTGGATGAACCACAAAATGTGTTCCCACTGGGCATCTTCTCCAATATCAACCCATTAGGTAAATCAGTTCCACTTTTGGTAGCCTCTGTGAGGTTGTCTGTTTCAAAATAGCTGCTGAAGGGGCTGGTGGTGGGGGAGATGGGAAAGGAATAGTGGTGGAGCTTGATTTATATGCAACCCATTTGGCAGTGAGGTTTAAGAAACTTTAGTTTGCACTACTCCAGATTTCACTAGTTAAATGCACATAACACCCTCTGCCTCCTTCAGAAGTGCCACCATCTGTATGTATACTGCGTTGAACATACTGTGCAGAAATGCCTGGACAATTTGAAGCATGACAGAATGTTGTATTTGGGATTCGCATCATGCAACAGTCTTTGAAAGCCAGTGCCTTCTATGAAAGGGAATGGCTGAATATCAAGGGCCATTATCTCCACAGTTAGTTGTGTCATTAGTTTGATGTGGGCATGTAATGATTCAGGAAGTGTAGTCTTCTGTGTTGGTGGTTATAGTGGAGTCTTTGAAGTAGCACTGGTACCTGGGGATACATGTTTGCTGTTGTGGCTGCATTACTTGAACAACTGTCTACTTCTGCCACTTCCAGTACCCAGCTGTCTGTTTCACATTGCTGTCCCACCTCACCATAGTAGTGATTTGCAATGGATGTGGCTGTAAGAAAGATGCTATGTTCACATTTTAAATGATCAGCTAGAACACTAGTTCCCAATATTCAAGAAGGCTAAACCTAACTGATCTTCCTACCACACTGATTGCAACATACTTTCAGTACATTTTTGTTGTCATCTGTAAAGTACTTCCATGCTGCAGAAGATTTATTTGTTGTTTTTTTTCACAACTTGAGTCACCTGCTTGTGGGGTGGGGCTTATAGAAGAATTGCATGATGATTATGAGATTATTGCTTTATTTCTGTCACTGTGGTATGATGTAGATCGGGATGGCCAGACAGGGCAACAGTAGGTGGCAAAGTACTATGTGGATCACCGTGAGGGGGAGATGGGTACTGGGATTTTCCTGCCTAAGAAACTTTCTTTCTTGTATTTCATTTTTCCATTATCATTTTGAATCTTGCCATCTCCTCCAGTGGTGATCTTAACTCCACAGTGTCATACTATTTATTACCACTAATTGGGGGGTGGAGTATAACTGATAGCAGGTTTTCAAGCTCCTTTTGTTCTTCATCCTTCTCTTCTGTATTTGCTTCCTCATTCTGTTCCTTCTCTCTTGCTTGTTTCCTTGATCCTCCTCTCATTGTATTTGTACTTCCATCTGCCCGCTGTCTCCATACATGAAGCATGTGCCTTGCCCTGTCCTTCTTCCTCCTAATATGCATTTTCTTCTGCTACTTTCCCTCTTGCATGCCCCTGTTGTGATATCTCCACTTTCACGTCCTCCTCGCTGGCACTCTCCAGAAGGTGCTTTAGTCATGGTTCTACTGGTTTGCTTTTGTTGAGTTGCAGGGTTGGTATGCCATGCCCTGTCTCAGTCCTGCCCCCAGACTACCATGAATGAGAGGGTTTTTTCTGTTGACAAGATAACTGTAGTGTCAGTGTCAAACCCAGACTTACTGTTACCTTCCTTGTGTGATGACTGAGCAGCACTGAGTTGGGTGATACTGCTGCTGATGTGGGTGTGTGCGCATCATACAGCATTTCAAGGTGAACTAGCAATTGTCCATGCTCATGCACAGAAGACTGGTGGCAGCTGTTATAATGTTGTTCACATAAGATGAATGAGGATTGGCTTGCCTTTACAAATCTGGATAGATCTGTCCTATTCAAGGTACAGGAATTGGAAACACTGAAAGAATGAAGAGTGGGGAGATGGCTGTGCTTCCGAATGCTTAGCCTGGTTTCGTTACCAGATGCAGTGAATGACAGGCTGAGAAAGCTGCTTAATATGGGTGTAGAACCAGTGGACCTTTGGGGACTAATGAACTAAGGTTTCATTGACAGTACTATCACATGCCCAGCCATGGTTGTTCTCTCAGATATAACCCCTGCCCAATTATTATGACTCCAAGTCTCTGTCCTGATTCCTTCTTCACCACCACAACTTGCAGAACTGGTACTTGGTATCAATATCAAAGCTACCCCCACTACCAGTCCTTATATTTGTATTGAGTTCCTGTCTGTGATGCTCTTATGTTTCCCCATCCTTGCATCTAATGGCCAGTTGTTATTGCCAAAAGGTTTGTTTTAACGTATGTAACTTTTTGTTTATTGCACCTTAAATGTATTACTGTTCACATTCTATGTACCCCTTCCCCCCAGATCACACTGGGAGCTGAGCAAGTTGTTGTTCAGTGTGCTTTTCTGATGAAACATTTCAATAAATAAATAAACTTGGTGAAATGGGGAAAGTGGAACCTTTCCCTGCCCCCTTTCTTCCCTCCTGCACCTTTTTTCTCCTCTAGCACTTTCCCTCATAGTTTGTACATGACACAGTGGTAGACCCTACACACACACACACACACATATACACACACACACAGACATGCTAATTTCCCACTCTGGCACAACCTCCTACTCCTCACTGTCACTGAGAAAATTGGTATCTCATTGCAGCAGCCTAGTTCATTTAGTTTTCAGACTAAAGATTGATTCCTGTGCCATAGCCCACGCCATCAGCAACCAAAATATTTGTCAAAGAAATCCTTAAAACTCCCCTGCTACCTTTCCTAGTCTACTAAATTAACTCTGTCCTTTACCTCTGCCAGGTCACAAAAATAAAGGAAAATAAAAAAGAATGCATAAGGGATACTCCACAGACTGTCTAAAACATCCAATTTATTTTTATAAATTGTGACCTCTATGACCCATGAGTGAGGTTTATAGAGGTCAAACACTACATATACAAGGAAATGTGATATTTTTAGCCAGCCCATGGCATAAGTTATTTATACAATGACAGGTAGCCCATAGTGCTCACATACTAGTGTTTCATTACCAAATACTTTTAAAAGCATGAGTCTGGTCTTTTCACCCTTTTATAATAGATCAGTCTATTGTTGCCATGAACATTCAAATGAGAACATTTTAATGACCATATTTAAATGAATAAAGTATTCAAAATATTCCAAATAAGTCCAGATAAAGACTTACATCTTTTAAGAATTTTGACATGTGTTCTGGAATCTGATGAAACTCATGGAGTAGAAATATCCATTATGATGCTCCTGATGTAAACTAGTCTAGTAAACTACGATAGTGTATTAATAATCATTTAAACTAGATATAGGGGGTCTGGGGGGCAACAAAAAAGGACATACTGTATAACCCAAAGCCAAATTGGAATTTTCTAGTCCTAAATGCCAGAAGCCTTATTAACAAAATGGATGAATTAAAACTAAAATTTCATAATTCAGATATTCATATATGTGCCCTAACTGAGACATGATGAAGGGCGGAGGACACCTGGGATAAGCAAATCCCTGGTTACACCTTATATAATAAGGATAGGCTGCACACTAGAGGAGGAGGAGTGGCATTATGTGTTTTAAATGGTATAACAGAGAATATAGACTGTACATCCTGGGGAAAGTTTGAGATCTTATGGATAAAAACTACTTTCTCCCCCAAGATCATCCAAGATTAACATAGGCATGGTATATAGACCACCAACTAACCCAAACCAGAATGACAGCTGTATATTGGATTTTATCAAATGTGTTACTCAGGAGGATAAGGTCATCATAATGGGAGACTTTAATCCACCTGGAATTAAATGGGAATCATTTCAAACTAACTCCAAGGTAGAGGCTAGTTTTTTGGAGACCTTCCTGGTGGCTGGATTGAAACAGTTGTTTTTTGAAAATACAAGGGGTAATCATATCTTGGATTCAGTACTGAATAACATGATAGATAATAGCCATAAATGCATAGTGGAGGTTCTCCTGAGTACCAGCGATCACTCTATGGTTGGTTTTAGGTACAATGGGGTTAATGAAATCAATGTCAGAAGTACAATAGTGCTTGATTATAATAGAATAGATTTCAGTGTTATAAGAGAGGAGCTGTACAAATGCAACTGGGTGCATGAGCTAAAGAACTATACAGTACATGACATATTGGACAAGCTTAGTACCAAACTAAATGGGCTAATTCAAAAGTATGTGCCAGTTAGTACTAAATATCACAGTCCCAGTAAGGCTGTTCCTCCATGGTTGACACCCTCAGTTAGAAAAGTAATTAAAAAAAAGAATAGGGCATACACCAGGGCAACACGGAGCAGTGAGGCCAGATATTGGGAATATATATATATATATATATATATATATATATATATATATATTATTTAAGAAAGGCTAAGTTAACCATTTCTAAGGCCAAGAAGAGATTCAAGTACAAACTGGCCACAAAAGCACAGGATAACCAAAAATCCTTCTATGCCTACATCAATAATAAAAGGGGAACAGGTACAACAGTTGGACCTTTAAAAGATAGCAGCGACAATCTTATAATAGGGAACAAGGATATGGCAGATAGGTTCAATACCTATTTCTCCACTGTTTTTAACATAGGCCAAAAAATCTTGGTACCTGAAAATACACGACAAGGGACAATAAGCCCCAAAATAGAGGTTGAAGATGTGAGAAAGAGGTTAAAAAACCTGAACAAAAACAAGGCACAAGGATCAGAAGGTTTGCACCCAAGAATGCTTAAAGAATTGATAGATTGTTTGGCAGGGCCTGTTACACAACTATTCCAACAATCCCTGGAGACAGGTCAGGTCATTGAGGCTTATATGCAAGCTGTAGTAATCCCTATACATAAAAAGGGATCCAAACAGGAGGTGGCTAATTATAGACCTATCAGCCTGACTTCAGTCCTTGGGAAAATACTTGAGGGCATAATCAAAGATTTGATTATGAATACTGTTGATTTTGAGGCAGTTATTGATGAGACACAACATGGTTTTACCAAAGGTCGATCATGCCAAATTAACCTATATGTTGGAGTTTTATGGGAGAGTTATCAAAGCACTTGACAAAGGTAATTCTGTCAATTTTATATTTTTGGACTTTGCCAAGGCTTTTGATAAAGTCCCTCATGATCAGCTGATTGAAACCCTTTTCAAGCTAGGGGTACAGCCGAAACTAGTGCACTGGATTAGGGACTGGCTGGCTGAGAGGAGACAAAGGGTATGTGTGTGTGTTGGGGGAACTCTCAAATTGGACAGGGGTTACTAGCGGGGTTCCTCAGGGATCCATATTGGGGCCATGTTTATGTAACCTCTATATCTTGACCATGAAACCAAGAATGGAAATCTGGCTCTCCAAATTTGCAGACAACACACGTATAGGTTTCCCAGTAAATAGCCAACCCAAAGCCTTGAAAAATCCAGGAAGCACTGAGTGATCTGGAGGCCTGGGCATCGGAGAACAAGGCTTCATTTGATATTGATAAATGTACAGTAATGCACCTGGGTAAGAACAATTTAGAAGTAGATTGCACACAGGCAGGGCAGGTGCTTAGAGTAGTGCATGAAGAACAGGATTTAGGAGTCAGGGTCAGTAATAACCTCAAATTCAACTTGCATTGTAACCAGGTGGTTAAAAAGACTGGTGGTATCCTGAGTTGCATTCACAGGCATATCAAGAGTAGAAGTAAAGAGGTTCTGCTCCCTCTTCATACCTCCTTGGTATGGCCACACACTGAGTACTGTGCACAGTTTTGGGCCCCTGGGAACAAGAGCGATATAAATGCCCTTGAAAGTATACAGGGAAGGACAACAAGAAAAATAAGAGAAGTGCAGGGAATGAAATACGAAGAGAGACTAAAGAATCTTGACCTGTTTTCTCTGGAGTATTGTAGGCTAAGAGGTCACATGTGCCTTATATACTGGGCTCTGTCTGATTATCAACTGTGGGAACTACTGGGCCTTAATCTTAGAGATCAGATTTATAATGTGCAAGCCCATCCCCTGCAGCTAAAAGGTGATAGATTAAATATGCGGGTACGAAAGCACTGGTTCTCAGTAAGGGTGGTTAAAATATGGAATGAACTGCCTATTGAAGTAGTAGGAAGCAAAACAATGTTAGCTTTCAAGCACTGCCTTGACCGTTACCTGCTTAGTAAAAATATAAAGGGATATTAGCTGATTGATAAGGTGAGCCATATGGACTTCAATCTCTATAGTGCTCAGGTTTACCTATGATACCTATGATGTGGAAATACAGTAAATTGTTTCTTTTCACTAAAGGTGCAAAAGAAAATAATTTATCTTGCCATTTTTATTCTCATAGCCAATGTATAAAAATGGATTTCTGTGCCCTCTACAGCACCAGCTCTCAGTATAAAAATATTTGTCAAATAAAATTATTTCAAAAAAAATCTCCCCATAGCTTTCAGCATCTGCAAAAATCACTCTGCTCTGCTCCTGCTGCAGGGCCTGCAGCTGCCCATGCTGACTTGCACTGAACACTCTCCTCTCCTCTACAGCACAGTTTCAGTAGCCTGCATGTTGCCTGAAACTACAGTTCAATGTACAGTAGTGAAAATTAGCTAAATGGAGTAATAATGTAAAATTCACTGATGATTGTGATTTTTTTCTGAGCAAAAGTCACTCTTTTCTTATAAATGAAGTTCCTTCAGTAGCCACTTCCCTCCTCTGTGAGAGAGAAAGAGAGCAGGAAATGGCACTGAAATATTTGCAGAACAAGGAGTTCTTGATGTCCAGTATCACTGATTGGCTGCTGCAGTTCATGCACTTTACCAACAACTTGGACAATGCTCACAGTATGCGCCCTGTAAAAAGTGCTGCATGATGACATTAACATGACAAAGTGAAATTCAGTTCCTTCAGACCTGCACTGTTGGTGTTCAAAATGCCACATTTCAGCACGCTCACTGAAAGCAAATTTGGAACTGTTTCATGCTTACACTAGATACAGTAGGTTAGCCGGCCCGTCGGCGCAGCGGTTGGATTTCTGCTTATGACGCGGCTGACCGGGTTCGAACGGACTCGGTCGCCGGAGGGCCGGCCGTGGAGAGATCGTGCCCAGAGACAGCTCTCCTTCTCCGGGGGCAGGGCACGGGTAGTGTGCGGTGCATGGGGACCCCTGGTGGAGACCGGGGGTTCCTATGCAGACCGCGGCTTGACAAGCTCACCGGAGGTGGGGCGGATGACATCATCATTGCACGACCCCGCCTCCCAGGAAAAACGGAAAAAGATGAGCCTGCCTGCCACCAGAATGAAGCCCGCTGCCAAGGCCTCGATATGTTCTCCAGGCCGGGCCCCCAGACCTAATCCCAGTGCCTGCGGTGCATAAGGGGGGTGCGCCGCAGGCCCCACCGTTGGGGGAAAGCCACGGGGTATCGGGGGACAGCGGCCGATCTGGGGAACAGAGGCTGGCAGCCCATGACCGGGCTGAGAATACGGTGGCAGGAGGGCTTGGGGGTAAAAAGCATAAAATAAAAAAAATAGATACAGTAGGTTCTTTGCAATGTCATCAACATAGTGAGAGCGGCTTTGCAATTGGTTAAAGATGAAAGTAATATGTAAATGTTTTCTGTATGACTTCCCTGAACAAAAGATAAAATAGTGCTGACATTACTGAAGTGAAACTTACATGTTTATGTCCTATTGTGATGTCATCAACATTAATAAGAATGTTTATTGTCAGAAAACTATATTCATACCCATGGCATAGAATGTAACACAGTACATGTAGAGGATAATATATGGTCGGCTATCCATAACAAATGTGTATAGCCATTGAGAGGATGTTAGTGGCGACCATTTAAACCTCAAGAGGGACGCTCAAGAGGTTTTGCTCACCATGGCAACCTCGAGATGGCTAATTCTGCTTGTTAATAGCGGACCATACATTGTGTTTTATGGTATATGGTCCACTATATCATAAAAATCTATCCATGTTAGAGCCTTGGAAACTTAATGTCCCCTTACTTTTTCATTAATTTTCTCTATGCCGGTATCCTTTTCTATATCTCTTACCACCATGGCCACTACTGAGTTGGGGGAAGTATGCATAACACACATGTGCAATTGCATTCTAAGTTGTTCTACTGCACTAGCTACGTAGCTAGTACAGCATAATAAACTAGCTAACATAGCTAGTGCAGCATAACAACATTTTATTAGGGATGGATTTCCATCCCTAACAAAGTTCCATCATACACTATATTACAAGTTCTCTATGTCTTAGACTGTCATTGGTTCTACTGCATGTGTTTAACTGTTACTGAAACATTCTGGCTGTATCTGGTGTATGCATGTTACTTTGCACCTACTCTTGCTTTGGGTACCTTTGTAAATGAGCCAGCTCAAGGGCTTTCCAAAGGAAGGGAGGGAGGGAGGGAGGAAGGAAGGAAGGAAGGAAGGAAGGAAGGAAGGAAGGAAGGAATCAGTAAATAATGATGTCCTGAATTGTATCATCTGATTCAACCAATTATGTGTTACTAGAGAGGATGTCATCATTTATTAAGTGATTAGTTTGTTCATGCATTCATGAATTGATGTCTAAAGAGAGCAGATTGCTCCTACAAGGAGGTTTTGATTATTGCAGAGATTTGTTTTGTATAGGTGCACTGCCACACACTACCTATGGACTTTATGCATGAACTGAGTCCAAGTACGTGGAAGAAGTGTGTACCTGACCAGCACAGTTCCGTTCTCATGGACAAGCATGCACTGACTGGCACTCACCATTGCCAGTCACCTGTCTGTGCCTCCCTCCAGTACACACTGTCACGGGGGCAGATGAGTGCAGAGTGGAGGACACAGGCAGGCATCCAATCAGATGCCCATCCTGGGTCCCATAGTGGATCCCTGGCTCTGTGCAAGCAGGGGATTCTGGGCAGGCAAGGATATTGGGATTTGAGAAATATGGACGAGTGCCTAAAAGGTTGCCTACAGCCCTTCCATGCTGCTAGGAGGGCTGGGGCATCATGGCAGGGGGATTCCCTGTCCCTGGCTGGTGTCACTGGTGAGGGCACACACTGGTTATGGCAAGGCCCTCCTGCTGTATCTCATGCCTCCTGTGCCTGGCACTCTGTGCCTTAGTGAATGGCACAGAGTGCGGATACACCCCAACACTCTCCCTGAACTGCCCATGGTGTGTGGCTGTGTGGGTGGCTGGGAGATTGAGTGCAGTGGGGCTTGCACACCTGCCATGAATGCTGCTGGGGGTCTACTGGACCCCCACTGTGTGGCATTCTGAGTAAGGGTTGCCTTGCACTTCACATATGTGGCGTGTAGGCAACCAGCCCTTTGGTGCATAGAGCCCTATATCCTTTAACTCTAGGGGCTTGGGGGAAGCAGAGGGAAGTTGGTTGCTAGTGGGGGGTAGGTGGGGTGTTGAGAACTAAATTGAGGAGCTGGGGGGCTGACAGGTACGTGAAGAGAGTGGTAACATGATTTGGTGCAGGCAGAGCAAAGGATTTTCAGGTAGTAGAAGTTGCCAGTAATGTACATAAGTGCTCACAACTGAATTTTAAGGCTTTATAATGCAGTCTTGGTAGATGCTGAGAAGGCCTTTGACCTTGTGGAGTGGGGGTATTTGTTTGAAATGTTGGGTAGGTTGGAGGTTGGTCCTTCTTTTTGCTCCTGGATTCAGGCATTATATCATGGTCCTCTGGCACAGGTCTTGGATGGGGAAGAGCTATCTTGCCCTTTCCAGTTAGGTAGAGGAACATGGCAGGGATGCCCGCTCTCACCTCTGTTGTATGTCCTGTCTCTAGAACCCTTGGGAGCTGCACTGTGGGTGCATACTGGGATAAGAGGGTTTTGGGGAAGGGGGAGAGAACACAAGATTGCAATGTATGTGGATGATCAGGGAGCTACTAAAAATATTATTATTATTTCGCAACCAGGCCTGGTTGGTGAAATAATAATAATATTTCTAGTAGCTCAGTTTCAATTTTATTTTTGGGATGAGGTGTGTGCTTCAGCCTTTTGTTTGAATATTGATTTTAGCTGAAAGCACCACTGTTACCAAGTGCACGGTTCTTTGGAAAAATGTGGATGATCAGCTCTTGTATTTGTAGAACTCTGTGGAGGATCTCCCAGCTGTCCATGCATTACTGCATGCTTTTGGTGCTGTCTCTGGGCACAAAGTAAACTGGTCAAAGAGCGAGCTTTTGCTAGTGGGGCTTCTTGACTGGCACAGCTTATTGCGCAGATGGGTGGGCTCCAGTTGGTTCAGAAATTAAAATACTTGGGGGTGCAAATTTCTGCCTCTGCTGGGGACCTCTATAAGCTAAAACTAAAACCCCTGCTGAACAAAATTGTGGATGATTGTGAAAGGTGGGCCTGCTTGCTAATTTCCTTGCTTGGTAGAATTGGAGTTATCAAAATGACAATTCTACCAAGGCTGCTATATTTTTACTAAACCCTCCACATTAAACCTTCTCCAGCTTCATTTTAAACACTTGGATGCTATTATACATAAATTCCTGTGGCAGGGAGGGCAAGCCAAAATCCCTCGAATCATCCTTCAAAAGAAACCTGGTGAAGGGGGTGTGGGGTTGCTTAATTTTAAGTGCTACTACTGGGCGATTCAGCTAGCTTGTATTCCTACTGGGGCCATGCACAATGACTGCCCTTGGTTAGGCCTAGAGGAGAACATGCTAGTGGGAAAACTCTGTTATGACTTATTAGTTGGGAATCTAAAGGTAAGGAATACAAGGCATTTGAACAATCCTTTCACTGCCACAACCTTAGCTGTATGGATGATGTCCCATAAAAGGATTGGTTTTGCTGGGGGTTGCTCCCCTAATCTTAGTATAATCAGCTTTTTGAAAAATGGTTGGAATTGTACCACCAGGATGGTGCAGAGACTGTTGGCTTGGAGGAAAAAGGTCTCATAACCATTAAGCAGTTATATGATGGTGAGTTGTTGAAAAGCTTTGTACAAAATTTTGACCTAGTGGAACATACCAGCTGGAGACTTCTTTCTATATTTAACCATCCGCCATCGGTGTGGCATTAACCTCACTCCTGCTGACAAATGGGTAGATACTTCCCCCTTCAAAGAGGAGTTGTTTCAGCCCCAGCCCAAAGCAAAACCAATAACTATTTATTACCGAGCCCTTCAGGGCCCCCAACCAATTTGACATAACTCTAGCTTGGACAAGTGGAGAACTGATCTATCTTTGCCGATTGACCAGAGGACGTGGGGCCTGGCTTGCTCCCACTACTTGGACTGCTTGTGGAGCAACAAGCTATGACAAATTCAGCTATACTTCTTGCACAGGGCATATGTGTCTCCTAGATGGCTGCATAAAGCAGATGCCTCTAAATCTGCAGATTGCCCCAAATATGCAACAGCTGAGGCTGACTTTATACACTTGGCACTCACTAGCCCCAAAGTTGCCCCCTTTTGGCATCTAGTACATAGCATTATAACTCAAGTGTTGGGATATGCTTCATCTAAGTCTCCATTGGAGCTACTTCTGGGTGCAGATCCCTACCATCCAAATCACAGGCTATCTAATCCCCTCTGGACTATTGCCCTAATCAATGCTAGGAGAACTACTGCACAGTTGTGGAAGGACTCTACCCCTCCCACAATTACATGTTCGGTACAGAATATTAAATCTTACATGTCGCTTGAGTGTGCTCAGCTCGGTGCCCTAGGTAAAACTCTTCAATTTTGGGAGACCTGAAACCCTTAGTTGTTGGCAGTGGAGGCTGGCATTATTCCTGCTTAAGATATCTTTAGTACTAATCTTTACAGGTTGTAATCTCTCCTGGGGCTTTCATATATTTTTGCACAGTAGTGAGATGTATTATAGCATGTCTCTTCTCCCCACTGGCTTGCCAGTCAGTTCTGTAATTGGTTTATTATTATCTCTATGTACAATACCTCCTAATTATCTGACTGGTGTATGTACAAGGCTAAAATATGTTATTGGATGTACTGTATACTTCACCCTTTGTGTACTTGGATGCACTGTAAGCTGTCTGCACTCACAATGAAAATATTTTACAAACAAAAAATAAATAAATAATGCAGTCTTGGAAAGTGACATACAGTAGGTGCAACAGTTTATCCCTATAAATTGTAACTCTGGGTAAATTCTAAAATAGACTCAAGGAATGGCCTTCCTGAGGAGGTCATGGGGTCAAAAACAGTGGAGGAATTCAAGAATGCATGGGACACACAGAAGGCAATTCTGGTGGGGGGTAGGAAGAAGTAGACTGTTGGTTAACTAGGATCTGCAGCTTATCCAATAGGTAGGGAAATGGGCAGACTAGGTGGGCCAAGTGGTCTTTATCTGCCATCAAAGTCTATGTTTCTATGTTGCTAGTATAACTACTTTGAATTATGATTCTTTATTTTTTTATACATCCTTACTCTGTCTTTATGTGACAGAATTCATATATATCAGACTACTGTATAAAACTGGGCTACAAAAAAACAACAGCAACGTAGAGGTTAACTATTATAAGCAGTGTGTCATGCAGTAGTATGTTGTTCTAGTTACAAAACACACTTGCTACAAAGTTTCAAGTGTATATTGAGAATGTGTGAAACAAACACAATACCACATAGACTTAAGATAAGTATTCTAGCAAAATTAGTTTTTTTCAGAACATCACTAATTAAATGGGATTTAAATGAAGATGATGGATTTTCTTTGTGACATCATGTCCATTGTGAAAATGTATCTTCTGAATATAACCACATGGTTGGCATGATTGCAAACTTTGTTGAGGTGAGAGGTGGCTCTGGAAATTTCTTGTTATAGAATCTTCATGATCCCAGTTTCTTAGCAAACATTCAGTTGACAAAACCTTTGGATATGAGGATAGCATATACATTGTAATCAGTGTAAATGTAATGTTACATCTGAAGATATATAACAAAAATAAAGACCCTTTGCACTAAAACCTTAAGCCTTTAAAAATCCTTTATCATTCTAATTCTTGAGATGTTAATGACTGTAATTAATTGTCAACACCTGCAGTTACAATGACTGATATACCTTATCACTTTAGATAATGAACAGTGCTAATTAAAATTGATTGTGCTGCTGTTCATTCACAGAAGAACGTTTTTTCTTTGTTTAAATATACAGACCTATATTTTGCTGATTGGTATACAAATCAGGAACATCTTATTATCTAGCAACATCTAATATCCATATCAAGCTTGAAACCCATAACTGTGCATTAAACAGAGGTTGAAATATGCAGCAGTACAGTTAGGGTTAAATATCAGTGACCATGCTAATTATGCAGTTTTATTTGTACATTCAGAATGGTAAAAATGGAGCTACACACCAAATAAATACTGAAAAACAGAATAATAATTTTCCTTTTTTGTCTATCTTTCTAGCGATCTGTCTGTCTGTCTATTGTTTTTTTGTTGTTGCTGTGAATTTTATTGTGCATTAACATTGTCAGGTTGATGACCCTGGAGAATAAAGTATTCTCTTTGCCCTCATGACAGATACCGCCTGTGTGGACATAGTATAACCAGTTGCACACTACCTCATCGATATGCCTCAGATGTGCCATGGATGGGTCACTTCTTGTGTGTGCATGACAAGATAGTTTAGACTTCATATTCTTGTAGTCCTTGGCCACTCAAGTGAGACTGCCAGCTATGAAAGCCAATGACTGCCAATTTTAATAACGGAGACAGCATTGAGAACACTACATATTATTGAGCAAAGGTCACTGGATAGCTACCAGATAATTACAGCTTTTGGCAGATGTCAAACTAGGTTGGAGTCCAACGTGATTTAGAGGTGAAAAACTCTTTATCCCATTGTTATCCCTCTTAGGCATCCATGCACCCATTGTTTATACTCTGAGCAACCACTGTGGCTTTTCATTACATCTACAATTAATGTGTATGAATATAAACTTCCTAACAATAATTTACCATTATCAGGCTGGCTGCTGTTTTTTGGAGTCCTCTATTTCCATTAGGGTCAACTGTTACCTATTGTAGGTGTTGCACTTTTTGTATTGATTTTGTATTTATTTTCCACAAGGCTCAAAGTCCATAAAGCATAAATATAATACCTAGGTACCTTACTTCACATGATTCCCTGAGACTTAGGTATATATGAGAATGTTTGCATGTGTACCTACAACATTATCCAAATAGAAACATGGAATACTACTGTAGGTAAAATAAATTATTTTGAAGGAAAAATATTTTTAAAGGCCTCACTGTCATGTATAAGGTGACCACTTGGTATCTGTTAATCCATGATGGTGAGACCATCAGTTCATGGGTAGAAGTCAAGCTATAAAAAGCACAAACAGTTGTCAGCATGGTTTTCACTTTGAAGTAATGCTGTTGGTCTGTATAAGGTTGAATCTGCCCATTTACGAAGAATGTTATTTATTTTTTAATTGATCTAATATTTACTCTGGTCAGAATAGCCAAATGAGATGCAGCTTCTCATTTCCATGACAATTCAGGGAGTAAGCGTAATTGTAACTAATATAGCTCATTTACAAATTCTGCTGAATAAATTAGATGAAGTATAAAACTACACAAATAAACAAATACAAGTGTAGTATAAAATAAGCAACATAAGAGCCAAAGGATAACAAGCAGCTTCAGGGTTGTTCTTTGTGAAGAAAATGTAACCTACCAAACACACAGTAGATGAGTTGCAACTTGCAAATTGTGCTACTGGAACGGTCTCTCTGTTACAGTGTTGTAAAATGTGAGACTAAATGAGAAAAGAAGCATGGCTTAAGAAGACAGAAGTGAGATATAGTGAACCAGGTAAGCAAGACAGCGATTGAGATTGGATATAGCTAAATATTTCAGTATTTAACACTTGTGGGGGAAGTGTCTGGTTACTGTATTTATTGCAGTGCAGGAGTCTTGCACCATTGTGAAAAACATGACATCTATACACCATCAGGCCATATGCCCTTCATAAAGGATAACAGTGGTATCTATATTTGTATTCACTACCACTGTATATCTGCCTTTTTATATTGTGTTTTTATTTTCCACTTTAACTACCCAGAATATCCCAACTGAGATGTACCATCTAATCTTCAGTGGAGTCCTGCTTTTACTCAATTCTGAAAGCAGATAGGACTGAAAATGAGGCAAGAAATGTCGAGAAGAGGGAAGTTCAGGGAGGATAGATGGCTACACAAGGTAATCAGTAAGCCAGTGGTTATGGCGAAATCAAACCTGTCATCTCCTCTTATGCAATTATAAAACTATTGAGTGACTATACAGTTGAGTATTTTAGTCACTGGGCCACAATAGGACAGAATTTGTGTTGCATTCTATGTAAGCTGAAACATGGAAAACTGATGAAAGGTAATTACCATAAGATAACCTCAACATGATTTTAAGAGGTGAGTTATTTACAATTCTTGGGTTTCATAACGCCTTATTTGATTTTAAATGAAGCTGCTAGCCCTCTTCATATCTAAGCTGTGAATCTGATGTGTCAGCAATGTAGACTGTCTGGTACCCTCCAGTCAAATATTTCCTAACAGTGTGGTTTGTTTGATATTTTTATTGAATATAGTATTGTTTTGTGTTTAGTTTTCCAGATGGAAAAGGAAACATGCCATAGGGAACAAATAAGAATACATCTTTTATATCTGGATGTATTAACCAAACATGGCCAAATCCAATATCAGACTCCCATACAGGGTCACCGGATGGATCAGCAGCATGACCTTTAAACTTCCAATACTGTAAATACAAAATATTACCATATATCAAGATTTCTATCAAGTACCAATCTTACTGTAAAATAGTGAGGTATTACTACTTTTCATTTCTTAATACAAACATAACAAAGGTGGCTTTGCTTCCTTTTTTTAATTATTTGTTTATTCCACCTGGATGTCTGGGTGGCTGCTAAGCCCCTGCCCTGCTTTTGCACCACTGGCATGCACCCCCCCCCGGGCATACTTTTATATAGTTCCCACAGATTACTCCTCCATGGCAGAATGGAGAGGGGAGGACTGTCCCTTCAAACACTCATCCAACCAGGCTGAGGTGACCAGGTGATGGTGCTGGCCTGTGGCAAGTGACCAGAGCTTCAGGTAGCCCAGGATCCATTTTCCATATGAACATACATACAAAGTTGCCAACAGAAATAGGCTGTAATGGTCTATCATGCCTGCTTGAGTGCATAGCTCAAGTTAATTCCCTGTGGCTGCCCCTCTCCCCAGTTCCTCTTGGAGTCAACCTCTGCCATCCCGTTCCCCTCCCCTATCCACTTTCTGGTAGTGTCCCATTCAGTCCTAATCCTCTTTGTCACCCTGTCCCACCCTCCTTGAAACTGGCAACTGTCTTTGCTGCCACCACCTTCTCGGGCAACTCACTCCACCCCTTCATCACCCTTTCAGTAAAAAAGTGCCTCCCCATTTCCTTCTTGAACCTACCCCTTTACTAATTTCATGCTATGCTCCCTTATTGTACCCTCATTTCTTAAGTTAAAGATGCCCTCTGTACCAACCTTGTTTATGCCCTGAAGGTACTAGAAGGCTTCAGTCATGCCCCCCCCTTCTGTCCTCCAGGGAGTTCTGTCCTGCAGGGAGTACATGTTCATCTCCCTCAGCCTCTTCTCATATGCTTTGTCCCCCATGCCCTTGATCATTTTGTTTGGTCTCCACTGGATCACCTCCAGTAGTTTGATATCCTTCTTCAGGTAAGAGCACCAGAATAGAACACAATATTCCAGGTGTGGTCTCACCAGTGACCTGTAAAGTGGCAGAATAAGTTCCTTCCTCCAAGAGATGATTACCCTGGTGATGCAGCCCAGCATCATCTTTGCTTTGGCTGCTGCCTTTTGGTACTCTGCTGTGTGTTTCATATCACCCCTGACCATTTCTTACAGGTCCTTTTCCTCCTCTGATACTGTCACCTGTATCCCCCCCCCCATCCAATAACTGGCCTTTGGGTTTCTGGCTCCCATGTGCATTACTTTACATTTCTTAGCATTGAAGTCCAACTTCCAGATGCCTGACCATTTCTCCAGCTTAGCCAGATCCTCCTTTAAAACCTTTCTCCTCTCCTCTGTGTCCACCCTCCCACAGAGTTTAGTATCATCTGCAAAAAGGCAGCTCTTGCTACTAACCCCCTCTGCAATGTCACCTATAAATATGTTGAGCAGCACAGGACTGAGTACTGAGCCCTGTAGTACCCCACTGGTTACAGGCCTAAGTTTGGGCAGTCCCCCCCCCCACACTCTCTGGTTCCTGTCCCTTAGCCACTTCTTGACCCACCACTGCATTTTGTCCCCTAATCCCATGTCCCCAGCTTGCTGATCAGTCTGCCGAGTGGCACTGAGTTGAATTGAATGCCAGGTACAGTACGTCCACTACCTGCCCCCTGTCTAGAGACCTTGTCACCCAGTCAAAGAAGTCTATCATGTTGGTTTGACAAGACTTCCCCCTGAAAAACCCATGATGCCTGTTATCCTGGAGACCATGCTCTTCAAGGAAGGATACCTGCCATTCTTTTAGAATGGCCTTCATTAATTTACCCACTATGAAGGTTAGGCTAACTGGCCTGTAGTTACATGGCTTGTAACCCGGGTTCACTTTTGTAGAGGGGTACCACATGAGTTGTCCTCCAGTCCTGTGGCACACACCCTATCTCCAGCAAGGTGATAAATAGGTCTGTCAGTGGGGCTTCCAATTCCACCACCAGTTTCCTCAGGACCCTCAGGTGTACCCCATTCCAGCCAGGTGCCTTCTCCAACCTCAGTTCCCTTAGCCCTCTTATGACCCTGTCTACCCTGATCTCCCTGTCATACTCCCTCCCAAGGATCCCCCCAGTCTTCCCCTGTGGCATAGATCCATCCACTTCCATGGTGAAGACTGAGCAAATGTACTTGCTTCATGCCTCCACTTGCTCCTCCCCTTTCTCTGTTTATTTTCCTACCCTCTTTATCCTAATTATCCCATCCCTTCTGCTTCTTCTCTCCTTAATGTATCAGAAGAAGTCCTTCCCCTTCCCCTAATCCCCTGGGCCAGTCTTAGTTCTTTCTCAGTCTTGGCTGCCTTGATGTCACTGTCTGCCTCTCAAGATTTCACAGCGTATACCTCTCTATTCTCCTCCCTTGAGGCACACTTGTACTTCAGGAGAGCTACCCTCTTTTTCTTTACCTGAATATATTTCTCCCATGCCCCTGCTGCAGCCAGAATGATGCATGCTGTGGAATGATGCATGCATGTTGAGGCATGAACACATCTACAGAATGTAGCCCTCCCTTTTGTGCCACTCTTGTCTCCACTACCACTAGCCCTCCAGCTGATGGCAGTCATGGACTGGACCTGCAAGTCCAGTCTCCCTGGGGAGAGGAGAACAGTCCACCTGATGCCCAAGCCTCTCTCCCCCAGCCAATTCCTAGTAACCCAAGTCTGCTTGTGAACCTAGGTTGCTGGTGTGGTGTGAGATGTGGCATCCAGCGCCTCAACCCTCAGCACCACTGGACCATTTCGGCTTCATTTCTTATTAAAAACACACACACACAGACATACACACACACATATACACATGATAGCATTACCAGAACTCAACTATTGTATTTGGCAATTTTCTTTGAACTTGTTAAATGATTTATCTTTTATATAATGTGTCATCATTCTGTTTGAACCAAAGGAGAAAGAAACATCATAAATATATGTCATTGATATACAGTGCTTACTTGTCTCTTCACTCTAGCTGGAGTCTTCTCTACTGACAACATTGTTGTGTTTCCCTTATTAAAATATCATTTGCTTGTCTGTGACGACTTTATGACCAGTGGACTGAAGCCTTTCAGAGTGCACAAATATGTAAAAAGTCCCCAAAGTTATTGGGTGGAACTGTCATGGAAGGCTTATCAGAGGCATATTTATAATCACACACTTACTTCTAGATCATCAAGGTTATTTTGAAGTGCTAGGATTAAGTAATTAGTTTTAGGTTTGGCAGTGGTATGTTTTATCACTAGGGTGATGTGATGACTGTGGAAAGAAAAGACCCTGCAAAATAATTAGTGTTCACACTTCTGCTGCTTTAGTTGACACAGACATAGTAAAACAGCAAATGATCTAGTTGGGTGATATATTTTAAAGCAAAGATGAAATAAACATCACATACAGAATTCATAAGCCACTTCCCTCATTCTTGATTTCCATCACAAATATGGCTGCCATCTTTACCCTTGTCTAGAAATATTCAGCTACAGTAGGTGCTAATAATAAAACTCCCTTAAATTAAAAAAGAAATATAAATAATTGAATGCTCTTTCATCTCATGATCCCTTTCTAATACACATAAGCAAATTAAAGAACTCAAGCATTATTCAGATGTTTTACTTCTAGTGTTTCATAGATGACCATAAAAAAATTCCCCTCATAATAAAACTGAGCCTCCAGTTCTATATGAGGCCTGTGTGTGTCTGTGTGAGTGTTAGCCAGTGGAATTTTGCAAAATTTAGAATTCATTCCATGTTAGCATTCCATAATTTGGGGAGTGGGGTAGTATTCTATTGGAGGAATACTGTAGAATATAGAATTCTTGTGTTCCAGGGTAAACAAACAAACCTTCTACTGCATGTGTAGAAAGACAAATAACTGACAGGTAAGAACCATTTGTGGAGGAAATATTTACATTTTCAATGCAATATTATATTGTATTTATTTGGTCTTTATTTTAATCTGTTAGAGTTTTTTTTTCTTAAACTTCCCAAACCATTTTATAAGTGCAATGAGACCCTTCAGGGTGTGGGCTATTTGTGATTACCCACACTTCCAGGAGCTGTAAGGTCCTCTGTCTGCAGTGCTGGACTTTATCACACCTCTGGGCACATGTGTATCCACCAATACCCCATATCCTGTCATGCACTGATTGCTTACTTATCCACCCCATGCTCTCCGTCCTACTGCTACCACTCTGAGTAGCCAAGAAACCCTTTGTTCTGTCTGAGCCATGTTTAAAACCATTGCTAGTTTTGGCACCAACTACTTCAAGTGGCAGATCATTTCATGGCTGTACCACCCTTTATGTAAAATAAAACGTTCTTACTTCCTCTTGAACATCCCCCCTGTCAGTTTCCACTTGTGCCTCTGTGTTTTTGATCTGCTACATATGCTAAATTGTTTCTCACAGTTTATCTTATTCATTCCTTTCTGGAACTTGAAAGTCTCTGTCATATCACCACTCTGTTACCTGGCCTCCAGCAAGTACATTTTCAGTGCCTTGAACATATCCTCATAAGATCTGCTCTGCTATCCCTGAATCATTATGGTCACCCTTTGCTGCACTGTCTCCAGCCTATGCTTATCTTTCTTTAGCTAAGGACTCCAGAACTGGGCGCAGTACTGAAGGTGGGATCTCACCTGTGATCTATAAAGAGGTAGTAATTCCTTTTCTTTCTGCTGTCAGTATAACTTCTTAAGCACCACATCATCCTGTTTGCCTTACTGTAGGCCTTGTTACACTGGTTTGATTGCTTTAGGAAGTCTCTTATAATGACTCAAGGTCTCTTTCCTCAGAGGTCATGCCAAGATTTCCCCCATTCAATACTATGTCCTTGGGTTCTTGTTCCCTATGTGAATTACCTTGCACTTTTTGGCATTGAATTTCAACTGCCAACTTTGACCAGCTTTCTAGCTTTTGCAAATCTCTCTGCATCTCAGTAACCCCTTCCTCACTCTCTACCCTGACAGTGCTTAGTGTTATCTACAGAGAGATAGATCTTGCCCTGGATTCCTTCTCCTATGTCACTGATGAACATATTGAAAAGAACTGGACCAAGGACCCATCCTTGTGGCACCCCACTGGTGACCACCTTCTCTTCTAATTTGGCTCTGTGTTTCTTCCAACCAGTTTCTCACCCATCTAACTGTGTCTTTCTTTGTATCCAGATCATCTAACTTCTTCAGCAACCTTCTGTGAGGCATCAAGTCAGAAGCCTTGCTGGAATAAAAAACCCTTGTTAACCAGTCAAAGAATACTATTAGGTTGGTCTCACAAGACCTTCCTGCCATGAACCCATGGAGGTTACTATCCTGGAGTCCAGCGCTCTGCAGGTAGTTCACAAGGTCCTTTTTCACTAGTTTCTTTATCCGTTTACCCACAATAGAGGTAAGACTGACTGGCCTGTAGTTACCCAGTTACTCCATGCCCTTTATGGAGCAGGACTACATACATTACCTTACAGTGTTTTGGAACTACCCCTGTCTGAACTGAGCTACTGAATAGCCCTACCAGGGATTC
Source organism: Neoceratodus forsteri (assembly GCA_016271365.2). NCBI lineage: Eukaryota > Metazoa > Chordata > Ceratodontiformes > Ceratodontidae > Neoceratodus > Neoceratodus forsteri. The sequence continues at coordinate 355,467,193 of CM028136.1, read as the reverse complement.
AGTTATTTCCTTTACCAATTCCTTGAGCACCCTCAGATGCATCCCAAAAGGCCCCAATGCCTTATCTATCTTTAGGGCTGCTAGCACTTTCCGAATCCTATCACTGGTAAATACTTGCTGCCTCATCTCAGGGATCCCCCTTGACTCAGGGTGCTGTGAGCTGAACCCATAACTTAAAGATCCCTTAAAGAACAACAATTTCCTAAATAGTGTGTTTCAACTATCACAATTCACTACAGAATACATTTTTTTAAATTTCTTGTTTTCCTATCTAAGATTTGTAACACTTCTCAGTAGCCTGTCTGAGAATCTGTTTAACTTATTTTACTGTCCTCAGTGCCTTTGTTTATAACATCTGAAACAAGCATTTGTCAGTGCCGAATGTTGGCTTGCTGCCATTGGCAGTGCAGAAGTTAGAGAGATGTAGCATAGAAATGGCAGTCAAGTATTGAACTGATGCCAACCCACCCCCACCCTGCAGAGAGTGACAGGCATTAAGGTGTCCCTTTCGGTGTTTGGTAGTGCAGTGCGGGAAAACATGCTGGTCAGGATGTGAAAAATGACAGCTGGGAAATATGCAACACACGCTTGCAACACTGCCATTTTATGGGAATTCGGCACCAAATTTTCAACATAGGCATTTTAGTACCTTTGCTCATGTACAGTGTCACTGTTATTTCCTCAAAGTGTCCCAAGAAGTGATTTCGCACAGCAACCACGCTATTCTGTGCCGGAAGTGCGAAAACACATTTTGGGCAGGATATGTGAAATGACAGCTATACTGTTCATCAAGAGGTGTGGTAAAATGGCAATGGTGAAAATCCAGAGTGAAAATATTACAAATGCACGACGGTATTAGTGTGCATGCAATCTGCCAACGCTACGTAACACAGTCATTTTATGGAGTATCAGCACCAAATTTTCAACATAGGCATTTTAGGACCTCTGCTCATGAACTGTGTCACTGTTATTTTCATAATCTGGCTCAAACACTGATTTCCCACAGCAACTGCGCTATTGTGCGCCAGACATGCGGAAACACATTTCAGGCAGGATGTAGAAAATGACAGCTGCACTGTTCAAAAGGAGGTGTACAAAAATGCCAATGCTGAAAATCCAGCATTAAAATATTGTGAATGCGTGAAGTTATGATCCTGCGTAGCAACTGCGCAATGCACGCTCGTAAAACAGGCATTTGTTGGATTTTTTCCACCAAATTTGGAACATAGGCTTTTTGAGAGGCCACCTCATGAACACTGGCACTGTCATTTCATTATTTGGTCCCAAAAGGTGATTTCATGCAGTGACTGCGAAATCACCTTTCGCGGCCGATTAATGCCATGACAGTGATAGAATTCATGAGGAGGGGTCCCAAAAACCCCATGTTGAAAATTTGGTGCAAAAATTCCAAGAAATGCCTGAGATATGCAGCAAAGTTGAAAAAACCCTATTCATTCCATTATACAGCTTACCGGCATTTCCTCAGTTCGCGGTCGACTTTGAAGAGTGCAGACATATTCCCGGTCCACAGAAGATCATTGCGCCAGACTCCGGAGGTAAGTATGGGGTGAGGGGGGTGAGGGGAGGCACGGTGCACTGTGGGTGCAGGGCATTCGGCACGCTGGGGTGGGCTCCCAGCGTGCCACCTAACTGTTTTTTTTGGGGGGTGTCAGTAGCCGACGGGGGATTGGGCACCCTCGTCAGCACACAACATGGGGAGGAAGTAATGTTGATGGGGATTGGGCACCCCCCTCGGCATTCAAGATTGGGGGGGTATGCCGACGGGAGTGGCCCCGTCGGCACACAAACACAGTGGGGGGGTTACCGACAGGGGGATTGGGCACCCCCGATGTTGACAGATGTGAGGCGGCCACCCACTCGCCAACCATGCTCATAATGGCGGTGAGCACGGCAAGCAAAGGACCGCTGCGTATGACAAGCTTTGCTCGGATTGCAGTGGACGTTTGCTTAGATGTGCTCACCCCATTATGTATGCAAGGTGTGGCACCGGCATGCAGGCTGATTGGGGAATGAGGGATGCACCTACTGATGCATGCCCTGCATTCGCCCAACAGTGGCCGCGCCCCCCAAACCCGCACTACCGCAAGATGTTGCTTGTGCAAGCACGAAAGACAACATAAAAATGGGAAGGGGAAATACTGCCTCCTGATTGGTTGTTATCTGTACATTAGATCTGTCTAATTCACAAGTAAAAACAAGTACTTGGAATCAGGACACAGTACAAAAGGAATCTTCAGGTCATGCAGAATCCTAACATTCAAAGCAGCCACTATTTTCCTCCACTGGTGAGAAAACTACACATTGTACTGCACAATCACAAGAAAAGGGCCATCCCACCACAAATCAACAAGCCATTTCTGAAAACACCGATTTTACTTCAGAAATGTAAAACAGTAGATGCCCAGTCATCTGATATATAAAATTTACGAATCTCTATAAATTTGAACTGCTCACATCATGTTCATGCTGATCCTATCCCCAACCACTCAGCCAAGCCCTTCATGTCACTGTCTGGTCATTTTTATGTTGATTGCGTGCATGCGCAAGAAACATATTGTAGCAGCTTGCTGCAGAAGCAGGTTGTGGAGGCCTGGCACTGTTGTGGCCAATGCCCCCACAGCCTTTGGAGGCTTGGCCTGCTTTTCCCAATGGGGTGGCACACTGCTGCTGGCACTAGCTCAGCCAGCATGCCACAACCTTGAAAAGTTTCAGCCACTGCAATCAGGGGCCGCCTTGTCATTGCAGCATAAGCCATTCCACTGCAATGAGGGAGCAACCCATCATTGCTGGGTGGAACCTTGCTACTGTGATAAAATCTGTGAACGTGGTGGTGGCTTGCTGCCATGTTCACAAGCAATATTAAGCACCCACACTGCTGAGGGGTTGCCCAATTCCCCTCAGCAGCATGTGCCCCCCACCACAGTGTTTGTTTGCCGATAGGGGCCCTAATCCCTGTCGGTTTCAGTGCCCGTGACATTCATGTTGCTGGCGGGGAACCCACTCCCGTCAGCATTATATCCCCTCCCAGTTTCATTTGCTGACAGAGGCCTCCTGTCAGCATAATCCCCGCAAAACACGCCAGTACAGTTGTGTCGAGGCTGCCTATCCTCGGCTCTTGTGCCCCCTTTGTGCTGAAGGGGTTCCTAGTCCCCATTGGCTAGACTTGCCCCCCAAAACACTCTGTTGGTATGCTGGAGCCCACCCCCGTGCCAAATGGCCCTGTAAAAAGTCCCACAATTTTTTTTAAAACCTGTAAAAAGAAAATGGTCCCTCGCCATCTCCTGCCTCCTCCCACAAACAGCTCCCACCCTCTGCTCACCCTGCCTCCCCCCACCCAATACTTACCTGTGGAGTCCAGTGCAATGATCTTCAGTGGACCGGGAACACATCTGCACTCTTCAAAGCCAACCGCAAACTGAGGAAATGCCGGTAAGCTGTATAATGGCATAACTAAGGCTTTTTCAACTTTTTTGCATATCTCAGGCATTTTTGGGAATTTTGGCATCAAATTTTCAATATGGGGTTATTGGGCCCCCTCCTCATGATTTCAGCCACAGTCATGGTGTTAATTTGTCCCGGAAGGTGATTTCATGGTCACTGCTGGGAATCACCTTTTGGGACCAATTAACGAAACGACAGTGCCAGTGTTCATGAGGTGGGCTCTCAAAAAGTCTATGTTGCAAATTTGGTGGGAAAAATAAAAAAAAAAATGACTGTTTTACAAGTGTGCATTGCACAGTTGCTAAGCATGCTGGTAACTTCACCAGTTTGCAATATTTTCACTCCAGATTTTCAACATTGCTATTTTTATGCACCTCCTTATGAACAGTATAGCTGTCATTTTTCACATCCTGGCCAAAATGTGTTTTTGCAGTTCTGGCGCAGAATAGTGCGGTCACTGTGGGAAATCAGTGTTCAGGACACATTAAGAAAATCACAGTGACACTGTTCATGAGCAGAGGTCCTAAAATGCATATGTTAAAAATTTTGTGACAAAAGTCCATAAAATGAGTGTGTTACGAGCGAGTGTTGTGCAGGTTCCATGCACGCTCATAACTTTGAAAGTTTGCAATATTTTCACTCCAGATTTTCAACATTGCCATTTCTCCACACCTCCTTATGAACAGTGCAGCTGTCATTTTTCAAATCCTGGCTGAAATGTGTTTTTGCACTTCCGGCACAGAATATCACAGGTGCTGTGTGAAATCAGTGTTCAGGATGCATTACGAAAATCACAGTGACACTGTTCAGGAGCAGAGGTCCTAAAATGCCTATGTTGAAAATTTTGTGATGAAACTCCATAAAATGACTCTGTTATGAACATGAATTGTGCAGTTTCCACGCACCCTTGTAATTTGTCAAATTTAGTAATATTTTCACGCCAGATTTTCAACACTGCCATTTTTTTTAAACCTCCTTATGAACAGTACAGCTGTCATTTTTCACATCCTGGCACAGAATACTTCAATCGCTTTCGGAAATCAGTGTTTGGGACAGATTAGTATCGAGCAAGTGAGAGAGGGGGAGTGACTGAGCTCAACAGAGCTCTGTCGGGACTCCAGCAGATTTCTTTGTAGGCAGAAAAAGGTGCCAATGCAGGCAGGAGCCCAGTACAAAAGGGCAGCCTGCAGCGCCGGGAGAAACAGAATGAGCGGGTGAGGGAGGGGGAATGAGTGAGCTCAACAGAGCTCTGTTGGGACTGCTGCAGATTTCTTTGTGGGCAGAAAAAGGCAACAATGCAAGCAGGAGCCCCGTACAAAAGGGCAGCCTGCAGTGCCTGGAGAAACAGAACGAGCTAGTGAAAGAGGGGAAGTGAACGAGCTCAACGGAGCAAAGCAATCAACATTTAGCATTGACAAATGCTTGTTTTATATTAAACGCACAATACTCCAACTCCTCTCTCTCTCCCCCGACTTCATTACCCTGACTCCCCTCTTTCTTACCTGACTTTAGCCCCAACCCCACTCACACCACTATGCTGTCTCATTTTCACAATGCTGTACTTTGTTGGTGACCTCAAATTAGTGGGGTCTCTTCCCCACCCTTGCATGATCCTTAACCTGGTTACTGTTAGGCAACAATAATAAGAAAGCCAATGAATGTCCCAAACCTCTGAAGTTCTTACTGTTTCAAACAGCATATGCTCTCCTCATGCTTTATCATGCCTGCAGTTGCGATGTTGGTGCATTCACAGTTGTTTACCAAAAAAATTACTGTCACAGTTTAAACAATGAAAGGAAAAACAAAAAGGGAATTTAAAAATACAGCCACAGCTAGTCTGTGTGTATCCATAGATATTTGTGTGTGGTTGGGGGGGGGTTAGCACTCTGAACTATCAAAATAAACTGAGTATAAACTACCGCTAAGGAAGCCATAATAAGACAAATGACCTCAGTTTAAAAAAATGCATATAGGCAGAGGAACTATTTTATATCAAATTAAGGAAAATATCTTACTTTTTATTATTCAACCATATTGATTGTAAATCTTATATGCATATTAAATATAGAGTCCCATTTTATAAGCATAAGAAGACACTCCAGGGATGTGCGTTAGATGATTCTAAAACACACTGTATTGTGTTTTATTGCTTACACAGTACTTTAACCTTGGCAACATATTGTGATGTTGCAAACAACAAATAAAAGGTCAGATAGGACATTCAGAGTCTTTTTGAAATTCACTGTAAAATAGGTAATGCACTGTCTGAAATAATTAATAGGTTAATAATAGGATAAATAAAAAAAAGAAAAAGATTAAACATAAACATAATATTTCTTAATATCATTGTTTTTATTTTTTTGAATAAGTATGCATTATTGAATGTTATAATTACAACCAACAGCTAAATACCAACTAAAATACATTCAACAAAAACTTATACATCTCCACCCCGCATACCCTCCCTTCCAGAAAGACAAACCCAAAATATAACTAGCAGTATGGGAATAAGATAGGGCATATTCACAGACAGGAAGCTAGCAGTACTCCCCAAACATAGGCCCAATCCTTACAAAAAAAAGGAAAAAGAACAGAGAGCTAGACAATTATTCTGAAAACTGTTTTGTCCATTCTATAATCAGTAATAGGGCTTCCAGAGATTCCCACCTCTCCTTAGATGCCTTTGAAGTATGTCTCATAGAAACAAGAATTTTCTCTATTCGGAACACTTCTAGCACTTCTTTTTGCCATTCAAACAGAGAAGGGAGCTCTTTAACCAGCCAATGGTGAAGAATTAGATGTTTTGTAACCATAGAAACTATAAGAAGATGATAACAACCCATGAAATGGTGTATATCTATTCCCAATAAACATCTCTCCTTTGTAAAGGCACCCTGTAAACCCAAAAATGACCACTGGAATCATCTTCCATACATACTGTGCTTTGGGAAATCCCATAAAACATGTAATAAGGATCCCTTCTGTGTGCCACACCAGGTACACATGGAAGGAGCCAATATTCCCCATTAATGCAAATTTTGCAATGCATGTCATACATTTAGTAAAATCTTAACCTGTAACAAGCGGTGACTATCAGTCTTAAAATACCTATGCATGGCTAGCCAAAAAACATCCCAAAAAGCATCCCACTTCTGTTGGGTAAAGTTAGTTCTCAAAGCCTGAGGCCAGTAGGAAGAAAGTGTGCCATAATGATGTGGCATAGCCTCCCAAAAAGCTGCATATAATGGAGAAATTGCATGCTTCTGCTGGGCTAGCACAACCCAGTCAAGCACTGTATAAGTTGGAGGGTTGTTATGTTCTGGAGTATCTAAAATAGTAACTAACATATGCATTATTTTTTTTTAGTTGCATCTTGCAGTTCAGTTCTAGTCTTGGAGTTCCTCAGTGCTGCTCTGTACAGCTCTCAGGACTTGAGGCAACATATATTTTTCCAATGATCATAGCCTTGTGTTTCTTCAGGATCAGTTGCCTTATGTCCCAGTTAATCCGAGGGATTATTAGTTGGCCCCTATTCCCTTACTGCTTTCAAGGATGCAGACCTCTGTGGTTACTCTGAGCAACTTTTTCAATGACAGACATGCTCTACACTACCAGCCACATGCAGCTGGTTCTGACCCTTGGATATCATGTCCTTCTTCTTGGCAATGTCTGCCTTTCTGAAGTTCCATATTCTTTGGGGCAAGGCCCAGACAGTCTTACCTGTCACCAGAGAGAGTGTTACTTGGCAGTAATTAGGTTCCTTTGCATTCACACCAGTGACAACCCTATCTTCACTGCTTAGAAAAAGGTCATGGGTGGACTCAAACCTAGTACATTATCAGACATTCTGCTCTGCAAAGTGGTCCTTGAAGATTTTATGTCAGCCCTTCCATTAGCACTCTAAAGATGCTAGCCTATGCCTAGTGGATTAAAGTCACCCAGGATACTCGCTGTAGCTGATGTGGCTGCTTTTACAATTTCCCCCAACCAGCTGCACATCCTGCTCCACTGAGCTGTTTGGGAGCCTGTAGCAGACTTTCAAAATGACTCATGACCATATTTCCCCAGCTCTACCCAGATGAACTCTATGGCACTACTTACCCTTCTGATGTCCTCCCTACCTTCCACAGTAAATTCCTACCTTAAGAGGTGAGTCACCCCACCCCTTTTCTGTCAGAGCTATCTCGTTGGAATATTTTGCATTCCTCTATTCTAGTGCACAACTCATTTTCTACTACCCTACCAGGTCTCTATCAGTACAACTAAGTTCTGGCCTTTGAGGAACACCAGTTCTTTGAACTTGTGCATTTTGCTTGGCACTCATCTCACATTAGCTTACTGACAATGGAGGATAGTTGCCACTTTATGCTTCCTTCTACCTAAGGGGGGGGGGAGGTCTCCACTACAGGTGCTCCTTTGTTCTACTATCCATCATTTGATGATCCCCTGTGTCTGTCAACTGTCTTTGGTGATCCACTGTACCAGCTTGTCCTCCTATTATCTTGTTCACAAAAGAAACCCCCTTCCTCTTGCACCAGACCCTTAACTACTCATTAGCTCTTTTTCCCCTCAGCACTCTCCCCAGCTGCTAGCTCTCCTTTCCATGCCTCAATGGAGTGGCCAACTGTCCTTCTAGACTGCAGCATACCTCTCCACAGCAACAAGCAGCTGGCAGTGGTAACAGATGTACCCACTGCTGTCTGCAGACAGTATAGCATACATCACAGAGCCTTGGCAGTGCATCAAGTGTGGATCCAACACCCCTGGTAATCTACGCTTCTCTCTTCTGCCCTGCTCCCACTTGGCTCACTCCACTTGCCTTGTAACAATTTGCCACTGGAACCATTTACCACTGGCTCACGTGGTGCATAAGTTATATAGCTCCTACTGGAAAGCACACAGCCCATTCAGCTCTTTCCCAAATCAGACAACTCTGCCAGAGGTAGTATCCACTGGTACCAGGTCAATATGTCACTGTAATAACTGCAGTATTAACTGCGCTGTCAGAACAGTGACTACATTGACAGCAACTGTGGTAGAATAGCGTTAGGGAAATACCACTACCCCAGTCGCTGTCCACTGGAAAGAGAGAGGGATCAAGTTGCCATGTGTGTGGTGCCTGCTCGAGCTGCTCCTGTGATGCAGTGGCTAGGGCACCAGTACACGGCAGCTTTGGAGACCTGGGACAATGGTTGAGTTCCCTGTTGGTGTTGCAACTTTTTTTTTTTGTAAACAAAAGAATTTTTCCCCCTCTCAAGTTTCTCCCCATCTCCAAAGTCCACACTTTCTTGGAGTTAATTATTTTAAGTCCCATTATTTTCAATGGGGTGCACTGTTTTTTGTACGGTTGATGATTTAACCAACCTTATTTTGCTGGATGGCATTTTGCCTGCAGCATTTATTGCTGGGCTGTTTTTGTTTTCGGCAATATGACCTCATGCTGTATCCACTCAGCCCACAATAGGCTGTACTATTTTAATCAGCTAGTTTTCCCACATTAACTATTAACATTTTAAGAACTATCCCAGTAGCATTCAAAATAACTTACCTCTAGCTAACCACACTGCCAGCTTAAATTATTAAATAACTCTCTGTAGGCATAGTGTTTGTTTAGCTGCAAACAAAAAGAGGGCAAAGGATCAGAAGACTGGAGCTGTAGTGAATATGGACAGTTCAATCCAAGAAGCCCAGCCACCTATCACTAGATATATAATACAACCACGGTTTAGTTACATGATAATACTGGAAGATTTATTTCTTGTGGAAAGCAGCAACTATGGATCCACGTGCATCCAATGCTTCTTGCTCATGTGTTTTGCCAAGGCTTGATAGCCGCTCTATATCAGTTCTCTTAGCTGTAAGGTAAAGTCTGCCTAACAGTTCAACATACACCATGTGGAAAAGAATGCCTACATCTGGAAAGACTTAACCAGCAAATGTGTGCTGACAGTGTGCTGCTCTTTTCTCAAGATTTGTTTGTCAATCTGATGAGCTGCAACCTGGTTTCTGAACCTTGCTTCTACTTTTGCAATGTTCACTAATCACAACTTTCAATTTTATGTTTGTGTAAATGTTCTTCCTTATACTGTAGGAAAATAAACAGCCAAGATACATGCCGATTTTATGACTCTTCTGATGTTTATACAATTGTTTCTCAATGATTAAGTATCTGGAGAAAAATGCACAATACATATTGCATGTAATCACTGTATTATGTTCCCATGCTTTTTTAATTACTCCATGATTCCATCATTACCTTTATGAAAATAAATTTAACTGTGCAAACTGACAGTAGTTTTAAGCATGTTAAACATCACACTGTGAAATATAAAGTACTTTTTTCGGCAGTGCAATAGCTTCTGCCTTTTTACTGTAGTGTAACAATAGTGTCAAAAGTAAAATACAGATTTTATCACAAATAACTTTTCCACATAATTTCTTGTTGAGAACATCATTTATTAAAAACTAATAGTTATATACAACTAATTTAATTTTGTACAGATATGCCATGCACTGTTCACCTAATGATTACATTCTACAGACAAGTCTTTTTACATCATATTCTGTAACTAATGATTTTTTGTGATATACGCACCTCTAGAATGACTAAGACATGGTGTATACTAATGATTTAAAATGCATAGTAAATGTTTCATAACCCTATGAAAAAAATAAAATAATATATTGATACTTTGCACATTAAGGCCCACATTTTCAAAGGAGATGAGCGGCACAAAGTGGAGATGTGCTACATATCTCAGAAAATGAGCGGAACTGCGATATTCAAAAGGGAGAGATGAGTCGCACATCTCTGGATGTGCTAGCGAGCATCTATAATGTATGCGGTGCATGTAGAGAGAGTGTTCCCATGAATGTGCTGTGCATTCCTATATTCAGCCAAAATAAGTGGCATATCTGCTGTGCATTTCAGAGATGAGTCCTCCAAAGTTAGGCAGGGAAAAGCATGCCTAAATGGCCAGTCACCCACAGGCAGGCCACAGAACTGCAGGCAAGCCATCCAAAGACAGCTCTTGGAGGTGCACCAAGACATGCTCCAGGCACCCACACACAGCAGTTATGCCTGAATGGATGAATCCAGAGCCACAGGTGCCATGTCACCACCAGCACTGTCCAGGGAGCAACTCCTCACACCGCACCCTGGACAGAGACACCCAGCAGTCACATGTCAGTGCTGTCGGATGCCCTTTGAATACACCAGAGGAGCAGACAGCCACAATGCAGAAAATGTACCAGGGGCCATGGCCTGCAAGAATGCAGTCTGCAGGGTGTCTAATGGTGGTGGCATGCTCCCAGGGTGCCACCTGGGGCAATGGTGCCCAGGTAGCCTGGTAGACAGGTGGCAGCCTGGCACAGGCCAGGGACTGAAATGTGGCACACACTCACAGTGGTACACCATATGTGCACACAAGTGGGATCCACCCACTAGAGTACCTGGTCACCCTCTGCACACTGCCAATCCTTGCAGTTATCACCATGTTCCACTCATATGGGGGGCATGGCGGGTGATTGTATGCCACATATGGAGCTGGTGTATTTCATGCATGTGGTATACCAATTAGACTGTGTCACCCTGTGCCCCCCCATTGCATATCCAGGTGGGTCCCTGTGCCCACTGTCCAGGTGGGCCCCCAGTACCCCAGTCTGACCTTGTACATGACTATGGGTAATAGCACTATATCCAGGCCAATGAAGTCAATCCACACACACACACAGAAACAGTCCATCACACCTAAAAAACAGTCAATTTTCTTGTGCAAAAGTGTATTTATTGCCTCAAAATAATCCAAAGATCCCAACAGTAGACTTGCAAGGAGTTGAGGTGCTAGGGCAAATGAGAAGGAGCTCTTGTACTGTTGGGACCTTTGGATTATTTTGAGGCAATAAATACACTTTTGCACAAGAAAATTGGTTGTATCAAGTCCTTTGGGGTCCTAAGTGCCACTGCATTGACTGTTTCTTGGCATTTTGGATTTGTGGGTTGGCTGCGTGAGCTGCGGTGAGCACCGTCCTGAGCAGGGTTAGTCACAGCAATTCCTTGTTTTGTTCAGTCCATCACACCTGCCTGATAGACTGCAGTACCTCCTGTTCACCTTTGTGGAGTGGTGTGGCCGCCCTGCACAGCTGGAACTGAGCATGCCCAGGGTATGCAAATGGCCTGAATACATTCCAGTAATGAGCTGCACATGAGGGAGATGAGGTTGGAATGCCCAATGAGGTCATTTGCATATCCAGGCTGAATGCTGCAAATGTGTGCACCATGCAGCTGGCTTTGCATCATGCATTTCCCCATGAGTCACATGGGGCTCAGGTCACTTGCTGTGCTGTTCATCTCCCATTGTGCGATCATGCATCTTTGGGATATTCAGCTGGACATGTGCAAGTGCATCTCATGATGCATCTTCTGAATATCTTATTATTTTGGGTTGGTACATCTCAGATGAATGGCGCAGGCACTTGCACGAGTTTGCGGGGGACTTTAGAATATGGGGGCCTAAGTTCCAATGCTTCTGATTTAAAATAACTTAAAATGGATTTGAAGAAGCAGTGGTGCAGTATTAGCCTCTGCTATGCACATGAAACATAATTAGTAAAGATGAGAAAATAACATGACCTAACTGGAATCAAACCCCTGCCCCCAGAATACCATGCAAGTGCTCTGCCAGCTGAACAGTCAAGCCAAGAAGCTAGCCTTAGCATTCTGTGATCATGTCCTTTCTTGAAATGCAAATTTACAGCTAGAAACAATTTATATTGAAATAATTTATGGTACAGCTTTGCCACTACAAAGTGAATGAAAACAAATTGTAATGAGAAAGAAATAATGGGACCTATTTTCCCTTTATTATTATATTACACTAAATGACAAAAAATATTGTGCCAATGGATTCTATGAGCATGGGGGTATGGAAAATGATCAATAAAAAAATAATTTTTTGAACACAGATATGAGGCCCTTAGATGCTGGTGCAACCATGGACTTGGGCGATATAATGCATCTAGTCCATTGAATGGGTATGCAGCCACAACACTGACATTTCGACAGTGGAGTCCCCTTAAGCGTCAACAGTGCCACGTCGCTGTAGGGAACCCGCTGGAACCCGGCACTGTCTATTGGGGGTCCTGCACCCCCCTGTCCTGCACCACCCCGATCAGCTCTGACACAGAGTTAAGAATCCTAAGTGGGGGTGTGTGGGGTGGTGCAGCCCCCTGCATGGGGGTTCGGGGGCAAAGCCCCCCTAAAGAAAACACTAGTGTGTTGTGGAAACCGTCAGACGACTGCAAAATGCAGTCGACCTGCTGGTTTTGCTGTCGGGTCCATCGACAAATATTTTGTTGACTGCCAGCCCGGTGGTGTTGAGGGCTGTGGTGCTGGATGCCTTACCTCAAGCCACGCCGGCGACCCATGTTTGAGAACGAGCACAGGTCATTGGGGGTTGGTGGGGAAAGGAGAAGGATCGAGCATCTGTTGGACTGCTCTCCTTCTCCGGGGTGGAGGGACACTAGCTGTTGGTGCTCCTCTGGCCCCTAGCGGCTGCTGGGGGGCAGCATGCTGATGCTACAACTGAAGGGGAGGAGACAGGCAGATGCTTGGTGAGAGCGCGTATGGTAGCGTGCGTGATCTCACCGCAGGCGTCATTGCATGCCCTGCCTCCTCACAAGCGGAGAAAAGTGGAAAAAAGCTCCAGCTAGATGACGTGGTCCCTGCAGTGTGCCACCTCTGAGAAGGCACCTCCCTGGCATGGATCCATTTGTGGTGGGTTGAGTCGCTCCCCACCACCCTGCCATGAAGGGTAAGTTGTGGGGTGCACAAGGGAGGGGTCTAACCTTTGGGGCAGGGCACGCTGGGGGACAACTGATGGCAGAAGCTGGGAGCTTGGAAGAAATAATACATAAAAAAATATATATATATATTTATTTTGTCGATGACCCATCGTGGATCCCATTGAATGCACTTGCACATGATTTTCTATCTGAGGGTACATTTGTGGCACTTGCATATGTTTTGCATCAGCCTGCATATAAGTAAATATGGTAGCATTGACATGATGCACACAAGCAGCCCCAGAAATGCTTACTAGAAAATAGAAATGTGGTATAATGAGATTTTCTGACAGAGGGATGGAAAATAGATGTTTATTGGTGCAAGTCCCCTGCATTAAATGTGTGATGCAATGGGGACTGCGGACTTGTGTCAAAAACATTTGGAATATCCTGCCCTTTTAGGACCACTGTATTTGCCTACTGCCAAGCAGGCAGCTACAACACACGCTGTCAAGTGAAATACCTGTAGCCACTGTTAAATGTGGAGTGCTGCCTGTAAATTATCCCCCCCTTCCCTCAGGTGGTGGGCGCAGGCCCAGGAGGAAGCACCCAAATGGATCTCCAGCACCTGGGATGAGGCTTCTGCTTCAGCAGCTGTCCCCTCTCATACTGACCACCGCTGCACTCTCAGGTACGGCTTACCTAGTGGCTTTCACATCCGCTAATCTACTACTGCCTTCCAAGCCCTGACTGGACAGCTCTTGAGTTTCACTGCCCTTATTGGCTGATACTTCGAGCCACCAAAGACTATGGCTCCCTGCCTTTAGAATTGAACATTTGGCTGTGCTCACTCTATCTCTGCTTCCCCTTTTGAATTTTTAATTGCTCTGCCTTGCTTCTCTGTGCCTTTTCTATCCCTGATTTTGAACTGCTGTCAGTGTAAAACTGCATACTCTCCCCCCTGAATTTGAAAGGTTCTTAATGTAAAACTGCAAATGTACTGTTGGAACTGTGTTGCAATTTTGTATGTTACAGCTGTACTGCTTTTTTTTTTAATTACCTGACTAATGCCTTTTGGTAAACTTTTTTTTTCTGCTCTGTTAGCTTCTTCTTCACCTCTGCAATTCTCAGTCTTTCTATCCCCCCCCCCCAGCTTGCTTCCTGTGGCCCTCCCAACTTTCTCAGTCTATCCACTTTTTTTCTCCAAATCCCATGCTGTTTCCCTGTCTCCTTTCTCAGAGTGACCCCTCCCTCCAAGTCTAGCACTTATCTAACCCACTGTCATTTCCCATTCCCTCCTTCCTTCAGGTGGTGGGCACAGGCCCAGGTCAGAAGCACCCAAATGGATTTCCAGCACCTGGGATGTGGCTTCCCATTAGCAGATTATAAAGATCTGCCACTAGAGGGTTGTTAGTTCTTTTGTAGAGTCCTGTCCCTTCAATTTTTCTACATCCTTTTATCTACTCGTACTTCTCCCTTGCTCTAACAACTGCATTCCTTTCAGGGACACGCACTAATCTCCTGCTCACCCAGGTGTGCTTTCTCTGTCCCCACCCTGGGTTTGAACTCATGAACCTCCACTGCAGCGACTTGCACCCTATCCTCTATGCCACTGGAGCAGCCACTTTGGCTGTGTACTTTTTCACTCCTTCTACCTTTCCTGTCCCCTCTTGTCTAAAGCCACACCCCCCTGATACTTTGACCATCTAGTTACTTGTCACTAAACTTACTCTCCAATATGAGGTGGGCTATGCTACTGCTGCTGGCAGCCTCGCTGCTAGGTAACCTACTACTTGTAGATCTTGGTGCTTCCATACTTGCCATAGAACAGAAGCACCTATCCTACCTTACCCCCTCCTTCACCCCTGACTTTCCCCCGTCCCACTGTCACGTGGGTGGGTGCTCCCATGGGCCTCACTTTTTTTGCATTTCTTTCCAAACAGGATGTCTGCTGTCTTGGCTTCCTCCTTTTCTCTACTACTAGCCCCCTTCTGCATTTGTCCATGGCATATCACCTGCTCTTCTCTTTGCTTCTACTAGCAGGAGACACTGAGACCAATTCTGGTCCCCTTTGTATGGCCATTTATCACTCAAATCCTATATGGAACCCCTCCTTTGGATTGAAGTTTGCACACATCAGCCTCTGCAGCCTCTCCTCCAAATTCATCAACCTTAAACCCTGGGTTGCTCTATACAAGCCACATGTGCTAGGCATCTCCGAAACATGGCTAAAACTCCATCTCTCTAATGCTGCCTACTATCTCCTAGGATACTCCCTGCTGAGGCATGACAGGCCTGGTAAGAAAAGGGGTGGTGTGGTGGCCCTCTACAACCATGAACCTCTCTCTGCTACCCCGTCCTCCAATCCAACCCTAGCTCACCCAGTGAGTGGCTCCTAGTGGAACTGACCATAGGTGCAGCAAAAAAGATATATGTGGGATGCTGCTATAACCCCTCTCCAGGACACCCAGCAGGTCTCACTGCCCACCTTGAAGGGATGGGAAGCCTCTCCCCCACAAGGAAAACCATTCTCCTTGGGGATTTCAACCTGGACTGGTTTAGTGCCCAGGAACCTGATTACTCTAACCAACTTAAGCTCCATAACCTAGTCCAAATTATCACCATACCCACCAGGCACAACCCTAGTACCCAAAACCATACACTTCTTGACTGGGTAATCACCAAGAGAGAGGACAGGGTGCTCCAGTTGGGCACTCTGTCTGATGCCATTAGTGATTACTCCCTCACCTACCTGGTCTGGGCCTCTAAGATCAAGCGCCCACCCCCTAAACTACTCTCCTTCCGTAACTGCAGTCACCCAGACATCCCCTTCCTCCTTCAAGATGTTCGAGTGATAAACTGGTCAGCCTTCTACACCCTCTCTGATGTGGCCGAGGCTGAGAGTTTCTTCACAACCACACTCCTCTGTCTCCAAAATCAACATTTCCCCCTGACTACTCGCCGAGTTAGGGGTGGCTGTACACGCTGGTTACCAAAGATTTTCTGGCCATGATGATGGAAAGGGATCCGCTATGGTCAGCCTACAAAAAGCCCCCTTCCCTGCCTGATGGAATGAATACCAGTGGCTATGAAACCTTTGTAAACAGTCATCCCTTGACAAAAAGTGTGCCTTCTTTCAGGGCAAACAAAGGAACAGTCTTGGTGACTCCATTGCTTCTGGGGTGAGGTTGACTCATTACTTAGCCCAAGCACTCATGACCCCATTATTCACCTTGACACTCCCTCTGGACATCTGGCCAACCCCATTACTGTGGCCGAGGCCTTCAATAAAAAATTCACAGACCTGTCTGCCCTCCTTAGCAAGCTGCCACCTCTGGTGACCACTTGTCTCTCTGATCATCCCCCACCCACACCCCTCAAACTCCTGCCCTCCCCTCTTTCTACTTCTTGATGATCACCCCCAAGGACATTGCCAAACTGCTGAAGAGCCAGCCTAGCCAGGGCAGCATGGGCAGTGATGGTATTTTCCCCTGCTATGCTTAAACTTACAGTATATCACCAGCCATCTTAAAACCACTCACCTACCTCTTTAACCTGGCATTGACTACCGCCTCAGTGCCCAGCACTTGAAAGCATGCCATGGTGGTCCTGATTTTTAAGACTGGTGACCCGCCATCCCTACATAACTATCAGCCTATGTCCTTGCTCACCCACCTTAGTAAACTCCTGGAAAAGATTGTCCACCGACAACTGTCTGACTATATTGACACACGCAACCTACTGTCTAGACAGCAACACGGTTTCCGTAAACATCACTCCACCACATCTGCTCTTACCCTGTTTATCAATCATATTCTTAGGAACATGGACCTTGGAAGGGCAACATGTGCCATCTTTGTCAACCTGTCTAAAGCTTTCAACCTGGTCAACCACACCCTGTTACTCACCTCCCCCCACACCCTTGACTGCTCTACTGAGACCATGTGGTGGTTCCAAAGTTACGTTTCAGATAGCTCTCAATTGGTATGTGTAGGACCTTCCACATTTATTTATTTATTTAGATTCTGATAACCGGGTAAACCCACTGAGACCAGAGGTCTCTTTTTCAGGGGCGACCCGGAATTAGTTACAGAAAAGACATTTAGAACAATGATTTTTTTACATTAGTTACATATATTGCACAAATAGACATAAGCGACAGAATATATTAACAACAGTATACTGGGTAAAGTAAGGATTCACAGTACAGACTCAAGTATTATTTACAATAGTTGCAATTTGGTACACAAGTGTAGAGTAGAAACAATATACATGATTTGCAGACAGGATCTTATGACATCAAGTTTCATAACAGTAAATTGACATAAAAGCTTAGGAGATACTTCCAGGAATGAGGCGAGATTCAGGCAGTGCAGAGGAGAAGAGACCTGGGCTTGGGAGCTAACGGTTACATCCCACCTCCCCTGCCCTCCTAGTCACTACTGTTGTATCCCAGGGCTCCATCCTGGGCCCACTCTTATTTTCCATCTTTATAAACTCTCTCCCCTCTGACTGTGTCACTTGTGATGCCTCTATTTTATGCAGATGACCTTGTCCTCTTCACTAGTGACAATGCTCTTGAGAATATATCCAGGGCTTTATCCAATAACTACTCTGTGGCGTACACCTGGTTTCACTCACATCACCTAATTGTTAATTCTTAAAAAAAATAAATCCATGCTATTTGGATCTAAACCCTTCCTATCTAAGGTTGCCAAGGCTGGGTCCACCCTCCCAGTAATCTCACTGGATGGCACTGTACTTGAAAATATACTGACTTTTAAATATCTGGGAGTTATCCTGGACCTGTCCCTCTCCTTTTCCAATCATATTTCCTCTGTTATCTGCCATAATTACCAGAAACTTGGTACGGCTTATCGTATAAAATCACTCCTGACCAGGGAAGCCTGTTTAGCCATTGCCCAAGGTAACCTGCTACCCTTGTTTGACTACTGCGCCCCTACTCCCCTATTTACTCACACACATCCTCAGCCTTGCATGCATCTCTGCTCTATGTACAACAACATATGTTGTTTCACTCTCCTGGCACCATATTCCACTCACCACTGCCACCTCTATCAGACTCTTGTCTGGCTCCCACAACACCGCAGATTTGATTATGGGCTTGGCTGCCTCCTGGACAGTGTCATCAGGCATGGTGAAGCCTCCCCTTATACATCTCTCCTCAAGACCAGAACTCCCTCAAGGTGTCTGCGTGCATCCTTAGTCCCCCCCATGTATATCCTGAAAGTCTCTTCGGCTATGGGTAGCAGAGCATTATCTATAGCTGCTCCCACTCTATGGAACAGAATCCCCACGCTCATCCATTCTTTGGACTCCCATGCCACTTTAAATACACATATCAAATCCTGGCTGCTTGATGAGGCCACATGCCGTTGCTAGCTTGGATAACTCTCCCCCCCCTTCCTTTCTGATTTTTCCCTCTTGGGCTGCTTTGGCCTCCCCTGCCCTTTTTCATTTCTTTGGACTCCTGCCTTACATTCCTCACTGCCTGGTTCTTTGGCTCTCCCACTTGGCTATTGTCTTGTATGTTTTTTTTTTGGTTTGTTTGTTTTACATCATGCATTAATTTGCACTGGTCAATTATCCTTAGTAAATAATTGTATAATAATTGTTGCTTATCATGATGTACTGATTGTTTTTTCAGCTTCTCATTAATTTTACTTTCCCATGCCACTTTCTGTGTTCACCAATTGATGTCTGTATATCCTCTTTGTTCAACAATGTTGTCTGTATATCCACATGGCTTATACTGATTGTATAACTTGTCACTACCTCTGTAACTGCCACCTGTGTGGCCCGGGTCGTGCCTGAAAATGGTCCCCATGATCAGTGCACTTACCTGGTTACCAAAGACTTAAAATAAATAAAATAAAAATTATGGGGGTGTTGACACTATGGAGAGGAAAATTACCAGTGGAAGAAACCTGTAGGAACATAAGGCAAGTGATCTACCCTGTCTTCTTAGGCCTACTAATTCTGCTGCGAGGAATGCCCTCTCTGACCCTTTGTTCACCAGTTACTTCAATGATATATTTCACAATATTGCTCTCCATGAGTGACTGATCTGACTTAAGTTTAAAATATTTAACACTCTCCACTGTTTTGTGCTTCCTTTAGAAGATTCTTCCATAGGTTTACCACTCTGGCTAAAGTATGCTTCCTCACATTACCCCAATTCCATCCTACATTAAGAACAAGATATGGCCACTAGTTCTACTGTCCAGTAAACATTGACAGTGTTTCTCTGACTCACCTTATCTAATACCTATTACATTTTGAAAAATGGAAGTCATATCTCATCTTAGCATTCTTTTTTTGTAGAAAACATACCTAGTCTGTTAGGAAATCCTCATATTTTAACCAGGACTGAGTAGTTTTATTTTCTGTCAACAAATTCAGAAAAAAAATCATATTTTTGTATTCAAGTAACTTCTTAAAAATTTGTGGCTGTAAAAAGGAAGTTCCTAAGACACTTTAACTAATGAGCCTGTAGCTTAATGGTTAGAGTGCTGAAACGGCATACTAGAGATCTGAGGTTCAAATCCCAGTAGGCCACACTTTTCCTTTCTCCTTTCCATCCTTGATTTAAAAATATTAAAAATGATAAGGACATTTTACAGAAAATGTTGCTGCACTAACAACTGTACTCATGATAAAAAAATTATTTGTAGCAGGAGTTTACTTAATTTGGAGGAAAAAAATATCTGTGAGAAATAAAGTAACCATCTCATGGATTTCTTTTTATTATGCCACTATTTGTTCATCTTTTCATGGAATGAGTTTCTGTCCTTTGTTATACAGCACTTTCAATCTGCTTTTGGCTCACAATAATTGTCAAATGTCTGCTTATTTTTATAGCACTTTCAATCTGTTTTTGGCTCACAAAGACTCTAGTCAAATTTCATGAAGTGCTTAATTTCACATTTTCCTGCATTTTGAAAAGCTTGACAAATATACAAAATTGCCAATATCATCCAGCCCTAAGCCTTATATCTCTATTCCATGAATTATTTAGTTACTCTGTAGAACACAATCAGTTTTAGCGATAGTTTTTATGCATTGCAGAGACCAGGGACTAGACTTTTAGGAAGTGAACAAAATTGCTCATATGAGAGAAAAAAGTTAAGCAAAAGAGGATTTTCTTGCATAACCACATCTTTTTCTGCATCTGCATGTGCTCAGTTTTCAAAGCGGTTATATTTTATAAACTCTTCAACAATTTATGACAGCTTGTATGCATTTTTTACACAGTTGTGGGGAAAAAGGTATACCAGGTGTTACCATGCATAGCATTTTTGTGCAGCTGAAGAAAAAGGAAAATGCTGCCTGTGCATATAAAATGTTGAAAATAGCATTTTAACAGGTGTGAGGAGTTTTCACTGCACCAGGGAGTTACACACAGGGATTTACTCTCTGGGCCATGCCAGCCCCCTTGAAAATATGGCCCCAGAACTGCATGTAGTACTCCAAAAATAGCCTTGCCAGTGTACTGTAAACGGACAGTCACTCTTTTCTCATAGCATGATTTTTTTCCTTTTGATACAGCCTGCCATTCAGTTTCCTTTACCCACTGCCACTTCACATTGCTATGACACCTTCAAGTATCCATCAATAATTATACCACATCTATCTCATTATCAGTTGCTGCTAGTTGTTTACTGTTGTATTTAAATAGTACATTCAACCATTATTCTTTCAGCTTAAATAAAGGAAATGAAATTTATCCACAGTGACTTTCATTGGCAATTTATTGCCCAACTCCTCCAGTACATTTTAGGTCCTTTTGCATATTGTCATTCTTCTCAGTGGTGACTACAACCCAGATTCCTTTTCTGCCATCTACACATTTATTTACTTTAATTTTGACCCCGGATACCCGGTTATCAATTAACAAAATATTGAACAGTAGTAGAGCCAACACTGATCCTGTGGAACCCCTCTGATGATTTCTTTCTTGTCTGATATTGTCTCTTAAACCATTACCCACTGAGCCCTAGTGCTTAACCTGCCCTTTATCTGTTGTACTTTAATTCCTTAGTAAAAACAGATCTTAGCCATATTGGTCCTTGGAAAGCAGGGGCCACTGGATAGTTTGGTACCTTTTACTGGACCATCATATATCTTGTCCAAAGATGGCATAATGCACAAGTTTTTGTGACCCAACAGGTCCCTTCTTCTGGTGTGGTGGTATAGTGCACAAGCTTTGGGGGCCTGACAGGTAACTTCTTCTGGTGCAATAGCAAACTAAGCAAAATAAACTGAAGTTACATATGCTTAGATGAATTGTTTCAAAATAATTTATGACAGGGTAGTCAGGCAAATTAAAATACTTAAAAGGAAGGGTCAGTGGACAATGAATAGGAACAGGCCTATATCTATGTAGGGATACTTAGAAGAAAGTGCTAAGATATTTATAGGACAGGCTAGATGAGTGCCTTGGAGTGTTAATATGAAAGGTAACCTGACCTGAATAAAGGATAATAATTACCAGGAATACACAAAGTGTGTGTGTGTGTGTGTGTGTGTGTGTGTGGTGAGGGGGTGGGTCACAGAAGAAAAATACAACTTGAAAATTATGTTTGTATAAAGTAAGATACTGTATTAGAGTTCTGTATAATATATCATAAATAAGGTACAGTATTAGAATTTTATCTAATATATCATAAATCCAATGTACCAACCAAGCTTTTTTTAGTTTGAATCAAATTGTTTGATATATTTTAATTCCTTTGTCCTCCTGTCTTGTGTGTTTTTGATGTTGCCTCTTAATATTAGGACAGACTTGTCCAAGATGGCCTGCTTGGGAGAAATTCTGTCCTACTGGTGTGCCGATAACCTGATTTAATATTGTGTGGCAATGGTGGTTCATCCTGTTTTGCAGTGGTTGCTTTGTTTCCCCCTATTTAGCATCCATTTGTGTACTTTGTTGCACAGAATTTATTTATCTACTGAATTTTATTTAGCAGGTAGGCCCATTGAGACAGACACCGCTTTTTCAGGGGTGACCAAGAATTAGTTACATTAAACACAGATTCAATTGCAAAGCCACGGGACAGATATACAGGAGTAGATACATATGGAAAACAATATAATGTAGTTAATTACAATGTGAATTTTACAAGACAATATGAAATGATTTCATCAAATAGACATAAGAGGAAAGTTCCGAACATTAAGTGCAAGTGCAGGATGTTTCAGGGAGAGGATAGTCTTTGAGGAGATTTTTAAATGTCCCAAGAGAGGGACATTGTTGTAGGGGGACTGGAATGCCATCCCACAGCTCAGAGGCCTTCTTTGAGAAGGACCGTTGGCTAGATAAGGTCCTGGCTTTAGGAACCTCCAAATGAGGCTGTGTAGAGGAGCATAGGTTTTTACAGTGAGCATTATTTTTTCACTATACCAATGAGGTTAGATATGGAGCCAGTTCAGACTTTGTATGTGAGAATGAGAACGGAGTAGTTTAGCCTACATTCCAGGGTTGGAAACTTTAGGGATGTGAATACAGTACAGTGATACTCCTTGCTATCCACTCCAGCTATAAACCTGCCTATTCTGTGGAAGATTTGCTTGACTTTGCTTAGCTCAGTTTCTTTTAACAAGGCTAGAAGAAGAGTTCCATATAACTGTACATGGAGTAGAAGGAAGCTAGCTATTGAAAGACAGGCCTCTTTTGTGAGGCAGGGCCTAAGGCAGTTAAGTAGACCAGGTTTTTGGGAAATCAACCAAATTGTGTGGTCTACTTGTAGTGTTAAGGACAGCTCTAGATCAAGCAGGATACCTACATATTAAAAGTTGTTCACTACCTCAGGTTTAATTTCCCTAGAGGGGACACTGCAGAGTCAATTGGATCTATTGGAAACTACATTGCAGGACCCTAAAAGCATTACTTTAGTTTTTGGGTGTTTAGAACAAGTTGGTTGGCCACTAGCCACTCTTCCAGAGGAGCAAAATCAATATTCCGTCCTGCTTCAATCGATTTTACATCTGCATTAGTTCTGTAAAGGATGGCATCATCAGCATATAATAATGCTTGAGCCTGGCCACAGTTAGAGGGCAGGTCTTTAATAAATAATGAGAAAATGAGAGGCCCCAATATGGAGCCTTGTGGGACTCCAACACATATTGCTTGCAATGATGACAGGCTGCTACCCCAGTAAATGGCTTGATCCCAGTTAGTAAGGTAGTTTTCCAGCCAGGTAGTGGATAGTTGATAAAGCCTCAGGCTCTTTAATTTCAGTAGGAGAAGATCATAATTTATCAGGTCAAAAGCCCTAGTTCAGTCTATAAAGAGAGCTATGGTGTTTTTTCTGGTTTTGATGGCCCTAAGAATGTCCAAAGTGATGTGGACATGGGCTGTATATGTTCCATGATGCTTTCTGGCACCATGCTCGGCAAGGCTAAGCACTGAGTAAGCTTCAATGTAAGACATCAGTTGGTTGTACAGTATATGAGCTTTTCCTGTATTTCTGATAACTCACTAAGTATAAAGATAGGGTGATAGTTCTCTGTATGATCTTTGCATCCTGCTTTATGGACCAGAACTATGTATACCACTTTCCATTTTTGGGGAACCTCCCCTAGGAGAAGAGATAGGTTAAAGATTTTAGTCAGTGGGTGGGCAATTAGTGGAGCTGCAAGTTTTAGTAACCTAGGCTCAGTGCCATCAAGATCTACAGACTGGTCAGGTTTTTAACTTAAGCAACTGATCCAGGACTTCTTTTCTTGAAATTAACATGAAGTGGAAATCAGGGTGATTGACCTGGGGAGCAGATGGAGGGGGAGTTGGATTAGTATCACTAACTTTTCAGGCTTTCAGATTTGTAAAGTATTTGTTAAATTCTTGGTATACCATCATTACAGCAACACTTTTATAGCAACATGGTTGATAACAACAACATCGCCACATCTCTGTAAAGTCTGCTTGGGACCCTGGCACCCTTCCCCAAGGTCCTGCACTCCATTCCTGACTCAGCTCCATCTCAGAGTTGAGAATGCAAAAGAGGGGGGTGCAGGGGGCACAGCCCACTGAATGGGGGGTGCAGGGGCACAGCCCCCTGCAAAACAGAAAGAATGCACATGCCAGCACCTTCCCAACCCCAATTGTGGTCAATGTAGTGGTGTCAGGGTAACGTTGCATTGACATAAAATTGTTGATGTGGTGTCATGGATATGAATTCTTCAGCTACTAGTAGAGAGTCCTTGACACTCTCATTTTTGATTTGGAGTTCTTATGGTAAGGAGGATGGGTGTCCTTTTAGCAGATGGTTAATTTGCACCCAGAACCACTTGGGATTTTGGAGATTGTTCAATTGCAGGTTTTTCATGTAGTTCCTTTTTGCCTCTTTTCACAGATGCCTTACATTTATTCCACAGTTGCTAGTAGACATGCCAAAAATGTGGATGTCCAGTGGTCTTGTGGGCCTCCCGCATCTTACCCCTCTCCAGTAAGTTTATGGAGTGCAGGGGTGAGCCATTTAGAGCAAAGGCCTTTAAATCTCCTTTGCACTAGTGGAACATGCTTATTCACCATTGCTAAAAAGTTATTGATCAGGAGTTGTAGGGCTTGGTTGACATCTTGCATTATGCTGATGCCTTCCCAATTCATGTGGAAGATATCTACCAGGAAGGTGTTACTTTCTAGCTTTGTGTAGTCTCTCATCAGAGTAAGTCTTGGACAGACCCTAGGGAAGTTATTGTTCCAGATGCAGAATACTGGGGAATGGTCACTTAGAGAGTCAGAGAAGATTCCAACTGTTTGTATTCTGTCAGGTCGATTTCCAGAATCGAACCTATCAGAGTATGGTTTCCAGTTTTGTTATTTTGCTTTGCAGGTTCTTTGATGAGCTGGTCAAGTTGCATATCAGTTAGTATGCTTTTAAGGGCCTCTGGACTCTTTTCCAGCCAGTTTAGGTTGAAGTCTCTGAGCAGTATGAGTTCAGAGTGTGTCAGCTCTATCAGGCATCCTAAGAGTGTGTTTAGTACTGATTTCATTTCCACAGGGGGGCTATAGTTGCAGCCTACAGTATGTATAGTAGTTTAGTGTTTCCAAGGAGCAATCTAAGAAGTAGGAATTCACAAGAAGAGAAGTCCAGAGTGGGTAAGGGGACCTCTGTTACACTGGAAAGGCCTGGGTATATATGAGCACTTCCCCACCTTTTTTCCTTTTCTTCCTGTCTTTCCTGAAAATATTGTAGCCAGGTAGGCTAATTTCAGTTGAGAGTATAAAGGTCTAAGCCAGGTCTTAGTTATAGCAAGAACATCATGGGAGTATAGTTTTACCCAAGCTTTCAACTCAGGCAGCTTGGTCTGCAAGCTAATATTCATATGGATAACATTTAGTTCCTTATGGTTGCTCCAGATTGGATCAGTGGGGGAGGAAATTACAGCACTTTTGTGTAGTGGGCCTGGGTTAGACTCCACGTCACCCACACACAACAGCAGCAGAAGCACAACAGATTGAAGCAAAGGCCATATATGAATTTTGTTTCTTCCCTTACTTTTCAACCTTGTGAGGTAGACCAGGTTGTAGAACACCCCATTCCTTTTGCCAGTGTGGGTATTTATTATACTAGAAGCATATGCAGTTGGAACAGTTTCCTTTCAGGTTGAGGGAGACAGGTACTCAGAGTAATATCCCTTGGGTGACAGAAGAGGCTGTGCTAGCAATGTTTCTAAGAGGGATATGACAGGTAAACCAAACATGGCTAGCGCCATACCTGCAGTGGCCATTTTTAGGTTCTTTGCCCTATGATTGAGCTCAACGGGAGAGGGGTGGCAACCAGGTAAGGTACTTGAAATTTACAACTACATGGGCTGAGGATTAAATATACTGAACCAGGAAGTGAGCAGCCCAGCAGGGTTGCATGGAATGTCTTTGGCAAAAAGGCTTCAGAGGGTCCCTGCATGAGGAGCCTGCCTCCAGGAAGGGATCAGGGAAAATCGTTCATTCAGCCCCAGGTAATGTTGTTATACACTACCCAGCACTGGATCACCATACAGAGATCAGTAATCACAAATGTGCAGTCACAAAGGAAAAACAAAACTCATTGGTTGCACTACCATTTCTATAGTCTAAATTGCTATCTGAGGGAAATTCTGAGGTAATCAACTCATAGTCATGCAGAACAGTTTCAGTAGTGGTTGGGAGGAACTAACTGCAAGTACAAGCCTCTCTGTGGTACTGAACACCAGAACAATCTTACAGATTCAGTTACAGTGGCTAAGACCAGTTGCTGAAAAGGCTGAGAACACTACATGGTAAACAATGTATGGATATTTGGACAGTTTCAGAGTCGGATTAATAAAGGCTAGAAGCTAAACTAGCTGAAAGCTCATGAAGGAGTCGTCACATAGGCTAGCTAAGTAATTTGTGGTGATATTGATAAGGTCTAACTGCTATCACAGCAGAGAACCCTATTAGAACATTCAGTACTTCAGCACATAAACAGATTACAGTTTACACTGATAGCACCACAAAGTATACAACACTAAGGCAGACTGCCAGATTACAGCATCATTTGCTACAAGTAGAGTCCTCAGCTTCAGCTGGACACTGCTATTAGGTATGCTGGGTGGCACGATAACATTCAGTCACTTGTGATTACCACTGCCTACTTGTAGTCATTATCAGGGCATCCTATATCACAGAGGTACAGGATAAGCTGCTCTACTGTACCTACTACAGTATGGTTTTAATGGCATACATTCCTGCTTTTCAGTTATACAGTATCATGTGTGTAATACATTTTAATCCTACCCTTTCATGTCTGTCCAACACTCCAGGTCACTTTTGGACAGTTGCGCAGAGTCCCCAGCTGATGGCTGCCTCTTTAGGCTGACTCCCTTTGGCAGACTCCCATGATGTCCATTGCTCTTGGCCCTTTGCATGAGAACTGCCACAGAAGACTGCTAGGGATGAACACCTATAACCATGTAGAGTGCCAATGATTGGCTGGAGCAAGGCAGCTGGGTAGGATAGCCCTCTGGTGCAGCGTCAGGTCCTGGAGCTGTCTTTGGTCACAATTCGGCAGTCGGAAGGAGGTGAGTTACCAGCTGGTAGCAGGGACTCTCACCCCCCCATGTAAAATCCACAGCCACAGGTTACCATCTCATGGAGTAGAAGCAGCTGCTCTGAAATTAAATGTCTCCAGGAACAAAGGAGCCTTGTTGAAACAAAAGAAACATGTGTGCCTCTTTTGGCCATGCTGCTGATTGGCTGGAGCAAGGTAGTTGGGTGGGATTACCCTCTGGTTCAGCAGCAGGTTCTGGAGCCATCTTTAGCTGAGATTTGGCAGTCAGAAGGGGGTGTCACCAGGTGGCAGCAGGGACCCTCTCCAGCCCCCTTGAGGCACACTGCAAAGCCACAGGTTACTATCACATGGAGCAGAAGCAGTTGCTTTGAAATTAAAGAGCTCAGGAACAAAGGAGCCTTGTTGAAACAAAAGAAACTCGTATGTATCTTCTGGCCATGCTGCTGATTGGCTGGAGTAAGGCAGTGGACCAGGACTGCTCTCCAGTGCAGCAACAGGTCCCGGAGCCTTCAATGGCCATGATTTGGTGGTTGAAAGGGAGGGGAGTCACCAGGTGGCAGCAGGCAATCACTTCAGCCCCCAAGTACAGTCCACAGCCCCATATTACTGTCAGGGAAATCACATTGTTTGATTGATATGTATAGGATCCATAAGTTTTTATTTTGCTGTTCTCTTCTGTTTCAGTGGTGGTTTGGGTACATATGTTGGTGGAGATCTTACATCTTATATTGTAGCACAGTGCTGTTTCTCTCATTTCACAGTTATTTTGATCTGTGTAGCTTACTACAAATTATTATTCTTGAAATGAATTCTTGTTATTCCATTTGTGCAGATCAGATGGCATTGAATTGTCTGATTGTACATCTCAGATTTATTTGCATGGCTTTGGCTGAAGCTGGAATTGTGCCAGTATTGATGTCTGTCAGTGGGTTTTCTATAGACAGCAGTTTGTATATGTCCATCATTAGTGAATCTGGCTATTCAGGAAATGTATGCTGTCTGTGAAGTATTCATTGATGAGTTTTACAGAGGGTGAAAGTTGCTGAAATTTTTTTTTTACTTTTTATCGATTGAGTTTGCAGTCATGAACTTACAAGACAAAAATATATAGGAAGATAGGAATATGTAACAATACATCTGAGATTCACTTAAAAAAGGATAATTGAATAATAATAATAAATCTTTATTTTTACAGTGCCTTTCTTAGAACCAAGGTGCCTTTACAATAACTGCATGTAAAACAATAAAATAAACACAGTTCAATAACTGCTAAATTCATAAAATGCAATAAAATATCATCATCGGGGTAAGCTTTTGAACATAAATGGGTCTTAAAGACCTTTTTAAATTCCTCCAGGGATGCACACTGCTGAAGCAGATGGGGTAGAGAATTCCAGAGGGCAAGGGTCACATACATAAAAGCATGGGCCCACGAAGATTTTAAAGAAACCCTCAGAATCTGTAACAACCCCTCGTCTGCCGAGCAGAGCGATCACCTAGGGCAGTAAGGCTCCAGAAGCTGTTTCAAGTATTCTGAGCCCAGTCCATGTAGGGCTTTGTAAGTCAGAAGACCAACTTTAAAGGTGATCCACCACTGTATTGGCAGCCAGTGCAGATCACGCAGCACCGGAGAAATATGACAGGTGCGAGGAGTACCTGTCAATAACCAGGCTGCAGCATTCTGCATGAGCTGTAAGTGACAGATATCAACCCCTGGTAGCCCTAGATACAGGGAGTTGCAGTAATCAAGGTACAACATCAAAAAAGGCATCGACCAAAGTGGGCAGATCACCGGACAGAACTAGGTGCTTAATCTTGGAGATGTTTCTCAGATGGTGAAAAGATGATTTGATGACTGCCGACACCTGTGATCACAGTGTCAGACCATCATCAAAAATCACCCCCAGGTATCGCACTCATTCAGAGATAGGGAGCTGGATGCCACCCAGAAAAAGTCCTGAGGGCATACCAGCTCCCATCCCCTCTATCCAGTGACCCGGATCCACAATCATCACCTCCGTCTTCTCTGAGTTCAACCTTAGCCAGCTTGAATTCATCCATTTCTGGATTTCAGTGAGGCAGTTGTTACATACTGAGAGAGCTCTATCCTGGTCAGGTGCAAAAGATAGGTACAGCTGGGTGTCATCAGCATAGCAGTGAAACTTTAGCCCATACCTTCTTACAATGTCTCCAAGGGGCAGCATGTACACTGCGAACAACATTGGGGACAACACTGAACCCTGAGGAACCCCACAAGGCTGAGAGACTGGACCAGAGGAATTAACCTCCGGTACCACCCTCTGAGTTCTTCCAGTGAAGAAAGATCTAAACCACCCGAGGACTGTACTAGACAGACCACAGATGAACCTCAGGCATTCGAGAAGTACCCCATGGTCCACTGTGTCAAAAGCTGAAGAGAGGTTGAGAAGAACTAAGATTGAATGGTTCTTTTGATCTCTTGCCATCAGGAGATCACTGAGCACCCGAACCAGCGTCGTCTCGATACTTTTCGGAAACCAGAATGGAGTGGTTCATAAATGTCATGGATTGTCAAATTGTTCTCCAATTGTACAGCCACTACTTTCTCAATCACCCTCCCCACAAAGGGGAGTTTAGAGATTGGTCTGTAGCTAGCATGGCAATCTGGGTCCAAAGAAGCTTTCTTCAGGAGTGGTGTTACCACCGCCTCCTTCAGGATGACACCTCCTCTTGCAGTATGACATGGTGAGGAGTTCCTGTTAGAACTGCATTTAAACAATAATAACCTACGGTATGCAGCCATGAAAGGACAAAGGTGAACTGGAAAAAGGATGGAATATATAGTCTTAATGTATACATAAAAGTTGAGCACTCACCACCTCTCATTCAAAATACTCCAGACCAAATTGTTGCACTTTAAGTAGACTAAATTTATTGATTTAAAAATAATAAAAGCAGTTCATGCAGACAACAGCACACTGGTGTTGCCTGCATGAACTGCTTTTATTATTTTTAAACCAATAAATGTAGTCTAGTTCAAGTGAAAGAATTTGGTCTAGAGTACTTTGAATGAGAGTTGGTGAGTGCTCGAATTTTATGTATGCATCCTAACGTTGTGTCTTGAAGAATCACCTGCCCATTGTGACCCTTTTTCATTTGTATACAATATATAGTCTTACCTTATTACCAAGGTGCCTCTACAGTGAAAAGGATTCCCTCAAAGCATACAATTTATATATGTAAAGATAATTCCCAACTCCCAAGAAGAAACTACAACAGTGCATATTGGTATTGTGGCTCAAGATTAGCAAAGACTAGGTAGCGTGAGCATGGAAAATTACTGTTAGACAAACTATATTTTATATGGAGGAAAGCCCCATTGCAACAAACCTTAAAAAATCCAGAGAAGCAATTTTACAAAAGGGGGGGGTTCCTAAACATTAAACAGTACCTTGTGAAGGAAAAGTCCATCAGCTCAAATGTGTTGTTATGTAGCAGTTCACGTTACAATAAAGAATGCAGATCATGGGTGGAGCGCCATCGTAATATGACCCAGGATAAGTAGTCTGACCCAAACAGATTGCATCTGCTGTTAATAAAATACTCAGGAAGCAGTCGGAAGGTCAGATAACAAAATTTCAGTTTAAACAGCAGATAGACACAGTATAAAAGCAAAGACAAAAGCCACAAAAGCAGGTCAGCAACCTGAAACCCAGGTCCTAAACATACAGTGCAGGCAGAGTCCCATTACATTAATCCTCATCAGAAGAGTTCTCATTGCCTTCTCCCTCTGCCAGCTCCCTCTCAATGTGATGTACCAACTTGTCCGCCTCTTTGTGATTATTAAACAAATACTGATGGCCATTCCATACCAGCCAGAGCTTGGCTGGTAAAAGTAATTGGTGCTTAACTTTTAACTGTCGGAGATGGCCCCTGAGCCTGTCAAATGCTTTGCGGTGTTGGCAGGTGCTAAAAGAGAGATCCAGAAAAAGCATCAGGGTATCCTCCCCATATTTTAATGTCTTAAGCCTTTTGGCAGTCTCAAGGGCCCGATCCTGGTCTCTGATCCATGTGCAGACTATCATAAATGTCCTTGGAGCAGTAGAATCCATTGCTGCCTGTCATGGGGTAATGCAGTAAGCCTTTTTGATGGACAAAGGGAGATAAGCTTCTGAAAGGCCCAGAATAGCTAGTAAAAAGGTTCTGGCAAAGGCAAGACAGTCCTCCCCTTCAGCTGCTTCAGTCAGCCCCACCACTCGTAGAGTCCTCTCTCACGCCTGGTTCTCCATGGTCTCCAGTCTTTGGCACAGGAGCAAATTTTCTTTTATTAGCTCGGCTGTTGCCTCAGAAGATTTGAGAACTGAGGCTTCTGAATGCTGTACGGTATGCTCACACTTGTCCATGTGGGTTTAAGGGCTGAAACTCTTGGTGTGAGAGTATCATTTTTTTTGTCTAAGTTCTGCACCGTATTAACCAACTGGTGGAGGGTGGCTAGGATGGAAGTTAAGGATGCCTCTTCAGACTGTGAATCAGCAGAGTCTGGGGCCCCACCACAATGTGTAGGCTGCTCCTCATGGTTTTGCCTCTTTGGTGCAAAGAAATCAGCAGGAGGTGTCTTAGTTCCTCTAGGGGTCTATGTGATAATGGCAAATGCCTAAAGGTGATCACAGTTATCGCACAGCCAGAGTGCCGAAAAGACTTTCACCACTCTGACAACCCCGGAGCACAGGACAACAGCACCAGGAGAGTTTTTTTATGCTTTCTGTGAGAAGGAGGCTGTGTCCCACTGCCCCCTTTTGGAGAGCTCCTGTCCCCTTAGCAAAGATTCTCAACTCGGGGGTACATGTCAGGCGGTGAAAGCATTAAAAAATAAAGGTTCAGGGCCGGGTACAACAAAAATTGCACCAGCTCCCGGGCACTCGGTACCCTTCACCCACCCCAACCACTAGCCTACCCCCGATGCCATGACACAGCTCAGCCATCCACCACAGCACCACTAACCACAGTCCCTCTGCCCCTCCCAGCCCACGCTCGCCGAGCTCGCTTCCCCCCGCACATGTCTACACATACCCACATCCTGTCGCCCACTTCTCCCACCTCCTCATCCGGTTGCCCTACCCTCCCATTGCTGTGAGGGATTGCGGTGGGAAGGAGTCGCCATTACGGACGGTGTCCTTCCTCATGCACCCACCTCACAGGTTACCTTCCTCTAGACTTACACATCCTGCTGATGCTTGAAGAGCCAGTCTTATGTAAAACCAGTTTAAACACTTTTGGTGTTTGAATTGCCAAATTTTAAGTATTTTATCAGTTTCCCTTGGGAGCTTGAGTGTCTTTTATTTATTTATTTAGTTTTGTTTGCCAGATGAGGTACACTAGGCATACATATGCCTATTTTCAGGCACAACCTGGGAGGATACAATACACTGCAAAACATAATCGCATGAGGAGCACAGCAAGTTTCAGTTCAGCTCATAACCCAGGAGGGGCAGATATTCCATAAGAATTGCAAAAATGCAAATTTAGCTAAAGTGAATTGAGTACTGGCAGTGAGCATTAGAATACAACACACTTTCTTAAACATAACATGATGGACTCATTACAAAGTGTCACAGTTATCCTAAGAAAACACAGAATGACACACTTTCATATTTTTAACATGATGAACACATTACAAAGAAGCACAGTTATTCTAAGGAAGCACACACATGTAACAGGGTTGTCTAGTTTACAGTCAATTAGCAGGCAGAAATGTGCCAGAAATTTCCAACAGGAGGGCCAGGCTGGGGGCAGGAGCACAAAGAATTACCCATTAAGAAAGTGTGAAAGTGCTTCTTGAAAGTTAGGGTTTCACAGCATGAGTGAAGTGCTGAAGGGACGATATTCCATTGCGTAGGGGCCGAGGAGAAAAATGCCAGGGTGCTGTATTTGGACTGAGATCTTGGGATTGATAGTTACTCTGAGCTGGTTGACCAGAGGGAGTAATGGTCCATACTAGGGATCAGAAGGGAGGCTAGAGAAGTTTGTGTTTGTGAGGAGAGCATGTTGTGTGTTGGTATACCGAGGGAGGTGTTCAGGAAAATAGATGGGGATGGCCAGCTGAGTTTTCTGTAAAGTAGGCAACGGTGGGTGAAATGATTACAGGATAGTGCTTATCTACAGATATTGTTATAGCATATGGACCATTTGAAGTGAAAAAGGCCAAAGGAATGTTCAACTACTGGGAGGGCATAGGAGAACTTGGGAAGGAGGAGGCTGTGGGCAATTGTTATGTGGGCTGAGGGAAATAAGCAGGTTCTGGCTCAGTATACGATACCTAGGTGGATGTCTATATTCTTACAAACTGTTTGAATGTGAGCAGAGAAGTCTAGGGAAGGGTCAGGAGTAACACCTAGGTACTTGAACTCAGTTACTCTTTCCAGGGGAATGTTATTTTTGGTTGCCACAAGTAGGGGAGCAGGGGTATGATTTAGCTTTTGTGGTGTGCCACACAACATGGCTTGGGACTTGGAGAAATTCTTGAGGAACGTGTTGTTTTCTAGACATGTCTGTACTGTTGCAAGGTCAGAGGCAAGGTTATGATTTAGTTCAGCAATGTTTGAGGCATGACAAAAGAATACCAATTTGTTTGTATACAGGAGAGAGGTGGTATTGTTGAAGCAGTGAATGAAAGAGTTTATGTTCAGGAAGAATAGCAGAGGGCCAAGAATTGAGCTCTGTGGGACACCAAGGGAGGTGGGAAGGTAGCTGGGGAGGAAGGAGCTGATTTGGACCCACTATTGTCTACCAGTGAGACAGCTAAAGAACCAGGGAATGGTGTGTTCAGATATTCCAAGGGCTCTGAGTTTACTGAGCAGAATAGTGTGGCTAACAGTATCAAAAACCTTTGTTTAGTCGATGAAAACTGCACCAATGAGGTTTCCATTGTCAAGTGCTGAGTATATTTCATTTCTCAGAGTTAGTAGAGCAGCTGTAATAATATGCTTCTTACAGAAACCATGCTGGGCCAGACACAATAGGTCATATTTCTCAAGATGTGTTATAAGTTGAGTGGCAACTATTGTTTTGAATGATTTACTGAGGAGAGGGAATAGTGCAATAGGTCAATAATTCATCAGTGATTTCGTATTCCCTTTTTTAGCCAGTTAGCCATTCAGCAGTGTCAGTGGCTCAGTAGGTAGCACACTCGCCTCTGAGGCCGGATGATAAGAGGGCTGTGGGTTCAGTTCCCACATCTAGCACTTGGGTTAATATCCCAGTACTGACACTGTAGTGCAGCATGAGAGGGGTGCTGCACTTCTGAGGTGCCATCTTTTGGATGAGATGTTAAACCAAGGTCCCATCTGCCTGGATTGGTGATAGTTCAGGTGGATGTTAAAGATCCCATGGCACTTATCGAAAAAGAGTAGGGGAATTTTTTTATTAGAATAACAAAATCAACTCAATACAAAACAGTGTTACCTCACACAAAAGAAAAGTACAAATCATAACAAAAGCAAATAAGTATTACAGTCATACATATCCAAAGGGGTTGTGTAATACAAAAGTAGAACTTAAATCTAAACCCAAGACAAAAAGAACCCCCCCCCCCATCAAAAGAGTATGGGAAAAATAATTTTCCCAAAAGTTAAGAAGGAAATAAATTACATACTTATTAGTGTTACTGCACACAATATCATATGAAAAAAATAAAGAATAAGCATTTCATCAAGCATACAATATAAACTTTCATTTTTAGAGTCCTAAAATGTAAAATCTGACCCCCCCCCCCACAAAAAGTGTAGGGGAAGTTTTTGTTGAAGTTACAATAACCTAGATACAAATCCAAAAATACATTAAACAAAAAACCCCTAGAGGGAGAGAAAAAAATGAAAAAAAAAACAAAGCCAAAATATGTATTAAATCATATGATATTACTAAACAGAAAAATTTTATGTAACAATAGAGAAAAGAAAAAACAAATGCAATAATACAACCTATAAATCTATGAAGAAAAAGGAGAAAAAAGTTCAAAACAAAGTAGAAACATGCATTCATACGGAATCCCTAACCATCAAACCCCTTTCCCTTGATCCCCTACCTCTCTTCCCTTAAAGCCAATCAAAATATTTCCAATGAAACTCCCATTCAGATAAAGGGAGTTTCAAAAACTCCTTACGTTTAAATATTCATAATGCCGTAACTATTATAGAATAAAGTTCCACTCCTGAAATTTCCAATTGTTGAAGTGCCAATTCAAATCTAATTATCCATATCCAATATAGAAAATTTACCATAGTTATACGTAATGTACTATGAGGAATGTGGTTTAATGAAACCGGAATAATGCCATAACATAATAATCTTTCAATCGGAGGGAAATTAAATGACCACATCCCTGTATTAACAATCAAATCCCAAAAGGACTGAATATATGGACAATCAAAATATAAATGTAACATAGTTTCGATACATTGTATACAGGAAATTCTTGGGCAATATCGATCTTGAAGCTGTTTATGCTTATGATTCCCTTTCACATTCACCTTTCCATGAACTGCCAACCATACTGTATCCCACATTTGCTCCGGGATTCTAACATCTAGAATTAATTTAGAAATTGAGAGATGATCTCTCACTGAAAAATCTACAAAAGGATAATCCAGGAAAAAATCCTGTATAATATTTGCATACAAAATTCGCCTTGAAAATTTTAAAACTGAAACAAATGTTACTTTCCATTGTTTTATTTTATCAAAAACTTCAGCCCATTGATTATCCAGTCATGGAGATCTTTTATTTTTATGCAGAAATAAATTCCTATTCCATTCCCCTATGACACCTTGTAATTTTGGTAGCCTCCAAAAAACCCATACTTTTGAAGAGGGTTTCATTAAATAAAGTAAGTTATTATAAATAAAAATCGTAAAAAAAACACCAATGGATTAAGCATATCTAAACCACCACCCTTTATAGGTTTATAAAGCAGATTACGCTTAATGGGATTCAAACGGCTACCCCAAATACAAGTAAAAAACCATGCTAATAACTTCACCTCCAAAGACCTAGGTAAAGGAAATATTGTGGCAATAAATAAAAAAACTGGTACAAGAAAGGATTTGATTAAATAAATTCTTTTTTTTTTACATTCTCCAAATGTTCCAACATGCAACCTTATCCATTCCTTTACTTAAAGCCCTCATCCAATTCTCCTCAGCTAAATTCTTCTGACCAAAATAAATTCCCAAAATCCTACTTGTTTTTTTTGCAATGGGTATACCCCAATCTCAAATATTGGGACATCAAACCCTTGAATAGCCAATAAAATAGATTTCTGAGGATTCAAATGCACCCCAATTTCCGACCCTATGATTTGAATTATATCATATGCCTTGAGAAGAGACACATCATCTTGTGCTAATAAACAAATATCATCTGCATAGGCAATAACTTTGATATTCTGTTCTACTTCAAAGCCTAAACCTCTAATTAAAGGTGATTTTTGCAAAATCCGAAGTAGTGGATCAATATGAAAGACATACAGTAAGAGGCTCAAGGGACACCCCTGTCGCACCCCTTTCAAAATTTTACAAGGGTTACCAATATGACCATTCTCATATGGACGTACAAAAGCTAAAGCATAGCATAAATGTAACCATTGAAAAAAAGGCTCAGGAAATCCATAAGATTGTAAACATAACCATACAAAATGATGTGAAACATTGTCAAAAGCCTTGGCCTGATCCAAGCTCATAACAAAACCTCCAGTCAAGTCAGAAGTTGTCGTATTCTGCCCACACTCCATAATTTCCCTTAATAAGCATACTGCATCTAAAAGACTTCTTCCTGGTATCCCACAAAACTGTGCAGGATGTATCAAAGAATTCATAACTGCCATTAATCTATTACCCAATAATTTGGTGAAAATTTTAAAATCTACGTTCAATAAAGTAATTGGACGCCGGTTAGTAATGTCTGACCTCAGTCCTGATTTAAACAAGAAAATCAAAAACCCCTCGTACATCTGCATAGATAGACAAACATCTTTTAGCATAAAATTATAGACATCCAAAAATTCTGTTGGCATATAATCCCACACTAATTTATAAACCTCTCCCAGTATACCATCAGACCCCGGGGCAGTATTGATTTTTAAAGACATAATCACATTCGTCATTTCTTCTGATGAAAACAGAGCTATTAATATATCAGATTGCTTAGCCGTAAGTTGTGGTAAATCAGCTGCCTGTAATATCAAAACCAAGGCTTTATGATCCAATAATACCTCTTCATACATTTTAGAAATAAAAGATTCTAAATACTCCACCACATTCGCATTATCCACCAGTAAATCTCCTCGTTCATTAACTAAATTCACAAACCTTTTTTTCTCACTCCTCTTCTTACAATCTATGAATGGATTTGTTTGATCTACTTTCCCCTGTGTTCCAAAAGACTGTTCCTTCTGTAGGGACATTAATCGATTATACTGATATAGGGACATTTCTGCATGAATCATACTAATATCATGACCATAATCCACCTTACTAACTGACTGAATTGATATTAAATGATACAAACGTTTCCGAAGCTCCAAATATTTAGTATTCAAAGATGCAGCCTGTACTGTAGTTTTAAACTGAAAATATTGTGTGAAACAATATTTCACATCCTCCCACCATTGGCTAAATTGACCTTCATATAGAAATATAGTGAAACATTTATCAATAAGAAGCAAACATAAATCATTTTTAACAACCTCATCCATTAATAAAGATGTATTCAATCTCCAAAAACCCGGCCCAGACACCCTTGGGGGTGGAATTGCAACATGAATCCCTAACAACATATGATCCAAGGTTTCAATAGGTAATATACAGGCAAAACATATTCCAGCAGTTGGCTTTATAAATATGTAATCAATTTTTGAGGACAAAGTCCCTCTATGATAGGTAGCCTTGACCTTGTGACCTCCCTGTAGGTGTGCGTCTTGCAAACCAGCTTGCAAAATCATTTTAAGCATAAAAGTTTTATCACAATATTGTTTACTACCAGAACGAGTTTGTAAAGAATTCACATTGAAATCCCCTCCCAAAAAAAGTTGCCTACTAGTATATAAGAAAGGCTGAACTTTAAGCATTAACTCTGTTCTTTGAGCTTTGGATTGTGGGCCATAAATATTAATTAATCGACAGAAAAAAGACCCTATCGCAACATCCAACATCAATGCCCTACCTGGCTCTATATCCACTAACCGGAATACCTTAAGATCACAATTTCTAAAAATAATATCCACACCACAACATGAATCAGAACCAACAGACCAATATGCGGGTCCCCAAACCCAATCTTTGGTGGCCAAATGTAAGTCTAATGAAGTATGGAATCGAGTATCCTGTAAAAAAATAATATCATACTGTAAATGCTGTAGAATGGAAAAAGTAGTAGTCCGTCTAACATGAGATTTTAGACTATTGGCGTTCAGACTAACCAATTTAAGATTCACAGGCTCAGGGTGGGTTCTTTTTTAAGCGAACACTAGATCTCGTTTGTCTAGATGGTAATATAGGTATTCCGGAAGATAACTCCGTAGCTCGGGTAGTTCCCTGTACACTTTGTAAGGGAGAGGGGTCCACAACTATGTCTGATGGTTGTTCTTCCTCAACTCTATCACCCCAGGAGGAAAAAAATGAGAAACGGTTTGAAAGGGGTAATGGGGATATCTGTCCCGGGTTTGGACAAGTAGCCATATCTTCTGCAATAATGACATCCGTACTGAAAGTAGAATCTTCCGAATTTAGAGATAGACCCAATGTTTTGGTCTGATCAGAATCTACAACGGGACACGAAACCTCAACCAATTTAGGTGTAGATCCACCAGGCTGAAGTTGATGTTTAGTAGATAATACTATACCATCAGGTAAAGGGGAAGGGATAATGGAGGGTTCAACCTGAGATAAAGAAGTCATAGAGACCAACTGAGACTCCACCTCTGCTGGGGTGGAAAAAGCAGTAGTACCAGTAGGTCAGGAGAGTGGAGGAGCAGTCCTTGGTAAACCCCTCTGGCTTCCACTACCACCTCGGCCTCGACCTCGTCTCCTATTAGGTATTGAAAAGTCAACACCCACTTCCTCATTCCTGGCAAAGGAATGTCGAGCTCGAGAAAGTAACACATCATGATCAGAGGCCTCCTCTGAATTATGAGCAGCCCAAGGGCAATCCTGAAAGGCATGTTTGTCATCCCCGCAAAGATTACATACGGGGCTGCACATTGCATAGCTGTATGGCCTAAAATACCACATTGGAAACACCACAGAGTATCACAATCACTATTGAGGTGGGACAATGACCCACACCGATAGCAACTCTTAGGCTGTCCAGCATAGAAAAGAATTCCTCTATCCCGACCTAAAAAAAGGAACTTGGGATGTGTTGTATACCATGTTCAGATTGGTTCAGCTGAATCCGAAAAGTCCACCCCCCAGTCCAAAAACCATTATCATCCATTATAGGACAGGGATGATCAAATATGGTACATCGTTTTCCCAACCAGAATATTATATCCTTAATGTCCACCCCTTCATTTCTAAATAACAATGTGACCGTTTTAATGGTTGGTTTAGTTATAGGTATAGCCAAAAAATCCTTCCAAACTTCTGTGTGTTTTTCTTCATAATATAGCTTCCAAAACTTATCCAATGAAGACATAGTACAGAAACTGATATCATACATGTGGTCGCCCGGAGCATGGATAAAAGCATATACCTCAGCGGGTGTAAAGCCCATAGAGGCCATTAATAATGATTTACCAACCCATAGTCTGTCAGGTACAATCGGAGCCAAACCTTTATATCGAAGACGAACCAAAAATCTCCTTTTAGCAGCTGTAATGGGTTTCTGAAATAACCCTGCATAGGTGGTAGATCATTTGTTTCCCAGAGGTACTTCAGCCTGAACTGCTTCTTCTGCAACCGGCCCTACCGGCTCCTGCTCACTCTCCTGATTTTGCTGTTTTCCCCGCGCAATGTCATCCCCACCTACATCGGATTCTGGAACAGAAACATCACCTAGAGCTCCCTCATGTACTGTCTTGATACCCGGATGCTCGCTAAGCTCAGCGTCTGTCGCAGGCACCGAAATCCTTTCTATCTGCGACTTTCCTGTTAAAGGATTATGATTTCCAACCTTGTCAACCTCTGCAACAGCAGATGTTTGTTCAGATATGTCAGAATTCTTAAAACCAGAAGTTGGGGAACCGGGGATAGGAATAGAGGGGTCCGGTAGCCAGCACCCATTGACAAACACACAACCCGCCTGGTCAAGTGCTTTTCCTGGTGTCCAGTCTGAAGGAGTCCCCTCAAACACCATAGCCTGAGATACTGTTTCTCCATACAAGGGGTCAGGAATAGGCACCAAATTCAATGGAGGCAATGCCTCCAGACCCCCTCCCCCGTAAACGTTTACTTACATCCTGTTGTGGACTAGCCATCGATCGTTTACATTTTTTTCCTTCGTCATCCAGTTGAGATTTCTCTTTAAGGATTTCCTGCTCCACTGCTGACAACATAGACAATAATTGTTGTTTTTTTTGAAATAATCCAACCAGTAGTAACTTTTCGTCTTTTGTGTTTTCTTCCTCTGAAATGGGTACTGAACTTGAAATTCCAAAACCTGAAACCATGGATTCCATAGGCATGGGGGGGGATCTACTGACTCCCTTACATCATGCTGTCCATATCCAACAGCATGACTGTCTCCATTCGAGTCCAACAGCAGACTGGGAACCTCCATCCCTGCAGACAGACGGACAGCACCACCTGCCTACAGAGTAGGGGTAAATTGCTTCTTTATTGAAATAAAGCATGGAAAAAACACATCAAGAAAAACAGCAGCAAAAAGCACAAAAGCTTATACAAATCAACAAAGGTACTGAACAAAAAGCAAGTGATACACAGTTATCTTTTAACAAAAAGCATAAAGAAAAGAAAGCAACCGTCATTTAAATTTTATCATATGCTGAAACCCTTCCACCAGATTTGAACTTTTCTAGTCCCATAAATCTGAGCATCTTTTAGATATACTTTATTTAATTCACAATAACATAGTGGCTGAAGCCTAAAAAGTTGGTTTTTTGATACAAAACCCACTGGCATCTAACTTGCCATAAACAAAATCTAAGACATGCTAAGAAAAGTGTACAGTTGAAGTATGAAATTAGCAAGACATGGGGTAAAGATCCCAATACTAACAATTCATAAGAAATATGTTTCAACCATGGAAGTGCCAGATAGTTGCCAAATACACCCATAGTTTAGAGGCAAAAGAACAATGAATAAAAAATGTTCCATTGTTTCTTCTTGTGCCGTGACACTCTAAATAAGGACAAAACCTTTCTTCTTTCATTTTATACTTAGCTGTCCCTCTAACTTGTAACTGACCATACATTATCAACCATTGCATCT
The DNA here is from genome assembly GCA_016271365.2 of Neoceratodus forsteri. Classification (NCBI taxonomy): domain Eukaryota; kingdom Metazoa; phylum Chordata; order Ceratodontiformes; family Ceratodontidae; genus Neoceratodus; species Neoceratodus forsteri. The sequence goes on along the minus strand of CM028136.1, from coordinate 355,425,474 downwards.
CACATGTAAGGGGTAAACGAAGTATGTAATTGTGCTAACACCAGATGGGTCATAGTACCTGGGCAGTTTTTAAATGCGGGGAATGAGGATAGATTTGAGAAATAATAGTGGAATATAGTTTTGTTGGAGAATTAATAATTTGTGATTTGGACAATTGCCACATATATAATTTCGAACAATCGTTTAAAGAAAAGGGAGTAGAAAAGGAAATATTAGGTTTTGGACCAATCCAATCCATTTCGATGAATACTTGGATAGTAAAATTTCAACCAGCTAAATTCTGGAATATTGGGGTTAAAGTACAGTTCCAAAAGAAAAAGCAAGAAAAAGGGAAGAACAGAAACCACAGGATCTACCATCCCGACCCTCCCTGACTTTATCCAGGTAAGTATAATACCTTTTAATGGGATTTAACCTATTTCAAAAAACTGAAAACTAATACTGTACAGTTTCACTTCCAGGTTAGTTGGGACAGGGTACAGAAATGCCAAATATTGTAGGCAAGGTAACAGGAATTGTTTAAAAATCTGAACTCTCTTCAGTTTCGAGAATTTATAATGTTCCACCTCTGAACTTTATTATCCATTTTATTTAAAACTGCAAGCCAATTCTGCTCAGGTAAATTTTGGGAACCGAACAGAACCCTAAAATGGAAATAGGTGTTGTAGTGAATGAAATAGTTCTGTGCACAAAGGGGGTTAATGTATTCATCCTTATTAACAACCCTTTAGATTTTTGAAAATTAATTTTAGCGTTTGACAAGGTCGCATACCTGTGAAATAACTTAAAGAAAACTTCCAGCTGGCCTTGTTGTTTAAAAATAAAACAGATGTCATCCGCAAAAACTTGTACATTTCTAAAGGAGTCAGAAAAGGAAAGTTTGGACCCTCCCAACCAGAAACCAACTGTAAATGTCTAATAAGGGGTTCTAGGAGCAAATATATAATAAAAGGGCTCAGTGGACAGCCCTGCCTGACACCAGCTTTTAGCGTCCAACCTTTCCCAATTTTCCTTTAATAACTGGACAGATTATTGAATTAGAATATAAATTTTGTAAAATTGTAAGAATCTCCAGGGGCATTCCTAAAAGGCCAAGGTTTGGAAAAGGAATGAATGACTAACCCTATCAAAGGCTTTTCTAAGTCTAATGATAGTAGAATACCAGTTTGTTTGCTGTGATGTAATATTTCAATAAAATCTCTAATATAACAAAGTACCGAATGTATTCGCTCTTTGAGAAACACCACAGAACTGAACTGAGAAATTACTAGAGTAGCCCAAGATTGAAGTCTGTTATTAACAGCATCGCAAAGATTTTATAGTCAGAATTTAACAATGTGATAGGTCTCCAGTTTTTGATCTCACTTCTATCTCCTGTTTTTTAAAGATATAAACTTGTAACCCTTTTGTGAATGCAGGATAGATCTGTCCTCCAGAAAGAAAGGAATTAAAAACACCAACTAAACAGGGAACCAGCTCATTTGCAAAAGTTTTATAAAAAGGCATTAGATAACCCATCTACCCCAGGAGACACATTAAGCCAAATTTAGAAATAACATCCACAATTTCTTGTAAAGAAAAGGGTTCAGAAGAACACGCCATTGAGGCATCAATGACAGGGCCTTGTAACACCTTTCAGAAAATCCTGAAAAGACGTCAGTTTGTAAGTCTATATGAGGACCTAAACTTTGGAAATGTCGGAATATAATATGACTTATATCCCAAGGGTCAGTATAATAACAGATTACTGACTAAACAATCTAGTGTAGAATTATCTCGCATCGGTTTTACACAAACCATAGGGTCCCCAATCACTGTTTTGGACGTAGTTGTTAATTAAGGCTTGCAGGGATCTGGCTCTTATCATATTGAAACTTCCTCATCTGTAATTTAACATGCTTAATTAAAGGAGATAAATCTTCTGAAGAAGTGTTAGCTCTAGTTAATAGAGACTGTAATTTTGAACGAATGTGAGGTAATGAAGAAAATTATCGCTCTGGGTTTTGTCCATAAGTTCTAAACCAATCCATGCAGTCTAGTTTAGTTTCTTCCCACCAGATCCCTAAGTCCGAATATAAACATTGCACCGATAGGCGGGCAGTTAGAATTTGAACTATAGAATGTTTGACAAAGTCATTTTGTAATGATGAGGTATTTAGTCGCCATCTACTTTTGTAGGGCTTATAATTTACTGGGATTTCTATTGCAATTTTAAGTAGGAGATGGTCTGAAAATTCAAAAAGGCTGTCTAGAAAACTGTGAAATATATATATTTTTGGAGGTGAAAAGGTAATCAATACAGGTACCAGTCTTCCCTTTACAAAATGTGTATTTTTAGGGGGTTGGATTCTAAAGTATTGCAGACTCTGAGGTCTGCCTCTCTAATAACAGATTGTAAAAGTTAGCATCACAATACATTTTTTTCCACTAGATCTCCTGTCAGTAAGAGAACAGTTGAAATCCCCACCCCACAGTACTGGCCTGGTAGTGAGCAGAAAAGGTTGTATAGTTTTCATACACTTTATTCTGGCTGTTTTACCTGTGGATTATAAATATTAATAAGTCTATATAGGACAGATTCAAGAAAACAGTCCACAATCAAAACCCTCCCTGGAATGCAGTCTATTAATTTATGAAGTTTAAACTGGAAGGTGGAAAAAGAATACCAATGCCGTCAGCTTTATCCTGACCAAATGACCAATATGAAGGGCCCCAAGGCCAATCCTTTTTAAAGGCAGTAACATGTTCTTTAGAGAACATCCAAGTTTCTTGTAAAAGCAAACAGTAATTCTAGAATTATGCAACATATGAAAATATGCCTTCGTTTAGCTCCATTTAAAATGCTATGAACATTCAAAGAAGCCCACAGAAAACCCATATGAGTACCAAAAAAAGAAGGAATTTATTTTATTTTCTTCTTTTCTTTTCTTTTCCTTATAAGAACCTTGGGAGGGTTCCATGGGGTCTTGGGTAGAGATTTGGGAATCGAATCCACAACATCCATTGCTGTATCCCCCAAGAAGAAAGAAGAGAAAGGATTAGAAGTTTCCACTGAATCTGTAACTGCATCAGGTACTGATTTCACATTCTCATGGACCTTCTAGGAGGCAGAGAGAGGGGTTAATTTTGGGGGTTCTACGCCTGATCTAAAGTCTTAGCAATACCACCCGATTTTACACTTGGGACAAGCAGAGGGTCCTGCAAAGCAGAACTATTAGGCTGTACAGGCCTTGACAATGATGAAGAGGGAGGGGGAGAACTAAATTCATTGTCACAGGAGTTACAGGTTTTCTTACATCAAGAGGGGTTCCCAGGAAAAGTGGGAGGCGAATGAGAGAGTAGGTCTTCCTGTGCTTTCTGTAAAACTGTTCAGTACAATTCCCTGATACTTTGTTTTTGCAGCCCACGGACAGGTGTTGAATGTGTGAGAATACACTCGCATAAATCACATTTCGTTGGTTAGAACATTGAATCAGTGAATGCCCAATTTCGCCACAATTGTCACATCTAGGACTATCACAAACACTAGACAAATGCGTCCGTGAGCCACATTTATAGCAGGCCCTTGGCTGACCACTATAAAAACAAACACCTCTATCACGGCCTAGTAAGAAGGAGTTTGGGATATGCATAAAACCATGTTCATTGTGTCGTAATTTGACCTTATATTTCCATCCGCCTGTCCAAAAGCCCCTGAGTCTAAAATAGGCTCTGGATCCCCTGTACATCACATTTATTGGACAACCAATATGTAATATCATCCACTGACACCCCTTCATTGCGGAACATTACTGTAACAAACTTGATGGCTGGTTGAGAGAGGGAATAATCACAAACGGGACCAAAGGGAGAGAACTTTACCTGAGAATACCTAATCCAAAATAATTCTAACAAGGCAGCTGATCTAAAACTGACATCATAATTATCCTCTCTGAAATATTGATGATGGCAAACACATCTCTAGGAGAAAAATGCAAGGATTCCTTAATTAAATGTCTCCCAACATAGTTTCTATTAGGCCTTTCAGCCATGCCCCTGTATATCTAATGCGCACCGATTCCGCCTGGGAGCGGATTCATTGTTTTTTTGCAAATAAGTCAGATAATAAAGGTCTTTTATCAGATACAGCATTATGAGACTCTACAGAAACAGGACTAACAGTATCATTAGAGACATTAAGAACCAAATCCCTAGAGTCTGAGCCCCTTTCTAGCAGATTGAACAGGCTTTTCTGGGTTCCACTTAGGGAATGAGAGTTTATGTCAAATGAAGAATCCAGGTTAAGTCAGCAGCCCATTCTCCTGAAGGAGTTTGTTTCACCCTGCTGCCATTAAAGCTGAAGCAGGAGTCCAGTCACTCTCATGTGTAGAAGAGGAAGTCAAAATATCAGAGTGAGGCATAATGGGCTGAGGAACAGAACTTTTAACCTGCTGCAAAGATGTAGAAGCATTCCCCATATTTCGTCACCAAAAGAAAAACTGTTGCTTCCTCCTGTTCATTTGGTTGTCTTTGATAAATAATCTGAGCAGTGGAAGAAGAAAAACAAACCCTGCTTGTTTAGTCAGTGTTGGAGCAGTTCCCACCACATACTTTTCCCTGGTTTCAGTTTCTTTGTTTATCTTGCTGCAGTCCATTTTCCCACTTCCAACAAATCCCCCAAACTATTGGAAACAAGTAGCGCTCAGTTCTAGGCAGGAGACCCCAACTGACCTGTTTTTTGTGCTGAGCAGAAAGATTTCGATCTTTGAACTGCCATTGCTCCTGCAAACAGCAGAAACACCATTCTCCAGCTGAATCCCTTCCGTGTTCAGTAGCATGACATCATCCACAGGCAGTGCAGGTCTTAAAGGGGCAACACCATCTATAGGTTTTGTACAAGAAAGTAGCTGAACAGACTTTAAAGGCAGCATTTTTACTTTTCAGGCTCTGTAGGGCTTACAGGAACTTTTGAATCCTCAGAAGATAAGGCATCCAGAAATAATTCTGCATCTTCTAGCTCTGCTGAAGGAAAATTAACCTTTGTAGAATCCTTGTCTATGGTCTCCTTCACATCTGCAGACTGAACTTGCTGTAGCTCCTCTACAGCGTCCATCTTGAAAGCTGACCAGCACTCCTGCTGGCGGCCATGCACCATCAGAGTAGGGAATTTCCCCGGTGTCCTGGCCAAATTTTCCTCATTCACTAAAAATACCACCAACAGCTTAATCTGGTTCAAGGTCAGTTGGCATTCATCTCTATCCCCGGGCCGTGCCTGAAAATAGGCAGGATTTGTCTAGTGCGCTTACCCGGTCAACAAAAACTAAATAAAAAAAAAAAATTTATATACTGGAACTATGTTTGCAGTTTTCCAGTCTGCCTGTATCTACACCGTTAGTGATGGATAGGTTTAAGATATGAGTGAGAGGAACAGCAAGCTCCCAGGCCACCAGTTTAAGATGCCGAGATTCAAGGCCATCAGGTCCTGCAGACTTATTCTCGAGAATGGAATGGAGTAACTTATGGACTTTGGTGGTGGTGACCGGCCAGAGATGAAAGGGTGGACATGGGGTACTCTGAGTGGCTAAGAGGTTGGGATTTGTAGATGAGGATGAGGTTAGGGTACTGGTTATTGCAGTGAGGTCAGAGAATTGCTGGTTGAACGCATTAGCTACTGTGGGGTTGTTGCAATTGATGCCATTTATTTCAAAGTCTGTGGGGGTGGAGGGGCTAGAATAGCCCAGGATTTCTTTTAGAACTTTCCAGTGCCTATTAGGATTATGGTTCGTCACAGCAAACTTTTCTCTATAGTGTTTGCTTTTATTGCGCCAAATTTCAGCTTTGCATCTGTTTCGAAAATACCTGTAGTTAACCCAGTTGGCATGGGCGTTGGAGGCCTTGAAGGTGTCCCAACTTTTGTCTCTTTCTTTTAGGAGAAATAGCAGGAGCCTATTAAGCCTTTTTGTAATTGTTCCCCTTATACTTTTTGTCATGAAGGGGGCATGATTGTTCTGGTAGCTGAGTAGGGTTGAGTTGAAGATATGAACTGCTTGGTCGACAATTCCAGTGGATCATAAGTGGGCCCAGTCATAACAGGCAAAGTCAGTTTTGAAAAGATGTGGAATGAAGCATGCATAGTTCTGAAAGAGGATAATTCAGAGTGGAGGGTGTTTGTAAGATGTTTGCCAGAAGCAGTAAATGGGGGAGTGGTCTGTGATATTGTCTGGGAGGGTGTCAGATGCAACGATGGAATGTGTGTTAGGTGTGAGGATCCAATTGATTGTGGTAGCAGTTTGGCCATTATTGGATATTATCATTGGTTCTGTAATAATTTTGGAGAGGGGCATCTTATTGATTGAGAGATCTACAGTTGCATTTGGTTTCTCAAACCAGTTGATGTTGAAATCCCCCGGGAAGACAATCATTATTGTTGACAATAGTCCCTAGGTCATCGACGAGGGTGGTCAGGCCAGTCTGGCTGTTTTGAGGGGGAAGATAGGCACAGAGGGCATGCAGTTTCTTGAAGCAGCCTAACAGTGTCCCAGAGTAGAGTTGCTGATTCCTCATTGGCTGCTCAGCAGTGCCCCCAGTTGTTAAAATCTTGATGGAACTTTTTAAGGGAGTACTCAACTTCTAGCAAAATTAGAAATGCATCATCTATATATCAGAGGTAGGTTAATAATTTATAGGAGACGTGTAAAAAAAATCTAAACTAGACATGAAAGGTTTGGCATACTGTGGTGCCATTTTTGTGCCCATTGCTTTCCCTATGATCTGTAAATAGGTCCTGCCACCAAATGTGAAGTTGCTGCTTGTCAGAATGAATTTTATTAAAGTTCTGATGTTGACTTCTGGAATGTCTCATTTTTTTGTTTTTTTTTATTTATTTATTGAATTAACACCTTTGAGCTGAAAGCTTTTTACATAGGTCCCACATCAGGAGGCTATATACAAGAGCATTAAGGATACAACAAGAAGGAAAATTACATAGCAAAGGTTACAATGATAGTATGGTAAACACACAGTAAGTAGTAGCTAACAGGATGGACTAATGAGTACAAGTTTGTTTAGCATTGTACAACATAAATCAAGTTACTTAGTGCAGGTACAGAAACATGGGGGAAAGATGGGGATAGACCCAGCTAGAAAAGAGTAGTGGAAAGTCAGCCAGGGGCCTCGTCAGGTAAGGTAGGATCAGCCTGTAAGGCTTTGTTGAAAATAGCAGGTAAGTGGGAGGGTGTTGGGGAGAATGGAAAGTCATGGAAGAGGTTGGAGTGGGTAGAGAGGGCGTGAGGAGAAGAGGTTCAACAAGGCCACCAAAAGAGAGGCAGAGGCAGAGACAGAGTTTAAGTGCTAGAACAATGAAATTGGACAAGGTTAGTGGAAGCAGTCACAGACAGAGTTTGAGACTAGTTGATACCTGAGCTTCTGCTTAAATTAGCCCAAAGTAGGTGTAGTAGGTATGTTATCAGGAAGGGAGTTAAACCAGAGAGGGCCATGGTAGGTGAAGGACCTTTGACCTTGGGAGGTGTGACATAGATACATAGACAGTGTTGGCAGATAAGGGCCTACGGCCCACCCAGTCTCCCCATTTGAGCTTGTAAGTTCACTTTATGTTTTCCTAGAAGTCTGTTGCCCCTTACCCCTGATGTCCCGAATTCCTTTATGTCTATCCCATGCATTCTTAAATCCCATGATTGTTTCAGCCCCCACCACTTCCTCTGGCAAGGTGTTCCACTTGTCCACTACCTGTTCTGTGAAGAAATTCTTCCTCACGTTTCCTCTGAATCGTCCCCCCTCCAACTTCATCCCATGCCCTCTAGGTCTTTTTTGCTTAAAAATAGTGTATTCCTGCACCTAGTTCCTCCCTGTAAGATACTTGTATGTCTCTATCATATCCTCTCTCTCCCTCCTCTCCTCCAGGAAGTACCTATTCAGTTCCTTCAACCTGTCCTCATAGGTCTTGTGATGCAATTCATGTACCATCTTTGTTTTCCTCCTCTGAACCTTCTCTACCCTGTCTATGCCCTTATGTAGGTAAGGTCTCCAGAACTGTACACTGTACTCCAGGTGGGGCCTCACTAGTGTCTTGTATAGTCGAATTATGAACTCTATTTTCCGGCTGGTGATGCCCCTGCCTATGCATCCCAGCATCCTATTTGCTTTACTTGCTGCCTTGTCACACTGTTTCCCTACCTTGAGGTCATCAGAGATGATAACCCCAAGATCCCTTTCCCTCTTGGTGCATGCTATATCCTCACCCCCCAAATGATATTTTGTGCCAAGGTTTTTGTGCCCCATATGCATTATCTTGCACTTCTTTGCATTGAATTTCAACTGCCAAACCCCTGACCATTCTTCAAATTTCTGCAGGTTCCTTTTCATTCTGTTTACACCCTCTGGTGTGTCTACTCTGTTACAGAGCTTTGTGTCATCAGTGAACAGGGAAATTATGTCTTCTAGGTCCTGCACAATGTCACTGATGAAGTTGTTGAATAGGACCAGTCCCAGCACTAATCCCTGTGGTACCCCACTGGTCACTCTTCCCTCTGGGGAGTGACAGCCATTTACCACCACCCTCTGTGTCCTGCCACCAAGCCTGTTAGCTACCCACCACACTACTGTCATGCCCACACCCATATTCCCCAGTCTGTGTAATAGTCTTCTATGTGGCACAGTGTCAAAGGCCTTGCTGAAGTCCAGATAGGCCATGTCCACTGCACTCCCCTGGTCCACCTCCCTAGTCACCCAGTTGAAAAATTCAGTGAGGTTGGTCTGACAGGACCTCCACCTGGTGAAACCATGCTGTCTTTGGTCATGTAGTCCATTGACAACCAGATGTTCCACCAATCTCTCCTTCAGTAGTGCTTCTATGACCTTCCCCACTACCGAGATGAGGCTGACTGGTCTGTAGTTCCCCGCTTCCTCTTTGTTCCCACTTTTGTATAAGGGGACTACATCTGCTGTCCTCCAGTCTTTGGGTACCTCCCCCTTTTCCAGTGATTGGCTAAACAGGATTGCCAGAGGCTCTGCCACTACCTCTCTTAATTCTTTAAGGACCCTGTGGTGCACCCCATCTGGCCCCATTGCTTTATCAACTCTTATTACTTCTAGTTCCTTCAGGACACTTTCTCATGTAAAGGGACTTGTGTCCATTTCTGTACCATTCCCACCCCTAGTACTCCCTTCAGACCCATTACCCTCCTCTTCCTCAGTAAAGACTGATCAGAAATACCTGTTCAATATGTCATCTTTACGGTTGTCATCCTCCACATGGCCCCCATCCTCCCCATTCAGTTTTACTATTCTTCCCTTTGCCTTTCTTTTTTCACTTATGTACCTGTAAATGGTTTTGTCCCTTCTACCCACTGATTTTGCAATGTGCTTTTCTGTCTGAGCTTTGGCTTCCCTTACTGACCTCCCTGTGCTTCTCCTGGTACTTCTCCCTATCCCCTTCTGCTTGTGTCTTTTTGTATTTCCTGAATGCAATCTTTTTGGCTTTCACTTTCTCCGCTACCTCCTTGGAAAACCATAATGGCCTCCTCTTCCTTTCCCCTTGCTAACATGCTTAATGCATAATTCTGTTGCTCTTGTAATCCCCATTTTAAATACTGCCCACTGTTCCTCAACCCCTGATTCCTGCCCCATTCCCCTTAATGCCTCTTTCAAGCATCTCTCCATTTTCCCAAAGTCTGCCACCCTAAAATCCAGGATACATGTTTTTGTGTGGGTTGGTTCTGCTCCTTCTGTGACTTCAAACCACAATGACTGGTGGTCACTGTTTCCCAGGTGATCCCCCACTGTTACCCCATCACACTGTCCTTATTTGTGAGCACAAGGTCCAGTAGTGCCTTCTACTGAGTTGGTTCCATGACCAGTTGCTTGAGATAGGCACCATGAAGGGAGTCCAGGATAAATCTGCTCCTAGTTGATGCTGCTGCTGGGATGCTCCAGTCCACGTCTGAAATATTGAGGTCTCCAACCAGCACTACCTCACCCTTGTCTGCCATCCTTTGGATGGCTAGCATCAGCTTCCTATCTGTTTCTTCCTCCTGGGATGGTGGTCTATAGACCACACCTATGCAGATGGCTGGCCCTATTTTCCTTTCAAGCTTAACCCACAGTGTCTCTCCCCATTTTGTTCCACCTGGATCTCTGTGGCCCTTATGTCATTTTTCTCATACAGTGCCACTCCTCCTCTCTTCCTACCTGGGGAATGGGGAATCTTGAAGAACTGGCAGGCAGAGTTTCTAGTAAGATAAGGATTGATGCTGGGGATGAGAAGGTTCTGGATGCCAGGGGGCATTAGTCCTAAGTTAACTTTTTTTGCCAGCAGACAGGTTTTGTATGTAAGTCTGCCAGTGAACTGGAACCAATTTGCCTGGGTGTACAGGTTGCAGGTGTGAGTCATTCACGCTGAGCCTGTGAGGAGCCTGCAAACCTTATTTAGTGTTGTTTTTATATGCTTAAAGGATGTGACAGAGGCCGACCCATAGATGACCAGCCTATAATCTACAAGTGAGACGACCGAGCTGTGTATGGCTATACTAAGGACTTCAGAGGTTAGACTATGTTTATGCCTGTGAAGCAGCCCTAAATGTATATTGATTGCTTTGGCAATGCTATCTATATGTGAGGCATACGAGAGGGTGATATCTACCGTAATCCCCAGGTTTTTACAATGCTGAACTAGCTCCAAGGAAGATCCCATATCATCAATGATAGCGAGAGGGTAGTTTTTGTGCTTGCTTTGTGGGCCAGAGAACAACACAGTTTTTTTTTGTAGTTCATTATTAATTTGTGGTTGTTAAACCATCTTTCAACTGCAGCAAAGTTTTGTTGAAGCTGGGACTCAAGAACCTTGGGGCAGGGTCACTGGTGAAGAGAACGACATCATCAGCTTATAGAAGGATGTATCCAAGGCAGGAGCAAGGGAGATTATTCAGGATAACACTGAACAAGAGGGAACCCAGGATGGACCCTTGTGGAACTTCTGAGTGGACAGGCTCTACTGTCAGACAGGACAGTGCCTATCTTCACCCACTGCGAGTGATGATGGAGGTAACTTCTAAACCAGTCAACTGTATTGGGGGAGAAACCAATGGTAGTAAGCTGGTCAGCCAGGAGGACATAATTAACCTTGTCAAATGCTTTGTTAAATCAATGAATACTGCACCGACAAGAAGACCTTGGTCAAAGGATTTATGGATATAGCTGATGAACTTGAGTAAGGTAGTGGTGGTGCGGTGTCCAGCCCTAAATTCATGTTGTTGGGGGCATTGTAATTGATATTTACCTAAGTAATCTACCAGATGGTCAGCAACTATTCTCTCCAGAACTTTTGATAAAGGAGGGAGGATGGAAATGGGTCTGTATTTTCCATGATGGGCACAATCCCCCTTCTTATGCACCGGTGTCACTACAGCCAATTTCCACTTTTGTGGGAATTGAGAGTACCTAAGGGATAAGTTAATTATGGCTCCAGGATGCTGGTTCAACAACTAAGTTGTTGACCGCCAACACAGCAACAGATTTATGTCAATTGCAACTTGTGGTTGACATAAATCCGACTTGAGATCCCAGACATTTTTTCATTGGGGGCTCTGCCCCCCACATCCCCTGATCTCTAGGGTTCCAACTCCGAGTTGGAGTTGGATCAGGGAAGGGGTGCAGGACCAGGAGAGAGAGTGCCGGGGTCTCAGGCGGTCTATTACAGCAAAAATGTTGATGTTGTCTGCATCAATGTTTTCGCTGTAATAGTGTCACTGTCGGAGAAGTATACTATTAATTATATGGGTTAGAGGTGCCAGGATACTTCCAGGGTAGGGGTGACAAATTTTACATCCTGGGAGTCACCACTGAATCTCATTTTACCTAGCACCTTAAGGAGATATTTCCTGGCTTTGCACACCGTGATGATTCAGAAATAAAAAGGTGAGTGTGTAGAGGGTTGTTCCAGTTTACCAAAGCATTTGCTTGAGGTGGATAGGCAGAAGAAGCTGGGGGGAGGACACCAGTGAGGTCAGTGAATGTGCTGTTGAAAGTGTTCTCAATATTTTTAGGGTCATGGGAAGGGGCACCATCAATGTTGGATGTGCTGTCCTGTAAAAATCTGTGACATGATGATATGCCATCTTCCTGTGGGACATTAGTGTAGAGGGCACTGATATACACTATGACTGAGATAATGCTGGGTGGCAGTTTTTTTTTTATTTGCTTCGGTTTCAGGAGAAAAATCTGTGCTGTCCTGAATAAAACTGCTGTTTGTATCCGACAGCTGTCAGTGTGCCTCCTTCATGTAGTCCTCTGTATCTATCACAACTACAGCTCCTCCTTTGTCAGCTTCTTTTACTATGATGTTATGGTTGTTTTTCAATGTTTGTTTGCTATATTTCCTATAATTCCATAGTCCCCTTACTTCAGAACCAACTTCTCAATGCTAACTTTGTTAAATGTTTCACAATTGCCTTATCAAGTTGCGTTGTTACTTCTTCCAGGAAGATGAAGAAGTTAGACTGGTGAAGCCTCCCTTTAGTGAACCTTGCCAACATTCTTTTAATAACTGAAATCTATCCAGACGTTCTATAATCAAATCTTGAATGATTGCCTCCAGTGGTTTTCTCCACATCTGAGGTAAAGCTCATGGGCCTATAGTTGCCTGGGTCTCTTCTACTTTGCATACCTTTTTAAACAGATGAGTCACATCATTCCTCCTCCAGTTCCTGAACACATCACCAGCTTCCAAGAACTTCTGGAAAATCATTGGCAGAACACAAACAATCACATGTTTGCAACTTGAATACTCTTTGATGCATGATCTGGTTCTTGAGATCATTTCACCTTCAACTTTTTGAGTTGTATAGCAATTAAGCTAGTTGAGATTCATGTACCTATTGAGCTGCAATCATCCTCTGCTGATCCATCGAATGCATATGTAACACATCTCCCAATACGATTGAACTACATAATAAGGTGAAATATTATTTTAGCCATTTTGTAACCAAGGTATCATGTGATATTTCCCCTCCCCAGATTCTGTGCTTAGCAGTGCAACTCTTTTCTTGACAGAACTGAATAATATCTGATCATTATCCTTAACACCTCTTGCCATGACAGACTGAAATTACTTTTTTGATGCCCGTTTTAGGTACTAACATGTGTATCTTGCACCACCTCTTGTAGTTATGTAGACTCTTTTCTGGATTTACTAAAGATTAGTGTAACATTTACTCTGAGTGATTCGGTATTGCTGATTTTGAACTTAGTAATAGGATTGGTGTATACTGTTTAAGACAGTCCAAATTAGTTCCATGTGGAGCTTAAATGCAGACTAGCAGTTAGAACTCAGACTGCCGTATTGGAAATATTGTCAACTTCATTCCATCTGTGGAGGGATGACAAGCAAAGGAGAGTAAAATCTGCACTGAGAACTCATACATTATAGAGAACTTAGGCTGAAATTACAGTAGCAGGTATCTACAGGCAGTTTGAAGAAGCTCTCCACAACAGAAAAAAATTATTAAACAAACAAGCACTGTCAATGCCTTAATGTCTGCAAATAAGTTTTGTAGTAAAGTTGTTATGCTTAGTTCATGATGGAAGGTAAATTAATTTAAAGAAAAACTTGTGCCTTTATCATTTTTACAATATGTTTACCTGGGATAATCCAGCTGAGATATAGCATAGCATTTTGGGCAGCCTAAATGGATCTGTAGACCTTTGTCCGTCAAAATGTTCTATGTTTCTATGATCCAGTGGCATTATGCTTCTACCCATTTTTTGTAGATGGGTGGACTGGAGCACTGGATGGGTAAGTGACTTGCTCAGTGTCATGCAGTGAGTATTTGGTTCTAGCAGGGTGTGAACCTGTGATTTCATGATTCAATACAGTGCTCAAGCTATTTGACCACACTGCCAGTGTGTGTGTGTGTGTGTGGGGTGGGTGGGGGTGGCAGAAGGGAAACAACTTCCAGATATGTTTTTCTTCCTTTTTTACAATTTATGTTGAAAGTATAGACCAAAGAGGTCCTACTATTACCCATTCTTGTGCTAGGACATGAGCACTGGGAGGTTAAGTGTCTTGCTCAGGTTCACATGGTGAGTATTTAGTGTGGTTTGAACTTGTGATCTCCCAGTATCTAACAGTGCTGTAACCAGTCAAAATTAGCATTACCTTTTCCGTGAGTGAGTCAGATGTGCATAAGTTCTGTGGTCTGCACACCTACACATCTCAGGAGACTGTAGTACTGGCTGAAACAGCAGTGCACTGATACATATATCAAGCACAAACCTGGAAGTCCATAATTGGAATATCTTCCTCACTCTCTGCTGTGTACTATACTGCTCACAGTCTAGTTCCCTATTGCTCCTGTTGGCAGTGTAATTTTCTGAGGGTGGGGACAGCAGAGACCAGACTATACATTTTTGGGGTTGAGTAAAGCCTTCTGGGGCCAGGGCTGCCTTTACCAGTGGAAACATAAGAAAACCCTGTATTGTAAAACTGATAAAGCCCATCAGGTGCAAAGCACTGCCACTGCAAGCTGTAATGTATGTTTTAATAATCTGTGTGTATATGCAAGTATTTGTATGAGTGTGTGTGTTAATGATGCACTGTCACTCAAACCTTGCCACAGCCCAGTAGCACTTGTACTTCGATTACATTTTTACTGTTTCTTTGTGTACAATTGCCTTTTGTCTATAAAACTGAAGAGCCTTCAATTTATGGGACATGGAGGCTTTACTAAAACATAACAGTAAACAAATAAAGCTACTGTATTATTTCACAATGTTAAAGGCAATGGAAAATAAATTTGGCGTCCCTTTAGATTATTTGTTATAAAGGAAGCAGGGTTCTGTTTCTTCGTCCTATTGCAGAACAACAATATGCAGTGTCTTACTCATTACTATTGTGCATTTCTAATGTCCTCATGGCTTTTAGACCTGAGCCAGCATATATTCAAATTATACTGACCTGGAATTCAACTGTTCAGCTCTGAATAGCTTTACTTCTATACAGTTTGCTGGGCTCTGTGTTTCAAAGGCTCTAACTCCCAAGAAAAATGTAGAAGTAAAGGATGATGATCCTCTATTCCTACGACGGATACAAAGAATAGCATTATAGTGTGTACAGGTTTATCTGTTTGTGGCTGTGTCATATGAAAGCCCTTTACTGAGGAATTTATATACTTCCATTAAAAGCAGAGCATATTCGCAGATGTTCCCATTCACATGGTTGATAAAAACATAGGAAAACTTAGACAAATTCAAAATATTTTTTTGCAAGTTGAGGACTTACAAAACAACTAAGAAGTGTGTCTTCAAATGCATATTTGAGATTTTCTGAAAGATTTTCCTGCATCTCCAATGCATTAGACTATCATTTTGACCATCTTACAAAATTCTTCAGAGCTGCAACCTGTGGGGGGAAAAACACCTGAAAACTCTCTTTATGCAAATGTTTTTTAAAAAAAATCAGCATTTTGTCACAGAGTTGAAAAATAGAAACCTGAAAATCTGTAATTTCATCCGGTTCTCTGGAGGAACTTCTTGGACAGGAGGCTCTTCAATGGTGATGGCCTTCACCTAACAAGACATGGGCTTTGTGCACTGGGGCAAATGTTTAATGTCTACATTGGTGGACAGATAAATGCACTGCAGGGGAGGCTGTGGCTGGGGCAACCACAAAGGAAGGTGAACATAATGGGAATATAGCTTGGATTCCCACAGATGTAGAGTCTAGAAGCAGGCGGGAATGGTTACATCCTGACAGGGGTCCATAAAATAATGTACAAAAAGGAGTCAGAGAATGGGGGCATACTGAACTTGCAAGGGGCAGGAAATTAAGGAGAGAAAGGAAGGACAAAGGGGGAGGTGCTGACAAAAAGGGAACGTGTATAGACACATGCTGGCAGGCAGATTGCCTAAAAGAAAGGAGCCTACTGTAGGAAACATAAAAAACATAGACTTTGACAGCAGATAAGGACCACTTGGCCCACCCAGTCTGCTCATTTCCCTAGTTATTTGATAAGCTGCTAGTTAACCAACAGCCTACTTCTCCCTACCCCCCCCACCAGAATTGCCTTATGATGATCTCATGCATTCTTAAATTCAGCCACTGTTTTTGACCCCATGACCTCCTCAGGAAGGCCATTCCATGCATCCACCACCCTCTCCGTGAAAAAATATTTCCTCATTTTGCCCCTGAGTCATCCCACCTCTATCTTCAAATTATGCCCCTTTGTTCTTGCACATCTCTTTTTATGAAAGATGCTACCCTCTTGGACTTTGTTGATTCCCTTGAGGTACTTCAAAGTTTCTATCATGTCCCTCCTCTCCCTTCTTTCTTTGAGGGTCTACATATTAAGCTCCTTTAGTCTCTGTTCATATGGCTTTTGGTGCAAACACTGCACCATTTTAGTTGCCCTCCTCTGGAATGCCTCCATCCTGTATATGTCCTTGTGGAGATGAGGTCCCCAGAACTGCGTGCAGTACTCCAGATGGGGTCTCACCAACTGTCTGTACAGTGGGATAACAACTTCCTGTTTTCTACTGGTGATGCCTTTCCCTGTGCATCACAGTATCCACCCAGCCCTCCTTACTGCCTTCTCACGTTGCTTGCCTAACTTTAGATCATCTGATATGACTACCCCAAGGTCCCTTTCCATTTTTGTTGTTGTTAGTTCCTCCCCCCATTGTGTACTCTTCTCCTGGGGTTTTGTTTCCCAGGTGCATTACTTTGTACTTCTTTGCATTGAATCTAAGCTGCCATACTTTTGACCATTCCTCCAACCTTGCCAAGTCCCATCTCAACCTTTCCACCCCCCTTGTGTATCAAGCCTGTTGCAGATCTTTGTGTCATCTGCAAAGAGGCGTACTTTTCCTTCCAGTCCCTCTGCAATGTCACTTATAATGACATTAAAGAGGACTGGTTTCAGTACTGAATCCTGCGGTATCCCACTAGTAACCCCCCTTTCTTCAGAGTGGACTCTGTTTACTATTACCCTCTGTGTCCTGTTGTCCAGTCAATTTTTTACCCAGGCTACCATCCTGGGACCCACTCCCAGGCTGGCTAACTTGTTTATTAATCTTTTGTGTGAGACTTAAAAAAAAATTAGCAAGCTCCAGACAATGGTGGTAGATGTGGGATTACACAGTTGTAGGAACTTACATTGTCAGGTATTTTCAGATATTTTGCAATATTTTTAAGCAGGTGCCCTACAGCTGTACTGCTGGCACACAAGGATTTCTGTTGAGATACCACAGAAATATCAGGAAATATCTAAGTCAATTGCTGCAACTGTAGCCTTCCCAGAAACATGCAACACTGGGAAAAATGACTGGGAATTAACAGTACTGGGTTACACAATCTATAGATGAGATGGGACAGGGGAAAGGAATAAGGTTGCCCTTTATGTCAAGAAAGGCATAGAGGCAATGGTGGAGGGGTCCATCAAGGGAAGGAAGGTGAGATAGAATCAATGTGGGTGCAGCTCACAACCACATTGGGTAAGACACTGCACATGGGAGTAGTCTACAGACCACCAGTACAGGTGGACTAGGGAATTTGGGAACTTGAGCAGAAATTCAGGAGCAGACTATGACCAGATGAGAGAATTAGTTAAGGAAAAACTGGGGGAGTGGACCACATTGGGGAGGGGTGGAGGAGAGGTGGGGAGTAATTAAAAGGTCCATTCTTGAGGCACCTAAGTCATGCTTGAGAATGGTTACTAGAAGTAACAGGCACAAGACAGAAATATGGTTCTCAAAGAAGGTCAGATAGGCAGTTAGGGCAACAAAAGGGCATTCTTTGATACAAGTAGAAACAGGGAGAAAGTGAATGGAGTGAACACCAGTTGAAGATGAGGGAGGCCAAGAAGGCAGTCAGGGATGCAAAAACAGAGACAGAACAGGCAGAACTGCATATTGCAAAGGGGTCAAGGGGGAGAAGTTATTTAAATGCATTAGGAAAATGGAAGATGAGTGGGGGGAATAGCTAGACTGGCAGGAAGGGCAGGGTAACACATAAGGATGAGCAGAAGGCCACCATTCTTAACAACTGCTTATGCTATTGCTCACAGCGGAGGATAGCAGGCATTTGCCTGAAAGCACCATAAATGTTGATCCAAAGGAAATCCCAGAAGTGGGGCAGGGGATATTTAGGGGGAGAAAGGGTCAAAAAAGGGTTTGCAGCTCTGAAAATAGATAATGATCCAGGACCAGATTTGATGCAACCAAGGGTGCTCAGGGATCTGGCATTGTAGTTAGCTCACTACAGTCAGTAGTGGTTCCAAAACATTGGAGGGTAGGGGATGTAGTTCTGCTCCACAAGGGAGGTGACAAGGAGCAATTGGGAAAGTACAGGCCCATCAGTCTCACCTCCACTGCAGGTAAACTAATGGAGACACTAGTCAAAAAGGAACTAGTGGACTACCTGGAGAGAAATGGATTCCAGGATAGTAAGCAGCACAGGTCCATTGCAGGGAGGTCTTGTCAGGCCAAACTGATAGTGTTCTTTGACTGCATAACTAGGGCAGTGGATAAGGTGCAAGCAGTGGATTTATGCTACTTCAGCATCAAAAAAGCATTTTACTCGGCATCACACAGAAAGATGCTGAAGAAGTCAGACAATTTGGTTGCTGCAAAGGATCTAGTTAGATGGTTGGGTAGCTAGTTGGGGGGTAGGGAGACAGCAGAAGGAAGTAATAAATGGGGTCAAGTCAGAGGACAGTGAAATCATGAGTGGAGTGCCACAGAGTTTGGTCCTGGATCTGGTCCTTTGCTTCTATGAGATTATAACAACTCAGGAATGGCAAGTCCAGAATCGTGAAGCAATTTTGGTGATGACAGAAACAGTTACTTTTTTATTTTGGGGGAGGGCTTCTCCCCATGCATTCCCCTTACTTAAATAACCAACTCCAAGGTTGTAGTACCTGTTGCTGGTCATCCTCGCCCTAATTGCCACACCGCCTTGTGCACTCACCATTTCAGAGATGCTGAAATTACATGCCACCAGTCCTTTTCAATATGTTGATCAGCTATACACTGTAGGAGAAGAAATTCATGGCAAGGAATGTCTCTTTACAGATGACATTAAACTCTGAGGTAGGGCGGACAGCCAGGAAGGGGTAAAGGATTTGCAGAGGGACCTGCAAAGGTTAGAGAAGTGGTCAAAGGTTTGAGAATTGAAATTCAATGCAGAGAACTGTACTACTGTATAGATTACTGGTGAGGCCAAATCTGGAATACTGTGCCCATTTCTGGAGTCCCCACTTAAGGAAAGACAGAGACAGGCTGGAGACGGTGCATTGTAGGGTAATCAACATGATTCAGGGTCTACATGGCAGACTCTATGAGGATCAGGAGATACAAGAGGGATATGAGAATGTTTTATTTTATAGAGCGAGAGAGTGGTTTAGCCATGGAACAGCCTACCAGCAGAGGTGGTGGGTGCAAGAATCATTAATGGTTTCAAACATGGCTGGGACCAAGTACAAAAACATAACAGTTACTCATGGGGATAACAGTAGGGCAGGGGGAAAGGGAGGAGGGGAGGGTAAACCCCCCAGTTAGACAATAGGTCACAGAGTACGATACAGTATCACAGAGCAGAGTGGATTGACCAATGGTCTTTTTCTGCTTTTATTTTCTGTGTTTCTATGTTTCTGCTTTACTGTACTAGGAAAACAAATATTCAGTACGGTATACTCTTGGTAGCTCTGTATTTCCTATATTCCTTTTAATGTGAATGGAAAATAATTTAGGTTTTGTATCTCATAGTGGTTAAGAAACCAGATGGTATCAACTGACACACTCTTGCACTATCTTAATAATGATCTTTCTACCTGTGCTATAATTAAAACAATTGAACCTCCGCTGGTTTTATAACATTTTTCTTTGATATTATGTATTAGCTATGGTCGTGTGTTGGTTTAAACACATGGAGCTTTTGGATTTTTATGACCATCAATCTGCTACTGAAGTATACTCTGAGGGGCCGTCTTCATGAAAATTAGGTTATTTTATTTGTGTTACCTAGTTACAGATTTGATTGCCACTCAAACCACGCATGCAGTCTGTTACTGCTCCTATTCATATGTCTTCCAAAACTAAGAATTATGTAAAGGATAATTGTTATATATCAAATGACAACCTCTTAGGAGGCATGGTTAAAAATGATATCAAAACACGATGCAAAAATGAAACTATATGAGCTTTAAAAACTCATTATTACTGTATTGCACAATGATCCTTATTTTGTAAAAGTTTGATTTTTATTCCATTAAAGCAGACAAAAACAATTGATTAATAGACATTGCTCTTCAGATCATATTTGTCTCTACCATTCACCTCAAGTAGATTTTTTCCTGACTGTGAATGCAGTAATAGAGAAATGAAAAGCATTTTATTAAAACATATAAATCTCCTAATTGGTTCTCACTTCCAGTATCTGCCTTACAGTGAGTTTCCCTGCTTCTGCTCCTTTTTGACTTAGTGTAACATTCTTTTTTTACAGTAGACTGAAAAACAAAGGAGAACAACTTGTTCTGTTTCAGGAAGAGAACTCTATTTTGTATGATTCATGATGAGGTTTTTGCCATGCTATTACATTAGGATGCCATTCTTACTATTTGCACAAATATTACTGTAATGAGTTTGATTAACTACTCATTGCTTAGAGTATGTTGGGAAAACAAATCTCTTATTTTTGT
The DNA here is from genome assembly GCA_016271365.2 of Neoceratodus forsteri. Lineage (NCBI taxonomy): Eukaryota > Metazoa > Chordata > Ceratodontiformes > Ceratodontidae > Neoceratodus > Neoceratodus forsteri. The sequence goes on along the minus strand of CM028136.1, from coordinate 355,404,790 downwards.
TGTATGGTCCTAGTGAACAAATACCTAATGGTGTTGGCAATTATTTATATGAAAACTTAGAATTATTCTACTTCCTATGTAACAGCTATGACTTGATTTTTTGGAGATATATAATACACACACACACACACACACACACACACACACACACACACAGTGGTGTTCCCCAGGATGAAACCTGCTTTTAAAGCACTCTGCAGTATGCTGCAGCAGATCTACTGAATAAAGCAATGTAATTTCGATGGTAATTAGTCCCCTTTGTTACGCAGGAAACTATGGCATTCACTTCATCCTGGCAGTGTCACATTTTCCTGAATGACAATAGGGACTAATTGCCATTGAAATTACATTGCTTTATTCAGTAGGTCTGCTGCAGCATTCTGCAGAGTGCTGCAAAATGTTGCAGATTTGGGTTTCATCCTGGGGGACACCATTAAATATATGTGTGTGTGTGTGTGTATATATGTGTGTGTGTGTATATATATATATATATATATATATATATATATATATATATATCAAAACAAAATGGTTATATTAAATGCACACTGAAAATAGAAAATAGAGTTCAAAATCTACGTTTTGACCTTAGGTCTTCTTCAGGAAATATCTAAAAGAGAAAAAATAGTGTAGAGGGAGGTAAAATATATACATACATATATATATATATATATATATATATATATATATATATGTGGGAAAGAAGAAAGGGATGGTCTGGGAGAAGAAGTGATAAATGGTAAGATTAAGAGAGAATCTGTGAAACAAAAAGGTGATGATGGGAAAGATAAAGCATAATGGGAGTGAAAGAGCTAGGGAAGTTCCCAGGTGGGGACTAATTAACAGGGCCTAGTAAGAAGGCTGAAAGGTGACACATGTGTGGGATAGAGACAGAGATGAAGACTTGTGGTGAAAATGAAAAATAAATTAAATGAGTACAAAAACAAATAGACTTTAGGGAAAAAAAAGGGATGGCTGAAAGATGTTAGTGGAAAATAAGTCTATCATTTAAACCAGAGGGCTGTTGGGAGCCAAGGCAGATGATCAGCTTGGCTTCCATGTTTTTTCTATGGTCAGGATCCCGGAAGCCCTGCTGAAGGAGAGAAACAGAAAGGTAATTGACATTGTGGTCCCTGGAGATAAAGTGGAATACAATGGGTTTAGTAGTTTCACCATTCCTGACTGCTCTGTAATGTTCCCTGAAACGGTCAGCAAGACGCCTACCAGTTTTTCTGATATAAATAGCTGTACACTTCCTGCAAAGAATACAATACACCACATTAGTGGAGGTGCATGAGAACTCCTTGGTGATGTGAAAAACACCTGTAGGCCCCTGAATTTCAGTCACACTGGAAATAAATTTGCAGGTGTAGCAGCGGAGTCCTGTTGCAGGTTTGGTACCTGGGAGGGAAGAACTGTTAGGGTAGGTGGCTGCTTTAACCAGGAGATTCCATGAGGTTAGGTGTGCGCGGTAGGAGAGCAATAGGTGGTTCTGTAAAGGAAGCACCAATGTTAGGGTCAGTTTGCAAAATGGGAAAGTTACTGGTGATGATCCTGTGAAGAGAAGGTGTGCTCTGATGGAAAGGAAGCACTAGTGGAATTGGCCATTATTCTTGTGTGACAGTATCCTTCCTGTGGGGGGTCAAGGTTACGAGGCATGTTACTGACCCAGGAGAGTGCTCTCTCCACTGTGCTTTTAGGGTATTCCCTGTTGATAAAAAAAACTATGCATTATTTGGATCTGCTCAGCAAAATCATCCTCTTCACTGCATAACCTGCGAAGTATAAGAAACTGTGACTAAGGCAGGCCATTCTTGACATGTTTAGGATGGAAGGAGCTGTGGAGGAGGAAACTGTGAGAGTCAGTGGGTTTGTAATAGATTGATGTCTTCAGACCAGTGTTCTGTACTGACAGCTGGATATCCAGAAAAGGTAGTGTAGAGGAGGATACTTCAACAGTGTATTGAAGGGAAGGATGGGCCATGGTAAACTTGTCAAGGAAGACTTGGAGGGTCTCCCTGGAGCAGGAGGTGGCCCCCACACAGTCACCAATGTAGCGTTTGAAGAGTTCAGGCACAGTCCCTGTGAATGAGAGAAAAAAACGTTCCTCCACCCAACCCACAGACAGATTGACAAAGCTGGGACCCATCTTGGTACCCATGGCAGCTCCACTGACCTGCTGAAAAAAACTGTTATTAAAAGAAAAAGCATTGAGTGTAAGAACCAGTTCTGCTAGATGAGTTAGTGTGTGTGCGGGTGGCTGCTGGACTTCCCGCTTATTCAAGAAATGCTACAAAGTTGTCAGACCATCATCATGGGGGATCACTGTGTAAAGAGATTTGATGTCCATGGTGTAGATGAGCTGATGAGAGTCACTGAATCTGAACCTGTCAAATAACTGAAGAGCATGGTTAGTGTTTTTAACATAGGAGGGCAGGGACTCAACAAGGGGTCTCTTGAGGCTGTCCAAAAATGCAGAGATGTGGGATGTGGGGCAGGAGCAGGCAGACACTATGGGACAACCCGCGTTACCTGTTTTGTGGAATTTGGGAAGGAGATAAAACCTGGATGTCTGGGAATGCTGAACTATGAGTCTCTTAGCAGAAGCAGGGAGCTCTTTGTTTTCAATAGCAGAGGTGATGGTGGTGGTGACCTCACTCTGATAGTCAGCAGTGGGGTCTTGTGGAAGAGAAGAATAAAACCTGGTGTCAGAGAGTTGCTGTGTGGCTTCAGTGATGTATAGCTCCTTTTTGCCAGACCACAACAGCACCTCTCTTATCAGCTAGTTTAATAACAATGTCATTCCTACATTGTAGAGATCTGAAGGCTATATATATTCATTGCAAAACACTTTGTTAATGCATCACTTAGGGTTAAAGTGACTAAAGTGGGGAAATGAGATGTTAGGGTTCAGCCCCTAACCCCCCACCCCCATCCTCCACACACCGACAAATGCTGGGGTGTTCCATGTGGTTGTCAGGTCCAACTCTTACCCCATTCCATGTGTAAACATGTTGACATGCTACAGTAAAGGAGAATGGGGTAAGAGTTAGGCCTCATAACCCCATGGCACACCCCAGTGTCTGTCGATGTCTGGAGGATTGGGTGATGTGGTGGTGGGGGGAGTTAGGGGCTCAACCCTAATATCTCATTTACTCACTTTTGTCACTTTAACCCTAACTGATGCATTAACAAAGTCTTTTTGCAATGAATTTCCTTACTTTTTAAAAAAGTGTAATGTAACTGGTAAATGGTATGTGTTGGTGGGAGCACAGAGCCCACTGCCCATTTGTGCATAATGATATGTGTCTGGGGAGCATGTGTCCTCTGGGCCTTGCTCTCCCACTTACACATGGCAACGAAGCCATACAGTAGACCTATAGGCCTGAAAAGTAACCCTTGTAACACTAATTGGCCAATATTTCAGTAACAGTAGCAGCTATAAAAAAAGTTCCACTGCTGTTGTAATCATGACTTTGAAACCTCCACATGAGATAGGTGAACTAAATCCGTATCTTGCATAATTTCTGAGACACAGGCACCAAAAAGTGCTGTGGGCACCACAATGTTATCCTGTGGAAAAAATCTCAACTTCGTAAAGGCATATCTATGGAACCAATACACATTTTGTATACCTAAACAGCATAGGTCACATCTCTGGTACATCCCCCCTTATACCCTGCAAATTTCAAGCCAAAAGACCAAACTGTTTATTTACAGTGCAGTGTCAAAGTTTTTTAAAAGGATTTTTTTTGAAAGTGTAATGTACCTGGTAAATGGTATGTGTTGATGGCAAGCTACCCATTTGTGCATAACAATATGCATGTGTGGGAGCTCAGGCCCACTTACACATAACAACAAGCCATACAGTAATCCCATAGGGCTGAAACGGAACCCTTGTAACACTAATTAGCCAATATCTTAGCAACCGTACAAGCTATGAAAAAAATTCCACTGCAGTTGTAATCATGACTTTAAAAATTCCAAGCATGTTTAGTTCACTTAAAGGTGAAAGGTGAACTAAGCTGTGGGTAGTGAAAAATCTGCATCTCGCATCATTTCCCAGATAAGGGGCACTGAAAGTCACTGGGGGGAACCACAATGTTATCCTATGGGAAAAATCTAAATTTTGTGATGGCATATTAGTGGAACCATGTACCTTTTTTACACCTAAACAGCATAATTCACATCTCTAGGATACCCCTTTATACCCTGCAAATTTCAAGGCAAAATACCAAACCATTTATTTACAGTATGGTGCACTGGCAAAGTTTTTAAATTCCTAGTTCATGAGGTGGCAAAATCCCCATTTATGAAGTCAATCCCTGTTCACGAGCTGTCAAAATCTCCATTCATGAGGAATCCTTGATCATCAGATTTTGGCCATCTGGTCTGGAAGTCGAAATCAAGGATTTTGTCAGCTCACAAAAGGGGATTGGCTCGTGAAAGGGAATTTTGAGAGCTCATAAATGGGGATTTTGTCAGCTCATGAACGAGGAATTAAAAAAACAATCCTCTTTCGTGAGCGGACAAAATCCCCTGTTGCGAGAAGGGCCATCTGGTCATGAAATGATGATCAAGGATTTTGTCAGCTCATGAAAGGAGATTGGTTCATGAAAGGAGATTTTAACAACTCATGAAAGAGGATTTTGTCAACTCGCAAAAGGGAATTCAAAAACCCAATCCCCTTTTGCAAGCTGACAAAATCCCCTTTCATAAGCCGATCCCCTTTCGCTGGGTGACAAAATCCCCATTTGCAAGCCAATCTTTGTTCGTGAGATAGGGCTATCTTGCTCCTAAATCACGATCAAGGATTGTGCTACCTCATGAAAGGGGATCGGCTTGCAAATGGGGATTTTGTCAGCTCGTGAATGAGGATTGGAAGTGAGTCACAAACAAAGAATTATATATATATATATATATATATATATATATGAGGCAAAAAACTCCATTTAATGCATCAATTAGGGTTGTTCCACAGTGACAAAAGTGAGGAAATTCAGTGTTGGGTTGAAAACCCTAACTCGCATACCCACCCTCCCAGCACCACACACATAGACACACACACACATGCAAGTGGGGGGGGGGGACCAAGGCAACACAACCAATCACAGAAAACCAGCAGCAGGTGAGGGAAATAAAATACAACTGTGTAAATGTAGTACAAGACATATCCATGATGACAAGCCAACAACTGTAGCATTTGAGCAGTTGATGTCTGTGGCTGTACTTTTGCTGTGACTCTCCAGTCAGGATGGAGTACCTGGTGTGGGGGTGTGGGGGGGTTATTGCCTGGTCAAGCGCATGCAACTGATAATGGTACAAAGTTGTGTGCACCTTCAGTGATAGAGGTGTACCATTTATGTTTATGGAGTTAGTTTTGCTGGGGCTCTATGCTCAGGATGCAGTACCTGGTGTGTGTATGGGGGTGCATTGCCTGACTGAGGCCATGCAACTCCTAACTGTGGTAAGTGGAGTGTATCTGCAATTAGGGAGGTGTAGCATTGATGTCCATAGCCTCAGTTTTGCTGTGGCTCAGCACTCAGGATGCAGTACCTTGTAACAGGGAGGCATTGCCTGTCTGAGGCCATGCTTGCAATCAGTGAGGTGTACCATTGATGTATATACCCGCAGTTTTGCAGTGGCTGTCCAGTCAGAATGCAGTAAGTGGTCTGGGGATGCATTGCCTGGTTGACTCTGTGCAACTCCTAAGTGTGATAAGTTCTGTGCAGCCACAATCAGGGAGGTACACTGTTGATGTGTATGGCCTTATTGTTACTGTGTCTCTCCACTCAGTATGCAGTACCTGTTCTGGGGGGGTGGTATTGCCTGGCGGAGGTCCTCCAATTCATAACCATGTTAACTTGTGTGTACCTGCAGTCAGGGAGATATACCATAGATGTGCATGACCTTAGTGTAGCCATGACTCTCCACTCAGGGTGCAGTACCTGGTGTGTTGGGGCATGACACATTGGTAGGTAATGAATGCAACCCCTAAGTGTGATACCTTGTGTGTACCTGTAATCAGGGATGTATACCATTGGTGTACATGGCCTCAGTTTTGTTGTGGATCTACACCTAGTATGCAGTACCTGGTCTGGGGTGGTGGGGATGTCTTGCAGTACATTTTGACAGTTGTATTTTATTTCTGTCACCTGCTGCTGGTTGGCTGTGATTTGTCATGTTGCCTTGGTCCTCCACCCTACTTGCATGTGTGTGTGTGTGTCTGTGTGTGTGGTGCTGGGGGGTGGGGGTGAATGAGGAGTTAGGGTTTTCAACCCTAACACCGAATTTCCTCACTTTTGTTGCTGTGGAACAACCCTAACTGATGCATTAAATGGATTTTTTTGCCTCTAATTGCCCTTCTGTTTGAGAATGATAACAGGTCTTGTCACATAGTAACAGGAACACCAACATAAACGCAAGCACAAACAGTCACGCACATGGTAACAGAAATGTAAATGGTAAAGCAAACGTTAATAGAAACAGAAGCGCAAAGTGATGCTGAAGCAAACAGTGATGCAAACGGACACGCTAGCACATATGAAAATGCAACTGGTAACGCGCATAGTGATGGCAGTGGTATTTTAAATGCAAATTTTAAGTGTCACAGCAAAAAGAACACGAAGGAAAGAAATGGAAACACAAGCCTTAGTGCACGTGGCATAACAAACCGTATTAATGCATGGGCATGGTACACTAATTGTAAATGCAAATGGTAAAGCTGACATGAAGAAGAATAACGCCAAAGGAAACAGAAATGGAAACAGGAACAGAATCGGGTACGGAAGCGCAAACCATAACGTGCATGGGCACAGTACCACAATTGTAAACACAAATAGTAATGGTAACAGCAACAATAACAGCAAAGGAAACAGAAACACAAAAGGAAACGCAAGCGTATATGGAAACGCAAACCGTAATGCACACTGGCACAGTAACGCAGTTGCAAATGCAAATGGTAACAGTAACAGCAAGAAAGAGACAAAACGAGAGAAACAGAAATGCAAATGAAAGGGCTGCCGGAAACACAAATGGCAATGCGCATGGTGATGCAAACCAAAATGCAAACACAAACAGTAGTGGAAATGCAAATAGTAACAATAACGCAAATGCAAGTGCAAATGAGAATGCAAAGGGTAACGCACGCTGTGGCGTACACAGGAGTGGTAATGCAAATGAGGACATAAATGCAAGTGGAAACAGTAACTGTAACAGTAACAGAAGCGCACACCCTGTTTTTGCCGAACAGGTGCATATAGAAACACAATATGCACAAAGAATGTATGCATTGTAATGGGCATCGAAGCTTAAAACGAGCATTGGAAGTATTTAATTGCTAATATCTCAGCAACCGCACGACGTAGGAAAAAAATTTAAATTTCACAGAAATCATGATTTTCCTGGCTAGGTTTTTGCTATTACATAACCCATTGGGCTATGCAACTCACAACAAAAAATCTGTATCTCGCATCGTTTTCAAGATACGAGCACCGAAAGGCACGGCGTACTCCACCATGTTAGTCTAGGGGAAAATGCCAACTTCGTTGTACCGTAATTTGGCAGCCGTGTAATATTTTTTCACCAAACAACCAAAAGGCACATCTGTGAGATGTTGGCTGCCTTTCCTCCAAATTTCAGCTCAAAAAGACCAAACCGTTCTTTTGCAGCCAGGTGTCAAAGAACTCTTCTCATTTTGGCCATAGTCTGGAAAAGTAGTGTAGCAATTTGTCAGTGTCAGTGGCTCAGTAGGTAGCACACTCACCTCTGAGGCCGGGAGATCAGAGGGCTGTGGGTTCAGTTCCCACATCTGGCACTTGGGTTAATATCCCAGTACTGACACTGTAATGCAGCATGAGAGGGGTGCTGCATTTCTGAGGTGCCGTCTTTCGGATGAGATGTTAAACCGAGGTCCCATCTGCCTGGATTGGTGGTAGTTCAGGTGGATGCTAAAGATCCCATGGCACTTATCGAAAAGAGTAGGGGAATTTCCCCGGTGTCCTGGCCAAATTTCCCTCATTCACTAAAAAATACCACCAACAGCTTAATCTGGTTCAAGGTCAGTTGGCATTCATCTGTATCCCCCCTCCCCCGGGTCGTGCCTGAAAATAGGCAGGATTTGTCTAGTGCACTTACCCGGTCAACAAAAGCTAAATAAATAAATTTGCGACACCTTTCACAAATTTTGCAAAAGTGTTGTGAGTGCGACACTACTTTGTGACACTACTTATTCCAGAAATTTGAAAAAACATATTTCTGGGGTGTTTATCCCCAAAATAAAGATATTGCTAGCATCCTGAGGGTCCGACTAGGTGAACACAAAAATAACTGTGTCCCTAGAAGGTCCCAAATGTAAATGGCAAGCATTTCTGTGATCACTAACTAAAAAAATGGCTGACTCATGACACTACTGGGGTCATTTGCGACACTAGAAACTGCATTTGCAGCACTGTCGAACTTTTTGTTAACTTTTCTCATTGACTTATAATGGGAACTTGTTTTTTGGATAACTTTTGAACCGTTTAATAATTTTTCATGAAATCTTCAAAAGGCACATCGGGGACCATGGCCGCATATTCCCTGAAGTTTTCTGACCAGTCGCACAAACTGTGCAATCTTTAGGCATGCGCAAAGATTTCACCAAAAAGCGTAAACGCGTTTTTCGTTGTCACTTACTAACTCCACAGCCGTATATCTGACCAGTAAGAAATTTGGCCGATCCAAAGATCTACCATACCCAATGATGCCTGCCAAACTTCAGGCAAATCTGTTGAATGATGGCAAAAGTATTAAGGTGCAAAATTTGACCCTTTAACCTTAAAAGTGCTACTCAACCCTAACTATGGTAGCACTACCATAGTTAGGGTTGAGTAGCACTTTTTAGGTTAAAGGGTCAAACTTTGCACCTTAATAATGTTGCCACAGTTCAATGGATTTGCCTGAAATGTGGAATGCATGATCAAGAACCATTCATCTTGGGGTCTGCCAACGTTCGTACCAGTCAGATATACGGCTGCGGAGTTATTAAGTCAGATCTGCACGTAAGTTTATGGTTTCAGGTGAATTCTTTGCTCATGCCTACAGGTCGCACGGTTTGTGTGAGTGGTCCAAAATCTTCAGGGAATGTGTGGTTGGGGTGCCCGATGTGCCTTTCGAAGATTTCGTGAAAAAATTGAACAGTTCAAAAGTTATTCAAAAAACAAGTTCCCATTATAAGTCAATGGGAAAAGTTAACAAAAAGTTTGAAAGTGTTGCAGATGCAGTTTTTACATTCGTAAATGGCCCTTTGCTTTCGCAAATCTGCCATTTTGTTTTCAGTTGATGATCAGAAAAATGCTTGCCATTTAAATGTGGGACCCTCTAACAACCTAATTATTTTTGTATTCACCTAGTCAGAGCCTGAGGATGCTAGCCATGTCTTTATTTTGGGGTGAAACACCCCAGAAAAATGTTTTCTAAATTTCTTCAAAAAGTAGTGTCGCAAAGTAGTGTCGCACGTACACTTCGCTGTTGTTTTGCAAAGCTTTACAAAGTTCCCGACAGCACTTTTCCAGACTATGGCCAAAATGACAGGAGTTCTTTGTCACCCCGCTGCAAAAGAACTGTTTGATCTTTTGGGCTGAAATTTGGAAGGACAGCAGCCAACATCTCACAGATGTGCCTTTCTGTGGTTTGGTGAAAAAGCATTGCATGGCTGCCAAGTTACAGTACTACAAAGTCTACATTTTTTCCCATAGACTAACATGGTGGCGTATGCCATGCATTTTGGGGCTCGTATCTCGAAAATGGTGCGAGATATGGAATTTTCTTTGTGAATATTCATAGCCTATGGCCTATGGCTATGCATATGCAAACAAATAGTCATGAAGCGCATGATTCATATGACATTTAAATTTTATTTCTACGTCATACGGTTCCTGAGATTTAAGCAATTTAGTATTCCAACAGCTCATTTTCTGCTTCGAGGCCCATTGTTATGCATACATTCTTTGTGCACACTGTGTTTCTCTATGCAGCTGTTGGGGAAAAACCGGGTATGTTCTTCTGTTAATGTTACAGTTACTGTTTCCACTTGCTTTTACGTACCTGTTGGCATTTCTGTTCCCATGTGCGCCACCGCGTCCGTTACCCTTTGTGTTCTCGTTTGCACTTGCATTACTGTTACCATTTGCATTTCCCCTACTGTTTGTGTTTGCATCCCTGTGTGCATTGCCATTTGCGTTTTTGGCAGCCCTTTTGTTTGCTTTACCATTTCTCTTTCATTTTGTGTCTTCGTTGCTGTTACTGCTACCATTTACATTTGCAATTGCGTTACTGTGCCCGTGCACCTTACGGTTTGTGTTTCCATATGTGCTTGCATTTTCTTTTGCATTTCTGTTCCCTTTGCTACTATTGTTGCTGTTACCATTACCGCTCCCGCCACTGTGTTACTTTCACTATTTCTCATCATCATTCTCAAAAACAAGGGAAATTAGAGGCAAAAAACTCTGTTTAATGCATCAGTTAGGGTTATTCCTCAGCGAAAAAAGTGAGGAAATCTGGTGTTAGGGTTGAAACCCCCATTGGACCCCTTCAGCCCAACCCCCAACTGGCATCGGGGTGTGCGTTGGGGTCATCGGTCCTAACTCTCACCCCATTGTCCTATTCCTCAGCTTCTTTACACATGTGATGGGGTGACAGTTAGGGCCAATGACCCAAATGCGCACCCCGATGATGGTTGGGGGTGGCCTGGAGGGGTCCAAGGGGGGGTTTCAACCCTAACACTAAATTTCCTCACTTTTGTCGCTGTGGAACAACCCTAACTGATGCATTAAACAGAGTTTTTTGCCTCTAACATATATATATATATACATATATATATATATATGTAGTTGCTGATTGCATTTTTTTTATCTTACTTTTTATCCTCCTTGGCCACCTTTCCGCCTCCCCTGTGGTCATTGCATCCTGCCGGAGATCTGGCTGCTGTCCTTCTCGACCAGAACCGTACACTGGCACCCTTAAACCCCTGCATCTTGCCCCCCCACAGTGGGGTGGCAGGGAGCCCCCTAACTCCCCACCATCATTGATCCAGTTCGTGTGCCAGCGCCACCTGGCTAACACTCGTGGATGACCATCAAGCAGCACCAGAGGTGCTACTTTTTCCACTGTTTGCTCCCCCCTCATGTACTCATGGGCATGCAATGACACCTGCAGGGGCAGAGGCTCATGTGTCCACATGCTTCTCCCCCAGTCATCTGCCCAGACTCCACCCTGAGCTGTCACCCCGTGCCCTGACCCCCAGCCTCCACCAGGGGGAAATCAGGTATCGGGAAGTGAAACCCCCCACCCAGAGAAGAAGAGCAGTCCATTAGATACTCAATCCTTCTCCTCCCTGCCATTCCCTGGTGACACATGTTCATTCCTGAACACGGGTCGCCAGGCCAGCGTGAGGTAAGGCACCCAGCGCCTCAGCCCTCAGTGCCACTGGGCTGGCATTGATTGCATTTTTACATATTAACTTGGTTTACACATTGAATGTCACACACAGTACACAGTAATCAATAAAAAACCTGGCTGGGGTAAGCCCTTTGGAAATACAACACTATGGTATATCATTAAGATTTAGCAACCTGTTTACATGTACAGCAATCAACAAGGTATTGGTGTAGGGATTCATTTTTGCAGTTGAACTACAGGTTGTCAACAATGAAATATCAGACAGTTGCCTGGAGATGAGGAGTGACACTATTTTCAGACTATTAGAGGAGGGGGGTAGAACAGCTGGACTTCTGCTATCTTATAAATGGTTAACTTTTGGTTTATTGACACTCTTGCCTGGGGAATGGGGGTGGGGGGGTCCTGGCTTTGGGGGAAGAGGGGGGAGATGAGCCAGACTGGGCATTTGGACATTCATATTTTAAAAATTTAGTATTGGAAGTAGAGACCAAGCTTGGATGCCTCTTCCTGCATTGTAACTAGTTGTCACAAGATATGAGGTTTATTTATTTATTCAACTTTGTTGACCGGGTGAGTGCACTGGCATGTGTATACCTTTTTCAGGCATGACCTGGGTGCAAAGGCACAGACAATACATGGAGTACAATGGACACATAGGATATACAGTAGGGTGGTCATACATATGAACAAATTGAATCTTATTACAGCATTGTAAATGCTGCATTGAAAGCAAAAAAAGGAACGGCCAGTAGCAATGCCCTGAATGTGATGGTGGATTCAAGAGAAAAGAGTGGCATGGAAGAAGGGAGCAGTCAGAAGGAGGTAGAGAGAAGAGATGGTAAGTGCTTAGCTTGTAAGGGTAGGTGGGCACAACGGGTGGAGGGAATTAGTGGAAGAAATTGCAGGCCTAAACTGAGGAATAATGTGTTTTTAAGAGTTTAGAGAAGGCTGGGAGGGAGGAGCATTTTTTGACAGGAGGAGGTAATGAGTTCCAAACTGAAGCCACATGGTAACTAAAGGAACGCTGTCCCAGACTGATGCAAAACATAGGGATTGTGTTATTAGATGTGGAGAGGGACAGGGGAGATCGATGAATGACATTTGGTTGCTGAGGTAAGCAGGTGCCCGAGTTTGCATGTTTTTTTTTTATAAGTGTGGCAAGTGTCAGGTTGGCTTTGCGGTCAGGAGAAAGCTAGTTTAGGGATTTTAGGGCCATGCAGTGGTGAACATTGGACCTACAACTTGAGGCAAATTTGCAGATTTTATAGTATGAGGTATATTTTTTTGCAATGTGGATTTACTGGCAGTTTCAATGATGACCAATCCATAGTCTAGGAAAGGGACAAGGTTTGCAAGTGCAATACAGGTTATACCAACAGCTGGCAATAAGTGGTGAACTCTACAGAAGGCACCTAGCTTCTGGTGAATGAGTAAGGTGGTATACTGGAGATGGGATTTGAAGGATAATGTAGGATTTGAACACCGAGGTACTTGAAAGACATAGTCTTATCCAGGGGTGATCCATTGTCAGTAAGGACACAGAAATTGGAGGATAACTTGTTTGGATTGTGCCTGGTCCCAAATAGCATGGACTGTGTTTTGGGAAGGTTAAGGATCATTTTCTCACTCAAAACCTATCCTGGAGCCTGGTGAGGCAGAAACTAAGCCACTGGTTGATGACATCAATCTTATTACTATGAATGAAAAGAACAGTGTTGTCCACATAAAGGCTGGTATGTATTGGTTCACAGACTCTAGGCAACTTATTTATGAAGATGGTAAATAGGAGGGGGCCTAAAGTAGAACTTTGAGGGACACCACTGGTGATGTTGTTGACTCCAGAAAGGGTATTACATATCTTTATGGCCTGCATTCTGTGGGTCAAGTAGTCTTTGAACCAGGCAAGCTCGGGTGGCCCGAGGCCAAGGTCATGAAGCCTAATTAAGAGTAGCCTGTTGTCAACCAGGTCAAAGGCCTGGGTCAGATCCATGAATACAGGTCCTGTTACAAAGCCTTTGACCATGGTGTGGTAGATGGCATTGGTGAATTCATTCAGGGCAGTGTTGGTACTGTGCCCTTAACTGAAGCCATGCTGCTCTGGGCAAATAAGGTCATATTGCTGCAGGTAATCCGTTAGCTGTCTGTGTACAGTTTTGTGCTTGAGCTTAGCTACAGCATAAAGAATTGAGATTGGCTGATCATTTTCAAGGGATGTATTTTTGCCATTTTTGTGGCATGGGATGACTGTAGAGGATTTCCATAGTGCAGGCACTATCCTGGATGAGAAGGACAAGTTGAGTTTAGCTATGGGAAAAGAGATTTTAGGAGCAGCAATTTTGAGAAGTTTGGGTATTACACCATCAGGGCCTGCAGATTTGTGCACCTTTAGTGCAGCAAGAAGATAAGGTTAAGAGATATAAATACCATATTTTTCCCTCTGACAGTGGTGACCTAATACAGTACATGTAAATGTTATCCTTGTCCATTTAAAAAGTTGAACATGATTTGTAATGGAATGCCCTGCTATGTTCTAAATATTCCCAAGCATTTCCATAATTGTTTTTTTACACAGACAACTGAATGGACTTTCTCTTGCTGTCTGAAGGAAATTGCAGCCCTGAAATATATGCACAAGTGTATTAGTGCAAAGCCCCTAGTCATAGCTTAGATTTGTTAAAGCCATAAAACATTAAACCTGATATCAGGTCTTCAAATGGGATTTTATTAATTATCCCTAACTAAGAATTATAAAAAGCAGACAAGCATTCGTTTTCTCCTGCCCTAGTACCTGAAATCCTTTGACTAAAAACTAAAGCCTCTATTTCGGTCTTGTAGTTTATATTAGCTGAACTGGAGAATGGTTTCAAGACCTAGTGAATCTGCCTTATCCCTGTCCAGTAGTGTTATTTGTGGACACCCTCTCCTTAACTGAGGATCAAACTACCTTGGGACTTAGAAGACAGGAGCATTTCAGATTCTTCCAACTTCACCAGTATATTCAATCCATATTGTCTCAGTTACTTTTCGATGGTCTTCAAATCTGGAATCACCCTTTATATGGTTTCACATATTTACAAAGCTTTGTCGTACATCTCAGGTGACTCCAGTCTGGATGCTGCACAACAATGTGATGTGTAATTAGAAACTCTGATCTAACTGGAGATCTGGCAGAAGGCATGTCTATCATCTTCTAAGGTTACCAGCTGCCACACTTAAAAGTAGTATATCTGCAAACAGCTTATTAGATACTTCAGGACTTCAATGATCTCATCTCACTAATTGGCACCCATACCTCAGCATGCTGGGGAAATTATGGACAACCTAGGGCAAGTCATTACTATATAATGTGGTATGCTCAGCACTTTTCCCCTTCTTCCAGGACCTTGTCCTCCATTTATCTGAACTCATTGTCAGGCATTTGCACCTAACAGCAGAACTGTTCATAATCCTGCAATATCCACCCAGATCTGGGGATAGGACCACAAAATACCTGCTCAGCATTCTCATCACTGCAGCCAAGAAAGTCATCATCAGACTCTGTCTGACATCTCTGGTTCTGGATATTTAATCCAGGTGCCAACAAGTAGGAGTAACATATCTCATGAAAAAGCTCACTTATTCCCTGATTGGCCACTTGGAAGGCCATTCTTTCAGATGGAATGTTTGGCTGATACATGCCATGGCGAAGGATCCAATCCTGATGTCCAAACTATGAGAAAGCTAGTCACTGGCCACAATACTGACCTATGTTTATGAAGTTACTTTACACCTCCGGTACTTCACAATCTAAAGTAGCAGTTAATCTTCAACAGGATTTCCACAAAGTCCAGCTTTGATTCCAATCCAACCAACTGTTCCTAAACATGAAAAAGACTGTCTCTATGACCTTTGGTACAAGACAGAAACTCTCTAGAACCCTCCACCACTACCTACCATACATTGGGTGGTACACCCTTTGAGGCCATCCCATCCTATAAATATCTTAGAGTCTGGCTAGACCATCCCCTGGACTTTTCTGTACATGTGAATGCAATCCAAAAGACATTGCACCAAAAACTCAGTGCTTTACATAGGAACCATCCCTTACAGAAATATAAGTGTCCTGTGCACTTGCAGAATGCATGCCACATGCTTAATTGTCCAATGTCTGCATTTGGTTTGCATACACAAAGTGAACCTAAGTGAACCAGGTCTAAAAAGCAAATCAGGTTTGAATGCTGCAAGCTTGGCATGTGTGCAGAAGGTAAGCTGGTGTGAACATCTTCTAAAAATTACATCAGGTTTGTGTGTGGCATGCTTGCCATGTGTGCAGCATCTAAGTTGGTATAAATCTTATCTAAAAACACATCAGTTTCTATTTCTCATGCTACTAATATCAATTAGAGTCATTAAAATACATTTTTATTTGAATTCCCATAGAAATCTGGTAAACTCATTAATTCTGATTCTTTTGCAAGTTGTTTAATGGCTTTTGATTTTTGTCATTAAATTGCCATTAATTTGGAAAATATTGTTTGCTTGCTACATTAAATGCCTAGAATATATAGCCAGTCAACATCGCCCATTCCTCTGTGTTGTGAACCATATCCTTTTTGTTTTGGACCATGCAAATCCCTTATGCATATTTAGTGCTACAAGTGTGTTTCTTGATGACTGTTTCATCTCACTTACTTTCCTTTTGTCATTCTGTATTGAGCATATGAAATATGGCCATGCTCAGAACTCATTATGCTGAGTAGGGTCTTGGAAGCATACACCATACCTCACATTATGTCACTGAAATGAGGGATATGGACACTTAAAATAAAGGACAATGAGGGACACCAACCCACATGATGATCAGGACACATCATGAAACATGGAGATACAGTACCTCAGAACACAGTGGAAACCATTTCATTAGCACCCGAGAATGAATTTCTACCATTAAGCAAGGGTGTAGTTTAGGTAGGGCAGAGGGGGTCAGTTGCCCCCCATTTGTGCCATGGTTGTTCTTATGGTGTGGCAATAATGACATTAAATTTGGATTTAATCTTTTGCACAATAAGTGCCCACCTGGCCTGTGTGTGCTCACACTGCAGGTACTCTGCAGACTCAATTGTATCTGTACTGTGTTGTCCACTCTCTTCACCTAGTAGCAGTGGCACAATCACATGTGATATGGATGAGCTCCAGCCAAGAAAAGTGCAAGAGTTTTGCAAGTACGACACTGTCTTTCCAGCCACAGAGTAGACAGACTGCACAGTATATCTTGGAGAAGTCAGTGAACACTGAACTCTCAATAGCAGTGTTGTGGCACCATATTTTGTTTGGGCTACTCTTAGTGAGTCTACATCTCCCCTGGTGGCTGAAGGGGCAGAGGGTGAGCTAGAATCTAACTCAAGACTAGGGTACCTATTTACTCTATTATGCTCACCTTACAAAAAAATGGCACAGACCTCCATGGCAGCAACCTAGGCTTAGCAGCAGTGGTGACAGTGGTGTGCATGTCCTTCATAGGCCTTGATCAGTGCAGTGCAGCAGCAGCCACAGCAGCAAACAAGCAAGAAGCAAGCAACCCAGGTTGGGTGGGTTCAGTTGGTGAAGTGAGTTGGTCATGGACCATGTTGGGGACCTGTGATGGTTGGTTCTAGCTTCCAGCTTCTGGCAGAAGGAGAGGTGGGAGTGAACTGAAAACTGGGTTGGTGGCACACTGTGCCAGGTTGCAGGTTCTGGCCATATGGCCAGGTAAATAAATGCTAATAATTTTTTTACAGGGGGATTGGAGAAGGAGGAAGGGCTGAAATATTGATGTTTTTCTTGTTTCTTCACTTTTGGGTGGCTTCATGACCCAAAGAGGATGGGTATTGAATGGAATGGAGTCAGGGAGAAAAATAGGGACAAAGTTCTTTTTTTTGGAGGGGGGGGCAGAACTTCAGCCAGGAAAAAATTGATTAGTAACTGGGTGGGTTTAAGTGGGTTTAAGCATAAATCTGATGCTCTGCTCTGGGGTATATACAGAAAAATCTCATATATTTGAATTTTTCCTGATTTGCATATCACATTTCAGTGAAAACAAATATGTTGTACCTCTTGGAGACGTTACAGACATTCTAGAGCTGTCTCTTGCATTCACAGACAGTTGAGTGGTATGGTATGCACAGACCATTGGAGCCCCGCTATAGTTAGGCTTATGCCCCCCCCCAGTGAAGCTGACCTCCACATCCCCATGCTCAGGCACATTATGACAAAGGGCAAAGGAGACTGCAGTGGTGTGCACCATTGAAATAAATGGGGGTATTTTTTTATTACTATTTTATACATTATTGATGGGGAGTTGGAGATTAAAAAAGGCCACTGCTCGACTAACAGGGGCCTTATTTAGTAGAACAGTGGTCTTCATTATTCTTCAACTCACCATCAAAATATATAAAATAGTAATATAAAATAGCTCCATTCATTTCAAGAGGGTACGCCCCAGCACTCTGACCCATGGATATCATGTCTTAAAGACTCTGCCTCTGGCTCCCTAGTACTCAAGTAAAAGACTTTTTACTTATATCTATATTTGGTGGGTTGTCTGTAGCAGCATGGCCATACCTGCTACAGTGTGTGTGTGTGTGCATGGGGCAGGACTGGCCATATGGATGTGTGTGTCAAGTTATTGTTACGTTTGTGTTTGTACATTAAAGTCTGTTTGCATAGAAGCATTCAAAACTATGGAGAGAAAATAGTAGGAGTACAGACCAGACAGAAGTAATTAAGTGGTTTTGTGGGTGAGTTTGTGTATTGGGGGTGGGAAAGTATGTGTGCTACAGTTCAACTGTGAAACTGAGATGAATAAGAGAAGAAAACTGAAAAGCTTAACAGTGGCTACAAGCATGCTGCATGCTTGCAGATCTAGTCAGATAAAATATGTATTGAAGTACAAGTTAGCCATATGTGTGTGGACAATATGGCGTAGTGGTTAAAAGCACTGAACTACAAGCCAGGAGACTTGGAAGCATGAAAACCTGTGTTTGAATCTCATCAACCCCCACTTGTGTAGTATGATCCTGAACAAGTCATTTAACTTCTATGTGTGCAGTGACCACTTGCTTTTTGTACACATGCCACATGCATGCAGTCTTTTCCAATTTAACATAAAAATCATGGTTTCCACACTTGCTTGCTGCACACATGCCATATGCATGCAATCAATTCAAATTTAGCAATTAAATCATACTTGCAGCATGCATATCACTTGGGTAGGTTTATGTGTGCAGCATGAAAACATTTCATATAATTATTTCTGTAGGGGATGATTATATTGCAATTCCAGCACACAGCACCATTCTACAGAAAATGGTCCTCCCCACCTTTCACTATGTAAGTGATAAGGCATGACGGGGTGTGCATGGAACACATTTTACCACATGGCCATGGGCGTAATAAGGCACAAGGCTGAAGGTCGCGGACCATGTTAGGGACCTGTGATAGCAGGTTCTAGCTTCCAGCTTCTGGTGGAAAGAGAGGGGGGAGTGGACTGAAAACTTGGCTGGTGGCACACTGTGACAGGTTTCAGGTTCTGGCCATATGGCCAAGTAAGTAAATGATAATATTTTTTTACAGAGGGATTGGGGAAGGAAGAAGGACTGAAAGAGTGATGTTTTTCACCTTTCTTCACCTTTGGGTGGCTTCAAGACCCATAGGGGATGGGTATTGAATGGAATGGAGTCAGGGAGAAAAATAGGGACAAAGTTCTTTTTTTTTGGGGTGGGGGCAGAACTTCAGCCAGGAACAAATTTGATTAGTAACTGGGTGGGTTTAAGTGGGTTTAAGCATAAATCTGATGCTCTTCTCTGGGGTATATACAGAAACATCTTCTACATTTGAATTTTTCCTGATTTGCATATCACATTTCAGTGAAAACAAATAAGTTGTACCTTTTGGAGATGTTACAGACATTCTAGAGCTGTGCCTTGCATTCACAGACAGTTGAGCAGTATGGTATGCATAGACCATTAGAGCCCCACTATAGTCAGGCTTATGCCTCCCCCCCGTGAAGCTGACCTCCACATCCCCATGCTCAGGCACATTATGACAAAGGGCGAAGGAGACTGCAGTGGTAAGCACCATTAAAATGAATGGGGGAATTTTCTTATTACTATCTTATACATTATTGATGGAGAGTTGGAGATTAATGAAGGTCACTGCTCGACTAACAAGGGTCTTGTTAGTAGAACAGTGGTCTTCATTATTCTCCAACTCACCATCATAATGTATATAATAGTAATAAAAAATAATTCCATTCATTTCAAGAGGGTACATCCCAGCACTCTGACCCATGGACATCATCTCTTAAAGACTCCTGCCTCTGGCTCCCTAGTACTCAAGTAAAAGACTTTTTACTTATATCTATATTTGGTGGGTTGTCTGTAGCAGCATGGCCATACCTGCTACAGTGTGTGTGCATGGGGTTGGGGGACTGGCCACGTGGGTGTGTATCAAGTTATTGTTACATTTGTGTTTGCACATTAAAGTCTGTTTGTGTGGAAGCATTCAGAACTATGGAGAGAAACTAGTAGGAGTACAGGCCAGACAGAAGTAATTAAGTGGTTTTTTGGGTAAGTTTGTGTATTGGGGGTGGGAAAGTATGTGTGCTACAGTTCAACTATGAAATTGAGATGCGTAACAGAGGAAAACTGAAAAGCTTAACAGTGGCTACAAGCATGCTGCATGCTTACAGATGTAGCCAGATACAATATGTATTGAAGTGCAAGTGAGTCATATGTATGCAGACAGTATTGCTTAGTGGTTAAAGGCATTGAACTGCAAGCTAGGAGACTTAGAAGCATGAAAACCTGTGTTTGAACCTCTTCAACCCCCCGCTTGTGTAGTATGATCCTGAACAAGTAATTTAACTTCTACGTGTGCAGTGACCACTTGCTTTTTGCCCACATGCCACATGCATGCAGTCTTTTCCAATTTAACATAAAAATCATGGTTTCCACACTTGCTTGCTACACACATGCCATATGCATGCAATCAATTCCAATTTAACAATTAAGTCATACTTGCAGCATGCATATCACTTGGGTAGTTTTATGTGTGCAGCATGTGTGCAGCATGAAAACATTTCATATAATTATTTCTGTAAGGAATGATTGTATTGCAATTCCAGCACACAGCACTGTTCTACAGAAAATGATCCTCCCCAACTTTGACCATGTAAGCAATAAGGTATGATGGGGTGTGCATGGAACACATTTTACCACATGGCCATGGGTGTAATACAGCATGAGACCAAAGGCCAAGTGACTTTAGCCACTGGCCGTGTGGTATATGTGTTCCACGCACATCCCATCATGCCTTATTGTGTTTATAAAATGAGTTCCTTTTTGAAAAACTTTTTACATTTAGAAAAAGCATGTTTATATGTAGAAACAATAGATTTACTTGTGTGCATTTATGATAAAATAGTCCTTCCACCCATTACAAATGATGTCATTGATGATGATCTCATTGTATTATTGCCTACTTTCTTCTTCTTTTTTTTCCCCCGCATTCAAGATATGAAAGGTTTATCATAGAATGTTTACCATGGAATACATGGATTCAAAATTCTGCTCAGTTCCACTGGCAAAATGTTTCTCTCCTAACAATCTCTGTACACACAGACAACAAAGGCCTTTGTTACAGCCAGAGACTCGATTATCTCACTGTCAGGGCAAGAAGAAGACAGGTTCCTGATGAGCATGTAAAGATAGAAAGGGGAATTTTCACTGCCAGAAAAGAAATAGTTGTAGTGAAAACTATAAATAATACTTATTGTTTCTAATGTGTTTATGTATGTAAGGAGAGTGTGATAATCACGGAAACAACATTTAATTCATTTGTTTTATTTTTTTAAGGTAGTTTTATTTTTAGGGCCCAGATTAAGTTTTTTTACAGTGTAAAGGTAGTAGTCATGTTTGTGGTGGAAGATCAGTTCTGTCTGTAGTGGGCTAACTGAAATGCTTGTGTTTCAAATGGCCATTGATCTGGGTTCCAGACTCTTGGCAGCCCTCTTTTGTAGCCATATGTAAACCATATTGTACACATAAATAATAGCCAATAAGATTACATGATTTTACCCTGCCATTTTATAAGCTGATATAGTCTATAGTGCCACTCCCATGTCCACCCTCACCAGACTGGATACCCTCTTTCATATCTTCTGCCATTTTGCTTTATCCTTTCCCCCCCCCAATAACCCACCACTTTGATCTCTATAAAGCCCTCACTCTTTGTTCCTGGAATCCAGATGCCTATTCCACACTGCTAGTGTTCTGGCCAAATATTGGTTTGGGACACTTTCCTCCTATTTCATCTACACTCTTAACTCCCCACTCTCTGTACCTTTAATCATAGACTCCTTTCCCTCCCCCGTAGATCCACCTTAGCCAGTCAATCTGACTTCTCATATTGCTACTCTAAACTGTGGAACACTCCCCCTTTCTATCCAAAATGCACCCTCCCCCTCCTCACCATCCTCCCTACTTAAAGAACACACCATCCCAGTTTGTGCCTGCTCCTAATTTCTCTATATCCTTCTGGTCTACCAGCTCTACTCTAGCCTCTACCTCTTCCTGAAACTCCCAAGCCTCTACTTCTTCCTGATCCTCTGAACTTTCCAAGCCTCTACTTCTTAATGAAGCTCCCAAGCCTTATGTTTCTACATTATTACTTTCCAAGATAACCAGGAATGCTGTATCCCACTGTTTGTTGCTACTAACTGTGATTTGACTGCCTTCCTCAATATGCTACTTGTATCCAATAGATATCACCATTATGTTGCTATCCATAATGTGACAGTTTATTTATTGTAAATTATGTAAGTTATGTGCTATCTATGTGATATGCTACCAGAGACAGTTTGCTTATTGTATATACTTACATTCTTGCCATATATGTGTAATAATACCAACTTACCCCTTCCCCCTTCCTCCAGAATGCATCTGGAAAAAAGAAGTTCTGCTTAGCATGCCTTCCTGATGAAATTTTTAAATAAATAAATAAATAAGTTACTCTCCCCCCACCACATTGATTGTATATTCCCCGATGCCTCTTCATTAAATCTAAGGTTCCTTATTGGCTACTGGTCTCTGGTGGTCCCTCGCTCCAATGGGGTGTCTCCCACCTCAGCTTTCCTCCAACACAACATGTGGGCAACACGTCAGGAGATACCCTAGCTAGCTCCACTGACATTCCCTTAGGCAGTGGACATACAAGCCCTCTCCTCAAGCTGTGCCATAGAGGGAAGACCTTTTTAACACAGAGTGCAGGTGACTACCAGATAGTACTCCTGAAATGTCTAGCTACACCATGCTACCTGTTATGATGCTCATCTTTATTACTGTGCATCATGTAATTGTTTCTTGTGCTACAGGCCACTGAAAATGTTCAACAAAAATGATATTCAAATAAACGTGACATATTTTCCTCTAACATGTGATCATGGAAAGCAGGCCATATTGCAATGTGCATCCCCCCCAAACACACACACAAAATCAATTTTTATTTTATCAAAATATTCCTTAAAAATTAATTTAAAATTCAAATGTATGATTGATATATTGGTCTATTCATAGTGTAGAACTGTTTCTGTTTATCCAAAACATAGCCATGGCTATACCAGTTGATTGCCAATGATGATCTTATGCACTACAGCAACTCCTTAATTCAAATCTGGCCAATGTATTGGTCCACAAATTAAGTCTTGGTGTTGTCAATCCATGGCATCTAAAAATCTAGCCCAATCTTCCTCAGTAAGGTATCAGAAGCCTTGTTCACCTTTCCCAGTTTTAAAACTGTAGTGATCAGTATTTGTTTCAAGTAATTTGTATTTTCTTTAAACTACACTGGAAGTAAATTGAGACGTTTGAACCAGCTACACAAATATTTAACATTTAACATGTTATTCAAGATATTCAGTCTATCAAAATATAGTAATCTCAGATGCAGGAGTTACTGAATGCAGTATGATGATAGGTTAAAAGATAAATGCTGTTACACAATTGCAGCGGAGGAAAAAAAGTGATACCGTATACTCTGCTCACAAGATATCAAGATTTATTGTGAGGCGGATATGTCACAGATGGTATCTTGCCCTGTTGGGTACATGACAGTACACTAGTGAACCAGTCAAAGACTAGCTTTCACAATGCAAAAGGCATACCAACAAGGTTACAGGAATGGGTGTGTTCTAACAGAAGGAACCTGGTGCTTAGCATGTAGCTGCTAAGTATGATAAGTAGGTCAGATGGCAAAAAATTAAGGCTAAGCACACAAGCTGGGAATAGCTATTTTTAAATCATGGTAAGTGCAAATGTTGATTCATTTGCAAGACTTTATTATGCCAAATATTTCAAGTTTAACATGAGCTCCTGTCACTCTCTTCAAAGACTCAGCCCTTATTGTTTGATACAGACAAATGGTATAAATTGTGGGAGGTTTTCTCATCAAACCCAGCCCCCTGACAAATACTACAGTTGAAGTGCTGGGCTTTGCCATCAAAACAATCATGTACATCATTAAAGACAGATGTTGAAACCAAAGAGAAGCAGTGGCATCTTGTATACAGCAGATTTAATGGTTATAGCTCATAAATTGATGATGTATAGATCAAATATGCAAACACCTGACTCAAAATATACAGTTTATCATTACTTGTATGGGATTAGACTTTCCTAACCAACCACTTGTGAGTAATAGTCATGAGCCCTCACACTTGAAGATAAATGGCATATTTTTTAGTCTAGCCATTGCATGTCCTCTATTTGTTTAGCTGTCTTTGTGCATCGGGGACGCAAGGCTTTCTATTAGTTTAGGTTCTGTAAGGTGTACTCAAGCAAGCTAAAAACAAATTACCAAGATATGTGTGCATGTGTGTGTTTGTGTGAATACGATATAAGAACACGAACCACTACTGTGATACATTTTTGGGTGTTATATTTCCAAAGTTTCACTTGTTATGAGGTTTTTCCAAAAAGCAAAATAATATATCACACATGGCACAGAAAATATTCCCTTTAATGGAGAACTGCTGTACACTCCAGCTCTTCAGTGTTTACTCAGAGACAGGCCACTGTAAGTAAATGCAATGCAAAGAGTAAAAGGCAAATACATTTTAAAGGCAATGCTGCATTCTCCACTCATAAGAGTCAACAGCAACAATTGCCATACTATTTTTAAAGGATTTTTTATTTAATATTATGAAAAGGCAGGGCAAATAATACAGTACACTGGTGATTCATGACATGTTAAATTCATGTTAAATTCATGTTAGGACACATCAGTGTCTATACACAAGTAGTTAGAGAAGTTCAGACTGGACTTTAGAACACAGGCACAATGCCTACCAATTCAGATGCAGCCATGGAAATTGTTGCTGCCAGTGCACCACATCCATCAACCATACTAAGGATCAGTTTTCCAATTAGTCACATTTGCCACACTTGGAAATGCTCTGTGGCTGCTTGCAGATACTTTAATTTCAAGTGGCTTCAAAGTGTATATGAGTGGCCCCAACAATGATGTACACTAGACCATGGATATTGTGATCTAGTGGACAAAAATACGGAAGAATTAGTTGTATGTTACTAGACCATGGTTCTAACTAGGCAGTAAAGCATAACAAGGCTGGGGTAACTGCCCAGTAATAATTTGAAAAAAGGACAGAAAAGTTCTGAATAAAAGCATTAAAAATGTTTATGTGATTTGTTATAGCAATACAGTACACACCGCTTGATAATGATGCTGCTAATAGGGACAGCCTGGTTAATCAGGACATCTCAACTGGGACCAGTTTTTACCCAATTACTTCCAATGCTATCCACAACCTTTTAATGGGGACTAAAGCAGTTTGATAATTGGGACAGTCAAAGTGCAAACTAGCATGTTAGAAACCTTTGAGATTCCTCCCTTTTGCTAGTTGCTGCTTATAGTTTTAACAATTAGTATTTTAAATCTGAAGCAAGGTTAAAAGTTAGAGGACTTACCATTTAAGCTTTCTAGATATTCTGCTGTTAGTTAGTATGTGCTACTGAAGATTTAATAAAGTTAAATAAAGTTAAGTTAGTACAGTACCTAGTGTTACTAAAAGATTACAGCACATTACCACAGTCATGATATGATTGATGCTCATTTCCTGTATCACATGGGTGAACTCCTTTTAAAAAGGACATCTGCTCAAATGGGATGATATTGAATCAACCGAGGTGTCCTTATTAAGAAGTGTCTACCTTTTGTCCTCTAACCATGGCATTTGCAGGATGATTGAAGTGACTAGCTGGATATGGGCCATCAGCTTTGTTTCTATCCTGGTATACATCCAACTGACCCTCAACTGCGAGGAAATGTCTGCAGTTTAACATTATAGTAGTAAACCTTCCCCAATTCACATTGCTATACTAACAAATCCTATGGTCTACATATTGGAAAAAGTACAGGGACATTTTTTGAAGTGGAATACAATTCTGAAGAAGCACCACTGGTGGGATTTATAATCTTGCATAACCATAAGGAAACCCTTTTCACCCCTTTTTATGTTGCTTGCATGCATGTGCAAGTAACATAGTGCCATCATCCGAGTTTTCGGAGGTGTGGCACCCATCTTCCAATTCAGTCAGTGTGTTTGCAGGCGTGGCCCCAGTTCTCTGATCATTGCTGCAGCTGTCTATGACAGCAGTTGAAAATGCAGTGGTCATACAGTTGAAAGGGAGAGCTCCGCTTCAGTGAGCAGAGCTCTCCCCCCCACACACACACACGAGAGCACACATACTGTGTGCTGATGTGCTCCCCTCCCCCCCATGCACACACTGTATGGCTGACGGGGGTGCCCAATCCCCCGTTGGCTCCACCCCCCAAAAAAAGCTGTCCAGGTGCCACGCTGGGAGCCTACCCCAGCGTGGCAAAAACTGTTATAGCTGACTGGGGTGCCCAATCCCATGCCGGCTCCACGCCCCCCCAAAAGCTTTCCAGGTGCCATGCTGGGAGCCCACCCCAGCATGGCAAAGCTTGTTATAGCTGATGGGGGTGCCCAATCCCCTGCCGGCTCCACCAATGGCATGCCCTGGAACTCGTAAAGACTTCCCTCTGTTCAGAAGAGGAGGAACCATCGATGAGATGGATGAGTCAGGACGTGAAAAAATGTGTCCTGAAGATCCAGGAATCAAAACTACATGTTTCATTCTAGAGATGGTATGATCTGAGACACAGTAACTATCCTGAAGGTGTGCAACTGGAGAAATTTGCCAAGATTGTGCAGATATAGAATGGGGCACCAATCCCCCATTCGCTTTGGCACCAGGAAGTACCTGGAGACAAACCCTGGGTGCTCTGAAGGATCCTTTACAGGAACCACAATCTCCTTGTGAAGTAGTTGGGCTATGTTAGCTCTGAAAGCTGACAGCATGTCTACAGAAAACAAATCCTTCCATGGGGCATGGGCTTGGCAAGGAGGGTACTGCTCTAATTCAAGAGGCAGATCCTGACCCATCACTTCAAGAACCCACCTGTCTGTAATGACAGTGGACCAAGCAGAAAGGAAGTGGAGGAGTTAGCCCCCCACAGGAGGACCCAGGGGAGGTGTGACAGGCATGAGGGAGGCAACCCTCATCACATCACTGTGCAGACTTAGTGGAGGAGGAGAGCCTGTCTGAGGTGCCACCAGAGCCTCTCTCTCCAGGCTTGTGGATGACAGGGGCCACTGAATTGGGCAGAGGTCACCAGGCCTCAGCTTGCTGGCCAGCCTGGGGCTTGGCAGATTTGGCCACAGAAGTGGAAGTGGACTGAAAGGGCTTCCAGTTCTGCTGCTGCTTGGAGCACTTAAGGTCCTTCTGGGCAGATATCATGGAGTCCAAGGTGGCACTGGACTTTTCAGTATGGGTAAAGTGGCCCTCAACCCTGGGCCCAAACAGGTCTGTGCCCAGGAAAGAGACATCTGGCAGCTTATGCTGAGTGTCCGCCTTGAAGGTTGAGATCCTCAGCCAAGCCCTGTGGTGCATTGCTTTGAGGCCACCATGGAGTGGGCACAGAAGTACCCAGTGTCCATGGCTGTCTAGAACTTTTGCTTGGCTACAACCCGGCCCTGGTCCTGGACCTGTTTGACCATGGTCTGAGGGTCCACTGCCAGATGAGGAAGCACCTCATCCAGAATGCCCAACAGGGCACGAGAGAAATGGGCCATGAGAAGGTCCGAGCTTGCCTGTTGGAGACCAAGCGAGGAGGCAGTGTAGACTTTCTTAGCTGTATGGTCCAACTTCTTAGATTCCTTGTCTGGTGCTTGTCAACACCCCCAGTGTTGACGGAGTGCCAAAACACACAGTTTGTCACTAATCTCTCAGCTGAGGGGTGTTCTGTGAATCCTGAGAGGGCACCTGTGGGCACTGCATATTTGTAGGACATCAGGGCAGAAGGCACAGGGAAGAATGCAGAGCACAGCCAAAGCTCCAGGGCAGGGCCAAGAATGGCTTCTGCCACTGGAAAAGCCTTCATTGGAGTGTCTCCCTGGCTGATGATCTCAGTCAATGGGTAATGAGCCAGCTTCTGGACAGGCTCCATTTTCATACCCATTGACTCAGAGATCAAGCGGAGAAGCCCCATGAAGGAAAATGGGCCTTCATCCATTGAGAGGTCCCCCACAAACTCTACGTTGACCAGACTGGAGTGCAGAAAGGACCCCCCCAGACTCAGAAGAGTTATTAAGGAGTGGTTGGTCACCCTGAGTCCCCACTGATCCTCTGCAGACAGTCAGGGGTGAAGGTGATCAACAGCTGATGGAGAAGCCCCTTAGACATCTAAGACTCCTTAGTCAAAGCGCTGGTTGATGGCTGTTTAGGTGGTGGTTCCACCATATTGGTGGAGATGCTGGGGTCAGCCAAGCCCAGTCTGTTTTGGTCAGCTCTGTCGATGGAGATGGCATTGGCCTTTCAGGTGACAGCCAGGTGATGGCCATTGTAGAAACCAGAGTTGATTTGGTGCTGGTAAACACCAACTGTTGCCACATCAAGTCCTTGTAGTGTAGATGCAATTTGCGCCGAAGTCTTTCCTCACCTGAGGAGGATGAGGATGAAGAATAGGGGCAGCGACACTTCCTGTAGTGCTGATAGCAGGAGCACCGGCATCAGTGGGACTGACTCAACCCACGGGTTGAGGACCAAGACATCAACCTGGACAGCTGGGGACACTGGCAGCAGGGATCAAGAAGGAGTCAATGAGACCCAAGGCTCCTTGGGTCAAGGTCCAGGACCAGAGGAGGTGGGTCAGTGGATTGATTCATCTCTCCAGCAGTTGGTGTCAGGACTGGAGTCCTGGACAAGGAAGAATCAGCATCTTTGGTTGACAACTGGTCAGTTGGCTCAAGAAAAGCTTTGGCCGGGACCTCAACCAGCATCTCGGCTGGAATGCCTGATGGGGTTACTGTGGAGCCGGTGGCTATGGCTAAGAATTTGACTGAAGTCAAATTCAGAGAAAAGCGGCAATTGGAGGCCCTCGACAAAGAGCGCTCCCAATCCCATGACTGAAAACGAGTCCTTGCTTTCTCCTTTTTGGACTCCTTTTTAGATTTGGATTTGTGCCCTGAGGGTCCCTGACCGAAGGTCGGCACAGACTGTCACAATTCTTTGAAGGAGCCCGTGAGCGTCGTGCCCAGCTGGAGCAGCACAAAGGTGGAGGCTGAAGAGGAATGAGATGCGGCCTGAGCCACCTTTTTTCAAAGGCCATGAGCTGCTTGGCGGACCCCGCAACTGTGGAGACCACCCAACAGGCATTCTTAGATTTGACTGGCGGGTTCCAATGTGCCGGGCAGCCCAATTTTAGGTGGCTGAAACGGTCCTCTAGAATGTTCCAGTGAAAAGAATGGCAGGAGTGGCAAGAGTGGTGGTCGTGATCATGCCCTAGGCAGTATACATATGTGGCATGCGGGTCGATCCTGGACATCTGCCCACAAGGGCACAGGTGGAACGCAAGAACAGACTTATCTTCCATGATGGTCACGATCAAGATCGAGATAAAGATGAACTCATAAGAGTTTCATTAAGGTTTTGGAAGTAAATATGAAGATTTAAGAGCTAGAACCTATTCAATGAGGGCACGGAAAGGTGGGAACCTGCTTCTTCCAGTGGAAAGGAAGTTCTGGCATCATGGGAGGAGCCAAGGGAGTTACCACCCAGATAAGTGGGAAGAGCCAGCTTGAAGACTTCTCAGCATCATCTTAAAGGGAAAGGACACTGCCAGTTAGTGTAGATAGAACATCATATCAATGTCCCTAGAACAGAAGATTCTGTGAACATGGTTGCTCCCAAAAATTAAGTGGTGTGATTCGTGACTAAGTGATGTGAAACATGAGATTCATGTACAGGGTTGTACCAAAAAATTAAGTGGTATCAAACAGAAGATTCAATAACACTGAAAATCACTAAAAGTGCTGCAGAAAGACACTGACAAAATAGCTTACTTAAACATGGACTTGAAACAGAAGATTTAGTAAAGAAACAGGGTTGCACCTAAAAATTAAGCGATGTGATTCATGACTAAGTGATGTGAAACAGAAGACAGAGTTGCACCAAAAATGAAGTGGCATCAAAAAGAAGATTCAATGACACTGAAAATCACCAAACCTGTTACAGAGAGATGTAATCCTGCCCCCTTCTCAAATCTATATGGCACTATGACCTTGTAGTGATTCCGGCATAGAGATGGGCAACACACAGTCTGAGATGTAACACCACCCTCTCAAAATACATGAGGCACTATATGACCTAGTACTCGCTGAGGCACAGAGATGGGTAATACAGAGTCTGAGAAGTGATGCCCCCCCTTCACAGTCTGTATGGCACTATGGCAAAAAGATGAGCAACACGAAGTCTAGGGCAGTATGACCTTTCAGGGCAGCACAGAGATGGGCAACACAGAGTCTGTGACATGGCACTCCACTATGAAAATAGTAAAATATGTGAGACACAATATGGCATAGCAGTAGTTCAGGCACAGAGGTGGGCAGCACATAGTCAGAGACATTGAACCCCCCCCTTAACAATCTGTATGGCACTGTTGCTCAGAGATGGGCAACACAGAGTATTGGGCAGTATGAGCTTTCAGAGCAGCACAGAGATGGGCAATGCAGTCTAGTTTCTCTTTATATATAGTCTCTCTCTCTCTCTCTCTCTGTCTCTCTGACTAAACAAAAATGGGTGTTTTATCATTTTACTGTGGAGTCTGCAACATCTGCAGCACTCTGCTGCTGCCTACTCTGCACTCTGCTGTTGAATTGCTGTTGGTCTCTCTCTACTCTCTCTTTCTAACAAAAAAATCCTCTTTTTAATGAGTACTCTCAGTTTGCTGCAACATCTGCAGCACTCTTGTTTTATGCTGTTGAATTCATTGGTCTCTAAGTCTCTACTCTTCCCCTCTCCCTCACACTTAACAACATTTTCGATGGTTGTTTTTTGGGAAATCTGCATACACAAACACACGACTGTCTCTGTTGACTGCAAAGCCCCAATTGCACTCAATACCTGGTTTTCTAGGGAGGTCCTGTGGTGGCTGAGATAGAGGATTGACCAGAATATATGTCAATCACAGAACAGAGACCCTCATTGGTTGGCTCCCTTTAGTGTCCCAGGTTCACAAGGGTTTCCTTTTGTTTGTCTTTTGATGGTCCAGGGACTTGGGAGTCTTCGGCAGAGATCAGGAAAAAAAGAAACACTTTTTTATGCACTTTTCTGCACTCTGCATTGCCTTTTCCATGCAGTACTGCTGGTGAGAATGTTATTCTGGACTGGACCGCACTTCAGAACTGAGCCAATTTGGCAAGCTGGGTTGAACCGTGAAAAGCTTGTTTTTTCTGGTCACAGTTGAGTCAGCCCAGTCTGGGGGGGGGGGGTTGGAACTGTATTAGAGCTGCTTCACCCATCCCTACTTAAAAACCACAGACAGAGAAACCCTACATAGACAGAATAAACCTGGACTGCTGAGTATGCCACAAAATGCACACTCAAACACTAAGGTGGCAGAAGTCAGTTTTTGCTTTGAAGTCAATGGTACTATTATGATGGGAAGACATGCTCTGAATTTAAAAATCTTGCCATTTTCTCAGTGTGACCGCCATGACCAGTGAGCTAGGTTTTCTACATTAATAGTTAAAACATAAATACAAACTGAAATCATTGCCGAAAAGACAGAAATACAACATTTTTGTATAAATAAAACGTGTTGTAAAAATATAATATTCTAAGGCTCCCTTTTGATGTGATATTTACACACTATCATACTGTAGAAGATGTAAAGTACATACTGTAACTCTTTTATATCATCAACAATTATGAGTTTGATGATCACTCATTCACTCACTCATCCATACTGTAAATTTATCACAATAGCATCTGGTTTTCAGTGCACTCGTTTTCTTCTTTGTCATTTTTATCTCTTTACCATGTATACCCTGACCTACTGTTGAGGCTGAATGCAAATTGAAATAAATGAAATCCATAGCAAAGTTATTTATTAAAGAATATCCAGGTGATGCAGCTGTAGATCAGTGCATTATTTATTTATTTATTTTTTGTTGACTGGGTAAGTGCACTTGACAAATTCTGCCTATTTTCAGGCATCACCCAGGGGAGGGGGATACAGATGAATGCCAACTGACCTTGAACTAGATTAAGCTGTTGGTGGTACTTTTAGGCAATGGGGGAAATTTGGCCCCGGCACTGGGGGACATTCCCCTACTCACCAGTAGGGGAACCTCTGTCCAAGATGGCCAACGTGGAATCTGAGGAGGAGGACATGGAGGAGAGTTTTCACCTGGCTGGTGAAAATGCTGCAGAAAGTCTTGAGATTGAAATGGAGACCAATGGAGTTTTACCACAAACTGCGAGAAAGGTGCAGAGGCAGGTCTGCTATACTGATGCTGTGGCTTTGAGCATTCCTGAAGGTATGTATACTGGCTTTATATCTCTACAGACACATGAGGGAGCTCCCTTGCAACAGACAGCAACTAGAAAGGCTGCAACGGCAGATGTGAGCATTGAGAAAGGTGTGCAAGTGGCTCCATCAGGGCATCAACCCCAATGTGGAGGATGTAATTAAGTGACATGAGGCAAATGGGCAGTCGAGTATGCAGGACCAAACTTCATCTATACAACAGGATGGCAACAATGCTCCAGTGCAAAGTGGTAGGAGACTGGATGTCAATAAGGATACCTCCTTTGATTTCAACTCCTGGAGGCCGGAGGATGCTTTAGCAAATGCAGAATGGACACAGACTTCAAAAGGTAGATGATTACTTGGCTCAGAATGG
This sequence comes from Neoceratodus forsteri, assembly GCA_016271365.2. Classification (NCBI taxonomy): domain Eukaryota; kingdom Metazoa; phylum Chordata; order Ceratodontiformes; family Ceratodontidae; genus Neoceratodus; species Neoceratodus forsteri. Next base: position 355,372,050 of record CM028136.1, on the reverse strand, counting down.
GAGGCCTTTGAGAGCCTAAAATGCATGGAATCCTTAACAACAACCCATTTCAGCAGAGACACAGGTAACCAAATGGGCCGGGGGATGAGTACAGAAATTTCACAACAATCTTCAACTTTATTAATGAACTGTACTGAGTTTGAAACTGTGGAGAACAGTACTAATAATAATACCAGTTGTGAAATGGACTGGCCTGAACAGCCAAAACCCCCATCACCCAAAGAAAGAACTGACCATGTATTAACAACTAACGCAGAGAATATAAAAAATGGTGAAATTCATACTACTTCAGGTTCCTATCAGGCACAACAGTCTGGAAATGAAAACATACTTGGTTCTCAGTCCAACAATACTAGGGGGCCCAGAGAAAAGGAGTCAGACGAAGATTCTCTCCCCCCACTCAGGATCAAGGAGGGCCTTCAGCCAGATCTAGACCTACATTCTCGAACTTTTTAGAAATAGACCTTCACAGGCACCAAGGAAAAATGCAGTTAGACTGAGATATAGAGGAGGTTTGGAGGAACACCAGGATTGGGTTTTCATTGCCCAAAAACTTTTGAAAGAGTCAATGCTGTTTTAGGCTTTGGAAATATATGCCCTGATTTACATCTTTGGTAAAGATGTGTATGACATCAGCTTTTGCCAAAACTCAGGGCTTGATCTCTTTTGCACAAAATACAATATGTTGGGTTCTACACTGTTATGGGTTAACTTCATGGCTATTCCACTTGCAAAACCTCTGTTGAAAACCATTACAATAATGTTTCATAGTGAGAGGGTGAACATCAATGGCAATCTTTTCTGGCTGCAAAAAAGATATACTGTTTTGGGTCAGCCTGACCCAGTCATTGACTCTGAAGGTATCTGGACTGGGGAATGGCAGTTTAAAGTGAAGTTATTTCAGAATCACTCTACTGTTCAACACATACCAAACAGTTTCTTTTTAGGCTGAGACAAGGGTGTGTGTTTTTATCCAGGACAACCACAGGCCTGCTGTAGGTGTGGCTCTCCAACCCACTTAAGCAGCACTTGTGACCATCTGAAATGTGCTTTGTGTGGGGAATTTGGGTATGTAAGCATCTTCAAATGTAATCTTTGTGAAGAAATGGAGCATGCATACCATCCGTACCCCTGGGCTGGTCAGAATAGGTCAGATGGCATTAACCAGGAGAACCTGGTTCATACAGCCCAGGATAGTGCCACGCCTGAACAAAATCCGTGTCCCTCCAGCCCCTCCTTCTCCCCCCTAGAGATCCTGGTTCACAGAACCCTCAGGGTCAACCTGAAGCTTAATCCCAGAGGTCTAGTGATACTTGAGATCTAAGAGAAGGACCCTTGGTCACAAGCAGTGCTCTTGACCAACCTTTTCCTGAGCAGACAGAATTCCCCCCTCCATCAGACTTCTAGCTCCCTAAGGCAAGGAGAGTTACAAGGGCTTCCATAAAAAAATCTGGCCAGCCCTCTACTATTCCAATTCAAAATGCCTTTCAAGTACTACACAATCAGAAAGAAGGGGAATTGGATTTAGAATCAAATGTTTCTTCAAGGTCTGAACATGTATCTGACATGGAAGAAGAAACAACCCTGGCCCCTTATAAACAAAGAAAAAGAAGGGGGAAAAAAGAAAAACACTGGAAAAAAGTGATGATAAAGGGTGAGGTTAAACCTTTCAGATCTTCATACTGCCCTATGGCAACCTTAAAGGTAGCATCAGTTAATGTGTGCAGCATAAAAAACTATAAAAAAAGTTAAACTGCTATTCATTATTATTTGAACTCTCCGTATGAGATCATTCTTTTACAGGAGACTAGTCTGAACTCTATCTTTTTTACTGAGCAGGATGGAAAAGCATGGATATCTGGTCCCTCTTTCTGGTCATTTGGATTGATGTAGTTGATGTCTTAGATATTTTATTTGAATGCCAGAATTTTTCTTTGCAGAAGTTGATTGATTTAATACTAGGCCGGGTATTAATTTTGGACTGTATGTATAAACATTTTACTCTACGTAATATTAAGAACTATGCACCACAAACTAAGGCTACCAGGGTTGACCTATTTCAACAGATCAGACATTATTTGTTCACAGCTAGACACATGATATATTTTTTTTATTTATTTAGTTTTTGTTGACCGGGTAAGTGCATTAGACAAATCCTGCCTAGTTTCAGGCATGATCCGGGGGAGGGGGATACAGATGAATGTCAACTGACCTTGAGCCAGATTAAGCTGTTGGTGGTATTTTTTTTTTTTACAATTTAAACTTTAGTAATACATTTCCATTATAATGGGCAGTTACATCAAGTCGAGATGATGAGACATAATTCTAGAACAGTAAAACTGCCCAGCCCACCCTTCCCACCCATCCCCTTACAGCAACAACAATTGGGTCACCTAACTTGCAGTGCGTGGATCAGTGGTACGTATGGGTAAAACCAGAGTCTGATATAAGTTCAGTGAGGTAACAAGAGTAGACAATGAAGGGGGTCCCATATCTTGCTATATATCTCTAGTGTGTTATGAAGGCCTGCAATTGCCTTCTCTGTTCGCAGGTTGGCAGTGATTTCATGTAACCATTCCTGGAAGGAAGGAACCAATTTTTCCTTCCAATGACATAGTATAAGTTTCTTAACAGAGAGTGCAACCATAGAGATGTGATATTTCCTAATTCTAGTGTTAACCAGGGACATGTCCCCTAGAAGACATACATCCGGAATGAAGTACTCCTGTAGGCCCAGTAGGGGATCAAGAAATGTCTTAATTGTATTCCATAAGGAAGAAACTTTGGGACAGGACCAAAACATGTGCAAGAGAGTACCCTCTTCTTGTAGGCACTTAGTACATGTACTAGAATTCGAGAAGCCCCATTTTTTTAATTTGATAGGGGTACAATACATGTTATGGAGAATGTGGTATTGCATGAGACGCAGCCTATCTTGGGAAACATACTTATGACAGGATCTCCATAGGGATTGCCAGTCCAACTGGTATTGAGGGAGGAGTGAATTTCAGAAACTAGTAGGTCCAAAGGTGTCCCCATACTTCTTATAGTATAGCACCTTGTATAGCTTGGATATTATGCCAGACGAACCGGACAATTGGGAGAATTCAGGAATCGGAACTGATTCCTTCTGGGAGGGGGGAGAACCCCCCAGGGCTACAATGAGAAGGTGTCTTAACTGCATAACTTTAAAATGAACTGAGCCTGGAATATGGAACTTGTCAATAATTCCATGTGAGGACAACAAGTGCCCTTCCCTGTCTACCAGCGAAAGCAGTTTTCCATCGCCTAGTTGAGGCAGCCAGTTTGAAGGAATCCACTTTCTGCTAAGAGTGAAAGATGGGGAGTTCCAAATGGACTGAGCTAAGTCAGTCTGAGGGGAGTAATGAAGAAATAAACATAACTGTGTATATACTCTTAAAGAGGTACTTATTGTGGTACAGTTAACCATCTTTACATGAGACAACTTGAGATAAAATAGGTTTGAGGGATCCAGGCGTTTAGATATAATTGTGTCTAACTCAATCTTAAGCCACACTGGTTGTACAGCTTCAGGGCCTGGGGAGATCCATCTCAGACAATATGCCAGATGACTGGCCCAGTAATATAGTGCCATATGGGGAATCCTCAGCCCCCCCCCCCAGATTTTGTGGCAGCTAGTTTATGATAGGCCAGCTGAGGATACTTTTCTGCCCAGATAAATCTGGTAAATATACTGTGCAGTTTCTTAAACCAGTGCATGGGGATAAAGGAGTTGAGAACAGATAATGGGTAATAAAGTCTAGGAAATACATTCATCTTAATGTTGTTAATCCTACCCCATAATGATATAGGAAGTTTAGATCATCTGTCGACGTCATGCATAATGACCTGTGAGAGAGAATCCAGATTATCTTTGACCCACTTTGAAGGGTTACGGGATAGTTTTGTACCCAGATATCTAATTACTCTAGGAGTCCAACCTCAACCTAAGGCGCAAATATCATCCTTAAATAGCTTGTGATTTAGTGGGAAAAATAAGGATTGACTTGCATTCAACTTGTAGTTGGATAACGCACTGAACCTAGCTATTTCGTTCAATAGGGGTGGTATTGAAGAAACCGGATGGGAGAGATATATCAGCAAATCATCTGCGTATGCAGTGAGTTTAATCTAATGACGCCCAACTCTGATACCTTGTATAGAGATGTTTTGGAGAATGTTTTGGATAAGGGGTTCCAGATATAGGTTAAACAAGAGAGGCGACAGGGGGCAACCCTGCCTAGTGCCTGAATGCAGTGAGAAGTAGTCTGAGAAGGCCCCGTTAGCTGAGATTCTTGTATAGGAGATTTATATAGTACAGCAACCCAAGAAATGAATACCGGGGGGAAGTTGAAGGCACTCAAAACCTTGAAGAGAAACCTCCAATTCACCTGGTCGAACGCATTCTCGGCGTCCAAAGAGACCAAGCCTGCAGGGAAATCAGCATCTCTGGAGGCCGAGAAGACATGGGATAACGTACGCAGGTGATCCACCGAAGAGCGTCCCTTCATAAAACCTACCTGATTCATACCTATTAACTCGGGTAGCACCATGGATAGCCTGTTAGCTAAAATCTTTGAGAGGATCTTGATATCCTGATTTAGGAGAGATATAGGCCTGTATCTCTGGATGAGCTCAGAGTCTTTATCAGGCTTAGGGAGGAGCACTATCAAGGCTTCAAAGAGAAGTCGATCTACTTCTGACCCGGATAGGATGTACTGGAATAAACTATTAAGTGTTGGCAATAGAAGATCCCGAAATGTTTTATAGAAAAGGGAAGAAAATCCATCAGGGCCAGGAGTTTTATCCGAGGGTAAACCACTAATAACCTCAGAGATTTCCCCCTGAGTTATGGGAGAGACCAGAGAGGCTGCATAATGTACTGGAAGGGAGGGTAGATGTGAGTCCGTCAGGTACTTCTCCACACTTTCTGGGCTGGGAGGGAGCTCCATGTCCCCGTAAAGTGATTTATAGTATACTGCGAACTCTTGAACTATCTCTGTGGGAGATGTTTTCAGGGATCCATCATCAGAAGCCTTAATTGAAGGGATGAATCTTACTGATTCTTGTTGTTTGATGCGAAGTGCCAGAAGGCCCCCGACTTTTTCGCCTTGGTCAGTATAACTAGCTTTAGTATGTATGATAGCTAACTCCGCCTTTTCTCGGAGTAGTTCTAAATACTTATCTCTCAGCTCTAGGAGCCTCTCCTTGTCCTCCTCTGAGGAGTTAACCGAATCATTGGATTCCAGAGCCCAAATTTGGGATAACAAGGACAGTAATTCTCTCTCCCTAACTCTTTTCCTAGCCACCGAGAGGCCAATGAGAACTCCTCTCATGTAAGCCTTGGAGGCCCCCCATATAATATCTGGCTTTGCACTATTTAAAGGGTTGGACAGAAAAAAGGCCTCAATGTGCTCCCTTATGGTATTGCAATAATTAGAATCTTTAAGCAATTGGTCATTGAGCTTCCATCGTGTTTCTCTCCTTGACACATCATGAATTGAGAGATCACACAGCACCAGGGAGTGATTGGAGACAGGGCCAGGTTGTGTCGACGAGGACTTAACCCCGGGCAGAAGAGTCTGAGAAATGAATATGTAGTCAATGCGGGACTGTGAACCATGTACTAAAGACCTGAATGTGAACTCCTTGGAATCAGGATTTAAAACACGCCAGACATCACAGAGCCAGCATTGATCCACTAATTCTCTAAAGGCCCTCTGACCCGGGGAGACCCCCCCCCGCTACACTTCCCGACCTGTCAAGATTGGAATCTGCAACTTGGTTAAAGTCACCCCCCAGGACAATCCTTATGGGAAGGAAAGGCAGGACTGAATTTGTAAGTCTCATGAAGTACACAGGGTCATCAGCGCTGGGACCATATATACTGCCCAGTAGCAGAGGTATTGACCAGACAGTACCTATAACTAAAATGAACCTACCCTCGGGGTCCCTGATAGTATGAGTTGGAATGAATGGTATGCCCCTGTTAATGATGATCATAACCCCACAGCTGTTTGAGGAGCCTTGCACCTCATACACCGCCCCCACCTGTTGCCTCCTCACTTGTGAGGCTTCTATTTCTAGTAAGTGCGATTCCTGTAAGAAAGTAACCTGGGTACATAAAAGACTTAAGTGTTTGAGAACCTGGTATTGTTTAGATTTTTTCCTGATCCCATTGACGTTCCATGTTGCAAAAGTCACCTCCTTAGCCATCTACTTAAGGATTCTAAGGGTACTAGAATCAGCCTTGCACTCAGGGTGTGTAACCCGAATAATCTAACCCCCTGTTACTGCTGTAAGGTCCTCCCACCACCCTAGCCCCCCCCACAAAAAGCCCCAATTCAACCCTCTGGTACACCCCACCCCCAAACAAGAGCACGTACCCCTCTCCTTCTCCCAACCCCCCACACTATCTCAAGCAATGCTTAGCACAGCACTGGATCTTATCCTCCCCCTTCCACCCTCCGAATGTATCCCCTGCAAGTGCTCGCCCTTATAATTCAAAATACAAAGCAGTCAATAGGCTGCATTACTGAGGGCATAGAGTCAATGAGTGGTCTCGGGCTTCCAGGGCCTACAAACATCTGCTGGTGAATCCACTAATGAACATGAGAGAGAAATAGAACTAGATGCCATAAATGTGAGTGTAAAAATGCGTCACTCGAGCCTTGAGAGGGAAATGAAAAAAGCCTGTTCCCTACAGGGAACTATTTCTTGAACCAGAACCAGAGTGAAAAATAACATGGAGGGGTGAGCCCATCATTGAGATAAAAACCTGAAAAAACAAAACCGGATGAGAAGTGAGATAAAATCCAGAGATGGGAAACCCGTGGGAGAAACTACCTAGAGGTTGTGTACCCCTGGCTCTGAAAAGCCCCCCCTACGAAACCAGCATGACTTAATAACAAAAGCAATCCCTCTCAAGGCTAGATGACCAGAATTGCATTAAACGGGTGAGCCGCGCCCTCCTGTGGACATAACCTGATCCAGCCCACCATTCAAAGGTGCCCTGAAAGCCTGAAATTGCTTGAAAATCTGAGTTCCCATCCTCCAAGGACTAAACAGGAGGCATAACCCAAGACCTAGCCCTGTGTGTTTCCCCTGGATACTGAGTAAGTGATGTTATATCTGATGCAGTCCAAAACAAACCCAACAGAAGCCCCCCCAGGATTCTCCCTGTAACACTATTCCCATTAACGGGCCAGGGCCTGTTAAAAGTAAGGTTGAGCCTCTACTAGTAGATCTGTTCTATTAGAAAGCATAAGTCAAGTGAAATCCGTCTCTGGAAACAACACTGTCCATACAAAGATCTGAACAACAGTTCATTCTGAAGTTGCAGTGAGCCCCGAAGATCATGAGGCCCTCTCAGGTCATGCAAAACAGGTCTGGCAACGCTGACTTAAGGTTTAGTAACGCAGCATCAGGATCCTCGAAATTAAGCCATGAGCCATTTACAGAGACTTGTAATTTCGCTGGCTACCCCATCCTAAACTTTAATCCAGCCGCTATAATCTTGGATACAATCGGGTGGAAGGCTTTCTGTTTCAGTCGAACCGAACCAGGGATATCCTTAGCAATTCTCAGCTTCATCTTCTCCCATCTGACTTCTTGCAAGGCCTTGGCTTTCTGTAAAAAATGCTGCCTTTCCAGATAATTGAGAAAGAGGCAAATGATGGGGCGAGGAGGTGCATCGGGTGGGGGTTTTGGTCGCAAAGATCAGTGGGCCCGTTCTATTATGTAGTTTGTGCCAAAGGGAGAGGGGCCAGTGACTTTTCTAACAACTTCTGAATAAAGACAATGGTATTCTGGCCTTCTTCCCCCCTCAGGGAGCCCTAGGATTACCACATTATTTCTCTGACTAAGGCCTTCCAGATCCTCGAGTTTTGCTTCTAATCTAGACAACCTCTGCTTCGTTAGTAGAAGCTCAGGATCCATGCTTTCCAGCTTTCTCTCGATCGAAAATATTCGGGCAGTGTTATCTGATACTATCATGGAGACTTCCTCTATCTTTCTGGAGAGGGACTTCAGGTCGATTGCCATATCTTTCATCTCCTCCCGGAATGGTTTGAATTCCTCTAAAAATCTATTAAGTGTTAGGGGTTCTTGGTCCCCAGCTTGACATGCAGATTCAGGCTTGTCTGGGCCACTCGAGGCTCGGGATTTCTTCGAGGCCTTTTCGGGGGGTAGCAGGGGGGTATGTTTCTGTGGGGCTTTCTTCATGTAAGCCTCCATTTACTACACAGGAACCCAGTACAGGAGAGCACACTGTTCAGAGACAAGAGAACTCTTGAGCAGAGGAAATAGATGAAATTTAATGATATTAAATAACAATTTTGTATTCGGAAGGCAGGAGCTTAGCGGAGGAGCATCTAATCAGCACTCTGCATCACATGGTCTCTGTTGGTGGTATTTTTAGTGAATGATAGAAATTTGGCCAGGACACCCGGGAAATTCTCCTACTCTGCTTCCTGTGAGTAGGGGGGACACTTTTGTTGGTAACTCCAAGATGGCTGCTGTTCCAGATCCTGGTGGAGGTGGTGGAAATGCTGCTCTCTGTCCCCAGATTCCAGCTCCTGCTCTTCGGCCTACTTCTCCTGCTATGGATTCGTCTGGCTCGTGAAGGAGGATGGATGCTCCGAGATAAGGGGAGCAGCTGTCGTGCTCTGCCTTGGATTCTACAGTTTTACCTGAAAATAATACTGTATGTGCTGATAAAATATTGCAGGATACAGAATTACCAGCGCCTACAATGAATGAAGTTCTACTTGTTTTTCAACCGGTAAGTAATGCCATGTTTAATACAACTCCTAATCAAGCAGCTTTACAGGAACAGCTTAAACTCCAGCTTGCCGTTTTGGCTAAAGAACAAGACAGACTCCATCAGCAGCTGCGTGTAATGCATTCCTCAGCAACGCCTGTCAGTACTTCCAAACTGGCTGTCATTAGCCATGACGCTGAGCTGTCTGGAGAGCTTACTGATTCCGGTGAGTCTGTACAAACTTTAAACACTGTTAATGACATGCATTCTGCTCCTGTGTCGGCTAGCAGTAACAAATCCACAGCAATTCAGTGCCTAGAGCCCTCACAACAGTTATACGAACAGCAACCTGGCTTAAACTTGCCGCCCGCTGATCCTGTGCACCCTAAAGACCCGGATAACATTACCATAGCTAGCGAAAGCTCCGATCCTGAGCCTTGCTGTATCACGCTTACAAAAACTGCGGGGGTTTGAGTTCCGCAGTTCATTACCTGTTTCTTCGACTGATAGCCCTACTTCTGATACCTCCTGCATATTCCAAACTACCCCCCTAAATCAAGATGGGGTTCCTGAATTTCTTTTTTCAACATGGCAACAATTATTACAGGGTAAGACGGGGGATGAAAGTAAGGACAAACTAACTGCTCTTTTTTTCTCTAAATGTAATATTGGTACCAGCGTTACTGCAAACACCTCCTCTCCTCAAGGACCTTCAGAACTTTCCTCAGGGTCACTACCACTCGACCCCCTTTCACAACCCCAGGCTACAGAGTTATGGTCCCCCAAGAAAGCTCTCAGTGAAGCAGGGTGGACCTTGAAAAATGGTACCTGGCATCCAACACCTGGTTGGGATCCGAAATTGAATTTTTCCCAAAACGAGCCAGCTTGGAAACCCCAGTCATCTCCTGAAACATTGTCAACTTTGTCAGCTGCAGCTTGTTCTGACACTTTCCCTTCTGTAAGGCCCTCAGCTGCAGCCTCCCAGACCATTGCACCTGTAGCCACTGACCTTTCTGATTCAGTTATAAATTCTGGAACTGAAAATCTTTCTACTCTTTCAAAAAAGACACCTGATTTAGAGAAACCATTAATGTCAGATTTGTTTTCTAAAATTAAGAAGGAAGCTGCACCTCGTAGAAATGCAGTTAGACTGCATTATAAAGGGGGATTGAAGGTGAGGCCAGATAGACATTATGTGGGGAAAAAGCTATTAAAAGACTCTGCAATTTTCACCTAGAGAAGTCTTTGCTTTTATTAACATTTCCGGTGAAGATAACTTCGATGTTAGTTTTCGTTCTGCCTATCCTGTAGATTTGTTTTGGGAGATATATAACCAGGTAAAATTTTCTCCCATATGGACCCCTTTTTTTGTTATTCCCTTATCTAAACCTTTGGTTAAATATGTAACGAGTATGTTCAGGAATGAGGGGGTTCATGTGGACGTTATTGCCTATTGGTTGTCCCAAAAAAGTGAAGTTTTAAGTTTCCCTGAAGCCATTCTCGATTCTGAGCAGTTCTGGACTGGAGGTTGATGGTTTAAGGTGAAACTTCGACAAACAGATAGTGGTATAGAACACATCCCCAACTCTTTCCTCTTAGGGAGAGATAGGGGGGTTTGTTTGTATGCTGGACAGCCTAGGGTCTGTTATAAATGTGGGTCTCGTACTCACTTGTCCAGTTCTTGTGACAGGCCCCATTGTGATAATTGTGGGGAAATAGGTCACATTACTTTTCAATGTGCCAATTTTACCAAATGCGACCTTTGCGAAGACACTGGGCATGTCTTCTCAGAATGTGTATGGGCAGCCAAAAATAAAGCTTATAGTGGCAGCCCTGACCTTCTTATTCAGAAAGCTCAGGACCTAGCAGATAGTTCTCCTCAGACAACTACAGCTACCTCTGTGGATGTGGCTGACCCACATATGGATTCATCCCACACTATGGGGCAGTCAAAATACCAGGCCCTTCCCAGTCCTTCTGACCCTCCCCTATCTTCCCCTACTTTCTCTATTCTTCTCTCCCCTGTGTGTTATTGTTCCTAGCAGGGGAATCAGGTACCAGACCCTCCGGCTCCTCCACCGGTAGCTGTAGTTCGGAGGTTCTCAAGGAACCACCCCCCCTCAGGTGGAGATTGAATCTAGCAATCCATTCACTGTTTTATCCACTCAGTGGGGGATACTGACATGGATTGTGGTGAACCTGAGTCATAGACACTTCAGGATAGTCCCCCTTCCCCCTTTCACCCACAGGAGGGGTACAGAGGGAAAAAGAAAAAATGAAGGAAAAAGGATGGTTGATCTTCCCTTTCTATTAAATGGGCTTCACAGTCAGTTCCTTAAATGTCCATAGTTTATTGAATCCAAGTAGGCATCAGATTGTTTATGATTATATTCACAGTTCCTATATTGATATATGTCTTATTCAAGAAACTTGGATGTTTACACTGGATCAAACCAGGTTTTTTCAAAGAGAATGGTGTTGGGGCCCTTTCTACTGGTCTTTCGGTCAACAGACTGCTGATGGTATAGGTTTTCTTTTTAATTCATATAATTTTTCTCTTTTAAAAATTATTGATTTGATTCCAGGAAGACTAATGATTTTGGATGGAAAATGGAACTCCATGGTTTGCCGATTTATTAATGTATATTGTTCCCAGAGAAAGGCAGAAAGGATGGCCCTTTTTTCCATGATTTGACCCTTTTTAATTACTTCATTTCACATTTTTTTATGTGGTGACTTTAACTGTGGGTTACAGAAAGTGAAGGGTGGACTTACGGATAAAGGAAAAAAATTTTTATTGTGACTACAAAGCTTTATTTCAATTACTGGATACATCTGGCCTAGTAGATAGCAGGCAATTTCAACAAGGGGGTCCAAAATTTATCTATAAAAAAAACACCCTTACTTCTACAATTGATTATATTTTCTTGTCAAAAAACCTCCTCCCATGTAAATTTTATACATACCCTATGACTTTCTCAGATCATTTACTCCTTCAATGTAAAATTTTATCCAGTACAGTAATATCTCCCCAAAAACCAAGGTGGAAATTAAGTTCTCCTCTGTTAAAAAATCCAATTGTGTTAAAGGCCATAAAATCATTGCTCTGTGCATGACTCTCAGTTGCTATTCTTTATTACGATTTAGGTGACTGGTGGAGGGAGTCAAAGGAGATTTAAAATGACTCCTTTCAAACCTTGGCAGATCTAGAGAAAACTTAAAATTCCTGAATTATTTAAAACTACGTCAGTAGCTGTATTATTTATTTACTATGAAAAACACCTCCAAACTTGATTACTCATCCCAAACTGCAAACATAAAACAGCAACTACAGGAGGTACAATGCAACAGGGCCAATACTATGAAAGTGCTTTTTCAAGAAGGCATTCGGAAACAGCCTTATGGGGATCCCTATGAGGCCTTTAAACAATATAAATCAAAAATTACAATGTCCTCTTTAATAACACAGGATGGGTGTCAAGTTCAGGATATAACTAGGATTCATGCCACAATCAGACAATTTTTGGAATTAAATAACCCAGTGGAGCCCCCTAGTGTTGAGGAGATGGAACTTTTTTAAAAAATGGTTTGTCTTCCCAAAATTAATTTTGATATGTTTAATTTAATTACCCCAATAACAGCTGCAGAAATTGAGGTTGCAATAAAATCCCCAAAGAATGGGATTTCCCCAGGAATCGATGGAATAACATCAGAATTACACAAAGCATCCCCATCCGAATTCTCAAAATGTTTGGCTTTGGTATTTAATTTTTTCCTCTCAACCCCTACATTCCCCCTTTGGTTTTCAGAAGGCCTGTTGATTTTTATATTTAAAACAGGGGATAAAGAGAACCTGGAAAACTGGAGACCAATTACACTTCTTAATTCAGATTATAAATTATTGACTAGCCGTTTAAATTCATGACTTAGGGTCTTTGCAAACATGGTTATGTCACCATCCCAATATTGTGGGCTCACGGGCAGAAAGATACAGCAGGCCCTTATGATTATCAGAGATTTAATTGGATAACTTTCATCACATAAGCAGTCAGGATGCATTCTCACCTTAGACCAAATGAATGCTTTTGATCGGGTATATCATCCTTTTTTGTTTCTAACCTTGCAACATTATGGGGTTTCATCTTCCTTCATCCACTGGATAAAAACACTTTATGATACTGTACTGCTATTATTCATCCAATTATTCATAACTGCATTACAGAGGGCTTTCACATAGCTACAGGGGTTCGTCAGGGGTGTCCATTAAGTCCACTATTATATTTATTTACAAAAGATACATTAATACAATCATTCACACATTATTCGCAGTGGAAAGGGGTATTGGGATCCCCTGGTTTGGATGCATTATATTTTCAAGCCTATGCAGATGATGTTTGTGTTTTTTTCTCAGATTATACTCAAATTTCAATTTTTTTGGACTTTTTGGTCTCATATTCTCATGTTTATAATTCAAAAATTAATAAAACAAAAAGTCAGGGTATATTTATTGGGGTCAACTATCCTACTGAGATTTCTATTCAGGGATTTCATATTTCTTCAGCTCAAATTAAGATTTTGGGATTATACTTTGGGCCTCAGAATCTCCCGACACTAAATTGGGATCATGCTTTCTCCTCTGCTAATATTAAAGTGCAAGTTTGGAAACATGGGAGATTGACCAAAACAAAAAGAGTGCAGGTCATTAGGCAGTTTTTAATTTCCAAATTTTTATATACAGCACTGATATTTCCACCCCCTCAAGAATTTGAAACCAGACTATACAGTCTATTTTTTCAGATGTTTTGGGGCAATAGGCTTAATCCCATAAAAAGGTAATATACCTCTCTGAAAAAAAAAAGGGGGGGCTAGGAATGGTGGACCCAATCACATTTTTTATTACTTTATTTATTTCTCAAAATGTCAAAGTGGGATTATTACCATCAGCATCTCGGTATAGTTCTCTATTACAATCTGTTCTTGATCATTATTTTTCAGTTTGGCATACTACCTTCCCGAAACTATCACAAAATTTACAGGTCACATTATTTTTCAAACCAGTAGTAGTAAAGAAACTCTACAAATGGGGTCTTTCCAAGCAAATTATTAAAATGAATACAGGGCCCAAATTATATGACATAGTTATGTTGATATTACATCCTTCAGTGCCAGCTTTAAAAACTGTCCTTCTACTCTAATACCAGGGGTGCTTTGTCAGCTAAATAATCCAAGATTGCCAGAACAAATGTGGGTATTTTTATGGTTAACTGTATATGGGAAAATTGGGATACGGGGAAATGCTAAACACAAGGTTAAAGAGGAAAGGGTATGTCCTTTTCCTGACTGTATCAATCAGGAAGAAACTGTAGAGCATTTCTTCTTTTAATGTTACTATGCTACTTCCCTTTGGAAATTCCTGGCTTTAAAATGGCATATGAGATGGTTGTTGCATATGAACTATGATATTTTGGTTTTGGGTAACTTTCCTCAATTTGGGGCCAGTTACGATATAGAAACCTTACAGATTTTTTGTTGTTGTTTAAAATTTTATTTATGACAGGCTAGATGCCAATGGGTTCTTTATCAAAAGGTGATGTCTTATGAGACAATCAGTTTACTGATAAAGGGCTATGGAAAGGTGTATTTAAAAGATTTACAATTTGGAACATACGCAAGGTGACTAATTGGTGGAAAGGATTTACATTATTTATTAAATATAAATAGATCAAGAGTGTTGGGGAGATTTGGGAATTATTTAGCAGTGTGCCAAGGGCATGAAAGTAGGTTTCTTTATGTCTATGGCTAAGTGCTGGGTTAGGATTGTGATTAATATTGTTTATAATGATTTGTATGGTTCCCCTTGATTCTGATTTATAATCAGTACTCATTGTTTCATTTGTATTTTTTTAATTTTTTCTATGATGTTATTATAATAAAACATTCCCCTACTCTTTTCGATAAGTGCTATGGGATCTTTAACATCCACCTGAACTACCACCAATCCAGGCAGATGGGACCTTGGTTTAACATCTCATCTGAAAGAAGGCACCTCAGAAGTGCAGCACCCCTCTCATGCTGCACTACAGTGTCAGTACTGCGATATTAACCCAAGTGCCAGATGTGGGAACTGAACCAACAGCCGTCTGATCTCCCAGCCTCAGAGGCAAGTGTGCTACCTACTGAGCCACTGACTCTGGAGAGGGGACATGAACTGTGGACTAGATTTTAAATCAAAAGAGGAGTTGCAGAAAAGAATGTACTGTGATTCACATTCTTTGCAGTCCATAGTTAACATAGCTAAACTATCTGATAAGTATAGAAAACTGCATAAATAACCAGGTTTTACATATTACAGGAACAAGTATGTTACCAGAATCGATTTCATATTTTTTCTCTAGGCTCCAGAGGAACTGGAAGGAAAAGTATGTCTCTTTGCAGATGACACAAAGATCTGCAACAGGGTTGATACACACGATGGAGTGGAAAGGATGAGAAGGGACTTGGCAAGGTTGGAGGAATGGTCAAATGTATGGCAGCTCAGATTCAATGAAAAGAAGTGCAAGGTAATGCACATGGGAAACAAAACCCAGGGGAAGTGTACACAATGGGAGGTGAGATACTGACAACAGTAAAAATAGAAAGGGACCTGGGGTAATTATATCCAATGACCTAAGGTGGGCAAGCAATGTGAGAAGGCAGTAAGGAAGGCAGGGGGGATACTGGGATGCATAGGAAGAGGCATCAATAGTAGAAAACAGGAGTTGTTATCCCTCTGTACAGACAGTTGGTGAGACCCCATCTGAGTACTGTGTGTAGTTCTGGAGACCCCATCTCTGCAAAGACATAGACAGAGTGGAAGCTGTACAGAGGAGCAGCCAAATGGTGCAGGGTCTGCACCAGAAGACATCTGAAGAAAGACTAAAGGAGCTTAATATGTATACCCTAGAGGAAAGGAGGGAGAGAGGGGACATGATAGAAACTTTCAAGTACCTCAAGGGAATTAACAAAGTCCAAGAGGGTAGCATCTTCCAGAAAAAGAGATGTGCAAGAACAATGGGTCACAATTTGAAGATAGAGGGAGGACGGCTCAGAGGTAATGTGAGGAAGTATTTTTTCACTGAGAGGGTTGTGGATGCATGGAACAGCCTCCCTGAGGAGGTTGTGGAGTCAAGAACAGTGGGGAACTTCAAGAATAAATGGGACAGGCATAAGGCAGTCCTAGTGGGGGGTAGGAGGAAGTAAGCTGTTGGTTAACTAGGATTTGCAGCTTATCTGTTAGGTAGGAAAATGGGCAGACTAGGTGGGCCAAGCGGTCCTTATCTGCCATCAAATTCTATGTTTCTATGTTTCTATGAGAATGAACATATCTCTTCTTGAATAAGATCAAATCTTCTTGGAGCTTAGAGGATCCATGACAGGTCATCAACAAAATTTTTGTCAATGACCATACAGCAAAACCGTCATGTCGACCGCATTTGTGGTCAGCATATGGTTTCTCACTGAAAGACATGTTTTTCTTCATAGGGGGCTTCACCCAGAAACCCCCCAGGCATAGGGCTGTGCCCCCCACATCCACCTACTAAATATAATCAACCCCAAATCAGAGCTGATATGGGGAGGGGGTGAAAGATCCCCAGAATACAGTGACTGGGTCCAGAGCTGACACTAAAGTGACCTGGTGCTGTAGTCACTGTAGTGACGGTCGCTGTTGACTTTTCACTGTCGGCAGTATATACTGAGTTGAGACAGCTGTTCTTTTTTTAGACAACCAACTAAATGTCTATATGATGACATAATGCAATGGTGGTTAGATACTAAAATTGATATAAAGAATTTATTGATTCACTGGTACACGTAGGGACTAACGATCTCACTAGCTGGTCAGTTGTGAAGACCAAGGAACACCTGACCAGGCTAGGTGACAAACTATCATCCATTTCATCCGGCATCTCCTTCTCTGAGATCCTGCCAGTCTGGGGGGGGGCAGATGGACGGAAAGTCAGAGAAGGGGAGATAGGGGGGCTAAACATGTGGCTCAAGGGCTGGTGCCTGGAAAAAGGACACAAATTTGTAGGGAACTGGCAACAGTTTTGGGAGCGAAAATTCTTTAAATTTCATGGACTGTATCTGACTAAGGAGGGAGTCAGTGCATTGGAGCAGAAGTTTGATGTCTTTGCAGAATATTTAAACTAGCAAATGGGGAGAGGGTGCAGCATCCCATACATCAAATGGGAAGAACAGCCCTTCCCCCTCAGCTAGTGGTCAAACAGGAGTTCAACATGTTTGTAGTTCATTTGCATCAGCAGGTAAGGAAAAAGGCCTGGCTCCCCATACAATGCACAGGTGAAATGTCAGATCTTGCCCAACAACTAACACACTGAAATCTGGCCAATGGAAAATCATGTACACAAATGTTCGTAGTCTGGGAAACAAGATCCCAGACCTGCAGGCAATAATGACAAAGGCTAAACTAGACATAGTAGCCATTAGCGAGACATGGTTTACCAGTAACCACACTTGGAAAACTTCAGTACCTGGCTATGTACTGTTCAGAAGAGACCAAGGTGCAAAAAGGTGTGTGTGGAGTGGCTGTTTATGTCAATGAAAATATCAAAGCTAAAGAAATTCAGAATGCACGTAAGGAGCCAAAAGAATTGTGGGTCACCATGGAAACAGGAAATGGGACAGCCATACGAACTGGGGTGGTGTACAGGCCTCCAGACCAGGGGGAGGACATAGACACATTACTGTTAGAAGACATACAAAACATGACAGCTAAAGTGGAAGTTCTGATAATGGGAGACTTCAACATGCCAGATACAGATTGGTCACTACCAGTAGGAATATCTGCCAGAACTAGACACATGGTGGATTCCCTGCAGAAGAAAGGCCTCAAACAACTGGTACAGCAACCTACAAGAGACAAAGCTATCCTAGATCTAGTACTGACTAACAGGGAAAGGATCACAGATCTCCAGGTAGAAGGTCACCTGGGGACCAGTGACCAACACATGGTATGGTTCAATTTGGCCACTAGAACTAAATCATTCCATTCCAATGCAAAAATATGGGACTTCAGAGGAGCTGACTTTGATAAGATGGCCAACAGAGTTAAGCTAGCATTGGCAAAAGGAAATACAGGTGAGGGGTACAGGCAAAGTGGGCAAGCATTAAGGATGCAATACTTGAAGCAACATCCCATTGTGTTAGAGAGAGAGAAAAGGAAGTACAAAAGAAGAAGGAAACCACGTTGGTTCTCAAAAAACAGTAGCAGAAAAGGTCAGAGCCAAAAGGCTGGCCTTCAGGAAATATAAGGGAACGCAGCAGGATGAAAATAAGGAGGCATACCATACTTCCCTGAGGGAAGCAGGGAAGGCAGTAAGGCAGGCAAAGGCCCAAACCAAGGAAACACTAGCACAAACAGTAAAAGAAGGTGACAAGACTTTCTATAGATACATTAGTGAAGGGAAAAAGTCCAGAGGGGGTATTGCTAAGATCAGAGGGGATAAGGGGACATGTGAGGAGGACCATGTAAAAGCATCTATCCTAAATAGATACTTCTGCTCAGTATTTATTGAACAGAAGGTAGGGCAGGGTCCACAACTCAGCACCATGGACACAGGGGGGAGAGAGGTGTGCACTAGTCCCTTCACAAAAGAAAGGGTCCTACAAGAGCTTGATAAGCTTAGGGTGGACAAGGCAATGGGACTTGATGGCATACATCTCAGGGTACTAAAGGGGCTAAGGGTGGAACTAGCACAGCCATTATCAGAACTGTTTAGTGAATCTCTGAGCACAGGAGAGGTCCCAGAAGACTGGAAAAGGGCTCATGTGATCCCACTTCACAAGAATGGTAGCAGGAAGGAGGCAGAGAACTACCGACCAGTCAGTCTTACCTCAGTAGTGGGCAAGATTATGGAGGCACTCCTTAAGGAAAGGATAGTGCAACACCAGGAATCCATAGGGGCACAGGATTCAAGACAGCATGTGTTTTCAAAAGGAAAGTTTTGTCAAACTAATCTCATAGATTTCTTTGACAGGGTAACCAGAGTGGTGGACCAAGGGAGAGCAGTTGATGTCACCTACCTTGACTTCAGCAAAGCTTTCAATACTGTTCCACATAGAAGATGGATTAATAAGCTAGGTAGACTTGGGGTGGATCAGACGTTGGTCCACTGAGTAGCAAACTGGTTGATGGGCAGAAAACAGAGAGTGGTGGTAAATGGTATACAGTCAGAAGAGATGCAAGTCACAAGTGGGGTACCTCAGGGATCAGTCCTGGAGCCAGTCCTCTTCAATATCTTCATCAGTGACATTGCAGATGGACTGGAGGGTAAGGTTTGTCTGTTTGCAGATTACTCCAAGATCTGCAACAGAGTAGATGATCCAGATGGGGTGGGCAGAATGAGAAGAGATCTAGATAAACTAGCAAAATGGTCGAAAGTGCAGCCCGTACTGAACCACATATTCCAGGTATATGAATGGATCCATTCCCATATCTGGAATGTGTAGTATGGTACGGGCTGCACGCCCATTGGCTCACGCTGTGAACCAATTGCATACAGCCCTACCTATGGTGTCAGTTGGTGGGCAGCGGGCAGCAGGCGGGTGGAGTGCTGCTGCCTGCCGCTGACCTGGGGGAGCGAGGCGGTGGGGCTCCAGTGGGTGGGTGGGAGGGGTACCGCTAGACCACCAGGATATTGGACGTAATTTTTTATTGCAAAAGCACATGATCGGCTGACAGTGGTCCACTGGACCACCAGGGATATTGGAAATCATTTTATTTATACTGAAGCCCGCGATCGGGCTGTGGGGCACATTGCCATGCTGGGCAGGGGGCGTCGGTCCCTGACGGCTGCTGCCTGGCAGGGCGCCAGACCCAAGTAGCCGGGGATCAGCACACCTGCATGCAATTGGGGCCATAATGACATGCAAATAGCCCCATTTGTGCCTTGCATACATTATGGCCCCATTTGCATGTGCACTTTTGAATGTCGCAGTTGCTGCGCATAGCACAACGGAACTTGGGCTAGCGCATCCCCCTGCTCCACTCTGGCCACTTGTGCTAGAACAGTGCCACTGTGCCATGCACACTGTGGGTGGTCAGGGTGCGATATTCAACGATGCTGTGCCATGGTACAGCTCCATTGAATATCACCCAGTCAGCGCCCCTGCACAGCCAAGTTGCGCTGCGCCCAGGCTTGTGCCACAGCCTGGTGCAGTTTGAATATCTGGGCCCTGGTGTTTTTTTCATTCTTTTTTTTGTAAATCAACCCTTCCTTGGGGGTGGGATACAGTAGTACACCCATGGCAACAATCGACATCTCTCTTTTATAGTAAATGGGATAATTTACCTCCTAAAATTTTAAAAACTGATAATATACCACAATATGCAGGCTCTATGTTCCGAAAAATGAAACAGTAGAAAATAAACAAACAGGCTATTATAACTTTTTCTAGGAAACAGTTATATTCCCACATCATGGCATCTCAAGGGGTAATCCAAGTGGAATTTTCAAACTGCATTCCTACTGAAATACCTACAGTACGTAAGGTTCTAAATGATGAAATAATTTCAAGAAAGTTTTGGGACACTATTTGCCTTAGTTGTCATGGTAGATTACGAGTGTAAAGTAACATGAAACATTAAGCTATTGAAGAGAGATACTGTCCTAGATCAGAAGTGTACTGAAATTGAAGAAACACAGATACACTTTTTTTTAGACTGTCCACATACTCAATATTTATTATCCTTTTTGGCCACTAGATGGCAGTGGCCTTACTTGAAATGTCTTACTTACCAGAATTTTATATTAGGAGACTACACAGGTTATTTGAAATCATATCGCCCAAGCACCCTTAATGTTATAGCCAACAAATTTTATTTTTGGCAAGCAAGATGCCATTTTTTGCCTCAAAAATGGAATACTTTCCCCCTTACTCTTGCTCAAACAGAAAATTCTCTAAAGGAGATTAAAAGACAGGAAAATAGGACATTACCAGAAGTGAGGGCTGATGTTTTGTGGTATAGAATTACTTGGCTAGATTAGGGTAGATCTTTCAAAAATTGATAAAATAAAAGGAAGAAATCTGGTTCTTCATACAGTTGAACTGGTATTTGGGTTCATCAAAAGGACTCGGGGTAATACCTTAACCTGAGTTAAGCCTTTGTGATTTTATCAAATAAACTTTCAGATTCCTAATATAACTAGTTTAGTAAAAATTGAGATATTTGCAATATAAGTTTGTATTGTTTAGTTTGAATTATGTTTTTGTTTGATTGTAGTTTAATTCCTTTTATTTTTTTCTGATCAAAAAATACTTTTCTGGAGATTTTTATTTTTTTTCTTAAAGAGATGTAGGGGTAACTATGAAGTAATAGTATTTTTTTCTTATTGGTTTATTTCTAATTTTTAGTTCTTTAAGATTATTTGCATAATTTGCTTAAGAGAAAGAACAATATCAACCAAAAGTATGTACAATGAAATGTATTGTGTTCCTTTTGTATGTGTTTTGTTAATTTATGTAAATAACATTCCCCTAGTCTTTTTGAGAAGTTTGCTTATTGATAAGAATCAGAATTGCAACCCTTTGAGTCACAGATTCCTTTACAAAGGCTCCACATCAGGACATTATGACATTGCACAAGGAAAACAATCGAGGTCCGACAGAAAACAAATACATAGCGTAGGGAGGAAACCCTGGAGAGTTACGGATGACCTAGGGGTGTAGACCCTGTGTCAGTGAATTAAACATAGATGGCCAAGGAGCAATGAGAAGCTATACAAATATATACAAAAGCATAAGCAAAGTGAAGTAGTATTATACAATGATTTAAACATAGCTGGCCAAAGTGCCATGGAATCTTTAACATCCACCTGAACTACCACTGGAACAGGCAGATGAGACCTCGGTTTAACATCTCATCTGAAAGACGGCACCTCAGGAGTGCAGCACACCCTCCTGCTGCACTACAGTGTTAGTATTGGGATTTAACCCAAGTGCCTGGTGTGGGAATAGAACCCGCAGCCTTCTGCTCTCCCAGCCTCAGAAATGGCTTAGCAAGAACATACTCTAGTGGTGAGATTCAAAAACCCTAAAATGGATGTAAGCAAAAGTGGCATCCAAAGTGGTTATGCTATGTCCAAAAAGAAGGAGGCTATGTCCAAAATGAGTACTACACTAATTCAAAAAGGTGCCTGTGCCCAAATTGCAGGTGGCTTATGTCCAAAACCTTCCTTAGTCCAAAAGGTAGAGTTAAAATGCTGCAGATTTGTGGATATGGACGTATGGATGGTGCTACATCCAGATTTGTAAGGCAATATTCCTATTAACACATTCCACAAGCAAGTGTCAATGGGAGCCTAACTGTGAAGCGAGCAAAGCCTGTAGATCTCAAAAAGGTAGACTAAGCAGGCTTGCCTTCACATTAACTCACCCAAAGTGACACAGCATATAGCACTAATAGCAGAAATCAGCATGCATGATGAGGAGACTCCACTCCCAAATGCAGATGCCCAACACTGAGATACACAACGAAAAGTTCATGTAATTATACATGGTCCAGTATGGTGCTGCCATAATGCTCCTACCAGATACATGTCCTAGGGTTCTATTCTGTCACACACCACCTCCTTTGATCCCATGGGAGGGAGGTACAGTTGTAGAAGTGCCAAGCACCAGTCAGACATCAATAAGGAAGTTTCTCACAACATGATACATTTCAAGCTGCTGACCATCCCAATAACTGCAATGTAAACATTTGTACCCAGACAACCATTTACATGAACTACAGAAGGGACCATTGTAAATACTGTAAACCACTGCATAAGCCACTAGTGCATAAAATATTTATTTCTGCTGCACATTTTCCTGCATTCATTTTGGCTTCTTTTGGGTGAAGTTGCATTCTGTATTATTGTGCACACAATTATGAACTTGGTTTGTAAATGTAACATACTGTATGACCACAAACAAAATAATCTCATGCGAAGTCCCATTATGGGCAAAGTATTTCTCATTTGCATCCCTTTTCTGACAGACCTGCACAAAACACTTGACAGGCAAAGGTCAGAGTGCAGTATTCTGTAGAAGAGATTTGCTCTGGGTTGGATTTTTACAACAAAATTCACTTTAGTGCAAACTGAATTATTTCTTTGCACCATAATTAAGATTGTTAACCATTTTTCAGCACTTTCAGATAACAGAACATTTTCATGGACTACTGCCTGCTTGACAGTTCATCCAACTGCAATGATTTTTTTTTCATGCAGTTGGCCTTGAAGTGGCTGAAACTGTTGTCATTGCAGAGATTGTTTGAAGATCACCACATAAAGTACATAAGAAGAAACTGAGGCTCCAAAAGTCCTGAAAACCAGAGCCAAGAAGTCAAAGTTTGATTATCTTTCATTGGCAATCGAACACCAATCCCTTAGTCCCATACCTCTCAACCTTTGATCAACCAAATGTGGTAAACTGTCCCTTAGAATGTTGGAATAATGCACATATAATCAAATTTTAGTGATAGAAGCTCATAACTCTATGACAATGTATGATTCTATATCACTAAATATATAGTTCACTGAACAACCTCGACTAATCAGAATTGTTATTTTAAATCTTAATGTAGATTGTGGAAGACTTGCTCTGAGTGTAAAAATCTTACCATTTTCTCAGTGTGAGTGCCATGACCAGTGGGCTAGATTTTCCACGTCAATAGTTAAAACACAAATACAAACTGAAATCAATGCCAAAAAAATGAAATGCAACATTTTTGCATAAATAAAATGTATGTGTTGTAAAAATATTATATCCTCAGACAGCAAATGCTACATGGGGGTCAGAGGAATTCTGAGGATTAAATAAGGGCTCTCCCTTGTACTGTGAGGCAGTTGAGTGGTATACTCAGCCTAACTGCAGACTGGTAGACAGGCTTTTATGGTGCCCTTATTTAAAAAGGAAGAAGATCAGTGATGTCAAATTATAGACCAGTAAGCCTGACTGCAATCCTGGGGAAAGTAGCTGAGAATATATTACAATTAAAAATAGAGGAAAGTTTGAACTTATTGGGCTATAGTAATAAAAAACAGCATGGATTTAAAAAAATAGATCATGTAGTACTAACCATTTATGCTTCTATGAAAATATTAAGGAGGAACTGATTAATAATACACCTGTAGATATAATATTCTTAGATTTTCAAAAAGCCTTCAATAAGGTACCCCATGATAATCTGATTATTAAATAGAATGGGTTTGGATAGTCGGATTGTATTATGGATAAGGAATTGGTTGAGTAATAGGACTCAAAATGTAAGAATATTAGGGGAACTATCTGAGTCAATTAAACTGAGGAGTGGGGTGCTACAGGGATCCATGCTGGGGCCTATATTGTTTTCTTTATATATTAGTGACTTACATCGGGGGATTACTAATCAAGTAGTAACATTTGCGGATGATATTAAAGTGGGAGGACCAGTAAGAACAATAGAGCAGCAGAAAAGGCTAAAAAAGGATTTACAAAAAATAGAAATCTGGGCTAGAAAGAATAATATGAAATTTAGTATAGAGAAATCAGGGGTAATGTATCTAGGAAAGTGTAATGAGGAAAAATAGGTATACATCAGATGGAAAAGAACTTAGAGAAGTTGTGGAGGAAAAATATTGTGGGATAATAATTGACAAAGAATTGAAATTTGATAGACAACGGATGGTAGCTATACAAAAAGCAAATAATATGGTGCGAAACATAAAACATAGTTTTATGAATAAATTGGTGGGATGCATGGTACCAATATTTAGGTCTTATGTTAGACCATACTTGGACTTTGGGTCCCAGTTATGGAGTCCATACATAAAGAATGAAATAGGGAGAATGGAAGGAGTGCAGAAGAAATATACTAAAATGATTGGAAATTTAAACAAATATGAGTATAGTGAAAGACTAAAAAGGACAGGAATATTTACTTTAAAGCAAAAAAGGGGAAAGAGGAGATTTAATGGTGATGTTTAGAATAATAAATGACAATGAATTAATAAATGAAATGGGGATGAACATGCAAGAAAAGTTAAAAGGGCTGAGAAGTCATGATAAATAAATTAAATTGAAAACTGTATCAAAGAATGGTAAATATTACTCATTTGTAAACAGAACAGGGAGAGTGTGGAACACGCTACCAAGAGACGTGATAGATAGTAAAACCTTAAATGAATTTGAAGTAAGGATCAACAAGTACCTCTTGGAGAATAGTTGATGTGTACCCACTAAAGTGGGGAACAGTTTATATTGTCCAATGGTCTTCTACTGTTCTATACCAAGTATAAATACCAAGTATAAATTAAGATGCCATAATAATAAACCAGGAAGACAGGCTGGGACAGAATTCCTAAGAAATCACTGTAACAAAGTCTACAACTTTGCTACTAGGTTAGGACCGGAGGGGAATCACATTGAGCAGATCCTAGAAACATGTGCGATGTGCTTGTGGAGGCAACACTTGGATTATTTTTGCCACTCAGCAAGATCTGGAAGGCTGCAAACTATGGGATTATGATCCGTGTTGTGTATACAGAATCAGTGACCTGATGCATAGTGCCATCTGGTGGATAAAGGGAAGACTGTGGCACATAAGAATGATAGCCATTCTAACACTTTGGCTAAAAGGAGATTTCCTTTCAGGTGACTGCTTACAGCTGCTGCCCCTGAAACCAAGGATGATGCAAGGATTAACCCTTGGGTCTGTCATTGAAATGTGAAAGTCTGTAATTCAGTTTACATAAAATGTCCTCCTCCCAACCCACATGAATCTGGGGAGGGGACATTACAGTGCTTTTCCACTTTTAAAGTACTTAATTAAATGTAACATAATTTGTCAGTTTCGTATGCTCTGTAACAAAGGGTAGGCATATCAATATTCTGATTTCTATCTCTAAAGGCAGCCAGATTATAATCAAATATTTCAACAATTTTCATAACAGTTTGTAACTATGTAAACTGCAAGATTTAGAGTCCATGTAACAGTATATTCTTTAATTGAATGTCCCTACATTTTAATAAGTACATGGCCTTAGAGAATAAAAGGGTGCACTTAAAATTTTGGATTTTAGCTTAAAAGACAGCACACAAAAGAAGGGACAAGTCAGCACCCAGAATCAGTGCAAGCAATAAAATATAAAAAGTCAGCACCAAGCTTGGAATAGAAATCTTTATTATGACAACCGTGAAAGTGCAGTATAGTGGTCCGGTGATTCAAATCACATCTCCTAAAGTCATCTGAGATATTTTGCACCACTGATTGATGGTCTGTCAAAGGTGAAATCCAATGTCTCCTGGTCAGGAATCTAAACCTTGCTCTTAAAGCAACAGGCTCCCTGGTGAATAAAATACATCAATGACTCCCTTACAAAAAAGTGCACAGTGCAACTCATTATAGTTAACACAGTTGCAACTGAGCAGTATGGTCAGGAATCACATTCATTAACCATGCACTCTACTAAGTAGACAATTTATGTACTACCCCAGCCAGGGAGTTGGAGTCACATGTATCCTTGCAACATCCTCTCCACATCTATATGTCAGTACCTTAACTACATTAATAAGGGATGGCCCACTTACACACAGACAAAAACAACAATTAAGCTGGCAGAATGTCCTGAATTTTCATGAAAATCACATAATTTTAAATACTTCACATAAGGAGTATCTGTTATAGAAAAAGTCTTGGTTGCCCAGTGTCCCCTCTCAAGTTTTTCTACAGGAGAGGACATCATGTCACCATGGCACCATTGTGTGAGAGTAAAGAGCAAATCATCTTCTCAATCACTGCATGAAAGTTTTCACTATTTTAGTTCTCTTACAGTTACCACCTGACAAGTGCTTGACATTTTGTGGAACCTCCTCTTCTTTCTCTCTCCACTACAGGGATTCCCACATCTTCTCTGTTCACCACCCTCACTCCTGTACTGGACAAGCTGCTTTCTCCTACCACCTCCCTTCCCTCTAGAACCTGCTCCCTTCTTCCCTCCACCTCTCACCCTCAGTCACTGCTGTCTTTAGACATCAACTAAGGCAACTTCCTGCACCCTTCGAACCCTGTCAACCCCACCCCTTTGATTATTTACACTATCTCTTCTAACTCCCTTCTTGCTTGGATCTCCTCTTTAATTGAGATCATTTGTTCCTTCATCCATGATCTGTTATTGGATCCCACTAGCACTGTCACCTATCCAAACATACAGTACACTGCACAATTCATTGTACTCTCTCATGACTGCCTTCATATCACTGCATTAATCCATCTATTTAATATATCTGTTCACCACATTGCTACTTCATCTGTAACGTTGCCCATGTAGCCGCAGTATGTTCTGTAACTTTGTTTCTTCTGCACTCTCCTCCCCTGGGTCATATCTGGAAATGAGCCTCAGCTCACTGTGCTGTTACTGGTTACCAATTTGTAAATTCATAAATAATGGCCGGTGGTTCCTATGCCATGTTTACTTTTCCTAATACCCACTGGACACAGAGATTTGAAACACAGAAGTGTAATAGTGCTATTACACAGAGATAAAGACTACAATGGAGAAACAGAACAGCAAGGGTGGGGACATCATATCAAAAACATGGAAAAATGTAAAAGTAAATACAGCATAGGAACCACTGAGCATGAATCAGTTTAGAGGCTGTATGAAATGTAATTTTTTTTTATTATTATTTATTTATTTATTTCAATCTTGGATTAGAAAATACCTTTGAACACAGTGGAGCTCATTTACAAAGGTTCCACATCAATAATGGGAAAGGGGTTACAAAACAGACAGAGTATAAAGCACAATAACATGTACAGATAATACAGTATAGCAGGAAATATTAGCTTTCAGTTATTTTCGCTATATTAGCTTAACTAACAAAAGCTCTAAAATAAGTTGATCGCTAATATTACAGGGAGCATAGTGCTGTAATGGGATATGAAGCTGATGCACTAATTTAACAGGGTGCTAAATAGTACTGCATCTGACTCCACCCTAAATAAAGAGGGCACCAATATAAGCTGCTATACAGTATCAAATACAGTGAACAGTAGAACAGCACAATAAATAGTAAACATAGGTGACTGCAATTAGATACATAGTTGGCATTCAATGACTTTATAGGCAAAAACATGGGTGGGTAATCCCATTTGGAAATCGGGAAGGGTGAGTCAGGGGATGAAGAGTAGCAGCAGGACAGAGAACAAGGGGGGGGATGCAGCCGGGTGGCATTGTCAAGCATGTTAAGTGAGGCAGGAAGGGGTAGAATGGGTAGGAATGGGGGTAAGCACAGAAGGAGAAAGTGACAGGAGGGAGGGGATTGTATGGTGTGGGGGGAGGTAGGGAAGAGGGGAGGGGGAGGAAGAAAAGTGTGGAAAAGAGTCAGGGGTCATAGTGGGCTAGTTAGTGGGACAGAGTAGGAGGGTCAGGATGTGACAGGTAGGGAGGAGGATGAGAGAGGTGATTGAGCAGGGGAGGAAGGATGCAGTCAGGGGCATTGTCGAGGAGGCTGGGGAATGTAGGTTGCCAGATGAGGTGCAAGTCGCATGACTAATTAAAGCAGGTACACTCTCTTTCCTTCTCACCCTGTCACTCCCTGCCTTTAGACATCAGCTAAGGCAACTTCCTGCAACCAATTTTTATGCTGTGATTAAGAGACACATCTTCTTTTACTGTCACAGAAGTATTACATGCAGCTTTCAACCAGACCTAATTTTCAGTCTAAATATATGAATATGGACCCAAAAATGAAACTATGGGGTGAAGTACAACAACTGCCATGAATGTTTTGACATGACATCATATAATATTCTCTGTCTGGCATTTTGCTTGAGTATTACTTGCCTTCAGAACAATATCTTGTTCAGAAAAGAATGGCAGTCTACAGTACTGCAGATGCCTCTGGGGTGAAAAATGACAGCCTGCTTTTACCAGCAGATCTCCCCTGACTGCTGTCCTATGCCATTTGTGCAAGCACTATTAAAGCAGAAAAAAAACAACAACAAAATGCTCAGGGCTGTAGTAAAGCAACCCTTTGACCTTCCTTTCACTCTTTCAAGGTATGATTTAAAGTATTGGTATTTTACACAAAACAGTTATTGAAGTTGTATGTTAATTAATAATCTATGAAGATAAAAGTAAACCTAATTTACAATGCATGCTGGTTTCTTCATAGATCATTCCTGAATTAGAACTAATGGTTAAAAGGTCAGTTCTTATTACATTTTCTATTTTTACCATACATTTGAAAAAAGCAAAACTTTTGTTTAATTTGGAACCCAAATCTTGGTGCAGCATATTGTGCAAATCCAGAAAACAGGTTAGGATGTATAGGCAGTGCAATACTAGACACCTACCCGGAGATCTGGGATGACCCAATGAGAATAATAAAGTGCAGGTTGGTCTCAAAACTTACTGTACATTTTATTTTTCTACTATTTGGCCATATCCTTACATATCAACCTTGAGTCACCTCTGGGTCATTTTAAGCTTTGTCTAATGATAACTGTGTTTCCCTTTCTTTTTATTTTGCTTCATTATTTGTTTCTACCTCATTCATCCTGGTTGACCCCCAGACACTCCAGCCTCATCACCCTGACTCCTCCTATGGCTTACCTCACCACTGTTGTTCCCCAAGTTCTTGCCTCCCCTTGGCAAGGTTGGCTGGGGTCCTTACCTTCACCAAGGCATGGATCCAGTTAGTGATGGTGCCTGGGTCATTGGATGTAGGTCCTGTGGGAAGCCAGAATCATCTCATCAGCCCAGGGGTATTTCCACCTGACTTTCTACCTTCCATAAGGTTGGCTCACATGCAATGCCATGACTGTGTGGTGTAAAGAAGCTACACATAATTAAGACCCTGTGCCCCACCCTCTGAGAGGTGGAGGCATGCTGCACCACCCAGTCACTGCTGGGTGGCAGCCAAGCAGAGGCACATGCTTTCTCTCCTCCTAAATGATGGAGTGCTATCTGGGGACACTCAATCCTCCTTTCCCAAGCCATCTCTCGACTGACCCTAGTCCATTTCCAAACCTGGACTGCCAGTTTAGCAAACAGTGCCTCAGCCCACCATACCACTGGACCAGCTTTTCTTTTCTTTTTTGACATGGAGTGTCTCACATCTGGGCTATTTTCTACATCTTTCATACCAATATAATACTTCCACAAAGGGTCACTGTCACAGTAGTTCCATAGTAGGGTAAACAGGGGTATATTGTCATCTTAGTCCCCATAAATCCCTTTTTCTTGAAGAACACACACACACACACACACACACACACAGTCCTGGAGAACAGGCCGCAACCATATATTTTTTAAATGACATGTTACATGTTTGGAGTGATGTACGCATCTAGGGAAGTCTTGCCAGTCACCTCGGAAACCTTTGCACCTCTTCCCATGAAGGGCATTACTCATGTCCACACTGAGGGAATAATGTACCTCTCTGAGTTAGAACCCAGTCATTAGTTAGTAGGGAGGTCATATGGCTGGGTGGCCAGTGTCCACCCTGTCTCGCGGCACCGCACCCGTATGCAAGCCCAATGAGGTTGGACCATGATTCCTACAAAATAGGGACGAGGTCTTTTGACTCCCCTGTCTCATACTGACCATAAAAGAAGAGGCTTTTCAATGACTTAGACTCTTTCCCCTTCTCCCATTGTACCATCACCCTCAGATACTCCCAAGTTACTCACAGTAAAATTACTGTGACAGCTATTGCTAAACCCAATCTCGATTTATCCCCTCTGTAGGAGGCAAAAAGACAGGAAGAACCTTCTGAGGGAAAATCTGAAAAACTCCTTCTCAACCCCTAGTGTGGTCACCCACAAGGGGTAAAGTGTTCACTAGTCTAACCTGGCCAGCTAGGAACCCTGCTTTTACGAGGGCAGGTGGGTGGAAAACCTGAAGCTGGGAAAGAAGAGTGAGGGAGGCTGCAGCCCACAGCTCTTCTTTACTCCTCACTGTCTACCTCCAGCCAGATTCCCCCACCCTGTGAGTGGCCACAGTGGTTCCTCCCCTGGAGATGGTGCCAGAGCACCTTCCAGCCCCCATGGGAAGAACCCTGCCTGCCTGAGGCCAGGTTACAGGGGAAGGGACAAAGACAATGTATGGCAGACTGTTAATTGTCTTGTTAGTCCCTATAACCCCCTTTTCTCATAGATCACACACAGCACCAGTCTTGGAGAAATGGGTGTAGCCATGCATTTATTCAGTGACATATTACATGATTGGAGTGATGTGTGCAGCTTGGAAAGTCTCACCAGTCACTACAGAAACCACTGTACCCCTTCCAAATCCATGTACACACTGAGGGAATGATGTACCTCTGAGTTGAAAACCATACTCAGTGGGTAGGGAGGTCATGTGGCTGGGTGGCAAGAGACCACCCATGTCTGGCAGCCCTGCACCCACATGTGAGTCCTATGAGTTTAGACTGTGACCCCTACCCCCCAAAGTGAGTACCAGGTCATATGACCCCCCCATCTCATGCACAGCAGGGTAGAATTTGACTTATTCCCCCTTCCTACCTGGTCAATCTTTTGGACGCTTTACAGTGCACGACATAACCGTGTAACAGGACCAGCACCGTAGGGAAGAACAAGAGGGTGCAAAACTGTGAAAGGATGAAGGCACGGTAGTGCACCCTCTCACTCTATGTAGGTACATGATAAGAATCCTGCTGGGACGAGGGACCAGTGAGCAGCTGCCGTAGCTCAATGGGATGAGCCACAGGCAGCAAGGGAGTCAGTGCATCTATGGACTGGATTTCAATTCCCGGTCCCAGACGCATGGCATTTTTGTATTTTTCACACTTTGTGCAAACTTAAGTGTTAAGGGGGGTGCCCTCCACAAAACAAAGACTTATGCCGCTGGTGATATATTGTGCTGTATTGGCAGCACGGTATATTGCTGCAGCATAATGTCTTGTGACATTATGACCACGTGCTCTTCCCCGTTACCCCAAGAGACTGCCAGAATGCCACAGGATGAATGCATTTTGACTCACCATGCAACTCACTGATTAACAGAACCTGATGGAATGAATCAATCATCAAATCCCATACATTGTCCAAGAAATGATCACCATCCCTTTAATAAGTCCCCTGGCAGGACATGTTTATATTGCTACAGTATGTCACACCATGGTTTCCCCAATGGACTCCACGAATGTCCACATCTCCCTGTTAATGGAAGCATCATTCATGGCCTGAAAGTTCTCTGTGTAATGCCAGTGATGGCTTTGAATTATACGGGATCAAAAGAGTTTGGTCCTGGGCAACAGTTCATGAATGGATTTTAGGTGTTCCTCCATTCTGAGAAGTAAGTTGATAGCCTTCTGGAGTCTCAGATAATTTTTGCCTAGATAGAGAAGTAACTTTGGTGTAATAGTTGTGGGGGGTACACAACTATAATGGGATTATACAGTAAGTTATTTAAGACTGCAGTGATGAAATGTTGGGGGGGACCTGTCCCTCCTGTCCCCCCCCTAAAATTACTTCCCCGTGCCTAGATGAACCAGCAGTACGTCTGGTGGAATTTGATGTTGGGCCACGGCTGTCAGCCTAGGAAGAAGTTTCCATCAACATGTGCCGCTCTGATCTAACCATTGGATTTGCACATGCAGTGGTGGAACTGCCAGGTTCCTACCCTGAGGCCAATATCCTTCTCTCTCTCTCTCTCCACTGCCCAGTGTAGGAAGAAGTGTCAGCAGATTGTAGCCCACTTGGGACTGTCAGGAATCTGGAAAATAGAAAGAGATACAAAACAAATATTTTTTCTCAGTATTTACAAATGAAGAGGGGGAGGTACCTAAAACAAACAATAGAAACACTCTGGATACAGAAGTTGATACCAGCCCATTTACAGAAGAAAGGGTTCTGAAAGAACTCTTAAAACTGAAGGTGGACAAAGCAATGGGGCCTGATGGGATTCATCCCAGAATTCTAAAAGAACTAAGGGTAGAACTAGTGACACCACTGACTACACTCTTTAACAAATCATGGGAGGATGGGGTGGTACCTGAGGACTGGAGGAGGCAGATGTGATTCCCTTTCACAAATGTAGGAGCAGGGCAGAAGCAGGAAACTACAGACCTGTTAGTTTAACCTCAGTGATAGGAAAATGATGGAATCACTTCTGAAGGAAAGAATTGTCGAGTACCTAGAGGCCAGAGGGGCACAGAACCCTAGGCAGCATTGATTCACAGCGGGAAGGTCATGCCAAACGAATCTAATAGATTTCTTTGACTGGGTGACCAAAGTAGTAGATCAGGGAGGGGCTGTGGACGTGGCCTACCTAGACTTTAGCAAGGCATTTGACTCAGTCCCACACAAAAGATTAATATACAAGTTAGCCAGCCTGGAAGTGGGTCCCAAGATGATAGCCTGGGTAAAGAATTGGCTGGAGAATAGGACACAGAGGGTAATAGTAAATGGAGTCCACTCTGAAGAAAGGGGGGTTACTAGTGGGGTACCGCAGGGTTCAGTATTAGGACCGTCCTCTTCAATGTCTTTAAAAGTGACATTGCAGAGGGACTGGAAGGAAAAGTATGTCTCTTTGCAGATGACACAAAGATCTGCAACAAAGTTGATGTACAAGGTGGGGTGGAAAGGATGATAAGGGACTTGGCAAGGTTAGAGGAATGGTCAAATGTATGGCAGCTTAGAATCAATGCTAAGAAGTGCAAGGTAATGCACCTGGGAAACAAAAACACAGGGGAAGAGTGCACAATGGGGGGGTGAGATACTAACAACAACAAAAATGGAACGGGACCTGGAGGTAGTCATATCAGATGAATTAAAGGTGGGCAAGCAATGTGAAAGAGCAGTAAGGAGGGCTGGGGGGATACTGGGATGCATAGGGAAAGGCATTACCAGTAGAAAACAGGAAGTTGTTATCCTTCTGTACAGACAGCTGGTGAAACCCCATCTGGAGTACTGTGTGCAGTTCTGGAGACCCAATCTCTGCAAGGACATAGACAAGATGGAAGCTGTCCAGAGCAGGGCAACTAAAATGGTGCAGGGTCTGCACCAGAAGACATATGAAGAGAGACTAAAGGAGCTTAATATGTATAGCCTCGAGGAAAGGAGGGAGAGGGGGACATGATAGAAACTTTCAAGTACCTCAAGGGAATCAACAAAGTCCAAGAGGGTAGCATCTTTCAAAAAAAGAGGTGTGCAAGAACAAGAGGGCACAATTTGAAGATGGGGGGGCAGCTCAGAGGTAATGTACGGAAGTATTTTTTCACAGAGAGGATTGTGGATGCATGGAACAGCCTTCCAGAGGAGGTTGTGGAGTCAAAAACAATGGTTGAATTCAAGCATGCATGGGACAGTCATAAGGCAATTCTAGGGGGTTGGGGTAGAAAGAAGTAGGATGCTGGTTAACTAGGATCTGCAGCTTATCCCTTGGGTAGGGAAATGGGCAGACTGGGTGGGCCAAGCGGTCCTTATCTGCCATAAAATTCTATGTTTCTATGACAGTCTTTAAGCATGTGTGGTCTTACATAAAGTGAAAATACTTGGGACCTCCACCGACCCAAGGCCTGGATCTGAAAATGCAGAATCCTTTGGACCCAGGCATTTGCTGCTGCCCCTATCCTGAAGGAATGTGTTAAATTCCTTAGGGTTCATCTGCATGTTGCTGGAAGGATGATTCCAGAGACAAGTGGAGGGCCATGTATTCCAACACCATGGCCCTTATGTCCCCCGCTAATCCCCCCCCCAGGAGCCTGCAGGCTGTACAAGCAACCTATTCCTCCTTGGTTGCTCTTACTCCTGCAGCTCTTGATGTGCACACTCTCTGGTGTCACTGCTACATCTGCTACCTGCAGTCCTGTGGGGACCCCACTTTTTGCTTGCTGCACTAACTCTGAGATCCAAAAGGCCCTGTGGAAGGCCAACAAAAATGCAGTCCTGAACAGCCTGCCCTCCATTGGAGACCAGCAGACCACTGTAAGAGCCTCCCACACTCATTGCAGTGTTGCTCGGCTGGGCTGGGGCACCTCTGGTTGCTCTGGTTCAGGGTTCCCTTGCTCCAGCCCTCAAGGATCTTCAAAAACTTGAAAATATAAGTAGTGTCAGTGAAGCCCAACACCCAGGTGAACTATGACTACTCCACTAGGTGCTATACCACCAGCCAGGAATCAGGCCCTACCACATAGCCTCCAAAATATTACTGTGCAACTGTTCTCTGTGAATCAGCAAACTATTAGGCCATCCTACCTTCACTCAGACATGTAATAGTGTTCCACCTCTCGGCAATATGCTGCCTTGGTCTAGGGCACAAAGGAATTACCTATACACTCCCAGGTCTTAGGATCACCACCTTCCACAGGAAAGGCATTACCAGACATGGATCTCAGTCCCTGCTGGAGACAATTTCCTGAACTTCTGCCACTGTGAAAAATATAAAGCATCAACAGTACCATTTTTAATGCCAGGGACATGTACAGACTTAAAATGAATATTAAACAGCATGCACCTGAGGACAAAGCTCCTCATGCAGTTTCCCATTGGGCCTTGGCCCCCAGTTGCCCATTGATGGTGTGGACCACTCCCATGTTATCAGTCTGAAAAATCACACTTTTATCCTTAACTGGTGACCCCACATGATAAGTGCAACCACTGATGAAAAATGTTTTAGCAGGGTGATCTGTTTCATGAGTTCCACATCTGCTCAACTTGAGGGCCACCTAGCAACAGATCCTATGCCTCTAAAGTAGGTCCCAAAATCCAGCCCCCAGACATATTCATAAACAGTTCCAGCTCCTGGCACTCCACTGTTATGGGCCACAATGAGATGCCATTAAGGTGAATTATAAAGTTTGACTGCACCTCAAGGTCTTCCCTGAAGCTCTGTCACCCATATCCAGTGGTGAGACTTCCAGATACGAGAGCCCAGCTTTGCTATCCCCTGAAAAAATGTCCTTCCCATTGGAATGACTCAGCAGATGAAGTTCAAATGCTCCTCCAATTGTTCCAGCTTCTGTAAAATGATCATCCTGGCTGCAATTACACATCCTAGAAGAGCCCTAAGAACCTCAATCGTGTCCTGGGCAAGTGGCATTTTTGTACCTCTGCTTCAATCTTGATGCTCAGGAATAATATGACTGAATTTGCAAGCTCTACTTTACTGGGGGCCAATGGGACTCCATAATTGTGGCACAGGTGTAGGAACATGTCCAGTGTCTGTCCACAGACCAGGGATTGGGCTGGGCCCACGAACAAGAAGTGGTCCAAATAATGAATGATTCCCTGCCCTCCACTTCTTCGGCAGCTGTGCAGAGTAAAAAGGTGCTTAAGTACTCAAATACTATGCAGGCCACTGAACACCCTATAGGCATTGCAATTATATCGACATAGTACTGCCCTTCAAGTTTCATCCCCAACAAATCTCGGTCAGCCAGGTGAACTGATAGCAGTTGGAATGCTTACTCAATATCTACTTTGACCATAAGAGACCCTGGACTCACTGCATGTATCACCTTAACTTCTCTGTCATATGACACACAGTGAACTACAGTGTGGCATGAGTCAATGTGGCCACTCACTGAGTCACCCTCAGGATATGACAAATCTGAAGTTGGGAGAGAAGAGTGAGGGAGGCGCTGCAGGCCATAACTTTTTCTAACCCCTCACTCTCTGCCCCCAGCCAAATGCCCCTGCCCTGTGGATGGTCTCAGTGGTTCATCCCCAGGAGTGGTGTCAGAGCACCTCCCCACCCCCATGGGCAGAATACTACCTGACTGCCTGAGGCCAGATTACATGGGAAGGGAGCAAAGACAATGTTTAATCTGCTGAAGTGTTTGAGAAATTGATTATTAGTTAGTATATCATGCCTGGATTGGAAGTGCCTCTTTTGCAGATTCCCTTTTTGTCTCCCAGAGAAAGTTCCGCCCTCAGGGATTGCCATGTCACATACAGTGGCTCAGCCTATTGCAAGGGAGAGTCCATGTACCACATAATCACACGATCTGAGCCTGCAGTCAGAAAATACCACCACTACAATGCTTCTCAGTTTCTGCCTACTTACGTTTGCATTCCTAGGCTTAAGCAGAAATCCAGTTCAGCCACGTGGCAGGTCACTGTGACTTTATTTCCCATGTGAGAGCACAATTTTTAATATAAACTCTTTTTGCATACCTAAATACAAGAAATGCTGTAACCATGTTGTTATAATACAAGTTTAAGGTATAGTATTCTTTATAATTTAAAACTACAGTACTA
This sequence comes from Neoceratodus forsteri, assembly GCA_016271365.2. Classification (NCBI taxonomy): domain Eukaryota; kingdom Metazoa; phylum Chordata; order Ceratodontiformes; family Ceratodontidae; genus Neoceratodus; species Neoceratodus forsteri. The sequence continues at coordinate 355,335,016 of CM028136.1, read as the reverse complement.
GCTACTGGACCAACAATAGGAGTACTGGTTATATTACTAGACTTCCAAATTGAAGCACTGTAACCTAGCACTTATGATGCAAAGCTACTGTATGAACCAATACATTCAGGTTTAAATTCCTGCACTGTCACTAGTGCTGAATGACATTTTAATTCTACCAATACAATTCTCATGAAATTTGCTTCCATGAAATTCTGGGAGAAATGTAGGGGCATGTCAAGTAGTGGCATTGCTACTGACATAGCGAACCTCTGGTGAGAGGTGGAGTAGTGCAGTGCACCAATATACTTTGATATACCATTATTATATTTGTTTTAACTGTTGCTGTATTGCGTGGTACCATTTGCTTGTAAATGACTCTTCAGTGAATAGCAGAGCATTGTGGGAACCTGGAGGACTAGCAATAGGCTAGTATACCTCCTACCCCAAAACAACATCTCTCTGTTAAAAACACTGTTGCCTGGTAGTTCTCTTGCCCTTTTAAGGGCATGTAAACCTTCAACTCACAGAATCTTGATGAATTTAAGTAAATATTGTTATTTTTACTTTGCGTCGAAACTGGAAGTGAACGGATGCTTACTTCTAGTTTTTGCTTAAACCTGCCCTCTAGTGAGCGCGGGCGATGCGGCGTAGGGCTGCGCTACGTTGCACGGTTCGTTGTGTCTGCTGGGCACGCTGAAACTGCTGGCATTAGACAAACTTGGAAAAGATAATTTTAGCATATCCTCTACTTAGTAAATATACACCTTTAATAATGGAAAAAGAACTTAGTAAGTGTATGCAATGTTTGATGTATAGTGAGGGAAAGTATGGGAGCGAGTATGTATGTGCTAATTGCCATCTGATTACTACTCCTGAAGCAGAGATAGCGTTTCTGCTTAATATTAAACCAGTTTCTACTGATATTAGGGAATTGGAACGTTACATTGATCTTATGGATGAACAACTTCATTCTAATGAACAATTTCCTTCACATTTAGGTAGCATTTCTATGCCTCCTGATAAGGAGACAATTGTAATGACTAGTACTAGTATACCTGTTGCATCTGCCCCCTCTTATAAGGTGGATGATTATCCGCCCTCTTCTCATGATAATGATGACTGGGCCATTGTCACAAAGCCTCTTAAAAAAAGGAGGAGTGGTCAAATACACAACAGTGCCCCTATTGAAACTCATAATAGGTTTGAGCAATTGACTGTATCAAATAATGAAGTGCTACATGATTTATCCTGTGCATCACCCTCTGTTGATAACAATGGTTTAAAAACACTTTAGAATTAGGAGTTAATGCCAATGAATACTTGTCCTAGTAAGTCTCAAGCTACCAAATCAATACCTAGTAAGTTAATCGTTCCGTAGTGTGTTAATCACTTGTTTCTGATTCTTGTACCCCTTCTGTCTCAAAACAAGTGTTACTCCTGGGAGATTCAATCATTAAGCACATTGACAGGGCGGTATGCAATAGTGACAAGAGCAACCGCACTTATTCTAGCTTCCGTGGGGCCAGGGTATCTGACATTACCTCCATGATGCCTAAAATTTTACAAAATGCGGGGGAAAATCCACTGGTTATCATACATGCTGGTGTTAATGATATAAACAACACCCCATTTAACCAATTACAACAGGACAATGTGGCGTTATGTAACCTGTTACTTGATAGGTGATGCTGTGTATGTGTATCTGAAATTCTACCTGTCTCGAGAGCAACATCCACCATGACGCAGAAAAGCAAAGCCCTAAATGAATGGCTGAGAAAGTGTTGTTTTAAGCAGGTTATACCCTGTATTACCCACTGGGAATCATTTTCAGATCATTCTTCTTTGTTTTGCTGGAACGGTTTACATCTCAGTCGTAGGTGTAGTACATTTACGGGGAAAAGTATCACTAAAATCATAAATCATTGTTTAAACTAAAAACAATGGGGGAGAATGGGTCTATTCCCAAATCTCTGAATACTTACCAAAATACTATTACAACAAAATGTAAATTCCTGGCTTTGAATACAAGATCTTTAAACCAACTCAAATTAGCAGAACTCGAAGCCAAATGTAAAACTTTAAATATAGGTGTGGTGGGAGTAATTGAAACTTGGTGGGACGTATCCTCAATTTAGTCCAGAGAAATTCCAGGTATAAGTTATATCATAAAAACAGATTAGATAAGCAAGGCGGTGGAGTTTGTATGTACGTATGAAATGATATTCCTTCTTTTGAAGTGTGTTCTCCCTTTACTTTGGAAAGTATATGGATTAAAATCTTATTGAAGGAGCAGTCCTATATAACTATTGGTAACATCTATTGACCTCCATCTGCAAATTCAGATTACATAACTGATATGTTTAAAGAAATTACACATTTTTCACAATCTCAAGATACTGTAATATTTGGTGACTTTAACCTCCCTCATATTAACTGGGACTCATTCTCAGGACAGTCCTATGCCGAGAAAGGACTAATAGATATGGTAGTTAGTACTGGATTACAACAACTTGTTACTGAACCCACACAAGGTCCTAATATTTTGGATCTATTATCTACTAACATAGAGCAACAAATTAGCAATTTACAAATTTGGGATCCACTTGGGACCAGTGATTATTCATCGATTCTTTTTGAAATTCAACAGTTTAAAACTACACAAAGGAAGTAATACTGTACAAAAAATTATAATAAAGCAAAGTTTTCTAAAATCAATGAATACTTACAAAACATAAACTGGTAATCTAATCTTCTTAATTGTATAACACAACAAGCTTGGGACTTTTTTAAAAACATTGTACATTATTTGGAAAATACCTTTATTCCATCTAAGAGGAAATTTAATAATAAAGGAAAAATTCCCCCTTGGTTCAAAAAGACAATTAAAAATAAGATTAAAATAAAAATTAAACTTTTTAGGAAACTTAAGAATAGTTCTGTTCCATTTAAAATTACTCAATTACATAAATACAGACTATCTGTGAAAAACTTAAAAAATTCTAATAAATTGGAAAAAAATAAGCTAGAATTTAAACTCGCTCACACAAAAGACTGTCACAAATCTCTTTTCTCCTATATAAATAGTAAAGAAGGGTATCAAGGACCATTGGTCCCATTATAACCTATGGCTCTTCTCTATCTGATGTAGAAACCTTGAATCTCTTTAATAAGTACTTTTGTTCTGTCTTCTCTCAAAAATCATCTATTAGTACATTTAAAGTTCACCATGTAGATTATCATAGGTTCTATCCAGCTGACATTTTACAGGCTATCAAAAAACTAAAAAAAAAAATACTAGTCCAGGCCCAGATGGCATTCATCCATGGTTTCTGATCGAAACCTCTATACATATTTCTATACCTTTGTCAATAATCTTCAACAAATCCTTACAAGAAAGCATTGTACCAAATGATTGGCATTCTGCAATATTTACTCCCATATTTAAAAAAGGAAATAGAGGTTCTGTGCAAAATTATCGTCCAATTAGCCTGACCTCAGTGGCTGGTAGATTAATGGAACAAGTAATGAAGTCTCTAATAGATCAAGATTGTAAAAATTAGGAATTTATGATTCAAATCAACATGGGTTTACTCCCAAGTATTCCTGCACCACCAATCTGATATCTTTTTACAATATTATAAGTACTCTACTAGATGTGGGTATCCCTACTGATGTAATTCTTTTGGACTTTAGTAGAGCTTTCGATAAAGTCTCACATGAAAAACTCATTACTAAAATGCACAATCTAGGTTTGTTACCTGATATTGTCAACTGGACTTTAAACTGGTTGACAAATCATTCTCAGAAGTCAGAATTAATGATATCTTGTCTGATTCGGGTAGTGTGACAAGTAGTGTACCACAAGGGTCGTCTTGGGACCAACATTGTTTAATCTCTTTATCAGTGATTTACAAATAGGGCCAAATAACTTCATGGTTAAATTTGCAGACAATACTAAATTGGGGGCAAGGTTAATAATCAAGAAAATATTTCTGCATTAAAGAAGGATTTGGAAAAATTAACACTTTGGGCAAATGAAAATCATATGCAGTTTAATCAAGACAAATGTTTAGTAATGCATTTTGGTGTAAATAATCCAAAAATGATATATTATATAAACGGACTACCACTTCACTCATAAAATTGTGAAAAAGATTTAGGGATATATGATAATAATAAACTTACATCAAATGATCACTGTGTTAGAACTGTTTGCATGACCAACAGACTTTTGAGGCAAATAAAACACACGTTAGTTAATCGCACTGAACAATGCCTTATTCCATTGCACAGGGCATACATTAGACCGTATCTAGACTATGGCTCCCCTTTCTGGAATCCAAATCAAAAAAAAGACATAGCAATTCTTGAACAGGTTCAAAGGAGAGTAACTAGAATGATTCCAAGATTAACAAACTTGGATTATCAGAACAGATTAAAAGCTACTGGTCTCTTCTGTCTTCAAACTAGAAGATTAAGAGGTGATATGCTTATGGTTTTTAATTTAATAAATTCACCAGATCTAATGGAAAAATGTGGTCTAACACTGTCCAAAAGGAGGCATGTTCTGAGACTGCATAATAAACAGCTTGAAGTAAAAATTTATAAAACCAGTAAAAGGGGAAACTTTTTTCCAATAAGAGCATCCATTTGTATGGAACACCTTGACAGAAGAATTGGTAAAGGCAACTAGTGCTACTGTCTTTAAAAACAAATGAGATGTTTGGTTGAGGGATAATAGATAAATAATGTCCCACATAGTGTGGGGAACAATCTTGATGGGCTCTGGCCTTCTTCTGTTCTTTCATAGCAAGTAATACCAAGTAAGTAATAGTAATGTCACAAAATAGTACCTTAAACTGCAGAATTTTGGCATGTATTCTGGAATAATGTGGTAAATTGTGGAAAATATAACCATGAAACTGAATGACTCTTTTATCTAGTAAGTAGGAAGGGTGTAATGGGGACCATAACTGAGAAGAGGAGACACTTGTGTAAGAGGGATGAGCAACTGATATAACACTGAGGTGAAACTGCTACAACTGATAGTGGTGTAACTGTCAGTACTCTGTGTGTAACTGGATGAAACAATGGCATAACATTTATGGTAAAGTACTAGTGTAACTGTGAAAACTGTGAAATACACAGACACAACTGTGGGAATACACTGTTACAACTGGGAGGAGATACTGCCATAACTAGAAAGACATTGCAGTAATATGTGGAAGAAAGTACTATAACTGGGGAGACACTAATAAAAGTGAGAGGAATGGAATTCCAGTAACTCCACTATCCAAAATGGTGCCTTAGTTCTTCTGCTCTGCCTGAAGCCCTAGTTTATTCCTCCCTTTAACTACAGTTTTGCATTGTGTGGATTTAATCTTATCTTTAGGAGAATGTTTGAATTTATTGGCAATCGGAAGTCAAAAGTAGGGAATTCTGCTAATAATTTGCTGTCTGAAGTTCCATCTACTCCACAGGCTCTTGGATGGCATGGATGCCTGAAGCAGCTCCCTCAGTAGCAGCGGCCACAGATCCTACCGATATGGCCCTTCTTGAAGAACTCTGGGCCTTTTGCTCTGAAACCAGGGGAATGTTTGAAGAGTTGAAATCTAATTTGCTGGCACTGGACCGTAAATTTCAGGAACTGGAGATACATCAATTCAGTACTGATGCCCGTGTCGACAGGACGGATCGGGTTATAGTCAAGCTGTTTCAGGATACCAACCTTCTCGTAGATAAATTCGATGATTAAGAAAACCAGTTATGGCATAATAACATGAGAAGATATGGACTCCCATAGGGTGTGGAGGGGAAAGGAGATCTAATATTTCTTCTGCAAGGCTGGATACGAGATTTTCTTGGTGTGGAGGACTTATGTCCCTTACCAGTTGAGAGAGCCCACATATCTCTGTCTCCCGCTCTGACCCACCCAGACCAGTGACTCCACTCCATAGTCTGCCATTTCTATAATTATGTGACAAAGCAAGTGCTCCTGCTAAGAGTTTGGAGAAAGGGTCAGATTCTTTAGAAAGGCAGCAAGATTCATTTTGATAATGACTATTCCCCTGACCTGGTGAAGAGAAGGAGAGGACATTCCCCAATTCTATGAATTCTCAAATTGCAGCAAATAAAGTTTTCTACCCCATACCCTACCTGGCTTAAAATACATTTTTCAGATGGAGATAAATTATTTGAGGATCCCTATATGATCTTGCAAAGGGTAAGGACCTGCAGTTTGGTGGTCCAGGAGGAAAATATGGAGTGGTCAAACACAAGGGAAAAGCATGAATCCCAGAAAGATGTGTGGTCCAAGGTTTCTCCTACCAGTAAAAAGTGTCACTCTGAGCAAGCCCTCGAGGAGGAGAAAGCTCCACTTCAAACATTTTGAAGGGAAGAGCCGGAGTGAGCATTTCTGATGGATTAGTATTAGATTACTACCTTTTCCTTCTCCTCACTTCGTCTGATGGGCTCTCTTGAATGCTTTAACTTGGCACTTATAGCTATGATTACTGAACTTGGAGCCTATGAGGAGGACATCTGTGAATATTCTCATTTGTCTTTAAGTATTGTATAGATGTTGATTTTTGGACTGCACACACTATTGGTATGCCGTATTTGATGGCTTCTCTTTTGAAGGACATCCTAAGGACTCTACAGACAGTTCTTTCTTTGACTGTCATTGCGGGTTGTGACTGTTGCTTTTCTTTAAACTTTATTTAGCTCATCGGATACTTTTTTGTGTTTCTGAAAAGCATTCTCTTGCTTTCTTTTGTTCAGCCTATGACTGACCTTAAGGTGGTGGCATACCATGTGAAATTTCATATGTACTTCTGGGAACCATTGAATCTGTATGTTTTATGTTACACGTATGTGGCTACAGAAGAGAAATATTCTTCTTTTATTACTGTCTGCTTTACTGTTTCTGATTTTTATCCTGGGCAAGTCTATGCAGATGGGGGGTTATCTGGTCTTCTCCATTTGTTCTGCTTCATTAGTTTCAGTATTTATTGGCTGGCCCTCATTTATCGTATAGTTTTATTTTTGGCATAGGGCCAGTAGCTTTAGTTCTCACGCTGGAAGTATAGTGCTCAGAGGATGGTGCATCTGGAGTGGGCTGCACAGGAGTGTATTACCCCCTTATTCACTGTGACCCTCCAATGGTGGATGGCATGTTCCCTTTGTGGGGAACCTGGAAGGTTCCCATAGATTTATCCAAGTTAATACTGACTTATTCTTGTTTCTTGAGGTTGTTAGCCTTTATATGGCTTGGAGGGGGGTGTTATTAATGGGAGTTTAGTTCTGTTGGGGGTCTTGTTACTGTTGGTTTGAGAACTCACACATTGGTTTATTGGGGTGTATTGGTGTGGGTAATGAATGATTTCATTATTATGTTCTTGCTATCGTGTTTTTTTTTTATGAAAGTTGAATGTTTAACATTGGTCTTTCCTCTCATGTGTTTGATATTGGTACAGTGGGTAGACGTATTTTTTATTTACTGTCTTGTTGTTTTTCTTTTTCCTTGCTTTTTTGCATTGTTTTTTAGATATTTTATTTTTATTTGTCTGTCGTTACCTATAGTGTGCCATGGATGTAGTGACAGATGGTGTCCTTATGTTCTCCTTTTGACTGAGTTTGGTCTGGGCAGGATATGGGCTCAAAGGGCTTGGGTTGCACTTGGATATTGTCCTAGATTCCCCCCAAGAATGAGACAGAGTTAGTATGTGGTGGGTGCTCAGATTGGCAACTAATTCATTATTAGCACCTTTTCATCCTGCCCACACATAGTAATGATTCTTATTGATTTCCATTATTTCAAAACATATGTGTTATTCCAATACATATTCTTGTACTCCAATCATCCTTTTTCATATTATCATATATATATATACAGCTATCTCAAATTAATGTTCATTTGATCTTCCTCTTCTCTGCCCGGCTGCAGATCTGGGTGTCATTTCTTCATTCTTTCTCTGGAGGTAAAGGTGTAGACCCATTACCACTTTTTCTTTAATGCTGTTGTTCTTTCTTTGGGGTTCCTTCTTTCCTCCTCCCCCTCCCTCCCTCTCTCCCATGCCCCTTTTTATCCTTTCTTTTCCCCACTTCTCAGCTATCCACCTTGGCTGTGCCACCAACGGCCCCCGTATAACACCCTTCATTGTTATCCATGAAATATTCTTACCTGCCATCCCTTTCAACTGTTGTTATCCTGCCTTTTTCCCTACTTCTCAGCAATACACCTTGGCTGTGCCGTGACCAGCCCATGTACACCATCCTTAATCATTATGCATGATTTAGCCTTAATCTGTCATCCACCTTCAGCAGCTCTCTTACCTTTTATACACACAACCCATTAACCTGTTGCTGGTGGGTGGTGGGACAAATCTGAGAGTAGCAATGAATAGAGGCAGACTGCTTCTTTGCAGCTGCTCAAGTACCCCCAAAATAATCCCTCCCTTTACTTTGATATCTTCCAATCCTGTTGCTACTCCCATCCTTCTTGTCCTTCCCTTTTTGTGAAGTCACACTGTGACTCACATCTCCTGTCTCCTCCCCACCCCCACTGAGTCGCCCCCAATTGCCTCTCCCCCCAACTTGTCTGGACTTGTTAAACACCATTCTTGGGCTGGTCATTTTGACAACTGGGTCTGCTCTTTTAATTGGCAAACTTCATTGTCCCGGATTCCCCCCAAGAATGAGATAGAGTCAGTCAGTGGTGGGTGCTCAGATTGGCAATTAATTTATTAATAGTACCTTTTCATCCTGCCCCCACATAGTAATGATTCTTATTGATTTCCATTATTTCAAAACATATCTGTTATTCCAATACATATTCTTGTAGTCCAGTCATCCTTTTTCATATTGTCATATATATATATATATATATATTATATATATATATATATATATATATACATGTACAGCTATCTCAAATTAATGTTCATCCTTTCTTCAGTCTTCCTCTTCTCTGCCCTGGTGTAGACCTGGGTGCCAGTGCTTCATTCTTTCTCTGGAAGCAACGGTGTATACCCATTACCGCTTTTTCTTTAATGCTATTGTTCTTTCTTTGGGGTTTCTTCTTCCTCCCCCTCCTCCCTCCCTCCCATGCCATTTTTTATCCTTTCTTTTCCCCACAGCCTGTCTTCAGCTTGCGTTAGATGGCAGGCATTCCCCCTTTGTTCTATAGCCCTAGCTGCCTCCCCACAATAATACTTCACATAGTTTTGTAATGACCATAACATCCCTCCATCCCAGGGCTGCAACTAATCCATTTCATTTTCCATTGGATATATGGCTGTCCATGGCCAGGCCCCATAATCCTTCCACATTGGATGCCTGATGAGTGTGCTTGACCTTGGCCCTGTCCCTCATGCCCCTGAGAGTTGACATTAATTGGTCCCATTTTTCCACTGGTTCCCATTAGGGACTCCTGCACATTCCGGGGTCTTGACCACCGGCATGCCCCCCCCTTCTCTAAAAGTCTCCCCTCTGCTCCGTAACTCTTCAAGTGCCCATATATCCTCATCTCACCTCTACCCAGGCCTTGCCACGAAGTAACAAATTAAATATGAGCCTATTATTCCTGCCCCCTTCCCGTTTCTGCAAGCTGTAATGCTGCTTGGCTTCTGAATGAATGAGGCGAATAACCTACTGTGGAGCCTTTTCCTGAAAAAAACATGCCTTTCTTGAGAACCAATGCCTTCCCACAGCCCGGTCTCACCCTACTGGTCCCCTGGCTGAAAAACTAATTTGGCCTCTACATCCAGGGTGTCCTGCACCATAACCCCCACATCACCTGTATTGGGTAACCATTTTGTGCACCCTGTTTTCCCTTTGTAACTAGCTGCCTTGTCTTCTTGACATGTTGGCTTCTGCCTCGGGTTGCCGGCCTATTTATTCACCAGTTGAAACCCTTTGACCTCCCTTCCTGGGCATGCATTCCCATTTCCTTCACCCTGAGGGTCCCTTGATCCAAGGCCCAGTAAGTACCTGACATAACCTGCCCCATCTGCTGACAGAAACAGTGCTGGTATGGTAGTCATCAGCTTAACTGATTTTATTTTTATGGAAACAACCCTATCCCTTTTGCCAGGAGTGGGAGGTACAAAATTCCCTGAGAAGTCACTAAAGAACCAAACCTTTTGTGCGGCCCCTTAGCAGGGGTCACCAACAGGGTTTTATACCCCAACAATGTGTTGGGGTCTAACAGCCATGTGCGACCTCACAAACCCCTGCAAGACTGTCATCATACTCTCAGTGCTGACTCAGATGTGGACTCTGGTTGTCGATCACACTGACCACTACCTGCTGTCACCCCGAATGCCATCTTGTGGCTCCAGATCCCCCAGCCCTAGCATGCCACTCATATCAGGATGAATTCCAAGGATGTGATGTTTCTGGTTAGCCCAATTGGCATTCATTCCCTGGGCCAAGCATCAGAAAGCCATCACCTCCTGAACTCTCCCCCCTTCTGCCTAACCCCCCCACACGCTGTGTCTGTGTCTCCCTCTTGGTTTATATGAAAAACCCAGTCATCATGCTACACAGATGTCCCATATAACTGCATCTATCACTCATTCCATTTCCCTGAAACCACCATGGTGTTTCCATGCGCTTCACCTAGTTATGTGGCCACTCCCTCCCCTTCAGTGCTTTTGCTATACTTCTGCTTAAGGCGCCCACCAGGGTGATGTCCCTGTTGGTGGAATTAAGTGATTGCTTAGCTACTGCCCTGTCTGAGTGCTGCCCCTGCCTGCAATGGTTCCCCCTAATCTACCACCCCATGATTTATTTATTCATTATAAGTTTTCTTTTTTTTTAAACACTTCCTCCTGAGTGTTTATCATAAACCCCATGTTGCTCTACTCTGACTGGGGTGCTGGATGCCCTCCCAGTTCCCTGTATAACTGCCAGAACCCTTTGTCCATGCTCTCTGCCCCTTCCTGCCATCTTCCTGTCAGAAGGAAATCATCAACGCAGTGGGGGACTGGCCTGCCACCCATCTTCCAGTGCATTAACCCTTGCACCCTGTGCTAAACAGTTCACATGAGCACAGGTGGTCTAGCACCCCTTAAACCAGGCTTCATCCTATAGTAGTGCCCCCCATCTTGGAAACAAGCAAAAAAGCACGGTTACATGACCTCACTTGCAGGAACCTGGTAGCTGACTCACTGTTCCTTTTGCTAGCCCTGCCTGTGGTATTGCTTAGATAATCTGTACCCCTTTTTCTGGAGTTGTATCTGTATTCTGGCACCTCTCCAGAATCCCTCCCATTAAAGTAATCAGTTCCTATCCTCCCACAGGGATATAGAGGAGGCAGATGACCCTGTACTTACGCAACAGCTTTTTGGGAAGTAACTGGCGGGTGGGGGATACCCTCCTCTTGTCTAAGGATGGGGCCCTTGCTTTTTCCCCTCAAAGAAACTCGGTCTGGACCTAACTGGCCTTTTTAGGCAATGTGGTTCCCCCCTCCCATTTAACATGCCTGTTCCATGGTGCAGTCAGCCCATAACTGTAACTGCTTTATGTCCCCACAGAGAGCCCCTCAGTGACCAATTCTGTGCTTGAATAATTTGCCATATATAAAAAACCCACAACACCCTTTCCTTTTTTTTATTTAGCAATGCATACTCTTTCAGAGGAAATCATCGTTTGAGTTTCTTCTCCATCCCCCTCTTATAATTAGCTGCCCAACCTATAACCAGGCCTCCCAGGTCTTGCCTTGGAAATTTATCCTCTCCCTTACTCCCCAACTATACCGGTGCAGCTGCCATGTCACTCTTTCCTATGCCCTCCTTATATTCATACTTTGTTACGGTTTCCTGAGCTCTAGTGCAAATGTATCTACCCATTCCCCGTTTCAGATTTACCTCCAAGCTGATGGTCCTGTTCCCCCATTTTGGTTTGTAAGAGCACTGATGCCCCTGTCTTTGTACTTCCCTCTTTTTCCCTCATCCCTGATTCAATGTCCCATAAACGCCCTTCCCCTTTTCCTGGACCACCCTCCTCCAAGGTTATAATCATCTACTCCACCAATTGTTGTATACTGCTGCCTATGCTGTCCTTCCGACCCATTGAGGGGCTTAGTTCTGACTCCAATGACCTCGGCAACTGTCTTCCTGTGACGTCTGGGACCAGTATTCATCTTGGCATGGATAGAGCCAGCATATTCAGCAAGGAGAAAAAAGGGGAGGTGACATTGGAGGGTTTGGAGCCAGACCCCATGTACCTAGAGAGGCTCTGGAAGCAGTGGTGGAGGAACAGGGTGGCTGGCTCTGGTTGCTCAGGGCTGCCCAGCCTAGGTGACTTACCCCCTGTGCTGGGTGGTCAGGCTGGAGCCCTTCCATGTCTACCCTGTCCCTTTGTTGATCACTTGCCACACCCTCCCTTCCCACCTTTGTGTACTCCCCACTTGTCTCCCTGGCCCTAATGACTCCCTGCCCTCTTCCGGCTGCCATACCTTGTTAGCCTGATATGCCAACTGGAGTCTGGTGTTGTAGCACCTTTCCTTGAGAGGTTGCTCCTCCTTGATGCCACGCTTGATGTTGTCCCTGCATAGGAAAGAAAATGCTGAAAAAGAAAGCAATCTGATCAGTAGTCATATCGTAGCAATTACCTTTCCATGGCTCCTCCTGTTTTGTTCCTGCCTTGATCCCTCTGTTGTCCCCCCACCCCCTCCAGCCCTGTGTGACATTTCCAATAATTATAAATATCTATCCCTAGGTGGACTTGCACCATGACTATCCTGGTCACCCAGGGGAGACCACCTGTTACCTGCGGCTCTACTCTCTTAACATGTATTCTTTCCATTCTCCGCTCTTTTGTTTTATATAATAACTGCCTGGTTTGTCTCCCCAGCCCTCAGAGCCTGCTACAGCCTGCATGTAGTTACCTTCCTGCAGTGCTTGTTTGGACTGTCCTTGACTCCTTATTCCATTACTGTCTTTGGGCCTCTTATTGCCCCCGTTAATCTAGGAAGGCACTACCTTTTAAATGGTTACTAACTCCCCTCTCCCCCTGCCTTTTTTTAACTACCCAAAATTGAAACAGCCTGTGTCTGACTGACCTTGATAAAAAATTTACTGGCAGAGCCCTCTGCTCCCAGCTAAAGATACTCCAGGTCCTTGAATATACATATTGTCTGCTGCCTGTGTATGCAAAATATGTAAACCTAGCCCTATACTATATTTATATACCGTCTGATGCTCGTTTTTCCAGAATGTGCAAACATAGCCTTACATTGATCAAATTCAGCTCCCGTGAGTCCCGTTCAGTATTCAAGCCCAGAAAAGTGCATATATCCCTTCTGTATGCCAACTGCCACCACGAATACTTTACCACAAATTATAAAAAGTTTGTAGTGCTAATGTAATCTCTAAATTCAGCAGAAGCACTTAATTTTACCATAATGAATTACCATCCTTTGTACTGCATGGATAGAATGAGGTTAAAAGCCATGTTCCCACATCCACTGTATTGCTTATTGCCCAAGTACCGACTGCCATCTGCCCTCAGCCTGCTGCCCTGCATGTTTCTTTATGGGGGGTGTCAGCTATGACCTGGCTTTCAGCACCCTCCACACGGTGCTATCCATAATGTGTGCTCGGCCTGCCAGGCCCATCCCAAACTCAATCCCCAAGAGAACTCAGCCAGCAGAAAAACTTTAATTCCTGCTGGATCTGATCCACCTTTTCCTATCGCTTAAACTCGCTAAACTCCCCCAGCATTACTTTTTTTTTTGAAAGTGATGCATCTAAGCCTAGGCCTTTCCACCATGTGGCCTGCCCCAGCCTAGCAAACTCAGCCCCCTTCTCCCCTTCATCCAGAATCTTCTTAATGACTTAACTGCTCTGATAAAATGAAAAACTTCCAGGCTTTTTAGGCGTCTCTACCCATGCTAACATTTCCAAAACCAGGGACTGAAGTAAACAACATATCTGGCCCCCCAACAATTATCCTGGATTTAGACCACAGCCACCACACCGGTCCCTACTCGAAATCTTGTTCTTTTTTGTGTGTGATTTTGGGGCCTCGGAGGATTGCTCTGAGTCACTCATTAAATCTCTTCTAATTTGAAGGTTAATTTTATTTAATAATGTTACAGCACCCCATTTACATTGCATATCAGTCATTTTCATTTGCATATCAGTCATTTATTCCAGCACCATTTCTCAAATTTGGGATACATTTACAAACTGTTGAATAATGATTTCCCATCCCTGAACTCTTTGCACTGAAACGAAATCTGGTAAAAGTTTTGTCTGCTAACAAAAATTAATGGCATGCCAAAAATTTACTCTTGAACATTCTGCAGTACATTTGTGTTTGTCAGAAGGCCATTTTGGCTCGTGCCATGAGGAACCTCAACAACACTGTCCCTCTGCCTGATGGCTCCTCCATGGCCCCCCGTGAAGCTACCCCACCCTGGGTACCACTCCTGATGCACTCCCTTCACTGACCAATATGACTTGTTTGACCCATTCCCAGTTGCCTGTACAAACTAATGCACTCAAAGCGCAGCTTTTTGGTCCCACCTGCATTTCACTATTTCAGCCCTAGGACAAAAAAATAGCAAACCAACAAAAGACCTTGACTGGGTGCCCCCAAAATAGCCGCTTCCCCCATGCCTTTACTGTCCACCTTTCTGTCAGTGTGTATCTCACCAACCCTTGCACCACTGCAGTACTGGTCACTTTGATGCCTCCTACATATATGCCCCTACCATCTCTGAATCATGGCTGTAATCTACAAGCGCTAAAGCACTTATTTAAAACAGAAGTTAAAGCAGGACTCCTCAACCAGGATTCGAATCCCCAAGCCATTCACATATTCTTATTGTTGTCACTTGTGACAAACAAAGACTTACCTATCACATTGCTGGACTGCTCATGGCCTCTGGATATCCATTTCTTCCTGACACAAGTGTCTTTCTTTTTTTTTTTTATACATTACAGCTGTGCTGCACAGCCCCAATTAATTACTGATATATAGAAACCAAATATTAGCATTGTCCTTAACAAATAAAGAAACTATAGCCAATCTGATGTGCTGCTCCCACAAATATGAGAGTAGCAATGAACAGAGGCACACTGCTTCTTTGCAGCTGCTGAAGTACTCCAAAAACAATTCCTCCCTTCACTTAGATATCTACCAGTCCTGGTGCTATTCCCATCCTTCTAGTCCTTCCCTTTTTGTGAAGTCACACTGTAACTCACATCTCCTGTCTCCTCCCCACCCCTACTGAGCCACCCCAATCACTCTCCCGCTTCCCCTCGTACTTGTCTGGACTTGTTAAATACCATCCTTGGGTTGGTCACCTTGACAACTGGGTCTGCCCTTTTAATTGGCAAACTTCATTGTTTGCACTTTTTCTCTCTCTTTTCATGTTTGGAATAATTTTTTACAATGGTGCTGCTTAAGATAACTACCTTTAATGTGAAGAGGTTAAATAACCCCATTAAGTGAGCCTGAATATGTTCTCATCTTAACCATTTGAATTCTGAGATTGCCTTTTTGCAAGAGTCCCATTTGACTCCTGTAGAATACTCCAAACTTTGTATGTAGTGGGTGGGGATGGTTTTTGCGTCATCCCACCCTTCTGGGAAAAAGAATGGGGTTGCCATTTTAATTAGGAAAAATTATTTATTTATACCAGATCATTATTTGGCCGATACACAGGGGCAGTGGGTTTTAGTGAATGGCACTTAAATGGATATTCCTTTATCTGTTTTAAATTTATATGCCCCGAATACACCTTCCCATACCTTTTTGCAAGAGATTTTTCAGACGATAGTGGACCACACCTATGGTTTTTGTATTTTTTGGGGTGATTTTAATTGTATTTTATATCCTATTTTTGATTCTTCCAAATATACTGGTCCCACTTCCTCTAGGTGCAGCTTTCCTGTTGCTAAGGTGTTAGAATGTTTGGTTACATAATCAGGTTCTAATATGCCTGGAGATGGCTTGTTCCTGGTAGTAGCACATCAATACTGTGCACACATTTCAGCATGAGCATTACAGCGTATTAATCAATGCGTATCTGACAATGTAAGCATGGCTTTCAAATAGACACAATTGAATTCATCACATAACTTCAGTTTTCAGGTAAAACATTTGCTATAGTAAAACTATTGTCCCGTGCTATTACTTTATAAAATTCCTGTTGTCATCACAGGTAATGCAATCAGCAGTGCTCAACTGGTGCAAGCGATGCTGTTCATGCAATCAACAGATTTCAATTAGTGCAAGCTATTTAAATCAAGCAGATAGCAGCTACTCCATCTGTCAACTTTCACCATGCCTTTGGAGTTTGTGACCAGCCAAGGAGGATAGCAGTAACTAGCACACAATGGATATTTGTATCGGAAGGAGAGGAAACATGGAGACACCACTTACTGGAAATGCAGCAAGTATGATTCTGTTTGGTGTTTCACCCGCTGCCACACCAGTAATGACAGTATAACAAAATTTATAAGTAACGTAATCATTCCCCTGATGAATTTAAAAGAGAAGGCTGTGTCCTTGCAGGAGGGAATGCACCAGCTTGTGACAGGAGCCACAAGTGCTCTAGACACAGCTACAGCTAGCAAACTGCCATCAATTTCCAGCCAAAAAACGCAGCACACAAAGAGCTAGGCAAACTGCTTTGGTAGCTCCAGTGTTGCCAGCATGCCTCTCTGAACTACAAATCCCTTCCACTTACAGTGTAACTGATCATGGGGATCTGTTTCTGCTGCATGACAGTGGTAGTGAGGACAGTGACCGATTTTGATATTTGGCACTCATAGAAATCTACATTACATGGCTAGGTGTAAGCATTGGTACGTGGACGGAACATATAAGTGCACACCACAACTGATCTCACAGTTGTATACAATACATGGTGTTCAACAAACAGTGGTGACCCCAACAGTTTTCATTCTGATGTCTTCAAGATCAATTGCTGCCTATGTCCCAGTACTGTCAGCAATAAAAACACTCTATCCTGACCGAGCTCCACTGTCCATGATGACGGATTTTGAATTGGCTGCTGCAAAAGCCTTCACCTCTGAATTCCCTGATACTGCAATAAGAAGCTGTATTTTTCACCTTTGCCAGGTGGTGTGGTGCAAAGTGCAGGATTTGCCTGACATTTTAATAAATTACATCCGTATGCTACCTGCTTTGGCATATGTGCCAACACACAATGTACTGTCTGCCTTTGAATCCCTGAGGTGCTGCTCCTTTTACATCAAGCACAAAGACCGACTTTCAGATTTACTAAACTATGTTGAAGACACTTGGCTTGGCCAATCAATTGGCATGTGATGGACCCCTTTTCCGAGAGATGCTGCGTGTGATGCAGGTAAGGATTTTAATTGAATGTTTATAAGCCAACAAGGAGAGCAGAATTTTAAATTTATTCTGAACCATGCACAAAAAAATAGATATTCTAACTGAGGGAATCAGCATGGATTTTAATGTACTGTTTTAATTGAATGTTTATAAGGCATAGATGAGAGCAGACTTATGAAATTATTCAAAACCATGCACAACAAATAGACTTTCTAACTATGGGATTCAGCATGGGTTTTAATGTTTTAATGTACTGTTTTAAAACAGCAAGTAGCACACATTTTCATTCAACATACAGCACTGATACTGCCCGCCTTGAGAAATCAGGGTGCGTTTTTGGTTCGCGATGATATTGCCACACTGGATTTAGCTGCACTGTTATTGGATGCATGCAATTGACATGGAACCATTCCTGGTGACCAGGATTACACATTTTACTCTCATTCACATAACACCTATTCTCGTATTGACCGATGGTATGCCCTGGTCTTCTATCAACATCAGGTTTCAAAGATCACAATCTACCCCATTCAGATTTCGGATCATGCACTAGTAACCCTAGTCCTAAATTTGGTTCCCCTATATTCTTAAAGGCCTTTGGCATTTGAACATAGGGCATTTACTCTCCCCATTTTCATAATATGATCCAGGAGGCCATTGATGAATACTTTCAATTAAATAATGATTCTTCAGTTCCTCCACCAACTTTATGGAATGCCATAATTCTGTCATTCGAGTAAAATGTTATCCTATCTTACATATTAAGAAACAAAAGGTACTTAGGTGTCTTGATTTGGAGTACTGACTTGCAGCCTTGGAGTGCCAACACAAATTACAGGGTGGATCAGATCTTGTCCGTAAAATTCTGCATATGTGCTCCCATCTGTCTCTTGCACAGGCAAAGAATTTGCTGCAGCATACCAAATTTACTTATTACTCTCAGATTCATAGAGTAGGACGCTTATTGGTGCTCCAACTCTACAAGGCGCAAGCTTCCAAAGTTGTATGCTGCCTCTGTTCTACTGTCTCTTTTTCTCAGATTTTAGCTCAGCCACAGGATATTGCCCAGGAATTTGGCTTATTTTAAACCCAGCTCTACACCCTGGACCACCAAGCTGTAGATGAAACCAAACTTAATACTTTCCATAGTTTAGTCCATTTACCAATTTTGATTCAGGAAGAAAGGGATTCTTTGAACCGACCAATATCTAAGAAGGAAATTTTTCTGGCCATAAAAGAACTTACAACCAGAAAGGCTGTGGGGGAAGATGGGTTTCCTGCTGAATTTTATAAGTGTTTCATGGAATCTCTTGTCAGTCCCTTGCAGTCTGCAATTTCTTACTGTATATTTATTTATTTAATTAATTATTATTTATTAGCTTTTGGTAACTGGGTAAGGGCACTAGGCAACAAACCTGCCTATTTTCAGGCACGACCGGAGAGTTCAAAATGAACAATACAGTAATGGCAAACAGTAATGCATAGCAATTATAACAGTTAGGCATGAAAAGAACATACCTGTCAGGGCAACATGCTTTCCCCTCTGGTGGAAATCTGCCTTAATAATGGTATTCCCAAAGCCTGGGAAGAACCCCAAGTCCTATGCCTCTTACAGGCCTATCTTTTGCTTAATACTGATGTTAAAATATATGCAAAAATCATTGTGTCTCATTTTCAATTACTCATTCTCAGATTGATTCACCATGACCAGATAGATTTTATTCCTTTCCACAACTCTTATAATAATGCCTGACATTTATTGAATAATGTGCAACTGTGGCCTTAAACCACCCTGCTCCTTTTCCTAGATCTCTCATATGCTGGCCCTCAGCTTCTGGCCACCCTCACCCCCTTCTATTTCATCCCCTCCTTCCTGCTTCTTTTCTACTGCTCTACTCAATGCTTCTCTCTTCTCCCCTTCTCCCCTCCCCTTCCCTGACAAGGCAATCCTTTAGCTGCTCCAGTTTACCCCCTTCCCTTAGACTTGACAACACTTGACTCAGGCAGCCATCTGCTACTCATGCCCTGCCCCGAATACCCCTCTTCCCAAAGGATTAATGTATCTTACTCCTAGCAAAGTAAACTGCTTTATTAAATGTTAGCACTCTGATTATTTAATGTTCTATGGTATGTAATCTTTAACAATCCTGTATTTCTTTTTTAAATTCTAAGATTATTGAATTTTTCAAAAATGCTTTAACATGAAGGAACAAGCATCATAATATACATTACATTCACAGTACATCAACTCCATGCTAACCCCCTTCCTCCCCCAGCTTGGCACAACCTCATCTAGAAACTGGGTACCATGGTAAGCCAAAAACCTGTTCAACACATTACCCAGACAAAGCAGGACTATGAAAATTCCTTAACATGATGTATCCCTAACCTCATTATTATGGCGAGGCTCCAGTCTGAAGAAGGTATAAGGTATGAAGGTCTTCCCATATTTTCTTGTACTGGGAAAGGGAACCCCCCAAACTGGCTTTCATTTGTTCAATACAGAGATTAAATAACAAATCACACAGCCATTCCTCATAGGTGATGACATGTGCATCTAGCTAGTGACGCAAAATCAGCTTTTTGACAGTAAGTGATATCATGGCTATATGGTATCTACGGATTTTAACTGGGATCATGGAGAAGTCCCCTTAAAGACAGACCTCCAACATGAATACCTTGTTAATTCCCAGCAGAGGGTCAGCCTTGGTCCTAATAAGTTCCCATAAATTTTTGATTGAGGGGCATTCCCAAAAAATATGTGCAAAGTCCTCTTCATCATTTTTACATCTAAAACAGAGAGCATCTGGGGATCTGCCTATCCTTTTAAGTTTAGTGGGGGCCAACAAATACCATTCAGCATTCTATACTGTGTGAGCTTTAGTCTATCCTGAGAGACATACCTGAAGGAGTCAATATGGATGGACTCCCATTTCTCAGGAGAATTTGGGAAGTGAGAGTTCCAGTATTGAGGGATCCCCCCACAAGTATCAACCATAGTAACTAGTAAGCAGGAATATATTTGGGATAATTCATGAGGTTTCCCACACACTGGGATCAAAGAATCTAACCAGGTACAACTCATCTCCAAGTTCCCCATTCCTGGGAACTGCTTAATCAAGAGATGCCGAAGTTACCAGACCTTAAAAATCTGTTTCCGTTCTATGGAGTAAGAGGTCATAATAGTACCTGAATCCATACAAGTCCCTTCTATAAACAGGTCCCCAGCTCTGGCCTTGTTAATCCCAAGGAGCCAATGAGCCAATGCGGTGTAATTATTTTACCTCCAATCTGTAAATTTGGATTCCCGACTATTGGCTGCCTGGGATCTTTGCAATTCTGATATTTAAGAAAAGCACATAACTGACTGTGAGCCCTGAGAGATAATACCATGGGTGAGGTGCTTAACCCTGAGTGAAGACTCCTGATGGGAACATACAATACGGCCTCTTTAGTAATATTCAGAGATGCTATTATCTCTCTTTCCAGAAGTAACCACTCCAGTACATACCCTAAGAAGGATTTCTTCCTCGGGTATAAACCATCTTAAATACTGGGTCACCTGGCTCACCCAGTAATATATTCCAAAATGTGGAACTTTAAGACCTCCAACCAGCGGGGAAGCTCCCAACTTTATATAAGCATGTCGAGGATGCCCCCCCCCCATATAAAGGAAGAAATGAGAGCATGTAAAGTTTTAAACCATTTTAAGGGCAACCAATTATTTAGCATGTTAAGGGGATAAAATATTCTGGGCATTATATTAATTTTAATTATGCTAATCTTCCCCCAGAGAGATATAGGAAGAGAGTGCCACCTTTAAAGTCTTGCTGGATAGTATCCAGGAGGGGAACAATCCTATATTTTGATTATTTGTTTGTTAGTCTGTCCATTCCCCAATGTGGAACATTTGTAAATGAGCTCCTAGCTCAAAGGTGGTTAATCCTAGCATCAATAAATAAATAAATAAATACATTATTTCTCATGTTAAACATACCAACTTTTCTACAATGGCCTTATCCGTGGACACCAAGAAGGCTTCTGACAGGTTAAATTGGCAATACCTTTCAAAAGTCTTGTTTGTTTTTGAGTTTAGTGGTGATTTTATTGCTAAATTAGTGGCTTTATATTCAGGTTTCACAGATAAAGTGGGAGTTACCAGTGTTTTCTCTCAACCCTTCTCTTTGAGGCGAGGCACTCCACCAAGGCTGCCCATTGTTTCCCCTGCTGTCTGCTTTAGTGATGGAACCCCTAGACGCATGTGTTCAGCAACATCCAACCATTATAGGTATTCAGATTGGATCCACTGTTCATAAAATCACTCTTTATGCCGATGATACCATATTTTTTTGGGATGATCCTATTATATCTCTCCCAGCCCTTTTGCAGGTATTGTCTGATTTTAGTAGAATTTCTGATTTCAAAGTTAATTTAGATAAAACAATTACAATTTTACTAAGTGGTACACTCGAACAACATCACAAAGCCCTTTTCCTATTTCAGTGGGTGTGGTATAGTTTCCATTATTCAGGCCTTACAATTTCTATTAATCTGCATCGTTTGTATGATAAAAATCATAAACTTATTTTGGAAGAGGTTAAGAAGGACCTGGAGAGATGGAGTTCCTTACCTTTTCCATTGGGGACATGAACTGAGGCAATTTGTATGAATGTTTACCCTCATTTTTGTATGTCTCTTAAATGCTTCCTATCTGACCTCCGTAGTTTTTTGGCAACAAGTTGATTGACTTTTCCACAGATTCATCTAGAATGGGAATCACCCTCATATACGATGTTCAATTTTATATTGAAGTAAATCTGAAGGGGGCCTTGCTGTCCCGAACCTAAAGTATTATTATTTAGCGGCCCAGGTGATACCAATTTTGAAATTTTTGAAATCAAATCTGAACACGGCTGACTGAAATGTGAGGAGGAACAACTTTTGAGAATAACTTTGAGGACCACACCCCTTCTCCTCTTATCTCAACTTTGTTCACTTAAGGTGTTAAATCCATGGTAAAGACATACTTTAGTTGAGTGGGGGAAGTTTTGTTCACTGGTGGAGGGTGCTGATAGCATGGGCCTTCTTTCTCCTATTTTAGGTAACTTTCATTTCCCTCTGGGGTTAAGCGATCTGGGCTTCTGCTTCTGGTTTCAAAATGGGCTTTATATCTTGCAGTAGATGATTTAATGGGCGAGATAACTTATTAAGTTTTGAACAATTACAATGTAAGTTTGACCTTCCCCATTCAAAATTTTTCATTATCTTCAGATACGGTATTTTATCTCCCCCTTTTAAAAGCGATTTTAAGATTGGTCGATAACTTACTTTAGTAGCCTTTCTCTGTCAAGAATGGAGAACCTCTATGGAGGCTCATGCTATCTCATGCATCTACCTGTTTCTGCAATTAAAGACTCATGCTTTTCCACATCCCATTTGAGACCGATGGGAGGCAAGGCTATCTCGAACCCTTGATTCCTTATACAAGGAAAAAGTCTGGCAAGTAGTCCATAAAACAGCAGCTTCCTTTTATTGGAGGGAATTTAGATGGAAAATTATGGTTAATTTTTTTAGGACATCATCGGTAACTGCACATTATCTGGAGAGTAGATTGAATCTGTGTTGATGGAAGTGTGGGCTTATGGGAGATCACCTACAGTACATATATTCTGGACATGCCCTGAGATACAATCCTTTTGGAACATGATACCATTGGCAGTCTCCAACATTTTTGGTGTACCTATTCCATTACTTTTTGAATTCTTTTTTCTTGGTTTTCTCCCAGAGGATGTTAGCACCCCTTTAAATAATTATCTGCATCACAAAAAGTCAATTGGAGGTGGGAAGGAGGATTGGGAATGTGACAACATGTTGCAGGGTGGGGGGCTATTTTGAACTTTGGATGAATTTGGAAAAACGTTGCCCACTTTGCATAACACAAAGTTTGTGAACTTCACAGCAACTTTGTTGTCAAAGATTATATTCACTGTATTTCTGAACCTGAAGAAGACTGAGACACTGATGTAACTTTGATAAGACACTTTGTATAATTGGGATGAGCTACTGCTGTAACTGGTCGAATACACTTCTGTAATGGGTACAAGATTCTGCTGTAACTGTGACATTGATTTAACTTGGAAGAGACACTGGTAGACCTGGTATGACTGCACTGTATGCTGCTGATACCATTCTTACAGTTGTAAGTGTGGTCTCACATGCATCCCTAGGGGTATGAGAACCATAAGTAAGTAAGTAAGTAAAAATGTTTTTGTTTAAAGCACCCTTCCTGAGCTCAGGGCGCTTTTACAATAATTCACACAACTTAAATACAATGCAATTTAAAATCAATAAAACCAATAACAAATCAATGACAGTCAATTATCAAATTCCTGAAAATGTCTGATTAAATAAGAATGTTTTCAGATGTTTTTAAAACCTTCTACAGTCTGGCTATCTAGTATCTGGTGAGGTAGAATTCCACATGGTAGGTGCCATAAGGCAAAGATTTTCCTCCAAATGTTTTTAGATATACCTGGGAATCTCTAGCAATCCTCATCAGAGGATCGGAGTGAGGGGAAGGGCAGTAAGACACCAGGTTCTTTCAGGTAGAGAGGTCCCAAATCATGTGGGGCCTTATAGGTCAGCAAAGCGACCTTGAAGGTGATCCACCACTGTACAGGCAGCCAGTGCAGTTTATGCAGCACAGGTGGTTTGACTGGATCTATAGATTCTCATCAACAACCTGGCCGTTGCGTTCTGCACAAGCTGCAAGTGGTGGATATCCACCCTGGCAGCCCTAGATAGAGGGTGTTGCAGTAATCAAAATAACTGGTGACAAATCCATGGACCAGGATAGGAAGATCTTTGGGCAGAACCAAGTGGTTCACCCAGGCTATATTCCTTAGATGGAATAAAGCAGACGTGACTGCAGTTGACACCTGCGCCCTCAGGGTCAGGCCTTCTTCAAATATCATGCCCAGGTTATGCACCTGGCCAGAGGCCATAAGCGGGGTCTCCTCCATGATATAAGCCAGAAGGTTTCCCCACCCATACCCCTGTTGTCCTAAAACCAGAGTCCACCACCAATACCTCAGTTTTTCCTGAATTCAACCAAAGCCAGCTAGTACTCATCCACTCCTGTATCTCCAGCAGGCAGTTATTAAACACTGTGATGGAATCAGACTCCTGTTCAAGCATAAAAGACAGGTAGAGCTGACAGTCATCAGTATAACAATGAAAACTCAGCCCATATCATCTTATAATGTCCCTCAATAGAAGCATATACACCACAAATAACATGGAAGACAGCACCAAGCCCTGTGGAAGCCCACAGGGCATCCAGTGAGAGGCTGAGGAATAAATCCCCAGCACCACTCTCTGTGATCTGCCCTCAAGGAAAGATCGAAACCAACTGTGGACTGCCCCCCTCAGTCCACAGAAAAAACACAGGCGATCGAGAAGCACTCCATAATCCACCATGTCAAATGCTGCTGAGAGATCCAGGAGAACCAAGATGGAACAAGCTCTCTGATATGTCACCATCAGGAGATCATTTAATACCCGAACATGGGCCGTCTCAGTGCTATGCCATTTCCTGAAGCTGGACTGGAGAGGGTCATAGATATTGTGGGTGATCAAATGATCCTCCAGCTGCAGAGTGACCACCTTCTCAATAACTTTCCCTACACAGGGTAAGTTAGAGACTGGTCTGTAGTTTGCAGGGCAGTTGGGATCAAGAGAGGACTTTTTCCAAAGGGGACAAACTACCGCCTCCTTTAAGGAATCCGGAAAGATCCCTCTCTCTAATGAAAGCACCACTATCCCAGCCAGGACCGGGCTTATCACCTCTACACACCCCACTAGTAAGTAAGTAGGGCCCAGGTCCAAACCACAGTAGGTAGGTCGCAGAGTCTGAATGATCCTCACTATATCCATGACTGCCGGTTGGCTAAAGGTAGACCAAGTCAACTGGGCATTAGTACCACCCAATTGATCAGTGCAAGGCCCAGTAGGAGGGTGCTGGCTGATCTCATCCCTGATGGTGGATACCTTGTCAGAGAAGAATTTCGCAAACTCCTCACACTGTATTTGTGACAACGCTTGACCAGCCTGTAGACAGGCCGGATTGCACCATCTGTTCACAGTCCGGAAGAGCTGGGCTGGTCTATTCCTCACTGTAGCAATTTTCCTGGACAGGAACTCTGCCTTCTTATGGGAAATTACTTATTGGTAGGTTTTATAATGATCGAGCAATCCAAGCCTATCCACCTCCAGGTGAGTTTTCCACCAGCGTCTTTCCAATTTTCGTCCCTGCCTCTTCAACTCACGGACCTTCCCATTAAACCAAGGAGCCCCTGGGCACAGAGTATGGGGATGAACATGATTTGGAGCAATGACATCCAGCCTATAGGGGGCCCTGGATCAGTGCTATCCATTGGAAATCCCAAGAAGTCCAGCTCCATCATTAGGGCTTCTGAGGTGACCCCTCTCAAAAGATGAAACTGTACTTACTCTTTAGGAGCAGGCCTATTTTGGGGGGCTGTGAAGCTGAACCTCAGGGCGTGATGGTCAAACCAGCTGATTGGCTCCACCTCCACATCAGAGATCTCCATCCCCAGATGGAACACCAAGTCCTATGTGTGGCCTCCCTCATGGGTTGCAGAGGTAATAACCCATGACAGGCACAATGAATCCATCAACTGGAGGAGGTTTTGTCCAAATGGTGAGAGTTCATCATCGACCCTGGCATTGAAGTCCCCCAGAATCCACCATCTGGGAGACTCCAATACCATTTTGGTGATGAAATCTGCAACCTCCTTCAGGAACTCCCTCCCATCACCTGGTGGACGGTAGATGAGAAGGATCCTGTAGCCTGCCCTGCACCCACAATACATGCAAAGGAGTTGATTCTCCAACTGGCACCTCCATGAGATCCAGATTCTGTCTAAAACAGACTGCAACCCCCCTCCCACTGCTATGATCCACTCTCAGGTGGTGAATCACTGAGAACCCAGCCGGAACTGCAGATTCCGAAATAGGGCCCACATTTTCATCCAGCCAGGTCTTGGTGATGCAAGCCAGGTCAACAGAGGAAACAAGATCTGCAACCACTGTGATCTTATTCCTAATCAACCTGGCATTGCTTAACACTGCCCAAAAGGGATGGGAGTCCAAGGATGGCCCCACTTCCCACCTGACAAAGTCAGAGCCCTTGGGTATGGGTACTATGCAAGGAGAACCTCGTTCCTGTGCCTATTTTGCCCCGGGATGTCTCCTTGCTTTCACTGTTCCTATCCACCCACTCGTCTCCCATCCCCCAAGAGTTCCAGGATCCCTGTCTCCTTCTGCTCCTTCATCTCAAGATGCCAAAAACTCTACATCTATGATAAACTTCTGAAGTAAGCATAGGTAGTTTGAAAGGATGGAGATCCCTGGATCTTGAAGGGCAGTACTGCCTGACCATCTCTCTAACACCCTAACACATGTTTCAAGCACGACCCAATAATCATTCGTACCCCACACAATCAATACCCTTCCACCTCCTTTAACTTAACAACATACAATAAATTAACCCCCAGAAACTCTGTATTACTATACTGTCCACAAAAAGAAAGAAGGAATTCTCTACAAGTCTCTTTTGTGTCCTTGATTTTGTTTCTCCACCCCCCCCCCACAGCTCTCACCACTGCAGGAAAAGGAAAGGGCTATTTAGAAAAAACTTACCAAGCCACCTCCCACATGGTGATAAGTCTCAAAAAATAGTTGTTCCAGACCAAAAATATTAATTCAGTCAGCAAAAATATCTAAGGCTTTCTTCCATCAACTTTATAAATGAGGGGAGGAGGGAAGCTCCCACCTACCCCTCCTCCATAGAATTTGTCCAAAGTATATCATGGCCCTCTCACTGCCACACTATTGAATTCAAATCAAACCATAAAGGAACATGCACTCTCACTACCTTTCCAAATAATTATGAAAACTCCAAAGTCGACATCAAGTTTATGCAAGAAGGCTTCGATATCCACTGTTCTGGATCACTGGCCACTGAAGATGTTCCTCCTTCTTAAAAAACTGAATCCTCCAAATTGGAATGTTGCCCTGCTCCCCAAGGCAGATGCCTGAACTAAGGGAACTTACCCCCACTTAACCAGTGGAGCCACCCAGCCTTAGACAAGAGTGGCCCACGGTGATCACAAGGAACAAGAATGATACCCACCCCTTCAGTACAACACCCCAATCCCCCAGCGGAGGTCCCCAGAACTGACACCCACCTCAGGGTGACCAATCAGGCCAACCAGTCCAGCGGCAATCCTTCTCCACTACCGACCAACTCAGCAACACACTACACACTCACTGGCAACTTGGGTCCTAGCTAGGGTTTCTTCAACAACTGTGAATCACTGAAGTATTAATCCAGAAGTCAGTCTCTCAAACAATCCAATTCAGCCTCCTCACTGACAGTTCCATTCCAAAAACGATCCCATAGCAATCCCAGAGAATCCTAAAAGTTCCGTTAATTGAATGCATACTCCAATTGCAGGAAGTCCAATGTGACAAACAAGATTGATCCCGTAGGTAGTCTAACCAAAAAAAACACGAGCACTCAACCGCAACGGCGATCCTCCCACATTTTCCTTTTTAGCGCTTTATGAATCCTGCAGTCCAACGTTTAACCAACACACTCCATCCTGGATCTCAACATCAGATAAAATAAAATAAATAAAGCACTTAAAACACGCCCAAACTACACAGACTCTGATAATTATCAGAGATCATTATTCCCACGGTGGGTGCAGCATGGCTGCCATCTTTCCCAACAGGCTATAAACTGAAGAGGAGCAGTTCTGACATCCTAAGAATGTAAGTGAGACCACTCTTACAACCATAAGAGTGGTTTTGGTGACAGTACTGATATAGTACTGAACAAGTATGATAAATAATATATTAATTAAAAAGAAAAACTTACCCAGATGTGCTAATTTTCAGGGCAACTGTGTGTGAGACAATCTTCATAGAATAAGAGTGTCACAAGTGCAAAATAATGGGGCACTCTGGTTGGTCCAAAGTGCTCCCTAAATCTATAATGTAACTTGGAAGAGACACTGGCATAATTAGCACAGTATTACTGAGAAGAGACACTGGTCAAATTGGGATGTTACTCTGCTATAAATGAGAAGAGACACTGGTATAACTGGCATATTTGGGAGAGGATACTGGAAGAACTGGGATAAAACTCTGCCATAACTGGAGGAGACAATGCCATGACTTGACGGTGACATGACCATTTCTGGGTGGAAACACTGCTGTAATTGAGATATTAGCACTGAATAACCATGAAGAGACACTGTTAGAGCTGGGAAGGATCAGTGACCCTGACCGCCCAGCAGCAGTGCATTGTGCTGCCATGCAGATGACCCCTGTTCAGGAGCAGACTTGAGCCATTTCATCAGAAGGCAGACCAGACTGTGGCAGCTACTGCAATAAAGTGTGTCTTAGACAGGGAGGGTTGTGGTAGGCTCCGTCACCACAGTGACCCAGTGGCTGTGCCAAAAGTATGATCCTGCTGCAGGAACAGGGTGCGTGAGATGAGGAAAATGTAAGGCCACTTCCACACCAGAGGCAGGAAATAAAAAGGGGAAAACACAGGAGAAAATGCCAGCTGCTATCTGCATGACAACTGGGCGTTCTTTCAGGCCTAAGCACAGTATATCATTGTATAAGAGGTATAAACCAAGGAGGAAAACAGACGACCATGGTAAAAATCATAAAAAAGGATAGAACTGAGAAGATCTCTAGAATATCTGGGAGGAGTCACTACTGTAATTGAGACATTTGTGTACCTGGGAAAGACATTGCTTTAAGTGGGAGGTGACACTGCTGCAGCTAAGAAACTGCAATAACTGGGAGGGGATTCTGGTATAGTTGAGATGAGGCACTGCTGTAACTGGAAGGAGACACTGACTCAATTCTTCTTTGCAGAACAAAATACCATTATACAGCATACAGCAAATGTGGTAGATTTTGCCATGCTTTCAAAATCAGTTGCATATGTATGCCTTAGAATACCCCACAAACTACAGAGTCTACTTGCATTGTTCTAGTAATGGCTCATATTTTAGACACCAAAGCTTCCAGAACTGTGTTTACTTCCACCAGCAGCCAGCAGTTCCTATTGTAAGTCCAGCGTTAGTGTTGTCATGTATACCTCATGTTTGCATTCATTATGCTCATGTTGCAGAGATATGCTGCCTTTCTGGTTTAGAATTACATACTGACCCTCCCAAAACTACAGCAGCAATATTGATGCTAACTCAAGCTGTTTAAACTCCCCCTACCTATTGGGACATTTAGCACTAAACAGATGACGCCTATCACCACCATTGCTCAATGATATGCACATCATATTCCCCACTTGATCACAGCGCAACACCCATTTCCTCTCTTGTCACTGACTATTATGCAAACAAATAACTGCCTCACAACAAATAAAGTCAATAAATGAAAAATGATATTGCTGAAGAACAGCACAAGGAATTATCAGAGACTTTACAAACAACTTGAAACAAAATGAAATGACACATAGTGTGTTGCCATTTCATTTTTTGTTTTACAAAAGTAAGCCACAAAGAGGAGCAGATCTGTTTCCTTCAACACACTTTATAAAACTGCCCAGCACAATAAGAGGAGCAGTCACGACAGCAACTAACCTTTGCCCTTTACAATCCCATCTAGCAGAAGACTGCTATGTGACCTCATCACTTGCAGAATAATTTCCGAGGGTTTCATGGAATGTTTCACTTTATCTTTTTATTGAAATTTGAGTATATGAGAAAGCACACATCTTATACAATAGAAGACTATCCTCCATGTAAGGTATAAAATATCACTTAACAAAACACGGTATTTAGGGTAAACATATTGGAGAAGCCTTATAAACATGTATTGATAATAAAACACAAACCTAGACAGGATGTAAGTGGAGAGCAGAAGGGTGACAATCAATAGGGTATTATAGGATCAGAAATAGCAACCATGTATGCAATACATGCTAGCAGGCGACTATGGCAAGGCATTCAGTAAACTGCAAAAGTGAGAATGTGGTAATATGAACAATGTTCAGTAATGGAGAGGTGAAAATAAGAGAAAAGTGTGCAAGGAAAGAAAGAAGAGAGAAAAAGGCAAGGAGGAAGGGAAGGAGAGAGGGAGAAAACAGGGAGGCTTCATGGAATTTGACAGTGAATGGCAGAATCATTTAATGAACCATGGACTTAAAAATGAATGCATTTGTTTGACTTTGCTACAGTAGGAGTCATGTTTGTTAAGAGGATCAGTCTCATGAGAGATATATATAGAGAGAGAGAGGAGACAGAGAGAGAGAGAGAGAGAGAGAGAGAGAGAGAGAGAGAGGGTTCCTATAGCAACTAACTCTTTCACTCATGCTTAAATTAAGACTATCATATGATTGCAAAGCTTGTGGAATATGTTTCTGCAAATTCCTACTGCGAATAGCAGAATTTTACTGTGAACAGGTGAATGGTTTTATGGTTATGATTTCCACAGTTTACCAACCAAATTCTGCACTTATTTGCATGATTATGGTTTCCACAAAATGATCAAAGAGCTCCAAGATTTTCAAAGAAACTAATTAAATTGAATTTTAAGTACATACAGTATGTTATTTTTTATAAATTGGACAATCCTTTTGAAAAGTGATAGAGAGTTGATACACATAATGACTAATTATGTATGAAATTATCCACATTGGTGTCATTGGGTTATTAAGTTTTAAGCTTACATTGGGTTGGATTTTCAAACGAGCTAGTGTACTGCAAGCCCTGGGTGTTCCATAAATATGGCACACTGGGCTTGCAGCAATTTTATGGGACTTTCTTTCCAGTGTAGCAAATGTCGCTAGCTAGACCATCTTTTTGTGGTTTAGTTTGTTTCAATCCCAGGAACCCTTTTTATAGTGCTTGTGCCAGAGATTTGGCATGCGCTGCTGTAAATCAGATAAATTGTCGCAACTGTGTCCAGGCTATCAAAACCCAATTCAGTTGTGGCAAAACTGTTTGGCGTACCGGCAGAATCAAAGTGTTGTGGTGCAGAGCTTGATGGAAGTCTTGCACCACCATTGAAAATCTGGCCCATTGACTTAAAATTTTGACATTTATTTGTAAAATTTCATATATATTTTAGGAATATGTGGGTACTTATAAGTCAGCCTCCTTTGAAGTTAGAAATCTAAAACATTGCACCCATACTCAGTTTGTATAGGACATTGGGATCAGGATATTCATAGGGAATTAGCTAGTGCTAACAAGGTTACCAACCACCAACATCATTTTGTACTCCCAAAGCAGGAAAATAAAATAAAATGCCACATGGGATGGCAAACTGACCTTAAAAACACTTTGGTGCACCTATGTAAAGCAGCTGATAGCACCTGGCATATGGGTGCACCATCATACTAGCAGTTTCAGAGCAGTGGTGATAGCCTTAGTGCAGCGTAATTACCAACACCATGAACTAGGTCTTATGGTCTGCAATCATTACCCACCATTCCACCTCACCCCATCACCTTCCTGGTAGTGGTCCTCCTGCCCAAATCACCCCAGCAATATATGTATCTTAATCTCCCTGGTGTCCAGTGGTTCCTCAACCCCTGTCACCCTGGTGGTATCTGTATCATAATCTCCCTGGTGTTCAGTGGTGCCCCTGTGTCCCCTTCCACCATTTATGCTGGCAGTTTCTGTGTGTTAATTTCCTTGGTGTCCAGCTCACCCTGGCATCAATTGTTTCTTAATCTCCCAGGTGTCCAGTGGCCCCCCACCATGGATCACCCTGGCAATATCTGTATCTTAATGTCCTTGATGTCCAGAGGCCCCCCACCTACTAATCACCCTGATATTATTTGCATCTTAATCTCCCTGGTGTCTAGTGGTTTCTCCATTCCCCAATCACACAGCAGTATCTGTATCTTAATTTTTTGGTGGTCAGTGGGCCACCACCCATGTTTCCAATGTCCGCTGCCTTCTCCTCTCAACTACCACCACTCCTCTGGACCCCAACCACAGTAAACATGCTCCCCTGCCAGTGATAGCCACAGACTCTCTGCTCACCTCCATGGCTGGCTGCTGACTGAATGATTGTTTGCAGTTTGCTGCCTACAGTAAAGATCTGTTTCTACAGTATGTACAAGATTATGAACAGTCATTCAGTTGGCAGCCAGGCCTTAGAGGTAAGCAAAGGGTTGGTGCCAGTTGCCAGTGGGAGGAAGGGGCAAACTTACTGTTTTCAAGGGGCCAAGGGATGGTGGTAGTTGTGGGGAGAGGGCTGGGGCATCAGATGTATGGGTGGCTGGGGGACCACTGGATGCCAGGGAGTTTAAGATACAGAAACTGCTGGGATGATTGTGGGGCGAGGGGACACTAGTCACCAGGGAAGTTATTCCTCAAGGATGGCAGGGTATTTTGTGAGCTGGAGGCACCACTGGATACCAGGGTTTTGATACAACTTGTACAACCTGAAGTTCGGGAGGGAAGGGGTTACACTGGACGCCAGCAGGATTTACAGGATCAGCAACCCTGAGTGAAACCAAATGGGGAGGTCACAACATATGTGTGCTTTGAGCCTTTAATGAGGCCCCAATGAGATGCAAATGACCCTATGGCACCTTGCTAGTGATATGGGGTCTTTTGTATGCTAATGTACTAATATAGCAGACATACCTTCTGCAGTCAGTAGGGTCTGGGGATTGCAATTGCAGGACAGTGCCTTGTTGGTATATTAGAATATGACTTAAGCACTTGCATAGTGCCCAAGTGTGTTCAATATACCTAAAGTTTGCATCAGGCACTAATTTGCTCCTGGAGCAAATATTTTGTGGGACCTAACCAGGACCTTTGAATATTCTGGCCTAAGTGTGCTAAATGTGGTAGAATTTGGATGAGTGTTAAAATTAGAGAGAGAATACTTGTAATGAAAGTTTAGGAAAGTTTGAAAAAAAATAGAGAAAGCAGAATAATAATTTCTCTTAAATTCCACTGGTAGAATTTAAATTTCACATATCTCTAATTGTATATTATCTCAATGGCATTATCCTCCATCTGTGCACCTAATGGCTGCTGCAGCTGCTCGAACTCTTTTGGATACAATGAGTATTAAAAGTCAAATAAGAAAACAAAGCTAATTTCATCATTTCTTTGCCTATCTGAAACATGATACTATTTACATTTACTGTTGTATTGTGTGTGTGGATAATGGGCTTGTAATGGTGAATTAAAAAGCAGCTTCTGGATATGCAATTTGGTTATTGAGAACAACTACATAACATCAGTATACTTGTACATTAGACTTTCTTCATTCCTGGTGTGCATTCCACTGCTGAAGTTACAGTATAATCCTATGCTTTTGAATTTACTGTATGCGCTGTTGAAATGACTATGATGTCCCAAGCAGACCCTTGTGACTTCAGGAAAGGAATGAGCAGGATCAGATGATTTCTAAGTGACACTAATCTTGCTTTCATGTATATAATAATAATAACAATAAAGAGTAAGGGGAAACTAAAGAAGACAATATAAAGCATAGTCTGATTTATTATGGGTTTCAGTCTCTTTGCAAAGATGTCAGCTGCTCTTTGACCATGCTGTCTCCACTCACAGGCTAGTACAGTAATTCATTATGTAGTCAGTACTATATGTCCATGGCATTACTTCTCAAATATGCACACACTACCAAAATAATTAGTTTAAAACTTGGCAAGACACATTTACCAAACAATGCGGTAAGAAGATGAGCTCCCCATACAGACAGCTCATTTAGATGAAAAGGCTCCCAAGTATGAAGTCAACTAATGCAGCAAAAAAAAAAACACAAGACTAAGGGACATCTTTCCAAAAAAATTACTGGTGTGAAAAACTGAGATATGCAGTTTGTATTATTTCAACAATGACTAATAAATACTTTTGCTCTTGAAACCAATTTCCTCCTGAGCAACAGATCTGTTCATAATGCATTTAGGAAGGCAATGCACTAAACAGATCATCAAGTCCAAAAGAAGGAAAAGACCACTGTCGTTCTCTCATGAAGTAGCATCCCAAATCAAAGAGAAAAAAAGGCTTTTACATAATTCAAGCAAATGAAACAGGAAGCAAACATGGAAGAATACAAGAACAAATTAAAGGAGGCAGGGAAAGCTGTTAGAAGGGCAAAAGCACAGATGGAAGAAAATAGCACAGAGTGTTATGGAGGAGACAAAACCTTCTGTGGATACATAAGAGAAAAAAGAAAACTAAGGAGGAATATTCCAGCTAGCAACCAAGGAAGGTAAGATTGGCAGAGAGTGGACGAGGACAAGGCAGAAGTGCTAAACAAGTTCTTTTGCTCTGTCTTCACCATAGAAGACAGTGGTAAAGGTTCTACACTGAGCAGGACAAAGGAAGATACCCATGGAGCAGATACTAGTCCCTTCAGAAGGGAGAGGTCCTAAAAGAGCTTAATAAACTGAAAGTGGAAAAAGCCATGGGACTGGACAGCATACACCCTAGGATATTGAAGGGGCTCCGAGAGGAACTGTCCACACCACTGGCTGAGCTCTTCAACAAGTCACTAAACAACAGGAAAATACATCAGGACTGGAAACAGGCAACCACTGTACCCTCATACAGAGTGGAAACAAGTAAGAGGCAGGAAATTACTGCCCTATCAGTTTGACCTCAGTTGAGGGGAAAATGATGAAGTCACTACTAAAAGACAGGATAGTGGCATAACTAACAGATACTGGAAAAATAGACCAAAGCAACATGGCTTCACAGCAGGACACTCTTGTCAAATCAGCTTGATCGACTTCTTTGACTGGGTCACCAGAACATTGGATCAGGGAGGGGCAGTGGATGTTGTATACCTAGATTTCAGCAAGGCCTTTGACACCGTCCCTCACAGAAGGCTAACCAACAAGCTGGAACATATGGGAGTTGGCCAGAAGATGGTCAGCTGGATCAGTAAGCTGGAGCAATAGGACCCAGAGAGTGCCAGTCAGTGGATCATTGTCAAGGGTGGGTAGGGTGATCAGTGGCGTCCCGCAGGGATCGGTACTGAGACTGATCCTATTTAACATTTGTGGTTAATAAGTTTTATTAGTTTTAACTTGTTAAAGTGTTACTGAAGTTAAAACAGTCAGATATATTGCAAGGTTCTTACAGACTGTTACATATGTCTGTAGAAGTAGGAAACAGAACAGTTTGACCATATACAAACAAACTAAATACATGAGCCAGGTGACCTGATGAAATATTACTTCATACCTGGATGTACAACACCTATCCAGCTAAAGATTAACTTTGAAATAATACC
Organism: Neoceratodus forsteri; assembly: GCA_016271365.2. Classification (NCBI taxonomy): domain Eukaryota; kingdom Metazoa; phylum Chordata; order Ceratodontiformes; family Ceratodontidae; genus Neoceratodus; species Neoceratodus forsteri. The sequence goes on along the minus strand of CM028136.1, from coordinate 355,299,343 downwards.
AAATGGAGCGTTGTTTTATAACTGATCCATACAAAAAGTAGCTTACCTGGACCATTCCTGCTAGTGCCTGCAGTATTAGCAAAACATCAAAATTGTGGGAAGGTCCAGGGCCACTGTCTTCTACATAATCCTGCAAAATACAAGAGAACACACACACACAAAGCAAACGTATCTTCATTGTCAGTGGAAATACTATCACTTACTGATATTATACCAGGTCATCCATAGGACAGGGACCCCTGAAATGCAGTAACAATCTCTCCTGCTCTTACCCCTAGTGAACCATGGGAGGAGACCATCATAACAATGTTGTTGTGCCTGTTCAGCCAATACCCACCTTTGGTTTTAAATACAGAAGGAAAGGTTTTCAGAGGGTGGTATGTTTAGAGAGGGTGTTGGTCACAGTATGCGATATTCTGTCCCAGCTGGCAACTTGGGCCATGGAGGTAAGTACTTCTCCCAGGGAGGGAATTGTCTGGGTCCACCATTTGCACAATAGGAGTCTTTTAACTTGCATACTAAGTATCAAAATCATCTCAGAGAGACAAAGGTGAGGAGCTGGGGTCCAGAGTCCTAATAAAAGCAGCTCAGGGGACTGAGGCACCTGCTTCCTAAATATTTTGGACCCCATCTTACAGATAGCCTTCCATAGGGGCTAGATCAGCCTGCAGGACCAAAGTAAATGGAGAAGGTCACCTGGGAGTTCCTGACATCTCCAACATATGCCAGACTGAACAAGTTTGGCCTTGGCAAGGACTACAGGAGTTCTGTACCACGAGTGAATTATATTATTCTGTATTAATTGACTACTGGTGTCCAGATATGCCCCATGAGCTAGTTTTAGACAAGACTTCCATTCCAAATTTGTAAAGGGACATGAAATATTTGCTCCCATTTATGCTTGGATTCATCTGCTTGGGACGGGATGGTGCTCTAGAATGGTCAGAGATATACCAGCTTGACTGGCCTCTTTCTAGGGCCAGCCAAGAGTCTACCTGGGAGATTTGTGCCCATGGTGCTGCTTTGTGCCTGTAGGCAAGAATGGCACTTCTTATTTGGAGGAGTCACCAGAAGTCTTTGGAAGTGATCCCATATGTGTTCCACAGGCCATCAAAGGAATTAAGGGTATCTGTACCAGGAATAAACATGTCTCAAAGCAGGAATATACCACTTTGTTCCCATGAGGGCCATGCAATTGGTTGTTTATTGATGATAATTTCATTATTGCCCCACAGTGGGGTAAGTCTTAGGGGAGCTGAGGGGGTACCCAATTTCTTGTGTGCCTTGGCCCAGTATTCCAGGGAGGGTCCTATAGTTTGGTGAGAGTGAATGCCCTTGTGGAGGTGGTTAAATAACAATAATGCCAAGTGAGTACGTTGACATACCTCTCTCTCCATATCTAGCCACTGAGGAACATTGTTCAGGAAATGCAAACTATTTTAATGTCTATGCCAGCTGAAAGGCCCATTTATACCCCTCTAACCATGGAAGACCCCAACCCCCTTCCGACCAGTGTGCTCTCTGCTTATTTCTACTGTACCTGGGTTTCTTATCCTCCCAGATGAAAGATCCCAGCAGGGAGTCCAACTTAGTGAACCAATAACGAGGTGTTGTCAGAGGGATGTGGGAAAGAAGATATATAATTTTTGGTGCTGTGACCATTTTAATTGAGGAGATTTTACCCACAAGCAACAGTCAAAGAGATTTCCATCTGTCCAGTTCTGTGCGAATGGACGCCAAAAGTGGTTTCATATTCAGGTCCCAGATTTTATGCAAATTAGAAGAAATAGTAATGCCCAAGTAGGCAATCCTCTCTGGAGCCCATCGGATCCATGCTGGATAATCATGTGGGAGATACACTTAGGATTTAAAGGTAGGACCTCCGTCTTGGTCAGGTTAATCTTGAGCCCAGAGAAAGTAGAGAACTATGTTAGTGTGGCCAGTAGGGGAGGGAGGGAGGTGACAATATTGGCTATAGGGAGCAACAAGTTGTCAGCATACATAAGAGTAGGGTATGTCTTTGTTTGCACCTGGACCCCTGATATTAAGGGATTTTGCCTACTAGCTGCTGCCAGGAGTTCCATTGCCAGTACAAAAAGTAACGGGTATAGTGGGCAACCCTGATGGGTCCCCTTCCCAGTATAAATGGAGGAAACAGAATCAAATTGGTCACTATCCATTCTGTGGGAGAGGATTATATTGCCCCAGTCCAGGCCCGAATCCCCGCCCCCAAGCCCATAGTGGAGAGCACTTGTTTTACATAATCCCACTCCAGGGAGTCAAAGGCCTTTTTGAAATCTATTGCGATGGTAGCAGTGGGGAAAGATAGTGTTTGGGCCTTCTATTTAACATATTTATAGCAGACATAGCGAATGGACTAACAGGGAAGGTTTGCCTCTTCGCAGATGATACAAAGCTCTGCAACAGAGTGGACACAAAGGAAGGAAACGACAACATGAAAGCTGACCTTAGAAAGCTAGAGGATTGGTCCAGGGACTGGCAGTTACAATTTAATGCCAAAACATATAGGTAATGGACTTGGGAAGAGGAACCCTGGAAAAAGTACACACTGGGAAGCATCAACTTGAGGAGACACAAACAGAGCGAGATCTTGGCATAATCATCACTGACAAATTAAAGGTAGGAAAACAATGTGAAAAGCTGCACAGAAAGTGGGTGGCATCCTTGGATGTATAAGTAGAGGTATTTCTAGTAGAAAGAGGAAGGTTATCATGCCCCTGTACAGGTCCTTGGTGAGGCCACACTTGGAGTACAGCATTCAGTTTTGGAGACCTCACATCAAGAAGGACATTGGCAGGTTGGAAATGGTGCAGAGAAGGGCTACTATGATGGTGCATGGACTGCATCACTGTTCATATGAAGCAAGACTAAGGGAGATGAACCTATACTCCCTTGAGCAGAGAAGAAACAGAGGGAACATGACTGAAACTTTTAAGTATGTGAGAGGACTTAACACAGCTCAGAAAGGCAATCTATTTCAACAGAACACGGCAGCACACAGAAGAGAGCATGATATGAGACTGGTAAGAGGAAGGCTCAAAAGCAACCTCAAGAAGTACTTCTTCACAGAGAGAGAATGATAGACCCATGGAACAGCCTGCCCCAGGAGGAGGTAGCATCAAAGACAATCAGGGATTTCAAATTCACATGGGACAGACATAAAGGACAAGTTAGGATAAAGGATGCATAGGGAAGGGGTAGTTTCTAGGGCAGACTAGGTGGATCGTACGGTCCCCATCTGCTTTTCTTATGTTCTTATGTTCTTATTTTGATATAGCTTCCCTTCCCAAGGGCTTGGAGCACATCCCAGCTTAAAGAACACAGGACACAAATCCAAGCAGTTTTGTATATATATCTATACATACATACAAATATATGTATATATATATATATATATATATATATATTCTATGCAAAAACTTTGTTAGTGCGTCAGTTAGGGTTCTTCTACAGTGAAAAAAGCAAGGAAATTTGGGGGTAGGGTTGAAAGCCCCCATTGGACCCAGCCCACCCCAATCGGCATCGGGGTGCACGTTGGGGTCATCAGCTAACTCTCACCCCATCACATGTGTAAAGAAGCAGGGGTACAGGAGAATGGGGTGAGAGTTAGGACCGACGACCCCAACACGCACCCTGATGCTGGTTGGGGGTGGGCTGGGGGGCTCCAAGGGGGGCTTTTAACCCTAACACCAAATTTCATTGTTTTTTTCACTGTAGAAGAACCCTAACTGATGCATTAATGAAGTTTTTTTTGCATAGAATTTCCTTACTTTTTAAGAAAGAATAGAAAAGTAGAAAGGTGCTAAAGTTGGTGGGGAAGGGCCCTGTGCTCCCACCAACTTGTAAATGTCAGGCCACATTACACAACCAATGACTAAAAAGTGCATTCACAATAGCAAGGCCAGCCACCAAACAAATGTTAATCTAGTAGGACAATAGAAAATGCTGTCCACAAAACGTAAACTGCGCCACACAATATATCTGTAAAAAATATATTGCCTGGCATGTAAACACCTCTATTAACATCTACAGGACATGCCGTCAACACCCTCCAAATTTCAAGTAAAAACATCAAACCATGTCCAAGATATGACATATCAAAATTTGAAATTTTCATTTGTCAGAGTCTCACACTTCCGCACCTGTTGACATGTAACACACACAATGACTGAAAACTACATCCATGACACTAAGGCTAGGTATCCTATCAATTTCAAGCCACCAACACAAGCAAAACACTGTCCGCAGAATGTAAACTACACCACACCATAGCTGCACCAAAAAAATATTTCTGACATGGAAACACTGTAATTTTCATCCACATGACATGCTGTCAACACCATCCAAATTTCAAGTGAAAAGACCAATCTGTGTCCGAGATATAACATTTTAACGTATGAGATTTTCATTCATCAGACTGGCACAGTTCCGCACCTGTTGACATTTAACATACACAACAACTGAAAACTACATCCATGACACTAAGGCTAAGCACCCTATCAATTTCAAGCCACCACCACAAGCAAAACACTGTCCACAACACGTAAAGTGCGTCACGCACTATCTCCGCCAAAAATTTTTCTCTGACACATAAACACCATAATTCAAATCTACAGGACATGCTGTAAACATGCTCCAAATTTCAAGTAAAAAGACCAAACCATTCCTGAGATATTCAATATGAAAGATTACTAAAATCCCCCTATCTATTCCGTTATAAAAAATCTGGCCATCTTGTCCCTCCCTTGCGATCAAAGATGGCAATCAAAGAATCTCACGATCAAAGAATTTTCAGGCTCACGGTCAAAGAACTTTCAGGTTCATGAACAAAGAATTAAAAATATTATAAATCAAAACATTAAAGAAATTGTGATATACCACCATCATGGATCATCAGAACGAAGCCCCCTGAGTAAAATCCACCCTCATTTGACTTCCTAGGACACCCCTGGGCTGAGAAAATTGATTTATAAATTGCGCCATCTCATCCCTCTCTCATGATGCGTGATCGTGATCAAAGAATCTCACGATTAAAGAATTTGCAGGCTCACAAAGAATTAAAAATGGTGAAACGCAAATTTTTCACTGATTTGAACCTAACCAACAGCATGCCTCGATAGAACGGACCCTCCTGAATAAAACCCACCCTCATGTTTGTCCCTAGCCCACCTCTGAGCTGAGATATTAGTGTTTTTAGGTCGTGATGCAAGATCGCGATCAAAGAATCTCACGATCAAAGAATTTGCAGGCTCACGATCAAAGATCGTTAGCGAGCCGCATATTAAGATTTTAAAAGCTTATAACTCTATTTTTTGACCAATTTGGATGAAACAAAAGGCATGGCTCAATAAATCAGAGCCCCCTGAGTAAAACCAATTGAAGCTTTACTTCAGAAGTGACCCCTGAGCCGATATATTTGTGTTTTTCCAATCGGAAAATAAAAAACAAAATGATGGACCTCGCAATCAAAGAATTTTGAAAATCCTATGGGACAAAGATTCTTGAACTGTGAGGCTGCAAATTCTTTGATCGCCAGGTGGGACGAGATGTCCAGAACCCCCAATTTTTACTCGCAAGATATACATATAAATTTTCCCATTGACTTATAATGGGAAATTAAAAGTGCCATAACTTTTGAATGCCTTATTATTTTTTCACCAAACAAAAAGAGGCATGTTCAGCCACCAAAGCTCTTTCAAACAAGCCATCTCACAGTGTGGCACACCACACAATGGCCGTGCAGGACCACATTACGAATGCCAAAAGGTGCCTCTGAAAATGGATAATTTTGCATTTTTCAGTGCTTTCATACACGAAGACCGGCACTCCAACAGAAATGCAATTTGACAAATCATGAGATCTAGTATGCTCCAAAGCGTGTACCACATTTCAGGCAAATCCATTAAATGGGTCCAAAGTTATTAACGTCCAGACTTTTGACTTTAGCATGTAACTGGCCGCTCAACCCTAACTACAGTGGCACAACCGTGCCAGTATAACATATATATATATATATATATATATATATATATATACACACATATGTATGTATGTATATATGTATAGATATGTGTGTGTGTATATATATATATATATATATATATATATATATAAAATAAATAATAATAACTTCATTTTAAAGCACTTTTCAAAATATCAAAGCGCTTTACATGTCAAAAATGCACAATATCAAATATCACATAAAACATATAAAAACAATAAATACATAGCAACATCACATATTAAAAACCAACAATAAAATCATCCATACAATCCAAAAGATAATATTAATACTCAAATATCAGTTAATCGTCCAAGAAGGTGCTCCACCACAGGTAGGTTTTCAAATTTTTCTTAAATACCTCCAGGGAGGTGCACTCCCTTAACTGGTGAGGTAGAGAATTCCAAAGAGTGGGAGCTGCATAAGAAAAAGCTCTGCTACCAGAAGATTTTAAACTCACTCTTGGAATCTCTAACAACCCCTCGTCAGCTGAGCGTAGCGATCGGCCGGGGCAGTAAGGCACCAAAAGTTCTTTCAGATAGGTTGGACCCTGATTGTGAAGGGCTTTAAAAGTCAATAAAATGACTTTAAAGGTGATCCGCCACCGTATGGGAAGCCAGTGCAGTTTGCACAGTACTGGGGTAATATGACTGAATCTCCTTGTCCCAGTCAACACCCTGGCTGCAGCGTTCTGCATCAGCTGAAGGCAATAGATTTCAACCCCAGAAAGCCCAAAGTAAAGGGCATTGCAGTAGTCCAGCCGTGAGGACGCAAAGGCGTTGACCAATGTTGGAAAAGAGTCAGAGAGAACAAGGTGACGCACCCTGGCAATGTTCCTAAGATGATAAAAGGAAGTTCTGACAATGGCAGACACTTGAGATTGCAAAGTCAGCCTGTTGTCTAGGACAATCCCCAGGTTGTGCACCCGTTCAGAGGTCAGAAGTGACACACCATCAAGAAAGATTCCAGAGGGTGAGCCATCATTCAGCCTCATTATCTGACCACCAGGGTCCACCACCAATACCTCCGTCTTCTCTGAGTTCAACTTCAACCAACTAGAATCCATCTATCCTCAGATTTCTTCCAGACAGTTATTAAACACTGAGAGAGCTCCATCCTGGTCAGGCACAAAGACAAGTATAGCTGGGTGCCATCTGCATAGCAGTGAAACCTCAGCCCATACCGTCTTATAATGTCTCCGAGGGGCAGCATATACACTGCGAATAACATGGGTGACAGCACTGAACCCTGAGGCACCCCACACAACAAAGAAGTTGGGGCAGAGGAATGAACCCCCGACACAACTCTCTGTGATCTCCTGGTAAGGAATGAAGTGAATCATTTTAAAACAGTTCCCAACATTCCACATATTTGCCTCAGGCATGCTAACAACACCAGGTGATCCACAGTGTCAAAGGCTGATGAGAGATCAAGAAGAACTAGAATAGAACATCTCTTCTGATCCCTCGCCCTCAGAAGATCATTAAACACCCGAACCAGCACAGTCTCGGTGCTGTGTCTTTTACGAAAACCAGACTGGAAGGATTCGTAAATATTATGGATGGTTAAATGGTCTTCCACTGGGCTGCCACTACCTTCTCAATAACCTTCCCCAAAAAGAGAAGGTTAGAGATTGGTCTATAGTTTGAAAAACAGTCTGGGTCCAAAGTAACTTTTTTCAGTAGAGGTGTAACCACTGCTTCTTTCAGGGAGTTAGGAAACTCACCTGACTCTAAGGAACACCAGACTATCTGCACCATAACTGGGCCAATGATCTCAAGACAACCCAAAATTAGGGAAGTTGGTCCAGGATCTAAACTACAGCTCATAGGCCACACACTATGGATGATCCTCATAATATCCACAACCTCTGGTTGGCAAAAGGAACTCCAAGAGAAACTAGGCATTGTGAACTCGTACTTTTCCACAACATTACCCTTAGAGGTTGCTGGAAGCAAGCCCGACCTGATATCGTCCACCTTATTTGCAAAGAACCGAGCGAGCTACTCGTGCTCCATTTGCGAAAAAGCTTTCCAGAATTGTAGACAGGCTGGGTTGCACAGTCTGTCCACAGTCCGAAACAGCTGAGCCGGTCGATTCTGTGTGACTGCAATCTCCCTGGACAGAAATTCTGCCTTCTTATGGGTGATTGCAGATTGATAGATAGAATAATGTTCCATCAATCTAAGGTGGTCGGCATCAAGGGCGGATTTGCGCCAGCACCGCTCTAACCTTCGTCCCTGTCTCCGCAACTCCCTCAGTGTCCCATCAAACCAAGGGGATCTGGGGGCGAGGGATAAGGGCGCACAAACAGGAGCAATAAAATCCAGGGCCACCATAACGGCTGTATTATAAGCCGACACCAGTTCCCCTGGATTACTGCTAGACAACATGGGGGATGAGAGATCAAATACTGCTGCAAGGCCCTGAGAAGTGATATTTCATAATGGGCGGTACCTGATCATCTCCACGGGGAAGGCCTTCTAAGGGGGGTGCAAAAATTGAACCTCATGGTGTGGTGGTCAGACCATGTGACTGGTTCCACCCCCACGTCGGATGAATCAATCCCTAAGAGGAAGACTAAATCCAGAGAGTGCCCAGATCTATGTGTAGCAGTGGAAACTACCTGTGTAAGGCCCAAAGAAGACATAAGTTGGAGGAAGTGGTTACCAAACTGTGAGAGTTCATCGTCGATCCAGGCATTAAAGTCACCCAGAACCATCAATCTGGGAGACTCAAATGACATATCGACGAGGAAGTCTGCTACTTCCTGTAAGAAACATTTCCCATCTCCGGGTGGATGGTAGATGAGAACGATTCGAACTCCTACACCTGCTACAACTGTGCACTCAAATGATTCAGCCTCACCTACTACTACATTCATGAGGCCCAATTTGGTCTTAAAACAGACTGCAACCCCCCCTCCCCTGCGGTCCAATCTCGGGTAGTGTATCACCGAATACCCGTCTGGAACCATGGCTCCAATATGGGACTGGAATTTTCATCCAGCTAGGTTTCGGTGATGCAAGCCAGGTCAGCTGAGCTAACAAGATCAGCAATAATAGCTGTCTTATTCCTAACAGACCTGGCATTGCATAACACCACCAGAGTTGGACAAACCTCAGAGGTTATCCGACCTCTCTGCCCACCAGATTCGGCAGTGCCCTTGAGTATGGGCACCAGACATGGGAAACCCCTGTCTGGATTCCATTTTGCCCCAGGGCACCTTCTGGACTTAATAACCCCGATATGGTGGCCACGCTCATTCATCCTCACCTGTTCACCCACCCCTGCCCTCCCCACTCTCCTATGGACAATCCCCAGTGCTCTACAGCACTGGTAAGTCTCAAATTGCAAAGGATGGGTATAAAAAGGGCGGAGGGCATGAAGAGAGGAGGATGAATAGCGCATCCCCATGGAACCTGCAAGCCAACACATACTACTGCTAAAACTAAAACAAAATATGTCAAATAAAACAAAAACTAATCCTCAAAACCCATACAAAAAACATATAAAAAAATAAAAAAAAATAAAAATAATAAACAAAACAAACAAAATAAGATAAATAATTATAAAATAAATATAAAGGGGGACTCTCACTACCCCAACACAAAAATTCCCCCCTCCTTCAGCTCTCTCACAGCAAAGGTGAGGGGAAAAAACAATCTTAGCACTCTCACTGCAAGATAAAATAAAAATCACATACAAACAAATAAAACAAACAGCATGGGTCTGAAGCTGTCGTACTATTAAAAGCCCCCACTAAAAAGTCATTAAACTTAATAAAGTTAATCATAAGCCCCACATAACAAAAGTTCATAAAGTATCAGAGTCAGTACACTTTCTTCATACTCCTGGCATTCAACCATTCATAAAATTCCACCTGGAACGAAGCCTTCTTCACCCAGTGAACCCCAGGAGGGCTTGGATATGCAAACTGTCCCCCCTACTTGGGATGCCAGACACAGCCCGGCCTCTGCCAGGCTATTCTGGCACCACCCGGAGGCCCCGAGAACACCAACCCACCGGTAGGTACTCCTAGCCCTCCCAGGTACAGAAAGCAGCACCCTGCACCCACCTACGGAACAATGAGCTAATTACTCAGATCTTTCTTCCTCTTTCTTCCTTCCCCAACATGATTCCACAGCCAAAAATTCAGCTTCAAATCCTGCGGTCCACTGAGTCCAAACAGGGAGCAGGCAGAATAAACAACAAATGACACACTCCTTTTCAATCCCCAGCATCACAATTCATATGCATCAGTCAAAATAGTCAAGACCCAAAAAAGGTTCACTCCTTGGATCCGCTCAAGATCCAAAAGTTTCAGTTCCAAGTTTAATAAAACCTCCTTCTGTCTTTCTCGTCTCATCTCCACAGCCCTTCACGCTGTGACCAAAAAGACCCTCAGGTCAATAAAGCAGCACAGTGTCACTAGGGACAAACAAAATCAGTGCTCCAAAATCCCAATTAAAATCTTCTCCACAATTGCTCCCACTCCTCAATACCACAGCTTCCCACGTCACAAGTCCAAGCAAAATTCAGAAGTAAAAAGTCATGCAAACTCACCGGGGGCAAACAATATAATACTTTCAGCAAAGTCTTACTTTCCTTGCTTCCATGCTACTGCAGAAAGCCCCCGACTCCACAGCCTCTCACGCTGAAGTCGGGAGATCAGGAGACAGTGAAGAACATCAAGGAGCCAGACAACGAAGAACACCAAAGAGCCAAATGATCAAAAACAGTTGCAGGACTCCAGGAAACAGAAGTGGGGATCCAGAAAACGACAAAACGGGGCTCAGAGAAACGCTCCAAGAAACGCCAATCACAAAACCGACAAAACGTCCAGATCCTCACGCTGCTACAGTCCGATCTAAAAAATGCACAAAAAACTCAAAATTAACTAAAATTAACTAAGACTAACTAAAAAACAAATCAAAAATGATGAATAGCAGAGATCAGTGTTCTGGCTGGCTCAGCTCAGCCGCCATCTTGGTTACATCAAGCTTCCTCAAGAGGCAACAGACACACAAATAGAGTCACCCCAGGGGGTAAGTAATATATATATATATATATATATATATATATATATATATATAAACCTGAGCACAAGAAACTGAGATCATTGTTCTAGGAAAGCTAGATGAAGGACACTGTAAGCCAGAATCAAATATCTTACCTTCGTAAAATATTTTCTTGTCTCTGAATAATGGTACTGTAAGTCCTCTTCTTCAGTATTATCAGAATGAATACCAGAGGGTTCCTTTCTTGGGTCAATATTATTTAACATTTGCATGGCTTCTTTGGATAAAAACCTGCAATATTTGGGTGTCTCGTACAATAATTATGCTGATGACACTTGACTTCATTGATCACTTAACCATACTGACAAGGCAAATTTATGCTTTACCAATGGGAAATAAAATTGCATATGTCTCAGAATCCTGTTCAGTTAAACTGAGCCAAAACTGATATGATCATTTTTATGTTTCCTTCTCTGTCACAAAACATCTCATCTTGATCTCAGGTTTGATGTTTGTTTGATACAAGTATTTCCTTAAAGCCTGTAGTAGCATACTGTATCTTGGTATGTTGTTGAAATCTGATTTCTCATTTAACACAGTATGCATATTTCTAAGAGTATGCAATCTCCCTAGATTCAATTAAGAAACACTAGTACAGTAAATTAAGGGATGTTTTACCTCAATTCCATATTGTCACATTGATTCATACTTATATCACTAGCATGTTGAATTGTTGTAATTCACTATTAGTTGGACTTCACTGCCTCCAATGTCTTTGGAATGCCACAACACACATTCCTATTAATACTAAGTCATGGGATGACTTTACCCCCATTTTAATTTCTCCCCATTTGTTGCCTGTACAGAAGAGGGTTATATTCAGAAGTCATACAGTTGTCTAGAAAGCACTTCATGGCTTGGTTTCTGATGATCATGCAGGGTTTTTCTCACCAGTGAATCAGTCTAGATTATTACATTATTACATGTAATAATGTAATAATCAGTCTAGATTATTACATTATTCCTCATAGAAATGTCTTTCTGTTCAATGTTCCATCAAAACAAGAGGAGATGGGGCCTTCTACAACACTGATCCAAGCCCATGGAATGATCTACAGTACTCTCTGATATTCATGAGTTTTCATGTCATACCCCCTTCCAGACAAAACAAAATACTTTTTTTAGTAAGCATTCTGAACTTAATGTATAACCACTCCGTAAGTTACTAATTTTTCAGGGAGACAGTATCTGTATATGCTTGTGCCTGTGTATTGTTGTCTTTTTCATGTATAGTTTTGTCTAACTGATCTACATTACTGGTTGTGCTCTGCTAAAGTGCATGGAGATGATTGTATGATAGGTGCCCTACAAAATACAATTTATTTATTGATTCATTGATTGAAGTAGCAAGACAAAGAAACAGAAATGTACATGCAGAAAAGTCTTGTGGTTCACCCAATCTGCCTGTAGACCCTGGCTAATAGGTGTGGCATGCCCATATTAAATGGATCATCCTGTGGATATGCTTCTCATGAGACTGCATTCCTCCTCTATACTTCCTGCAACCAACTGTCCCTTGATTCTGTCCCATCTGGACTAGAACCTGGCTACAAATGTTACATTTTCCACAGTACAAGGAAAACCATTTCATTTGTCCACCTCCAGTTCTGTGAAGTAGTACTTCCTTGTGTCCCACCTAAAACTAAACCACCCATTTCTAATTGTGCCCCCGGTATATGATACAAGCTCTTATTTCTTTTAAACCACTCTGAGGCGTGTACCATTTTGATCCCATATAAGAAATTGAAGGTTTCTGTCATATCTGCACATTCTTGTCTGCCTGTAGAAGATGAATGCTGAGGTTTTGTGAGGATTACTTGTCTGATTTTCCCTTTTGACTATATCATTTCATCGTCCTACTTTGGAACATTTTTAACCTGTTCCAGTACTTCTTTAACTGTGGGCCCCAGAACTGAATGCAGTACTCCAGGTATGGTATCGCTTGTACAGGGAAAGAATCACTTCCCTTCTACTGATGATAAAGCTCATATCTATACACCCCAAAATTCTTCTGACTTCCCCATAAGCTGAATTACACTGTAAAGCAGTCTTCAGAGTGTCACTGATGGAAACCTTCAAATCTCTTTCTTTTGTAGTGTGTCCCACCCTCATCTTATGAATCTAGTAAAACATAATTGGATTAATATTTCTTATATGTATTACCTTGCACTTCTTGGCATCAAACTGCAACTGCCATATGCCTGATCATTTTTCCAACCTTTGCATATTGCTTTGCTTGTTGGCAATCCCTTTTGTAGTATTCAGCCTCCCATAGAGGTTTGTATGATCCATGAAGAGACACAATTTTCCCATTACCCACTTCTTAGCCAGGAGGTAGTATAGAATAGAGGCAAGAACTCCAAGCTGTGAACTAGAAGATCAGTCACATCTGGGTTTGAATCCCATAACTGCACCTTGCATACTATGTGAACTTAAATAAGTCATGTAACCTCCTGGTGATCCCAGGTCACATCTGGATATAAGCTTTTGCTGAGTATGCCTTTCCTGATCAAAATTTTTAAAATAAAATAGATATCACTAAATAGTGTGGGTCTTAGGACTGACCCTTGGGGGACTCCACTCATGACCCCTTCTGAGTCTGCCTTCAGAAAATGTGCCATTTAGGACTGCCCTCTGACTCTCCATTACTAGGCTATTACCAATACAGCTGGTCAAGTTTCCTCAATTCTCAGATCCCCCCATCTTGATTAGTTTCCCATGTGGCACAGAATCAAAAGCCTTGCTGAAATCCAAGTAAATAATATCACCCACTAACATGAATCTACAGCCTAATAGAGCTGACAGTAATTAAAAAATTCCATTAAATTCTGCAAAATTCCACAGACTTTTATCAGCTTTTTTCTGAATTTTTTTAAATGTCTTTAATTAGTCATAACTGGGCAGGTTATTGAACTAAAGTCCTGGAATGGATATGATTACTTCTTGATAGGTGCCCTAAAGACTTGCCAAGTATCATGGCATTTGGATGAATCATGGCAAAATTATAGGGGCTCAAAATCTGGCATCGTATTTTAGAGGGGATTTTGTGAACTTTGTTATTTGCTTGTAACTCATCCACCTTTGAAGCCAGATATATGTAAATTAGCATGCATAACCTTTTTGTTTTCTGAAAGTTCTTTTATTGAATCATAAGAATGCATTAGACATCCTTTCTGCAGTTCATGTATTTATTTATTAGCTTTTGGTGACCAGGTAAGTACATGAGGCAAAAAATCCCCGCCTATTTTCAAGCACAACCCGGAAGAGTACAAAATACAGTCATACACATTACATTTCCAAGGTTATATCTTGTTACTAGAGTGCAGCAGAATTCAGAGCACTACCATAACTGATTAAATTTTACAGTCCATACTTAAGGAGTTGTGGTCTTCTTCTGCACTATGGTTCTGTTCGCCTATCTTTGTGCAACAAAGACTGTGATACTGTGCCTCCTACCTTAGTCCCAATGTCTTCATTAACTAATAGAACTGTCTCAAAACAGTAAAGGCTGCACAGGGCATTCTTGAACCAGGCCAAAAACAAAAGAAAAAATGTAAATATAATAACAACAGTACAATTAGAAAAGTGATAGCAGTGGTTTGTATAAGATTTAATTTATGTTTCCCCGTTCTCCCTGCTTGCTGTGACAGGACTGATTTCCCCTCCAGTTCCACTATGAGAGTCATAAAAAGGAATCACACTCCCTAAACTTTTTCTGTCTGTAATCATAATTCTGCCATTAATTTTTCTAACTGGTAAATTGATTTTATAATGGTTACCCAGTCAGTCATGGTGGGGTAGTTTGGGGTTAACCACTTTTGTGCTATTGCTATGTAGGCTGTCACCAGCAGTATTCCTGCAAAACATTCTTGCAGATTTGATTTATTTCCTTGTGGAAGTCTCCACAAGACTAAATGCAATAAATCTACCTCTGATGTATGTCCCACCATTTGTTTAATGGGCTGACTTTTGGGCAATCCCCAAAAAAAGGTGATACAGCGCCCCCTCGATACAGTTTCTCCAACATCTGTCTTATAGCCTCCTTGTGTAATGTTTTGTATGTGTGTGAGAGAGAGAGAGAGAGAGAGAGAGAGAGAGAGAGAGAGAAAGAATATACTTCCAACAAACTCCTCCCAATTGTTGGAGGAAGGAGTCCAGAATACCCCCTCCCATACATCCTGTTAGTCTCTTTCCTCTAGCTGTATCTGCACTTCTTCTTCACATGCCATTTGGCTATAAACAGGGGTAAGTTCTGATGTACATCTATAACAGATAACTAAATTGGAATTAGGTGTATGTTTTTTAGTGGTCAGCCCCATGCCTGCATTTTCTAGGAAGGTCACAAGGGTGTGTGTGTGTGTCCCTCAATTGATCTTGAATGCTAGACTCTTCCCTAAGAAGGAGAGTACATATAAATATCTAAAACAATGTGTTCTACTATGGTGATATTTTCTTTTCAGTGTATCAAAGGATTTGATATGTTGCTATTGGAGGAACTAGGAGAATCTCAACAGACATATGGCATACCACCTCTTAAATGTTTCATGTGTCCTGGGCAGTAAGATACCAGTTCATTGTGCCAGTTTGGTAAACCTGGTTATACAGTCCCAGGTCTGAAGATACTTTTTAACTTTCCTCCAGTTACATATCATTCACATATCTGGAACGTGTAGTACGGTATGGGCTGCATGCCCATTGGCTCACACTGTGGACCAATGGGCGTACAGCCCTACTGACGGTGTCAGTCGGTGGGCGGCAGGGCAGTAGACTGGTGGGGTGTTGCCACCCGCCGCTGGCGGGAGGGACGGGCGTGGGGATCAGTGGGCGGGTGGGGAGGAGGGGTCTGATGGACCACCAAGGATATAGGAATCATTATATTTTTACTGAAGCCCGCGATCAGGCTGACAGCAGTCCACTGGACCACCAGGGAAAAGGAATCTTCTTTTATTTTACTTAAGCCTGCGATCGGGCTGACAGTGGTCCACTGGACCATCAGGGAAAAGGAATCTTCTTTTATTTTACTTAAGCCCGCGATCGGGCTGACAGCGGTCCACTGGACCACCAGGGAAAAGGAATCTTCTTTTATTTTACAAATGCCCGCGATCGGGCTGACAGCGGTCCACTGGACCACCAGGGATATCAGATTCTATTATTTCATACCAATGCCATGATCGGGCATTGGGGGCCTACCGGAGGTGCTGCCGAACTCGGGTGGCCACCCACAGGTGGCATCTGCCGTATTACGCCTGCAATACGGCAGCTCACCTGTGGGTGGCCAGCCGATGCTCCTTTTTGGATCAACTTTGTGTGGCGCGCAAGTAGGGGTTGTGCATGATGGCTCAGCACATCCCATGCTGAATATCGGGATGTGCAGAGTATGCATGGGCACACCCTCCCCCCACCTGTGCCAGCATACATTACTGATGCACTCCGGCACATTGGGATTTGTGCCAGGCGCAATTCCCATTTGAGTATTGCACCGGGGCGCATCAGTGTGTTGCGCATGGAGCAACACTGTTGCGCCATGTGCAGCCCTTTTGAATATCTGGGCCAGTATGTTTAAACTGGGTAAACCCAATCCCCATTCTCCCCTAGGATGGGTTAGGGTTTGCCATTTTACCCTGTTTTTCTCCCCTACCAGCAAGCAGTAGAGTGCCTAGTGTAATTTAGCCTAGACTGCCCTCAAGATATTTAGAGGTAAGGTCTGAAATAAAATTAAAAATCTAGGCAGAATTTTCACTTTAATAGATTTTGCACTGCCAAGAAATGACAAGGGAAGTATCTGCCATCTTTTCAAGTTATCTATGACTTCTGTGAACAACTTCCTATAGTTTACCTGCTATAGATGGAATAGATTCATAGGGATGTGGATGCTGAAGTATCTTATCTGGGACATAACCCATTTCTATGGAATACTTGGTCACAATTCAGGTATCATCTCCCCAATGACTAGAATAGCCTGTCTTTCCAACATTTATTTTAACACCTGATGCTTTTCCATAATTGTTCAGGACTGTCTTGAGAATAAGAAAGGTTCCTGATTGGGTTCCTCAAATAAACCATCGTATCATCCATATAGAGGGAGATCCTGCTCCCCCCACACCATTACACTATGTCTTGATGTGCCCTTACCAGGTATCTGTACAAGATCCTGACACCCAAAATCCTGAGGATGGAAATCCCAATGCCAAAATCCAGATGGCCACAGTCCTGACAGTATGGCGGACCTCCAGACAGCCACATTCCCCATAGTATGGCATCCCGAGGTGTTTTTATATATTTTACAGGTGTGCAGTGGCAGATCCTCCCATGAAAAATTATTGGGAATTGTGTTGTCAACATTTTCTTACCATCGGGATAGTGTCATTGGAATTTTGATTCTCTGGATTTTGGGTGTTGGGATCTTGTACTATATCCCCCTTACCATGGCTGCCAATGTTTTGATGCTTAAGGCAAACAACATGAGGGTGATAGGGATAACCCTTGTCTAGTTCCTCATTGAAAATCAATAGAGTCTAGCACTGTACCATTCACCTTAATCCTTGCTTGGGGGTGATTATATATTTCCTTTAGCCAGAAACAAAATCTGTTCCAAAAGCCAAATTTATGCAACATGGTGAACAGAAACTCCCAACTTAACCTATTGATTGCTTTTCCTGCATTGATAGTAAAAGCTGTTTGCTGCCCTTTGTATTTCTGCCCGTCATAATATATATTTAGAAATGCCTAATGTTATCCAATAGGTGTCTGTTTGGCACAAATCCAAATTTATCTGGGTTTACTAGTTTCTGCAAGATCATGTTTACCCTATTTGTTCATACTTTAGTTAAACATTTGGTGTCAGCATTCAAAAGGGAAGTAGGGTGGGACGAGTCACACTGGTCCATTGTCTTTCCAGGCTTTGGAATAACTGTAATAAAGGCATGCTGCCATGAGTAAAGGAAGACTCCCTTAGCCTCCCCTATATTAAACAATTATGTCAGCATGGGGATTAAAGAGTGTTGGAATGTTTTAAAAAAAATCACTATTAAAGCCATCTGGGCCTGGGGACTTCCTTGATTTCATATCCTTGATGATCCTTCCTATTTCTTATCTTGTAATAGAGTATTCCAACATTTTCTGATCTTGTTCTCTCAACCTCGGCAAATCTATCCTATCCAAAAAAGTTCATATTGCCTTTTTGTCCACCCTCCCTAATTGTATTTGGTATAATGAACTGCAGTACACCCTAAAATGGTTTGCAATATTTGTAAGTGTAAATCCTGCTTGTAGTCAATTAACTTTCTTCACATATCTCTCTGCCTATTCCTTTCACATCCAAAAAGCAGGGAGAGGCCCAGCCTTGTTCCCTGTTCATAATACTTCAGATTAAGTTATCTAGGTTTTCCTTCTATTTGTGTACCTATCAAGTTCTGTAGCTTTTATTTGGTCTTCTATTCCCAGCTCTTGGTTGTTTTTATGTTAGTCTCCCATCTCCCTTAGATTTTGACCTGCTTTTCACTGTTTTGCCTGTTTAGTTGGGATGACTATGAAATAATCACTCTTCTCAGTCTCGCTTTTAATGAGTCTCAGATCCACTTTTCTTTAGACCCTGTCTCCGTATGTACCCTGTTGTGCTCCAAAATCATTTCTAGTATTAACTTCAGGAAGTCTTCCCTGTTTAACAACAAATTATTAAGTGGACATTGTCTAGACCCCAGTGTTGATTTTAGTGAAACCGCTGAGTGATTCAAATTAATCATAGGATGAATTGCACATTTAGAGAACCTGGGAAGATCCACCCTAATCCCTAGAAATGTATCTACTCTAGAACAGGATTTGTGGATATTTGAGTACAATGTGAAATCTTTCGTGACCGGGTGCAGTTCTCTCCAGACTTCCAACAGGGTTACTTCTGTCACACCTGCTCCTACCATTTTACCCATCTGTCTGTTGATGGCCATATTCCCAGAGGATCTGCCTAGTTGGGGATTAATGACACAAGTGAAGTCACTGACAGAATAAGGCCCTCTGTGAGGGCAGCTACCATTTTTAACAGTCTGGAAGGAAATGTAGGAGTGTCCTTGTTAGAATCATAGACATTAATAAAATGAACTGTTTGCCAAAAACCTACCCTGATACCATAACTAGTCTTCCTTCTTCCAAGGATTCTGTGTGTGTAATTTTAAATGTGACATTTCTCTGAAACAGAATTGCTGCTCCATATTTTTAATTCTGTTTATTCACTATGCGACTGGTGGGAATATTCCCAACTCAGTTCCTCTATACCTGGCATGGGTAATACCCAGTAGCCACTCAGAAACCAGGCCTTTGACTTTCCCCTTGAAGTGGGAACCCCAAAGGGGAAAAGAAAATCTACCAAGTTCGGTCCCAGAGCTGGCTGCAGTGTCATTCGGCATGGAGTCAGAGGACTTCAAGGTGTGTAGCTGCACTCGGTTTTTCCTTGATTTCCCCCAGGAGCATAGACATGCAATGACATCAGTACGGGATGGGCATGCTCCTGCACCCATCCCACAGACATCCATCGATGACTCCACAGTGTCATGTGGTCCCAGTCTCCACTAGGTGTCATTAGTATGATAGGAAACCACAACCTGACGCCCCAAAGAGCTGGAGAACTGTCCCTGGGATGCTCATCCAACCTCCCCCCAGCTGACCCTCTGATGCACCGTGCTCACTTCTGGACATGGCTCATCAGTGCCACAGGTGGTAGTGCTACTGCTGGGCCAGATGGACAGTTAGCTCTTGTTTTTCCCTGAGGCACAGGAGGATGCCACTTCTTTACCCCTCCAAGCACTTCACAATTTCTGATGTTGAAGGTCAGACAACTTGATTCCTGCAGGAACCCAAAATCACAGTGTAGACTATCCATTTGCATCAGTATTTTCATTCCTTTTACTACAGAGTTAATTCTCTGTTAACAGCCATCGTTGTTGGCTTTACAGAGACTTAAATTGGCTATCCCCTGACACCTACCATTCTTATGCCTTTGGTATAATGGATAAAATAGTTCACTGCAGAGTACCATCCTCCCTTGCCTCACTATTGTCTCCTTCTCTCCTTCCCTACCCCCTTAGCCCTGGGGAATGGTCCCTACCCTCTGTCCCCAGGTACCATAAAACTATGGGCTCCCAAGCTTTCTCACACTCTGCCCCAATACTGTGGAACTCCTTGCTAGTCTCTATCAGACTCTCCTCTTCTCATAATCACTTCAAGAGGGAGTTTCACCACTATCTTCTGCTCGCTCATCCTTGTAACTGCTCTCCTCCAACATGAGCTTCTTGCTACACCTAGACATCATGAGTTTCTGCACCATGAATACCATCCTACACTTATTTTTTGTTCCTCCCCTCACAAATTCCCCCTGACCCTTTCTGCCCTTACTCTCAGTCTTGAAGCACTATGTCTTTCTCCTCCCCCTCTTCAAAGCCTTCACCCTTGCTGCTACTCACTCTTTACTACTACTATCTTCCCATGCCCTTACCAAGTACTTGGATTTTCCCTCCTCTAGTATATGTATGATGTAGTATTGCCTTATTGTGATATCATCAGTTGTAATGTTTGTAATTTTGCCTACTGTTTACACACATTATTGTACTTTGTACCCCTGTTCATTTTTTTCTGCTTTTACTATGTCTGATTACCTACAGTATGCAATTTCAACTGCCTGTACACAACATCTTGTACAGATTATTTCCTTACTACTTGTCATATACTATCCTCACTGCATTTTCTGTATGCTTTTTGTGTTGTACTCTCCTGGGTCATAGCTGAAAATAGGCATAAATCATGTCTAGTGTACCTATCCAGTTAACAAAAACAGAAAAATAAATAAATCAAAAAATTTTCTAGACATTTAAAAATGCAGCTGTTAGAGCACCCATTTCTAAGTTAGTGGAGTTTTGCTTCCAAAGCCTGCGCATCTTTCTATTATCTTGTCTAACTCTAATTACTGTAGGTGGCCACCAGATGGACTAGCCAAGTGCTGAACATAACAAATCGCAATGTAAAACTACAAAGTAAAATAAAAAAGAGCATGCTAGGACTAATGCAGCAGAACAAACCACAATATTGGTTGTCTGATTCAAGCACTTTATTATCAAAGATTCATGATAGCAGCACTCCAACTACCATGCCGCTGAACATTTTTGAGCATTCCATGCGCTTTCTCAGGGCACCTTGAAAAAGGGCACATGGATTCCTTGAAAATGTTCAGCGGCATGGCGGGAGTGCTGCTATCTTGAATCCTTGATAATAAAGTGCTTGAATCAGACAACCAATATTGCTTTTTTTCTCCTGCTGCGCTAGCCTTAGCATACTCTTTTTTTATTTTACTATTATCTTGTGTGACTTCCTCCTATATGGGAAGGTCCATAAAATCTTTGTAGTCAACTATATGTCATCAGTGATTGAACTAAAGGAAAATAACATATTAAAACCATTATGCATCCCTGGAGAGATTTTTGTTTTCTGAGGCACTGTGTCAGGGAATGGATAGAAACTTTTATCTGTGGCCAAATCTCCCCCATTTGTATCAATACTGCAGCCCACTCCCCAGAGGCAGTGAAAAACCATGAGCAGATCCCCCCTAGAAATCCTGCAAGCTACTGTACTTTCACATTGATTCCCCAGTAGGAGGCAAAGCCTAATCCCCTGGTCAACTGTATGTCCTTTAATTTTAAAATTAACTGTGCTAGCTCTTTACATTATATAGCCATTACCAATGTTCAAATGTTCTTCAGGGCTCCCTGCACTAGAAAGTCCTCTAGATTACAGAAAGCTCAAAACCAAGTAGCTCTTTCAGATCGTACAGTAGCTGTCCCTCCAGGCTGACTCTGAAGAGCCTCCCAGCAGGCGTACCACCCCACATGCAGATTATATTCCATGGAGCCATACTGTTATGCACCAAATTCCCAATGTGAGCTGTGTACATAATCTTTCTTCAAACAGTTGACCCAAACAGCTAGCACTCTACCCCCCCAGAGTGTCAATACCCTTACTTGTTGTTTGCCAGTCAGAGAGGGTCCAAGCTCTCACCCTTAGCCCCCTCCCCAGAAGAAGTGAGGCCACTGACCACCACAGCCCCTTACATCAGTAGCAGTCCATTTCCTGAATATCATGGGTTTCAATCATGCATTGTTCTCCTCTTCCATTCCGCATCCATTTTCTAGTGCATGGACTCCCGTGTGCAGGAAATATCAGAATGCTATTTGTTCCCAGCACTTAGACCTATGGTCTCTCTCTCCCTCTCTCTCTCTCTCTCTCTCTCTCTCTCTCTCTCCTGAGTTCTCCCTCCTGATCAGTGAGTCTCTAATAGTTATCATGTTTAAACAGTACCATTATCAAAGCAACCTTTAAGATTTGAAGCCAGAGTCCACATGGCCATGTGGATCTCTTCCCCTTTCAGCTGCAAGGAAGCTCTGCAGCTCAAGTGAGCTAGAGACACAAAGTTAAGCAAGAAAAAGTTTATTACCCAGTTCCTTCATGTCTTTTTCTTCTGTGTTCCTGCTCCTCTGATGTTGGCTTCAATTATGGAGGCCTTCAGTGATTTCAGTTCTTCCTCGAAGAGACATGGATGTTTGGCTTGAGGTGAAGTGGCAGAGAGTTCATCATAATATTTGCCCCCTTTGATCGACCAGCTCTTCTCCAGATCGTAGTGCCGAGACTGTGTTCTAATATCTCCATGTCTAGATTTGGGTAGGTCAGCCCCAGCTTACAGAGGGTGGGGGCTGCTTCTCTCAGAGTCAAAGGATTGTACTCTGTGTTCAACAGAATCCACAGTCAGCCAGAATAATTAAGTTGGAGTTTGATTTGCTTCTCCTTAGCCTGTTTTATACTTTCCCGTACTTGTCTCTGTTTTTCTTTGAGGAGGTCCAAAAGGTCCTGGTCAAAATATATTCTTTGTCCATCCAAAAGAGTCTCTTTCACCTTCCAAGACATTTGCAATATTGATGTCTTTTTGGGTGTTCCAGTATTTTAAATATGATTGAATGTGGCCTTGCTTTCTGTTCAGTAGGTTTTTGAATAAGCGACCTGCGAGCACATTTATTCGGGATGGGTACTGTCTCTGGTATGTTTAGCCGATCTCAGGCTGTGCACTACAAACCTGGACACAGATGGAAATAACTTTTCCGTTTCTTCTGGGATGCCGTATAAATGAAAGTTATTATGGCACACCCAGTTCTCCTCATCAGCCAACCAGGCCTGTGGGTCTCTCTCTCAATGCAGCAGGTACAAGATAGCATGGTCATGGTCCCTTTCCAAGTCAATATCCTTCCCCAGTACCGCTTCAGTCGTCATGGTGCATTTCTACATTTTTATGTGGTTGTATCTTGAGTCAGCTACTGATACTTCCACCTGTTGAATTGCCTTAATAATGCCATCTGATTTTGAAAGGATGATACCTTGAGCCATGTTGGCTTCACTGCTTTCTGCATCATCCAGGCCTACTCTTGCCCACAGTGTGTACTCTGCAATTGGCATCCATCAGGGCTTTTAACTTGGAGGATTGGGCCTGGTTTTCCCCTCTCTATTCATCACCATCTCCTTAATCTCTTCAATGACTTCTGGGTGAACTCGAGGAGTCTGTACCATTAATCTGAGCAATTCATTTACCTGCCGTTCTGAGAGCTGAAAAATCAGGCAGCCATTGAACCTGTGACATCACTGGAAGTTTGCATAACATTTTTCTAATGGTTATAGGACTGACTGAATATGGAGATATTTGGATTATAAATGTTTAATATACAGGGCTGAAAAGATCACTATATAATAATTTGTGAAAGTTTGTGAAAACTTTCTAAGAATGTGGAGGTCTGTAACTTCTTTGCGCTTTAGGTATAGACATGACATTTACCATGCATATGCAATGCCAGTGTAGCCTGGTATCTAGCAAAACTGGAAAAAACAGGTGTTTTAAATTTGTAGTGGAAATACCAAACATTATTATTGGCAACATTTTCTTAAATATTTATTGAAGCATAATAGTTCATGCCTTCAGAATTTCTCACACAGAATTTAACATTCACATGCTCTATCACTGTTTCACTTGATAAGCTGAGCAGAGCTGTTTGCAGTGTTATGGTTGCTCTCTGGTAACTATTTTGTCCCCACTTCTTTCTCTCACTTAGGTTAACCAAATAGACTTCATGGGACTGCTAGTCCCTCTGATATCCTCCTTATTCTTTACAGTGACAGGCTACTTAAAAAGAGTTACCTACTCCATATCCTATCAGACCTATTCCATTGGAATAACCAGAATTCTCATTCATTGTGCCCCAGACACTTTCGTCCCCTACTACATCTTTCTGAGTACCTCTGAGTCCTATATTTACAAGTGCATCAGGCTCTCTGGATAGTCAATTTACTGGGTGTGATTCTTATATAATCTGCATTCATGTTGGAATTGTTGACACTCTGTGCTTCCTTGCTCCAACTTGGGGGTCTGCTATTCTTGTGCAACCCAACTCAGCCATCTGTTCCTTGGTGAAACCATGCCTCTAACTCCTGCAATTTGTGATCCTCTGCACTTGATGCCTCTTTAACCCCTATTCTTTAATTTGTATCCCACAGACTTAATTTCCCTTGATGAGACCTGTACCCCTATCTTTTGGCACAAGTGCAGCACATCCTTAGCATGAAGGCATTATTTGCCCCAGAATGCCATCTAACATGCCTGAAGAACATATGAGCATACAAACATATGAAGAAGCCAGCAGAAGGCCATTTGGTCTATCATGCCTGCTCATATTGTAGGGTTCACAGCTTGAGCTAATGTCCCTGCCCTCAGTACCCACTCCTCCCATCCTCTCTACCCATGATCCTTACCTTCTCTTATGCCCATCCCAGCCTCTCTTAAAGCTGTCCACTGTCTTCAATGAGATGACCTCTTCCAGCAGTGCATTCCAAATGTCCACCACCCTCTCTGTGAAGAAGTGCTTCCTGACCTCCCTCCTAAACCCCCGCCTTCCAGCTTAAGACTGTGCCTCCTCATGTTATGGTTGCCACTCAGCTTAAAGAGACTCTCCCTATCAATCTTATCAATCTTATTTATCCCTTTCAAGTACATAAAGGTCCCAGTCCTGTCCCATCTCTCTCTTCTGTCTTCCAGAGAGTAAATGTTCAGTGCCCTCAATCTCTCCTCATACGCCTAACCCTGCTGACCTGCTATCATCTTTGTAGCCCTCCTCTGGACCTTCTCTAGCAGATTAATGTCCTTTTTGAAGTGTGGGCACCAGTACTGAACTCCATACTCTAGATGTGGCCTTACCAGTGACCTGTACAAGGGCAGTATAACCTCCTCTTCCCTACTACTGATCCCCCTAGATATGCATCCCAGCATCTTGTTTACCTTTGCTGCTGCTTTCTTGCACTGTTTGGAGTGCTTCAGGGCACTAGTGATCATCACTCCCAGGTCCTTCTTCTTCTCTGATGCAGATAATCAGACTCGACCCGGGTAGTACTCTGTCCTGGAATTCTTGGCTCCAGTATGCATAAATTTGCAGATCCTGGACCACTTCCCCAGCTTCTCCAGATTTTCCTGTCGGTCCCGTATCCCTTCAGTTGTGTCCGCTCTCCCACAGAGCTTGGTGTCATCTGTGAATAGGCACATTTTGCCCTTAATGCCCTCTCCAATGTCACTGATGAAGATATTGAACAACATGGGCCCCAGCACCGAGCCCTGCGGGACCCCATTTTTTACCTCTCTGGTGCCAGGTAACTCCTCCCCCATGACCACCCTCTGGGTTCTGTCCCTCAGCCAGTTTTCCACCCACCTGGCCATTTTTTCCCCAGCCCTGAGAACCACCAATTTCCTGATCAACCTTTTGTGGGGTGCAGAGTCAAAGGCCTTGCTGAAATCAAGACAGAAGATGTCTACCACTTGGCCCCTGTCTACTGTCTTAGTGACGCAGTCAAAGAAGTCAATCAGATTTGTCTGACATGCTTTCACCCCCGTCATGAACCAATGCTGCCTTGCATCCTGGAGACCATGCTCCTCTAGATATTCCACCAATCTTTCCTTTAGTATGGTCTCCATGAGCTTGCCCACAAGGGAGGTCAGACTGACTGTTCTGTAATTCCCTTGGTCAACCTAGGGACCGCTTTTGTGGAGGGGCACTACATGTGCTGTTCTCCAGTCCTGCGGTACCATGCCTGACTCTACTGAACTAGTGTTATTAACTAATAATTATATTATAGTATTATAATATATAATTATTAAATTATTATTAGAATGATTATTATTAACTAAGAAGAAGATCCTTCTCTTTTAACAGACTCTTACAAAAGGTTAGCTTGTCTAATTAATGCCACTTTCATTCCTCGCAGGCCCCAAAACCATGAGGGCTTTAGAAAAGATCCCTCAGAGCATCTTGCCCTTAGGATCATTTCTCATTCAGTAAGTCACAATCTCTTTCTCACATAAATTGTATTCCCTATTGCAATGCAAACAGCTACTCCCACTACACGTAGTGCTTAGCTATGGATCACTCATTTGATCCACACTGCATGCAAGTAAATCACCTTACTTACATTAGCATAAAGGTCCTGCACTGTCCCTCCAACTGTCCTGCCACTTTTAAAATGGAGTCCCCCATGAATCCAACCTTATAACTACCCTTACTAGTCTTTTCCTTTCTCCTGCATTGCAGGCCAGGGGTATGGCTGCTAAATATTTATGGCTATGCTTCCACTCAATTATAATGAAATTTCTCAATTTTCATGAAACTTATGGAATTTGACTTTAAGTACTGATGCTATTTTGCAACTTTAGGCAGATTATAACACATACTTCCTTAAAGAAATATATTAATACAACTGGCATACATAGTCTCTTTTTAAGATATATTAACCTGCCATATTTAATGGCATTGTAGTTTATAGTTTTGAAGTAGCAGGGGTATATAATTCAGCAGTTTATATAAAACACTCACAACATTTAATTAAAACATTTCCGAATGTTTGGCTACTAATAATTCAGATAATAGTAGAAATGTGAACTGTGGCACATATAACCATGCAGCATAGTCTTTTACATGCTTTTAATTTACTGACATGTGGATACACTGTCTTAAATTTAGAAGAAAATAACTGGAATTTAAACTTGGAAGAATGTTTGGCTGCCTACAACTCAGTCCCCATTAAAACTAGCAATTGCATAAGCTGGTCTGGTGGTAAAGAGGGCTGAGGCACTGTGGGAGCCTTATCTTTTTCCATGCCAGGGACCTGGGTTCAGGAATGGACATGGGTTGCTCTGAGGTTGGCCAGGG
The DNA here is from genome assembly GCA_016271365.2 of Neoceratodus forsteri. Lineage (NCBI taxonomy): Eukaryota > Metazoa > Chordata > Ceratodontiformes > Ceratodontidae > Neoceratodus > Neoceratodus forsteri. The sequence continues at coordinate 355,271,972 of CM028136.1, read as the reverse complement.
AGGAAGGATTGAGCATCTAGAGGACTGCTTTCCTTCCTCGGGGAGGAGGGACAGTGTGACTTGCTGCTTGACTGAAGCCTGGAGGAATCCAGATGATGGCACTTGCAAGTCACTTGCACTTAGTGGAGGACCCTTGTACAGAGCACTGAGGGCATCTCTGCAGAGGCTGAGCTCACAGATGTGCTGACTGCATGCATGTGGCATCAGGGACAGAAATCAGAAGGGAAAAAACATGAATGCCTGTCAAGCCACAAGCCCACTCAGCCTTGACAAAACCCAGAACAGTCTGGATGTGTGTTCTGGGGAGGGAGGGAGGATGGCCATCCCACCCTTGCCCTGCCACAGAGGGACAATCTGTGGGAGATAAGGTCCCCAGTAAAGGAGGAGGCTGGGACAGCTATGGATAATGGGACCAGGGCTGAGCAATCTGCCCAATCCTGCCAGGAGGGTAAACACTTCTGTGGCAAAAAACTAGCAATCACAAAATTCTGTGGATTTTACAAGGAAATACAGAATGGTAATTCTGCTTGAATTCCACTTGCAAAATTTTACATTCTACACACTTCTGTAACTTACAATAATGGATTAAAGAAGTCTGTCAGATTAGTGTGACATAGCCTCCCTCCCTTGAATCTGTGGTCCTTTTTGTCATGTAATCCCTTGTGTTCTAGGAACTCCATTTTCTTTGATAATGGTCATCAGGAGTTTTCCCACAAAGAAGTCTACACTAAACACCCACAATATGTGATGTCATCCCTGTCCCACTTTTTTTGCAGTGGAACCATTTTGGCCTGTCTCCAATCTATTACATAGGGACACATGCCACCCCACACACCACACAGATGCTCACATACCCCTGTACTCAACACACACAGACAGTACACAGGTGCCTTCATGACCCACTAGATGCACTCTATTAAACATTCATACACACACACACACACACACACACACACACACACACACACACACACACTCTCTTGCTCCTACACCCCACTGAAGTATCAAAATGAAGCATAATCTATTTTTCTAATGCACTAAGTTTTAAATATATACTGAAAGGCAGTATCTGGACTTTTTATCAGTACATAATGCATACTGTACATGTCAAAATTGAGACTAGACTAAAGGAGGGTACCTGAGATGCAATCAGGCTATTGGACTGAAAGAGGTGGTGGTGGTGGTGGCAGTTCCTCAATGACATCTGCAGGGCGAGGGAGCCCCACTCCTGGTCAACATCAGTGGCTCCTGTACCAGACTGCTACAAAATGGAGATAGACAAATAGCCACATCCTGTGAATGGAGGACACCCTGATCATGGGCACTTAGGCATAGCCAGCTCCCATGTCATGAAAATAGGCTTGATCATGGCCATTTACAAACAACTACCTACCACAGCATGGCATTTGGCATGATGAGGGCCAGTTAACACAGCTGCCACGCATGCCTGGAAGCAGGTCTAATTAAGGCCATTTAGAAAATCCACCTCCTGTGGAATGGTGGCAAGCCCAATTTGGGCCATTTAAAAACAGTTACCTCCCACTGTATGGAAGCAGGCTCAATCACAGAAGACACTCACCTTGAGGTGCTATTCCCCATTAATGGCCATCTGTCTATCCATGAACAGCAAGGTTGCAGATGCCAAAGGAATTGCTCACTGCATATTCATATCAGTATTGCAGCAAAATCCCATTTATTTCAATGTGATTTCATGGTGCTGAATATGCATTGCTACTTATCTCTAGCTGCCAGTGTAATGGGGGTTTAGTTTGCTCTTGAACAGCTTAACCATAGAGCTGAAACACAAATATGTTTGTAGAGTAGTCCATATGACTGGTGCTGCAACCAAAACAACACTACCCCAGTAGATGTCATGTGTATTTGGGCACTTGGAGAAGTTTAGCCATGGTCGAGTGTAATGAAAAAACTGAGTTATATGCTGTAAAGAGATCATGAAGATACAGTGCCATAGTCTGTTCAGGGCTTTCTCAGTCAGTGGAGACACCTTGAATGTGATGCACGGCCACAACCTAACAAGCAGTCAGTGCAACTTACACAGCACCAGTGTGATACTGTATGTTGCCTTAAGCTTGCTGATGTTATCAGACTGGATGCTATATTTAGCACTATCAGAAGGTGGTACAACAAAACCCATGCAGGCTCAGTTATAGATCTAGATGTGAGGCCAGAAATGCATGCCTCAATGTAGCCAGATACTACCCTACTAAATATATATTTTTTTTATTTTGTATTTGTTCACCAGGTAAGGGCTCTAAGTATAAAGATGTCTATTCTGAGGCATGACCTAGACAAGTACAATACAATAAGAACAGTGGCAACATGATAGTACAAAACAATGGTAATATGACTGTACACTATATTGTATTGTATTGTACTGCACTATACTATACTACACTATACTACACTACACTATTATACTTTAAACATTACTTGGTGAATTAAAAGCTTTTTAGACCAAACTTGGGTGATAGCTGTTGGACCACCCCACTCATGACCACATTAGTGGTGACTCATAACTCCCACCCAAAATGGGTGTTTGGTCAGCAAGTGTAGAACACCCATTTTGGGTGGTAGTTACAAGTCACCACAGATGTGGTCAATGGGGGATCCAAAAACTATCATCCAAGTTTTATGTAAGAAGTTTTCAATTTGATTGAGTTATGATTAAAAGTATAATTATTTGGAATGAAATCTAAATCTGCACATATACATGGTACACCTTTATGTGGACTTAATTTTAATTCTGAGCACAACTCCTGTATTAACCCATAGGCTGCTGACAGAATCAGAACATATAGGGATTCTGGACTGATATATCAGTCCATGGCACAGCAAGGGTTAATATACAGTGGCGTATATTGACATAGGACTTATGTGGCAGATGGCTACCAGCCAGGGAGGTGAACATAGGGTAAGTACTGGCCGTGTTTGGGCTCAGGGGAGTGGGAGCCAGTATTAAGGGGGCAGGAGGCTATTGGAAGGGGGAGAGACTGCTGAATATCAGGAAATTCTGTCATTATGGCAACAAGGTTAGGGAGGATGTCACTGTATACCATGGAATTCTGTCATTATGCCAACAGGAACCGAGAAGGGGTACACTGGATAGAAGGGAATTCTATGTGGGGGAGGGATTGGGTGTGGGAGGCAGCCAGTCCTTTACTTGCTGGGTGTGTACAGGGCCGTCAATCAGGACATGATGCTCCAGCATTATTTACAGTGCCAAGACATGGTGTAGCCTAGCTACAGCCACATGATGGGATGCAAATATGTCACATGCAACCTGTATCCATTATGAGGTCATTCACATTTTACTATTTGAATATGGCAGTGTAGATGAAATGCATTATCCTATTTGGAATGCTTTTTTGCTCCTAGGCAGCAGTATTCAACATGCTGGCCATGTACCACTATGGGCCCAGCAGGAGACAATTCTGCATATTGGTATCTATTAGTTTTGGCATGCTAAAACTGCTGTATTGGAACACCAACTGCACACTCAGCATGTGGGCAATTTCTGTTAGAATATAGCTATATTATGGCACTGCACTAATGTGTGAAAAGGATAGGTACTTTGTATGGTACAAACAGTGGGCTTTGAATATGAGGCCCCCAGAGTTTTAAACTACTGGAATATAAGACAATGATAACAAAATGTCTGTGGTAAGTACATTTTAAAATAAAATGAAATTATTTTGTACATGGTAAGTTGGCTCTCTAGTTAATGTAGCTGTCTGAAACCAGAAATACATTATCTTCTTTTTCATAACTTTAATACATACCATCTCTATAAATTATTAGTGGAAAAGAGGACTTATACCCTATGGGAACCATTTTTTGAGATGTATTTCTCAAAGTGGTTAAATATTCTGTTTGATTCATTTAAAGATGAAAATAACAAGTCTGTACTTCCACTGTCACATTTACAATGTGACACTCAGCTTTTCATATGTATTACCCTTTAGACAACTGAAATGGTAAAACCTTAAAGGAGTAGTACACCCAGAATTTGTAAAAACATATGTTGTGCAGAGTGTTTTGATTTTTATGTGAAGTCCTAGTGTGTCCTTCTCTCTGTCTGCTATCAGGAGTTTTTCATAAATTAGTCTGCTAGCTTTATGGTAGTTTTATGGTCCCTTGGGATCTTCATCTCAGCTAAATGTATTGCTTTTCTTGTACCTACAATGCATCCTGTCTCATGTGTCAGTGATGTAGCCGAGCTCATAGATTCAGCAACAAGCACTGCTTTACAATACAACAGCAGGGCTGGCTATATTTTAAAAACTATACAGAGTTCAGCTTGGTGATTACCCTCACTGTAAATGTTTTTTTTGTTGTGAACAATTTTGACACTGGTTGTGTATGTGTAACTTGTATGGTTTTCAAGATATTTACATTTGTTTGGCATGTCTACTTGAGTGCTCACTAGGAGAGAAAAAAATCTGCTGTTTGTAAGCGCATCTGCACACATGCCAAATAAATCTAAATATCCTGAAAACATGAAAAGCTACACAAAAACGCCTAGCAGCAAAGTTGTTCATGATAAAAAGACCTTTACAATGAGGGTAGTCACTAAGCTGAACTCTGTTTGTTTTTAAAATATAGTCATCTAACCATATATCCATGTTTATTTTACCACATTTCCCACTTTGGATGGCAAACATTTTAAAAACTGCAAGAATTTCAGCTTAGTGACTAACCTCGTTATAAGTATCTTTTTGTCCTAAACAGCTTTGTTGCTTGTTATTTTTGTGTAACTTGTATAGTTTTCAAGATATTTAGATTTGTTTGGCATGTATGGAGATGTGCTTACAAACACCATATGCTTTTTTCTCTCTGAGTAAACACTCAAGTAGACATGCCAAACAAATGTAAATATCTTGAAACCATACAAGTTATACATACACAAGCAGCGTCAATATTGTTCACAATAAAAAGACCTTTACAATGAGGGTAGTCACAAAGTTGAACTCTGTATAGTTTTTAAAATATTGCCATCTCTGCTGCAGTATTAAAGCAGTGCTTGTTGCTAAATCTAGGGGCTCGGCTACATCACTGTCACATGAGACAGAATGCATTGTAGGTATAAGAAAAGCAATACACTTACCTGTGATGGAGATCCCCAGGGGTGATAAAACTGCCATAAAGCTAGCAGACTAATTTAGGAAAAACTCCTGATAGCAGACAGAGGGAGAGACACACTAGGACTTCACACACAAATCAAAACACTCTACAAAACATATGCTTTTACAAATCCTGGGTGCACTGCTCCTTTAAGAGAATCCCATAGCCAGTAGAAGGACTGATTAGTGATATTTCAGTCAGTCTGACAGAAAATCTGAAACTGTCATATATTTATCTATTTTATGCTAATCTGCCTAACTGTGCATGTGTCATGATTATCAAGGTGCAAGTTGAAAAATGTATACATGTCTTGAACATTTATACTATACAAGTAAAAGTAAAGTAAAATGCATATAACTTTTAAACATTTGGTCCATGCTTATGTATGTTTACAATAAAAAGGAGACAGCAGTACGGACATTAGAGAGCCAGCCTGTTGGGTTAGCAACAATATACTGCACTGTCATGTGGGATACACTAAGCAATCTGTGGTCTCTGTCTCACTGCATTCACAGAAAGAGATGCTGCTTTAGCTCTGTGGAGAGGGAAGACTCAGACACATCACTCTGCCAGCCACCTGTAGGCAAGTCACAGTGGGACTTATGCTAAGTGAATATTTCACCCCAGTGTTCACCTAAGGGGGCTCTGCGGGAGGGAGGGTGCTCACTGGGAGATCCCATGGTATCAGGAGTAGTTATCAAGGAATGCAAGTCCCAGGGGCCAGAGAAAATGTACCCCAGTACCATAAGAGAACAATTGTTAGGGATGCTTGCAGTAATTATTCAGCAGACTGTCATCCAGACATGGGTGGTGCAGAAGGATTGGAAAGTGTCCAGTGTTTTCACCAGCTTCAAGTAGGAATAAGGTCATATCCCAACAACTACTCATTAGCCTGATGTTAATATTTTGCAGGTTCCATGAAGCCATTATCAAGGATAGAGTAACACAGCACTTGGTCAGGCTAAGGTTCTTACCTCCTTTCAGCATGATTTCATGAGGGGCACACCAAGCCAAATCAATCTGATCACCAGTTTTGATGGGGTTACCAAGAAGGTTGAAAGGGAAAGGGCTGTAGACATACAGTAGTTTATTTGGACTTCAGCAAGGTGCATGGTACTGTGTTGCATGAAGCTTCTGGACAAAGTACACAAGTGTATACATGAGGTTTACACAATGGGATTAATAATGGTCTTGGGGCAGGATACACACAACGTTGTGTGGAGAGGGGCTCTAAATATTTCCCCTCAAAGATCACCATTGGGCTAACTACTCTTCAATATTTTCATCAGTGATCAATGGCGTCTCCAGCAGACTGCTCATGTTCACTGATGCAACTAAGTTGGGGAGATTAGCAGACTCTGTTGACTATAGGGATAAACTTCAGGAGAATCTAAACAAACAGGGGTATGAGGTGATGCTGGTATCCCTGAACACGCTCATGTAAGAGAAAATGAAGCTGAAAGTGGATAAGATCTCAGTCTTCTACATAGTCAGTGGTATTAACTGGATCAAACAGAAATATACAGCAGAGTCTGCCAGAAAGCAATTCTCTGTGATTCACATGTCGCACTTTCCTGTGTGACAAATTGGGGTAAGTGATATTGGATTACATTATTGTCCTGCAGTCATTTGTAAGGTGTCACTGACAGAAAATGTGATGAGTGTTGCACACTGGTTGACACCACTGTATGTTTGTTCTGGTGTCCTCCAGAAGGATGAAAGAAATGTCTTCAAACTTAAAGGTGGCAAATTCAGGTTCAATAGTAGGAGGCACTTTTTTTCCACATGGGGGTGAGTTGATGGAACAGCCTACCAGTGAAGGTACTAGGCATGAAAATGGTGCAGTTCTTCAAGGTAAGCCCAGACAAATTTCTGCTCATCAAGGTAATCACTAGATATCCTCATTAGTAGATGGGTTTGGAAACCCCTTTAAATTAGTATGTTTTCACAGTGTACTTTTCACTCCTGCTTATGAAATGTGGTTGTGGTATAATGAGATGCTCTTGAGTCTCTTCTGATCTTAAATTGCTATGTTTCAATGTTACTTGGTGAGGTCTTTATGAGATGAATATTACAGAATAAGGGAGATGACCATTATCCGCACTACCATTGGCTAAGATAAGGTGAATAGCATACACAATAAGCACAGTGCTGTGGGGCAGGGTTATGGGGGTACATAACATGAGGGCATGTGGTATACATTCCCAGAGTAATCATAATGGTGTATTTCATGAAGCTGGTTGCTCTGAATCAGCCTTTTTTAAATACTTTATGTATGCTTCACTGCCAGTTTTACCAGGAAATTGCATACATTTAAACATGAGAAAAAAGAAAACCTTCAATTAGTTGAATAATGTAATTGAATTCTTTCCCTCATTAACTAAGTGATCCTAGCCATCAATTCCTGTTTCCTCATGGTGGCTATCTAGAATTAATTGAGGATATGGACAGTTTCAGCTGATACTGGTTTTGATGGAAACCTTGTCTACAAATCTCCCACTTTCCAGGAAATTATTTTCCCAAATGTTCTTTCTACATGTCATTTTCTTAATTACCAATTTAGGTACTCTCTGTCTCTCATCTGTTACCGTATAAAGATTTACCTGATCAGATGGAGCCATTCTTTCACCAATTCAAAAACATCTCAGATTGGATGGTGTGTTTTCATAGCACAAATAACATCTGGTATGTGTTGCTGTCTTTTGTACTTGTTCCTTCATTTAAACATGAGAAAAAAGAAAACCTTCAATTAATTGAATAATTTAATTGAATTCTTTCCCTCATTAACTAAGTGATCCTAGCCATCAATTCCTGTTTCCTTGTGGTGGCTATCTAGACTTAATTGAGTATATGGACTGTTCCAGTTGATACTGGTTTTGAAGGAAGCCTTGTCTACAAATCTCCCACTTTCCAGGAAATTATTTTCCCAAACGTTCTTTCTACATGTCATTTTCCTAATTACCAATTTAGGTACTCTCTGTCTCTCATCTTTTACCATATAAAGATTTATCCAATCATATTGAGCCATTCTTTCACCAATTCAGAAACTGCTCAGATTGGATATTGTGTTTTCAATGTGCAAATACCACCTAGATGTGTTGCTGTCTTCTGTACTTGTTCTTTTATCTAGTTATGCCTGCAACAGGTTCCATCATGACTAGATATACAGTATATCACCTTATATCTCCTTATACTACTGTCATAATGTCCTAGGTTACAACTACTGTAGTTATAATGGTTGGTGTCATTTGCTGTCACTGTTTCTAGATGTTATATCTATCTAATCTTGGGTAGTCAGAGTCTGACTCTAGTTGTGTTTATACTTAAAACTATAGCTTTACTACTAGTACCAGAGACAGAGGGCCCGATTCACAAAGGTTGATGCAAGCTGTACTGAATGCAGCTTGTGCTGACTGTCAGTGCAGCAAGGACCCTGCACCCCATTCAGTATCGGGTATGGTCCCAGTGGAAAAGTCCCACAGCTTGCCCAACCCCAGCATTGCACCAAACAGATGGCACACCCTGAAGGTGTACTGCAAGCCGCAGGGCAGCTCTGGGTGCTATGCCCCCACAACCCTGATCCCTGTCAATAGATTACTGAAATCTCTGATGGGCTAGCAGACCCCCCGCCCCAGCCCCGATCCCCCTTAATAGATATTGAAACCTCTGGTGGGCTACAGGACTCCCACCCCAGCCCCAATCCCCAGCTATATACATGTTAAAGCCCCTGCTGGGCTAGCGGACCCCCTCCCATCCCTAATCCTCCATATAGGTAAAGTGATATCCCAGGTGGTGTGTGCCTTTCTCCATCCTCAATGCCTGGTAACCCATTTTAGTATTTCTCAATATCCTTGGTGGTTTGTTGGACCCACCCACCACCCCATGGAGCCCTACACCCCACCTCCACTTCCATAACCCATCTAGTGATTGTTGTCACTGCTCATCATCAGCATCCATTACCAACTAAACTTGACCAAGCAATGCACTATATATAGATGTGCTCTGAGTGCTTCCTATATGCAGTACACTACTGTCAGAGTTTAGTCACTGGCTGGCCATGGTGGTGAGCAGTGGGTTGTGCCGGTCACCAGCTGGGTTATGGGATGGGGGAGTGGAGTGGTAGGGCACTGTGTGGTGGTGGGTGGGGGTCCACAAACCACCAGGGATATTGGACAGTACTAAAATAGGTTACTGGGCATCTGGGATGGAGCAATCCATTAGACAACCAGGGATATCACTTTTACTTTTTTTTTTCCATTCAACTTTTATTAAGGTTTTCAATACAGAGAACAAATCCACAGCACACTTGGCATGATAGAAATAAAACAACTTCAAATATTATGATGATTCATTCTCTCCCTATCCTCCCTCCCTCCACCCTCATAACCCTCCCACATCCCAGCACAGCAATATACCAGCTAGATTACACCGTATGATATAATAATACCATATCTCAAACTTGCAAAGAGTACAGGGTTTGTAAAGGGCCCCATATCCTGTTGAACTCCTTAATTTTGTTGTGGAGGCTTGCAATGGTCCTCTCCATTTTAAGGTTAGCGAGGAGCTCCTGGAGCCACTCAACATAGGTCAAATTGTCAGAATCTTTCCAATGTCTAAGGACCACTTTTTTAACAGACAATGGAATTAATGCCATGTGATATTTCCTACACACCGCTGAAATACAGGAGAAATCCCCCAAAAGACATATTTCAGGTGTGAACAGATCAGAAAGCCCTAGCAGTGGATCAACCCTTTGTTTAATAGTGGTCCAAAGTGGAACAACTTTGGGGCAATTCCAGAAGATATGAAGAAGGTCCCCAGGCTGCAATTTGCATCTTGTACAGAAATGAGAGGACACAATGCCCAGCCTGGCTAACTTCTGTAGGGAATAGTAAATATTATGTAAAATTTTAAATTGCATTAACCTAAGTCTATCCTGTAACAAAAATCTATGACAGTTATGCCACAGAAGAGACCAATCAAGCTCCTTATCTGGAAAAAGGGAGACCAATAGGCAACAGGGGCAAAGTTGTCAGGGTATGCCTACATAAATAGGGCACTATATATCTTAGACATCACATGACGTGAGTCGGCCAGCTCTGTTAAGTAGCCTGAAAATGAATGCGAACGTCGGAAGGTGGTACTACTCCCATTACCTTTAACAAAAGATGATGAAGCTGGAAAATCTTAAAAATATTTATACTGGGTATCATAAACTTGTGCATAATTCCAGCTGAAGAACACCATTGTCTATCAGGTGTGGTAAAATCTTCAAGCTGACAATCTCCTATCTGAGGAAGCCAACTGAGTGATAGGGGCTTATTATCTAGTTGAAAATTAGGGTTACCTCTTATGGGTTGAGATAAATCCTTAATATTCTCGTATTTCAGAAATGCGCACAACTGAGCATGGGCCTTGATCGATACTGCTATGGGAGAGTTACGTAATGATGTAGGAAGGGATCCTAATTTAGTATATAACATCGCACTAGGAAGGTATCCGTGCTTTTTTATAATGGCTTAATTCCACTCTTAGCCAAGCCGGGGTATATAAGGATTGGGTTAATAGCTGCTCCGCAGTCAGCCACCTGAGATATTTATTGGCCTGGCTGGCCCAATAGTACAGCCCAATATGTGGGAGCCTTAACCCCCCTTATACTTTAGGTGCAGCTAATTTGTGGAATGCCATTCTTGACTTTTTGTACCCCCATATAAAGTTGGAAATCATACTATGCACTTTTTTGGACCAAGACAGCAGAAGCCCAATATTCAGCAAATTAAGGGGATAGAAAAGGTGGGGAAAAACATTCATTTTAATTAAATTAATCCTGCCCCATAGAGAGAGAGGAAGTAGGGTCCACCTGCAAAGATCTTGGTCTATATTATGGACCAAGGAATCTAAATTTAACTGTTTAAGTCAAACTATATTCCATGTCAGAATAAGTCCAAGGTATTTAATGGAATCGGACTTCCACGCAAGCCCAAAAGTGGTAATTTCTTGTCTATAGATCCTGTGATTAAGAGGAAAAACCAGAGTTTTTCCTATATTAAGTTTATAGTTAGAAACCTTGCTAAAACCCTCTATTATTTTAAGAATAGAGGGGATAGATGTAACTGGATGTGTTATTTGCAACAGGAGGTCATCTGCGTAAGCTGCCACTTTAACTATGTATCCATTTAGGGAAATACCCGAGATGTCCTGGGCTCTTATTAACCTCCGAATAAAGGGTTCTAAATATATGTTAAAAAGCAGCGGGGACAAGGGACACCCTTGTCTGGTTCCCACATGCAATTTAATTGGATTTGAGATTACCCCATTACAGGAAATTCTAGCTGAGGTTAGTAGGTATAACGAGTGAACCCAGTTCCAAAATCTCCTAGGAAAACAAAATGCCTCCATTGCTGCAAATAAATAATTCCAATGGACCCTGTCTAAAGCCTTCTTGGCATCCAGGGAGACCAGAGCCATTGGGAGAGCAGCATCCCTGGAGTCCGAGAAGACGTGAGCCAGGGTTCGCAGGTGGTCAACTGATGATCTTCCTTTCATAAAACATACCTGCTCCTCCCCCATTAGAGAAGGAAGAACTGCATTCATACGATCAGCCAGTAATTTGGCTAAAATTTTAATATCATGATTGAGAAGGGAAATCGGTCTATAGCTTGAGACCAGGTCATGAAGTTTGTCTGGCTTGGGCAATAAAACAATCAGGGCTTCAAAAAGGGAGGGATCAGACACTTGGCCAGAAAGAAGGAATTGAAAAAAGTGGTAACAAAATGGGAATCAATTGCTTGGAAAAAATTGTATAAAAATTGGAAGAAAATCCATCAGGACTGGGAGTTTTATTGGACAGAAGAGATTTAATTACCTTTTCTATTTCATCTTCAGGGATGGCAGATACTATTATAGCTTGTAGAGATTTGGTGAGAGAGGGTAATTGTAAGTCCCTCAAGTATTCTTGCAATTCCTCCTCTGAAGGAGGATTTGCCATGGGACCATATAGTTCCCGGAAATAACTGGTAAATTTGTCTGCTATCTCTGAAGGTGAAGTTTTGATGGAGTCACCTTCTGAAGAACGAACCGTTGCAATAAATCTGGCAGACTCTTGTTGTTTGACACACATTGCTAACATCCGACCAGCCTTTTCCCCTTAATCAGTATACACAGCATTCGTTTTTAAAATCGCTAGCTCGGCTTGCTTCCTTAACGGGTTAAGGTAAGCATCCCTCAGTTTAACTAAGTCTTGCTTAAAGGTCTCCGAGGAGGCTGGGGAAAGACTGGATTCCATACGTCGAATTTGGAACAAAAGACAGGAAATCTTAATTTCCCTTTCCTTTTTCCTTTTCGATGTTAGGTAAATTATAATCCCTCTCAAAAAGGCTTTAAGAGCCCCCCATTCCATATCGGGTCATCCTATAGAATTATTGTTTAGAACCGTAAACTGCTGTATTTGGGATTCTATATATTCAACCTTATCCAGTTCCTTCAAAACTTGGTTATTCAACTTCCATCTGCCCCCCTTTTTGGGTAAAGATGACACATATAATAAGCAAGTGACTGCAGAATGGTCCGATGGCAGACCTGCAGTGATACTGGAATCTAAAACCCCGGGCAGGAGAATTTGGGAAATAAAAATGTAGTCAATCCGTGAAGAGGTACCATGTACTTGTGAAACAAAAGTGTATTCCCTACTTTTGGGATGAAGCACACGCCACACATCACAAAGCCCTGTAGAGTCTAACAGGTCCCTAAAGGCCCTTTGAGCAGGAGAGAGGCCTTGGCAGAGTTGACCCGACCTGTCTACAGACTGATCAAACATCAGATTAAAATCACCCCCTATTATCATATGGATATCAAGGAATGGAGTTAGAACTTCCAATATTTGGACAATAAACCCTGGAGTATCCATGTTAGGACTATAGACGCTACCCAGGACAATGTCTAAAGTGTGCAATCTACCCTTTACAAATAGAAACCTCCCTGAGGGGTTGGAAATAGTTTGGAGAGGTCTGAAAGGAATCGATCTATGTAGAAGGATCATGACCCCTCTACTCTGGGTAGTGCCTTGTGCAGCAAAAATCTGTGCCACCTGTTGGCGTCTCATTTTATCAGCTTCATCACTGAGCAAATGCGTTTCCCGTAAAAACATAATTTCTGTTTTTAGATGACTTAAGTATTTCAGAATTTTATATTGTTTGGTCTTATGCCTTGTCCCTTTAACATTCCAGATGATGAGCCGAATACTCCTAGCCATTGCCCTTTGCAACCCTTAGAGACTTTATGGAATACCAGCTGTACTTATATATAACATTGCTACCACACCTTATATGGTATATGCTGCACATACGCACCCACCCCCCCCACCTCTACCCATACCCACCCCAACCCAATAATAAACCCCCAAAAATCGAATTCTAATAACAATCGAGAAACCCCTACCCCTCCCACTCCCAACCCTCGCATTTGGTACATGATGAACAGCCAACCCAAATAGTTCCTCTCCACCCAACCCCCACCCTCCCAATCAGAACAACCATTTCGATACTAACCCTTTGTGTACCAGAAATTAGGCATCCTTAAAAAACAATATTATGAAAAAACCTACAACTAACCCTACTACATTTATATCTTGCACTCCCAGCAGTAGGTCATTGTAAATGCATAGAGAAAGACAAACATTAAATTAAAATTGTATTCCCCTTTTCCAATCCACCAAACTATATGGGAACAAATACAGGGGGAGCATGAGGGCGAAGTACAGATGTCTTGTCTGGATATGACCATCTTTGGAACCCTCTGGCGATGCTTCTTGGAAACAGAAAGCGTAGCAAACATATTAAAAATTAAACAGTTGCTCCACCTGTGTATGTCAAACCATATTCATGCCCCTTGTCCTTTAACAATAGTGCCATCATATCCTTATTCCAGCAGGAGACTCCCACTTCCTAAAAAGAAAGCCCTCCCAGATCGCAGGTTGCTGTTATACAGTGATCAATGAGGTAAATAAAACATATGAACATTCTACTGCCTGAGCCCTTCTGCATACAGAATTCAACATAACAACTGTGGTAACTGTATAAAGAACTTACAAGCATGTGAAAATATCACAAGATTAATATGGAAACCAATACAAAACATTACGTTGGGAAATATCCCCAATTTACCAATCCAGCTTCATATAAATGCCCCCTTGTCCCCATATTACACCAGGAAGCTAGCTACTAACAAGAGTGAAGTACACAACCCATGCACATACACAGGAGTTTAACGAAAAACATAAAATACAGATACTCATTAAAGAAAACACAGCCTCGAAGGTTTTGGGCAGTGTTGAAAGAACTCGACATCTGAGATTAAAAAACAACTAAAATCTCAGGAATATTGGCATCTTCCTTGAACTTAAAGTCACTCAATCGAACCAAACTTCTGTGCCATGCTACCAAGGAAAAGCTGACAGCTAACAGGGGCATTTGCAGACGAAAATAATGGGTCAGTCCCAGGGTTGCCAACTTGTTTAATAATCAGATTAAACATCTAGAAGTGTAGAGACTCCACTCCTTAAAGCTTGAGTCTTTGTCGAGCAATATTAAACCATGTAACATCTTCACAGAGCGAGGTCAAAATCTGAACAATCGCAGATCTACTTTATTAGATAGTGGTAAACCACTCACACCAGATGATAAGCCAATATGTTAGAATGCCCAGACAAGACTTTCAGGTGGCAGTTTTAAACAAATCTGGGAACGCTTCTTTAAGCCCTGCAGCTGCTGCCTCTGCATCCTCATAAGTCACCCAGGAACCACCTAGGAGAACTTGTAGCCTGGCAGGAAAGGCCATCCTAAACTTAATTCCTGCGATGACCAATCTATGAAACATGGCCCGTTTCTGACGTACTGACAGTGGCAAGTCTTGTGCCACCTGCAACTTTTTACCTTCCCATTCCAAATCGTGGGTATCTCTGGCTTTATATAAGAAATGTTGCCACTCTTGAAAGTTCAAAAATCTAAATATAAACGACCGAGGAGGGGCTCCATCAGGGGGGAGGGGTCACAGTGCATAGTGGGCTTTCTCGATAATATATCCTGCCCCGAAAGGAGAGGGGCCTGCCACCTTCTCAACAAACTTCTTGGCAAATTTAATTGTGTCAGAGCCCTCTTCCTTCTCATGCAGCCCTATGATCACCGCATTATTGCGGCGCCTACGACCTTCCAGGTCTTTGACCTTGCTTTCCATTTTTGCCAGACGTTGCCGAATGGCCACCAAATCAAGTTCCACTTTATTTTGTTTTCTCTCAACGGAGTGCAAACAGGCTTCATTATCAGCTGTTCTACTGGAGAGATCCTCCAACGCACTGGAGATACTCTTAATCTCCCCTGCCATGCTTTGCATTTCAGTTTTAAATGGTTGGAATTCCTCTAAGAATCTAGAAAGAGTGAGCGGATCGGAGTCAGCAGTTCCAGCAGTGGTAGCCATCTGTGATGACTGCAAAGAGGAGGTCCTGGCTTTCTTTGGGTCCTTCTCCAGAGTAGTTGGAGGCGTGTGTTTCGAAATGTTTTTTTTTCATTTTGTCATCCAGCCACACCGATATTCAAAAGGCACCAGTTGCTAATTAACTTAAGGTTGCTTAAGTATTGGTAAATTTCACAAAAACGGAGATTAAAAAGTATTTAAGAGGGTGGGAGGTCAGAGCTAGTGGAGAAGCGACTTATCCGGCATGCTGCACCACGTGACTCCTATTTTTGGGATATCACTTTTTCTATTATCAAGGGATCAGGGCTGGGGAAGGGGTCCACTTGCCCAGCTGGGCTTTAACATGTATATAGCTGGGGATCGGGGCTGGGGTGGGGTTCTCTAGCCCACCAGGGCTGTCAATATCTATTGAGGGGGATCAGAGCTGGGGAGAGGTAACACAGCACATTGCTGCACAGCACTCGACTGTCCAGGAGGGACATTCTAAGTACCTTTAGATCAGCCTTGGCTAGTCTAAGGGTACTTATATGTCCCTCTGGGCCATGTTTGTGAATCCCCATATTGGGGATATGGCATCCTGCATCTGCTGCAATGACCCAAGCACCATGCAGCAGCCACATTTGTGGTGCAAGGCAGACACAGGCCCCCCTTTGGTGCAGACTGCCTGCGTTTGTCACAGGCTGCCTTTGTGAATTGCTCTTGGGGCATTTTTTTGTGTAAGCTGTACCTTGTACCATTCCTTGTGGCACAAGTGGCTTGCGCCATTCCCAGAAGCATTGTGAATCAGGCCCAGAGTATTTTGCACTCATATAATATATATATATTTTTGGGCCCCTTGCTTGGGTGCGTGCACTTATGGTATAGTGAACAGGGGAGGCGAGTTTTTCCACATGATATCACTTTGGGGGTGGACATCATTAATGTTAACGTTATATATGGAAATTCCAAGAAACCAAGCATTATTTAGTGTTTTGCTTTTGCAACAGTCAATCCCATTTCCTTATTTAATAAGCCATTTGTTGTTGTTTAAAACTGTCTGTGAGCATATTATTAGCTACAGTCATTAATTGCATAAGGGTGGAGGCACCTCACATTATTTATTTTTATTTGGGAAAGAACCCCCAGTCACCATCAGAAGTGAGCCAAGTCTTCCTCAACCTGTATTGTGGTCATCAGGCAGGGGTAGTAGCTCTCTGGTATTCAGTGCCCGGGTTACATGATAACATTCTTATTAAACAGGCAAGATTTTTATTTGAGTTGCATGCAGTAGTACAGTATCATGTCTCTATTGTTGTTTTTTCCTTGCCAAGTAATAATTTATTTCCATCCTGTTTAAATAGTCATTGGATCTCTTTTTACTTGGCAATATGTTACAGCCTGTGGCACCCCATTCATTACTTGATGCCATACAGATAAACTACTTTTTACTCTCAGCCTTTTAACATCAAATTCTTTAGAAACCCATGTTATCATGTGATGCTGACCAATTCAGCTTCTTCATTTATCTAACCATGGTTACATGGGGGTATGCAAACCTTTATTTCAGCACAAGTTTGCACCCCAGACACATTTTTTGCAAGTACTATTCTACAGGACAAAGATCAGTATGTAAATGGCATAATCTCCTTCAAACACAACTCAATTATCCCCTACTATACCCCATATATGCTACTATATCTACTATACCCCCTACTAAATGTTTATCTGCACAACTGAGTAGTGTTGAGGACTTGTGGAACATATGTGCACTTCTTGTCCCACCCTAATGGTTTATATTATATATAACATGGTCACCTTGTTGTCTGTCCTGACATGAACATGATGCTTCTTGACTTGGCATTAAAACCAAAGAAGCATTAGATGTACCACTCTTGCCTCTAGTACACTGATTACCAATTTTGCCACCAGCATTGTCCACTTGCCCTGGGCTGTGTGATTGTCTATGACTGTTCTCCATTCCAAAGGCTTGTGTCTGACTTGAGTATTCTTTTTACTTGGCTGCCAGATACACTCTTTATCTGAGGTTTCTTGGGTTTGTCCATCAAGGGATTGTTGCCTAAACATTGGTAGGAGAGTCAGGCACTCCTGGTAGCTTTTCTTCAAGTGATTACACCTTCTTAGTAGGAATAGTTGTAGTTGTCTTATATGCCACTGTACCCAGGAGTTAAGGTCTATACATGTGGTCATTAACCCCAGACATTGCATGATGTCCCACATGGATGAGTGTCTTTTCTTTAGTGTAAATTTTCATTGCTGTGTTATATTCTGATGTTTGATGGGCACTCTTTTCTTTACATTGTGTTGAATACTGCACCAACAGTGCTTGCTACAGATTAGTTTACCAGTAACTCGGTATTTCTCGGTGGGTACTGCCTACCGAGCATTACACTGAGTAGTATCGAGAAATACCTCGTTACAGCACAGTAATGTGGTAAGCAGCTGCCGAGTTTCTCATTAGTTGAATTGACTGAACTGGCATCAGCAGAGGCTTAAATGTGCCAGATGGCACTGTTCCCCATTTAATTTAGGTCAATGGTGTCAGTTCTCCCTTAGGTGTCCCCACAGTTCACAATTCATATCAGGAGCTACAGTATAAAGTCACAATGTCTATAAGTGAATCATGTTCATTCTACAGTATGTTGTTCTCTTTGTGTCACCATTGGATTTTCACTGTACCATGGCATATTGATCCAGCCCCTTCCCTTTATACTGTACATTCACTCCATAGTTGTTTTTGTAATGTCCACTCATTTCGTTTTCAAGCTGCTGCACTGGCAAAGATGTGGTAGCGCTGCTTGAAAACACACACTCTCCCTCCACACCTTAGCAATGTTAAATCAATAATGAAGGCATAGTTAATAGTATGCATTGAAGTGAGTCAGATTTCATTTTGGGACATCAAAATCTAACAAAATATATGTTAATATACAGTATGTTGTGTGGTATAATGTTACTAACATTTACAGCAACTGCCTGTGTATGCATGTGTTGGGGGGTGGACATTGTAGCTGAGCTCTGTAAAATACAGTAGGTTTACCACACTGCATTTTATTAAATTAACTAAATGCCAGCCCTCACAGTAACATAGAAGAAAAAAATGAAAATTAAAAGCAGTAATATTCTGTTTTCAAGCTGCTGCACTGACAACTCAGTCTGGTAGAATGACGACTGCCGGTAACTCTATGTAAGCGATACCCAGTCAGCATAGAATTTGAGATCTGGATAACATTAGATATCATTAGAAGCTCCCTCCAGCAGCTATCTAGTAGTTTCATGATTGTAAAATAGGTGCATTTCATGAATGTCCCACTCCTTGTATCTTTCCTCCTCATGGTAGTAGAGCTCCTTAAAGTAGGTTTACCACACTGCATTTTATTAAAATAACTAAATACCAGCCCTGACAGTAACTTAGAAGAAAAAACATGAAAAACAAAAGCAGCAAATATTCCATGCACCCCCACCTCCCCCCCTACACAGACACATATCTGTCAAAAAACAATTGGGGGTTTGAATTATGGAAATTATAGTGTTTGTATGATTACCAAGGCCACTGATTTACGGTGATTAAAATAATGAAATTCCGTTTTCAAGACTTCAGATTCCGGAATTACACCGGTGATTGTTTCTCTAATTTCTGGATTTTACCAGGATTCTGCTATCATTCTTTTAGTATGTGCATAAGTAATCAGAATTAAAGAAGGCTTAATATACAGAGCATTAAATAGAGCAAATTGAAAATAGTACAGGAAGGAATTAAAAGAAAAACACAAGTTTTGTAGATCAACTGATCTGATATAAAATGCCAGATTAAATCTTTGTTTTTACCGGTCTTCAGGCAGCCCTAATTCCAGAATTTTACCGGATTTTCTGGTAAAAAACGAAAAACAGTGGCCTTGATTATTACTTGCATGCGTGTGTATTTTTATTTTTCCATCTCTCTTGGAGTGCACCACATGAGGCAGATAAATGTTTCTAAAGTAAGTCCATCCGATCGTTGCTGATGACTCCTCATTTTGATGGACACCAGGTACTGCATCTCATAATTGAAAAGTGCATGATCTGGTTGCCCCGTATTAGAATCAAAATATGCCATGGCTGCCTTGCAATAACAACAAGATGTAAGAAATGTAAACTGAAAGTCATATTAATGCAGAGAATGTCACACACATGAATAATTTATTCCATGTCTGCCTATACTGTACACCTCACTGTTTCTTTCCATCCTCCACACCTTGTTTCTTTCTTTTTTAAATCACTTTCAGCCATCATATATTAAGGGATTTTTTTTAATCCACCTTCCCCCATTTTAATTCTGCCCCAGTTGTTGCTGACTAATATGTTAACCAGCAACAAACAGGCACTTCACACATACATTCACTCTTTCTGCAGATCTGGAAGCCTTTGAGCAACACTCAAAGCTGACTGTGTATGATTAGCACCTGTAAATCCCAGCCCAGTCTCCTCCTCCTCTCTCTGGGTATTTTGTGCAGCTGCTGGGGACCCAGACAATGACCACCCAGTGACAAAGCCTAGATGATTAATTACATACATAACTCCAGTGCAGAGACTTTTCTAAACTGAACACTCCTTGCTCGCAATAATGTCTGCACCTGACCAAGAGAGAAATAACCTTTGCTCCACTTCTACACCACTGATTGCCTCCTGATTCAGATGAAACATTAGGTAGATAATGGCCAGAACATTGGAAGCAGGCTCTTTTGAATCTAATAGTCCAGCCATGATTTTTAAATAGGAAAGTGACTATATTAAAAACAGAGGGCCATACTCACTTGCTACAGTAAGAGTGCTCTCTCCCTTTTTTGTTTGTTTGGAAACAGGCATTTACAAAAGAAATGGGAGTCTGATCTTTGGTAAAGTGCCATGCAATACAGTGGTACCTGTTGTGTAAATCAATAATTTGTTTCTTTTATTAATACTTTCCCCCTCTCAATGCTAGTAAACAAGGATTCTTTGTTCACTGGTGTAGAATTGATGTGATGCTTTTCACCTGTAGTGAGGGTTGGGGGAGCACCACTAGATATCTGGGAATCATTAGCTCACTGCTCTCTCTCCAGCCAGCAGCACAAGTTCCAGCTGTGGCTACAGAAGTCAAGAAAGTCCAGCAGTTCTCATGTAGAGAACGCAGGTGAAGGGCTCTTCTTGGTAAGCTGGGTACACAGGATTTTCAGTGCCAGTATTTCTACTTCTCATTACCTAAAAAAAAAGCTTCTGAATCTAGCTAAACCAGTTCCCTTTACCTAGGTTCTGATTAATTCATTAATTAAATACTGTACATCAATACATGCCTGTGGTCTGCTTTCAAATAGCAGGTCCTGGTCTGCAGCTCCCAAGAAAATCTTTTGGGAACTGTAGAGATAATCCAAGTGTGAGAGCCCCCCCCATATCTCCCTTCCTAATCTACTCCTCAGCTTTTCCTTTCGTGGCACATCAGTAGGGATGGCAGAATTGATTTTGATAACTTCAGAACCTATGCCACAGATGTTTGTAAATGCGTTGTGATTTTGAGCAGCAGATTTCAATTATCAGCCATTCTGATTGCTTTCTCCATTTGACAATGATAGTTCATGGGTTCCGGGAGGGGAGCACATTTCATATTTTATTTCATAATTGGGGGGCAACATTCTTAAATGCTTTAATATGCACTATAAAACTGTAACCTCTCACATCAATGAAACCACCATGGGAATATCCACCACAGAATCCCAGAAGGAAGGCAGTGGTACAATGTCATTACAATGATGGGCTTGAGAGCATTGATACTGCTGAGGGGCGAACAGATCAAAAAGGAGTCAACATTTTTTCTTTCCCTTGTGACCTGCTGTGCCCCCCCCCCAAGAAGAGAAACAACACACACCACAGCTTTTTAATAAAAACTAATTACAACTTCTGTTTATTCCACCATTTAGGAGCGAGGGTGTTTGTTGCAGTTTTCTATTCTAAACGGAAGTAGTTACAAATTTAATTCATAACATACCTCTTATGTCCCTTATAGTCTCCGCAGTTCTAGGCATTAAATAATGCTCTCACAAGTCACAGAACAAAATAAGTTGTGTTACTTCCAAAACTGAGATGTGGTGTGCTTATGCTAAAGAGCAACACTGGTCATTTGCGGTCTACTGAATGGTTGAGTCCATGTCCAATCAGCACAAACAAGCTCCAGTGGCGGAATCAGGTTTGGGAGCATCTGGGAGCCGGGGAGGGCCAGTCAGTCAATCGTGGGCTCCACAATGGGCACTAAACAGTGAATAAAGATGGTGGTGGGGCACCACTACTCACACTGGGGCAGCCAGGAGTGGCGACCACCCCCCCAGCCCCCCTCTAGCTCCACCACTGCCAAGCTCAAGCTCATAGCATGCAGTATTTCATTTCTTAAGTTTACAGTGTACCCAGTATTAGCTGGAAGCAATAAGGGAAGGATGTACTGGTACCAGTATTTGATTTTCTCTCCCTCTGTGGCACACATGGTTCGTTGATTGGCACTAATTAACAGTTGTTTTTCATTAGCTAGCAGAGGGTTGGGGGGTGTGGAGGTATAACTGTACATACCGGACATTTGCTTTACAATACATAATAGCTGTAGACATGGAGGGGCAGGATTTGCCCAGTACACAAACCTGATTCTTTACACCAACCTGTGGCTTTTTTCTACTGTCTCCTTAATCTCAGAGAATCATATCATATCATATGCCAGCATTATTAAACTGCTGCTCATATGAGGTTACAAAGTAACAGGCAAAGCAACATAATTACTTTTTACATACTGGCAGATTTCATATCTCACCATTGCATCTAGAAAACAGTGGTGGCTTCTATTAATAAAGTGTTTTTTTTTTTTTTGCTTGTGGCTTTAACTGAAGGGCAGCCTTTAAGTAGTGGAATACAGTACTTCCTATGTTTGTTTGTTTTTTTTTTTGTTTGTTTTTTTTACTTTTTTGTGCCCATGAACTTTACACCCCAGCACTGCACTGATTAATGTTGTTTTTTGTCCTGTGTTATACAGTACATGTATTAGTCTAACTGATACAATTACCCTATTACCCATTCCTACCACATCTCTGTCTCTACTCTCTTTTTTGCCATCCCCACCAGCATCTCTTACCTGTGATTATTTTGATGAAGTTACCTGTTAAAACTTAATTAATAAAATGTTTTCTATTACAATAGAGACTAAGTTTTACATAGCACATTTTTAAAGCTCTTACAATCTGGAACCAGGGAAAAATGGGACATCAAATGATTTGGTTCTAAAACAAATGAGTTAAAAGCATTTCCTCATTCATTCATTCCTGATGGTGATAGTGCCTTAAGTTTAGAAATCTATTTGGGGGTGTGTGGCCAACCAGCGATCAAGATGGCGGCTTGATCTCAGAGCTCCACATGCCTTGGAGCCTAGAACCTGAATAAATACAAATATGTGTGGCTCCTGACATGGGAAAACTAACTCACTGGAGATCTGAAGGCACCTGTTCGAGGCTTGCAACATTTGGGAAGATTCCGTCAAGGTACGAATTAGTAAAACGATCCCGGAGCTGTAACTGTTCATGCAGTAGGCTGCATGGCACACTCGGCACTGGAGAGGGCAGAACCCTCAGTCAGAGATATGTGTACTTCTATCATGACCAGTATAGATGCCCTAACACTAGCGATGAATACTATGGCAGTTTCTATGCAGTAAATGGATGCAAGAGTGGATTGACTGGAACAAAAAACAACAGCCCAAGATGACGTACTCCAAAGTCACTGTGCTACTATGCGGGAACAGTCAGCTCAGATTCGTCTTCTCCAAGACAAGTTGGAAGAGTTGGAAAACAGAAGTCGTGGTAACAACTTAATACTCCTTTGTTTTCCTGACGGCTGTGAAAATGGGAAAGTGTTAACCTTCCTGCAGCAAATGCTACCAGAGATTCTTCAATTGCCTAAAGGTATAAGAATTACAATCGAGAGGGCACATCGTTCCTTACAACCCAGACCTACGCATGGATACAGGCCTCGACCATTCATTGCCAGAATCCCAAACTATGCTGAGAAAGAAGCTATCCAAGCTAGGGCCAGGGAATTGGGGCAATTATGTTGGAGAGAGCACTCGATCATGATCTTTCAAGACTATTCTAAGGATCCAGCTGTCACACGGAAAGCCTTTTCTGAAGTGCGATGCAAACTCCATACTTTGCAAGTTCCCTTCACTATGTGATACCCTGCAAATCTACAGATTTCTGTGAATGGTACAGCACATCACTTTGCCTCCCCAGACACAGCTATGGACTTTATTGAAAAAATGTGGCAGGCTGACTCGGGTTCCTCATCTCTTATCCTGATTGAAGGTCGAGCTCAACGACATTCAGCGGGAGAAAATTTATGTGCCACCACAGCGATGACACCTCCCACACCTCTTCAAAATGGCCTGGAACCTCGTAACTCCAAAGTTAGGAAATGATCACCGAACTCTTCTCATTGTAAACACAGCCACCCAAAGGATAGAAAATACTCCCCAGGAAAGCAGACCCAGAACTCAAGCACTGCGAGTACAGTAGAGCCCGAATTCATCAGTCCATATTTTGCACACAACTGATTTACGGCATTGAGGAATTTACCAGACACCGATCGGGGGAACAAGATGGACATTAATGGGTGTACCCTAATCACAATGACTCTGCAGACGAACACACCTCCTTGGCTTATGCTGCAGATGCTGCACTGCCTTTGCAGGACCCAGAAACATGAACCCAGGCTCCCAGTTCACCCCCAGGCCGCAGTATAGAAAAGGACCCTGTAGTCCCATCATGAACTTCTGTGCAGACTATGTACAGGTTGGATAGGTACCTAGGGACAGATGTCTCAGGGAACTGGGAAATGGATGCCGGGGGATAATTGAGGCCTTAGCAGCTTTTAGCAACCTAGAATATAAATTTTGCTTGACTTTAAAGGTCAACAGTCAGGGCCTCCTCCTGACAGGGCAAACCCCATTAGCTTCAGCATACTGGTTTGTCCAACACAGGTTATCAGTGCTCCCAGACACATATTTGGAGGTATTAATAACGGGGGGGTATAACAAGGTTAGGAAGGCATTTATATAAAATTATATAGCAGAACTGTATGGTGCAAGGTTAATCTTTCCAGAAAGGTAGAGGAAAATGATTTCCGACTGTTTTTATTGTTTGACCACTCCAGATCCTCTTCCCTTTCCTGCCCCCCCCTTCTTACTAAGTTACTGAGCAATAGTGTGGGGCCAGGTCTGTGTGTACTATAACAAGTGATGGATACATTGTGTATAGAATCCTAATAGACCCCACTGTCTGCATGGCCTTCCAGCCCTTAACAGCAGATGATGCAGTGAAGAATTATGCTATGCTGTCATGTAGTACTCGCATCCAGGATGTGGACCGGGCATAGAGCATTATGTATCTGCTTCTATTTGATTTAACAGACACTAATTGCTGGAGGACATTTGGAAAAACAGAGAGTTAGAGAAGGGCGGATAGTAAAAAGAAGAGAGGATGTATGGCACAGAGTCTTTTGAGCATCGCTCAAGATGGTACACTTCTGTTAGCCCTCTCTTACAGTTACTTGCACCCCATCCCCCCATTATCCCCCCCAACCGAAGATACGCCCATGGAAGAATACACCCTACAGGGAAAGCATAACAAAATTAAAGATACGATGTTTAGATATAGATCTGATACAAAATACCGGTTCAGTGTGTTTGGTTAGATGTTATTACTGTTAACTAGATCTATTTTAGAACGTACAGTAGTTAAGGAGCCCTCCCCCCCCTCCTCCCTTTATACTGCCCAGTGGAGATACAAGAATGGGAAGTATGTGAAGGTTGCTAGGTGTACATGATAGGACAGCCAGCAATCTGCATTTCCCCAATAATTGGGATTCCTGGTAATAACTCCATAGTCCCTCTATCTCATTTAGTAGGAAAGTGCTACTGAGATGTTGATAAATTTCCTGTTTGTGTTACTTTTCCAGGAGGAAGCCTGGACCTTTCGGTTAGCCAACAGCCCAGCTATTAATCAGAGGCCACCAAGTGTTCCCCTTTTCCCCTCTTAAGGGAGGCTCATGTATGGCCTGGTACACTTGGATAAGGCTGTGGGCAATGGATTACCATATTATTCCCATCAGTGACAGCCCAAGCAGTGCACTAGATAAGTCACTTTTGAACTTAGAGTGCAAAAGAAGCTCCTCTTTTTATTGGGGCTTAATTACCTCACGTCCCCCAAGGGCGATTGGGCATACCATTGGCTGGGGCTCCAGATGGTTTAGTCTGATTGCATCTTTTCTCTGGGTTCTGTTTGATAAGTTAAGTAATTTAAACCTTCAGCTAGCACATAGGTACAGTAATTAAAAGTAAACTCTGCAGATTGTTATTTCCGATGTATGTTCAAAGGGAGAGGATAGAAACAATTAACCCATCTGGTATAGAGGTAGGGGTGGACTGTACCTGGAACTGAATTTCCTCCAGCCCCCTTTGGAGTGTCCGTAAGCCAGAATAACAGACATTGTACTTCACACCTGGAATGTCAGGGGGCTGAATTTCTCAGTGAAATGCAAGAAAGTCCTGGTACATCTGAAAAGGTTACACTCCAAAGTGGCTTTTCTCCAAGAGTCCAAACTCTCAGGGGATGAACTCACTCAAATGAATAAGGACTGGGTGGGTCAACAGGTACACTCCAATGCTCCAACTAGGAAGCATGGTGTTCTTATTCTTGTGCATAAATCTCTTAACAGGACTTTGGAACAGACGCTTTCAGATCATGAAGGCAGATGGGTAATTGCCACGTATAACACACCCACAGGACTACTTACTCTATGTAATATATACACCCCGAATGTGGACTCCCCCAATTCTTTCATAATCTGACAGAGGTGATTTTGGAGTTTAATCCCCAGACTGTCCTATGCTTATTGGTGGGGATTTCAACCTAACACTGGTGCCCTCCCTAGATAGAAATGATAAGGGCAAAGAGGCACACATTAGAAGTGGGCAGGCACTTCAGCAAATGATCCTGGATCAGGGACTTACTGATTTATGGAGACTGTTTCACCCCAGAATGAGAGATTACACTTTCCATTCAGAAGCTAATGATTCATATAGTAGGTTAGATTTTTGGCTATGCTCTCCCTTCCTTACAGCCAAAACTCTTGAGGTCTCAGTATTGCCACGTGTTATTTCTTATCTTGCCCCAGTCCAACTCCTTATACAGTGGGATCCCATGGTCCCCCCACCTAGACAATGAAGGCTAGACCCTCTCCTAATGAAAGACCCGGACTTCATCCCCTGGGCTAGGAATGAGGCCTCTCTGTTCCTGGCTGAAAACACTATAGCAGACACCTCTGCTGGCACCACATGGGAAGCCTTCAAAGCCATGATGCAGGCAGCATTATGAGCTTTGCTGTGGCTAAACGCAGAGAAAGAAAACAACAGTTAGTCACCCTAAACATAAGTTTGCCAAAGAGGAAGGTGTCTTTAAGTCCATGCCCTCTCCATCTATTTAGTCCCCTATAGGTAGTACTATATTAAGTCTTTGATTCAAAATCAACCAGCTCCTTAATAGGAGGGCTGAAATAGCCATTCTTTGACTCAGGCACACTTTTTGGGAGGGTGGAGATAAAGGAGGCAAAGTGCTTGCCTATCAGATCCATAAACAACAAGCTAGTAGATATATCCCGGGGCTGAAGAACACAAGGGGTATTGGGTCATACCTCTCAACCTTTTGTCCCCCAAATGTGGAACATTGCCTGTCAAAATGTGGAACAAATGGGCAAAATGTGAAACACTTAATCAAATCTTTACCTAAGAAGCTCAAAACGCTGTTAACATGCTGCATTTATGTTCATAAAGTTTGTTTTAATTGCATAATATATTTTTTGCATCATTTACTATGGATTTTTGCTTTAAAATGTTGACTTTGAATGTGGAACAAGTCCTCACAATGTAGAACAGGGAGCTTTTGTGAAGTAAAATGAGGAACGTTCCTCGTAATGTGGTACAGTTGAGAGGTATGTATTGGGTACTTCCCCAAAGGACATTAATTCTATTATGACATCTTTCTATAAATCACTATATACCTCCACACACACAGGACCAAACAGAGATACTCAATATTTTTTGGATGCTCTTCAGCTTCCCAAACTGCAGAAACAACAGGAGCAATACCTGGACCTTCCGATCACTAGTGAGGAAGTGGCAGTAGCCATTCGAGATTTTGAAAAAGGGGAAATCACCAGGTAGTGATGGCTACACTGCAGATTTTTACCAGGCATTAGCCCCGGGTGTTGTACCTCTCTTAACACAGGTATTTCAAGAGATTGAAATTAAGGGGACCTTACCTCCATCTGTGCATGAGGCAACCATTGTTGTTATTCCCAAAAAGAGTAAAGACCCTACCAACCCTGGAAGTTACTGCCCGATATCACTTATTAACTTAGACAGCAAACTGTAGGCCAAAATTCAAGCTACTAGAGTCAGCCCCCTATTTCCTGGTCTTATACACCCATCCCAAGCAAGTTTTGTACCTGGGCATCACAGCTTGGACCACTTGAGAACTCTTATGAGTTTACTGCCAATTTCAAAGACAGTCTCTACACTGGTAGCTGCCATTGCCGGAGACTTCAAAAAAGCATTTGACTCAGTTGAATGGGGATATCTATACATGGTCTTAAAGCACTTTGACCTGGGAGAAAAGTTTCTAGCTAGGATACAAGCTATATATGAGAGCCCCTCAGCCATATTTAATACAAATTCGGTACTTCCCCCCCTTTGCATTAGGAAGAGGTATGAGGCAAGACTGCCCCCTTCCCCTCTTTTGTTTGTACTGGCAGTTGAATCCCTGGTGGATGCAATTCATAGTCACCCTGATATACAGGGGTTTGAAAATGGGAAGTATAACCTACACAACCTTTATGTATGCTGACGATCTCCTTCTTCTTTTAGAGGATGTCCACCAAGCCATCCCCCCCCCCGCTTAGTCTCTTAACAGTCTTTTTTAAACACTCAGGCCTATGACTGAACCAGAATAAAACCGAAGTACTCCCTCTTAACTCCCACTGATCACAGCAACTGGTAGAAGCAGCTGATCTCCTATGGGCTCCTAATGGCCTTACATACTTGGGTATTAATTTAACTCCTTTTCTGGAGGATATATGGCAGGCTAATATACAGCCCCATTTCTCCTCCATCAAGACAGATTTTGATGGATGGAGATTATTAAAACTCACTCTAGCAGGGAAAATTGTGGCCATAAAAATGGTAACAGCCCCTAAACTCTTTTACCTTCTTATGCACTTGTCTATCCCTTTGCCTAAACACTGGCACCAGCCCATAGATAAATTATCTGGAGGCTTCCTATGGGAAGGTTCTAAACCTAGATTCAGTTGCTTCAAACTTAGATCTCATTGGAAGCAAGGAGGGTGGAATCTTCCATGGCCAGAAGTATACCGGCGGGCTTTCCTGCTAGCCCAGATGGTTAAGTGTGATTGTCCACTCTCCCCTCTTTCTCCACAATGTATACAACTTGAAATGGACATTCTGGGTATCATTCACCCTTCCTCTCTTTTTGTACAAAGGCTAGTCCTCACACTGGCTCACGACATATGTCAAATGCAGTCCCTATCTCACCTACAGTGATCGCATCCCAAGCTAATTGGTTTAATACACACCTAAAAATGAAAATGGACCCTATCCCTCTCTCCAAGATGCCTCTCTGGCAATACCCCATTATCACCATAGGAGGGTCATAGGTAAGATGGAAAAAATGGGTCAATCTGGGCATCTCCAAAATGGGAGATATGCTAACCCCAACCATAAAGCTTTTCATATGTTTCAGTCTCTGAGGCAGAGGTGGGGCATGCTGCAATCTGATTTCTGGAGATACCTCCAACTTAGAGATGCCACTTGACATCTGTTAACCCCTAAATTAATATATGACAAACCCTCTGGCCTGCACTCATGGATACTGTACCCCCAGGGCTGGCAGGTCAGCTATACACCGCTATTAGAGACACTCACCCTTCCCAGTCAGACGATGCTAGACGTAAATGGGAGAAGATGCTGCAAGTTCATATTTTACCTGAGGCCTGGGATAAGGGCTGGAAGGATGCACACAGCTGGTTCAGAGATGCCAAGTCCAGATTAATTCAGAATAAAATTGCCCACTCGTGGTTTAGAACCCCTACTATTCTCTATAAAGCCAAACTACTAGAGTCTGATAGCTCCTGGAGATGCCAGTTACCAAGGGGAGATTTACTACATATTCTATGGTCCTGTACTAAGATCCAACCTATATGGCAGGAAATACAGAAGGTAGCCTCAGAGGTGATGCATCAACAGATCCCTCTCAGCCCTCTTTTTTATCTTTTGGGGATAAGTAGTGATATACCGAAGCTATCCCCACCACAATATAAATGGCTAGCGTTGCTTACTCTGCAAACCAAGAGATCTATTCTATGTAAATGGAAGTCCCTTCTGATCCCCACAGTAACTGAAATAATTACATCTCTTACAGCCCTGACAAAGCTAGATAGAATTTCCCATCTTCAAACATCTCGAATGTCCGCATTTAGAATCTGCTGGGCACCCTATCTTAATTACCTTAAAGATATCCACCCACAGACAGGCATAGGATGACCCCCCTGAACCATTTGTGGGATAAAAGGTGTTTGACTGGAAATGTTAGTGGCTGACCTAGTGATGTGCAAGGTGGTTATTGTCTCCCTTTTCCCCCTTCCCCTCTAATGGGAATATGGCTCGGTAAGAACATCATGCTTCCAACTGGTTAAACTGGCTATACTCTGCATATGGTACTTCTACTATAATGTACTTAAAGTTAAGAACTTGAGCTTTGGGATCCATCTACATTTTTGCCCCAGTTTATGCTCGGATCTTGCAGTGAATATACATATTTGGTCCAACCTTTCTCCTGAAGCCATGAAAAGGACTGACTGGACCAGTCTAGATCTGTAGAATCAGGCCACAAGAGTGATAACAATCTGCTTACAACCAGATATCTGATTTTTTTTTTTAACTTGATGTATGTCCTTTCCTCCTGTGCACTGTATGTATAATTAATGGTCTGCATACCTCTGAGTGTATAATAATTGATGTCTGTATTACTCCCTAACCCTCTCTCTTCCAAACTTTATATCGCCCCCTCCTCCCCCTCCTTCCCCTCACTTGTCCTTTTCTTCCCTCTTTTGTCTAGCTACATTGTCCCTGATTGTGCTTCATGGAAATGTGTAAATGTGTATTGCTAGCTGAATGATTAATTATATGATGCAAAAGGGTGATGAGCTCACCAGTTTTTAGTGTGAAGAGGAATAGTGAAGAATGAATGCTAGAGGGGGACTGAGAAGGCCACTCTTGCAAGGTACTTCTATATTTAGGGAAGGGGAAGACAGAAAGAGAGAAATATGAGCAGATTACTGTAAGAAATAAGATGTGGGGCTGTCAGCACCTTGATCACTACCTGATCCTGTTGTCCTCTCCAACATTCCCCTTCCCATAAAACCAGTTCATGCAATTGTCCAAGGCTCTGTGTGGATATTAATGTATGAAATGGCTGCCACTACACATTTAGTCACTTCACTACAAGTCTAGTATTGCTTGTAAAACACTTTGGGATACGATGTGTTTGAAAGCCACTATATAAATTCTGATTCTTATTATTATTATTTCCCATGGAAAAAGAAGACAAGACAAGCATATATTTGAGTTTCGAGAAAGTATGAACTCTAACATTGGACTGCACAAGAACTTTGCTACAAAATAGTGGTGACTCTAGGGGGTGGTGAAGAGTGTGGCTGCAACCCCCCCACATAGTAACATACTTGCTTGCTGCTGCATTTCTCTTTGTTGAAGAAGTCTGATTTACTGATTGTACAAATGTTTACATTCAAACTATGGATTACATTTGTAGGGTCTGTCAAAAATGTACTAGAAAAGAATAACGGCAGAAAATATAAAGGTTTAATAAAAATGTTACGTGCATATTAAGCATGCACACCACCTTAGCATCCCCATTGTAGTATCCTGGATCCACAATAACCACTAGACCAGCAGGTTATTCAAGATTTGTACTGCACTGTGGTTTGCCAGAGAGAAAGTCATTGGATTAAAACACATTTTCAGCATGTTAAAGTAAACAAAATGAACAGAATCATAGCCTAACATGTGCATTATACAAAATAATGCATATGGTTTTGACCATTTGGGTGAAACAATTCTATACAAAGGGAAAAAAGAACTAATTAGCACTATGGAGAGCCATATATCTCTCTCTGACTTTGGCTCCAATGACGTCATCACATAACACATTTGGTGGCCATTTTAGGAAGCAGGTAAGACTTTATTTTGAAATTGGAAGGCTGATTTTACAATTTTCAAATGCTCTGGAACCAATTTAGGTAAATTATGTAAATGTAGTTTTAGTATTAATGAAGACTGCAGCCTTCCCTCTAGTTACCTACAGAGTCAGATTTTTGAATAGTTTGTTGTCAAAATGTTGTTTAGGTATCCTTTAAGCATTACCTCTCTCTATCACTTTTCTATATGGGGTGGGAGCCAGTCTAATCCGATTAATTTCAAGACTTGAGGGTGGCTTTGATGTGTTGTATGACAATGTGGGGCTACTGTGCCAGTAAGCAAGTATCAGTGATCCCTTTGAAATGTTCCTGTATCCTATCCTAAAGTGCTGAAATACCTAGATTTGGAATTGGTCCCACCCTTCCCTTTGAAAGATGATAGAAGGGGGAACTGCTAAAACAGGAATGTAGATGGATTTCCAAATTTAGGGCACTACCACCCTTAGCTGCACAGTTTAGAAGACAGATCATTTATTGCATTTTTTTGTTGTTATTATTATTATACTTTAAATAGAGGCAGTTACAAATAGGGACAATGGACAGTGATAGGACAATGGGTGAGGGACCACAGTACTACCAAAAGAGCAAGGGGATGGTGATCAGAGGACGGAGGGGGAGGGACCACTGGACTGCCATATTTATGAAAGTGCTCAAAAAAATGCTAAGGGCCCGATTCTAGAAAGCATATGCCAAAGCGCAACACAGATGCATCAACGGGAATGGCGCAAGTCGCAAATACATCAAGCAAATGCACCAAATGCAATTCTACATTGCTAAATGTGCATTGACTCAACGCAGTACACCAATTGTGACTTACGCTGCAGTTGCGACAAACCCACAGGTATGGCAATGCGCAACTGAACACACGCCAAGAAAATGGAAGAGAAACAACAGGTCAGGATTCTAGAAGCAGCAGTGCCACAACTTACACCAAGACCAGCCGGTGTAACATAAACCAGGTGAGAGCAGGTGTAACTTACATAGCATATAAAGGAGTGGGGACAGACAGGCTGGACACACAGCAACACACCATGGGAGATAAGACAGAGAGTGTCCGAGAAGGCAAGCACACAGGGGCAGTGTGGCACAGGGTACAAAGGGTGCAAAGAAGCCACAGGCACAATGCTGGGACAATAGCGCCACCAGGCACAACGCCCCATCCACGGCCACTGATACATGTAAACAGAGTAACCATGACAGGGACACAGCACTGGATAACACAGAACAGTGGACAAATGGTGGTGAGACACACCAACATCTGTGCCAGCGGTGCCACCTGCAAGGAACAATGGTACCCCATGATGGAAGGGTGCAGGACAGGCACCATGCCACCACACAGCTGGGAGGTACAATGTGAGGTGGCATGGACGCCATAGCATGCATGGTGATCTGCAGCACACAGGACACCACAAAGAAGTGGCCTGGGGACAGTGGCCTGGGCTGTGAGCAGCACAAACAGCACACCAACCTGATGCACAGGGAGGGAACACTGGGGACAGCAGGCACCATCACCAGTGTGCACCCCTGTACATGGTGACAGACACACATACACATATACAGCCATGCACACCTGGAACAGACACAGAGACACAGTGCGTATGGCAAAATGTTTATTGTAAACATCGGGTACAGGGATACATGGTAACAATGGAAGGGGAATGGGGATGAAACACAGGCAACAGCAACATACAGAAACAAAACAGTAAACCCAAACCCAAACAGTCACCCACAACAACCCTGAACACCAACCCGCACCCACAAACAACCCAACACAGGCCCAACAGCCAAAACACAATCCCATCCAGAATAATCAACATGAATAAGTAGCCTTGCCCACCCGATGACAACCCACAACACCCGTATGTACAGTCCCACCAACCAATACCATCCACTCCTATATACAAGCCCACCCACAAATATAGCTCCACCCATGTCCAGATGTTGCAGACCCATGGGACCTAGATCTGCCATAGTTCAGTGAGGAGGGCACCCACCAACCCATGGAGGTGCCCAATGTCCTGCAAAATGGCTGACACCAGGACCACAAATTCGCTCTCCGTCCAGGCCCCCACCCTGTACAGGATCATCACCGGACCCCTCAGCGGCAACAGGCGACACCTCTCCCTGCTGCATCCCTTGTATGGCTGCATCCTGCTGTGGTCTAGTGTCTCCTGCTGCAGGGCCAGCAGTGCATGGTGCAGTGTCAGGTGGTGGGGCATCCTCACCTGCCCATGCTGCAATGTCCTCATCAGCGGTCCCAGTAGGTGGTGCAGCCATGGCCCAGTCCCCATCAGCTGCAACTGCACCCTCTGTGGCCAGGCTGGGTGTCTGTGGCTGTTCTGGTCCCTGTTGCCCAACATCAGTGGGATCCCCCAAACCAGCTGTGTGTCGACTGTGGGACAGGTCCCCATTGGACACCGCTATTGTGGAGGAGGAGGAGGACGAGGTCGGTGGCAGTACCCTGGACCTCTGCTGCCTGCACTGGGTGCTCAGCAGGTACTCTGCTGCATTGCGGCCTTCACTTCAGCCATAGCCCTCAGCAGGGCCCTCTGCCACTGTGGCAGCCTGCTATGGACACCTGTAGGGATCTAAAGGATGTGGTCAGTGCTGGGCCCAAACAGGGGGGCACACACACATAGGCAATCAATGTGAGGGTGCAACATGAGCCACAGTGTGGCCACCAGCCATGGCCACAGCACAAGGGGACCAATGTATGTACTGACCTGACCTCCAGTGAAGCGCCTTCTGCCTGAGGCCACCAATGTGGCTCTGCTGCATGCTGTGGGTCATGCCAGTGGAACCTGTGGGCTGAAGGTACTGGTGAGAGTGTGTGTGAGGTACCACACACC
Organism: Neoceratodus forsteri; assembly: GCA_016271365.2. Taxonomy (NCBI): domain Eukaryota; kingdom Metazoa; phylum Chordata; order Ceratodontiformes; family Ceratodontidae; genus Neoceratodus; species Neoceratodus forsteri. The sequence goes on along the minus strand of CM028136.1, from coordinate 355,237,131 downwards.
ATGGCCACCACGCCAGCACTGCTGCAACAGATGAACAGCTGTAGGTATATATACCATCACCCGAGACCAGCCCAGCCCACATGTCCATGTCTCTACACCGTGCCATGCTAAGTGTCCTATGCAGGATCCCAGCCTCCCTCCGCAACAGGTACTGCCATTGGTGTGTCAGCTGGAAGATGGTCCAGCATGCCCATGTCATCTCCACCATGCATGCACTGATGGCTGTCCATTCTCACTCCTGCTTCATGGCACTGCTCCTCTGGCACCCAGGTGGCAGCAGTGTCCTACCCCAGTGCTGAATGCAGTTGACCAGCTGAGCCGTCTAAAGGGGGGTGAAGTTCAGGGCACACCGGCTGAGGTGGAGGAATGACCCTGAGGACATAATGGTCGTCTGTGTGGCACCTGTAACAGGGGAAGGAATGGCACATGCATCACCACACAATGTCACTGTAGATGTGCTGGCCACCCCCACCCACCATGCTCAACACTGGACACAGGCCATGGGACATGGGTCAGGGCTGGGCCACAGAACTGCAGCTGTAAACCACCACCTCAGGAGGTGCACCCCACAACAATGACAGGCACAGCATAAGGTGTGGAAAGGCCGAGCAGTGTCATGCAAGGGCCAGGCACACAGTGACCACAGCGCACCAACACGGCACCCGTCTCTTGCAGAGGCAAGTCACAGCTTGACCCTGCATGGTGTAGGTGTGGAGCGCTGCATGCAGCCCTGCCACACATGCGCATCACCACCGCCATGCAGAGCAGCACATGGCCATGACCTCCAGGTGCCCATGGGGAAGTCCCAAAGCCAACCATGGGTGTGGGTATGGAGAATGACAAATACCAGCCTGGACTGTGCACTGTGGTGACTGGAGTTGGTGGTGCTGATGGATCTCGAGGCACACCTGGATGGAGAAAGAGCAGGGCAACATAAGTCTGTGGCACAGTTGGTGACCCCCAGAGCAGCTGTGGTGTGGCAATGTGAACCTACCCAGGCCTGAGTAGTGGAGCTTATTCTTACACAGGGGACAGAGAAAAACTATGTCAGGTACACAGTGCTGTACAGGCATTGGAAATGTGCACATTGAGCAATGGCATATACTCACCGAAGACCCGTACATGTCCGCTGTGGAGCCAGGGAGGGAATGGACATGGGTTAGTACACAACTGTACATGCCACTGTGGCCAGCTGCCTGTGGGTGCTGCATCCCCCCCACTGGTATGCCCCTGCACATGGCCCTGGATGGCCCCAGGGGACATCCTGCCATGACCGACCCTGCACAGGGTGGATGTGGCCAGGTGCATGCCTACAATGACAGTGAGTGGCAATGCAGACAGGTTGCCATTGTGTACCTGACAGGCATAACATGTAGGGTGTGGCACAGGGACAGTGGTACACAGCCAGCCGGGCATGCAGCCATGCACCTGTGAGTCTGGCACTGGCAATGACCTGTGTTGGTCCCCCCTGCACAGTCTGAAATGACGTGTGGTGGCCCCGACCTGTGATGCATGGGACAGCCGGGACATGGGCCACCACATGCCACACACAGGCATGGAAGGTGCTACATGGAAGGGCATAGCAGCAGGAATGGATATGGCACACAGGCCAACATGTGGGGCAGTCCACCACTGGAATGACACACCCTCACCACATAGACATGCATCCCTGTTGCACCGGCACAGTGACAGTGTGACCGGGCCATGGCCCCAGCTGTGTGGGGAGCTCATGTCAGGGGCGCAGTGTGGGTAGTGCACCATCCCAGCAGTGCCCATGTCACACCGGGACAGGTACACCCCATGGCATGGGCGTGTGTGGCCATGGCCCATGGACACCTTGGTGTACCACTGGCCTGGGGTGGGGGAGCACATGGGTGATGGTGCACACCCAATGGCCAAGGCCCACACCAGTGCCACATGCCCCCCATACCATTCCGCCTTGGGGCAGGCAACATGGTCATAGGCTATCCCCATGCGCTATCCCCACATCCCTTTGGCCAGTGGTCATACAGCACCTGGGCCGAAGTGTGGGGGCAGGTGTGCACAGCTGTGCAACCAGGGGCAGCCATGCATGGGGGGCACCACAGCCAGTGCCATATGCAGACCGCACGACTGGGCCTCAGTACTAGGTACTGTCCACAGCCAACAGGCAGTGGCACCCTGTGCCATGTCAGGTGGCCCTGACTCACAGGCAGCACTGTACCAACATTGGAATGCACATGTCATCAGTAGTTGGGGACACTGCCTACAAATACACGGCATACATGAGCAATGGAACAGACTCACACATGGCATGACAGTGGGCCATGCCCCCTAGGCAGTGATGTGTGCAGGTGTACCTCATGTGGAGCTACAGGCAAACTTAGTGTGATAGGTGCTGTACCATGCCCAGGGATAGGTGGATGTGGGGCATGGCCATGGTGAACAATGCAGGACAGCTGACACCAACAGGGCCAGCCAACACAGACCCATGCACATGCCTGGCTGAACCCCTGACCATGGGCCACCCACTGGATGGTACACTGTTCTGTGACAGCCCTGGCCGGGGGGCACCCCTCACTGGACATGCTGGCAGCAGTGCACCCAGCTGGGGCAGCCCAAAGGGGCCCATGCACCACAGTGGTGTAGTGCGGTCCCTCAGCATGATAGAGCCAGTGCAGGTCCCACTGTGCAGAAAGGCATGACAGCAGCGTGGCACTGCCTGGGCAGTCCGGTATGCGCTCCGTGTTGGCAACCCAGCACAGCGTCCTGTGACCGGTCCCAGCCAGAATGTGCACCCATGATGGCCCAGCTGGCACACTGTCCATGCAGCTATGCCTATGACACAGGACTAGTGTACCACACATACAGAACGGTCCGTGGAATGCCTATGTGACCCTGTAGTATGACATGCTATCACAGTGAAGCAGCAATGTCCACCAGGGTGTGTGTAGTGCTGGTCACTTCCCCACCTCTGGTGGTTGATGCACCCTGCCTGCAGTCAATGCCCAAACACCCAAGGTGTGATGGTATGCCTGCACGCCACACACCACAACAGTTATTGATACCTACCATGGACACAATACCGACCTGTGCTGGGACAACCCTCCCTGAACACCCACAGTGAGGGGTACACCCATAGTGGAATGTGTACCGCACACAGTGGGGATGTGCCACACAGACAGGCCGATACCCCTCACCCTCCCACAGAACATCCCAGGGACAGGGCAGCCAACACCAGGGTCCCAGCCACCTGACCAGTGTCATCTGTATCTGGGCCTGTGTACACCATGCCACTGGGTGTGCCCAGCAGTACCGTGATGTGGACTACATGGCCACTCCCATAGCCTGCATGGTGGTGTGGGTCCCAACCCCACCCTGCCATGGCAGCAGTGTAAACTACATGAGGGACCACTTGAATAGCCGCAACTGCAGCAGGCACAGCCCTGTACTGCAGAGGCCATTGAAGGGGTGTGACCTGGGCCTGTGCCAGGCAGGTATGCTTGCTTGTGCCATGGGTAGTACTGTTGTGAGGCTCAGGCATCCCTCAGCATGGGGGCCTTCCCACCACATGCCCCAGCCCAGTGCTCTGGCCCACGGCTTCCCCTTATGGGCAGTGTGCCGCCCACACAGCCATTGTGCAGTGCTTGCAGGCCTGTGCTGAGGCAGTCCATGATGACCACCTGTCATTCAGCATAGTGCCAGATGCTCTGTATGGCTTCCCCCAGGCCAGCCATGCATGTTGATGAGTTGCTGGAGAATTCCTACAGACAGACGACAATGCTGGACAGCTGCAGCTCCATACAGATGTGGTGCTTCTGCATGCCCTGCCGTATATTCTCCAGCTCCTGCTTGACATCCCCCTGGCCGGACAGCACCGACTGGCAGTAGTCCCCAATGTAGGCTGGTGGGGACAGCTGGTCTTGCAGCTCATGGACGGCCTTGTCCAACTGGTCCTCCTGCCCACGGGTGCTCAGTGGGCTCAGCGATCCTATGGCAGTGTCCTCTGCAGCTGGCTGATCTTGCTCCAATGCCTTCTGCTTGGCCACAGGAATCTGCATCGCCTCCACAGGTGTGGCAGCACTGCTGGTGGTGTCCTCCATGGTCCCCTGCTGCTTCTGTGGTGGTCCTGTTGCATCCTCCTCACTTCTGCCCACCCTTTCCTCAGCCATGGGGCTGTCACCGTCACTACTCCCCTCAGGCTCTGACACGGGCTCCGGTATCCCAGCCACAGGTGTACTGGCATCAGGGCTGCCTCCAGTGGATGTAGGGCTGCCACCATCATCTGACATCGTGCCAGTGGCCTGGGCCATGCCAGAACCTTCCTGGCCCTGCTGCTGCTGCTCCCTCTTTCTGGCTCTGATGGGGTTACCTGCACCAGCTGCCATGGCACCTGTTGGATGGGAAACTTGTTAGTGTGTCCGCATCACTGTGTGCCCTCACCAACCTGATCAGTGTTGCCCTCATAGGTCTGCTTCAGCGTTGTGCCATGGCAGTGCACCCACCACACATCTGTGCAGTCCCACCTGGTGTATGCCACCACTGTACATGCATCCTCTGATGATGGCATGGACCCCCCACCATTGCTGCCCTTGCTGTGCCATCCATCCTGGTACATCATCCGCAGCTGTCACACTGCTGCCCCGTATGGCTCCCTGCTGCATAGTGACACCATGCACGGCATTGCCCATGGGGCACCACTGTGCTGCGGGACCAGCACCACTGGATGACTACATTGTCCCTGCCAACCATGCACACCACCTGCAGCCCTCGCTTGCACTCTGTGAGCACTGGGACAGTGACCCTTGCCCCATCCCTACAGTCCGGCCCTTCCCTGTGCATGGCCCCCTCAGTACACAGTGCATGTCACAGAATCACCCAGTACAGCCCAGCCCATATCTCAGCATGCCCCCCAACAATACACAGTGCATATCACAGCATCACCTAGTGCAGCCCAGCTGATACCTCAGCATGTCCCCCAACAGTACACAGTGCATGTCACAGCATCACCCAGTACAGCCCAGCCCATACCTCAGCATGCCTCCCCAACAGTACACAGTGCATGTCACAGCATCTCCCAGTGTGGCCCAGCCCATTCCACAGCATCCCCCCCCAACAGTACACAGTTCATGTCACAGCATCTCCCAGTGCAGACCAACCCATACCTGTGCAGCCCCCGGTTTCTTGTGCATGTGCCTGTCCCTCCACAGTTGGGCATGGCTCTTTCCTTTGCACTGCTGCACATGTAAGCTGCACACATGCCTGTCCCTGGCCTGCCCCTGGCCATTGTCTGGTTCCCTTGGCCCACTCAGTAGCCAGCTGTGGCCATGTGACATTCCTGTGGCATGCCACCCCACTGCTACATCTGCCTACATTTTGTCACCTCACCCACCCCACCTTTGCTGTTGGCTGCAGTGCTGTTGCCATGTCTGGCTTGTCATATACATTGCTGTTGTTTGTCCCTACCTGTGGTTGTGTGCCATCTGACGGTGTCCCGCTGTGTTACTACAGAGATGCTCTGTTGGCTAAGGTGTGCTGCTATTCTCCTCTCGATGTTGCTGAGTGGCTCCTGCTGGGTGAGTGTGCCCCCTGTGCCCTGTGCACTGCACCTGTTTTGCGCCATCTTGCGTTTCACCAGATGCTTGCGTCATTGTACTTTTTCTGTACATCCCAGACTGTCCTGCGCTGTGCAGCAATGGCATTATTCTACGTGCCACCCTGTCCCATGCCCTCTTCCATTTTTCCCTCCTCTTGCCATCCCCTCCATGACTCATGAGGAGTACATGGTGCCTGTCTATCTGCTCCACCAGTGTGTTCACCTACGTATGGCTGATGTTCTTCTTCCTCCTCTGTTTCTCAGCTGCAGCTTCTGTCATGGCTGTGGCATATCTTGTGGTGTATGTTTGGCCGCAGCTGCGTGTTACACCCTTTTATATGGTGTATCTTCTGTGTCACAACTTGCTCAGTTGTGTTTGGCATATCCTCGTGAGGTTCTAGAATAGGCCGATATCATATGTCACAGTTGTTGTTGCGTAAGTTCCGCAAGTGCGTTACTTGCATCCGGCGTAATTTCCTTTCTAGAATTGGCCCTAAGTCTAATTACTAAGTCTATAAAACAGACTTACTCAGATGATTACTCAAAAACAATGACAAGTATAAATAACCACAGACTACAACCCATGTGTTTACATTTCTTTATTAATTTCCTGTCCTCTTTAAATTAATAATAATGGCATATTTAATAGTGTGCATTGAAGTGAGTCAGATTTTGTTTTGGGACATCAAAATCTAATAAAATATATTTTAATATACAGTATGTGGGTGTAGTATAGTGATACTAACATTTACAGTAACTGCCTGTGTGTGCCTGTGTTTGGGTGGGGGTCATGATAGCAGAACTCCGTAAAGTAGGTTTACTGCACACTGCATTTTAGTAAAGTGACCAAATGCCAGCCCTGACAGTAACAGAGAAGAAGAAAAGATGAAAAAGGAAAGCAGCAAATGCATCGTACTTTCCAGTAAAAAAAAAGTATTACCTATCAGTCACATATTGCATACCTTACAGCTTATTAAATAACTATCATTGATACATACTGAATATGGGTCACAAATCAGATGCCCTCTCTCATTGGCTTGTATCAGGTGAATGAATGAATAAAAGCAGGAGTGAATAGATGTCATTTTGCAAATAGAAAAACTTGACTGGTAGAGGCCCAGGCCAATCAGGTTTACTGTAAGCCATAATGTCATTCATTCATTCATTCTCAAAATATCACAGTGTAATTTTAAATTTGGGGCTTTTCATGAATGGCTTATATGGTTGATGTCAGCCATGAGAATGCATCAGTTTGTGTGAAAATGTATGGCCTTTGTGAAGGGAGCATCAGAGCTGCTGCTGTGTCTACTTTAATAAATATTCTTTATCCTACAACACAATGTTGGTGGTATTTCTAGTGATCTGGTACCTGTGGATCTGAGCTGTTTCAGAGTAATCTACTAAAACTAAAATATGCCGTTTGTATCCATTGCTCATTTCCAGGTACATCCCAGTAGCACAGGGAGGTTATGTGACTTGACCAGGGGCACACTGTATGCCAGTGGAGGGCATAGGCATTAAATGTAGGTTGCTATATTTACAGTAGCTAGTATGTGATAGTGTAGAGAGTAAAATATAATTACTGATTACAGTGTAATATGGTCTAAGCAAAGAACTGTTGGACTGTGTGTGGCTAGCAAGCATATAAACCGAGGTACAGTACAGGGGTTCTTTATTTCGCAGACACACACATGCTGTCTTTGCTGGCTTCCTTTATGTTTTCCATAGCCAGTTCTCCACCCAATGTGTTGTTTTTGGCCCCACTTATAGTCTATTTCTGCCTGTAGATGACCAGCAAAGGGCAAATTTTGGTCACCTTATTCCTGTAATGAGTCTGAGCTGTACTACAGTTTTCATGAAAGGCAGATGGTCAGTTATAATGTTCTAAAGGAAGAACATAGATACTGAGTTGTCCTCATCAGACACATTTATTGCAGGGGATCCTATTGCTTTAAATACAGACTTAATGCTGTAAAATAAAGTTTGTCAACCATGGTGGTTATAAACTGCTGTGTGACAGTGGATAAAAATCAGAAGCTGAAATAAAATCTCTACAGTGAACCAGAACTATATTCCATATACTGATTTATTTTGCTGAATACAGTGCATATCTTGAATAGGCTTCACTTGTAAATACAGTATGTGCTATATTTTGTAGTTGTCGCCTGAATCACAGCACTGATTTTAAAAAACATTTTTTTGTGGGAGTGGGGTGTCTGGCATGGTCAGCATCTTACACTGTCTTCAGAACAATTTATGTGGATTAAAACATTGCTGGACAGCAGTTCAATTTCAACTTTAGCAGACTTTGCACAATACTACAGCTAAAGGTTTAGATGGAACATGACAGATTAATTACATGCAGAATTCAAGTTGTTTACTTCAGGAATCACTCCTCCACCAGTGAAAAGAGAGTTAGCAGTGGGTAGTGGGGGCTGGTAAAAGTGATGGATTGTAATGTGAAAACAGGCTGAACTGCTCTTCATTGTGCCTCCTAACACAATGCTTCAGTTGTTTATTTGCCCCATTCCAAGCACTATTGATATAGCAGTTTTGTTATACTGCTAGATATTGGTTCTTACAGTATACTATATAATTGAGATACAGTATTCAAGACGAATTGTTAAACATTGAACCCAATTTAAGTTTATTATCATACTCCCATTATTTATGTTGCTAGATTTCAGTCACTGTACGATGGAGCTATTTTAAATGAGTGTTTTTTTTAAATATACCTAACATTTTTTTTTTTTAAGGTTTACTTTATGAATAATTGTAATATTAATCAAAGATTAATGATTGATTGGAATGGCTTATGTGATCCATTCATTTCTTGGACCCAGCAATTTAATGATGAGCACTTCTAAAAATAATTCTGCTGAAGATGTAAAATAAGGGGGTCCATCAGGAATGCATATTTGAGGTATGGGGCAGGTACTGGTGAACAATGCCAGTGTAACATGTCCAGCTATTTAATGACCAGAAATTCTAAATCAGCAGATACAGTTTGCTTTTTCAAACTTCCTTTCTACCACCACGTCTGACAATGGACTTTGGATAAAAAAATGTATTATATCCTGGTGTTTTCACTTTCTAAGAAACACATGATGTTGCAAAAAAATAATTCAACCTGTTCTAACAAATTCGTAAATTGCTAAATAGATTTACCATAGTTTTAAAGCACATATAGAAATCCAGGACTGTATTATAAATACTACAGTATATGATGTTCGTTTAAACATAGTTCAAATACAAGTCAATATTAAATACAGTGAAATGTCAGCTTGAATAGCAAAAATAAGTAGTCAGAAAAGAACATTATATTTCATCAACTATTCAGGTAGAACATTATAACCTTTTAACAGAAGCAGATCAGCCATAGATCAGCCATAGATAAACAATCACATTTATTTTTTTTATTAGCTTTTGGTAACCAGGTAAGTGCACTGGGCAAAAATCCTGCCTATTTTCAGGCAGGACCTGGGAGATTACAACATGAAAATACAGCAGTGACAACAATCAGTTACACGGAGATGGAGAACTGTTCTCACAATTACAACAGCAGCTGTCATGAACTTCATTATATAGTAATACTGTGGATGTGTCTGAAGTCCATTTCTCATTTACCCGTGTCTACATTTGGACAGCTGGTAAAGGGCCATTATGCAGACACTGTATTTTTGACTGCCTTATAAAAATATATAATTTTTTTTAAATGTATTGTATTCTTTGGTAACTAGGTAAGGCCCACTAGGCACAAATACCTGTTTTCAGGAGTGACTTGGGAGCACTGGGCGGTTAAGTGACCTGCTCAGAGTCACACAGTATACAAGTGGAAGTTGTGAGAATCAAACAAAGGTCTGGTCTGCTGGATGTACCAAGCTCATTCACAGCTCATTACTCTAACCCTCTAGGCTATACTGCCAGCCATATATTTAAGACAGGTAAGGATAACCATACAGTACATCAAAAGTCAATAACCTGTTTCAAGAAGCAGTAGTAAAGGGATATACTACAGTGTATTTATGTTCTGTGAGCATATTATTACTACAGCCAAGAGGGGTCTTGCAAATTTCACTAAGTACAGATTGTAGAGTCTTCTGAGGCAGTGAGTCCCTGGCCATTCTCATTCCCTCCATCCCTTATCCACTTTCTTTTCATATTGTAATTTAACAACAACTTGCCTTTCCATGCTTTGACTGAAAGTGTTAATTGATTTTAATTTAAATGTGCTTCCCAACTGTGAACCGGCCTCCATGCCTTTTCAAGAGGAGTCTGTGAGTGGAGGGGAGGGAAGAAAGGACGTTAGTGAATGAGTTTATGTGACACAACTTCTGGAATCTGCTGAATCCAGCAAGACCCAGATCCATTGTTTGATCATTGGGAGGGGGTGGAGGACATATGACATACAATGTCTTCTTTCAGAAATCAAATACAAATATAGTGATTGGAGTAGAAATTAATTCACAGACTGTGCTCAAACATACTGCATAACTAGATGTCATTACAGTTTGTACATGTTTCTCTTTGCAGTGCTCCCAGATCTAAAGGGATTCCTGTATTTTATAGGGAAATTGGTCCACCTACAGGGAAGGTCATACATTGCTTACATGGGAAAAATGAGTATTTTGGCTTCTGTTTAAAATAATGTAATTTACAGGAACACGTAGAACAACTGCCCTGGAGTTACAGGGAAAATGTAAACTCACTCTGGGAGCATTGTCTTTGTCATTCCCTTAGCAACCCCTCACTATCCGCACAATTCATTTTTTTGAATCATGAAACTACTGGTGTCCTCTCTCAGGCTGGATTCTTTTCTACCACTCTCCAATCTCACAAGTACTTCACCTCAAACTCATTGAAAACAGCCTTTTTTTATGATTGCTCCACTTGACTTCTCGATCCTTATAAAGACAACCTCCTTTTTATTTTAAACTGTTACACACAGCTGATTACATACATCATCATCATCTCTCTCTCTCTTATTTTTTGTTTACTCTTATTAATAGAAATATGTGTTTGTCATTAGGAAAAGCAGAAAAAAGAAAGAGGATGATTACACACAGCCTATGCCATGCTGAAATAGAGCTGTGTCCTGCCCCCTGCCATGGTGTATGGCTAGGAGCCTTTTGATTATTACTGTTTTATTGCCTCTGTGGTCCAGCTCTTGTCAAAAATCAGCTTCAACACAGTCCAGTCCATGTATGAACACTGAGGGCAACCCTCCCCTTGGTAAGAATTGGTTTCCCACACTCTAGCCCTTAAACTCCAGGAAATTAAATTTGTAAACAGAAATGCCTATATAAATGAGCTACCCATCTATATTCATGGTTCTGGCAATATCAGAAACCAGGGAGGAACAGAGGGGTAGTGCTTTTTTTTTATTAAAATGCCACCTGGTGGTAAAGAACTATAGTACTTTAACTGGAAACAAAAAAGTAACAATAAATAAATGCCACCTATCAGTGAACCTCTATAAAAAGTGGAGAAAGGTAACATTTGGCATTTCAGGTTGCAGATGAATTGCTGTTGCACTTCGTGGATGAACGCTGAATTACAGTATAAGGATGAGTATACTGCATGGCAGCATTACATGACTTGCCGCTCTGAGCGGTACACTGAGTGGTACAGTGCCTGCACCAGTCAGTGTACCACAATACTGATTAACTTATCTGTAAGCACCACTATAAGTGTTCCAGAGAACCAGATGGATTGAAGTTGCTCTAGGTTTGGCTGAGGATCCAAGCATGTACATTTGAGCATCTGCTAGATTCTGCTTGTTGTTGCCACAGCTTTCTCCCTTGATCTTGATCAGATTAGTCAGCTGTCCAGATAAGGAATCTCATGGATTCCCTCCCTGTGTAAAAGTGTTTCTATCATGGCAATCATCTTTGTGAAAAAGATGATTACCATGATAGAAGCACTCTTGTGGCTGGCAGTATAGCCTAGAGGTTAGAGTAATAAGCTGTGAATCAGCTTGGTATATTCCAGTAGACCTGGGTTTGATTCCCACAACCTCCATTTGCATACTGTGTGACTCTGAATAAGTCCCTTAACCTCCTCATTGTTCCCAGGTCACCCTCTGAAAACAGGCACTTGTGCCTAGTGGGCCTTTCCCGAATACCAAAGACTGAAAATAAATAAAAAAAAACTCTTGGTGCAAAGACCAATCTGAAGGACAGGCTCTGGAGGTACTTGTAATGGGATGGTTGAATGGGGATGTGCTGTTAAGCATCTTTCAGGTCTACTAAGGTGAGGAAATCACATTTACTTAATGTGGAAGTAGTCAATTTGAATATTTCTATTTTGAATCTCCTGTACCTGACAAAATGATTCAGAAATTTGAGGTCCAAAATTGGTCTGAAGTCTCCCATCTTTTTGGAAGCAAGAAAGAAAATGAAATAAATACCCTGACCCCATTCTTGGTGAGTTACTGTACAGAGGCTATTGCTTTGTCTGTGCATAATTGAGCAGTGCTCTGACCATGTGGATAGAAGTTTTTGTTGGGGATACATAAGAAGGGATGAACTTGCCATTTTTTGGTAGTTGTTGGTCTTCTGCAGAGTAGCCAGCATGTAATACTTCTGAGACCCATTTGTCTGAAAAGTTGGTCAAGGTCTGTGTGATCTGTAAACATCTAACTCCCACTGGGAAATCTTGCATCCTGGGCATGACTCATCTCATATGTGCTGGTTCCTGTAGTTGGCATTGTTTCTGGAACCTCCTTGCTTTCTAGCTCTTCCTGATTGGTAGCAACCATTGGAGTTCTAATGTTTGTTGAAAAAGTTTGGTTTGAAGTAGAAAATGTGATTAGCCTGGTTTTGGTAGAAGTTGTTCATGTGACTCCTTTGTGAGTTGTGTTGACATTTGTTGCAAACATTTGGGAGAAATGGTAATCTACCCATGTTATCCCTAAGAGATCCTTGTCTTCATCTTAGAATTTTAAGAAAGTATCCAATCCTGGTCCAAATATGATGTTGCCCTTAAATTGCAGCTTCATGAGCATGGCCTACAAATCATTGCGTGTTTGATACAACTTAAGCCATACATAACATATAACAATGTCAATCTTGTAAATGAGCTCATCTCAATGATGTTCCACCTGTCAAAATAAAGATTTTGATTGATTGATTGATTGCAGCATCTACCACATAGCTGATAGCTTGAATGGTGTGACCCAAGGTGTTTACTGGATTTGAGTGCATCCTCTTGAATTGTCTCTAGTCACCTAAGGATTTTTTGAGTGGTGTAAATAGATGCAGTTGAGGCTTTGTAATCATGGCTAACATCTCTTGAGCCTTCTTTACTGTATTTTCAACCCTCTTGTCAGTTGGGTCTTTTAAGGCTGTAGGCTCATCATATAGTAGTGATGTGCATTGGCTCAAGGTGGCAATCTGGGTTTCTACCTTGGGTGTTACCCCCCATTGCTTCCAATTTGGCATCTGGCAAGGGGCAGTGTTCATTGAATGATCTCTTCTTCCTAATCTTGGCTGGATCAGGGGACTCCTGTTCATTACTGTGAGTATCTCTTCTAGGGTCTTGTAGATTAAGGAATAATTATTGGACTTTGTCTGTTCTGTGATTAAAGGGTTCAAGTTTTGTTCAGTTGGTGTGGAATTGGTTCCAGTTTGAGACTTTCTCTAACCACTCTCCCAATTTCAGGAATTTATATGGGCACAGTCAGGCTGCAAAATCATCTATTTCCTCTTCTTTAGCTTTGGATTCATCTGAGCTTGAGGTGGCATCATCCAGCTTCTCGGTGTCTGGGTTGTCCCTGAATGGTTTCTTTGATTTAAGGGCATGTTGTTTGAATGGTGTTCACCTGCAGTATCTCTGGTGTTTTTATTTGTTGCCAGGAAATTGATGCAGTTGATAAACAAGCAGGGACTGCTCTCTCTCTCTCTCTCTCTCTCTCTCTCTCTCTCTCTCTCTCTTTGTCTATAGCCAGAAGTAATTGGCTTATATGGGCAGCAGGCACATGAAAATGCCTTGTTGTGTGTGTACACTCTGCTGTGGGGAGGGGAACTACACCATCTGGGAGCTTGTCTTGTTAGCAAAAAGACTGTGCTAGAGCAGTGGAGGGTTAGAGGACAGTGTAACTGACCAGACATGTGCTATATTGACAGGCAAGTCCAGAATACACTCAACATCTCTGAAATGTCCTGCTGTGGCAGGGGGATTGAGCCATGTGCTGACTGGACCAAAGTAGCTGTTAAAAATAGCAATTGAAGACTGAATTGTGTGCAGTGTTTAAATGTAGCAAGAAAAACAAATGGTAGCTCTGCATTACATGCTCTCTGGCCAAATCTGTGAGAGTGCAATTGATAAGAAACAGACGTGACTGTATGAGAGTGGGCTTAAGGCCTAGTATTTAAAATGGTAGGAATACTCAAATTAAAACAAATTTAGAAAACCTGACAAACTATTGCTAGCTCAGAACATTAGAAAAAATACAAACATAACACTGACATAAACTCCCCTGTGAAACTGGGGAGGTCAGAATAGAGCAAAACAGGAAAACGGACAATGCCCATAACCTGGCTAGCAAATTAAACTAGAATCCAATAAAACTCATGCAAGAAAGATTCTTACTGCCAGGCAGGTAACAAATGCCATGGGAGAATAAAGGAGGGGAGCAAAAATTTAAATTATCCACAACCAAATTTAAAGATTAAGAAAAAAAACTTAGGAGCCTCCTCTTGTGTGACCAGCCTGGATAGATATGAAAAATGGAACTGAGGATCTCACAGCAGGAAGGGGATGAGTCAGGATCCATATTCTGAAGTTTTTCAAAGTTTTGTGCATCAGTCTACCAGAGGACACTTTACTCACTCAGTAGGGACATCATGGAGTGATGTAACGAGTGCAGTTGGATAATGGGAAATGATATGAGATAGCATGCAAGCAATCCTCAACACTAACAAAAAACGGACAAGATACGTTTAAGAACCTGCATGTTTCACTTTTATGTATGCATATAGAAGGTACAGTAATTCTACAATATTGACCAAATTATTTGATTTTTTGTACCACATTTTTCAGGTGGAAGAACAATGCTGTCCTTTTTACATGTGCAGAGACTACAAATGAAATATCTACTCCACTTTGAGCAACAACAAAAAAGCAGCATGCAGTATTATTCCAGACATTAAGACAACACCTGACTTGGTATCTAGGGAATCAGGGGGAGGGTACAAAATAACATTTCTATTTTACCAAGTCCTGAGGGAGAATTACCAGGCAATGGTGGGTCTTACATGTCTGAGGGGTCCCAAAAAAGACACACAGGTCACACACAGATGGAATATTCACAAAAGCATAGGATTGTATAATATGGCTTTATTCTGACTGGTGTCAGTCAGAAACTTGCTGGGGCTACTAGGGTTTTTGTAGGTGCAGGGCACAGTACACAGTACACAGAAATTCTCAAGCTGTAGAAATTACTACCAGAACAAACTTTTCAAACATCCATTCCCTCTTCAGGGCAAATGTAACTGGGCATCAGAGTCCCTTGAACATTTTTAGCACACACTGGGCACCATAGTCCTCTGAACATTTGTAGCACACACTGGGCAGCGTAATCCCCTGAACATTTTTAGCACACTGGACCCTTCGAGTCCAAAAGTTACCTGTGGGCATATATTCCTGACCAGGAGGGAGGATGAAGTTAACTCCCCTTTTAACTTTCAAGGGATGACCAAGTTAACTCCCATACATAAATGAACAGATTCGTACCTCTGCAACTAGACTGAGTTGATTAACTCATACCCAGCCAAAGCCAGACCTTCTCGGAATTCACACAGGATCAAAGAACTTATAAAGGCACTAAAAGGCTTTTAGCAGTTCCACTTTAGTTCTGGCAGAACACACTTTACATTTCAAAAACTGTGAGTGTTCTTCTCTCTTGAACACATTCTACAGCAAACAATTGAAGAAGGTCACTGTCCTCAGACTTCCAGGCACCCTTCCCCAGCTGAAGGGGATATCCTGATTTACAGTCCTTGAAGTGACAAATTCCAAACACACAGTATGACCGCAGGGCTTTGACTGAGCCAAATAATTCTGGGTAGCACTTTAGTTTAAATCTTTATATGTGTGGGGATTGCCCCGACAACTACTCACTGTTACCAGTCCCATAAGCAACTTCTGGCATATTTCACCCCCTCGGGCATCACAGAACATGGCAGGTACCATGTGCCAGTGCACAAATCTGTTCTGCTCATGAACTAGTGCGAGAAAAGAAGAGAGGAGGGCTTCCCTCTGGCAATCAGTCTTCCAACTGGCAGATCACCAACAACTCACTCGAACTCCAAAGACTATCTCACTACTGAGTCAAACTTCACTGCAGCACAGTAGCTGGGAGTTATGCTTCTGTAACAGTTCTAATTTCAGCTCTCTCTGCGTAGCAGAGCTAACCAGATGGATCTTAAAGGAGCCCTACAGGGATTTTACCCTTTTGCTGCCCAAATCCTACTTATGCTGCGCTAAAGAGGTTCTAGTAACCTCAGGGGAACCCTTATGTTACACTAACAAAAGGAAATAAGGTGTTTTTATGAAACAATTTGTACTGTGGATGAAATGCTGTACTTACCTATTAGATATGTTTCTAACCAGATTTCAAAAGCTATAGATTGTCATATGCAGGTAAGACATCACAAATCCTTTTAAACACCGTTGCAATGTCATTCTTTCATACAATAGGACATTTGTAATGTTAAGAAAAGTGTGTGCTGGCATATTCATTTTATAGTACCTCCCCCTCTACTGCCTTCTTCCAACACATATTGCTCATTAAAGTCATCCATACTACATCTGTTGTGGTCCCTACATTTGATATTGTAACACTTTTTTTCCCTTTTATTTAAACATTGAAAAAAGCAGTCATTATAGAAAATAAAAAATGTGGCAGGAGGCAGTTTCAGCTTGTTTTTATCTGGCTAATCCTGTCTTCTTTTTTTTGGAAGGCTATGCCTGTAGTTCAGTGGACAAGCAGCTGGCCATTCCCCTTTCCTGTGCTATATAAGCAGTTCCTCTGAGCCTTTCTCTCAAGCACTTTTTCTTTGCAGCCAGAGGCTCTTTAGGTCAGTCCTTTGCAGCCTGCTGGGGCCTACCCCCCCCCTTGCTGTGTTTTGGTTTGTGCTTGTTTCTGCTGGGCTTCTGTTGTCTGTTCTCCTGCATTTGGTTTGTATTGTTTGCCTCCAGCTGTCTGCTTCTTTGTGTAGCTTGTTCCCTGTTCTTCTGTGTTTGTGTGTCTTGCTTTGCTTTCTTTTGTGGGCTTCTGTTTCTAAACTCCTTATATTTTTGCTAATCCAGAGCTCATGCTACTTGCTCCCATTTACTCACAATGCAACTGCAATCATTATCTGTGTGTTTCAGCTCTAGCTGCTTCCCCTGCTTCTCTCCATGCTATGCATCTTAATTGTTTTCACCTGGTTCAGGCTCACTCTGAACCCTAGCCCGTGCAGCTCAATCCTGCTTCCTGTGGATCACAGCGCCATTCATCACTTTCTTGTTTTTCCAATGGCGGGGGACTTGGAGGTGTTGGGGGAGCCGTGGCCCCATGTGTCATACCTACTTTATGTTCTAATCTCGCATCCACTGCCTAAAATCTTCTGAGTATTTTTCACCTTTCATTGTCTTCTGTGAATGCCTGGCTGGCTTGCTCTGCTATTCATATTTGCTGCTTCTTTGACCTCTGTGCAGGTCCAACCATTTGCTTTCTCTGCTTACTGATCTACGTGCAGGTCCACTCATTGCTTACGCCAATTCATTTGCTCAATGCTTGCTACTTCCATGTCTGGCTTACATGAGGGTCCCAGCACTCAACACTTCATTCAGCTCCTCTTCAGTTGTTTTCTTGGGCATGCCAGCCATAACCATTCCATGGCACAGGGTCTCCCTGCATTGATGGTCTCGCTGTGCACCTATAAAGTCTGCATCATAAGCGTGCCTGACTTTGGGCAGGATCCTTCTCATCTGGCCCATAGCTGGGAATGTCTTTGCTCTGGGCCTGGCTTTAGCTGTTCAAGACTTAACGGCAGCTCATGGTGTAGAATTTAAGACTAGGTGTGAAGGGTGGTTACAGCTATCTCCTTTGGCTCTAGTATTCTACTAGCAAGGCACCTTCACCCCATTCTCTCTATGACTGCCTCTTGTTCACCTGGTTTCCTTTTAGGGTGAGTAGGCCAGGTGAGTGCCTCAGCAGTCATTGCTTTCTTTCTCTCTCCTTGGTTGCCCCCGATGTTGCAGAACACTCTCGCAACCTTCCAACGGCATTTCTGTTAGAGGGATCGAGTGAGAGCTTTTCTCCAAATTGGGATATTTTCCACCCTCCCTTAATTGGGTTTCTAAATTGCAGCAGCAGAGCTGTCACTAAATAAAAATCCCAAGCCTGGAGGGAAGGCAACCTAGACCTTGATTCCCCAGAGATTTTCTCCTCAAGGGTTTTTTCTCTCCTCAATGCCTCAGGTCATAACCATTAGTTAGCCATAGTTAGTGCTCCCTAGTGCCTTTAGGTAGGTTTCACTTTTGGATGGAAATGGATGGTGTCCCTACTTGCCATTCCCTCTCTCCTTAGGTGGCCCCTTCAATCTCAAGTGCAACCCATCGTACTCATGCCATTGCTAACCTGTGCATCTCATTACATTATCAAGCTGCCTGGTGCCTAATCTACTACTATGCCTCACAGCTACTGATTGCTAACATGCTTTTTTAACACTACATTTCTTTTTTGGGATGCTTCCAAAGTACCTTTAGCCAAAGGAATTGCCCTACGGCACCTCTAGAGGGTGGTAATTCCTCTGGAATAGACAGCTTGAATGGCCAAAATCAAGTAACACATTTGCACGAGCATAAAATAGTACTGGCTGTGTAGGCAATTGAATTGGAAGGCTATGCCTGTAGTTCAGTGGACAAGCAGCCAGCCACTCCTCCTTGCCATGCAATATAAGCAGTTCCTCTGAGCCTCTCTCTCAAGCACTTTTTCTTTGCCCCATCATCCTCCCCCCTCCAATGGCATTACCTCTCTCCTTGGGATGCTTTCTTAGGTACCTTTAGCCAAGGGAATCATCCCATGGCACCTCTAGGGGAGAAACTCTCTTTGAAGGTTCCTGCCTTTGGTTCCCCGACAGGGTGGTAATTCCTCTGGAATAGAGAGCACAAATGGCCCAGCATCTGCCACTTCGAAGAGTGCAGTTATTCTAGATGCCCTACAGGGGGCATGCTTTAGACAACTAGTACTGGAGCCCACTTGAGAGGGAGCAATATTAGACTTGATTCTCTCAAATGGAGATGGAGAGAGGATCACAGATGTAGAAGTGGGTAGCCATCTGGGAACTAGCGACCATCGAACAGTATGGTTCACAATAAACACAGCAATAGAGTCAAGCCATACAAAGACAAAAGTACTGGACTTTAGGAGGGCTGACTTTGCCAAAATGGGTGAGTGCCTAAGGAATGCACTAGCAAATGGGCAGGAAGAAGGGGTGGAAGAACAATGGGGAATAATAAAACTGCCATCACAGAGGTAACGAGCCTTTGTGTGAAGCAAATAAACAAAACAAGACGATGTAAGAAACCACTATGGTTCTCAAAGGAAGTGGCAGTGAAGGTTCAAGAGAAAAAGAAAGCATTCAGGAAGTACAAGGAATCGCAGAAGGAGCAGGACACAGAACTGTATCAGTTAAAGCAAAAGGAGGCTGGGAAGGCAGTCAGAACAGCAAAGGCCCAAACCGAGGAAAAGATAGCCAACTCAGTTAAGAAGGGGGATAAAACCTTTTATAGGTACATCAGGGAGCAAACGGAAGACCAAGGGAGGGATAGTGAGGCTTAATAAAGGGGAGGGAGGGTGGGCAGAGGGAGACTGTGAAAAGGCAGAGATACTAAACAAATATTTTTGCTCAGTATTTACAAATGAAGAGGGGAGGTACATAAAACAAACAGTAGTAACACTCTGGATACAGAAGTTGATACCAGCCCATTTACAGAAGAAGGGTTCTGAAAGAACTCTTAAAACTGAAGGTGGACAAAGCAATGGGGCCTGATGGGATTCATCCCAGAATTCTAAAAAGAGCTAAGGGTAGAACTAGTGACACCACTGACTACCCTTTTAGCAAATCATGGGAGGATGGGGTGGTACTCGAGGACTGGAGGAGGGCAGATGTGATTCCCCTTCACAAAAGTGGGAGCAAGGCAGAAGCAGGAAACTACAGACCTGTTAGTTTAACCTCAGTCATAGGGAAAATGATGGAATCGCTTCTGAAGGAATGAATTGTTGAGTATCTAGAGGCCAGAGGGGCACAGGACCCTAGGCAGCATGGATTCACAGCGGGAAGGTCATGCCAGACAAATCTGATAGATTTCTTTGACTGGGTGACCAAAGTAGTAGATCAGGGAGGGGCTGTGGACATGGCCTACCTAGACTTTAGCAAGGCATTTGACACAGTCCCACACAAAAGATTAATATACAAGTTAGACAGCCTGGGAGTGGGTCCCAAGATGACAGCCTGGGTAAAGAATTGGCTGGAGAATAGGACACAGAGAGTAATAGTAAATGGAGTCCACTCAGAAGAAAGGAGGGTTACTAGTGGGGTAACGCAGGGTTCAGTATTAGGACCGGTCCTCCTCAATGTCTTTATAAGTGACATTGCAGAAGGACTGGAAGGAAAAGTATGTCTCTTTGCAGATGACACTAAGATCCACAACAGAGTTGATGCACAGGGTGGGGTGGAAAGGATGAGAAGGGACTTGGCAAGGTTAGAGGAATGGTCAAATGTATGGCAGCTTAGATTCAATGCTAAGAAGTGCAAGGTAATGCACCTGGGAAACAAAAACCCAGGGGAAGAGTACACAATGGGGGTGAGATACTAACAACAACAAAAATGGAAAGGGACCTGGGGGTAGTCATATCAGATGACCTAAAGGTGGGCAAGCAATGTGAGAGGGCAGCAAGGAGGGCTGGGAGGATACTGGGATGCATAGGGAGAGGCATCACCAGTAGAAAACAGGAAGTTATTATCCCTCTGTACAGACAGCTGGTGAGACCCCATCTGGAGTACTGCGTGCAGTTCTGGAGACCCAATCTCTGCAAAGACATAGACAGGATGGAAGCTGTCCAGAGGAGGGCAACTAAAATAGTGCAGGGTCTGCACGAAAGACATATGAAGAGAGACTTAAGGAGCTTAATATGTATAGCCTCGAGGAAAGGAGGGAGAGGGGGGACATGATAGAAACTTTCAAGTACCTCAAGGGAATCAACAAGGTCCAAGAGGGTAGCATCTTTCAAAAAAAGAGGAGTGCAAGAACAAGAGGGCACAATTTGAAGATAGAGGAGGGGCGGCTCAGAGGTAATTTAAGGAAGTATTTTTTGACAAAGAGGGTTGTGGATGCATGGAACGGCCTTCCAGAGGAGGTTGTGGAGTCAAAATCAGTGGTGGAATTCAAGCATGCATGGGACAGTCATAAGGCAATTCTGGGGGATGGGGGTAAGAAGAAGTAGGCTGCTGGTTAACTAGGATCTGCAGCTTATCCAGTAGGTAGGGAAATGGGCAGACTGGGTGGGCCAAGCGGTCCTTATCTGCAGTCAAATTCTATGTTTCTATGTTTCTATGTAATACAGTTGAACAAGCATAACATCATACTGGTTGCGTAGGCCAATGAACTGTGATATTGCCACTTTTGAAAATGTGAACACATGTTTACGTTGCAGATGGAAATGCAAAGCTTTACAAGTAGCTGATTGTTTTCAACATCAGCATCACAAGAAAGGTAGGATCAACTAAAAAAGTTAATTAAAAAAACAGTAGTAGTGGGGGCTGTCTATATTTTAGTGGGGGGGCACTTGGTCAGGAGCATGGCATAGGTAAATGTCAAGGTTAGGGACACTGATGGTTTGGGGAGGAGAGGGCACTGGAACAGGAACCAGAACTGCAATTCTAAAAGTATAGTATCAGTGGTGTAACTACCATTAAGGCAGCAGAGGCAATTACCTGAAAATTAGGGCTGGGTGAAATTTATCTTCTGCCAGTGGAATTCTGGTGAAATGCTGATTTCACTTCCATGAAATTTCACAAAATGTCTGAAAATTTCATGAAATGTTACCACAATTGTGATTTTGGTTATTTCTACCCGATTTAAAAAGTGTTTGTTAGTATTACACCAAATGTGGTATGATGATGACTTTGCCAGTGCCCCTACAGAACGGTACCACATTTTAGATTTCAACCTTCAAAGATGACTGAGTTATAAGCCTCCAAACATTTGGATATTTTAAAATTACAGTTAATAACTGTGTAAACAAAAAGTGTTTGTCCAGATTGAACCACATTTTGCATGCTGACTTTTCCAGTTCCCATACATATTTTCCCAAGTTTCAGATCTCTAGCTTTAAAGGTGACTGAGTTATAAGCCTCCGAATGATTGGACATTTTAAAATTACAAATTGCAATTATGTAAACTGCTGACTTTTAAGCCCCTAGAGTTTAAAGCTAGAGAATGGAATATCACCAATGTTGTTAGGCTCACTGACCCTTAATATTAGGCATTAAGGCAACCCCCCATGGCACAGCACCTGCGTGTCATGCTGCTATGCTGTTAACCAAGGTTCAGAAATGAGCCCATGAAGACATGCTGGGAGGCAGGTCATGGCTAAAACTTACAATTTACCTAAACAGTACTTCTCTACTTAACAGTTGCTATTACTCTTCCAAGAAAGTATGTATTAAAGTTTTCAGTTATCTAACACCAAAGGTGGCTAAATTGTAAGCAAAGAAATATTTTCAGAAATTTTCACAAGAATATTAAACTGCCAGACTTTGAGCCACTGTAACTTTTCTACCCTTCATTCAAATGCATACAACTTAGCATACTTTTAGGAAAAATACCAGACAATACGCATGTCAAATTCCAGACTCCTAGCTGTAACACAGACTGAGTTATGGCTAATTAAAGAATTTCAGAAAATGCCAAAAGTTTTCATAAAATTTCATGAAATTTTGCAGGATTTTGTGAAAATTCCACAAATTCTGAATTTGCTCATTTCTCCCCGCTCTACTCAAAATTTGTCTTTCTTTTTTTATTTACTCTGCATGCAGCAGGACAAGAAGCCATGAGTTAGAGATGCCATATTTAGAAGACTGAGAGATCAGGGGACTCCAACAATGTTATCCAGACCAGCAATAGGGTTGCTCAGAATTGGCTGATTCCATTCTGTAGAGTAGCCATCATATTACTGTAACCTCTTATTCTGACTTTGATTCCATTCCAAAGTCATTTGGGGCATGAGAATCAGTCAGTATCAGAAGTTATGATTACTCATCTGACTACACAATAAAGCCTTCCACAACCAGTGCACACAGCAGAACTGCATGTAAGGCAAGGAAAAAAAACCTTCCCCCTTCTTTCACCCTGGTTTCCTCTCCCAAGCTCCTTCCATAAAAGAGCTGCCTGCTGGTGACAGGTGTTGTCGGGGTTGCAGGGGAAGTCTTTCTGTGGCAGCATCATCAGCCATGAATAAATATTGGACACTTTGGAGACTGAAAGGGAAGATTTCTCTTTTTTGAGGACAAACCTAATAGCAGCAGCACATCACTCTCAGGGACACACAGCAGGCAGCAGTTTAAGATTAAGAGCATGGGAGGGGAGACAAGGGTGGAGGAAGAGAGATGTCTTTTCTTGCTTTGGACATGGTCCTGCTGTGTGTACTGGATGAGGGGAGGGTTGCATATGTAACCAGATGCAGAATCCGAATCAAAATCAGATTCCTATTCTGAAGTCAAGCTTTTTTTTCAGAATTCACATTTTTGGCTTTCAATTTCAAAAGTTCTAATTTAAAAAAAAAAAATAGAATCTGAGGCATCTAATTCCAAATCAACCATTCATAGCAACCTAAATCCACAAAACAGAGTGAATTCAGTTCAGCCAGGCAAAGGGGCAAGGCATTAGATCCCTGTCAGCTGTGACACTTTACCCAATGGCCCCATCTCCACCTACCTTCCATTAATCATAGGGCATGGAGAAATGTTTCCAGTGGCTCCATTGCAGTCAGAGTTAGACATGAGGTCTACTCATTGAAAAAATGCCATCTTAGCCATAACTAAACTTTTAATGCAAAGTGAAGTTTCTGGATGGAATGGCAAAGAGAACAGAACAGAAGGAGAAGAGTGGAAAGGAGCTGTGGTCTATGGAGCTAATGAGTTGAATCAATTGAAGCTGCTCAGCTGGAATCCAGAGGTGAAGTGGGGAGAGATAAGAAAACTGGCAGTGAGTCCCAGTGGTAGGCAAGGGCAAGGTGATTCTGACCATGTGGGCCTAATTAAACTTGACTTACGGGGAAGGGGACAGGAGGAAGTGAGGGTCAGGGAGGAGTACAAGGAAGGGGACAGGAGAAAGTGAGGGTCAGGGAGGAAATACATTTTTATTCAGGAGGGACAGGAACCAGATTGATGAGACGTGACACTACCCAGGACTGCAGAAAGAGTTTAACAAAAAATATGAATGTTAATGCAGCAGTCAGGTGACTCGCATTATAGCCCTGGGCCAATTGTACTGTGAATCAGAGTCACCTGACAGTGGTGGCATTGCTGCTGACTGATTATGGAAAAAAATGGAAAGAGGGTAGAGGGGAGGGCAGACACCATGAACCAAATGGATGGAGCATGAAAAAGGGCAGATTAAACATTACATTAGAAGTTCTGAGGCATGAAGCAACCTATATTTTCCTAGTGTTGCTTCATGCCAGCTGGTTTCTCACCATAAGCTACTCATAGTGGATGACCATACTGCTGAACCAAAATAAACAGCTTCTTTGGCTGCAGAGCTGACCAAGAATTGTTGCTCCTTCCTGCCTTCAGTCCTCATCGGGTGAGTGCTGAGACATGAAAGTGTACAGTATATATTTCATAATAATTGCCCAATACCAAGGCTGCAGTAACTGATAAGAAAATAAAATAAAAACAGATCTTGCACAACCAATCTATTTCTTCTGTGTTTGTGAAGTCTGACTTATGGTGGGCCATGGTGGAATGTGTTGGTTTATAGGTGCTCCAATGAGACTGTACAAGAGTGGTGGGTTATTTTTAATAAAATGGTTGTCGTTCTGTATTTTGGGACTGATGAGTGCATGGAGAGCAATCTGTTTTAAACAAAACATAGGGGAATCAGAGTCTAAGTTCTGAGAGGGGAGGACGTTTCACAATGAGAGTGCCATCTGTTAAAGGAAAGGGGCAGAAATATTTTTTTTTCAATTAGTATTTTACCACCTTCACTGCCAACCAGCCCCATTACAGTCCAGACTACACAGCTCTTTCATCTGGCATTTCTGAGACATCCTCTTGTTGCTGCTATCTGTCCACTGCCAGAGGACCCTGGAGAGCAGTCACCAGTATGGGACCTGCAGAGGACTGGATCTTCATCCTGCCATAGTCAGACTTTTTTCTCTCTGGGGCCAAGGTGCATGCAATGACATGTTGTGACAGCCCTGCTTCCATAGAGGTGCCCCTGGCATCAAGTGGGTGGAATACTGGTATCCGGCTGTGCTGCCACCTAAAACCCCCAGGTGGCAGCTGCCTAGTGGGATACCCAAACCCTCACCCTGAGAGAGGAGAGCTGTCATTGAGATGCTCAGTCTCTGCTCCTCAAGCCAGCCCACAAGTAACCTACAGTATTTCTGTTCCTGAACCATGTCACTGGCATAGCAGGAGGTGAGGTGCTCAGTGCCTCAAACCTTTATGCCACTGGGCTGGCTTGGAAGAAGAATTTTTAATAAAATGGTTGTCTCTCTGTGTTTTGGCACCACTGAATGCATAAAGGACAATTTGTTAAAAAAAATTGGGACAGGCCCAGTGGTGTGGAGGGCTGGGGCATTGTGCACTTTAGCTCCTACCAAACATTTCTGCTAGATTTCGTCAAGCATAAAAAAATAACTACACATGTTGACACATCTTCAGTAGATAAGACTGTATTCTCCATTGAAGAAACTGAAAATAAATGAAAACACATTGAAATTAGTTCTTCTCCTGATACTGATGGAATGACTGGTAACAAGCTAGCTATTATTAGGAAGCATCTAACCCTGCCACTCAAATTACTTTTCAATTGTAGTATTAATAGTGGGACTATACCTTATGATTGGAAGACTGACAACATTATCCCATTGTTCAAAAAGGGATAAAAAAAGAAATGAAAAACTATAGGCCTGTAAATCTAACCCCCACCTTGTGTAAAACTATGGAAGGCATTAACAAGGACATGGTAATGATTGTGCTAGGGGATTAGATAAAGATCAGCATGAGTTTTCAAGGGGCTGATCATGCATCCTGAATCTCCTCTGCTTTTATGAATCTGTAAGACTTAATCTGGATATGAGAGTTCCACATGATGTGGTGTTTTTGGACTTCAGCAAGGCCTTTAATCTGGTGCCTCACTGGGGCATAGTTGAAAAACTGGGTTGCCTGGGAATTCATTTTGGATCTATTACCTGGATTAAAAACTGGTTGACCTATCGAGCACAATGGGTAATGATTACTGGGCATTTTTCTGACTGGGGTCCAGTGTCCAGTGGAGTCCCACAGGGCTCAGTCCTCAGCCACTTGGTTTTTCACCTATTTGTTTCAAATATGTTCTCCTATTCAGAGAGGTGGGCAACCAAATATTTTGATGATTGCAAACTTGTTGGTCCCTGCAGAAACCATGAGGAGAGTGCTTGTATCCAGGGAGATCTAAACCAACTCTCACAAAATGCTGCCAAATGGAAGATGAATTTCAGCTTGATTAAGTGTGGTGTGATACATCTTGGATTGCATTACCCCAGACATGATTACTATCTGGGTGGTAAACTATTGAATAAAACTCAACATGAAAAAGACTTGGGAGTCACAATATCTGACAGTTTTAGTTGCAATAAACAAATAACAGAAATTATCTGTAAAGATAATAAAACCTGGTGGTCTGTGAGAAGGAATATTAAGTCCTGAGATAGTTCAGGTTTACTTCCACTATACATAGCTTGTATTCAACCTCACTTTGACTTCTCACCTCAATTTATTTGTCAATATAAGAGAGAAAACATAGATCATGTTGAGAGAATACAGAGGAAAATTACCAAACAAATATATGGAATGAGGAATTTGAGTTATGAAGATAGTTTGGGTGAACCGAGATTCATGTCCCTTGAGATAAGCAGGGTGCGTGGAGACCTTCTGTGGACATGGGAGGTTTTGCATGAGCAATACTTAATGTCTGAAAGGTGTCTGGATTTCAAGCAAACAATTGTGGGTACTAGGGGTCACCTACTACAACTAACAGTTAATTAGGTGAAGAGAGGGCATTTTTTTCTCAGAGGATTGTTAATCTCTGGAACTCGTTACCATTGAAGGTTGTTATTAGTGAAACAAAAATACTTTCAAAAATAGGCTTGATAGGCTACTGTTATCAAATAATTACCTAGCCTATTATGACTAAATTATAGGAGCTTACATGGGCCTTGGCCTTATGATCCTTACTCGAACCTTAGTGGACCATGCTGGCATCCTGGGTTTGGAAGCAAGTTCTGGTTGCTGTGGTCAGCCAAGAGGAAAGTGACAGACCATCCAAATGACATCTCTCCTCTCCAGGGGTGGGGAGGTCTACTGTCTCAGCCCTTGGCTGCCCTCTGGTTG
The DNA here is from genome assembly GCA_016271365.2 of Neoceratodus forsteri. NCBI lineage: Eukaryota > Metazoa > Chordata > Ceratodontiformes > Ceratodontidae > Neoceratodus > Neoceratodus forsteri. The sequence continues at coordinate 355,209,903 of CM028136.1, read as the reverse complement.
AGTTCTGGGAGTAGTGCCAACATGCAAGCATCAAGAAGGGAAGGACCATGCCAGCCCACTGGCACAGTGGCTGGATTTCTACTTGCAATGCTAATGACCTATGTTCAGGAATGGACCTGGGAGTCGGAGGGCTGGCGGGGGAAGAAGGATTGATCATCCCATGGACTGCTCTCCTTCTCTGGGAGGAGGGTAGAGGGAGAAAGGAGTAGAGTGTCTGTTGCTTGATGGACCCCTGGCAGAGGCCGGGGGAGCCACAGGCAACCAGTGCCAGCACACTAAGGGGTGGGGTGGATGCTGGATGCCACTGCACATCTGTGCCCATGGGGCAACTCAGAAAAATTGCTGGTCACTGTAGATGAAGCCTGCGGGGCAGTTGGCTTCTATGGCTCCCTACCGACCAATTATGGTTCTGCAGCACCACCAGGCCCTGAACCCCACACTGGGGGAGAAGCCAGAAAGACAATGTCGATAGTAGGGTTCCCACCGCCACCTTCTCCCATTGTAGACAGGCCTGCTTGGTGCCATAGCCTCAACCCTGGGGAGTGAGCCACAGGGTATCTGCAGGGGTAAGCCAATAGGGGAGTGAGGCTGGTTCTTCAGGACTGAAGCTGAATGGAGGAATGGCAGGCAGCAAATAAAAAAGAAGGGAGGAGCCACAGTTCTATGATGTGTGTGGGCCTCCATGCATGCATGATCATGTGCCACTGTGGCAGGGGACCCAGAGAGAAAAAAAAAGAATGGGGGACTTGTGCCCCATGAAATTCTGCCTGCCCAGCCTGACTGATGCCACCCCCAGGGCCACTGATCCATACCAGATACTGAATGCCCAGGTGGGAGGAGGATGGCACTCCCCTTTCAGGCTCCACCAAGGGAGCAAGTCATGGTGGTCAATAGACCCAGGTGAGTATGGGGAGAGGCGATGGCTAGTCAAGGGTGAGGTGAAGCCAGAAAACAAAGCAATATAAAAAAACAAACATTGGGGAGTCAGTGTGTAAGTCCTAAGACTTTGACAATGAGAGTGAGATCTTTTAAAAAATTATAACGAAGAAGGATGTGCCATGGTCATGGAAAAATCATTGAGAAGGGTGAGAGGATGATAATTCTGTGAAGCGTTAAAAAAGGAATTTCAGTGTTTAAGAGGGAATGATTAGGTAGGGATGTTAGTAAACTCATTGAAGGTTGGGTTATGGACTGCTGAGATGGGTGTATGCAGTTAAAACTTGTTCAAATAAATGATCATACCATGTGCAAAACAATGCCCAAGATGAACTGCATTAGAATCTTGCCATGACCAATGAAATAGCCCTGAAAATGCACTGCAAAGAATCTTAAACCCTATAGTTTACAGGGGCCTAGGCAGCTCTCAGAGGCACCAGACTAGTGTTCAGAGATTAGAGAAACCAAGATGAAGGATTGCACTCCAACGTTGTCAAAGATGCTGCCTGTAAAACTGGCACACAAAAGTTCAGAAAAAGAAACAGGCCCACTCATCAAAGATGGCAAAGTAAATCTGTTATTCAGGATGCCAGGCAATGCAAACTAACTAAAGACTGAGATACTGAACAAGTACTTTTGCTCAGTATTCACCAGGGAAAGAGAGGGTGAGAAACCAACACTCATTAAGAGGGGTATTCAGGGGAGGGAGGAAGACTCCAGCCCATTCATGGTGGAAAGAGTCCTAGAGGAACTCGGGGAAAATAAAAGCAGATAAGTCAATGGGTCCAGATGGGATATACCCCAGAGTACTAAATGAAATTTGCAAAGTGCTGGTGGAACCACTGGCTGCACTTTTCAATGCATCACTAGAGACGGGAGAGGTACCTGAGGACTGTAGGAGGGCAGATGTGGTCCTTCTCCACAAGAGTGGAAGCAGAGAGGAGGCAGGAAATTACAGGCCTATAAGCCTGACCCCAGTAGAAGGGAAACTAATGGAGTCCTTACTTAAGCAGATGATTGTGAAGTTTCTGGAGGATAGCGGGGAACAGGATCCAAGGCAGCATGGATTCTCAGAGGAAAGGTCATGTCAGATTATTCTTCTCAATTTCTCTGACTAGGTAACCAGGGTGGTTGATCAGGTAGGGGTGGTGGATGTGGCCTACCTGGATTTCAGCAAGGCCTTTGACACCATCCCACACAGGAGATTGCTCAAAAAATTGGGGAGCCTGGGAGTGGGTCCTATGGTGGTAAAGTGGGTTGGGAATTGGCTAAGGGACAGGACTCAGAGAGTGGTGGTAAATGGCATGAAATCTGAAGCAAGGGAGATGACCAGTGAGCTGCCACAGGGGTCAGTGCTGGGGCCAGTCCTATTCAATGTATTAATCAGCAACATTACAGAGCATCTGGAGGGAAAGGTGTGCCTCTTCAAAGATGACACTAAGATCTGCAACAGAGTGGACAGACTGGAGAGGGTAGAAAAAGTGAGAAAGGACCTAAGCCTATTACACGATTGGTCGGGTGTCTAGCAGTTGAGTTTTAATGCTAAAAAGTGCAAGATCATGCATCTGGGTCACAGGAATCCCAGGGAGGAGTACAGGATGAGTGCGTAAATTCTGGCCACCACAAGTCAGGAGAGAGAGAGAGAGACCTTGGGGTTACCATATCTGATGACCCAAAGGTGACCAAATAGTGTGAAAAGGTGGTGTGGAGGGCAAACAGAATGTTGGGGTGCTTAGGGAGGGGCATAGCAAGCAGGAGGAAAGAGGTGGTGATGCCACTGTACAGATCACTGGTAAGACCTCAGCTGGAGCACTGTGTCCAGTTCTGGAGACCACATCTCCAGAAGGACCTTGACAAACTAGAGGCAGTCCAGAGAAGGGCAATGAAGATGGTACATGGACTGCAACAGAAGCCCTACGAGGAAAGACTTAAGGACCTTAATATCTATCCACTGGAGGATAGAAGGGAGAGGGGAGATATGATAGAGACTTTCAAGTACCTTAGGGGAATAAACACGGTACAGGTGAAAAGCATATTTCAGAGAAAACTCTGCATAAGAACAAGGGGGCATGATTTGAGGCTGACGGGTGGAAGGAAGTACTTTTTCACTGAAAGGGTAATGGAGTAGTGGAACAGCCTTCCAGAATATGTGACGGGGTCAAAAATTGCATGGGCTAGACATAAGGGTACCCTGGAGATATGCAGAGCAGGAGAGCTGCAGATCAGATAGGATATTCTGGCTGCAGCAGTGAGTAGGGAAATGGGCAGACTAGGTGGGCCGTATCGTCTTTATCTGCTGTCAGATTCTATTTTTCTATGTAGTGACTCTGGCTGGTGTCTTCATTAGAGGATGGTGTTAGGTGGTAGAATCATGGTTTAAATAATCAGTAGTGACACATGCTTCATTTACATAATTAATGAACAAACCACGTTAAACACACAGAAGAGCACAATGACCCCATGGAAAAGATACAAAAGTCATATAAATTGCAGAAAAAGCAGTGCAAAACAGTTGCAAATTAGGAAAGTAAAAAAATGGCATGTAAACTATTCCAGATGGGGTATGGTATTTTACAAAACACTCACAGACAACCTAAGCTCACAAACTGGAAAAATCTAAACTTCAAAGAGATTTGAATTAAGCCTTTTCTTTGAATCTTGAAATAATTTATCTTAGGGTTGATCCAGTATGTTGGTCGGATCATGGTGCCATGGGTTTCATGCTGGCAGTCCCCCTTAAAAGGTCCTGCCCCTGTGGAGGTGGTCCAGTACTACCCTTTGAGAGGTGTTTCCTCTATAGGACTGACGGTGGTGCTGGACCTATCGACTGTGAGTGGGGCTTGTGCAGTGGGGATGGAGGAGGCGGTGATGGCCTATAATAGGGCCATCTCTGCCACCTTCGACTCCATCACAGCCATTCATGTCCGCCCTTTGTCTACATGATGCAGACCCTTGTGGTTTGATGAAGACCTGTATGATTTAAAGACTAAGGGGTGGAGGTTAGAGAGGCACTGGAGGAGACCTCAACTGGAGGGGTACAGATTGGCCCTGAAGCCACATTATGTTGACTATCAGTGGGCAATCTCTCAAAAGAAGGCAGAATTTCTGTCAAGAGAGATTTTTGCAGTGAGGAATAGACCAGCTCAGCTCTTCTGCATGGTGGACAGGTTGTTACACCCTGACTGTCTACGTGTGGGATTGAGGGGAGCAGGTTCAGTTGCTTGGTGTGAGGAGCTGGTTCTGTTCTTTGCTAACAAGGCATCCTCCATCAGGACTGAGGTCTCCTTGAATGTCTCTCGAAAGGGTGTTGGTGGTCTATTTGAGAGATGTAGAGACACTCCTCCTGTCTGGGAGGAGTTTGAGCTAGCTGGGGTGGAGGAGTTGGTGGGGATACTCTCTAAGCTAAGACCTACCCAATGTGATATCGACCCAGGATCAACCTAGCTTTTGGTTGGATTTTTGGACCTGTTGGGACCTGCAGTTGCTGAGATTGCCTGGAGTTCCTTGAGGAGTGGGTTCTTTCCACAGGCTTTGAAAGAGACCTTGGTTAGACCCCTTTTGAAAAAGCCTTCTCTGGGCCTGGACTGTCTCAGTAACTATAGGCTGGTGTCGAACATCCCATTTTTAGGGAAGGTTATTGAAAAATTGGTGGCCATTCAGCTTAAGAGACACCTCACTTCTTCCTCTTCCTCTTCCTATGAGCCATTCCAGTCTGGTTTCCAGGTGAGGCATAGCACAGAGACTGCCCTGGTAAGGGTGTTGAATGACCTTCTGATGGTGAGGTATAGGAGAGATCATACCATCTTAGTCCTAGACCTCTCTGCGGCATTTGATAACGTGGATCACAAAGTGCTGCTTGACCACTTGCGGATCTGGTGTGACCTGTTCAGTAAGGTCATCTGCTGGTTTAGGTCTTACCTAACAGGCAGAGTGCAAAGGGTAACAATGGGGCTTGCCTCATAAACTTCAAAGCCTCTGTGCTGTGGAGTTCTGCAAGGTTCAGTCTTGTTGTCCTTGTTGTTCATGGCACCATCAGGTGATACGGATTGAGTTTTCACTGTTATGCAGATGATACCCAGTTGTATCTGTCCTGCGTACCCAAGAACCAGGTCTTGGTTGCCATGTTTAACAACTATCTCTAGGAGATCCAGTTGTGGATGGCTCAAAAATGGCTCAAACTAAACCCAGACAAGACTGAGGTGTTGGTGGCGGATCTGGGTCATCAAGGGGGGGGGGAAGGTGTGTGGGGATATTCCCTGACCTAATGTTAGAAGGTGTTCCTCTTGTCCCCTTCAGAGAGGTGAGGGATTTGGGTGTGATCCTGGATGATGGACTGGCCATGGATGTCCAGGTGTTGGCCGTCATCAGGAGTGTTTTTTATCAACTGAATCCAATCCCTGATTCCCCTGATGACCTGCCCACACTAGTACATGTCTTTGTCACCTCCAGATTGGACTACTGTAATGCCCTGTATGTAGGGTTATCTGAAGGCAACCTCCACAGACTGCAGCTGGTGCAGAATGCAGCGGCAAGATTATTGATGGGAGCAAGAAGATCTGAGCATATTATTACTGTCCTCCGTGAACTGCTCCTGCTGCTGGTCAGGTGAAGGATTGTCTTTGAGATAGGACTCCTGACCTACAAAACCCTATATGTCCCCTATCACCCCTCCTGGGAACTTCTTTCTGCCAGGGGAGCTCTTCTTGAGGTTCCCAGGGTGAGGCTGCAGTATTCCAGAGATAGGACATTTTCAGTTACCGTGCCCACCTTGTGGAACTCTTTGCTTGAAAATTTGAGGAGGGCTCCCTCAGTAGAAGCCTTTAAGAAGGGTCTCAAAACCCATTTATTCTGGCTGGCCTTTTATGACTAACTGCTGAACGGCACTGTTTGGAACTGCTGTAATTGAATTTTGGTTGGTTTTATTAACTTTTTTATTTTATTGTTGTTGTTTGTACAGCACCCAGAGTCTGTGGAAATGAACAATTATTAAATGATCTATCTATCTATCTATCTATCTATCTATCTATCTATCTATCTATCTATCTAAGTCAGATAGTATTTTGACTAACGTTTCAGCAGTGTATTAATTCCATTTTATTTTTCTTGCATATACAGTACACATACTATTATTTTGTAGGTGGGTCTTGTTTGCAGGAGCAATGTGGATATCAATATTTAATTCACAGTACAAAGGAAAATTATCACAGTCCCAGAGTTTTAAAATCTCAAAATGTATTACTTTATTAAGCAAAGGTCGAGCAAACTGCCCACTGTATTCATTGGGTATATGACTTCCCCACTTCAGTCACCCCCTACTTCTACCATTCAATGACCTTAAATCTTGGATGAATTAATTTTTTTTATTACAAATGCCCGTAATCGGGCAGTCAGCGGTCCACTGGACCACCAGGGATATTGGATGACATTCTTATTTTTATTGCAAATGCCCATGATTGGGCAGCCAGTGGTCCACCAGACCACCAGGGATGATAGGGGTTCTTTTATTTTACAAATGCCCGTGATCGGGCTTGGGGGGCACCGCCAGGTGCAGCCGGAGCTTGGGTGGCCACCCACAGGTGGCAGCTGCTATGTTGTGCCTTGCAATGTGGCAGCTCACCTGTGGGTGGCCATCCGTTGTTCCTTTTTTTTTGGATCAACTTTGTGCTGGTGCAGGTAGGGGTTGCACATGCATGGCTCTGCACATCCCGGGCTGAATATCGGGCTGTGCAGGGTATGCATGGGCACACCCCCCCACCTGCGCCTGCATACATTACTGATGCTCTCTGGTGCATCGGAATTTGTGCCACGCACTTTTCCCTTTTGAATATCGTGCTGGGGTGCATCAGTGGGTTGTGCATGGTGCAACACTGTTGTGCCATGCACAACCCTTTTGAATATCTGGGCCAGAGTGTATAGAAGTTCCTATGGCTACAGCCAACAGCACTTCCTTACAGTAAACACACAGAAAAAAAAGATAATACTGTTGGTATGCTCCTTCACCACTGAACCTGCACAGTAATACATGGTTTATTCAGATCTATAGCTAAAAAACTGCACCTTTTTTAAAAAAAGGATCACACATTCTGGCTGCCTGTTCTCAGTGTAAGCGTTAGTGGTACCATGCAGTGGTTTCTAATGGTAAGGATATGACAGACTGGGCACTGTATTGTAAAGTTATCATCTGATACTATCACATGGTTCAAGGAAAAGTGTAACAAATAAAAATTGTATGGTTTTCCAGTGGATTGTTCCTTTCTAAAGTGGTACAATTACATCACAAAAAATAAATTTCCCTTGAGCACACCACATAATCTCCCTATGCTTTTGCAGATAATAACCTTGCAAATTGTATTTATTTTGTTGTATTTGCTGATAAAATACTATAGGACTAGCTCAGTTGCTTGACATCACTCTGCTTCATTGCCATGCCAGGATCCAGGCTCATGTGAGAAGATATGTCTCCCACTGAATGAAATTGTAGCGAGGGTGGGTGTCAAGGTGGGAGTGGAGCCTGTAGCAGGGAACAGGACTCAATGGACAGTTCTGTACTGAACTGCTGAGAGAAGTAGTTTTAGTCTTCTGGGAAGTACAGCATGAGGTCTATTCCTTCACTCTTTCTAAGGATGGTTCAGAATCTGGGACATATTAATTACAATGTAACTGAACTGGCATAGTGAAATCCTATTAGACATTGGGTAGTTTTGACCAGTCAGCACCCATTATAAAATGTACAATCAAATCTGGCAGTTTGGGGCACCATAAGTATGTTGCTGCATTGCAGGTCATGCCAGAAGGAAGGATCTGTAAATAATTTATGCCACTTCAGAAATCAATATACTGTACATTGGCACTGACAACAATGAGTTAGATCTTTGCAGGACATGGTGATGCTTTTTAAAAATATTTAAAATGAGAGCTTACAGGACAGTCAGAATTATTTTGTTCACTTCAGACTATTGCATCCTTTGAGAAATTGCTTCTGTCTGGTATAGAAGAGATTTATCTAAAGAAGGGGGCAAAGGTCCAACCAGCAGAGTCAAGACATTTGATCAAGGGAGCTTACTGTTACCGCTCCTTTGATCCTGTCCTGTCTAAGTCAGTCCAAGAAGCCAGTAGGCAGGTGGATGAGAGGCAGTGCTGTGCAGACTTTTGGAAATGGAAATGAGAACCTACAGTCCATTACGTACATGTACATTAACATAACGGGTGCTTAATACAGTGTATTGCTGAACCAGGACTGTTGTGCTTCTAAAGGGGCTCCACATCTGCTTGGTACATGAATTAAGGTTGGTCCAAATATATATTACACTTACTGTAGTTTTTCCCATCATTAATGCATGGGATAAACATAAAGGAATTATGGAGGTCAGGGGTAAGGGGCAACAGACTTCTAGGAAAACATAAACTGAACTTACAAGCTAAAACGGGCAGACTGGGTGGGCCTTAGGCCCTTATCTGCCGACACTGTCTATGTATCTATGTATTAAAATATAACAATTGTGCTTTTAAAGCTACAACCAATATTTATTAAAAAGTAAATAGAATATTGTTATGTATTTGAAATGGTAATGCATTGCATAACTTCTGCCACTTGAGGGCAGCATTCCGATATGTGTAAGCTAGAAAGAAAGCAGAGAGAGTGTGTTGTTGTTGAGACCAGAGAGGCACCTGAATAAAAATGAAAGCTGCTCTACTCCTGTTGCAGTATGAGTTTGTTGAACAATACCAGAATAAATGTTAGAACATAACATAATTGGCGTCATGGTGTTTTGTTACTCTCCGGTACCTTACCAGAAAGAATTACTGCTGTGAGGGTTTTCCTGAGACATAACTTTTGGACCCAAGAGTGAACCCGAGAGAGACACAAAAAGATGGCCACGACCATAGGACATATTGATGCCTTTGATGAAAATGTGGAACAATGGACAACTTATATTGAGAGATTTGGACATTTTGTCACAGCAAGTGATATAAGTGATGAAAAACAGGTGGTGGTGGTGTTACTGAGTATCATGGGCAGCACAACGTACAGTTTTCTAAGTCTAATAGCGCCAGAAAAGCCTGGGGAGAAAACTTTTGCCAGTATTGTGGAGGTCTTACAGACACGTTTCTCTCCTAAGCCTCTGGTGATTGCTGAAAGATTTCGATTTCACAAACGAAATCAAGCAGAGGGTGAGTCTGTTGCGCAGTATGTGGCTGTTTCAAAGAAGTTAGCTGAGCATTGTGAGTTTGGCACCCATTTAGATGATGCCCTCTGGGACAGATTTGTGTGCGGTTTGAAAAGTGAAGCGACACAGAAGCGTCTCTTAACGGAGGTGGGGCTGACATAAAAGAAAGCGATAGAGATCGCTGTATCGATGGAAACAGCTGCACGGGAGGCTCAGCACCTAAGTGATTACCTGAAAGTAAATGCTTTATCCTTCTCTTCTGCCCGGAAGCCTAATAAATGTGGTCGTTGTGGGAAGGCTAATCACAGTGATAAAGATTGCTGGTTTAAAGAACAAACATGCCATAACTGTGGGAAGAAAGGCCACATTGGGCGAGTGTGCAGAGGGAAAAAGAAAGGAGGGGAAATCAATGGAAGCAAAGGGAAGCAATTTGTGAAATGTAGGAAGAGAGAAGTACATCGTGTGGAAACACAGGGAACGTGCAGTGATGACACTGATACTGAGTTAGCATTGCACGTGCTGACTCTTAAAGGGGAAATGGCAACCATCTGTGTAACTCCTGAAATTGAAGGGAAACCACTGAAAATGGAATTGGACACAGGGGCTACAGTTTCATTGATTTCTACAGACAAGTATGAAACTATGTTGAGACATCTACCCCTGCAAATGACTGACGTTGTACTGAGGACATACACTGGCGAGGCAATTTCACCTGAAGGTGTCATCAAGGTGCAGGTGAAAACAAATGGGCAAATGGCACTACTGCCTTTGTATGTGGTCAAAGGTAACTACCCTTCACTCTTAGGCAGGTAATGGCTGAAGAAAATACGCCTCAACTGGCAGGAGATAAGGACTGTTAATTCGGGTGACCACAACACTCTAGAAGCAGTGTTGCAAAAACATGCTCCTTTATTCAAAGGGGAGCTAGGCACAATGAAGGGCATTGAGGCAAGAGTGTTTTTAAAGCCACAGCACAAACCAAAGTTTTGTCAACCTCGCCCAGTACTTTATGCACTCAGACTGAAAGTGGAGGCCAAATTAACTCGCCTAACTGAAGCTGGAGTCTTGTCACCTGTACAGTGTAGTGACTGGGCAACCCCAGTAGTGCCAGTGGTAAAGAAAGATGGTTCCATGTGAATATGTGGAGACTTTAAAGTAACCATAAATCTAGTTCTGTGTGTGGAACAGTATCCGATTCCACGCATCGAAGACTTGTTTGCATCACTGGCACAGGGCCAACACTTCAGTAAGCTGGATTTGTCACATGCTTATCTACAAATGAGAGTAGATGAAAACTCAAGGAAATATCTCACAATAACCACCCAAAAGGGTCTCTTCTGCTATAATTGCTAACCTTTTGGCATTGCATCAGCTCCAGCCATATTTCAGCGAGCTATGGACCAGGTTTTACGAGGTCTTCCAAATGTTCACTGTTACCTGGACGATATACTGGTGACCGGAAGGAATGATGCAGAGCACCTGAAGAACCTGGATGCAGTTCTGCAGTGCTTGGAAGATTTTGGTTTGCATGTCCAGAAGGAGAAGTGTGAATTTTTCAAGACTTCATTGGAGTACTTGGGCCATACCATAGATGCTTACACAAATCGCCTGAGAAAGAAAAAGCGATTGTGGACGCCCCAGCACTGGAAAATGTGAGCCAGTTATGGTCATTCTTGGGCCTGTTAAATTATTATGGCAGGTTTATTCCTAATCTGGCTATGATTCTCAACCCACTAAATGGCTTGCTGTGCAAGGGGAAGTCCTGATGTTGGACAAAGGACTGTGAGAGCGCATTTAAGAAGGCCAAAAAGCAGCTTGTTTTGCAAGATGTGCTCATTCACTATAATCCACAGCTGAGCATCAGACTGGCATGTGATGCCTCACCTTATGGGGTGGGAGCAGTTCTTTCTCATGTTCTACTGAATGGGGACAAAAAGCCAATTGCCTTTGCATACAGAACTCTCAGTAAAGCTGAACAAAACTATGCCCAAATTGAGAGAGAAGCTTTGGCAATAGTGTCCGGAGTTCGCAAATTCCACCAGTACCTTTATGGTCGGGAATTCACACTCCTCACTGATCACCATCCCCTCACGACCATATTCAGCCCCCCCACAAAGGTATTCCTTCCATGGCAGCAGCCAGAATGCAACGTTGGGCTCTCTTGTTATCAGCTCACAACTACCGCATTGAATACAAGAAGGCGGCTCTTCATGGCAATGCTGATGGGCTCTCAAGATTGCCTCTGCAGGTAGCTCACAGTGACAAAGTGGACACTGTCGATGTCTTCTACATCAGTCAGCTTGAGAAATTACCTATCACAAGTTCTGAAATTAAAAAGAGGAGACAAAAGTTGATCCTGTGTTGTCTCGAGTCTTGGACTTAGTAACAAAAGGGACTTTTACTGTGAACCAGGACATTCATGGTGAGTTATCACCATTCTACGTCAGATGTAATGAGCTTTCAGTACAGCAAGGTTGCTTGATGTGGGGTGTCCTGGTGATTGTCCCTTCAAAACTACGTATTCGTGTTCTGGATGAGCTACATGTGGGACACCCAGGTGTAGTGAGAATGAAGGCTTTAGCTAGAAGCTATATTTGGTGGCCAGGGATTGATTTGCAAATTGAGCAACAAGCAAAAACATGCACTACCTGTCAGCATGTTCAGAAAATGACGTGTTCCTCACCTCTACATCCCTGGATGTGGCCAGGTGCACCGTGGCAGCGCATTCATGTAGATTTTGCTGGGCTGTGGGAGGGACACATGTACTTAATTGTTGTAGATGCCCACTCAAAGTGGCCCAAAATTCAAGTTATGGACACCACTACTATCAGTAAGACCATTCAAGTGCTGCGAGGACTGTTTAGCCGTTACGGGATTCCTGAACAGCTGGTCAGTGACAATGGACCACAATTTATTTCTAGTGACTTTGCAGCATTTTTGAAGTCCAATGGTGTGAGGCATATTCGCAGTGCCCCATATCACCCCTCGACTAATGGTCTAGCAGAGCATTTTGTGCAAACCATGAAGAATGCTCTGAAATTGGTGGGGGGGTCTTTGACCTTACAACACAAGTTGGATAACTTCCTGTTGGCATACTGAAATACACCCCATGCTACAACAAAGGAATCTCCAGCAATGTTGTTTTTTCGGCGTAAGCTTCACTCCCGTCTTGATTTGCTTAAGCCAGATGTGGCATCAGAGGTTTTGAAGAACCAAGAATCTCAAATACTATGCCGGCAAGCTCATTCAAAGGACAGGCAGTTCATTGTTGGTCAAGAGGTGCTTGTTCGAGATTACCGGAAGAGGGAGAAGTGGACCCCTGGTGTGGTGACATCTCAGACGGGTCCAGTGTCGTATACAGTTGATGTTGAATCTGGAGGGAAATAGAAACGTCATGCTGAACAGCTCCTAGATCTTCAGCAGTGCACAGATGGGGACACTTCCAGGGAAGAAAACCCACGGGAAATGTGGATTCCATCTGCCATAGCTTACAGAAGCCCCACTACGGAAGTCCCAACACCTTCTGAAGACATAGAGCAGGAAGTGGAGAGGAGCAATGGTGAGGCTGTACAACCACCAACTGAGGATCAGAGGGAGGTACCAGACAGGGCAGCTATGCCAAGGGTTGCTCATGAGAAACGTTATCCATCTCGAATTTCAAAACCTCCAGATCGTTTGAACCTGTGAGACATTTAAAAGAAATAAATGTTTTGTGTAGTTAGAGAGCCAGATCAGAGTATTGGGGCAGAATAATCCCCTTGACTGGTTCAACGCCTGGGGCAGTCTACCCCCCTACCTCTAGCATAGTATGAACCATCTTAATAATAGCAAATAATGCTAATACTTGTTCATTTGGTAACAATATAATTTAGCGGGGAGGAAATGTTATGTATTTGAAATGGTAATGCATTGCGTTTCTTCTGCCACTTGAGGGCAGCATTCCGATATGTGTAAGCTAGAAAGAGAGCAGAGAGAGTGTGTGTTGTTGTTGAGACCAGAGAGGCACCTGAATAAAAATGAAAGCTGCTCTACTCCTGTTGCAGTGTGAGTTTGTTGAACAATACCAGAATAAATGTTGGAACATAACAAATATGATAGGTTGCAATGGTTTAAATATCTGGGAGTCTTGCTTTACCTCAGTTTGACTTTGCTACCTCAAGTCAAGGCTGTCAGTCGAACTATAAATATGAAGATTTGCTTACTTTACAAAATTAAGCAGTTTTTGTCTCTTGATACATGTTGGACAATTACTGCAGGTGTCTTGCTTCCCCATATAAATTATGTCTTGTGTTTATATTATAATTTGAGTACCAAGGAACTCCAGATTCTTACTGTTGCTTTTAACAATATTTGTCATTTTGTTCTGGCTGCTCCTTACAAAACACATCACTGTCTTTAGTATTCTGCAATTTGTTGTTATCCTCTAAGTTAAGATTCTCTTATTCTCTGGGTTGTTTAGTCTATCAATTTATTTATCTCTGGAACTTTTCATTTATCTGATCTGATTTCCACTTGAAAATCTACATTCAATTTCAGATCCACTGAAGGTATCATTTTGGATGTTTAATAGACATACAAGCAAATTTGGTTTATGTTCTTTTACCATTGCTGCTTCAAAGCTGTGGAATGAGTTACCATTCTTTTTATGTTCTATTATTTCATTTACATGTTTTAAAGCTCATTTGAAGGATTACCTATTGTCATTTAATGTTTGTCATTGTAATAATTAAGTACACTATATTGTATAATTAGTTTTGCCTGTTGTATACTCCAGGTCAGTCCTGAAAAAGGACTTTTGCCCAGCAACCCTACCTGGTTAACAAATTTAATATAAATAAAATACATAAATGGGTGGTGACGGTTTGGTAAGCAGCTGTGAAAAACAGATTCAAATCACAAAAAAACAAGTTAATTACTGAACAGCAACTTGATTTCTTTAGTGCTTCTGCCCTTGCATAGCTGTATAATTTGGTAGAGGTAGGACCCATTTGAATTTTAACTTTATCAGCTTTAGACAAATATGTCTCAAAATACAAACAAAAAAATGACAATATACTATAAGTAAGATGAATGACTGGAGAGAGGGGAGGGGGAGTGAGCAAAATTAATATCTGGGAAAAAGACAGGGTCATGTAAAATGAATGTACAGTATAACAGCGAATTTACAGATAAAAAAGAAACACTAATACTAAGTTGCATAGTAAACAAAATAGTAATAGAATATCTCATACCTATACCATACTTATAGTGAACTAATGTTCATCTGTAAAAATATATGTAAGACAAATCATTAATGTTTAATATAACATCAAACAATGTCAGCCATACATTTCTGATGTGTAATAGTATGGGGAATGTTCCTTTTCCTGTTCTCAATGTACTATAAAGTCTGAAGAACTGAGCAGATAGATATAGTCCAGCAGTCTAGCAGTCCTGCAGCTAAATATAAACCAGAGTGCAATGTATCATAAAACCTACTGTATGGTATCATATCTACTGTATGTGGACACCTAGTCAGAGTTATTGCAGGATGTTTTTAACTGTTTTAACATTTTCCATAACTCCATTGTCTTCAGTTTTTTCTTTTTTTTGGGGGTCTTTATTTGTGGTCAACAACATCTATTCAAACTTTAATCTTGATAGCCATAGCTCTCACATCAGAGACAAGCTTTAAAAATAATTGACAAAGGACCAAAATCAGGAACACATGTTGAAAACTGGTGAAATACTGTACACCCAAGAAGCTGTTAGAATGAAGAGGCTCAGTGTGCAATGCATTTTCTAATGAAGACCAAGTCTGCAGCTTTAATGCTTAATGTTGAATATTAGGGATGTCCCTGTAAATCTGAGACAGCAGAGAAGTATGCTGACACCATTAATTGACTGGCATACTGCAGGAAATCAAAGCTGATTTTCTTTAACAAAAAAGAAATAAAATAACAGAAACCAAAAACACTATGGTTTTGTGATACATTGCAGTCTAGTTTATACTTAGCTGCTGGACTGTAAGGACTGCACAGTATGTGCTCAGTTCTTCAGATTTTTTAGTTCTTCACACTGATCCAGTGGCCACGTATTCTCAACAGTGTAGGAAGGGGATATGATGCAAAAACTGTCCATCCCCCAACAAATTAATGTGTTCATTAGGATAGTCCTTCTAAAGCCCTTCTAAATGGAAACACTTGTTCTCAGTGGGGGAAGGATGCAAGTAATTTAAGTCAAAGACTGAATCTTTTACACAACAGTGTGACAGGTGATGTGGAGAGGTAGATTGAAATATAAGCCACAGTAGCAAGTTTGATTATGTAAATCTTCAGCATTATGTCTTAATACAATGTTCTCCATAAACCACAACTGACATTCCATCAAAGGAGTGCACCATGGCATTAGTTTTCATTTAATTTTTTGTCCTTTAGAACTTGAATTTCTTTTTTCATTTGTGTCAAATTCCAGCTTATGTATTTTGATGCTTTTCATCTAATGTTATCAGTTTTTGATAGGCTTTTCATCAAATGTTACCCATTTTTGATACATTTGTTATTGTGGGACAGTTAATGAAATATAGTCTCCAAACAAAAGGAAAACTGGGTGGGGGAAGGCATTTGGGAAATAACTGGTGATATGCATGGGGAGGATTGTTTTCAGATCCCCTGTCTGTTCAGTACCCCACTGTGGTGAGCATTAAGACTTACAATCATAACTGCCACCTGAACAGGAAGGATGTTAGTCTGCATTGTGAGGCCAAGGGAAATCCACCAGCTTCTAATTATGAATGGAAGTTAATAAACAGACCCTTCCTGCCTCAATGGATTGGAGACATCAGTTCATGATGTAATATATATGTAAGAAAAACCAAAAAGGAAATAAAAACAATGAAATGTAAGAATAAAAATAAATAAATAAAGAATTAACTTAGGAAGCAAAACATCATCTTACCATGCATGTTATCTGGGTAGTCATCCATTATGGGACATACCATAATATACTAGAGCTCCTAATTATAATTCACCCCCCCCCATCATTCTTACACCCTCACATTCCAGTTGGAATTATTTTGTACCAATCCCAGATATATTTTATTCAAATAGCATCCTTTTTAAACTCTCACCACCTATGAGGTAAGCATATCTGTCCATTGTAACTGTTTTACATTGATGTCTATAATAATACCTCAAAGAAACACAAAAAACTGGCCATCCAATATTTATGCTGCCTATTATTGAAAAGCATTGATTATAAGATTTTTGCCCCAATTGCTTTACTGTCAGGAGTCTAATTATGCACAATTTTGAATAAAACATTGTCAGAACTAAAAGAGCATCTGGAGACTAATTCCAGTATTTATTCAAGATGTCTATCGATGGTACACAGAGATGTCAGAATGAAGTGGGATTTTGTTTTACTAATGCAGGTGCTTACATAAATGTAAAGCTAATATGTGACAAGCTACATTACATTACATTGGAAGAAAACCTTATTTCAGACAGGACACTATGTCGGCTTGACAGTGATTACAAACACACAGTAAAACATGGCAAACCAATTGGTGGTGAAGCACAGTAAAATTTTGTTTTTCTATGTTTATGGACAACAAGGACGAATTTCATTGTGGGAGGTGCTCAGCATAACTGGTTCCCATTTACAGATTAAAAAAGTCATAAATAATGGTCAGAATTCATAACTTCAAGGTGGTGATGTATCTGACAACAAGTAAATGGCTGCAGGGAAGACTGAAGTTTTACTAACAGTATCATGCCACATATTTCTAGTAAACTACATTTATTGTCAGTCAGTATTATGTGTATTCTCAAAATTTTACTGCAGGCAATGAAGGGTGTCTCAGGGTGATCAAGACAAGTCTGGCTTATTTGATTATCATAGTGGATATCTAATGCCTTAGTGTTTTCATACTAGATTATACTGTGACACTGTGGCAATGTGGGCAAACCAAAAGTAATACTGCCAACCAAAATGCAAATTTACTCTAACCAGAAGTACATCTGTCTGGGTTCTATTCACTGACTCCCATTGAAATAAAGTCTGTTATTCACTGATGGCATTACAATACCAGTCCACAACCAGAAGTCTTCAAAATATGCAATACATATGATGCTTTAATGAATGACACCTCTGGATGTTATCCTGCACCCCCCAACACACACACACATGCACTACATTCCCAGCTATGTGCAGCACTACTGATTCAAAATTATGTCTCCAACAACCATTATGCATCTTCACATCTCAATGAGGTTTTGAGTTATATTGCATGTCCACAACACTGATCGGGGATAGTAATGCTAGCCCCCATATAAACCACACATTTTAATTTTTTGATGAACAATTTTTTCTTGTTGTAGTATGCCACGCATATCCATAGCACAAGTTTTGAGGATCGAACCAGGTAGCTTCCTTTATTCTTACACCTCCCTTCTAAGCAATACCCATAACTATCTACATAAATGACAACTCCGTATCTGCTGGAATACATTAATTACAAAAACCACCATCATTTTTCAAAGTGACTCAAAAAAATTATAAGTCTGTGCCAGAAACAATCCCATCCAAGAACCAAAAGCTGATCACTGACTCTATGTGGGTGACTACATGAGCTCACTTCAGTCCAGTTCTGTGTTTTGCATGAGATGATGCCAGACTAAAATCAGCACATCTATTTCTGTGGCCAAACACAAAGCATGTGTAGAGTACATAGGGTAAAATAATGAGGGAACAAACCTGTTTTTTTTTTTTAATTTTTACCTCAAAGGTAAGTGTAATCAAGGAAGGAGCTAGAAGAAAATAATGGGGGAATGAGTCTTTGATTTTGTTAACCACCCAAATGTATGTAGTCAAGCACATAGCCTGAGAATAAAAATAATGGAGGAATGAATCTTATTTTTTTACCACCCTAATGAATGCAGCCAATCACCAAGTGTGTGAAATAAAGTACCTGGGGGAATGGGTCTTATGTTTTTCACAACATTAATACATGTAGCCAATCACCACATGTGCAAAAACATAGAGGAATGAGTATTTTTGGTTTTCCACAACCCTAATAAATGTAGCTAATCACCAAGTCTGTGAAGTACAATATTGGGGGAATGAGACTTTTTAATTTTTACCACATTGATGTATGTAGCAAATCACCAAGTGTGTGGAAACACATGTGGAGGAAGGAGTCATTTCATGTTTTTTTACCTTCCTGAGGAATGTAGCAAAACACCAAAAGTGTGAAGTAAAATACTGGGTGAATGTGCAATTACTCTAACCAGCGGTACATCTGTCTGGGTTCTATTCAATGACTCCCATTGAAATAAAACAATTACAGCACTGATATATGTGTACAAACAAAAAGAGTCTGAAAAAAACATACAGGGAGATCGAGTCTTTCTGTTAGTTTCCTCCCTGATGAATGTAGCCTATCACAATGTGTGTGAGGAAAACTACTGGGAGAATGAGTCTTTAATTTTCTTAACCACTCAAATGAATGTAGTCAAGCATGTAGTCAGAGATAAAACTACTGGGAGAATGAGTCTTTTTCTTTTATTTTTTTTACTACCTTGATATATGTAGCCAATCACAAAGTGAGTGAAAAAATTACTGAGGAAGCTAGTCATTTTCTTTTTACCACCCTAATGTATGTAGCCAGTCATCAAGTGAGCGAGAAATAATACTAGGGGGATGAGTCCTTTTTTGTTTGTTACCACCATGATGAATATGGCAAATCACCAAGTGTGTGAAGAAAAATACTGGGGATTAAGTCTTTTTTGTTTTCAGCACTCTGATGAATATAACCAAACACAAAGTGTGAGAAACAAAAGGGGGGGGGACCAGTCTTTTAATTTGTTACCACCCTGCTGATTGATTTTAAATTATTTTAATGATGTTTCAAATTAGTCCACAACACTATGATTAGTTGTTGACCATCTGCTGCTCACTGTGTGGAGTTGTGATCTGAGGTCATGACATGAGTTATGTCACTGCCCCGTTCATGCTGCTGTCTGAAATTGATGAGTGTGTTGGGTGAGATAAGGGTGACAGCTCATCTGTGGGAAACATATGTCATATCTAAATGTACTTGATTTGTACACCAACCAGTATGTGCTGTGTCCATCATTAACTGTGTGTCTTCTGTGTAATGTTACCTGAATGACTACTAGGTATATTGCAGCCCTAAACAGGACAAAAGCTTTGAAAAGTGTTTGTGATGGTCAGACTTTTCTGTGTATAATCACATCAGCCTATCATTGAACAGCTGATTACCAGCAGCACGTTTTACCTACTGAAATAAGGAGGATCCAGATCCCAGACACTTCAACCCTAACAGGTCTGTGGCCATCAGGTGTGTCCATCCTTTATACAGTGACTGTGCATAAATTCAAATGTCATTTACATAGTATTCCATGCAAAAGATTGCATTATTATGTATAAGAATGTATAATAATACATTAACATTCAAACACACTCAAAAATTCTAACAATCTTAAGAATGAGTAAATCCATATTCATACCACAAAACAGGAATTCCATTGTCTTATTTTACCCAATACATTAAACAGACAGGCCCCCTCCATTGAATAAGATTCTCTCCCATCAATGACTGTAACATCAGATTCCAAAGCAATTTGCAATACTACAAAAAGAAGAGTAAATAACTACAAAAATAAGTCATATGTAATGTGGAGAAAAAGTGTGTGTGTGTGTGTGGGGGGACGTAAACCAACTAAAAATACCTGAATCAGCATTTCCTTAGCCAGATAAATTTAAGCAAAATAAGTTCAGATACAATATGAGTATCCAACAAATTAAGTCCTAAGAGACAGTCATCCAAAGCTGACACAATATCTCGCTAAAAACTGCTAATAGATAGGAAACCAGAGTGCATACATTAGTTTTTGCAATCGTAGCTATGGATAAGGCCCAGTGGGTGAGCTAGGCTCTGGGTAGTCAAGGTCTGAGCTGTGTTAGGGTGGTGGCACAACAAACAAACAAAAAAGTAAATAAAATAAGTACCAAAATAAGTTACAAGTATTAGGGAGGGAAAGGTGAGGGAGGAACGGGAGGTATATGCTACTACTGTAAGTGTAAAATACAAATGATAGTGAATCCCCCCACCCCCTTTGTTCCCCTTTCCACTGCCCTCTTTCTCTATTTACCATCATGTTTACTTAATCACATACATGAGGTTAATGTGATAGATTTATTGTGTATTTCCTAGCTATTAGCATTTTCTAGCCAGATATTGTATACATTTTTGAGCGTTGTCTCTTACGACTGCATTTCTTGGGTTTCTGAACTTATTTTCCTTAAATTAATCTGGCTAAGGAAATGCTGGCTCAAGATATTTTTACTTTGTTTTTAATATTTATTTTGCTACCTATATTCTGGATTCGCTATTAGTTAAATTTCACACTAGTAGCTATACGTTCCCCCCCCCCCACACACACACTTTCCCTCCGCATTATATGTCACTTAATTTTGTACTTATTTTCTCTCCTTTTTATAGTATTGAAAATTTCTTTGTATTCTGATGCTACAGTTAATGATGGGGGAAAATCGTATCCTTTGAAAGGGGCCCGTCTGTTTAACTAATGTACTGGAAGAAATAATACTGAATGGATTTTCTATTTTGTGGCCTGAGTTCTTTAGGTTATTAGAATTTTCCACCATGTTTGAGGGTGTTTGAATGTTAATATATTATTGTAAAGTCTAATAAATCATATTGCACCATTTTGCATGGAATAATATGTGAATGAGATTTTAATTTATGCACAGACACTGTACTAGTTTATTAGTTTTTCATTATTTCAGAAGACACCTTTGAGTCAAGGCTCTTTTACAAAGGTTCCACGTTGGAGAAACAATATAGAACATAATGAGGACAATAACAGGTACAGTAGTTTCAAGCAGACATAGGCTTTTTTGGGTACATTAAAGCTTTCATATGGAGTTACTGTAAGATATGCAATGATTCCCAGTATGTATGTTAAGTTACAGTAATTTGTGTATATTATTCAAGAACATATGTACAATAAAAAAAGACAATTGTAATATGGTTCACTAGAATAAATTAGAAGCTGCAAGGAGAGATGGTAGATACACATAGAGGAAGCTATGGGGAGAAAATGTAGATAATAGTGGGGAAATAAAAAAGGAGGAGATAGGAAATAGTGGGGGGGTTAAAGGTGGGAGGAACTTAGAGGGGGGAAATTAGAGGGAAGGAGAGTAAGTTTAGTTAGGTGAAACATTCACAGGAGGCCATTGTGACAAGGTGCTGATGCAGGTATCACTTGAAATTGCCCAGGGTAGTCTCATTGGTAACAGCAGGTGGAAGCGAGTTGTACAAGGATGAGGTATGTAAAGGAGCATTGTCCTTGGGTAGTGCAGCAGCGTGGAACAGAAAAAGTAAGATATTCTGAGCTCCAGCTTAGGCAGGGGCTGCAGTTGGAGGCCAGTAAGGACTGAACTCTTGAGGATGGGAGATTTAAGGTAATCTTTTTTGCTAGCATACAAGTCTGGTACTTGAGTCTGCTGGGGAGCTGGAGCCAGTTTGCTTGTTTGTACGTGTCACAGGTATGTGAGAGGTGTGGAGCAGAGGTCAGTAGGTGACATGCCTTGTTAAGGGCAATGGTTATTCATCGAAGTGCGGTGTCAGTGGCAGACCCGTACAGTAGATCACAAGCCCATAGTCAATTATTGATATAGAAACATAGAAACATTGTCTTTGATGGCAGATAAGGACCGCTTGGCCCACCCAGTCTGCCCATTTCCATACCTACTGGATAAGCTGCAGATTCTAGTTAACCAACAGCCTACTTCCTGCAACCCCCCCACTATAATTGCCTTATGTCTGTCCCATGCATGTTTGAATTCCCCCAGTGTTTTAGACCCAAAGACCTCCTCAGGAAGGCGGTTCCATATATCCACCACTCTCTCCGTGAAAAAAAATTTCCTCACATTACCCCTGAGCCGTCCCCCCTCTATCTTTAAATTGTGCCCCCTTGTTCTTACACATCTCTTTTTCTGAAAGATGCTACCCTCCTGGACTTTGTTGATTCCCTTGAGGTACTTGAAAGTTTCTATCATGTCCCTCCTGTCCCTCCTTTCATCAAGAGTATACATATTAAGCTCTCCCAGTCTCTCTTCATATGGTTTCTGCTGTAGACCCTGCACCATTTTAGTTGCCCTCCTCTGGACTGCTTTCATCCTGTCTATGTCCTTGCGTAGATGAGATCTCCAAAACTGCACACAGTACTCCAGATGGGGTCTCACTAACTGTCTGTATAGAGGGATAACTGCTTCCCTTTTTCTACTTGTAATGCTCCTTCCTATGCATCCCAGTATCCATCTGGCTCTCCTTACTGACTTCTCACATTGCTTACCCACCTTTAGGTCATCTGCTATGACTACCCCCAGGTCCCTTTCCATTTTTGTTGTTGTTAGTACCGCCCCGCTATTGTGTACTCTTCTCCTGGGTTTTTGTTTCCCAGGTGCATTACTTGCACTTCTTGCATTGAATCTAAATTGCATATGTCTGACCATTCCTCCAACCTTGCCAAGTCCCTTCTCATCTTTTCTACCCCCTCTTGTGTATCAACTCTGTTACAGATCTTTGTGTCATCTGCAAAGAAGCATACCTTTCCCTCCAGACCCTCTGCAGTGTCATCTATAAAGATGTTAAAGAGGACTGGACCCAGTACTGAGCCCTGAGGTACTCCACTAGTAACCCCCCTTTCTTCAGAATGTGTTCCATTCACTATTACTTTCTGCATCCTGTTGTGCAGCCAGTTTGCTACCCAGGCTACCACCCTGGGACCCACTCCCAGGCTGACTAACTTGATTATTAATCTTTTGTGCGGGACTGTGTCAAATGCCTTGCTAAAGTCTAGGTAGGCCATATCCACAGCCCCTCCCTGGTCTATTACTTTGGTCACCCAGTCAAAGAAATCAATTAGATTCATCTGACATGACCTTCCTGCTGTAAATCCATGCTGCTTTGGGTCCTGTGCCCCGCTGGCCTCTAGGTACTCAACAATTCTTTCTTTCAGAAGTGATTCAATCATTTTCCCTACCACTGAGGTAAAACTTACAGGTCTGTAGTTTCCTGCTTCTGCCTTGCTCCCACTTTTGTGAAGGGGAATCACATCTGCCCTCCTCCAGTCCTCAGGCACCACCTGATCCTGCCATGATTTGTTAAAACGTGTGGTCAGTGGTGTCACTAGGTCCTCCCTTAGTTCTTTTAGGATTCTGGAGTGAACCCAATCAGGCCCCACTCCTTTGTCCACCTTGAGTTTTAGGAGTTCTTTCAGGACTCTTTCTTCTGTGAATGGACCGGTGTCAACCTCCCTACCCAGAGTGCTTCTATTGTCTGGTTTAGGTAACTCCTCCTCATCTTCTTTTGTGAATACTGAGCAAAAGTATTCATTCAGTATCTCTGCCTTTTCACTGTCTCCCTCTGCCCACCTCCCCCTCTCCTTTATTAATCTTCACTATCCCTCCCTTAACCTTTCTATGCTCCCTAATTACCTATAAAAGGTTTTATCCCCCTTCTTAACTGAGTTGGCTATTTTTTCCTTGGTTTGGGCCTTTGCTATTCTGACTGCCTTCCCCACTTCTTTCTGCTTTAATTGATACAGTTCCCTGTAGTGCTCCTTCTGTGATTCCTTATACTTTTTGAATACAGCCTTTTTCTCCTTAACCTTCCCTGCCACCTCTTTTTAGAACCATAGTGGTTTTTTTTACTCTGCTTTGTTTTCTTTATTTGTTTCACTCAAAGGCTTGTTGCCTCTATGATGGCAGTTTTGATTTTTCTCCATAGTTCTTCCACCCCTCCTTTTTGGCCATTTGCTAGTACATTCTTCAGGTATTCACCCATTTTGCCAAAGTCAGCCCTTCTAAAGTCCAGTATCCTTGTTTTTGTATGGCTTATCTCCATGGTTGTGCTCATTGTGAGGCACACTGTGCAGTGGTCACTTGTTCCCAGATGTCTACTGACTTCTAAATTTGTGATCCTCTCTCCATTTGAGAGTACCATGTCTAGTATTGCTCCCTCCTGAGTGGGTTCCAACACTAGCTGTCTAAGGCCTACCTCATGCAGGGCATCAAGAATGACCCTGCTCTTGGATGTGGCTGCAGTACATGTCATCCAGTTAACATCTGGCATATTTAGGTCTCCCATCAACAGTATCTCCCCTTTTTCAGCCATTTTGAGAATGTTCTCTATCATTTTTTTGTCTATTTCCTCCCCTTGAGATGGGGGTCTGTATACAACCCCTGTGCAGATTGTGATGCCGTTCCCTGTCTCCAAGGTGACCCAGAGTGCCTCTTGTCCTCCCCTTTACTTTTTAGTTCTATAGCTTTGATCCCTTCCCTTATGTAGAGAGCTACTCCACCTCCTCTTTTACCTTCCCTGTCCCTTCTGTAGATTGTGTACCCTGGTATGTTGACATCCCAGTTGTGGTTCTATGTGTGCCATGTTTCCATGACTGCTACAATATCCAATTGTTCATCTTCCATCAGGGCTACTAGCTCAGGAAGCTTGTTTCCCAGACTACGGGCATTGGTACTCATTGCCCTCCATTTAATGTTGGCTTTATCCTTTTTTCCCCCATCCCTGCTCTTATTGCCCTTGTCTATTTTTCTATTTACCCCTGTCCTGCCCTCTGTTGAGCTCTGTACCTCAGTGTTTACCTTACTACCTGCCATGTTTTGTGGGGGGAGGCTTGAAATTTCCTGCCTCTTATCAGCACCTTCCTCCTTGGCTAGTTTAAAAGCTTGCCAAGGAAGCATTTAAACCTGTCACCTAGGAGCTTGGTTCTCTTCATGGACAGATGCAGACCATCATGCCAGTATAGACCTTTATCTCTCCAGGTGGACCCCCAGTCCCTAGTGAAGCCAAAGCCCTGTGCTCTGTACCAGTTTTGCAACCATTCATTAAACTGCATGGTGTGCAGTAACCTAGCCTCACCTCTACCATGGACTGGCAGCACCTCTGAGAAGGTTACTGTGCTTGCTACCCATCTGAGGCCCCTCCCCAACTCCATAAATTCATTCTGCACTGCACTGATCCCATGCCTAGCTAGGTCATTTGTCCCAAGGTGGATAATGATATCTAGTTCCCTCTCCTGTGTTGCTGCTTCTGCAATCCTGAGGATTCACTTCCTGTCCCTCCAAGCCATGGCACCAGGCAGGCACCTTACTTCCTTCTCCTCTCCCTTCTCCAGTCTTACCCCCAACAATCGAAACCCCTATCAGAAGCTGTTTCCTTCCCCTGTGGTGTCCCTTGCCACCCTTTTGTGGGTCTCCCTTGTGGATGCCCTCAGCATTCTTCTGGGTCTCCACTGAGGGTGCCATCATAGAGGAACCTTGCTCTGCCAGAATGACATATGATTTGCATAGAGGTACAACTAGGGGCTTTGCCTCTGGTCCACCACCCGCACCCTCCCAGAACCCACTGTGGTCCAACTGCTCTTCATACTTGGCAACCTCTGATACAGTGGTTGTTGCAGTGGGTGGGGGAGGCCTCCTTAGTCCTTGCTAGTTCAGCCTGGAGGTGGGCAACCTCCTCCCTCAGAGCTGACAGTTTCCTGCAAATAGGACAGTAAAACAGTTTCCAGAATGTCTCCCATAAAACTGCTGCCCCACAGCCAGTGCATTGCACTACTCCCCACATGTCCCTCTCCTTATATATATATATATATATATATATATATATATATATATATATATATATGTATATATTTCTTTTTATTATTATTTGAGGTGTGTACTTACCCTTTATGCACTGTGTTGGGTTATTAAGAATGACAGTTCTGCCCCAAGACCTGTTGAGGAAGTGATGTCAGAACTTTGGCTATAAAGGAAATGCCATGCCTGGGGTGTGGGGTGTAGGGAATGGTGGGTCAGTAGTCCACAGCCACTGGTGTCTGTTAGAAACAATCAAATACACAACTGCTCCACCACCCTGGTGAGTACTGCCCTTTATAGTAGTTCAACTAATATCACAATTTACTAGACCATTGCTCCTACACAAACTACTCTACTGAGTCCAGGGATAAAAATGAACTCACTCCTCAGCCAGCAGGACACTTTTAAAATGTTGCAAAAATATCCTTCCAAATCCTAGGTCTCAACCCCAGGAATCCAGAAAATTCAGTTGTATCTCACTCCCTCTGGTTATAAAATTAGTACACTTTTAATGGAATCCTGCAATTCTCTGCTTAATGCCAATAAGGAAAAAAAATGAAACTTTTTGTAGAAAGCGTAGCTCCCCTTCTTAACAAGTCCCCAACAATATTATGTCTTACTAGGTTTCCAGGTCCTAAAATGGAGTTATACTTTATTCTTTGCAGTGTAGCAAGGTTCTCAGCTTCCAACAAACAAATCAAAGTCAGTCAGACTGGCTTCTAACTGTGAAGGATGCCT
Organism: Neoceratodus forsteri; assembly: GCA_016271365.2. Lineage (NCBI taxonomy): Eukaryota > Metazoa > Chordata > Ceratodontiformes > Ceratodontidae > Neoceratodus > Neoceratodus forsteri. The sequence goes on along the minus strand of CM028136.1, from coordinate 355,183,375 downwards.
AAGACTGCACAGTGATGAAACCCCACCCAGAGCCAATTGATTGACTAGTGACACCTGCGATGTAAGCAGGCCTTTCAATGTAGGCACTCTGCTATGTCTGATTCCAATACACAAAACCTTTCAGTGGAACCAGGGATAAAAACTTAACTTCTCAGCAGCAGGACACTTTTAAAATGTTGCAAAAATATCCTTCTAAATCGTAGGTCTCAACCCCAGGAACCAGCAAATTCAATTATATCTCACTACCTCTGGTTATAAAATTACTACACTTTTAATGGAATCCTGCAATTCTCAGCTTAATGCCAATAAGGGAAAAAAAATGAAACTTTTTGTAGAAAGCGTAGCTCCCCTTCTTAACAAGTCCCCAACAATATTATGCCTTACTAGGTTTCCAGGTCCTAAAACAGAGTTATAGTTTGTTCTTTGCAGTGTAGCAAGGTTCTCAGCTTCCAACAAACAAATCAAAGTCAGTCAGACTGGCTTCTAACTGAGCTCTGAATGACAATGCTTAGGGCTTCAGTGGTGAGGCAGCTCCTATGTCTAAAGAGAAGTCCTATGTGGGTGTTCACGATCTTGACAATGCTCTCAATGTGTTCAGAGTAAGACAAGGTGCTGTTGAGGGTAACCCCCAGGTATTTAAACATTTGAACATGTTCAAGCAGCATCCTTTCACTGTTTGTGATAGACAGACATTTGTTTTTATGTTTGTTATGGATGCCATGAAACATCATTGTTTCAGTTTTTTTGTGATTTAGTATGAGCTTTTGAGATTTAAACCATGTTTCCACTTGCATAAAGCTTGTTTGCAGTTGCAGTTGTAGGAGGGAGGAGTCAGGATGGGAGGTGAAAATAATTGCATTTGTCTGCATATAACAGGAGTCTATTAGGGCATGACGCAGGGAGATTGTTCAGAAAAATACTGAAAAGCAAGGGACCAAAGATGGACCATTGGGGAACTCCAGAGCGAATCGGATGGGAGGGTGAGAGGGACTCACCAACTCTGACCTGTTGGGTTAGGTCGCTAAGATAGCTTTGGAACCAATGTTTCCAATTGACAAGGGTGTGTTAATTTTTAATTAGAATTGAAAGAAGATGGAGGCTATGCTGAGCTGACCATCAGGAGCAGCAGCAATAATAGCGGAATGTTTTAGTATTCTATCATTTTATCATTTACCTGTACATTTTTTTTGTTTTATTTGGCAGACGATTGATGGAGGTTCTTGAACTGTGACATGGAGGCATTTGGAGATTTCTTTGTACAGAAGGAACGTTGTGGAGTGTTGTGGCGTGCTGGGGAGGTTCAAAGGTGGTGGTCTGTGGACTGATGGAATGAACTTCTTCTGGGTGTCTGGCCTTGACCTGGTGGTGTGTGGTAGTGTCACTGCAGGAGGGCAGCTACATTGCAGCACTTCTGCTCTGTTGCATGGTTGCCAGTGGGTGGCTGGGGCAGCTGGGGGGGAGTCTGGGGAGAAGTCTGGGCTCTGAGAGTTTTTTTTCAGATGAGCAGCAGTAAAGGTATAGTGGGAGTGAAACTGCTGTGAGTGGAGATATGGCTATTAAAATACTGTCTCTCAGTGTTCCAGGCTGAAGTTGGGCTGAAATCATCACACAGTTTTGCTTGTCTGCCTCCATTATGGTTGGGAGTCAACCGAATCGGTAGTGAGAGTGCCGATTTGCTGGCTGAGTGTGAACCATCTTACTGGGGTTTCTGTTCACTCTCCTTTGGTGTGGCCTGGATCTAACTGGACTGGCAGTGAGGATGTCATGAGTTGAATATTTTTTTTTAAATAAAAAAGAAATAAAATAAACTGTATGACCACAAAGTTTTGGGGCAGTGAGAGTGTCTGGCTTTAGTGGACTCTTTGGACATGGACTGGGAAGTGAGAGTTCCTAAGAGTTGATATCCCTCATCTGGAGTGTGGTAATACATATTTTTAATTTAGTTATAATTTTAGTCTGTGTTGTTATTTAGATTTGAAATAGGATTTTATTTTTTAATTGTGTGTTTAAGGGTGTTGTACTGTGGCAGGGTCGGTTTAAATTATTTATACTGATTTAGTTAAAGGGATTGTTTTAATTATTTGTATAAAATGTGTCTGGGACAGGGATTTGTAAGGCACAGCTACTCAGGGGACTATCTCCACAGCCTCTGTCCCTTTGAGCTTCCAGGACTTCCAGGTGTGGCCTACAGGAGGTGTAGAGCTTTGGGAATAGCTCAGAAGAAGGGGTGGGGTGGTGATGGTAGTACCCGAGTGGCTGCTGGGATGTCTGGGATTTGGGTGGTGAGGCCAAGGAGATGTCCTGGGGTGAAATGGGAACTGGAGAGGGGGTTGCCATGCTTAGTTTCCATACCCAAGGGTTCCACAGTGGATGGTGGGCAGTTAGCGGGTTCAGCTGCCTCACCTTATCCTACTTGGGTTGTGTTATGTAATGCCAGGTCAATGAGGAATAAGACTGCCATAATGGCAGACTTGATATCCTCAGTTAACCTGGCTTGCATCACGGAGACCTGGTTGGATGAAAATGCAGCCCCCATTTGGAGGCTGCAATTCCAGACGGGTACTCCGTGATACACAGCTCGAAGGCAGATCACAGGGGTGGGGGGGTAGCCATGTGTTTTAAAACCATCCTGAACTTCACGGTGCTACCTGTAGGTCAGATGCAATCGTTTGAATATGTGGCCCCCTGAGGGGGTGTACGGGCAAGTTTCAGGGTCCTTGTGCTCTACCGTCCCCTTGGAGTTTGTTTGGGGATTTTGTTGCTGAGGTTGAGGAGCTCATTGCCAGTCTAGTGTTGGAGTCTCCCAGGTGTTTAATTCTGGGGAACTTCAATGCCTGGGTAGACAGCAGGCTTCGGGTGTTGGGAATAATCTTTTAGAAAGCATGGGGGACCTGGGCCTGTCCCAAAAAGTAACAACAGCTATGCACTCGGGTGACCACACATTGGATCTGTTTTTTTCATTGGGTTTAGATGTTAATGATCTCAGTGTTGACCCGATATTTTGGTCAGATCATAGCACCATGAGGTTCATTCTTGGTGGCACCACTCTAGATGGTTCTGCCCCTGTGGAGCTGGTCCAGTACTGCACATTAAGAGGAGTTTCCTTGACAGAACTATCAGTGGTGCTTGACCTATCAAGTGTTGTGGCATCTTGTGCGATTGGAGTGGAGGAAGCTGTGATAGCCTATAATGGGGTGGTCACAGTGGCCTTTGATCCATCACACCCATTCATGTCCATCCCTTGTCCATTCTCTGGAGACCTCCTTGGCTTGATGGGGATCTCCGGAGTTTAAAGACTAAGGGGTGGAGGTTAGAGAGATGCTGGAGGAGATTTGGCCTGCTGGAGGAGAGGTTGGCCCTGAGGTTGCACTCAGCCAACTATCAGGGGGAAATCTCCCATAAGAAGGTAGAATATCTGTCTAGAGAGATTGCTGCAGTGAGGAACAAACCAGCTCAGCTTTTCCACATAGTGGATAGGCTATTACATCCTGTCTGTCTCTGTGTTGGGGGAGCAGGTTCAAGCACTAGGTATGAGGAACTGTCTGCATTCTTTGCCAACAAGGTGTCCTCTATCAGGGATGAGGTCTCCTCGAGTATCTCTCAAAGGGGATGCATGGACCAGCCTGTAGAGTGTCAAAACACTCCTCCTGCCTGGGATGAGTTTGAGCTGGTTGAGGTAGATGTAGTGGTGAAAATAATCCTGAAGCTGCGGCCAACCCAGTGTGAACTGGGCCCAGGTGTGACCCAACTGTTGGTTGGTTGTTTGGACCTGGTTGGGCCTGTGATTGCTGGGGTTGTCTGGAGTTCCTTGAGGAGTGGGGTCTTCCCAGTAGCCTTGAAAGAGGCCTTGGTGAGACCCCTATTGAAAAAATCCTCCCTGGACCTGGACTGCCTCAGCAATTACAGGCTGGTCTCAAACCTCTCATTTTTAGAGAAGGTTATTGAAAAAGTGGTGGCCATGCAGCTTGAGAGACATCTTGTCTCTTCCTCCACCTATGTGCATTACCCATCTGGGTTTCGTGTGGGACATAGTACAGAGACCACCCCGGGGTGGGTGCTTAATGATCTCCTGGTAGCGAGGGACAGGAGAGACTGGACCATCTTGGTCCTCCTGGACCTTTCTGTGGCATTTGACTCCATGGACCATGAGGTGTTTCTTAACCACCTTCAGTATTGGTGTGGTCTGTCTGGTATTGTCATCAACTGGTTCAGGTCATACCTGACAAGCATTGTGTAGAGGGTGACAATGGAGTTAGCCTCATCTAACCCAACACCTCTGTGCTGTGGGGTACCACAAGGTTTGGTCTTGTCACCCTTGTTGTTCACGGTGAACATGCTGCCACTGGATTACATTGTCAGGCAGCATGGGATGGGTTTTCACTGCTATGCAGATGACACCCAGCTGTACCTGTCATGTGCACTCAATACCTGGGTGTCAGACTCTGTATTTAACAGCTGTCACAATGAGATCCAGGCTTGGATGACTCAAAACTAGCTTAGGCTCAACCCAGACAAGACAGAGGTACTTGTTGTGGAACCAGTTCATTGGTGTGGAGGGCGTTGTGAGGGGTTACCCCCTGACTTCGTGTTGGGGGGTGTTCCCCTTACTTTGTCTAGGCAGGTGAAAGATTTGGGCATGATCCTTGATGATGGTTTGATGCTTGATGCTCAGGTGTTGGCCATCATCAGGAGTGGATTTTATCATCTAAGAAACATTGCCCGAATCTGAGCCCTGATCCCGCTGGAGGATCTGACCACACTTGTACATGCTTTGTCACTTCCAGGCTGGACTATTGTAATGCCATATACCAAGGGTTATCTGGGGGCAGCCTCCACAGACTGCAGCTGGTGCAGAATGTGGTGGCAGGATTACTGACTGGGATGAGATGAAGTGATCATATCACCCCAGCCCTCCACAGACTGCACTGGCTGCCAGTCAGGTGGAGGATTGTCTTCAAGGTAGGGATCCTGACCTATAAAGCCCTACATGAAAGGGGACCTGTCTATCTGCAAGATCTTCTTGACCCCTACCGACCACCCCAGACACTCCTTTCTGTGGGGGGGGGCTTCCTTGGAGTTCCCAGAGTGAGGCTGCATCATTCTGGAGATAGGGTGTTTTCAGTGGCCACGCCCACTCTGTGGAACTCCTTGCCTGATTATTTAAGGGAGGCCCCCTTGGTAGAAGCCTTTAAGAAAGCATTAAAAACTTACCTGTTCCAGCAAGCTTTTAATGACTGATTGGTTTTAATGGGATGGATAGAATTTTAGTTTGTGTCTAAACTGCTGCCTTTGTATATTTTGTTATTGAACTGTTTGTGCAGCGCCCAGAGTCTATGGAAATGGGCACTTTATAAATAAAATATCTAATATCTATCTATCTAACGTGTGGCTTCATCTGAGAGGCTAAGTCAAGATAATTGTTCAAATAGCAGGGAGCGGTTGACAGTGTCAAACGCCTTTGTCAAATCAATGAAGGTGGCACTGACAAGATGTCCCTGATCCAGAGTATTATGGATGTAAGTGGTGAATTCAAGGAGAGCTGTGGTGGTACTACTGTATGTCCTTTTCAAAAACCATGCTGCTCCTGACATTACAGGTTGTGGTTGGCAAGGTATTCTATAAGTTGATCGGCAACTATTCTCTCCAGTGCTTTCCAGAAAGGGGAAGAATGGCGATGGATTTGTAGTTAGAGGTTAGGGTCTTATCCCCACTTTTGTGAATTAGCATCACAACAGCAGATTTCCATATTTGGGGGAACTGAGAAAGCGTTAGGGATAGGTTGAGGATTTTGGTGAGCAGAGTCAGGACTTCATCAATGGTGAGGGCAAGAAGTTTCAGGTCTAGGGAGTCGCCACTGAATCTGGATCTCCTAAGCACTTTAAGCAGTTTTTTTTTGGCTAGGGCCTCCGAGATAGTTTTAAAGTAGAAAGGTGAATGGCCCTGTGTTATTCTTGCTTTGTCCAAGCCTGGAGAGTCTAGTGGGGGGTCAAAGAAGGTTGGAGGAATCACATGACTAAGATCAGTGAATGCTGCATTAAAAGGGTTAGCCATGGTGACCTGGTCCAGAGTGAGGCTGCCATTTACATTGAGCATAGAGGGTGGTACTTTGGGGATATGCCCTGTAACTTCAGAAAGATTCACCCAAAACTTCTTCCCATCTTTGCATGAGTTAGTGAGTGCACTCCTGTTTTATCTTGCCTTTTCATTTTGAATTGCTCTAGTACAGGTGTTTCTTGCTGTTTTGTAAGCCTGGGTATCAGCCTGGGTGCCGGTCAAGTTGGCCAGATGCCAGAGATGATCCTGGGACCTCAATTGTTCCAGAAGATCAGAGTTAATCCAAGGGTTGTTGACATCTTTAATCTTGCATTTTTTTTAACTAGGCATGGATATCACAATGCACTGTTAAAGCTGTGGATAAAATATTCAAATGGCAATGTCAATGTTGGAGGCTGTGTCTATCTGAGACCAATCATGGTCTTGTAGGAGGGTTTTTAGAGACACAAGATGACCAAAACTAAGTCTCCTGCTGTTAATAGTTTTGGAAGGAGGCTTAGTGTATTTGTATAAAGGCAGGACACACCTGACGGCCATTAGATCCTCCCCTGCAGCTTCACCTAGAGTGTGTTGAAGCACCATGGTTCTGGATCCTAGTCAGCTTATGACATTTGCCACAAAAAAGTACTTTAGCACTGGAATACTGTCTGAAGTCGTCGTTGCTTTGAGTGCTGGTTTTTAGGACAGAACTTTTGGCTTGCCTACTGGCTGCCATATCTCAGCACCACTCCTGACTTCAAGCACTACATTTCTTCTTTTTGCAATGCAGTTGATGAGACTCTGTGGCATTAGCAGACTGCAACAGAGGTAGCCATGTTATCCCTGTTTGTGCCACACTGAGAATGGCTTTGAAAGTAGCATAAAGCATCAGATCACAAAGATAACAAAAAGGGAGAAAAATCAATATATACAGTACATTTGTCATATTATGATGTATTGCTATTATATGAATGTGTATTGGAATTTAAAATAAACACACTGTCACATAACAATTAAGAGCTCTTATTCATTTCATCCTTATCACATGTAGAAATATTCTGGGCATGCAGAGTTACACGGTACCTCTTAACAGTAATGTAATGTTAGCACTATAATACTCATTGTTAGAGAACTTACTCCATAACCCACATAAAGAAATAAAAAAAAAGTTTTGTTGATTCACAGTTCACATCTGTTTTTCTGACTCAGTTCTACTGTAATTTTAGGGAACTGAGCAACATAATATTTTTAAAAAGCACCACCATGTCCTGCAAAGATCTGATAACTCATTTTTGTCATTGCTGATGTACAGTATATTGATTTCTGAAGTGGCTGAAGCTAAAACCAGGAAAAGTGGCAGGTTACAGAAATATTCTGGGCATGCAGAGTTACACGGTACCTCTTAACAGTAATGTAATGTTAGCACTATAATATTTATTGTTAGAGAACTTACTCCATAACCCACGTAAAGAAATAAAAAAAAAGTTTTGTTGATTCACAGTTCACATCTGTTTTTCTGACTCAGTTCTACTGTAACTTTAGGGAACTGAGCAACAGAATATTTTTAAAAAGCACCACCATGTCCTGCAAAGATCTGATAACTCATTTTTGTCATTGCTGATGTACAGTATATTGATTTCTGAAGTGGCTGAAGCTAAAACCAGGAAAAGTGGCAGGTTACAGAATCTGTTGGTGTGTGCATATGGATCTGATGGTCTGATCCTGTGTGCAGTCCAATCAGTGTTACAGTTGGGGGTGGAGTGTTATAAAGGTTTTGTTTTAGATGTCATTGTTATTTTACTGACTGCTTAGTCCACATTATTTTTTAGAAATGGTTGTTTTTTATTCCTGTTGTGATTCATTATCTGCCTGTGCGCCACCAGCAGTACATCTGGTTGGGCAGAGTTGACCAAAGCTGCAGAGGGGATGCAAATAAAAAAAACTGAATGGTGACAGTGTGGGGGGGGTGGACGACAGCACACAGATGGAGGGACTGTGGGGGATTATTTCAACAGGACAGAGCAGGTGCTGGGATGGGGAAACAAAGGGAGGGTGCAAAATTAAAATACTCTCCCTGACTGATGGTTTTCATGACATTTCTCTGGTGTTAAAGAGCTAGTGTAGCAGAACGACTGTGTTTGGATGGTAGCAGAGCATTAACTGATTGACTCTGTTTATTTATATCTTAATTCGGTATTGCTATCAAAGAAATATCCTACTGTATAACTGTTGTTGTTTTATCTTTTTTCATAGGAAGCCCTTCCAAACATTTGTTATATTCTGTGTACTCTTTTGTGTGCATTGTAATGCATTGAAAGTAGTATTCTCTTGTTGAAGTTGTCTATATTTTCTTTTCTTTTTTCATTTGCATTTCTCTGCTGGTCCCGGTTTTTGTCATTAGCTGTGATGCTTCTAGTTGGTATCCAGTGATATGGGCAATTTAAACTGAGTGAGTCAATTTGAGTGACTCAATTTGACAACCTGTGCAAAGAGTGAGTGTGAAAGTGTAGTGAACAGTGTATGAGTGAATGCAACTGAAAATAACCGCGACACAAGAAGGGAGCAACGGTATGAGAGAGTTCAAGTGAACTACAATATAGGAAGTGGTTTGGCCAGGCAGTTCCCAGCTGGCGGTCTGGTTTTGTGGAGGCAGTCCATGTCTCCAGTGCTAGAAGAATTGGGTTCAAAGCCGGGTATGCATGTGGTAGTATTTGTTTTATTTTGTTTTTATTGGTCACTAAAAAATTTTTTGTCGCTTCCTCATCCCCCACCCTCCTGGATGTAGTCCCCCCATCTGCAGGTTCCCCCAAATAGACCCCTCTCAAATATCCCTGTACACCAATGTTAGGCCCCCCAGGAGTTTATTATAATAAAAATGAGGTGTTCAGGGGGGCAAAGCCCCCTGCATGGGGAGTTGCACTCGCTGATGTTTCATTCAACATTTAATCTTCACTCATTTTACATGGAACACTTCTAGTTCTATCTGTCTCTCTGAGTAGGTTTTGTCATCTGTGATAGAATCTGTTCTGCCATTAATAAATGTCATTCCTTCACTATTATTTGTGTCTCTGGCTGTTGTTTTTAATGTTCACTATCAGCATGCCCAAGATATGTGTCATTTTTGGCTGTAGTAACACAGCGTCACATCTGATTTGGCTGCATTTTTCCCCACTAACGAGAAGTGTAAAAGAAATGGGTGGGTAGATAAACAGGCATGCAGAGAGCTATACCGTGTACATCTTCACATCCACATACAGTTAATATGAGAATCTGCAAAAACTGAGGGCAACTCAAAAACTAGAAGGACATAATAATCAGCGAGGCACTTATCCATGAGCTTCCCTGTAAAATCAAAATCTACAATACAGTGAATATGGGGATTGCAAGATGTAGATACATGCATACCACCTCTGCACCACCAGGTATGGGATGCAACCCTTTCTTTACAGATTGTGCTGTAACTGCAACAGCCAGTTAGGGGACCCTGGGAAAAGCAGCCCTGTCTTTGGATTGATAAATACAAACCACAAGAAGCCTGACTTCACACATTGCGCCCCCACAAACATTGAATGAACAGGGCAGTGACAATGGGCTAAAGAAGCACTTATCTGCCTCCAATCTTGCCATGTCTATGGTAAGGGATATTTCTTTGACACCTGTCAGCAAATGGTTTCCCCAAACCTAACAATTAAATGAATTTGTGTTAAGTACCATTGTACTTGTGCCCGCATGATTTCCTTACTGTTTGACACAGACACTGCATGTACAGTAGATAACATCTAGTTTCTACAAACTGTGCAGTACTATGTAAAATCTTCACTTTCACCACAACCCGCCCCTCCTTCTCTCCTGTCTGTGAGTACCCCAATATACTTTGAATAATAAACAATTAAACCATTTAGTTTTAATCAAATTGTTTACTTTTATATTTTCTGAAAAAGTAACACAGCTCTCATTCTGACAGTCTGCATTTAAAGATTAGGATACACAGATTGATTACTTGTGACAATTTTCCTGTACTGCAGCAAGACACCACCTGCAGGTACAGTCTGGGGGAAACAACCTATCACAGTTCAGTCCCACAGTATTGCAATGCTGGATCGTGGTGGCCATCCTGTGGATTAGTGATGAAATGCATTTAAATAGATTAAATAATCATGCATCAAACACCATTCACTGCCACCTAGCTACTGCACCACACAAAGCAGTACTGAGTGGCATACCAAGATACCAAATAACTTATGTGTAACTGCCACTATATATAGCATATGTTATACTTACTGACCCATAGACAAGCTGCATTTAATCTTGAGCTAATAGAAATACTCAAACCTCCTTTAGCCCTGCCATATCCATTTATTTAGTAGCAGGAATGATCCATGTTTTGTAGCCTGCAAAAGGTTGCCTATTTGCTCTGCTACTTTCAAAATACTCTTGACATAGCTCTCAGGGCTGAACTCCCTCATGGCCTCCCATCCCTCTGCTGGTACCTGCTGGTACTAAATCTGTCACTCTGAAATGTTTCTAATTATTCATTGTGTTCTAGCAACTATGTAAAACTATGTTATCCTGTGTGATTGTATTCTGTAAATATGTGACACTCCTCTCTGTGATGAGGTACCTTTGTAAATAAGCCCCTGGCTCAAAGGTTGTAAATCCAATTGTACAATAAATAAATAAATAAATATTTTTTTTCTGTATCCCAAGTTTCTTAAAAAGTAATAATATTATATTCTAGGACCATACTAAGCCACTCTTTATCTGCCAATTTTAGTTTTATTCCCGCAATATTCCAGTTCAACACTTCAAGGCTTGAGGAGGCTGCAGTGGTTTCCCTCAACTGTCACTGATCTGATACTGAACTGCATTCTGATTCTGAAACTTCAGTATTTTCATCTGTTAAATTATACATGTCTGTTTTGTTCAAATCATAACTTTCCTCCAAGATGTTAGCATTATTTATTCTCTGGCCTTTTCTTTTTTCCCCTCTCAGGGTAGCTGTTACCTCTTCATCTCCATCCAGCTCATGCACTTGTTCTATTGGTTTTAAACATTCAGTGATCCTGTGTTGTTTTCCTGTATCCTGTTTCTCATATTTTCCCTTTATTTTATCTTCCCTGGGTAGCTCACTCTCTCTATCTGTAACACTAGTTCTACTGTCCAGAGATACACCCATTATTCTGAATAAGATGGACTTACGACATAGCACTTCACATTTCTTTTTACTAGAGTTCTAAACTACACATATCCAGCCTTTGTTTGGTGTTACTTTGTACCTATAAGCGGAAGATATATCAGACCAAGCAAACTTGTTGACCATAACTGCCTTCATGAAATTATAAACTGCTAATGTAACTGTTAAACTATTCTCTGACTTAGTCTTTGGTACACCTCTCATAAAAATTGTTTTGAGTGTCTGGCCATTTTTTATGTTTAGTTCCTTTAAATTATCATAACTCAGATCCTTAAGGTTGTTATTATGATTTGGTACCTCTCCACTACTTGCAAGCTTTGAATTGTTTCTCCATTTCTGGTATTCTGTTTGCTGTCTTGTATTTTACTGGAAAGGTTCCCTAAATTCATCTCAATTCTTCTATTGTCCTTATGTTCAACCTTTCTATTCTGTTTACTACAGTATTCAAGAAATCTTGTTTCCTTTTATTTAAATCCTTTACTCACTGTTCAAATTCTTGGATTTCTTTTTCTGCTATTTTATTTGTTTCTTCAATAGATGGCAGAATTGTTTATGTTTAACAAGGGTTTAGGACTTGAGACAATGTCCTTTGATTTTGCTAGTCATATCAAGTCTTGACTTCCGTCTGCCTGTTCTACAGCCATAGCTCTTGCTTTAGATATACTATTTTCAACTAGCTTGGACAAGAGGGACAATATTTCCCTCATATATAGATTGCCTTTTCAAATATTCTTTTTTTAATAGCCTTCAAATTATTGTTAATCTCTGCTAGTCTCTGGCTATTAATGACTTCCATTAAATTTTCAACAGGATTATAGTCATTATAAGAAAGAACATGTGAAATATCAGGTAGTTTATAAATAGGTGGATCCAATTTGTACTTGTTTTCATAAGGAGTAACAAATATATCAAATTCATCCTGCCCCCTCCTCAGATTTATCTGACACATTGCTGCACTCTTGTACTGAAGATACACAGACAAGTAAATCTATCAAATGTTTGGACACTTTCGGAATATACAGTGGGGCCCCAGAGTTTAGATTTGATTGGATAGGTTTTGTAGGGCCTATATATTCTTGCACATTAATCTGTGGTTCTTCTTCCCCACCTTGGGGCTGTTTCTTAACCAATTGACTTTGATTTACTTTAATCGTTTCTTCCAATTCTGTAATTTCCATCTTTATTGGATTAATTGAACTCATCTATATATCCACAGGTGAAGAAGTTGCTTAGGATTAAAGTCTGTATCTTGCATTTTTTTTCCATACGTTTCTTACTTTTTCTAAGGTTCCAATGTTCTGCTGGTGGTAGCAGATATGATATTAAATTTCCTTTGTTCTCTTTTGCTTTTTCTATTTTCTGAATTTTGTTTTTAACCTGTTTATTACCACCCATTTTCCTGGAAAAAAATGAATCTCTCTCTGATAATTATAGAGCATTAATGCAAGATTTAAAGTATATGGTTAACAACTTACTCCTAGGCTATATTTATGACTTTTGATTACTTAGCCAGGTTTCAACGGATTTATTAAACACCTTTGATAAATTTAAAACTTCCTTTTTAATACATTTCTAAAATAGTTGTTTCTGTGCAGTTCTTACTAAATATTAAGTCACAGCAGTTGAGTTTTAGTTTGTTATACAACCCAACAGGATGATTTACACAATCTCTTAAGTAAAACTAATTCACACCATGTCGCAATGCACCATATTAAAAATTACCAGACACTGAAAATGGATATAGATGCATGTACTATGAATAAAATTGCAATCAGTTAGACACAAAAAATAAAAATATAAAAGACCTATCAGAAAAACATCTGATTAGTTATGTGTCAGACTGGCCTCTTATCAAAGATAGAGATGTCTCATAAATGTCCGTGTTGACTGTAACACCCAGCTCTAATTGTTTCTAGTTGCTTCTTCCTCTTAAAGTGCTGCTGTTTCTGAAAATAAACACATCTCAACTGAAAAGAGATCTTGTTAGCTGCTTTTGCTAGTATTGAATATGAAGCCAAAAGGACCCAAAGTACCACTGAAAAATGCCAAGGTGCCAAAGTACCACAGTGTCATTGTTCTATTGCTGATTTTTACAGTTTGATCTATTGGTACAATGTCTTTTCACTTTCTGTCTTGCAGTTCTGATTTGGCATCTATTTGGCCACTGTTTCTTTGTCTGTGAATCTTCTGGTTAAGAAACAGCCCCAATGTGGAGAAGAGGAACCACAGATTAAAGTGCAAGAATATATAGGCCCTACAAAACCTATCCAATCAAATCTAAACTCTGGGACCCCACTGTATATTCCAAAAGCTTCCAAACATTTGATAGATTTACTTGTCTGGGAATCTTCAGTTCAAGAGTGCAACAATGTGTCAGATAAATCTGAGGAGGGGTTGGATGAATTTGATATATTTGTTACTCCTTATGAAAACAAGTGCAAATTGGATACACAAAAGGCTGCTCCAAAAGTTTGAGCCTTTGTCCCAGAACTAGCAGAATCAGCATGAGACACAACTCAAGATGAATAGTTTGGCTCCATCTTTCCCTCTTCAGAGTTTTTGGACTTTACCAGCTACAGTGATAGTCATGAAAATGTTTTTCAGTACTGAGATATATCTAGGTATACTGAGGCAGAATGAGGCAGGATCACATTACAGTCAATGCAAATTGCCTCAGTGGTACCTCGGTGGTTCCTTGAGTTACCTCGAGGTAGGAAACTTTTAGATAACTACCACTGTACCTCCACTAATCTTCCATCCATCTGAAAATGCTGCTCCTCAGTTGCACAGTTACACAGCTCCAGAACTCTTCCAGTTTACTCCACTTTACTCTTCCTCTCTCCACAGCTCCATGGCACCACCCTCCAGTCACTTTTTCTTCTCCACCTATGCCTCCTTTCTTCTATGCAAAAGCATTCTAGCATCTAAACTCCCCACAGGGATCCCAGCCACTGCAGCTCCTAGATTCAGGCTGCTTGACCACAAATACTCACAAAGACTTTAAAGCAGGGCACAGAAACACAAAAACACTCTTTGCAGTACCAACAAGGACCACACAAGAAATACCAGAAAGGATTTAACTTTGCTGAACAAGCAACGGTGGTATACCTGTTAATAATATTCAAAGCACCTATACAACTGCTGCTACTGCAGTTACTCCTCAACTAGCAAAGTGTGCAGTGGCCATTTTGGAGCATAAGAGAAGTTCACATCATGGTGGGGCAGTGGGCACACCCAGTGGAAATGGCAGCACCTCTGTTGAAGTTCAAACTACTCCTGAACCAGCATCACCAGCAGCACCTGCACTGCCACCAGTTTTTTCTTTTTTTTTTTATATAAACAATACATGACAGGGATTTCAGGGACTAAGCAGACACATGCAAGATGCAACAACTCAAGTTATTATAAGTACATTACTGTGTACATGAAAAACTGCTACCTTTAATCAATAAACAAAAATGAAATCAATACTGTCAAACAATAGTGACAAAAATCATTCAGTAAAATACACCAAACTCTTCTACAGGGCTAAAATTAAAAACCCAAGAAAACTGGAAAACAATCACACAAAGCACTGACTGCAGCGTCACTAGTACTGTTAAGACAGAAAATGCTGCCCAACTTGCCTTTTTCTTGCTGGGAGTTTCTACAGCAAAGCTCCCTCCACACACACACATATAGCACTACCTCACTACACAATACAGAAAATGAAACTACAACTTTAACTAAATCACAAAAAATGCCATAAATCATTGGTGATCTAGGAGCACAAGGCATAGCAGACACTTAATGGAGTGATGTTTTGGAAAAAAATGCATGTTTTACTTGCTTTCCAAAGGTTTTTTGGCACAAAGATACAGGGCACACTTAACACCAACTGTCTCTTCCTCACACAGCACTGAATTCAGCCTACACATGGCAGTACAGCTCAATGCAGCACCATGTGACCTCCAGTCCCATGGATGTTTGCAAACTTCACCTTAGAGCCAAGATTTGCAGGTAGAGTTCACAGTTTTGCCATTCACAAAGTTCTCCTTCAAGGTTAAGTAGAAATTTGCCTTAAATTAGAACTTTGCAAATTCGGTAAAATGTGTGAATGTCTCCATGAAGTGAAGTTTTCTAACTTTGCCCATCTCTAAGGATGAGATATCTCCTTGATTGTATCATATTATACAATTCCCTGTCTGACTGCATTGGAATATTTCTGACTCCAATAAACACATAGGCCCAGATATTCAAACTGCGCCATTTTGTGGCGCAAGCCCCTGCGCCATTCAAAATAGTTGTGCAGGGGTGTGGCCAGGTCGATATTCAACAGAGTTGCGCTATGGCATAACTTCTTTGAATATCGCCTCCTGGCCACACCCACTGAGCATGGCGCAGTGAAACTGCACCAGTCCAAGTGGTCACAGTGGAGCATTGGGATGTGGTGGCGCAAGTTCCATTGCGCCATGCACAGCACCTGTGATATTCAAAGGGTGACATGCAAATGGGGCCATAATTTATGCAAGGCACATGGGGGGCCATTTGCATCTGATTATGGCCCCATTTGCATGCCATTAGCATGCAAGTGTGCCGATCCCTGGCGACTTGCAACTGGCGCCCTGCCAGGCAGCAGCCATCGGGGACCAACGCCCCCTGCAGCCTGATCATGGGCAGAACAGTATTCTGTCCCCTCCCAGCAGCCCAATCATGGGCATAATGGTCATCTTCCCCCCCGAGTAGCCCGATTGTGGGCATAATGGTAATCATCCCCCCACCCCAGTAGCCTGATCTCAGGCATCAGACCTCCCCAAAGTCCAATATCCCTGGTGGTCCAGTGGACGCAGAGTAGTCCGATCACGGGCGGCATCCTCACCCCCATGTCCAAAATCCCTGGTGATCTAGTGGCCCCCACCCCTCCCACCCATGGAGCCCCACCACCCTGCTCCCCTGTCAGCTGGCGGGTGGCAGCACCCCACCTGCCATCCCACTGCCCGCCAACCTGACAGCTCAGTAGGGCTGCAAGCCCATTGGTTCAAAGCATGAGCCAATGGGCATTCAGTCATACTACTGAAGTCAGTCCAGATATGTGAATGAATAGATTCATCAATTCATTCACATATCTGGACTGGCTTGTATGGTATGGGCTGCACGCCCATTGGCTCATGCTCTGAATCAATGGGCGTGCAGTCCTACCGAGCTGTCAGTCAGTGGGCGGTGGGCGGCAGGCAGGTTGGGTGCTGCCGCCCACCGGCTGACAGGGGAGCAGGGTGGTGGGGCTCCATGGGTGTGAGGGGTGGGGGGCCACTAGATCACCTGGGATTTTGGACGTGGGGGGTGAGGATGCCGCCCGCAATCAGGCTACTTGTGGTCCACTGGACCACCAGGGATATTGGACTTTGGGGAGGTCTGATGCCCATGATCAGGCTACTGGGGTGGGGGATTATTACCATTATGCCCACGATTGGGCTACTCGGGGTAGGTGAAGATTACCATTATGCTCGTGATCGGGCTACTCGGGGTGGAATACGCTATGCCTCGATCGGGTTGCTGGCGGGGAACACTACTATTCTGCCTGCCATTGGGCTGCTCAAGGGGGTGACACTTCATCCTGCAATTAGGGCATGGGGGGCACTGCCAGGTGTGGCGGGAACAAGTCCAGGGCTACCCACAAGTGGCAGCTGCTGTGTTGCGCCCTGCAATGTGGCAGCTCACCTGTGGGTGGCCCTCGACTTGTTCCTTTTTTTTTTTCAGCGTAACTTTGTGCAGGCGCAGGTAGGGGTTGCACCTGCATAACTCTGTATGGCCCAGGCTGAATATCGGGCTTTGCAGTTTATGCATGGGCATACCACCCCACCTGTGCCTGCATACATTACTGATGCACCCTGGCGCATCGGGATTTGTGCAGGCGCACTTTTCCCTTTTCAATATCGCACCGGAGCGCATCAATGGGTTGTGCATGGTGCAACACTGTTGCGCCATGCGCAACCCTTTTGAATATCCGGGCCATACAATGCAAGAAAATCAGTCAGCTTCTTTACTGTTGTATTAAGATGTAGAAAAAAGGCCTGTGGTCCAGATAAATAGTATTGCCTCTGGCAATTTGACTGATTGATAAGTGCCAATATGCCGATATGTTTGTCATAATTTCTATGAAAATAATTGTGCTGAATGTATACCAAGTAGACCTTTGTATGATTTTTAAATGTATATGGTATTTCTAAAGTATGTATGTACTGTAGCTTAAAAAAAACTTGTAATGACTTATGGTCAATCAAATCAACTATTGGAGCTGAACTTGAGTGCACCAGGCATATGCAGATAAGGTACACCAGTCATGTGTAAAGAAAAGAAACAGCTCTCCTTTTTGCTGACTAGTATCTGTGGCAGTCGTGGTGACCTTAGGTAGGGAACTTTAGGCAACAGCTTCCATAAGGTTGCTACTGTCGGCAGTGTGACTTGCTTTTAAGTCCCAAGAGAGAATCAGGTGAGCCTCACCCCCCTTTTATAGGGATTAGATAAAAAAAAGGTGGGACATCTACAGCATTCTGGAGTTACTTGCAATTAAAATATTGTGGGCACATTTATTAGTAAACTACCCTTTATAATGCAACAGAGAATACCCTATTATATTAATAAAAGAACTAGGGTTTTGCAGATGCTATCCATTCCAATACAGATAGTTTAGATTGTGTAATCGATTCATGGACATCCAAAGCAGACAGTACACTATTCAAATCCTTTGTAAATGCTTAGACAAAGCAGATACATTTAGACAGTGAACTATTAGAGTCTTTGGACTGTACACCATCCATATAACCTGTAGTAAAATGCTTACAGTCAAAGTTCCTTTAACAGGAACACAGCCATTAAACTTAAGCAGATGTGTTCATTAGCATGACAGAAGTAACTCTGCTTTCACAGATTCCAAAATGCACCTGTTGTGTGCCACAGAGCTCCATCAAGCACAGGTTTTCACAATGTAATTACATTATACTTATGCAATATTTCTCGAATATCAACACTGTTTATTACTTCTCTGCTCCAAAATCTTATTGCCCCACTGCTGAGTGGCCGCATGCTCAGTAAACTTGTTAAGTTTTATTTTTCCCATGAATCCTTTCCTTTTGGCACTGAGACACTGAATATAGTAGTTTAAGACCTTTTCTATGTTCTTGACTTTCTGGAAATGGAGTTTAGCATTTCAGGGGATCTTTGTGTCAAGTTTGTCAGTTTATTCAGCTTTACCAACAGCACAGAAAGCTTGAGATAAAAATATATTTTCTTTGCGTTACCCAGAACACACTTGAAACATAATGTTTGGGGGATTTGCAATGAATTTCTGGTATTTCAAGATCAGGCTTTTATGATCTCCACTAGCCTTGAGTGCTGCACTTTTTACCATGCTCTAAAAGCTTCATATTTTCCTTATTGCCATATCAATCATCTTGATTTATAACTAAAATTATATTACTTTGTTATATTAGAGTCTAATAAAACTATTTTAGATGTGATCAGCAATTCCAGATCTTCTCTGGACTGAAAATGCATGCTGCAATGAGATTGCCAACCCCATTTGTACTTATTTACTTGCTTTTAACTGCAGAAAGTAACTTGCTGGATCTATGTGACTGGAGCTCACAAGGCCAGATCTGTTACTAAACTGGAGGACAATTACATTGAATTTCTAAAATGGAGTGTCTCAGTGGTATTACAGAAAGGTTGTCTGTTCAATAAAAAAATGAAATAAAAAATATGTATTTGTATGGACATGCTACATATAGACTTAATATTTGGAACATCACAACTATAATGTACAAAGCATTTGAGCAATAATATTGCAAGTTGTTTAAGATATGTTGAGGAGACAGAGGGGGTGGGTTGGAAAATGTTATGGTCTCAGCAGTGCCAGCCCTATTCTTGGTGATGGGTGTCACTAAAAGTCCAGGATCATAGATAAAACGTATTCTCACCTGCAGGCTTATATAGATACAAGTAAAGCCATTTATGGACCTTTGGGGTTCTGAAGACAGACTTCCAGTACACCCTGATGTAAAGATTGAAAGATAGAAACATAGAATTTAATAACAGATAAGGACTGCTTGGTGCACCCAGCCTGCCCATTTTTTCACTGCCTATAGTGTTGCCGAAGACCCTACTCGATCTCTGGGACCCCAACACAC
This sequence comes from Neoceratodus forsteri, assembly GCA_016271365.2. NCBI lineage: Eukaryota > Metazoa > Chordata > Ceratodontiformes > Ceratodontidae > Neoceratodus > Neoceratodus forsteri. The sequence goes on along the minus strand of CM028136.1, from coordinate 355,163,983 downwards.
ACTTTCCACTAAAATTCCCTTATGTTTATCCCATGAATTCTTGAATCCCACCACTGTTTTTACTCCCCACCACCTCTGCTGAAGACTGTTCCAGGCATCCACCACTCTTTCGATAAGAAGCACTTCCTCACATCTCTCCTGACCTTACCCCCTTTCAGCTAAATTGCATATCCCCTTATTATAGTGCACCTTTTTCTCTGAAATATACCCCTGTATCTTATTTTACCCTTGTGAGGTATTTATAGGTCTCAGTCATATCCCCCCTCCCTCTGCTTTTCCAGGGTGTACATATTTGAGGTCCATTAGTCTCTCCTCACAGGGCTTCTGATGCAGATCCTGTACTATTTCAGTTATTCTCTGAATAGCCTTCACTCTGCCTATGTCCTTCTAGAGATGTGGGGCTTGATTTTCAAAACCCCATTAGATCAGAGCATCTTGTGCTGACACCCCAACTGTGGCACATGCATGTGCGTCAGGGACCCTGCACCCCATTTTTGTAAAAATTGGGTCACAAGCCAGCCTGGTGGCACTGTGGATTGAGGCACTGGATGCCACACTTTGCACCACACTGGCAACCCATGTTCAGGAACAAGCACAGGCCGCTGGGGGTTGGCCAGGTAGGGAGAGGATCAAGCATCCAGAGAACTGCTCTCATCTCCTGGGGAGGGAGATTTGGCTAATCCACCACATGACTACCCCCAGCTGGAGACATGAGGGCAGGATGGGGTGGGGTGTCAACAGTGGGTGGGTGTTGTGAGACTCTGTAGCATGCATATGCCTCCACATACACAGCTATCATGTCATGCCCCAGCAACAGGGAGGGAAGAAAATGGAAAACACCTCACAGTGGTAGGGTGAAGACTGACCACCCACAGGCTCCACACCAGTGGCCAGGCAGCCATTTCATGCCATGGATGGCTTAAGGTAAGATCCCAGAGGAGCCAGGTGAAGGTGACAGGGGAGTCAGTCAGATGTGGGTGCTGTAGGGAGAATGGGAGCAAAAGTGCACAAATAAAATTGGGGTCCCAGCAAAAAACTCAGGTTTGCTGCAAATTGTCCTGTATGCTAAACAACTGGTGCACAGGTGAGGAATGCCACAAACTGTGGGAGTTTTGAGCAGCATTGGTGATTATGGGAGGGACCGCTGGGTCTGTGGAGGGCAGGCCATGGCAGCTTGGGGAGTGGTGACAGACTTCTACATGGTACCAGCACAGCACCCTCCATAGCAGGCAGTGGATGGGGGAGTGGTACTGTGACTTGCAGGGGAGAGGCCCTGGAATTAACAAGCCATGGCCTCACCACTGCCAGGATATTTGACTGGGTGCAGGAGGGTAGCAGCCATCCCCTTGAAGTGGCCAAAATGAGGGGCATGGACAACCTCCCACCACAGCAGAGCACTCAGAGTGTTTGGGTCCATTAGACCATTTCCCGGCTGATCTAACTCTAAAGGCCCATGTTCCTGTTGCCAGAGTTTGCAGAATCCCGATTAAGGAGATAATGCAGTACTGCCTTGGAACACGCCCCACTCTGCCTTGTCACACTGGTGTATTCATTGTAAGGATGGTGCAAGTTCAGCCGGTGCAGATGGACCCACAGTTGCCACAAATGGCATCTGAAAATTTGGACTGGCACAAGGTGTAGTGCAAGGAGCCCCTTGCATCATTTCTCCATGATGCAAGCCTTTTATACCAGTCCTGATCCTTTGAAAATTGAGCCTGTGGTCTCAAGGACTGGACACTGTACTCCAAGTGGTTTCTCACCAGCAATCTGTGCAGTGGCACAGTGGCAACACCACCTCCCTCCTTCAGCTGGTGACACCTATCCCTATGCACCCTAACAACTCACTGATCCTACCCATTGCTTTGTTGCACTGCCTGGCCACCTTTAGGTCATCAGATATTATTACTCCCAGGTCTCTTTTCTGTTTGGTGAGTGTTAATACCTCTTCTCTTTTTTTTTCACTGTGCCTCTAGGTTTCTGTACCTTAAGTGCATGATTATTCACTTTTTCGCATTGAAACTATGTTGCCATGCCCTTGACCACTCCTAGAGTTTCCTAAGGTTTCTGCACCTAATGAATAACGTTTGTGTGTGTATGTGTGTAAGGGGCCATTTATGACACCACATGTATTTGCCCTAAGCACAGCTGTATGACCCATTTGTATTCTCATTCAGGGGAAGGGGACTCCTCCCCCATTCCTTGCACAAGCAAAAACTGAGAACATCTCAGGGAGTCAGTGAGGAATCATAGTTCCATGTTAATCACAGTGTTCACGCTGCAGTCTACACAATAAAAATTCAGCTCAGTGTCCATGTTCAGGGGAGCTGTACTTGCTTTCCCTCTACATTCACGAAACAGAAAAATAGGCCTGTGGTACTGTATAAATTAGTGATTATCTTCATTATGTAAACACTAAATTGCTATTCATAGTACTTATTATTCCAATTAAACATGACATTGTATGAAATTCTGCCCTTGGGAAGGTTACCAGTGTAATGTATAGTCATAACATATGCCTTTCACCCATTCAGTTCACACCATAGGTCCCCATGGACATGTTTAATAATAATATGCACCTCTGTAGTAAATTCTAATGATTCTACCAAGTGCTGAAATAGTAATATGCAGTAATCACATTTTAGAAGGTAAGGGTTCCAATTCTCAGTTGATTTCAGAACAACTCAAAGTGATTGCTTTATGGACACTCTGTTTCCCTGCTTCACAATTGTACAATGCATAAACGAAAGCATGGGGTAGAGACTCCCCTTGTGACAGAAAAGAAAGACAGATTGGCAGATCAGATGTTAATAGATGCAAATGCTGCCTGCATAAGCTAACACAGATGATGTAATGTCAGCAGTAAGAACCAAAAGGCGGTCATTTCCAAGGAATGTATAAGGGTAGTCAAAGGGAGGATGACAGGGTGAAGTATCAGGAAACAACAAGAAAAAACACCAGGAAGGTGAGTGAGGCCAAGGCAGAAATAGAGTGATGGTTAGCAGTGGGGGTAAACAAAAAGGGGATAAGATGTTCTTTCAGAACATCTTGTAAGAGCACAAGGTCAGAGGTGGTATAGTGAGACTAAAAAGCAATGAAGGGTGGGAGGAGAAAGAGAAGAGGAAGACAGAGATACTGAACAATTATGTTACTATGCAGAAATATGGGCCTTTGCCAGATTGTGGGGTTAGTAAGGGAGGGAGCAATGATGCAGAGGCAAACGTCAAGATAACAAAGAAGAGGGAGGTGAAAAAGTTGCCAGGACTGAAAGTAAATAAATCTGTAGACCCTCACAGCTTACACCTGAGATGATACATGAGGTAGCAAGGCTTGTAGCTTAGGGTTCAAACCCATGACTATGGGGGAGGTCTTTTGGTTCATGGCTTAGTGCTCTATCCTCTGCGCTATATTGCAGACCCCAAAATCAAGTGATCTGACATGTGTAATGGCTAGTTCAGGGGCATTGAACTTCTGGTGTTTGTGAGATTCAGACCCATAAAAGCATGGTGAAACCATCAGTATAGTGACAGGACAATTCATGACTATACTTGGTAGAAGGCAAATATGTTCACTCACCTAGAATTGAACTTCTGACCCATTGCATGTAAAGCAAGCACACATCCAGTGTGCCACCTGAGTAGCAAATGCATGGTTCCACCAAGTCGGTTCGACATCAAAGATGTTGACCGAATTTAGGACAACGACAAATTGCTGACGGAAAATGATTGCAGTAACAATCCTAGCTGTTTGCAGAGGGCTTCACCACCTGCACCCCCCACAGTGAGGGATTCACCCTTTCACCCTAAGAATATTAATATAATTACCTCCTAGTTGGAGGTGTATGGGGGGAAAGGGCAAAACTCCTGGGGTAGCAAGACAGCCGGTGCTGAAAAATCCTGACCGACGGAATAGCTGTTGATCAGGTTGCAGCAAAACCAGTGCCATCACTGTAGGGGTTTCACTGCAGTGATGGCACACCATAGCAAGGTAACTAGCAAACAATTTCAATAGCTCACTAGCTTCAGAGGTGGTTCCTAGGGACTGGAGGACAGTGGATGTGGTTTTCATACACAAGAGTGGGAAGCGGGATAAGCCAGTGAACTTAAGGCTAGTCAGCTTGACATCTATAGTGGGGAAGATCATGGAGTCTCTACTGAGGGAGGATCTGGTGGACTTTATAAAAGGGAATTTGCTTCAGAACTCTAGACAGGATGGTGTCATGAGGGAAGGTCTTGCCAGATGAATGTGGTTGAGTTTTTCAACTGGGTTATCACAGCAGTAGGTAAGGGGCACAAAACTGATATAATACAATGTGCCTTGACTTTAGCAAGGTCTTTGACTCAGTTCCCCCACATGAAGCTGGTCAAAAAGATTAGGGACCTTGAGGTAGAGAAAAAGATGGCCAATTGGATAGAAAGCTTCCTGGGGGACTAATGAGTAAGCCAACCACTGATGACTGACTTCCAGCTTTGCAGTCGGCTTCCTCCTGGTGGCAGGGAAATCAATTTTTTCCTTGCGGTCCAGTCTCTGTAGCAGATTTAATGGAGGAACTAAGGTTGGAATTAACGTCTAAAATGCTTTGCAGTGCAGGTGTGTGAGTGTGTGTGTGTGTACGTGTGTGTGTATGGAGGGGGAATGAGATAGCAGTGGGATTCAGATATAGCAGTCAGCTGGCAGGGTAGGAGGGTGGCACAAGTATTGATTCATTTTGTTATGTGGCTCTGCCTGGCACAGTATTATGGTAGAGTAGCACTTTTAAGGTTAAAAGGTCAAATTTTGCACCTTAATAACTTTGCCAGGTTCAATGGATTTGCCTGAGATTTGGTATGCACAATTGGGCATGGTTGATCTTGTGACCTGCTAAGTTTCGTATCGGTCTGATATACAGCTGTGGAGTTATTAAGCAACATCCAATTGCGCAATTATACTTTTTTGTGATTTCTTTGCTCTCACCTACAGGCCGCACGGTTGCATGACCAGTCCGAAAACTTCAGGGAACATGCAGCCGGGGTCCCCGATGTGCCTTTTGAAGATTTTGTGAAAAAATATTGAACGGTTCAAAAGTTATTCAAAAAACAAGTTCCCATTATAAGTCAATGGGAAAAGTAAACAAAAAGTTCAACACTTTCGCAAATGCAGTTTTTACTTTCGCAAATCCACCATTTTGTTTTCAGTTGGTGATCAGAAAAACGCTTGGCATTTAAATTTGGTACCTCTAGCAACACAATTATTTTTGTGTTTACCTAGTCGGACCCTGAGGATTCTAGCCATGTCTTTATTTTGAGGTTAAACACCCTAGAAATATGTTTTTCAAGTTTCTGGAAAAGGTGCTTTCATAAAAGTAGTGTCGCACTCACGAAAGTGTCACAAATTTTTGCGAAAGCTTTCACAAATTGTGACATTACTTTTCCAGGCTATAGCAAAATGACAGCAATTCTTTGCCACCCTGCTGCAAAAGAACGATTTGGTCTCTTGGGCTGAAATTTGGAGGAAATGCAGCCAACATCTCACAAATGTGCCTTTCACTGTTTTGGTGAAAAAATATTTCAGGGTAGCAAAGTTACAGCACTCCAAATTTGACACTTTTTCCCACAGGATAACATTACGGCATCTTCTGCTTTAGAGGAATCCCTTGCTGCCTTGCTGTAAAATACGGTTTGGTCTTTTGGGCTGAAATTTGGAAGGAAGAAAGCCAACATCCCACTGATGTGCCTTTTGGTGGTTTGGTGAAAAAATATTACAGGGCGGCACAGTGACGGCACTCCGAAGTTAACGCTTTTTCCCACTGGGTGACATTACAGCGCCTGTCCCGCCTTTTGGGGCCCATATCTAGGAAACGGTGCAAGGTACAGAATTTTCATTGCAAAAATGCTTAGCCCCCTAATGAGTGCTAAGTATAAAACTAGCCAGGAAAGTCATAATTAATGTGAAATTTACATTTTTTTCTACATCGTATGGTTCCTGAGATATAAGCAATTTAATATTCCAAGTCCTCATTTTCTTCTCCGAGGCCCATTGTTATGTATACATTCTTTGTTTTCACTGTGTTTTCCAATGCATTTTTTGGGGAAAAGAAGAGTGTTCCCATTCGTTACTGTGCTAGTTAGCGTTTCCAGTTGCATTTCCGTTACATTTGTGGCACCATTACTGTCTACGCCACCGTGTGCATTACGGTTTGCATTTTTGCTTGCTCTTGCATTTCTGTGTTGTTTGGTGTTATTGTTGCTGTTATCATTACCAGTTTCATTTGCAATTGTAGTACCATCCACATGTGTTACAGTTTGTGTTTTCATACAAACTTGCATTTCTGTTTTGTTTGTTTCCTTTGGCATTATTTTTGCTGTTACTGTTACCATTTGCATTTACAATTGCAGTACTATGACCGTGCTCATAACAGTTTGCATTCCTGTGTTTACTTGCATTTGCATTTCTCTTTCCTTTGGTGTTATTGTTGCTGTTACCATTACCATTTGCGTTAACAATTGCAGTTCCATGACCATGCACGTTATGGTTTGCGTTTCCGTATGCGCCTCCGTTCCTGTTTCTGTTTCCTTTGGCATTATTCTTCATGTTAACTTTACCCTTTGCATTTTCTATTGCAGTACCGTGGCTGTGCGCATTACGGTTTGCATTTATGTGTGTGCTCGCGTCTCCGTTTCTGTTCTCTTTCGCCTTTTTTTTGCTGTGACACTTAACAGTTTCATTTAAAGTACTGCTGCCATCACTGTTCACATTACAAGTTGTGTTTTTGTAAGTGCATCAGTGTCCGTTTGTGTCACTGTTCGCTTTGGTGTCACTTTGTGCTTGCGTTTCTATTAATGTTTCCTTTACCATTTACGTTTCCGTTACCATGTGCACCACTGTTGGCACTTCTGTTTGTGTTGCTGATCCTGTTCCTATGTTACAAGACATCACGTGGCAGGAGAGTGGGGTCCAAAGGGCCCTGTGCTCCCGCCACTGCATTACTTTCACTATTTGTCGTCATCATTCTCAAAAAGAATGGAAATTAGAGGCAAAAAACTCCATTTAATGCATCGGTTAGGGTTGTTCCACAGTGACAAAAATGAGGAACTTTGGTGTTAGGGTTGAAAACCCCCCTTGGACTCCCAGTCCACCCCCAACCAGCATTGGGGTGTGCATTGGGGTTGTCGGTCCTACCTCTCACCCCATTCTCCTATACCTCTGCTTCTTTACACATGTGATGGGGTGAGAGTTAGGGCTGACCACCCCAATGCACACCGCAATGCCAGTTGGGGGGATGGGCTGGGGGGTCCAAGGGGGGTTTTTCAATCCCAACACTGAATTTCCTCACTTTTGTTACTGTGGAACAACCCTAACTAATGCATTAAATGGAGTTTTTTGGCTCTAATATATATATGTATGTGTATTATATATATATATATATATATATATATATATGACACTAACTTTGTTTTTTTTTCTCTTTTAGATATTTCCTGAAGAAGACCTAAGGTCAAAACATAGATTTTTACCTCTATTTTCAGCATGCATTTAATATAACCATTTTGTTTTGCTATATATATATATATAGGGGATATGTGCTGGCTATGCGTGGGATACATGATTTATTTAAACTCGCAGTCTGTGACCTCGGTTGACCTCACAGGTGGCGGAGCCATGAGTGAGGTACCGAGGTCACAGACTGCGAGTTTAAATAAATCATGTATCCCATGAATATCCAGAACATGTGCGATTTATGCAACATCCTAGTTTGTGTTATAGTTTTAAATATTTCTATATATTTTTATTTTTATGTGTCACTATTTGTGATTAGGTTTTTGTTTTGGGCAGCATTTTACTGTATGTGTGCTTTGGCTGTGTGTGTGGGACATGATTGGTTGTGAGGTTTATGAATTACATTGTGTGATGGTTTCTATTGGTTGATGTATCCTGGGAAAATGTTTCTGATTGGCTGTTTTGTTGTGGGTGTGTTTTTAGAGTTGTGGCATAGTTACTGAGTGGAGCAGGTTGAGTGTTCAAGAGGGAGCGGTCATGATGGACATAGCGGCAGGAGCGTGCAAAATGGAAGGGGAGAGTAGAGTTGCTGTGGCCGGGTGAGTGAGTCTGGATGTCGGCTACATTTGAAGAGGAAGTCGGTGGTGGAGGTGCAGGTTGGAGTTTTGGTTTGGGGTCACAGGGTGCGGAGGGGGGGTGCTATGAATATTAAAGACAGTGATTGAGGAGATGCATTTCGGAAAGCAGAGGATGTGGGACATGAACAGCCCGAAGAGATGTTTTGGAATATTGCAGTTTTTTTTTAAATTTGTATTTGTTTTTGCTAATGTGATGGATTTGGGACATGAAGACCTTGAAGATTAGAGAGTGGAGAATTTTTTTTGTAGTTATTGATGTGGAATTTTGACATGGGCAAAATAAGGTTTATAGAAATGGAACTTTGCCAAGGCCGCAGGTTTGAGTCTTATGATATGTGAAAGGTTGTGTATGGATAGAAGGAGCTGCAATGAAGACATAAACAGGTAATTGCAGTAACAAACAATTTATTTTATTGTGAAGTAAAACAAAGGCAGAAGTCTACACCTCTCTGTTTGAAGTTTACTATTGGTACAAGTGCTGGTTTTGTTTCACAGGTCAAGGTAACTTATGTTTGGTATTGCAATGCATTTATGGTACATTTTAATGCTTTTTATGCAAACGTAAAGTATTTACTTATGGTTTCATTGATATTTAGAGAACTTATTCTGTTACGTTATGAGTGATATAGTACTAAAGGTAATAAGAATGATAAACAGTGCTGAAATACATTGCTCAATATTTTTAATAGTAGATTCTAAACTTGTATGCAAATGTTGTTAGGTAACATCATTTACTGAATATGGAAAAATAATTTTTTCATGTGTTTTGCAAGTATGGTGCTTGAAAATATTTTAGTTCTTTTCTTAAGTGCAAGATTACTTTTCTGCAATGTGTCCATCAATGTTTGTTTCTTTGTTGGAAATGGTGAAGGTTTTATGGTTCTGTGGATTTCTGTTGTATGGCCTGTCCTTGGCTGTGCAGGTTGTCTTCTGTTGAAGGAGTTTTGATGTTGACTTTCTTTGTTTACTTCTGTGTGTGAAGTCTTCATGGTTTTGCATGTGTGGCACCCATTAGTCAAAGTCACTATCAGAATCAATGACAAAGGGTCTTCTTTTCTGTATGGTGTCATACTTGTTTCCTGAGGGGGAAGAATGAGGAAAAAAAAAAGATTTACTTGGTTTTGTTGAAAATGTTGTAATGTGGGTGTGTAATGAAGTATTGTGGTGGTGGTGTGGGTGGGTGGAAGGTAAGTATTTTGGGGGGAGTGTATGATTGTGGGTTGTGTGGGTGGTGTGTGGATGGGTAAATATGGGAAAAGTGTTATGTGGAATGATGCTTACCTTGTATGATGTTGAAGGTAATGTTCTTTGCTGTGATGTTCAGCCTGTCAAAACAGGTTCATAGCAGTTGGTCAAATTTAGGTGGAGTGGGAGGCTACTTTAGTTTCTTCTGTGGTGGTGGAATGGTGGTATTGGTTGTCATTCCACTTAGTAGTTTGCAGATTTGGTGTTTTTTGGTTTCATTTATTTTTGCATAATCATTTAGACTTTGTAGCTGTTTATGTCCAGATATTTGTATTATCTCAGTAGGTGCTACTCCACTGTCACATACTTTCTGTACTAGGTGCTTCCGAGATGAATGGTTGGTTAGTCTTTTGCTGGTTTCAACATTGGCTGCAGCAATCATGGTTTTTACTATGGTTGAGAATTTGTTTATGCCAATTGGTTGATTTTTGAACCAGGAGCCGGCCTGTTGTTCCTGTACTGAGGTGTTTGCTGAAAGGAAGAAAGGAGAATCAGGTTGTAAAATTTTTTCTGGTCTTTTTGATTTGTAGACTTCATGGTTTGTTACTGGATATCTGAGCAGGTTTTCTGGTGTTTCATATGCTCTTGGCTTTAGTTTTTGGTATTCCTTGGGATCTGTACCAGTTCAGGTTTTTGTTTGGCATTCATGGTTATGTTCTAGGAATTTTTTCCCATCTTCATTTTTCTTTAATTGTATGTCTCCCCAACATAGAAAGTGCATTTCTGTGTTGCCTCTATGCACAAAGTAAAGACTGGTGGTGAGCCACATGGTGTTTGTTGGAGAGTCAGGGATGTAGGGACCAAGTTTTTTTTTTTTATATAGCTCATCAATTATTTGATATGTGAGTTCATCAGCAGCTTTTGGTTTGCACCATTTACCAAGGCTTTTTAACTGTTTTTGCTTGAATTTTAGTACTTGTCTGGTAGTTTCAAATTGTTGCACAGTTGATATGGAGATTGGGTAGTTGTTTTCCTTTAAATGCCTTTCTATGCTTTGAAAAATAGCTGTCAGTGTTAGTGGTTCATAGGGTGTGTTGTCTTCTTTTTGCATTCATGAAGTAGTGACAGAGAAGACTATTTAGCATTGCTGGGCTGAGTTGGTAGAGCTCTGTGGTAATATTGAAGTTGTGCTGTATGTAGGCTTTCACAAGATTCAAGTCTATGTTTGTCTTTTTAAGTGTATTGCTGTTTTTGGCACTTTGGGCAAAGTCAGAAATTGCTGCTATGTCTATGGTTGTTAGAGGATTTTTTTTCTGTGCTGCAGGTGTTATGCACTTCTTTACTGGTGGTTGGAATTTCTTGGTACCCAGTTGTGATGGGGAGGAATGTAATGACTGGTGCTGTGGATCGTTTCTGGGCTGGTGCTTTTTCTGGACTATTTCCAGTTTCATAGGTGGCAGTTTCAGGTTGATTGATTTTGTGTTGAGAACTAACCTAGATTGTGCAGCTTTGAGAAGGACTAGTCAGGCAGATTGTGGTGCTTGCCTTTTCCTGAGGTGTACTGATGATTGCCATGCTGAAATTGAAGGCTTCAGATTTTTTTGAAGGTGTTTGCTGTTGTGGGTCTTCTAGAGGGTCCACGTCCATTTCCAGCTGAGTTATTATGTCTTGCAGCTCAAGTTCAAAGCTGCTGTTTTGTGCCTCTGCCATGTTTATTATTTTTTTCTATGTAGTTTTCATTTGATGTTGTACGAATAGTTGCATTATTTGCTGAATTATTTATTTGAAATTCTGTCGGCTGTCGGCACGGCGGTTCTCCGATGTACAGAGTTTGTCGTTATGGTAAACGTGTGGAGTGTTATGGCGTGTTTATACATTGTGCCAGGTGCAAGAGATGGCAGAAGATGGCATGATTTAATGGAGGAAAAAGAAGAAAGGGCAAACTTTATGTTAATTAGGGTTTGTGTATTTGATTGATGTCTGGGTGTGGGATAAATTCAATGAGATTGACGTTGGGGTGTGGGATAAATGAGGTTTTAATATTTATCCCATGTTTGTGGAAATACATAAATTTACTGCATGGCGAATTTGCCCACATATGTTGCATAAATATATATATATATCTCAGATGAGGTCACCATTGACAAGGGCCTCATGAACATAACTGGTGTATTCCAACAGTGCTGTGTTGGTGCTGTGGGGATTCTGGAAGCCTTTCTGCTGTACACACTGGACACTGTAATGTTTGAGATATGTGACAAGTTAGTCAGAGATTATTCTCTCCAGGGCCTTGAATGGGGGGATAGAAATAGGTCTGTAACTGGCAAGGCTAGTGCAGTCTTTGCTTTTGAAAACTGTTGAAACCAGTGCAAATTTCCACTTCTCGGAGAACTGTGACTAGGGAGATGATTCCAGGATGAATGTTGCAACTCACAAGCATATGTGAGTTGCGACATTCACTGCTATGCTGGGGACTCTGCACCGTATTCTAAGAATGGCAGGGTCCTGGCACTTATGACGTGTGACTGGTGACACACGTAGACTTACGCCACTGGCATGGCATAATATCCCCACATGTCACATGTCATAGCCCATTGCAGACTGCCTTCAAGGAACCCCCCATCCCAGAACACCATGGCATGCAGGGGGCATGGGGGGCTGGACAGGTGGCACGGGTGTCCGGGGGCACAGTGGAGAATGGACCCCTGGGGGTCCCCAACATTCGGGGGTGGGGGCATGGTCATGTTCTTGGGGGCATGGAGAGCACAGTGGTACCTTTGCCATGGCGCTGGGGAGTGGGCATCCATTGGATGGCACTGACGGATGCCCCTTAGAGCATCTCTGAGATGTTCTACTTTAGCTTCACCAGTGCAGCTCCTGGAATTGTGGTAGTGGGTTATGGCAGCTGCCCTTCTGGAACAGGGTGCAGTTGCTGCCATAATCCATGCTTGCTTCATGTCCTTGTGGGTTGTGGCATAGTGGGTGGCATATCCCACAGTTGGCATAGCCCACAGCCAACATGACACAAGGCACCTTTTGGAATAGGGAATGGTGTAACACATGGCACAGGTCATGAATTACGCCATGGGGTTTGGTGTAACTAAGCTTGCACCAGTGTACACCATCTTGGAATCGGGTCCTAGCACAAGGAAAAGTTAAAAATTCTAGAGATGTTTTGGGAAAGTTTCTCTACTGCCAGGCCAAGAATTTTCATATCAAGTGAATCATTCCCACACCTAGTTTTGCCAAAACTAGGCAAAACTAGATGTGAATTGATTGTAGAGCACAAAGACTGTCACATACAACAAATAGATGTTTAAAAATCCACATACATATTAGAATTGTATAATATACAGTACATACATTTACATTCCTGAGCTGTCTAAATCCCAGTTCATGAGATGACGAACAGATGGCTCTAAAAATCCCTGTTCATAAGCTGACAAAATCCTTGTTCATGAAGCATCAAAATCCCTGTTTGTGAGTTAATCCCTGTTAGTGAAGTGTCAAAATCCTTGTTCATGAGGGGACAACCAGATGGCCCTACCTCACGAACAGGGATTGGCTCATGAAGAGGGATGTTGACACTTCACAAACAGGGATTCGGCTCATGAACAAGGATTTTGACAGCTCAAGAACACGGAATTTTAAAGGTTGCTATTTCTCTGCCACTTCACTGCAAAGAAATAGTCAAGACTTTTGGCTTGAAATTTGCAGGGTAAAAAGGGGGTGTCCCAGAGATGTGACTTATATGGGTTGGGTGTAAAAATATGAATCGGTTACATAGTTATGGCATTCCAAAATTGAGAAATTTCCCATAGGATAACACTGTGGTGAACACGACACTTTTCGATGCCTATATCTCGAAAGTGATTCAAGATACGGATTTTTCACTAAATGCAGCTTAGTACACCAGTGTACTAAGCATGCATGCAGTTTACCAGTCCATGATTACAGCGGCAGTAGAACTTGTTCCAAGGCTGCTACAGTTACAGAGATATTGCACCATTTGCAGCACAAGGGTTACTTGGAATGTGTCTAGGCCTGCTCTGCATCTCTACAATTATAGGTAGATGGGAGCACAGGGCCCTGCACTCCCACATATGGATACCATTATGCAGTAATGGGACTGCTGGGCCATCCATTATGCAATACTAGGAGAAGGCCCTGCGCTACCACAGGAAGATAACAGTTCATTTAAAAAAAATGGATACTATGCCAGACCCAGAGTTCCCAAAACCATATAGGGTAAGATTACACTTTTTCAAAAAGTAAGGAAATAAGGCATTAGGGTTGAAATCCTACCACCCCCACCCTACCACCCCACCCCAACCACACCCTCCACAGACCAACAGGCAATGGGGTGTGCCTTGGGATCATCAGGGCTAACTCTCACCCCATTCTCCTGTACTGTACCATGTCAGCTTTCTTATACATGGAATGGGGGAAGTTAGGCCTGACGACCCCAAGGCACACTAGTTCATCAGCCAAATCTCTTTTTGTGAGGTGTCAAAATCTTTGTTCATAAGAAATCCCTGTTTGTGAGATAGAGCCATCTGGTCATCGTCTCATGAACAGGGATTTTGACAGCTCATGAACAAGGATTTCTAATGAACAAGGATTTTGACAGCTCACAAACAGGGATTTTGACACCTCATGAACAGGAACTCCTTTTTAGAATCCCTGTTCATGAGTTGTCAAAATCCCAGTTCATTGGCTGAATCCCTGTTCATGGGGTGTCAAAATCCTTGCTCATGAGAAATCCCTGTTCACAATAGGGCAATCTGGTCATCCCCATATGAACAGGGATTTTGACAGCTCATGAACAAGGATTGGAAGTGAGTCACAAACTAGGATTTTTAAAATGTCAAAACCACATTTCAGGGCCAAACTAAAGAAACCCAAAGCAATGGGTTTGTAGAGAACATCACCCTGAACAAAACCCATTTTTGGTTTCCCTCACAACACTTCCCTGAATCAACTTGTAATGTTTTGTTTGATGAGGAAAAGTGAAAATAAGATGGTGGCTCATGAACAGGAACTTTTTCTCATGACCAGGGACTTTATAAACCCCTGTTCATGAGCTATCAAAATCCCTGTTTGTGAGGCAAATACTTATTTGCAATTTATACACCTACCAAAAAGACTGAACTGAGTATGCTCAGAACCTAAAATTTAAAAATTTAATAACTTTGGAATGGATTAATATTTATCCACCAAACTAATGATGGCTTGTTCTTAGAGGCAACCTCTTTCTATCCTGAAAATGTAATGTCAGACCAAAATTCCAAATGGTGTGGTTACAGCTAAATAGGCAAAAATCAGCAAAAACTGACAAAAAAGAGAAAACCACACTTTTTTTACTATGTGCTGTGCACAAACTGCACATCCAATTGAAATGAAACTTGGAAAGTCAAGAGATCTACCCTACAGAATGGTGCATACCAATTTCATGCAAATCCATTGAATGGTCTCAAAATTATTATAGTGCAAAATATGGGGTTTAACATTAAACTGCTTACTCAACCCTAACTATAGTGGTGCTAGTGCACCACTATAATATATATATATATATATATATATATATATATATTCTTTGAAAAAATGTTGTTAATGTATCAGTTAGGGTTGTTTCCATAGTGACAAAAAGTGTGTAAATTCAATGTTAGGGTTACCACCCCACTCCCATGCCCCATCCTCAAAACTCTAACTCCACATTCCCCCCACCCCACACATGTATATATATATTAGAGGCAAAAAACTCTGTTAATGCATCAGTTAGGGTTGTTCCACAGTGACAAAGGTGAGGAAATTCAGTGTTAGGGTTGAAAACCCAAACTCCGCGTTTACCCCCCAACCCCCAGCACCACACACACATGCAAGTAGGGGGGAGGACCAAGGCAACACGATCAATCACGGACAACCAGCAGCAGGTGAAAGAAATAAAATACAACTGTGTAAATGTAGTACAAGACATATCCATGATGATGAGACAACAACTGTATCATTTGAACAGTTGATGTCTATGGCTGTAGTTTTGCTGTGGATCTCCAGTCAGGATGGAGTACCTGGTGTGGGGGTGTAAGGGGGCTATTGCCTTGTCAAGTGCATGCAACTGATAATGGTACAAAGTTGTGTGCACCTTCGGTGATGGAGGTTTACCATTGATGTGAATGGAGTTAGTTTTGCTGTGGCTCTACACTGAGGACACAGTACCTGGTGTGTGTGTGGGGGTGCATTGCCTGACTGAGGCCAATTCAACTCCTAACTGTGGTAAGTGGAGTGTACCTGCAATTAGGGAGGTGTAGCATTGATGTCCATAGCCTCAGTTTTGCTGTGGCTCAGCACTCAGGATGCAGTACCTTGTAACAGGAAGGCGTTGCCTGTTTGAGGCCATGCTTGCAATCAGTGGCGTGTAACATTGATGTCCATACCCACAGTTTTGCAGTGGCTCTCCAGTTAGGATGCAATAAGTGGTCTGGGGGTGCATTGCCTGTTTGACACTGTGCAACTTCTAAGTGTGGTAAGTTCTGTGTAGCTGCAATCAGGGCGGTGCACTGTTGATGTGTATGGCCTTATTGTTGCTGTGCCTCTCCACGCAGTATGCTGTTCCTGTTCTGGAGGGGGTGGCATTGCTTGGCAGAGGTCCTCCAATTCATAATCATGTTAACATGTGTGTACCTGCAGTCAGGGAGATATACCATAGATGTGCATGGCCTTAGTGTAGCCATGGCTCTCCACTCAAGGTGCAGTACCTGGTGTGTCAGAGCGTGAGGCATTGGTAGGTAAAGCATGCAACCCCTAAGTGTGGTAACTTGTGTGCACCTGTAATCAGTGATGTATACCACTGGTGTTCATGGCCTCAGTTTTGTTGTGGATCTACACTGAGTATGCAGTATCTGGTCTGGGGTGGTGGGGATGTCTTGCAGTACATTTTGACAGTTGTATTTTATTTCTGTCACCTGCTGCTGGCTGTCTGTGATTGGTTGTGTTGCCTTGGTCCTCCCCCCTACTTGCATGTGTGTGTGTGTCTGTGTGTGTGGTGCTGGGGGGGTGACTGCGGAGTTAGGGTTTTCAACCCTAACACTGAATTTCCCCACTTTTGTAGCTGTGGAACAACCCTAACTGATGCATTAAATGGAGTTTTTTGCTGCTAATTTCCTTTCTTTTTGAGAATGAGGATGGGTCTTGTCACATAGTAACTGGAACACCAACGTAAACGCAAGCACCAACAGTCACGCACATGGTAACAGGAACGTAAATGGTAAAGCAAATGTAAATAGAAACACAAGCGCAAAGTGATGCCAAAGTGAACAGTGATGCAAACGGACATGCAAGTACATACAAAAATGCAACTGGTAATTCACACAGTGATGGCAGCAGTATTTTAAATGCAAATTTTAAGTGTAACAGCAAAAAGAATGCGAAAGGGAACAGAAACAGAAACACAAGCGCACACATAAACACAAACCGTAACGCTCACGGGCACAATACCGCAATTGTAAATGCAAATGGTAAAGTTAACATGAAGAATAATGCCAAAGGAAACAGAAACAGAAACCGGAACTGAATCACGTACGGAAACGCAAACCGTAACGTGCATGGGCACAATACAAAATTGTAAATGCAAATGGTAAAGGCAACAGCAACAGTAACAGCAAAGGAAACAGAAACAGAAATGGGAACTGAATCACGTACGGAAACGCAAACCGTAACGTGCACAGGCACAATACAAAATTGTAAATGCAAATGGTAAAGGCAACAGCAACAGTAACAGCAAAGGAAACTGAAATGCAGAAGAAAACACAAGCGCATATGGAAATGCAAACTATAATGTGCATGGGCACAGTAACACAGTTGCAAACACAAATGGTAACAGTAACAGAAATAAAGAGGCAAAACAAAAGAGAAATGGAAACGCAAACAAAAGGGCTGCCAGAAACGCAAATGGCGATGCGCACGATGACACAAACCAAAACAGAAACACAAACAGTAGTGGAAATGCAAATGGTAACAGTAACGCAAACCAAGTGCAAATGAGAACGCAAAGAGTAACGCACATGGTGGCTTACATGGGAGCGGTAATGCAAAAGGGGATATAAACGCAAGTGGAAACAGTTACTGTAACAGTAACGGAAGTGCACACCCTGTTTTTGCCAAACAGATGCATAGAGAAACACAGTGTGTACAAAGAATGTATGCATTGTAATGGTCATTGAAGCTTAAAATGAGCATTGGAAATACTTAATTGCTAATATCTCAGCAACTGCATGAGGTAGAAAAAAATTTAAATTTCACAAAAATCATTATTTTCCTGGCTAGGTTTTTGCTATTACATAGCCCACTTGGGCTATGCAACTTGCAACAAAAAATCTGTATCTCACATAGTTTTCGTGATACGAGCCCCGAAAGGCGTGGCGTATGCCACCATGTTAGTCTATGGGAAAAAATGCAAAATTCAGAGTAACATAACTTGGCAGCTGTGCAATATTTTTTCACCAAACCACCAAAAGGCACATCTGTGAGATGTTGGCTGCCTTCCCTTCAAATTTCAGCTCAAAAGACCAAACCGTTCTTTTGCAGCAGGGTGGCAAAGTACTCTTGTCATTTTGGCCATAGTCTGGAAAAGTAGTGTCGCAATTTGCGACACCTTTCGCAAATTTTGCAAAAGTGTCATGAGTGCGACACTACTTCGTAACACTACTTTTTCCAGAAATTTGAAAAACATATTTCTGGAGAGTTTAACCCCAAAATAAAGACATGGCTAGCATCCTGAGGGTCCGACAAGGTGGACACAAAATGAATTGTGTATCTAGAGGGTCCCAATTTTAAATGCCAAGCATTTTTCTGATCACTAACTGAAAACAGAAGCAGAAAATGAGGAGTTGGAATACTAAATTGCTTATATCTCAGGAACCGTACGACGTAGGAAAAAATTTAAAAGTCATATGATTTATGACTTTCCTGACTAGTTTTGTACTTAGCCCCCAAGGCGGGGCTAAGCATTTTCCCAACGAAAAGTCCATATCTAGCACTGTTTCTGAGATACAGGCCCTGAAAGGCACGGCGAATGCCATAATGTTATCCTCTGGGAAAAAAAAGAAAAGTTTGGAGTGCCATAACTTTGGCTCCCTGTAATATCTTTTCACCAAACCACTGAAAGGCACATCTGTGGGATGTTGGCTTTCTTCCCTGATCAACTGAAAATAAAATGGCAGATTTGCGACAGTAAAAGGGCCATTTGTGAAAGTAAAAACTGCATTTGCGACACTGTCAAACTTTTTGTTAACTTTTCCCATTGACTATATAATGGGAAATTGTTTTTTTGAATAACTTTTGAACCGTTTAATATTTTTTCATGAAATCTTCAAAAGGCACATCAGGGACCCTGGCCGCAAGTTCTCTGAAGACCAGTCACGCAAACTGTGTGACCTGTAGAGATGAGCAAAGAATTCCAAAAAAGTGTAAATGCGCATGCAGATCATGCTTAATAACTCTGCAGCCATACATCTGAACAGTACAAAAGTTGGAAGATCCCAAGAAGTACAGTTCTTGATCATGTGTTCCAAATTTCAGGCAAATCCATTGAACGATTGCAAAGTTATTAAGGTGCAAAATTTTAGGTTTAACATGTAAATGGCTCCTCAACCCTAACTATGGTAGCACTATATATATATATATATATATATATATATATATATATAGGCAAAAAGCTCTGTTTAATGCATCAGTTAGGGTTGTTTCCAGCGACAAAAGTGAGGAAATTCAGTGTTAGGGTTGAAAAAAACCCTTGGACCCCAGCCCCCCAACCGGAATTGGGGTGCTCATTGGGGTGTTCGGCCCTAACCTCACCCCATCACATGTGTAAAGCAGCAGAAGTATAGGAGAATGGGGTGAGAGTTAGGACTGAACACCCCAATGAGCACCCCAATGCCAGTTGGGGGGTGGGCTGGGGGTTCCAAGGGGGGGTTTCAACCCTAACACCGAATTTCCTCACTTTTGTCACTGTGGAACAACCCTAACTGATGCATTAAACAGTATTTTTTGCCTCTAATTTCCCTTCTTTTTGAGAATAATAATGGGAAATAGTGAATGTAATGCAGCGGCGGGAGCGCAAGACCCCCGCCACGCAATGCAGCGGCAGGAAAGGGCCCCCTGCTCCTGCAACGTGATGTCTTGTGACATAGTAACAGGAACAGCAATGCAAACAGAAGCGCTAACAGTGCCACACATGGTAACGCAAGCGCGAATGAGAACAGAAAGGGTAATGCACACGGTGGTGTAGACGGGAACGGTACGCCACGTGCTGTCTTGTAACATAGTAACATGGTGCCCACAAACAGAAATGTCAATGGGCATGGTGATGCAAAGCGAAACAGAAACAGAAACAGTACTGTAGACACAAATGGCAAAAAATAATGGAAACACAAGGGCAAATGAAAATGCAAAGGGTAATGCACATGGTGGCGTAGACGTGAATGGTAAGTGAAATGGGTACGGAACCACAAGCGGAAAGGGCAACAGTAACAGTAATGTAAGCGCACAGGCTGGTTTTCCCCAAAAGCTGCATAGAGAAAGAGAGCGAGTACAAAGAATGTATGCATAATAATGGGTCTCGGAGCAGAAAATGAGGAGTTGGAATACTAAACAGCTTATATCTCAGGAACCGTATGACGTAGAAAAAAAATAGTCATATGATTTATGACTTTCCTGGCTAGTTTTGTGGGGGCTAAGTATTTTTTCAATGAAAAGTCCGTGTTTCACACTGTTTCCGAGATACTGGCCCTGAAAGGTGCGACGAACTCTGTAATGTTATCCCATGGGAAAAAAAAGAGAAGTTCGGAGTGCCATAACTTTGGCTCCCTGTAATATTGTTTCACCAAACCACTAAAATGCACATCTATGGGATGTTGGCTGTCTTCCCTCTAAATTTCAACCCAAAAGACCAAGCTGTTATATTGCAGCAGGGCGCCAAAGGATTGCTGCAATGCGTCAGATGCAGTAATGTTATCCTATGGGAAAAAGCATCAAATTTGGAGTGAGATAACTTTGCCACCATGTAATATTTTTGCAACACAACACTGAAAGGCACATCTGTGAGTTGTTGGCTGCGTTCCCTCCAAATTTCAGGCTAAAGCACCAAACCGTTCTTTTGCAGCAGGGTGCCAAAGAATTGCTGTCATTTTCCCACAGCCTAGAAAAGTACTGTCGCAATTTGCGAAAGCTTTCGCAAAAATTTGCGACACTTTTGTGAGTGCGACACTACTTTGTGAAAGTACTTTTTCCAGAAATTTGAAAAACATATTTCTGGGGTGTTTTACCCCAAAATAAAGACATGGCTAGCATCCTCAGGGCCCGACTAGGTGAATACAAAAAGAATTAGATTGCTAGAGGGTCCCAATTTTAAATGCCAAGCATTTTTCTGATCACTAACTGAAAACAAAATAGCAGATTTGTGACAGTAAAAGGGCCATTTGTGACAGTAAAAAGTGCATTTGCGACACTGTTGAACTTTTTAACTTTTCCCATTGACTTATAATGGGAAATTGTTTTTTGAATAACTTTTGAACCGTTTAATATTTTTTCACTAAATCTTCAAAAGACACATCAGGGACCCCAGCCGCACATTCCCTGAAGATTTTGGACCAGTCACGCCAACCGTGCAACCTGTAGGCGTGACCGTAGAATTCCAGAAAAAGCATAAATGCACGCTCAGATCATGCTTAATAACTCTGCAGCTGTGTATCTGACTGGTATAAAACTTAGCAGATCCCAAGGTGTATGGGTCTTGATCAAGCATTCCAAATTTCAGGCAAATCTGTCAAATGGTTGCAAAGTTATTAAGGTGCAAAATTTTGGGTTTAACATGTAACTGGCTCCTCAACCCTAATTCATGGTAGCACTACCGTGCTACCATAATATATATATATATATATATATATATATATATATATGAACACATTGCAAAAAACTCCATCAATGTATCAGTTAGAGTTACAGCAACAAAAGCAGGAAAATTAGATGTTAGGGTTGAGTCTCTAACCCTCCACCCCCCAACCCCCATCCTCCACAGACCAGCATATGCCAGGGTGTGCCATGAGGTCATCAGGCCCAACTCTCACCCCATTCTATGTGTAAACAGGTTGACATGCTACAGTAAAGGAGAATGGGGTGAGAGTTATGCCTGATGTCCCCATGGCACACACCAGCATCTGTCACTCTGTGGAGGATGGAGGGGTGTGGTGGTGGGAATGTTAGGGGCTCAACCCTAATATCTAATTTCCCCTTTTTTGTCACTTTAACCCTAACTGATGCATTAATGAAGTTTTTTGCAATGAATTTCCATACTTTTTGAAAAAGTGTAATATAACTAGTAAATAGTATGCTTTGGTGGAAGCACAGGGCCCCAAGCTGCCCATTTGTGCATAATGATATGTGCCTGTGGGAACGCAGGTCCTCTAGGCCCTGTGCTCCCACTTACACATAACTACAGAGCCATACAGCAGCCCTATAGGGCAAGGAAGACTTGTAACACTAATTTGCCAATATCTCATCAACCATAGCAGCTATGAAAAACATTCAAGTGCCATTGTAATCATGACAGTGAAACCTCCAAGTGAGATGAATCAACTTAATCTGTATTTCACATAGTTTCCAGGATACAGGCACCAAAAAGCACTGTGGGTGCCGCAATATTATCCTATGGGAAAAATCTCAACTTCATAATGGCATATCTATTGAACCGATACAATATTTTACACCTAAACAGCATAACTCGCATCTCTGGTACACCCCTTTTATATCCTGCAAATTGCAGGCCAAAAGATCAAACCGTTTATTCACAGTGCACTGGCAACATTTTTAAAAAGTTTTTGGGAAAGTGTAATGTACCTGGTAACTGGTATGTGTTGGTGGAAGCGTGGGGCCCAGATTGTGCATAACAATATGCATGCGTAGGAGCATGGACACACTTATACATAACAATGGAGTTATACAGTAGCCACATAGGACTGAAAAAGAACCCTTGTAACATTAATTTGCCAATATCTCAGCAACTGTTGCAGCTATGAAAAAAATCCCACTGCTGTTAACTTTGAAACCTCCCCACATGCTTAGTTCACCTAAGCTGCAGGTAACGAAAAATCTGTGTCTCTCATTGTTTCTGAGATAGTGGCAGCCAAAGTCACTGTGGGTGCTGCAGTGTTATCCTATGGGAAAAATCTCAACTTCGTGATTGCATATCTATGGAACCAATTAACTTTTTTATACTTAAATAGCATAATTCACATCTCTGGGACACCCCCTTTATACCCTGCAAATTTCAAGCCAAAAGACCAAACTGCTGATTCCTAGTTTGTGAAGTGAGATAGGGCCATCTGATACCTAAGTCACGATCAAAGATTTTGTTACCTCGCAAAAGGGGATCGGCTTGTAAAAGGGGATTCTGTCATCTCACAAAAGGGGATGGGAAGTGAGTCATGAATGAAGAATTTTAAAGTTTAAAATGGCCATTTTTTGGAGAATGATAATGATAATGAGAAATAGTGAATGTAATGTGGTGGTGGGAGCGCGGGGCCCCCGCCACATAATGCAGCGGATGTCTTGTCACATAGTAGCATTGTGCCCGCAAACACAAATCGTAATGTGCATGGTGACACAAAGCAAAACAGAAAGATAAACTGTACTGTAGACACAAATGGTTAAAATAATGCAGACGAAAGCGCAAATGAAAACGCGAAGGGTAACGAACATTGTGCTGTAGACGGGAACAGTAAGTGAAACGGTTACGGAACCGCAAGCAGAAGCGGTAAGGATAACAGTAATGTAAACGCACAGGCTGGTTTTCCCCAAAAGCTGCATAGAGAAAGACGGTGAGTACAAAGAATGTATGCATAATAATGGGTCTAGGAGCAGAAAATGAGGAGTTGGAATACTAAATTGCTTATATCTCAGGAACCGTAGGACATAGAAAAAAAATGTAAAAGTCATATGATTTATGGCTTTCCTGGCTAGTTTTGTACTTAGCTAAGCATTTTTCTGACAAAAAGTTCATATCTCACACTGTTTCCGAGATACGGGCCCTGAAATGCACGACGAATGCCGTAATGTTATCCTATGGGAAAAAAAGAGAAGTTCAAAGTGCCATAACTTTGGCTCCCTGTAATATTTTTCCACCAAACATCTGTGGGATGTTGGCTTTCTTTCCTCCAAATTTCAGCCCAAAAGACCAAACCGTTCTTTTGCAGCAGGGTGGCAAAGCATTACTGTCATTTTCCCACAGCCTGGAAAAGTACTGTCGAACTTTGCAAAAGCTTTCGCAAATTCATGCGACAGTGTCGCAAATGTGAAAGTACTTTGCAAAAGTACTTTTTCCATAAATTTGAAAAACATATTTCTGGGGTGTTTTACCGCAAAATAAAGACATGCCTAGCATCCTCAGGGTCAGACTAGGTGAATACAAAAGGAATTAGGTTGCTAGATGGTCCCAAATTTAAATGCCAAGCATTTTTCTGATGCCCAACTGAAAACAAAATGATGGACTTGCAACAGTAAAAGGGCCATTTGCCCCATCACATGTGTAAAGAAGCAGAGGTATAGGAGAATGTGGTGAGAGTTAGGACCGATGACCCCAATGCTCACCCCGATGCCGGCTGGGGGTGGGCTCGGGGGTCCAAGGGGGGCCTTCAACCCTAACCCCAGATTTCCTCACTTTTTTCACTGTAGAAGAACCCTAACTGATGCAACAACAAACTTTTGTGCATAGAATTTCCTTACTTTTTAAGAAAAAATAGAAAAGTAGAAAGTTGCGTAAGTTGATGGGAGCGCAGGTCACATTACACACCCAATGACTAAAAAGTACATTCACAACAGCAAGGCCAGCCACCAAACAAATGTTAATCTAATAGAACAACAGAAAATGCTGTCCACAAAATGTAAACTGCACCACACAATATGTCCATAAAAAATATATTGTCCGACATGCAAACCTCTATTAACATCTGCAGGACATGCTGTCAACACCCTCCAAATTTCAAGTAAAAACACCAAACTGTGTCCAAGATATGACATATCAAAATTTGAAATTTTCATTCGTCAGAGTGGCACAGTTCCGCACCTGTTGACATTTAACACACACAATGATTGAAAACTATAACCATTGCACTAAGGCTAGGTATCCTATCAATTTCAAGCCACCACCACAAAGAAAATGCTGTCTGCAGAACGTAAACTGTGCCACGCCATATCTGCACCAAAAAAATATTTTCGGACATGGAAATACTGTAATTTTCATCCACATGACATGCTGTCAACACCCTCCAAATTTCAAGTGAAAAGACCAAACCAAGTCCGAGATATAACATTTTAACGTATGAGATTTTCATTTGTCAAACTGTCACAGTTCTGCACCTGTTGAAATTTAACACACACAACTGAAAACCGCATCCATGCCACTAAGGCTAGGTACCCAATCAATTTCAAGGCACCACCATAAGCAAAACACTGTCTGCAACACATAAAGTGCATCACGTAATATCTCCACAAAAAATAATTTTCTCTGACATGATAATTCACATCTAGAGGACTTGCTGTAAACACACTCCAAATTTCAAGTAAAAAGACCAAACCATTCCTGAGAAATTCAATATGAAAGATTACTAAAATTCCCCTTTCTATTCCATTATAAAAAATCTGGCCATCTTGTCCCTCCCTCGCGATCAAAGATGGCGATCGAAGAATCTCACGATCAAAGAATTTGCAGGCTCATGATCAAAGAATTTGCAGGTTCACAAACAAAGAATTAAAAACATTATAAATCTATAAATTAAAGAAATTGCAGTATACCACCATCATGGTTCAACAGAACGAAGCCTTCTGAGTAAAACCCACCCTCATTTAACTTCCTAGGACACCGCTGGGCTGAGAAAATTTATTTTTAAATTGGGTCATCTTGTCCCTCTCTCACGATGCACGATCATGATCAAAGAATCTTGCGATCAAAGAATTTGCAGGCTAATGAACAAAGAATTAAAAATGGTGAAACGCAAATTTTTCACCGATTTGAACTGAACCAACAGCATGCCTCAATAGAACGGACCCTCCTGAACAAAACCCACCCTCATTTGTGTCCCTAACCCACCCCTGAGCCAAGATATTAGTGTTTTTAGGTCACGATACAAGATCGCGATCAAAGAATCTCACGATCAAAGAATTTGCAGGCTCGCGATCAAAGATCGTTAGTGAGCCTCAAATTAAGAATTTAAAACCTTATAACTCTGTTTTTTGACTGATTTGGATGAAACCAAAGGCATGGTTTGATAGATCAGAGCCCCTGAATAAAACCCATCAAAGGTTTACTTGAGAAGTGACCCCTGAGCCGAGATATTTGTGTTTTTCCAATCAGAAAATAAAAAAACAAAAAGACCGGCCTCGCGATCAAAGAATTTTGAAAATCCTTGGTGACAAAGATTGTTGAACTGTGAGGTTACAACTTCTTTGATCGTCAGGTGGGACGAGAAGGCCAGAACCCCCATTCTTTGATCGCAAGATATACGTATAAATTTTCCCATTGACTTATAATGGGAACTTAAAAGTGCCATAACTTTTGAATGCCTTAATATTTCTTCACCAAACAAAAAGTGGCATATTCAACCACCAAAGCTCTTTCAAATGAGCCATCTCACAGAGAAGCATGCCACACAGCAGCTGTGCAGGGCCACATTAAGAATGCCAAATGGTGCCTCCAACACTGGATAATTTTGCATTTTTCAGCGCTTTCGTACACAAAGGCCAGCAATCCAACAGAAACAGAATTTGGCAGATCAAGAGATCTACTATGTTCCAACACATGTACCAAATTTCAGGTAAATCCATTGAACAGGTCCAAAGTTATTAATGTCCAAACTTTTGACTTTAGTATGTAACTGGCCGGTCAACCTTAACTATAGTGGCACGACTGCCAGCCACTATATATATATATATATATATATATATATGTATATATTTAAATGTATATATTTATATATATATATATTATAGGGTGCAGTTGAGCCCCTATAGTTAGGGCTGAGTAGGCAGTTTAATGTTAAACCTCAAATTTTGCGCGTTAATAACTTTACAACTGTTCAACAGATTTGCACAAAATTTGGAATGCACTGTCTGGTATGCTAGGTCTCTTGATTTTCTGAGTTACACTTTGGTTGGACATTCGGTTTCTGTGCAGCGAAAAGCCAAATAATGCACTTTTCACCACTTTTGACGCTTTTTTTTGCCCAAGGTGCTGCAACCACACCATGTAGTCTTTTGCTCTGAAATGTGAAACATAGAAAGAGTTTGGGTCAAGGAACTATCCAGCATTGGTTTGGTAAAAAAATATAAATCTGTTCAAAAGTTATTACTTATTTAATTTTTGAGTTCTGAGCATGCTCAGTTCACTCCAAAATTTATATGTGTTTTTTGTGAACTAAGAATGATGTCATGGTTAAGGATTTTGCTACTTCTTGAGGTGAAATCCTAGTCCATCAGAAAAATTCTTTGTCCATGAGCCGCCATCTTGTTTTCAGTTTTTCAGCCAAACAAAATGTTATAACTTTGTCTGTGGGGGACTTTTGGACCAAATGGCATGGGTTTTGTTCCGAGTGATGCCCTCTACAAAGCCATGCCTTTGGTTTGTTTTTGCCAAAAAATAGCTTTTTAAATGTTTAAAATTCTTCTTTCATGACTTGCTAATGATCCTAGTCTGTGACCCTGCAAAATCCTGGTCCGCAAGACGATCCTGGTCCGTGAGCTTTGTCCATTATGGGGTGACCAGAAAGCCAGAATTTCATGACCAGATCTCCCTGGGTGTGACCAGATGTCTCTGATAGAGTGAGCAGATGTCTCTGATGGCTTGACCAGATGTCCCCTTGCGGACTAGAATTTTGCTAGCTTGTGGACTAGGATTGATCTGAAGGCCCAGGATTTTGCTGTCTCTTGAATGAAGAATTTTTAAAGGTGTGAAAACAATTACATAGCTCATTAATGGTTTGGTCTTTTTACTTGAAATTTACAGTGTGTTGAGGGGATGTCCTACAGGTTTGAATTATGCTGTTTAGGTGTTGGGAAATTAAGTGATTCCATAGATGTGCCAGAATGAATTTGAGATTTTCCCCATAGGATAACATTGTTGGGTCTGTCACTCCTTTTGGTGCCCGTATCTTGAAAACTGAGTGAGATACACAGTTTTCTCTACTGGCGGCTTAAATCACTTTTAAGTGATCTGTGCTGTTTGAAAAAAGATTTGAAATTGTAGAGTAAGGCTGCAGTGGAATTTTTTTGTGGGTTGCACGATTCATGAGCTATTGTCAAATTACTGTCACAAGAGTTAAAAAAGTGCCTGTGCAGTGCTTTTCAGTGCCCATATCTCAGAAATGATGTGAGATATGGGTTCAGTTATTTAATGTTGTGTGAACTATGTACGCTCACGATTACAACACTTTAATTTTTAGCTGTTACGGTTCCCAAGATATGGGCAAATTACTGTTACAAGGGTTCATTGCTCTATTGGGCTGCTGTAAGGCTCTGTAGCATTGTGTAAGTGGGAGCATGGGCTCAGAGGCCTGTGATCCCACTGATGCATATTGTTATGCAACAATGGACACCCAGGGGGAGACAAATAAAAGGGCCCGCTACCAATCAATACATGTTTTTACAAGTTATATTACAGTTTTTCAAAAGTAAGAAATTCATGGCAAACAAATGCATTTAATGCATCAGTTAGAGTTAAAGCAATAATAGTGAGGAAATGAAACATTAGGGTTGAGCCCCTAACCCCCCTCACCCAACCTACACACCCATCCTCCGCAGACTGACAAATACTGGGGTGTGCCATGTGGTCATGAGGCCTAACTCTTACCCCATTATCCTGTACTGTAGCATATCAACCTGCTCACCCATGGAATGGGGTGAGAGTTGGGCCACATGACCCCATCGCACACCCTGATATCTGTCAGTCTGTGGAGGATGGGAATGTGGGTTGGGTTGGGGGGGTTAAGGGCTGAAGCCTAACATTTCATTTCCTCGCTTTTGTTGCTTTAATACTAACTGATGCATTAAATGCAGTGTTTTTTTTTACCATGGATATATATATATATATATATATATATATTCATGGCAAAAAAGGTTGTTTAATGCATCAGTTATGGTTAAAGCTATAAAAGTGGAGAAATTACATGTTAGGGTTGAGCCCCTAACCCACCAATCACCCCCCATCCTCCACAGACTGACAGATACCGGGGTATGCCATGGGATCATGAGGCCTAACTCTCACCCCATTCCATATATAAACAGGTTGACATGGTACAGTAAAGAAGAATGGGGTGAGAGTTAGGCCTCACAACCCTATGACACATCCCAGCATCTGTCGGTCTGTGGAGGATGGGGGTGGGGTGGTGGGTTGGTTTAGGGGCTCAACCCTAACATGCCATTTCCCCACTTTTGTCACTTTAACCCTAACTGATGCATTAAATGAAGTTTTTTTGCCATGAGTTTCCTTAATTACTGAAAAAGTGTAACATAAGTAGTAAGTATCATGTGTTGGTCCCACCAAGCTTCCCATTTCTGCATAATGATATGCATCTGTGGGAGTGCAGGCCCTCTGGGCCCTGTGCTCCGACTTACACATAGCTACAGAGCCATACAGCAGCCCTATAGGGCAAGGAACCCTAGCATCACTAATTTGCTGATATCTCGTGAACCGTAGCAGCTGGAAAAAAATTCAAGTGTCATTGTAATCATGACAGCGAGTACTTCACGGACAATAACAACTGAATCCATATCTCACATTGTCTATGAGACATGGCCACCAAAAACAGCTGGATACAGACCCTTGGAACCCTTGTGACACTAATTTGCCAATATCTCTGTAACCGTGGCATGTAGGAAAAAATGTCACTGCTGTTGTAATCTATGATTTCCTAACTTGTTTCTACAGCTTAGTTCACCTATAGTTGAACTAAGTTGCAGATAGCAAAAATTCCGTACCTCACTTTGTTTTCAAGATATGGGTGCCAAAAGGCATCATGGGCATCACAGTGTTATCCTATGGGAAATGTCTCAAATTTGGAATGTCATAACTATGTAACCACTGCAATTTTGTATGTCAAACCAGCATACATCAAATCTGTAGGACCACCCCCTTTGCACCCTGTAAATTTCAAGCCAAATGTCCTTACCGTTTCTTTGCAGTAACTGGCAAAGTTTTACAAATCCTTGCTCATGAGCTGTCAAAATCCCCTTTCATGAGCTGAATCCCCATTCATGAGGTGACAAAATCCCCGTTCTTGAGCTGATCCCTGTTCGTGAGATATAGCCATCTGGTCATCCTCTCATGAATGGGGATAGTGCTAGCTCATGAACGGGGATTCCTGTTTGTAGGACATGGCCATCAGGTCACATTCTCATGAATGGGTACTCAAAATCCCTGTTAGTGAGTGGAATCCCCATTCATGAACTTTCAGAATCCTCGTGTGTGAGAATGTGACCAGATGGCCCTGTCTTGCGAACAATGGATCCCCTTTCGTGAGCTAACAAAATCCTCGTTCATGAGCTGATCCCCATTTGTGAGCTTTAGCCATCTGATCTTCCTCACACGAATGAGGATTTTGCTAGCCCACAAATGGGGATTGGCTCACAAATGGGGATTTGGTGGTCTCATAAATAGGGATCGGAAGCAAGTCACAAATGGGGATTTTCAAATATAAAAATGGCCATTTTTTGAATTATTTGATGGAAGCCAAACACATGGTTTTGTAGAAGGCATCACCCTGAACAAAACCCATGCATTTGCTTTTTTCAAAATGCATCTGTGGGGCAAGGTACAACATTTTGTTTTGGGCTAAAAGTGAAAACAAGATGGCCGCTCACAAACAGGGTTTCTTTTTTCATGAATGGGGATCCCCATTCGTAAGAAAAAAGTCCCTGTTTATGAGACCAATTCCTTCACAGTTGTGCATCTAACCAAAAGACTGCAATGAGCATGCTGAGAACCCAAATTTTCAAAATTGAATACCTTTGGATCAGAATAATATGTTTTCACCAAACCAATACTGATCTGTTCCTTACAGTAAGCTCTTTTTACTCTAAATATTTCAGGCTACAATTCAAAATGGTGTGGGTGCAGGGCGATGTGGAAAATTCTGGAAAAATTGGCACAAAAAAGTGAAAAACACACTTTTTTCCATATACGCTGCACAAACTCCACACATCCAGTTGGAACAAAACTTGGCAAGTCAAGAGACCTTGGGGCAGCACATGCAAAAGTTCATGCACATTCATTAAATGGTTGCAAAGTTATTAAGGTGCAAATGTTGTGGTTTAACATTAAACTGCTCACTCAACCCTAAGTATAGAGGTGCAACAGTGCCTTCATAATATATATGTATGTATGTATATATGTGTATGTGTGTGTGTGTGTGTGTGTGTGTGTGTGTATATATGTATATATTCATATATATATATATATATATATATATATATATATATATATAGTTGCAAAAAACTTCATTAATGCTCCAGTTAGGGACAAAGCAGCATAAGTTGGCAATGAGGCTTTAGGGTTTCCAACCCTAACACCCCACCCTCCCAAACCAGTCAGGAGAGCAGATGTGGGGTATGCATTGGGCTTCTCATGCCTAGTGTTCACCCCATTCTCATAACGTCTACACAACTGACTTTATTTACAGATGGAATGGGGTGAGCATTAGTCTTGAGAAGCCCATGGCAATATACTCCAAATGATAATCATAGCATGTCCAACACAGCCATGGAGAGGCAAGTGCTCTGTCTGCATAGCAGCTTCAGCATATGTACAGTAACTCAGCAGACTTCAAAAGTGTTATTAGAGATGCAGCAACATTTAATTTTGACAGCAAAATTGGGAATTTTGCTCTGCAAAATATTTCACAAAATATGCTCATTTCGTGTAATATTTTGTGGGTGTGAAATGCAAAATTCTGCCCATGAAATGTGTAATTTTGCTGGCAAAATGCAGAAGTTCAATAGCGAACAGAGGAATTTCACCTGTGGGTGGTGAAATTCTGCATTTTGCTGGTGAAAATGATGGAATCACTTCTGAAGGAAAGAATTGTTGAGTATCTAGAGGCCAGAGGGGCACAGGACCCAAGACAGCATGGATTCACAGTGGGAAGGTCATGCCAGACAAATCTGATAGATTACTTTGACTGGGTGACCAAAGTAGTTGATCAGGGTGGGGCTATGGACATGGCCTACCTAGACTTTAGCAAGGCATTTGACACAGTCCCACACAAAAGATTGATATACAAGTTAGCCAGCCTGGGAGTGGGTCCCAAGATGACAGCCTGGGTAAAGAATTGGCTGGAGAATAGGACACAGAGAGTAATAGTAAATGGAGTCCACTCTGAAAAAAGGGGGGTTAGTAGTGGGGTACCTCAGGGTTCAGTATTAGGACCGGTCCTCTTCAATGTCTTTATAAGCGACATTGCAGAGGGACTGGAAGGAAAAGTATGTCTCTTTGCAGATGACACAAAGATCTGCAACAGAGTTGTTGCACAAGGTGGAGTGGAAAGGATGAGAAGGGACTTGGCAAGGTTAGAGGAATGGTCAAATGTATGGCAGCTTAGATTCAATGCTAAGAAGTGCAGGTAATGCACCTGGGAAACAAAACCCAGGGAAGAGTACACAATGGGGGTGAGATACTAACAACAACAAAATGGAAAGGGACCTGGGGTAGTCATATCAGATGACCCAAAGGTGGGAAAGCAATGTGAGAGGGCAGCAAGGAGGGCTGAGGGATACTTGGATGCATAGGAAGAGGCATCACCAGTAGAAAACAGGAAGTTATTATTCCTCTGTACAGACAGCTAGTGAGACCCCATCTGGAGTACATGGCAGTTCTGGAGACCCAATCTCCGAAAGACATAGACAGGATGGAAGCTGTCCAGAGGAGGGACCAAAATGGTGCAGGGTCTGCACCAGAAGACATATGAAGAGAGACTTAAGGAGCTTAATATGTATAGCCTCGAGGAAAGGAGGGAGAGGGAGACATGATAGAAACTTTCAAGTACCTCAAGGAATCAACAACGCCCAAGAGGGTAGCATCTTTCAAAAAGAGGTGTGCAAGAACAAGAGGACAATTTGAAGATAGAAGGGGCGGCTCAGAGGAAATTTAAGGAAGTATTTTCACAGAGAGGGTTGTGGATGTATGGAACGGCCTTCCAGAGGAGGTTGTGGAGTCAAAAACAGTGGTGGAATTCAAGCATGCATGGGACAGTCATAAGGCAATTCTAGGGGGTGGCGGTAGGAAGAAGTAGGCTGCTGGTTAACTAGGACCTGCAGCTTATCCATCAGGTAGGGAAATGGGCAGACTGGGTGGGCCAAGCGGTCCTTATCTGCCGACAAATTCTATATTTCTATGTTTCTATGTTTCTATGAAAATCCACATTTTGCCAGCAGAATTTCACATTATGCACCCACAAAATATTTTGTGAAATGCGCAAATTTCTTGAAATATTTTGCGGAACAAAATTTTCCAATTTCGACCATCTCTAAGTGTTATGGTACACAGACCATATGAATCAGCAACTACTATTTGGAGTATACTGTATTTGTGCTGTAATCTGTAGCACAATTATATGAGATAGACTGGCAGCTAAAGCCCCATGGTTTGACAAAGAATACACTATGTAAATACATATAGTAACAAGACAGCCAGGAAATTGAATACACTTGATTATAAAAAAGCACTGTTATCTGTGAGACATGAATATGGAAATGTGATACATTAAAGACAACTGCATACAATAGATAGGTATAACAGATAGGTGTTAGACAATCATGAATATATAACAAAACAAAACACAGCCCACTGGATCCAGAATCAATCACTCCCATGCCCAGCTGTCTCCTTGACCCCCCATGCCACTTCTCAAGCCCCTTCTGCCCCCAGTCTCTCCTGTCCAGCCATTTCACCCCACCCAACCATCCTTGCTGCTTTAGTGTTGTGCCATGTGAGGGGGCGTGGATCTCAGCAGCAATTCCCACAGGTACTTCACTACTCATCAGTTATAGGTCTTGCCACTCACTAATGGAGATAAATATGTTATTCCACTGTAATCTATTATATATTTCCTATTAATGTTATCAGTTTCTAACATTCAGTGTTGCTCCAGACCCCCTTTTTTAAAAGGGGAACTACTATTCCATTAAGCCAGCAATCAGGAACTTATACATTTCTGTTAATCTTCTCAAACAGTCCTGCTATGATTTGTGCCAACCACTCTTTATTAACATGGCATAATTCCCCTGGTAAACCCTTGGCTCCAGGAGCTTTGTTGTTCTTCTGCTCTCTAATATATGGGATGATCTCTAAAGGTGATCATATAAACCCACTCCTGGATGTGCCCCTAATAAATCCATTGGGTGTCCATTTCCCTTAGCCCCATATAAATTATATAAGTGCTCAAACCATCTATGTGATGAAATAGCTGTATCTATATTTACTCTTTGATTATTATTGCCAATTGCTATTAAGCTCCAGAACACTCTGGTATCTTTTTCTAATCTGTGAGTTGTATCTCACCCCACAGATGCTTTTGTTATAGTGTTTTTGTACTGTTTACTAGTAAATAGTATTCCTTTTTTACAGTTATATATGATGTTCTATAATGCATGAACTTAATGGATTTACCATACCTACTTAATTTGTTTGTGTTCACACTCAAAATCCTAGCAAGGTGCCTTGTATAGTGTCTCCAACTTATTCCAACCATTTTTACCAGTGCTTAAAATGAAATGATCTTTGGTGGTAGTATGAATCAATTCTAAATCTGTTATAGATCCTTTTGTTGTGGCCTCATTATTAGTAATTATACATTTTAGGTAACATAAAGAGCTAGTAGAACCCAAAATAGCAGACAGGAAAATGCCACAAATGTTAATAAGTAGGTAGTAGTTTCTTCTTATTTCTAAAGTATTGTTCTAGTTCTGTTTGCTCATTAGAAAGTTTTCTGTGTTACAGTATTATGCTGGATATTTGTAAAAGCACCTGCCTGGCAGCTGACATATCTACAGTAGTTCTGTTTCTCAATACATCATCAGCACCGTGACCTCACTTACTATGGGATCACAGGTGACTAACTTTGAAGCTACTGACTGGCTCTTCCTTAGCACCTGCGATGTCACAATCAGTGAGGTCACAATGCTGATGATGTAGTAGGGGGAATAGAACTACATATGTCAGCTGCCAGGCAAGTGCTGTTCCAGAGATCACACCTACTAACATCAGGTAAAAAAATTCTTCTAATTACCCAAAGGGGGGGGGGGGAACACTGCAGATAAAAAAAAATAATTGTTGACTGCTTTTAAAAACTAATATTTATTTTAGGTAGCACGCTAGTCCTTTTAATTGCTATTTAGTAATAAACTATTACAAATCTCATGTTTACCTTGTTTCTTCTTAATTTTGATGTTTTGAATTACAATATTATTATCAGCATCATTTTGCAGTAAATTATACAACTCCTTGTTCATTTTCAGGAATGACCCAGAGCCAACATACTGTATATGTGGCTTTAGATGAAATTACATTAAATACATACAAAAGTTGACAAATAATACACACAATGTTGACAACATGCAATATCACACAACCTAAAAACGTTTACAAATAGCTTGTTGTTGCAGGTAATGTTTTATTAGTTTTTAAAAATTATTATGGCTATTCACATCTGTGCAATATTGAGGCAAAATGTTCCACAACTTAGAACCCTGTACAGAGAATGCCCACTCCCCCATACAGGTAAGAGTCTTTGGTAAGACCAAATGAGAGATTGATGAGGACTGTGGTGTTCTAGTTTCTCCCTTAAATTCAATTAAGCTAAATAGTGGAGAGTGATGTCCTAGGTTAACCCTTAGGCTGCCAAGAGAATTAAACATAAAGGAATTCTGGACTGATATCAGTCTGTGGCATGGCAAGGATTAATAATATTAACCAAACAGCCTAAATTATATTAAAAATTCAAGTTGGGAGGTAACCACACAAGCTCATTATAAAATACACAGCGGTAGGTATTATAAGACTTGGCTGTGACAAATCTACATGCTGTGTTAAAGGTGTTATTGACGAAATTCAAGTCATTTACTGTTAACATTGTGAACAAAAATGAATTATAATAACTGGTCAGCAATTTCTCTCAATGTACTGACCAGGTTGATATTTTCCATAACAACCGGCTGGTTGTTATGACATTCATGAGCCATGCCAGTCAAACTGTGCTGCTGCCTCATTGGCCAACATTCTGTATGTGGGTGGGGCCAAACAGTCTCACAAACTGCTGGAGAAAAATTGCTGGTCTGTTATTATAAAAAATAAGAGATGGAGAGGGTGTTTCATATGAGAATTTAATGCACACCCTAGTTGTGGGATGCTTTGATAAACCCCTCGGGCTTTGCCCTCAGGGTTTATGTAGCATCTCACAACTCGGGTGTGCATTAAATTCTCATATCAAACCCTTCCCCATCCATTATTCTCTATATAGTATAGCACTGGTAAAAGTGCACTTCTCCACATGTTTTCCTCTAGCTTCTCATGTTAAGCAATCTTTAAATCTATGTAGTGCACTTAATTTCTGATTTACAGTTTTGACTGTCCTCTTTATATGTGTTGAAAAAGTAAGATTGAAGTCCAATAAAACTCCTAAGTATTTAGATTCTGAAACTCGTTGTAACAATGATCCTACCAAATCATATAATTGTAACAGTTTACATTTACTCAGTTAGGGTTTAGAACCAAATAGGATACACTGGCCCAGCTATTCAAACTGCACCAGGCTGTGGCGCATGCCTGGGTGCAGCGCAACTTGCCTGCGCAGGGGCGTGGAATGGGCAATATTCAACAGAGCTGCACCATGGCTCAGCAGTGTTGAATATCACACCCTGACCACCCGCAGTGCACATGGCGCAGTGGCACTGTGCCAATGCCAGTGGCCAGAATAGAGCATGAGGATGTGCTAGTGCAAGTTCCATTGCGCAAGGTGCAGCAACCAAGATATTCAAAAGTTGACATGCAAATGGGGCCATAATGTATGCAAGGCATACATGGACCATTTGCATGTCATCATGGCCCCAATTGCATGCAGGTGCGCCGATCCCTGATGACTTGCACCTGGCACCCTGTCAGGCAGCAGCCATTGGGGACCGAAGCCCCCTGCAGCACGGCAATGTGCTCCACAGCCCAATCATGGGCTTCAGCAAAAGGAGATTAATCCTGTATCCCTGGTGGTCCAGTGGACCTGTCTGCCCGATCGCGGGCTGAAGTAAAAATAAAAGAAACCTATTATCCCTGGTGGTCCAGTGGACCTGTCTGCCCAATCACGGGCTGAAGTAAAAAAAAAAGGAACCTATTATTCCTGGTGGTCCAGTTGACCCCCTCCCCACAAGCCCACTGATCCCCACTGCCCCACTCCCCTCCATTCAGTGGCAGGCAGCAGCACCCCAACCATCTGCCGCCCTGCCGCCCACCGACTAAACACCGTCAGTAGGGCTGTTAAGCCCTTGGTCACAGCGTGAGCCAATGGGCTTCAACCATACTGTACTTCCCATTCCAGATATGAATGGATCCCATTCACATATCTGGAATGTAGTAGTACAGCATGGGCTGCATGCCCATTGGCTCACACTGTAGACCAA
Organism: Neoceratodus forsteri; assembly: GCA_016271365.2. Taxonomy (NCBI): domain Eukaryota; kingdom Metazoa; phylum Chordata; order Ceratodontiformes; family Ceratodontidae; genus Neoceratodus; species Neoceratodus forsteri. Next base: position 355,126,985 of record CM028136.1, on the reverse strand, counting down.
TGGGTGTACAGCCCTACCGACGGTGTCAGTCAGCAGGCAGCGCGGGCAGCAGGCAGGTGGGTGCCTGCCCACTGCTGACAGGGAGGGAGAGCAGGGCAGTGAGGATCAGTGGGTGGTGGGGAGGGGGTCCACTGGACCACTAGGGATAATAGGTTTCTTTATTTTTACTTCAGCCCACAATTGGGCAGAGAGGTCCACTGGACCACCAAGGATAACAGGTTTCTTTTTTTTTTTAATTCAGCCTGTGATCAGGCAGACAGGTCCACTTGACCACCAGGGATAGAGGTTTCCTTCTATTCTACTTAAGCCCATGATCGGGCAGACAGGTCCACTCAACCACCAGGGACAGAGGTTTCCTTCTATTCTACTTAAGCCCATGATCAGGCAGACAGGTCCACTGGACCACCAAGGATAATAGGTTTATTTCTTTTTTTAATTCAGCCCATGATCGGGCAGACAGGTTCACTGGATCACCAGGGATAATAGGTTTCTTTCTTTTTTTAATTCAGCCTGTGATCGGGCAGACAGGTCCACTGGACCACCAGGGATATAGGTTACTTTTTTAACTTAGCCCGCGATGGGGTGGGCAACAGTCCACTGGACCACCCGGGATATAGGATTAATCTCTTTCTTACTTAGCCTGTGATTGGGTGGGCAGCATTCCACTGGACCACCAGGGATATAGGATTAATCTTTTTCTTACTTAGCCCACGATCAGGTGGGCAGCGGTCCACTGGACCACCAGGGATTTAGGATTAATCCTTTTTTTACGGATGCCCACAGTTGGGCATGGAGGGGTGCCACCACGGAGGTGCAGCCAGAGTGTGGGTGGCCACCCACAGGTGGCAGCTGCCATGTTGCACTGTTGCAATGTGGCAGCTCATCTGTGGGTGGCCATCCGTTGTTTTGTTTCGTTTTTTTTTGGATCAACTTTGTGCTGGCACAAGTAGGGGTTGCGCATGCATGGCTCCGCACATCCCGGGCTGAATATCAGGCTGTACAGAGTATGCATGGGCACGCTCCCCGTACTTGTGCCTGCATACATTACTGATGCGCTACGGCGCATTGGGATTTGTGCCGCACACTTTCCCCTTTTGAATATCGTGCCGAGGCATAACCCTTTTGAATATCTTAGCCAAGGTGTTTTAATCACATTTGAAGCTCAAGTGCAATGGTAAATGATGACTACAAAAGTCATCTAGCTTCCCAAAATGGAAAATTTTATTGTAAGAAAATGTATGTACACACACACATAATCTAGTACTGGGCCCCCATACCTAGTTAAAAATGTAACCTCTCCACGTTTATCATGGGATGCCCTTCTGTTTAACATTCTCAGATTTTCTGCTGCTACAAATTTCACAAAGGCTTTCCCTCTATAGTTGATCTTAGAATCCCTAGAGTCTCTACTAGGGATTCTAAACTCATAATCCATGGATCACATATCTTCAGAATACTCACTTGTATTAGTAGTGTATGCATTAAAATCCCCCACTAAATACTTGCTGCCTGAGGAAATTGTATCATATAGAGAATAATGTATTAGCAACCATACACAACAAGGTTCTGATTCTTTCAAAGGGTTGAGATGACATCATATGGACCTCAAGAGAGCAAAGCTCAAGGGGTCCACACTGTCATTTTAACCCCAAGATTGAAACATGTGCCAAGTTGTGTGCCATTGCCAATATTTTATTTTATATTTATTTTATTTAGTTTTTGTTCATTGGGTAGAGGGCGCTAGGCAAACAGCTGCCTATTTTCAGGCATGACCTGGGAGGTTACAGACTGGGTTTGAGATTAACAAACAACATAGTCATAATGCTTCTACTGGTAAAATACAGAGCTTAGTGAGACAATTAAGGAACAAGGATACAGAAGTGCATACAGTGGAATGGCACAAGTTAAAGGCACCAGTATGTAGTGTGCACTGTAAACAAGTACAGTAAGATTAAAAGTAGATGCACTAGAGTGGGTGACACAAGATTACATAAATGCTGTGGTACATTCAGTAAGAATATTCAACAGAGTGACATTTAACCAAGTACAAGACACAAACTGTTCAGTGATATTGACAGTGAGCATTTATATCATCATAACATTTCACATCAGGAACCTAAGACAGTGTCATATAGGGAATAGAATATTAACTAAATGAACAAATAAGAGATAGTGGGATGTAATTAGGAATAGGACAAGAAAAGAGAAGGGGGGAGGCAGGTAGGGGTAGGACAAGGTTGTACTGAGTAAGGTGCATTGGAAGCACTATACCAAAGCATGAATGGGTGGAAGGAAATTTGGAAGGGGATGATATACAGATCAAGTGAATTGGTAGTGCCGGACCAGGAAGGTGCAGAGTTGGTGTCTAAAAGAGATAGGTTCTTGTCACTGATGCACATTTAGTGGGATGCCAATTCAATGTTTTGCTGCAGCACTTGCAAAGGCCATAGTGCCACATTTGGATCTGGACCTAGGAATAAACAGCAGGTCACAGCCTGAGAACCTAAGGGAATATTGGTTGTTGCTAGGCATGAGGAGGAATACTAGGGATTGAGGCATCTGGCTATTTAGGGTTCTGAGGACAATTTATATAGCATATTTTTTTTACGCAGGAGTTACTGAAGTGTCTTCCCCCGAATAAAAAAACAAACACACTTGGCATTTATTTGTTCTGTTCTATGAAAGAAATCAAATTTATAAAGATTTACTGGTTAAAAGGTACAACCTTTGGTACTGGGTGATTAGTAAGCAGCAAAGTGTGAATGGGGAATTAAACATTTTCTGACAATTGAACTGTGCTGAACAGCAGTTTAGCATATGCACAACAATATTTTGGAATGCACACAACAGCTTAGAATGTGCACAACATATAGAATAACATATGGGTCGGGGTGTGCAATGAGATTTTACACACACCCAAGTTGTGGGATGCTACATACACCCCAAGGGCGAAGCCCGAGGGGTTTGTGAAAAACATCCCACAATGAGGGTCTGTGTAAAATCGAGTTTGACACCCCGACCCAATTTTTATTTTATATAATTGCTGGGTTTCCCTTTTTTGCCTCAGCAATTATATAAAATAAACAGCTCTGTGTACCCTCCCAGTGTATCCTAATGTCGGTCCTTTTAGTCCGGTGCCAAGATTTTTGTATTTTAAACTTTTTTTTTTTCATTTCTTGAGGTCTTTCTGTGTTTCCAGGGTATAAGGGGGGAGAAAAGAAATGAAAAGGATTTACCACCGAGTCCTTGTGGTGGTTCTGTTTCCTGTAACACTGAAACGGTGAGTGGTCTCGGCTGGTCACCCTGCTGCACAAGCATGCACAGAGGAAGGGAAATCATGCACATATTTGCCATTATAAATGCTCCTTTATAACGGCAAATTACACCACAGTTTCCCTATAGGAAAAAGGCAGAGCCAGTTATTATAAAGATTTTAAGCAGGCTGATTTTCATACAGAAGAAAGGCTAACCATATACTAAAATTGGATTAAAAATATCAGCAAGTTTATTCAGTCTAAAGTCATATTTATTTTTAAAACCAAGATTTGGCAGCTGAATTTTAGTGCTAAATAATGTAAGGTAATGCACATTGGGAAAAGAAACCAAAAGGTGCAATAAAAAATAAGAGGGATGGTGCTTGATGGCAGTCCAGAATAACAGGATTTCAGGATGATGATATCGGAGAACCTAAACCATTTGCACACTGCAACAGGGTAGTGAGCAAAGCAAACAGAATGCTGGGATGCATGGGGAGGGGAATAAGCAGAAAAAGGCTAGAAGTGATCCTCCCTCTGTTCAGATAAATCATGAGTCTGCAGCTGGAATACTGTGCAAGATACTGGAGCCCACACCTGATGAAAGACTGCAGCATGGTGGAGATAGTAAAGTGCAGGGCAACTCAGATGGTGCATGGTCTTGTGGATTTGACATACAAGGAAAGGCTGCAGGAGTTAAACATGTACATCATGGAGAAAAGGAGGGAAAGGGGTAGCATGACTGAGACATACAAGTACCTGCAAAGGATAAATAGAGCAGATGCAAAGGAACCATTCTCCTTGAGTTCAAACACAGGTACAAGAAGGAATTCATTAAAGCTGGCAGGGTGGGAGAGGTTCATAAAGGATATTCAGAAGCGCTTATTCAAGGAAAGGGTGGTGGATAAGTGGAATAAGCTACCAGAAGAAGAGGTACAGCCCCAGTCATTCAGCTTCAAGCAGGAATGGAACAGGCAGTGGGGTTTAGTTAGAGAAAGAGAGGACAGTAAAAAAGGGGAGGACTACCACCAGGGCAAGGCAGGATAGTTAAGTTAGTTTTCTTCTGCTGTCAATGTCTATGTATCTATGTAACTCTCCAGAATGTGCCTGTGAGCAGGTTGCAGCATGGTACCATGCCAGGCACATGGTGTAATGCCATTCTGTAATCTTGTTGCAGACCAGGGCAAACAGATGTCACATCAGAAAGGGTATCCCATTGTTAGGAGACCATGATTAGGGTACTGTAATATGAGCACTGCAACAGGGGCATGAGCGACAGGGGCGATGTGGCTTTTAGATAGTCCCACTCTCACACTCTGTTGGGTGTCTCCACGGTTTCTCTGCCCTTCACTACATGCCCACCCTGGAGGATGTTATATTTATTTTTGAAGTATGCAGGGGACAAAGCCCCCCATAAGGGGTGTGGAGAGTGATGTCCCCTGTAAAACTTAACTCTTTTATGGGATGGTCCATGGGTGATGTAACATTTGGGTGCCAGAATGTCACCCGCGCTAATGCCGAGTGACATATTCCTTACACCCTAAGTTACCACACCCACTTTGCCCATGCACAATCATGGATGAACCCATCAGGCAGTACCCTCCCTCCCAAGCCCACCCATATTTTCATGCCCTGGTAGTCAAATGGTTCACTGTCTTAATAGCTGCATGTTTGATGTCCCTGGTAGATCAGTGACCCTCCACCTGCTTCCACAGCTCTACAAAGCCATCTGTCAGTCTAGAAGGTCTTCATCCCTAACTTGAGCTTTCCCTTAAACCTGGTGGTCCAGTGGTCCTCCTCCTGAATGTGTCTCAAATGCTGGACTTCTGTGCCAGGTCACAGCACTGCATGCCCTGTTACTATCTGATTTTCTTCCCACAGGAATTTTCTCCCTATCCCCAGTGTCAGCTACCCTACTCAGGCCTTAGGCAACCACACAGCCCTCTTAGCCATAAGACCATGGTCAGGGCAAATCTGAGGATGGCGGGATGCATGGCATGGGGCCCACAAGTAGCTACTGTCATTCTTTTTTGTTTACTTATAATTTTTGCTTCTACCTCCAGGTGCCCCCCCCATCAGTGGCACCTACTCAGTCCAGTACCCTGGAATCTCTGGCACTTACACCTCACTTCCTTTAAATCCCTCGGGTTACCTTCTTGAGGTGGGCCCTTCCAACTGGGCCAGGGTCAGTGAAGCATTTGAACCCTCTTGATAGGGACCTCCAAAGTAAGTAGGGGGGATCACTAGTTTATTTATTTATTTTATTTAGTTTTTGTTGACCGGGTAAGTGCACTAGACAAATCCTGCCTATTTTCAGGCACGACCCGGTGGAGGGAGATACAGATGAATGCCAACTGGCCTTGAACCAGATGAAACTGTTAGTGGTATTTTTAGTGAATGAGGGAAATTTGGCCAGGACACCGGGGAAATTCCCCTGCTCTTTTCGATAAGTGCCATGGGATCTTTAACATCCACCTGAACTACCACGAATCCAGGCAGATGGAACCTCGGTTTAACGTCTCATCCGAAAGACGACACCTCAGAAGTGCTGCACCCATCTCATGCTGCACTACAGTGTCAGTACTGGGATATTAACCCAAGTGCCAGATGTGGGAACTGAACCCACAGCTCTCTGATCTCCCGGCCTCAGAGGTGAGTGTGCTACCTACTGAGCCACTGACACTGACATTTAGTTGCTAGAGCCAAGGCTTGAGCATGCCCATCATCCTGTTATCTGTGGATCTTTTTTCCACATTTGGTTCCACATTGTTATGGTCTAATGCCTGATACCCTCCCACATGGCAGCCGTCACTCTAGGAACATCAAGCACATGCACACACTATTGCATGCTGCCACAAAACACTTGCCTGGCATCCATCCATCCCTTTCATTCCCTGCTGTACTCCCCCATGATTACCCAGTTGTCAGTGTAATGGCAGAGATTGCAACCCTCCCTTACTAAGAAAAGGAGTGAATCCTGTGAGATGTTCAATCATTCATTCATTCTCCAGCAGCCCTCTGATGAGAGGTAGCACTAGCCTTGTACTGATGGGCCAGCTGCTAGACTGTCACTGTGATGGCACCAGAAGTTCTTCCACTTTTGTTTGCAGTTACCTTCCACCAGTCTCCACCAGTATGATGGTGCTGCTAGCCTAAGGAGTTTACCCCCAGACATCTCAGCTGACCTGGTGGGGAAGCAAATTCCCTGGCCTACACAGGGGTTGCTGTGTTGCTCATTGTCATGCCATCCCCTACCTGCGAAGGGAAGTGCTGCCAGCAACATCACTTCTTTCCTGCTTGGTCATCCAACCCACACAACCAAGCATGCTTCCAAACATGGGAAACTGGGCATGGAAGACATACTCCACTTGGCCAGCAGTCAGTTCTACTACCATTTATTTTTAACAAGTGATAGCCAGGTGGAAAAGCAGGTGGCTGTGGTTAGGTATATGAGGATTACCATGCCTTTGTGAATATCCCATTAGAACATTGTTATGTTAGTCCTGGATCCATTTCCTAATTGCTCACAATGCCTTTTTCAGGTTCATGAGAGGGGTTTGTGACTTCTATTGAACTAGCTCGACATTGTCACAATGACCACTAACAACATTGTTTGCAGCTGAGGATGAGGCCACAGAAAATTAAATTCTATGAACAGTTACAGAGGGAAACATGCATGCATCATGATTTACGATACACAGGAGTTCCTAAGAAGTCTTAGAAAATGTTTAATAGATTTTACAAGACAATAAAACAGGCACCACACTGGTACTTCAGTTTCTTAAAAAAAACTGATGACTTTAAATATTACAAAGAAAGCAAAAAGATGAAATAAATACAGAATTATTACAGAATACAGAAGATGTTGACAGATTAGGGGTATGCACCTCTAGCCAATACAATCTTCCTATTTGCAGAATGTCCTACAGAAAGAATTGTTTGTCATTAAATATTTGTCATAAAGTTTTTCAAATTAGTACTGGTGACTAGAGGAATAAGATTAGCATTTATGTGTTATATTACACATTTAAATGGAAAGAAATCTTATTATACATTTCTACAAGACAATATTCATCTTTTCCAGTTAGCCAACCATAATAAATTAAACTATGTCGAGCTTGGAAGCCAACAAAATGTATCTGTCATTGTCAAGTTGCACGTGTTTTTTAGAAAGAAACTGTATAGTGAAGGATCTAAAGCCTGTCAGATTACAAAAGGAAACACTATGTGGAAAATTGGGTTTCAGCACCTGCAAAATGTGCAAGGAAATGCAATACTATAAGCACACCTTGATTTTAAATTAATGTTCCTTGATAGCTTGATTTATCTTATTGCTTTAATGTGACATTTTATAAAATCAGTACAGTGCACCCCACTTATAGTGTACCCAATGCAGACAATCAGTTCTAATGGACAAATTGCATTGTCCCAAACCGTGCCATATGTTGCCATTTGATTTTCCATCTGTTTACAGGGATGTTGCGGTGTGGAATTGACAGACAGATTCTGACACCTTCTAACACTTACGTGCTGACAATTAGCACTGGTAATGCCTGCTGATTGCTTTTGTACTTAAGCTGCTGGATCCTGCTGACTAAAGGCTCAGTACAGTTACTACTCAGATGGCATCCAAAAGAAATGCACTGCCTTTGTCACATAAGATAGAGCAGCTATGGCAGATTGATTCCCTGCTGAAAATGAGTGTGAGAGATTTAGATGTCCACCTCAGTCTGCCAAAATCCAAGGTCTCTGACTTGCCCTGAGGTAAGGAGGTGCTGCTGGTTGAAAGGCATGGGAACCAGAATCTCAGCTGAGAGACGAAAAGAGAGGGGAAAGATGAGGAGGTAGAGGAGGCTCTCTTCTGTTGGTTTATGCAGATGTGGGAGAAAGAAGCTGTAATCAGTGGACCCCTTCTTATGAAAAATTTAAACAGCTTGCTGCAGCTTTAAGCAAAGAGGACTTTATTCCAACAGAGGGCTTGCTCCAGCATTGGAAGGCATGGCACAACATATGCTGCCACCATGCCCATGGAAAGAAACTCAATGCTGACAGCAGTGGGCTAGTTCCTGGCTGACTGATGTTCTCCCTCACATTTTGGAGGGTATACAATCCTTCAAACATATTCAATACAGACAAAGCAGGTCTTTTTTTTGTTGCATTGAATATGGCACCCTAACATTCAAAAATGCTCTGCCCCAGGGTCAAAAAAGGCAAAAGAATGACAATCAGTCCTGGCATGTTGCAGCATGGCAGGGACTGAAAAATGTGAACTTGTAGTCATTGGTAAATCTGCCAAGCCATGCTGTTTCCATAATGTCCACCACCTACCTATCCTGTACAGGCATAGCAGAACATGAGGATGACTTCCAACATCTTCTGCAAGTGGGTTAAATCCTGGACAGAAAACTTTGAGGCAGGAAAATCATCCTACTGCCTGATAATTTCAGTGGCCATCCTGACATTGCAGGTCTATGAAATATACGGCTGGTTTTCTTACCACCAAACACCACTTCTACTATGCAGCCACTGGACCAGAGTGTGATTTATACCTTTAAGAGACATTATGTAAAGGCTATGCGGGATCATATTCTGTTAGGCATGGATGCTGCAGAATGGGCTGACGTCATGGTAACTGATTGTGTGAAGCAGATCTCGCTACTGGGGTCTGTCTGCATGATGAAAACTACATGGGACAGTGTAACTATAGAAACAGTAGTGCAATACTTTTGAAAAGCAGGGTTCTACGAGCCACAGCTGCTATCTAACACAGAGGTAGTGGGCAAAGAGATCATAATGCCACCTGTTGGTCTAAATGAGTCTGAATTTGACTCACTAGCCCAACTGGGAGAAAATGATCCAGAGCCAGTTGTGATTACATTGAAGTGATCATAGAGGTCATGAAACTGGACCCAAAGACTGTTGACCCCGAGGATGATGCTGACGATGAATCCCTACCAATGATCACAACCAGCTGTGACATGTGCGAAGCCCTGAAAAATACTCTGCAGGTTTATGGAGCAGTGATCAGATATTACTCCTTACTGGGACATGTTGGCAAGAACAGAGGCAGACTGGAGGTGCTACACTGTCAAAAAAGAAAAAATAGACCTCCATAATCTCTTTCTTCAGCCACGAGTCAAGTTCACTATAGTCTATAGGAAGCAGTAAAACCCTACACTATCCCTGTCCTGACAGCCTAAGAGAACCCTCCCTTAGCAAACTATCTCTATACAACCACCCAGCACAATCTCTGCTTTCAGCTGCAATAAATGAATAAAAAATAAAGTTTTATCCTCAGTTGTGAAGCACAGAAACACTGAAGCACCTCATGCTCTCCCTTAACAACATTTCTCCCACCAACATCCAGCACTGAAGTGAGTTAAGTGCATTATTCCATGCTGTGAAGCACCTCACAAAAGTTAACACTGAACAGCATTTTACGTCCTGTTTCTGCACAACTGTAAATAAAATAAAAAAAAATCTCTCTATCGGTCACAGCTCCCTAATAAAGGTGTGTAAAGTCAGCAAATTTGACTCCACGTAATAGTTTGTGGAGTTTTGACTTTTCGTGAAATTGTACACCATGCGAAATCCCATTTTCACCTTTTCCAGTGATTTCATGAAAAATGCGAAATTGCTGACTTTGCTTCATTTGTGCCACTATCTGGGTTATTACTGTTATGTGAAATTTGCGCTTGATGTGAAATTCACACTGCAGTATGGGATAGGATGTCATCTGACTCTCTGGGGGGTCACATGTTGCTGAATAGCCTATAGGAAGCTGAGTAGGTTGTGTCTGAGTGCAGTGTAGTTGAGAGTCTCTCAGAGAGCGTGTTGTGTTAGTCTGACTGATCATAAAAACCTGTTAGAACATTAACAAAAGTTCCATTTGAAAAAAAAATGTATGAAAATGCATGACTGCATTGTGGATACACAGTATTTTTTTTTGTTGTATTCACTCATCGATTAGATAGTGTAAAGTACATTTTTCAGTTTCTGCATTTTGTGTCTGTGGATTGTGTGTGGGGGAAGGGATCAGTAGCATTGTAGGAGGCTAGGTTCAATCAAGATCTGTAGTTTTTTTTTTCTTTTTTTTTCTTAATTAAGCAGTATTTTTTGTGGTGTATGTGGTCTTTGTTTCTTTTCTTGACATATTTCCCACTGCTAAATTAAATCCCTGTGCATTTTGTGTGTGAAATATTGATTCAGTATTCAGTTTCACTTGCTAGATTTCCCTGTGCTAGTAGAAAACCAGACCTTTGTTTTGGGAATATAAAATACTGATTCAGTGTGCAGTTTCACTTGCCAGATTTCCCTGTGCTAGAAAACAAGACCTGTGCTTTTAGTGTATAAAATACCAATTTAGTGTTCAATTTCTTTTGTGAGAGTTCCCTGTGCTAGAAAACCAGACTTCCATTTTGGGAGTATAAAATACAAATTAAGTGTGCAGTTTCATTTGCCAGTCGAAGTGTTATCGATGTTGTGATCTATAAAAAGAAAACATTACCATTAAAACACAAATAGGAATCATGACTGGCAAAAAAGGGCAGGAAAAAGGATAGGCTCCCTTGCATCAGGGAAGAGGATTGGTAAACCAAAGGATCCAATTAATAATCCACTACCAACATCAATGTCTGAGCACATGTCATCAACAACTCCTGTGGGCTCAGGACAAATAACAGTGAGAGTACTGGAGTTGTTAGCAGTGGTGGCATAGCTGTCACAAAATGCTTCAAAGCTAAATCGGTGGCAGCAGTGATGGTGGGTGAGCTGACACCCGAGGAGAAAGGCAGCAGTGCCGTAAGTACCAGCAGGCAGGAAACAGTGGAAGAGGAGAAGGTAGTCTGGGTACCTGTGAGTGGTGTTGATAATCATGCTTGTGGAGCAGACAGTGCTGAGACAGTGATAAATGCTAGAGATGCAGAGAATGTGGTTGAGACTGCACACATACAGGTTGAGGAGGTTGGGGAGGACATACATGTTGAAGAGAAAGAGAGCACTGTTGATAATTATGATTATGATGATGATGATGTGCAGGATCCACTTTAGGAGCTAGACAGTAAAAAAACATAAGTCATATGATTCAGATGTCATTGAGGAGGATGTTGCATCCAGTATCATCACAGCTAGAAAAGAAAGCACACCTAATATTTTTGATGTCCTGAATTCATTTCAAAAAAACAATGTCTCCACACCTTTCCCTCTGCCGTCACAGTCCTCCTGGAACCACAGAAAATCAAGGGTAATTAAATCCCTTGTGTGGGATTTTTATATTCTTGACCCTGCTTATGAGTCAGTTGCAATCTGTCAGCTCTGTTAAGTGTGGGTAAGCAGGGGTTAAAAGTGAAGCCATCTAGGCACCGGTGGGCAACTCACCCACCTCAAGAACAGACACCCTGCATGCTGGTGTCAGCATGAAAAGAAAGGTAGTGGTGGAGTTCACAGTGTCAGTCCAGTTGAGAAAGTGGTTGGCGGGTCTACAATGTCAAATGCTGTGGACTACGTAGTGGAGAAGCATGATTCCATTCTGTGCAGTAGTACAGGGTATAGCCGTAGTGCTACTATTACCTCCCCTTTGAGTCATAGAGGCATAGTAATTGCATTGCATAATGCAGCTAAAGTTAGTACTGAAGCACTGGCCCATAGCACCCCAACAATACCACTGTGATGATTAAAGTTGTTTATTCCAACTGCACAAAGAAAGGTCCAGCCCACACTCCATGCCATGCTTGATCGTAATCTAAAATTCCCACCAAGTCACATGACTGCAAAGGATCTCAATGCAGCAGTGGCTGAAATGTTGGCAAGTGACCTCTTGCCAGACTTCTTTGTTGAGCATGCCAGTTTCTCGCTGTTCATGGCCTGTGCATGTCTCAAATGACAGATACCATCTGAAATGTACTTTGCAAAACGTGCTTTTCCAGAACTGTATGGTAGAGTATCAGATATGTTAAATCATGTCATTATTCATTCAGCAGTGCCTCATATACATCTGAGTACGGATATGTGGACTAGTTGCAAAACAGCAGGCAGTTCATATTTGTGGATTACAGATCACTGAGCACAGATACCTGGGGTACTGTTTGATTTAGGCAGTGGCAAAGTTACAGCAAGGCAAACTGTGGTTGTAGCAATATTCCAGGTCTTCATCAGCATTCCACACTGATGATGAAAAGCATAGCTGGGTCACATATGGGTAAGAAGATGTTGGAAGCACTTCTTTCAGAAATTGATGAGTGGATCCACCCACACTCATTGAAGGCAGGTTTTATTGCCAGTGATAAAGGATCTAATGTCATCAAGTGCATTAGTGATGGTGTTTTTTCAGGGTGCCATCCCTTGCTCACTGTCTCAATCTCATCGTCCAGCAGTTTCTCACTCATGTGGACATCAGGGAGATTTTGTCTGTTGCGTATCGCATCTGTCTGCACCTTGCATGATCTGGAAAGGCACATGACCTGCTGCATGAGCTGCAGATTCGCAACAGCTTGCCTCAATGCCATATAAAAATGGATGTGGTGATAAGATGGAACTCCACCATGTACATGCTGGATCACTTTTACAAGCAGTACAAGGTGATTTCTGAATATATGCTGGTACATACTAGCCGGGACAGTACTGGTGCATCCATGAGTCTCACAACGGAAGAGTGGCAGCAGATAAATGGACTTCTCATGATTGTCAGGCCATTCAAATATGCCACCCAGGCTGTGAGTGCTGACAGTGCCTATATGAATCAGGCAACTCCACTTCTGCATGTGCTGAGGTAAACACTGTTGAATGTCCAGCAATAGCTCAGAGCTTGTGTTGATCCTGGTACTTGTGACTTGATGGATCATATGCTGAATGTATTTTAGTCCAACACACATATTAACGGAATTCTGCACTCTGAAGAGTTTGGCATCACCACAATGCTTGACCCACACTTTAAATGTAGTGTGGCTTCAATCATTAAAGGTGGGCACCAGCAGGTTAAGAAGTTGACAGACCTTCTGATAAGAAGGGTACGTGGTGCACAAATGTGAATAAACACACAGGTGCAGAAGAAGGCAAAACATGACACATCTAATTGACCCGGTGTTGCTACCACCACACAGGCCTCAAATTTGAATGTTTCTTCCAAAACCTGTACCATGAATGAACAAAATAATAATCCCATTTGGGATGTCTTAAGTCAGGTGGGTGTGGCAAACATGCAAGATAATGAGAATGAGATTGATGATGAATCAGCAAGAATGCAAGAAGTGCAACACATGATTGATGCATATCTTACGAACACAAGGCACCTTGGCATTGGAGATGAGCCCCTGATGTACTGGAGCACAAAGTTCTCTGACTGGCCAGCACTGACATCGGTGACCATGAAGCACCTGAGTTGTCCAATATTGAATGTAAGTTTTGAACAAGCATTTTGTTCAGCCGGTGCCATAGTGTGGGACAGATGCACCAATCTGTCACCAAAATATGTTAGCTTGCTAACATTTGTTAAAATGAATCAAGATCACATTCCAACAAAGTCAGTAATGTCTGTGTTCAAGCCATATGACAGCAGTGAAGAAGAAGAGGAAGAGGAAGGTACGGTCAGCACACTCAGTAGTAGGAGCAAAAGTGAAGTGGGAGGAGCAGTATTGGAGAGGGAGAGTTTCCATCTGGTTACAGCTCCAGTCTGGAGGACTGTGAGGACTGCTTCCTCGTGGATGTTGATTAAAATATGGCCTGCTTTTTCAGTCATTGGTCCTCTGCAGTATAAACATTTTGATTCACACTTATTCTGTTACTTTATTTTCATTCATGTGTTGATGTCATGGCAAGTAATTTCTTTACTTTAATGTCTAAACACTCCTCATGCAAAATGTTCTACTATTTTTGTCTGCCACCACATTCAGTGTCTATCTCACACTCCAACACCATTGACATTTCTTGCTGCTCCGCACGACACCGTACTGTACAGCACTTATTCCTCATCCTTCACCAGTGGACTGGGTTGTTCTGATATATCCAATGATAAACGTCATTGTCCAGTCCTCATTGATGCAACATTTCAAATGGCTCTTGTCCTCACCATCAGTCTCCATCCTTACATAACTGTGTTTCTGATGCTACTATTGCTCCTGATGGAGTACTGTCCACCCCCACCAGACTGTGATGTCTGCATAACATACCTGCTCCTTACATCAAGTGCCACAGGTTTGCAAAGTGACAGTGGTTCTGACACCAACATGTGATGATGTCATAAGATATCACAGCCAGGATCGCTATTACTCAAGTAATGATAACTTTTTTTTTAAATCATCTTCCTCACTGTATTTCAATAATATTGTTTTGATTTCACAGGTCAGCGTGGCTGTGCTTCTGCTTCGTCGTGTTTGCTCCTATCTGCCTTTGACATGTCATCTACTTCTTCCTCTTCCAGCCAGACAACATGACACAGAAACATCTTGGAAGTAACTGAAATCAAACAGCAGAAACACAAAACATGTACTATAACTTGGACAAGTTTGAGTCTGACATTAAAAAATATATGCATACTTCATCCAGTCCCCCACCCCTACCCCCAGTGTAAAAAAAAACCAAAAAACGTAGTTTTATGTGGTTGTTGCTGAATTCATAGAGATATAGGATGCAGAGTGGCATATGTCATCACAGTCCTTCCTGGACATGGAAAAAGTAAAAATACACGGCTATTACACCACAAAAAAGGCCCCCAGCCCAAAATAAGAAATATACAAAGAATACATGCTTATTATACCTTGGTTGTGAGATGTGGTTAATAACGACTTCCTTCCAGGTACCAAGAAGCATAATGTAATGTAGTGTGAATGATTATTTCACTTCATTGCTCATGATCAGGGCCCCATGTTTACTGTGGCAAAGTGGACCTACATTTGGCAGCAGAACCTCATAGTTTCTGTGGCATAACAACTGCGGATTCTGGGGCCATTCTGCAGTAGATAAATTGTGGTTAAACAGCATACCTTCAAAGGGATTAAGTCTTAGTTAATCCTTTGATTGCCTTCATGCAACCACTCTGCTACACACTGAAAGTGGAAGAGCAGGTCATTTAACAGTATGTAGACCTCTTATCACAAATATTAAACTACAATAACCCAAACCCAGCACAGCCATGGGCATCAGTGTTCTCTTTTAATGAATTTTCCCTCCCACCCCGAATTTGATGGCTCATCTGTTCTTCTTCTGGAAATTGGTGGCCTTTGCTGTTCTCCTAGGTTATTATTCAGAGGAGGACACACACTGTTAACTAAAACTACACAGAAGGCAAAACCTGCTTGGATTTCTTCTGGTTTATATTTAGTTAGCAGATATAAAGAGAGACTCCAACATGATGGTCATTTTTTTTCTGATTTTGGTCAATGTTCTTTTACATTATTATTTTTTTCAACTAGGAATACCCCAACTGCCTTGCAACAAACATGTTGAGTGAAGTGTACCAATCTGTGTGTGTGTGGGGGGGGGGCCGGAATTGTCTTTCTATGCCAGTGAAGGAGTGTGTAACTTGCAGTGTTTGTAGGATTTGTTGACTCCTAATTTTTCCTTAGAGGACACACTAAACAAGCAAGTCATTCTTATTAAGCTGGGTTAACCTTGGTTAGCATGTTCTATTCTCCTTGCAACTCAGGGGGTGGTGGTGTTCTTCAGGCAGTGACCCTTATTTCACTTATGTATAGCAGCAATCAAACTCTCCATTCTGATTTGTTTCCATGCCTGCTTGCTCCAGTTCTAGTATACTACCCTGGTCTCCAACATTGCTGCAGTTGGGCAATTTGCCCACCTTAAGAATTGAGCTTGAAGCCACCACTTAGGCTACAGGTTCAAATCTGCCAAGAAATTAGTCTCACACTTGCAGGTACAGCACTGCAGCCCACAGATTAAAACTGTGATTGATATCCACCAGTGGGAACTGAGTCCTCTGCTCAGTCTTCAGCCAGCCCAATGTTTCTGCAATCAGTTCCTCCTCCGATACCTGTCACCACACCGAGATCGATTCCACCGCCACAGGCACCACTGAATCTTTTCACTTTTTAACTACAGCTCACCTTCCAGTTCCTCCTTCCAAATTCATCTTCCTGGGACTCAGCATACGCCATGAGCAGCCTCACAATGAAAAATTAACATGGCTGAGCTACCCACACCTACACAGCAGCAAATCATAACTGCTGTAGACCTAATCAAGCTGTGCTACTCTTGCATCAGTCCCCCTACCCCCCGCAATACTGGCTGGATGGAGTTATGTAACAAGAACCAGCATGAGTCAAGATGCCATGCAGCCACTAGCTTTTTGGCTTTGTAGTGGATGGCATTAGTTTTCTGCCCCTTCTAATGAGCATGTATGCCATATGTCCTTGCCTTGTGTGATTGTATAGCATAGCTAGCATTTCTGCAGCTGTGTGACTGGTGTTCCTGATTTCTGCAGCAAGCACTGATTTCTGAGGTCTGCCCTCATTTCTGTGGATACTGCTACAACCACAGAATTGTAGAAAACACGGGGCCCTTCTCATGATATGAACAGTAACTGAAAATGGAAAATATTAGTGAGATATGGATATGGGTGCAAGTAACAGCAATCCACATCGTGCAAATAAGTAACCATTTCTTACCTTTCCATGGTTTGAGAATGTGCTGTCTTCAAACTTTCACAGCAGCACTCGGCAGCAACCGCATTAGTACTTGCAGGCAGCACAGCAACTTGACATTTGGTCATCATCAGTTTGCCACTGCAGAACTCTTGGTGTTCCAGTCTTGCAGTCTTAAACTCCACAATTTATGTCACTTCTGATGACTTCTTCTCATGTGTGTGTTCGCAACTTCTCTGGACAGTTGCACGACACAGCAGCAGTAGGCACGCAGCATCAGGAATTAATTTGTGGTACTTGGGCAAGCACTTGACTAATGTGGCTAGCAGGAGAAGTCTTGCATGAAAATTTCCACACTGTATTTCACATAATAAGACATTTTCCCATGTGTGTCTTCTCCACTTCTCTGGGCAGTTGAACAGCACAACATAAGGATGCATATTGTATTTCTAGATATTGTGTGTGCATTTTGTGACTGGCTTGTGCCACCAATTTACATTACTTATATTACCAGGTAGTTTCATGACCCCAAGGTAAAAACTAAATGATTTTTAGTTAATGGCATCTTAAACAATACACTACTATTAGTGGTTCTCATTTCCTGTTACACACTATCAACCTTTGAGAAAGCATGCAGCCTTATGGGGTGGTATGCTTAGTTTACATAAGATAGGAAAGCTTTTTGTATTTGTTTTGGTAGGGGTTGTTATGGATAACAGCATCAATGCATTAAGGAAATATTATGAGAACATATTTACCTATAATTTGTTATTCTACTTTAAATTGCCACTTATCTACTATCTAGAGTCCCGTGACACCATTCTTCACATAATTTGAGTATGCTTCAGAACTTGTTTTCACATCTGAAATATAAAATGAAGGAGCACTCAATTGAATATGGTCAGGACCAGGTTTTCAGCAGTTCTAACAGCTGTTTCTGTATTGAAACTCACTTCTACATTGACAGAAATCAGCCACTATGCAGCACACACTGCTCCATCCTATTATATGGGGCAGTATGTGCTCAAACACTGCAGTGAAGACTGATGAAAACCAGGTGGGAGCCATATTGAACTGAGTCTTACTTTAATATTTCAAATGAGAAACCAAAATAGAACCACTCATAATCGAGAAAGAATGGTAACACATAAAACAAGTCAGTAGGTCAGGGGAAGTATAACACTGAATAAAAAAAGTATATGCCAAATGTTTCACCGCACTAATGTGCTGCTGCTTAAAGCAGCAGTGCAAGAATCTGGTGAAATTTTTTACCAATTCTTTGTAATGCTATTTTACACTGCTGTTTACCTCCTGAGTTCTGACTTATAGGATACTCTTCTTTCCACAATTTGAATCTGTTGTAGTAGAATACTGATGAAGACCTGTTGCAAGCCATATTAAAAGGAGCACTCCTTTCATTATTTCAAATATGAAAAAAGTACTAAAGCATACTCAAATTATGGACAGAATGGTATTATACAAGACAGAAGGTAAGTGGCAACCTAAAATAGCATAAACAGTATAGGTCAAAATTTTCACCCGATTATTGCACTGCTGCTTTAATATTTTGGGGGTGAGGGTGGGGAGTACAACTCTCAACAACACTTAAAAAAATTAGACTTCAGAAGGATAAGGAAGATATAATAGGAAGTACTTTAGAAATGAAAAGAAGTTTGGGATGTAAACATGAGTATGACCCAAAAATTTTTTTTTTTACTGTTTCATCTTTTTTTTTTTTCCTTTGCTGTTTCTATTTTGTGGTGTTGGAACAAGAGAAGTGGGAAGGAAAGTGAGAATAAAAAAATTATAACGTACAGTACAAATACACTGAAAACAATCAAAATAACAATGTGACACATATGTAAAGAAACAAAAGAAAAACTAAAGACGATCACTGATCTCTCTCAGGAGACTTATCATTGTCTCCTAGTTCTCCAGTACCTTTTGTGTGTCTACAAGTTCTGCCATGATCTCCTTGCAAAGATCCTGTATCTCAGACCAAAGAATGGCAAGGTGAGCATGAGTCACAGGTCCTCCTGGTGAGCACAGAGGACAGGAAGATGAGGTGGATTGTGCAGACGATGATGCAGATTCAGCCACCCTGTCACATGTAGGCCAGCTCTCAGTCCTCCTCCTCTTTCTGGCATGTTTTCTCTGCCTGGCACTGTCTTGTCCTGCTGCATACCCTGCTGCAGGAATAGCATTACTTGCTCCCTGCTGCAGCCTGGCCTCCCACTCCACATGATGGTGATTAATATTCTCTGCTGCACTCATAGCATTCTGCCATTTCAGGCTTTCCTGAGCATTACTTTAAGGACTACAGCCACTGATTGTCACTTTGGTAGGTAGCACCTTATGCACCTGGGAATTATTTCTGCTTGTTTTGATCTTTTATGGAGCACTGTTTCAGAAAGGGGATACTGACTACCTAAGGTGGAGGGGATGCGGAGTAGCGACCACTCTCTAGTCCTTGCCTAGCAGTGTTTAGTTTGTAATTACATGGTGATAGTGCCTGTGTTCATACCTAGCAGTGCTCAGTTTTGTTATTTAATGATGATATTGCCTGTGTTCCTTACCTGATCACTGACTCAGTGTTTCCCCCACAGCCCTAGCGACTGTCATGCATGTGCAGTTGTGACCTTTTTCCTTTGTGATTGTTCCTTCCTGTAATTTGAGCTTCTTTGTTTCTGTCTGTCTTCATAGGCCTCACCGTACCCCCCTCATCCTCACTTACCAGTCAGCTGCTGAACAACACACAGGCCCAGGAGCCAGGGGCCTCATCATTCTCCAGCACATCAAAAGTGGAAGTGGGGCAGCGAAGAGGTAAAGGCATCCCTTCCTATGCACTTCTGCCTGTGGGTGTTTACCCATCGACGCTTCGCATCAACTCCCCACCCACCCCAGCCACCCTCCCTCCCAAGACTGAGTCTTCCTTTATTCATCCAGTCACATGATACACTGTAGTTCAAGTATCTATTGCTCCCTTTGCAGGTTATATTGACCCACTGCCAGGAGTCAGTATTGTGCACCTCTCTAACCTCTCCTGTAGCCTCTTTCTGCATCTCTCCACTGTGTTTCCCAATCGTTTCCACCTAGTCACAGTGCCTGCATTGGTGACTTTCCCATTGTTTTCCAGGGAACAGCTTTCACCCTGACCGGGGTTTGAACCCTGCACCCTTTGCACCATAAGCAGGCATGCTACTTCTGCACTACTGTGACTGCCCTTACTCTCAACTACTTATTAACCCACCTCAATCTGCAAACCCCATCCTCAGCCAAATCATGGTGCTGCTTTGGTTACTCCTTATCTTGCACCACCCCCAACCCACTGTTTCCACCACCTACCCTACTGCTCATGCATATATTAAGAGGCACCTCCAGCAGTATCACCCTTTAAGCTTGAGCTGCCCGCCGACTACAGTGGCGAGACTGGGAGCCTGCCTGTTGCCCCCCGCCCACCGCTCTCCAAGCACAGGTAATTGCCGAAGCCAGATCTTCAGCCCTCAGCTGCTGTTGCAGCAAAGATCCTGGATTTGTTTTCCGAATTCCTGGTGCCATCTCACTGCAGTGCCCCCATTGGCTGCTCACCAACTTGGTGAACTCCCTGAGTGGCTAGCTCTGGAATCCAGCATGGCTGCTTTCCCAGGACTGTGCCACCAAGTTTGAAATGACTTTCCCTTGCTCCAGTACAGAGACATGCAGTTCTTGCCTAATTGCACGCCAGTGCACAAATTTTGTAGTCTGTGCTGCCTGGCCCTCGCTACTAGTGTGTGTACATAATACCAATTACAGCTAGACTGAAAACTGGGATTCCTACTGTTGATTTTTTGTTTGTTTAAGGAGTGTTACTAGCCTGTGTCTGCTCATTCTGTTAGAAAAAATACAATAAAGTAAAATACTGTTTGTTTGCTTTGCTAGTTTCCGTGTTTTAGCCTAGCCAGACCCCTTAATCTTCCCAATCTCTCCTTTGTGTGTCTCTTTGTGTGATTTTTGTGTGTCTCCCTCCCCCAGCAATCCTCGCTGGCACCTGCCTGAGGTCTGTGACCCACCCCCTGATTTAGCTTAATCTTGTTTCTGTGCATTACCCCTTTATTTTGTTGCTAATTTCCTAACCCTTCCACTGAGTCCCCGGACTACCTATATCTGACCTCTGTTCCTTTCTCTGCAGGCTTGCTACCCACTTCTGGCAAGCACCTCATGCTCGCAGCTGCTTTTAAGCTTTAGCTGCCTGCCGACTACAGCAGCGAGACAGCGAGCCTGCCTGCTGCCACCCACCCACTGCTCTCCAAGCACAGGTAATTGCTGAAGCCAGATCTTCAGCCCTCAACTGCTGTTGCAGCTAAGATCCTGGATTTTTTTTCCAAATTCCTGGTGCCATCTGACTGCAGTGCCCCCATTGGCTGCTCACCAACTTGGTGAACTCCCTGAGTGGCTAGCTCTGGAATCCAGTGTGGCTGCTTTCCCAGGACTGTGTGGCCAAGTTTGAAATGACTTTCCCTTGCTCCAGTACAGAGACATGCAGTTCTTGCCTAATTACATGCCTGTGCACAAATTTTGTAGTCTGTGCTGCCTGGCCCTCGCTACTAGTGTGTGTATATAATACCAATTACAGCTAAACTGAAAACTGGGATTCCTACTCTTGATTTTTTGTTTGTTTAAGGACTGTTACTAGCCTGTATTTGCTCATTCTGTTAGAAAAAAAAGAGAGTAAAATACTGTTTGTTTGCTTTGCTAGTTTCCGTGTTTTAGCCTAGCCAGACTCCTTAATCTTCCCATTCTCTCCTTTGTGTGTGTCTCTTTGTGTGATTTTTTTACCCTCCCCACCCCCCTCCTCCACAAGTTCTTAAATACATCTAAACCACTTCCCGTCCTGTGCACCTCCTCACATTGGCCATCTTGCCCTACACTAATTTAAAGCTACAGAACACCTCCTAGAGTGCGGTCCTGCCCCACAGAACTACGTTTCTAACAGCCCCTTGCCTCACCACTCCCTCCTCTCCCCCTTCATAAGGCTGACCACGCTAATTCTCTCCTACTACTTCCCCTTGTCCCCCACTCTCTTTTGGAATGATGAAGCTGGCACTGCCTATATTATGGGCCATCTCCCTAACTACTGCATTGGTATTGACCTATATCTGCACTACGGTGCTGGCCTGTGATCAACAGCACCTCTCCTTCCTCTCATTCCCCCCTCTGCCCTGTTTCAACCCTCCTCACTCACTACTAGGGATAAGTCCACCCTGGGGTACATCTCTCTCATCCTACTCACCAAAGGAGAATGCCACCTCCTTGGCCACCACCTGGCTAACCTCTCCTGGTCTCCTATTATTCCCTCCTGCCCATACATTCACCTACTATCACTACTCTCCCCTGCTGGGGACATTGAGTGCAACCCTGGACAAACAAGCTCCCATATCATTCCTTCCTCCAGCATCTGGACAAATGCCCCTGGTCTTAAAATCGCACATATCAATGTCTGCAGCCTTCCATTTAAAATCACTGACCTTGAGGCTTGGATTGAACTGCACAAGCCCAATATTCTGGGACTCACTGAAACATGGCTAAAGCCACACCACCCCGAAAACACCTTCAAAATACCTGGCTACTCCTACCTATGCCTCAACAGGCCAGGCAGGAAAAAGGTGGAGGTGTGGCCCTGCTCCTAAGGGAACCCCTCTCAGCTAGCATTGTCCTACACTCTGACCCTCCTCACCTAGTGAATGGGTACTCTCTGAATTGACCCTGGGATCCTGCAAGAAACTCTATACGGGCTGCTGCTACAACCCCCTCGTGACCGGAATCATTGGACTCACCAGCCTCCTCCAAGGCCTGAGCTCTCTAACTCCCCATAAGGAATCTATCCTTCTTGGTGACTTTAATCTAAACTGGCTGAGCTGCCACCAGCCTGACTATGTATCCCTGTTAAAGCAGCACAACCTGGTGCAGGCGATCACTCTCCCCACCAGACTTAATCCATGCTCGGCCATGCAGACTCTACTTGGCTGGATCCTTGTAAACAGGGAGGACCGAGCATTGCACGCTGGCACCATGGCTGACTCTATAAGTGATCACTCACAGACCTATTTCCTCTGGTTTTCCAAACTAAAGCACCCCCACCCAAATACCTATCTCTCTGAAATTTCAGCTGCCCAGTCTCCACAAACCTCCTTGAGGAGGCCCAGTCCTTGGACTGGTCCATGCTTTTTTCCCTTTCCAATGCAGCCACGGCAGTTTCTACATTTACCCAGACTCTACTAACACTCCAGGACCGCTTTTTCCCCTGTCACCACCAGACAGGTCAGAGGCGGGTGCTCACGTTGGGTCTCTAAAAACCTCCTAACCCTTATGAAAGCCAGAGACCATGCCTGGTCCACTTTCAAAGCAACCCCCTCTCCTGCCCTCTGGGATGCTTACAGGTGCATGAGGAACAAATGTAAACGACAGGCCAAATTTCTGAAACAGACCCACTTCCGCAATCTGCAAAAGGCCAACCTTGGAGACCCTAGAAAATTCTGGGACTCGATAAGTTCCCTCCTAAATCCCTACCCCAGCTATGCTGCACCACATCTCAACTCCCAGGATGGGCTGCTGACCGACCCTCATGATGTGACATGTGTCTTCAACTGTAAGTTCACCAACTTATCCATGTACCTAAATAAGCTACCAGCAGCCCAACCTCAAAGCTCAGCCCTAATACCTGATACACTGCCATCCACCTCCAGCCCTGCCACTCACCTGCAAATACCCCATTTCTATTTTAAAGCCCTCTCCATACATGACCCAGTGAAGCTACTCAAAGTCTACCTAACCACCGCTCCTCCGGATCTGATGGGCTATCTCCAGTCTTCCTTAAGATGATTTATCCAGTGATTGCCAGGCCACTCACCTTCATCTTTAACCTTGCCCTTTCCACCTCCTCCATGCCTGACCCATGGAAGATAGCTAAGGTTATCCCCATTCTTAAATCTGGTGACACCAAATCCTCCGACAATTACTGTCCGATATCCATCCTCCCTCATCTCAGTAAACTACTCGAGATAGCAATCCACAATCAGCTCACTAAGTGCATAGGAAAATACACCCTCCTATGCAACCAACAGCATGGCTTTCACAAGAATCATTCCACTCCCACTGCCCTTGCCCTTCTGACTGACCACATCCTCTCTAACATGGATAATGGTAAAGCCATCGGGGCTGTCTTCGATGACCTCTCAAAGGCTTTTGACATGGTTAACCATGCTCTCCTTACCTCCAAGCTTAGCTTCTTTGGTTGTTCTCAGAAAGTCACAAGCTGGTTCACTAACTACCTTACCGATTGCTCACAATTTGTGTGTATTGGTCAAACCTGCTCCCCCACCCTGCCTGTCTGTGTGGGGATCCCTCAAGGTTCAATCCTGGGTCCCCTCCTTTTCTCCTTATTCGTTAATGCACTTCCCTTCGACTGCCTCAACTGTCACTCTCTCCTGTATGCCGATGACCTTGTCCTCTTCCACAGTGACAAATCCAAGGCCGCAATCTCCTCAGTTCTCTGGCACGACTATGCTGCAGCCCACAGCTGGTTCTCAAAAAACCTCCTCTTAGTAAATGCCAAAAAAACTAAATCCATGCTGTTCGGATCTAAGCCCTTTCTGGCCAAAACTAAAAACCATGCCCCCTTATGCATTCTCACCCCAGATGACCCAGCCCTGGAGGATGTCAACACCTACAAATACTTAGGAGTACTGCTCGACCCCTCCCTCACTTTCAATGAGCATGCACATTCCCTTGTCAGTGGTTCCATCAAAAGTTAGGTGCCGCCTATAGATTCAGGCAATTCCTTACCCCTGAAGCCAGACTAGCCATTGTGCAGGGTAATCTTCTCCCTATTTTTGACTACTGCTCCCCTATTTATGCCAGGACCTCAGCTACTGCTATGGCTAAACTCTCCGCTGCCTACAACAGTGCCTGTCACTTTGCTTTATTGGACCCATTCTCCACCCACCTCTGTACCCTGTATAATACCCTTGGATGGCTATTGCTACAAGGTCGCTTTGACCTAGCATTCTGCTGCATGGTAGACAATGTCATCTGCATGGTTCCAGAATCCCCCCTGTCCTTCTGAAAACCAGAACGCTCCTCTGCAACCTCCGCTCTAATGGTACTCCCCTTCTAGCTGTTCCTAGGGTATCCATCAACATGGGTAGCAGAGCTTGGTCTGCAGCTGCCTCTTTGCAGTGGAATAAACTACCTGCTGAACTCCGTTCCATTGACACACACTCCAGTTTCAAGTTCCACTTTAAAGTCTGGTTCCTGGCAAACCCATCCTGCTGCTGCTCCCTGGGATCTGACACCAACCCACACTAGACAACTTACCAGCGCAGGGTTTACCCACCTACACACACTAGTCAACTCCCCTGTCTACAACTGTTATATCACATTTTTCACAGTAATATATGACTTCCTTGCCTGTATATATTGTATATATATTTTTTACTGAGTATTCTGTGTATTACTTGCTCACTGGATGATGCAGTCACACATTGTACACTGTGCCTATGATTTATTTGTTTTGTACCAAATCTCCTCATGTCCAATATTGAAACCTTCTATTCACTGTTCTCAAATGGACCTATGCATCAAACCTGTATATTGTGCTTACTATTGTTGCTTGTATCAAATCTGTTTCATGTGTATTACTGTTACCTTGGTTGCCACTGTCACCCTGCGCCATGTGTTATGGCTCGGGTTGTGCCTGAAAACGGTCCCTGGGATCAGTGCACTCACCCGGTTATCAAAGTCATAAATAAATAAAAATAAATAAAAAACACCTAGCATTCCACCCACCTACTGTCAGACATCAAGCCAAAGTCCTCCGCCTATCACTTGGCAAGCTCTTGATCTTAGAACCCTTCCCATCCCTATGGTAACTCATAAATCACCCCCCCACACCGGCTTTCTCCACTGTTCTCTAAAATTCCCCAAATATGCCCTACTTTGGTACACACTCCTTCTTCTTATTCTGTCTGGCAATGTCCACCCCAACCCTTGTCCTCCCACTCAACACACCCCTCATAATGTCAAACAACATGGTCTCCTAATAACCTTAATTAACATCTGCAGCCTGCAAAAGAAATTCCCTTCCCTCCAGGGCTGGGTTGCACAGCACTACCCTGACATCCTGGCAATAACAAAAAGCTGTTTGTCAAAGGGCACCCCCGATGCAACAGTGGCCTTAGATGGCTACTCAATTTTCCAAGCTGACCGACTCACCAAAAGGGGTGACAGCTGCACTCTCTACATAAAAAACACTATACAAGCCACCCAATTAACCCTATCCTCTCCAGACCAAGAAGCACACATTTTCACCATCAAACTGCTCCTTGGAAGCCCTGGGAAAACCCTCTACCTCTCTGTGGTCTATATTCCACCCAGTAACCAAAGGGTTGCATTTAAACCTGTCTTAAGCCACATCTTGCAACTCCCTCTCAAAAATGAAGTCATTATAGTTGGTGACCGCAACATCAATTGGCTATCACCCTCCTCCTTGCATTTTAATGACTTTGCCTTAGCCCTCGACCTCACTCAAGTTGTACTATCCCCTACCAAGCTGAATGACAAGACAGGCAGCATAACCATACCTGACCTTTTTTTCACCAACAGACCCAGAAATATCACGCAGGTCAAGGTGCTCCTGGATGCGCTTAGCAACCACTATCCAGTTGCTTGCTGTTGGTCAAATAAGAACCCCTGCTTGCCCCCAGCTCCCTCCTTCCAGTGACGGCTAAAAAAAGGCTCCCTTGCTAGGCTCAAATCCCACCTATGGGCTTGTGATTGGACCCCCGATTGACAAAGCCAAATGCGTTGACACAACACTATCTTATTTCATACCCACCTTCAACAAAGCCTGTGAAATGTTTGCCCCCTCTCAAAATTTTACACCAAAAACTGGGATACCCCATGGATCTCTCAGATCCTACTAGATATGATGTGACACTGTGACAATCTCCTGCACATTGCCATCGAAACCTGACTCCTGTGGGATAGGCAGCTGTACAGAGAGTCTAGAAACAAGTGCATCTGGGCCATCTACCAGGCCAAGGCAGCCCACTACAAAGAAGCCCTTACCACCTCCTGGTGCTCTGGGCAGGACTTTTGGAAAAACATCAAAGAACTCAGCAGGAAGACTGTATCCCTACCCCCTGCACAATTATCTGCTGTTGGAACCAGTACCTAAGACCCATGAGCCACAGCAAACATCCTAAACAATACC
This sequence comes from Neoceratodus forsteri, assembly GCA_016271365.2. NCBI lineage: Eukaryota > Metazoa > Chordata > Ceratodontiformes > Ceratodontidae > Neoceratodus > Neoceratodus forsteri. The sequence continues at coordinate 355,099,890 of CM028136.1, read as the reverse complement.
TACTCGGACCTCAGTGAAGTTCCCTCCCCAGATTTCTTTGACCCTCCCTCTGCTGCCACCCGTCCCTCTCTGCCAACAAATATACCACCCTTCCAGCTTTGTACCCTGTCACCTTATCAAGTTAAGTAATACCTATCCAAAGTCCTGGCCAAGTCCCATCACAGTAATGGCACCCTGGACTTAAAGCTCATTCGACTCACACTACATCAAGTGCTCCACCCACTGACCAAACTCCTTAACAAATCTCACTGCCTCAGCCAATTCCCATCTCTTTGGAAACAGGCTGTTATTACCCCCATCCTGAAAAATGAGGATAGTGCCTCCCCAAATAATTACAGGCCCATTTCCATAATGCCTCCACTCTCAAAAGCATTAGAGAAAATCGTAACCGATCAACTCTCGGACTACTTATTGGAGCACAATCTTCTTTGCCCAGAACAGCATAACTTTAGGATCGGCCACAGCACAACCCCCACCCTCATAGAATACACCTCCTACAGAAACGATGCCCTTAACCATGGACACATGGTCGGCTCTATATATATTGACCTCACAAAGGCTTTTGACATAGTCAGTCACGCCTTATTCCTGCACTACCTCCTGGCTCTGGGCCTCTCTGATGAAACAACCTCCTGGCTCACAGACTTCCTCAATCAATCAATCAATCAATCAAAATCCTTATTTTGCCAGGTGGAATGTCATTGAGACAAGCTCATTTACAAGATGGACCTGGGGCAAAACAATTGGCAACAGGGTTAAGACATCACAGGTTGAGTTAACGTACATAACAATTACATAGTAATAATAACAACATAATAACATATAACCATCACATGTGACAAAATGCTTGCACCAGAAAATAACAATAGGTTCAACAGGAGGTAGTGCCATTTAAATACAATTGCATGGATACAGATATATGGACGTAAGGTAATGAGATAAAGTTTATATGGTAAACATCATTGGAGGAGTCATGGTGAACAGGAGTGACAGTTTCTCTAGTGTCAAAGTGCAAAGAAGATTGAGAAGCAAGAGTCCTTTGATAAGTACTGTAGGCATGGCCTGGCAAGTGGGGTGGGAAGGGGGTACAGGGAGTGAGGAGGGAAAGTCAGCTGAGATAGCAGAGGGTTGGACATGATGGCCTAGGGAGGAAGGACTGTTCAAAGGGAGAACACAACAGATGCTACAGGCAATGGGGGATTTAAGTCCAATATTTGAAGCAAAGACAGATCGTGATGTTGGGGCCTTGATTTGGAGAATGACAGAAGGGAGGACTCAAATGACACCTCAGGCAATGGTTGAGGTTTATGTCCAGATTTTAAAGCAGTAACAAATTGTGATGTTAAGACCTTGACTAGAAACAATGACAAACCTCTGAGAACATCCTCAGGAACAAGGATTTGAAGAGGGAGAACGTGACAGGGGTAGCGGCCTTAAGGTTTTCTGGGTTTTATTCCAGAGCTTAGGAAGAGTGAAGCTTATTGAGGCTCTATCAAAGCACATTTTAACTTTAGGGATAGCCAGAGATAAGATGGTAAGGCTTCTGACCTCACTGTCGGGACCCAACGTGTCAAAAGCAGCTCTACCATATCTGACTCCTGCCCCATCCTCTCTGGTGTCCCTCAAGGCTCCATACATGGCCCATTCCTCTTTAGTCTGTTTCTTAACTCACTTCCTAATGCCTGCTTAGATAAAATCCTCTTATACGTCAATGATGCTGTCATTTACAGCAGCTATCCACAACCCCTCACCCTCCAGCATGCTTTCCAGAACAACTTTATGGAAGCTGAGTCCTGGTTTCGGGACCACAGGCTTATCATTAACCATAAAAAAAACAAAAAAAAAACAATGATTTTTGCCCACCACCAGAGCCCTCTGTCTGGATCATCCCTTTCCATAGTTAATTTGTTTAGCATTCTGCTGGAGCAGGTTAGCACATTTAAATACCTGGGAACAAGCCTAGACACAACCCTGTCCTTCCATGAACATATTCAGCTCCTATCTACCTCTCTCAACACCTGGCTAGGTCTTCTCTACTTAATCAAGCATTGTCTAACCCCAGAAGCCATCTGTCTAGCTGTATCCTCCTCTGTACTATCTCTAATAGGTTACGACATAGTAATATATGGTGCCGTGGACCCGACTGCCCTAAACCATATCAAAATCACCCTTAACAAAGTGTGCCATCTGATCATGGGCTGTGACAGATACACCCATATGTGTGTCTTATATAGGCTTACCAATGGCTAAATTTCGACTGGACACTTAGGTATCACACCTGTTTCCTGGTGAAAAAAATCCTACTCAGTCTTGCCCCACCAGGTATTCACCTGCTTCTCCAGCAGGCCCCTTTGAACAGGCCCACCAGAAGTACTACCAAGTCCCTCTTTGCTGTCCCCCTTAGCTGTTCCCTGCTGTAGGACCTGTCTCGGCCAGATGGCTTTCCTATATCAGGCCCCCTTATGGCTTTAATGAGCTTCCCACCTCCATCTCTCTTGAACCCAAGCTAGGACCTTTCAAAATCTACCTCAAAAATCAGCTTCTCGTGCACTCATCCTATGACTGCCCTTAGTCCCTCCTCCACCTCCTCTCTGTTCTTCCTCCCACTGTCCACTCAGTAGTCTGCCACCATGTGATGCACACACTGTGATCAACATTGGGTCTGAGCCCCAGACCCTATTGAAATTTTTGCTTTATTATTTTCTTTATTAACATTTTAACATCAGGCATGTCCTGCCCTACTATGTATCTTAGTCTTAGCTAACACATTTCTATGTACATATGTTTAATCTCTGTATCTACCTATGTTGTCCTCTATATTCCCTGATGCTGAACCTTTGCAAAGGAGTCCTTGAATCAATGGTGTATTTCTGATTATTTGAAATAAATCAATAAAAAATAATAAGATGGCTTCTCTGCCAACCCATGCCAAAGTGGTTTCCCTTTTTTCCATGCCAGACATGAATCCCACAAATACTGTATTGCTCTACACTGAAATCATTCCCAGGTATCTTGAAATATTCCCAAACTACAGAGCTCCTTGGTGGTCCAGGAACAGGAAGTGGGGGGGCACCAGGTGTGATGGTAATGGGCTGATTAGAAGGTGGGGCCTTGGTGCTAGCAGAATAAACAGGAGGAGGGACAGGCTTAACAGGCTGCTGCTGCTGTTCTGGATGCAGGGCTGTGCATCAACCGCCTGTTCTGTGGCACCACTAACAGAGGCAGAATCAACTGCTGCTGCTGTAGCAGCTACTGCTGCTGCTGCTGGTGCTGCTGCTGTAGCATCTACTGCTGTTGCTGGTCCTGCTGCTGTAGCATCTACTGCTGCTGCTGGTGCTGCTGCTGTAGCATCTACTGTTGCTGCTGCTGCTGTAGCATCTACTGCTGCTGCTGGTCCTGCTGCTGTAGCATCTACTGTTGCTGCTGGTGCTGCTGCTGCAGCATCTACAGCTGCTGCTGGTCCTGCTGCTGTAGCATCTACTGCTGCTGCTGCTGGTGCTGCTGCTGTAGCATCCACTGCTGCTGCTGGTCCTGCTGCTGTAGCATCTACTACTGCTGCTGGTGCTGCTGTTGTAGCATCTACTGTTGCTGCTGCTGCTGTAGCATCTACTGCTGCTGCTGGTCCTGCTGCTGTAGCATCTACTGTTGCTGCTGGTGTTGCTGCTGCAGCATCTACAGCTGCTGCTGGTCCTGCTGCTGTAGCATCTACTGCTGCTGCTGGTGCTGATGCTGTTGCATCTGCAGGGGAAGGAAACAACTCCTGGTGGGGGACTCCACTGTTAGGAAGGTAGAACTGGGGGAGGAAGAGGAGAGGGAGGTAAGGTGCCTGCCTGGCACCATGGCTTGAAGGGACAGGGAGCAAATACTCAGGATTGCCGGAGCAGCTGCACAGGGGAGGGAGCTGGATGTCATTGTCCACCTAGGAACAAATGACCTGGCTAAGAAAGGGATTAGAGAAGTGCAGGAAGAGTTTGTGGAATTGGGGAGGGGCCTTAGTCAAGTAGCACGCATGGTAACCTTCTCTGAGGTGCTGCCCATCTATGGCATAGGAGAGGCTAGGGTGTTCCGCACCATGGGATTCAATCAGTGGTTGAAAAACTGGTGTGGAGCTCAGGGAATTGGCTTCATTGGGGACTGGGAGTCCACCTGGAGTGATGCAAGCCTATACTGGCATGATGGGTTGCATCTGTCCAGGAGGGGAACCTGGATCCTAGGTGATAGGTTTAAATGCTTCATTGGCAAGCATTTAAACTAGCCAAGGGGGAGGCACTGGAAAGGAGCAGGGAAATCCTAGCCCCCCCAAAAAATCATGGTAGTAAGTGCGTAAATACCAACATAGAGGTGTCGATAGGGAGAATGGCAGGGGTAAATGGAGAAAGTGACAAAGGCAAGAAGGACAGGGATGGGGCAAAAAGGAGTAAGGTCATCAGGAAATGGAGGGTAATGAGTACCAATGCCCATAGTCTGGGCAACAAACTCCCTGAGCTGGTGGCCTTGATGGAAGAGGGATGCCTGGATATCATAGCAGTCACAGAAACATGGTACACAGAAAACCATGACTGGGATGTTAACATACCAGGGCACATTACCTACAGGAGAGACAGGCAGGGGAGAAGAGGGGGAGGAGTAGCTCTCTATGTAAAGGAAGGGATAAAAGCAACTGAACAAAAGAGTAAACAGGGAGGAGAAGAGGCACTGTGGGTCACCTTGGAGACTGGAAAGGGCACCACAATCCGCACAGGGGTTGTGTACAGATCCCCATGTCAGGGGGAAGGAATGGACAAGGATATGATAGAAGGCATTCTTAGAGTGGCAGAGAAAGGGGATATACTGTTTATGGGAGACCTGAATATGCCAGATGTTAACTGGAGCACATTTGCTGCAGCCACATCCAAGAGCAGAGCCATTCTTGATGCCCTACAGGTGGCAGGCCTCAGACAGCTAGTTTCGGAACCCACTCATGAGGGAGCAATCATAGACCTCGTACTCTCAAATGGGGGCAGTGAGAGGATCTCAGATCTAGAAGTGGGTTGCCATCTGGGAACAAGTGACCATTAAACAGTGTGGTTCATGTTAAACTCAGCTACAGAGTCAAGCCATACAAAAGTGAGGGTACTGGACTTCAGGAGGGCTGACTTTGGCAAGATGGGAGAGTTCTCAGAAAAGCACTAGCAAACAGGCTAGAAGGAGGTGTGGAACAACAATGGGGAATCATCAAACTGCCATCACAGAGGCAACAAGCCTTTGTGTGAAGCAAATTAACAAATCAAAATGAAAGAAAAAGCCACTATGGTTCTCAAAAGAGGTGGCTGTAAAAGTCAGAAAGAAAAAGATAGCATTCTAGAAGTATAAGGAAACACAGAAAGAGCAGGGCAGAGAGCTGTACCAGTTAAGGCAGAAGGAAGCAGGGAGGGAAGTCAGAATAGCAAAGGCCCAAACTGAGGAAAAGATAGCCAACTCAGTTAAGAAGGGGGTTAAAACCTTTTATAGGTACATCAGCGAGCGTAGAAAGACAAAGGGAGGGATAGTGAGGCTGAATAGAATGAACGGTGGGTGGGCAGAGGGGGACAGTGAAAAGCAGGGATACTGAATGAATATTTCTGCTCAGTATTCACAAAAGAGGAGGGGGAAGTGCCTAAACCAATTAACAGAAGCACTCTTGATAGGGGGGTCGATCCCAGTCCTTTCACAGAAAAAGGGTTCTGCAAGAACTCCTAAAACTGAAGGTGGACAAAGCAATGGGGCCTGATGGAATTCACCCCAGAATTCTAAAAGAATTAAGGGGGGACCTAGTGAAACCATTGGCAACTCTGTTTAATAAATCATGGGAGGATGGTGTGGTACCCGAGGACTGGAGGAAGGCGGATGTGATTCCCCTTCACAAAAGTGGGACCAAGACAGAGGCAGGAAACTACAGACCTGTCAGTCTGACCTCTGTGGTAGGGAAAGTGATGGAGTCACTTCTGAAGGAAAGAATAGTTGAGTACCTAGAGCCCAGTGGGGCACAGGACCCAAGCCAGCATGGGTTCACAGCGGGAAGGTCATGTCAGATGAATCTAATAGATTTCTTTGACTGGGTGACCAAAGTAGTAGACCAGGGAGGGGCTGTGGACATGGCCTACCTAGACTTTAGCAAGGCATTTGACACAGTCCCACACAAAAGATTAATAGTCAAATTAACCAGCCTGGGAGTGGGTCCCAGGGTGGTAGCCTGGGTAAAACATTGGCTGGACAACAGGACACAGAAGGTAATTGTAAATGGAGTCCACTCTGAAGAAAGAGGGGTTACTAGTGGGGTACCCTGAGGTTCAGTATTGGTACAGTCCTTTTAATGTCTTCATAAGTGAAATTGCAGAGGACTGAAGGAAAAGATGCCTCTTTGCAGATGACACAAAGATCTGCAACAGGGTTGATACACAAGGAGGAGTGGAAAGGATGAGAAGGGACTTGGCAAGGTTGGAGGAATGGTCAAGTATGGCAGCTAGGATTCAATGCAAAGAAGTGCAAAATAATGCACCTGGAAACAAGAACCCAGGGAAGAATACACAATGGGGAGGTAGTAACAACAACAAAAAGGAAAGGGACCTGGGGGTAATCTATATCAGATGACCTTAAGGTTAGCAAGCAATGAGAAGGCAGTAAGGAGGGCTGGGGTATACGGGATGCATAGGGAGAGGCATCAGCAGCAGAAAACAGGAAGTTGTTATCCCTCTGTACAGACAGTTGGTGAGACCCCATCTGAGTACTGTGTCCAGTTCTGGAGACCCCATCTCCGCAAGGACATAGACAGGATAGAGGCAGTCCAGAAGAGGGCAACTAAAATGGTGCAGGGTCTGCAAGAGAAGCCGTATGAGGAGAGACTAAAGGAGCTTAATATGTATACCCTTGAGGAAAGAAGGGGGAAGGGAGACATGATAGAACTTTTAAGTACCTCAGTGGAATCAACAAAGTCCAAGAGGGTAGCATCTTTCAGAAAAAGAGACGTGCAAGAACAAGGGGACACAATTTAAAGATAGAGGGGGGTGGTTCAGGGGCAATGTGAGGAAGTATTATTTTACAGAGAGGGTAGTGGATCCATGGAACAGCCTTCCTGAGGAGGTTGTGGGGTCTAAAACTGTGGGAGAATTCAAGAATGCGTGGGACAGACATAAGGCAATTCTTGTGGGGGGGTAGGAAGAAATAGGCTGTTGGTTAACTAGGACCTGTGGCCTATCCTGTAGGTAGGGAAATGGGCAGACTAGATGGGCCAAGCGGTCCTTATCTGCCATCAAAGTCTATGTTTCTATGTTTCTACTGCTGCTGCTGGTCCTGCTGCTGTAGCATCTACTGCTGCTGCTGGTGCTGCTGCTGTAGCATCTACTGTTGCTGCTGCTGTAGCATCTACGGCTGCTGCTGATGCTGCTGCTGTAGCATCTACTATTGCTGCTGGTGCTTCTGCTGTAGCATCTACTTCTGCTGCTGCTCCTGCTGCTATAGCATCTACTGCTGCTGCTGGTCCTGCTGCTGTAGCATCTACTGTTGCTGCTGGTGCTGCTGCTGTAGCATCTACTGTTGCTGCTGGTGCTGCTGCTGTAGCATATACTGTTGCTGCTGGTCCTGCTGCTGTAGCATCTACTGCTGCCTGTGTTGGTGTTGCCACTGCTGCAACTGGAGCATCCATTGCTGCTGTTTCCAGTGCATGATCAGACAAAAAAGGACGGTGGTCGAGCCTTACAGTTCTCCCACTCTGCGTCCTTGGCCCTCACTGCCCACAGCTTTTACCTGTTTTACTCTCCATTTCAACTAAAGTTTAAGTATAAAAAAAATGAAGGGACAGGAAAGAAAAGTAAAACTAAGAAAAAAAGTGTAACAAGAGTTACAAAATGAACAACACAGAATCAAACAGAAAAGAAACCTTGCAAAGAAATTAGTTTCTCAAAAAATACCTTATGGGTGTATAACAAAAGTTCAGTTAGGGTAAACAAAGAGACTATATAAAGACAAAGGATAAAGGTTGTTTTTTGGATTGCCTCTCAGACATTCACACAGACAAAGACACATACAATGCTTTCTCTGCTGCTGTGAAACTGAAAGTGAGACACTCACTTCCTGTCTCAATCAATTACTTCTTGCCCATTATGTGACCTGATGAAAGGCATACATGTGATAAGACCTTGCTTTGGCTAATTTCGTAAAGAATACACTATGCAAAATTAGTGGTATAGATATAAAGCAAAATTATAAAGTGAAACTGACATGGTGAATTTTGGGTTCAGAGGCACAATTACATGAAATGATGCACAGATGCAAAATTGTGGACTTCGCATGAAATTCGCCAGCAAAATGAAACTTTGTTGCATCCCTACTCCTTAACTGTTATGCTGTTATACGGTATTCTACTGTACAAAACTTAATAGAATACAGTACTGTAAAGTACAAAACTTAATAAACAAAGTTAACATTGAATAGCATTCTACATGCTTTTTCTGCACTACCATAAAAAACAAAATCTCCTGATTGGTCACATCTGTGAAGTGAGGACATTGCTTATTATGGACAACTCAGTCCATAACAGTTGTGTCCATTATAAGCAGCACTGACTGTATAAATAATTTCAAATTTAGTAAATGTTTTCCATACAGAATAAACAGAAAAGGCAGAAATTGATAAGAGGACATATCACTGTATTCTGAAAAGTTGGGGCACCAGGGGAAAATAAAGTTTTCCATTATCATGGCTGTACAAAATCCATATTCAGAAACAAGTCAGAGTTGCAGGTTTTCAAAACTGAATTACCAGTTGTCATCTATTTTAACAGTAGTTAAGTAGATGTTAAAGTCTTAATCCAGGATTAAAAATGCCTCTTCATTCTCAAAACTATTACTAAACAACTGTCAGGAAGTTCAGTGTTTAGGTAATATTCACATAGAGTAGATGGAACTCTTTATTGCTTAAATAGAAAGGGGCTGGATTTTCAAAATGTCTTGTACAGGATTCTGTGTATACATTCTACATGATTGCTTCAAACTAAGCAGCCTTTTGTTAGACAGCTCTTGTACTGTATAGCTGTGGTACCATGTTTATGCTAAATGAGCAGTGAGCCAGAGGTTGCGAGGGTCTCCAGAAATCGCCTTCCCTCCAGCAAGCCTCCCGATCGCCGGAATTCAGGTCGCGAGGGTCCAAATAAGCTGCCCTCCCTCCAGCAAGACGTCCGGTAGCCAGATTGCCGATCGCGAAGGTCTGCAATAAACGCCCTTCCCCCAGCAAGCCTGCAGACCACCGCAGTGAGCCAGGTATGAACAGGACATTTCCTGAGGTTTCCCTCACTCTCAGCCTGCTTGTCTTCTCCGTGGAATTAATCTGCAGTTGGGACTGTTGGAGCGTTAGTTTTGGCACCAATCTCCACTACTTAAATGTTTTTTTGGATTTTATGTTAAATAAGGGATTTCTTCTGTAAGACCCAGTCGCTAAACCTAAGCACAACTAATTTGAATTTACTGCTGCATTACAAGGATCTTTTATTTTTTTTCTTTTTCCTCTTTCTTTCTGTCTCCTGCTCACTGCTGTCCCATACCAGGGTGAACATTTTAACTAAGAGCTTTACAATACAGTAATCCCTTCTTTTGTTTCAGTTTTGTGCCCTCCCATTTTAGCCTACCTTTAAAACAATCCCTCTCTCCCTTGTCCACAGCAGAGGTCGCGAGGGTCTCCAGAAATCGCCCTCCCTCCAGCAAGCCTCCAGATCACCGGAATTCAGGTCGCGAGGGTCCAAATAAGCCGCCCTCCCTCCAGCAAGACGTCCAGTAGCCAGATTGCCGATCGCGAAGGTCTGCAATAAACGCCCTCCCCCCAGCAAGCCTGCAGACCACCGCAGTGAGCCAGGTACGAACGGGACATTTCCTGAGGTTTCCCTCACTCTCAGCCTGCTAGTCTTCTCCGTGGAATTAAACTGCAGTTTGGTCCCCGCCACCCCCACCACCACCCTTGGTCAGCATTTGTTTTTATAGCTAATAGCACGTGGTGGTGCGAAACCAATCAGCCCACTTTGCCATCTGCAGCTTATACTGCAGCACCACTAGAGGGCCTCCTCCTTTTTCCTTACATTTGTAGACCTACAGTTTCCTGCCATTATGAACACCACCTCTTGCAGCTTACAACTTTTATCCTTATACTTGTCTCTCACCCCTGCTAACCTCATGGGTGTTTAAAACTAATAGGACCCTGCTGCTGGCTCCTCTACCCATCTCACTGGAAAGGCACCTGGGTCAAATCGCCTACAACCTCTCCCATTTGGTTTCCACAGCAAAAACTGTACCCCTAGTTTTAGCTGTACCATAAATGGAATATGGCTTGCCCAAACCCCCTTCCCCACCGCCAGACCCCCACTGGCTTGCACATACCTCTTAGTAACCCTAACTCAACTAGTACCCGCACTCCCCATACCTACTAGCCCCACCAAATCACCCGCGTATCCTGGTCTGAGCTGCATTTCAAATAAGCTGATGAGGATATTCGCTCTCCAGCAAACTCTCCTTCTCCTCCTGCTTATATCCGGGAATGTCCATCCCAACCCAGGTCCTCCCATGCAATATGGAATTAAGAAGAATGCACATAGTGGCCTATTCCTGGCCACCCTCAACATCTGCAGTCTTCCAAGAAAATTTACCCTGCTGCAGGGTTGGCTTGCACAACACCCCACGGACATCCTTACTTTATCAGAAACCTGGCTCTCAAAAAAAAGGTCCCAGATGACTCGGTCTCACTCAAGGGCTTTACCCTTTTCAGAACTGATAGGGCAGGAAAAAGGGGCGGGGGTTGTGCCATATATGCTAGAACATCCCTCAAACCCCTATTAGTCCCACTTCCCATGCCTGAGCATGGTGCTCAGTCCACTACAATTAAAATTACCATTGGCACTACTGGCAAACCTCTTTATATTATGGCAGTTTACATCCCCCCAACAAAACAGAAACTAGCATTTGATTCTGTTCTATCAGCAATAACCTATCTACCCCCTAAAAGCGAACTGATTATTATGGGTGATTTTAATGTGAACTGGCTATCCACTACGTCGGACTCCTTCAAAGACGCAGCAAGTGCCTATGATCTTACTCAAGTAGTACCCTCACCCACTAGACAGGATCCTTGGACAGGCTCTTCCTCACTTATAGACCTTATCTTTACCAACTCCCTAAACCACATCTCCAAAGTCGATGTGTTTCCCGATGTACTTAGTGACCACTCCCCCATCAGGTGCTGGTGGTCAAATAAAAATATGCCAATCAAACCTAAAACTTCCATACAAAGGCACCTCAAAAAAGGTGCCCTCTCTCGCCTCAGGGTGTACCTCACCACCTGTGACTGGGGGCCAGTGCATACTGCACAATCTCTAGATGCTGCGCTCACTGCATTTATTGCTATCTTCAATGCAGCCTGTGACATATTTGCCCCCTTCACAAAGAAGGTAATAAAAACCTGGGACACCCCTTGGATGACCCAGTCCCTCCTACAACAGATGCAGCACAGGGATAACCTCTGGCACAGGGCCGTATCCTCTCAGCTGCCCCAAGACAGACAGCTCTACAGAGAAGCAAGAAATAAATGCACAATGGCTATTCGTCAAGCCAAGGCCACTTACTATCAACAAGTCTTCACCACCACATGGAGCTCCGGGAAATCTTTCTGGAACAATGTTAAAGAACTATGTGGGAAAGTCACAAACACAGACCCTACCCAGCTCTTAGACCAGGGTACCCCTCTCACATGACCCCACCACCATAGCCTATACCCTAAACACCACCTTCTCTGACCTCAGTCAAGTCCTCCTCAAAAACTTATTTGATCCCATCTCCCACACACCTACTACTTCCCCCTGTTCCCCTACACACACCCTCCTTTCAGGCTGCGTGTTATTTCGTGCAATCAGGCTAAAAGCTACCTCTCCAAAGCACTGCATAACTCACGTTACAGCAGTGACTCCTTTGACCTTAAAATCCTTCGGCTCACCCTTAATGAGACTCTCCCACATCTCACCAAACTCCTCAACCACTCACTGTGTCATGGCCAATTCCCTACACTATGGAAGAGGGGTATTATCACACCTATCCTGAAAAGGGTGATCCAACTACCCCTGCTAACTATAGGCCCATTACGATCCTTCCTCCCCTTTCAAAAGCTCTTGAAAAAATTGTGTCTGACCAACTCACAGAATACCTTGACAAGTATGGTCTCCTCTGCCATGAGCAACATGGTTTCAGAAAAGGGCACAGTACTACCACAGCACTCCTAGAATTTACATCTTACATTCATGAAGCCCTTGAACAGGGGTCAGCAGTTGGTACAATCTACATTGATTTGACCAAAGCATTTGACACCATCAATCATGAGCTTCTTCTTCATACCCTGGCAGCCCTCCATATTGCTCCTGAAGCTATCTCCTGGTTCAAGAACTATCTGACTGACAGAACGCAGGAAGTAAAAATTAGTAACACGCTCTCCTCCAAACTACCAGTTCTGGCTGGTGTCCCCAAGGGTCAATACTTGGCCCGCTCTTGTTCACTCTTTCTGAACTCACTCCCCTCAGCATGTAGTGGAAAGCTATTACTATATCGGACGATGCCGTCTTATACTGGAAACACACCAATCTCTACATCTCCAAAACACCCTTCAAGGCTGTTTTAGGGAGCTTGAATACTGGTTCACTGACCACCGTCTAATACTCAACTATGACAAGACAAAATCCATGATGTTTGCCCATCGTCAAAACCCCCTCTATAACTCCCTACTCTCAATCTCAAACCTACAGGGTAACCACATTGAACAGGTCACCCACTTTAAATATCTAGGTATCACCCTGGACACATCCCTTACCTACCATCAGCACATTAAACTTCTCTCCTCCTCAGTTAATACCCGACTTGGCATTCTTTACAGGCACAAACACTGCCTTCCTCCTCAGGCTCTATGTTAGCTGTTACTAGCTCGGTCCTCTCATTGGTTGATTATGGAATAACTATGTACGGTGCTGCTGACAAATCAGCCCTACACAGCATCAATATAGCACTAAACAAAGCCTGCCGCATGGTCACCAGCAGCAGTAGACAAACACATACCCTGTCAGCTCTATTATCAAGCGGACTGGCTAACCTTTGAAGGGAAGCTTAAATACCATACCTGCCTCCAAGCCAAGAAGATCCTTATGAAACTCACACCTATCTGTCTGCATTGCCTCATCCAACCAGCCCCCAATAGGGGCACCCTTAGATGATTGGCAGGGACCTCCTATGCAGTTCCCCACTGCAGAACCTCTCTGGGGCAAAGATCTTTCCGTTACCATGCTCCACTTTGGCTAAACAATCTACCATCTTCCATCTTGCTTGCCCCCAGTCTAAGACTATTCAAAACAGAGTGCAAGAAGTATCTGCTCAACATGGAGACCTGTAGCTGTTTTCCATCTTTTTGCATAGGTTGTCAGGCACCTGGGCCACCACATCGTTAGGAACACTCTCAACTCACAGATGTTATCTCAGTCTTAGCAATACCCTATACTGTGATTGTTAAACTCTTGTAATGTCCTGGCAATTTTCTGTACAAGCCTTGTCTCCATGTAAAATTCAATATTACAACTGACGTGTAGCCTTTGACTTAAGCTATGATTTTAAACATTTGTCGAAATGTAATATCTCTGTTTTGAGAACATTGTCCATACTGTCTTGTTGTAATTGTACTGTCATGACTGACGTGGAGCCTTTGCAAAGGAGTCCTTGACTCAAAGGTTGTAATTTCGAAATTTTCAATAAATAAAAATAAATAAATAAATATCATATAATCTAAACACCATTCAGCTTTATATACAGACCTGGAATGGATGACTATGTAAAGCTAAAGACTGTTTCACTTTTGATGTAATGTTTTGTAATGGGTACAGAAAATTGCTCTGGATTTGAAGCTATTTGTAATATTCCTATTTTGAGAAATGAAAGTATATTTATACCACCCAAATGATCCTAGTTTAAATGTACCTGGAGAAAGGTTTACGTAAAAACTGTTTTGTAATATTTCTTTTTTTATGGACAATATTCTGTACAGTCCTCTTCATGTAACCAGTAACTTGGAGTTTTGACTGGTTGAAAAACTGGTAGAGAGCTCAGGTATTTGGCTTCATTGGGGACTGGGGCTCCACCTGGAGGGATGCAGGCCTATACAGGTGTGATGGTCTGCATCTATCCAGGAGGGGAACAAGGATCCTAGGTGATATGTTTAAATTCTTCATTGGCAAGCATTTAAACTAGCCAAGGGGGGAGGCACTGAAAAGAAGAAGGGAAATCCTAGCTCCCCCCAAACAAATCAGGCTAGTTAGTGAGGCAAACACCGAGACAGAGCAGTCAATAGGGAGAAGGGTAGGGGTAAATGGAGAAAAAGACAAAGGCAATAGGGACAGGGATGGGACAAAAAGAAATACAGCCATAAAAAAATGGAGGATAATGAGTACCAATGCCCATAGTCTAGGTAAAAAGCACCCCAAAATGGTGGCCTTGATAGAAGAGGGATGCCTTGATATCATGGCAGTCACAGAAACATGGTACACAGAGAACCATGACTGGGATGTCAACATACCGGGGTACACAATCTACAGGAGGGAGAGGGAGGGAAGAAGAGGAGGAGGAGGAGTAGATCTCTATGTAAGGGAAGAGATCAAAGCAACAGAACTAAAGGGTAAACACGGAGGAGAAGAGGCACTGTGGGTCACTCTGGAGACTGGAAATAGCTCCACAATCTGCACAGGGGTTGTATACAGATCCCTGTCTCAGGGGGAAGAAATGGACAAGGAAATGATAGAAGGCATCCTTGATATGGCAGAGAAAGGGGAGATATTGGTGATGGGGGACCTGAATTTGCCAATGTTAACTGGAGCACCATGGCTGCAGCCACATTCAAGAGCAGGGCCATTCTCAATGCCCTACAGGGGACATGCCACAGACAGCTAGTTTTGGAACCCACTCGGTAGGGATCAATCTTAGACCTGGTACTGTCAAATGAGGACAGAGAGAGGATCTCCGATCTTGAAGTGGGTAGCCATCTGGGAACAAGTGACAACCAAACAGTGTGATTCACGATAAACTTAGCTGTAGAGTCAAGCCATACAAAAGTAAAGGTACTGAACTTCAGGGGGGCTGATTTTGTCAAAATGGGAGAGTGCCTGAGAAAAGCACTAGCGAACAGGCAAGAAGGTAGAGTGGAGCAACAATGGGGAAAAATCAAAACCGCCATCATGAAGCAACAAGCCTTTGTGTGAAGCAAATAAACAAATCAAAACAAAATAAAAAACACTATGGTTCTCAAAAGAAGTGGCGGGGAGGATAAGGGAGAAAAATATAGCATTCAGGAAGTATAAGGAAACACAGAAGGAGCAGGACAGAGAACTATACCAGTTAAAGCAGAAGGAAGCGGGGAAGGCAGTCAGAATAGCAAAGGCCCAAACAGAGGAAATGATAGCCTACTCAGTTAAGAAAAGGGATAACACCTTTTATAGGTACATTAGGGAGCAAAGAAAGACTAAGGCATGGATACTGAGGCTGAATAAAGAGGAAGGTGATTGGGCAGAAAGCGACAGTGAAAAAGCAGGGATACTGAACAAATACTTCTGCTCAGTATTCACAATGGAAAAGCAGGGGGAGATACCTAATCCAGTCAATAGAAGCACTCTGGATAGGGGGGCTGATATTAGTCCTTTCACAGAAGAAAAGTTCTGAAAGAACTCTTAAAACTGAAGGTGGATAAAGCAATGGGGCCTGATGGGATTCACCCCAGAATTCTAAAATAACTAAGGGAAGAACTAGTAACACCACTGACTACCCTTTTTAATAAATCATGGGAGGATGGTGTGGCACCTGAGGACTGGAGGAGGGTGGATGTGAGTCCCCTTCACAAAAGTGGGAGCAAGACAGACGCAGGAAACTACAGACCTGTCAGTTTGACCTCAGTGGTAGGGAAAATAATGGAATCACTTCTGAAGGAATTAATTGCTGAGTACCTAGAGACCAGTGGGGCACAGGACACAAGGCAGCATGGATTCGCAGCAGGAAGATTATGTCAGACAAATCTAATTGATTTCTTTGACTGGGTGACCACAGTAGTAGACCAGGGAGGGGCTATGGACATGGCCTACCTAGACTCTAGCAAGGCATTTTTACACAGACCTGCACAAAATATTAATAAACAAATTAGCCAGCCAGGGAGTGGATCCCAGGGTGGTAGCCTTGTTAAAACACTGGCTGGACAACAGGACACAATGGGTAATAGTAAATGGAGTCTACAGTGAAGAAAGGGGGGTTACTAGTGGGGTACTGCAGGGTTCAGTACTAGGGCAGGTCCTCTTTAATTTATAAGTGACATTGAGGTGGGACTGGAAGGGAAAGTATGTCTCTTTGCTGATGACACAAAGATCTACAACAGGGTTGATACACAAGGTGGGGTGGAACAGATGTAAAGGGACTTGGCAAGGTTGGAGGAATGGTCAAATATATGGCAGCTTAGATTCAATGCAAAGGAGTGCAAAGTAATGCACCTGGGAAACAAAAACCCATAAAAATGGAAAGGGACCTGGGGGTAGTCATATCAGACTACCTAAAGTTGGGAAAGCAATGTGAGAAGGCAGTAAGGAGGGCTCGGGGATACTGGGATGCATAGGGAGAGGCATCACCAGTAGAAAATAGGAAGTTGTTGGCCCTCTCTAAAGACAGTTGGTAAGACTACATCTGGAGTACTGTTTACAGTTCTGGAGACCCCATCTCTGCAGACATAGACAGGGTGGAGGCTGTCCAGAGGAGGGCAACCAAAATGGTGCAGGGTCTGCACCAGAAGACATATGAAGAAAGACTAAAGGAGCTTAAGATGTATAGCCTTGAGGAAAGGAGGGAGAGGGGAGACATGCTAGAAACTTTCAAATACCTCAAGGGAATCAACAAAGTCCAAGAGGGTAGCATCTTTCAGAAAAAGAGATGTGCAAGAACAAGGGGGTACAATTTGAAGATGGGGGGGATGGCTCAGAGGTAATGTGAGGAAGTATTTCCTCACAGAGAGGGTTGTAGATGCATGGAATTGCCTTCCTGAGAAGGTCGTAGAGTCAAAACAGTGGGGAAATTCAAGAATGCATGGGACAGACATAAGGCAATTCTAGTGGGGAGTAGGAGGAAGTAGGCTGTTGGTTAACTAGCATCTGCATCTTATCAGTTAGGTAGGGAAATGGCAAACTAGGTGGGCGAAGAGGTCCTTATCTGCCATCAGATTCTGTGTTTCTATGTTTTGTCTATATCCCTGCATAGATTTATAATTTTTACCACATGTAAGGCTGATTAGAAAGTGACCCACAAAACCAGGTATGTCAAGTTCCAGTTTTATTTTGGAATTAGAATTTTTGGAATTACTGGATAAAAATAATAATTTCAATAAAAGGTGTCTGCATTTTGCATTCAGATGCATGTTAACATCCCCACACAACTGATACACAGTAAGAAGACCCTTGTAGCTGAAATAAGGACCTCCCCCTCCACACCACTGTTATGTTTCCCAAGCAGGCTCCCTTACCTTAAAGAGCAGCTGACACCTTCAGAAGAACCTTAACAAAACACAATATAATGTATGGGGAGCCCCTAGAATGTATAGCACGCTGCTATCTAACAGTCTTGTAATTTCCCTGATCTGACATCACCCCTATAAACCTTGCTTGCCTCCATAACATTGGTGAGATTACAGGATCAAATCCAGTTAGGTGTGCTGAATTCTAGCACCTGAATGTTGGTCACGCTACCACGATCAGTTTAAACTATTCCGACGAAGCCCACAAGCAACAAATAAGAGTCTTTCCCATTCTGTCCTGAAAGTATTGATCGAATTCCACATTGTGTTTCAGAGAAAGTTTTATATAAATCAAAGTTTTTTGTTTCTTACACCCCCCCCCCCCCGCCATGCAGGCAATCTCTGCAGAGCTTCTTCCGTCCTTCACGAATGTCTCCCACAAACCCTCTGTGCCACGCAGATGATGCGTCCTCATCAAGGAAAGTCACAGTTGGCTGACTGCATTCTGATTCTGGACCACCATTTTAAATACATACTTTATCAGAAAGGGACTAATCTTTGTACTTTCTTCCTGGAGTAATTTCAAAGTTTTATTTAAAACTAGAATGCATGTTTACCACATTCTTGGAGTTGTTTGGTGAGCCCCAATAAATGTTTCAGTTCTCCGAATACAGTCTCTGTGTCTTTCGAGTAGGTAAGTGCTGAACCACTGAATAGGTTTTATTTATGTCTGAAAAATGATTATGAGTACTGTTGCAACCCCATACACTATAAAAGACAATGGCTGGGGTTATGAAGTTTACCGCGTTGAAAACCACTCTTGTGGTTGCCATGCCGATAATTAACCTCTCTAGCTGCGCTCAAGGATGGCCTGGTAACCACTCAAGGGGTTTACAGTGCAATACACTTCATAACCCCAGCCATTATCCTCCATATTTAGACACAGTTTAGCTTGTATTTCATATTATTTTTGTATTTCTCCTCCCCATTATTTATTACTGAAGTCATTTGCATGAAAGCAGGATCTTTGCTCCTGAAAAGTTCATCCATTTCTGTTGCTTTCTCCCTACCTGAAGTCATAATGTACTGCTTGTGACATCACAGTTACTCCCATGGCAACAGATTGTGATGGCACAATATAGGACTATGACTTGAAGTAGGGAGTAAGCTATAGAGGCAGGTAAACTCTAAGGGAACTCTGAGGGATAATCATCATCTATTCATACAAATTTACTCAGTAATAAATAATTGGGAGGATAAATATGTACAATATATATGGAACAAGAGCTGAATTGTACCTAATTATTATGTTTTTCAAAGTTTTCTCTGAGATATCAATACTGTAGCTATTTAATATAGGGCTGCTGCTGAAGGCTGGTAGGTCCTCTGTTCATGTACTTTAGATAGGTAGCATAGGATAGGTTTAGAATTTCAGGATAGTGCTGGTGGTAGAGGTGCTGGAGGCTCCAGCTCTAGTATATATAGACTGAAATAAAAAAGAACTAAGTCCACCATGGTCCACCAAGAGACCCCCAACCCAGCAACCCACTACCACCTTCCACTCACCACCAGCGGCTCCCAGCAGTAGCCAGCTACTGCCATCCTGGTCCAAGACTACAATTACAAGCAACAATTTAATCAAACTTTCCTGAGGGACTCCCATTCCAATACAAGAATTTAATTGAACCCTAGCCAGTCAACTCTGCACAAGTAAATGCCTCCTCTTCCTTGAGTGATCTGGGAATAACTGAATAGATGAGAAGGTGGCTAACTGGAGCAAAACCCTGGCTTGGAAACCATTACAGTAGATGCTTTACTTAATAAGGTGTCTGGTGGTAGCTCAGGATTTTGCTATGTTTGGCCACCTCCTCATCTTTGCAATTATTCTTGGATGACTCAGGAGGGGGTGGACTTTACCTGCACTGTAATGGTCGGGCCAAGGTTTGGTTGTCTTTTCATGTCAAGACAGAAGTCCCTCAGGATGGGTTGGTTCAACTGGTTCTTGTAATCAGGGACTGAGAGACCAGTGGCTGGCTGCTATCAGGAGCGGTGTGTGGCAGGTATATGGTGGTGGGTTGCTAGGGTGGGGGGGATCTCATTTTGGACCATGTTTGACTTAATTCTTTCTTCCAACTAATCACACCTGAGCAGGAACCTCTATCTTCAGGACTATGGGCAACAACCTAAAGCTCCAAAAAGAGGCAGCTACCTTCTACCACCTACTTAGCTTAACAGAGGACAATCTGCTTTCAGTAGAAGTCCAGCAATAAGATACGAAAACATGTCTGAGAGACACAGGAGAGGGGTAAGGGGTCTTTCTTTTAGCTACAGCAATAGTTCTCAAACTTTGTCACAGTGAGCCTCCCCAAATCCATGGAAAAGATTTTGAGCCTCCCCAAAAAACTGAAATAATCTTGGGCCTCCCCAAAGAAGAATAACATACTGTACTTTGCGCAGTACACCACGAATAAATTGCAACCCCTTTGAGTACCTGGCTCACATTCAGTTCTTTGTCTTATATGGACATTGGAACCTTTGAAAAGAGCTCCTGTGCTAAAGGTGTTATCTGAATAACAAATAAATAAAATAAAGAAATATTATATAGCTTATTGTAACCCCCGGCCAGCCTACTTGCTCCTCTATTTTCATTCTTGAACCATTGTTACCTTGTTGCAGTACCTTCATGGGTCAGACTACTTTCTCTGTTTCCTTTCTATTTATGAAATAACCTTCCTGCATACTTTGCCTCTCCCCTCCTTCTCTGCTCCTAAGCAACTTCTCTAGGATTGCTTTGCTCCTTCCTGCTATACTCTGGCACTTCTATACTCAACCCTTTTATTTGGGCTGTGCTGCCATCAGTCTACAAATTGATTAACCAGTCATTATTAGTTTATTGTTCATATTTGTTTGCATTATTGTTCATTTGTATTTCTTGATTGTTTTGCAGTCACCTTTTGAAATATGTTCACTTCCTACCCCTTCCCCTGGTACACCTGAAATGAGCCTTGGCTCATTCACCTTCCCTTGTCACCTATTAGCACATAAATACATAAAATTCACCTGCTATTATCCTCTTTCAGTTTGCTTCATCTCTTCACACAAAATATGTAAAACTCAAAATTTAAATACAGTACTTCTTCAGACTTGCTTGAGCCTCCCCCGGAATAGGTTGGGGCCTCCCCAGAGAGGCTGGCCTCACCATTTGAGAACCCCTGAGCTACAGTAATCATTTTACTGTGCACTGGGTGGTGGAAGGTTTTTAATATGTAGTTGCATACGGAATCAGAAATTTCAGTTCTTACTCAGATTCTGATGCCTTAACTGATATATCAGATTTGGAATCAGAACTGCACGTATTTCAACAGATGATCAATCGATCAGAACTGGCCTATTCTGATCATCCCTTACCATGAGCCTTCAACCAATCAGAGCAGTGAACAGACTTCTGAATCTGTGCAGTAACATTGCAGAATTGCAATTTCTGGGTTCTATGAAAAGAACTACACAGAATGCTGCCCAAACAAAGAAAAAAAATACAAACCACAATTTATCTAATCAACATTCATTCAGGTCTCATTAAATATGGATAATTTGTTTTATGCATATCATTTCTGATATAAGTAATATTACAGACAGCTTCACACTCAAACACGTTTCTTGTCCCCTTTAGAGCTTAGACTCATTAAGTACCAAATTAACTGTGTAATTCAATAGAAGTTAAAAACTCTTAAGTATGCTGTCAGCTTTAATTTTGGAAATAAACAGATACACACAACAAATTATGTCATTCAACCTGGACTTTAATTAACTTAATTTTGGAAGCATTTTGTTTTCTATAAGTAAAAAACTTCTGAAATAATGGGGGTTGGAAGGCATTTCATGCCCTATAGGGAAACATAAGGAAGCAAAAATGTTTATTTTTGAAGGGTATTTTTTGACAGTGATATTTTATATTATTATTATTATTTTTATCGGGGAAAGGGTGCTTTAAAAATAAAACATTGCTTGCTACTTTGCTTATATTAACTTCCAAAAATTGGTCTCTCTCATAGTCCATATTAGAGGACTTGGGACGTTTTTGACTACTAAACAACTAATATGTCAATTACATTACAACCATTGAAGTTGTTGACTTTTATCATGCAACATTACTTGAAAACCACACTCATCTGTCTGGAAGTTTATTTTAGTTATCTACCTAACTACAAGATCCAGGTTTAAAGGCTAGGGATAGCAGTAGAGCTTAGAGGTTAGAATAAGGAGCAAGGAATGAGCTTGGTACATCCAGCAAACCTGTGTTTGATTCCCACAGCCTCAACTTGCATACTGTGTGACTCTGAGCAAGTCACTTAACCTCCCCAGTGCTGCCTGGCTGCACCTGAAAACAGGAACTTGTGCCTAATGTGCCTTAACCAGTTAGCAAAGAATAAAACATAGTCCACCACCACCACTTACCCACTTTGTCACTCTGAATAAGTTACTTAAATTCCCTGTGAGTTATAGCTCTGTAATCTTTCTTGCTCTGTTTACACATACATTTTTGCAGTATTTTAGCAAATTTGCCTTGCACAAAGTGCTGCAGTCATTTTCTGCATGTCCAAACACAGGGCACTTGACTATTTTGGGTAACCCCAATAACCAGCTAAATGAAAAACATCCATTCTGTCTTCCCTCCCCTTAGTTGACTATCTTTCACATCTCCAATTCAGGCCAGAGTGAGTTTTCTTTTTTTAGAAATAGTAAACTCTCTCATTCCTTTCCTTTACTGACACAACCCCCAACCCCCATCCTGGTGCTGCCATTTTTAAAAATAATTCCTTCCACTCCTATCTCTCTTCTGTCTCCCTCCCCTTACCATGACCCCATCAACACTGCAGATGGATGGTGTGGAGCATCCACAGAAGGACAAAAAGTCATATGTACCATTTGTGTATCTCAGATAAGGGTGAGAGAAGTGTGCCATTGGCAAACTCAGTTTGACTTAGAGTTGGGCCCATAAATTTGGTTTGCTTCAAGAATTTGGCCAACTCACTTCTGATCCCAGGCAATAACTGGTATAAGGTAAACCAGACTACAAATAGAGGGTAAAATGCTCTGAGGTCAAAAATGAGTGTTAATTACTATTTCTTACTGTTCTTATGTGTTGACATACATCTGCTGTGGATTAGCATTTGTGATGTTGTGACAGAGTCTGTGAAACCCACTAAGACCCCCACTGGCCAGAGTGAGCTATGATAATATTTACTATTCTTTGGTGACCTCAAGACATATGCCCCCAATAGTTTTTGCTTTAAGAATACATGAACATATGAAGAAGCTGGCAGAAGAAGGCCATTTGGTTTATCTAGTCTGCTTGTATTGCAGTGTCCACAGCTTGAGCTACTGTCCCTGACCCCCTTCCCACTCCTCCCATCCTCCCTACCCATGATTTTACCTTCCCCCTATGCCTATCCCAGCCTGTCTTGAAACTGCCCACTGTCTTCAAAAAGACCACCTGTTCTGGCAATGCATTCCAAGTGTACACCACCTTCTCTGTGAAGAATTGCTACTGGATCACCCTCCTAAACCTCCCCCCTTTAGCATAAGACTGTGCCCCTTCGTGTTATGGTTGCCACTCAGCTTATCTCTGTGTCAATTATTATATTATCTCTGGAGTCTGCCCCCACCCAAAGAAATGGTGAGGAAAAAAAAAAATAAATTAAACAAAATGGAAAGCGATTACTTGTCGTGTATTACATTGTCTATGATGGGTCTTCATCAACTGATACTGACTCTGCAACCTCTGTGTTCTCAATAGCATACCTGACCATAATGAACTTGCTGGAAATTACAATGTGAACGTTGTAGTAGGTGTCATCAGAAGGAGGAGTTGTGCTGCCGCTGCTGTTGTTGATAGTGATGCGCCTGACTGCGGTGCCACTGTCTGTTAAGGATGTCCATGGAGACTTGCTACCAGGAGGTATAGGACAGGGAATAGTAGTAGCTGTCAATTGTTGGAAAAGTCAATAATCTAACAGTTAAAGGTGATCCATTGGAAAATGAGTATGAGAAAGGCAATGAATTCAAGATTCTCAGGATTTAGATTTGACATGAAAACTAAGTAGAGGAAGTTGTGTATTCATATACTAACTGGTTTCTTAAAGCTATCTTTGCTGCTCTACCATACTGTATATGTACACAACAGTTTCTTCTTGAAACTGGGACCAGGCATTTGAGGCTACTGCTCCAACTCTTTGGAATTCTTTGCCCAGCCATCTCCAGGAGGCACCATCACTAGAAGTATTTAAATGCAAACTGAAAACTTTTTTATTTAGACACATTTTTGGGAGTCTGAGGTGACTGTTTTAATTGTTTTAGATGGAGAATTGTTTTAATTGTTTTAGGTTCTGGTTTTAATTCTTGCCTATTTTAGTTTTATTGTCTCTGTCTTGTAATTTTATGCTTGTATTTTAATTGTTTTGTAAGGGCACCCTGGGCCATCGGGGAAGGGTGCCCTAAATAAATAAAATCTACTAAATCTATTATGTGTCCATGAGGAATTAACACATCTTTATGTCTGGGAACCAGCAGTGTTGTAATGTTAAACTGTGTGCCCAATCTTATGCTGTCAAACCTGTCTGCAAACTGTGTCAAAAATATCTCTGCAGCTTCTTTAATAAGTATTCCATCGTGCTGCTGCATCAATGACTCAGGTGAACTAGTGGTGTACCACCTCCTATAGTGATGGATTCCAGTTCTACTGTATCATCTGTTGTGCTGTGTGCAGGGAAGGAAGAATGTGGTATCACCTACACACTGCAGTGACATGTGGCGAAGAAAATATGATTCTTGATGGAGGGAGGATGAGGATGATGAAGAGGATGTGTTATCTTCAGAACCAGTTTACTTCTATTTTTTATTGTGGTGTAGTATATGGTAGTTATTATTCATAAAAATTGCTTTATTTACATGAAGAGAAAATATGATTCATGATGGAGAAAGGAGGATGATGATGAAGTGGATATGTTGTTTTAAGAACCAGTTTGTTTTAATGTAGTTATTATTTTTATTTATTATTAAAAGTTTTGCTTAGTTTCTATGCCAAGAAAGTGAGATTTATGATGAAGGGAGAAATATGATAATGAGGAAGATTTGGGCAGCACATCAATTGAGCATGGGAATTTGAGCAAAGTTATTTGGGTGACTCAATATTAGCCACTACAAATTGGGCGAATGTGTTTATAGAGTGACTCACAATTACAGCGACAGTATTATAGCCTATCCCAGTATCCAGGTGCATCATAGAGTAGGAATCTAACAGATGGGAGGAGTCAGTGGCACAGCACCCCATGGGGTGCAGGGAGGCAAAGCCCCTCTGTGTAACATGGGCATATCATCATTTAAATAAACCATTGCAGCAAATTACAGTCGCTCCAAATGTAGTCACTATAATGCATTCGTTGAATTTTTAGTCATCCAATAAAATTAGCCCAATTGACATGGAACTGAAGATGTATTGTCCTGGAAGCAAGACTGAAGACTAGGTGTCTCTGGAACTGTCATCACTTGAAGAAGAAGGAGGAAAGTTTAGCAATTTAGTGCATGCATGTAAGACTAGGAATGTTGTAGATTTAAACTCTGCTGGCAAACTGCTGCCAAAGTGCCTAACACCACTACATATTGATAATGTGTAGTTGATACTTCACTAGCAATTTGTCATGCAAAGTAACCATTTACAAAAGACAAGAAAAAAAATTCCCCCACTCTCTGTAGCATATGAAAACCCACTGTCCTCTCCTCAGCCCAGACCAGATTCAGAAACAAAAGTACCACCTTCTCCCCCCAATCTGCAGAGCCTTGCATGTTGCAAACTCCTGCTGTCCCTATAAAGAAGTTTAACTGTATATTATAATAACAAAATTAACACCTCCTCCCCAGGCCACCCCCCCTAAAGAACTCAGCCACTCTTCTCCCATTCAGCACTGCAAAAATGATATCCTCTTCACTCCACTCAAAAATAACCACCCCCTTATGCCACACAGAGTGGAACTCAAACACCCTCACAAAATGATACGGTATCAGAAGGGGGGCAGTGACCAACTCAGGTCCTCCCCTCACCATCTTGGCCCATTGTCTATATGAATGGGAGCATACCCAAGTAGTTACAGTATAAACTAATTTGCACAATGACTTGATTGAAGTTTTACTTCATGTAGTCTTCACCAAGTAAACTGTTTTGCAAAGTGGCAATTTATTGGTGAAATGCCACTTAAAATCATTTTTGCTTGATGAAGTTGACACTTTACAAGGAATAGTACAATGCAAAGGGCCAAACAAAATGGTAACACTTCACATGGCACTATGTGTAGCAAAGTGAAGACAGTTTGCATGCACCTAGTAGTGACTCAGGCAGGGTACTTTATTTTATGGCATCAAATTCAGCACCAGCTAGGGTGTGACTCCTATTCCTGGTTCTGGCTTTGGGTTGTTGGATCTTATGTGATGCATAGTGTTGTGTGAAATTGGAAAATTTCACCAGACAAAATATTTCATGGAATTTGTACATTATACAAAATATTTCGCCAGCCGATGTGCAAAATTTTGCCCATTGGGTGGGCATAATTTCACCCATGAATAAGTGAAACTTACCACTTGAGGGCACAATTTTGCCCCCGGACCCCAATCTTTCTTAAAAATCAATCCCCTCTTCACATGTCCCTGGTGTCTAGTGTTCCCCACCCCCAGTCGATCACTAGCCAAATTCAAATAAAGAATCCTCCCTCCTCACCAGTCTCCCTGAGCTCTGGCCCTATATCTTTGTAAAAAAATTCTCTCCCCTGTCTCTGGCATCTACTGGACACCCCCACCCCCAACCCCTCCCTATCTAAGTCAAAGCACACCTTGCTCCCTCGTACCCTGATCGGGCCACTGGCACAGCCCTCCACTCACCTTCATGGCCGGCAGCCCATCTGAGCACTCAATAAATGAACATGTGCTTGTACAAGCATGTGCTTATTCATTGAGCACTCAGATGGGCTGCGAGCCATGGAGGTAAGTGGATGGTTGTGCCAGTGGCCCAATTGGGATACAGGATGGAGTGAGATGGGCTCTGACTTAAGACAGGGTGGTGGGGTGGGGTCCAATAGACACCAGGGACAGGGAGGATTTTTTTACAAAGATACAGGGCTGGGTTTCAGGGTGATGGGGGGAGGAGGGAGGGTTCTTCATTTGAATTCGGCCAGTGATTGGCCAGGGGGGAGCAATAGACAAAAGAGGCAGGGGAAGGGATTTTATTTTTTACAAAGGTACGGGGCTAGGGTTTAGGGTGACTGGGAGGGTTCCTGATTTGAATTCTGCTGGTGATCGGCTGGGGGAGGGACCACTAGACACCAGGGACTCAGAGGGGTACATGGAGATGCCGGTATAATTGTGGGCAAAATTTCACAATTTTGCCCCAATTTCATGAATATTTCCCATGGCAAAATTGCCAGTTTTGCAGTAATTTCACCAGTGAAATAAAATGTCTCAACATCTATAGTGATGCACTCATGGACTGAAACCAAGGGATGTATTAATTGGCTCAGGCTTCTGCCAGCCGGGGGTGGCTAGATTACTTTAATGAACCATTATATCCCACTACTTCTCTCAACCTAACTCAGACTGACAGTATATGCTGCAGCTGGTCTGTCTGGCTGGGGTGGGGATTTGGAGCTGATGTGGTTGTTAGTAGAGATGGGCGAAGTGGCCCCAATTCACTCCACGTAGTGATTTGCGGAGTGCTCCACAACACGAAGCGGAATACTTTGTGTTATAATGGATAACGCGAAGTCCATTGAAAAAAATGACTTCACGTTACTCTGCCTTCCCAAATCACTTCTCCACCAATTCTTAAGGCGAAGTACATTGAAAACAATGTACTTCGCCTCACTTTGCCTTGTTTTAAAGCTCCAAAGGCAAATTTTGCAGTGATTCATGGGATTTCAGGTCACATGGGCTCTAGATTGTTCTGCACAGCCTCAGTTCGGGGTAGTGTGTGTAGGAAGCTGTAGGAGACAGTCTGCTCTGAGTGTTTTCTGTGATACAAACCTTCTAAAAGCTGTTAAAAAAGACTTTTTGAGTCTTTTATTTGCTGAAACTTTAGCTCATCGATTGTAGGAAACCCTCCAGTGCTCATATCATCAAGCGTTTATTGTTTGTGTGTGGATTTTGAATGTTAATGTACAATATTCAGTCTGTGTACTGAGAGACCGTGGAAATGTGCTAGGGGAGGGGTGTATCTTTGGTGTAGGTAGATTAACTTGGAGAAAAAGACAGTTCTTTCTGCTTGGTGATATTTTTCTTATAACCGTGTTAATGTAAACGCAGTAATATTTTTAATAATTTTTGCCATTATTTTACTGATTGTTGTAGTGCATCAGTGCATTATTTTAGTTTGTTTAAAATATGTGGTTATATTACTGAAGTTTTCAATTTGCTACGCATTACTTGGTGTGTGTGTGTGTGTATGTGTGTGAGTAAGTTTGTGACACGTGTCATCAAATCAGACACCTTTTATTGTGCCACATAGTAATTTCAGCAATCTGAAGCTGCTATCCACTGCAGCTGTGTGATTTTTGTACTTCTTTGTGGTATCTTTACTAGTACTAGTACTAGTGACTGTTACTGCAGCAGTGCAGTACACTGCCACCCTCAGCCCGCCCCCAACCAGCATAGGTATTCTTTTCCAGATTTGAATTACTGATGGTGAGCACTGGTTAGGTGTTGTGCCTTTGTGTCCATTGTACTCATTAATATGCATTTTTAAGTCAGGACCATCATCATGAGCCACTCATGATACAAATCACGTTCATCATCATCATGGTCACAAATGTAGTCGCAAATCATGATTCACGATCATGTCATGAATCACAACATTAATTTTTTTACTAGTTACTTGGATGTATTGTAAGCCTGTTTTGTAGTATCTCTCCAGGTTTCTTCACCCCACCATTGTACTCATTGCTATGTGTTTTTAAGTCTGGGAGTTTTAAGCTACAGCTCAAAGGGAAGTACAGCCATAGGCATTTGCATTCCCAATACAGTTTCATATTTGTTATCTCACACCATTGACACCGAATCATGTTGTTCATTATCACAGTCACAAATCACGATTCATGATCATGTCATGATTCACAACGTGATTTTTTTTTCTAGTTACTTGGATGTATTGTAATCTTATTTTGTAGTATCTCTCCAGGCTTCACCACCCCACCATTGTACTCATTAGTACGTGTTTTTAAGTCGGGGTCCCAGGGAGTTTTGTGCTGCAATTCATCAGGGAAGTACAGCCATAGGCATTCACATTCCTTCCTGTACAGCATGTGAGTTACAGTACTATAAGTAGTGGTGGACGAAGTGGCCCCAATTTGCTCCACAAATTGATTCACGGAGTAACATGGAACCCCCAGAGTACTCCACAATGTGAAGTGGAGTACTTCACTTCATAATGAGGAATGTGAAGTCCATTGAAGCCAATGACTTTGCGTTATTCCGCCTTCTCCAAACCACTTCTCCACCGATTTTAAGGTGAAGTACATTGAAATCAATGTAATTCACCTTACTTTGCCTTGTAATTGAGCTCCAATTGAAATTCTGCAGTGATTCATGGGATTGCAGGTCACATGGGCTCTAGATTGTTTTGCACAGCCTCAGTTCTGGCCTGGGTAGTGTATGTGTAGTGGTAGCTGGAGACAGTTTGCTCTCAGAGCTCTGTGATTCAAAACCTCTAAAAGCTGTTTAAAATGTCTTTTTGAGTCATTTTATTTGCTCACAATTTACTACGTTGATTGCAGGAAACCCTTTTGTGCTCATATCATCAAGTGATTATTGTTGTGTGTGGATTTTGAATGTTAATTTAGAACAGTCAGTCTGTGTACAGTGAAGTGTGCTTTGGGGAGGGGCATATTTGTGGTGTAGGTACATTAACTGGGAGCAAAAGGCAGTCTTTCTATTTTGGTTATATTTTTCTTGTATAACTGTGTTAATGTACACACAGTAATATTTTCAGTAATTCTTGAAATTTTTTTTGCTGATTGTTGTGGTGCAGCAGTGTATAATTTATCTGTTTAAAACATTTGGTTATATTACTAAAGGTTTTCAATTTGCAACACATTACTTGTAGTGTGTGTGTGTGATGCGTGCCATTATATCAGACACCTTTTATTGTGCCATAGAGTAATTGCAGCAGTGTGAACCTGCTATCCACCGCACCTGCATGAATTTTTTATACTGCTTTGTGGTATCTTCACTGGTAGTGGATTGTTACTGCCATGCACTAATCCTCCAACTGGTAAAATGTATTCCTTTCCAGATTTGGATTTGTGACTTGTGTGCACTAGTTAGGTGTTTTTGTGCCTTTTCGTATGCATCCTTTGAGTGTGCAGCACAATCTTAATCTGTCTGTGCATTTGCAGTGCACCATTAATTCTGGGAGACTGCATTTCTTGTTATGCTCTCATTTCACTTCGTCAGCACTGGGGAATTTTCTGAACACAAGACAGTAGCATTTCATCAGCACTGGGGAATTTTCTGGACACAAGAAAGTAGAATTTTGGGGATGCACATTAATTCTAGTGACTCTGTGTGTGACTACTGAGTGCATGACTAAGTGTGCCATTAATTCTGGGAGACTTTGCATTTCTTGTTATGCTCTCCTTTCACTTCGTCAGCACTGAGGAGTTTTCTGGACACAAGACAGTAGCACTTTGGGGATGCACATTAATTCTGGTGACTGTGTGGGTGGGGTGCTGCCAATATTGTTGTCATTCTGCCTAACTTTGCATTAAAAGTGGAATGACAACGTGAAGTAATAATAACAAGGCAAAGTGAGCCTTTACTATGGGGCACTCTGCGTAGCGAAGTGCCAACACGAAGTGCCCACTTTGCATTAATTTCACAGGTGGATTTTAAATTCACTGCATCTCTAATTGTTAGGAGAATACCAATTTCACAATTTAAACCATAAGCCAGAATACTTGTTCCCAAAATTTGAGTAGACTTTACTTAACCCAAACAATCTTTTTGCCAATATGCTTTCAGTGGATTCCCAGTGTAGTTTGCAAAATGCTCTCGCACTGAATAGGATTATTTGTTTTTAGGTGCAGTTGAGTGGTGGTGTCAGTGGGGGCTGTAGGGGATACTTCTATAGGAATTGGGTGGTGACTGCAAGATAATTTCTTTTTTTCTGCTACTGTGGAAAGATGTGCTATCTGATTGCATTGGGAATGGTAGGCCATGCATGGATATGATATATTAGAAAATAATGTAATATGATATGATATGACAGATGAGAGTTCATATAAAGTGAAATAATATGATATAAAATGATATCATAAAATAAAATAATCTGATATGTGATATATAAGATTTTATAATCTGACATATGATAGAACCATATAATACAGCCTTTGAGAAGATCATATAATCTGATGCAGTAAGATATGGTATATGAAATGACAGTGTAATATGATGTATTATAATATGATATATTAAGAGATAATAGAATCTGATACACAGAGAATATGTTGGGTGATGTGCATTACGAGAATATAATTACTGGTCCTCATTTTTTATGTTTGGATAACCAGGTTTTTAAATCATGTTACAACTGCCCACTTGATATTTTGCATTACAACTGGGCGATTGTAATTAGTGCCTGTCAATCAAGCCTGGGCTACTGAAAGCACAAGTGCAAACAACTGTTCTCTGTATTCCCCTGCCTAAATCCTGAGGGAATAGAGGTCCCAATTATTTAAATATGTTCAAAAAAATTATCTGGTTGATCCTGTGTTCCCTCATCTACTATGCTACCAAAATAAATGTGCTAGTATCCCCAGTGGCCAGCCCTTTGATGATGAGAACACTGGGCTAAGCAGTAGGGGAATGTCTGTGCTGGTATTTACTTACGAAGGCAAATACTCTGAAGCAGCCCATTGTCTTGCTTAGTCTACTGTTACTGATCGTGCTTAGTCAGCATGTTCAGTACCAGTCGAATAAGTGCAACAATAGGCTGTTTCAGAGTGTTTGCCTTCATAAGTAAGTGCCATCACAGAAGTCCCCTGCAGCTTAGTCTGCCATCCTAGTCATCAAAGGACTGGCCACTGGGGATGCTAGCACATTTATTTTGGCGGAATGGCAGGCGAGGGCATGCAGGATCAACCAGATAAAATATTAAAGATCTAAAATGTAAGGTACTAAAAAATGATATCTTGAACATATTTGCTTAATCAGGATCTCTAGGTCCTGCAGAATTTAGGCATGAAAACTGAGCAATACACTCTTATTAAAAATGAGGACCAGTAACTGTAAAAAAATAAAGCATGGGTGGATGTGTGTAAAACCAGAATTTTACACACACCCTGGAGTGTGGGATACTGTTATTAACCCCTCAAGATTCACTCTTGGGGTTAATGTAGCATCTCACACCTCGTGTGTGTGTGTAAATTTCTGATTACACACACCAACTTATGTATTATTCTATATTTAATACACACACAAAGGGTGTGATGCTATATAAGCCCCAAGAGTGAAGCTTGAGGGGTTTATTCAAGCATTACACACTTGGGGTGTGTATTAAATTCAACTAACTATGCCACCCCATGCTTTATTTTATATAATTTCTGAGCAACAATTCCCCCCACACACACACACACACACACACACACACACACACGGAAGCCCATTAATATCTACTGGTACTTAATTATGGTACAGTTTATTATTCTACCTCTTTCACACATAAATTTCAGCTAATGTTAGAAATTGGAGAAACTTTCTGAAACCATGATAAGAGAGCATTGGGGGTTGGGAACTCAAAGGGTTAAATAATGAGAAAGTGAGCTGCAACCCTGTGCATGTGAAGGAATATGCAGACAGTGAAGATCTGTGTGAGAGCTTTGCTAAACCCATGGCACATCCTATTAAGGACTGTGGCAAAAAGTACTGAGTTTCAAATGCTGAAACAACAACAGTCTCAGTATCTGTGGTGCCTTTTTTCTTTATTATTACTGCAGGCTGGTTCGGTAGTGGTGCAATTCTTTTTTTATTTATCAGGACTCAAGTCAAATTGCTGGCAAATGTCTTATAACAAGTTCAGACAAAGAAAAGGGTTTGCAATGAGAATTAAGTTTCCGTGTTGTTTTTTTTTTTTTTACAATTTACTGAAGAAAATAGACACCACAGCTTCTTTCATTGAATTTGATGGCTGTTTGAGTCACAGAGTACTGACTCACTGAATGCACTCAAGACCCTCATGCACAGCAAAAATCCACTGGCCATAGCCAATAAACTTATAATGCAGCTTCTGCATTATGAGAAAAGAATATATAAAAACTTGCAAGAAAACCATAAGTGTGCAAAAATTTCAGATGGAGGAATGACTGACAAATAATGTGGCTACAAATGACAAGGGATTGTATGCATATGTAAACACACAGAGGTAGAATGAAAGAACATTGTGCAGTGGAAGGAAACATTAAGAGTAATAAGGAGATGGTGAGTACCTTTAACAAATTCTGTTGTTTGCACATAATAAAGAAAAACAGGGAGATGTGGAACTACTGGTTGACTTCAATGTTACTGAGGATGTAATATTAAAAAGTTAAGTAACCTAAACATGAATAAGTTACCTGTCCAGATGAACTACATCTCAAAGTACTTAAAGAATTGTCAGGAAGCATCAAGGGTCCATTAACAGAAATAACAAATAATGTAATTTCACTAGATATTGTACCAAGAGATCAAAACAAATGTGGTGGTAATTCCATTCCACAAATAAGGACTGAAAGCAAATGTGAGAAATTATCGATCAGTTAGCCTCACAAGTATATTGGGCAAGACTGTAGAGGGAATAATAATGGAAAACCTGTAATCATGGATAGAAGAAAATGTGGGAGAGGACAGTAGTCAATATGGTTTTACAAGGAATAAGTGATGCCAGACTAAATAATATTTTTTGAACCTATCAAATAAAGCGCTAGATAAAGTTAAATCAGTGCATGTGGCATACTTAAACTCAAGTAAAGCATTTATAACTGTGCCACACAAATTACTAATAAATAAGCTAGTTAAAGAAAATGTACCATCATTATTTACAAAAAGGAGATGTGACTGGTTAAACAAAAGAAAACAAAAGGTAAAAGTGAAAGGGGCACAGTCTGATTGGGATAACACGACAAGCAGAGTACCATAGGAATTGGTGCTGGGCCCAAGACTTCTTAATTTCTATATTAGGGATATGAATAAAGTCTTGCAGGGATGGACAGTGAAATCTGCAGATGATGCAAATGTGGCAGTAGTGCTTAACTCAGTCAGAGACTGCATGACGATGTAAGAAAATCCGACACCATAAGTCTTTGGGCATTAGAGTCTGTTATGATCTTCAACCACAAAAAGTGTATGGTTATGCACTTTGGAAGGAAGCATCTGAAACATCAATACATAGCCAATGGATTTAAACTGAGGGAAAGCAGTACGGAAAAAGTCCTCTGAGAAATGGTAACACGGGATCTAAAATGAGGACAGCAAACATATTCAGCAGTAAGCAAAGCCAGCCAAGTGATAGGATGTGTGAAGCAAAAAACAATGTGAGCAGTATAAGTACTACTGTCCTTGTATAGGTCACTTAGGAGGCCACATTTAGAGTGTGCAGTTGAGGTTTGGAAATCCGATACTAACAAAGATGTAACAGAAATTAAAAGTGTGCAAAGATTCACTTGGATCATCTGGAGGCAGGAGGGAAAGAGTTAAGAGGAGAGACTGGAGTCACTGAACATTTACATACTGGAGTGAAGGAGGTATACAGGGGATGTGATTCTGACATATAGAGAGAGCACAGAGCAAAGTTTATCAGACATACTACATCTAAAACCAAAGGAAAATAGAACAGGACTCAGAACATATAACTATCAATCAATGGGAAACTTTTTAAAACTGGCTGTAGAAAGAATTGGTATAGTATACACAAAGAATATCTGGATAGAATCCTTGGCAGAGAAGATTGTTACCTGTAACATGATAACTAGCATTAAAAATAGTCGGGATTGATTCATGGATTTAGGTCACTCATTGTTTTAGTTTCTAAGAGAACAGTCAGGCTATTTATAAGGGCCATAGCCTACTTTTGCTTGTAAACCATGGCTATGTAACTATATAAAACCATTAAAGATATTAAACAGTATATACAATAATCAGGCAAGTTTCATTCTATTATTCCCAATCAACAAATATCATAGCAGTATGTATAAAGGTTTAAAATGGGACGCTCTTGAAGTTAAAAGGGAAAAACACTGGATAATTCATAAACATAACAAATGTCTATACTCAACCACAAATTTAGCTAAGCAAATCATACATACTCTTTAAGAGAAGTAAGATCATGAGGTGGTCATGCACCCAGGATCGGAACCAAATGTGGACAGCTAATGGACCAATTACAGTATTCCTAAATCATGGATGCAATGTCATTGCCATCTACAATGTCACCAGCACAAAAAGGCTTTTTTGCAGCAATTGGTGAAGAACTGGAGACAATACATAATTTCAATGATGGCTACAATCCAATTTGAGATCGCCAACCGACTCTGGTTGCATAGTGCTATTTAAATAGAACAATGCAAATAAAGAAAGCCTCACAACTCACCCCACATATAGATAGACAGAGGCACAAAAAATCAAAAGTGCATAGGAATTCAATGTGTATTTATTCAATGTAGCCATACACCACACATATTAAAAAAGTGCTGATAAAGTGCCACCCCCACTGTCCACTACCAAAAGCCCAATGGCATTCTGCTACCACTCATGGAACTTTATCAGGGGCTAATTTGAATATCAAGAATACTCCAGTTTTCATTACACTGTATTAGTACCGTATTTGTAGTTGTCTGATGTAGAAACAATGTTTTATCATTGTGAATTTGTTCTGTTTTTATATATCAGGATGCCTTTGAAAACATGTTTTTAACCTAACAATGTATCCTGTAAAAACATAAAGTTTTTGCCTCCCTCCCTCCCTATCCAAACCAATGCACTATCCTGTTCAGAATGCTCCTACTTTTGAAGGCACCCTCTCACAACAATAAGAATGACTGAAACACACATTCTACATCAAGGATGTAAGTCAAGCCCACATTTTCAGGTACTTCAGAGAGTTTGACATCTGTTA
This sequence comes from Neoceratodus forsteri, assembly GCA_016271365.2. Taxonomy (NCBI): domain Eukaryota; kingdom Metazoa; phylum Chordata; order Ceratodontiformes; family Ceratodontidae; genus Neoceratodus; species Neoceratodus forsteri. The sequence continues at coordinate 355,064,153 of CM028136.1, read as the reverse complement.
AAGTCGAAGCTCAGATGGGATAGAGCTATAATTGCTTAACATTGCTATTGAACAGTTATGCACACCTATAAGTACACATTTTAACATCTCCCTTGGTACTGTGACAATACTAGATATAAAACAAACACACACACACACACACACACACACAATAATCACCCTGTTCCACAACTCAGGACCCATCAGACTGGAACAATTACTGTGTCATCTGGTTGTTACTTAGACAGTGTCAGTGGCTCAGTAGATAGCACACTCGCCTCTGAGGCCAGGAGATCAGAGGGCTGTGGGTTCAGTTCTTACATCTGGCACTTAGGTTAATATCCCAATACTGACACTGTAGTGCAGCATGAGGGGGGTGCTGCAGTTATGATGTGTCATCTTTTGGATGAGACTTTAAAGTGAGGTCCCATCTGCCTGGATTGGTGGTAGTTCAGGTGGATGTTAAAGACCCCATAGCACTTATTGAAAAGAGTAGGGGGGATTTTATTGAAAAATTCACATATTGCATACAGTGGTACATATGAAATCAAATTTTCACATAAACAAAATGAAACACAGTGAAATAAGTAAACCAAAAAAAAAGTCCAATAACTATTTAAAGCGTTTAAGAAATACAATCAATAACCTATAAGAGGATGCAAATTAAATAAGATCGAATAAATCATATTTTTTTTCCATTATCCTGTACACAGTATCAAAATTTTATCCTGTTATTTTGTCATTCATATTTTATAAATATTTGGAAACCTTTCCACCACCTATAAACCTTATTGCCTGGATAATGCAATAAACCAGTATGGTACACAGAGTTCATTGCTTGTGCCACTAGAAAACTATAAACTGGATATGACATCATTCTCTGGTTAATTACCCACCGACATCTTGCTTGCCATAAATAATATTGCAAACAGCAAAGCAAAACCATATAGTTTTCAAGATGCAGACCAACTGCATCACTGGGAAGAAATCCTAACACCAAAGTCTCATAATTCATCGATAGCAACCAGTCCATTTTCCATTCACATTGATGTGAAGCATTAACATACCCATAGAGGCTAGACAAGCTAGGCTACACAACTTGGAAAGGAGATGACTAAGATGCACACCTTCGGAACAGACCAGGATGTACTCCTAAATGGGGCTACACAACTTGGAAAGGAGATGACTATGATGCAGACCTTCAGAATAGACATGATATACTCCTAAAGGAAGAGCTAGGGATAACATCAGAGCAAACAACAGATAGATTGATGGGACATAATTTACAATTAACTGCAACTGCTGCCTTTATGTATCCTACAATGGGTAGAGGTTATTCATGTGGACATCTTACCCGACCTTCTACACATCTTTCAATGCCTCCCCTTGATGATCCCAGCAAACCAGTTTTGACAATTGAACAAGCTCATATCCCACTTTCTCGGGGTGGGGGGGTAAGAGATCTAGGATATCATATAAAATATTGCAACTTCCTAAATCACAGGAAGGCCTTGCACTCCCAAACATGGCTTAATGTTACCAGGAGGTTCAGATCTGCACAGCATTATATTGCTTTTCAAATACCTACTGTATAACGCACACTCAAAAACTCTAGAAATTATTCAAGAGGACTTATCTCCTATAGGCCACAAAATCCTCACTTAGTTATTACAGTCCCCATCTTCAATAACCGTAATCCCTATACCCTTACCACACTGAATTGTCTTCAGCAGGCCCTTCAGGACAAACATGTCTTGCATCATTAGTTTAAGGTCACAACCCTGGCAAACAGTTCAAGCTTTAGACCAGCACTACTTAACCATGCATAGTTCAAGCATTAGACCAGCACTACTTGACCTACTGACATTGGGAACTCTTAGGCCTGGAATTCATTTTTCAGTTTGATCAAGAAAGGACAGTGGTGAATTTTCTGTATTTAAAAGACAAATACCATCTTCTGCAAAGTTTTTTTTTTTAGATATCTACATGTCAAAATCTATATACAAAAGCAACAGTCACATGAAGAGGTGAGAGAAACTGATACACTGTGGGTACTAAAATTCCTTCAGCATACCTGTTTGTTGGAGGGCTCCCTCCCTTTCCACTTAATTTTGGAACTCTATGAGACCCTAACCTCATTGAAAACCCATACCACACACCCTGTTAAACATGGGAAGGTGAACTTCAAGTTCATTGTATACAGCTGCAATGGTGAAGGGCAATGCAAACTATACCACAAGTTGCAACTCCACATATATTAAAATAATTTGCTTGGAAGGTGGAAGTCCTCTTCTTTAGGATGCCACATGTCCAAACAAAATACTAGAATAACATAGCTCCAGTATGCTGGAGAAGATGTGGAGAAAGAAAGGTGACACATTTGCATATATTTTGGATGTTCCAAACATTCTAAGAACAAGTTGGTCAGCCAATTCAAGAAACATAACCCACAATTATGCTTATAGCAAAATCTAGGCTTCTCCTTTGCATTCCTACCCACATTAAAGACAAATATAAGATATATTTACATTATATTCTAATAACAGTGGCCAACAAAACCATTACCAAACTATAGCTAACACCTCAAATCCTAACAGTTGCCCTGTGGTATACACTAGTTGAACAAGTATATAGGATGGGGCAAATAACACATAACTTGGACCTGAGATCAAATTTATTTAACAAAAGATGGACTAGATGGATCCAGTACATTAAAGAGAAAGACTCCCGCTTTGTCCCATGAGCTAAAATATATTGAAATTGTGCCTGCTTTTGCTAACCACTGCTTATTGACCTGCTTATTCTTCTGGTCTCTTCCTGGATCTGCCACTTTGCCTGTCACTGAGCTCTGTATGGCACATTGCAATGAAAGAAATAATTAAGGTAAAGAGTGGAACTACAAATAATAAAATGGAGAGGTATGTTTAAAGTTCTTTTGTTATTTTTTTAATGTAACAAATGCTGAATGTAAAGTATGTATCAAATTGTAATCACATTTGCATACTGGGAATTTATTCCATATGGAATTTAAAATCATTAATAAGATATAATTACCAAAAAAAAAAATTGTAAGAAATTTAGTAGAGGTAATTTTTTTCACCCAGAAGGTTGTGAAATCATGGAACTTGCTATCTAGATGGGTAGTTAACTCTACAAATCAGGGCAGTTCTAAAGCAACCTGGATAGTTACTGCACATAGAGAGTGCACGGAATGATATGACCACTGAGAAATGGGAAATGATTCAAATGGTCAATAGCCTTCTACCATCTTAAATACCAAGTATTGTCCCACCTTAAAGCAAACTAAATAAATCTATAAGGGTCAACATATTATCAAGAGCACTTAATGAATGATGCCTATTTAGAAGGGAAAAACAGGAAGCTCTATCTGAGGTTTCAAAGCCATGTCCAGGAATAGTAAATATAGGTCAATATATGTAAGTTATACTGAAAACCATCAATAGAAAAAAGAATGTATTTTCTTCAGTCTTATTACTGCTAATGAAACAAGATGGAGAAAGACAAAAATGTTGATATTTCACAATCCAAAAGTCTAGATACTGTTAGAGTTTAAATTTCCCAAAAAATATTTGAAAGTAAAAGTCTTATGTCCCCACTGTTCTTGTTTGCCTTTTATAAATGACTTACTACATCTCTGCATTTATCCTAACCTCTGTATACACATTAGAGAGATGGTATGTACCTATAGTTTTGGGCTACAAAGGCAGTTTAATTTTAAATGGTGATTTTTAACCATGTATGTCTCAGTCATTATTGATAGAATGACACAAGATTTTTAAAATCAGGTGTTCTGGCACAGGATCACTTCATCTTTCAATTTTGGTAAAATTTGATTTAGTGTTTTTTTGGGGTAGTGGGCTGGGGAGTGGTGGAAACATGAAAAACATGAAAATTGGCTCTGATAAGGACAATTCATGCACCATTGCCCCTGACTTGCACAAAACAAGCAGCAGTGCCTGACTTGCCCTTATCAGGGCATGTGGAATAAACAGTGAAACTACTGCTGCTCCATTCCTGCAAGCAAACACATTTTATTTACAGTAAAATGATGTGTTATCCTGGCTACTCAAAGCATGGCCAATTCATATTACAGTCACATCCATTTAAGAACATTTAAAACAATGATGCAATAAATCACTAAGCACAGCAATACCCTCTACTTTATGCCAGAATGCAGAAGATTAAAATAAACCCTTCAATGCCAGGGAAAAGACATTGGTGTGCAAGGGAAAAGAGATTGGTACTGCACAAATAAGGTTCCTTCTCCTGAATATTTCAACAAGCATGTGGAACCATCAACAAATTCTCTCCTGCTGAACAGAATAGCTGAGCTGGAGTAGAAAGGAGCAGGAGTTATTTTACATAATTAGGACTGAAACCATGCAGGGCCTTGAATACCATCAACCAAATGTTAGATGAGTTACACCATCTGACTGGTAGCCAGTTCAGTGTGCAGAGCACTACAAAAACACCAAAGCATAGAAACATAGAATTTGGTAGTAGATAAGGACAGCTCGGCCCAAGTAGTCTGCCCATTTTTCACTACCTACCTACAGTATCTCTGCTGACACTATTCGATCTCTGGCTCTTTCTACTTCCCCCCCTTCCTTGCCACTAAGATACCCTTATGCCTATCCCATACATTCTTGACCCCGCCCCCAACTGTCTTCATCCCTATCATCTTTGTTGGAAGGCTGTTTCAGGAATGCACCACTCTTTCTGTGAAGAAGTAGTTCCTAACATCTCTAGTGAAGGTACTCCCTCCAGCTTCATAGCATTCCCCTCATTCTTGAGCTTTTCTCAGAGAAATACTTCTCTCCTGTACCTTATTTATCCCCGTGATATATTTAAAGGTCCCTATCATATCCCCCCCTCCTCTCTTTCAGGATGTACATACTGAGGTCCTTTAGTCTCTTCTCATAGGGCTTTTGATGCAGACCCTGTACTATTTTAGTTACGCTCCTCTGGAACAGATCTGGACACAGTGCTTGAGGTAAGGTCTAACCAGCGATCTATACTTGGGCAATACCACCTCCCTCTTTCTACTGGTGATATTCCTCCATATGAACCCCTGCATTGCATTAACCTTGCCAACTGCTTTGTCATACTGCCTGTCCACCTTTAGGTCATTCAGTATGATTACCCCTAGATCTCCTTCCTGTTTGGTTGTCATCAGTACCACTCCACCCATTTTCTACTTCCCCCAGATTCATGTGTCCTAAGTGCATTACTTTGCACTTTTTTACATTGAAAATGAGCTACTGTACTCTTGACCACTCTTGAAGGGTTCTCTTGTCTCTGCTAATCCTTTGCAACTTCTCCACTGGAGTGTCCACCCTATCACAGATCTTGGTATCATGTGCAAAGAGGCAAACTTTGCATTCTAGCTCCTCTGCAGTGTCACATATTAAGATCCGAAAGAGAACTGGCACCAGCTCTAATCCCTGAGGTACCCTGCTGGTCTCCCTCCATTCCATGAAGTCAATTCCATTTACCACCACCCTTTCTTGCCTATTCCCTCACCAATTTCTTACTCATTTTGCCACCTTTGGTCCCACTCCTAAACTACCCAGCTTTCTTATTAGTCTCTTATTTGGAACCATGTCAAAAGCCATACTGAAATCTATGTAGACCATGTCCACCACTCCATCCTGATTGAATTCCTCAGTCACCCAGTCAAAGAAATCTATCAGATGCATCTGACATTACCCCCCTCCATGAATCCATGCTGCCTCAGGTCTTGCAACCTGTTGGAGTCAAGATATTTCATAACTCATTCCTTCAGCAGTGTTTCCATTAGTTTTCCCCCCAATTATGTCATGCTGACTGGCTTCTAATTGTCAGCCTTCTCTCTGTTACCTCATTTGTAAAATGGGACTACATCTGCCCTCTTCCGGTCCTCTAAACCTCTCAAGTTTCCAGTGATCTGTTACCTAGGACTGTCAGAGGTTTAACCAGTACCTCCATGAGCTCCTTCTACACCCTCAGATACATCTCACCTGGCTCAATTGCTTTATACACTTTCATATTAGCCAGTCCCTTCAGAATGCTGTCCTCCAAAAAAAAGAGTAGTGTCCACCTCCCCCTTTCACGGCTTCTGTTACTTTTTTGCAGTCCCTCCCCTTACCCTTCCTTTGTGAACATTGAGCAGAAGTATTTGTTCAAGATGTCTGCCTTTTCCTAGTCCCCCTCTGCATAGTCCCAAGTCCCTTCCCTTTTTAACCTTACAATCACTCCCTTGGTCTTCTTCTTTTCTCTTACATACCTAAAAATATCTTGTCCTCTTTTGTTATCGCCTGGGCTATTCTCTCTTCAATTTGTGTCTTTGCACTCCTTACTGCTTTCCGTGCTTCTCTCTTTCCCCAAATGCACCTCTCTATCCTCCTCCCTCTGCATTTCCTTGTACCTTCTGAATGTATAGCTTTTAGTCTTTACCTTTTCTGCTGCCTTTTTTGAGAACCATGATGGTCTCTATTTCCTCTTGCTTTTGCTCACTTACTTGCTGCAAAGGTTTCTTAGCTTCATTATGCTCCTTTTAGCTTTGCTCACTGTTCCTCTACCTTACACCAGTGTAATATGATTGAAAATACTTGCACCAGATATCAACCAGGCATCAGTGTTCTGCATCAGCTGGAAACAATGCACCAGACCTCTGCAATGCTCAAGATAAAGAGCATTACAGTAGTCTAGACAGGATGTAACAAAGGCATGAATTGCAGACACCATGCCATCATATCAAAAAAGGGCTATGCCCAAGTGATATTTTAGAAAAGAAGCACAACGGTTGATAGTCAACTCATGATGTTAAAGGGTCAATCTGTCATCTTTTATGTCCCCCAGGTTTCTAACTGAATGACCTGGAGGGTAGTACAGCACACTACAATGATGGTAGGGTGAAACTATCCTTTTCATAGACAACTTCTTTGATCCTGGTTCAATAAACAACATTCCATTCTCCCTAATTCTGACTCACCAGCTTGCAGTCATTGAGTATTTTTAATCTAACAAAGACTGATTAGTCACAGCTGCATTATCACCCTGTTTTGGTGTGAAGGAGGGGTACAACTGGGTATCCTCTGCAAAGCAGTGAAAACCCACACAGTTCCCACTCACAGTTTCTATCAGCTGTAGCATATACACAGTGAACTACATAGGAAGTATAATGGAACCTTGAGGTACACAGCAGGAAACAGCTGAGGTCCTGGAAGAAAAGATCACCAGGTTTACCCACTGGTATCTGTAGGACAAGAAGGATTCAAACCAACTCAACATTGATCCTCTGAATCCTTTATAATACCTAAGGTGATCTCTCAGCACTCCATATTCACAGTATCAAATGCTGAAGAAAGATCAAGGAGAATAAGAAAGCAAATGTTCACTTCGATCTCTTGACAAGAAATTATCATTCATCACTTTCACTAAGGCAGTCTCAGTGCTATGTTGAGGTAAGAGAAAGAGCTGTAGATCAAGAAGGGTCTATGGCAAGAATGCAGTTAGAAAAAAATTGAGCAGACTGGGTGGCCCAAGTGGCTATTATGTCAATCAATCAAACAGTCAATCAAAATCTTTATTTATCCAGGTGGACACTGTAGATCAAGCTCATTTGCAAGGTGGAACTGCATCTCACAAGTCATAAATGATACACAGAATCATACATCAATACAGACAATGCGACAATACATGGTAATACATGAGAAAAAAATAACAGTGTAATGTGCAGAGAACGAATACATAGTACATGTAGTCACACATAGTTGCATGCAATGAGGAAATAAAATATGGGTAAAAAAGAAAGAGAACCAGAACAAGCATGCAAATAAGTTGACAATGCAGCCCTGTGATCCAAAAGGCTCAGGTTGAATAACTAGTTAAATACAAAACAGGGTAGTGGGGTAGGCGAGGGAAGGGAGAACAGGTGGGGTCTAGAGGTGTAGGGTGCTAAAGTGGGGAGGGTGTGGCACAGCAAAAGTTCTAGTTGTAGCACTGAGCCGACTACTCTTTATTTCATTATATGTGAGAGATGTAAGGGTTGAAGGCTTATTGTGTCTCAGATTATCCATAAGTATTAGTTATTTGGGAAGACTGGAATGCTCGCAGAAGGAGATGACATTGGGTATGGCATAGTAAATCTCGAGCGCTCGAGCGCTGGAGCAGCTTCTAGTTGGCGACCACTGATGGCCATGTCCTTCGCTGCTTGGGGTGAGTGAGGTGCAGTCATCGACGCTAGATTAACTTCTGGGTCAAAGACCGCTGGTGGCTGTGTGCTTGGCTGCTTGAAATGAGTGAGCTGTAGTTACAGCACTCAGGGAGCGGCATGCAGTTGATGGTTTCTGAAGCAGCAGCCCTGAAGATACCTGCTACATCCAGGCTAAGGTGCTAAGACTACACGGAACAAAGGCAGCGTAATCCAAGTGTGTGTTCTCAAGCAGCTTCAGAGACATTGACCACTGGTGGTCGAGGTCATAAGGCATCTGCACTGGGTAATTAAGCAGTCGTTTAGCACAACTGGGTGCTGAATAGAGGCAAGGGGTAGAGTTGGGGGAGAAGAGGGTGAAATATAGGATCAAATGGGGTGTACTCAGCAAAGGCGCTCACGCTCTGGTGGTTTTAAGGCTTTACTGTGCCTCTACAGGGATTGGATCTGGTTTAGTGGACTTGGGCGTCGGCTTCAGGGGCGCCGATGCCCAGTGAATGTGTATTGTACGGCGGCTGGGCAAGGAGCCCTGGATGGGTGTGGAGCCGTAATTCATAGACATTGCCATTAGATTCTATGTCTCTGTGTTTTGGAAACCTGATTGGAATGGCTAGAATATTTCATATTGCATCAGATACATTGCCATCTGTGGGAAAATCCCTTTTCAATTACAGTACCTTCCCTAAGAATGGAAATTTGAATGAAGCTTGTAGCTGGATAAAATCTCTGGGTCCAAAATTGATTTCTTGAGTAAGAGTATGCCCACCACATTTTTCAATATGGAAAAAAAGAATGCTTCATTTAGGGAGCACCAGAAAATTCCAGTGACCATGGGAGCCAGGATCTCCTAACCACCCCTAACAGGTGGGTAGGTTCTTGGTCCAAATCACAGTAGGTAAGTCACAACACAGAAATCACCAGTGATGTATCATGAACTGAAACTGGCTGAACTTCAGTCCAAAGAAGAGAGCTACTACCCAAATCATTCTCACCAGTGGTGGAAACTATGCCCTCCTAGGAGATCACTGTATTAATTTAGGAGACCCTGTCAAGAATGAAAGGCCCAAATAGCTCATATTTCTTTGATGGAACTATTCCCCTAGACTACCAGCAGGCTGGATGTAAGAACCTTTCAACAGTCTGGAAAAGTTGAACTGCCTATTCCTCCCCTGCAGCAAGCAACAATGACAGGAACTCTGTCTGTTTCTACTGGAATACTGCACTCTGATAAACCCCATAATGGGCCTTCAGAGCTTGTCTGTCCTCAACAGAACATAGGTTCAACCAGAAATGCTCCAGTCTCTTCAGAGGAGTAGGAGAGACTGCAAGAGTTTATCTCAAACCCCTAACACATATCACAACCATGCAATAACCCAAATAGTGTGGTGCTCAGGTAGCAGTGCAGTGTGCTGCTACTGGGATGTGGCATGATGGTCTCTAAGATTCTAGATTGCACTGCCAACACCAGTGCCACCCTCAGCAGGTGTTATGGTGAGGTGACACTTTCAGTTCCTAGGTGGGTGGATGGAGTCATCTGACAAGGAGAGGCTGGAATTGTACACAGAGGTCCTAGGAAGTATCAGATTTTATTGTACAGGGGAAAAGGGTAACATGGTCACAGAGGAGCAAACTACTGTAACACTACTAATGTAGCAAGACTATACAGAACACTCTATTTAAATGGTGAATGCACATAAATAACTAGACTAAAAACAGAGAGGTGTACCTTGGCCTATGGTATGAAGTACTCAAACATAAAGGAAAAGGACTATTAATCATGGGTAATAAGAGCTCTCTATGCCACTGTTATACACTACAGTGCTGCAATGAGGTCAGTCATAAAGGGATTCATGTTATTTTGGTGTCCAATTTATGGCAGTAGAAGCTGATGCCATTGACTTCAGATGAAGAGCAAAAGATTCTAGGACTGAAAGGGGAATCTTTGTTTCTTGCTGAACTGATATGACAAGGGAGGCCTTTGTGAGGTCACTGGGACTTAGGAGAGGTTTTGCAAACAGGCCACGAGTTCATAGGCCAACACCCCCTGTCCTGGACTGCCAGGACAAGAGAATGTGAAATAAAACAACACAACAAGGGGATTTTTGGCACAACCTCTTCAATGGGTTGCCAGGAGGAAACAGATGTGGAAGAAAGAATCTGGCCCACGCCCTCCAGTGGGTTGTTGAGATGAGACAGATACTGAAGAACAAAATCTAGCCCATGCCCTCCAATTGGCTACCGGGACAAGACCAACAGAAGATGATGTATCTGCATGAGCCCTCTGATGGGCTGTCAAGATGAGGCAAATGGAAAAGATGAGAAGAACCAAGACAGAATGTCAACCAAGATGATGCAGGCCTTTGGGTGAGGATTCACACTGTAAGTCTTCGGATGTCAGTTCGGAATGCTGGACTATGGATGCCAATGCCAAGTGGTACCTGATATAGAAACTTGGAAAGTGATGGTAGAAGGGGACCATATGGCCCATCCAGTCTGCCCTTGAGCCTATCCCCCACCCTTAATTGATATTCAGTGTTATGGTACCCTTGTACCTATCCCAAGCAGTTTTGAAAGTTCCCATCATTTTCACCTCCATCACTCCCTGTGGAAGGCCCTTCCATGCATCTACCACCCTCTCAGTAAAGAAGAACTTGCATGTATTGCTCCTGAATTTGCCCTCCTCCAACTTCATATCATACCCCTTGATTCTTGTGTGATTCCTGATCCAAAACAGGCCCTAATGCTGCACCTTGTTTATTTCTTTTAGAAACTTGAAGGTCTCGATCATGTCTCCCCTCTCCCATTGCTGCTCCAGGGAATACATGTTTAGGTCCTCCAGCCATTCATCTTTCGTTTTGCTGTGCAGTCTTTGTATCATTTTTGTTGCTCTCCTTTGCACTGTTTCCAGTCTGTCAATATCCTTTTTAAGGTGTGGCCTTCTGAAAGGGAAAGAAATATCATATACCATTGCTACACCAACAGTAATGCAATGAAGACCAGTACAGCGACAGAATTGGCTGTTCACTGTACTGGTTCGTTGTGTTACTGATGCTGCTGTCTCTGGGGTGTTTGCCCCCTCCTGAAACATCTTTGACTCAGAGTTGGAAATGTATAATGGGGGGGTGGGGAGCAAAGCCCTCTGTAAAGAAATACTTGTGTCCGAGATGGCACAATGCCAGCTGTTGGCATTGTGCCATCACTGTAACAGCCATTGACAGAATTCCTGTCACTGCAGCATGTGGGAACCAAGAAAAATAACAAATGGGTTGTCATATCTTTGGAGAGCTAGAGGGGATGATCCCTTACTACTGAGCTGGTGCAGTTCCTAGGCTTACTGTATGCCTTAACAGGATAGGGAAGAAGAAAGAACAGGACAGCAAAGGGGTCTCTGCAGTGAATTGATGGGATGCCCTCACAAGAAAGATACTCTCACAGAAAGGTCAGAGGCTTGGTGAGTTGATTCTTAAATCAGGAAGACAAGAATGCTGGATGACCCTGTAGGACGACTGCGGAAAATTCAGGATAAAATTCAGCTGGTAGCCACAGGTACACAGTTAGAGACAATTGCCAGTATTACAACACAAATGTGACAGTTTAGGGGCAGTTGCTGGGGCAATTATCAGTTTCAGGGGCAAATAACCAGTTTGGAGCAACTGCCAGTTGCAGAGGGCAAATCACACAATTCAGGAGCAGGTGCCAGTTGCAGAGGGCAAATCACAGTTTGGGGCAATTGCCAATAGCAGAGAGCAAATAACCAGTTCAGGGGCAGTCACTAATAGGAAAGAGCAAATAACCAGTTCATGGGCAGTTGCCAGTAGCAGAGGGCACAAAACCAGATCGGGGTCAATAGCACAGGGCAAATAACCATTTCTGTGCAATTGCCACTAGAACAGAGCAAATAACCAGTTCAGTACAGTTCAGAAGTTAATTCACAGTATGTGAATCATAGTCACTCTAAATTGCTTTGATGCCCAGCCCTTGGAGCCCTGTTTAGCCCTTGTCATTTCCTACTAGCCTTTCGGCTGGACTCACTAGCACACTCTGATTCTTGGCTGCCTCTACGAGCGGTCTAGTGGTGGGACACCAATAAAACTCCTTCCCATGAATGCAGTCCCAGTCACTGATGTAGTGCCCTGAGTTAAATTTATTTAAATAGGTAGATAGAAAATAGTTAAACTTGCATTTTCAGGAATGGGGCATACCTTTATTTCATGAATGGGACATGTCTTGCCCCTTGCTCCACCCTCCGGTAGCTGCTTTCTTAAATATTTATACCATGCAATGGCAAAGACTGATGCCCTTATCTCCACCCCGGGGAGCTGATTCATAAATACTAATTTATTCCACTGGTAGGGCCCACTGTCTTATGCTGCACCTCCAGGGAGCTTGCTTATGAATATTAATTTCTGCTCCTCTGGCTTTACTGGCTTCTGCTCCACCCCTTGGGCATTGCTTGCCCACATTAATATTAGTTTATTCAAAAGCTTGGTCCTCAACCCACCCCCCCTTGGTCCTCAGCTGTCTTGCCCCCTCAGTGCATTTGAAGAATTAATAATTTCTTTAAATTATATTACAGGCAGCCAGCACCTGACTAGATGGGCTGCCACTGACTCACTGCCTTGGCACAAGAGATGCAGAGAATTTAAATTCCGCCGGCGAAGTGAACATGAAGTGGGCACTTTGCGTTGCCTCTGCTACGTGGAGTGGGAAATGCAAAGTGCTCACTCTGCCTTGTCATTACCACTTCACATTAAGGCAGAATGGCAATGCGCAGTAAGGCAAAGTCATTGTTTTTAATGGACTTTGCGTTCCTCATTATGATTCTAAGTGATCCACTTGGTGTTTCAGATTTGGCAACTCCCTCACACATCACATGGCTTACAGTACTGTAAGTCACATGCTGTTTAGCAAGGCAGAAAGAAAGTGAGTCATACAAGCAGACACTTTTACTTTCTCCTGTGCAGACCGAGAGAGAGTAGTGTGTTTTGTGACTGCTGATACTTTGAGATCAGAGCAAGGAGGAGATTTAAACTTTGATTTAGACCCAACAGCTTTTTTAAAAGCTAAATTTTTTTGTCTTTTCTGTACTCTTTTTTACTTAATTTATTCTTTCTGTAAATTTTATTTTTCTTACCTTTATAAGTAGTTAGTTGTTTGTGTCTCTGTGACTGTGTGTGACTGTGTGTGTGTTGTGTGACAGTGTGAGTAGTGATTGCTCAGACTGAGGGAGCTCAGTAGGAAAGATGGACCAGGGTGAGGGAATGTCTGGGTGGGGGCAGCTCTGGGAGAGCGTGGTAGTGGTAAGTGTCATACCATGTGCATGTGTGGAGGGCATGGGTGCCCATTCCTATTGGACTGCTCAAATCTTCCATTGTTTGGAAGTTTTTTGACTGTGTCAGGGGGGATAGCAGTGTGGTCATGTGCCACCTATGTGAGGTGGAGGTGCACTGTGGCCCCCGGGGGACTCCCGTGGGAACTGGGGACCAGCAAACCCATATGCTCAATCACCAGCAGTTGGAGTGGCAGGCTGCCACAGAACAGATCATGCCTACATCTGCTGGCCATTCTGTGGCAAAGGGTGCAGCTGTGTATTGTGGCATCCCTAAGAAGACGAGGGCCACAGCAGCACCTGCTGCTCCACCAGCACCCCCACCCCCACCACTACCACCAGCAGGTCAGCCTGTAGAACATGTGGACCCCAGAGAACTGCATGCAACACAGGCTGACTTGGCAGTTCTCTGGAGTGCTGTTGAGGAGAACAACGAGAGGGTGAGTGCTGTGGAGCAGCGGCTGGATCACATAGAGGAACATTAGTTGCAAATTATGTCCATGCTGGAACTGCTGCTGGATCACCATGGGATCCCACATTAGGTTTTTTTTTTCCTTACACCATGTGCCCCCCCACACCTTCCTTGCTGTTTTATAGAATGTATTCCTCCACCATCTCCGACCCTTGTATGTAATTATGCCCTTTTTTTGTTGTCTTCCATATGCGTGACACTTTGTATTCTGAGCAGTGCAAGTATACTGAGCTAAACTGCATGTGTGCAATCAGTCTTCTTTCCAGTCTTTGTATATACTGCAGACACTGTCCAACTCCCTGACTTAAAAACAAACATTAATGAGTGCAATGGTGGGGTGGTGAAGCATGGAGAGATACTACAAAACAGGCTTACAATACATCCAAGTAACTATTAAAAAAAATTAATATTGTGATTCATGACGTGATCGTAAATTGTGATTTGTGACCATCATGATGAAGAAATGTGAATGCCTATGGCTGTACTTCCCCGGGCCCTGATGAGGTGTGGCACAAAACTCTCCGACTTAAAAACAAACATTAATGAGTACAATGGTGGGGTGGTGAAGCATGGAGAGATACTACAAAACAGGCTTAAAATACATCCAAGTAACTATTAAAAAAAATTAATGTTGTGATTCGTGAAATGATCGTGAATCATGATTTGTGACTGCATTTGTGACCTTGATGATGAAGAACGAGATTTGTATCATGAGTGACTCGTGATGATGGCCCTGACTTAAAAACACATATTAATGAGTACAATGTTCATGCAGAATTAAGCACCACACCTGTCCAGAACTCTGAAGGGAAGCCAAAGAAACAACTGTAACTTAAGTTACAGATGGAGATTGAGCCCTAAAGAGATGCAAATGCACAGACAGATTAAGATTGCACTGTGCACTGAAGAGATGCAGACACAAAGACACAACTTCTAACCAGTGCTCACCATCAGAAATTCAAATCTGGAAAAGAATACCTTTGCCGGTTGGGGCAGGCCGTGGGAGGGCTGTGTACTGCACTGCTGCAGTAACAGTCACTAGTACTAGTACCAGTAAAGATACCACAAAGAAGTACAAAAATCACACAGCTGCAGTAGATAGCAGCTTCACATTGCTGAAATTATTATGGGGCACAATAAAAGGTGTCTGATTTGATGACACGCATCACATACATACTCACACACACACTAAGTAATGCATAGCAAATTCAAAACTTCAGTAATATAACCAATATTTTAAACAACTTAAATTATGCACTGCTGCACCAGAACAATCAGCCAAAAAATGGCAAGAAATATTGAAAATATTACTGTGTGTGCATTAACACCGTTAAACAAGAAAAATATCACCAAAACAGAAAGCACTGTCTTTTTCTCCACATTAATCCACCTATACCACAGATACACCCCTCCCCCAAAGCACACTTCCACTGTCTCTCAGTACACAGACTGAATGTTGTACATTAACATTCAAAATCCATACACAAACAATAAATGCTCAATGATATGAGCACAGGAGGGTTTCCTATAATTGATGAACTAAAGTTTCAGCAATAAAAAATGACTCAAAAGGCTTTTCTAACAGCTTTTTGAAGGTTTGAATCGCAGAGAGCTGTCAGAGCAGATTGTCTCCTACAGCTTCCTACATGCACTGCCCCAAACTGAGGCTGTGCAGAACAATCTAGAGCCCATGTGACCTGAAATCCCATGAATCACTACAGAATTCACCTTTGGAGCTTAAAAACAAGGCGAAGTGAGGTGAAGTACATTGTTTTCAATGTAATTTGCCTTAAGAATTGGTGTGGAGTAGTGGTTTGGGAAGGCGGAGTAACGCAAAGTCATTGTTTTCAATGGATTTTGCATACCCATTATAATGCAAAGTACTCCGCTTCATGTTGCGAAGCACTCCGCAAATTTGCCTTCACAGCGAATTGGGGCCACTTTGACCCTCACTACCCAGCACGGGGTGAAGACATTGGTAATGGGTGGCTGGAAGGTTCTGGCAGAGGGAAGGACTACTGCGGGGCCTTGGATGATGCAAGAACAGAAAAGAAGGCTTTGTGGCCTCACTCCTCCTAACACTTCTCTCTCCCACTTTGTGAGGCTGCAGCTCTTGCTAAGTAGCCGAGAGACCAGAAAACTTAAAAAAAAAAAATTAATAAAAAAATGGGGCTAAACTGAACCCACACTGTGGGCAAACTCAGACAACTGCTGCCTCTTTGGAGACCCACAAACACACACACAGCATCCGCACAGCACACACGGACTTGCCAAACATCCCAGACAAAGACCAAGACAAGTATCTTGCTCATTGGGACCCCATTAGGTGGATTCTGCACTTTACTGATGGAAACATAACACCCAAATTCCATTTTTTTTACACCACCTCATGAATGTTACAGCTGCCATTTTCAGATCATTATCAAACTTTCTTTTTGCACCTGTGGTGTGGAATGATGTTGCGTTGGCTCAGAATCACATTTTGGTGGGGATTTTAAAATTTGCAGTAGCGAATACATGAGGTGTGGTATAAGAAGGCTATGCTGACAATTTGATTGCTGTTGTCCTACAAATGGAAGCACAGGGCCCAGAGGGTCCTACACTTCCACAGCAACATACATATACAATTCTATGGAGGGATTGAAGTGCAGCGCCCTTTGAGCCCTGCGCTCTCACGGGCAAGTAAGGATACAATTACACTATGTCAAACAGTATGAATGGATGAGAGCACAGGGCACAAAGGGCCCTGCATTCCCACAGGCAAATAAGGATATGATTATACTGCCTCAAAAAGCAAGGACATTCTCTACAAAGCTGCATTAATGCAACATTTAGGGTTCAGGCTAAAATGACAAAAGTGGGGAAATGTGTCCTTAGGGTTTCCAACCATAAAACCCCAGCCCCACTTCTAAAACAAATCAGAGGTGCAGTCTTCCTTGAGTTGTCAACCCTAAAGCTCACCCCATTGTATACACTCCAGAAACATGCACACCTAATAGGGTGAGCTTTAGGGTTGACAAGCCCAAGGAAGACTGCACCCCAGATTGTTTTAGGGATTGGGGTGGGGTTTTAAGGTTGGCAACCTTAATGCCACATTTTCCTACTCTTGTCACTTTAGCATGAACCCTCAATGTTGCATTAATGCAGTTTTTTTAAAGACTACATATATATATATAGATATATATAGAGAGAGAGAGAGTGTAAGAGAAAGATAATATACATACAGTAAAGCTCAACAGGATGAAGCGCAGCATCACAGGTTTACTGCATGACAAAAGTGATTAACTCTCATTGAAATTGCATTGTTTGCTTCAGGAACTGTACTGCAGAATTCTGCAGTGCTGCGCTTCAACCTGGAGGTTTCACTACATGCCACTGAAATAAAGAAAATAGAAAACAAATAAAAAGTATAACACATGATGTCATGAAATGCTACTTAAAGATGCTGTATCTTTGCTAGGTTATCCTGGGTAAATAAATTGTAAAAAAAAAAAATTATGGACATTACATTTTTATTGGGCATAAGATCCTTTAAGCAGAACCTGATATTCAAAGGTTCCAGTGTCATCAGAACAAACAGTATAGGCATTCTGTACATGTGAACATGAGGTTGGAGGAATGGTCAGAAGTATGGCAGCTTGGATTCAATGCAAAGAAGTGCAAAGCAATGCACCTGGGAAACAAAAACTCAGGGGAAGATTAACCAATGGAGGGGGGAGGTAGTAACAACAACAAAAATGGAAAGGGACCTGGGGGTAATCATATCAGATGACCTTAAGGTTGGCAAGCAATGTGAGAAGGTGGTAGGGAGGGCTGGGGTGATACTGGGATGTATAGGGAGAGGCATCACCAGCAGAAAACAGGAAGTTGTTATCCCCTGTACAGACAGTTGGTGAGACCCCATCTGGAGTACTGCATCCAATTCTGGAGACCCCATCTCCGCAAGGACATAGACAGGATGGAGGCAGTTCAGAGGAGGGCAACTAAAATGGTGCAAGGTCTGCAAGAGAAGCCATATGAGGAGAGGCTAAAGGAGCTTAATATGTATACCCTTGAGGAAAGGAGGGAGAGGGGGGACATGATAGAAATGTTTAAGTACCTCAGTGGAATCAACAAAGTCCAAGAGGGTAGCACCTTTCAGAAAAAGAGATATGTAAGAACAAGGGGGCACAATTTGAAGATAGAGGGGGGATGGCTCAGGGGCAATGTGAGGAAGTATTTTTTCACAGAGAGGGTGATGGACGCATGGAACAGCCTTCCTGAGGAGGTTGTGGGGTCTAAAACTGTGGGAGAATTCAAGAATGCATACGACAGACATGAGGCAATTCTTGTGGGGGGTAGGAAGAAATAGGTTGTTGGTTAAATAGGATCTGCAACTTATCCTCTAGGTAGGGAAATAGGAAGACTAGGTGGACCAATCAGTCCTTATCTGCCATCAAAGTCTATGTTTCTATGTTTCTATGAAGCACCATTTACAAAACCTCAACAATTAAAACCTTTGGGAATGCACAAAGCCCTGCAAATAGGTTTAAGCCTTTTTGAACACTTTAACAGGTATTTTAACAGCAACTGTTAAGGTTGCTAATTCCAGTAATAACTTTATTTTGTAATGATTTATGTTTGATTCCACTTCCAAACCCCTCTAACACTTAAACATTCCAGCTTTTTAACAAAACTGTAAACTGACTATGATAATAAGACAAATTATACATTTTGTGAGTACCCAAACATATGAGTTAGGGATTTCCACTGAACTTCTGAAGGCAGAAGGAAGAGATTTGGGTGCCACACATCTCTTCCTCACAACCTGAAGCAGGAAGTAGAATGGATCTAAGCTGATCAGAAACTGGTTGTAGGACATGGTTTGGGAACACCAAAGCAGTCAAAAAAGGGATAAATGTACTGTGAATGTATTAATTAGTGCAAGTGCTATGTTTTGTGAAATGGGATGCAGCAATTATGCATGACAATGGTTTCTGATGGTGGAAGGGACTGTAAGTATGTCCAGTGCATGTTGGTTCTTGGTTGGGTAGAGGTACACTATAAGTGGTCCCAGTGCTGGAAGTAGGTCCAGTGTGAGAAGGAACTGGGAGTTCAAAGAAGTAGCTGTGGGGACAGGGTCTAGGATCTGTTGTGAGAAGGGGTGTGGAGTACCACTATGAAGGGCTTGGTCTGCAAAGCATGATATAGGCCTGAACCTGTTTGCAGGGGTCTGTGCATTCAGAAATCATGTTATAGTCCTAAACCAGTTTGAGGGGGCCCATGCAAGTGTAACCCCCCTGCAAATGGGGGTTCCCAAAAGACTTCCAGGAGCTTGCTTGAATGCTCCAAGCCTGAATGGTGTTTGGCATTTAAGCCATTTATCAGTGAGTGTTTTTAGAACCTCTGGTACTGTCTCTTTAAGAGCTGTCTGCTTGCAGACATAATTAGTTTGTATGGGGGACTGTGTGTTTCTTTGATTGAGTACCACTCAAGCTGCTGCCAATTCACTTCATTTTGCAGTCACTAGGAGTGCAAAGGAACCTATCTGAAAGATGTAACTGTTTGCCAGAAATTATTTAGAGTAATAATGAAATTACAGTTTGTCTAACCTGCTTTCTTTGCAGTCAGAACTGTGTCTGCTAGTTCCCCATTCTAGTTTTGAACTGCTGAACTGGACCAATCAGTGTGGGTAAGCTAGCTCTAAAATGGTGCCTTGGACGAATCAGAACTTGGACTCATAATCTGAGCCAGCCACAAGAGGATTGTATGGGCAGTGACTCTGGGAGATGTAGTTTAGACTTCAGTGCCTTTTGGACCAACAGCAGCAGTCTATTGTGAGTGACAGCCAATCCAGTCAAGAACTGGGAGGAACTCAAAGGAAGTGCCCGGTTTTGTCGGTTGGAGTTTCAGTTGAGCTTTGGCAGTGAAGAAGGAAGGAGCCCTGTGCTTTTTCAGTGTGCAGTTTTAGTCAAAAACGTGTGTAAGGCCCAGAGTTCCGGTCTGCAGCTTGTTAGGACTGAACTCGTCCTGTGAAGAGAATCAAAGGATATCTGAAGAGTAGAAACCAGGCTCACCCTGTAGAAGACTGGAGGAATTGCTGAAATTTGCACTCGGTCTGTCAGAACTGAATCTGCTGTGTGTTCTCCGGTATTGTGCAGTAATTGCGATCGGGATACAGATGCAGCCTGCCTGGTATAGTGCTTTCTTTTATATAAATGTGTGAAGAGGTTTGTGTACCTCAAGTGAGCCCTGCTGACATTGAAGGACCCTATCTTATTTGGAGGTCGTGAGTACTAATTCAGGGTCGCTCCTGTTGAATTGCCACATTAAATCCAAATGGAATTACTGTACTGCTGACTGTTTAATTCTCCTTTTCTCTGTGTGAAAGGGCCCTACCAGCTGCCACGGTTTGGACTAGCCACTAGGGCTTGGGTACCCAGGACAGTAACTGATAGGGATAGGCCTGTGCACAGAGCCATAGGTAGATTATTAGAGTGATAAGCTAATTAACCTGATTTCCCCGTCCTTGTTATATCCCCAAATAAATCAGAGCTGCTTGTTTCAGCAAAGTTATACTGCCTGAGGTATTTGTCTATGTTAAAGTACTGTACTGTGATTGTTGCACTGTATCTCATTTCACAGGAGGTCCCAGTGCCGGAACCAGACCTGGGGTAAGTGTATACTGTGAAGGTAATTTGATATATTGTGTGGGCCACTAGTGGAAGAAAGGGGTTGCAGTGTCCCAGAGGGCTGTGACCAAGTTAGTTTAACTATTGCAAACCCTGATCTCTGGGTGGAGGCACCGCCATTGGATCCAGGCCCTCAACCTGTTAGTGGCAAATCAGGCAGGGTAGTAGCCCTGGGATAGCGCCATCTAGGGGTTACATCTTGGAGGCTCACCGCTGGGATTGTGTGTCCTCTAGTGGCCATATTCTGAACCACTGTTAAGAAAAAATGGTACCCGACAGAAGTGGCTGTGCACCGGCTGGTGGAGTGGTGTACTGGGGAGGAGATCACCCCAAATGCTATGCTTATCCTGGACATCCCCTGGGTATCAATACGGACACTGTGCAGGGAGTACTTTCCAAGGTGGAAGGTTTACAAAACCCTGTGGTGGTGGGTCGGCGTGCTAATCTGCTCACCCACACTTTCCTGGCCCTAGTAGAGTTTAAGGATCCCATAGATAGCTCCAAAGTGCCACAGACCATTACCCCAGAGGGAGCACTCACTGCTTGGAGAGTGATAACTAAGGACAGTAAAGACCCGGGGGGGAATGAGCCCCCACCACTATCTGAAACTTTTGAGGAGAAATTTGCTAAATGGTTGCTGGGGGAAAGGAAAACTGTGGAGGACTTGAAGAAACTATTCTTGCCACCTGGGGGTGTTCTCCCCAACACCTTCTCCCGCTCAGTGCCTGTAATGGTGGCTGAACCAATGCAGACTCAATTTCTGCACCTGCCATTAGTCACGCACTCTTACCGAAGGTTGAGGATCTTCTGGCACCCTCCCCACCCCCCAAGGGGAGGATGACTGGGAGACCTGGATAGACTATGTTGCCCCCCAAGTCCTAGAATGGCAATGCTCGGAAGCCGAAAAGCGAAAGAGGGTTAGTGAGAGCCTCCGAGGTCCTGCCCTGGCTACCATTCATGCTAAACGGGCCAGTAACCCTGAAGTGACTGCACAGGCCTATCTTGAGGCCCTGGAGAATGTGTATGGGAGCCCAGATTCTGATGAGGACCTATGGTGGAGAGTAAGAGATGCACAACAGTACCAAGGGGAGTTGTTGTCTGTGTATGTATCTCGGCTGGAAAAATTGTTGCAAGAATGCCTCAGAAAGGTAGTTTGCCAGCGATTGAACTGGACCGAACCAGGCTGGACAGGATCCTTAAGTCTGCCCCTTCTCAGAACTGCTGTTGCTTCAGTTCGCCTGGCAGATCGACTGGAATCCCCACCTCCTATGATGAGTTAATGAGAGAAATTCGAGGAGTTGAGAAAGACGACCTCGGAGGACCTGCACCAATAGCTGCGGCTACGACCCGAGTGACTGAGGGTGACCCATCAAGTGAAGTTCAGGGCAGAGGTTGGCAGTCAATGAGTGCTCTGACAAGGAAAAGATATGCCACAATGGGGTGAACTGTTGAGAGAGATCCGGGAATTCAAAAACAGTCCCTTTATGAAGGCCACACCTGCAAGTACGGGCCCTGACCTATATCCGACTGCATCTGCTATGGGGGTGGGGGTACCCACCCATGTATCTCCTGCTGATAACAGCTCCAAACTCAATTCCTTGACCATGGAAGTGGAGAAACTGACGAGATGTCTCCAAATGCTTATCACGCCGCAGACAGAGATGGCACCCAGGTTTCCAGTTAGTAATACCCCCGCCCTGGCTCCCAGTGTGGTGCCTCGGCCAGTTCAAACTCCAGAAAGTATGTTTTGCTATAATTGTGGGAAAGATGGGCACATGAAAAGGGAATGCCAGTCCCCAAAAGACACTGTCAAAGTTGCATATAGGCTACAAGGAGAGCTTCGGAGAACAAATCAGTGGTTAAGAGGTGCACAAAATGATCCCAGTGAGGGCACCAAAAATGCTAACTCACGTCCTTTTGTGGCAAGGTCAGTTGCCCAGGCCCCCACTATCGCCTCTCCAGACTGGTCCAGAATAGTGGGTCCCTCCATGGAGACCACTGTAAAGGTGAATGGAGTGTCTACAAGAGCTGTATTAGACAGTGGCTCCCAAGTGACAATTATGTTCCAGGATTGGTATCAGAAGCATTTGTCAGATGTATCCTTACAACCATTAGAAGGACTGCATGTATGGGGTTAAGTGAGAAGGCCTACCCCTATTCGGGTATATCCGAATTTGGCTGTCTTTCCCCACCTCCGTGGCTGGAGTGGCTAACAAGTAGAGACCCTAGCCTTAGTGTGTCCCCCACTGGACTGTATGATGGTGTCCCTTTGTTGATTGGAACAAATGCTCATATGTTCGGAAGGCTGGCACAGTTGTGTTATGAAAACAGGGTCAAAGACTAGTAGAGCTTTAAGAGTTCCGGCTTTAATTAAGAAGGCCTATGAGGCACAGAGAGATGCTGAAAAACAGAACCAGAGGAACCGGCTGGAATTGTATGGAAGAAGGATCCTGAGTCTCTGATCCTGGCACCAAATGCCCAGTGTACCTTACAGGGAGAGGTCCGTATCAGAAAGGATGTTAAGAATAAAATATTAATGTTGATGCACCAGGCAATGGAAAATTGCCAGAGGGACTGCTGGTCAAGCCTAGTATTTTGCCGCTAGAGCCCATGCTTATGCCAGAAGGGTAATGGTCCAAGTTCATAATGTGTCTGAAAGAGACATTCGAGTAAACAGAGGTTGCATCCTGGCTAATGTGCATTGTGCAGACACTGCAGTGCTACCCAGCAGCAAGAGTTCAAGGAAGAATGACAGAGTAACGCCTTGACTTGTTTGATTTCGGCGACCCGCTGCCAGCTGAATGGAAAGTGAGGATCAGTGAGAAGCTTGCCCAGAGAGAGACCAGGTGTTTCTTTAAAGGAATGGGATGTAGGATGCATGCAAGGAGCTGAGCACAATATCCGGCTGCATGACAAAAGACCATTTTGTGAGAGGTCTCGACGCCTGGCACCTGCTGACATAGATGATGTGAGACGGCATCTGCAAGAGATGTTAGCTGCTGGTGTAATACAAGAATCCAGAAGCCCTTATGCTTCCCCCATTGTGGTAGTGAGGAAAAAGAATGGAACAGTAAGGACGTGTGTGGATTATCGCACCTTAAACCGGCGGACTATCCCTGATCAGTACACAATGCCCCGCATTCAGGATGCTTTGGACTGCCTAAACGGGAGCAAGTGGTTCTCTGTGCTGGATCTCCGCAGTGGGTACTATCAGATCCCGATGGCCCCAGAGGACCGTGAAAAGACAGCCTTTATCTGTCCGCTTGGCTTCTGAATTCATGAGGATGCCTCAAGGGTTTCAGGTGCTCCAGCCACTTTTCAACGATTGATGGAGCGTGCAGTGGGGACATGAACTTACTAGAGTGCCTGGTATACCTAGATGATGTTATTGTGTTTGGCAGCTCACTGGAGGAACATGAGAGCAGATTATTTAAGGTATTGGACCGACTGGAGGACTTTGGCCTTAAACTGTCCATTGATAAGTGTCAATTCTTTCAAACATCAGTAAAGTATGGGACACATAGTATCCACCGAGGGAATAGAGACCGACCCAAGTAAAGTTGAGGCCTTGACCACCTGGCAGCAATTAAAAATCTAAAAGAACTGCAAAGATTCCTGGGATTCTGTGGTTATTATCGGCGCTCATCAAGGACTATTCAAGAGTGATCCGCCTTTACTTAACCTTACTCAAGGGTATCCCCAACCCACAAAAATACCAAAAGTCAGCGTCCTCAAGACTGAAAGAGTGTATTTTCATCCGAGTGAAGTATTTGGGCCGCTGGACTCTTGATTGTGAGACTGCTTTTCATGAGATCATTTATCAACTTACCCATGCTCCAGTGCTGGCCTATGCCGATCCAAGAAAACCTTATGTCCTGCACACTGATGCTAGCTTGCAAGGGTTGGGGGCTGTGTTGTACCAAGAGCACAAGAATGGCCTGAGACCAGTGGCCTTTGCCAGTAGAAGTCTGACCCCATCTGAAAAGAACTTCTGTACATAAGTTAGAGTTTCTAGCTTTGAAGTGGGCTATTGTTGACCAATTCCATGAGTACTTGTATGGGGCTAAAATACTAGTAAAAACTGACAATAATCCTTTAACCTATGTGCAGACCTCAGCTAAGTTGGATGCCACTGGCCATAGGTGGCTTTCTGCATTATCTACATACGACTATGCTCTCGAATACCGAGCAGGTCTGAACCACATAGATGCTGATGCTCTCTCCAGGAGGCCTGTTCCCCAGAATGATTGGGTCCGATTGGCAGAACCTGACATTCGGGCACTCTGCCGGAAGTTTGACAGGGAGGAATAAATGTCCACGGACGCAGTGCACTGCATGGTGGATTGCTTGGGACCCTCTGAGAATTGCATACCTGCCGCTTATTGCCACTTTTCTGCAATAGACATTGGTGCACTGCCTCAGCTGGACAATGACAGTATTCGGCGGGCTCAATCCCGCGATCCCATGATCAAAGCAGCTTTAGAATCCCTCTATGCAGGAAAAGATGTGTCCAAATTACGCTCCACTGATTTGAGAACTGCACTGTTATACAAAGAAGGTCCTAAATTGAAACTGATCAATAAATGTTATACAGAGAAACAGTAGACAGAGGGAACAAGTAGACAAACAACAACTAGTGCTGCACTCTGCCTTCGAGACTCAGTATTGAGGTCCTTGCACAACCACATGGGGCACCTTGTATAGACAGAACACTTGACTTGGTGAGATCCAGATTCTATTGGCCTAAGATGGGGCTGATGTGGAGCAACACATTCGAACTTTGTAGTCGCTAGCTACAGAGGAAAGCTTATCTCAGAGGGCTGCCCCTTGTTAACATAACCACCAGTGCACCCATGGAGCTGGTCTGTATTGATTTTCTGAGTTTGGAGTCAGATCAAAGAAATATCAGTAATGTGCTGGTGGTCACTGATCATTTCCTAGAGATATGCCCAAGCTTTCCCACCAAAGACCAGAAAGCATCCACTGTGGCCAAAGTACTTGTAGAAAACTTTTTGTTCACTATGGGGCTCACAAAGAATCCATTCTGATCAAGGGAGAGACTTTGAGAGTCGTCTGATCAAAGAGATGCTTTCTCTGTGGGGAGTGCAAAGTCCAGAACCACTCCTTTCCACCCCCCAGGGGACCCACACAGCCTGAACGTTTCAACCGCACTTTGCTAGATATGCTAGGCACCCTGCACCCAAAGGACAAGCCTAGATGGAGCCAACAAATTAGCACCCTGGTACATGCTTATAACTGCACCAAAAGTGATGCCACTGGATTCTCCCCACCTTGATGTTTGGAAGAGAAGCCTGACTACCAGTAGATGTGTGTTTTGGGGTCTCTCTCCTGATGGGTTCAAGCTGACAACTATTTACAGTATATGCAAAATGAAGGCCCAGCTAACTCATGCGTACTAACTGGCTCAAACCATGGTTGCTAAAAGAAATCTGGCCAACAAAGAAAGGTATGATAAAAGGTGAAAGCACAGAACTCCAGGAGGGAGATCGTATTGCTAAGAAATCTGGGACTGCATGGCAAGCACAAGATTGCTGACAGATGGCACCATCTCCCTCACATTGTAGTGGGCAAACTAGATGATCTGCCAGTGTACAAAGTAAGGCCTGAGAATAATTCAAAGATGTAAAAACAATGCATAGAAATCATTTACTGCCCATTGGACAAATCTTAATTGAGTCTGATCCCTAGAAGATGCCCCTCTGGACCAGTGACTAGAGCTGCTGCTAAGAAAAGATCAAGAAAGTCTGCACCTACAGAAGCAAAGTTAAAGTGTTCCCTCCACAAGTCCCAGTTGAGCATGACTGTCAGTCCATATCGGAAGAAAGTGAGAGTGACTTTGAATACTATCCTTCTACAACCGAGTCAATTGTTTCGGGCAATCCCTAGTCAATACTGGAGATGAAGCTGGGCCTTCTGGACTGTCTAAGCCCCCAGCTTCATCCCTGGAGCCAATGCTCCCAGAAAGTGAAGTGCAAAGCATCAGATCAGATGAAATGGAATCATTGTGCATGGTTGAACTGTTTGAGCTTTCAGGGGAGGAAAATGATAGATTGGGGCAGACTGGTGATACACCCGAACAAGAAGAGTATTTTGAGTGCCCTGACAATCCACTGCCAGTGTCCAAAAGCTCTCCATGCAAGCCAAATGTTGTGGAATCAGAAACTGTAACTCCTGGAGCTGAAAGTGCCCCAAGTTCTAGCCTCTCTACCCCCAAGGAGACTCCCCTGACAAGTGAGGACAATGCTGAAAATGAGGCTCAGAGTGCAGAGACTGTAACAGTTCCCCCTAGAAAGACTGGTCGAGCTGTAAAGCCTGTAGTGCACCTCAGTTATGATTTTCTTGGGAGGCCTGTGGACTTGCCTCTCAATGTTGTCCATAAAGGAGTGTATGTGTCCCCGAGCTCATTGCCCAAACTGAGCGTCAGTGCTAACTCAAGTTACTTGTGTTGCCCTCTAAGTATGGTGCCCTTGCCCCATTCCAGCCCCAAGGTAACTGATAGGAAGGGCCCCTCTTTTCAGGTTTCATGTACAAGAGGTAATAACTTGAGTTATGGTACAAATGTATGTAATACTGTGTAAAGAGTGACGCACTCGCAATGTTTCAGAAATGTGTTCTTGGTAAAATGATATATTGACTGATGATTACATGTGCGAGCCTAATGCAAATGTATATGGTTGCAGTTTGAAACTTATGGGGGTACCTTGACCACCGGACGTCAAGCTTTCCCAGGCCAGGAAGGGTGTAACCCCTGCAAATGGGGTTCCCAAAAGACTTCCAGGAGCTTGCTTGAATGCTCCAAGCCTGAATGGTGTTTGGCATTTAAGCCATTTATCAGTGAGTGTTTTAGAACCTCTGGTACTGTCTCTTTAAGAGCTGTCTGCTTGCAGACATAATTAGTTTGTATGGGGACTGTGTGTTTCTTTGATTGAGTACCACTCAAGCTGCTGCCAATTCACTTCATTTTTTGCAGTCACTAGAGTGCAAAGGAACCTATCTGAAAGATGTAACTGTTTGCCAGAAATTATTTAGAGTAATAATGAAATTACAGTTTGTCTAACCTGCTTTTTGCAGTCAGAACTGTGTCTGCTAGTTCCCCATTCTAGTTTTGAACTGCTGAACTGGACCAATCAGTGTGGGGTAAGCTAGCTCTAAAATGGTGCCTTGGACGAATCAGAACTTGGACTCATAATCTGAGCCAGCCACAAGAGGATTGTATGGGCAGTGACTCTGGGAGATGTAGTTTAGACTTCAGTGCCTTTTGGACCAACAGCAGCAGTCTATTGTGAGTGACAGCCAATCCAGTCAAGAACTGGGAGGAACTCAAAGGAAGTGCCCGGTTTTGTCGGTTGGAGTTTCAGTTGAGCTTTGGCAGTGAAGAAGGAAGGAGCCCTGTGCTTTTCAGTGTGCAGTTTTAGTCAAAAACGTGTGTAAGGCCCAGAGTTCCGGTCTGCAGCTTGTTAGGACTGAATCCGTCCTGTGAAGAGAATCAAAGGATATCTGAAGAGTAGAAACCAGGCTCACCCTGTAGAAGACTGGAGGAATTGCTGAAAATTGCACTCGGTCTGTCAGAAACTGAATCTTGTCTCGTGTATTGTGCAGTAGTTGCGATCGGGATACAGATGCAGCCTGCCTGGTATAGTGCTTTCTTTTATATAAATGTGTGAAGAGGTTTGTGTACCTCAAGTGAGCCCTGCTGACATTGAAGGACCCTATCTTATTTGGAGGTCGTGAGTACTAATTCAGGGTCGCTCCCTGTTGAATTGCCACATTAAATCCAAATGGAATTACTGTACTGCTGACTGTTTAATTCTCCTTTTTCTCTGTGTGAAAGGGCCCCTACCAGCTGCCACGGTTTGGACTAGCCACTAGGGCTTGGGTACCCAGGGACAGTAACTGATAGGGATAGGCCTGTGCACAGAGCCATAGGTAGATTATTAGAGTGATAAGCTAATTAACCTGATTTCCCTGTCCTTGTTATATCCCCTAAATAAATCAGAGCTGCTTGTTTCAGCAAAGTTATACTGCCTGAGGTATTTGTCTATGTTAAAGTACTGTACTGTGATTGTTGCACTGTATCTCATTTCACAGGAGGTCCCAGTGCCGAACCAGACCTGGGGGTAAGTGTATACTGTGAAGGTAATTCTGATATATTGTGTGGGCCACTAGTGGGAAGAAAGGGGGGTTGCAGTGTCCCAGAGGGCTGTGACCAAGTTAGTTTAACTATTGCAAACCCTGATCTCTGGGTGGAGGCACCCGCCATTGGATCCAGGCCCCTCAACCTGTTAGTGGCAAATCAGGCAGGGGTAGTAGCCCCTGGGATAGCGCCATCTAGGGGTTACACAAGCATTCTATTGGCCACAGGCTAGCCAGTAGAAGTATTGACAACAAAAATAAAATGAAATGGCACACCTGAGGACGCATGGATAAAGGGTATATCAACATGGTAAAAAACACGCTAAGGTAAAATAACAAACAAACCATGCTCAAAAAATGAAAACACTGTACTTTGTGAGTGCAAGGCAAAGTGAGTTTATTAGACAGAATACAAGCTGGTCCTCTCTTTAATAAACTCACTCTGCCTTGCACTCATGTACTACAGTGTTTTCATATTTTGAGCATGGTTTGTTTGATATTTTTCAAGTACTGACAATGCTAGTCCCATTATAAACAGTGGTTGTTAGATATGTTTTTCAAAAGTAAGGACATTCATTGCAGAAAAATATGTTAAAGTATCAGTTATGCTTCTAACACAAAGCAAAAAAAGTAGGGAAATTAAACATTAGGTTAAAAAGTTCACTGAGACTTGTTGAATCTGTGGCATGGTATTTTTTGTGATTTGAACAATTACACATGAAAGATTCAACAAGGCTTAGTGGACATTTTTCTCTGATGCTGAATTTCTCTACTTCTGGTCTTTTTTACTGCAACCCTAACCAATGCTTGTACCTAGTTTTACAATGAATTTATATCAAAACCACAACTGATGGCATACATCCCAGGGTACTAAAGGAGCTAAGGATGGAACTAGCTGATCCATTATCAAAACTGTTTAGTGAGTCTCTGAACACAGGAGAGGTCCCAGAAGACTGGAGAAGGGCTGATGTGATCCCAGTCCACAAGAGTGGTAGCAGGGAGGAAGCAGGGAACTACAGACCAGTCAGTCTTACCTCAGTAGTAGGCAACATTATGGAGGCACTCCTTAAGGAAAGGAAAGGATAGTGTAACACCTGGAATCCATAGAAGCACAGGATTCTAGACAGAATGGGTTTACAAAAGGAAGGTCCTGTCAAACTAATCTCATAGATTTCTTTGACTGTGTAACCAGAGTGGTGGACTGAGGGGGAGCAGTTGATGTCACCTACCTTGACTTCAGCAAAGCTTTTGATACTGTTCTACATAGAAGATTGATTAGTAAGCTGGGTAGGCTTGGGGTGGATCAGAAGTTGGTCAACTGGGTGGCAAACTGGTTGACGAGCAGAAAACTGAGAGTGGTGGCAAACAATATACAGTCAGAAGAGATGCAAGTCACAAGTGGGGTACCTCATGGATCAGTCCTGGGGACAGTCCTCTTCGATATCTTCATCAGTGATGTTGCAGATGGACTGGAGGGTAAGGTTTGTCTGTTTGCAGATGTCACCAAGATCTGCAACAGAGTAGATGATCCAGATGGGATGGGCAGAATGAGAAGAGCTCTAGATAAACTAGCAAAATGGTTTGAAAGAGTGGCAACTGGGGTTTAATGCAAAGAACTGCAAGATCATGCACATAGGAAAGAGAAACCCTGAAGCCACCTATAGGCTGGGAGGGGAGTTGCTGGCAGTCACAAGGGAAGAAAGAGACTTGGGCATCATCAACTGTTCATCAATTAAAAAGCACTCTAAAAGATGTATAAATTGAAACACAAACCCTGATGTCCACCATCTGCCTCCTGTTGAACAACTCAAGGAATAAAACCATACTATTCAGTGGGCAGTCAGTCCCCCAGCTCATTTCAAGTTAGACCCATAACAAGACCACTACTGGAAAAGATTCAGTGTTTCAAAATACTTAAGCATCTGACTCAATCATAAACTTTCTTATGTGGGGCATAATAATAGGTCTGAGAAATACAAACCAAAAATTGGGACTCTTATTCCACAAAAAAAAAAACTGCACTAACTTAAGCACTGGAAAATGACTCCCAAAGTAATCCTTTTTATGTTTGCTTGAGTGAATGCACAAAGGGAACATTTTGATGGTGCTCAGGCACTCTAAGGGGCTGTGGAAGTGTGTGTTGTATAAGACAATGGATGTAGAAATGCAGGAGGCTTGCTATTTGAAAACCAATGCTAAGAAGACTGATGATGACAGTGTTCAGCTGGCTGATTGGCATAAACTTTATGTAGTTCAAAGGATGCAGTCCCACAAATCACACTGGTTTTCCATCCATCAGCTAACTAACAGACATCATTATCAGGCTTTGAAAATAAATGTCAAGCCTCACACTGTGTGTGTGTGTGTGTGTGTGTGTGTGTGTGTGTGTGTGTGTGTTTCCCACTTTTAGTGATTTTTTTCTTGTTAATGACAGGAGTCTAAAGAGCATCTCTTGCAAAGCATTAAACACAGTGGGGAAAAAAACACTCTGCATGCAGAATGCAAATACAATAGCATCAAATATGTTAACAGCATGTCAGTGGACAGAAAACACCTGAAATAGTTGATTTAATTACATATTGTTTATATTCCCTTTAAAGAGCCCTTTATACCTGTTGGATAACTTTGAAAATGTGAGATTTAGACACAATTTAATTTATAGTTCATATATGTTTCCTATTTTTTTTTCCTTTCACGTGGTCCTTATCCTTCTCTCTCTCCCCACCATCTCCCTTCTGCTGTTGATCCCAAGTCTTATCACCTCACCTCACCTCCAGGATTTATGTCTATTTCTTACTTCATGGTGTGTGTGTGTGAGTGCCATAGATGTTGGTGGTGTGGTGCTGGCAGGGCTACAGCATCATCTTACCAATGTGTTTTTCTCACCCATTACTCCACTTGAATTCAAGCCAGCAGCATGCTATGGCACACATATGGACTGAGAAGACAGTGCATTCTCTTAATGCCCACCTGAATCTTTCAGTTTTGGTGACCACCGTTGCATCACATAACCTCTGCTAGGTGGCAGCTAAGCAGCAGTACACACTGTCTCCCTCATCAAGAAAGAGGAGAGCCATCGATGAATACTCAATAATCCTTCCCACTGCCAGTCCTCAAGTGACCCTGGTCTGTTCTGGAACCCAAGGCACCGATATTGCAAGAATTGAGCATACAGTGGCTCAGACTTCAATGCCACTGGGTTGGCTACAAGTTCACTGTAGCTCAGATTTCCATAGACAATATTGTCTGAGACCCAGAGAGGGACTGAACTTGCAACCCACTGTTTTACAGTTCTGTGCTTTTACTCTCTGTACCATTCAGCCAGAGCTATAATTTTGGAATTCTTTCCCCTTTTTATATTGCTTCACGCATGTGCAAGAAACATAGTGCCATCATCCGAGTTTTTGCAGGTGTGTCAGCCCTCTTCTAATTCAGTCAGTGTGTTTTCAGGTGCAGCTGCAGTTCTCCAATCAATGCTGCAGCTGTCTATGACAGCAGTTGAAAATGCATTGCCGTACAGTTGAAAGGGAGAGCTACGCTTCAGTGAGCAGCGATAAGATTATGTGCTCATGAGTGCTCCCCCACACACACGCACACATACTGCGTGCTCGTGCTTCCAGATTTTTACCCCTACTGATCCCTGTAGATCTGAGATCCCTGATTTTGCATTCCAAACAAAAGTAATCTACAGTCCAGAGACTAACGCTAGTACGAGAACATTTCGCAAGGCATAGAGTGGCATTACATAGAGATGCAATATTCACCTTTGAAAAGCTGAGGAAGCAGCAATGGTGCACGCTCACATCACGATAATACTGTGCTTAAAAAGAAGAATAAACTCCCCGAACTCACTTATTCGGAATAAACAGGTCTGCCTAGTATAATGCAGCAAACTCGCATCGGAAATGCTTTCAGGTGTTGGGAGTGATCATTAGGTGAGTGAAAGATGCTGCTGCAGCCTGGCGTGCAAGATGCCTTTTCCATAGCAACCCCACTCTGGAGGCCATTGCTATGGTTATGGCAGCTGATTCGGCTTGCGTGCCTCAGCTTGTGCTTCCCTTGTTTAGATTTAAATCTGCTGCCTTTTCAAGCTGCAGCTGCATCTCCCGATCGCCCGCTCAAGCGCATGCAATTGGCCACCACTACACTGACAGGGCAAATGTGTTGCTTAACTTTAGCCTTCTATCTACAACGCATCATTTTGAACAGTAATGAACTGCAAGCAGCAGGGACAAGCTACATACACACGCACAGTCCTGCCTCATAACATGACACTAATGACTAATTGTCGAATTAATGTTTTGTTGCCCCACACCCCCGTGAATGGGTAGCTACTCCAGACTCTGGGAAGGATTGCAGTAGGGCATTCATGTAATGCCTACGGTGGTGGGGCCCCTCACTTAAGCCAAATTGTCAATAAAAAAAAAACTGTACCGTACATTCAGGAAACAGAATTAAAGGACACTAGTTAACAGCTTGCTGATAGTGAGCTGAGCCTGTCAGGATGTCTAGTGCATTTTCCAGAACTGTTCCAAAAGAGAATGGATGGAATGCTTATAACCTATACACAGTTTAAAATATGGACCATGAGATTCCCATGTAGCTTATAAGGAGAAACTGATTCTGCATGTACTTTAATAAATATCCTGTTATGTTTCCACTTCAGCAATTTCAATACTTCCAGCTTGGTACTTTCCTATAACTACAGGGCAGTTTTCTTGTAGATTACGTTATTTCCTCGTGAAGCCGAATTGCTCTGTTTTCCTGCATAACCAAGAAACCTTCCCTTGCAGACTGTCCTGACCTCCCTCCCCCCACCTGCGCCCACCCTCTGTGTAGCAACCTCCCCATACCTCCACCTCACCCATACTTACCTCCGGAGTCCAGCGCGGTGTTCTTCGGTGGACCAGGAACACGTCTGCACTCTTCAAAGCTGACCGTGAACTGAGGAAATGCCGGTAAACTGTATAATGGAATAAATAGGGATTTTTCAAGTTTACTGCATATCTCAGGCATTTTGGGGAATTTTTTCACCACATTTTAAAAATGGGTTTTTTGGGACCCCACCTCATGAATTCTGTCACTGTCTTTGTGTTAATCAGCCCCGAAAGGTGATTTTGCAGTCACTGCACAGAACCACCTTTTGGGACCAATTTATGAAATGACAGTATCACAGTTCATGAGGTAGGCCCCCAAAAAACCTATGTTGAAAATTTGGTGAAAAAATTCCCAAAAATGACTGTTTTACGAGCATGCATTGTGCTGTTCCTATGCACTCTCGTAAGTTCACGAGTTTTCAATATGTTCACTCCAGATTTTCAACATTGCCATTTTACCACACCTCCTTATGAGCAGTACAGCTGTCATTTCTCACATCTCACCCAAAATGTGTTTTCACGCATGTAGCGCACAATGGCACATTCGGTGTGTGAAATCAATGTTCGGGACAGAGTAAGAAAATCACAGTGGCACTGTTCATGTGCAGAGGTGTTAAAATGGCTATGTTAAAAATTTGGTGAAAAAATTCCCAAAAATGACTTTTACGAGCATGTGCTGCGCTGTTCCTAGGCACGCTCGTATGTTCATGAATTTTCAATATTTTCACTCCAGATTTTCAACATTGCCATTTTACCACACCTCCTTATGAGCAGTAAAGCTGTCATTTGTCACATCTCACCCAAAATGTGTTTCCATGCATGTAGCGCACAATGGCGCAGTTGGTGTGCGAACTCAATGTATGGGACACATTAAGAAAATCACAGTGACACTGTTCATGAGCAGAGCTCTTAAAATGGCTATATTGAAAATTTGGTGAAAACATTCCTAAATATGACTGTTTTATGAGTGTGCATTGTGTAGTTCCTATGTACGCTCTTAATTTAGCACATTTTTAATATTTGCACTCCAGATTTTCAACATTGCCATTTTACCACACCTCCTTATGAGCAGTACAGCTTTCATTTTTCACATGTTGGCCAAAATGTGTTTCCGTGTATGTAGCGCACAATGGTGCAGTTGGTATACGCAATCAATGTTTGGGACAGATTAAGAAAGTCACAGTGACACTGTTCATGAGCAGGGGTCTTAGAATGGCTATGTTGAAAATTTGGTGAAAAAATTCCTTTCAGCTGTTTTGCAATGTTACAAATGAAGACATTGAACAGGACTGGCCCCAGGACTGATCCCTGCAGCACCCCACTTGTCACCCACTCTCCCTAGACTGCACCCCATTAAACATAGAAACAGAAGTTGACGGCAGATAAGTACCACTTGGCCCACCTAGTCTGCCCATTTCCCTACCTAACAGATAAGCTGCAGATCCTAGTTCACCAACAGCCTACTTCCTCCTACCCCCACTAGAATTGCCTTATGTCTATCTCATGCATTTTTGAATTCCCCACTGTTTTTGAATCTACGACCTCCTCAGGAAGGCTGTTTCTTGTATCCACAACCCTCTCTGTGAAGAAATACTTCCTCACATTACCTCTGAGCCATCCCCCCATCTTCAAATTGTGCCCCCTTGTTTTTGCACATCTATTTTTCTGAAAGATACTACCCTCTTGGACTTTGTTGATTCCCTTGAGGTATTTGAAAGTTTCTGTCATATCCCCCCTCTCCCTCATTTCCTCGAGGCTATACATCTTTAGTTCCTTTAGTCTTTCTTCATCTGTCTTCTGATGCAGACCCTGCATCATTTTGGTTGCCCTCATCTGGACAGCCTCCACCCTGTCTATGTCTTTGTGGAGATGGGGTCTCCAGAACTGTACACAGTACTCCAGATGTGGTCTTACCAACTGTCTGTATAGAGGGCCAACAACTTCCTGTTTTCTACTGGTGATGCCTCTTCCTATGCATCCCAGTATCTCCCCAGCCCTCCTTACTGCCTTCTCACATTGCTGGCCCACCTTTAGGTCATCTGATATGACTACCCCCAGGTCCCTTTCCATTTTTGTTGTTGTCAGTATCTTACCCCTCACTGTGTACTCTTCCCCTGGGTTTTTGTTTCCATGCATTGAATTTAAGCTGTCATACATTTGACCATTCCTCCAACCTTGCCAAGTCCCTTTTCATCCTTTCCACCCCACGTTGTGTATCAACCCTGTTGCAGATCTTTGTGTCATCTGCAAAGAGACATACTTTCCCTTCCAGTCTCTCTGCAATGTCACTTATAAAGACATTAAAAAGGACCGGCCCCAGTACTGAACCCTGCGGTACCCCACTAGTAACCCTCCTTTCTTCACTGTGGACTCCATTTACTATTACCCGCTGTGTCTTGTTGTCCAACCAGTGTTTTACCCAGGCTACCACCTTAGAACCCACTCCCAGGCTGGCTAATTTGTTTATTAATCTTTTGTGCGGGACTGTGTCAAATGCCTTGCTAAAGTCTAGGTAGACCATGTCCACAGCCCCTCCCTGGTCCACTGCTTTGGTTACTCAGTCAAAGAAATTAATTAGATTTGTCTGACATGACCTTCCCACTATGAATCCATGCTGTCTTGGTTCTTGTGCCCCTCTGTCCTCTAGGTACTCAACAATTCTTTCCTTCAGAAGTGATTCCATCATTTTCCCTACCACTGAGGTCAAACTGAAGATCTGTAGTTTCCTGCTTCTGTCTTGCTCCTACTTTTGTGAAGGGAAATCACATCCACCCTTCTCCAGTCCTCAGGTACTACCCCATTTTCCCATGATTTATTAAAAAGGGTAGTCAGTGGTGTTACTAGTTCTTCCCTTAGTTCTTTTAAAATTCTGGGGTGAATCCCATCAGGCCTCATTGCTTTACCCACCTTCAGTTTTAAGAGTTCTTTCAGAACCCTTTCTTCTGTGAAAGGACTAATAAATATCAACCCCCTATCCAGAGTGCTTCTATTGACCAGATTAGGTATTTCCCCCTGCTTTTCCATTGTGAATACTGAGCAAAAGTATTCGTTCAGTATCCCTGCTTTTCACTGTCACTCTCTGCCCAACCACCTTCCTCTTTGTTCAGCCTCAGGATCCCTGCCTTAGTCTTTCTTTGCTCACTAATGTACCTATAAAAGGTTTTATCCCCCTTCTTAACCGAGTTAGCTATCTTTTCCTCAGTTTGGGCCTTTGTTCTTCTGACTGCCTTACCCACTTTCTTCTGCTTTAACTGGTACAGTTCTCTGTCCTGCTCCTTCTGTGTTTCCTTATGCTTCCTGAATGCTATCTTTTTTCCCCTTACCTTCCCTGCCACTTCTTTTGAGAATCATAGTGGTCTTTTTCCTTTGTTTTGATTTGTTTATTTGCTTCACACAAAGACTTGTTGCCTCTGTGATGGTGGTTTTGATGTTTCACCATTGTTGCTCCACCCCACCTTCTTGCCTGTTTG
Source organism: Neoceratodus forsteri (assembly GCA_016271365.2). Classification (NCBI taxonomy): domain Eukaryota; kingdom Metazoa; phylum Chordata; order Ceratodontiformes; family Ceratodontidae; genus Neoceratodus; species Neoceratodus forsteri. The sequence continues at coordinate 355,026,986 of CM028136.1, read as the reverse complement.
CTAATGCTTTTCTGAGGCACTCTCCCATTTTGTCAAAATCAGCCCTCCTGAAGTTCAGTACCTTCACTTCTGTGTGGCTTGACTCTGCAGCCAAGTTTATCATGAAACACACTGTTTGGTGGTCGCTTGTTCCCAGATGGCTACCCACTTCAAGATCAGAGATCCTCTCTCCATCCCCATTTGAGAGTACCAGGCCAAAGATTGCTCTCTCCTGAGTGGGTTCCAAAACTAGCTGTCTGAGGCATGCCCCTGTAGGGCATCGAGAATGGCCCTGTTCTTGGATGTGGCTGCAGTAAAGGTGCTCCAGTCAACATCTGGTATATTCAGGTCCCCCATCAGCAATATCTCCCCTTTCTGTGCCATCCCAAGGATGCCTTCTATCATATCCATGCCCATTTCCTCCCCCTGAGATGGGGGGGTCTGTATACAACCCCTGTGCAGATTGTGGAGCCATTTCCAGTCTCCAGGGTGACCCACAGTGCCTCTCCTCCCTGTTTACCCTTTAGTTCTGTTGCTTTTATCCCTTCCCTTACATAGAGAGCTACTCCTCCTCTTCTTCCCTCCCTGTTCCTCCTGTAGATTGTGTACCCTAGTATGTTGACATCCCAGTCATGGTTCTCTGTGTACCATGTTTCTGTGACTGTCACAATATCCAGGCATCCCTCTTCCATCAAGGCCACCATTTCAGGGAGCTTTTTACCTAGACTATGGGCATCAGTACTCATTACCCTCCATTTTATGGGTTTATTTCTTTTGCCCCATCCCTGTCCCTACTGCCTTTGTCTTTTTCTCCATTTACCCCCTCCCTTCCCCTTTTGATTGCTCTATTTTGGTGTTTACCTCACTAATTACCCTGATTTTTTTGGGGGGCTAGGATTTCCCTTCTCCTCTTCAGTGCCTTCCCCCTTGGCTAGTTTAAATGCTTACCACTGAAGCATTTAAACCTATCACCTAGGATCCTGGTTCCCTTCCAGGATAGATGCAGACCATCACACCTGTATAGGCCTGCATCCCTCCAGGTGGACTCCAGTCCCCAATGAAGTCAAATCCCTGAGCTCTGCACCAGCTTTTCAAGCAGTCATTGAATCCCATGGTGCAGAGTGCCCTAGCCTCATCCATGCCATAGACAGGTAGCACTTCCAAGAAAGTTACCATGTGTGCTACTTGTCTAAGGCCCCTCCCCGATTCCACGACTCCTGTTGTACTGTTCTGATCCCATTCTCAGCCAGATCATTTGTCCCCAGGTGGATAATGACATCCAGCTCCCTCCCCCTTGCTGCTGCTCCCATGATCCTGATAATTTGTTTCCTGTCTCTCCAAGCCTTGGTGCCGGGCAGACACCTTACCTCCCTTTCCCCTCCCTCCCTCAGTTCTACCCCCTAACAATTGAGTCCCCCACCAGGAGTTGTTTCCTTCCCCTGTGGGGTCCTGGGCCACCCTCCCGTGGGTCTTCATTGTGGAGGTTCCCAGCATCCTCCTTGGTGTCCACTGCAGGTGTCTCCATAGAGGAACCATGCTTTGTCAGAGTGGTGAATGAATTGTGGAGAGGCACAACTGGAGGGATGCACTTCTCTTCCACCACCCTCACCCTCCCTGAGCCCACTGTGGTCCAACCACTCCTCTTTCTTGGCAACCTCCTCCCTCAGACCAGAAAGGTGCCTACAAATAGGGCAGCAATGTGCAGTTTCCAGAATGTCTCCCGGAAGGCTACTGCTCCACAGCCAGTGCATTGCACCACTCCCCACATGTCTGTGTCCCTTCCAGTTACAGATGCTTTTTTGTTTTTTGTTCTTGTTTTAGTGTGTGCAAGCTTGTGAGTGTCTGTACCCCCTATTCAGTGTGCTGTGCCTTTAAGTATATGAACAGGTGTATGTTGTTAGCAGTTTTGAGGACATGATGTCAGAGCCCCTGCTAGAAAGGACGTTATGTGCTTGGGGCAGGTGGGGTGAGAGGAAGAGTGGGTGGGAGTAAACCTATGCTGTCCAGAAACAATCATCTACAACTCTTACCTTCCACCCTGGGGAGTGCCTTCCTTCCTTTCAGACACCTATTTCACAAAGGCTAAGTAACAGGTCTAGTCACAACTGACTGCAAATATCTCCCAGCTACAGTTCCTCCCAGGCAAATTAAAGTTAAAACTAAGAAAAGTCCACCCCAAAAACAGAATCAATACTAGTTACTTACACAGGTACAAAAAAGTAATAATTCAGTTCAGTGTAGTCTAGAAAATAACCTCCTCGATTCAAGGAAGCTGTGGCTGCTTTCTCACTCTCCCTGTCTTCAATGTGAGAAGGAGACTGCAGCACCTCAGAGACAAAAAAATCTTTTCGGCAAAAAATAAATAAACAAAATAGGGGCAAACAGTAATTTTGCTTAGCCTAATGATAAAAAGTCACAAAAATTTAAACACCACTTGTAATAATTTCACAGAAGATATACCCTGTTAGAAAAACTTTGCTATAGAGAAAAATAAAGCAGTAACAGAAGATATACCTTGCAAAAGACAATTTGAATCAGAAGATTACAGCAGTACTCTGTTAGCACACACCTGTAGGCACACCTTGTAGTAATGCAGCAGAAGGTATACCCAGCAACAGCAATGTGAATCAGAGAAAAATAAAGCAACAAAATGTTAGCAACAAACAGTAACAATCCCTGTGAGTACAAAATAAAAACACCAACACATAGTAACTCTGCCTAGCCAAAAGTCTTAATCCTTTCTCTTACTCTGGTAAGGTTCTTAATTCTGTCCTTTCAAGCAAGCTAGAAGGAAAGCGCTCAGGTGAAGCTAGGTGCCTTGGCCAGCAAACCCAGCCTTCCAGCTCCAAGATATCAACTAGCCTGACCTTTTAACCTTTTTTCCTTTGGAAGTTGCTGGCAGTTTGCCAGCTCCACCCCCAGATACACACCTAATCCCATGGAAGAGCTGTGGGAGGAAAGCAATTAGCTCCTTCAATGTGAGAAGGAGACTGCAACGCCTCTGAGACAAAAAAAACAAACCTTTTCAGCAAAAAAGAAATAAATAAAATAGGGGCAAACAGTAATTTTACTTAGCCTAATAATAAAAAGTCACAAAAATTTAAGCACCACCTGTAATAATTTCACAGAAGATATACCCTGTAAGAAACACTTTGCTACAGAGAAAAATAAAGCACTAACAAAAGATATACCTTGCAAAAGACAATTTGAATCAGAAGATTACAGCAGTAATCTGTTAGCACACACTTGTAGGCACACCTTGTAGTAATGCAGCAGAAGGCATACCCAGCAACAGCAATGTGAATCAGAGAAAAATAAAGCAATAAAACATTAGCAACAAACAGTAACAATCCCTGTGAGTACAAAATAAAAACCACAACACACAGTAAATCTGCCAAGCCAAAAGTCTTAATTCTTTCCCTTACTCTGGTAAGGCTTTTAGTTCTGTCCTTTCAAGCAAGCTAGAAGGAAAGAGCTCAGGTGAAGCTAGGTGCCTTGGCCAGCAAACCTAGCCTTCCCTGGAAGACACTGTCTATCGCCTGTCTGTTAGCTAGTTTCTAACCCAGTTTACCCACCCTTTCCCCCATGCCCAGCCTACCCAGCTAGTTTATCAGCCTCCTATGTGGGATGGTGTCAAAGGCTTTGCTGAAATCAAGGTAAGTGTTGTCTATTGCCCCACCCTGATTCACTTCCTTTGTCACCCAGTCAAAGAAATCAACCAGATTTGTCTGACATGATGTCCCCACTGTGAATCCATATTGTTTATGGTCCTGGGCTCCAATGGCCTCTAGATGCCCCTCTATCCTTTCTTTAAGCAATGTCTCCATGATCTTCCCCACTACTGAGGTGAGGCTGAATGGCCTATTGTTCCCCCTCTCCTCCCTGCTGCCAGACTTGTGTAGAAGGACCACATGTGCCCGACTCCAATTCACTCATGTTGAATGACTCAGTGAACATGGCTGCCAGAGGTACTGCTATCTCCCTTCTCAGTTCTCTTAATATCCTTGGGTGTATGCCATCTGGTTCTATTGCTTTGTCCACCTTCAATTTAGTGAGCTCCTGCAGGACTCTTTTGCCTTTGAATGGACTATTGTCCACCTCTTCACCCCCTTGGCAACTGCTGTACTGCTGTGGCCCTTGCCCCTTCCACTCTTCTGTGAATACTGAATGGAAAGACACAGTGCATGTCTTGGGAGGAAGGCATGGAACTATCACTTCCAAATACCTAAACAGCACACACAAGCAAGCGACATTAGGCATTGACAAATGCTTGTTCTTTATTGCTAAGGGAAGTTTCATAAAAAACAAGACTACTGTCCCTTGGACTTTATTTGCTTTGGCTGCTTGTCTACACATGACGCCATAATGCCTTGTTTATAACATAAGGAATAATTTATGGGTGTCCACACACAACATGCCTGTGTTTCCAATCAGGGGTAGAGATAACAGCATATGGGCCTTGAGAGCAATGCTTGATAGGTCCATGCTATTATGTCAATCCCATGATGGAAACACAAGGTGAGTTATGTATGGTCACCCATATTTTATGTTTTATAGTATAGGTTTTCTCAAGGGAAGTAGGCAGTGGGAGCTGCAAGCCATGACAAGCTCCAGTACAGGGACACTATCAGCTTTTAGATCTATTTTTAACGTATGGATGAGTTTGGCAATCTTGGGTCATATAAAAAAATAGATACATGCATTCCATTAAGTAAGTTGATTTCTGCAATACTTTTCCTTTTTAAAAACAAGGGTTATTTCAGAGTGAAATCACAGTTTTAAAAGTGAAACTGGACTCAGCGCATGAGCATCAGGGGCATGCATGTGCAAAGTCCAGTTTCATTTTTCAAACACCTGTTTTACATTGAAAAAACTCTCATTTTGAAAAGAAAAGTATTGTCCAAATCAGCTCACTTAATGGAATACAGCCGTATATTTTGTTTTATGTGACCAAAAATCATCAAATGCATCTGTGGCTGTGACAGCTGCAAACACTGAATGAAACTAGTGGTGGGAGAGAGCACAAGGCAAAACACAGTTGAATCACTAACAAGAGAATGTGCATAACAACTTTGGAACCATACTTAACAACTGTTTGTCGATCCATAACAACTTTCAAACCATCTGTAACAACTTTTTGTCCTCATTGATTTCTATATGTAATAAAACTTACCCCTGTATTATATCATAATTTTCTCCACAGCAATAGACTGGGATGCCATAAACAAAAGTGTAACTGCAGAAGCAGATAAGCAGACTGAGCAAATATGGGAGAATCCTATTTCCATGCAAATGTTCTTAGTAATAAAGAAATAAGTGTGACATTACAGAAAAAAGTGTGAAATATTTACTAAACTGTATCTAAATATTATAGATTTTTTTAAAGTTGTCCCGACGTAAGTGGCTCTTTAAAGCTGTACTTCACTGCAAGTAAACACTCAGAATTGACAAATGCTTGTTACAATTGTTGGCATAAGGGAGTATTTTTATTTATTTATTTATTTTTATTTATTTGTGTCTAGGATTACAAAGTACATTTGAGCCAAGGCTCTTTTACAAAGGTTCCACGTCATGCTGGTTACAGGGTAACCGAGACTAAAACAGAAAACAGTTACAGGTACATGGTTTTAGACAGTAACTTTGCTTGACAAAATCAGACTGAGCAATGAGTAACTCAAGAAAAAATAGGAGGAAGAGGGCAAGAAGGGGAGAGGGCTGAGGGTATGGGAAGGCACAGGAGTAGAGGGTCAGGGTGAGGCAGCCAAGAGGCCTTGTCAGGACAGACACAGGGCAAGTGCATTAGAAGTTGCATTGGACAGGTAAGTGCAAGAAGAGAGGGCAGAAACTGACACCTATAAGGTCAGAAGCAGCGTAGGGAATGAAGATGTTATGGGGTGCAAGCACAGGTGGAGGTGCCAGTTATGGAGTGGTGGAGCTTTTTTTTGAACACTCCAAGCGTTGCTGTGGATGAGGTGTCACTTCAATCAATCAATCAATCAATCAAAATCTTTATTTATTCAGGCGAGCATCATTGAGCATAGCTCATTTACAAGATGGACCTGATTGGTCATAACAATATAAAGGTACAATTTTACACAAATACAAGATACAGATTGAATACAAAAAACAAAGACTTTATAAATGAACAGATGCAAGTATATTCACATATATACAAAGCAATGAGCCAATGAATCTGGGTTATAATAAAAAAGGAAAAAATAAACAGTACTGAAAGATTAAAGCGAGGGTGATGGGATTTTGGGGAAAAAGTCTGGTAAGAAATAGGTGGGTGAAAGCTAGAAAACAAATTAAGGTGGAAGTGCAAAATTTTCTCTTGAGAGCTCATTCGGCCAACTCGGAGCCCTGTATGCAAACAATCTTTGGCCTTGGGATGTACAGCAGCGGGGGATTTGAAGGATTTGGGGTTTAGAGCTCCTGGTGTTGCGGTTGGTGATTTTGGGTTTGAGGAGGGTGCTGACTCCTGGTGGTGCCTTTCCCATCATGATTTTCTTAGCAGTGATGCAGGTTTGGTATTTGATTCGGTTGTTCAATTGCAGCCAGCCTGTTTTGGAGTAGAGGTCACAGGTGTGGGTGAGACGGTGGAACCAGTATCGAGTCAGCAGGCTTGATTGAGGAAGCAAAACACGCCTGAGAGATGAGGTTGTGGCAGATCCATAGATAATGAGACCATAGTCAATGATGCTGATGATGGAGCTCTGGACAGCTATGGACAGAGCTTCTGGGGTTAGATGTTTCCTATGTCGGAATAGTAGGCCCATCCTGGTGTTGGCTACTTTTTGCCACTTTATTGATGTGTTTATTTATTTATTTATTGTACATCAGTTTACAACCTTTGAGCCAGAGGCTCATTTCCAAAGGTACCTCGTCACATAGAGGACAGACAGAACAATTTAGGTTACAGCATAAGATTTAGGTTACAGCATAAAAGTCACATCCTTAGAGATACACAGAGCGGTTTCATACATTTATACAATTTGTTGCAATTACATTGGTACAATTTAGTTGCAATTACATTGATACTGCTGAGCACATGCTGGTATTAACAAAGACAACATGCAATGGGGAGAAGTTGGAGGGGGGGGTGAGATGGAATGCTACCCAGTGGGCGTTGTCAAGTGTGGAGAGATCAAGGCCATATTAGAGACAGGAGCAGCTGCAGGTGTTAAACAGTTGGCTCCCGAAGGGCAGTTTTGAAGTTGGAGATTGTGGAGGCATTGGAGATGGGAGCAGGGAGAGAGTTAAACCAGGATGGCGCTCTGTAGCAGAAAGACCTCTGACCAAGGGTGGTCCTGGATCTGGGAAACAGTAGAGTGGTCTTGTCAGAGGTTTGGGTTACGATAGTGGGTTGGGTGTGGCGGATGGAGGCTGTCACCCATCCGCCACACCCAACCCACTATCGCAACCCAAACCTCTGTGTGGGACATAGGAGAGATTACACTCGAGGGTGAGGCCGAGGTATTTGAAGGTATGAACTTGTTCGAGGGTGATTCCTTGCTTGGTTTTAATGGAGAGCTGATATTGTTTGTGTTTGTTTTGGGAGCTGCAGAAGATCATGGTCTTTGTTTTTATCTGATTAAGTATAAGTCTGTGTTTTGTGAACCAGTTTTCGACTGCAGAGCAGGCCTGTTGGAGGTTACCTTGTAGATGGACAGGATCATGGTGGGATGCCAGGATGACAGCATCATCCCCGTAAAGTAGGATCTGTTCAGGGCAGGATTCTGGCAGTGAGTTCAGAAAAAGGCTGAAAAGGAGGGGGCCCAAGATTGAGCCCTGTGGGACACTGGACTGGACTGGTCTTTGGTCAGAAAGTGTGCCAGGAATTCTCAAAAATCAACAAATCTGCTAACATCACAGCTCAACATAAAATCTCTGTTACACTGAATAATATGTGCAGATTCACATTAGACTGCAACAAAAGAACATATCACTGTCTTCTGTGCAGCTCCCTAGGACTCCTATCCCCTGAGAAAAGAGGAGATGTCAAATGGGCAGCTCAAAGAAAGAAGTATTGTACATGTCCAGCATCCTGCAACCCTTTCATAGCAATCTCCTAGTCAAACAGAAACAGAAACATGAGCTACGCTTCCAGGATAGGGGCCTTCTACCATGACTGTGGATTTACATATCATTTAGAAAAAAAAAGACTTTTGTTACAGCAGCCCTGACCACCTGGAATGCACTGCTTGACAAAATAAATTAAGTCAACAAGCTCAAATCATTTAAAAGGGGAATGTGTAATCCCCTTCTACTTATGCTCTTGTGACTACTAGTCTTTTGTTATTTTGTTTTTGCTTTCCTATGCTCCTACACCTGTTTTGTTTCCTAGTTCTTACATATTCCTACTGCACATCTTTGCCCCACCATCCCTTTGGAGACTTTATCACATCTATAAATGGTTGCTATATTGTGCCAGTCTTTATAAATTTGTATTTATGGTACCACTGTTAGAATTTTTTAACTCAATACAGTATGCAGAATTTTGCATATCACAATATTCTCATGTAGGTTTAACATCTATACTGGTGTGCAAAATTCTACATTAATAAATAGTGAGTTGGACATGTGGATACACACTGAAGTTCAGAAGCGGTAAATTCAGGGGTTACATTATGAGGCACATATTCCCCAGAGGGTGGCAAACATTTAGAACATTCTACCAGTGGAGCAAGTGAACATGAAAAGGAGGCAGAGGCAGTTTATGTAAGCCATGATGAAATTCTACATACCAAGAAAATTCCCAGTTAGCCAGACTAGTATGAAACAATGTGGTCCAGTGGTTAGAGCACCAGCTTCAAAGCTAGTTCATCATAGGTTCAAACCCTACTAGAGCCAAATGCTCACTGTGTGGCCTTGGTAAGTCATTTAACATCCCAGGGCTCAAGTTTTTGTTCTGACCATTAATCACTACAATATGTACTGCCCCCTTTTCTTCAAAGTTCAACATTGTACTCCTGGCAAGGGTCTATGCAAGTCTGACAGAAAAAAAACAGAGAAAAAAGGAACAATGGTGAGAACAGATTATATGTTTTTCAGTTGTAGGGATTCTCTGTCACAACAAGTGATAAACAAGCATTTGTCAATGCCGAATGTTGTCTTGCTGGCTTTGGCATGGGTAGTGCAGGAGTTAGAGAGATGCATAATAGGAATGGCAGTGAAATATTGAACTGATGCCAACCCCACCTCCACCCTGCAGAGACTGACAGGCATTGGGGTGTGCCTTTGGGTCATCGGCCATAACGCTATTGCCATTTTACCTCACCCTACCCAGCAGACACTGGCAAGTGTTGTGGTGTGCCTTGGGGTCTTTGGGCCTTATGATCACCCCATTCCATAAGGAAAAATGCTGAGATGGGTGCAGTATTGGAGAATTGGGTGAACTTTGGGTCCGAAGAGTACAAGGCACACCTCGATGCCTGTCACTGGCTGCAGGGTGGGGGTGGAATAGCATGAGCATTACCGCTCACGATCCCAAGTCACGCCCCTGACTCCTGTCAGTCTCTACAGGGTAGGGTGTTATGGTTGGAAACCCTAATGCCCTGTGTGTTTGTTGGTATTTTCACTCCATATTTTCAACATGGGCTTTTTGTGACCCCACCTCATGAACAGTGGCACAATCAGTTCATTAGCTAAAAGGTGATTTTGCACAGTGACTATGCCATTTGGTTGCTACAGGTGCAAAAACATTTTGGGCAGGATATGAAAAATTACAACTGTACTTTTCATGAGGAGGTGTTAAAAAATGTAAAAACAAAAACAAGGTGCTGCATCAGCATGTGGTCCAAAAGCTAAATAAAATGGTTATATTAAATGCATGCTGAAAATAGAAAAAAAAAATGGCAATGTTGAAAATCTGGAGTGAAAATGTGAAAAATTGGTGAAGACATAAGCGTGCGTAGAAACTGCACAACACACACCCGTAACGCAATTATTTTTGAGATTTTTTTAACTACATTTTCAACATAGGCATTTTGGGACCTCTCCTCATGAACAGTAGCACTGTGATTTTGTTAATCTGTCCCAAAAGTTGATTTCCCACAGCAACCGTGCCATTGTGCATCACAGGTGTGAAAACACATTTCAGGCAGGATGTGAAAAATGACAGCTGTACTGTTCATAAGGAGGTGTGAAAAAATGACAACACTGAAAATCTGGAGTGAAAATATTAAAAATTGTTGAAGCTACGAGCGTGCATGGAAACTGGGCAATGCACTCTCATAACACAGTCATTTTTTGGAATTTTTTCACCAGATTTGCAACATGTGCTTTTTGGGACCCCTCCTCATGAACAGTGGCACTGTCATTTCACTAATCAGTCCCAAAAGGTGATTCCCTGCAGTGACCACAAAATCACCTTTCAGGACCGAGTAATGACATGACAGTGCATGTATTCATGAGGTGGGGTCCCAAGAACCCCATGTTGATAATCTAGTACCAACATTTGCAAAAATGGCTGTGATATCCACCTAAGTTGAAACCCTCCACTGCCTGCCATTATAAAGCTTACTGCATTTTGCTCAGTTACTGGTCAGCTTTTGAAGAGTTCAGACTAGTTCTTGCTCCACAGAAGATCGAAGCACTGGCCCTCCTGAGTTAAGTAGGGGTGGGGGTGGGGAGGTAGGGTGCACAGAGGGTGGGTGCAGGCTGGGAGAAGGGGTGTGACAGGACATTTTTTTTTAACAGGTAAAAAAAAAGAAACCAGACTTCAGGGGACAGTTCTGTTTATTTACAGGTAAAAAAAATGATTTGGGGCACACTGGGGTGGGCTCCCAGTGTGCCACAAGTTTGGGGGGTGACAAGATGCCGGCGGGATTGGGCACGCCCATTGGCAAAGAAAGTGTATGTGGGGGGGGACATGATGCCAACGGGGATTGGGCACCCTTGTCAGTCAACAAACTGAAGTGGGGGGGACATGCAGATACGGGGATTGGGCATCCCCAATGTTGGCTTTGTGGGGATTATGTGGTGGGCTGCAGAAGCCGCCACATTTATTGGAATGTTTCACCAGGAAAGACACGCAATGGAGCCTTGTCATCTGACACTCCAATGAGGAAACTGCACCTCATTCGAGTGGCAAATTTCTTTCAACTCCGTGGCTCTCTCGGAAACTGCTGTCATTGCCAGCATGCTTGCTAATTGGTGGCTGAGGGACACACCCACTAAAGCATTTCCTGCATTCACCACAACACTGACACACCTCTGAATGTGCTACTACTGCAAGACGTTGCTTGTGCACGTGCAAGACAACGTAAAGAGACATTTTAATAACTAGTACTACTGTTGTAATTACTGACTGCTATTCTGTAGACTCATGAGAACCCTATGGAAAAATAAGGGTTTAAACTCTATCCTTGTGTGCAAAATTCTGCATTATTAAATAAGCTGCCATTTGCCCACCCGCTACGTAAACATCATCAGTAACATCTCAGTATCCCTTCTCCTACTGATCAATTGATTTGTTGGCTGCAGCAGTTCTCTAGCAGGCTACCCACAGTCAAGGAGCTGCAGAGAACAGATTTAACTGATTTGTGCTCAGCTACAGTAGTTATGATGTAAAACATACTACTGTGTTACTGTTTAACTACTGAAAAATATTAAAAAAAAATAATATACAGTAATTTATGATTGATATTGGAGGAACATAACAGTTTTAAACTGGGCATGAGTACACCTTTTGTTTCTTTGTTATTCTTTTTCTTCCCTGTCTAACCAGTCATGTTCTACTAGTCCCCCCAAGCCCCATCACACCAGCATCCTCCACGGCTTACCTTGTCCTGTGTCTGCCCCAGAGCTTCCCCCCCTGTGGGGGTTTAGTGAGGTTCTGGATTCAGTTTCACTGGACAGGGCCTGGATAGCCAGGTGTAGGGCCTGCAGAGGACTGGTGTATCTTGCTGGTTGGACTTTTCCTCCATTCTCCCAGGAGGAAGTGTGAACATGCAGCACCATCATGATGCACATAGTTCGTTCCCAAACAACATGCATCGATGGCTGCTGTACCTCCAGGCATGTCTGGCAGCCCCCATCTGCCTTCCCCTAGCCTACACTAGATTTAGGTGTATGTTGGGCTCCATGTCCCCCACCATCCAGAGGAGGAGAGCAGTCCCTGGAATACTCAGTTCTCCTCCCTCAAACAGACCCTCTGAAACCCAACTTCACTTCTGAACCCATGTTATCTACACTGCAAACAGTAGCACTACTGCTGCACTGGCAGGCCAGCATGAGTGCATATTCTAAGGGATTTGTTTGCAGATGCATTTTACAGGACAGGTGGTGAGACTTTTCTGTTTGAAAAGCAAAATAATGTCTCTGTTGTTTGCAGTGACTACAGCTGTCTACAATATATGTTGTAGCCTAAGTTTCTGTCCTGTACTTTAGCTCCACCTTTGGCTGTTTTTTTTTGTTTTTGTAAGGTAAAAGCCAACCCCATGCACTTCTGTAGTTCATCGTATTGGCTGCGATTCTCAAAGGGGCATAGGGTAGACATGCCCCACTCTACACTGGAATACTGCACAGCAGGGTCCTGTGGACCCCATGGCAGCATTCATTGCAGGAGTGCAACCCTGTGTGCACATGATCCTCTGCCTGATTCCACAGCCACATGCCATTGGCCATCTGGTGGTGTACCAGGTGCTGTGCCCACACTCTGTGCCATTCACCTAGGCGGGGAGTGGCACAGAGTGCCTGGCCGTGGTATGCAAATAAAAGCCAGCTATACATGGATGTACCCCCCCATGCTACCAGCTGACCAGACACCAGCTGGGCAGATGGCCATCAAACTCTTGTCATACAACATTCCCTGTCCACTGGGCCACCTTGGCATGCTGGGGGGGGGTCACTGACATTCTGGACCAGACTGGAGCTCGCGGGGGTGTACTCTGCATAGGGTCCTGGGCAGATGTAATAGATACCAATGTGTGCCATTCACCTCCCCAGACCCACGCCAGGGCACATGGGATCCATTGCGGTACCCAGGATGGGCATCCAATTGGATGCCTGCCTGGGTCCAGTGTACCATCCAAGTCTGCTCTCTGCACAGTTGCATGCCGGGGGGAGGGACTGTGGACAGGTGGCTGGTGATTGTGAATACCACTGGTACTTACCTCTCCACAGGTGCTGAGAAGCATGGTCATTCTACGTGGTTCTCTGATGTGGGAACTGCCTCTTAGAGAACCGCGGCCATTATGTGTAGCTTACAGAAGTCAGTGTATCCTGGAGAAGTATTTCGCCTAGGAAAAGGAGTGTGATCTGATGGTTAGAGCACACCAAACCCACCTTAAGTAAGGCACCTGATCTAACAATGCTCTGTGCTTCACCCCTATCAGGTGCACAAACCGGGTACATACAGGCACCATTACAATGTCATAAATTGTAATAAACAACCAACCAACTATTCTAGAATTGGCTAACAGTAAGTAACCTCTGTTACTTTCTTGTTTTGTTGACTGTCTTCTTTTATTGGCAAGTAACAATTTTTCCCTTTTTTGAACCACTACTGTGTAATCTACTTCACTACATAGAAATGTAGAATTTGTTGGAAGAAAAGGGCTGCTTGACCCACCCAATCTGCCCACATGGTCCCTGCCTAGTCTGACTCTACAGACCCTAACTAGTCTCCAGTGACCCTCCCTCCTCCCTGCCTATTCACTTATATTCTCTTATGTCTGTGCCACACATGCTAGAAGCCCCCTACTGTTTTCACCTCCAACACTTCCAATGGAAGTCAATTCCAGATATCTCCCACTCCTTCAGTGATGTAATACAGTAATGCCTCATATTCCTCTTTAACTCCCCTCCAGCTTCATTGCATGCCCTGTGGCCCTGGTACTCTTTGTCCTTTGAAATAGACTGCTTCCGGCATCCTGTTTACCCCTGTGAGGTGTTTGTTGGTCTCTGCCATGTGTCCTCTCTCTCTTCTCTTCTAGGGCATGCAGGATGAGATCTCTCAGTTTCTCCTCATAGGACTTTTGGTACAGCCCCTGTACCATTTTACTTGCCCTCCTCTGAATTGCTTTGACTCAGTCTATGTCCTTTCTGAGGAGTGGCTTCCAGAACTGGACACACTACTCCAGGTGGGATCTCACCAGTGAGTGATACAGTGGCAACACCGCCTCCCTCCTCCTGCTGGAAGTACCTCTCCCAATGCATCATGGCATCACAGTAGAAACATAGAAATACAGACTTTGACGGCAGATAAGGACTACTTGGCCCACCAAGTCTGCTCATTTTCCCTACCTATTGGATAAGCTGCAGATCCTAGTTAACCAACAGCCTACTTCTTCCTTCCCCCCACCAGAATTGCCTTATGTCTGTCCCATGCATTCTTGAATTCCTCCACTGATTTTGACCCCATAACCTCCTCAGGAAGGCCATTCCATGCATCCACCACCCTCTCTGTGAAAGAAAACTTCCTCACATTGCCCATGGGCCATGTCCCCTCTATTTTCAAAGTGTGACCCCTTGTTCTTGTACATCTCTTTTTCTGAAAGATGCTACCCTCTTGGACATTGTTGATTCCCTTGAAGTACTTCAAAGTTTCTATCATGTCCCCCCTCTCCTCCTTTCCTCAAGGGTATACATATTAAGCTCATTTAGTCTCTCTTTGTATGGCTTCTGTTGCAGACTCTGCACCATTTTAGTTGCCATCCTCTGGACTGCCTCCATCCTGTCTATGTCCTTGCAGAGATGGGGTCTCCAGAACTGTACATAATACTCCAGATGCGGTCTTACCAACTGTCTGTACAGATGGATGACAACTTCTTGTTTTCTACTGGTGTTGCCTCTCCCTATACATCCCAGTATCCCCCCAGCCTTCCTTACTGCCTTCTCACATTGCCTGCTTACCTTTAGGTCATCTGATATCACTATCCCTAGGTTCCTTTCCATTTTTTTTTGTTGTTAATACCTCCCCCACATTGGCCCTACACAATGCTTTGTCACACTATTCTGTCTCTTTAATGTCATCAGATATGGTAATCTGAAGGTCCCTCCTTAGTGACTGACAGTACCTCCCCAGGTCCCTTTCTTGCTTAGTGGCTGACAGTATCTCCCCCATCTTATACTCAGTTCCCTGGTTCCTAAGCCCTAGGTGCATCATTTTGCACTTTTTGGAATTGAATCCCAACTGCCATGTTTTTTACCACTCTTTGAGTTTCTCAAGATCCCTACATATTCTTTCCATCCTCTCCTAATTGTTCACTCTATAACAGATTTTGATACCATCTGCAAAAAAGGCATATCTTCCATTACAGTTCATCTGTAATGTCACTTATGAAGACATTGAAGAGAACCAGTCCCAGTGCTGAACACTGTGGCATCCAGCTGGGCACTTTTCCATCCTGAGAGTGAGTGAATGAGTGAGTGCCATTAACCACCACCCTCTGTCACCAATCTGTTAACCAATTTCTAACCCAATTCATCATTTTGGATCCCATCCCTAGGCTGCTGATTATCTTAATCTGTCTCCTATGCAGTACAGTGTCGAAAGCCACACTAAAGTCCAGATAGTCCACATCTACTAACCTCTCCTGATCTATTTCACTGGTCAGTAAGTGAAAAAAAATCAATCAGGTTTGTCTGGCATGACCTCATCCCATGAATCCATGCAGTCTTTGGTCTTGTAGCCCATGTTATTCAAGATACTGTACCAACCTTTCTTTTAACAGTATTTCAATTAATTGTCCCAACAATGAGGTGATGCTTACTGGCCTATAGTTGCTAGCCTCTTTTCTGCTGTCACTCTTATGTAGACAGACCACTTCTGCTCTCCTACAGTTCTCCAGAACCATGCCCAATTCCAGGGACCAATTGAATAAGGCTTAAGCGGGGCAGCCAGCATCTCCCTGTGTCCTTTTAGCACCCTTGGATGTATCCCATCTGGTTCCATAGCCTTGTCCATTTTCAGAGATGCAAGTCCCTTCCGGACTCTTTCTCTGAAAATGGACCTGAGTCTGCCTCCACCTTCCCCTGGTTCATGTGCTCCCTGGTGGTCCATCCCCCCTTTCTTCACTGTAAAGACTGAGCAGAAGTACCTGTTTAGGATCTATACTTTTTCTTGGTCCCCTTCTGCACAGTCTCCCTCTGCCATCCTCTTTATCCTCACTATCCCTCCCTTTGCTTTCCTCTTCTCAGTAATGTGTCTGAAGAAAGTCTTATCCCCATTTGCTACCCCTTTGGCTATCCTTTTCTGTGTCTGTGCTTTTGCCCTACTCACTGCCTTACTTGCTTCCTCTGTTTTACATGGTACACCTCCCTGTCTTCTTCCCTGTCTTCCTTCCTCTACATTTCCATATACCTCCCAAATGCCACCCTTTTTTCTTTCACTACCATTACTACTTCCCTAGAGCACCATGATGGTCTCTTTTTCTTTTTGCTTTTACTCACTTCTTTCATGCAAAGGCTGGTTGCCTTAATTATATATTCCCTTGTTTTCCCCACTGTTCCTCTACCCCTCCCTGGCAACCTGCCTCCAGCAGGCAGTTTCAAAGGCAATCTCCCATTTCATTAAAATCCTCCCTCCTAAAGTCCAGGCCCCTTGTCCTCATGTGGTTTGCCTCTGCTCCAGTCTTAATGTTAAACCACTCTGAATGGTGGTTGCTGGTTCTCAAGGGCTGCCACCGTCACATCTGTAGTGCTGTCCCTGTTTGTTAGCACCAGATCCAGCACTGCACCATCCCTAGTGGGTTTGTTTATTAGCTGCCTTAGAAGAGTCCCTTGTAGAGACTCTAGGATGGCCCTGCTCCTTAATTGAGCTGTAGCTGGAACACTCCAATCCACATCTAGAAAACTGAATTCCCCAACCTGCAGCACCTCCCTCTTATTTGCCATCTTGATAATGTCTTCAAAAGGGGCCTTATCCAACTCCTCTCTTTCTGCTGGAGGTTTGCATACAAACTCTGTACAGATAGTGACCACAGCTCTTGTCTCCAGAATGACCCACAACACCACCAGTCCTTCCTTTTCCTCTGAGTTCCCCTGTATTTATGTAGCCTTGATCCCTCTCTCACATATCATACAACCCCTTCTCATCTCCTTGCTTCCCTGTTTCTCCTAAATGGGAGAGTATCCTGGTATAGCCATATCCTGGTCATGATTGTCAGCTTACCATGACTTCATTATGACCACCAATTTTGTGCTAGCCTTCTCCATGATGGCCTGCAGGTCTGTAATTTTATTTTGTAGACTTCTAGAATTGGGCACATGGCTTGCCATACCATACTCCCTTCCTTCCTGCCTCCCTGCTTTCTCCCCCTCCTGCCTGTGCTGCTCCCTGAGGCTCCCCTGACCCCTCCTACCTTGCTTTCCTCACTGTTTCCTATATGTTTTACTCCTCTGTTCTTGAATTCTTGATTTTTGCCCCATGTGTCCTCTACCCTGTCCCCACCTCTTTCATCTTGCACCTCTGCCCCGGTGGAGCTTCCCCCCTCAGGCCCACCCTCCATGTTGTTTCATCATGTGGTGTTTGTTGCCTCCCATGGTATTACAGTCTCCCATTGGTTAGTTTAAATACTCATACAAGTAACATTTAAACTTCACACTAAGGACTGTGGTCCCCTCCTGGAAAGATACAGGCCTTCTCCTTTATTGAGGCCCATATCCTCCCAGGTCATCCCACAGTCCTGGGTGTAGTTGAGGCCCTCCCCATGCACCATGCTCTCAATCAATTGTTAAAAACTGTAGTACAGAGTGCTCCTTCCTCTACCCGATCATACACAGCTAACACCTCGGTAAATGCCTCTGTTCATGCTACCTACTTAAGGCTGCTTATGGCCCCATCCCAGCTTCCTGAAATTACTCTGCACTACTCCTACCCTAAACCTTGCCAGTTCATTTGTTCTCTAAAGTTTAATATTTTTTTTTTTTTGTGAGCCACAGGCATGTCTCAGACCTAGCACCTTGTGCTTTGACCTCTAGTCTGCCAGCAGGTGACCGATAGAGGAACAGTTGTGAATCTTTAATTTATTCAAATTTTGTTAACCAGGTAAATCCCACTGAGACAATGAAGTCCGTTTTTCAGGGGTTACCTGGACTTACAATGTACATTTCTACACAATTCTAAGTAACATTATTAACTAATTTCAGTTGCACTCAGCAGACACGCAGTGTACTTCATTACCCACCAGACACATTTTTTCTGGACCACAGCCAAAGTGATTTGACAGGATCGGCAATATTATTTCTTATAATATGGGATCTGGCAATTTCTGCTTCCACATTGGGCAGATCCCCACCCAAACATGAGACTTCATTAACATAATATATACCCCTGCTAGGATGGCATTAATACTGCTGGGAATACAACCTGTCAGGATTGAAAGTTTAATATGTAAATCACACAGCCCAGCAAAATCAAAATGACATTATGCAAATTGTGCCATTACAACATAGAAAGTGACAAGTCACTTCCCTCCCACAAGCAACATTATTCAGCAATCATGAACTGTAAATGAAAACATCAAGATATACTGCTTAAACCCCAGACACAATTGGCAGGATTTTCAGAAGGAATGTATGCTGATACAAATTGCATCAACCTGAATGCGTCTGAACAGTCCAGCTTCATTATTTTCAAAATAATGCACCCCTCTGTGGCACAAATATTATACAAATGTGGTTTGCATCCTATTTTGCTCAATTGAATCATTTTTTTACCACAAAATTAAAATGTTGTTAGACCATTTAATAGATGATTAAATGCTGTGGCCAGTTCTGAACTGTTGGACCATCTAATAGATGACTTGGTGGTCTAATAGTTAAATAGCTTTATATGAGGGTCGGGGTGGTATTACACTACACAAAGGTGGTAGGTGTTTGCTTTTTAAATGTCAGATTCCTTTAAAAACTGTATTATGCAGAGGCACTTCACTAGCAAAGGTGCCACTATGCATAGTTTATGACAGGCAGCCTTACGTGAACTGGTACCTTCAAAGACAAAGTGCTATTTATTTATTAAAATTGTTTCACCAGGAAAGGCATGCTGAGCAAGAACTGCTCATCTCCCAGTGTGACCTGGGGAAGGGGGTACATGGGAGATAACATACATTTAGCAAGTGAAGTACATTTAACATTTAACAAGTAGGATATCACACAGGATATCAAGTGAGATGCATATACAAGCATACCATGGAGAGAGACTGCCATTAGTACATGATACCTTGTTACAGAGTTGTGGTAGGGAGGCATATACATTGGAGCAATAGACACATAGTACAGGGAGTACAAGTCACAGATGTGTTTAACAGAAAGGGTAGCAATTGCTAATTAAGACAGGACAGGGAGCACAAGACAAGACAGGTAAGTGCTGCAGTTGGCGTAGATAAACCACTGCACATAGTCTCCAGCTTGGAAGGGCCCACTTCATCAAGTGGAGAACAACATGAAGTACCACTTTGTGCTATGCAAAGACAGGACATTTATCATAGTGCTATGAATAATGAAGTTCAAAACTTTGCATGCAGCTAGTCAGTAGTAGGCAGTGGTCTACAGTATCAAAAGCCTTGGTGAGGTCTATGAAAACCACATCAGTTAGGAAGTCCTGGTCCATGCCAGTATGGATGTAGTATATCAATCTGAGTATGGGATGAGACCACAGAGTGAACAGATCTGAAGCCTGATTGGAAAGGCTGAAGAAGCTAGAGCTGTTCAGAAAATCTGTCAATCATAAGTGACCAGGTACTATAGTATTTGGATAGCACTAGTAGGAGTGAGACGGGGTGGTAGTTAACGATCACAAAGAGGTCACCACCCTTATGTAAGAGAATTACCCGCCATATTTCCAGGCATAATGAATTTTCATGTAGCCAGAGACAGGTTACAGAGATTTATTGTAGTTTGGTTTATTTGTTCAGCACATTAAAAAACAGTTAATACAAAATAGTTACAGACAAAAACATTGACAATCATAAAAAAGAACAGAGCAATTTTAAAATATCACCACATATGTGCAAAATTGGAACAACCTATCATAGGGCATAATCTATAATGGAATACTTCCATGGGACAACAAATAAGCTATTGTGAAAAAAAAAAGCAAGAAAAAGATACATCAAAAATTCTGAAATAGAACACATTGTACTCGAGGTGCCCACAGTAAGGCCAAAAAGGATATTGCATTATATTTCTGTTTTCCTCTGTAATTTTCTTGTGCTTCATTTCTTTGCTTTTATGAGCAAAATTGTTACATTTTGCAGGATCCTGAGATCCTCAGAGATGAATAACTGGTCCAGCAAGAAATTAAGCCAAATGTACATCTTAAATAGTACTAGACCAACATATTTATGCTGGATATCATCATACTATGAACATATCAACACAACATGGTACAAACATGCCACGTCACCCTGGTTACGATCACATGCCTTTTGTTTATGTTGTTTTTCAAGTATTTTACTAGGGAAGCATTTAAATGTATAAAAATGTAATGATAATACATTATTTTAGATCAGTGAGAATATACAGTACAGATATGGTTTAATTAAATGCTCTTTAACATTTTTGACAAGCCAAGTTGTTGATATGGAAATTTTAATATCTGCCTGGCTATTCTGTCTGGTAGTCTTGTAAAGTCATTTTAATAATTTTCACATATGTATAAATATTATTAATACCCACATCAGCATATCTCTACAGATAATAGAAACTATTCAGGGTATTTAAATTATAAAGGCTTTTAAGCTAAACTGAGAAACTCAGGGCAGGATTCTCGAAGCATATGCACTCAACGCATCTCGGCTGCCCCGGCGCAACTGAGATGTGCCGAGACCAAACTGTGGTATTCACAGAAGATGCTCCAGAGGATGTTTCTGGTGCATCCCCTTTGTGAATACCAGAGTTGTGCCCAACCCAAAATGTGCTGGTGCAACCTCTGATCATGTTGGAAAACCAATGGGGCAGCGCATTTCCAGATGCACTGCTCTCAATGTTGCCATTCACAGCTGCAAACAAACAAATGGGACAATTATGCATGAAAGGTGCAACGGGGCCATTTGCATGTCATTATGGCTCCATTTGCATACAGCTTCTAGGGATTCCCCCCAGCAGAATGTGCCGGGTGCCCTGAAAGGGCTGAGTGTGGGACACATATCCCCTGGCAGTCCTGTGGTACCTCACACCCATCCACGGCCCCATCACATCCATGTGTATGCCCACAAAGGAGCCCTGGTGGTCCAGTGTTCCCCTCTCCCTGCCCACATCCCCAGTAGAGTGCCACTCAATGTGGCAGATGTCCCACTGTAAAATTAGAATCCCCCTCCCTACCTGCATCCCCAGTAGAATGCCACTCACTGTGGCAGTATCCCCATTGTAAAATCAGAATCCCGCTACCTGCCCGAGTCCCTGGTAGAATGCCAAGCACATTGGCAGAAGTCCCGTTGAACAGTAGAACCCCCTCTCCCTGCTCCGACCTGATCGCAACATTGAATGGAGTACCAATGACTCCCTGGTAGTCCAGTGGACCCCCTCCACCCACTCAGATACCCCCACCCCTCCCCGCTCCCCCGCTCTGGCATGGTCCTATTGTTGGTGGGCAGCTCAACCCATCGGCATGCCGCCATGGCTGCCTGCCAACAGAGCTGTCTGTGAATGACAGCTACTGTAAACCTAGAAGCCCATTGGTGAACCCTGCCAACCAATAGGCTTGCAGTGTGTACTGTCCTCTGTCATTCACAACATTGTGAATGACAGAGTACAGTACACACTGCAAGCCCATTGGTCAACTGAACTACCAATGAGTCATCAGGACTCCATTCAATGATACGATCAGGTTGGGGCAGAAAAGGGGCATCTACTCTTTAATGGGACTACTGCCTATGTGCTTGGCATTCTACCAGGGACTCGGGCAGGTGAGGGATTCTGCTTTCACAATGGGGATACTGCCACAGTGAGCAGCATTCTACCAGGGATGGGTCAGGGAAGGGGATTCTGCTATTACAGTGGGACAACTGCAGCACTGAGTGGCATTCTACTGTGGATGCAGGTGGGGGGATCACTGGACTGCCAGGGTGGGCAGACTGCCATGCTGCCAGCTGCAGTACAGCAGCCTGCCTGTGGGTGGACACCCACTTATGTCTACTTGTTGTAAACTTGTCTTTTGGTGGCACATCCCCAGACTTGCTGCAGAGATGCACCTCCAAGTTGGACTATGAATGGGGGTGTGCACCATATACATTGGCACACCCCCTGCACAACCCCTCCAGATGCACCGTATAACATTATGGGTGGTGTGTAATGCATCTGCGATGCATCAGCATATCCATGACCTCCCAGAATCGCGTTAGTGTGCAACTTGGGGATGCCCTGGTGCATCTCGGATGCGCTGGGTGCATCCCTATTGTGAATCCTGCCCACTGTCTTTCCTTTAGGAGAAGATTGTCTCTAAGAACCATAGCAGGTAACTTTTTGTGGGGCATATTAGTTATTCTGATCCAACAGCTTGTGACAAAACAATCAGTCAGAGCTTTCATGGTGGTTGCTCTATTTAGGTGCCGACAAGAGCTGCATGTGTACTATAGATACTGGGAGATCCAAACATTTCTTATAAATTCTTCCAAGAATTTTTTCAAGACAGTCTATATTAACATAGCCCCACATTTCACAAGCATAGATGGTCTGAGGGAACATTTTAGCCTCAGTTGCTTTTAATAATGGAAACAGGGTTTTATCAAATCTTTGCAAAAGTTGGGCAGTTAGAAAAATCTTATTACTCACATATTGTAAGTGAGTAGCCCTAAGGCCATTACTGAAAATATGTATCCCTAAATAAGAATAATACCTTACTTTATCAATAGTTTTGTCTTTGATAAACCATTGAATATTTACTGTATTTGAGCCAAGGATCTTTCTTTTTGATTGGTTGTTACAGAGGTGATCAGATATGCTAGTGCAGAATCAACTTGATGGAGGAGCTTGGGTTAACTTTTTCAGGGTCATAACCCTTATGAGGGTTTATAGAGTTAAGGCCCCTTGTACCTCAGCACAGTATATCTCAGCCTGGCTGATATGATGTGATGCACCTGCAGAACAGGAGGTTTAAACCACTGATAAGGAGACAGTACGGGGAATGAGATAATTTGCACAGCTGGCAGAAAAGATTCTGAACAGGTCAGCTACCTCAAGAGGAACTGAGACTAGCAAATAGTTTGATTTGATGATGTGCATGTGTGAGATGGTAGGTGGATGAAACTTTGTTCTGCACAACTCCAGAACATTGTAATGCTGGGAATATTGTTGTTCCAGTTTGTTTGTAAATAGGCCACCCTGACCTGCTTGATTTCTATAGTACAGTGATTATACAGTTGCTTGAACTTAAGGAAATCAATGACAAGAGAAGCCTTCTGCTGCTGCCATGCCCCTTTGCTTGACTAGGGCTCAGTGCTGTACTGTGACCCAGTGAAGACTGGCCCCACAGGCCCTGGGCTTGTACTTTGTGGCATGTTTATCATAGACAGCCTCACAGACTGCCTTGCAAGAGGTATGGCAGTAATACTGCAAACTATCAATATTTCTTCCTTCATAGAGATCACAGAATTATTTTGAGCCAAGACTGGCAGGTTTCCATTATACAGCTCGCCCTCTTCTCAAAGGGTATAACCTTTAATTGAATTTGTAAAACAATAGTTATCCAAATTTGCTTTGAAGCTAGCCATACTGTTGCTGCCCACTACCTCTAACAGAAAACAATTCAACATGCTTACCACTCTCTGATTAAAAAAGTTTGCCCTTCTTTTAGTTGTACAGTTTTGACCTTTTAATTGCATATCATGGGATCTTGTTACTAGATTATTCCCATTTAAGTTTAACCCTGAGATTTCCCAAAGATCATCATTTAGGAAGGCACAGTAGACAAAACACATGTCTCCTCTAAACCTTTTGTACTCCAGAGAGTACATATTGAGCTCTCCGAGTCTATCATCATAGCTCAGATCTCTTAACATTTTTTATCATTTCTGTAGTTCTCCTTTGTATTCCCAACAACTTTTTCACATCTGTCCGAGTAACAGGCACAGTGAATTGTGAACAATATTCCAAGATGGGTCTCACCAGTGACCCATACAATGGAATGGTGACTTGTTTCCTGCTGGCAATGTGTCTGGATATATAATTTAGAATACTTTTCACTCTTTTTGAATTTGCCAGGCAGACTGTGCTGTTTTTTAAATCTTTTGTAATAATGACTCATAAGTCTACTCTTCATTTGTTTCTCTGAGAATTTCTGGGATCAAGGGAGGTGGCAGGGAACTACAGGCCTGTCAGCCTGACATTGGTGGTGGGCAAGATGATAGAGGGCATTGTCAAGGAGAGGTTAGGGGGGGGACGTGGAAAAGTCAGAGTGCCTGAACGATAGACAGCATGGATTCGTCCCAGGGAAATCGTGTCAGACAAACCTTGTGGAGTTCTATGACTGGGTGATGAGTGCCTTGGACCTGGGTAGACCAGTGGATGTCCTCTTTCTAGACTTCAGCAAGGCATTTGACTCTGTTCCTCACGTGGGCCTGTTGGATAAGCTTGGAGAAATGGGGGTGGGGAACCAGATGACCAGATGGATAGGCAATTGGCTCCAGGACCGGACCCAGAGGGTCGTAGTTGGCGGGATAGTCTCATCATCAAGGAGGATCATTAGTGGGGTCCCACTGGGATCAGTCCTTGGGCCCCTCCTGTTCAACGCCAATGTCTCTGACATAAGGACAGGTATCAGGAGTGAGATGAGTCTCTTTGCGGATGACTCAAAAATGGGGGCAGTGATGGATGGGGAGGAGGGGAGGGTGGCCCTATAAGGGTACCTGGAGGCTCTGAAAAGATGGTCTAGAAAGTGGAAGCTGAGGTTCAATGAAGGGAAATGCAAGGTACTGCACCTGGGGGCCATAAACCTGGACAAAGTGTACACCCTGGGGGGGAAATGGTACAAGTCTCGATGGCTGAGAGGGACCTGGGGGTGGTGGTGGATGTCAAGATGAACAACTCTGAGACTTGTAGGAGGACAGCAGCCAAGGCCAACAGGATGCTGGGATGCATCGCTATGGGGATCACCTCCAGAAAGAGGGAAGTGATACTCCCTCTGTATAACTGCTTGGTGAGGCCACACCTCGAGTACTGCATGCAGTTATGGAGCCCACACTTAAAGAGAGACATTAAACTCATGGAGAGGGTCCAGAGGAGGGAAACCAAAATGATTTGGGGCTTAGGGGACAGGACCTATGAGGAGAGGCTTGAAAAGCTAAATATGTACACATTGGAACAGAGAAGGGACCGGGGGGACATGATAGAGGTCTTCAGGTACATGAAGGGGGTAAATAGGGGAGGAACAGTCAGGGTGCTTCGAGGGAAGGAGGAGGGGGCCACTAGAGGGCATGGGTGGAAGCTGGAGGGGGGAAGATTCAGGGGAGAAAGGAGGAGGTGCTACTTCACTGAGAGGGTGGTGGAGCCATGGAATGCACTGCCTAGGGGGCTGGTGGAGGCAAAGACGGTGGAGGGGTTCAAGAGGGGGTGGGACAGGTACAGGGGAAGGGTTCTGGAAGCAAAATCCAATGCAGTGAGAATATCTGGAACTGGGAAGGCAGAAGTCAGAGAAGACAAAGGGGGCAGTAAGGTCAGGTCCCAGGGTGGGGGCTGACCAAACAAGCAGACGCAAAAGACTGTTAGGCCTATTCTGCTGGCATTTTAATATGTTAGTATGTTAGAATTCTGCCCCCAAGTGTATATGTAACCAAGATGTTAGATTTCCTAAAATTCATGACTGAACACTTATCCAAAATAAAGGTTAACTTGTGGTCCCTGGCCCAGGTGTCTAAATTATCTAGTTCCCTATGAAGTCTCTCTGAATCTGTGGAGTTATTGACTGTGACATCGAGCTTACTGTCATTTGCAAACTTCATTAACCAAATATTATTTCCTGTATTCATTGAGGCCATGTAGATGTTGAAAAGCGTGGGTCCCAAGACGGAACCCTGGGGACCCCGCTGGTCACTCCCTGCCATCCCGAAAGTGTACCTCCGATGTTTACTCTCTGTCTCCTATCTGCCATCCATGCTTCAATCAAAAACATCTTTTTTTTTTTTAGTTGTTTAACCAGGAGTAGCACACTAAGCTGAAAGCTTTTCTACAGGTGCGACCTGGGAGCATAGGGAAGTTAAGTGAATTGCTCAGGGTCACACAGTATGCAAGTGGAAGCTGTGGGATTCAAACCCAGGACTGGTTTGCTGGATGTCACCAGATTTGCAGCTCAGAGCCTTAAACCACTGCCATATACAGCCTCCCTAATTATGTTGGTATCTAAGTTTATCTTGTATAACTCTCAAGAAGTTCTTTGTGAGGTGCTTTATCAAATGCTTTACTCAGATCTAAATATATTACATCCACATAATTTCTTATATCTAATTGTTTACTAAATTTTTAGAGAATTGGAAAAGGTTTGTTTGGCATGACCTTGCTGTTCTAAAACTGTGTTGAGTGGGATCCCAACCTTTGTTTAAATCCAGACGTTTTTTTATTTCTTCTTTTACAAATCCCTCCAATATCTTGCATGGCACAGATGTCAGGCTGACGGGTCTGTAATTTGAACATTTGCATTGTTTACCTTTTTTGTAAATGGGGACAACATTTGCATCCCTCCATACCTGAGGTATTTCTCCTGTCCTCAAACACTCATTATACATAGTTGTCAGGGATTCTGCTATTTCATCCACCAGTTCCCCCAATATTCTGGGATGTAATCCATCTGGCCCCAGAGACTTGTTTCTGTTAAGTTTTATCAGTCTATTCCTCACATCTCCGATATCTATCCCCAGGGTTACACTGGCATTTTCCTTTTATGTTGTAGTACCTGTAATGTGTTTCTCATTGAATACAGATGCAAAGTATGAATTTAGCAAGTTAGTAGTTTCTTTTTCATCATGCACTTGTTCCCCCTTGTCATTAATTAAAGGGCTGACAGACAAGTTCCCTCCTCTTTTGGAATTTATGTAGGTATAGAAAGACTTATAATTGTCTTTAACCTTGGCAACCAGGTTATATTCATAATTACTTTCTGCCTTGGCAACCATCCTTTTGTATTCTTTTATTATTTTGTTATATTTCTCAATAGCTATAGTGTTTTTTTTTTGTTTTCTAAGCTTTTTTATATAGCTTCTTCTTTTTGTTGTTTATTCTTCTGATTCTTTTACTATGCCAAGAAGATAATCTTCCCTTGTTATTATATTTAACCTTGGTTGGCACATGCTTGGTTATGGTCTACTCTGTTTTATTATTAAACAATTCCCACATTTCAGTCAGATTTTTGTTTTCAAAATCTTTAGCCCAATTCCATTTTCTTAATTCTGTTTTCATTAATTTATAGTCTGCACTACTAGCATTTTTGTAAGTGGAATTACCCTTTATAGATATTTTACAGTCACTTACAGTGTAATTAACTATCTTATGGTCACTGTGTATCACTGGACATGATGAGTGGCAGTTAGTTATATTTTCTCCCATATTACCTATAATTAGATTGAGAATATGTTGCCCTTTTATTGGATTTTTAACATACTGTTTGAGTCCTAACTCATTTAGGACATTAATGTGTGAGGGGTAACCAGCTGGCAGATAAAAGGTCTGCAAGGATGTCTTAAATGGCAAAATTACCTTGTTGCTAATGATTTTGGGAGGGCATTTTGTGTGTTGCACTTTCATTATACAGAGGACCATGCAACAGTTACTGAACAGGTCAGGCAGGACATGAAATGTAATAATTCTATAAACGTGAGAAGACAGAACCCACTCTTTCAGTTAATACATGCTAGAGGTGAAGTTAAGGTAGTTGGGTTCAAAGATCAGTTTGGACAGGTTAAGTGGGAAGGATCTTTGTTTTAATGCTTTTTTCTGTGAAATTCAACCAGTTTGTATTAGTATCGCCTATAATAAGGAGCTTGGCCTTCAAGGTAGGGGGCATCTTTGATTATCATGTCAAGATGTTCAATAGGGATTCAGGTGAAGGATTGGGATGACAATGCATACCAGAGACATAAACAGGGAGGGACTTCAGGAAGATGATCTTGCCCTTGAGGAGTTTATGTTGGTTTGAGCTAGCTACACTGTGGGTTGCTTTGACTGTTATCAATTAGGAGGTGTAGATGAGTATTCCAGCTCCTCTCTTTTTCTGTTCTACCAATGAAAGGGGTTGCCTGAGAGAGCAACCTCATCATATTTGACTTTGAGGTTTAGCCAGGATTCCATTATGATCGGCATGTGATGGTGATGCTGATTTTGGCAGGGTCTGGTAAAGTTTATTTCTGGTAGTATGTTACTAGATTTCAGGTGGACTATCAGATGGCCTCTAATGAATGATTGTTTTCTGGTTGGTCAGGTGACTGTTACAGAGGTTTTACGGGGGAGGTTGGTACCAGTGAATAAGAAAAGTATAATTATAACAGTAAACTCCATGCACCTCAGGAAATAAGGGGAAAGAAAGGGTTGGGAGTAATAATCTCTAAGCAGTCACACTGTACTGTAAACAGGGAGGTTAGAAGCTGCAAACAAATATCGTACACTGTTTCCCTATACCAAAGTTCACAGACCTCGAGTCATAAGGAAGAAGGGCAGAACCAGCAATCAACAAAAAATAAATAGAAACATAGATGTAAATTTCAATATCACCAAGTGCAAGGTGTTGCATCTTGGTCGGGGAAACCCTAAACACAGGTACACCCTGGGAGAGGAGGTGCTGGAAGCCTCAACAGGGGAAAAAGACCTAGGGGTCATGGTGGATACATGTATGAATAACTCTGAGGAGTGCAGGAGAGCAGCTAGCAAGGCAAACAGGATGTTGGGATGCATCGTAAGGGGATCACCTCTAGGAGCAAGGAAGTGATTCTGCCGCTGTACAATGGACTGGTTAGACCACACCTTGAGTACTGTGTACAGTACTGGAGACCACACTTGAAGAGGGACATACAGCTCCTGGAGAGGGTACAGAGGAGGGCAACAAAGATGATACGAGGGCTAGGGGATTTGACTTACGAGGACAGACTTGAGGAGCTCTGCCTGTTTTCATTGGAGGAGAGGAGAGACAGGGGGGACATGATTGAGGTCTTCAAGTACCTCAAGGGAATAAATAGGGTAAACATGGAGGGGATCTTTAGACTAAAGCAGGGAGGCATCACCAGAGGGATGGTTTGAAGTTGGAAGGTGGAAGGGTGAGGGGGAAAAGAGGAGGAGGTTTTTCACTGAGAGGGTGGTGGACCCTTGGAATGCTCTACCTGGTGAGCTGGTTCAGAGATCCACAGTGGAGGGCTTTAAGAGAGGGTGGGACAGACACAGAAAGTGGATGTATCAGATGATGGCCTGTCCCGGGGGGGGGTGGGGATGGATGATAGAGGTTTCTGGAGCACAAGGGATGGGAGGGTCTCGGCACCCAACTAAGGATCTAGGTTCGAGCAGACTCGATAGACCATAAGGCCTAATCTGCTGGCAAATAGTATGTTAGTATGTTGATGGCAGAAGGAGATCACCAGGTCCATCTAGTCTGCCCATTGTCTTTTAGCCTAGCCATCTAACTGCCCTTGGATTTGAGGGCTCCCTTGTATCTGTCCTAAGCATTCTTGAAACCTACCCCTGTGCTAGCCCCCACCACCTCCACAGGCAGGCTGTTCCAGGAATCCACCACTCTTTCTGTGAAGAAAAACTTCCTGGTGTTGGTGGAGAACTGCCCTCCTTGTAGCCTTAGATCATATCCCCTAGTTCTGCTGCCCTTCTTAAATTGGAAGAGATAGTCTATCTGCACCTAGTTTATGCCTTTTATGTACTTGAATGTTTCGATCATGTCACCCCTCTCTCTTCTCTGTTCCAGGGAATACATGTTCAGTTCTGTCAGTCAATCCCCGTTGGACATCTCTTGCAGTCTCTGAATCATTTTTGTTGCCCTTCACTGCACCGTTTCCACTCAGTCAATGTCCTTTTTGAGGTGGGGCCTCTAGAACTGGATGCTGTACTGCAGGCAAGGCCTAACCAGTGATCTGTACAGCAGCAGAATCACTTCCCTCTTCCTGCTTGGATTCCCCTCCCAAGGCATCCCAGCATACCACTGGCATTTATTGCTGCCTTCTTACACTCTTTACCTACCTTTAAGTTGTCTGAGATAATGATTCCCAAATCACACTTTTAGGTAGAGGCAGCTAGTCTTTCCCCACCAAGGCAATATGCCTTATTTGGATTTCTTTTTCCTACAGTATGTGCATCTCAACTGCCATGCTTCAGATCATTCTTCCAGTTTCTTCAGGTCAGCTTCCATCTTGTCCACTCCCTGCTGGGTGTTGACCCTGTTGCACATTTTGGTGTTGTCTGTGAACAGACACACCTTTCTCTGTAGTCCGTTAGCTATGTCCAATATGAAAATATTGAAGAGCAGGGGGGCCCTAGTACTGAACCCTGGGGCACATCGCTGGTTACCCTACTTTCTGATCACAGTGCTCCATTTACCTGCACTTTCTGGATTCAGCCCTGTAACCAGTTTTTAACCCATCTAACTACTTCTGATCTAACTCCTGTGTGGTCTAGTTTCTTTACCAGCCTTCTGTGTGGAACCGAGTCGAAGGCCTTGCTAAAGTCTAAGTAGATCACATCTACTGCCCCCCGTCATCTATAACCTTTGTAACACAGTCAAAAAACTCAATCAGGTTTGTTTGGCATGACCTACCCACTGTGAAACCTTGCTGCTTGGGGTCCTGATGGCCGCTAACCTCCAGGAATACCATGATCCTCTGTTTGAGTAGCGTCTCCATTAAGTTCCCCACTATTATGTGAGGCTTACTGGCCTGTAATTTCCAGAGTCCTCCCTGCTGCCCAATTGGTGGGGCAGGACCATGATTGCCCTTTTCCAGTCCCGGGTACCTCCCCACTCTTTAGGGATTTGGTGAACAGTTTAGCCAGTAGTGCAGCCAACTCTAATATCAGTTCTTTTAAGATCCTGGGGTGCATTTCAACTGGCCCCATGGCCTTGTCAACTTGCAGTTTATTTAGTGACTTCAGTACTTCAGTCTCTGTGAAGGTGCTAGTATCAACCCCCTTTCCAGGGATGTTGCATTTTGCCATTTCTGGGCCATTGCCTGGGTCCTCCTCAGTAACTACAGAGCAAAAGTACTTGTTCAGGATTTCTGATTTTTCTGAGTCATCTTCAGTTGTTTTCCCTTCCTGAGTTGTAATCTTGACTACACCCCCTTTTGCCTTCTTTCTTTCCTGGATGTATCTAAAGAAGGATTTGTCTCCTCTCTTTGTCCTCTCTGCTATACTTGCTTTTGTCAGTGCTTTTGCCTGCCTTATTTTTTTTGCTGGCTTCTGTCATTTTCACGTTGAATGACACCCAGTCTTCTTCCTTGTTTTTTCCCTGGTATACAGTAGCTTGAACACCTTGTTTTCGTTTTACTGTTTTAGCCACTTCCTTTGAAAACCATAAAGGGGTTTGATTTTCTTTTAGCTTTGGTAACCCTTCTGGTGCATTGGTCATTGACTGTCTCTGTTGCTTTCTTAAGTTTCCCCCACGTGACATTGACCTCTTCCACTTGTAGATCAATTAAGTAGTAGTTGGTTCTCTTTTGTTTGAAGTCTGCCTTTTTAAAATCTGGTACTTTTATTTTTGAGTGGCACGTATCCTCAGTTATGTTCACCTTGAAGCTAACCACATGATGGGCACTGTTATCCATATGGCATCCCACGTCGAGTTCCTTGACCCTCTCAGTGTTTGTGAGGGCCAGGTCAAGTATGGCATCTCCTTGTGTTGGTGTTTTGATCAGTTGACTTAGTTCTGCTCCCTGTAGTGCCAATAAGAAATCCCTGCTTCTTGTTGTTGCCACTGTTAGTGTACTCCAGTTTATATCTGGAAGGTTGAAGTCCCCCATCGGTATCACCGCTCCTCTCTGAGTCATTTTGTGTATTTTTCCAATCAGGTCTTTGTCTCCTTTCTGTCCTTGATTTGGAGGTCTGTAAATGATGCTGATCCTGAAATATTTTCTGTTTCCTGTATCTATAGTAAGCCACAGTGACTCGGTGTCCCCAGGGTGACTCTGTACCTCTGTGGCTTTTATGTCTTCTTGAATGTAAATGGCTACTCCTCCCCCTCTTTGCCACTGCCTATCCTTTCTTTTTTTTTTTGAACTTATTTATTAGAGTTTTATGTTTTCCAGCAATAAGACATACATACATATACCCCAGGATAAATACCCAGGCCCACATCCCCAGACTGGATGTGGATACTATATACATCCCCAAAATTATGTACATACATTGTTATAATGTATTATAGCCAAAGATTTAAGTCCATTTTTATTGCTGTAACACTTAATTCTAGTCCTTCAAAGTTAGCACTGATCTGGTCTATTTCCAACTCAGACTGTTCTCTATAGTGTTCTCTCAACTTTGAAGTAATTATAACTTCTCAGGACTGAACTTTAATAACTGTGTCCCTGGGAGAGAGAGAGAACCCATCCTAGCCTTATAAATATAAAAGACCTTCTAAGTCAGCTAAAGACAATCTCAAGAGAGTATTATGCCTCACTAGGTAAAAAACCTACCTTAAACAAAATCATGTATCTCCATGAAATCATAATCCCTTCTCACATTCTCTTAAGAGAACATTACAGGCTAACCCCCCTCAGACAGACAGATCTGGGTCTGGGCACTCTTCAGCTGTATTGAGTATACTGCCTCTAACACCTTACATCTTTTATCATATATTTTCTTTTTCTCTTCTATTATCATCTGTCTTTTAAGTCTATCCAGGACCTGTAACAGATCACTGACCCATTGATCATAATTATAAGTATGATCATTCTTCCAGTGTTTTAGGACGAATGCCTTAACCAGAGCAGACATGATGCTTAGCTAAGTCCCTCACAACTGTTTGCATGTCCCCCAAAAGACAAATCTCTGGTTTAATATACTCTGAGTAATTTAATAACGGATCCATTTTCTGACCAATTTGAACCCATAATGAATACATTTTGGGATAGCTCCACATCACGTGTAACAGGTTCCCTGGTTTCATTCCACATCTAAAACACAGGTCTGTCTGTCTGAGTTGTCTAGAACATAATTAAACAGGGGTGTAGTAAATGTCTGAACAAATAAAAAATTGCATAGTCTTATACTTCGGTATAGGCAAAAGTTTAACATTTTTCCATATTTCTTTCCAGTCAGGACTCAGAGGGGTTAGAGTTTTTTCCCAGTACACTATCTCAGCCTTAGATTCTAAGCTCACAAAATCTAACAGCACCCTGTTAACTTTTGAAATGGGGGTGTTGTAAATAATCAGTCTCCTTCAGATGGTCCCAAGTAAATTAGCTTTGTCCCATTTCTTTATTATCTTGTATAACTTTCTGTACCAGATTTGTAATTTGGATCTTTTTGAGAAAGTCCCATTTCCTAGTCTGCACTGGTAAATTCACCCTATCTTCTAATATAAAATCTGTCAAGTTGAAGTCAGATAGTTGTGATGCCCATGGTTGATTAATTATTAGACCCCCAGCCTAAAGTTAGGATTTCCTAATATAGGTTGATCCCTAGCTTCCCTTTGCACCCTCCTCTGTGTCAGATTTAATAAATCCCACCACGCCTTCACTGATTTAAAAATTGGTGACTGCTTTCCCTTATCAGGTAAAGTCCCTGGATCTATAAACAATAATGCAGCAGGGGAGAGTTTTAGGTCCTTTAAAGTGCGCTGCTCAATTTGGAGCCAAGTTGGGTTATATCCCCCTTATCCCCAACTCCTTGACCATTGCCCCATCAGGCCAAGCTGTCCTGCTACATAATATAAAAAAAGGTCCGGAAGCTTAATACCTCCCTTAAGATGAGAAAGGTGTAAGGCAACATGTTTCCTCCTTAGAGGCTTAGAATTCCACAAAAATCCTGAAATTACCCTTTGGATATTAATAAACCTTCCCTTCAGAGTGTTATAGGGTAATAGATAAATTGGGTATAACAATCTAGGTAGGAGATTCATTTTAATCAATCCCAATCTAGCAGTGAAGTTCAATGGGAGTGTATTGCACCGTAAAATGTCATTTTTAATTGTGGCCAATAAATTACCCACATTTTCCTCCACCCCTCTTCTGTTTCAGTCATGATCCAAATTCCCAAATATTAAATTTTTTTGGGGGGCCCAGTTTAGTTGCAGATGCTCGACATCTGCTCTATAAGTATACGGGGTAAGTGGGAGAACTTGAGTTTTACTTAAATTTAATTTATAGTTGGATACCTCTGAAAATTTCTAGGGCCTTTTGGAAACTATCGGCCAGATTATATAAATGCAACAAAATATCATTGGCAAAAACTGAGAATTTAAGCTCCATCCCTTGAACCTCAATTTCCTGAACCGTGGGCTCCATATTAAGTGCCCTTAATAAAGGTTCCAAATAAATATTGAACAAAATTTGTGACAAGGGGCAGCCCTGTCTTGTCCCATTTCTCAGCAGGAACTCCTTAGAAAGATAACCGTTACATAGGACCCTAGCTGTAGGGGCTTTATAAAGATTTTTAAGGCATCTGAGAAAACCCTTCGGAAAACCCATTTTCTCCATTGTAAAAAATAGAAAATTATGGGAAACCTGATCGAATGCTTTCTTGGTGTCAAGTGCAATCAGTCCCATAGCAGACTTAGAGTTGGAAGCCCTATGGAGAATATGGTGCAGCTTCCCTAATGCGTCATGTGCCCCCCATCCTTGCATGAACCCAACTTGGTCCTGACTAATTAAAAGAGGAGTGACTTTTAGAACCCTGTTAGCCAAAATCTTTGTAAGCACTTTAATATCTTGATTTATTAAAGCAATGGGTCTATAATTACCAGGTAAGTCCCTGGGTTTATCTGGTTTTGGAATCAAAGTAATGTAGGCCTGGTATAAAGGAGGGTGGGGAACCCCATCTTTCATAATATTCAAGAATAATTCTTTCAAAAGAGGCATTATTGTCAATAAATGGACTTTGTAGAATTTGGCCAACAGGCCATCTGGCCCTGGTGTCTTACCATTTGACAATTCTTTGATTGGCTCCATAATCTCTAGATTGGAGATAGAGGCTGCTAATGCCTGGGCATGTGCTATGTCCAGTTTGGGCAAAGGTATTTCATCAAGGAATCCTCTGACTTCTTTCTCTGAACTGGTACCCCCCTCTTGGTAGATCCCAGCATAATAATCTGCAAAGGCATCAGCCATTCCCTGAGGATCCATAATAATTTCTCCTCCAAAATTCACTTCCATAATTGTTCTTTCTGCCTCCCACTCCCTAATTCTAGAAGCCAATAAGTGACCCAGGATATCCCTCTGTATCAAGTATCTAGCATTTAATCTTTCAAGCCAGCGATCAATCCTGAGTTTCATTATACTTCTAAATTCTTCTCTTAAGTCCCTTAGCTCATCATCCACCTCATTGGAGGAACCCTCTTATGGGTAATAATGACCTAATGGCCCCAGTTAAAAATTCTTCCTGTGCTCTATTCAATTTATTGCTCTTAGTGGTATATTCCTGCAGTATTCCTGCATATAATACCTTGCAAGTAGGCCAAGCAAGTTTCTTATCCACCAGTGTCAGAATTTGAGTTTGAATAATCTCCTTCAGTGTATCTTCTAGTTTAGTCACCATAATATCAATCGCTAATATCCCTTCATCTAACCGTCATCTATATGGTATAGGGGGAATATTGTCTATCTCGCATAGCATCTGGATCAGGGAGTGGTCAGATAGTACCCTATTAAAAGTATTCAGTTCTTTAATACCCCTTAATGCTTCCCTATTGACCAAAAAAAAAGTAAATCCTAGCATGTGTCTTATGGACCCCGGTATAAAAAATGATCTCAGTATCCCCTTTCTTATACATTCTATATGGATCTACTAGTGCTGTAACTTCCAGGAATCTATTTAAAGCTATCT
Organism: Neoceratodus forsteri; assembly: GCA_016271365.2. NCBI lineage: Eukaryota > Metazoa > Chordata > Ceratodontiformes > Ceratodontidae > Neoceratodus > Neoceratodus forsteri. Next base: position 354,991,109 of record CM028136.1, on the reverse strand, counting down.
GTGGCACACTGGGTAATCCATTAGAAGGAGGGTTCCTATCCACCCCGTTATCCAAACAGAGGTTCCAGTCACCTGCCATAATAAGTGGGCTAGATGGGAGCATAGCAATATCAACTTCCAATGAAGCAAAAAATTCTGATTTAGCCGCAGTAGGACAATAAATTGAGGCACATGAAAATGAGCTTCCCAGAATGGACCCCGACACATATACCCCCGCCATCCTCTCATGATTTAATTCGATCGATTACATATGGGCAAGCTTTCCTTATTAATATTGCCACACCCCCCGATGTTTTCGTATTCCCAACTCCTATTACTTTGCCCACCCACCCTTTCTTGAGTAGATATAATTCCTCATTCATTAAATGGTTTTCTTGGAGTGCAGCAAAATGAACCCCCAACTGATTTATATATTGCAGTATAACCAGTCTTTTCTTCCTCCCCCTGAGGCCTTTTACATTCCATGAAAGAAATGTAATTAGTACCATATTCCATACCACTACCCCGATATTCACTGTCATATGTTCTATCTTCCTTATTTCATATATCATGGATTCTCTCTCTCCCCTTCCCCCCCAGTAAATCCCCCTCCTAGACCCCCAGATCCTCCAATCGCCCTCCTTAATCCTTATGAGACATGTATAAGTCAGCCCCAAGGTGTCTCCAATCCCCCCCCGAGTCTCAGCGTATCACCAGCTAGGAACAGAAGACCTCCACCCTATTCCCCAACCCCCACAATAAATTCTTAGATTATCTACTACCCCCTATAGCTTTAAATTAATGAAAGGATAGAAAAAAAATAGTGGTCCAGCATCATGGCAGCTGCATCCTTCCCCCCATACATGGGCACCACCACTATAGCAACATCTTGATATCAAATTATAGCATTCCTCACCCTGTCCATTTCCTCTTATATCTTGATTGTGAGGGAGAATATCAGAGAGCTACTCAAAAGGAGAACCTAAAAAAAAATACTCAGTAATCCCCTATAGCTAGTATTTACTCCTTCTCCCCAAGTTTTTAAGAGGATCCCCTAGCCCCCTGGGATAGAACAACCTGTTCTCCCTAGCATATTTGCTCCTTAGCATATATGGAGCAAAAACCCCCCTTTCCCCTAAATTTTTGTCCCATTATAATCATGAGCCCCATTAACCTGCCCTACGCTTATAACATTTCAGACTATTCAATGACCGATCCTCTTCATACTACTTAACTGTAGTTATCTGGTGTAAGCAAAGGAAAAGAGAGGAACATTTAACAGCTAGCAGAAAGAAAACATCCCAATGGTCCAGGACTGTTGATATTCTCAGGCCATCTCTGCCCTGGAGAAAAAAAAGACAAACATCGAGATCAGCAAAAGGGCTTCATTTCACAGTCCTGTGGAACCTTTAACTAAAGTAGTCCCAGTCAAAGAAAACCAGATCTTTTCTCCCAAGTCTGAAATTTAATCAAAGTTGGCCAATAACAAACACTATCAACTATCCCAGCACTTCCCACTTGTTACTGATCGCACTTGCTGCTGTACTACCTGCAATCTTACAAGTCCCTCATTCCTTCAGGTCATGGACTTGAACAGATCTGGTAGCTCACGCTGAGCTTTCCACAAGCATCATCGCCATTGCATATCTTTTGTCTCCTTTTGGTAACTTCATCAGCATAGCTGGGTACTGTATTCTGAATTTCAGACCCAAGTACAGCTTCTTCTTTATCTCCGTATACTCTTTCTGCTTCTCTCTCACCGAGGGTATTAAATCTTGAAAGAGCCCAACAGAAGCCCCATTCCACTGCAGATTTCTATTTGCTTTGGCTTTATTCAGCACGTGTCTTCTCCTTATAATTCAAAAATCTCATAATAAAAACTCGGGGACGAGCTCCAGGCTGGGGAGTTTCTCTCAATGAGTGATGTGTCCTCTCAATGTTGTAAGATTCGCCAAACTGCGTCTGTCCAAACATTTTCAGGAGGAGATCCTGCATGAAAGGAACACAGTCTGAACTGTCCGATTTCTCAGGGAGGCACGCCATAGTTAAGTTGTTCCTCCAACTACGTGATTCTTGATCCTCCAAGCGATCTTCTAGCTTTTTGACTTGCCTTTTAAGACCAATCACGTCCTGGTTCATGGCTCCCATTTTCCTTTCCTGTGAAGCAACTCTGGCCTCCAGATCCCCCACCCTTTGTGTTAAAGCATGCAAAGCCAGCTTCAGTATAGTAAAATCAGCCACCAGCCCTTGTAGAAGCTACTTAATCTCATTAATATCTTCTGAGGTTGAGTGCCCCCCTCAATCTTCTGTTCTTGGATCCTCATTCACTTCTGAAGCTGAGGAATGGGGTTTTGAGTGCTTGACCACCGGCGTTCTTGCTGCCAAAGGCTCGGGACTTCCACTTTCCATGTTGGCCATTCTGCCTTCCAGTCCTGCTTCTACTTCTATTGAATATACTCATTTTAACTTAACTTGAGTCACTTGCCAAAGCTCAGTACCTTGCTGACAATCAGAGATCCTCACTGAATCAAAATTGTGGGGTCTTAAAGGCTGAAATGATATATTTTATTTGCCAAAACCTGGGAGCAGTCTCGGAGATGTCTTTCCCCGCTAGCTCATCATTATATCCATTGCCTATCCTTTCTGAACAGATTGTGTCTGGGTAGAGCCATGTCCCATCTGTGGTGTTCCGGGAACCACATTTCTGTCACAGCGACCCAGTCCAATCTTTCTACTACCATGATGGCTGCAAGTTCGGGTAGTTTTGTTGCAAGGCTTCTAGTGTTGGCAGCCATCACCTTCCAGGAATGTGCACCCTCTTTGGTATGGGGCTGCGCCCTCTTTTTGGACAGTGCCAACTTGCTGTTTGCATCCGATTGATTTTTGAGGTTGCCGTCTTATTGCGAATGCTAATCGAGACCTCTGTGGTCGAGATGCCCAGGTTCTGCATTTCTCTTTCTAGGTGTGTATGTGCTCCCTTGGATTTATGGGGAGTGATGACAAGCCCACTGATGGTGGTGATGTGAGCTGTCACCAGCCTTCCAACTCAGTCTCCCCTCTGCTATAACCTCAGGGCCATCCCCTTTTCTGTGTCTGCCCCTCCTGTGCTTTACATGAGGTCCCTCCTTTTACCTATGGCCTTTGCTTGCTCATGTCCATGCCTGTTTCCTTTAGTCCAATGTTGGGGTGTTCCTTCCATTTGCTGATCCTCTTACCTTCGTATCTTTCTGCTGCATCCTCATTTAGGTCTCCTTCTCTGTGCTGGAGACCTCCAGTTTAAACCTAAATTGTCTAAACCAACATCCACACCCCTTGGGACATGAAAGGGGAAGATGGATGCAGCAGACAGTAACTGAATTATATTTGAATATGAGTTCCAGTGAGGGTCCATCATATTAAGCCCAAGAATGCCGCTGGTGTTCATCATAAGTGCTGTGTTGTTTTTCCACCACATTTCACCCTGGAGCCCTAAATTAAGCTCTATCTCTTGGCCTCTCATCCCATAGTATTATCCAAAAATGCATACATGCTGCAAGCCCCATGGCAGAGGAGCAAGCTTCCTGGCTTTCCACAACTGGTTGCTGCAACTGCATGCCACAAACACAATCCCACCATAGATGGGAGTGCTGCATAAGTAACACTATCCCTGCTTAGGCACCCAGAGCCAGCTCCCAGTGATAGTCATCCTGACAAGCATCTGCCCCCAAACAAAGAAACCATCCATCATAGTTTCTTTTTTTTTTTTTAGCCTGAGAAAGTAAAACCATTCAGTGATATCTCCCAACAGCCCTACCCTCCACCTGGATCCCTGACCAGCTTTCTTACATTGTTATATGAAGGACATGTAGCTGGTGTAGGTGAAATATTAAATTTGTGTTGATTACTGCTTCCACCCTCCCACTGATAACCCTAGGGGTTTGGGGCTGGTTTACAATAAATACTGTCACTATTATTAATTATAGTTTACACTCTCTCTCCCTATGACCAGAGTGGTGTGGGAGCCAGTATTTAATCTGTTTATGACTTCTCACATGATGTTTACGTTATGAAATATTTCTACTTGCTATGTGGTTGAACAGATTGCACCTGAACTGTATTGTATTGTTTTTTTTTATACTTTATATTTATTGAGTTTGTCAATATTATACAGGTGTATACAGTCTGGATGAAGTACATACTTTGTAATCCACTGAGGCACCACCAATTCTTAATACGCATTTAATATAATATTTCTATACAACATCATAAGATACATCATAGGAGTATCCATATAGGCTAATTTAAGTCTGATAAACAACTTTTATCTAACTCTTGTTGTGTGATAAACCCATGAGCAGCATGAATTTTCTATCACATTGTAATTACTTAGCCATAAGGCTATAAAGTTAACCACAACTCGTCTTCTTTAAAAGAAAGTGAGTGATCATGCTTCACCTTATTATTGTGTACTATTACAGTACTAAATTAGAGGGATTAAGCTCTATGTAAATAACTTTTATCAAACTTAAGGCTTTTTTATGCTTTTAGCAAAATAATAACTAAGGACTATGAATAAAGACTAGTACTTGTTCCAGCTCATTTTGCTGATTTAGGAAAACTTCTGAATCATTTAAGTAAACAGCTGCAATGCACATTTTTAGTTTCATGTGTCACATTTTGAGAAAAGGAAAGAAAAGAAAATATAGTCCCACACACTATATGATTCTCTAAAAGTAAAGTTCAGCTGGTCTAGATAGGAGTTTACATTGAGCTTACATGTCCTTTTTCAGGTTGCACCATTGGCCTTGTCTTCTTCTTCTGATTGGGACTGCTCACCCTGTTCCCGACAATGATTAGAAGGAACATGTCACTGAGTCCATTTAAGAGCCTCTTGAGGATTAGTAAAAATGTAGATTTTCCCTTGATGGGCTATTCTTAGTTGAGCCGGAAAAATCATGCTGTGCGACACCCCTGCTCCTCTCAACATGGTATGCACACCATCATATCACTTTTTTTTCTACCTTGTCGCAAAACTCAAATCCAGATACAAGTTCACCTTCTCCCCATCACATAAGAGGGTCTGCTTCTGTCTGGCCAATGAAAGAACAAAGTCTCTCATTCCAATCCCATCCAGCACCAGCACAATTGCCCTGGGAGCTTCTGGATTGACATTTCAGCCTTTTGTAGTCACTCTATATGCCTTTTGCATTTGGATCCTGTGATCGACCAAGACCTGTCCCAGTTGTTGCTCCAACCACTCGACCATAAACAGTCCTAAGTGGTCACCCTCCACTCACTCAGGAATAGCAAGCACCCTTAAATTAGCAGCCTTGCCTGATTTTCCAATATCTCAAGTCTCGAGTGCAAACGGGTGTTCTCCTTCACCAATTTTGCAGTCACTCCCAGTGCCATCTGCTTCCAAAACCTTAACTCTATTAGGCAGGGAGTCGAAATGAGATGCCAAACCTCCACTGAAAGGATGAGATGATTTATTTTTATACCCAAACTTTGGAGTGTTTCTTCTCCTGTATTCTCAGACTCCGTAGAAGCAGGGTTTGGGCCAAGTCACTGACCTTGTCTTTAGTGGGGCTGGATGTTGCTTAGCCCTTGCTCCTTCCTGAGAAGACTTATCTTTTTCAGATTACCCATATCATTAGTATTAACCTTCCAACTGCTTGTTCGTTCATTTTTATAGTGGTTTCACCTAATATTATAAAATAAAATACTTTTTGTTCTCCAAGAACTCTGTAGAGCTAAAATCCTTGCTACCTGCTTGCTTGGGCTCCACAGTGCACCCCCCCCCGCATTTTCCTCTACTGTAGGCCCTCTGGCTCCCTTCCAGCTTCACTCCTGAACCCAGGTCACCAGCAGACCATCAGGGCCCCTCTGTATGTTTTTCATTACCCTAGTTTCTGATAATCTCATCTAAATTAAAGTGACTTATTGTAGCCAATAAAACACTTTCCCTCCCAATCCCACCAGTAAGTTTCCCATTGCTAATTTGTAAATGTCCCCCTTGCTGATATCATAGTATGTAATGCCAATTTCTACACTGGATCACTTTAAACATTTAAAATATTTATTCTGTTTTACAGTTTATTATCAAAGCCCTTACCCTTTTGCCACCATCATTTCCCCAGACTGTTCCCTTTCTGACATGTCACTGATATTAGCTGTTTCATTTTAGTAGCACTCCTTTTAGAGCACCTCTTGAGTTTGCTTGCCAAAGGCAGGCAAAAATATTCCAATCAATCTGAGCTGTGAGATGGCTTTTGGTGGCTTAGCCCTCACCGCCTAACAGAGCTTCAGAATTATCGATCTTCATGCCAATTCTCCCCTTTCTCCATTTTGTTTTTTTACCAGGAGAAACACACTACGCTAATGCTTGCTTACAGGTGTGACCTGGGAGCACAAGGAAGTTAATTGACTTGCTCAGATTCACACAGTATGTAAGTGGGGGCTGTGGGATTCAAACCCAGGTCTGCAGTTCAGAGCCTTAAACTACTGTGCTATACTGCCTTCTGCTGTTTGCAATGAAGTACTTGACCAATCTGAAGGCTGGAAATCCAAGGTGAAATTGAGTTTTTCTTGAGCAGCTGCTAGTTACTACTACAAATTTGCCATGAAGCTGCAAAACTTTGACTTCACGAAGCTTCACAAACTTCCTATTGGCATCACCAACTTTGACTTTGCCAACTTTGCAACATTTTTTTCAGGTGAAGTGGCACTTTTTTTCCATGAAGTGGCAACTTAGTGAATGAAGTTTGGTCACTTTGTGGAAAAATGTGCCACATTGCCTGGCAAAAAATGTTGTGAAGTTGGTACTTCTAACTTTTCAAAGATGGCCAGGTTCATGAAGTTCTGTACAATTAAAATGTTCTAATCTTTGCACATCTCTATTTGTTACTCTTCCTCATGGGAACTACTGTGATATTACATCACAGCTCTTGCTGTTTCTGTCTGTGTTTGATTCTTGCTCTATGGCACTTCATTCTGCCTGTCTGCCCACCTACCCCAGTATGCTTCCCAGCATCACCATTGAAAATCAACCAATCTGCCACCTGCCATGATTTTTCTTGGGGCTCACCACATGATCCACTAGCAGAATACCAGCTCTTAGTATGACATAAAGTCAGCCTGCCTATCCCCTCTGTATGTTTAAACCTCCTTCACTCTGCCACAGTCTGACTCTAGGGAGCCTAGTTCCTATTGGCACAAAACAACCCCCCACCAGAGTCAACACCAAGGTACCAAATTCCCCAGCTACTAAACAACACAACACACACCTCCACCACAGTGCAACATGAGGGTGCCCAATTCCCAGTACTAATAGACAACACAACTCTCAGCACTACAGTGCAACATGAAGGTGTCAATCTCTGTTTCACTAAACTACACACACCTTCCTACAGTCTGATATTTGGTTTCCAAATGCCTTGGGTCACTGAACACATCCCACAGTAGGACTCGTGGAGCCCAGTCCTCACTAGCACTAAACCACATCTCCCACTACAGTCCAACAACAGAATTTTTATTTTTATTTATTAAGATTTTGGTAACCCGGTTAAGACCCTCTGAAACAATGATAGTCCCTTTTTCAGCAGTGACTCAGGATTAAGCACATGTAGAGACAAGTACACATCTTTACATTACACAGGTAGAAACAAACATACACATCTTTACATTACAGTAAAAGGTCAACATTGTGTGAGCTATACAGTAGAACATAGATTGGAATTCAAATGAGACTATGTTTATAATACAATATCAAGCTAACCTTATGGTAAGTTTCAATAAGCGCATTCAGCATCAGCTAAGACAGATAGGTGACATACACTGATTACAGACACAGTAGCAGTAAGGAGGTATATATCATATGGAAGTGCAAGTTTCAGTGATAGCAAGTGCATTTATTGAGTTTGAGAAAGTGAACCTCAAGTCCCTTTTTGAAACCCCCAAGGGAATTATGTGTCTGTACACTATCAGGAAACAAGTTCCAGAGGGTGGGGATGCTGGCAGAGAATGACCTTTGTTCCTGGGTGGACCATGGACTTTGGGCATCGTGAGTAGCTGACGGGTCAAAGATCGAAGGGTTCTGGCATTTTGTTTGGTAGATAACATTTTGACCAAACTAGGTGGATCCTCATCTGACTGTAGCTTATAGGCTAAGCACAGGGATAGAAATTCTAGGGGCCCTTTCAGAATAGACCAGGACAGGGCATGGAGCACATGGCAGTGGTGATCCCTTGGCTGGGCCCCAGTGGCAAATTGGCACACCCTGTGATAGAGGGTGGTAAGTGTTTTCATTTCCCTGCCTTTTACTGTGAATAGCACTGGTGAACCATACAGAAGGGTGGGGGAGAAGGATTCCATTGGCAATCCTTAGCTTGGAGGTCTGAGTGAAGAATGGGCTTAGGTGGTACAGAAAGCCAATTTTCTGATTCAGAGTCTCAGTCATCTGATTGATATGCAGCCTGAAAGTGCAGTCCTGGTCCAGCATTATGCCTAAGTTTTTTATGGCATCTACTACTTGGATCCGTGAGCCATTTCTGAGGCTTGGAGTTAGAATTGAGGTTCTATCTGTCCTCAGGCTTGTGAGACTGAAAAGGATTGCCTTCGGGTTTTTTGATTTAACACAAGTCCATTGCTTTCCAGCCATGCCTCTAGGAGTTGCAGGTCCTTTGTCAGTGTGCTGTTCAAAGAGCACAGGTCATCTGATGACCTATAGAGCACTGCATCTTCCACATATAGCAGTATGTTTGCATCACCACAGTGATTTGGCACATTATTTGTGAAAATCGAGAATAGCAAGGGCCTCAGGATGAACCCCTTGGGAACACACACCATAATTTGGTGATTCTCTGGTTGCATTCCTTGCCATCTGATGAGTTGTGACCTTCCCAAAAGGTAGTTGGCAAACCAACTAACTGGCAGGCAGTCAAGGACTATGTGTTTGAGTTTTTCAAGCAGTAACTGATGGTCCACCTTGCCAAAGGCCTTTGTGAGGTCAATGAAGACCGACCCCATGGATTGGCCTTTATCTAGAGCTTGGAAGATGTCTGTTCCATGTTTCTTTCTAAATCCATGCTGTCTGGGTCTAAATAGACCATTCCTCTCAATATAATCTGTTAGTTGATTATTTACGGCCCTCTCCAGTACCTTGTTCAGCATGGAGAGAAATTACCAAAGTTAGAGAGCGCAAGAAACCTTTAGAACTAAACAAATGTTTGGCAAGGTGAGGACCCAAAAACCAAAAAAGAGAGCATTTTGAGGTAAAAACACTCAAACTTTAATAAGGTCATCACAAATAATAGCACAGTAAGCAGATAGTGCAGGTGATTGCTGCAGGTAGAGAAAACACCCCTAGCGTCTCGACTCACATGAGTCTTCAAAGGTGGTACAGAACCAATCATTGACTCATTTATAAATGTTAGAATTAAGTAATAATTTATGAGCCAATACTAATTATTTAAAGTGACATACACCAAAAAGAAGAAGAAGAAAACAGTGGATTCTCATAATTAAAACAAAACCTAACAACATTTTCAAAATGTCTTAGGATTTCTCATTCCTTTAGATTCATAGACACACATTTATAGATTTTTGAAGAAGTCAGGTAAAATTAGGCGGAATCCTGTTGTAAAAAGAAAAAGAAAAAACAAAATTAATACTTTACAATACAAAGCAATTATTTTTAGAGCAAGGCTACAAAGGTAATAATCAAAGTGTCATTTGATGCCAAGGGAGAATTATCATAATTCCTTTAAACCTTAAGAAATGGTTTAATATCCCATTTCTCATTAAGGCCATTTGGCCTAATGGAATTCATTTTAAAAATCCACATGCACTCCCTTTTTAGTAATTTATTTGCTCTATCCCCTCCCAAGGGCAGACTTGCAATATGCTCAAGCCCCACGAATTTTAAATAGTCTGGGTTAGAATTATGGTGCAAGATAAAGTGCATCCCAATAGGGGTGTCCTAACGTCCATTAATAATGGGTCTGACATGTTCCTGGATCCTCTGTTTTAAAGGTCTTATGGTTTTACCAATATATAACAGATCACAAGAACACCTATAGGACATACACCACATACTGATGTATCGCATGTAATTAATTCCATATGTCAATTGTAACATCTTGTTCTTTAGGGTGTTCAAAGATTTTTCCAGTTACACCATATTTACAGATGTTACACCTTTTACAAGAAAAAGTCCATTTGTTCTTTTCGGTATCCAGGAACCAATGTCAGAAACACCACTCTTTCTCTCTCTACTATGAACCACTTTATCTTTGATGTTCTTAGCTCTACAAAATGAAACCCATGGTTTTGAACCTACTGCCTGTCCCACTATTTCATCTTCCATTAATATAGGCCAGTACTTATGTACAATATTGCCTATACGTCCTGCTACATGGTTAAATTCAGTGACAAAACTACATATCTCAGAATTAGTAAGGTTAGTTCTTTTTTCTAGGATTTCTTCTCTATTCATCCCTCTAACCCTATCAAAAGTCTCAACAAGAAGTTTCTCATCATAACCTCTATCTAAAAATCTAGATAACAGCTCTTTCGATTGTATCTCAAAATCTGTATCAGTGCTACAGTTCCATCTAATATGCATGAATTGACTGAAAGAAATAGATTACCTTGTAACATCTGTAACTATGGTGTAACTGGAAAAATCTTTGAACACCCTAAAGAACAAGATGTTACAATTGACATGGGAATTAATTACATGCGATACATCGTATGTGGTGTATGTCCTATGCTGTTCTTGTGATCTGTTATATATTGGTAAAACCATAAGACCTTTAAAACAGAGGATCCAGGAACATGTCAGATCCATTATTAATGGACGTCAGGACACCCCTATTGGGATGCACTTTATCTTGCACCATAATTCTAACCCAGACTATTTAAAATTCATGGGGCTTGAGCATATTGCAAGTCTGCCCTTGGGAGGGGATAGAGCAAATAAATTACTAAAAAGGGAGTGCATGTAGATTTTTAAAATGAATTCCATTAGGCCAAATGGCCTTAATGAGAAATGGGATATTAAACCATTTCTTAAGGTTTAAAGGAATTATGATGATTCTCTCCCTTGGCATCAAATGACACTTTTGATTATTACCTTTGTAGCCTTGCTCTAAAATAATTGCTTTTGTATTGTAAAGTATTACTTTTGTTTTTCTTTTTCTTTTTACAACAAGTTCGATCTAATTTTTTACCTGACTTCTTTCAAAATCTATAAATGTGTGTCTATGAATCTAAAGGAATGAGGAATTCTAAGAAATTTTGAAAATGTTATTAGGTTTTGTTTTAATTATGAGAATCCACTGTTTTTTCTTCTTTCTTCTTTTGGTGTATGTCACTTTAAATAATTTAGTCATTGGCTCATAAATTATTAATTAATTTAAATTTATAAACGAGTCAATGATTGGTTCTGGTACCCCCTTTGAAGACTCGTGTGAGTCAAGGTGCTAGGAGTGTTTTCTCTACCTGCAGCAATCACCTGCACTATCTGCTTACTGTGCTATTATTTGTGATGACCTTATTAAAGTTTGAGTGTTTTTTACCTCAAAACGCTCCCTTTTTTGTTTTTTGGGTCCTCACCTTGCCAAACATTTGTTTAGTGCTAAAGGTTTCTTGTGCTCTCTAACTTTGGTAATTTGTTTGGATTCGGGCTGGCTGCCCTTTTGAGAGCTGCATGGTTGTCCATGGGACTATCATTCGCAGTGCTTTTGTTTGGATTTCAGCATGGAGAGGAATGAGATGGCCCAATAATTTTCTACAAGTTCATGCTCAGTCTCCAGGGCCACTAAACAACACAGCACACCCCTGCCACTGTCTGGCACTGGGGTGTCCAAGCCCCAGTACTGTTAAACAACACAACACAACCCCTACCCCCACCACCACAGTGCAACACTAGGATGCCCAACCTGTGGTGCCATCAGGAAACAAAGCACCCTCTCTGCAGTAAGATACCAAGGTGCCAAACCTCATTGTTGGTTCCCCAGACACCCTGAAACAAAGAAAACTGTCTTATAGTTTCTGTTCTTTTTTTATCTGAATAATACAAAGCCATCCTGTGATGTTTTTCACAAGCCCCACCTGCCAACTAGCCCCCCAGCCTCCCTCTTAGCCCTAACTAACCCAAAATCACATCTTTCCCTTAGCCTAGTATGGTCCCACAATGTACTTCTGTTACTAACTGCCAATGTTTCTGCTACTGTGCCCAACTGCAAACTGCAAACAAGGTAAGTCTGGTAAGTGTTTTTTGTTGTTGTTGTTGTTAATGTGTTTCTAACTTTTACTCATAACTTCATTGCTTTTTAAGATTTTTGTCCCAAATTCTCAAAATGTTTGTGTGTGTCGTGTTTCAACAGCCTAATGAACAAGATAGGTATAGACAAGTGCAATTTTTCAAATCTCCACCGAAGCATGACTTTGTAGTTATTCTGCAAAATCACACCTTGCCAGAAATTAAAAAACTTACACCTGTCGTGGTCAAAAGATGCGGTAATGAAAAAACTGTGTTGAACATTTGGGGTCAGAATTTAAAATAAAACAACAAAGTTATAAAGAAAGATTGAAATTATTTAATGTTTACTCATAACGGTGGCATTTTTTTCCCATGTTTTCAACATAGACTCATTTTTAACCCCACCTCATACAAATGAAAGGTGTTATTATACTAATCCCACCCAAAACATGGTTCTATGCTCATTCCACAAAATTACATTTTTTTGCCAGGATTATATAAATGATGGCTGTCATATTCTCAAGGTGAAGTGATAAATAGACTGTTTTAAAATTCTGGGATAAATGTTTTTTTCAGTTCCCCTCAAAACTTATTTTTAATGTAATCTTCATCTTAAAAAAATCACATTTTGGGTTGAATTCGATAAATGACATATGTCATGCTCATATAAAGGGTTAATAAAAATACTATGTAGAAAATGCAGGGTCACAATCTAAAAACGCAAAAAGAACAAGACATGCTAAAAAGACAAATGGCAACCAAGCTGACACTCCAGTACCACCCACCACCAAAATAACACCATGAAGCATCAATGCAGTTCAACAGACGATGTGCTTAATTCATCAAAAAGTGTTCAGATGGGTGTGTGTGGCCTGGCTATACTGAAGATGGCTGTCTGATTCTATATCTCCCTGGGTCTACCAACTATCATCATCCATCCAACAGCTCCCAGACAATCTATCTTTGCCAACACATGAGATCTTACTCTACTCGCATCAGAGATCAGCTCTGGTACAGTATTTTTACTGCCTCACAATTACAGAACTTGTTATCATCAGTTATACAGCTTCTCTATTAAGGCCTGCAACCATGGCAGATCAATCTCTACATAACAGCTCTCTTAATAAAGTGGAATCAATGTTCCAGCAGCTAATAATTGAAATCAATGATTTAAAAACTACCTCACAACAAAATATCACCAGTATGCATGTACTTGTTCAAAAATCAACGCTACCGATGTTAAAGCTACTCAAAATGAAAATTCCATCAGCGTATTGCTAGCTACAATTGGGGAACAGGACAAAGTTATCAGGAGCCTTCAGGACAAAATAGACGATATTAAAACAGAAATAGATGTAACAACCTCAGATTTCTGGGTTTTCCTGAAGGTGCTGTACTCGGAGACTCCAGCGCTCTTCTAATGCATGTACTTCCATCCTTGCTTAGAATGCCATCTGGCCAATACCTCACTATTGAGAGATCTCACTGCACCTTAAGCCTGAGGCCTGGACCTGACCAGAAACCCAGGCCCATCATCACCAGATTTCTAAACCACGCACACACTGAATTGATTTTTCAAAAAGCAAGACAACTTGGTGTATTTACTTGGTAGGAACACAGAATCTTAATTTTGAGATTATTCTAAAATTATCTAACAAAAGCCTATAACCCCATTAAGAATATTTTTCATCAGCATGGCATTAAGTTCATGCTACTTCATGACAATGCTTTATTCCTGGGAGACTCGAGCCAGAGATTTCAGTACCCCAGAAGCTCTGTCAGAGTTCCTAGATGTGCTTCAGCCTACATTTACATCTTCCTGCTATGGTATTGCTGATCACTCCCACTCCAACCAAATACTCCACAATCAGAAAGCCATACCCTTCTGCTGAGATTGGGCTTGGTGTCCCAGAGAAACCTGCAACTATCATGTCTGCCACCATAGCTCCTGCCCGAATCTCTGCACGCCTACAGGAAAAAATGTCTTCAAGATCTCTACGTGCTAAAAATATATGCTGTTCTAGCAACATTTCTTCTACACCTCCTTCTCAAGTGGAATGCCACATCAGCTTCTCCCCTCCTCTTACCCTCTCAAACAAATTCTCTCTGCTTCAGGAAGATTCACACTCATCTCTGGAAGATCTGCATGAGTCTGAATCAGATTCATTAACTAAAGACCCCAAGAATCTCCCAACCAGTAACAACTCTCCCAACTGTTCTTAGGCCAAACTTGTGACCAGCTCCCCCTTTAAGTCTGCTGAACCCCTCAAAAAGAAACGGAAAGGGAAACTGAAGAACAAACCAACCAATGCTGTTTCCAAAGCCCAAAATCACCACAAACACTGAATATCTCATAAATTGCTAAGGCATATTATATCCTTATCGAAATCCCTCTTTTAGTCCAACAGATCACTTAGACCCTCCTTTGTTTCCACCACACAGTGTAATCCCTAGATAGGCATCACTATCGCACCCAACAGCTTTGGAACACTCAGAGTGGTAAACTGCGATTGTTATTGAGGGGTCGTATTTGCTATTGTCTGTATGAGGAGATTAAATCCTCACTACACTAAAAAAAACAAAACATATATTACTTTCTATAGCCTTTGTGCCACTGTGTGGTAAGGTGCTGTAAATACAATAGTAGCCACAGACATCGACAGCTATTTCCCAAAACTTCTGTGATATTTCTAGAGAAATCTCCTACTTTCTGCATTTCCACAGCAGGGGCAGCAGAGAGAAACTCTGTAGAAATGTCATGAACTATCTGGAAATAGCTGGCAATGTCTGTGGCTACTACTGTACATACAGTCAGTGATTTTTTTCTTATATTATATCTAGTGTGCCCTCTGCCCCAACTATTAAGATATTTTGCCACATAAACACCGATGTTTTAAGTGCAGAGGATGTTTAAACAAATACTTTACCATCATCTATTTTTTTATCCACTACTTATTATTCGCATCAGCGTAGGTATATAGCGCATCAGTGGTATTTTTATTATATCTTATAGACTGGAACTTTGCAATGATTAACACTCCAATTTACTTCTATGCAACAATTGTTCTCCTTGCACATTATTTTTCACCCTACTTTAGTCCTCTTCTTCTCCTTCTATCCTGATAAACCAGTGCCTTGCATGCATTTATTTATGCATTACCTGGCCCTTTATATCTTTCCCAAATTTTTGTTGCAGGCTATATTCAAGGCTACTGTACTTCACTATTTTAATTACAATGCCATAATCATAATCAATAATCATAGCACAGTTATTCTCAAAGCCTTCACTCCTTAAGTATATTGATACCTCTGAATACCCTCATAGTCAGCTCTTACCGGGCCTTTTAGTAGACCTAGTCAACCCACTATATGAAACTACTTCCTCTCTCTTTTTAGGCAATGTTCGAGTTATGTGCTATCAACAATGTCTAAAAACTTATGTATAACGCATATAGAACCTTGAAGCCTGACATATTCTGAATTATCACAGCTACAATAATTGCTAGAAATGACTATTCATTCAGAATCATAAATTAATGCTTTCAACCTCCATATTATTTGACTATATCAAGTTGGACCTATAATACACTCATGCCTTATAAATATGTACATTTTCCAATCTCTTTTTATTCCTTATGTTTGTTTGAACTGCCTACACACAACATTTAAATATCTCAGTATAAATCTGGTTTATGTGGACAAATGCAAACGGGCACCCCAGTCTGGCTCACACTATTTCAGCACCATGTTTCATCATGCTGCCACTTTCTTTATTATTGAACTTATTTATTATGGTTCAAGCTAATTTACTATGTCTGAGTTTACTACTAATTAGTAATTATCCTTTATAGTTTGGTAGGATGATGTTCTTGTTCTTTCCCAGGGCAACATTCTAATTACCTTAGTAGAAGTCTCAATTACAATTTTCAGAATACTGTTGTATATAGTTTAGTATCTCAAGATCACAGCGTGTCACTTTTCTTGTGTTTTACTCACTACTCAACACATCTAGTGGTGTAGGGTGAGAGTCTCTGGTGTACACACCGACTCATCTCTCTGCACTTCATAAAGTTTTCAATATTAATACTCTTTTTCCTGTATTATATTAACATTTGATGGTTCCAATTTTTAACTTCTTGATATCTTTTTCTCTATGATCTCTCTCTGCAAGACACAATGGATATAAATATTCAAATCTCCCATATCCATACAATTTAGTAGCCCTGTATACATTTGTTTACCCTATATACTTCCCTTTTGAACTTGCAACATCCTCTACTTTATTTGTTTTGAGTCTCTCATTCCTATTTGTAACTAACTACTTTATCTCTCAGTACCATGAGTGATTTAATCTTACATTCATGGAATGTCAAGGGACTTAATTCACCTTGTAAGCACAAGCAAATACTTACCTGTCTCAAAAAACATAAAACACGTATTGCTTTAATACAAGAATCTAAACTTTTACCACAGGATGTCAACAGACTTAAAAGGGACTGGGTCAGTCAAGTATATGCATCCTCCTCTTCATCAAAAAAGGTGGGGTTGCTATCTTATTGCATAAATCTCTTAATTGGACCCCCATAAAAATTATCATGGACTCGGACGGTAGATGGGCTATAGCCCTATTAAACTTCACCACAGGTCCACTTATGTTAGTTAATGCCTATGCACCTAACTCTGATTCCCCTGTATTTTTCTACAACCTGTCTCAACAAATTATGATTAATAATAACACCAATTCACCTATCCTTGTTGGTGGAGACTTTAATTTAGCACTAGAGGAACATTTAGACAAAAGCAATTTATCACATGATGTCCATCCCCGAAGTATTAATGCTCTATCAATGCTTATGAAGGATTTGGGGCTCTCCAACATTTGGAGACTACACCATCCCAGACAACGAGATTATATTTTTTATTCCTCTTTACATAAATCTTATAGTTGAATTGATTACTGGTTCTCTTCTCCCCTTATTACTGAAAAAATATTGATACCGCAATTCTTCCCATTATTATATCAGATCATGCCCCTATAAGTTTACATCTACTCTGGAGCCCACCCTCTTCTAAATCCCCATCTTGGCATCTAGACCCACTTTTACTGAGAGACCCAGAATTTATCCCTTAGATTACAACCCAGATTCAAGATTTTCTTTCTGTTAATTACACTCCTGATGTATCCGAAGGTACTATCTGGGAAGCATTAAAAGCCACTATCAGAGGCAAAATTATTAGTTATGCAGCTCACAGAAAGAAATTAAGAGAACATCAATCAACCAATCTAGAAAAATCCCTTAAAGACAAAGAAACCCAATATTATAAATTTAAAAAACCCAACCATAACTCACAACTTCATCTGGAGATTCTACAGTTAAGAATTAAAATTAACGACTTGATATCCAGGAAAGCTGAACTTGCCCTTTTAAGACTCAAACACCGCTATTGGGAACAAGGGGATAAATGAGGGAAGTTGCTCTCATATCAGCTTAAAACTCAACAGATGCAGAGACATATCACAGGCCTAAGAGATCCCTCAGGTCAAACCCACACAGACAACCCTTCAATCAATCGCATTATGCAATCTTTCTGCCATCAACTATAATCTCATCAAAACTCTATGAATCCCAACCAAATACAACACTTCTTGGAAAAATTGCATCTGCCCCACCTTTCCCTCAAGATATGGCTATTCTTGATAAACCATTTACTCTACAAGAGATCAAACAGCATTATCTTCCTTAAAATGGTAAATCACCTGGAAGTGATGGTTTCCTATTGATTTCTATAAAACCTTATCTGATACTCTTTGTCCGTACTATTTAATGTTTCCTGGAAGCAGTCTCTAAAAGTAAACTTCCCTACACAATGACTGAAGCCATTATAACAGTTTTACCAAAAAGATAAAGACCCTCTCTCCTTCAAATTACAGACCGATATCATTACTTAATACAGACAGCAAAATCTTTGCCAAATTATTAACTCTTCATTTAGAATCTTTAATGCCTAAATGTGTCCATACCTCCCAATCTGGATTTATCAAGAATAGAAATAGCTCTGATCATCTTGCTCATTATTTAACTTATTCCACAAAGCAAAACCCTTAAAACTCCTGCAGCTGCAATCACCATTGATTTTGAAAAGCATTTGACTCCCTCAATTGAAACTATTTATACCAGGTTTTATCTCATTTTGGTATTACTAATAATGTTTGTGCATGGATTCAATTACTGTATACTTCTCCCTAGGCTTGAGTTATCTCCAGTTCCCTCTGTCCCCCCTCCTTTTATTTAACAAGAGCCACCAGACAAGATTCCCTTATCAACCTGGTACCACACTTTGAGGGTGTATCCCCAGATAGCTTGATGGCAGTGCTTGACCTATCAGGCATGCCAAGGGAATGCATGGATCCAGGGGATCTTTACTTGCCTATAATAAGGCGGTGACAGCGGCCCTGGATTCCATTGCTCCTGTTTGTGTTCATCCACTCTCCCTTCACCCTAGGTCTCCATGGTTTGATGAGGACCTGAGGGAGTTGAGGAGAGTTGGACAAAGACTAGAGAGGTGATGGTGGAGGTCCGGCCTGGTATGTGACAGGCTTAGTTTGATGGACCATTATTTGGTCTATCAATCAACAATCTCCAATAAGAAGACAGAATTTCTGTCCAGGGAGATTGCTGCTGTGCAGAATCAACCAGCTCAGCTTTTTCGGACTGTGGACAGATTGTGCAATCACTCTGTCTTGGCCAAATTGCTTTTCACAAAAGCAGTGTGAGGAGATTGCTTGATTCTTCACCGATAAGGTTGCCATGATCAAGTCTGATATCTGCCTGATCCTTTCTCTAGGGAGTAGCAGTGGTTGGCAGGAGATGTCAGACACCCAGTTTGAGTAGTGTGACTTTGGCCAGCCTACAATCAATGATATTGTGATGGTTATCCAGACTTTATGTCCTACCAACTGTAGTTTGGATCCGGGCCTGACGCGCTTACTTGTTGGCTGCATCAATGTCATCGGCCCGGTCCTTGCTGAGATAGTCTGGTTATCCTTGGAGAGGGGAATTTTTCCAGCTCCCCTAAAGGAGGCCATGGTACAGCCCCTTCTTAAGAAACCCTCCTTGGATCATGACTGTCTTACAAACTACAGGCCGGTCTCTAACCTTCTGTTTTTGGGTAAGGTTATCGAGAAGGTGGTGGCTTTAAAGGTGGAGGACCATTTGACCAGCCACAATATCTATGATTCTCTCAGTCCAGTTTCAGGAAGAGACATAGTACAAGAGACGGCTCTTGTTCGGGTACTAAATGACCTCTTGATAATGAGAGATCGAAATACCTGTTCCATTCTGGTCCTTCTTGATCTCCCTTCAGCATTTGATACTGTGGACCATGATGTGCTTTTGGATTGCCTGTGGTTTATCTGTGGACTGTCGGGGACTGTCCTCAGATGGTTTCAATCTTACCTCATGGGTAGGACTCAGAGAGTGGTGTCTGGGGTTTGTACCTCAGCTCCATTCTCCCTGCCCTGTGGGTTCCATGAGGGATCCATTTTTAGCACCCATGTTGTTTGCAGTGTATATGCTGCCGTTAGGAGCAATTATTAGATGGTATGGCTTGAGTTTTCACTACTATGCAGATGATACCCAGCTATACATGTCTTTTGTCCCTGAACAAGACAATGCTGTCTCGGTGCTTAACAGCTGTCTAACTGAAATCCAGGCCTGGATGAACATGAGCTGGCTGAGGTTAAACCCTGATAAAACTGAGGTGTTGGTTGTGAACCCAGGCCATCGTGAGGTGGGTGTGCTGGCAGGTTCACCTTCGGGCTTGTGGCTTTGGAAGTGTCCAGCTAGCCACCTCAGACCAGGTACAGAATCTGAGCATTATGTTTGATTACTGTTTGACCTTGAAATTACAGGTGTCAGCAGTTGTTAAAACCTCTTTTTACCATCTGAGAAATATCGCCCGGGTAAAACATCTGGTTCCTCCTGATGATCTTCCAACATTGGTTCGCCTTCATTACCTCCAGCCTTGACTACGCAATGCCCTTTACCTGAGGGCTGTCGGTGGTTGATATCCACCTCTTGCAGTTGGTGTAGAACGTGGCTGCCAGGCTGTTGACTGGTGTTTCAAGAGCCAGTCATTATAACGCCTGTGCTCCGTGGTCTGCACTGGCTGCCGATTAATTGGTGGCGGATCACCTTTAAGGTTGCTTTGCTAACCTATAAGGCCCTACATGACCAGGGACTGAGCTACCTGAAAGATCTCCTTTGTCCCTACTGTCCCTCCTGTCCTCTCTGATCCACCGATGAGGGATTGCTAGAGGTTCCCAGAGTACGTTTGCAGACATCAGGAGCAAGGGCATTTAGCTTTGTTGCTCTGTCCCTATGGAACTCTCTACCTCATCGGGTACGAGATTGCCTGACCGTTCAGAGTTTTAAAACTGCTTTAAAAACGTATCTTTTTAGCCTGGCTTTTGTTGATTGATGTGGTTATTTACTATGTGGTTTTACACCTCACTCTCATATGCAGATGATCTCCTCATTTTACTAGAAAATCTCAAAAACTCCAGGCAACCTCTAGTTAAACTACTGAAGAAATTCACCTCCCTCTCTGGACTAGCTCTAAATCTTAACAAATCTGAAATGCTTCCATTGAATGCCCTTTGTAGACTCTTCATGAACAACCCACTGGGCTTTTGCTGGGCTCCTCAAGGTATATCATATCTGGGTATCCGGATCACCCCGACATTAGATACATTATGGGTTGCTAATCTTTCCTTCTGTTAACCAACATCAACTCAGCACTTGACAGATGGAAATTGCTTAACCTCTCTTTTAATGGGAAAATCTCCTATTAAAATGTTAATAGCTCCTAAAATATTATACCATTTTCCAGCATCTCTTTGATACTTCCCTACAGTTTCCTCACCAAAATACAGTAGATAAAATAATTGGCAACTTTATTTGGGAAGGCAAAATCCCTAGATTTAGCCACAACAAACTTCAATATCATTAGACAAAAGGCAGATTTGGTCTTCTTTGGTTTCAAGCCTACTTATGGGCATTTTGTACATCGCAAACTATCAAATGGTTTAATAAACCCAATACCCAAACACCTTTATGGGTCACAATGGAAGCATCCATATGTCCTGGTAATGTGGCTACCTCCTTCCTTTATAATCCCCTTCCCTCTAATTTAAAATCTCACCCCACCATAGCTGCATCTATACTGTACTGGAAAATAATTCATAAGCACCATAAATCAAACCCAAAACCTTTAGCTTATACCCCCATCTGGGGTAACCACCATATATTCCTCGATAATCACACAATTTTCTGTCGTACCTGGAAAAACACAGGTGTTTTCTTCTTGCAAGATATACTTGAACCTCAGATGTTAAAATTAAAACCTTACTCTGATCTATGCGTTTTATGGACTCTTCCATGTCAGTATTTTTGGAAATATCTACAGCTCTGTACGGCATGCAACTCTTACCTCACATTTGTTTCTACTAATTCTTTGCATGATAAGTACATTTCTAAATGGATAAAAAAAGCATCCAATTTGAACATCACTATTTATAAAAACATTAGAGATATACTTCCTGACCATTCCATTAACGCAAAAAACAAATGGAGCATTTTGCTACAATATAATATAACAATGCACAATGGTATGAGGTGCTGGCTTTCCTGCCACAAATCTTTCAGTGATAAATGTAGCTCTCCATACAAACCAAAATCCTACATTTGTGGTACAGAACCCCAGCTGTATTACAAAAAATGGGCTTAATGAACAATAACAACTACTGGAGCTGTAACTCCCAATGATGACTTATTGCACATTTTATTGTATTGTCCCTCATACAAAAGCTTTGGTACTGTATTCACAGTTTTGCAATGGACCCTAAACTTTGCATTCTTTGTATTTTTGATTACCACTCCTACAAAATCTCCCATTCACAGAACAGATGGTTAAACATACTTTCCTTCAAGTCAAATGCATTATACTTATGCATTGGAGATCTAATATAATCCCACCCTTTCCAATACTCTCAATCAATTATCTCAATATGCTTTCCTTGGCCGTATGACACATATTTCTTCTGTCTCATGATATATAATAATTGTTGGTAGGGCTATTTTAATTTCCTGGAATCATCTAAATTTTCCGACACCTTAATGTATGGACTTAATATATATGGCTTTTTCTCCTTCCACTAATTTCCCCACACATATCTCATTGCAGTCTTGCTCTCTTGTCTCCTTTTTCTATTACTCCCCCTTTCTCCTCCCCACTTCTCTCACACATCCCCCTTTTCTTATATACTCTCTTTAGATGTTCCTTCACTATTCTACAATCCTCCTACATATGTTTTTGCAGCATTGTATTTGATTATATAACATTATGGGCCAGATATTCAAAAGGGTTGCGCCTGCGCAAGTCCAAACTTGCTCCATTCTGCGATATTCAGCAGGAGGCAGTTGCGCCACAGAAAACATGCTGAGCAACAGCGCAATGCAAATGAATGCATGCTCAACTGGAGGGGGAGGAACCATGCATAAACTGCACAGCCCGATATTCAGCCGGGCTGTGCAGAGTTGTGCAGGCTCAACCCCAACCCGCGCCCCTGCAGGACGCTGGAGCCAAAAAAAAAGGCTTAGTCGAGGGCCACCCACAGATGAGCTGCTGTATTGCAGGGCACAACACAGCAGCTGCCACCCGTGGCTGGCCTCCAACCCAGTTCCTGTGCCCCAGCCCGATCACAGGCATAGTGTCCCCCACCAGCCCGATTGGGGCATCAATGTAGCACCCCCTCCCTACATATCCCTGGTGGTCCAGTGGACAGGAAATGCCCGATCGTGGTGTTATGTTTAAAACACCCCCCATTCATATTCCCTGGTGGTCCAGTGGACCCGGTGCCTGATAAAGCGGGCAGTATCTTTAAAAACACCCCCGAACATAGCCCTGGTGGCTGTGACCCCCACCCTACCACCGGCCCCACCACCTGCTCCCCCTGGCAGCCGGTAGGCGGCAGCATCCCACCGTGCGCCCGCCAACTGACACCCGGTATGGCTGCCATACATTGGTGCAGAGCAAGAGCCAATGGGCATGCAGCCCATACCCTTGTGACAGTCCAGATTTGTGAATGATTCATTCCTGAAAACTGGACTGTCTCTCTGACTATGGGCTGCAGCCCGTTAGCTCTTGCTCTACCAACAAGCGATCGCTGGAAGCTTATCAGCGGCGGCGAAGCGGCAAAACGAGTAGGTTCTTACCACCCGTGGCTGCCGGGGGCGGGGTGGTGGGGCTTCATGGGTGGTAGGGTGGGGCAATAGCCACCAGGGCTATGTTCGGGGGGGTGTTTTTAAAGATACCGCCCGTGATCGGGCAATTCGGTCCACTGGACCACCAGGGAATATGAACGTGAGGGGGGGTTAAAGATACCACCCGTGATCGGGCAATTCGGTCCACTGGACCACTAGGGAAGATGAATGGGAGGGGGGTGTTTTTAAACATACTGCCCGCGATCGGGCATTTCAGTCCACTGGACCACCAGGGAATATGAAGGTGGGGAGCCACGGTGATGCCCATGATCGGGCTGGTGGGGAGACACCTCTTGCTTGGGCTGCAGGCGTGAGGTCTGACGGCTGCTGCCTGGCAGGGGCCAGGCGCAAGTCCTCAGGGATCGGCGCACCTGAATGCTAATAGCATGCAAATGGGGCTATAATGACATGCAAATGGCCCCCGCGCCTTGCATGTATTGTAGCCCCATTTGCATGTCACCTTTGAATATCATGGATTTGCGCATGGTGCACTGGTACTTGCGCCACCGTGAAGTTGACTGCTCCACTCTGTCAACTTGCGCCGCTAGGAGTTCCACTGTGCCATGCACAGTGGCTGTGGTGGGAGCAATATTCAAAGGAGTTGCTCAATAGCGCAACTCCTTTGAATATCGCCTCGGGACACACCCCTGCGCATCTATTTTGTGCAGCGCAAGGACTTGCACCTTTGAATGGCGCAGTTTGAATATCCAGCCCTATATGTATAACCATGTCTATTCATACCACTTGTCTCAGAACTTCAGGGGTACAACAATGTAAAGCCTCCTTAATCATATAACTTGTATTGTCTTGCTCTGATCTCGAATTATAAGCTATTTATATTAATATTGTGTAGTGTATCATTTATATGCTGCCTTAACTTTCTTATAAAATCTCACAATGTATTGTATTGTATGAGGTTTGTCTGTACATCTTATGAAACCTTAATAAAAAGAATAACTACAAAAGAAAAGTGCTCAGACCTCTTTCCAACAAACTGGAAAGACACCAGCAGAACCCAACCAGCTCCGAATGGTTTCACTGAAGGCATCATCAGGGAATAACTCTGATGAAGCAGGGCTGCGACCTTGCGAAACATCAGATCTTTTTTCTTCTCACATTCTGAGCTATATGTGGATGTTTTATGCTGCTTTGTATAATAAAATGGTTTAATATTTGAATTACCATTTGTGTGTCCACATACTTTAGTGGGTGCTACTTTTGCCTTTTGTTTTTTGCCTTCTTTTAGCAAAGCACCACCAGTCTTTCTGGCACTCATTTTTTAATTTTTATTTGTCATGAGGGAGTGAAACAAGAAAGTTATGTGTGAACCTCTTAATTTCCTAATTATGAAAATTGCACTATCAAAACTATTTTTTCTTGTATCTTGTTTTGCTCCTTGTCAATCAGCTAGCCGTTTTCCCCCTCATAGATACCTGTTGCCCCCAAACCCCACATCTTACCTTCTCACAGAACTTACCAAATCCCCTGCATTACCCGTGAGGCTTGGCACTCATAATGGAGCCCTTGGGCTGTGTGAGTTCCCTCAGAAGTTACAACCGATCATCAGAGGTGAGCCCAGTTGGTGAGTGCAGGGTCCATGTGTGTGATGGTCATCATTCTGCATGGCTATCTGTGTTCCCCTTAGTGCCATCAATTTCCTCTGAGGAAGTCTTGCACTAGAATGTCTTGTTGAACATGCACATGCACACACCCTACAACATTGGATATGTCCTCCCCTACCTGCAGTCCTCACTGCACTTCCCTTCTTGTCACCCAGGGGGCAGTGTGGTAGCAAGAAACTGGCCTGCCACCAGAGGAAATAAGCATTTCCTAGGATGCTCAATTTCCCTTCCTCTGGATGGCTGCTTTTGACTCAGGCTCAGTTCTGAATCCTGGTCATTGGTGCCAAATGCAGTAGCACTACCGCTGTGCCAATGGGCTGGTCCCAAAACTCATTTTTTAATTTAAACTGTTACACTGTCTAAGCCCAACATCTACACAAAATATACAGCTAGCAAACATAATTGACACTGGCCAAAGCTTATTTAATATGTTTACTAAAGTCATACTAAAAGGATAAGGTGCATAGAAGGCAGTTTGCTCATATGCACTCCTGTCCTTCACCCATAATATGGTAGATTACGTCCCTCCAGCATGTATCTGTCCAATTTTGATTTGAATTCCCTTTTTCTTTCTACTGATGATTATCTCAATAGATAATTTGTTCCAGGGCTTTATGATACATTGTGTGTAGAGGCACTACCTCTTGTTAGTATGAATTTTTTTGTGGTTTTAGTTGCAGCAGGAGTAGCCCTGGTACCCTAGTTATTATGTTTAAATTGTAGACCTAGTTCCTTTATTAAATAAGCATCTTGCATAATATCATAGCACATCATTAAGTCACCCCTTTCCTTTTGGTTTTAAGTGACATTAGGTTGTGATGTTTGAGATGATCAGGATAACTAAAATTTCTGATGTTATGGATCATTTTTGTGGCCCAATGCTGTATCCCTTCAACTCTGTCTAACTCCTTATCATATGTTTAACATAATTGTTATGGATTACTTTTAAATGTATAATAAGCATAGTTTTTTTTTCTACAAAGCTTTTTCTCCTTTGAGTCTGCTAGCCATCTGCTACAACCCATGCCTTCTTGACATATACCTCTGCCAGGACTTACTAGCATGAGCACCCCACAGATTGCTTCCTGTGGCAAGGCCAGAAAGGAGAGGTCCATCCTCCCCCCACCTGGTGCACACATCCAGATTAGCAGGCCAGGGTAGTAGCACTGACTGGGAAGTGGACTAGGCTTCATACCCCTGCTCCATTTTTTGTTTTCACCCAGCCCATCTCCCACATGTCAGGTATAACCTATTGATGGCCTTGCACACTACTGACATGCCTCTGCAGGGAAACAAGCTCCCTGGCCTACCTCAAGAGTTGCCAGAGCAGTGGATTCCATTACCTACCCTCCCCGAAGCAGGAGCATTGCCACACAGCAGTGCTTCCCAGCCCTTGGCTATGCCTGATCCAGATCCCAAGTTCACCTTTGAACCCACACCACCCGCACAGAACTGCAAAGTGCTACCCGCTGGACTATTGTGTAGCCCATAAAAGCATATTTTTGATGAATTTAGGTACTCCCATAAACAAATACATGCACACATACACACACCGTACATTACTATCTTCATCATGGCCCTTTGCCTTTCCTTGAAATTGTCCTGGTCTCCATCCTGGCCTGATAAAAGCTGTAGAACGCTTTGGGTAATCTCATGGTTGGAATCCCTGTAGTAAATTTTGTGATTTTCCTCCCAATCTCTTTCAAATTGAAAAATAGTCATTGTTTTATACCAATCTGTTCTCTCAAAGATAAATTTAAATAAATGTAATAATAGATAACAAGCCCCTTCTACAGTGTAAGTATGCCTCATAAACCTGCCATTCTCTAATGACTTTCATGCACAAAGCTTCCTCATTGTGATCTGTCCATACTTTCCTACAGAGAGGAATAAAAGGGACCATAAGGCAGCTGAACATCAAGGAACAAACCAGTAGTGAGCATTCAGTTTATAGTGTCACTGGAGAAGATAAAATGATTAGGCTGTAGTAGGCAAACATGGCTGGTGTTGCACATGTTGATTAGCTTGTTATTTTAACGTGTCATAGATTTTGCTAGACAATGCAATTTATGATGTAAGACTATTGAATCACACTGGATAACAGTGATGGGAAACAATTTTTGTTGATAGTTTTGCTTGAATTGAAATGAAGTTTGCAATACTTCTGCAGCAGTTTGCAAAAGGTTTCTTCTCTAAAGTTGCTTAAAATAGATCAAATCATTCATGCTTTTAAGTATTAGCTATACTGCAAATATGATGTTTTTTCACTGAGTTTTTAAGTCAAGTAAAAATATATTTACATCTCATACTAGATAGAAATCCATGAATGATAGGGTTGTCAGAGAGCTGTCAACTTTAAATGTTGAACTATTGTTTGCAAATCAAAGAAGACATGTCAAACACATTAACTAAAAACACATCAATTTTAAAAAGCAGAAGATATCACAATGCAGAACGATTGCACAACACCAGCTATGACCACTCCTTCTGTTCATTTAAATATGGATAGTCCAGTTTAATGTCTGGAGGGTTTGGGTGATGATCCCTCTAATCTTTTTTGTGTATGATCTCTATGAAATGACTTCTTTAGTTCACATTGCATCGGCTTAGCATTCTATTTCATGATTTCAGATGCACCAATGGCAACCATATCTACAATGACAATCATAGGGAGACATCAAGGGAGAATAGCATTCTGTTTCATAAAGTGTCCACAAATCATTAAAAATAAAGAATAACACATTAAAGTACAACGTCCCCCTCATACAGTAGGAAACCAATAAACTTGGGGAAGGCATGTAATAAACAAAAAAAGACATGGTTCTGTAAAAAGAAAAATTAGATTTTTTTAACCTGTACTGTTAAGTCTGAGCCCTGTGATCTCATTTGTGGCTCCACCACTTCTGTAGTCATAAGATTCTGACTCAAGATTTGTCTGTAGCTTTATGTTAGCATACATTTGCAAAATGTTTTTAAAATCCGTTGACTGAAAATGTTAGCAAAGCTATGGATTTTCATTGAAAATGTTAGCAAAGCTATGGATTTTCCAGGCTGGCATGGAAACTGGCCGAGGGTCAAGCACATGGTGGGAGATAGCCATTTCACTAATTCAGAGGACATGGTCACTGACATTTGAGCATTCCTTGCAAGCCAACAGACCATGTGCATCCAGACAAGGGAGTGTTGCTATGTCTGTGGGACTAAATAGAACCATCAGAAACATTAAAAGATGCAGCACACAACATTCAGAGACTACTAGCTCAAGTGATAGCTAAAATTCTGTTGGGCCCCTGGATGTAGACAGGCTCCCCAGGAGGAGGAACATGTGTCTATCCAACAGCTTAAAAAAATTTGCACAAGCAATTGAAGTAGAATATGAAGTAGAGTGGAAGCACTACTCGACCATCACTTCCCTGCTGCATGTCACTGAGTCTGTCCTCACGGGGATGAATCAGGGACACATCACTGCTGCTCTTTTCATTAGTCTGACCAAAGCCTTTGATTTGGTGCCCCACCCACTCATCCTGGACAAACCAAGTTCTGTGACTTCTCAGGTCCTGCTGTTCACTGGTTCTGTTCCTATTTCAATGGCCACCAACAATCAGTATAGGTAGAAGGCACCTGTCCCCTTCCCTACCTATTCAGGCAAAGGTTCTACAGTGCTCTGTAATAGTCCCATCCTCTTCTCCATCTTCTTCAATGACCTACTCTCTGTCTGTGTCAAATTGCATATTCATATGTATGCAGATGACACAGTCATCTACACCTCCAGCCCCTTGGTCATGACTGTGGAAGGCCTGGTCCAGCAAAACTTCTGCAATGTCTTGTGCTGGTTCTACTCCAATCAACTCTCGGTCAACACTAAAAAAACAGCATCCATGATCTTTGGTGCCAGCCAGAAATGTCAAGTTCTCCACATTCCCCATCTTTTCCACTCTAGATGATACTACCCTTGTAGTAGTTCCTTCCTTCAAGTACCTTGGTGCATGGTTGATGGTAGGGTTTACCTCTCTTCCCACATTTATGCTAGCCATTTCCAGTGCAAGCCCAAACATAATGCCCTGTAAAGCAACAAGGAGTGCCATTCTGTCCAGGTCCACTGAGAGCTGGTCACCATAGAAACATAGACTTTGATGGCAGATAAGGACCACTTGGCCTACCTAGTCTGCCCATTTCCCTACCTAGAGGATAAGCTGCAGATGCTATTTAACCAACAGCCTATTTCTTCCTACCCCCCACAAAAATTGCCTTATGTCTGTCCCATGCATTCTTGAATTCTCCCACAATTTTAGACCCCACAACCTCCTCAGGAAGGCTGCTCCATGCGTCCACCACCCTCTCTGTGAAAAAAATGCTTCCTCACATTGTCCCTGAGCTGTCCCCCCTCAATCTTCAAATTGTGTCCCATTGTTCTTGCAAATTTCTTTTTCTGAAAGATGCTACCCTCTTGGACTTTGTTGATTCCACTGAGGTAATTAAAAGTTTCTATCATGTCCCCCCTCTCCCTCCTTTCCTCAAGGGTATAGATATTAAGCTCCTTTAGTCTCTCCTCATATGGCTTCTCTTGCAGACCCTGCACCATTTTAGCTGCCCTCCTCTGAACTGCCTCCATCCTGTCTATGTCCTTGCGGAGATGGAGTCTCCAGAACTGGATGCAGTACTCAAGATGGGTCTCACCAACTGTCTGTACAGGGGGATAACAACTTCCTGTTTTCTACTGGTGATGCCTCTCCCTATACATCCCAGTATCCCCTCAGCCCTCCCTACCGCCTTCTCACATTGCTTGCCAAACTTAAGGTCATCTGATATGATTACCCCTGTCCCTTTCCATTTTTGTTGTTGTTAGTACCTCCCCACTGTGTAATCTTCCCTGGGTTTTTGTTTCCCAGGTGCATTATTTTGCACTTCTTTGCATTGAATCCAAGCTGCTATACTTCTGACCATTCCTCCAACCTTGCCAAGTCCCTCCTCATACTTTTCATGCCTCCTTGTGTATCAACCCTTTTGCAGATTTTTGTGTCATCTGCAAAGAGGCATACTTTTCCTTCCAGTCCCTCTGCAATGTCACTTATAAAGACATTAAAAATGACTGGACCTAGTACCAAACCCTGCGGTACCCCACTACTAACCCCTCTTTCTTCAGAGTGGACTCCATTTACAATTACCTTCTGTGTCCTGTTGTCAAGCCAATGTTTTACCCAGGCTGGGACCCACTCCCAAACTGGTTAATTTGACTATTAATCTTTTGTGTGGGGCTATGTCAAATGCCTTGCTAAAGTCTAGGTAGACCATGTCCACAGCCCCTCCCTGGTCTACTACTTTGGTCACCCAGTCAAAGAAATCAATTAGATTCATCTGACATGACCTTCCCACTGTGAATCCATGCTGCCTTGGGTCCTGTGACCCACTGCCCTCTAAGTACTCAACAATTCTTTCCTTCATAAGTGATTCCATCACTTTCCCTACCACAGAGGTCAAACTTACAGGTCTGTAGTTTCCTACCTCTGTCTTAGTCCCACTTTAGTGAAGGGGAATCACATCTGCCTTCCTCCAGTCCTCAGGTACCACACCATCCTCCCATGATTTGTTAGAAAGGGTAGTTAATGGTGTCACTAGTTCTCTGCTTAATTCTTTTAGAATTCTGGGGTGAAGTCCATCTGGCCCCATTGCTTTGTTCACGTTCAGTTTTAGGAGTTCTTTCAGAACCCTATCTTCTGTGAAAGGACTGGGATCAACCCCCCCATCCAGAGTGCTTCTGTTAATTGGATTAGGCACCTCCCCCACCTCCTCTTTTGTGAACACTGAACAGAAGTATTCATTCAGTATCCCTACTTTTTCACTGTCCCTCTCTGCCCACCCACCATCCATTCTATTCAGCATCAATATCACTCTCTTTTTCAGTATCCCTGCTTTTCACTGTCCCTCTCTGCCCACCCACCATCCATTCCATTCAGCCTCCACTGGTTCTCACACTTTTCAACTATACGAATGTGGTCTGTGTCACTGCCCTCTCCTCTTCCCTCACCAGACTGGACACCCTCTGCAATGCTTTTTGCCACTTTGCTACCAACTCACCCTCTTGTTCTCATCACTTCTCCCTCTACACCTCCCTATCCATCCTCCCTCTCCCTTCATGTTTGCTAGTCCCACTGTGCATCCTTCATCTCTAAATACTCTCCCCATCCCTTCTGCCTCCTACTCCATTCACTCCATGGACTCTCACACCTTATCCTTCTCCACCCACACTCCTCTGCTGGGCAGTCTTCCTTCTTCTATTGCCTCTCTTCCCTTTGGAACTTGTCCCATCTTCCTCTGTCTCTCCCACTCACACCTCTCCCTTAGGCACCAGGTAAAATTTATCCTTGCCCATGTTGGTCCTGCCAACCTTCTAACTGACCCTCCTCAGCAAGGTTCTTCCCCATGGTTGACTGTCACCATTGTACCATTGCATCCATTACTGACTTTTCTCCACAGTTCTAGCACAGTTCACTTTATTTCCAGTACTGTGCAATTCACTTGCTCATAACAATATGAATATTGGTCTGTACACTACGTTCCCCATTTAGTGGAATGTGTTGATTTGTACATTATTTTTCACTCTACCTTGTACATTACCATTTAAACTATGTCTAAGGTAATGGTGTAATGTTGTACTCCCCTTCCCATTTCCCCTGGGTTGCACCTGGAAATGATCCTCGGCTCAGTGTGCCTTTTCTAGTAACCAATTTTCAAACATAAATAAATAAATATTAGTCTCCAGACTTTTGCACATGTCATAATTTCTTGTTTTTATTTGAGCATTCCTTCTCAGCCAGTCATATAGCAGCATTAACATCAAAAATTAAGACTGCAGCAACCTCCACGACCCTCCAGCCAGAGGAAAGGTGCAGCCATGTTAACCCCATTTTCAAAGTGAAGAACAGAAGGAGACTGTGCAAACATCTAGGAATAAAATAAATAATTAAAAAAATAGGTTTTCCAGTTAAAAGATTTTTTTCTGAAAATAATTTGCATTTGTGGCATGAATTTAAAATGCTGATTTTGGAATGCAGTTTCTTTTACTTTGTTGTCTGCCTTCAAGATTTAGTAGAGTACATGTCTCAGTCAAGTCTATGCTAAGTACAGGAGAAGCTTTTGAAATCAGTCATCTCTTAGTTCATATTTTTTTAAGACTTGCTCAAGCCTGCAACTGGTAAATCAGTCTGCAACTATTTGATATTCTCCAAGGCCTTTCAATAATAATAGTAGATAAGGCCAAGTCTTGGTTTTAATAAACTACAATTGTGACTATGTTTATAAGCAGTATAAAAAAAGCAGATGGGGAGGTGCAAATAATGAAGAATAACATATGACAGTGATATTTTTCATAAACCGTATTATCCAGAAGCAAATTATTTCTGGTTTAATGCCATTCAGTGCCTATCTAGAGAATTAAAAGTCAGCTTGCATTTATGCCTCTGTTCCTCCTCTCTCTATCCAACTGATTTCTTTTCTTTTGGAACTCAGATAAAAAAAAAATCTTTCACTGTTCTGTTTGCAACCCACTAATGAGTAGAAGCTAATACACCTCTTACTCAGAAGTCAACTGGCAAAAGTATAATTGGTTTGCTCCTGTGGCATCCCATGTTGCAAGAATTTAAGAACACAGAGCATCAGACACTTGTGTCCTCAGGACTTCTACACAGAGTGCCTATGCCTTTTACTGTGATTGTAATGAAGCCCCTGTCATGCTGCAGATGGTGTAATCCCAGTGTATACCCCATTAGCAGCCCAGTTGAGGCTACCACTCTTTTTTACTGTGGAAAACGCCACATTCTTATTCTCTTTCATAATGATTTATTTATAACATGTGGCACATTATTCCAGTTTCTCCTGTCAGATACCATGCCATCTTTACTTTGGGCCCCAAATGCTACCCCACCTGAGAAGGCGCAACGATTGCCAGCTGGTAATCATATCAGCCACTTTATGCTGTAGATATTAAATCAAATAATGATAAAGCAGGGTTGCAGTTGGGAATGGGAGAGAGCTGTTTGGCCAACATGAGATATTGTAAATCACTGTAGATCATTTCTTTGGCATATTGAATAATTTGAATGGTTGCATATTTGATTTAACAGGACTGCACTTTCACTGCCCAAAGAAATATATTATGCTTTTTTATTGATTATTTATGATATGAATCACTCTACCCCATGTACACAGATGTTTGACCTGGTAACTTAAGCAGAACTAGAAGACATGCACTCCAACTGAGGGGGTTCAATAAGGAGAAACATTTGAGAGCATCATAAATTAGGGCTTAGAAATACTGCAATCTGATTGGGTGTCCACATTCTGAAAGCCCTATATTATTTTTTTAATTAATACATTTGTAGAGCTTGATCACTTCAGTATTGCTACACCAGGACTTACATTTTTAGTATTTTTATTTTCAAACTTGGGGTCACCATTAGACCCATGGATATACCTGACAGCAACTGCTAACTGCAACTCTGAATAGAAAGTTAAAGTAGCACACTATTTTAATTGTTAAAAATTCATCTCTTAGTTCTGTTTACTACATGGGATTCTGTTTTCTCTGTTATGTACTACCACTTTGCTGCTCTTCTGCCTAATTACAGTCTCTTTAATAAATGGATAATCAAGCTGTGTTCTGTCTCCCCTTCTTCAACTAAATTGGACCCTGGAAAATCATGTTGTTTAAAAACTCTTGGAAAAAAGAAAAATAAGTAAACCAAAGCATATAAAATGTCCTAATAAATCACTGTGAAGCATTGCTTTTTTAATAGTATAATAATTAATTTTTATCTCTGAAGGTTGCCATGGCAGTGCTGTGTGTGCCACCACAATGTGTACAGTTATACATCAAGTCCTGGGAACCTGCATCTTGTGTACATTACATTTAAATGTGATTCTGCAAAGCCTGCAAGATCAGGTGTATGTCACTCTCTCAGTTTTTGTTTAGATTGAACTGGAAAGCCACCATCTACTTAAACATTTTCACTTACTAGTATGCTTAATTGCAAAACTGGAATGTGCATTCCAGAGACTCCTCACATGTTACTTTAAAACAGTGAGACCTTATCAACATTGTCCTTGGCAACTGTGTAGACAATATAGTCCAAACAGCTACCCCCTCTGCTCTTGCCCTTCCCCTCAAACATGGAACCCCTGCTACCACTTAAGATCTAGTGCTGCCCAGGTCCACCTGGTCCCTAAGACCAGCACCCTCACTGGTGACCGGGCCTTCTCCGTCTGTGCGCCTAGACTATGGAACTCCCTTCCTGCCCTAGTTTGTGCCTCCCCCTCCCATCCCTGCTTCAAAACATCCCTATGGAAATTCCTCAAAGTGGCTTCTGCTTGTCTATGTGCCATATAGACCCAGAGTAGTCTCTCCCTTACCCCTGACTCCATTTCACCTTGGGAGTTTGTGAGCTGACTCACCGGCCACTGTCACTTTCTGTTGAAATCCAGCCCAAGGCACTTTTGCGCCCTTCTACTGGAGAGGCGCTCCTGACATATCAGTACCCATTCTAGCTGCACTTTTGATGCCTACTCTATCCCATGATATGCCCTCAGGTCATGCAAATGCATGTCTGTACATTCTTTTTTCATTGAGGTAGTCACTGCCACAATGTCTCCTGCTGTTATTCTGCCTCTCAATACTATTATATATATTGCTGACATTCTGCCTTCTATCTGAGATGTTATTACCTGTTGTCATTCTACCTCTCAATGCTATGTACCCTGTTGATGTACTGCCTACTTTACTGTATATTGCCATGTGTACCATTTGCTGTCTCACCCACTTGTACGTGGGCCTGTATGTTACCCTAATTCTGTATTATGTTTCTTATGTACTCTGTAACCTCCAGGGTCGCACCTGAAAATAGTCACTTTGTTGTCTAGTGTGCTTACCTGGTAAACAAAAATAAATAAATAAACATGGAATACTTGAGCGTGCATATGTAGTAGTAGTAGTAGTCAGTAGTAGTAGCTCTGGGTTCTGTACAACATAACAATAAGATCAGCCAAATAAAAACATAACACATAATCATAAATTAAAACAGCTAAAACATAAAATGCAAATTAGGATAATTTACTGTAAATAATAAGATAATAATACCAGTGGTATTAAAACAAACCAAAAGCTTTGCTGAAGAGATGGGTCTTTAAGCCAGCCTCATGGCGTGGAGGGCTGAGGCATCCATGCCTTATGTCCTGCCATGCTGGCGTCCCATGTTTGCAGTGCAAGCCGGTCACCAGGGGTCAGCCGGGGTGGGAGAGGATCGAGTGCCTGAAACACTGCTCTCCTCTCCCAGGGAGGGAGAGTTGGAGGTCCCACTGAACAAATGCCCCCAGGTGGAGGCCCAAAGATTGTGTGGGGCTGTAGGGTGCCAACACTGTGGAGGGTGTTGCAGGACTTCTGCAGCATGTGTGCACCTTCACAGATGCATGCTGACATGTGTGCCTAAGCAATGGGGAAGGGAGAAAAATGAAAAAAGGTGTTGGCCAGGATGATGCAGGACCTCCTTGAGCTCAACACATGACTGGCTAGGCACCTTCATGCCAAGAGGGAAATCCTGGTGGATGCTGGGGTGATGGGGATGGAGAGGAACTAGGTAGAAGGGAAGCAGGTCGACACAGGAGGATCATAAAATGTATATAAAACAAAAAAAGGTGGCTCTTTAGGCCCTTCTTAAATGCCTCTATTGAAGGAGCCTCCCACAGATATCTTGGAAACTAGCTGCACAGGACTGGACCAGCTACCTCAAACATACGGTCACCTTATGTCTTAAACCTGGACTTGGGAACAGCTGGAAGTCTCCCCTTGGAGAAGCAGAGAAGGTGAGCTGGGCAATAAGGGGACAGAAACTCACTTAGATAACCTGGACCAAATCTGTGTAGGGCTTTGGAGGTCAGCAAACAGACACTGAAGGAGATTCACCACTTCTCCAGCAACCAGTGCAGGTTACACAGGACTGTGATCATATAACATGACTTTGGAAGGCCAGCCAGTAACCTGGCCATTGGATTCTGCACTAGCTGCAGGCATTGTAGGACCCCTCTACTCACCCCCAGAAAAAAAGTGCTGCAATAATCAAGCCTGGAGGTCACAAAGACATGCACCAATGAGGGTAGATCTTCTGGGAGAAGAAAGGCTTTAATCCAGATGTTACAAAGATGGTACAAGCCATTCTGGACTACGGATGACACCTGAGCCTCAAATGTCAGTGTTTCATTCAGAATGACATCCAGATTCTTCACCTTGGTTGAAGCCACCAGATTAGAGGAAACAAGTAGCAGACTGGTCATCTGCACTGTAGCCCCCATGCCCTGCCATAGACCAGGCTTAATCACTAGTACTTCTGTCTTGTCCAGATTGAACCGCAGCCAACTAGAGGACATCAAATCCTAGCTCTTGACCAGATATAAATTAGGTACATTTACCATACCAGCCATCCTGGGTGCAAATAACAGGTACTGCCAGGTATCATAGCAGTGAGCCCTTAAACCATGCTGTCTGATGATGTCACCCAGGGGTAGCATGTATACTGTGAACTGCAAAGGTGAGAGAATTGAACCCTGGGGTATGCCACAGAGCAGAGGTTTCGGGATTGAGGAAAAATATCACATCACCACCTCCTGCATACTGCCACAGAGGAAGGACTCAAACTAGCTCATGACCCTACCAGACAGTCCACAGTAATCCATGAGATGATGCAACAACAGCCTATAGTCCACAGTATTAAATACTGATGAGAGATGAAGTAGAACAAGAACTGACCATTCCTTTCTATCTCTGGCCCTGATGAGATCATTATGCATCCAGACCAATGTGGTCTCATTCCTATGCCTTGATATAAATCCGGACTAAGGTGGCTCATAGGTGTCAAAAGGCTGTGAGGTGGGCCTCAAGCTGCAGAATCATTGTCTTCTCAATAACCTTTCCTAAGAATGGAAGATTACAGTCTGGTTTAAAATTTACCATGCAAACCAAGTCCAGAGAACTTTTTTTTTCCGAAGGGTTCTTACCAGCACATCTTTCAATGTGCTCAGAAATACCTCTCCAAAAGGGAGAACCAGACTATCTCAGCAAATAGTGGTCCCCCAAATCTGACACAACTCACTAGGAGACTTGTTGAATCTGGGTGCAATTCACAATAAGTGGGCCATAGCTCAGAAATCACCACATACCTCCTACACTGAAACCAAACTAAACTTGCACCAGATGGGGAAGTGCTCCTCAAGACAGCCCACTCCATGCTGCTGGGCCACAACAGCTCAGTTGGTGTTATCCCTGACCTGATCAAAGACATCCTGTTGGAGGAGAACTGAGCAAACTTTTTACACAGAGCAGATGAAAATGCTTTTAGAAGTTGGAGACAGGCAGGATGTAAGAACCTGTCCACCATCTGGAAGAAATGAGCTGGTCTCTTCCTCCCTACTGCAATCTTCTGCAATCAATTGAATTTGCTTGATTGTTGGGGTTGAGACCTAGGATTTGGAAGGATATTTTTGCAACATTTTAAAAGTGCCCTGCTGGCTAAGAAGTTAAGTTTTTATCCCTGGTTTCACTGAAAGATTTTGAGTATTGGAATCAGACATAGCAGAGTGCCTACATTGAAAGGCCTGCTTACATCACAGGTGTCACTAGTCAATCAATTGGCTCTGGGTGGGGTTTCATCACTGTGCTGTTTTAGGCATCCTTCACAGTTAGAAGCCAGTCAGACTGACTTTGATTTGTCTGTTGGAAGCTGAGAACTTTGCTACACTTTAAAGAACAAACTATAACTCCATTTAGGACCTGGAAACCTGGTAAGGCATAATACTGGTGGGACTTGTTAAGAAGGGGAGCTACGCTTTCTACAAAAAGTTTCATTTTTTTTCCTTATTGGCATTAAGCAGAGAATTGTAGGATTCCATTAGAAGTGTAGTAATTTTATAACCAGAGGGAGTGAGACACAACTGAATTTGCTTGATTGCTGGGGTTGAGATCTAGGATTTGGAAGGATATTTTTGCACCATTTTAAAAGTGTCCTGCTGGCTGAGAAGTGAGTTCATTTTTATCCCTGGACTCAGTAGAGTGGTTTGTGCAGGAGCCATGGTCTAGTAAATTGTGGTGTTAGTTGAATTACTATAAAGGGCAATACTCACCAGGGTGGTGGAGCAGTTGTGTATTTGATTGTTTCTAACAGTCACCAGTGGCTGTGGATTAAACACCCACCCTACCCCACACCCGACACCCCCAGGCGTGGCATTTCCTTTATAGCCACATTTCTGGCATCACTTCCTCAACAGGTCTTGGGGCAGAACTGTCATATCCTTAATAACCCAGCACAGTACAAAAGGGTAGGTACACTCCACAAATAATAAAAAATAATATATATATATATATATATATATATATATATATATATATACATATATATTACATATTGTATATTATAAGGAGAGGGACATGTGAGTGGTGCAATGCACTGGCTGTGGGGCAGCAGTTTTCCAGGAGACATTCTGAAACTGCAATGCTGTCCTATTTGCAGGCAACTGTCAACTCTGAGGGAGGAGGTTGCCCACCTCCAGGCTGAATTAGCAAGGACTAAGGAGGCCTCCCCTTCCAAAGAGCACCACTGCCACAACCACTGCCTCAGAGGTTGCCAAGTATGAAGAGCAGTTGGACCACAGTGGGTTCTGGGAGGGTGCGGGTGGTGGACCAGAGGCAAAGCCCCCTAGTTGTACCTCTACACAAATCATATGCCATTCTGGCAGAGCAAGGTTCCTCTATGATAGCACCCTCAGTGGAGACCCAGAAAAATGCTGAGGACATCCACAAGGGAGACCCACAAAAGGGTGGCAAGGGACACCACAGGGGAAGGAAACAGCTTCTGATAGGGGATTCAATTGTTAGGGGGGTAAAACTGGGAAAGGGAGAGGAGAAGGATGTAAGGTGCCTGCCTGGAGCCATGGCTTGGAGGGACAGGAAACGAAACCTCAGGATTGCAGAAGCAGCATCACAGGAGAGGGAACTAGATATCATAGTCCACCTTGGGACAAATGACCTAGCTAGGCATGGGATCAGTGCAGTGTAGAATGAATTTGTGGAGTTGGAGAGGGGCCTCAGATGGGTAGCAAGCACGGTAACCTTCTCAGAGGTGCTACCAGTCCATGGCAGGAGTGAGGCTAGGGTACTGCACACCATGCAGTTTAATGAATGGTTGCAAAACTGGTGCAGAGCACAGGGCTTTGGCTTCACTGGGGACTGGGGGTCCACCTGGAGAGATAAAGGTCTATACTGGCATGATGGTCTGCATCTGTCCACGAAGGGAACCAAGCTCCTAGGTGATAGGTTTAAATGCTTCTTTGGCAAGCTTTTAAACTAGCCAAGGGAGGCTGATAAAGGTAGGAAATTTCAAGCCTCCCGCTAAAACATGGCGGAGTAGTAAAGGTAAACACTGAGGTACAGAGCTCAACACTGGGCAGGACAGGGGTAAATGGAAAAATAGACAAGGACAATAAGAGTAGGGATGGGGGGAAGGATAAAGCCAACATTACATGGAGGGCAATGAGTACCAATGCTCGTAGTCTGGGAAACAAGCTTCCTGAGCTAGTAGCCCTGATGGAAGATTAACAATTGGATATTGTGGCAGACATGGAAACATGGTACACCGAGAACCATGACTGGGATGTCATCATACCAGGGTACACAATCTACAGAAGGAACAGGGAAGGTTAAAGAGGAGGTGGAGTAGCTCTATACATAAGGGAAGGGATTAAAGCTACAGAACTAAAAAGTAAAGGGGGAGGACAAGAGGCACTCTGGGTCACCTTGGAGACAGGGAATGGCATCACAATCCACACAGGGGTTGTATACAGACCCCCGTCTCAAGGGGAGGAAATGGACAACAAAATGATAGAGGACATTCTCAAAATGGCTGAAAAAGGGGAGATACTGTTGATGGGGGACCTGAATATGCCAGATGTTAACTGGATAACATGTACTGCAGCCACATACAAGAGCAGGATCATTCTTGATGCCCTGCAGGGGGCAGACCTTAGACAGATAGTGTTGGAACCCACTCAGGAGGGAGTAATACTAGACCTGGTACTCTCAAATGGAGAGAGGATCACAAATTTAGAAGTCAGTAGACATCTGGAAACAAGCGACCACTGCACAGTGTGCTTCACAATGAGCACAACCATGGAGATAAGCCATACAAAAACAAGGATACTGGACTTTAGAAGGGCTGACTTTGGCAAAATGGGTGCATACCTGAAAAATGCACTAGCAAATGACCAAAAAGGAGGGGTGGAAGAACAATGGAGAAAAATCAAAACTGCCACCATAGAGGCAACACACCTTTGTGTGAAACAAATAAAGAAAACAAAGCAGAGTAAAAAAACACTATGGTTCTCAAAAGAGGTGGCAGGGAAGGTTAAGGAGAAAAAGGCTGCACTCAAAAAGTATAAGGAATCACATAAGGAGCACAACAGGGAACAGTATCAATTAAAGCAGAAAGAAGTGGGGAAGGCTGTCAGACTAGCAAAAGCCCAAACCGAGGAAAAAATAGCCAACTCAGTTAAGAAGGGGGATAAAACCTTTTATAGGTACATTAGGGAACATAGAAAGGTTAAGGGAGGGATAGTGAAGATTAATAAAGGAGAGGGGAGGTGGGCAGAGGGAGACAGTGAAAAGGCAGAAATACTGAATGAATGCTTTTGCTCAGTATTCACAAAAGAAGATGAGGAGGAGTTACCTAAACTAGACAATAGAAGCACTCTGGGTAGGGGGGTTGACACCAGTCCATTCATAGAAAGAGTCCTGAAAGAACTCCTAAAACTCAAGGTGGACAAAGCAATGGGGCCTGATGGGATTCACCCCAGAATCCTAAAAGAACTAAGGGAGGACCTAGTGACACCACTGACCACGCTTTTTAACAAATCATGGCAGGATGGGGTGGTACCTGAGGACTGGAGGAGGGCAGATGTGATTCCCCTTCACA
The DNA here is from genome assembly GCA_016271365.2 of Neoceratodus forsteri. Classification (NCBI taxonomy): domain Eukaryota; kingdom Metazoa; phylum Chordata; order Ceratodontiformes; family Ceratodontidae; genus Neoceratodus; species Neoceratodus forsteri. The sequence goes on along the minus strand of CM028136.1, from coordinate 354,949,936 downwards.
AAAGTGGGAGCAAGGCAGAAGCAGGAAACTACAGACCTGTAAGTTTGACCTCAGTGGTAGGGAAAATGATGGAATCACTTCTGAAAGAAAGAATTGTTGAGTACCTAGAGGCCAGCGGGGCACAAGACCCAAAGCAGCATGGATTTACAGCAGGAAGGTCATGTCAGATGAATCTAATTGATTTCTTTGACTGGGTGACCAAAGTAATAGACCAGGGAGGGGCTGTGGATATGGCCTACCTAGACTTTAGCAAGGCATTTGACACAGTCCCACACAAAAGATTAATAATCAAGTTAGCCAGCCTGGGAGTGGGTCCCAGGGTGGTAGTCTGGGTAGCAAACTGGCTGCACAACAGGACACAGAAGGTAATAGTGAATGGAACACATTCAAGAAAGGGGGGTTACTAGTGGAGTACCTCAGGGCTCAGTACTGGGTCCAGTCCTCTTACCACCTTTATAGGTGACATTGCAGAGGGTCTGGAGGAAAGGTATGCATCTTTGCAGATGACACAAAGATCTGTAACAGAGTTGATACACAAGAGGGGGTAGAAAAGATGAGAAGGGACTTGGCAAGGTTGGAGGAATAGTCAGACATATGGCAACTTAGATTCAATGCAAAGAAGTGCAAAGTAATGCACCCGGGAAACAAAAACCCAGAAGAGTACACAATAGCAGGGGAGATACTAACAACAATAAAAATGGAAAGGGACCTGGGGTAGTCATATCAGATGACCTAAAGGTGGGTAAGCAATGTGAAAAGTCGGTAAGGAGAGCCAGGGGGATTCTGGGATGCATAAGAAGGGGCATCACAAGTAGAAAAAGGGAAGTGGTTATCCCTCTATACAGACAGTTGGTGAGACCCCATCTGGAGTACTGTGTGCAGTTTTGGAGACCTCATCTACTCAAGGACATGGACAGAATGGAAGCAGTCCAGAGGAGGGCAACTAAAATGGTGCAGGGTCTGCAGCAGAAACCATATAAAGAGAGACTGAGAGAGCTTAATATGAATACTCTTGATGAAAGGAGGGACAGGGGGGAAATGATAGAAACGTTCAAGTACCTCAAGGGAATCAACAAAGTCCAGGAAGGCAGCATCTTTCAGAAAAAGAGATGTGTAAGAACAAGGGGGCACAATTTAAAGATAGAGGGGGGACGGCTCAGGGATAATGTGAGGATTTTTTTTCACAGAGAGAGTGGTGGATACATGGAACAGCCTTCCTGAGGAGGTCGTTGGGTCTAAAACAGTGGGGGAATTCAAACATGCCTGGGACAGACACAAGGCAATTATAGTGGGAGGTTGCAGGAAGTAGGCTGTTGGTTAACTAGAATCTGCAGCTTATCCAGTAGGTATGGAAATGGGCAGACTGGGTGGGCCAAGTGGTCCTTATCTGCCATCAAAGTCTATGTTTCTATGTTTCTATGTTTCCTGGACAAAAATGCTGCCTTATTATGGGAGACTGCCCTCTGATACTCACCATAGTGAGTTCTCAGAACCATTCTGTCTCAGTCTGCCCTGGATTTCTGCCAATAATGCTCTAATCCCTTTTTATAATAAACATTATATTGTTTTTTTTTTTAAAGAACCAAGTACAATACAGCAACATAATGAACTAGACAGGATCACGGAAAGTTAGTTAGCATGTCTGGCCAGGGTGAATCCCCATGAAGATACAACCCTTAGCATGGTCCATAGATACAGAATATAGAATTTAATACACTACGCCAGAAATACAAAATATTTGGTACAAAGGAGAAATCACAAAGTAGCAATATGTGACAAATCACGTAACCATTATAAATGCAACAACATTTCAAACCTTAAAAGAAGAAGAAGGTGGGGCACTGACCAAGACAGATGGGGGGAAGGGGAGGTGGGTATACATCCACGATGATGAGAAAGGAGGGGAGTTGAGCTACTCAGCCTACTGTTCAGTCCAAGCCTTCTGGAGCCTTTGCAGCATGTAACAGCCTTGGAGTATAGTACAACAGGGAGGATAGAAAGGGTTGCCAGATCTTGTCATAGACATCTAGCTTGTGAGTAGAGGAATAGTGGACCCTCTTATAGCAGGCAATTTTGCCTAGTCCTGATAACCATTCTGAAGGCATGGAGGTGGTGGTGTCCCTCCAGTGGCTAAGTATATGTCAATTGGCCATAACTAGGGCACTCAGGATCCATCATTTTATGTGGGCTGTTTTAAGGGGGTTGTCAGCACCTTTGGGCAGCAGTCCAAGTACTGGCGGTGGTAAGGGTAAGATTGGTACTTGCAATGATTCTAATTACATTCTGGGCATTTGTCCAGTAAGGGCATAGCAGAGGGCAGTTCCAAATTTATGTGCTATATTGCCCATCTTAGAGAGCTATCTCCAACATTTGTCTGTCAGCATAAGTCCTCATTTGTGTTTCCCCGGGGTTCTGTGCCATTGGTGTAGAATTTTAAACTGGGTAAAACAGCTGCAGGGGTCCTTTAAAGCATCACAAAGTTGCTGCCAGCATCACTCCCATGTGGGTTGATACATATTACTACCTAGTGCAGTGTTCCATTTGTCTTGTAGGGTCTCTAGAGCCATATTGTTGAGGAGGTTTAGTTGTTTATATATGTGGCTGGCCCTAAGCAGGGTGCCATCCTTGAGGGACACAAATTCCTCAATGCCCACATTTGAGGTCATTTGAAGCTTGAAGCCTAGGAGTGGGACCAGAGCAGAGTGAAGTTGGAATTATTACCAGTGTCTATGCTTTTCCAAGTCAAACTCGGCTTACAGCTGACCAAAGGATTTCAGAAATCCTGGGGTGCTGTTTATTAGATGAGAGAGCAGGAAAATGCCCTTGGTGGACCATGATGTCCAGTGCACCGAGGATCCACCTATAGTGAGGAGTGGATTTATCCAGATAGGAAAGGCAGGGGAGGCCCTGGGTGGCCAGTTGGATTTGTTGGCTAGTTAGCACCATGCCTTCGCAGTATGCGCAATGGTGAGGTGGGCATGCAGAGTCTGTTGGAGTCTGCCATATAGTAACATTGTGCTCAGGTCACTTCCTATGAGATGTGATTTGCATGTACTCAGTTTTGGACAGTTTGAGGGAGCTAAGAAGTGTAACATTTGTGACATCTTGTAACATCTGTAGCAAAAGATGTGCAGTGTGTCAGTTCAAAATTCGGGAGGCCGAGTCCACCCTTCTCCAGTGGGAGCATGAGTTTCTTATGGCTGTTTAAAGATGCAGCAAATGTGAAATTCATGGCCAAAGTCTGCATGAATCACAGACAATTTGTGCTTCACTGAATCCACAAAGCCTGACCCAGCATGGCAAACTTCAGCTTTGTGTGGATTGTGCATATTTCACCATAAAGTTCGCTGCAGAGTTTGAAATTGGCCATGAAGCATGAAATTCACAGGTGAAATTTTTGCACTCTGCATTGAATTTTATGGAATTCCCAGTCCATGAATTCCACAAATTGTGCTCTGCAAATTGTATGAAATTACAGATTACTCTGTGGAGTGGATTTTGCAGACTTCGCACATCTCTATGGCTGATATACTTGGGGTCTGATCGCCAGATAAAGTCCAGCATCTGTTTATGAATTTGCCGGAAGAGTTCAGGCTTAATTTTATGGAGTAGGTTGTCTAATAGATATTGTATTCTGACTGCTGCCATCATTTTACATGCATGAACTCTGCCCCACACTAATAGTGAAAGGCAGTGCATTCTAGTGAAGTACTGGGATAAGGTAGCGATCAAAGGGGCCAGATTTATTTACTCAGGGAACTCAGACTCCATGAGAAGTTTAGGCCTAGATATTTTAATGAGCTTTGGGTGACTTGCAGTCCTCAGGGGAAACCTGCCATGAGATGGGATGTTGATTGTGGCAATATTAGTAATTTAGCCACATTGGCTTTGCACCTGGAGAGAGTGCCAAAGTGCAGCAGAAGAGTCAGTACTGTGAGAACTGAAACTTCTGGATTAGTAAGTGACAGGGGTATGTCATCGGTGTAGGTCATGACCTTGCAGGCTCTGCCCAGTTCTATGCCATGGATGTTTTGGTGTTGGCAAATAGCTTGTAGCAGGGGTTCTAATGTGAGGACAGAAAGTATTGGGAAGAGTGGGCAGCCATGCCTTGTTCCTGTCTCCAAAAGGAAGGGAGTAGAAACTGTAGAGTTAGTGATGATGGAGGCAGCAGCTCCATTTTACAGAGTGTGTATGTATCCTATAAAGGGTTTCCCAAAGCCACAGCTCCGAAGAACATGGAAGAAGTATGGCCATTTGACTCTATTGAATGCCTTTTCAGCATCGATTGAGAGGAGAACAGCGAGGGGTGCAAGCGTCTTGCCTGCCAGATGAGGTTAATCAGTCATTGGGTGTTGTCTGTGCCACACCTACTGGGTACAAAGCCCACCTGGTCTCCACCAATTAGGGTGGGATGAACACCCCAGATCCATGCGGCTATCATTTTGGCAAACACCTTACAATCAGCAGTGATAAGGGATATTGGCTGGTAGCTTCCGAATTGCCGGGGGGGACCTTACCAGGCTTGGGAAGAAGGGAGATAAAGGGCGTACTGTATGTATAGAGGTGGGAAGTAATTCCAGCTGAATAGCTTCACTGAGGGCATCCATGAGAGGAGGCATAAGGCAATTTTTAAAGTGGTGAAGGCATCATTACCTGGGGCTTTCCAGGCAGGCATAGAGCCAAGGGCTTCTTCCAGTTCCCTAAAGGTAAAGGGCTGGTCTAAGTGTCAGCATAGGTCTGGGTTGAGTCTGGGAAATCCCAAGGTGGTGGTGAAGTTGTCCAACTCATCTTGGGAAATTTTGGCTTCCTGTCAGTAGAGAGTTTTGTAAAACTGTTGTAAGGCTGAGTTGATGTCTGACTGGATTGTATGGAGTTTCCTGGACATGTCCAATATCCTTGGGATTTTGGACCTCTACTGTCTCTTTTTTAGCTGTTAGGTGAGCAGCATCCTGGGTCTTTCACCAGATTCCCATAAGTTCTGGTGGAGTCAGAAGAATGAGTATTCAGCCTTCTGGCGGAGATAAAGATTAATTCTGTATCTAGATCCCATTATTTCAGCTAGCAGCTGGAAAGGGGAGTTAGTGTCTTCTCTGTTGTTCTTCTCTAGGTCCTTAAGTCTAGCTGTTAGCTCTTCCATGTCCTTTGCTTTTAATTTCTTATGATGACAGGCATAGCTAATGCAACACCATCTTATATAGTCTTGATTTTGCACACCGCCTAAGCATCTGGGTGCTCTCCACCTGCACTCCCCTTCCAATGTCCAAACTACTTATTAGTCCTTTTTTCTTAAGACATCACACATTGACAAATGTAGATTTAGATATTTCTTATTTTTTATTATTATCCTTTTAAATCATGGACTTATACAATTCCAAACTGCTTTAACTGGATTTGAACTTTTCAGAAATTATTTTAATTAAAATGCCATTATTTTTCTTTCAGTTCAGTTATTATTCACAGAATAAATTTCCTCATCTGTACTTTACCATCCTTATCATCCACCAAATCTACATTAATGGCATTTCTGTTTGTTTGTCCTTCCTTGCTCGGTTGCCTATTCCACTCACTTATCTTTCCCCGAAGTCCTTCTTTCTCCTTTTCCTTACATGCCATCAACTTTTTATCTTTATTTTTTGGCCCGATATCTAGAGTGCTGTCCTCTGTCTGCATATATTAAGACACCATCTTATACAGACCTTTAGACCATTCCTCCAAATAGCAGTGGAGGGCCCTCGTAGTTGGTTATGCACTAAGAAGGTGGAGATCTCTTTCTACAGAAATGCACAGACAGCTGAGTCCTGTAGGAGAGAGGTATTAAAATTCCATGTTTTACTGCTTGGGGTGTCTAGGGTGTTCAGACACATGCAAAATGAGACAGGGGTGTGGTCAGAGATAACAATAGTGCCTATAGAGGCATGCATTATGTCTTGTACCCGAGAGTGTGGGACTAGCCAGAAGTTGATGCATGAGTAGGTGCGGTGTGGGTTAGAGAAGAAAGTGTAATCTCTCACCCTGGGGTTAACCAGGCACCATATATCAACTAGTCCAGGTCTTGGGCTAATTGATTGAGTGCCTGAGAAGCTGGTGTAATTGGTCCAGTCGGGGGGGGGGTACTTCTATTGAGAAAGTCATCCATAGTAACATTAGCATCTCCTCCTAGAATGAGAGAGCCATTAGAGTGAGAAAGGAGCAGCTGGGAACGGCTGTTAAAAAAGGTGTGATTAGTGGTGTTGGGGGCATATATATTGCACATAGTGACCTTCTAGCCTTCTAGGGTGACCTGGATGATAAAATAACATGCTTCTGGGTCATGGATTACATCTGTGGCTGAGAAGGTTACTAGCTTATGTACAAGGACTGCAACTCCTCTGCATTTTGTGTTATGGGACCTACCTACCTTGAGCTACCCAGCCCATTTTAAGTTTATCTGTCTTGACTGGGGTAAGGTGGGTCTCTAGAATAAAGGCTATTTGTGCCGCTTCCCTACAGAGGTGTTCCAGAATTTTCCTCCTTTTTATGGGGGAGTTAAGGCCCTTGACATTCCAAGATACCCATTTGATTGGACCCATGTTCATGGCAGTTTATGTGACAGCCTAAAGTGAAATTTGCCAGAAGGATGTGAGAAAGATTAGCCTGAGTCAGAGAGTATTTGCTGGCAGTTAATATGAGAGGTTGGAGAGAGGAGGGAGAAGATTTTGGGAGAGGCAGGTGTTTGCTGGGTATGATGCCCAGCCTGCCAGTGGGGTCAGTGTTCATTCTCTAGGATATAGCCATGTACTGTAAATTCCATCTAGCTCAACAGTATAATACAGAACAAACAGTAATATAGAGCTAAACTTGCTCAAAATTACACAAAAACAACCTGTTGTAAATCAGAACATGTACTAAAAAGAAAATGACATGAAAGGTAGTAGATCTGAAAATATAATGAAGACATGGAGAACTAAGATCTTGTTGCAAGGGGCAATCACAGCTAGGTCCACTCAGAGGCTGAGATCTCTGGAAGGATTGTTCCAGTTGTCCAGTGCTTCCACCCACGTGGGGGAAATATACAGCAGGAGCCCTGGAGCTACCAAGCCTGTGTCAAAAGGTTGCAACAGCATAGCTGCATCAGGCAGTGGGAATAGAGAAACAAAGGAGTGGGGATGCGGTGGTAATGGGACTGATGACAATTCTGTGGTGGGGGAGCTGGTGGCCTTAGGCGGAGGGGAAGCATAAGCCAAGGCAAGTTAAATTAACTAACAGGCAACAACTGCTGAAGTTACGGTTTGTGGGTTCCCTGTCACCAGTTATTGCTGGTATGTTTAGAAAAGGGTAAAGTCTCGCACTTAATAGGGTCTCCACACTCAGTGTATGGTGTGGCTCAGTTGCTAGGGGAAAGGTGAAATAGGCTGTATACTAAGGGGGAACGGGTCAGCCAAAGTCTGTGCGGAGGTTCCATGGAAGCCATTGGGATGATACCATAACCAAGTAACTGGGAACAGAAGCTCTCACAGGTAAGGGGAGGATATAGGATATGGCAAGAGAAGAAAAGTGGGAAGGTTATAGAGCTCAAGGTTGAGGCATATTGATGGGTGAGGGGGGCATGGAGGGTGCAATATGTAACCCACTAATACATTAGGAGGAATTAATGTGGATCACTTGTTGCAGTGGAAATTAAGGTAGGTTGCAGCATGTGTCACAGAGATGACAGGAAAGGAAGAGGCATGGTTCTGATGGCTTTAGAAGTGATAGGAAAGGGAGCAGATGAAGAACCTCCCAACCTGAAGTGCAGCTATGGATACTGATGGATTAGCAATGAACATATTAAGCACTGCTAGTATATGTTCAGAAGGTGGGTGGGGTACTAGAACAAATGGGGGGCTAAAACTGCAAGACAGTTATTGCTTAGCTCAGGGTAGAAGGAGGGATGCAAGGGAATGGTTCAAGATGAGTTGTTGTGCTGCTGTGCTCAGTGATGTTTCCTCTGTAAGAAGCTATTGTCATGGTAACAAAGAAAACAGAGAAAACAAACACACTGCCATGCACAATCAAATCCACTCTGATGAAAATTGTTTTGACTGGAGAGTGGGTAGTTTTGTTGTGAGGTCTGGCCTGGAAGATATGTATGCTGGCTCAGATGGCGAAGTGTATTCCACCATCTGGAGCTAATGCATTGAGGCAGTCCCTGTACAAAGCTCAGCTAGCCACCCACCTGGATGAGGGAGGAGAGGGACTCTAAATCAGGACACAGACCATTCCAAACACTCACTAACACTGCTTCCCAATTATAAATTGTGCTTTAAACACATACACTGGTTTTAAGTAGAAAAACGGGGAGGGGGAGGGCCAATTTAGAAGGCACCCCTTCATCTCCCACTGCATGATGCATTGGCCATCATAATGGGTGTGGACAGGAAGATAGCCAATAGAATAGGTGGTCAGTAGAGTTGCTATATCTATGGAGTCAGCTGGAATACATTAGTTGCTCTGTGGGGATTGTGAGCTCTGGACTTGCTTCAGCATTGGCTGGCTAGATTCTGTGTCTGATATGCTGTCTGCCATGATCTGTGGTCCTCTTTATGTACAGGGGTATTGCCAGCATTAGCATCCTTAGAGGGGGACTCTGGAAGGGGTGTTTTAGAGGGCAAGGATTGCTGCAGACCTGGGCATTTGGGTGCAGGCTTTGCAATTGAGTCAGTGCAATTGGCCGAGTCTCTAGAATCTTTGCTGGTGTCCCAGTGGGGTGATCCTGAAAATTGCTGGAAATGGCACTGTTGATTCCTCCCATGTCAGTCTGCTCTCTTAGCTTTCATGATCTGCCAATCCATAGACTGGATGTTGGGGTTTTGCAGTGATATATCTGTGTCATTCTAAGCCTACTGAGATGAGGGTCCATGATTAGCTCTGGGCCCCGTGAGCTGCTGTGTGCCAGCTGTAGATTGGTGGACAGCATTGGGCCAATGCTGCTGTACAAAGTCAGAGGCCTCTCTAGGTGTAGCAAAGGTGTGCCAGACCCCGTAGCGGGTACTGAATATCTTGGCAGGATATGCCATCTTGTAGGGGAAGCCTTGTGCTTCTAAGACCTTTTTTATTGGCAGATATTCCTTTCTTTCTTATGTGTGCTCCATGTAGTAGTCAGGGAATATGTGGATTCTGTGCCCTTGCCACACTAATTGGCCCCAGTTTCTGGCAAGTACAAGTACAAGGATTCTGTCAGGATATTACAGCAATTAGAGAATGAAGCATCTGGGTCTTCCATCAGGCTTTTGTAGGGGTCTCAGGGACCAGTGCACCCTCTCTATTTCAAGCGGAGTGTGCCAGTTTTGGCAGAGCAGTTGAGGAAGCTCTTTTTGTAAAAAAAAAAAAAACAATTGGGTCCTTCTTTTCAGAGCCCCCCAGGAAGCCCACTGTCTGGAGATTGTTTCTGAGACTCCTATTCTCCATGTCTTCAGCTCTGGACCATAGGAGTGATACCATCCTTTCCAGCTTGTGGATACATGCTTCATGTCTCGATTCTTTGTCATCTATATATGAAAGGTAAGTCTTGGTGTCCCAGGACCTTTGTTGCAGCTCCTGTACCTTTTCCTCTAACATTGCTACCAAAAATTTAAATGTAGTAATTTCTTTTAACACTTGTTGGAGCAGTCCTTTGATTTAAAGACTGTCAGTGGTAGGGGGTCTAGCAAATGTGCCACCTGCCATTGTGCAGGCTGGGTGTTGCTGCCTGCATATACTGTGAAATTCTCCCTGTTGGTACTGAATTAATTCAAACAGCCATCAGAATTTGTTAGATGGGTGCACCCCCAATCAAAAGTGCCTAAACTTGCTGAGCTAGCTGCTAAGATGATGGATAACTTAATGAATTTTCAGCTGGGGGGCTCGGAGCAGATGGTTTAAGCTGGCATACCCAACCACAACTCATGCATGCTCCCCCAAGAATGCTCTAATCTTTGACTCAAAGACTTCTTCTCCATAAGCTCCCTGTCAAACCATGGGAATTCTAGGTGAGAAGATCTGGGCCAAACATGAACTTGTACAACAGTATTGAGGTCTAAGGAAGCAGCCATATTATAGGCTTCAACTGCTTCCTCCAGTCCTGTCCCACACATAGTCATCACACTTGAGAGGTCTAATGCTGCATGAAGTCCTGTTGGGGACAATCCCTTTTAAGGGCAGCAGTAGACCATGTCCACATGGGGGAAGACAACTGAGGGGGCGCCCTGAATGAAAACTTCACAGTGCAGTGATCTGACCAGCTGATTGGATAATTTCTTGAGATTATTTATTTGAAGCCCCAGTGAGAATACTAGGTCAGTGGCATGACCATAACTGTGGATCACAGTAGAAGTGACTTGTGCAAGATCCTGTGATAACATCAACTGGATGAAATCTTGACCAAATTGCAAGAGTTCATCATTGACTCAGGAACTGATGTCACTCAGAATCAGCCCTCTGGGTGCCTCTAACACCCTCTAATTGATAAAGTCTGTGATTTCCTACAAGAAATCCCTCTCATACCCTGGGGGTCAGTACACAAGAAGGATCCTATAACCTGCACCTTGACCCCTGTGTGCAGCCACTCATTCAAACAATGAAGTATCTCCCACTGGATGCACTGAGAAATTGAACTCTGATCTAAAATAGATGGTCACTCCCCTCACTCCTGGGATTCCTCCATGGAAGTGAACCACAGATAAGCCAGGTGGGATCAATGCCTCCATCAGAGATGTTGCAAAGTTTTAATTTGCCATCAAATTTCCAGCAAAGCCACCAAATCCTCCTCCGTGGATCATTTCATGAAGTTTACCTGTTTATTAAAAAAATCACCATTGGTAACTTCACCTCACTTTGGGTGTTTTTAGATGCAAAATAAGTGTGGGGGGACAACTAGGCACCTGGCAAGGATTATTTTACATCGATCAGGGATTGGTGGGGGGGGGACCACTAGACACCAGGGAATAATCATAACATCAGGCCGTGAATGGTGGGGGGACCACTAGACACCAGGGGGCAGTTTTCATTTGAAAAGATTCTTCTGTGCCGATCTCTGCCATTGGAGTTGCCAAACGTTGCTGGTGGAGTTGTCAAACTCTGCATTTCATGAAGTTATCAGTTTTGCACAAAGCTGTATTTTACACCATGGATTAACTCTGCAAACTGAGTCAAATCCATGAATTAATCCGTGGAGCAGAGTTTCCCAACTTTGCACATCTTTAGCTTCTGTAATTGACCACACATTTATTTATTTATTTATTTATTTAGCTTTTGTTAACCAGGTAAGTACACTAGACAAGCAATTTGCCTATTTTCAGGTACGACCCAGGAGAGTACAGGAAATTACATACTTACACACTTGGGACAACATGGTACATAATTAGGAACAGGTTACACGTCAAGAGACTACAGGTAAGATTAAACATCTTGAGATAAGCATTGCATCAGATTTGGAGCAGTACAGAAATACTACATTTTAAAGGCCAGCAGTTTTGTATGGGTGCAAGTGCTAACATATGTCAAGGGGGGTTTTGACACCCGCAGGCTGATGCAATTTTAAGATGGCTCCATAGAGAAGAGCGCAGGCTGCCCTGTGAGGGGGCAGCATGGACCTGGGTTGGGAAGGTGTTCCAAAGTTTAGGGGCACATGCTGCAAAGTCCCTTTCACCCATTTTGGTCCTAGTCACAGGTACCTTGAGTGTGGCAGACCCATGAGACCTAAGGTGATATGACGAGGGGGCAGTTTGGCCCAGCAAGCTTGCCACCCCTGGAGGGGTGCCCATGTTGAAGACCTTACCAGTGAAGCAGCCAAGGACAAAGTCAATGTGCTTTGTAGGTGACAGCCAGTTTAGCTTATTGTAGAGCTCACAGTGATGAGTGAGCCGGGGGGCTGATAGGGTGAAGCGACAGATATTGTTATAAGCCGTCGATCACCTGGAGAGATGGGCCTTAGTGGTGCTAGCAAACAGCAGGAGCCCATAACACAAAGAGGGGAGAAGCATCCCTCTCACAAGGGCAGCACGCGTGGCTGGTGTGAGGTTGTTTTTTGCCCTGGAGGCCAGACCCAGTTTACAGTTGACTGTTTTACATAGCCTCTGAATATGAAGGCCAAGGTTGAGCTGTGGGTCCAGCGTTACTCCCAGGTATTTGAAGTTGTCCGTGATAGGAATCGGGACATCTCCCTTACCGGATACACAGAACAGCACACAGGCAGCCTTAATCTTAGCCTGGGACCCAAAGAGCATGGCCTGGGTTTTTTTAGGTTATGGACAAGCTTGTGGTTCAGGATCCATGCCTGAATGTTTATAAGGTTTTCACTCAGGTGTTGATTGATGACCCCCACCTCATAGGAGTGAGACAGGATAACCAGATCGTCTGCATAGAGAATTGGTTTACAGTAGACAGCAGTTTTGGGGAGATTATTAATAAAAATGGAGAAGAGCATAAGTCCAAGGACGGAGCCTTGGGGGCCCCCATTGTTACTGGGATGGGACCTGAAAGCTCTTTGCCAAATTTGACCTGCTGCATTCTACCATATAGGTAGTTGTTGAACCAGCTAAGAGCAGTAGTGGAAAGACCAATTGCTCTGAGCTGAGTCAACAGCATGGCATGGTCAACCAGGTCAAATGCCTTCGAGAGGTCAATGAAGAGGGCCCCTGAGAGTTTAAACTGGTCCATGGCCTCCCTAATCCATGATGTAACAGTAACTAGGGCTGATGAGGTACCATGCCTCTTCCTGAATCCATGCTGTACAGGAGTCATTATGTCATGCGCCTGTAAGTACTCGGAGAGTTGCCCTGCCACAACTGTCTCCAGAAGTTTGCTAGCTGCCGACAGGATGGATATAGGGCGATAGTTCTCTATCAGCTTAGGATTCCCCTGTTTAAGGATTGGGACTACCCTGGCAACCTTCCAAATTCTGAGATAACTCCAGTTGCCAGGGACAGATTGAAAATGTGCACCACCAGAGGTGCCAGTCAGGGGGCACCAAGACTGTGGAGCTTAGGTTCTAAGCCATCTTGTCTGGCACTTGAGTAGGGGGAGAGTCCCGCTAGCAGTTTCTGCACCTCTTGAACCACCACTGCCCTGAACAGAAAAGGCGGGTGGAGTAAAGATGGTGCTGTGGGCTGATTGCCACTGACACCATCATCATTTGGGAATGATGAGGTGTACTCTGACAGATCCGCAAAATAATGGTTGAAGGAGTTGGCGATGGTTTCTGAGTTGTTACAGCTCGAACCATCAATTATCATATCAGTGGACTCAGTGCTCTGTGTACCACTCACAACTTGTTTAATGTTCCTCCACAACCTTCTAGGATCCCTAGCCGAGTTCAATAAAGCAGATTTGCAAAATTCACTCTTGGCATTCCTAATTTTTTTTTTCCATTCATTTCTGAGTTGGCTATATCTCAAAAAGATTGCTTGGTCAGCCGTGGCCTTGAACTTGGCCGAGCACTTATCTCTAGTGTTGAGAAGTGCCAGGAGGCTACCATGAAGACATTTAGTAGCCATTCCACTCACCCTCCGTCTGATGAGGGGGGCATGTTTCTCCTGCAGGGCCCTTAGTGAGCTGAGAAAGTGACTGACAGTGGATGCGGGGTCCTTAGCATTCCAAACTGCCACCCAATCTGTGTACTTGATGTCATTTTGAAAGGAGGACAGATCAAACTTGGAGTAGTCTCTGATCTGGATAATTTTATGGAGAATTATTTGATGTGGTACCCTCCAGACACAGTACACCGGGGAGTGATCAGAGATAGAGTCCGGTAGGATACCCGATGAGCTGATCCTATCAGTTCTGTTTGTCAGGATCCAGTCCAGGAGTGAGCCCTTACTACCACTAGTAGGGTATCTGGTAGGATCCTTAACAAGTTGAGTCAGAGAGAGACTGGCAAGTGATGGTTCAAATGCCTTAGCGTTGACACCCAGCCAATTTAGGTTGAGGTCACCCAGAATGATTAGTTCATTCTGCCGTGTTACTGCACCAACTGCGCCAAGGATGCCAGTCAGTCCCTCTACGCCTCCTTTTGGAGGATTGTATGCAAATACAATGTGAATCTTTTTAGCCATCCCTAGTAACAGTACCATATGCAGAGCCTCACAGGGGGACTGCATGGTCTGTTTATCAGGGAGGGCGGACAGGTTTAGATGGTTCCTGTAGTAGACCAGGATACCACCACCTCTCTTACTTCCTGGATGATCACAGCAGATAAGGTCGTAACCAGGGAAGGCACATGCTGAGCTGGGGTTGGAAGGCTTCAGCCAGGTTTCTGTAATTCCAAGAATGTCAGGACAGTGAAGAGTTACCCAGACACAAAGTTCCGTTAGGTTTGGGAGCAGGCTTCTGATATTTAGATGGGCCACCTTTAGCCCTTTTACCACTGGCCAGTCCGCCCATGTAGGTATGGACTGGGGTGACAGTCCTGGGTTTAGTTCAATGTCCACTACTAGCACAAGTGTCACCAGCAGGAGCCAGAGTAGATGCCTCAAAGGGAGAGGTCTCTCCTTGTTCTGTGACCTCCGGTCATAACGCCTGACCTTTTGAGAGGGTCTCCGAAGGTACCCTAGTTTCAGATCACTGAGGACCACGGTCAGGGGAGAGCCCTCTGATAGAATGTTAGAGAAGGTAAAATCCAACTCCACTGGTTGGACATATGTACACCCTGGAGCTATTTTTAGGGGGTCAACTGCCCCATAGATCCAGGGGATCCAGAAGACAGTAAGGCTCACAGTGGCTATAGTGGCTAGTGCACCCAGGAGTAGCTGGCACAGGACTAGCTTTGATGGGAGCTCAATGAGTCCCATGCTTGCTCTGATACAGTTTTCCCACTGGGACGGTACCACCTTGGGTCACCAGTGGACACCGGGCTATGCACTGATGCTAGTTGCCTGACAAGTGACACCGGACAGTGTCACGGGTGTTAGTAAGCAAAGAATAAAATAAAGTGTGTTTCTGTGATGGACCAGTGCACAGCATAGGGAAAAAACAGACAAGCCTTCTGGTGGTGAGCCAGTATAGCCTGCAGATGGTAAAGTGGGCTGATAGGCTAAAACAGCCCATGTGATCTGAGCTATAAAGCTCAGTGGCAACCACGGGTGGTGGTGGGGGTGGTGGGCAGCCGGCGAAGCCAGTGGGGCCAGTTCTCTTCAGATCAAGCAGCGTGGCTCGGGAGCAGTAGAGCACCACCACGAGGCAGTGAGTGTGCTCTGGTCAGCGGCAGATTAGTCAGTTTTGAAATTGCAAAACTGAGCACTGCTGGTGGCAGGTAAGTCAGTTTCAATCACAAAAACAGAATGCTGCTTTGAGGTATTTCAGGCCGGTGGATCTTTACCTGAGACGTGTCCTGGGTGTATGAGTGGTCCGGGGGTGGGGAGGGTAGCTTTGCACCCTCACGATCGGTCCCAGATTGAAACAGCGTCCCTGCCTGAGGAGAGAAGAGAAAGCAGCGGTAAGCAATCTATTTAAGAAGGTATTGGGGGGCCAAGTAAGCTGCATGAGGCAAAGTAAGCTGCATGAGGCAAAGAAGTACAAATGCAGGGGGGGGTGTGGGGTAGCAGGGGCACTTAGGTAAAACAGCTGTGATACAGGCTAACACAGGCACCAGTTAAAGCCAATTTAAGTTCCAGATTAAAGTACCAGATTCATCAGAAACCCCATAGTGCAACCAAAGATACAGAGAGAACCTACACCAGTTAAAACAGATTAAGGAACCTGGTTCATCAGTAGGAAAAAACATTGAATGCAGCGACCTGGTGGGGGAATCAGAATAATACTGCTGTGACACTGGCTTACTATATACAGGAGGGCTATGGAATCCCAACAGCAGGTTAAAGTACCAGACCATTAGTGGGAGAAAACATTGAATGCAGCGAGCTGGTGGGGCAATCAGAATAATACTGCTGTGACACTGGCTTACTATACACAGGCAGGCTTTGGTATCCCAACAGCAAGTTAAAGTACCAGACCATCAGTGGGAAAAAAAAATGATCACCCAGTCAGGTCATTTTCATTTCATTTTTTATTTTATACCGAAATGTCTGTGGGCTAAAAACCCATTTTCACAGACGTCCAGTTTAGACATATACAATATACGTACAAATCATTGTGACAGTATCATCAAACACCTTAAATTAACAGCATAGTTACTAGGTTTGTCTAAAACACTTACAGAGAGAATTAATAAACATATTATTTCTAAGGGCTGCCTTAAAAGTTGTTATCTTTGAGCAACTAGCTATTATACTCAACATCTCATTATATAGCTTAGAGGCTCAAAAAGTCAGAGAATTCTGTGCAAATACAGTACAATATAATGGGATCCAGGAAGAATTTTTTCATTGCAATTGTGTGTAACCAAGTTTAGAAATTCCTGGGAAATAACTTAAGATACTTTTAGGGAGTACACCCAATTGAATCTTATGTAAGAAGATCCAGAACCTTAAAATAAAATGCTCCAACAATGAAAGGCAGTTGAAGGATTTATACAGAGTAAAGTGGTGGGTTGATCTAGGCTGTCCTGTGGTGAAATGTAATGCAGAGTGATATGTTGCCCAAAGTTTTGTTAATAATCTTTCTGAGGTGTATGAATAAACTGTACATCTGTAGTAAATTATAAAAAGAAAAGAAGACTATGTGTTAACAAGTGCCTGTTATCAACTTTAAGATTACTCCTTATATGGAATAAAACCCCTGATATTTTATGTAATCTACAAATTAGATCCAAAATATGGTGTTCATGTGAAAGATGAGAATCTAATATTAGCCCCAAATACTTAAATATATTAACTTGTTCAATGTTTGTTTGTTTGTTTTATTTATTCATACTGATAAGACCATGGGCCAGATGACCCATTTTCATGGTCAACCAGCACACAAATAACAACAATACAATATAAAATATAGACAAAAATACAAAAATGTATAAATGCATTACAAACATGAACTATCATTCATAGACCAATTATACAACACATTTACATTCAGCAAAAATATACTCTTTCTGCTTGTGTCTGAAAGAGGAAAGTGAAACATTAGTACAGTCAAATGTTGATTGCAGTGAGTTAAGAATGGAAGACAGTAAGGTATTGTCTTTTGACCCACTGAAGTATGCATTCTTGGAATGGAAAAAGAATATAAAGCTGATGATAAAATCATGGCAGAAGTATTCTGCTTCTTGAAAATTGACAATAGGGAGACAGGAACCTTATTGAGTGTCACTTTTTGAGCTAATAAACCTAACGGAAATGTATATCTACCATCTAAAGAAAGCCAGCCTGCTTGTTCAAGCAGGTTTCAGTGATGTGTCCTGTGTGGTGACTGAATAGCAAATCTAGCAATCAAATTAAGGAGCACTTTAACTTGAGATAGTGAACCTTCCCCTGCAGAGAAATAAAACAGCAATCCATAATCAATTACAGGCAATAAGAAGCTTTGAGCTAGTAACTGTGGGATAGAAATAGTTAAAAGGGGTGATAATCTATATAATTCCCCAAGTCTCTGATGTATTACCTTTGTCATATTCATAATCTGTGGCTTGTAAATTACACCATCAGTTAGGAGGCCTAAATATTTAAATTCCGTGTCTGTGATGGTACACATCGATAAAGAGAGATCTGAATTCAGTCTTTTTCTTGAACTGGCAAAAACCATAGATTTTTTTTTTATTAAGAACCAACCTGTGTCTTGTAAACCAATTCAGGACCTCTAAAAAGTCATCTGCCAGGTTATTCTGTACCTCTTTAAAATGAGACCCACTTGTGAAAACCACTGCATCATCAGTGTATAAAAAGATTTGTTATTTTGTGCACAGAAGAAGAAGAGTGTTAAGAAAAAGCTAGACAAAAGAGGACCCAAAATAGAATTGTGTGGAACACCCAGTGAAACAGCAGCGGGAAGAGAAAGTGTCCATTAATTTTTATTTCCTGAGTATGATTACTTAAATTATTCCTAAATCAATCAATAACCTCCATGTATATCATTAACTTTGTAACTGTAGAAAGTAAAAGACCATGACTGACCAAATCAAAATCCTTAGTGAGGTCCACGAACACGGCCTCAGAAAAAAGGCCTTTATCAAGTGCCATATGAACCATGCTCATGAACCTCACCAAGGCAGTAGTAGTAATATGTACTGGCCGAAAGCCATGCTGTGCTGTGGTAAGTATGTTATTTTTGGACATGTACTCCATGATCTGGTCAAAAATAATTCTCTCCAGAACCTTCAAAAGTGGAGCCAATAAAGAAATAGGACAAAAGCTAGTTTTGTCTATAAAGTCTCCAGATTTGAAAATAGGGAGAACAATAGAATTTTTTACAAATCTTTGGAAAATTAGACGAACAGAGGGATAAATTAAAAATAGCAGAAAGAGGAAAACAGAGAAGATCAGCAGTGGTACTCATGAGTCAGTAATCTATTCCATCGTTACCTAGAGATGGATGGGAGGTCCATTTCCTAGGGGTACTTTAAAACATAATCTGGGGTTAGAATTCAAAAGTAAACTTTTGATAAAGCCAAATCCAATTCCTTTTGGGGCATGCTAGATTGCTCCGACATGTCCCCAAGAGAATGCATAGAGAGATCAGTGAAAAGAGCTTTGAATTCCTGGGCTATTAAAGACAGACCAGTTACAATGCCATCCTTAGTATTTATGCATTGTATAGATGATGTGTGTTTTTTACCAGTAAGTTCACTGATCAATTTCCAAGTTTCCAAGGAATCTTTCCCTGGAAGTCCTTTTGTCTCTCAAGAAAATAATTCCTCTTCAATCACCTAACCAATATTTTACATCTATTTCTAGCTTGTTTATATGAAATTACTGTAGTTTGACTAGGAGTCTTCCTATAATAGGCCTTCCAAAGTCTGTCACAAGATCTCATTTGATCCAAAAGTTCAGGGGTAACTCAGACTTGTTCATTACCTCTAATCCTAAGCTTCTTCAAAGGAACAAATTTATCACAAACAGAATTAAATAATGCAATGAAAGTAGTTAGGGTATTATCCACTTCCTGACATTGCACTACTCTGGACCAATGTACTTCATATTAGCTACTGGCTGCCTAAAACCACCTACTGTATATCCAATCTTTTCAAGTTGCGAGAAAGGACAAAGACAGAAGGAGCAGATTTTTTCTTTGCTGACCAGCAGCAATAAACTGGGCTATGGTCACTGATATAATCTTGGAGCACCCCCGTTGTATGATTTTGTTGGTATCATAGACCATAATCCAATCAATCAGTGATGAATACCCAGTCTTGTAGTTTATTCATGTAGAGGCATCAGTTATTTGTGTTAATCTTTGATTAGTGACTGTCTCCCTGAACTTAATTTTATCCTTTCCTAATGAATTAGTATTCATATCTCCCATGATTATGAGCTCTCTGTTGCTGGGCAGTGTTCCTTGAATGGTCTCTAATAATTTGAGACCTTTCTTCTGGGAGCCTGGTGGGGCCTAAATAGCTACCATGGTAAGAATGTTTTGTGTACCTAATATAAACGATAAATACAAGAACTCACAGGAGGAAGGACATCCAGTAACAACATCTTGTACCACATTAAAATGATTCCTAACATAAAAGAGACACCCCACTTCTAGTCCCATCTGTATAACTTGTAGTTGTCAAGAATAATCATTTCATCAGTGACCTTGTTGTAAACCAGGTCTCCAATAAATTAACAACATCAAACTGGTAATAAGTCATCCACGCTGTAAAATTATCCCTTTAGAACGCAAACTTTGAACATTTAAATGTGCAATATTCATGGCATGTTTTGGGAACAAAGCTGGGGAGTCAGTATCACCAACTGGCCCTGGATTAGGATGTACAGAGCCAGATATTAATAATAGAAGTAGTATTAAACTTCTCTTAATTATAGGGCATGATACCATTGCCTCGGGCAAGTATTCGTAGTATGAACCACTGCCTGTTGAAAACAAGAAAATAGGCTTTTCAGTATTTCCATTAATATAAACTGATGCAATATTCGATGCCTTGTGCAAATCTATCACTAAGCCATTTAGTAGGAATTACGTGACAGGTAAACAAGTCAGAGTAATTACTTTTAGTAGACAAACCAATGTCCATGCTAACACTACCAATATTATTAGACAGTTTAACCCCCAAACATTGAGGAGTTACAGAAAAAGATCCTGTCAAACATAACATATATAATAAAACCACTAGGTAAAACATGCGTAAGAACTGTTTTGAGGGGACCCCTATCAAATAATACCATAAAAAATAGTAAATTGCTCTCACCTACACCAGCTGTGTATCAGGTGCTGGTTCCTGAAGTGCCGCTTTAGGTCCCCTGCAAAAAGTTTCAAGACAGGTCAGGCAGGAGCAAAAAAATGAATTTAATTGAGGACAGAGAAGGAGTCTGCCAGACATCCACACTGTTCTCAGTCTTCTAATGTTGCTGCCTTCCCAAGCTATGCCACAGTAAGGTCAGGTGCAACTGAACATTAATCAGCTCAGCTCTACTGTAACATGTGTAGGGGTTCCCACCCACTATTACTTAGCATCAGACCCCCACCTCCTAATAACCAATATGAACAAATTTAAAAATAAGTAAAAAACCAAATTACCTATTTGACTATATGTAAGCACATATATATATATCCCCAACACAAAACTTTGTAATCATACACCACCCCATTTGCTACCTACATCTTACACGTATTCCCACTTTAAACAAGACCCTGCAAAACACTATCTAAAGCAATACTTATAATTACTTTAAAAATTCAGGTGCTTAACAAAGCATGTCCTTAATATTCATATAGGAGCAAATCCAGGGAATCAAAGTCCTACGGGCATTATCCCCAGCAGCTTATACACCATTGGCAAGTGCACCAACAACTTTTACAAATGGCGATGGAAGTCCATAATCTTGCTAGCAGCCTCCCCATAGCCTCCCTCCATAGACTCACACTGGTTATTCAGGCCACTTCTGGATGCAGACACTCCAAGGGCAGCCATTAGTGCAACTGCACTTTGTAGTGGCTGTCTCCACCCCTTCACTCACCTGGCCTGCCTCCACCTGTCCAGTAGCCCTTCACTTACTGGAACCTCGGAGAACAGCAGCAGCACAGTCCTTTAGGCAACCAGGAAAAGATGTTCCTCTTAGGGCACAGAAAAGCTAAAGTGGCACACAAGCTGACTGTTGGGTGCCGAGGAGAAATGCAGCATGTAGATGTGATTGCCAGAGTTATCAACAATATTAAATTCCATAGTTATTGATCTCCTAAAACTAGAAAAGACCATGGTCTTTGTTTTAGCAGAATTCAACACTAATTTATGATTGTCAAATCAGTGATGCAGTACACTAAAATCAAATTGCAGTGTCTTTTGAAAAGATGTTAAACAAGACCCAGAACAAATAAATACTGTGTACAATATTCATTCAGTTTCTGAAAAATTAGCTGGTAATGAATTAACAAAAAAAGGAGAACAACAATGGCCCAAGCATGGAGCCCTGGGGGACTCCACTCCTTAGTATTGCTTCATCAGAAAATGAACCATTAATTACTGTTTTCTGACTCCTTTGCAATAAATAATTTCCAGACCATGAGATAACCTCATCAAAAAAATATACTCCACGTAGAAGTTTCAGGAGCTCAGCGTGGTCCACCAAATCAAATGCCTTGGTGAGGTCCATGATGCGAAGTCCAGAAGAAACACAGCACACAGTGTTTTACTGTGGGTTTGCTACTACTACTGATAGAGCCTGCCCTTCTCCAAAACAATCACTCCACCAAAAACAGTACTCCAGAATCTGAAAGTAGACAGCACTGCTAAACTTTATGAGAAAAAAAAGCTTTCATTAAAGTGCAAGTGCCATCAAACATGAAAGAAGTCAGCTTCACTAGGTACCCACCCCTGTGCTTCACTCTTTAGAGCTTGCTTACACACCCTAAGTAAACTCCATGATGGAAGCAAACGTCACAATGGAAATCAAGTCTAAGACAATCACAGACCTGTTTCCCATTGATCTCACATTGTACAACACTGCCTGTAGGGGATGAGTGAAGACTACTGGTATATGGGCTACCTTCCCACTTGATCCAGTGGGATCCCTGGGTATGGAAACCAACCAGGTATGGCCTCTCCCTCAGTCCCATTTTGTCCATGGGCATCTTCTGGTCATCATTTCACATACAATGTTCCCCATTTTAATCCCCTGTCCCACTGTCTCCTACCATCTTGACTCTTTACAAAGCCTATCCCCCTACATCAGCTATATACTGCTGCTGATGGGAGCCATCAAAGGGATGGAGGTCCAGCAGCTGGGATGGGTAGTAACTAAGCCTGAGAGACCCCATACCCACATACATTTTCCCTCTGGTCAACAGAAACCCATACCTAACCAATGACACCAACAATTAGACCCACATACATTATCCCAGTGGTCAAGAAAAATCCCTACCTAACCAATGGCATCAGCAATTTTAAAATAGCCCCTTAAAAGATTCCGCCCCATCACAAAAATGTCCCTACCTTCCCTAAAATAAGCCTTTAACCATGCACACCAACAATCACTCTATATCTAATACAATAATAAATACCTACCCATCCATCCATTCATTCCAACATACATACACTAACCTACATTAATTACTAACCAGTTATCTTACCCCTTAACCCACCCTGCCTACCCTCCCACAAAAAATAAATAAATAATATATATATATATATATATATATATATATATATATATGCACAAATTAAAATTAAGAGGAGAATCTGCTGGGTGCATTAAGTTAAGGTGTGAGTTGTAGCTAACAAACAGCCCAATTATAAGTCCACAGAATTTGCAACTTGGGCCCTGCTCTCACCAGAGCAAGTCCAAGATGTAATGTATCAAAGAGAACCTTCACCCCTCAAGCAGCTCTCTCACCACTGCTAGGGAGCTAAACATAAACTGCATATAACTGCTAATGGGTATTAGTGAGTTCCTCAGGTTTAAGGATTGCCTGTAAACTATTGCTACTGTAGGTACAAGGGTGTTTCAGGGATCAGGGGCTTACTGTTTAACAGTTGCTGGATATTTTTGTGTGTATTGGGACATGCTGTAAAATAATTGTTAGGTATTAGTGAGCTTCATGGTTTAGGGGATAGTGGTAACTGGATTGTAGTAGTCTAAGACAGGAGGACTGGAAGCACAGGAAGAAAAGGGAAAAGGAAATTTGGAGAGTGGTGCAATACAAAGGCTGTGGGATGGCAGTCTACAGGGAGACCTTCTGGAGACTGCAGTGCTGTCCCATCTACATGCACCTCTCTGGGTAGAGGAAACAAGTCTCAAAGCTACAGACAGCACTGTCTGAGAGTCAGGAGAACATTGCTAGACAGAAAGCTGTGTTGGTGAACTGTCAGGGGACCATTTTGTCCACCCAAGGATCACCAACCAGGCACTGCAACCTCAAAGGATGCCAGAAGGGAGGAGCAGCTGAGCTACAGTGGGCTCAAGAAGGGTAGGAGTGGAGGATCTGGAAGGCTGGAAGGAACAGTTCACAGGCACACTCCTCAAGCAATGCCACTAAGAAATTCCTATGCCACTCTGGTCAAGTGGAACTGCCAAGAAAGAGCACCTAAGGTGGTGAACAGTGAGGATGTTGGTGTCCACCTGAATAAAGTTCCCAGGTGGGGAAGAAGGACCCCAGAAAAGGAGGAAGCAACTTCTGTTGGGGGGCTGTATTGTCAGGGTGATAGAATTGGGGGAAGGAAATGTGATAGAGAGGAGGTTAAGTGCCTACTTGGTGCAACAACTCTGAGGGATGGGAAGCATATCCAATGCATTGTAAAGGCAATAGAAGAAAGGGGGAACGGGATGTCATTGTCCACCTGGGATGAATGATCTAGCTTTGGACAGGACAGGGTGGTGCAGGAGCAGTTTAGGGAGCTGGGGAAAGGTCTTAGGCAGACAGCATGCAGTGTAGCCTTTACAGAAATACTGCCTGTCTACAACAGGTGGAATTAGAGGGAGTTCTGCACTAAGGCCTTCAACTTATGGTTGAAGGAATGGTGCAGAAAAGAGGGCTATGGCTACATTGGGGACTGGAGTGCCACCTAGAAGGATCAGAGCTTATACCATGTAGATGGCCTGCATCCATCCAGGAAGGGAAGAGCAGTCCTCAGTGGATGGTTAAAATGTTACTTTGATGGACATTTAAACTAGCTGAGTGGGTGGTGGAAGGCAAATGGAAGGCAGCAACTGCCCCCCAGCAGGCTGTGATAGAGGGTAGAGAAATCACGAGTGAGAAGATTCCAACCGGGAAGCAAGACAATCAAGGTAGCAAGGGATCAGCAAGGGGGAAGGGAGAGGAGCAGGCAAAATAAAAAGGTGAGAAGGGGGAACAGCTAGCAAAAATGAGAAGGGACAAAAGAAAAACTAATAAAATCTGGATAGCCATGTGTGCCAATGCTAGAAGCCTGGAAAACAAGATTCCAGACCTGTAGACCACCATGGTGGAGGCAGACCTGGAAATTGTAGCCATTACTGAAATATGGTGCACTGACGACCATGACTGGGAAATGATCTTACTGTACTTGGCTACACAATGTTAGAAGAGACAGGTTAGGAAGGAAATGAGTGATAGTGATGCTTTATGTTAAGGAAAATATAAAAGTGACAGATGTACAGAGAATTCCAGGGGCGGTTCAGGGTGTTGTCGGTCAGCCCTGAGTCAGGAAACAGAGCCATTATTCAAATAGGAGTGATATACAGGCCTCCAACATGAGGAAGGACCCATTCAAGGAAATGTTGAAGATATTGACAAAATGGGAGGTGGTGCTGGTGAGGGACATTAATCTGCCAGATGTAGATTGGAACCTCCTTGCTGCAGCATTCGCTAGAAGTAAAGACATCCTGGACTCCCTTCAGGGGCATTCTTTAGGCAGCTAGTCAGTGAACCCACTAGGGGTGTGTCAATACAGGACCTAGTGCTTACTAACAGTGAAAGCGTTGCAGACATCAGGGTGGGAAGTCATCCGGGGACCAGTGACCATTGGACAGTGTGGTTTAATATAAGAAGAGCAGCAGAATCCAACTGCACCAGGGCAAGGGTCCTGGATTTCAGAAGGGCTGACTTTACAAAGATGGAGGAATGCTTCCAAAAGGATCTGGCAGGGGGAGATGTCCTGGGTGGGGTGGAGGACAACTGGGCTAGAATAAAAAAGGGCATAGTAAAGGCAACAAATCTATACATCAAAGCAAGTAATCAAAAGCAGAAGGAAGAGGAGATTGTTATGGTTCTTGAGCAAGGTAGAAGAAAAGGTAAGGACAAAAACAGTGGCATTCATAGGTTGAGACACTGGATGCCACTCTGGTGACCCAGATTTGGGAATGGACTCAGGTCACTGGGGGTCAGCAGGGGAGGAGGGGATTGAGCATCTGGAGGACTGCTCTCCTATCCTGGGGAGGGTACCTGGGGTTTCCTCACCATGTAGTGGCTCCCGGTGGTGATCATGAGCGCTACATTCTGGTGAAGACTTGGGAGGAGGAGATGATGGAGGATGTCTGTAGTAAGGGGCAGGAGCGCACCCTCCATGCGGTGACATCATTGCACATCGATATCATGGAGAAAATAAGAAGGAAAACCCTGGCTGCTGGGGAGGCAATGGTGGGACCTGAGTGCCCAGTCCACATGCCTAATTACGGCCCCTGACCCAGCTTGACTCTCTGTGGTCCCTGCCTCCTCCCATATGGGTCTGGCAGGAGAGAGGAGACCCAGCACCCGATTCCTTGGTCGAGGGTGGGTTCAGGTGGGAAGTATCAGGCTGGGCTAGTGGGTCTCTACCAGAGAGATGCCCTGGCAGTCAGAGACCAGGAGGGAGAAACACAGTTGACAAAAAAAATCAGTGGCATTCAGAAGATGTAAGAAGTCCCAGAGAAAGGCTAGGGAAGTGTATCTGAGGAAAGGGAGGGAGGCAGGCAAAGAAATAAGGGGCAGAAAGGCAGAAGCTGAGGAAAGAACAGACCAGATATTATCGAAGGGGGACAATACATTTAAAAGGTAGATAAAGGGAGAGTTTTTATGGTTAAAAAAGGGGGTGGGGCTGTACTAAGGAGGACCAAGACAAGTCAAACACCTTAAACAAATACTTCTGCTCAGTGTTCAGAGTAGAAAGAGAAGGGGTGGGACCACAGATAAGCATCAGGAGTTTTGAGGGGAAGGAAGTGGACACCAGTCCCTTTTCCGAGGAGAGGGTCAGGAAAGCATTTGCTAATTTGAGGGTGGACAAAGCAATGGGGCCAGACAAGGTGAATTCCAGAGTGCTGAAGGAACTCAGTGTGGTGCTGGCTGCACCCCTGGCAGACTTGTTTAACAGTTCACTGGAGACCAGCATGGTCCCAGAGGACCAGAAAAGAGTGGGCATAGTCCCACTTCACAAAAGTGGTAGCAAGGAGGCAGCAGGAAATTATAGGCCTGTCAGCCTGACTTCAGTGTTAGGGTAATTAATGGAAACACTATTAAAGGAAAGGATCATGGAATATCTGGAATCCAACAAACTGCAGGACCTGAGACAGTATGGCTTTACAGAGGGAAGGTTGTGCTAAACAAATCTTATAAAAAAAAGTGTTTTTGACTTGGTAACCAGGTTGTTGGGTCAGGGAGGGGCAGTGGACATGGCCTTCCTGGAGTTCAGCAAGGCCTTTGACACCATTCCACATAGGAGACTTTTAAATTAGCATGGGGGTGGGCAATAAAGTGGTAACCTGGGTATGAAACCTGTTAGGGGATAGGAGGCAAGGGATGGTGGAAAATAGAGTTTGCTCCAAGAAGGGTAGAGTGACCTGTGGGGTACGGTAGAGGTCAGTACTGGGGCCACCCCTCTCTAATGTCTTCATTAGCGACATAGTGGAGGAACTGGAAGGGAAGGTCTGCCTCTTTATGGATGACATCAAGATCTGCAACAGAATGGACACTCGGGATGTGGAAAGACTGAGGTTTAATGCAAAAAAGTGCAAAATAATGCACTTCTGTCACAAAAATCTGGGGGTGGAGTACAAAATGGGGGGAGAGATACTTACAATGACCAAGCAGGCAAGGGACCTGGAGGTAATCATACTGGATGATGTGAAGGTGGCCAAACAATGTGACAAAGTGACTGGGAGAGCTAGTGGAATGATGGGGTGTACAGGTAGGAATGTCACCAGCAGTAAGAGGGAAGTGGTGTTGCCCCAATATAGATCATTGGTAAGACCCTGTCTGGAGTACTGTGTCCAGTTTGGAGACCACACCTCAGGAAAGATATAGACAGAGTAGAGGTTGTCCAGAGGAGGGCTACCAAGATGGTACAGGGTATGCATCAAAAGCCCTATGGGGAGAGGCTAATGGAACTAAACATGTATACCCCGGAGGAAAGCAGGGAGAGGAGGAATATGATTGAGGTCTTTAAATACCTTACAGTGGTGAATAAGGTACAGGTGGGAGGTATGTTTTGGAGGAAAGGGTGCTCTAGAAAAATGTATCACAATATGAAACTAAGGGGGGTAAAATTAGGAGACGTGAGAAAAAACGTCTTCATAGAAGGGGTGGTGGATACATGGAACAGTCTTCCAGTGGAGGTAGTGGGGACAAAAATAATGGCGGGATTCAAAAAAGCCTGGGATGGGTACATGGGAATCAAAAAGGAAAGGAAAGGAAAGGGGTGGAAGAGAAAGTGCTGTAGACTTAAAAGGGCCTGCAGCGAAAGCAATCACAATGAAAAAGGACAGACTGGGTGGACCAAGAGATCCTTATCTGCCATCAATTTCTATGTTTCTATGTTCAAACAAAGATTAAAATGTGCAGGTCCTGTCAAAACCTGCAGCCCAAAGTCCTCAGTCCACCTCTACTGTCCAGTCTTCCTTTTCCAGTCTGGTGCACCACAGGAGAAAATCAAGTCCCATTTCCAGGTCAATTTGCCCAAATACTCCACAGCCCAAAAAGATGAACCAGCAGCCAAGAGAACTCCAATCTTTACTTAGAAGGTGGCAAGTTTTTTCCTCTGGAGACTCATTTTCCAGTCCACAACCAGACAAGCCATCAGATCATCCAGGTCCATTAGTCCAAGTGCTACCACATCCCCTGCTTGGACTCAGTCTCTCTCTGCAGTTCCTTCA
Source organism: Neoceratodus forsteri (assembly GCA_016271365.2). NCBI lineage: Eukaryota > Metazoa > Chordata > Ceratodontiformes > Ceratodontidae > Neoceratodus > Neoceratodus forsteri. The sequence continues at coordinate 354,921,851 of CM028136.1, read as the reverse complement.
AACAACTCCTTCAGAGCAGTACTCCCAGGCACTAATCCATTAATAAAGAGGATGGTAGTTACAATGGAAAACTGGCATGTACGTTTAGGGAGACTGTGAGGCAAACCTTAATGCTGAGTCTTTAAAAACAACCACATGGCTGCAGTGCTGTGGTTGTAAATAGGGAACAAGAAAATTAAAATAATTCACCAAACTGAATACTGCACAAAATCTGTCTCTAAAACTAATAAAACTAGCTCCTGTCCTACCTCACTTTTACTGCCCTCCCACACTCTGGGTCCCTGACTATATGCTAACTGCTACAACTACTACAACTAACAATGTTAAAAACTGAAAGTTAGCACTAACATCTTACAAAGAGCTAAAAAGCTTTCAGTATTCTCTTTTAAGTGAACATGCAAACACCATTTTTCAATGTTGCAATGTAGAAATTAGGAGCAAACAGTGGAAATCTACACTGAAAGCATGCCCAGCCCGATGGCAAGCGCTCTCATATATTGCAGCCCAGAATGTGAGATACATTCTGTAGCCAACACGTGCAAACAGAAGGTGGATGGGCCCCTTTTTAAAACAAATTCCACATTTTTAAGTTAAAATAATTTTATTTTAATTTGTATACTAGTAATAAGGCCCTCCTGTTCAGTTAATCACTGCCTGAGGCATGTGGCACGGGGCACATGGCTGCACCTAATGTCACATTACACTGCAAGGTGTGATTAATAGATCATTAACCTAACCCTTGGCATACGGTATTACTTAATTACTTGCCACAGAAGGTGATTAACATGAGGAGTATTCTACCTTGTTAGACTGTGGAAGACATACGAGTTCAGGTTTTCAAAGCAGGACTAGATGAATCACTGAAAGAGTTTGACATTAAGAGCTTCAAATCATGAATATGGATAGCATTCTAGGTTATAATCTTGAGATTTTCTCCTAACTCAGATTGGGTATAGGCATCACCATGTAGCACTACAAGCACCATAATTCCCTTCCAGGATTGCAATTCATTGTTACTATAGTAGGTATGAATCCTAGAGGGGGAAGAGAAGGGTATTTGAGGATTGTTTTGAGTTAATCTGTATGGCTTGACAGGGTATGTGTTATGCTAGGGTAACAGCATGCATGTTATGAGTGAGTGTCTTCAATCACCCAAAAAGGGAAATTAATTTACATAACACATGCCCTGGAGTGCCTTATTGTAATTGTAAAACAGATAATGTAAAATGGTAAAACATTATAGCAGGAACTGCCTCCAGATCAATCAACTTTAAGGATTTGTTCTATCCATTCTAGAAATTTAACTTAAAAAGCATCAGTCAACTAGTGGTGCTCAAAGTAGGCAAAATTCATTTTGTGCATTTATCCACACATTTTGTGCAACTTGCAGAGTGTGAATCAATCTGTGAAGTGCAAATTCTGTCCCACAAAGTGTGGAAGTTTGCCAGCAAATGGCAGAATTCTGCCATTCTTGGGCAAAATTCTGCCGTTCGTGAGTGAAATTTTGCCATTTGTGGATAAAATTCCACACTTCACGGCAAAATTTCTGGCAAAGTCACATAGGTTAATTTTTAGCCTAAAAGCAACAATCTGCGGATTGCTCTGAGGAGGTAAAGTAGGTGACTTCCCCAAAACTTCTCCTGTGAATTAAAACTTTGCAACTTCTCTACAGTCAGCTTAAGCCTGTACCTTCTTAAACATACTTTATATTCAGTTGCTCCAATTTCCTTGGGAAAAGATTTAAAAAAATATAATTTGCCCTCCTCAGACATTACAGTTTGTTTTGTTAGATTATACATAAAGCCTAATGCCAGTTTAGTGCCATAGTGAAAGCAGACCCAGGCCATTAAGTGCCATATGGCTACAGTCATTTTTCTGTGCACATGGGCATTTATGTTCCCTAACCACCAGCATAACATAGTACAGATATATGGGCAAAAACACCAGCATCCATTGTGACAACATTAGCACAATAAAGTAAAGATAATATGAGCACTGGATAACAACAAACATTCATTCTCTTTCCTCCAAATGTACAGTAACACTGCAATAGTTCACCTAAAGTTCCTTCTTTGCAGATTTTAAAGCTACTGCAGCTGCTCAACTTATAATAGTTCATTTTTTCTCTTTTTAAATCAAACTTTTTTTAAAACACTTGTTCTTTTCATCTTTTCCCAATGCTACCAGTCTACTTGCTGTCTGTGTAATACGCATCATGTCCACAAATGATAGGATTCATGTACAATAAAGAACAATGATATAGACAAAACACATCTCAAACATGGATGACAGCAAGCCACTGCCTGTTATCCTCCCCATATTCCTCACTGTGTAGTGACCTCCAAGCAAAAGTTAACATATTATTTACTGTGAAAATGCTCCTCTTCAACCTAATATCATGCAACCTAAGATGTACTGTAATACAATACAGTTTGTCTGGAAAGTACTGTAACTATTTGTAGCCACATTTTCAAATGGATTAGAAATGGATCAACTCTTGATGACTGCCAGAAGATGGCACTATCTGGCAGATATGACTTGGAGTAAATAATCAACTATTTGATCATCTCTAGTTGTAAGCAACACAACTTATATCTTCTCTCCATGTAGTAGTACATTTGTATTTTTAGTGCAATTATGTCTAACCACATAAATATGTAAAAACCCGTATGCATATGAGTCTGGTGATTCTAGAATAAAGTTAAAATATTCTTCATAGTTTGAACTAATCTGAAAGCTGAGTTTCTATTTTGTAAATAGCCACATATTACCATATTCAATATTAACTATTATTATGGTCTTTTAAAAATGTGACTGTTCCTATTCTTAATATAGTTCTTATTTAAATTGTCTAAGGATATAATTTGTTTGTGGTTTTAATTGCTAATATAGCTAACACTAATTGAACTAGAGACTAAAATCAACAAAATACATTCCTTTACCTTAAGTACTGAAGTTAATTAATTTTGAAGTTTAAATTTTAGCTTGCAGACTTTGTAGTAATGTCCTTGCTTAGCATTTTATTTAGTGCAGAGAAGCTTCTACATTGATTTTAATCTATTTAATTGGCAATTTTTTACAATCTAAATTAATATTTTAGTGTAGTTCTTATTAGCGTTGTATTATTTTACAAATTCCAGGTAGTAAGTCACTTAACAACATGGCTATTTCTGGATGGTTAATAGATGTGCTGTATGTTTTGGGAATCTATACAACAGATTTTTTATTGCAAGAAAACAAGAGTTATAAGAACAAGATGTTTGTTTGTTTTGTTACTTAATTATAAAAGGCTCTGCCAGGGCAGTGTAATTCCTGAAAAAGAAATTAAAATTACCATCATGTACTGTACATTAACTTGCCCCTCATTTCAACAGTATTATTAGCATGAGATATTGAGATAAACCCCATGCCACTTTGTAAGAAATGAACTGATTTAAAAAGAGATTGATTCAATCACCTGCGACTGAGAATTGCCCACATGAATGTTGGCAGCTTATCTTCAAAGTGGAGTGAATTCAAAGCCTGGAGGATTAATATATGCCCCTAAAATAATGATTGTGAGCAAATCATGGTTAAGAGATAACATTTGGAATTCAGAAATTTGTTTGTCTGGATATAGGAGAATCATCATGACAGGACTAACAGGGGTCGGGTGGGGTTGTTCTATGTGTTGGAATAGATAGAGGCATTAGAGGTTGAAAAGGTAAAATAAAGACTATGTGTGAAGTACTTATGGTCAAAAGAAGATTGGGAAATACCAAACAATTATGGTTAGGTAGAATTTATTACCACCCCCACCAAATAAAATGAGGGAATGGGTTAGATGAGTTAACTGATATTCTGGATAACAAGAAATGTGGGGTGTTACTGTTACTGGGAGATGTAAACCTAAATTGGTTAGGAACACATGGTCAGAAATATAAAAGGAATCTGCTGAAAGTAAATGTGGACCAAATTATAACTGAAACTACCAGACATAATAATAAAACTAAAGAAGACAAGTTGATAGACTGAATCTTGACTAATAATAGACTAAACATCTCAGTATGGGGCCTTCTGCCAGATAGTGTGAGTGACCACACACAAATATTTTACATATGGAGTAATAAAAGGAAAAAAAAAAGCTTCCAAAATTGAAACAATTTGGAAAATTATGTAATAATTCTGAGAACAAATTTAAAATTGAGCTACCATAAATTGGTTACAATTAAATTACATGGCAGAAGTACATGGGACATTGGAATGTGTTTGGTGAATGTTAAACCATATTTGGATTAATATGCACCCTTCACTATAAGGAGAGTTAGTGGGAATGCAAATAGGTGGCTAAGCCAAGATATTGTAAAATTTATCAGAGTGAGATTAAGGCATCTGGTAATGATAATACAGAGCAACAATACAGAAACCTAAGAAACAGCTGCAAAAAAGAAATTAGACAAACTAAACAGACATGTTACAAAACTCAACACACCCCAAACTTACCTGATGGAAAGACATTTTGGAAATCAATTAATTAATTAATTAATTAAACTACATACTAGCACACACATTTCTTTATGAATTCAGCTTTTTTGAGCAGCAATTAATGCTATTGCAATATGTTAAACACAAAGTACAAATACATACATAGCTCTTAAAATATAGTACATAAAAAACTATAGTTCTAACGATTTAAAATCTTATATACCAAAATAATACAATAGCTTCCAAGTTTATTATGTTTTGAAAACAAAGTTCATCATAATATTCTGTCTTGTTTAAATACACAGAATATCCATTGAACTGTTAACATTTATCATCATAATGTAATTTTAGTTTTTTTTTTTGCAAAAAATTGTTTTTATTTGACACATTAAGATTACATCAGAACAATACCTCAAGCAGTCATTAATCTTTGCTTCATTTACATAATTTACAGACAACGGAATCGATAATATATAAAATCCATTAAGAGAATTCTGGGTACAGAAGTTAAAAGAGAAGACACAGGGTTACATTAATTCTGAATAGACTATCAAACCCATAGTTCATACACGAATTGCCCCGAAGAACCAAACCCAGCTATAATTTAAGATTTAGTTTATCAAAGTCTTTTTGAGACCAGTCTTGGCAGTTCTTTTTGTGTAATGCCCATAATGGTACACAATCTAATACAAACTCATTTTCATATAATGAACTTAAGAACAACTGCTTCCACTCAGAAACTGGAAAACTGGGATCTGAATCTGTCAAATTCCAAAATTTCAAAATTAATCTTTTGATAGATATTGTGTTGGCCTTTACAATAGATTTTGGAAGATTTAAATTCATATTGCTAACGAGATCTATTCCTAAAAGGCAATTTAAATATAGATCCCAGTTATGCATTTGGAATCCAGCCCCCCTCAAAAAAGAGAAAGACTAATTCACCATGCTTTGCTTCATTTACAACATATGAACATGTGCAAAGAATCAACTTCTGGGTGGTCACGTAACCAACAATTACTAGAAGTTTTTATTTTCATCCTGTAAATCCTAGAAGGTGTATAATATGCCCTCATCATAATTTTGTATTGGATTGATTTATCCCTTGTCAGTTTGCACGAATGCATTTGTACAAGAACCTTTAACCAGTATTGATCTGATATTGATTGTTTAAGCTCTTTTTTCCATTGTAATTTAGTGTTTCTAAATATCTTAAATGGATTGGGAAGGAGCATTGTGCTTATCCAAGAAAATAGTTTGATATCATTCGCTTTGAGAAATAAAACATGATTTAATTCATGCTCTATGGAATTGTTAATATGAGCACATTCCCACCTCTGATAATCTTTTTTGTAAATAGAGCTAATTTGATTAAAAAACAGAAAGTCTGAATCAGGCAAGTGAAATTTAACTTTGAATGGGTTCCACGATAATTTACAGCCCTGCGGAAATAAATCCCTCCATCTAATGATACCATTTTTGATCCAGTTTGAGTTATGTAAAATTTTACCATACAAAAGATAGTTAGGATTGTTCCATATTCTATTTAAAGGTTAATTAGTAACCAACCATTTTGTTTTAAGCAAAGATTTCTGCATAATCGTACTAAGATTTTTGGTCAAAAGGGACTTGGATTTTGCCTCTTTTGATACAGAAAATAATATGTTCTTAATATCTGTCTGTCTTTGAAATACGTCAAAAGAATCTGATTTTCCAAGAGCTGATCGGTATCTTTGAATGCCCAGTTTAATACAGACTTAATTATAAAAGAATAATAACAAACCAAGACATTGGTTCAAGCCAGACCACCTTTTTCTTTCAACATACATAATTTGGACCATGAAATATGGGCTAATTTGTTATTTCAAATGAAATCCTTAAACAAATTATTAATCTTTTTAAACCAGCACAATAGTATTGGGTAAATTATAGACTGAGATTTATATGAAAGGATCGGTATTACAGCCATTTTTATTAGTTGTATTTTCCCTCAAATAGAGAGATGAAATTTGCTCCACATATTTAATTGGTCCTTAATTTGATGATACATAGGTCCAACATTTTTATCATGCCATTCTTGTGATTTTTCAGTAATAGTAATACCTAAATAAGACAGTCCTTCAGTCTGTGTCATAGCCTGTATTATATTTTTGAAAGCTACTGTTTGAGGAATATTAAAGGTCAATATCTCAGATGTAGATTCATTTATTGTGTAGCCTGATATTTTGGAAAATCTTTTTATTAATTTCATTAGCTTAGTTAAGCTTTGCTCATGCTCCTGAAATAAAATTAATAAATTGTCCACATAAGCATTATATTTGAGTTCTAAAGAAGCTATTCTAATTCCAATGATCCATTGATTAGCCTGTATTTCTTTTAGTAATAATTCTAAACCAATAATAAATAATGAAGGTGATAATGGACAGCCTTGTCTTACACCACAGTGCAGGCAGAAAGACTGTGTCAGCTGACCATTAATCTTCAACTAAGCCCTGGGGTTTTTATAAATCATCTGAATATATTCTATAAACTGTAAAGGAAAATTGAAAATTCATATTGCCTAAAACAAATAAGTCCATTCCAGCATATCGAAGGCTTTGGTAGTGTCCAAAGCTAAAAGTAAAGCCTGAACTCCTGAATCCTGAAGATATTCAATGGTGTAATGTGGTATGATAAGACCTGACTGTATGTATCTACCTAGTATAAAACTGGACTGATTGGTATAATTATGGAATTCAAATTAGATAATACTCTTGTATTTAGAATTTTTGTGTCAATTTTATAGTCTATGTTGAGTATTGCTATTGACCTATAATTTTCTTTTTTAGATTATTATTTCCCTTGTTTCAATATTAATGAGATAAATGCCTGATTAAATTAATCTGGAAGAGTGTTCTGTAACTGTACTTGGTTAAAAAGTATCTTTAACAATGGAGTTATTGTTGAAGTGAAGGCAGCATTAAATTCTGCAGAAAACCCATCTGGGCTAGGACATTTGCCTTTTTTCATGTTGTTAATCACTTCAGTTATTTCTTTTTCATTAATTGGGGCCATCATTCTCAACTATCCTCCTTGATTCTTGTTGAGCAAAATTGAGCATAGTAGGATATTTCTTCTATAGTAGGATTACAATTAGAACTATATAAAACTTTGTAATATTCCAAAAATTCCCTCTGTATCTCCTCCTTGGTCTGGCAATTAGTATCATCTGATTTTATTATTGGTTCTATCTCTATTTTTTTCTGACTTTCTTTAAATCTTCTAACTAATGTTTTACCAATTTGTTCACTTTATTGTTTCCAGCTTTTGTTTTTCTTTGCCCATAAGAATTTAGTTTGATATAGTTCAGTTGAATCAATACATTTCCTTAAATCAGCCAACTCACCTTTCTTGTCTGTGTTCCCAATTTTGGTCTCTAATTCTAAGTTTTTAAGTTTCCCCTGTACTTCTTTTTGTTTTTGAAGTCTTATTTTATTTCTCCATGAAGCAACAGATATCAAAATTCCCTGAATTGTTGCTTTCCAAGCATCCCAACTTTGTATGATGTTTGAAGAGTCTGTCCCATTTTCAACAAAAAAAAATAATTGCTTTCTGAATTAGCTTATAAATATCCAAATCAGACAGCAAATAATTATTTATTCTCCAAATATTTGATCTGGGTCTTCTAGCTTCTAGGCCCATATCTAAAGATACCATATTGTGATCTGATATAAGCATGGGATGTATGTTTGCTTCAATTACAGTACAGGAGACCAACAGGTCCCTAGAGATCAAAAAATAATCAAGTTCGGAATACATGTTGTGTCATACTGAATAGAAAGCATAATCTCTGACATTTGGAATTGTTTCTCTCCCTATGTCTACTAAATTAGCAGCATTCAGAACATTTTTGAGTCTTTTGGCTTTATATCTATCCCAGGAGGAAAAAGGAGTTAATTTATCTAACGGGTCTATATTCAGACAATTTAAACCCCCAGTATCACATATGGGCTATCCATATCATACAGAATTTTATTAACCTCTGCCAAAAAATCATCATAGCCAGTAAATGGAGCATAGACTAAACACAGGGCCAGCACCTCAAATTTGATTTTAACAACTACTATGCAGCCCTGTGAATCTTCTACGATTCCCTTAAATCGTTTTGATATTAATCCAAGAACCCCAGCACTGTTCATCTTGGGGCCCAGTGAAGAGTAAATGTTCCCATGTGATCTTCTAGCAAGCCTTTCTAATTCTTTTTTATTAAGAAATACCTCCTGTTAAAATATTATGTCCAGCTTCAACTTTTTAATCCTGGCTAATATACAGTGGGCTGGATATTCAAAAGGGTTGTGCCATGCGCAATAGGGTTGCACCTGCGCAAGTCCAAAATTGCGCCATTCTGCCATAATCAGCAGGAGGCAGTTGCGCCCCCCAAGTCAAGCTGAGCAACAGCGCTATGCTAATGAAGGCATGCTCAACTGGAGGGGGAGGAACCATGCATAAACTGCACAGCCCGATATTCAACGGGCTATGCAGAGTTGTGCAGGTGCAACCCCCAACCTGCACCTGCACAACTTCGAGCAAAAAAAAGGAGTAAGTTGAGAGCCACCCACAGGTGAGCTGCTGCACTGCAGGGCGCAACATAACAGGTGCCAACTGTGGGTGGCCCTCGACTTACTCCCTGTACACCCCTGCAGCCCAATCGCAGGCATAATAGTAACCCCTCCCCGACTGGCCCAATCGCATAAGTGTAGTAACCTCTAACTGGCCCAATCAAGGGCATAAGTGTAGTAACCCCCCTCCCTGACTGGCCCAATCGCAGGCAAAACCATATTAGCCCCCTCCCCACTAGCCTGATCGTGGGCAGAACAGAGTTCAACCCCCAAGAACATGTCCCTGGTGGTCCAGTGGACATGAAGCCGATCGCAGGCATTAGGGTCCACCACCCACAAGGTCCATGTACCCTGGTGATCTAGTGGCCCCACCCCACCACCATGGAGCCCCACCACCCTGCTCCCCCATCAGCTGGTGGGCAGCAGCACCCACCGCCTGCCTGCTGCTCGCTGACTGACTGCTTAGTAGGGCTGCATGCCCATTGGTTCAGCAAGAGCCAATGGGTGTGCAGCATATCCATAGGCAGTCCAGATATGTGAATGAATGAATTCATTCACATATCTGAACTGCCTTAGACGGTATGGCTGCACACCCATTGGCTCTGCTCTGAACCAATGGGCATGCAGCCCTACCAAGCAGTCAGCTGGTGGGTGGCAGGGCAGCAGGCGGGTGGGTGCTGACGCCCACCAGCTGACAGGGGAGCGGGTGGTGGGGCTCCATGGTGGTGGGTGGGACCACTAGATCACCAGGGTACATGGACTTTGGGGATGGTGGACTCTAATGCCCATGATTGGGCTTCGTGGTCCACTGGACTACCAGGATATGTTCTTGGGGTGGTTGAACTCTGTTCTGCCCGCGATTGGGCTAGTGGGGGAGGGGAGTTACTACGGTTTTTCCCATGATTGGGCTAGTGGGGGAGGGGTTTACTACAGTTATGCCCGTGATCGGGCCAGTCAGGCGGAGGAGGGGTTCACACTTATGCCCGCGATCGGGCCAGTCGGGGGGAGGGGGGTTACTACACTTATGCCTGTGATCGGGCCAGTCAGGGGGAGGGGGGATTACTACAGTTATGCCCGCGATCTGGCTGCAGGGGGCATCGGTCCCCGATGGCTGCTGCCTGGCAGGGCACCAGGTGCAAGTCATTGGGGATCGGCACACCTGCATGCTAATGGCATGCAAATGGGGCAATAAGTAGATGCAAATGCCCCCCCTGTGCCTTGCATGAATTATGGCCCCATTTGCATGTCACCTTTTGAATATCGGAAATTTGTGCATGGCGCAATGGAACTTGCGCCACCGCATCTTGAATGCTCCACTCTGACCACTTGCGGTGGTGCAAGTTCCACTGCACCATGCACAGTGGCTGTGGCCAGGGGGTGATATTCAAAGGAGTTGCTCAATAGCGCAACTCCATTGAATATCGCCCTGGCCACACCCCAGCGCAACTATTTTGAGCAGTGCAAGGGCTTGCGCCACAGAATGGCGCAGTTTGAATATCCAGCCCAGTATCTCTTGACAGAAGAATTGAAACTGTTTATGTTCCAGGTTGCTATCCTTAAAGCTGAAATAATTTTAAATGAGTTATCCTTCTAAGCTTATCATTTCTTGCCCTATCCTCATATATTGGTTTGACTCCCTCTGCCTGACTGCAACCTTTTTTTTAATTGTTTAACCAGGAGAGACACGCTAAACTGAAAGCTTGTTTACAGGAGCGACCTGGGAGTACAGGGAAGTTACAGTAGCAGCCACAGACACTGCCAGATATTTCCCAAAATTTCTGTGATATTTCCAGAAATAGCTCCTGCTTTCTGCATTTTCACAGTAGGGGCAGCAGAGAGAAACTCTTCAGAAATTTTGCAAAATATCTGGAGATAGCTAGCAATGTCTCTAGCAACTACTGCAAGTGCCTTGCTCAGGATCACACAGTATGCGAGTGGGAGCTGTGGGATTCAAACCCAGGTCTCCAGATTTGCAGCTCAGAGCCTTAAACCACTGTGCTATACTGCCTCCCAACCCAGCAAGTTCATGTTATTTTCTAGAAAATCATAATGTGTCTTCACTCCACTAAATTCCCCACAAACCCCCCCCACGTCACCATAGACAAATATCTGGTGATCAACCACACAACTTAATTTGTGCACAGACCCAGACCCCCCCCCTCCAGCATCCTTATTAATCAGATTCCTTGAATAATCAGAAAACAAAGTAAGAGAAGAATAGATCCTAAGTTATATTGCCGAATCATAGTCCATAAAATGTTCTGGAAGTCTTAATTTAAGGTCTCTAAAAGCTTTTGGGAGATTATCATATAACAAAACTTGATGGTTCAGAAGAACTTTTAGTTTAGCTGGGAAAATAATATACACTTTTATTCCTTTCTTCCAAAGATGTTGCTGTAAATGATTAAATGTTCTCCTTTTGACCCATAAAGTCCTTGAGAAGTCATTTTTGAAAAATAACTTCTGATCCTTGAAAATAAATTTCCCTTTCTTGTAGTATAACTGCATAACTGAATCTTTACCATCAGAAGTCAAAAACTTTACAATTGCAGGTCTAGAACCAGCATTTCCCTGTGGTGTACCCAGCCAATATATTCTGTCGATAACTGGAACATAGACGGAACTGCCAAATAAATCGGATAAGATTAGGAGAACAATTTCCTTAAAGGATGTGCCCTTTTCCCACTCCTGTTGAATACCATAAATTCTCATATTCTTGTGGTGGGCTCTATTTTCAAGGTCGTCCAATTTGGCCTGGGTTTCTTGCAGCTTCTTTTGACATCCCGCAAAGTCTTGAATTAAAGGATGTAGTATATCTTCCATTTTGGACTGCCTCTGCTACAATTCATTTATCCTCTTTGCCTCCTGTTCAGTTTTTTGTTCAGTTTTATTTAAGATAACCTTTCAGTGTGTCAGTAGCTTCCACTACAGGTTGCAGCTTTTCCACAGAGCTTTGAATACTTTGAACGCTCCTAATAAGTTGCCTGTCCACTCGGGGGAGGAGGGTGGGGGTCCTCATAGCCTTCAGATTCCTGAGCATAACTTGTCTTTACCCCTTCCTGGCCTGCTTGAAATTCTATGTATTTGGATTACTCATTTCTTCATCCACTATATTGTCGGATTCCTCTGCTGTTTCTATTGCTAAAAGTAAAGGTATGTTTTGTTGAGGTTTACTGGTCGACGGAAATTACCCTTCTGGTTTCCAAGACTTGTCCTTCTTTCTTTCTTGATCTTTTTTGGGTGACATTTTTATACAGGGGGGACCTGAAATGTTGCAGCAATTTTTAAAAGGTAATTGAAGTTGAAGTTGTTTATATAATTTCTTTTTGTTTTGTGAGGACTTTTGATCTGATTCTGGTGTTAGAGCATCATCTGTTTTGCCTTGTTTTTTCCCTCCAGCTTGACAAATTTTGCTGAGCATTTTTTGTTTATCTTTCTCTTGGATTTATTTAAACAGATCTCCACAACAAAATTAAAGTTTGTACAGCTGGAAAAGTGTTCAAAATGCAGGTATGTTAACCCCAATCTCCCAAACTTCAGAGCCCAGAAAAGAAAAGGAGAAAGTTGGTTGTGCAAAGTTCTTAATATACTTCTTACTGAAAAAGTTCCATCTAACAGTTAGAAGCAGAGTTCAGATGTTCTACTTTGAAATGGAACAAGCCCGTTAGATATTACTTAATAAATGTAAAAGAATCTCTAAATATAGACTGGGCTTCTTTTCAGTTCTTTCCAAATGAGCAACCTTCAGAACCGGCAGAGATCAGCTGCAAAAAATTCCATCAGCATCCCCAGCAAAAAGTAAGCACTCCACCCTGAAATAGAACAGGCCCACCAGTTCCCTGTCTCTGCAAATGCAGGGGAAGCTCCAAACACGTACTGGCCCACTCTTCGTTCTGACTTCAAACAGGCAGTTTTCAAAATCAATAGAGGCCAACCAGAGCAGCATGTCAGTCTTGAACAATAAACTGGCAGAGAGACAAAAGATTTTCTATTTTCTCAAGAATTCTCCCATTTCTTTTAGTTCAGAACTTATAACTTTATACTACTCCTGATTTATGTAGTGAATTCTTGCCTGCGAAACTTATGAAGTCGGTCATTTAAATGTTTTTTCTCTTCCTTGTAGAGAATCTGGAAGGCTGACTTCAACATTACGTTCAACATTGGATTATTTCAGCTTATCAAGGTCGTTTTTCTGACCACAAGTAGTAGCTGTATGAGATTCAAGCCTTAAAGCAACAATTCAGCAAGTTCAGTAACATTACATATTTCTTTCTTCTTTTCTTGTTCTTCTGTTACTTACCAAATACAAAGCTGCTCTCCCGGTAACATCTCAAAATGTCCCGGTTGCCTTCTTCTCAAAAGCGTGAAAGAAAATTTCAGTGGCACGGAACACTAAACAGGTGTCACCATTGCAAACAGATGCCAGAGTGGAAGTGAGGTGAGTAACCACTTAATAAGAGCATGCGCACATCATCCCCCATCATAATGTAATTTTAGTTAATCAATAATCTTGAAGAAAGAGGCTACAGATTCCAGTATGAATACTGAATGGGACTTTAGTAGATAGGTAACTTGATTTATAGGTGCCAGTTCTACCTCCACCAGTATATTACCTAGATATTTACTTCTATAACAGTTATACAAGGGACACAAAATTAAGGTATGAGTAATGTCATCTGAACCTAGAAGGCAATTGCAAAGAGCTGCAGTCTCATAATTCTTATAAAATCTAGTAAGGCTTTGACTACTGTAATATTCAAACCTATATTTACTAAACAGTTTTCTCTCCTGTGGCTTCCTAATCAGATTCAAATATGGTTCCAAAATATGTTTTATTTTGTATTGATATTAGAGGCTAGTCATTTACTTATTTTGAATTGTGAACATTTTCTAATTTCCATCTGGATGTAAACATTCTTAAATATTTGTTTTATATAGTATTTCATTTTAGAATTTTAGAAATACCTCAGTAAGACTGTGTAATAGTCTATTTATTCTGACTTGTTTTACCAAAGATTTTAAGGTGGAAAATTGGAAACCTTGATTACAGTAACTTTTTTCTTCCTCAAAACATCTTCTAGGAAGCCTTTCTTCCCCCATCATTTAAACCCTTGCCAGTATGTGAACATCCTTTCTCTATGCATTCCTTTGGTATCTGACTTTATTCAGCTTTAAGCAATATGGATAGTATGCTTTGAGATAATCCCAGAAGGGTCTTATAATAAGAGTTACATATTTTTTCAACATTTGGTAAGTCTGAGCAACTCAGATTTCTGATCCACATAAGATTTGACTCCTTATTGTTTGCATTAATTACTCTGAGACAACCTTCAATGAGTTTCCTCCATATCCATAAGCAAAGCTGGACAGTATAGAAATGAGTTTCCTTGCTTTGTTTGATGATTGACTAATTTGTTTTATCCTTGTTAATGTATCAGAAAAATGTATTCCCAGGTAACAGAAACATCTAACCACTTAACAAATTATGGCCATTTATTCTGTATTTATATGAATTCTTGTTTCTGCTGAATACCATAACCTTAGTTTTATTATAGTTGATTTGGAATTCTGCTTTATTACTTTCTATTAAAACATTTTCAAGCTTTCTTTTAAATGTCAAGATAACTTGTGGATCCTCCCCCCACACCCTTGGAGTTATGCGATTATATCAGCCATTTCAAAGCCTCAGAAAGATCTTTGACATCCCTTTTCATTTCACCCCATTCCTATGTTAAATTTTGAATGTAAGGTTTATATGTCGGTTTTTGAGCAAAGATTGGTGAACCTTATCCCTTTGCATGTTGATCCTAACCAAGCTGGGTTTATTAAGGGATCAGGCCCAGGATGCTGTGCCCCATGCATACTTGGTTATAGACTATGCTACTATTCGGCAAATTCCACTAGTTCTGTAAGGGCTGGATGCAGAAAAGGCTTTTGATAGGGTTACCTGGCTTTTTCTCTGGGTGACCCTGTCCCACTTTAGCTTCCCATAAGAAATAATACAAGGGGCTTCAACACTTGTACGCTGCCCCGTAGGCTTATCTTAAGTTAAATGTTTCTCTTTCTGAACCTTTTACTCTCTCCCAAGGAACCAGATGAGACTGCCCCCTTTCCCCCCTTTTGGTTGCCCTCTACCTTGAATCAGTAGCTGAAGCCATCTGAAGACACCCAGACATAGAGGGAAAGCCCATGGGGGGTAGATGACACATAATTTCCCTCTTTGTGGATGATGTCTTGCTTAAATTGACCTCCCCAGAGACATCCATTCTGCAGGCATGGGGGCAGCTGAACCTGCCTGGCTCCCTTTCATCTTATAAAATAAATGAACAAAAGATGGAACTCCTTAGACTAAACTACACTCCTACTACACATCTTAAAGCCTGATTCCTTTTCTAGTGGCATAACTGGCATTGCCGTATCTGAGTAAAAGATTGACTACGGATCCTGCACATGCAGATTTGCTTAACTTTAAACTTCTGACCCAGCAGATCTCAGAAGATTTAAACAGATGGTCTCAGATTCCTTTGAGTTTTATCCACAGGGTTGAGACAGTTCAGCAGAATGTCCTCCGCATTCTGTTTTTTTTTATAGACCCTTCCTATGACTCTGGAAAAACTGTATTTTCAAACTTGGGAGAGATTCATTTCCTACTTCATTTGGAAGGGACAGAGGCTGCAGGTTAAATATTCCCTGCTTCAGTTTTCCAGAAAGATGGGGGGGGGGGTTCTGAATTTGCCTAATTTCCAGCAATATGCAGTGGCGTCCCATCTATGTACCCTGTTTGGTTGGCTGAACACACTCTATGTTGCCCCCTGGAAGCAGTTTGGACTTAGCTGGAGTGATCTTTTTGATCTAACCAATTATTTGTTTGGCCATTCCCATCATTGTCTTCCCCTTCTTAAATTTCCTGTTTATACTAGGAAACCGTGCAGGTGTTGGACCTCTGTATTAAACTAATTTTTTACTCCTCCTGAAACATTATATATCAGTGCCTTTGTCATGGATGCTTCTTTTCCACCTTCTAGAATAAGTAAGGCATCTCATAGTTGGGTTCAAAGAGGGTTACAGTATGTCTTTCAAGATGTTGGCCCTTCTGGTATACTCCCATTTATATCATTGCAGGCTACATATCACCTCCCTCAGGCAAGCTTTTTTGAGTGTCTCCAGTTAAAGTCTTATTTATGGCAATATGAAGATGCTCTCTCTGCCATTGTGAACAAACCATCTTTGTTAGTTTCCTTAGTATTGGCTTGCCTTAGGGGTCTTTCACATAACCATTTGATTAGTTGCCTTTACAAGGCTTTTAGGGATTGAGCTAGTGATCTGACTGACCCTATTAGGGTCAAATGGTACAAAGAGCTCAGCCTTGACATTTCAGTTTCAGATTGGCAGAGCTCAGCCAAAACAGCTGTTAAGGTATCTAGTTCCCCATATTGGAGGGAATTTTCTTGGAAATCACAGGTTTGTTTCTTTTGTACACCCGCCGTTGTGGTAAAATTCTTGGATTCATCACTTGGACATTGCTGGAGAGACTGTAGGTGCCTAAATGCAGACCAATTTCATATTTTGTAGGACTGTGAATGTCTGGTCTCTTACTGGGAAAAGATTATGTGGGAAATAATGTCAATATTTGCTTGCCCTGAATTAACTCCAGTTTATAATTTGACAGCTACACCTCCGGAGGGAGTTAGAGTGGATAAAACTACTTATCAAAAAGTCACTTTACTTGTCCTTGTGGCTAAAAAACATATAACTTGTTTGTGGTACAAGAAGTCAGTCCTCACCATAAGGGCTTGGAAAGGCCTAGTTAGAGCGGTATATGCTCTACTGTGTATGTCAGCCAGACTCAGGAACCAAGTTCAAGCTTTTTATCTAAGGTGGCGCAAATACGTAATGTACCAATTAGAGTTGATTCTTACTTTGTTCAGTAGACAGGGAAAGAGTTGGACACTGTTGGGCAGAAGACTCTCTTGGGGTTTAAAAGGGCTATAGGGGAGGACTGTGGGTTGAAGAGGAACCCAACTCATCGCTGGGTATTCTACCAATCTGTCTTCTCCATTAATATTCAGATTTCTCATTTTTGCACATTCTATATTATCAGCAGTCTCTCTCTCTTTTTTATACATTTTGTTATCTTTATCTTTGTTAGCTTGGGTATGTACAAGTAGTGTTTTCAATATTATCTACACAATGCAGATATTATATTTGTTCTTTTTTTGTGGCCATTGCTATAACTCATGCATAAAACTTTAATAGCGGACAATGAGGTATCATCTCTCATATGGTGATCTTGTGGACTGTTTAACTGCCAGATAGACATGGATACCCTGAGTCTGTATTTATAAACAGCCTCTGCCAGCTCCTTTTGATAATGTTTTATGATTTTCTTTATGATTGTTTGTAAGACATCATCATTTGGCTATGTCTGGAATGTTCTTTTTTGCATACTTATTTCTATTTTATTCTTGCTTACAATATGCCTGTGGTCTATGTATGTATTTTTTGTGTTTTGGAAGTCAATACAAATTAAGTTAAAGTTTAGGAAAAAAGATAACTTGTGGATAATAACACAGTGTCATCTGCAAAGGCAAGGTATAGGAATATACTGTTAACAATTTTCAGTGAGTGAAAGTTATTGTCATAAAGCTTTTCCAAGATAGTATCAACATATACTGTAGATCAAATATCAATGATGAGAGGGCACAACCTTGTTTAACCCCAATATATGTCATGGATGCTTCACTTTTTATTCCTTTAGTATCATATGCTACCTGGGTAAAAATTTTAAATGTTTAATATATTTATCAGGTTCAATAATGGTCATTCTATTCCTAAATACTACTCTACTGTCTGCCATGGGAGATTTATGTTTATTCATCAAATGCTGCCTTCACATCTACAAAAATTCAATATAATCTTTTTTTTGTTATATATTGTGAGCTAAATGGGGAAGGTAGAAGCATTGATCTATAGTTGTATATCCTTTCTGAAATCCTATCTGGGCTTCATCTATAATATTATTTTCTTTTATCCATAATAGTAATCTGTTATATATCATTTATTTGGGAAAATGTGTATAATCAATAAGACTAATTGATCTATAACAACCAGAATCCTTTTAACTATCTTTCTTAAAAATTGGGGCATTTGTATTTTTCCTTCAAGGTGATAGGATTTGTCCTGTGCTAGTAATATACTGGAATAATATTTGTAGATGTGATAAACATTATACATGATAACCATAAGTCTATTTGTTTTAAAATGATGTCTAATGGTACGTATAGATGTTGAGAAGTTTTAATTTGCAGTTCAAGTTAAGGAAAAGTTGCCAAATTCACCTCCATGAATCATTTCATGAAGTTTTTCTATATAATAGGAAATTCACCATTAGTAACTTGAAACTTCACCTATAACTTTTCATTGGGGTACGCAAAAGTGAAGATGGGTCAAAATAGCATCCATCAGCTACTCCTTTGGGTTTTTTAGGCATACATTGGTCAAATGTTATTAAATTTGTCAGAACCTTGTTATGATTGTAGTCCACAAGGAGGTGCATATTTGATGCATTCTTAATGATTATTGGATTTAAATTGTAGATTTGGCACTGTGGCCAAGTTGGGAGGTGATTGTGAGGTATTGTACACACTCCATGAATTTTCCAGGGGTATTATGTGTTACTATTGTAGTACATACTGAGCCCCTTGTTTGGATGTAAAGAATGTCATTTAACTGCAAAGGCTGGTGGAGTTATGGCCTGTTAAAGTTGCAGTCTTATCCTAAGGTATATTAGGGTTATGATTAGTGTGGTCACTTGCCACCTTTGCAAAAAACATGTTAACTTGCTGCTGCTTCTATTTTCATCTCCTACATCTCCCACCAGCATGGCTACCATATATGTGGCAGAGAAAAAATTGACTACACCAATGCCACCGCCACCAACTACTCCTTCACTACTATCAACCCCCATGGGCCATAGAACACACTGCCACAGACATATTTTTTTAACTGCAGCACTATATTGGCCCACAGATTTTGAACACCTCTTTGCTGCCTCCTCAGCACCTATCCCTTTAGTAGAGCATGTCTTCTGAGTCATTTGTATATGCTAATTGTAACTTGACATGGGATGAAAAATTACAAAATGCAAATAATACTTGTGGTGCAAATAAGTACTAGGAGCAGGGAGTTCTCCCAACATGAGAAAGTGTTGTTATTGAAACATACAGGTGACATCTGAGATCTGAGGAAGATGACCGCTAGCCACCAGTGAACTGTTGTATGTTATCCAACAGAAGATTGGGTTTAGGGAGGGGGACCATGGCCCAGTGCAATCAGGCCATTGTGCATATAAAGATGAGCCCATAATGAGCTTGCTACAGGCCCATTAGCATCGTGCATGCCCAATAGACTCATTTTCATCCTTGGGGGCTCATGTGCATGCATGGGCTGAATATTGCTGATGAGGGCCACAGCACTAACCCATGTGTGCTGCTCTTTAACCCTATGGGAAATCTTCGGCCCAATGCTCTGGCTGTGTGGTGCACAGCATGGAGACTGCTTGCTTTACACCACACTACCATGGCCTGATATTCAGACTTCACGGTCTGTTTGGATCACAGTAACTGTTTGAATATTGTGCCAGAGCTGCCCAGCCCTATTTTGTGTTCAGTGCATCTATTTGCACCTCACAGCCAGCCAGCTCTGAATGTGGGGCCCTAAATCTTTCTTACGTGACCGCCTCTTCTCATGTTTTATATAGATTCTAGCTGCATTTTTTCCTTCCCTTTTCTTACCCTCTTTCCAGCTTCTATTTTTAAACTTATTTCTTCTTCATTTGTAAATTAATATCTGTGAATGGTTACCTCTCCCACTTCCCTTGAAATCTCATGTTTAGATGTCATTTTTGTTTTTGATTCAATATATATAGTCATACACTGCTTTGTTTTGGGTTTTTTGGCTGCATTTTCCTTTTAACATTATTTTTTGACTTACTTCCCTTATATTCCCTTATTGGAGGCAGTATAGTGTAGTGGTTAAGTGATTAAGAGCACTGAGCTGGAAACCTGGAGACCTGGGTTTGAATCTCACAGCCCCCACTTGCTTACTGTATGACCCTGAGCAAGTCACTTAACTTCCTTATGCTCCCAGGTCACCCCTGGAAACAAGCTTTAGCTTAGTGTGCCTTTCCTGGTTAAACAGTTTTTCCTTCCCTTTTCCTTTATTTTCCTTCTCTTTAATTTCCATCAGACTGTAGCTATTTCTTATCTTTTTTTATCTTCTGCTTTTTCCCACATAGTCTGGTGGTATTCTCTTATTTCTCTTGCTATGTTATAATTTATATTGAAGGTTCTGATTGTGGTAACATGACTAGTTCTTCTGATGGAGATTCATGTATACTGTCCTCTGTGTATGCCTTCACTTCTAATCCAGTGTTGTCCTAGATTCCCCCTTTTCCCCCCACAAAAGACAGACCACCTGTATGTTGTTGTGCTCAGATTGGCAATCAATTTATTATGTATATCATAATTTCATTTCCATTTCTCATTGCCATTTATTATTATCTTTTTACAATTTTATTTGTATTGCATCCAAAACTCCAACTCTGTTCCTCTCTCTCCTTTTCTTCTCTCTTCCCCAGGTGAAAACCTGGGTGCCTTCTTCTTCTCTTTTCTGGTAGGTAATGGTGATAACCAAGACTGCGTTTTGTCCTTTCGTTTCTTCTTCTTCTCATTATATTTCTCCCCCCCCTCCTTTTTCCCTCCCCTTTTTTTCCCCCTGCCATCTACCTCTGGCAGTCCACCATTGTCCAACCAGGCTTCCTCTGTCATCCACCTCTGACAGTCCAATACAATCCCTTTTCCATTAATCACTTTCTCCCTTCCTTTTGTTGGGTGGGTGGGTGGTAACAAAACTTCAGCAAAAGTGGCTGAACCAGCCCTGTGCAGGCCTTTTTGTAGCCCCTTTGGCCCCTCCCCTCTCCTTCAGACACATGTCCATTGTCCTGGCTCCCAGTCCCTCCCCTTCCTGCCCCCTCCCTCCTGAGCAAACCATTTTTGACAACCCAAAGGGGAGGTTAAGGGTGCACCAGGACAACATGGTTTGCCCCTTAAAAGGCAAACTCCATTGTCCCAGATCCCCCCTTTTTCCCCACAAAAGACAGACCAGTTGTATGTTGTGCTCAGATTGGCAATCAATTTATTATATATATACACTGTATATCTTAATTTCATTTCCATTTCTCCTTGTCATTTATTATTGTCTTTTTACAATTTTATTTGTATTGCATCCAAAACTCCAACTCTATTCCTCTCTATCCTTTTCTTCTTGCTTCCCCAGGTGAAAACCTAGGTGCCTTCTTCTTCTCTTTCCTGGTAGGTAACGGTGATAACCGAGACTGCTTTTTGTCCTTCCGTTTCTTCTTCTTCTCATCATATTTCTTTTTCCTTCCCCACTCCCCTCCTTTTTCCCTCCCCTTTTTCCACATAGCCTGTCTCTAGCTTGCATTGGATGACTGGCTTTCCCCCATTTTTGGGTTCTTCCTCACCCCCCTTTTCTTGTTTTATCTCATTTCTTGTCTCCCCCATGCCTCAATAAACCCCATCATTTCAGTATTAAATATGTCTATTGCTGGATCTAACAAGTGCACTCCATTTGGCCTGTAGAATTCTTCCACCCATTCTTCAACCACTTGCAGTATTACGTGTCCTCCCATACTCCAAACCAAAGTTCCTACCCTTCTATTCATCTTCCTCCTGGCTCTGTCTATTGCTCTATGGCTATGTTCCTGTTTTTCCACCCTCCTTGGTATCCTGTCTGACCAGGCAATGCTCACTCAAGACCACCATTGCCATATCTTCCCTAAGTCCTGTTTTAACTGCATATACATGTCTACCCATGGCTTCCCCCAAAGGTTATCACCCCCAAGGTGTATAATAATTAAATCTGGGATGGGCCACCTGTCCTTCAGGTCCCTCGGGGTAGGCAGCAAATGTGCCCATCTCATCCCTCAGATGCCACACCACATGAGCCTACATTGTCTGGCATCCTGGTACAGCTGCTTTCCCCCAGCTTTCTTCTCTGCTCTCTTTTCCGCCCAATAAATATATAAGTGCCCGCAGATCCATAATTCAGTGGTCCTCCCTTTTCCTATAGAAGTGAAGCAAATAGACATCTTAATCACCTACTTGCATTGTTAATATTTACATCTTTTACCAAACCCTCCCTCGCTTCTTTTTTTTTTGGGACAAAACCAAGTTAGCCTGTTAATCTCAAACCTGTATATCTCTAATATACTTCTTATAGCTGGCAGACTGCCAGCACCCCTTTTCCATCATACTGTTCACTGTTTCTCCTGCTGCCGCCCACTGTGAAGCAGCCCCAATCCAGAAAGAGTGAGAAGAATAATTGCTCAGGTCCTCACCCAGGAATTCCATGCCCTTTTTTAGCATGGCCATTACTTGGTAACTCATTACTCTCTTCCCATCCCCATGTACAAATAATCTCCCATTTTTTCTCCTGCGCTCTGCGGCATATGCCCACAGAGCTTTTACCGGGCACACTGCCATGTCCACGTGAGCCTTAATAGTTATGGCATGCCCGTGCCCCTGTTGATCCATTTTTGACCTTTTTACTAGGACTTGTATCTCCTTCTGTACCCAAGTAATGTCTCCCCATTCCAACCCCCCCGTCTGTGTCATTTCTACCATGCTCTGCCGTCTCACTCACTCTCTTGGCTCCTGCAAACATCACCAAGTAAATTGTGCGGAATAATTGTGCCTCATCCTTGGATCCGAAAATTGCCGGCAACACCACCTTTAATTTTGCTAGCCAATGGTCTGCTATTGGCTGTCTTCCATCCCTGGGTCTTTGCTGCAACCTACTCCACCCTTGCATCATCCTCTATATCAACATTGACTTCGTAGGGTCCTTCCATCTCCTTAGGCTACAAACTAAACTAATCCCTGCTAGGTAAACCCCCATCGTGGTGTGGGCCGTACCTCTCTGCCACTGGTCCACTGTAAACTTTCCTAACTGTTCTTCCAAAAGTGCCCACTTACCTCCATGTGGTGTGTTGCTCTGAATGTTTGCAATGCCTGCCAGGCCCCTTCATAGGCCCTCAATGTCCATAGTGACCATGAGTTGTGGAACAGCATTTCCGCTCCCTCTTACCAATGGCCCAGATGCTCATTGGAATGGGTGTTCTTTGTTCCTCTGCTGCTGGTGCCAGCATCCAGAAATGATCCAGCTGCAGATGGGAAAGGCTGTCAGCTAGGGTATTTTCTACCCCTTCTATGTGTTTGGCCATGAATGACATGTTCAGTTGCAAAGCTCTTAAAACCAGCTGTCTCAACATCCCCATGACTGTTTCTGATCTGGCTCCCCCTGTTGTTTAAAACCTCTACCACAGATTTGTTGTCACACCAGAATGTGACCTTCTGATTCCTTAACTCTTCTCCCCACACCAGGGTGCATGCCCAAATGGGCATGATTTCTAACAACGTGATGTCCCTTACCATTCCGTCTCTCACCTAGTGGCTTGGCCAAGGCTCAGAGAACCATTTTCCTCTCAAATACCCCCCATGCCAAACCCCCCCACTGCATCTGTATACAGCTCAAGATATGTGTTGTAAACCCAATCATCCTGCCAAAATGAGGAGCCATTATAGCTGCTTAAGAATTCTTCCCATACTTTAAAATCTTCTTTCACTCCCCCTTGTGATATTCATCCAGTGGTGTGGTCTGGTTACCCCTGCCGTGGCCCTTGCTAGTCGCTTAGTGAATGTTCTCCCTGGCCCAATTGCCCTACAGACAAAGTTCAAATGTCTCATTACTTGCTGTACCTGCCTCAGTTGTTCCCATCTTCTGCCTGTATGTACCTGAATCAGCTCTCTAAGTTTTGATACCTTGCTATCAGGCAACCTAAAAACCTAATTCTGTGCATCTATCTTGATACCCAAGAATTCTAGACTGTCACTGGGTCCTTCCATTTTTCCTGGTGCCAATGGTGCCCCCAGTTCTCTACACAGGTTCTGGAAGATAGTCAGCATCTGTTTTGCCTCCTCCCATCCACCGCCTACTAACAGGGAGTCATCCAGGTAATGTATGACTGCTCTGTAACTCATCTGCTCCTGAAATATCCATTGCAAACAGGTACTGAAAGTTTCAAATGTGGCACAAGCTAAGGAACAACCCATGGGCATGGCCTTATCAACATAGTACTGGTCCCCTATCTTGAAACCCAATAGATCCCAATCTTCCCATCTAACTGGTAGCAATTGGAAAGCAGATTCTATATCTGTCTTGGCCATCCATGCTTCTGGTGTCGCCCTAATAATATGAACGGCCTCTTCCAGTGTCGAATAAGTGACTCTGCTGTGTTCCACCCTTATAAAATCGTTCACTGAGCCCCCTTCTGGAAATTACAAGTGGTGAATAACCCTGTATTCCCTTCCTGCTTCTTGGGAACCAAGCCAAGCTGGGATATCCTCATATTCAGTAATGGGGGGGGGGGTATGGTCCTTCTACTCTCCCTTTTTCTTTTTCTATCTTTGTCCTCAGAATTTCTTCCTTCCCTTTAACCGACCCCAAGTTGTTAGTCTCTCTTGCCCATCTTGGGCCTTTGCATTGCAGGGGGAAACCAGTTCTAAAACCTCTTTCTAATGTTTCAGCCACCTATCTATCTGGGTAACCTTTTAACCATCTCGCCCACAACTCTATTTTGATAGGGTTTTTGACATCTGAAATTGTTCCCTCCCCCCACCCTGGCCCCTTCTATCTCTATTTGTTCAGTAAGTTTGACTCCCCTACCCCATATCCTCTGCCTCTTGTTTCTCTATTCTAAGGCTGTCTCCTATAGCCATGACCTTCCCAAAAGGGCTGTTGGGCTGCACCCTTCCTCCCTCCCCCATGGGCCTCTTGCGCCTAGGTAGTCCTGCATTTGATTGCTGGATGTGCCTCCTCACACTTTGAGCAGGCATGTCGGAACTGCCATTGAGGCCAGGAACAGGATGTCTGGTTATAGCCCCATCAGCATTTTTGGGGTACCCCTCCCTTTTTCCTGCCTCTTCTTCTGGTGTGGATTGATCGGTTACATAATCCATCCACAAATCTAACTGCTTTGTATCCCACCTCACATCCCGGTAGTTTGCCATCCTTTGCCAAAAAAATTCATCAAAATATATCCAGCCTACTCCCCCTTTTGCCTTCACTCTTCTGATGATCAGCGAGTATGTAATGATAGGGATGCCCAACTCTGGTTTCTTTTCTTGTCCTATAGCCGAGTATGTGGTGAAACCCACAAACCACCCATCCCATGTCTTCCATTTTGTAAATTTGTCCTCTTCTTTTTTACCCAGCAAAACTACCGCTGCTGCCTTCTCACTCTTCCCAATACTCTCTGTTTCCTCATACTTTGCTGCTGCCTCTCTACTGACTAAGGTAAAAATGTCTACGTACTCCCCCTTCCATATCTTTTCTTTTGTTGCTAGAGGTACATGCTCCCCTATTCTCATCCCTGGGGCTCCTATCTCCCTAGTACCTCTTCCTGTGCTCTCTGTCCCCTTTTCCACCTCTCCTGTTGTTTCTCTGTCTCTGACCTAATCTCTGCTAGTGCTGATTCAATCTGCCCTAAACCCCCTGTCCCCAGCGCTGTAATAATCTGGCCAATGTATTCTCTAATGCTGCTCCCCACTGTGCCTGATATGTTACCTGCGGGTTTGTCAGCTCCTTGTGGCCTGTTGTCCTTGAGAGCCCCTGGCCTGGGTTCCTGCAGCTGGACCACTGGCTGTGGCATTGTATGCAAGGGAACTCCTGTATTCGGGGGTCCACTCTGGGTTCAAGTGGTGGTGGCACCACTCGATCTTGGAGGGGTACTGATGACTCCGGTACACAGGGTAGCAGTGGTACTGGGCAGGCCGCTTGGAAAGGAACCACCACTGGCTGCTTCAGTCTCCTTGGCTGGGTGCCCTCCATGCTGACCACTTCACACTGCCCCCTTTTCCCTTTCCCACCTTACTTTTCTCCCTGGATCTCCCCAGTTCCTCTCCTTCTACCAGTTGCCACATCTTGTTGGCCTTTTCTGCAAGATCCACGATGGCCTTGTAGGCATCTTCTTTTGAGGGCCTGTTTCTCTTTGGTGCCATCTCCTTTCTTGTCTGTATAAAGCTGTGAATAAACTGAAAAATTTCTTTATTAATACATATGCCTGGTTTTCCATGGCTTGCTTCAATCAGCTACCCCCACTTTTTTTGTCCAGCCAGAGGCACCTGATGTCATTCTCGTGCCCCCGTTCAGTCATTTTACAATCCCAGTGCTCCTCAGGGATAAAAAACGCTGTCCCTCACTTCCCTCTTGCTGGAGAATGGCATTATCCACAGTCACAGCCCCTATGCATCTGCCCTGAGCCTCATGACCTTCCTGGCCTTATTATTCTCCTCTCTGTATATGCCCCGGACCCACCTTTTTTTTTGACATGCCCAACCCCCCCCAATCTAAAGCCCCAAGGCTTTATGTTATACTTCTAAAGAATTATTATTTTTTTATATCCCCAGCATTCACCGCTGCACTACATGGTCTTCTAGGCCTCTCCCTAAACCATGCCATGCCCCCCAAGCCCCCCTGCCATACTCCCCCCTCCCCACCCCCACATGTCTGCCATTGCCCCCCCCATGGCTCCTTAGGCCTAAGAATCCTCTCCCCCTCATATGCCTCCAGAAAAACTTCAGGCCTCACCGCCTGCCACCTCTATCTAAACAGTTCATGCCACTGACAGACATTTGAGAAGCCCCCCCCGAACAATTCCCATATCTGTGTGACATCAGAGGCTTGTCAGCCTTTTAGCCTGCTGTTCACCGTCTGTCCTAGTACTGAACCGAGGGTTTCCCACCGTGCATCCCTCGATTCCTTAATGGTTACTTTCACTCCCTCGGAGTGACGTCAGACACCACCTCCCCAAGCCGCCTGCATGTCTGCAGCTCTTAATCCCACAAAATTCACTAGAAAACACCCCCCCTTAGTCGATACGGGAAGGCATCCCATCTCTATCCACTCTTTAAATAAAAACCCTCCTGCTCGATAGCAAATGCCAGCTGTTATTCGCTTCCTGGAGAGCGTAGATGAAACCCCTTAGAGCCATCTCCTTTGCTCTGACCAAATGCTCTCCCTCGCTGGCACTCGCTCCTCATCTAGCCCCCCACCTCCACCATGCGGTGTGACATCAGATGCCACCGCCACCGCTCCCCCGCCTCAAAACCGGCCTAGATGCTGGCAGCTTCTCTCTTGCTTCTGGGGCCTGCCTCTTGCTTCTTGACCTGAGGCTGTGCTCTGCCTTGTCTTTCCCTTCCTCTTTTTTTTTTTAAATGCCTCCTCTCTTTCTTGCATGGTGCTCACCCTACCTCCCGTAAGACCCCAGCTGAAATGCACCGGATCTGGTTCTTAAAACCAAACGCTTCCCACCTCAAGGGATACAAGCACAAAACATCTCACCATCTGTTCAAATACTGGACGTTTTACAATTTTTAGCCACTATAGCTGCTCAGCCCCCTCGGTTCCAGGCTATATCAGAATTACTTAGCTACAACCCAGAACTACCCAACCTTTTCCTCCTCTGATACATCAAGACAAAACAGCACAAAGGCGTTTTCCTAGTGGGGGCCCAACTAGCTCATTTTCTCATAGTGTCACTCGCTCTCTCTTTCTCCCCATTTTCCCTTGTGGTTCTATTAAAGAAATTCATGTTGTACTATTTTGCTCATTGCAAAGCCCTCGGCCCACATCTTGCACCCTGACCCTTCTGCTGGGCCCAAAAATTCCTGCAATAACTTCCCTCACTTGCACAATGCTTACAGCCTCCTAGAATTTATGCCACAATACAGTCACACATCTCCAAAGGGTTAAAATTTCAAAACCAGCTTCCATTCAGCATTCACTGTAAAAAATCTACCACCAGACTACATAAACGTCACAACAAAATTTTCCCATGAGTCAGCCACATACAAGCTTTATTAAGAAACATGTTCTTCCAACAAAGTCATAAGAAAATTCCCTTTTTTTTTAAACTTCATCCTGGTTAAAACTAGCTGTTGGTTTCCTTACCTGCTTTAAGCTAGTGCACACATCTCTGCTACAATGCCTATCTGATGTGCTGTAGTTTCAAAATATAACAAAACTTCAGCAAAAGTGGCTGAACCAGCCCTGTGCAGGCCTTTTTGTGCCCCCTTTTAGCCCCTCCCCTTCCTGCTGCATGTCCATTGTCCTGGCTCCCAGTCCCTCCTTTTCCTTCCCTCTCCTTCCTGAGCAAACCATTTTCAACAACCCAAAGGGAGGGGAAGGGTGCACCAGGACAACATGGTTTGCCCCTTTAAGGGAAAACTCCATTATCCCTCACTATACTGTGATCATTCTCTAATATCTCTATTATCTTTTTCCTGTTATAGACCGGTTTCTTTGATAAATGCTGTGTCCTGCTTTATAGTCACTAATTGTTCATACAGAAGGAGAATTGATGTAATGCAATGCAATTGTCACATTTATAGTTATATTTTCACATGTTTAAACTGAAGTCTTTCTGGGCTCATTACTGGTGTATGGTCATGTATTGCATTAAGGGAAACTTGTGTTATGATGTTCTTTATATTACTTCTTTTGCCTGCTTATCAATATTATCTATTACAGCATGCCTATCTTCTTTAATTGTTTCTCTGATTCCCTGAATTGTTTTGTTTAAAACAGCCGCATTCTTGAAAACATCAGTAAAATCTATAATTGGGTCTACTTCATTAATTACTTGCTGACCCCCCCCCCCATATTATATATTTGTTTCTTGTCTGACTCTATTTTCCCATCTAATTTCAAATTTTCATCTTGTGATTTTTTTTTTCCTTCTTCTGGGAGTTTCCTATAAGCATTCTCTCCAGATCACCTATTTTATCTGGTTTCATATTTGGAGTCAAAGTTGTTAACAAGTTTAAAGGGGTTGTAGATGACAAAGCCTTTTCTTGTAATGCCATTTTTCCTGAGCATTTTACCCTTCATGTTTCTATTTCCTTTAGTAATGCAGGATTGCATTTTGTTTAAAATAAATTAATGAGAGATGTTGGATTATATTTTTTTATCCACTTCTAATTGACAGCAAACTGCAGCTTGTTGCTGCTTAGTTACCTTTGTTTCTCTTCCATTACAAGTCATAGGCATTATAAGTAAGTACTTATTATAACTCAATATTATACTGGTAAAATACCAATTAATAGGTAAGTACTTGTGCTAGTGAGATGCAAATCTTATACGCTGTTTTGCTGAAATTTGTGGCAATTTGTGATAACAGTCTTCTACAGATAAAATGCAATAAACAAACATAAAATAAATTAATAGTAAAATAGTCTTCTTGTCTCTGTATATTAAAGTGCATAAAGTAATGCAATAAAGAGGGTTTCCTCCCTTAAAGGGAAGACCTCATTGTCCACTTGCCCAAGAAAAGGAGTGTGGGGAGAATGAGGCTTAAACTTAGAAAGGAAGGGGAGGGGTTTGGGGAGGGATTTGGTGAGGTCACAAAAGTGGAGGAGCTATGATGTCAGGGCCAGAGTGAGGTGGGAAGAAAGGACTGGTGGAGAGAAGGAAAGACAGAGGGGTGAGCAGTAGTGGTACTTAAGGGCAAACACAGGCCCAGGGAGCTCACAATTTTGCTCTAAGAGAATTTTCTCAAGGAAGCACTTCATTTTGGCAATTATTCTAAGTACTTTCAATATTCAACCAGTGGATTGTTTTATAGTTAGGCAACTTTGAGTTAATTTTGTGTAACTAGTGTGTTTGGTTAATGATAAAATAGTATTGGAATAAGATTTAATTCACATCATCTGACAGAGATTGATCACAGCAAGTCCGGGGTGACCTAGGACAAGTGAGTATCATGGAGTTGCAGAACCAGGTTTTCTAGACAAAGACTAAACACAGCCTCCAGGAAGAGCAAGCCCAGCAAAAAAGAATGCTACCAGGCAGTGATGGAACTGGTGTCCAAAGTGAACATATTGCTGGAAGCTACAGACCCACCCAGCCCCAACAAGGGCAGGAAGAAGAAAGGGGACATGCAGCAGTGAGAAAAGAATGACAAAAGGACACCTAGGGCCAGGCTATACCCAGGCCCCTGGAACCCACTCCAGGGCTGGTCAGCCCAGTACCTCCCCATGCCCCGATGCCTGTCCTGGTGCTGACCCCTGTTCCTACTCTTGTGCCAATGTCAGAGCCTACAAGGCCAGTGGAACTGGTTCCTCCTGCCCAGGTAAAACCTTCAAATCTGATGCCAGGCCCTGTCATCACCCAGCCTACTCAGCTGATGAGCCCCAGCCCCCAGCAGGGCGCTCAATGAAGTAATAAGGAAATCACACTGGAGAGCAGTGTGAAGGAGTATGTGGAGCAAATGCTCAAAACTATGGTGGATAATGGTTTGGTCCAATTGGAAAAAGACACTGGGGGAAATTAGGAACAAAGAAAAGGGAGAGGGCATAGGCACTGAAGGCGGGCCACTGAGGGAGAAGGGTTTGGGGCACCTGGGGTAGAGATCAGGGACCGTGCCCCAGTGGTCACCAAAGAAAATATTTGGAAGTTTGAATCTGTGTATTTTTTTGCCCTGGCCAACATAGATGCTATGGATAAGTACGAGGAAAAGGAGACCTTCGAGAAAAATGATATGGCTGCAGCCATGGTCCTTTTGGGAAAGGGGGAGGAAGAGAAGCCAATGAAAGGGAAGAAATGAAACAATTGGTCTACAGGTTTGCATATTATGCAGCCATAGTTATAGAAAATAAACCAGAATTGGCCACTCTCCTGCTGACATATTTCCTAACTATAAAGAATGCTTATAAAAAAGGTGGCCTGTGTTGGCTAAAGTATGACGAAAAGTTCAGAAAGAGAATGGCACATTTTGGGGATGTGAAGTGGGATGCCCAGCAGATTGACGTGTGGTTAGACATCTGCATGGGCTCTATGAGTAATGAGGGACAAGGGGACAAAAAAGGTGGAGTGGCTGCAAAATGCTGTTCGGGATACAACCGGGCATTTTGCTCATGGCCAAACTGCCAGTTCCAACAGTCCTGTTCCAGGTGCACGGCAACCACCCAGCCTCCAAGTGCAGGAATAACTGGGAAAAAGACCACACTAGTCAGGAGAATTCATACAATCAGTCCTTTTGGGGTAACCATATGAGGTTTAGTGGCCAACGGGGGGAGGGGACCCAGGAAGGGGGCAGGGGGAGGAAGAGTTAAGGCCTACTACAGTTGACAGCAAGATAATTAAGAGCAGAGTGGCTGGGATTTTTTGCCTGGCTCACACCCCCATAAAAACTGAGGTGATGCAGGAGTGGCTGAGGCCTTACTTGGACAAGGAGGCAGCTGACACATTATTTACAGGTTTCTGGGAAGGTTTCAGCCTGCACTTTAATGGGGGCCTGAAAAGAGACAAAAGTGAAACATTTGTGGTCAGTTAAGGAGAGGGAGAAGTTGTTGGTACAAAACATTGGGAAATAAATAGCAGCTGACTGAGTAACCACTGCTGCCAAAACTAAGGATATCACCCCTTGGATTGGTTCCAAAGAAGCTGCAGGGAGAATTTCGGGTGATACATCATTTATCCTACCCAGATGGGATTTGTTTAATGATCACATGAATGAGGAGGATAGTAGGGTGATGTACGCCACCATAGAAGAGGCAGTCAGCATCTGGAATTCTCTGGCTTTCACCATAAATAAGCAGGTAATTTCTCATACATGGTTACTTCAGTTAGGTGAAGGGATAGCTTCCTCTTTATTGGATGGCTCGGGGGCTTGGCTCTTGGTAACCAAGATTCTCAGAAGGTTCAACATCCCTGATTCTTAGTCATTTAGGGTTTGTCATTTGAAGCATTTGTTAATCATGGTGTTTGGTAAAGTCCCTCCCCAACCCTCAGTTATTGCACTGGTACCTGAACTTTCTTCCTTTCTCAAATCCCCAGGGGTTATCTCTAAGATATATCAGGTATTGTATCTATGGCAGATTGGGAGTGGCAATGGTCCCACTAGCTTTTGGAGTCCATTTTTCCCGCAGTCCACTTTCAGTTGGTCGGCTCTCTGGATGTTTTGTCACAAATACATGTCCCAAGATAGATTATGTCTCATGCAATTCCATATTTTGCACAATATGCATTACACGCCAGTTAAACTGGCTAAATGGGGCCTTCTCGATATCGACAGGTACACTAGATGCTCCCAGAAAGCTGGGACACTTTTTCACATATTCTGGTTGTGCCCTAAGATAGCTCCTTTATGGGATTTAATTAAAACCCACCTGAACCCTTTATTGGGGTTACAGGAATGTTTTACTCCGGGTATTTGCCTTTTGGGAGATTTGTCTTCTATTAAGGTTAAGATTCGGAGATTTCACATTTCCATGATTGCACTCTCGGTCAAAAAAATTATTCTTAGGCATTGGAGAGACAAGGATTGTCCAACATATCAGGAATGGATACATGAAATCCTTGCTAATCTCTGCACAGAGAAGGCCATAGCAAGCCTTCATAATAGGTTACATAAGTATAAGTCCATATGGGACCCCTTCACACTTTAATTATTGCCACTAGGATTTAAAGTGTAATGCCATCATAATAAGTATGAAATCATCACGGTTAACTAGCTTCTACAGCATTAGAGGGAACTGCTGTGCCGCGGGAGTGGGGGGGTAGGGGGGCAGTGTTGGATTGTACTACTAACTGGCTGTTAATACTTGTTTCACTGCCTCCTGTATTGTGGAAATTTTGTGACTAAAATGTGAATTGAAAAGAAAAGGCAGTCAGGTTGGTTAGAGTGACAGAAGAGGCACGGCTGGCAAAAAAAGACATTGAGGTGGCCTTCTGTTTGCTACCGGTCTGACTGGAAGATTGGGACCACTTGGGTTTCTGGGTGGGGTAGGACTACTATATTGATAAGGCCATGCCCATGGGCTGCTCCATCACTTCTATGACATTTGAGACGTCCAGCACATGGTTACAATGGGCCTTTCGAGAGAACTATGGGCACCAGACAGTGGTCCATTATCTGGATGACTTTCTATTAATAGGACAAGGGCAGCAACAGACACAGAGGATGTTGTGGAATTTTGAGTCCATGTTCTGGGAACTAGGTGTGCCTCTGGCCCCAGAGAAAACAGAGGGACCTAGCCAAAACATCTAGTTTTTAGGTATTGAAATAGACATGATTGGGGAGCTATTCAGACTGCATGAGGATAAGGTAGACAAAATAAAGTCATTACTGGGAGTGGTTAAGGTCCAGCAGAGGTTACAGCTTCAACAAGTGCAACAGCTTATGGGACACTTAAACTTTGCCTGTAGGGTGGTAGCACAGGGCCGCTCATTAACAGGGCACCTGGTGAGGGCAACACATGGGGCATCAAGACCACACCACTGGGTGGACATTAGCAAAGGGGTCAGGGAGGACTTAGATGTATGGGAGACTTTCCTAAGCCACTACAACCGCAAGACCTTCTGGCAGGACAAATGGGTATTTAACACTGACCTGCAACTATACACTGATGCAGCTGGGGGCATAGACATAAGAGCATACTTTAAAGGGAAGTGGTTAGTGGCAGCATGGCCCAATGACTGGGCCTGAGCAGGCTTTTTTTTCAACTTTCTTTATCCTCCTGAAGCAGGTCACCCTCATTGTCCGCCAACCCTACCAGTGCCAGGGTCCTTCAGGGTCTTGAGGCACTATACGTGCCCTGGCAGATCCCCTGAGCTGGTCCAGAGGCATCATCCTGGGTGGCCCCCGCTGTTTCCTCCATTACGCCCCGTGATCCTACACCTGAGACCCTCAGAAGTGGTGGCGCATGCACGTGGAGGCACACTTGCGCACCACAGCTCCAGTATCAGGTCTCTTCAACCCTCCCTCAGTCTAATGCTGGCAGTCCTTTGAGTGGCGCTGCTGCTTCAGCCTCCACCAGGGGGAGGCCGAGCTCCAATAACACCTCTTACATCCTTCCGAGGCAGCGGGCCACCAGCCATCAGCTGCTCACGTCCTCTCCCTCCCTTCCACCAACCTCCGATGATCCATGCTTATTCCTGAATATGAGTCACTGGCGTGGTGTGAGGTGTCCAGTGCTTCAACCTTCTGCACCACTGGGCCAGCACAGCCCAAACAGGCTTGATAAAGGATATCACTTTCTTGGAGATATTTCCAATTTGGGTGACGATGGAAGTCTGGGTAGAGATGCTGAGGAACCAGAAGGTCACTTTCTGAAGTGACAATAGAGTGGTTGTGGACATTTTACAGCAGGGGGGTGATGTCTGTGAGGGTCATGCAGGTCCTAAGGTGGGTAGTGCTCAGGGGCTTAACATTGAATATGTCATTTAGGGCTAGACACATAGATGGTGTGGACAACTTGATAGCTGACTGCCTCTCCCACCTGCAGATGGACAAGTTCCATGCCATCACCCCAGGACCAGAGCCCAAGCAGATGCCACTTCTGGAGTACATCTGGAGGATTGGATTGGGGGAGCTGAACAGTTGTTTTGGAACTCCTGGTCCCACAGGACCCTAAAAGCCTATGAAACATCATGGCAGGCCTTCCAGGCATTCCAAGCACAGACTGACTGCCAGATAAGTGGGGTAGTAAGGGGGATCAGGTTGCACAATTCATAGTGACAGGGTGCAGGAACAAGCTGGCACACATGACTATGGGGGTGAACCTGGCTGTGATAAGCCAGTTGTGTATTTTGAAGGGGTGGGAGGACCCCACAAAGACTAACCTCATTAGGTGCATGTTGCAGGGCTGGCTGCAGGACTCCGGGAGGGCCCAGGAAAAGAGGAAGCCAGGGACAGAGAAACTGCTGGTACTGCTAGTGAGGGTGCTGCACCAGGTTTGCAGTTTGTAGTAGTGAAGTAGCTTTGTTTTAAGCAGTCTTCACCACCATGTATAGCAGGGCTTTCTTAGTCAGCAAAGTTGTAGGGTATGGCAGGGCAAACCAGAACAAAGGTTTGCACTGGGAAGACATGGCATGGACTGTGGATGGGATTTCAGTACTTGTACAGCAGTCCAAAACCAGCAAGGCTGGCAAGGGGACCAAGGTCATGCTGGACACCACAAGAACACTGCCATCTCTCCGGTGGAAGCACTGCACACCTATGTGGCAGGGCACCATGGGATGTGAACCCATTAATATTTCTTTAAGGAGACAGGACCCCGGTGAAGGGGTCATAGGTCATGGCAGTGTTAAAGAAGGGTGTGGCCTTCCTGGAGGAAGACCCGACAGGTAGGTGGCAGCCATTGGAAATACACCAGGGGATATCGAAGAGAGAGGGAGGTGGTCTTCTAATTGCTATAAATGATATGTCCACAGCACCTCACCCAAGTACTAATGATGTCTTTTTTCCTTCCCAGTAGCAGGTTGGGTACGTTTTCCAAGAGAAAACAAACAAGATGGCATGGGGGAGCAGTAGGAGGGTATGGGGTTACCACCAGGAGGTGATTAAAGAAGAGCAGGGGCAGCAAGCACAAAGAAAGATGGATAATAATTTGTAGCTGTTTATAGCTTTTCAGCAGGAAGGACAAAGAGGTTGGGAGCTTGGATCTGCAGCCACTCCTTCATCCATTGGGCAGAAAAGTGGGCAACCAGGAGGCCCAAGGGGAGGCAGCTGCATCAGGATCTCAACAATATCAAGCTGCCCTGGAGAGGAGAGAGAGGCATGAAATGGGCACAGCTACTTCCAGCATTTAGGGAGTCAAGAAGGGAACACTGACACCCAGATTTAATAATGATCCCCTTAGGAGGCAATTACCTGGGGACCAAGCCCTGGTAGGACATCTTTTACCAGATAAAAGGGGATGTTGGAAAAATTAAGGAATGAAGGCCAGAGGTAACCATAGTGTTGTCAGATATTGTCCCATGAAGGGTGTGGAGGCATGCAGACAACCACAAGGCCTTGGACAGGGCCAGAAAGCATATGATTGCCAGGGTAGGAAGGCTGTTTGAGGGCATGAGGGTATGGTGGTGCATAAGGGGGATAGTGGAAGAAAGAGATGAGTACTACAGGGGCAATGGGGTAAACCTTTCAAATCTAGGGTTGACACAGTTTAATGAGGAGATCGCTAACATGTTACAGTGCTGGGTGCAAAGGATGTTAGCCTGAGCAGGCCCTTTCCCTCTGCACTTGATTTGGGTGGAAAGTCTACCATCCATCTCAAGTGGGAGGTGGACTAATGGAAAAATAAGGGTGCTGGTGGAGAGGATGGGGGAAAGGGGGAGGGGGAAAGAATATATAAGAAAATCGGAGATAAGAAATTCACCAGTAGGTAGGGGGTCAGTGCGTATGCTAGTACCCCTTTGAATGGAGGAGGTTGAGAGAAGACGACCCCCATGGGGGGAAAAGAAGACATGAAGTAGAATGAATAACATGGAAAAATAGACAACAAAATGGACAAAAATGATTATGTGATAAATAGGAGATGAGATGGAATGAAGGATGTTTGTAAATATATTAATCAGAGAAATACTGTATGTACTGTATAACAATGAATGTAAGTATCATGTGAACAAAAGAGAAAAGAAGAATTAAAGTGATTGCCAAATTGAGCACCCAAATATACTTGTCTGTGTATTTTCTTGGTAGGGTTCAAGGGGGACAGTGAAGTAGTCTATTGGTCTTGTCTCGTAGGGTTCAGCTAATTTATTTTCAGGCGAAATCTAAAACTTCCATGAACTGAAATCTAGAAGTCATTCCAAGTTTTTGGAAGAAAAATTACTTCAACGAACATTTCGGAAGTCAGTGTTCTAGGAAGAACCAGTTAGTGAATGTTGATATAAATATTAGCACTAAAATACAGGGGGTCTGATTCTCAAATGGGTTAGACTGCCACAAGCCCCAGGTGGACCAAACACATGGCTCATGGGGCTTGTGGCAGTCCCTGACTGGCAGTCAGGATTCTCAATCCCTTGTGCCACATGGCACAAGTTAGGCCACCTTCTGCTGGTCTAACATCATAGACGTTTTTACTGGGTTTGCACCACATATTTGAAGCAAGCCGCCATAAAGGTGGTAAAGAGCTGCAGATACGCACTACTTTGGGAATCAAGCACAAGGAGTAGCAATGTGTGTGGTGCAGTTGTAGAGTTTGATGCAAGGCTTGTGCATCGACTTTTGAGAATTGGGCCCAAGGTCTTTAAGAAAAAAATTCCTATCATTTTTGACTTCCATGCTTACAATTTTGGAAGTCTTCTAATTTTTGGTGTTACATCTGGAAGTCAATGACTTTCTCATCCTTTATTTTGAACATTTTTGCCTTATATTTGGAAGTCAATTGCACCCAAAATGGATTTAACTGAACCCATTCAAGTTTATTTTATCATGGAAACTCCTTTGAGCATGCTCATTTACAAGGAGGTCCTGCAAAGGACAATGCATAATTTGTAGACAACAGTA
The DNA here is from genome assembly GCA_016271365.2 of Neoceratodus forsteri. Classification (NCBI taxonomy): domain Eukaryota; kingdom Metazoa; phylum Chordata; order Ceratodontiformes; family Ceratodontidae; genus Neoceratodus; species Neoceratodus forsteri. Next base: position 354,884,354 of record CM028136.1, on the reverse strand, counting down.
CAAGGTCTGATAGGTAATACAAAGTATAAAGAAGTTGCAGAAGTAGATACATATTACAGGAAGCTACATAAGTACAAAGTCAATACCTTATATAAGAAAGCGTGGGTGAGCACTTTGTTGGGTTATGCTGTAGAAATCTGGTTACAGATAATTTTTTGGGGGGAGGGGTTAAGTGCTAACTGTTGAGATAATTTCTGACTGTTTACAGGCCGGTGCTAAGGGTATGGAGGGCTTATTGTTTGGTGTAGAAGTGGCACCCTTGCTTGTCTCTATATGTTAAAATACCATTGAGTTTAAGGAGAGCTATTGAAGATGTGATAAAAACATTGGCAAAATTAGACCTCAAACTAAACAACCAAAAACCAAAAATATGGTGTTTGGGAGTAGAGATGGGCAAAGTCTTGGAAATCCTATCCACAAATTAATTTACGAATTTCATGGAATTCACAGAGCTTGAATTACACAAATTTTGCTGTGGAGTGCAAAGTTTTGCCTCCAAATTTTGTGTTTTGAGGTGAAATTCTCACAATTCATGGCAACATTCACTGGGGGTGTGAATTTGCTGTGCATTACAACATCTTTGAGATTGTGTGCTACTCTGAATGTTACTCTTGGTTTTGTACCAACTGCCTCTGCAACATTGGGATCCCCCTGTATGATGACCCAGTTTTTGCGTACAATGTTAACAAATTTCCCACACCCATTTATTATACTTGGCTTGGTTGAGAAAGTGATGGGACCAAAGTCAGCTTTTTTGTTTTTTCTTTTAGTTTGAATCGTTTCTTCTAAAACATCAGAACAATCAGTACGTCTAACTTTGGTCATGGCTTTATCTAAGATATCAGAATCATAACCTCACTGTGAAAATCCCAGTATAACTACTTTATTTTTATTCAAAGAGCAGTAAAAAAGGACAGTTTCAGTTCATATTTGCTTACAGGCAGTGTGGAGAGTGCAGGTGCATGTTTGTTTTGGGACTTTATATTATGCTAATGTATATTATGCTCTCTTCCCAGATAGAGATGTGCCAAAGTATAAATTCATGGTGAAATTCATGCAAGTAACACAAAGTGAAGTTCAGCTGGTTGGGGGGACTTTGTAAAGCTCTGTGAAGTGCAGATTTCAGCCACTTTGCATGAACTTTGCCTGAGAATTTATACTTCAGCACATCTCTGTTTCAGTGTGGTAATAATATTCCAAAAGCATGGACAATAAATAATGCAACCATTCAAGACGGAGAAGATTTTTGCTATATTGGTAGTTGGTTTAACAAAAGATAATCTTGGAAAAATCACATTAAAAAAGTAAAAGATAGTGCTATGAAAACAATCTTGGTGATAATGAGGCTTGCCACTAAAAGGCAGGCCAGATTGTCTGATGACCCCTGCCAGGAAGGAATAAGAGGTGGAGGGGAAATGTTAGAGGAAAAGGGGAAAGGAGGGGCTTAGTGGTGACCTCACAAGGCCAGGCAGAGAGTCATATGACAAGGCAAGGCCAGAGCCCCAGGAATTGGCTGGGGGGGGTGGAACCACAGGGATCCTGAGCAGGGGTCCTGAAGGGCTATATCAAGCCAGGGCAACCTAATGATGACCTTTTTTGCTGGGAAATTCTGAACTTGGAGCTCAGCACATCATTGGCAATATACAAGTAAGGCACATGGGCAGCTGGGCCTAGCAGGCCATGCTGCACAGCATGATCTAGCTGTTTTTTCCACTGTTTTGTGGCTGGTGATGAATAAGAAGTTAAGAAGAACAGGAGAAGTGCAGCTAGCTCATGCAGAAAAGAGATAAGGTTGAGGTTTTTAAAGAAATTGGAATTTTATTGGCGTTTTGCTTGGCTTGGCTTGGTTTTCTTTGTTTGATTAGCTTGTGCTTAGTGAGTACGTTACAAAGCCAGAGAAGTGCAGCTAGGTTCAGTCGATGAAACAAAGAGGAAGTGTATGGTTCGCTAAGAATTTGAAGGCTGGTGGGTGTTTTTGCTGGTTCTGAGCCAAGGGCGAGAACAGTGTGGAAGCTGAGGCCCTGATGCCTAGATGCAAGGGATGAAACAAAGAGGAGGTGAAGGGTTGCAAAGAAATTGAAGGTTGGTGGTCATTTTTTTGCTCATTCTGGGCCAGAAGTGAGAGTGATGTGGAAGCTGCGGCCCTGGCTCCTAGATGCGAGGGCCATGAAGATGGCTTGGGCCTGTGCTGGCTGTGCAAAGAGTTGTCACTAGATCAGTGCCCATGCAGTTGGTATACTGGAGTAAACTGGGAGCAAGTGAGATGCACCTGGAATGGTTAAAATACAAAAAAAAAAAGAACAAATGTGTTGTTGGAACGAAAGGGGGGCTTGCTATTCATGGCAGAGCTGTGGCCTGGGCATCACTTCCATGGGTGCAGCTGGGGCCAAATGGATGCTACATGGTCTGGGGGGCCCTGTTGCTGAGATGCGTTGCTGTGGCACAGGGGACAAGAGCGTGAACTGGGGTAGGCTGGCTGGTCCCGTGAATCAGAGATGTCTGGAGTGGCCACGAGAACGTAGCTTTGGAATTACTGGTGCATGCTATGGTGTTCCATTACAAATCTTGGGGTGGTGCACAGAGTTTCAGCATTATGGCACCACATGCAAGTGGGGTGGCTTGTAGAAAAGTGGCAGAGGGCTTCATGTAACCAGAGACGCCTGCTTCTGGGGCGGGAGAAGGATGAGTCTAGGGGCTCTGGTGATCGGCCTGCCACTCGGGAAGTACAATAGAGCTGCCAACTGGGCTGGTAGACCAGACCACAGCAGCACCGTGGATCTTATGGGTGGCATGGTGGCCTGGAAGTGGAAGTTTCTCGGTGGACAGGCCTCGAGGCTGAGATGGCGTGTGACAGCACGTACATGCAGAGTTGTGGTTTCTATTGGGGGAGGCCCCCTCTCAATGGCTAAAAAGTTGCTGAACATGTGGCAGGCATTATGTTGTGGAATGCATTGTATTAAAGCATAGGGCATGAAGGGGCCTGTTTCCGTGGTGTTTGTTTTCTTCTGGCTGCAGGGGCTATGAGTGTTTGGTGAGCCTGTGGTATGCATGATAGAACAGCATAGGGTGCACGAGGGCATTGGTCTCTGTTGCAGTTCACCAGGGATTGGCAGGACAAAAGAGAGTACTTTGCAGTGGATACTGGTGAATTTAGTACAAGGGGAACTTTTTTCATTGAAGGGGCACTGCATGTGAGACCGCTCCTAAAAGCACGTGGGTGATCAACCATATAGCAGGTCTAGTGGTGCAGCATGGACTGGAGTGGCCATGTGGGGTATGAGAGCACCCTCCGTAGCCTAGCAGTGGGTGTGGGGCAGTGTTGGAGGGGTGCCCATGCGGCATTGCTGGGAGGGTGATGAACGGACAGCATTAAATTTCCCCAAAGGGTGATTTGGGTTTACCATGCTCAAGCAGTTATCCACGGTGGGGGAGCATACTGTTACAAGGGAGTTGGGGCCCAGGCAATGAGCAAAAAGGCCATGGAAGACAAGGAGAGAGTGCAGGGAAGGAAGGCTCCCTCCCCTGTGAGAAGGGGGCAGAAGAATGGAAGAAGCCTGGCATAGCAGGGCCTGGGGTTTGATCCTGGGTTAGTGAACTGGGGTTTCAAAACTAGCCTTATGGAAGAGGCCCCGGTGGTGGGGCCTTTTTTGGTGTGGCTATGCAATGGCAGGAACGGTGCCTGGGAGACTAGAGCAGGCACCAGACAGGATTCATCGCAGGGTGTGGGCACTTATTTCTCATTTTTATGTAGCAGAGACCAGGAGCAGCAATAGCACCTAAGCATAATCCGATGTCCAGTGAAAAGATAATGCAAGAGGCCGCAAAGCTGATGAGGCAGATGTTGGAGCTGGTAGTGGCGGCAAAACAGAGGAAAGCAGAGGAGGAGGCTCAGAAAAAGCAGAAGGAATGAGAGGAGTGCCCAAACAAGGGGAAGACGGAGAAGAGGCCCAGGAAGGAAGTGCCACACCCCGCGCCCATTGCAGCACCACTGCCAGCACTGGAGTCAGATGGGGAGAGCCTGGATGTGGGTAAGAATGAAGTAGATCTTCTGACGAAAATGGGTTGAAAGAGTATTTGGAAGGGCTTTTGGGTGACATGTGGGATGCAGGGATTGAAAAAATGGAATGTGCCATGCAGGCCCTGAAAGGAAAAGGTGTGAGTAAAGGGGGGACTGGGGACAGGCTAACAAACAGTAAGCTGTACGAAGGACCTCCAGGTTGCTCACTAGGGGACCACATTCCAGCATCAAACAGAGAAAAGATTTGGAAGGGGGAGTATGTGAACATTTTCAAGCTGGCGAATGTAGACATGTCCACAAAATATGAGCAGAAGGAATCTGTGGGGAAGTCGGAGATGGCAGTGGATTTGGCTGTCGTAGGTCACAAGGCCAAGGAGGCCAAGTACAAAGGGATCACCATAGAGAATGGGCAAGAGGGGAATTATCATTTATAGTGCACTGTTGCTTGAGAAACAGTCGGACCTAGCCATTCCACTGTTGATGTACATGTCCATCATCAAGGATGCGTACAAAGCAAAACGGGGGTATGGGTGGCTAAAATACGATGAGGCATTCTGAAAGAGAATGACAGCTAAGGGTGATCTGAGGTGGGATTGCACCCATTCTGAGCAGTGGGTGAGGACAATTCTGGGGGAAGGAAGTGGGACTGGGGGCACAGGCAAAGAGAAGCTTCCCCCGCCTTGGGGACTAAGACCTGTTGGGGATTTTTACAAAGCCTCCAACAGCTGGAACAATTGCAAGTTCAGGCATGTGTGTTCCAAATGAGGGGGGGTCACACCCGGTCACCAACTGCAGGCAAGGGGGGGAGAGAAAGGGGGACACAACAGGGGCCAATACCATGAGCTGCCCTTTGGGGACCGGGGAGGGTAGGCAGAGGGCAAGGGGACACCACAGGGACAACATAGATACATACATAGATACATAGACAGTGTCAGCAGATAAGGGCCTATGGCCCACCCAGTCTGCCCATTTGAGCTTGTAAGTTCAGTTTATGTTTTCCAAGAAGTCTGTTGTCCCTTACCTCTGACCTCCAGAATTCCTTCATGTCTATCCTATGCATTCTTAAATCCTGTGATTGTTTCAGCCCCCACCACTTCCTCTGGCAGGATATTCCACTTGTCCACCACCAGTTCTGTGAAGAAATTCTTCCTCATGTTTCCTCTGAATCGTCCTCCCTCCAACTTCATCCCATGCCCTCTAGTCCTGAAACATCTTTTTCACTTAAAAATAGTGTATTCCTGCACCCTGTTCCTCCCTGTAAGATACTTGTATGTCTCTATCATATCCTCTCTCTCCCTCCTCTCCTCCAGGGAGTACATGTTCAGTTCCTTCAACCTGTCCTCATAGGACTTGTGATGCAATCCATGCATAACACCCCTATGGCTGGAATTAGGAGGGAATGGGGGAAGGACATTGGAGCTATGCACTGGCATGGATTCTCATTTCCTTAGGAGTGGACTGCAGAATACCCGAATAAGGGGGCAGCAGCACTGCTTAAGGAGTGTTTCCAGACAGGTTTCTCACTGGGTTTTCAAGGGGGGAAGGCAGAGATGAGGGCCAAATGCCTCGGGTCGGTGAGAGGAAAAGAAGGGATGGTGGGGGCTAAGATTTCAAAGGAAATCAAGGCAGGTTGGGTGGAAGGGTCATTGGAGGTCCCTCAATCCACCCACTTTTGGGTATGCCCTTTAGACATAGTGCCAAAGAAAGCAAAAGGGGAATTCTGCCTGATTCACCATTTGTCAAACCCAGAAGGCTTGTCAGTGAATGAGGGCATACCAGACCACCTCTGGACAGTATCATATGTCTCCCTGGAGCAAGTCATAGTATTGATCAGGGCAGTCAATGGGGTGTGGGTGGTGTAGATGGACATTGAGTGGGCATTTCGACTACTGCCAGTCAGTCCAGCAGATTGGGACCTCTTGGGCTTTCAATTCCAGAGGAGGCTCTACTTTGACAAGGCCATGCCAATGGGATGCTCAGTGGCTTGTTCCACTTTTGAAGCATTCAGCACTTGGGTGCCATGGGTATTCAGGACCAGGTATGGGCACAGAAGGGTAGTGCATTATCTGGATGACTTCCTCCTCATTGGGGAGACATGGGGAGAAACACATAAGATGTTAATGGACTTCGAGAGGATATACCAGCATATAGGGATACCATTGGCACAGGGCAAGACAGAGGGCCCTGCCCGTAGGCTGGAATTCCTGGGCATAGAGGTGGACATGGAGATGGGATGTTTCAGGCTCCCTGGGTCCAAAGTAGCACAGCTCAAGGGCTGTTGGCAGGGGTGATGGGGAGGAAAAGGGTGCCACTGATACAGGTACAGCAACTGCTGGGGCACCTTAATTTTGCATGTATGGCGATTAGCCTGGGTAGGGCTTTTACAAGGAGATTGTGCAGGGCCACAGGGAAGGCTAAATGGCCTACCACTGGGTGGACATGTCTAAAGGGGTGCAAGAAGATTTTAAAGTATGGGACAAATTCTTAGACAGCTATAATGGAATAACATTTTGGCAAGATGAGTGGGAATAGAGTACGGATCTGGAGTTGTTTATAGATGCTTGTCACCCTGTGGATGGGGGCATATTTTCAGGGACAGTGGATGTTGGAGGCATAGCCGGAGCACTGGAGGGCATGTGGCCTGCTGAAGGACATCACATTTAGAAGATATTTCCAATCTGGGCAGCATTTGAAGTACGCGGTACCAGGATGAGGGGTTAGTGCATCCTTTTCTGATGTGACAATAAGGGGGAGGTGGAGGTCATTAATAAACAGGGCGGGAAGACTGAGATGGTAAGCAGGATACTTAGGTCCATGGTGTTGCTGGGGCTGCAGCTGAATTTGTCTTTCATAGCCCAGCATGTTGAAGGAATTAAGAATGAGGTGGCTGACAGTCTTTCCCGTTTACAGCTCAGAAGGTTTCAGGAGCTGAGGCAGCAGGCAGCAACACACAGGACCAGGATCTGGACTGGTTGTCGGAGACTGGAGGGGCACAGCCAGGGCCCTGGACCATGGTTCCTGGTCAGCTAACACTTTGCAGGCCTATGGGGGGTGAGATTTCAAGAATTTAGGGGGAAGCACAGGTGGGACAGGGACAAACTGTCAAGGAAGAAAAGGTAAGAAGGTTCATAGTGGAGAAGTGGGAAGAAGGTCTGGCCCATGCCACAGTGGTGGTACACTTGACGGGCATCAGTTGGATATGCCAGGACAGGGGATGGCCGGATGTCACAGCCAGCAGGGCAATAAAGAGGATGGGCATGGGATGGCAGAGGGGGCAGGGCACAATGAGAGATCAAAGACACCCCATTAAGGGGCAGCTGCTGGTGGGGGTATTAGGGAAACACAACAGATGTGCTCATCAACCCATGAGGCAACCCTCTTCAGGGTTGTTTTTGCTGTCATGGTAGCAGGGGCCTTCCAGGTGGGGGAGGTAGTGACCCCACGGAAGACAATGGACGAACAGGCGCTACAACATAAGAGCCTTTTATAGTGCAGGATTAGATTGGCCAGGTTCAAAACAGACCAAGAGGGGCAGGAACCACAGTGTCACTGGTATGGCAGTCGCAGTCTTCCACCTGCGCAGTGGCAGGACTGGAGGCATATGAGAGCATCTGGGGGGGTAGCAGGGGGAGTTTTATTCTGCCATAGGGATAATTCCTCGGTCACAGGATTCCAGGTGGTGCAGTGCTCAGGAAGGCCCTGGCATTTGTGGGTGAGGACCCAGGAGAGTTTGCTCCTCACTCCTTTCAAATTGGGGCAGCTTCAGAAGTGGCAGAAAGAAGGGTGGCAGTAGAGGAGTTGCAGTGGCTTGGGTGCTGGAAGTCCAGTTGCTACAAGAGGTATGTCAGGTGTTGATAACAGCAACTCACACTAATTCTCTTGTTCCTGTGGCAGGTTCCAAGAGGAAGGTCTGGACAGTGGGGGGGTTCCTTCATCTATTGGGTGGAGAGGTTTGTGGTCACCACATCCAAGGGGACAGAGTTACTCTATAACATGAAGCACACCAAGGTGCTATGGAAAATTGTTAGGGGCATGAGGTGGGCCTAGCTGCTACCACTGTTGGACTAACTAAGGGTCCAGTGGGACAGGCCAGATTGCATCATCATACACCTGGGGGGTAATTACTTAGGGGGTATTCCATGGGGAGTGCTGATTCAGAACATACTGGGGGATTTGGAGATGATTAAGGGGTGGTGGCCAAGGGTGACTATCAGCTGGTCTGACATCACCTCACGGAGGATTTGGAGAGGGGTCATAAATGTCATGTTGATTGAAAAAGTGAGGAAGTGGATGAAAAGGAGGGTTGTGAGGGCCGTAATTAAAATTGGGGAGTGCACCTACAACATAAAGACATTTTCCTTTACCAAGCTGCAGTTTACAGGTTTAATGGGGTGCATTTGTCAGAATTCGGCATCTGTCTATTTTTGAGGCCTACTGGGGAGCTGGTGGGGGAGTTAGCCAAGAAAGGCCTGAGATACTAGCCCACAAGTAGGGAGCCCTACCATCCATTGCAAGCTAAAGGTGGGGCAGTGAAAGAGGTGAAAAGAAGGAATGGGGAAGGGGTGGCAGGAAAGGGGGCAGGGGGTAGGTGACATGAGCTGGGAACAAAGAACCCAGATGTGGTGTTGTGGCAGGGAGGAGGGAATAGGTCCAGGCACCAGATTCAGAAGTGTCTGGGCCTGGAAGGCATAGGTGGAACCAGTCTCATTCTGGTGAAGGAGGAGGGGGCCAGATTCACAGTATGCAGACCCTGAAAAAGCAACCAGAGGAAGAAAGAGGCTGGAACCAAGAATAATTTGTGGATTGAATTGTTTATGATGTACAGGTTGAAAGATGACAGTGACAATGTAAATATCTTTGTGCCAAAATAAAAATTGCCAATGAGCAACTAAAAAGTAATAAAGTTGTGGTGTTCTTCATTCCTGGGAGGGGTTCAGGGGACACATTATTTTGTACAAACATGCTAAAAACTCATATACCTTGCAGATAAAGTGCTATGAAGTCAAGTTTGCTACCCAAGTACTGTGTGGTACTGGAATATGAGGTATTGATAGCAACCTTAAGCGCTTAAAGATCCTACAAAATATATATCTGAAATTATTACTAGGAAACACAAGATGTACCTTAAATGCAGCCATAAGGGCCGGAATGGGTACCTTATCCATGCATTCAAAAGTGATGAAAACAATAGTAAACTTTTGGTTGAAAATTATTACCTCACCTCCAGTCTGTTATTAAACTGCTGGGTAGAGGCAAAGCATTTCATGAAAGAACATACATGGTTTGGCAACTTAAACCATATGCTAAACAGGATGGAGTTGGACAGTAGCTATATTTTCAACCCAATAGGAAACATCAAAGTGTTCAGGGATACAGCCCTGCAAAGAAAAGTAGATATAATGTAGCTATCCAGAAGGGTATGGCGGCAGTTCAGGATTCATGGGACCTTAATATTCTTAAATAAGCAAAGAAAGTTTTTGCCACTGAAATATATCTGATATTTTGAGAAAATGCACTACACAGAAAAGCTATATGCAGCCTAAGATTTGAAAACCTAGCAAACTCTTGGGGAAATCGGGGTAACATGTTATTGACATCCTCCTGTTTCTGTGATGATAACATCGGCTATCAGTACCTCATATTTTGCTAGAATGCCAGAAACTGAAGGGAGAAAGGTTGAAATAGATACAGTCATTTAGTGAAAAGATGAAGGAGATAGATATGAAAGACATAATTCTATTGCTATGAACAGACTCTGAAGCAATTGTATTTGTTGTAGGCAATTTTTCACAATAAGTGATGCAGACTTTACAAATAATTTAAGAAGATAGGAATATGTGTATCTTAAGGAAAATAGGGATGTTCCAGAGGTTACTGGGCCAAATGCTAAAACTGCAGAATGTATGTTTACCTTTGTCTTCTTTTTGAAAAAGAAACGTACAATATATGTAAATTCAGCCTAGAAGCATGGGCACATAACTGAATGATTTAGATACAAACTTAATCTATGTATTTTAGGTGTGATTTTCTGATTGTAAAATTTTAATGTTTTTAACTACTACATATATGACAGCTCCTTTTATACATACTCTGTAAAAAAACTTGAACCTTGAATCTCAAAATTGCGTGGAGGTGCAATCTACAAAAAAGTTGTGACCAGGTTATAAACTCTGCAACTCAGCTGGAATGGATATTATTAACTGTTGGCAATGTGGAACACTTTCCAAAAGGGCACCTATACAGGATTTAGGATGCTGTCCTACATGTTGGACCATTGGAGATCTAAGAGCTCAGCTCCAGGCAGTATGGGCAGAGATCGCGTGCCTCAAATTGCATATTCAGGAGGAAATTTATTACAAGAATCACCCGCCATTTCCACAACATTCAACTGAAGCACCTTGACCACAAAGGGTAGTTGGCCCGGGAATTTGGCAGGTGATTAGGCGGGACAAACCAGGTGCCCCATCACTCAATGCTCAGCAATGTATCACCTCCACAAACCATATAAAGTCTACAAACAGGTATCTGCCTCTATCTCCAAAGTCAAACAAAGGGGCGGAGGACACTGTAGAGCAGGACACTGCAGCACAGGAGCTAGTGCTACAGAAGTTGCACAAAATAGGGGCCAAAACAAAAAAATCAGAAAGAAAATCTAAAACACTTCTGATCATAGGAGACTCCACGATTCGGGGTATTGATACCTACCTCTGGCTGGGGGTAATAATCAGATGTCTCCCAGGTACATCAGCATGGAGAGACACTGACCACATCACTACAATTTTGCAGGAAGCAGAAGAAAACATTGACATCCTGGTACACGTAGGGACTAACGATGTTGCCAGCCAGTCAGTTGTGGAGACCAAGGAACACCTGACCAGGCTGGGAGACAAACTGTCATCCAATTCATCTGGCATCTCCTTCTCTGAGATCTTGCTGATCTGGTAAAGGGGGGCAGATGGAAGGAAGGTCAGAGAAGGGGAGCTAGGGGAGCTAAACATGTAGCTGAAGGGCTGGTGCTACATAAAAGGACACAGATTTGTAGGAAACTGGCAACAGTTTTGGGAATGGAAATTATTTAAATTTGATGGACTGCATCAGACTAAGGAGGGAGTCAGTGCTTTGGGCAGAAGTTTGACATTTTTGCAGAATATTTCAACTAGGAAATGGGGAGAGGGGTGCAGCACCCGATACATTGAACGGGAAGAACACCCCTCCCCCTTCAGCTTGTGATCAGACAGGAGATCAGCAGGTTTGTAGTTAATTTGCATCACCAGGTAAGAAAAAAAGGTCTGGCTCCCTATACAATGTGCAGGGGAAGTGCCGGACATAGCCCAACAACTAACACGCTGAAATCTGGCCAATGGAAAATCATGTACATAAATGCCCACAGTATGAGAAACAATATCCCAGACCCGCAGGCAAGAATGACAGAGGCTAAACTAGACATATTAGCCATTACTGAGACATGGTTAATCAGTAACCACACTTGGGAGACTTCAGTACCTGTCTATGTACTGTTCAGAAGAGACCAAGGTGCAAAAAGGGGGGAGGAGTGGCCCTTTATGTCAATGAAAATATCAAAGATATAGAAATTCAGAATGTACATAAGAAGCCAGAAGAACTGTAGGTTACCCTGGAAACAGGTAATGGGACAGCCATATGAACTGGCATTGTCTACAGGACTCCAGACCAGGGGGAGGACATAGACACATTACTGTTAGAAGATATACAAAACATGACAGCTAAAGGGGGAGGTTCTGATAATCAGAGACTTCAACATTCCAGATGCAGATTGATCAATACCAGCAGGAACATCTGCCAGAACTAGGCATAGTGGATTTCCTGCAGGGGGAGGGCCTCCTACAACTGGTACAACAACTGACAAGAGACAGGGCTATCCTAGATTTAGTACTGATTAACAGGGAAAGGATCTCAGATCTCCAGGTAGAAGGTCACCTGGGGGCCAGTGACCATCACATGTTATGGTTCAGTTTAGCCGCTAGAACTCAATCTTCACATTCCAAGGAAAAAATATGGGACTTCGGAGGAGCTGACTTTGATAAGATGGCCAACAGAGTTAAGCTAGCCCTGGCAAGAAGAAATACAGGTGAAAAGGGTACAGGCAAAGTGGGCAGGCATTAAGGATGCAATACTTGAAGCAGCATCCCATTGTGTTAGGGAGAAAATCAAGAGCAAAAGGAGGAGGAAATCATTTTGGTTGTCAAAAAAAGTAGCAGAAAAGATCAGAACCAAAAGGATGGCCTTCAGGAAATATAAGGAAATGCAGCAGGATGAAGATAGGGAGGCACACCAAACTTCCCTAAGGGAAGCAGGGAAGGCAGTAAGGCAGGCAAAGGCCCAAACTGAAGAAACACTAGCACGAACAGTAAAAGACAGGGACAAGACTTTCAATAGATACATTAGTGAAAGGAGGAAGTCAAGAGGGGGTACTACTAAGATCAAAGGGGGTAAGGGGGAGTGTATGGAGGAGGACCAAGGAAAAGCATCTATCCTGAATAGATACTTCTGCTCAATATTTGCTAAGGAGAATGTAGGGCAGGGCCCACAGCTTAGCACCATGAACACAGGGGGAAGGGAGGTGTGCACAAGTCCCTTGACAAAATAAATTGTCCTGCAAGGAGTTCACTAAGCTCAGGATGGACAAGGCAATAGGACCTAATGGCATACATACCAGGGTACTAAAGGAGCTAAGGCTGGAACTAGCAGAGCCATTATCCAAGCTGTTTAGTGAGTCTCTGAGCACATGAGAGGTCCCAGAAGACTGGAGAAGGGCTCATGTGATCCCACTCCTCAAAAGTGGTAGGAGGGAGGAGGCAGGGAACTACAGACCAGTCAGTCTTACCTCAGTAGTGGGCAAGGTTAAGGAGACAGTCCTTCAGGGAAGGATAGTGCAATACCTGGAATCCATAGGAGCACAGGATCCAAGACAGCATGGATTTACAAAAGGAAGGTCCTATCAAACAAATCTCATAGATTTCTTTGACTGGTCAACCAGAGTGGTGGACCAAGTGGGTGCAGCTGATGTCACCTACCTTGACTTCAGCAACGCTTTCGATACTGTTCCACATAGAAGATTGATTAATAAGCTGAGTAGACCTGGGATGGGTCAGAATTTTGTCATCTGGGTGGCAAACTGTTTGGTGGGCAGAAAACAGAGAGTGGTGGTAAATGGTACTCAGTCAGAAGAGATGAAAGTCACAAGTGGCGTACCTAAGGGATCAGTCCTGGGGCCAGCCCTCTTCAATATTTTCATCAGTGATGTTGCAGATGGACTGGAGGTTAAGATTTGTCTGTTTGCAGATGACACCAAGATCTGCAACAGAGTAGATGAGCCAGATGACCTCATATTTTGCTAGAATGCCAGAAATGCCAGAATGGGCAGAATGAGAAGAGATCTGGATAAACTGGCAAAATGGTCAGAAGAGTGGCAACTGGAATTCAATGAAAAGAAGTGCAGGATCATGCACATAGGGAATAGAAACCCTGAGGCCACCTATAGGTTGGGAGGGGAGATGTTGGCTATCACAAGGGAAGAAAGAGACTTGGGCATCATCATCATCACAAATGACCTGAAATCATCCAAACAGACCACTAAAGCAGTTGGTAAGGTTAGAGGGATGTTGGGGTGTATTAGTAGTGGTATCACAAGTCATAAGAGGGAGGTAATAATACCTAATTACAAGACACTGGTTAGGCCCCATCTGGAGTACTGTATGCAGTACTGGAAGCCGCACCAGCACAAAGACATTAACAGAATGGAGGCAGTCCAGAGAAGGTCAAACAAACTGGTGCAGGGACTGTATCAGAAAACGTATGTGGACAGATTAACAGAGCTCAATATGTATACCCTAGTGCAAAAGAGGGATCAAAACATTCGAACATCTTAAGGGCATTAATAAGGTGAAAGAGTCTAACACATTTCAATATAAGAAAAATAGCAGGACAAGGGGACACAGCATGAGATTAGAGGGAGGCCAATTAAGCTGTAATGTGAAGAAGTTATTTTTCACAGAAAGGGTGGTGGCTGCATGGAACAGCCTAATTCAGGAAGTGGTGGATAGGAATACAGTGCAGGGCTTCAAACAGGCTTGGGATAGGCATAAGGGAGCAATACAGATGAGTATGAATAGCTAGGCCATTGATAGAGTAAAAGCCTATGGCACATTCAAAAGGTAGGAAAAAATGGGCAGACTGGATGGGTCTTGTGATCCTTATCTGTCACCAACATCTGTGTTTTTATGAAATTTAAGGCTCTTATGACCTGTCCCAGCTTCTAGGCTAAGTCTGTGTGTTGCTCAAACATTTGATTAAGCACCAGTCTCTGGTTTCCTTCCAACTATACCCCACCAGAACCTTACCCTCAATGAGGTCCTTAGTGATATCTGTTTGGCTCTGCAGCATGTGCTCTTCAGGATGTGTGCAGAAAAACTGAACATTGTCTGGGCAATCAAAGTGCAGTAATCTGCTATGAATCCATCCTAGCTGGCTTTCCAAAATTGTTTTTGAACAAGTCAATCACTCTGAATTTAGCTTGAGCCCTACCAGAACAACAAGGACAGCAAATGCAGTTTTTTGAATTGTAGGTTAACTGGTTAACTGGACAATGGAGTCAACATTAAATATTGAGGTTTAACATATTGCTAGTAAGAAGTGCTAATACACTAATTTGAGCTATGCAGAATGAGAAAATTCAGAATTTTCAGAATTCTGATGGAATTCTGTGAAATTCTGTGGAACTGTGTAGGAATTCATGGAATTTTTGAAATGTATTAATTTGGTCACAACTCAGTTGTAAAATTAATTCTATTAAGCTAGAGATCTGAAATTTGGCAAGTCTAATTGATGATAGTTGCTCTAATAGTGTGCCAAATATCATGAAATTAGGATGAATCATCTCAAAACTATAAGTGCTCAAAGTCTGTAATTTTATTTTTTGTGGGAAATTTAATGAACATTTTTATCTTCAGATAACTCAGGCACCTTTGGAACTGGAAATCTGAAACTAGGTACATCTATAAATATAATAATAACTCATATATCTGCAACATTAAATAACATTTTGATGAATGCTTTCAAAATTATTCTAAAATAACTACAATTTAAACTCTTGCAAAATGTTTAGCTACCTGTAGCACAGACCCGTTTAAAGCTTGAGACTTATAATGTGAAGCACATACCCATGTTTCCCAGATTTCTGTAAATCCTGAAAATGTGGAGAAACTTAGATAACAAATTTTAAAATTATCTGGAAATGGCTGTAACTTAAAATTTTGATTACATGTTTGGCCACCTATGCCTCGGGCTCCTTTCAATCTAGGATTCTCATATTTGGTACACTTATGAAAGACACTAGCTGCCATATATCTACCAAATGTGATATCATATGGATATAAACTTTGAAAACTAGAACAAAATAACTGAAGTTTACAATTTGACAAAATTACATGGAATTGTGGAAATGTATTGATTTGGTCATAACTCAGCCATCTATTGAGACAGAATTATGAAGTTGGCAATGTTACTTGATTGCAGGTATTAATGGTGTACCAAATATTTTGACATTTGGGCACATTGTCTCAAAATTATAGGTGCTCAGTTTGCCATTTTATTTTTGGGGGGGAATTTTTATCTGCATATACCTCAGGCACCTTTGGAGCTAGAAATCTGAAACTAGATACATATAAGAATGCCTTAATAACCCACAGACCTATAAAACTGTATAACAGTTTGATTAATTATTTCAAAATTATACTAAAATAATGAAAATCTAAATGTTGGCAACATGTTTGGCTACCTATACCATAGTCCCCTTTAAAGACTCATACACATAAAACTTGGTGAACTTACCCATGTTGCACATTTCTCTAAACTCTGAAGCTGTGGAGAAACCTGGCTAGAAATTGTAAAATTATATGGGAATAACTGAAAATGAACTGCTGTTTAAATATTTCACCATCCATAACTTTGCTCCCATTCAAACTAGGACTCTGAAATTTGTTACACATATGAAGCCTGTTATGTCCTGTAACCTAAAACCAAATTTGGTGTTATTTGATACAAACTTGGAAACTAGATCAACATAACTGAAATTAAAAATTTGCAAAATTGCACCATATTTTTGCTCAAATTCAACAAACATTTGTGTAAACAGAATGGTAATTCTGCGGGCATTCTGCCAGCAGAATTTTGTATTCTGCACAGCTCTAACACTAATGCTTCCATATATGGGTTATTTTACATAGGAATCTCTCTTCTAATAAGTAATTAGCCGACTCTTTATTGCCCTGTTTTCTACTGACCAGATTAAATAAATTTAAATAAATTATTCAACAAAGAAAAATAAAGATCTTACAGATTGGGGATTTATCCCTTTGTCCTGAAAATATTCTACAAAGAGGCAAAGATACAGTCTGAGTTGGTCATCTTATTCCCAGTGTTGGTGAGTTCAAATTCTCTATCCCTGAATTCCATTCCTCAGTAACAACCTGACTGTCAGGATGTCATTGCCTGCACACGTTGCACCCTTTAGTGTACCTGCCTATATGATTTTACTGGTGCAAAAATCAGATGAACTAAAAAGTGACTATATATATATATATATATATATATATATATATATATATATATAGTATATATATATATATATATATATACACACACTCATATGCATATATATTTATATAGCAAGGTAGTACCACTATAGTAAGGGTTTAACAGGACTTTCTGGCTGGATTTTCAAAGTTCGGTAGCAAGCTGTGACAATGGCAGCTTGCACTTAGTGCTGTTGCATCAGGGACCCTGCACCCAATTCAGTATTGGCCAGGGTCGGCACCTATGTCCTGCAACTTTTGGCATCAGTGGCATTGCGCCAAACAGATTGTGCATCCACGAGGTGTGCCACAAACTTCAGGGTGGTCAGGCAGCTGATGCATCATTGGACATAGTGACTTGCCCCTCAAGCCCCAATATGTTTGTAAGCTCAGAAATAATATTATCAGGTCATTGACCATGCAAGTTGAGATGCCCAATATGGCTGTATATGAGATTGCTTTTACGGTTCAGTTCTGGTGGTCTAGTGGCCCCCCACCCCAAAAGGTAGTGCCTACACCCCGCTCCCCATCCAAAACCCTGATCCAGTGACTGGCACAGCCCTCCTCAAACCACCATTGCCAGCAGCTGAATGAATGTCAGAGTGTATATTGCATACAGTGCACAATTATTGGTTGACAGCTCACTCTGAGCTGTCATCCAATGAGTGTGTACTGTATACAGCACACTGACAGTTCATTAAGTGGCTGTATGTGGTGATTTGAGTAAGGCTGTGCCAGTCGCAGGGCTGGGATTTGGGTTGGGAGGAGTGGGGTGGTAGGCACTACCTGTTGTGGTGGGAGGTGAGGGCCACTAGACTGGTCTAACTGTACTTAGATCTTTGTCCTGTGAGAGGGTTTTCTGCATTCCAAATTAGGGGATATGGCAGCCGGCATCTGTCACAAGCCCCCTAGCACCATGCCACAGCCCATTTTGTGGCACACGGCTGGCACAAGCCCCCTTTTGCACATGCAGCCTATGTTTGATGCAAGCTGCCTTATTGAAAAGCTCCTGGATGCATCTGTGGATGCAAGGTGCCAGTCGTGTCAGACATGTTTGATGCAAGCACCCTGTGTCCATCTCAGGGCTTTAAAAATCCATCCCTCTACATATGTTAACCCCCAGATTTTGCACTGTAATATCTTTACAAATATTCAAAAGATTTGCAGGCAATTTTGCATGGGTGGTCTCATGGGATAGATTTGTTGATGTGCCAAGCTTTGTTCAAGTTGTATATGAGGATTCTGAGATATGGATAGAGAAAAAAACATTACAAAATGGCTGTTTTTCACTGTTTGTTTTTGGTGTCATCACACTGTGCCAGGATGGTCTGGAATATTTGTCTGAAAATAGGCAAATATGGCATTAGGGTTTCCAACCCTAACTCCCCACCCCTCCAAGCAGCAAAAAGAAAAAACATTAGGGTTTTACCAGATGATGGTTGTCCGTGGTTTCTTGAGTGATCTTGTATTTTTCTGCTTCAGGGGAGGAGTGGAGAGGTAGGGTTTGGAACCTTAATACCATATTTGCCATACCTGAATGCAAAGAATTTGTGGTGATGTCTTGGAGCTGTGGAACCACAAGGGCCTCTGGCCCCTGTGCTTCCATGTAGCTTCAGATGCAGATGTGCAGTTCAAAAACTAATTCTAGCAGTGGAAGTGCAGGGCCGTTTAGGCCCCATGCTTCCATGCAGCTATGGGTGCAGAGGTACAGGGTCCCTTGGGGACCTATGCAAAATATAAGCAGTATCTTCATCATGTGGTTACTTGGGACATACAATATAAGTGGAGAATGTGATTTGGAATGGGAGCCACAGAGCAAAGGACTTTTGTTGGGGGACAAGAGGACATTCTTGATTGGTAGACTGGTAGCAGTAACAGCACTCAGTGGGAACTACCTTCAGTTTGAACTGAAATATTTTGGTTTGTGAATCCTAATTTTCAGTTTAACAAAGATTTTTTGTCTTGCCCAAATTTTCAGTTTACACCAAAATGTTCAGTTCGCAAGCCAAAAAAATCTTACAGTTCAAACCAAAAAAAGTATGAAAAACCAAAAATTGGATGAGAACAATCCCAAAGTCCAAAAATACTATCTCTGGCATGTTTTTTTAAAAAAAGAAAAACCTCAGCATCTTCCTTAGGAGATCCAATTTAGCAAGCTTCATGTTTTTGTGTTTTCTCAAAGTGTCCTTTTATATTTGTTTTAATATGTTTGCGGTAATTGAAATGAAGAAGCAAGCTGGCAGCTGTCATGAACTGAAAAAAAATTTCAGTTTGTGAGGAGTATTTTTGGTTTGTGACACCTAAGTAATGCAAATCAAAAACATTTTTGCAAATCAAAAAAGTTTCTGTTTCGCACCAGACAGGTAACCAAATCTCAGTTTCAGTTTACTGTTTATACTGGAAAGGTGTGTGAGCAGAATTGCCCATTTTCACAAGCGTCCAATTAATGACAAACAAACAAAGGTTACAGAGTAAACATGACAGTGCATTACAAGTAATAAGCAAAACATCGATCAAAATGCAATCATTAGGTGCAATATACAAAACACGGAAAATTCAATGGAAATAAGTGCAGGCATACAAAGCATCACATAAGGTAGGATCAAAAACTGGTGGGCTGGTCATAGCCCTGTGCATTTACATGTAAATTTGCTGTAGATGTGACCCTTAAGGTTGAATTTGAAAGAAGCAGTAGAGGGATGTTGGATCAGAGATGAGGGGGGGAAGTGATGAAATATTTTGCAGCCTTGTAGGAGAAGGTGTTTTGGCCTTGAGTAGTCCTGCAGAAGGGGACAGAGAAGGAGAGGGAGTTGGGCTATCTGGTGGACTGTGAGGAGGCAGACTTGGGAAAGAGGGAGATAATACTGGTTGGAAGAAGTCCCAGTGCAGTTTGTGGAAAAAGGTAAGGATTTTACTGTCTAACCTTTCTTCCAGGGAGGCCAGTTGGCCGATATGTAGAGGTCACAATGGTGGGTAAGTCTAGGAAGGCCAGTGGCAAACCAAATGATCTTGTGGTAGGTGCTGCACAGCCCATTGAGGATTTTTTTGGAGAAGGATGGGTAGTAGATAAGAGCTCCATAGTCAAGGAGGGGGAGAAGGAAACTGGTGGCAAGTAGGGTACTTGATTCAGGGATTAGTGCATACTGTGTGACTTTGAGTAAGTCACTTAAGTAGCCCAAAGCTCCTAGGTCACTCCTGAAAACAGGCACTTGTGCCTAGTGGGCCTTACCCAGTTAACAAATACTAAATAAATAAATAAATTAGGTAAGGTTTAACATGATATAACATGCTGAGCCTTTGACATGTTTTCTTAATTAGCTGGTTGACATGTAGTTCATAGGACATGGGGCAAGTCAAGGAGCATGCCAAGATATTTGAACTCTGTGACTTGCTCAGTAGGGTAGCCATTATTGTCTATGAGGGGGAAGTCCAAAGGACCAGGTGTTCTGGAACTGGAGAAGACCATAGATTTGTTTTTTTCTTTTTTCAAGTTCAGGACTAGCCCTCTGGATGAGAACCAGGAGTGGAACCTGTGGAAGTCTTGCTGAAGTTTGTCATGAAGAGAAGTGGGGTCCTTGTCTTTGCAGAAGAGTGCAGCATTATCAGCGTAGAATACTAACTCAGTGTGTCTGCATATCTCAGGGAGGGAGTTGACCACAAGGGAGAAAAAGAGGCCCAAGGATGGAGCCCTGGGGAACTCCATATTTGATAGGGATGAGGAAGCAGTGAACACCTTTTATCACTGTTCTATGTGATCTTTGGCTAAGGTAGTTGAAGAACCGGCTAACCACGTCACAGGAAAAGTTGAGATGGGAAAGGGTGCAGAGGAGAACTTTATGGTCAACAAGGTCAAAGGCTTTAGTGAGGTCCACAAACACTGAGCCTGTGTAGATGCCTTCTTCATTGGCCTTATTAATGAAGTGAGTGAATTTGATCAGGGATGTTTTAGTGTTGTGGCCTACTCTAAAGCCATCCTGTGCATCTGTCTGTAGGTTAATTTTTTTCTAGGTATTCTGTGGTTTGCCCTAGGGTGATTTTTTACATAATCTTTGACAGAAGCTAGGAGGGTAATGGGTTTAAAGTTGGCAACATCATTTTTGAACATGAGCAGAGGGCGTGGTTATAGATTTTGGTTAGGGGGAGGGCCATGGCCTCACAGAGCAGCACTAGTCAATGTCAGGTGCTAGGCTAGGTCTTGTGTTGTTTGTTTTAATGAATCTGACCACCTCCTGGGGTGTGAGGTATTTGAAATGGAAACTGAGGAGGAGGTTGGGGGAAGGAGGGAGTGGTGTGACAGGGGTCAGACAGAGTGTTAAGTTTGTACTTGTCAAGATCTCCAAAGTTGGAATTGAATTGGGTGGCAACTGCAAAAGGGTCATAGACAAGTTGACCATCTATGGTGAGGTTTATATGTTCACTGTGCATTCCTCTCCCAGTGAGGTCATTAAGAAACCTCCATGTGTGTTTTGGCTTGCTCCTGGAGTTTTCATGTTTAGCTCTGAGTAAGGTCATTTTTGCTTTGCAGATTGCTGATTTACATCTGTTGCGGAGCATTTTGTACTGTTGTAAGAGGTTGGGGAGTATAAATTTTTTATATTTTTTCCAGGCACTGTTGCACTTCCTCATTTGGTTAAGGAGATTGGAAGAGACTCATTCATGAGTGTGCCCTTTTACCTTAAGTTTCTTAAGAGGGATGAGTTTATCACAGATTACAAGGAAGTTACTACTGAAGGCTTCATGGGTAGAGTTGATGTTGGTGATGGAGTCAGTGAAGGACCTGTCGGCAGCTAGTAAGGCTTTTGTGAATTTGTCACTGTTGAGTTGTTTTAGCTGGTGGAGGTAGATGATTTTGTGCTGTTTTTTAGGGGTTTTAGCTGACCAACAGCAAATGACAGCACAGTGATCATAGAGAGTTAGGGAGAACCCCGATTCAGTAACATGTGGGGTTTGAGACAAGTATCCAGTCAAGGACTAATTCATACCCTATCCTATAGATGATGCGGATGGGGGTGGAGATTAACTGATGGAGACCAAGGCTGCTGATGGTTTCTTTGGCTACGTTAACCTGAGGAGACTGGCAGTTAAGGTTGAAGTCTCCTAAGATGATCTGCTCCCTTCTACTAGGGAGAGTGTTTTTTAATATTACAAAAGAGGCAAGCTCATTGGGGGGGGATAGATAAGTAACACTAACAGTGATTATTTTGTTGTTGCCAAGGAGGAGATTTACAGATAGGGATTCCAGGTTGGGTGTCGCCACACAGGTTTTGAAAACAGAGGCAGGGAGGTAATTCACCATTCAAAGGAGGCATCCTCCACCTCCATCGACTAGCCTGTCCTTTCTGAAGAGGGAGTATCCTTTGAGACTGGTTTCACTGGGAGGGATCTTATCAGTAAGCCAGGTCTTGGTTAAGACAATAATATCAAAGCTGTTAGCAGAGAGCCAGGCTTCAAGCTGAGATTTCTCAGCTAGGAGGCTCTGGATGTTCAGATGAGCAATTTTTAGCAGTCTGGTATTTTTAGGGGGTTTGGCAGATAATACCTGGTGCAGCCTGTGGGGTACCTGGAGCAGTAAAAGATGGACTGAGGTTAGGATGGACTGATCCAGAGAGAAGGAGAAGGAGCAGGAGGAGTCTCCTCTGCCTGTTGTTGGCAGATGTTCAGAGCCTAGGGGATCTAGGCTTTGAAAGTTGGTGAAGAATTATATGTGGAGGGCAAGAGCAAGAGGTGCATCCATGAAGAAAACAAAGGTGAAGTAGATAGTAGTCCTGTCCAAAGAAGGTAGCCAGAAAGGGTACATGGGGGATAGTGGTATCCGAGGTCAGCAGGGACAAGGAATGGGGAGAAGTGGGAGAGTGGAGGGGGGATTCAGAAGAAATCAAGGTATAGGGAGTACTAGTGTAAGTGGGGCGGGGGGCCGGTGTGGCAGAGGAAGAAGGTTCACAGGTACAACTGCTGGGGAAACATACTTGCAGCTATAAGGTTGATGAGGTAATTTTTCTTTTTTTTTATTTATTATTTTTGGCACCTCCCACCGCCAGCACCATCTGCCCAGTCATGGACTCCGGCTGTGACTTCCCACATTAGTTGCCCTGCTGGTACCCTCTGGCTTGCCCGCCCAGGGTCATGTCATGGCACCTGAACCCCTCTGAAGGGTGACATGATCAATGGGATAGGGTGGGAGTCAGTCTGGGTGCCAGTGCAGCTGGGGAAGGCATCATCTAGGTGATGGGAAGGCAGAATTTTCTTCTCCTGTAAGCTGGGGTGGGAGCACGCAATGACACCTGCGTCCATTCTGCACCTCTGATTCTAGTTGGTGCCAGTCACTGTGGTGCCCCCAGCCTCCACCAGGGGTTCCTCAAGTGCTGGTCACACACACCGCACCCTCCCCCCAGAGAAGGAGAGCAGTCCATGGGATGCTCCATCCTTCTCCCTCCCAGCCGGCCCTCCAATGACCCAGGTCTATTCCCGAACCGGGTCACCAGCATTGCAAGAGGAAATCCATCCACTGCACTGATGGGCCTGCCAGTGGCTGAGGTATGGGCAAAAGTGGCAGGCTTCATAGGGTTGAGGGGGGTAAAGGAATAGTATTAAAATGGGTTAAAAGAAGGAGTCATGTAAAGCTATGCTTTGGTATCAGAAGGGAGATCTAATTAATAGTGTGCAGCTGGAAGGTGTAGTAGTGGAGGGGCCTTGAATGGATGAGGGGAGGTATGAAGGGAGACTAACGGCCTGGGAGGGGGCTTAGGGATTCGCGACATGGCCGGCACTGGAGCCCCGAGAGGCGTAAGCGTGGCCGTACCTGGGGGGGCCCTGCTCCTGTGTTCAGCTGGGGTAGGGTGGGTGTTTGACACTCTGGACACATTCTTCAGTTGCTGATGTGGATCTGGTCAGGGACTGGCTGGGGAGAACAATAGAAGGGGTTAGTTCAACACACCCAGGGCATTGGCAGCAGACAAAAAACACAATCAAAGGTTCTCTGCCAACAGAAACCAGTAACGCCCTTAAGGTCGGCTTGGTAGAGAAAGGGGTGTCCAGTGGAATATGCTTTGCCTTCAGGTGTAGCTAGGGGAATCCCCATTGACCATAAAGGGGGAGGGGGTCTGGAGCTATGGGGTACATGTGGTGCAGCTACTGGGGTCAGGAAAAACTGAGGCTCCATGGACCCCCCTCGAGTTCAACTGAACAGCACCTCCACAAAGCAATGCAGTGTTAGCACAAAAGGCTTCAAGTTTATTGCAGGAAAGACTCCGTTGAGCAAGCTTTTTCACAAGGAGGTCCTGAGGCTTCCAAACATCAACCAAGGCAGTACACAGAGAGGAATTCCTGAATCCCCTAGAAAGGTAACACTGCACTGAGTACACGTCTGCTATTACCAGGAGCACAAGACCAAGCCCTGTATACAATTTAAATCAATAAACCCTTGGTATGGAATTGCCTTTACACAACTTAGCCTAACAATTTCATTCTAGCAGTGCACTGTGGTAACTATTACACAGTTTCCCAGGTCGTGTTAGTTCAAGCAGTGCAGCTGTATTAAATAACAATGCATGGGTTAAGAATTAGCTGTTACAGAACAATAATGCTCAATTTCAATTCTGCAGTACAAATTCAGATTTAACTGCCACTTCTCTTTCTACCGCTGTGCTGCTTGGCTGACCTGCACATGGTAAACTATGTCTGGCAAGCAGTTCTCAGCAATTAATACTAACTTCACTGCTGAGTCCATTTCATTTGCAGCATGCCTGGAATGGACCACATTCTGTGGCAGTGGCAAGGTGCATCACAAGAGAGCTCAACAAAATCCCATAAAAAGGCAAGCCTTTGAGCTGGCTAGGCAGACTATTGATTGCAGAGTGTGTGCTGGAGTCCCAAAAGGGGTAAGCACGGCCGTACCTGGGGAGCCCTGTTTTCATGTTCAGTTGGGGTAGGACTGGTGTTCAGCGCCTTAGAGACCCTCTTCAGTTGCAGGCATGGGTCTGGTCAGGGACTGGCTGGGGAGTGTGTGTTTGGTCCCCCGAAGACCCTCTTCAGTTGCTAGCATGGTTCTGTGTGTGCAAATCTAAATGTTAAATCCTTATAACTCTGGAACTGTTTAATATTTTTTCATGAAACCTTCAAAAGGCATTACTTGGCACAGGCCGCGTCTACCCTGAATGTTTCAAGGAGAAATTCAGTACCATCTAAGCTGTACAGAAGACCACCCCCCCCAAAAAAAAAATGTTGTGTTTTGTTTAGGGAAATTAAGGAGTATCCAGATCTCAGAAACCACACAAGATGTCATTTTGAAACTTTCCATGTCTTGAGACTATGGCAGTGTGACTGTGCAAATTTTGGAGCTATTGTGTTGAATGTCACCAAAGTTATTATAAGTACGGAAGCTTTATTGATTGACTTTTCAGTCATTATAACATTCATAACATCATAACAAAATCCACATTCATTGATAAATCATAATACAGTATCATATTTCAGTCCAACCACAGTTATATATTGCACATTCACATATTACATAAATATGTATCGCAACATCATTGCTATGAAATATATTTTTTTAAACTCCAATATTAACTGTTGCATGTGGGCAGAGTGTTTTCTTCCTCCTACTTTAGATTGCTTCTTTATTTATATGGAGTTTTTTTGTTTCAGTTATGTGAAGAAAGGCTGCCAAGGTTTCCAATATCTTCTTTACAGTGGAGCCTAACAATTCTTTAATCATGAGTTCTGGTTCCAAATTCATTTCTTCTAATGTTTTTCCTAATATTCTTTTTCCAGCTCTGTTGTACAAAAGACAAACTATTATCAGGTGTACTAGGCTGTCTTCTTCTATACCACAAGTGCAAATTATTTTGGTCTTTTTAATTCCCTTATCACAAAATATACATTTGTTATGTGAGTGTATTCAAAGCTGAATCTAGTGATCACTTTTCTTTTGAGTGGGTTCTTCATAGTCTGTAAATAAGGCTGCATCACATGAATATTTTTTATTCATGGAGAGCCATTCACATCTCCTGTACATAGAGCATAGGCTCAATTATTTTTGCATATGAATATTTTTTAATCTTTCTTTGATCTGGAAAAGTACCAGTTCATTTGGATGGATATAAATGTCAGCTAAGTAATGTAGTAGACCTGCTGGCTTTATAAGTAATTCAATCACTTGTGTACTAGGAAATAATACCTTGTTATTTATGTAGTTATTTCTTCTTCTAGACACTGTCTGGGTAACCTGTGATCTTCCATTTGGTGTATTTTGATGTAACCTCCCCCAACTAGCCCCCCCTTGTTTCTCTCTCAAAAGGGGCTACTCCTCTCACATCTAGGCGCCACCGATAGGGGTGGGGGTAGTTACTACTATTTATTTCTTGCAACAGAACTGTGGACCCATTACTTCTACTACTGAACCTGTCCTTCTTAGGCAGGCAACCCAAATGTGGCAACTACCTGGCTCCCACCTGGGGGGACCATTTAACATGGCCAATAACTTGGTTCCTTGGGAGAAGATGTTTTCTAGCATTATGATAAGTTTGTGCACCCAATTAAATCCAGACACTGGAAGTAATAACTGAAATGTCCAAACCAGGAATGGGATTCTAGAGTGTGGCTTTTATTCACATAACACTGAGAATAACAAAGCAAAGCTGGACCCCCACAGGGCTACACTCACTGGTAATGCAGATTAAAGAGGTACAGAGCACATTTCCTCACAAACAAAACCCTCAGGTTCTGAATGGATCTGGGCACACACGGCCCAAACTGGTACACTTCTCTTCGATTCCTTGACATGGCACCCCAGCCAATACTGGGACACTTTTCCATATGGCATGGAGTTTGATGGTGGCTCCCTAAACCACCCATGAGCACTTTCTAGCTCTAAATGGAAAATCCAAAATCCCATGTTTGGGTGCTTTCTTCTGACACTGACCAAGTGCCTGAGAGAAAACCATAGGTGCCCAGACTGAACCCGGAGAGGTAAATCTGGTTACTCCAGATGGAGGGGTCTCCCACCTCTTGCTCCCAAATCTGTACTCAGCCATTCATTTGGTTACAACACCTTTCTTAGAAACTCTGGTTGTGGATGCTCTCTAGAAATGTTTAGCACATTTAACATTCTACACATTACTCAGGTGATGTCCTCACTTTAAACATTCTGTAAGTGGCTACGTCTATACCCTAGACCCCCACTGTTTCAGATGCTTCCAAGCCATACACAAATTAAAAGTTCTGTACTTGGCAAGTCCTCTCCTGACCCCACAGTAGGCAGAAACTTTTACACTATTCTCTGTCTCAGTGAACATAGTCTCTTTATTAGAGCAGAGCTCACCATGGTATATAGGTGCCCCAGGGCTTCTTTCCTACAAACTCAGATTCTCAGGTAGTCTCAGTACAAATTGATTCTCAGGCAGCTTCTGTCTGTCCAGGCCGGCACAGATGACTGCCCCTGAATTCCTGGAATTCCCACCATCCCTCCGGGGATGGGGCACTGGAACTACTCTAGGTATGGTCTCTACATTTTTCCTCTGGTCTCTTCTGTGTTCCTCTCTAGGGTGAGAACACACTACCCACTGGACTGAAGTAGCTCTATATCAGAGCTAAGCTCTGAGGGGCTGCCAACTGCAGCACACCTCTCACTCTCTCAACTGTTCTCTGAAGACTCCCTCCTGAAGACTGACTTGAATTCCCCAGTCTTCTACAGCTAACCCCTGCAGCTAGCATTCCATTGTGGCTTATGCTGCTGTGAGAATTCTATGGTGACATCATCACTCGAGCTCAGCTGAAACTGTGAACAGAGTGAGACAGTGTGAAACCCATTTAACTGGTATCCCACAAGCTAACATTCCCTGCCTGCCACTGGTTCTAAGTGGGATTCTAGTAAACCCTGGGAACAAGGGGGTTACATTGAACCAATAAAAATTACTCTTTCCTGCATCAAATATTCCGGAGGTAGTAGATCTGTTTCAGCTCACGCTATTGCTGATGGGGCTCCTTATGGAAGACCTAATAATGATCTATAAAATGTATTCAATAACGCCTCTATTTTTGTTAGTAGCTGGATTCCCCATATTTCCACTTCATACAGTATCTGTTTTTTTTTTTTATTTTGGCATTGATGACTTTTATGCAGCCTTCGATTGATTAACCCCTGTGTCTGTAGGAAAAGCTATTAATGACTGGTAGAGATTTTTTTACTGTTTTTTCCATTTCCTTGAGGTGTTTCCTCCAGGAAATGTTGTTTGTTCTTATTAGCCCTAAATATTGGAAACAATTTGCTATGTCTAATTCTTCCCCTCTATTTTGAATTTATGTTCTTTCTTGGTACCTCCGATTACTATGGCTTTTGTTTTTGATATATTAATTTGTAGGTCTAGGTTTTTACATTCTAATGAAAATTTGCCTATTATTGCTTTCATTCCAAGGTAACTTGTAGATAAAAAATTATATTGTCCACGAAGGCCAAGTATGAACATTTTCTAGTGCCTATTTTTGGTAGGTGGCATTCATATTTGTATAGTTTTACTAGTATGCTATTCAAAAAGATGTTAAAGGGTACTGGTGATAGAATGCATCCCTGCTTGCCCTCCTTGTCACTTGTTCCACCTTTTTGGTTGTATCTGACTTCACTTGAATAGTATTTTTCTGATATAGTCTTACAATAATACCGAGTAGATCTGATTCTACCTTTTTCTTCTAAAGTTTGGTATAAATGAACTGTAATAATAGTTTTGAGTGCAGCCTTCAGATCAATAAAAATACAGTATAAGTTTTGTTTTTTAATCATTTTGTACTTGTAGATGATGTGTATTAAGATAATACATCGATTTATGGTCAAATGCTTATGTCTGAAACCTCCTTGAGCGTCATCTATTAACTGATTGTCCAATAACCATGTTATTAACCTCTTATTTAGTATTTTTTTGTAAATATCTTCTGGGTACAGTCAATAAGATTTATAGGTCGATAACAGATGGGGTCAAGTATAGCTTCATTTTTGAATATTGGTATGATTATATTATATTTCCAGGAATTCTGTATATTTCCAGTGTCCAGAATGTGATTGATTACTTTGTACAAGACTGGTGTCCACATGCTGTCTAGTTTGTTAATTATATTCACCAGGACTCTATCAGATCCTGAGGAGATGTGATTTTTAAAAGAATGCATGGCTAATGTGATTTCTTCTATTGTGAATATTGCTATTTGCTTATTCCATAGCAGAGATGCAGTGAAGTAAAGTTCCGCCTGTGAAGTAGATACGAAGTGGCCACTTTGTGTTAGTATTTCACTACGCTAAGTGCCCATTTTAAACCCTCACTTCACCACTTCACATTGTAATTATGACTTTGCATTGTGCATTCTACGTTATTCTGCTTTAAGGTGGAGTGAGAATTCACAGGCAGCTGACACATATCACATGGCTTACACAGTGTAGGTCACATGCTTCAGGCAGGCAGACAGGAGGTTATGGGCAAAAACACTCTCCAATGTGGGCTGATTTATACATTTTGCATTGGGTGTGACAAATTGCTCTGCTATGTGAATAGGTGGGGGTGGGGCATGGACATGTGATGAAGAGGGGTGCACAGGTGACAAGTCCACAAATGAAGTTATTTTCCCCATTTATGAACAGGGGTTAATGTACCCCTTGCACTAGATATACTGCATTGACTAACCACCACTTCCACTGCTAATCTGACCACCACTTGACAAGATGTCTAAATCATAATCTTACCCCTCATCATGTCTGTAGTAATCCTCTGGTGTTATTTCATCACCACTGCAGACATTTCTACTTGGTCTTACACTCACTGCAGGGGATAACATGCTCAGTAAGACTGATGATGAGGGTGAATGCCCCGCTATGACATTAGCTGTCATCTGGTGCTGGATCCCCAGTGCCATGTGCTTGTTCTTAACATGTGTATGCTGGCCCCCATGCCCAGATGACTCCCTTTTTTACCTCACCTAACACATGCATGGCAAAGCAGGCAGATTGCAATTGACTCATCATTTGCATCTTGGACAAAAAAATCCCAAACAAGGGATTGTAATTCCCCACTTTTAACATGTCCCTGATGCTGCTTATTGGACTCCAGTTTTTTAACCCCTGAAATGGGGGGGGGTGCTACATGATTTTTCAGGCTGGACACACTTGGACTCCAACTGACCACCATGACTACCTATGATTATTACTGGGTCATCATAATTATCATCAAAAGGAACCACTAAATCACAATTTTTTTTGAGGAGGGGTGGATTTAATGCCAACAGACACAGACACAACCACCTTGACTTTCTTTTTCTTGAGTTCCCAAAAGGGGTCACTGACAACTTCATCATATTCATCAGCATCATCCACATCCTCATTTTCAGCTTGGATACTGTCATGTGGAGAACATGTTCCAACCACAGCATCATCATCACCCGATATTTTTGCTCCACACTTTGAATCATTGGATGGCAAATACATGATCTCAACAGCGCTGTGAGTTATCTTCGCCAGGATCAGAATCATATTCAGCTACCATGGGGATGTTAATGAGGAGTATGACATCAACTACACTGTCAGTCATAGCTTTAGACTCAACTATATTATTTGAAACAGTTAACTGGTCAGAAGTGGAACTTGAGGCAGCAATATTCATGCCTGCAGCAACTGCACTAAAACCACCAGCTGGGGCAACATCATCTCCTCCAACTATGAGTGAAGCTACAGATTGTACTGTAAAAAAATTGATGAAGCAATCCCTTTACTGACATCAGCTATGCACCTCTGAATACTACCATGCCCATGGACAATCTTGCCACTGGCAGTAGTGCCACGGCCAGAAACAGCTTTGCTTGCATCTCTCTTTGCAGGCACTTTGGGGATCACCAAGAAAATTCTAAACAAATTTAGATTTCTGAACTTTCAGTCTGGTCCTGTGGACGTGAAGCCAAAAAAAACAACAACAACAACTGTGGCTTGCAGATGGAGATTGGGCACTAAACAGGTGGAAAAGCACAGACAGATTAAGACTGCACTGCACAATCAAGAAGAGATGCAGACGCAAAGTCACAACAACACCTTAACCAGTGCTCACAAGTCACAATCCAATCTGGAAAAGACTATTTTTTGCTGGTTGGGGGGGTGCAGTGAACTGCAGTAATTAACAGTCCAAAACCATGATACCACAAAATAGTACAAAATCACACAGGGCGCAGTGGATAGCAGGTTCACACTGCTGCAATTACTCTGTGGCACAATAAAATGTGTCTGATTTGATAGCACACATCACACACTCACACACACACACTACAAGTAATGTGTAACAAATTGTAATCTTCAGTAATATAACCAAAACATTCAAATAAACTGAAATTATGCACTGCTGCACCACAACAATCTACAAAAAAAGTCAAGAATTACGGAAAATATTACTGTGTGTACATTAACACAGTTATACAAGAAAAATATAACTAAAACAGAAAGACTGCCTTTTTCTCCCAGTTAATCTTCCTCCACCACAGATACACCTCTCCCCCAAAGCACACTTCAAGTGTCTGTCAGTACACAGACTGAATGTTCTAAATTAACATTCAAAATCCACACACAAACAATAAACACTTGATTGTATGCGCACAGGAGGGTTTCCTACAATCAATGTACTAAATTTTGAGCAAAAACAAAATGGCTCAAAAAGGCTTTTTTAACAGCTTTTAGAGGATTTGAATAGCAGAGCTCTGACAGAAAACTGTCTCCATCTTACACTACACACACACATTACACAGAACTGAGGCTGTGCAGAACAATCTAGAGCCCATGTGACCCGCAATCCCATGAATCATTACAAAATTTGCCTTGCAGCACAATAACAAAGTGAAGTGATGTGAAGTACATTGATTTCTTTGTACTATGCCTTAAAATTGATGCAGAAGTGGTTGAGGAAAGTTGCAGTAATGCAAAGTCATTATTATCAATGGACTTTGCGTTCCTCATTATGATATGAAGTACTCCGCTTCGTGTTGCAGATTACTTCATGGATTCTGCATTACTCCATGAAGCAAATTTTGGCCACTTTGCCCACCTCTATTCCATGGCAATATTTTCTCTTTTTTTTCAAGAGCAACCTTATAATTTATCTTTGGTTGGTAAAAGAGACTACAGTAGTTTCTTATCCATTGTGTATGTTCTATATTAGATTCCTGTGGTGTGTAAACATTTGTACCATTGGCTACTATTCTCCAGAATTATTTTGTATCCTTCATAAATACTGCTTTTTCTAGGGCCCTCCATAATTTTAATCTGTATTTTTTCCTGTTCTTTTCCAAAACTCTGTTGTACTCTCTTCTCATTTTATTTAATATTAGTTTCTTGTTTCTGCTTGGAGGATGTCTCAGTTTTCTTATTTGTTGGTTGAGTTTTTTTCTTTCCACTTCTACATTCTTTTGCATACCATTCAGGTGTTTCCTATAATTATTACGTATACATTTATTAAGGTGCAAAGCTAGGGGCTTAACATTTAGTACCACACTCAACCTTAACTACAGGGGCACTACTGTGCCCATATTATATATAATTAATTGCAAAAAACTTTATTAATGCACTAGATAGAGTTAAACCAACAAAAGTAGGGAAATGTGGCATTAGGGTTCCCAACCCTAATTTTCCACCCCACCCTAGATGCAGCAACATGAACAAACACATTGCTATTTAACCTCTCCTGCATCTTTGCAATTCATGCATGAAGTGTGCCTTGGGGTTGTCAAGCCTGATGCTCACTCCATTCCATTCCATCAGTAAATAAGTTGATATATGTACAGTATTTGAGAATGGGGTGAGCATTAGGGCTGACAACCCTAAGACACACCCCATGCCTGATTTGTGAAGATACAGGAGAAGTCAAATAGTAATGATTTTTCTTGTTGCTGCCTGCAGGGTAGGGGTGGGCATTAAGGTTGGGAAGCATAATGCCACATTTCCTACTTTTGTTGGTTTAACTCCAACTAGTACATTAACAATGTTATTTGCAATGATTATATATATATATATATATATATATATATATATATATATATATATATATAAAACCATGAGATCACATTTTGGTATGTAAAAAAAATATTTGGGCCAGGATCTGAAAAATGGCAACTCTCACATTCATGAGGTGTTGTAAAGATATGGTTATGTTGTAAATTTTAGGTAAAAATATTGAAGAGTAGCAAAGTTACAAGCCTGCATTCACAAAATTCAATGTAGGCTCATAATTTTTTGTTTTTCAATATTTTTGTACCACATTTTCAACATATCCTTCTTATGACAACACCTCATGAACAAGGGCAGAGAACATTTTCAACTCCTGCCCAAAATGTGATTTTATGCAGGGATCATGAAATCACCATTTGGGACAGATCTGCCTAATGACTGTGTCATTGTTCATGAGGTGGGGTCCCAAAGAAGGCATGTTGAAAATCCAAAATTATGGCACTAAGTTCAAAACCCCATTGAAATACATTGAACTGCATACCTGTGTCATCAATTCACAGTCTGACTTTGAAGAGTGAAAACATGTCTGTGGTCCAGATAGAATTACAGTGTTGGAATAGGTAAGAAAGGGCTTGGAGGTGCAGGGTGGTGGGTGCTGAGTGGGAGGATCAGGTGGTGGGTAAGGATGGCCGCAAAAAGGCAGCAATGGACTTTTTTTTGCAAGTGAAATAAAAAATTAGGACAGAGGATTATCTATTATGACACTGGGGGATTGGGCACCCCCAGTGTCACAAATGTGTTTCTGGAGTGGGGTGCTGGTTGCTGAGATGGAGAGTCAGTGAGGGGGGAAGAAACATTTTTATATCAAGAAAAAAGGACAGGCATTAGGGAAGAACATGATCTTGGCAATGGGGGATTGGGCAGCCCCTGTGTCATTGCAATGTTTTTAGGGGGGTGGGTGCTGAAAGGGATGGTTGGTGGGGGGAATTTTTATAATAAAAAAAAAGGAAGAAATAAAATAGGTGGTTGTGACGGAAAACGTCCCACTCTGACATGAGCAAGATGCCTGATGCATGCTACTGAGCATGTGTGACTGCTAGCGCATGTGCAGTACAGTGTGTTGGCCATCTTGGACACAATGGAGTGTGCCATGTTCTGCTATGACAGCCAGCATTGTAATATAGTACATTGTGTGTCTACTGCTTAGCAAGAATTTTCAACTTTATTTTAAAGTTTGTACACATTTTTGATGTTTCTCTTTTATACTAAAATTATAGATAGTAATCATATGCTGATTTGGCATGATACATATCAAAGCAGTACTAATAGTGGCCCATAAATTATATCTAAAGAGATGTCAAAGTAACTTGAAATAGTGTCTAAGAAAATTTTAATAAATCAAATTACTTAACATTTTACCCATCTTGGAGTACTTCGTGAGTTAACTTTTCAACAACATCTCCATACCAGAAGCTATACACAATGAATATTTGAAATGCTAAGTATTAGACATGAATGCTGAGTAAATTCTAAAGCAGTAAAAATGATCCACACAGAATCCATAGGTTCTGTATTAACTTATAGTTCATTTTTCTCATGGTAGTCTTAACCACACGAATACTGAATATGAGAAAAAACATATAATCCAGAGTTCACTAGCAAGCTCCAGCTGTGGCTGTTCAGGTAACATAATGACTGGCCAATCCAATTCCTAACTGTGGCCAAATCTGGGGTTGGTATCCCTAAAGTGGTGGATCAAGAAGGACTCTTTAGGATTTTTAATCCCAATCACCGGCTCTTGGAGGTGACGTAACCTTTTCCAGTTGAACAAATGGTAAATTGGGCACTGTGTGTCCCTTCTCCAAAAATTCTTAAAATGTTACTTCATAATGTCAGAAAAGGCAGTTTCTTTATCTCAATTCCAAACAGAAAGAATTGCCTCACTATTTTGAATAAAAATGTAAAAGACATGCTTAAGATATACAATTGCAATGACTAGTATTATATTACAGAAATTATTTACTGTGCTGTTATGTATACTTAAAATACATAATACACTAGAAACGAAATATGTTACATGCTAACTGTTTTACATCACAATAAGTATATCTTAAGAAATCATGGGCCAGATATTCAAAACTTTGCCCCAGGGCTAAATTAGCACTGCCAGGTAGGCAAACTGAGCCTGGAGTAAAAAGCAAGCTATATTCTAAAGGGATAGCCCAGAGCAAAACCAGCTGAATACAGCAAGCAAGGGAAGCTGGGCAAACAGGGCCAGGAGTGCAGGGCAAAAATAGCCTGGGAATAAGACAGAACTGAAAGTAGCAACAGGGAAATGCACACTGCTACTGCAGCCCATTGGACCCTGGAGAAAGCCAGTGTTGAAAGTGGAGAACATTGTGTGCGATCGCACAGAGATGTCTCACATCTACTGCAAACAACAATGTAAGCCACACACTGCAGAACTGTGCTATGCTGAAGTGAGGTTTGCTGAGGGCTAACCAGATTGCACAGTGCTAACACATTAGCTCAGTGCAAACTGGTTAGCCGAGGCAAACGGGAGCTATATTCAAAGCTCCCATGCAAATAAGCCTACTTAGGTAAGCTGAGGGCAAACAGGTACATTTGCATCTCATTAGCTGCTGCTTAGCATACATTATCATGCAGTTTGCTCTGTGTTACTGCATGGAGCACAAAGCTCCCCCTTTTGGTTGGAATGGAAGTACAGGCTGAACACAGCAGGCCAAGGCATGCCCACAGTATCCCCTGTTGGTCAGAATGGATGCACAGGCTGAAAGCAGCAGGAACTGTGTGCTGGCAGACAGTCAGTGCATACATACCTCTCAACCCCTTGCCTCCTGAATCAGGGTTAAGGCTTAAACAAAACAGGGACAAAGACCCAAAATTAGGGACACATCCTAAAAAGTGGTACTATTCACTCAAAATGCCGATGGAATAAGGAGATTTGTGACAAGATGCATTCTCAGAAGAAGAACAGGTCTGTAGCTTTAATGGTCAACAATTGTTGTATGAGTTTATTCCCCAATGTTCTGTCACTAAACAACAACTTTTATGAGGGACAGAGGAAAATATGGAGGCAACATCAGGGATATCCCTGACAATCAGGGACAGTCGCGAGATATGGGTGCATACAACACACCCATGCATTTGTGCTCCTATTACATACCCATTTCCCTGGTAGTCTAGTGGACCCCCAGCATGAATCCCAACCCCCGTTTCAGGTTGAAAAAGTTAATTTCCATGGTAGTCTTGTGGTCCCCCCATCCCCTGGCCCCAGGCATGAATCCCAACCCCCTTACAAAATAAATGAATGTATTTTCCCTTGGTAGTCTAGTGGTCCCCCATCCCCCAGCATGAATACTGACCCCTGTACAAAATAAATAAAGTAACTTTTCCCTGGTAGTCCAGTGGCCCCCCCCACCTACAGCATGAATACCGACCCCAAACAAAATAAATAAAGTAACTTTTCCTGGAAGTCAGTGATCCCCCCACCCTCAGCACAAATCCTGACCCCTGTTCAAAATAAATAAAGTAACTTCTCCCAGGTAGTCCAGTGGTCCCCTCACCCTCAGCATGAATCCCGACAGCTGTACAAAATAAAATAAAGTATTTTTCCTGGTAGTCTAGTGGTCCCCCACCCAGAAGTGACACCCCCGCTCATCAAAATAGCATCCCATGAATAGAGCCAGCGACTGGCTCAGTCCTCCTCTCATCACCACAGCCAGCCACTGACTGAGGTGTGAATGAGCACTACTGTTTCATTACAGTAGCACTCATTTGTATATCAGTCGGCAGCCGGCCATGGTGGTGAGAGGAGGGCTGAGTCGGTCACCGGCTCTATTCGTGGGATGCTATTTTGATGAGTGGGAGCATCACTGCCGGTTGGGGGGACCACTAGACTACCAAGGAAAAGTACTTTCCTTTATTTTGTACGGGTGTCGGGATTCATGCTGGGGGGGGTGGTGGTCCACTGGACAACCAGAGAAAAGTTACTGTATTTATTTTGTACGGGGGTCAGGATTCATGCTGGGGCATGGGGGGCCATTGGACTACCAGGGAAAAGTTACTTTATTTTGTATGGGGTTGGTATTCGTGTTGAGGGTAGGGGACCACTGGACTACCATGGTAAAGCTACTTTATTTATTTTGTAGGAGGGTCGGGATTCATGCTGGGGGTGGGAAGGACTACTGGACTACCAAGGAAAAGTTACTTTATTTATTTTTTACCGGGGTTGGGATTCATGCTGGGGGGGTGGGGGGACCCCTAGACTACCAGGGAAATTCTTATTTTTAACCTGCAATGGGGGCCGTGATGGGAATCGTGCTGGGGTGGTGCCACCACATTACCACCTGCTTTTTGTCGGCGGTGTTTAGTGCCACGCTACAGGTTGCGTTAATGCCTGTAGTCAGGGGCATCATTTAGGGGTCACCAGGGGTCGCATTCGCGACCCCTGAAAATTATGCGACCCCTATGACAGGGCTTGCGACCCCTGTCCTGCCTGCTGGGCTGGCTCGAGGTTTCAGACAGGGTCGGGAGCCCGACAGTCTGCTGCTGTCCTGTCCTGTGCTGATAAACAATAAAAATAGCATTAGCACAGGCTGCACAGCACAGACTAGTAATCAGGGAGGGAGGGACGGATGGCGCCAACTGTCTGCAGCTTAGTTTGCATTGCACCCCGGTGCCACTTACTTTGGTGCTGGAGCTGGCGCTGTTGCTGCGATTGGCTGGGAGAGGACACTGGAGAGGAATGGGATTGGCTTAGGCGCGGTCCGTTACGCGCATGCGTGGGGAATGATCGGCGGGATTTTGAGCGGGTCTCGTGCAGTAGGCAGTCGGACGGACAGATTTTACTGTGGACTCGGTCTCGGAGTCAATTGGCCTAGGGCAGGCAGCCAGCAGTAAAAGTGTATCGCGTCGCGGGTACTAGTAGTCTGTGAAGACGAGAGAAGGGAGCGGGAGGATAAGCATCAGCGAGAGCGAGTCAGAGCTGGAGCAGCTGATCCAGGCGGCCGAGGGGCGACGATCCGATTATCCTCCATTTGGCAGAGCGCGGGCAGCTGGGGCAGGCAAGTACTATCGGCGGGCGGGCGTGGCCTGGCAGAGAGAGAACGAAGGACGAAAGACAACAACTGCACAGTGCAAGCAAGTCGGGACTGGGACACACTCACACAGACTACTTGTGTTGGCAAAGTAGGCAGCAGTGTGTCTGTGTCTACTGGGGAGACTGGAGAAAGCCTTCGTTTGTCCAGGACAGGTGAGGTGACTGGTCAGGACTGGGTTGGGAGTAGGACTGGAGTCAGAGTCAGTCAGCTAGTCGGGAGGGAGACCAGTGACCACCAGGCACTCCAGTGCTGCAGCTGCAGGGGTGACGCTGGGGTCTACTGGGGAGAGAGAAAATAGGGTGAGTGGGGTCACGGGCCAGGCAGGCGATGATTGGAGCACTCTGCAGGAGGCAGTCAGACTGGATGAAGGGTAAGGTACTTTAAAAAAGAGGTGCCTTCCTCATAAGCACTGTGCTGACTTTTGTCCTCTCTTACTGTTGAGGCCTGATGGTCCTGAAGTCCCCATCCTTTGCCCTTGCCCACTGACCTGATCACCACACTTGCACACAGCTGGGGAGGGTGCTAAGGATTTAGGCATCTGGCAGGTGAGGTGAGACAGCGGAGGAGCAGAAGCCAGCAGTTTTCTTCTGTTGGAGCTGGAGTGGAGCCACGGAGCAGCGAGCGAGCGAGGGGGGGAGAAGCTGCAGTAGCAGAGGAGTTGGAGAGCATCCATCAGCACAGCCAGCCAGCATCGCCCAGCAAAGGTGGTAAGGTAAGTAGCAGGCTAGGACATTTTTTTTTCTCACTTGTGTTTGTTTGGACTGAGCTGTGGAATGATGTGGGGGCCCACGCAACCTGAACCTTCTTAGTGGTACAGTATATTGCTCCAGGCAGGGTATAGGTGTAGCCAGACAATATGTATGATAGTGCATGGAGAACAGTTGACAACAGGGCTATTCTTTCACCGAGTTGGCACTGTGACGACGGATTACCTCGAGAGCGCCAACGAGGTGAAAGATGCCCTGTTGTCAACTGTTCCCCATGCACCTTTGTTTATAGTGTATGGTGGAACGTCGTTTTTTGGGGAAAAAAATCACTACAGCATGTTTCTGCTTCAAAACAGTTTTACTGTGTTACTAGAAGGAAAAAAGAACTTTACATTTTGAACGTTTTATCGCTAAACATTAGTACTGCCGCCAACATTACTGCTTTCGCTATGTGTCCTGTCTATGGAGTGAGCCCTTAGCCCTAACTGTCAAATGTTGCTCGAGGACACAGTGTGACGTTCACAGTGCAGTAGAAAAAATTGTTCTGCTGCACTGCAAACCTCACTAGTGTGTGACTACAAGGTTTCGACAACGATGGATTTCGGTGGAGAACGACGTTCCACCATACACTATATACATATGTACGTACACCGTCACCAGGACTGTGTGTGTGTCCCTGTATGGCACAACGCACAATCAATACGACATTTGTACTCCCTGTTACTGGTTGCTGCCCCCACCATGCATGGGTATATGCAGATGTCATGCATTGTTCCTTGGGAAGCCAATATACCAACCCAGACCCTGTAAAGCTGTATAGTCCCAGGGCTGCAAAGACAGTAGCAGTGGCCAATCCTTCTGGTGTTGAGACATATAAACATACAGAAAGGTTCTGCTGGTTCTGTGTTGTGTCCATGGACTAGGGAAGCTGTTCAGGGCCTATATGCTGCCCCTTCAATACAAGTATACACTATAGTGTACATGGAGTATGCCTGCCTACACCCATGGCTCCAGGATAGTAGTCCATAATGAAACATCTTAACATTTAGTCCCTACTCCTTTCTGCCCAGTTTTACATCTGGGAGAGATTTAAAGCATAAGGAGACCAATTGACCTGCTCAAGGGTTCACTCCAAGCTAGATGTGTCGAGTTGTAGTGGGATTTGAACCTGAAGTTTTTTGTGCTCTTCTCTAACCACGGGACAACAGTCAGTTTTCCTGCTTCAGCTAAATCTGCCTAAATGATAAGAAATGAGCAAGCAGGACAACTAAGCTTTAGGTGTGTGTGTGTGTGTGTTAGTGTGTCTGCTGAGCTGGGCTCTGAACATTTGGCAGCAGCAGTGCAACAGCTTACTCAGTGTAATTGTCACTGTGAAAAGGAATGCAGACACAATTACCCTTTTTATTTGTAACTGTACACTGCTTCTACAAAAAAGTCCCATGATGTCATGATGCTTTCAGATGTTAGCAGCTGTGTTTGGACAAGTGAGAGAAGCCTTTTGTTGTACTGAGCACAGCCACGTTCAACATTTAACCAATAAGGCATGACCGGTTATGTTAATGGTCTGTTAATCACCCTCTAGGCGCATAATGTGGCATGAGGCATTGCCAAGTGCCACATGCCCCTGAGAGGCGATAACCCTGGTGTCTTATTGCTGTTATAATAAAACTGTTTTTTAAACAGTGTTAAACCTTGTTAAATATATGGGTAAGTTGCATAAGTATGTTAATTGTAATTTATCCTCCAGTGTGGGCATTGAGGATTTACCACAGCGAGTGCGCCTGTGACCAACCACACCAGTCGTGTTAGTCCTCCAGTATACCCACACCCTGGTGGGATAAATTTATATTATCTGACGGCAAATGTAGTTTTATTTAATTTTTAGATATGTTGTAAGTAACTGAAGTCTGTACGGTTGGAAGGAAGATGCAATTTTTGTAATATTTACCACTGTGTTTTAGTGAAGCGGCACAGGACAAATGGTTTCTATCAAAATGAAAGCGACCGGATTGGCATGATAAAGATTGGCTGGTACTTTTTCCAGTGGGTACACTGGAGGATTTACCACACTGGGAAAGGTACCAGCCAACCAATCAGGTTGCAAGATTTGGCTCATTCGATTTACCACATTGTATAATAGTGAATATACCCCTCCAGGGTGTGGGTATACTGGTGGATTGAGTTACCACAGCTGGTATGGTGTTCAGTCACTGGCGCAGCCGAGTGACTTAACCACACCAGAAGAGGTAAATCCACTGGTATACCCACTCCCTGGAGGGGTATATTGCTATTATGCATTGACTTACATTTTGGGTTGACTAAAAATATAGAAATACTTTTTTGTTTCTCTTTTTAATCATCATTTTTGTTATTTTATTGCTCCACCAAAGTGAAATAGTTCCTTGTTGCTAGGCAGAGTTAAATTAGTGGTGATGCCCCCCCCCTCAGTTTTTCTTTATCTCATTTGTCGAAGCTCAGCACTGAATTGTGTGTGTGTGGGGGGGTTTGTGTTTCTTCTTTTTTTTTTTTACTGTGAGGCTGTGAGCATTAAGATTTGCAGTTTGATTTGTTGTTTTTCGTATCTTGTTTGGATTGTGGCAGTCGGAGTGATTTTTTTTGGTGGTTCCTGCTGCAGTTGACTGGAGGCTGGCACCTTTCCAGTGGGTACACTGGAGGATTTACAACGCTGAAAAGGTGCCAGCCAGCCAATCAAAATGCAGGACTGTGTGAATTTTTTGTGCCTATTGTATAATAAAAGATTAATATAAGGCTGTTAGAAAGTTTACAGCCAATCAGAAGCTTCATTTCTCAGACCATTGTTATAATTTTATTTAATAAAACTGAGGAATTAGCTTAATGGTGCTTCATGTACACTTATCACATTACCTGAACTATATTCTGAAAATGAAATTTCTTCAGAGTGATGCTGTAGGCAGGCAGGCAGCATTGGTGCCCCAAAAAAAAATACCCACTAAAAGAAGAAAATCTCACTGGTAAAGAGGTTGAGAAACTGATGCACGTTATGACTTACTGGGAGACAGTCAGTGGCCCAGTGGTTAGAGCACAGAAATGTGATCCTGAGACCTGGTTTGAATCCTGGAACTGACACTTGCTGTGTGACCCTGAGCGAGTAAGTTAACTTCCTCTGCTTAGTGGTCTCTCACTGTTTTTTCTGTGTGCTCTCTCAATCTCCCTGAGTCCCTGTGTGCTGAAAGTGGCAGCAACATTATAACATGAAAGGCACTATTTAAAACCCAGTGGGTCCAAACAAACTACAGTTTTGAGCTGTGTTCAAACAAATTGGATGCTGGTAGTTTGTAACCACTCTGTGCTGACCATTTATTAATAAGACACTGATGTGTAGAAATGTCTTGGTAGAGTGGACTGAGGACTAAATTTATTAAAAAAATGCAGTTTTTTTTTCTAGATAAGAATTTCAGGTGCCAACAATACTCCAAATACTGCTGTCAATTTATTCACCAGTTTTAAAACGTAGTGAGTAAAACAAAAGTGGGATGCATACAAGTGTAAATCTGGCAAAAAAATGTTACTTTTGAATCACCAGTTAGTTATTGTTATGTTATGTTATGTTATGTTATGTTATGTTATGTTATGTTATGTTATGTTATGTTATGAAGCACTATTCTTTGTTGTGGAGGAGTATTTACAAATGTTGGGTGAGTACAGGTACTCATTTAAAAATTTCTGAAGCGAGTTCCTAAAATGAGGTGAGTGTAAAGACTGGCACACACCTTATCTGGAGCCGTGGTCACGACTGTGTGGGTAAATGCCATCTGTGACATCATGACTATAGATAAATGTATTTATTCAATGGCTCTGCAGATCTATTACACAGTGGTGAGAATATATGCATTTATCCAATGGTTTGACCACTCACCCCTATTGCATAAATATAAATACATATTTTATTTAAATACATCTGAGATTGAAGGTATTGTACAGTTGACAAGGACTCGAAAGTCAAAAACAAACCACACAGACCAGTCCGATACCATCTTACATCAACATCTTTAAACATAACCCCTTCTCCACTGGTTACAATAAGTACTTCCAAACTGGTCACAATTAATCT
Organism: Neoceratodus forsteri; assembly: GCA_016271365.2. Classification (NCBI taxonomy): domain Eukaryota; kingdom Metazoa; phylum Chordata; order Ceratodontiformes; family Ceratodontidae; genus Neoceratodus; species Neoceratodus forsteri. The sequence continues at coordinate 354,841,841 of CM028136.1, read as the reverse complement.
ACCAAGGGCAATTGGAAACATTAAGGTTTTTAAGAGACTTAAAGCAGCTTAAAGACGTGGCCAGGGCTCCAGATAAGGTCTGTACCAGCTTATTTTACTCACCTGTCCTCATTTGAGAAATACGCTCAGAAATTATTTTAATGCTGCATCAGTACTCACCCAACATTTGTACATACTCCACATGCCAAAGAATAGTGCTTCAAATCATAACATAACTGGTGATTCAAAAGTAACATTTTTTGACAGATTTACAGCACTTGTATGCATCCCACTTTTGTTTCATTACAGAAATGTTTTTGCGTCCTTGCATTCATAAGATTATTTTTAAAATTCAGAATTATAATAGACCTTTTTTTAGGTTCATAGGTACAGTTAAATGTAAAATTTACACCCATATGTTAGTTTTAATTCTGATGTCATCACTGTTTGCAGATTTCGTCATGCACACTGGTGATTTCTTTAGACTGTGTGCACATTTGAATTCATAGCTGTTTTTCAGGGGTTTCAAAACTGATATCTGATTTGCTAATCACTGGGCATAGCTGCTGGCAGGCTATACATTGCTAATGCTAAATTTCTTCTTTAGTAGCCTTTACTGATTGAAATTTCTTTGAAGTTGGCTGCTAAATAAGTATTACTGAAATGTCTCTGTCTAAGAAGAAGGCAACCAGTGATCCAAAGCAACCATCGGTGCTTCAGTTATTTGCTAAGAAAAGAATTACAGCAGATACTGCACATGCTGAACATACAGTGAAGAAATCAAGACCTGAAGATAGTGTTCTGTCAGCTGGCATGCATGAATCTGATAGTAGTAGTATAGTTTCAGAGCCTAGTTCTGCTGCTACAGGCCCATTACTTGTTGCTTCGTCCTCACCCTCTGATGCATGTGAAAGCACATCCTCCGATGCATGTGAAAGCACGTCATTGCCATCTAGTGAAGGCCACTCATTTTCAATGGGTGAGTGTGTTGATCACGATACTGTGCCAAGTGACATATCTGCTAGTCCTTATCAAGCTCCAGTTCAGCAAGTGTGTTTTCCTGTGACAAAATCACGTAAATTTAATGGTGATTACAAAACTCATAAGTGGGTAGAATATTCAGTACAGAGAGATGCTGTATACTGTTTGCATGCAGGCATTTTACTAGCACTCATACGCACCTGGAGGTGGAGGTCGTGAGCGTGGAAGCGTCCTTTTGTCGATATTGGTTTCTGTAAATGGGAAAAATTGGTCGTGCCTTCAGAAAGCACAGCGAGTCTGAGAAACACAAAGCATCTGTTGTAGCATGGTGGAATTTAACCGTGTACAGTCTTCATCAGGACATCAGTCAGTTAGTAGACGGCTTGAAAAAATAGGGACATTGAAATTGAAGAAAACAGACGCCATGTTGAATTACTACTACATGCAGTGTGTTACCTAGGACGGCAAGGTCTTGCCTTCAGAGGTGCGATGGAGTCGACAAATTCCAATAACAAAGGCAATTTTATTGAGTTTCTGGAAACATTATCTGCACATGACTCAAAATTAAAGAAAAATTGTCTAGGAGATACGGTCATTATACCTCTCCAGAGTATCAAAATGATTTGATTAACATAGTTGCAACATTAATACAGAGAAAATTGTAGTAAAGTCACAAAATATTTCTCTGTTTTAGTCGATGAAACTAAGGATGTATCACGCAAAGAGCAGCTCAGCTTTGTAATCCGCTTTGTTGACGGAGATGGTAATATCTGTGAAAAAACACTTGGCTGCTACCACATGGGTAAACTGGATGCTGGTAGTTTGGCTGGTGCAATCAATCAGGCAGTATGTCAGGCTGGACTGCAGTGGAAGCACTGTGTAGCACAGTGCTATGATGGAGCCTCTGTGATGAGTGGGTGCTTCAGTGGCATACAAGCAAGAATAAGAGAGATTGCTCCTCAAGCTGTTTATATTCATTGTCATGCACACAGACTGAATCTTGTCTTGGTGCAAACAATCAATAATATATCAGAAGTGAAAGAATTTTTCAGCATCTTACAGGCTGTATATGTATTTATTTCTCAGAGTTCACCAAGACATGAGTTGTTTGTTAAAGCTCAGAAAGAAGAAGGTCTACAAGTTCTGGAACTGGAACGACTGTGTGGTACACGGTGGTTTTACTGGTACAACTGTGTCAAGAAATTTCAGTTGTGTCTAGAGTCCATTATTATAACACTTCATGCTATTCAGTCACAAAACACTGACAAAGAGGCAAGTAGTGAAGCAAAAGGTCATCTGTTTAAAATTCAGAACTTCACCTTTGTAGTAACACTGTACAGCCTAGAAACAATTTTAAGGAAGATACAATTGGTGTCTGAGGAACTTCAGAGAAAAGATCTGGATTTGCCAAGTGCTTGTAATCTTGTCCAGTCTTCGAAAAGTGAGCTCTTGTCTCTACGTAATGATTCACAGTGGCAGAAGATTTACAAGGAGGCACAACAAGCCGCTGATCATTGTGGCATTGATTATGATGTAGAAGCCACTCAGCACACAGGAAGGCCACTGCGCAAACATCAGTTGAGCCGAAAGCTGACAGAATTTTTTGTTTCATCCACTTTGGGGAAACGGACTGCAAATATAGAAATTCAGGACATTTCTGCAAGATCTAACAGTGATAGGCTTAAACAGGAAATATACCTGGCCTGCATTGACAGATTTGTTACTGAACTTGATTCACGCTTCACAAGTAATCTGGACCTCTTAAAAGCTGTTGCTGCTCTCAACCCAAAGGATGACAGTTTTCTGAATTACTCTGTTTTAAAGGTCCTAGCAGAATCTTACCCAGGAGCAAATATAGACATAATTGTGTTAGAGTCACAGATGGAATCAGCAAAGGCATACCTACAGAACAAAAATATGCAAAGTATTCATTGTGTCAGACAACAGTTGCAATGCCTTTGTAATGCATTTTCAGAAGTCCTGGAGATTTTGAACCTGGTGCTGGCACTCCCTGTGACCACAGCTTCAAATGAACGTTTCTTCTCATGCATGAAAAGAGTGAAAACTTACTTAAGAAACAGTTGTGGTGACAGACGACTCAGTGACTTAATGATGATGGCATGTGAGCCACTGGAGGTGAAGCAGCTAGACCTGTCAGTAGCAATAGACAGATTTGCTCAGATGCGTTCAAGAAGATACCCATTACTGAAGTAACTTTACTATCTACAGTCAGCCATCAGTCATGTGTGCTGCCAGTGTCTCCAGTCAGCCACCAGTCCTGTGTGCCAGTTCTGTCCAGTCAGTCATTCAGCAACGGTCCCATTTGCAACTTGTGCCCAGTCAGCAACCAGTCCAGTATATCAGCAGTGTTACCACCAGTCAGCCAACCAGCAGTCCCATCTGCCAGTAGTGTCTCCAGTCAGCCAGCAGTCAGTGTGCCAGTTCTGTCCCAGTCAGCTCAGCAACGAGTCCCGTTTGCAACTTGTGCCTCCAGTCAGCAACCTGTCCAGTATGCCAGCAGTGTTGCCACCAGTCAGCCAACCAGCAGTCCCATCTGCCAGTAGTGTCTCCAGTCAGCCAGCAGTCAGTGTGCCAGTTCTGTCCCAGTCAGCTCAGCAACGAGTCCCGTTTGCAACTTGTGCCTCCAGTCAGCAACCTGTCCAGTATGCCAGCAGTGTTGCCACCAGTCAGCCAACCAGCAGTCCCATCTGCCAGTAGTGTCTCCAGTCAGCCAGCAGTCAGTGTGCCAGTTCTGTCCCAGTCAGCTCAGCAGCACGAGTCCCATTTGCAACTTGTGCTCCAGTCAGCAACCAGTCCAATATGCCAGCAGTGTTGCCACCAGTCAGCCAACCAGCAGTCCCATCTGCCAGTAGTGTCTCCAGTCAGCCAGCAGTCAGTGTGCCAGTTCTGTCCCAGTCAGCTCAGCAATGAGTCCCGTTTGCAACTTGTGCCTCCAGTCAGCAACCAGTCCAGTATGCCAGCAGTGTTGCCACCAGTCAGCCAACCAGCAGTCCCATCTGCCAGTAGTGTCTCCAGTCAGCCAGCAGTCAGTGTGCCAGTTCTGTACCAGTCAGCTCAGCAACGAGTCCCGTTTGCAACTTGCCTCCAGTCAGCAACCAGTCCAGTATGCCAGCAGTGTTACCACCAGTCAGCCAACCAGCAGTCCCATCTGCCAGTAGTGTCTCCAGTCAGCCAGCAGTCAGTGTGCCAGTTCTGTCCCAGTCAGCTCAGCAACGAGTCCCGTTTGCAACTTGTGCCTCCAGTCAGCAACCAGTCCAGTATGCCAGCAGTGTTACCACCAGTCAGCCAACCAGCAGTCCCATCTGCCAGTAGTGTCTCCAGTCAGCCAGCAGTCAGTGTGCCAGTTCTGTCCCAGTCAGCTCAGCAATGAGTCCCGTTTGCAACTTTGCTCCAGTCAGCAACCAGTCCAGAATGCCAGCAGTGTTACCACCAGTCAGCCAACCAGCAGTCCCATCTGCCAGTAGTGTCTCCAGTCAGCCAGCAGTCAGTGTGCCAGTTCTGTCCCAGTCAGCTCAAGCAACGAGTCCGTTTGCAACTTGTGCCTCCAGTCAGCCAGCATTTTCTCCAGTCAGATACCAGTCCAGTGTGCTAGCAGTGTCTCCAATCAGCCAGCAGTGTGCCAGCAGTCTCAACTCAGATACCAGTCCAGTCAGCCAGCAATTCATTGTGCTAGCAGAGTCTGCAGTCAGATATCCGTGTGCCAGCAGTGTCACCAGTCAGCCAGCAGTCCAGTGTACCAGCAGCCAGTGTCTCCAGTCAGCTTAGCTACCAGTCCAGAGACAGTTTGCTGTTTTGTCTCCAGTCAGCTACCAGTCCAGTTTGCCAGCAGTGTCCCGACTAGTCAGCAGTCTAGTGTGCCAGCAGTCACCTACCATCCCAATCTCCAGTGTGCCAGCAGTGTCTCCAGCCTCCAGGCAGGTAATAACACTCCTATGTCCTTTGCTTTACCACTTTCATGGGTGTTTGGGAGGGAGTTTATGCTCTTTTAAATTATTGTAAGAGGGAGTAGTAGCCTTGGTGTGGAGAGTTAGAGTACTTTCATTTGCTTTGCTGCAGTAATTGGAAGTCTGGAAGACTTTCTTTTGTGTAACCCTGGGACTCTGTTCTTTTTCCTTTTATTACAGTTTTTCTTTACAGGTTTTTTTGGTGTACAATTTTACTAGGATCTTTTCTTTTCTTTTATTTTTTTCTTTACAGGTTTTTGGTCGGTGAGTTTTAATTGTTTTTTCCTTTCATTTTTTTCTTTACAGGTTTTTGGTGTGATTTTTTTTTTTTCATCAGTTCATTTTCCTTTTATTACGTCTTTTACAAGTTTCATTGTGTCATTTCTTTTACTAAGCTCTTGTTTCAACAGAGAAGAAGTAAAGTTCTCCCCATGGTTCAAGGTTCAGAGTATGCTTTCATAACAGTATTATTTCTCTTATGTTTTGATGTGTGTTTTATGTACTGTAAGGTATTGGTTTAGAGCGGCTCTTTATTTTTAGCAATGTGTGCCTTAGCTTGTATAGTACCAGTCATTTGACATGAACAGTATGGTAATATTTTTTGGAAACAGTATGGTAATATACAGAGGATAATCTTGATGTACAGGTGATAACCATGGTATAATCACTTCAGGAGGTGTCTAGGGCATCAGTAAACCTAGAATGCACAGCTTGAGAGGTTTACAATTGCCCTAGCAACCACGAGAGAGGATTACACCCTGGTTATCACCTGTACATCATGCATTGTCATTTATAGTGTATGGGACTCGACATGAGAAGTCCCCCCCCCCAACATAAGTAATTTAGCCTTACCTTATTAATGGATCTGCACTACACCCACATGATTGTTTAGGAAAACAATTTATTAGGATACACGGACTGAATGACAGTGGGCCAAAATAGCACCAGAGCTAAAGTCTCTATCAGACATAGTGATTGCTAGACAATAAACTGTGACAATTGGAATGTTATTTGAATACTGTACTGAGACTAACCATCACATTCTAGGTATGTAGAATACTGAATAACACTGGCATTCCATTTTGTAAACCCACTGCTATGACATAGAGATAGGTTTATAAGGTTCTGACATCACAACAGTGGGATTACAAGGTTGTAATCTGTTTGATTTCAATGGGTAATAAGGGCTAGCCATGCATTAATATTGTTTAATATTTGTACAGTTGAGGAATGGGACTTTCACTATACTGATGATTCCATAATTTGATGAAAACTAGCTATTTATGTTGAATCAACATCTGTAATGGCCCATTTCAGATTTATACTCAGACTTTACTATCCAATTCATACCCATTTTTATTTTAAATTACTTGGTAACTAGCTCTATGTCACATTGACAAATGCCACCCTCTCTGGCTCCGCTCACACCGTGGCCCCACCCCCACCGTGGCTCCACCCACATCATGCCCACCCCACCTTGCTACCCCTATGATTTTGCTGAAATGACGCCCCTGCCTGTAGTGTGGTGCTATACTTTTGAATATGCCATGCACCAGCATTCGGGGCTCCTCCCCATAGTCCCTCCCTTGCATACATTATAATTTAGCATCAGGGCTAATGCCTGGTGCCGGTGCTAAATGTCCTTTTGAATATTGCAGTCAGACACAAATTCGGTGCTAGTCCAACTCAAAGGATTTGCGCCCAGTGCTAAACTTTGAATATCTGGGCACACAAATATAATTAGACAGTGAACCAACCAACAGAGATGTGGGCATTATGCAACATGCAATATGGTTTTACAAAATATATCAAGTTAAAAACCTATATTATTGGGATGTCTCCAAGAAGTTTGAATTTTAGTTATGTAAATATAAATCAGATTTTATTTGCTATATAAAAACAAAGGGCTAGATATTAAGGGCCAAATTTTCAAAGCTTTGCCCCTGGGATAAGTTAACACTGCCTGGTGGGCAAACTTAGCCTGGAGCACAAAGCAAGCTATATTCAAAAGGAATAGCCTGGGGTAAACAGTTTCTGAATATAGCATGGAAATGAGGCCATGCAAACTGGGCTGGGACTGGAGGGCAGACGTAGCCCTGGAATAAGACAGCACTGAATATAGCAAACAGGAAGTGCAAACCACAACAACAGCACAGTGCACAGCGATGTGAGGGCAGGTAGAGATGAACTATGTGGCCAATGTGCATGCCAGCAGATGTGTGGACCCAGTACAGCAGCAGGCAGCAGCAGATGTGAAAAGAACAGTGATCAAAACAGTATAAATATCCCCGAACCATTAGTGCTGCACTAACACGTTAGAATGGCTTTAGTGCAGAGCTAAGCTGTTAGCCCAGTGCTAAGATTTGCCATATTCAAAAGTGACATGCAAATGAGCCTACTTATGTAGTGTCTGGGCAAACAGCCAGATTAGCATCTCATCATTCTCTGATTTGCAAGCAGTTTGCCCAGCGTTACTGCAGGGTCCCACAGTTCCACCTGTAGGTCAGTCTGACAGTGCATGGTGGTTGCTGCAAGCTACATGTATGCAGTACAGCATAGCACTGTGTGCCCCAGGGGAGAACACAGCATAGGCTCAAGTGGCGGTGGTACTGTATGCAACCGTCACACTTAAGCCATGCTACAGTGCACAGTAGATGCTACAATAGCAAGGGGGTGGGTAGTGTGAGGGACACAGCAATGCCTATGGTATGCAGGGCAGTGATGACCACTGCACTGTACAGAGTGACAGGCCCAGCATGCAGGTGATTACTAAAGGTGGACAGTACTGTTTTGCCATTGTGTGCTCCACAGATGCTGTGCCTGTGGCATGGGATGCTCACAGTGACATTTGCATGGCCAGCTGTGTGTGCTGTGGCTTCTGTACAGTTGTGTGGTATGTGGCTGGGGGGCATATATTCTCTGAAAGCCACTGAGGTGGTGGGGTATTCCCACTACTGGCCCATGTGCACTGCATGATGTGTCCCAGCCATGTGGCCACACCTGGGCTGTGGTGAGGTCTGGCCACCCGTACACCCTCCCCTCAAAGGCCACCATGCCTGCAGCACTGCTTGTGTGTGCTGGCATCTGTTGGTCACCACAGATGTATGGTCTGCAGGTGTGTGCTATATGGCCACACTACCTAGTTGTCCCCTGTGGGTCAGATCCCCCCTTACTGTCTGTGCTTGGCTGGGACTGGTGGCAGCTGTTGGCATCATGGTGGTGCCAGCAGTGAGCAGAATGTGTCCTCCATGTCAGGCATTTTCTAAGTGTCATGCTCTTATATTAGGGTTGCACAAGCCATGCTAATCCCACGCAAACACCTCGCTATGCACAAATGACGTGCAAAGCTGTTTGCCCAGGGTTAAGACCAGGTTTTCCTGGGAGATAATTTGTCCCATGATAAGGGTTGCGCTAGTCGCTGAATATCTCATAGCACCTGTATTCATGTTCACTTTGCCCCTTGCATGTAATTATGGTTTGCTCAGTGCTAATGCACTTTGCCCGTGCTATGTGGCCTTTTAAATATGGCAGTCCCGTGCTAATTCTGTGCTAAACCTGGGCAAACTGTTTGTGGACCACACAAACCTTTGAATATCTGGCCCCAAAAACCTTGCTCCGAGGCTAAATTAGCACTGCCTAGCAGACAAAGTTAGTGCCAAGCACAAAGCAAGCTATATTCAAAAGGAATAGCCCAGGGCAAACAGCCTCTGAATATAGCATGGGAATGAGGCCGGGCAAACTGGGCTGGGAATGCAGGGCAAATGTAGCCCTGTAATAAGACAGCTCTGAATATAGCAACCAGGAAGTGCAGACCACAACAGCAACACAGTGCACAGCAACGTGAAGGTACGTAGAGGCGACCTATGTGGCCAATGTGTGTTCCATCAAATGTGTGGACCCAGTACAGCTGCAGGGAGCAGCCTATAGGAAAGTACAGTAGGCAAAATAGTATAATAATCCCCAAACCATTTGTTGTAGCAGTAGTAGTAAAAATGTTATTCAATTGACAAGCAAGAGAATAGGAAACTCAACTGAGACAAGCTCATTTCCAGTGAGGTCCTTAGTACAGACATTCATGTTAACATCATCATAAAAAAAGTACCACAAAAATTACATACAAACAATTACATATAACAACACCACAATATTTAAATTACAATAACACTATTTGTACGGAGCTAACATGTTTGCATGGGATTAGCGCAGAGCTAAGCTGTTTGCTCTGTGCTAAACTTTGCCATATTCAAAAGTGACATGCAAATGAGCCTACTTAGGTAGTCTCTGGGCAAACCGCCACTTTAGCATTCTATTATGCACTGATTTGCATACAGTTTGCCCAGTGTTACTGCAGGGTCCCACAGCTCCACCTGTAGGTTAGTCTGGAAGTACAGGGGCTGCCAGGTCCAACCGCAGCTCCACCTGTAGGTCAGTCAGGCAGTGCATGATGATTGCTGCAGGCTACATGTGAACAGTACAGCATAGCACAGCATATCTTACCCCAGGGGACAACACAGCATAGGCATAGGTGGTGGTGGTGCTGCATGCAACCTTCACACTGTAGGTCATTCTATAGTGCACAGCAGAAACTACAGTAACAAGGGGGCTGGTAGTGTGAGGGACACAGCAATGCCTATGGTATGCAGGGCAGTGATGACCACTGCACTGTACAAAGTGACAGGCCCAGTTTGCAGGTGATTACTGTCAGTGGACAGTACTGTTACACTGTTGTGTGATCCACAGATGCTGCACGTGTGGCATGGGATGCTCACAGTGACATATACATTGCCAGCTGTGTGTGCTGTATCATCTGTACAGTTGTGCGGTATGTGGCTGGGGGGGCACGTAAGTTCCAACAGGCACACAGATGGTGGGGTATTCCCACTACTGGCCCATGTGCACTGCATGATGTGTCCCAGCCTTGTGGCCACACGTGGGCTGTGGTGAGGTCTGGCCACCCGTACACCCTCCCCTGAATGTCCACCATGCCCGCAGTGATGCATGTGTGTTCTAGCATCTGTTGGTCACCACAGACATATGGTCTGCTGGTGTGTGCTATATGGCCACACTACTATGATGTCCCCTGTGGGCCAGATCACCCCTTACTCCCTGTGCTTGGCTGGGACTGGTGGCAGCTGTTGGCATCATGGTGGTGCTATCAGTGAGCAGCATGTGTCCTCCATGTCTGGCATTTTCGAAGTGTCATAATCATATGTTTGGGTTGCGCAAGCCATGCAAATGCTATGCAAACGCTGTGCAAAGCAACATTGTCATGCAAAGCTGTTTGCCCAGGGTTAAGACCTGCTTTTCCTGGGAGGTAATATGTACTGCGCTAAGGGTCATGCTAAGTCACGTTAAACACCTTAGCAAGGTGCTAGTCATTGAATAGCTCATAGCAACTGTATTCATGTTCACTTTGCCCCTTGCATATAATTATGGTTTGCCCAGTGTTAATGCAGTTTGCATGCACTATTTGGCCTTTTGAATATGGCAGATCTGTGCTAATCCTGCGCTAAACCCGTGCAAACTGTTTGTGCACCACACAAAGCTTTGCATATCTTGGCCAAAGTATTTAGGTGTATGAACTATTCGTAAACAATTTGATTTACTCTCAGATTTAAAAGTTTCTAAAATACTTTAAGCAAAAAACAAATGCAGACTTCAAGTATATGTATGAGGCATGTGTCACAAACTCTGTTAAGTCCCTACCAATAACTGTGGACTGACCTTCCACTGTAACCTAGAAAATCATGTATAAATTTGCATGAGTATTTTATTATAGACCTTGCAAACTTGAGAAAGTCAGTATGCTGGTGAAATGATGGCCTAGCCAGCAGGTCTATCACTTTGTATTTAAAAAAAGATTTAAACTCTACAATATCCCATGACATAAAATATCCTGGAGTGTATTATTGTTAATATAAAATGGATCCAAAGTTAATAAAATATAAAGAAAAAGTATTTAAAACATGTTTATTCTAGGGCTGTGTGGAATGCAAAATTCCACTGTTGGAATCGCTGCAGAATGGCAATTCCACTTTTTAAATGTTTTGTGGAATTTCTTTTTAAATTCCATAGAATTTTGAAAAGCATTTCTATGCAAACTGCTGGATAATTTTCCACGAAGCATTTAAACCATGGAATAATCTTCCATGGATTGCAGAAAATGAATCTACAGTTTATGTGCACTGTGGATTATTATTCCACAAAAAACATTTTGCATGCGTAATATCGACATTATTCAAATGATGGATATTTGCAGAATGTTCTAAAATTCTGCAGGATTCCATTCCATCTGAAATTCAACATTACACAGAGCCCTATTTTATTCTTATATCTTAATTCACATACATACATTAAAAATGTATTCTTACTTAAGTTTGTGCCAAATAGGTGGTGGTCTTTTAGTGGGAGCTTATTAGTCTGTGTATGTGTCTGGCCACCAGTGCTCCATTGTTACACCTTCATATCAGAACTGGGGCTGCCTGGAAAGGGACACTATGTTAAGACACTGAGGGCCAGATATTCAAAACTTTGCCCCGGGGCAAAATTAGCACTGCCCAGCAGGCAAACTTAGCCCAGAGCACAGAGCACGCTATATTCAAAAGGAATAGCCCAGGGCAAACAGCTTCTGAATATGGCATGGTAATGAGGCCATGCAAACTGGGCTGAGAGTGCAGGGCAAAAATAGCCCTGGAATAAGACAGCACTGAATAAAGCAACCAGGAAGTGCAACCCACAACAACAACACAGTACACAGCAACATGAGGGCAGGTACAGATGAACTACGTGGCTAATGTGTGCCAGCAAATGCATGGACTCAGTACAGCTGCAGGAAGCAGCAGATGTGAAAGAACAGTGATCAAAACTGTATAATATTCCCCGTACCATTAGCGCCGTGCTAACACATTAGCACGGCATTAGTGAGAAGCTAAGCAGTTAGCCCGGAGCAAACATGTTTTCCCGGGGCTAAAATGTGCCATATTCAAAAGTGCCATGCAAATGAGCCTACTTACGTAGTCTCTGGGCAAACAACCAGATTAGTATCTCATTATACCCTGATTTGCAAGCAGTTTGCCCAGCGTTACTGCAGAGTCCCACAGAGCCACCTGTAGGTCAGTCTGGAAGTACAGGGGCTGACCAGGTCCAACCGCAGCTCCACCTGTAGTCAGTCTGGCAGTGCATGATGATAGCTGCAGGCTACATGTAAACAGTACAGCATAGCATAGCATATTATACCCCAGGGGACAGGACACCATAGGCACAGGTGGTGGTGCTGCATGCAACTGTCACATTGTAGGGCATGCTACAGTGCACAGCAGAAACTACAGTAGCAAGGGGGCCAGTAGTGCGTGGACACAGCAATGCCTATGGTGTGTAGGGCAGTGATGATGACTGCATTATACACAGTGAGCGGCCCAACCTGAGGATGTTTTCTGACACTGGACATAACTGTTACGCTGTTGTGTGACCCACAGATGCTGCACCTGTGGCATGGATGCTCACAGTGACATGTACATTTCTGGCTTTGTGTGCTATGGCAGTTGTACAGCTGTGAGGTATGTGGCCGGGGGGGCATATATTATCCGAAAGGCACACTGGTGTTGGGGTATTCCCAATACTGACCCATGTACACTGCATGATGTGTCCCAGCCTTGTGGCTACACCTGATCTGTAGCACAGCCTCGCCACCCATATATGCTCCCTCAACATCCTCCATGCCCACAGTGCTGCATGTGTGTGCTGGCATCTGTTGGTGTCCACGGAAGTGTGGTCCACAGGTGTGTGCTGTTGGCCACACTGCCGTGCTGTCCACTGGTGGCAGGGTCACCACTTACTGCCTGGCATGGCTGGGACTGAGTGACAGATGATGGCATCATTGTGATGCCATCAGTTAGCAACATGCTTCCTCTATGTTTGGCTTTATCTATGTGTCATATTTATTTGTTAGGGTCGTACAAAACCGTGCTAAACCAGCGTCACCGCCAGCGCCAAAAGCCATAATGGTACAAAGCTGATTGCCCCAGTATTAAGACCAGCTTTTCCGGACGGTACGCATCAGAAGTTAAGTGTTGCGCTAAGTCACGCAAAACCACTAGCGCCGGGCGCTAGTCGCTGAATATAGCATTGCGCCTATATTCATGTCAGTTTGCCCCTTGCATACATTATAATTTTGCCCGGCGCTAATGCAGTTTGCCAGCGCTATTTGACCTTTTGAATATGGCAGACCTGCTTAATCCTGCTACAACCCATGAATGGTTTTTTACCAGCTAAAGTTTTGAATATCTGGCCCTGAATGTAAGTTTTAGTTTAGTTTTAAATTATGATTGCACTTAATAAATTTAGTTGTAGAGCTGGGTTAAAGTTGCAAATTCTGCTGTAGCAGAACTTCTGCAAAATTTCAGAACTTTCACAGAATTTTCTGAACTTCCACCTTTGGTGAAATCAAAAGTCTTCTGAAAGTGTTTGGTGAATGTTCACCCTATTTCACTACACTTTCTCACTGAACTGAGGAATAACACCAGTGAACTATGGAACTAATACATCAATCTACAACTCATGTACTTTTTCCTCAGTTCAGTGAGTGATCAGTTCTACGTGATCCCCAGAAATTTGAAAATACTTTCCCTGGTGTCTAGTGGCACCCTCCCCACCCTCCGATCACCAACTAATACCAAATAAATGTTTCCCTGGTGTCTAATGGCACCCCACCCTCCAATCACTGGATCTTACCAAATGTTTCCCTAGTGACCCATGGAATTCTAATGGTGTTAATGAAATTCTGCAAACTTCCACAGAATTTAATCAGAATTTCATGGGTTTTTTTTCATGGATTTTTAAAATGTCTTTATTTGGCCATAACTCATCTGACATTTTGAGCTTAGGAGCTACATTTTTGCAGGATTACATATACAACTGTGCCCTGACAAAATATTAAACAGGGTTACATTTGGATGAATAATTTCAAAATTATAGGGGCTCAATACCTGGCATTTTTGTTTTGTGGGATATTTCATGAGCACATTTATCTACTTATAACTTATCTACTTTTGGAGCGAGATATTTGAAAATGAGCATGCATAACATTTTTGTAAGGGTCATATACTTGACAAAATATTGAGAGCACTGGTTCAAAAATGTTGAAGTTACAGGGTTCAATATTTCATAATGTAACTGTGAAATTATGTGACCACTTTCTAAAATGTGAATGTTTGAAACTCCTCAACCCTTTAAAGTATAGATCAGATGTCATGCATATCCTGTGTAATTGTATCCTGGTATCTAGAAAAACTGGAAAAATGGGTTTAGCATCTTTTTTTAAATTTTCAGTGGAAATATAAAAAATGATTATTGTCAACATTTTCCCAAATATTTATAACTTAATAGGTAATGCCTCCAGAATTCCTCTTACAGAATTTAATGTTCACAAAGCAAATACCACCACTTCACCTGATAAGTTGTGCTGAGGTGGTTGCAGTCCTGTGGTTCATTCCTGTGTTATTATTTCGTCCTTGCCCCCTTTTTTACAGCTGCGTGGGTGGAGCAACGCAGACATTATGGCAATATAGGAGGTTTAGTAGAGCACTGTGGATGCATGTGATGGGACTGCTGTCTGGTGTGCTTCCACAGTGCTCTGGTGAATGTCCAGTGGTGTTGATTATGTGGCTCTTCCCCTCTGCAGGATGCATAAACACACCCCCTTGGCAGCTCTCTACATTTTCTTCCACAACTGTGAAAGTGACAGCTGCCATACCCAAGATGGCATCTTCGACGTAAACTGTGTATGTGCATGCACAGTTCTGTCAGCGCCGCCATCTTGCAAACGGCGGAGTCTGGTGTGATGAGAGCTATGAGCATTCTTTAACTCACTCTCCCTGCACTCCTGTAGCTCTGAGCAGCTGTATCGGCTCTGACCAGAGTTTGTCTTTCTTACAGTAGCTTAACCAGATACTCAGTCAAACTGCTGGGCCCTCTGATATCCTCTGTGTTCTTTAATGCCAAACTTTCTTAAAAAGAGAGGCACTTTTTTTCTCACACTGCCCTATTCAAATAACCAGAATTCCCCGTTCTTGGTGCTCCTGATATTTTATGTCCTACACTATATCATTCCGAGTACCTCTATGTTATAGACTTATATGTACAACAGACAGATAGTAAGTTTACAGGGTGTGATTCTTATATAATCTGCAGTCAAGCTACAATTTTGGACACTCTCTGCTTCCTTTCTCCAACTGGTGGGTCTACCACTCTTATGCTGTCCAGTTCAGTGGTCCATGCCTTGGTGAAACCATACATCTACTGTAACTCTTGCAACTGGTGATCACCTGCATCAGCTGCTTCCCCAACAACTATCCTTTAATTTGAATCCCACATACTTTATGTCCCATGAAAAGACCAACACACCCTCCATTTTGGCACAGCTGCAGCACATCCTAAGCATGCCGACATTCCTTGCCCCAGAAAGCCCTCTAACTTGCCAGAAAAGAAGACACTTCCTCTCTGGAGAGAATCTCTGAACAAATTCTAATTGATTCCGCTATCATTCCTCAAAGCCTCCTGAACGATAAGGTCCTTGGAGAAGAACCCTCTGGAATATATTCCCTTAGGAAAATCTGTCATTCAGTCAGTGACATACTCCCATTCAGAATGACCACAACAGTCAACTATTCTACATGAGGTGCTCAGCAATGGATTTCACTCATTCAACCTGCACTGCAGGCAGGTAAACTCCCATTTCACAGTGAGGATGATTCTCGAAAGGGAATAGTGCCTGTGTACTACATATCTATGGCACATAGGCTGTCCCACAAAAAATACCCACACTGTGGGGGTCCAGTGGCATCCATCAATGGTGTGCTTACCACTTGCATGACAAATCCCCTTGTGGAACATTTCTAACCACACCTGGGCTGGGCTGGGGATGTGCCAGTGGGTATGTCCACAGTCAACACCATGCAAAAAGGTGTGGAGCACTGGGATGGTGTGGGAATTCCTGCAACTCTGGGACCCTACAGTAAGTGTGTACACCCCCCAAATGGTCACTGTTGGGATGCAGTGGTAATGGGGTCACCCCTGCATACTTGTGCTCCAGCCTATCAGGCTACCAGGGTGGGCTGGGGGCAGCCATCTATGTAAGTGGCCCTTGCATTCAGGCACCTGAACTCACACTGTCCGACATACCCATGCACCCATGGTGCTGGGGATCTACTCAGGGACACAGGCTGGGCATCTTATTAGATACCCACATGCCTCCTGCCCTCGCACAGCCCCAATCTTGCTGCACACCGGGGGGATGTTGTGGGCACAATTAGGTGCCCCGCAGGTGCTTGGGATCATGAATCTACAGACCCTGCACCTGTCCACTGCCATGTAGGCATGCAGGCAATTTACACGCGATCTGTGAATACATTGCACCTTTTGGAGAATAGCCCCCAATAACCATAAATAGTGTGTAATACCCATCCAACCATTCTTCTACTTTTACAATGAAATCCCTTATGAATCCAGACATTACTGGACTCACTAGCTTTTTTCCTTTCTCGGGCATGGCAGGTCAGGTGCATGGCTAGAAAATAGTCACAGATATTGCTTCAATATAATTATCACAAAATTCGACAGTTTTCACAGACTCAATGGAGTTTAACTTTAAGTTCTGTACTAATGTTATTTTGAATTTATTGGCAGCTTAAAACATTGGCATCCTTTAAGCAAGAGATTAGTAAGATCAACACACATAGTTTCCTTTAAAAGTCTATGAACCTGCCAAATTTAGTGGCACTGCATTATCTAGTTGTCATGGGATACCCTTCTTTGAAATAATAAACACACAATTTTATTGGGTGCTCAGTCAGCAACTTTAACTACAACTTACATCTCTTTTTATTTTCACCACATATATACATTGCATTTACATAAACATGACTAACATTATTACACCACTTCTTGTCCATTGTAGTCAAATGCATACCCGAGCTACATATTGGCCCTCTGTGTGCAAACCCCCAAGGAGCCAACACATCTAGGTGCACACCTAGTCCTTGTTCCTTCCTTTTTATCCTATCCGAGTACCCCTTGGTCTCCTTATTTCTTTATTCTGTTCCTTTTCCCCGTCCCTCCCAATTCTTCAATTTTTTCTACTTTTGACCTTCCAGTGTTCCTGGCCACTTAATGCTGTCCACCTTCAGCAGCCCCCCATGGCCACCTATTCCCCTTGTCTACCCCATCATTCAACTAGGTACAAGATGGGAGGGAGTTCAAGTCCACTAGCAAAGAAAAAGAGGGAGTCTGTTCTCACACCCCCTTTCAAATCCTTTCCTTTCTGTGGGCTTACTCCCTTTCCAGTCATCTCCTTTCTTTTGTCCTACACTCCCTTTTATGATGGCTTTCCTCCCAGTATTCCCTCACTAGACCTCACCTCCTCATCTATCCCCCCCAACTCCCCCACTCCCTGTCTGACCAACATTCAAGGTCAGGTGACCCCTGACAACAAAAGTTGCCTTTTAAAAAGGCAACACATTTTGTCATGGGATTCCCTTCATTTGAAATAATATACACACAATTTTATTGGGTGCTTGGTCTACATCTTTATTAACCACAACTTATGTCTCTTTTTCTTTTCACCACATGTATACACCATATTTACATAACCATGACTAAAATTATTACATCACTTCTTATCCATTGTAGTCGGATGCACACCCAAGCTACATATCAGCCCTCTGGGTGCAAATCTGCATAGCACCAACATGTCTATGTGCACACCCAGTCTGGGTATTTTCTTTTTATCCCACCCAGTACCCACAGGGCCCCTTATTTCTTTATTCTATTCTATTCCTTTCCCTTCCCCTTCTTCTCCCTTCTTCTCTTTCTTCCATTAGCCCATCTCCAACTAATGTTATGGAAGATGGGCTTCCCCCTTGCATGCAAGCCATTGTTCCATTCCTCCAGAGCCCCCTCCATCTGCAAGTTGAACAGATCTAGCCCTATATCTGTCAAGTGCACTCCATAAGGCCATTAGAGCCCTGAACACTCCTGAGAAATGCCTAGATGTGTTACTACCAATGCCCCCAAGTTCCTGGACCATGGCCGCCACTTTTCTATTTAACCTTTTCCTAGCTCCGTCAATGCCTTTCACATCCCATGCTTGCCGCCATACTTTCCTAGGCACCATTTCAGACCATCCAATTACCACGTCAGGCCACCATCTCCAAATCTGTTCCAAGTTCCATTTTATTTCCCACATAATATCCACCCAAGACCTGCCCCCAAATGAATAATCAACACATCCAGCTTGGGAAGATGGGAAAAGCTATCAGCTATGGCACTCCTCACTCCATCTATGTGTCCTACTCTAAATCACATATTCAGCCTCAGGCCTTGCAATACCACCTGCATCAGGACCCTCATCACCATCTCTGTTGATGTTGACTACCTATTCAAAACCTCCACTATCACCTTATTGTCACACCAGAATGCCACCTTTTGGTTCCTCAGCTGTTTCTCTGCAGACCATGGTTGCTACCCAGATCAGACCGATCTTTTGGATCATACTATCCCAAGTCAAACCTTTCCTCTTCCACTCCTCTGGCCATGGATCTGCTATCCACTTACCCCCAAAATAGGCCCCTATCCATGGCCTCCAGTCACATCTGTATGCAACTCCAGATCAGTATTGAATATCCAATCTTCTTTCCAAAACATGACCCTATATTACTGCTGGAAAAACTCCCATACCAGCAAATCCTCCCTCATACTCTTGGTTATGTCAATCCAGTGGTGGGGTCTCTGGGCCACACAGCTGCTCATGACAATTTGTGTGTAAAACCCCTGCCTGGTGCCACTGTTCTGCATGCAAAATTCAAATGCCCAAATAGCTGCTGTATCACCAGTAGAGACACCCATCATTTTCTTTTCACCATCCTCAGCATTTCCCACAACTTCTGAACCTTTCCATCTGGCAGCCTGAATAATCACTTTTCTGTGTTCACCTCTATATCCAGAAATTCTAAACCATGATTCAGTCCCTCCATCTCCAGTTCTGCTAATGTATCCCTGTGCCTGACACACATCTCCTGGAACTGATGTAACATTTCTGCCATCCCCTCTTTTACCTGTCCTATAAAGAGGAAGTCATCTGAATAATGTACCACTGTATTGTACTCATACTGTTCCCCAAATGCCCATTAAAACCATGTTCTAATCATTTCAAAAGTGGCACATGCCACTGAACAACCCATCGGCATTGCCTTGTCAAAGTGACCCCCCTAATTTAAACCCAACAGCTCCCAAACTCCTGGCTGGACCAGGAGCAGCCTGAACACTGGCTGAGTGTCAGTCTTAGCCAGTCAAGCTCCCTTCGCCATTCTGATTATTTGAACAACATGACCTAGTGTCACATATGACACTGTGCACTGTTCCTCACTGATAAAGTAATTAACTGAGTTCCCTTCTGAGTAGGACAGGTGGCGTATCACCCAATATCCCCTGGGCTGTTTTTTAGGCACCAGCACAAAAGATAATGCACTAATGTTTGGGAATGGTGGCATAGCAAATAGGCCCTCAACCTGGCCCTCATCTATCTTTTTCCTTATCTTCTTTGCCAAGACTGACTCCTCACCTTTCACCAGTCCCAGTTTTTTCACATATATTCCTCTCCTCTACCTTTCATACTGTATACTAACCCCCCACTCCCATAAATCCATCTTTCTATATCATCAGTATTCTGGCTGCTCTTGCCTCCGGGTACCCTTCCATCCAACATCCCAGCACTCCCCCCTTAATTGGAGTCTCAAACTCCCGATTTTTCTCTTTTCAATCCATTCCTTATTTTCCTCCAGTTTCCATTCCTCTTCCCACTCCAAAATCCAAACCCCTGCCATGATCCTTCTTGCCCCACCATCCCACCTTCATGCTCCTGTACCCACCCTGAAAGGGCTGCCCCAAATGGTTGTCCCCCAAACCTTCCCCCTGCACAATGACACTAGGTGTGGCCCTGAACATTTGGAATAACCATGCCTGAATCTGCAATTCATCCATGTTCACGGTGCTCTGTTGTAACCCAAACAGAACATCTGCTGGATCATCATTTTCCCTTCCCCCCCTTCTTCCCTCCTGCTCTCTGTACCATCATGGTCTCAAAACATATAGCTAGATGTCTGGTGTGCTAACGAATATCTCCATGGAATGCCATCCTCTGACAGAACTTCTCATTGTACTGCAGCCAACTGTACCTACCCCACATCTTGTATGCATTGCGCACTATCAATGAATGTTAATAATTGGGTGGCTAATGCCAGTTGCTTCTGCAGCAAACTAGCGCTAAAATATGTAAACCCTATCAGCCACACCTCCATAGTCTTTTCCTGAAAACTCTTATCCTCCTGAGTCCTCACCAATATAGCCAATGCTGCTGCCATCTCTGTTTTACCCATCTTCTCCTTCTCCTTCTCCTCTGAATTCTTTGCCACTTTTTTTGTCCACCAGGGCAAAATTGTACATATGTTCCCCCTTTCATATCTTTTCCTTCTTTGGCAGCAGCAGCATGTGATCATCCACTGCAAACCCTGGGGTTCCAACCTCTCCACTTTTCTGACCCTCTTCTACTTCCTTCCCCTGCCCTGCCCCATTGTCTGCCTTTCATTCTCTCTCTCTCTCTCTCTCTCTCTCTCCTTGAATTCCTGCAGCACCTTCCACAATTCACCTAAACTTTGCTCCCCTGTTGCACCAATAATTTCTTCCACATATTCCATCAAACTCCCTTGCAGTCTAAGATCTACAATGTCTTCCTTACTCTGGTCCCCTCGCATTTCTTTACCCCTTTTTCAGGTGTTCTCTTCTTTGGTCCTTCCCCTACTGTTCCTGTCACTATCCTCTTCCCTGCTTGATTCTTTGGCTCCTCCTTATCTTTGGCTGCCTCCAACATTGCTTGTACTTC
This sequence comes from Neoceratodus forsteri, assembly GCA_016271365.2. Lineage (NCBI taxonomy): Eukaryota > Metazoa > Chordata > Ceratodontiformes > Ceratodontidae > Neoceratodus > Neoceratodus forsteri. The sequence goes on along the minus strand of CM028136.1, from coordinate 354,820,985 downwards.
CTTCATCATAGCCATAACCTGCTGTGCTGCATCTTCCTTAGGACTTGTCTTCTGCTTCCTTCGAGCTCAACCTACCAACTCAAAACAAGAATATCATGGCAGGTCATTATTCACTCCCTTAAAATTAGATTCAAATAATTGAAATTTAAATGTTGGCAAAATATTTGACTGCCTATAACTCAAGCCCCTTTAAAGCTAATAATCTGAAACATGGACCATATACTGTATGTGTGTGTATATATATATATATATATATATATATATATATATATATATATATATATATATGTATATATATACAGTATATGGTATGTACCTGTTTACTTGCTAAAATCTGTTACATTTTAATGAGTGCTTTTAAAATGATACTGAAATAACTAAAGTGTAAAATGTCGCCTGTTTGGCTGCCTACAGCACATCCCCTTTAAAGATTGAGATCAAAAACATGGAATACATACCCATGTTGTATTGTTTTTAAAATCTTGAAACTATGAATGAACTTGGATAAGATATGTTAAAATTAGATAGAAAGAACTAAAAATTAAATGCTGATGAAATGTTTGGTCACCGGTAACTCAGCTTGCATTATAACTAAGAATATGATACTTGGTACAATTATACATATGATATGAATCTGCAAATTGCAAATATATGGCAGCGTTTGGATCAGTATATTCAAAACTAGACAAAATAACTGAGATTCAAATGTTGTCAAAATTTCAAAGGATATTTATGGAACTTCTGCAAAATTTCCTGAGGTAGGAATGGAACTTCTGCCTGAATTCTACTGACATAATTTTACATTTCATACATCTCTAACTGGAAGGCTGCTGCAGATTTTGGGTGGTGTGATGCTGAATGTGGAAAATAACTGGCCACCAACTTTAGCTAGGCTATGCATGGATTGGAGAAAGTCTGGTGTATAGATATTGGATGACAGTATGTTTATACAGGTAAGAATGAAGAGAGAGGTAAGCTGGAACATATCTAAAAAGTAACCTTAGGGAATGAGAGGGTTAATAATGAATAGAGGTCCTGACTAATTACAAAACTAATTCAAAAAAAATGTTTTGCAACTTGTTGAATCAATTTAAAAAAATCACAATGAAGAATTAAATAATGTAAGAATTCAATAGAAATATATGCTCAGTTCTTGAATGCTAGCTGCCTAGGGCCTCTGCCTTAAAACTCATTTGCTTATTTATTAGATGAATGAATGCATGCAATATTTCAGAAATACCATCTTTACATATTTCAATGATCACAGTGACTTTTCCAAAAATATCTAAGTGCTTATTCTGAACCTTATTCAAGCTAAACAAGCTAGCATTTAGTCTTTCTGGTATACCACACATTTAACTTTTTAAAGTGCTGCCTGAGTGCAACCATACAGCATGTTACTACCCTGCATATTAATATATCAAGTGACTTCCCATTTTTAAATCATCTGTCCACTAATTTAAATTAATTACAAGTACAAAATTCATATCAGAATTTTAGTTCAGTGTTGATGTTCCAAATTACCTAAATTCTTCATGTTTGGATCAGTTCCTTATTTGGAAATATTCAGCCATACCTAAACTGAAGGCTTTTGGGGGAAAGGAGTGATTCAAGATAACAATGAAATAAAAAAAGGTGGGAAATTCCACCTTTAAGAGAAATTACTAAAGGACCAGAAAACGTCTATAGAAATACTTGCGGTGGGATATTCAGAAGGTTTGCACATGGCACAACACTGTTGCACCATGCGCAACCCACTTATGCGCCACAGCACAATATTTTAATGGGGATTGAGCCTAGCACAAATCCCAATGCACCGGAGTGCATCAGTAATATATGCTGCACAGGTGGGGGGGCGTGCTTAGGCATACTCCACACATCCCGATATTCAGCCCGGGATGTGCTGAGCCCATGCATGAGCAACCCCTACCTGCGCTGCATACAGGTGATCCAAAAAAAAAGGAGCAACAGCTGGGCACCCACAGGTGAGCTACCATATTGCAAGGCGCAACACAGCAGCTGCCACCTGTGGGTGGCCACCCGAGCTCTGGCCCCACTTTCGTGGTGGCACCCCCATGCCCAATTGCAGGCATAAGTAGAAGAAGGATAGTCTTATATTCCTGGTGGTCCAGTGGACTGCTTGGAGCCCGATCGGGGGCATAAGTCTGTTTAAAACATTTAACACTATCCGTGAAGGTCCAGTGGACCGCTTGCAGCCAGATCATGGGTGTCAGTGAAAAATAATGCAACATCAATCCAACCCTGGTGGTCTAGCATTACCCCCCTCCCCACCTGCCCACTGAGCCCCACCACCCTGCTGCCCCCAGTCAGCGGCAAGTGGCAACTCCCCACCCGCTTGCCTCCCTGCCGCCTGCCAACTGACATCATACGGTAGGGCTGTACGCTCATTGGTCCACAGCATGAGACAATGGGCATGCAGCCAGTACCGTACTACACAGTCCAGATATGTATAACTGGACTGCGTAGTATGGTACCGGTTGCATGCCCATTGGCTCACACTGTTGACCAATGGGCATACAACCATACCCATGGTGTCAGTTGGTGGTGGTGGGCTGCAAGCGGGTGGGGAGCTACCACCAGCTACTGACCAGGGGAGGGGGCTGTGGGGCCCAGTGGGAGGGTGGGGACGGGGGTAATGCTAGACCACCAAGGTTGGATTGGTGTTACATTATTTTTCACTGACACCCGCGATCGAGCTGCGAGTGGTCCACTGGACCACCAGGGATATAGGACATTTATATTTCTCAACATATGCCCATGATTGGGCTGCGAGCAGTCCACTGGACCACCAGGGATAGTGTTAAATGTTTTAAACAGACTTATGCCTACAATCAGGATGCAAGCTGTCCACTGGACCACCAGGGATAGTGTTAACAGTTTAAACAGACCTATGCCCGCAATCGGGCTGCAGGCAGTCCACTGGACCACCAAGGATATAGGACGATTCTAATATTCTACATATGCCCTCAATTGGGCAGTGGGGCAGTTTGCCACGATGTGCAGGGGACGTCAGTCCCTGGTGGCTGCAGCCTGGCAGGGCGCCATGTACAAGTCACCGGGGATCAGTGCACCTGCATGCAAATGGGGCCATAATGACATGCAGATGGCCCCATTTGCACTTTTCATATATTATGGCCCCATTTGCATGTGCACTTTTGAATATCATGGTTGTTGCACCTAGTGCAATGGAACTTGCACTAGCGCATCCCCCTGCTCCACTCTGGCCACTTGCTCTGGCGCAGTGCCACTGCACCATGCACACTGCGGGTGGCCAGGGTGTGATATTCAATGATGCTGTGCCATGGCGCAGCTCCATTGAATATCACCTTGTCAACGCCCCAGCCCAGCCAAGTTGTGCTGTGCCCAGGCTTGTGCCACAGCCTGGTGCAGTCAGAATATTCAGCCCTTATTGTATAAACTTATAAAAAGTCAGAGCAATGCACAGAAAATCAACTCCATAGTATAAGTAATTGCAAGCATTTGAGAAAGTGGTTGTTGCTCTATTGTAGACTCATCTGCCGCAGTTTAATTATTGCGAGCTGCTCCAATCTGGTTTCAGGCCTCAACACAGCACAAAGACTGCTTGTGAGGAACTCAGAGGAAATGTCATTTCTTATTCTCCTGGACATGTTTTCAATGTTTGGCACTGTGGACCAGGGGGTTTCGACAGACTGCCTTGGGAATTATGAAGAAGTTGTTAGTTTGGTGCTGCACTGGCTTGAATCTTTTCTGACTGAGAAAGGTCAGTGGACAAACTTTGGAACATTTTCCTCTGGGTTTTCAGTTGTTTCCTGTAGTGTTCTGTGAGGCTAAATTATGTCCCCTATGTCATTCACAGTGTGCATGTAGCAGCTGTGAGAGATTTTGAGATGGTAAAACCTAGTCTTCACTTCCAGACAGATGGTATTCTGTTGTAACCCTCTTTTGTACCTGATTAAGGGGTTCCAACAACTGTGATAAATCAATGTTCCTATAACCTAAATGAGTAGATGGCTACTAGCTGGTTGTGGCAGTACCCAGAAAAGACAGAGCTGTTTATTATTGATCTAAGACATTGGCAATTAATAGGGTTGGTCTCCTCTTAGCTTCATTGGGTGGTATATCCCACCAAGCTATAGATAGGGTTTAAAACCTGGCTGTCATTAAAGATGGCAGAGTGGTGGGGCAGCCCAGTGGTGTAGAGTGCTGAGGCATTGTGCCATGATTTCTGTAACACTGGTGACTCATGTTCGGTTGCGGAAATGGGTTGCTAGGGATCAACTGGGGAGGGAGAGGATGAAACATCTGGAGAACAGCTATCCCTTCCCAGGGATGGTGGCTTGGAGTTCCCCCTGAATGACTTCCCCCAGATGGAGGCCTGATGGTAGAATAGGTCTGGGACACCAATGATGGGAGGGTTCTGTGGGACTCTACAGTGTGTACATACCTCCACATGAACACATTGATGTGCATGCCCCAGCAACTGGGGGAAGGGAGAAATTGGAAAAAGGGGACACTGGCAAGCGTAATTATGCCCTGACCATGCTCCTGACCCACATCTCTCCCCTTGAATCTGGATTGTGTAACAGAGGAGGACAGCCCTTGCCTCCTTGGCCCCATCATGGGGGGAATCCATGGGGACCCACCTAGGGCCTGAGATGGGATTGAGAGAAACATACTCATGAGCAGCTATGAAGCCATACAACTGAGAGAGTCAACATCATGCCCGCCAGCCACCAAGTAGTAGACAAAAATCTCTATGAAAAACAAAAGATGGCAGATTGGCACAGGAATGTCATGTGTCGGCTATGATTCATTGTGTTTTTTTTTTAATCTAAGAAATATTGTTGGGTGGAAGCCCTTTATCAGATATGATGACAAGGCCAATGTAATTCTTACCTTGGTAAATTCCTAACCAGATTACTGCAATGCTCTTTATCTCAGGCTTTCTGGAGACTTTGTACACCATCTCCTACTGGCACAGAATGCTGTGTCATGACTGGTATGTGGAACAATCAATCTGAGTCATATGACACTTGTGCTTTGTGATCAGCTTAAGCTATAACTTAGATGGCATACCTACTTTTTGATTTGTTTGATGGCATTTGAAGTCCTGATAGCATGTGAGGCCCTGCACAGATTGAATCATGACTAGATAAAAGACCACTTGTACCTACAGTATATACTCTGGAATGTCCTCAGTACTATGCTGGGGTGACTATTAGCAGTTCAATGCACCTGCTTAAAGTCATTGTGGGACAGGCCATTCTCTGTCTCTGCCACATGCTTATGGAACCCCTTAAAATTACAGTTACTTCAGCTTTCCTTGTTACAGGTGTTTAATGGGGCCCTAAAGAACCATTAATTTTCATTTTCTTTTAGGGAAATATTTTAATATTATAGTTGTAAAACTCCTGATGTATGTTTGTGATTTTATGTTTTACAATACTTTTGTTAAAATATCTGTGTAGGGTTTTGAGACTTTGGGATAGGTGATATATAAAATGAAGCTGACAATGTAGATGATAAATGAAATGTATGCTTAACTCAGTAGTAATGCAAATGATTAAAAACAGGAGACAGGCTGTGTTTGATTTCATCAGTCAGTAAATGTCTGGGGCCAGATCTTCAATAGTTAGCATGGCAGCTAAAGGTTGTATGCCCATGCTAACCAGGTTTTGCACCTTATTTTTGGTGGTGTCTATATTCAGAGACCTCCACAGCAAAGGAAAAAACATTAGCACCCAAGCACTAACACATCACTCTATCCATGTAAATGAAGGGGTGCACCCTGCAAATGGGTACAGCAACACATTCAGCAGTTTGCACCAGTGATGAAAGACCCAAATGGGTGCTACTTACCACATTTGCAAACCATGACTTAATGGGGCATAGGGCCCTGGGGGCAGTCCAGTGAAACAAGACATGCCCTGGTGTCCAGTGGCACCACCACCCTCCAGTCACCAATTCCTGTATAGCTCTTGTGTCCCCTGGTGACTAGTAGCACCCCTGCCTTCCTAGCCCCTGTCCCAGCCAGTGTCATGGTGTCCTAGCATCTGGGATCCCCTCAACCTCTGATCCCCAAACCTAAAATGCATAGCTAATCCCTGGTGTTTAGTGGTATCCCTCAGCCACTGAGCACCCATCCATGTGCCAGCTTGGAGTCAACGGTGGCTAGCTGCCCCCCCAGCACTGCTCACATCAAGAACATCACCCAGCCAACCCCCAATGCCTTTGAAGGTGGTGCCATGTGAAGAATCCAATATGGTGACTGGCAAAACCACCCTCTCACCTCTTCAGCTGCTGTATGGAATGACATGGAGAACATGTACTGTATTCCACCTTCATAGGTACAGGAGAGTTGACTGGATAATGTGCTTGGAGTGGGCAGTTGGGGGAGATGCTAGTCACCAGGGACTCTGAAGCGGCACCGGTATGGCTGCTCAGTAGACAGTGCTATCACTACACTACAGTAACAACATATGCATTTCAGGCCAAGGCATAGGAGAGTTGGAGTGGGGGCCCTACACACCAGAGCACCATGTCACTGTCTGGAACAGAGAATTGGAAGATGGTGGGCTACTATTAGCCACTAGAGAACACAAGAGCTATAAAGGGACAGGTGATCAGAGGGTGGGTGGCACCACTAGCCACCAGAGAAACCAAGAGCTATATTGGGACTGGTGATTGGAAGGTAGGTGTGACACTAAACAACAAGGAGTATGTTTGTATTGCAGGAATGGGCATTCAGAGACTGGGGGTGCTGGCTACCACCATGACTGATGTGGCAGGTAACTGCAGGATGGGGACACACCTGCTGCCACTTCCCCTGCAAATGAGCCTATAATGTGTATGCTTATGGCCTCTTAGCACCTTGCATGCCCAATGGTCTCATTTGCATTTTGCTGCTGAATACCACACCACAGGATCACTGTGCTATCTGGTCTGGGGGCACAGTTCCCTATGGGCAGGCTACAGCCCAGGTCCATGTTGGGGCAGCACAACTGGACTTTGCGCCATGCTAACATGAGCTGATTTTCACTCAGATAGCACTGTTGTGCAACCTGACTGAATATAGGACCCCCAGATCCAATGCAAGTGTAGCACAGACCTTTGCATTTTGCTTTTTTGCCTTTTCATTATCTGGCCCAGATGTTAGTATTGTATAGACACTGAGAAATAGAGAGCAGCTACCAAAGATTTGTCATACAACAAAAAAGTAGGCACTTAGACACTTGCTGGTAGACACTACTGCTGTTCACAAAGATTCCTCAAACCACTACTTAAAAGGGAATCACATTTATTTAAAAGAACATACACTGTCTGTTAGAGGCAGACAGGGGAAGGATCCCCCTTATAGACCAATGTTTCACAAGAATGTCTCACATGCTTTGTCAAGGTATTGTTTTTAATAAATGTGATTCCCATTTAAGCAGTGGTTTGAAGAATCTTTTTTTCATTCAAATTTTATTAAGATTTAACAACTTTGAGGAATACATCCAGAAAGGTAACAAGATGACAGCAAAATTAATTGCCACACACAAAAGAAAAAAGGACCAATTGTCGGGATGTAGACCTCACCCTCCCCTCCTAAAATGGTTTGAAGAATCTTTGTGAACAACAATAGCATCTACCAGCAAGTTACTGAGTGCTTGGTTTTTATGGCTGCAGTAGGCACAGCCTGCAGTCATTTTGCATGTACAAAAGAAGTGATGTCATGTTTTCTGTCCGTGGAACTTACTGAAGGTGTAAATAGTCTCCTCTGCCTTACCCTTCTCCAAGAAATGTTTTCCTCCCTCAAGTAAATACGCTTTCATATTGTCAATGATTGCAGGGTACTATTTTCTTTTTTAAATGGGTGGTACAAGAACTGGAACCTGAGTAGTGGGATGCAGCATTAGTTTTTTGGGGGGGTAAGATCCACCCCCATTTCCACCCAGGAAGATCCTAAAGATCCACCCCTACCTTTTTTTTATTCATGTTGGGGGGCATGAGGTGGATCCATCATGTTGGAACAACTGACTATCAGAGCTGCCTGGAGAAGTAATTAAGGAGAGCCTGAAACTGCATCTGGGCATATCCCCACACACACACACACACACACACACACACACACACACACACACACACACAATCTCCTAATGATCCACCCCCCACCTGTTTTGATTTATATGGGAGGGGCATGAGGTGGATTAATCATGTTGGAACAAGACACACTAGTTTGGGAACTGAACCAAGCAACAGAACAAGTCTGTGGAGTGATCGAGTTGAGGAGCCCCTGCATTTTATTAAGGATTAGGAGAGCAGAAGATCATTTATGCCTTCAAATTGACTTAAAAACCCTTGGAACAAATGATTATCAGAGCCACCTGGGGCCTCAGAAGGAAAGAGTAATTAAGGAGTGACTGAAACTACAGCTCCCAAGGAAAACAATAAACACAGCATTGTGATTCAAGTTGAAAGAGCCACAGGTTTTTCTGAAACATTTATACACTAAAAACATAAAGTTCATATATATATATATATATATATATATATATATATACACACACATATATATATATATATATATATATATATATATATATATATATATATATATATATAGTTTGTCTTTTAGGTTTCAAAACTTTGAAAGCATTGGTGTTAGTAATGTTTTATTTTTTAATTTATTAATTGTCTTGTCTTACAGTTAAACATGCAGTTTCATGTGAGGGCACATTTTTTGGGGGAGGGAGTCCAAATTATTTTAATCATGGGCACAGTACTTGGTAAAGAGAGACCTTTGATGATAAAGTGTATTTTTTCTTTTAAGTTTGAAAAGTATGTATTATATATGTGTGGCAGTGTTGTAAATGGGACTGGGGAATGAATAATGGTTAAGTGCCTAGATTCTTTTTAATATTATTGAGTTTATATGTGGCAAGTAGGTAGGAGATAGTGTTTTGAATGTGGCAGTAGGACAGATTTGTTAGGATAAATATATGCTGTTTTGCAAATAAGGAAAAAATGTAAGGGATACATTTTGCACAACAGTGATATATACAGTATATCATAGGGTTTTCTTTTATGTATTGTTGGAAGAAATAGCTATGGCTCATTTTGTATTATCAGTAAAAGGAGAGAAGAAAACATTGAACAAGAAAACAATTTGTGATTTTAAAAGCTATTCTGATCAGAGCTGACATTAAAAAAATCTCAACTGTATTTTTTATTTTATTTTATCAGGGACACTAGAAACAGTATGTTAACACATCAGTGAACACTGATGCCACTTATCTGTGTTTGGGAAGTTGAGGGGGGAGTTGCCTTGCACATGTTAAAATATACCAACTGCAATTAACAACTACTTGTAGAAGCAAAAGGCTGGGTGTTTTTTTTTCTTCTTTCTTTTCACTGATATTATAAACTGAGCCAGGAAAAAAGTAAGAGTGAACAGATCAGAGCTGACATTAAAAAATGTGATGTTCCTAAGGTCTGTTGCATGCACTATGCTTTCATTTTTGAGGGAGGGGCATGAGGTGGCTCTATCATGTTGAAGCAACTGAGTATCAGAGCTGCCATTCCCCTGGGCATGCCATTTATCACTCATTTAAAATAACACAAATGCAGTTTCACATTTTCACTGTGAGGGAAGCAAGAAGATGAACCAGCATAGTTAACAAATATATTGATTGACACCTGTGAATGAGTGGGGAGGGGAATTTTTTCCTAACATTCCTAGTGGTTTTATACTTCCTGGAACCTGCTATTCAGGTTTTATTTTTATTGCATCTTGTCCCAGGCAATCCCCAGAATGCATTTTTCTCTATTGTTTAATAGCTCTGGTTGGAGGCCAATGTCTTGTTACATTGTCTTTTGTTTCAAATTAACCACAGACATCATGACAACCAAAGGAGACATACTTTGAGTCTTAGGGTATGTACAGCATAATTAATAAGTTTCATATGCATAATCTTTCCATTCATGGTATTGCTAGACATACTGTAGATAGCTTGGCTTGAGGAAGAGTTAACATGGTCAGCACCCCAAAGCAATTGAGATGTATATGCAGCAAATAAGTCCAGATGCACTAGCTTACCTTCAAACTGTTAAGTATCACAGTCTGCATTTTCTTCTTGAAATGGTTACTTTTGCATTTATGCTTATTTTAAAATATTTAATATTCTGACCATGTGGTTATGTCACCGACCATAACTGATCTCCAGCCTTACCCCCTGTACCCCAATGTGCATAGAAGATAGTGCTTGTAGACAAATCTAAGCACTTTGCCGCTGTGTTCTGGTGTGTGTGTGTGTGTGTGTGTGTGTGTGTGTGCTTTTGATTCAGTTGCTTGAGTGTTGCATGGAAAACAGTGCTTGTAGACAATCTAATAATTTCACAGCTGCGTTCTGCTGTGTGTGTGTGTGTGTTTTCCTCTGGGGCTGTTCTTGCAATCTAGGAAAGGTAGAAATGATGAGGTATTGCCTCCCTATTCCTGGATGCAAATTATCTCCACCCTGGGAACACCTGCCTGCTGAATAAGGAAGGGTTCCAGAAACCCAGGAAATGATTACGGGGGGGGGGATGGGGGGATGATGGTCATCAAAATGGAAAGGGATTTTGGGGTAATCATATTGGATGACCTAAAGGTGGCTAAACAATGTACCAAAGCTGTGAGGAGAGCCGTTGGAATGCTGTGGTGCTTAGAGAGATGTATTACCAGCAGAAAGAAGGAGGTGGTGATGCAACTGTGTAGATCACTGGTGAGGTCTCATTTAGAATATGTTGTCCAGTTCTGGAAGCAGCATTTCTGTCATGCAATTTTAAATCACAAATGGGTTAAATGGTTCTATTTTAGATTTCTATCAATTTCCCCTTCTTCTCCCACTGGTTAGCCTAATGGAACTCAGCCAGAACATATCTTGGCTAGCATGATGAATTCACCTACACAAGCTGTTTCTTAATCTGCAGCACTGTCCTTTTAAAATGTTAACTTCTTGTTGAAAATATGGCATAATCTTTCCTTCCATGTTATTGCTCGACATACTGCAGCTGGCTTGGCTTGAGGAAGGGTGAACATGGTCAGGACCCCTTAGCAATTGAGATGCATATGCAGCAAATAAGTCCAGATGCGCTAACTTACCCTATAACTGTTAAGTGTCACATTCTGCATTTCTTCTTGAAATGGTTACTTTTGTATTTATGTTTATTTTAAAATATTTAATATTCTGACCATGTGGTCATGTCATTGGCCATAACTGATCTAAGATCACTATAGCTGAGGTTTAAGCTTGCAAAAAAAAAAAAGGCAGAACTGGGGACAGCTCAGTTAAAGAAAGACTACATGATAAGTGAGTGTGTGTGTGTGTGTGTGTGTGTGTGTGTGTGTGTGTGTATGTGTGTGTTGATTCAATTGCTTGTGTCTTGAATTTCAACATTTTGGTGGAAACTTTCCACTCGGATTTTCTTATTCTGAATTTTTTGCAGTATGTTGTCTGTATTTATAATAATTCTGTTGGCATTCCTGGTAATGTACAGAGGCAGGGGACTGACTTGTGACATGGTTTGAATAAGGAAGGGTTGCAGGAACCTAGGGAACGAATATGGGGGGGTTGATGGTCATCAAAATGGAAAGGGATTTCTGGGTAATCATATTGGATGACCTAAAGGTGGCTAAACAATGTACCAAAGCTGTGAGGAGAGTCAGCAGAATGCTGTTGTGCATAGGGAGAGGTATTACCAGCAGAAGGAAGGAGGTGGTGATGCTACTGTGTAGATCACTGGTGAGGCCTCATTTAGAATATGGTGCCCAGTTCTGGAAGCAGCATTTCTGTCGTGCAACTTTAAATCACAAATGGGTTAAATGGTTCTATTTATATTTCTATCCCTTTCCTCTACTTTTCCAACTGGTTAGCCTTATGGAACTCAACCAGAACATATCTTGGCTAACATGATGAATGCACCTACACAAGCTGCTTCTCAGTCTACAGCACTGTCTTTTTAAAATGCTAACTTCTTGTTGAAAATATGGCATCATTTTACCATCCATGTTATTGCTAGACATACTGTAGCTAGCTTGGCTTGAGGAAGGGTGAACATGGTCAGGACCCCTTAGCAATTGAGATGCATGTGACGCAAATATGTCCAGATGTGCTAACTTACCCTATAACTGTTAAGTGTCACAGTCTGTATTTTCTTCATGAAATTGATACTTTTGCATTTATGTTTATTTTAAAATATTTAATATTCTGACCATGTGGTTATGTCGTGGACTATAACTGATCTTCAGCCTTAACCCCCTCCTCCCCCCATGCTCCAACTTGCATGGAAGATAGTGCTTATAGACAAATCTAATCATTTTGTCACTGTGTTCTGATGTTAGGGTTTGTGTATGTGTGTGTGTATGTGTGTGTGTTTGTGTGCTTTTGATTCAATTGCTTGTGTCTTGCATGGAAAACAGTGCTTGTAGACAATCTAATCATTTTGCAGCTGTGTTCTGCTGTGTGTGTGTGTGTGTGTGTGTGTGTTCCTCTGAGGCTGTTCTTGCAACCTAGGAAAGGTATTTCCCCAGACATAGTAGCAGTACATTGCATAGTAGATATAAAATGTCAATGAGCAGGTCAGGGAAACAGATGTGCTGAGCAGTTACTGAAGCAAGAAATGTACAGCTGTCATTTTTTACATCCTGTTCAAAATGTGTTTTTGCACCTGTAGTGCCAAATGGTCACTGTGCAAAATCTCCTTTTGGCTAATGAACTGACAGTGTCACTGTTTTTGCGGTGTGGTCACAAAAAGCCCATGCTGAAAACTTGGAGTGAAAAAAACAAGAAATGCCCAGGGCATTAGGGTTTCTGACCATAACACCCTGCACTGTAGGGACTGACAGCCATCTGGGATGTGACTTGGGATTGTCAACAGTAATGTTCATGCCATTCCACCCCTATCACTACCTTGCAGCCAGTGACAGGCATTGAGGTGTGCCTTTGACTCTTCAGCCCCAAAGTTCACTCCATTCTCTTATACTGCACCCATTTCAACATATTTCCTTATGGAATGGGGTGAGTGTAAAGTTTGAAAACCCCAAGGCACACCTCGGTTCTTGTCTGTGTCTGCAGGGTAGGGAGAGGTGAAATGGTGTGAACGTTATGGCCAATGACCCAAAGGCACATCCCAATGACTGTCCATGTCTGTGGGGTGGGGGTGGGGTTGGCGTCACTTCAATACTTCACTGCCATTCCTATTATGCCTGTCTGTGTGTGTGTGTGTCTCTCTCTCTCTCTACAGTATATGTCTATGTAATTATCTATCTTTCTATTAACTGCATGTATCACTATTTTTACCTATTTGTAAAACAAACCTGCATATCACATTTGCCTGCAGTCTGAGCACATACTTATGAAACTGTGCATATTTGTTCTCCACTTCTGCATAGACCTCATACTTTCCTAATATTCCCATTATCACAAGCATAACTACTTTGCCCTTATCAAAAGTGACCCCCTCTGAAAATTAATATCACATTTTCTCTAACAGTCCATCATCATTACACATATCTTCCTGACAGCAACACATTGTTTAAATATAACTTACATCACCTCATGGACAAAAATCCTATTTCTCTTAAAAAAAAGTGTAAATAATCCCAAGGCTGAACATATGCCAGCCATTTCTTTTTCATGTACTGCTACCTTCTGTACCATCAAGGGAATTTGCATATGTTTCCCTTGATGCTTTGCATTATTGGGATATGTGCAATTGTGTTTTCTTTAAAATTTGACTGTCTGGACAATATCATCTGGGATAACACATACATCAGTGGTATTTTCTTCTGGGGTTCTTTTGCAAGCTTCCTATTCCTTCCATTAAAATGTACACCTCCATATATTTTCATAATAATGTATATGCCTTCCTTAGAACAGAAACTAAAACAAATCTTACTACTTACAAAGCATTGTGTTGTTTCTCCATACCTCCTTAACAATTCCACACAAATTAACTAACTTCATTTTGCAGCTGTGGTGGGTCTGACCAGAATTTGTTTGTCCTGTGTCTGTAATTTTCATCAGAGCACCCACACCCCTTGGTACCAGTTTTTTCTGTTGAGCCAACATTTGTCATGCAAAAAAATTGCCGACAAGGGGCATGTTTTAACAAAATTTGAAAATAAAACTAAAAGAAGAATGGGATCCAAAAGCAACAGGAACTAGAAACCAGCTTTGATTTTTTACACTGCAGCTCATCTGACCTCTCTAATGGCATCAATATAAACACCTCCAGTAGAATAATTTCAGTGATCTATTTACTAGCAAATAATGATTAGAATCGGCACTTCCTCAGAAAGGTAATTTGATGGAGGCATCATCTGTGAGTCAGCGTGACATCCTTTATTTCAACTGTTTTGGAACATAAAGCATAACTAATTCATGCCCATGGCATTTTTGTTCCATCTTTTTTTAGATTAACCATGTTGCAGATGGTGTAATCCCAGCTGTGTATCCCAGTAGTGGCTATATTGAAATTAAGCAGAATCCTTTTAAATGAACAATATACAGTAGCATTTCTGGAGATATTACGCAAGTTAAATGCCCTTACATCTTTCTTGACTGATGCCTTTTCAGCTCACCTTTCCCACAGTATATTACTACCCACAACACTTTGTATAAAGAAACTTTCTTGTGCATGCTTACAGTGACTTAAATACTATATGTGACCTATTTCCTGACTGGGTCTCTGACTGAGACGCTGAGTCCAAAGAAAGATGAAGTACATATCTCTGGTTGCTGCTTTTGGACATGGTGAATTAAGTTGTGGCATGATCACAAAGTGCTCAAGAGGCCCTCGATTCCCATATAGGAAACTGGGCTGTTTGGTGGTGTTTTCTGAGGTGGTAAACTGGGTTCAATGCTAGTTGATCGATAGTTGACAGAGGATGGTTGTAAATGGCACTCACTCTGGGGAAAGACAAGTGACCAGTGGGATACCCCAGTGCTCAGCACTGAGATCAGTTCTCTTTAATTTTTTTTTATAATTGACATTGCAGAAGAACTGGAAGGGGAGGTATGCCTCTTTTTGGTATTTTGTGAAGTGGGCTAGCCACAGGTGGAAGCCTACTAAAATGCTGCCCCACTTGCAGCACAGGTGGGACAGAGCGAACGTGTGAGGAAGGCAACAGGATGGGGGTTGCTCATGCATATAGCAATAGGACATCGCAATATGTATACACACGTGGGGGGGGGCGAGCATGACAGAAGGGAGGGTTGGCCTGGCATGGTTGGTGTGGTGCTGCTGATCAGGCCCTGTAGCGTGGTGGGTGGGTGGCAGCCTGAAGCTGTGAGGGTTCTGGGTTCAGGTTTGGGTGCACCTATATTTTTGTTCTCCAGGCCCAAAATTAACGTTTTGCTAGAATTTTCAACCCTCCCTGACATGCACCCCCCCTGGAGTTAAGAATCCTTTAGTAGGGGGGTACGGGTGGTGAGTGTGGGGGGCACAGTCACCCACATTAACATTTAAATTCTAAGCCCCTGGCACCATTTTCCTGTGTGCCTAAGGTGTACATCGCTGAAATTTAATTTTGGTGATTTACCTCGCCATAATGACCGTCACCTTTCAGCAATCACCATTATGACATAGAACCCCTCTTTTCAGATGACACCAAAATCTAGAATTGGGTAGACACTCCAGAGGGGATGGAGAGAGGGTCTAGAGACCTGAGGAAACTTAAGGACAAGTCAAGAGTATGACAGTTGGCTTGCAAAGAGAAAAAGTGCAAAATCATACACCTAGGGTACAGAAACCCAGAGGCAGAGTATAAAGTGGAGGGGAGGAGAGATATTGATGGCACTAAACAGGAATGGGACCTTGGGGTAACTACAATGGATGACCTCAAGTTGGTGAGGAAATCCAACAAGGCAGTGGGCATGGCCAACAGGATGCTGGAGTGCATGCACAGGGAGGGGTATTACAAGCCGAAGGAGAGAGGTGGTTTTACAACTGCATAGATCATTTGTGAGATTCCATCCTGTTCTGGAGACCAGGGGCCCAGTTTTACAAAGTGGATGTGTATCCAATACAACAGGGGTGTACAGATGCACCAAAGCCCCACAGATGCAGAGCAGTCCAATTTTCAAAGGGGCAGCACATTTGCAATAGTTCCATCACTTTATTGCTACTTGCGCCAAAGGGTTGGCACAAGTGCTGCAATCCCGGCTGCAAGAGTAGACCAGGAAGATGGTGGTGTAATCCACCTGGGTTCTGGACTTGCAGCAGGTGTTTATGGCATGATCCTTAGAAAAACACACATGCCGCAATGTTCAGTGTAAGTCACAACTTGCATAGAACATCCCACCAGAGGTCTGCTGTGCCGCCGCATTCCCTCACAAAATTGGACCCCACATCTCATGAAGAATATAGATAAGGTGGAGGCTATCCAGAGGAGGCAACTAAGATAGTATGGGGTATTCAACAAAAGCTCAATGAGGAGAGACTGAAGGATCTCAAGATATACATCCTTGATGAGAGGAGGGAGAGGGGAACATGATAGAGACCTATAAATATCTCATGGTGGTGAATAAGGTACAGTGAGGAGTATTTGTCTGAGGAGAATTTGCACAAGAACAAGGGGGCATGCAGTGCAGCTCTCATGGGGAAATTTAGGAGGGTTGTGAGACCTGCCTGGGCTTGCAGTATAGCTCAGAGGTTAGAGTAATAAGCTGTGAATGAGACTGGCACTGTATATCCAGCATTCCTGGGTTTGATTCCCACAACCTCCACTTGCATACTATGTAACTCTGAGCAAGTCACTTAACCACAACAGTGCTCCCAGGTCACCCCTCAAAACAGGCACTTATCCCTAGAGGGCCTTACCCTGTTACCAAAGAATTAAAAAAAAAGTGTGGAAGTACTTCTTCGCTGAAGGAGTGGTGGATGTCTGGAACAGTTAAGCAGTGGAGTTGGTGGGGACAAAAACAGTGGTGGGCTTCAAGCTTGCATGGGATAGGCATGAAGGAGTCTTGGTAGGAAAGTGAGGGAGGTGGCCAGAGGTCAGGTAGGGTCTGCAGTGAAACTAGAGGCATGGAAAAATGGCAAATTTAGGGTTCCAAATTATCCTTACCTGTGACAAATTCTGTTGTTTCTCTTTGTAGGTGTACATAGATAGGCTGTGGGTGTTCAGAGGTCCTAATCTGGACATGTGGTTACCTCCACACATTCACAGCTGCAGTGCTACACTGCAGAGTCCTGCCCAGCCTGATCGATACCACTACATGGATATCTGGGTGTGGGGCAGGCCTTAGGACATGTTTTCTAAGGTATAGAGGAAAGCAGCATTATACTTTACAAGGACTAACCTAGAGGTAATGCTTGTGTGCCCTCCCCAGATCTCCTGCCTGGGTTCCCTCGACGTTCCTAAGGCCCTTTCTACCCCAACATCTACTTTTCCAACCCTCAAAGCTGGTATGGAGGATTTGGGATCTGAAAAAATGTTTTAAAGTCCCTTGGAAGACTGCTATATCCGCCAATCTCCTGCTCTGTGTAGAGTGCATGATCCGCTATATTATTGACAAGGGCATTTGATTTGACACCTGATGTCTAGCCCCATTCCTTTCCTCCAACAACCCTAGCCTCTCTGTGCTTTTCTTTCAGCATATTGATTGAGGAGGCCAGATGGTTGTGGATGCTGGTAAGTGTGCTACCATCCACAAGTGCAGGGGATAATGGGCCCAGACATGCACTGTTGGTGGGTATCTTGGCCATCTTTTGGATCTGGCCCAAAGTGTCAAAACCTGTATCAGGCTGTTATTGATCCTTCAAAGGTCTTGGGAGTTTATCATGCAGCATTTGCATAGTACCAACCACAGAACTTTTCATTAGAGATTTCACTTTCTAAAAATTACTTCTTGTATTTTCACTGTGATTCCACTAACTGTCCCAGTAACTTTTGTTTGCTCCTTACCTTGTATCTTTGGAGTCCCTCTTCTTGCAGTCCAACATTGCCCACACTTCCCACCCGAACCCTCTTGTCTTATACCCCCAGCTGCCAGGTTCATCCCAGTGTATAGTGTGTTCCCAGTTCTGCATATCCCTGCTGGGATGGTGGGCCATCCACTGCCTCCAGAGGTGGTAGGCTTCAAGAAGCATCTTAGTTACCCGAGCCATCGGATTAAGCCAAATGGTCTGAGGGTCACATTGTATCAAAGGTGCAAGGGGACCTTCATTTGGAAAGCTAAAAAGGAGCTAGATTTTCTAATTTCATCTACCCATCACACTTCTTTATGGGAAAAATCATCACAACATGCCTGGAATGTGTGCAGCAGCATGTGATAACTCACATTGCTAAGTATACCACCACTGGATTACTACAAGGAGTTGCTCTAGGGGCATGCACACCTATCCTTTCCACCTGGGAAGGAAAGCATCCATGCTGATGTTCCTTGCCATTCCTACCAGTCTCTGAATCCAGTTATCCCTGATGTGAGGCATCACCCACATGCAAAGTGGGTGCCTCACTCTGTGGTGCCATGGAGCCAGTCTTGCACCTTTTCATGTAATATAAAACTACCATCTTTTGTGGTAACCCAACAAACTTAGCATGACAGAGCTACTTATATACATGCATGATAGTCAAAGTATCCTTACTAGGAAATGTATGTGGAGGGGAGACCAAATTAGGAAATATCTTAGTTTCTCACTTGATTTTGTGGAGAAATATGAGCAAGAGTGGCAAACCTTGTTGAGACTGGAATCTCTACCCCCATGGCAAGATCCTTCAGGGCCAAACCCCTTCCTTTTGGATAATAGTGTCTGGTGTCTCAGGTTGTGGTGTTGGACCAAGAATATTGTGTGTCATTCCTCAGACCTAGGCTCTTTTCCCTATTCCTTCCCTCTGTGCCACCAATGTCAGTGGCACTATGTGCATAAACACAAGTGTGCAGATGAACGACCTGTTGTCATCCCTCCACCTGCGTTCTGCCCCAGCTGCACTACCACCTGTGGTCCCCTAGGATACAGCAGAGCTCTGGGGGCAGTCACTCTCCTTTTCCAGAGGATAGCCTATGGAACACTTAATGTTTCTCTCGCTCTTGTAGCCCCTGGATGCTTTGGGCTCTTTACAGAACTTGGGTCACTAGTGTCACCAATGACCAGGCATGCTTTGTTTTCCCAAGTGAACCCAGTTAGCCATTGGCCATGAAGTTTCTCTTGGTGAAATTATAGGTCTGATGGTTATTGATAACATATATTTTGTTTTATAAAATAGTCTGATTTACTCTGCAATATTTTTCAAGTTTACAAGGTTCACACACATTTAGTTTAGAGTAGTTTTAGTAAGATGTCTTGAAGCTCTTACTGTCAATGCTCTACCTGCTGGGTATGAAGCAAAATATGTTGGCACCACATGTTTCTTCTCAAAGCTGCACTGCTCTGAATCCTATAAATATTTAAAGATACTACAAAATTAATATCAAAGCAGTGCACATCATGTTATTGGCATATCTACTGCTTACATTATTGTGGCTTCTTTATCATACTGGGGCATGACTGCTAAAAAGTACACTTGCATAATATGCTGTCATATATCCCAGTTGTAGGAAATACTTATTTAAATAATGCAGTTCTTCTTGGTTGTTCTTAGGATGTTTTGTAATGCAAATAGTCATTGTTTTTGTGTTTTAATTAAAAAGAAATAAAGAACTAAATGAGCTCAATGTACTCTACATTTGCAGCAGCACAAAGGTTCCTCTCACAAAAAATGCATCCACTATGCTGCCACGATGGTGGGGCCAATGCATTTTTTGCTGCAACCGTGAGTATGCTAATCATTGTACTGTACATCAAGAATTTAGTGGATTGGTAAAGCTATTTAGCATTTCTCATATGTTGCATAAATTGTAATAATAATTTACTACCTCTTGAGAGAAGGTGGGAGAGTGTTGGTTTGTGCCCCCTTCTCTGTCCTCCAAAAGAATATAGTAAATGATGCATTCTAGAACATTGTACACCATAAAGGTAGATGCTTTTTGATTTGTTTTTTTCTGTTACTATACTTTAAAAAAAGAAAATGTGCATCCTGTCCTTTTCAAATATTAAGATGCCCTTTGTCCTTATCAGTCTCCATAGAATCAGCCCTGGTTCCCAGGGAGAGGAAAGTGGAGGAGATCATGTATTTAGAACATCACTGTTATAGTAACAAAACATGTAGTAATCTGGGGCAGGAGGGTAGGGGCCCTATATTCATTGCTGGCCATGTCGACTGCATGCACATAAACACTCTATGGAAAATAGTGCACATCTGGCTCTGGAACAATATTCAGACATCTAGCATGCCCTGACCAGATAACACTGTCTGAATATTTGGCTGAGTTGGTGCAGCACAGATAACTATGTGTTCTATTGACACAGACCCCAACTGGGTATGGCCCACAGGAGCTTAATGGAGATAACAAATCCCAAAGGGGACAGTGCCAGGGCTCTGGTGAGTCATATTTAGCCCTAATAATGAGCTAATGAGCTCCTTGGGCATACAAGATGCTATGGGTCATTTGCATGTCTGCTGTGGCACAGACAGTATAGCAGCATTGTATGGAGTTATGCAGACCACTGCCCCTCTGATGGGGTCATTGCTTCCCAGTGGCCATGTATGATGCCTCCCATCCCAAAGGAGACAGCCAGCACCTTGGATTAACTGGCCCAGGCTTAACGTGTGCCACTCAGGGTGACCCACAATACTAACACCCTCCAATATGAAGTGAACATTTCCCGCTACAAAGCAGTTTTAATGTACTGCACCATTATGGAGGTCTGGACACCAGAATAAGTTGAAAGATGGTGTTCCTGGATGCCTCCTGCACTGAGTTTGCCCATGACAGATCCTAACACTGTGTTAACCTCTCTACTATTTTGTCAGGGTTCTTGTGGGAGGCCTGGGGATGGTTTCTCTGTAGTAAAATGTATCTCTGTATCACTGATGGATAACTAGAGTCAAAACAGCTTAGCCAGCACAGGGTAGCATAGATAGCTAAGCTTGTGCAGTAGCCTTACAACAGGTCTATTACAAGATTATGCACTGCTTAATGAGACATCGGGGCTGGTGATGTAGTCAATGCACCTTGGAGCCATGAGTTTTGTTAGTAGTTTGGAGTTGGATTATCTTTTTTTTTACACTGACCTGAATGCGACACCAACACAGCAACACAGCAACATACCTCACTGTTGGCAGAATCAACAGTTTGCCAACAGGTCATTGTGGTGGTGCTTCTGAGACAGGGACACACTGTCTCCCATTCCTGCACCCCCTCCCCAAATCAACTCCAACTGGAGTTGATAATCCAAAGTACAGGGCTGAAGGGAGCAGAGACCCCTGTATGGGGGGTTTGGGGGGTGAAGTCTCACAACAGAAAAACAGACCAGGAGGCATACGGGATTTTCGGTCGACATACATCCCATTGCTGAGATGCTGATCGACAAAAGTGTTTTTGAACCAGCATTGTAGAACCATGTTTTTTTAAGTTGGTGTTTTAATTTTTATCTAACCAGACTACAGGAGTGGTTTCTGAAATTTCAAACCCTCAGATTTGGGGGAAGGGTGTCCTGTGTTATTTTATACAATTAGCAGATAGCTATGTATGACTTATATACAGTAAAGTAAATGAATGGTGTGTCTGATTTAAAGATGCAGGATCCTGCAGGATCTAAAAAGGATGCATGCCTCCATAGCCCTGATACAAGAGACTCACCTTTCTCAGACTGAACACAGAAAACTAATCAGACCCTGGGTAAGAGAGTGCTGTGCATCCTCGTTCAACCAACACACACATTGCTGGGGGTAGAATTGCTAATAAGACAGGCATTCCCCTTAAAATAGAGAAAGATGCAAATGATTAATATATCTATATTGCAGGCACCTACAGGGATGCTCCAATAGCAGTCTTAAATAGTCATGCACTGACAGAGAAAGTGAGAGGATAGTCTTTTTTTTTTAAGTATTGCTAAAATTCCCTCAGATCACTAGAAAATTGTTTATTCTTGGAGGGAATTTTAATACACTTATGCGTGAAGGGAAAGATAGCAAGAGCCTTGAAAAGGGGAAAAGATAGGAGCAGTGAAACCCTAAGGGACAAGCAGGGAGATGGGAATGGAGGATACTGGAAGACTTCTACATCCTAAAGGACTATATTACACATTTTCCTCTGCAGCACAAAATTCATTCTCCAGAAAAGACTTGATCTTTCTACCTTCAGAATAGCTCCACACAGTGCTGGAGGCAGGTGTAAGATCCAGGATCCTCTCAGATCTTAGACCTATGACCGTTGCAGGATAGATATAATCTTGCCATCAAAGCAGTCAACATGGTGGATAAACAACGCCCTGTGAAACTTATCCAGTTTCATACATCTGGTGGAGTATGCCACAAAAGTATACCTATTGCATAACAGAGAAGAGAACACCTCACTGGGTGTGAGGTGGGATGGCCTCAAAGCAATCCTGAAAGAAGAAACAACTGAATATGCCTCACATAAGAATAAGATGGATACAGTCAAAAGGATAGCTATTTAACATGAGCTATTCAGCATGGAAACCCAGCTCAAAATAACTCTGGATGATACACTGAACCCCAGAAATAGAGGGGTGCAGGCTGAAACGTCAGCAATTCATTAAACAAAAAAGAGATGGCCAACTTAGGTATGTAAAGCAAATGTTTTATGACTCAGGGAACCAGGCTGGTTGCTTCCTGGCTTGGCAAATTAGAAAGCAAACCTCCAGTAGAGCTGTCCTCCAGATACAGGAAAGGGGGAAGAGTAGCATCTCATCCTGAATAAATAGCAGCCATATTTGCTGATTACTATCAATCACAATACTCACAGGAGTGCATGCAATTGCACACAGAAAAGATCCAGATATACTTCAACAAGTTGAACATTCCCTCTTTAAATGAGGAGAGCTGAGAGGCCCTTGATGTCCTTATCACTAGTACTGAACTGAAGGAGGTAATAACAAACTTAAAAACAGCCACATTCCCAGGACTTGATGGCTTTATAATTAAGTTCTATAAGAAATTGAGAGAGGACATCTCCTCAGAATTGCTTAAACTATACAGGTGGTGGGGGGGGGTGATGGAAGGGGGAGACCATCCCAGTGACCTGGCAAAGGGTACAAGTCTTTGTATTATTTAAACCACAATAGACCCCACCAAGAGCAAAATCATACTGACTCATTTCCTTGTTGCTAGTCAACCTTAAAATGCTCACAGCAATATTGGTACATAGAGTGCAATGTTATGTGTGTGTGTCTGTGTGTGTGTAAGGAAATTCCACCTGGACCAAACAGGATTCATTAAAGAATAGAATCTTCATGATGATGATGTCTGGCACCTCCTTAACATCTTTGCCAGTCAGCAAAGGGTATAGCAGTTCCAGGCTGCCCTTTCACTGGATGTGGACAAAGCATTTGACCAGTTGGACTGAATCTTTCTGCAACACTCATGACAAAGTCCTGGGGTTTGGAGTGGGGTTCAAGGGGTGTAGAGGTGCCTTTTATATTAACAACATAAAGGCTGTGGTGAAGGTGAATTTAGTCCTGTCCCAAAGATTTCCTCTGCAGAGAAGCACAAGACAGGTGTACCCCCGTCCCTGTTACACTACATGCTCTGTATAAAACCTTGTTGATAGCAATCTGCAGTAACCCAGAAATTAAGGGGATCTGAGTAGTCAACTCATAACAGAAAATCACATTGTACAGTATGTGGCGGACTCCCTATTTTTTTCCATAACCCAGCCACATCTGCCCCTGTCTTGTGTGTTATATGAGATGAGTTCTGAAACATAGCAGGGTATAAAATTAGTAACAACAAATTGGAAGCCATGTGGTGTCTGAGACTAGAAGTACAGAATTTGAGGCATTATTTCCATTTAAATTGGCAATGCATAATACAATCAGATACCTTGAAATTTAAGTAACCACTCAGCTATTGAAACTTTTTAAATTAAGTCATCTCAGATTACTGCAGCAGCTATCAGAGGATTTAAATGTGTGGATACTGCTCCCACTTTCCCTGTCCAGCTGAGTAGCTCTGCTCAAAATGAATATACTTCCCCACCTGCTATTCTATTTCCAGGCACTACCAATTTGGATTCCTAAAACTTTCCAGGGGAAGTTGGGGAAAATGACCTTGACATTTCTGTGGATATGGAGACATGTCATAGTTGATCAGAATACACTGGTACTCCCCAGAAAAGGAGGTGGTGGGCTTTACATAATGTTGTGTATTTAGCAGCTCTAGCAGCACAAATTGCAACTATGGCCAAACATAAACTTGGAATCAGGTTGCCGCCCTCTGGAAAATAAAGCATCACTACCTGGTCTACTCTGTACACTTCCCTTCATAAAATGAACCAAATCCCAACAGAGCAGAGTAAAAAACTCTAGACCAGAACATCCATCAGCATATGATTAAATTATGCAAACTGACAAATGCTCCAGATACAGTTAGTCCTTTCACAGTAATCATGGGCAATCCAGAATTCCCACAAGGGGTTACAGACCAAGGCTTTTTTATAATGGAATCATGCAGGACTGAACATTTTGCCAGCTATAGGAAGAGGATGTGTCCTCACAATTTGACACCCTCCAGCAAAAGTATGGGCTGCCTCCTAGGGACCACTTCAAGTTCTTACAAATTTAGCACTGTGTTTTAGAAGGGGCACTAAAACAAAACTTTATTATAGATCTAACAAGACTGGAAAATGCCCTCTACTGGTCCATTAAACTAGCAGAGACAGGCAAATATGTTTTGGTGATCTATAAAACCCTGCAAGACATACTTGGGAATTCAATAAAAGAACATGAGAATGTATCCTGGAGACAAGGTTGGAAAGTCACATTGTCTCCCACCTGGAGAGAACTAAGGTAGAAGTTACTCCTCCAATATTTTCACACATCCACTGTCGCTTCACACTTCTCACTTCACACTTTGAACAGTGTAACTTTAAATTATCTGGGTGGGTTGTGGCATGCTGGGCACTCACTGCCACATGTTTTGGAGTTGTTCTCACATTCAAGTATATTAGCAATAGCTACAGACAGAACTAGTTCAGTTGTGGCCTCAGCTCTAGGCATTTACATTTGAGGTACTGGTGATGGTGCTGGCCCCCCCCCAAGAAATGTGCAGACACCCACTAATGGAGGTTTTGTTTGGTTGTTGCCAATCATCCCCTGAGTAGAGAAGTGGACAGCTAGACTGCAGTCAATTGTCACAATGGAAAAAAATCACTGCACACTTAAAGAGGAACTGTCAGCATTCCATGAGCAAAAACGTGGGACCTATATGTCCTGATTAGCTAAAATTCACTTGTTTGAAATATTTTTAAATACCTTACATGGCTGAAATCTGTACGTTTATGTGATGGATCCTGCAACCCCCTGTCAGCCATTATTTTCCCAGAGTCTGTTGTGGCCAGCTCTCTGATGAAGTAAATGAAGGGCTAAGCCACAAGGGACTCCTATGTACCAGTACAGTTTTTAGAAAATATTAACAGATATACAGTGCATGTTTGTGCTTCTAACACTAGTGCTGATCAAATGAGGAAAACACTTTCCTCAGTCAATTGGTTCTGACATTCGAAGTGCAAACATGCATTGCATATCTGTTAATATTATCAGCCAACTATATTTGCACATAGGAGTCCCCCACAGCTTAGCCCATCAGTCACCTCATCAGAGAGTTGGCCATGGGGCAGTATGGGGAAAAACATGGCAGGCTAAGAGGGGGTCATAACCAGATCATCCAGATAAACGTACAGACTTCAGCCATGTAAGGTAATTAAAAAGGTTAAAACTAGTGTGTTTTAGCTAATCAAGGCCTACAGGTCCCATATTTTGGCTTGTGGAATGCTGACAGTTCTCCTTTAAGACTGATTAGGGAAATTTTCTTGGAGAAATGAGACCAATGGCATAAGTACACCATGCCAGAATAGGGCCCCACTCTGTTAATACAAACCCAGATAACTCATTCTGACCTGTATGGTAACTAACATTTGACTGTGATATGAAAATGATTAGACAATACAATTATTCTATTTTGTATTTTACTGTTGAGTTAAAGAAAGTTAAAGGTGCACAGAGGGGAGGTTGCACAGAAATTCCTCCCCCAGAAGCAAATCAATGGATGATGTACTTCAGTTCAAGATTTCAATATGATGTACTGTACAAATGCATAATGTAATATGTCAGTTGATACTGCTATACAGAATTAAAATTCTTTCAATACATTTTAAGTTAAAAAAAACTTGAAGTCAGCAATAGATACAGTAGGAAGTATTGTAGTTTACTTGTGACAGGTGCTGTTGGAATGCATCTTCTGTGGGTTATTGTTTGTAGTGTTTTGACAGAGTCTACCAACCTCAATAAGATTGCCATGACCCAGTATAACCAATTGTAATACAGTAGTTAATGCTTGTTAGTTAGTGAGTTAGTTAGTTAGTTAGTTAGTTAGTTAGTTAGAATTTGTGACCAGGAGATGAACACTAAACTATAATAGTATTTTGAAAAGGGCAGATCTCAAGGCAATTACCCCCCCCCCCCCCAAGT
This sequence comes from Neoceratodus forsteri, assembly GCA_016271365.2. Lineage (NCBI taxonomy): Eukaryota > Metazoa > Chordata > Ceratodontiformes > Ceratodontidae > Neoceratodus > Neoceratodus forsteri. The sequence goes on along the minus strand of CM028136.1, from coordinate 354,794,426 downwards.
CTTTGCTTTATATTTTCTCTGGAGTTTGTCCCCACTGATTTTCAAATTATATAAGGATACCTCCTTCAAAAAACACAATTTCTGCATAAAGAATAAATAGCAAAAATAAAATAAATGAAAAATTAAATTCAGGGATTTATATTGCCCATGACAGTTCTTCTTTAAATTATACTGACTCCATGTTTTCTGTGTTTTTACTGGCATATATTATATTGAATTTGTTTGTGATGATGATATGAAAGTTACTGTAGGTGTCATTGAGAGGTGGGGTTGTACTGGCTCCTTCTGCTGGGAGTGGAGAACCAGATGATGGTGCCAATGGGTGGAGTCTGGGGAGATATGCCACCAGAATGTGTACAAATGGGCATAGTAGATGTCAGTTTTCGAATATGGTAAAAATCAAAAGAATAGTTAAAGTTAATTCTTGCCATGTGGAATTTGAGAAAGGCTAAGAATTAAATAGTCTCATAGTGTAGCCTGGATGTGAAGTAATCAGAAGAGGAGTAGGTAGAATATGACCAGGAGGTTGTTTATGTACATTCCTGCATTATATTTTTGCTGGTTTCATCAAGCTACTGTATGTTTACTGATTCACTAGACATTTACATAACAGTTCTGGATTGATACACGAGAGTCTATGCATTTAATGTAATTATTATTAGTTATTATTCAATTTAGCTTTATTTATATGCTGATTAAATGTGATTACTGATTGAGGTAATGGGAGGAGAATGATGATGATGAAGAGGATGAGATGATTTTAAAAGCAATACTTGAGATGAACTGTCACTGGAACTGTCAGCACTTGAAGTAGGAGGAAAGCATGACAGCTTAGCAGTGGCATGTAATAGCTCAGGCAGTGTAGTTTGTTTTTTGCAACAAATTCTGCACTGGCTGGGGTGTGCAAGTGAGGTTTGTCCCTGACATTTGGTTGCTGGATCCTTTGTTATGCACTGCTGGTCCAGTACCAACAGATGCATCAGCTGGCTTAGGCTGCTGTCAATCTTGGTTGCCAAATTACTTGAAGGAGCCCTCTTATCCCACAGCCTTCCATACAGTATGTAACTTGACCTGACTGTACCTACTACTGGGCTGTCTGACCCAAGTGGGGGGTTGAGAGTGGACATGGCTTATAGGAGGATACATGATCATGCTCACATTTCAAATTGTCATTCACAACATTGATTCACTGGGGTTGAAAAGATTTCACTGACCCTGAACAATTTTTTTCACCACATTTACTGCTGTGTACTTTCAGAATATTTGTGGTGTCTTCTGTAAAATGCTCTCATGCTGTGGATAATCCATGTGATTTTATAGGTACAGTGGCTGGTGGGGTGTAGGATGAGGGATACATCTGGAGTAACTAGGTAGTGATTGTTAAAGGATTCCTTTCTTATGGTCATTGTAGAATGTTATACTTTTGGATGGCAGTGGGCAGGGCAGAAGATATAACATGACTAGAGAATATCAAAAAAATTATAAAAATATATAACATATGACAAGAGTATATATATATAGGGGATACATGATGGGCATGAGTGTGATATGGCAAATATTGTCACTCCTGCAGAGTGAGATATCCAAGCTCATAATGCAGGAGTGACAATATTTGCCATATCACATGATCTGCCCATCAAGTATTTAATATATACAATAGGGCCAAGAGTTTCAGAAGTTTTGTTATGCTGTCTTGTGTTCTGTTCTAGTTTATGTGTTTGCTCATTCTGTGTGTGAGCTTTTCCGAATGGACTGGTAGTGTTATAAACTCTGAGAGACACATGAGTGTGTTTTGCAATGCTAAATGAGTTAGTTTTAGGTAGGAGTGAGAAACATACTTTTGTGAAGCTGTATTGTTTAGCAGTCTGGCTGCAGTGAAGCTGACAGCATCACAGTAATTGTAATGAGCTGAGAGGCAGAGTGTCAGAACAGCTGATACTGTTTTCAGTGGTAATTAAGTTAGCTGCAGGCAGAGTGCAGAGTGTTCTGTGAAGTTGTGCTCTTTAGGATTCTGGCTGCAATGAAGTTGAGATTGCCACAGTAATTGTAATGGGTGAGAATCAGAGTTTGAGGAACAAGTGAGAGTGTGTTTCAGTGGTAGTTGAGTTAGCTGCAGGCAGTAGTTTTAGACTGTTCTGTGAAGCTGTGCTGTTTGGAATTCTGGCTGCATCAAGTTGAGAGCATCGCAGTAATGAGCTGGAAGTTGGGGGTGGGGAAATAGGTGTGTATTGTAGTGCTCACTGAGTTAGCTGTAGGCAGCAGTGAGACCTCTTAGGTAGTTCTGCAGTTGTGTCTATGGTAACAGCACAGGTGTTTCTTGCATGCTGAGGGGAAAGCTGCCTAGGGTGATGATATCAGTGACATTTTGTGATCTGTGTGTGTAAATGCCTGATATCATCACAGTAGAGCAGAGGGTGAAAATATCACACTGTAGTGGATGATACACTGTTTTATCTCACTCATTTACCACTCACCCCTATTGTGTGTGCATATATATATATATATATATATATATATATATATATATATACACACACACATATATATATATATATATATATATATATATATATATATATACACATACATATGTATATATATATATATATATATATATATATATAAATTATAGTTGTGCGATAGTGCCACCATATTTAGGACTGAGTAGGCACTTTAATGTTAAACCCCAAATTTAGCACATTAATATCTTCACAACTGTAGCAGTAGTAATATCTTTATTAAATATAAATGTATATTCATGACAGCACTTCATAATAGAAAATACATTTCCAATACAGATCAATCATACAAAGTGATAAAATACTCTACAAGTTTATCACATCATCATAAAAATGCCTTTTACAGCTTCAAAATGTTAGATGCCATAAGTTAGAATTTTATGACAGTAATTGTCCATGGTGTATGTTTATCTGATAGAAATATTAAAAGTTGCTTTTCCTTCCTTAGACCACTTACTTTCTTCAGAAATGGCTCCAGCCATCTATCTCTTATTGCGCGTAACAAAGGTCAGTTAAATATCAGATGAACACTCATAATATTTGTTCTTTTCATTGAATTTATATTGTCTCAATACTAGTGCTGTGTGGAATGTGGAATTCCGCCAGCAAAATTAGTACAGAATAAGCATTCCACCTGCAGAATTTCTGCTGGAATTTCACTGGTTCTTCTGCAGAATTCTGCCTACTGTGATTTGTGGAATAATATTCTGTGGCACTGCATTTTTCCACAGAAAATGTTTCCACAACAATTTCCATGGCAAATATTGAAATCTGTGGAACACCATTTTTTTCTGCGGAAAATCATTCCACAATTATTTTCTGTTGTGGAATTCCTCCATTTTGTTTCAAGCAAAATTCAGCAGAATTTCAAAAAATCTGTGCAATTGAATTCCACTGGAATTTTAAAATTCTGCACAGCACTACTCAATACCCTCAGTTTCTCCCAAGACACATATAGTGATTTACAATGAAAGTGCATATCAAACAGCATTCTAGAAAAAAAAATCTTTCCTGTACAATGTATTGTTGCACCTTAAAAGATAATCTTGGGGCCAACCCATATTACAGAGAAATTTATATTCATAGAATAAAGATGAATAAGTTATTTTGGCATTATCCATTTGTACATTTCTATCTTCCGATTTTGTAATACTGTACCTCTTCTGTATAAGTTTTTGCATTGGCTAAGATCCAGTTTTCATAGAGACTACACATACCAGCTTTTCTTATCAGTGTACTAAGTTTTTTAAACCAAGAAAGGGAGTAAATGCCTTCTCTATTATGCTTTATAGTTCTTCCCAACAAGCATATCTAAATCTTACCACTAGATTATTCGCCACCCTCAGCCATTACTTATTTGCTCTTATATTTGCTGTTAATTCTACAGATTTTAAGTTTGTTTCTCTCCTCAAATGTGCACCCGCAACCACCACAGGAAGTCCCAATATCAATCTTAAATAAAGAGTTTTGATTGGCTGTAACATTGAAAACAGTTGCTCTATTCCCAGGACTTCCATGCCATATAATAATCTAGCTTTTGCTTTGACCGTATACACATCCGTCATAGCTTTAAACTAATTATCGGCAAAGACCTTTTCAAATCTGTTAATATCAAGAACAGCCTGTGTGCCCCTTTGTTTGGTGGATTTAATGTGTGGTATCCAACTGAAAGAAGAGGTCACATTTACTCCAAGATAAGTGAATTCTTTTATGATCTCTACTGGAGTGTGTTTATGTGCCATTTGCCTTTCACTTCACATGGACTTCCTATTATCATTACTTTGGTTTTATCAGTTTTAACTTCCAATGATAACTTGTCAATAGATTTGACTATATGGTTCAGGGCTACTTGTAGTCCAACTACAGATTTTGAAATTACTATTGCACCATCTGCATAAACAGGTTTATTGAATATGCTTAGATTTTGGGTTCATCCATAGTTATGGCGTTCACATTTTGAATGATTCGATCAATATATATGTTGCATAATGTTGGTGACAGAAGATGGCTCTGTTTAACACCTCTATTTATTTCAATTTTGCTTGTCAGTTTCCTGTCTAACAAGTAACATATTTGAGCCAGTCTGGTGGTGCTGAGGGCTGAGGTGCTGGATGTCTTACCTCTCACCATGCTGGCGACCCATGTTTAGGAATGAGCATGGGCCATCAAGGTTCAGCCCTGGATGGGAGAGAGTGGTGCAGGATTGAGCTGCTCTCCTGTCTGGGGAGGGACCAATGCTTCCCTTGACTCTTGACTGTCTTGCAGTGGAGGCCAGGTGAGGTACAGCCAGGAGAGCAAGGGCACTAGGCCAATAGGGTGGGAGAAAGAGGCTGTCACCAGAGCAAGAGGCCACATGTGCTCCTCCACACACGTGCCTTTCTATCTGGGGCTCTGAGTAACAGGGGAAGAAAATGTGGAAAATCAGGGGCTGCAGCAGGATGAAGCCTCTGGACCAGCTCTGGGGATCTGCCAGGACACACATAGCATTCAAAGATCCCAAACAACCCTGGAGTCTGGTAGACTCAGCAGATGATACAGCTGTGGTTTGCAGAAGATGTGATAAAAGCCTATATGAAAAAAAGATAAGAAAAAAAGAAGTAGCATATTCTTGAATTTGTTCCTGAATGCAATGCTATTATTAGTTTTAGTAACTGTGGATCTGTATCCAGGTCTGTTGATATTTTCCATAAAATATTTCTATTAACATTATCAAATGCTTTTTTTAAATCCATGAAGCAACACTATTGCCTCTCTTCTCTGTCTTTTACATATGTATCAACTAAATAATTAAATATAAAAATGTTATCTATCATAGATCTATTACTTTTAAAGCCACATTGGTTTCCCAAAAACATGTGTTTATTATCTAACCACCACATCAATCTCTCTAAGAAAAGGAATGAATACATTTTGGCTGGAATACATATCAAGGAAATGGGTCTATAATTCACTGGATCACACTTTTCACCCTTTTGTGTATTGGTGCTATTTCTTTAGTTAGCCAAGAGTTGGGGATCTTGGCTGTATTATTAATACAGTTAAGAAGTTCTTCTAGCAGTTGTGCCCACCATTTCATATTTACTTTAAAAAATCTCTGTGGTTAAGCCATTTATTCTGGCTGCTTTGTTTTTTTATGTTGATGCTCTTGCACAGCCAACATCTTGTGGTACTGGTGGCGCGGTCGCTACTGGGCGAATGCAGTGCACACACTGGTAGGTGTGTCCCTCATTCTCCAATCAGCCTGCATGCCAGTGCCACACCACCTGGGTGAGCACATCTAAGGAAAGGTCTGCAGCAATGCAAGCAAAGCTCGTCACACGCAGCAGACCTTCCTACGTGCTTCCCCAGCATCAAACATGGTGACACAGTGGCCACTAAAATGCCAACTTTGGGAGTGTCCAATCCCCCGGTTGGCTTACCCTGACCTTCTTGTATGTGCCAATGGGGAACCCACTCCCCATCAGCATAATGTCCCCCCTCCTGTTTTGGTTGTTGAGGGGGTGCCCAATCCCCCCCAGCTCATGCACCCCCTCTTTCATTGTTTGCTGATGAGGGTGCCCAATCCCCATCGGCATCTGTCCCATAGAAACATAGAATTTGATGGCAGATAAGGACCGCTTGGCCCACCTAGTCTGCCCATTTTCCTACCTAACAGATAAGCTGCAGATCCTAGATAACCAACAGCTTACTTCCTCTTACTCCCCACTAGGACTGCGTTATGCCTGTCCCATGCATTCTTGAAGTCCCCCACTGTTCTTGACTCCATGACCTCCTCAGGGAGGCTGGTCCATGCATCCACAACCCTCTCAGTGAAAAAATACTTCCTCACATTACCCCTGAGCCGTCCCCCCCCTATCTTCAAATTGTTCCCCCTTGTCCTTGCACATCTCTTTTTCTGGAAGATGCTACCCTCTTGGACTTTGTTAATTCACTTGAGGTACTTGAAAGTTTCTATCATGTCCCCTCTCTCCCTTCTTTCCTCAAGAGTATACATGTTAAGCTCCTTTAGTCTTTCTTCGTATGTCTTCTGGTGCAGACCCTGCACCATTTTGGTAGCCCTCCTCTGTACAGCCTCCACTCTGTCTATGTCTTTGTGGAGATGGGGTCTCATTAGAACTGCACACAGTACTCCAGATGGGGTCTCACCAACTGTCTGTACAGAGGGATAACAACTTCCTGTTTTCTACTATTGATGCCTCTTCCTATGCATCCCAGTATCCCCCCAGCCTTCCTTACTGCCTTCTCACATTACTTGCCCACCTTTAGGTCATCTGATATAATTACCCCAGGTCCCTTTCTATTTTTACTGTTGTCAGTATCTCACCCCCCATTGTGTACACTTCCCCTGGGTTTTTGTTTCCCATGTGCATTACCTTGCACTTCTTTGCATTGAATCTGAGCTGCCATACATTTGACCATTCCTCCAACCTTGCCAAGTTCCTTCTCATCCTTTCCACTCCATCTTGTGTATCAACCCTGTTGCAGATCTTTGTGTCATCTGCAAGGAGACATACTTTTCCTTCCAGTTCCTCTGCAATGTCACCTATAAAGACATTAAAAGGACGGTCCAGTACTGAACCCTACGGTACCCGCTAGTAACCCTCCTTCGTCACTATATATTCCATTTTACTACTACCCTTTTGCATCCTGTTGTCTAGCCAATTTTTATCCAGGCTACCACCTTGGGACCCTCCAAGGCTGGCTATCTTGTGTATTAATCTTTTGTGTGGGACTGTATCAAATGCCTTGCTAAAATCTAGGTAGGCCATGTCACAGCCCCTCCCGGTCTACTACTTTGGTCACCCAGTAAAGAAATCTATTAGATTCGTCCCCACTCCCTATGGCTAATGGGGTGCCTAATCCCTATCAGGTACTGTATCCCCCAAAAAACACCTGCAAAAAAACTTCTGCGATGTTTTTTTTTAACACCTGTAAACAGAAAACGGTTCCTCATAGTCTCCCTACCACCCGCACCCACCTACTGCACACCCTGGCTCCCCACACCTCCTCCCCATACTTACCTCTGAGTCTGGTGTGACAGTCTTCAGTGGACTGGGAACATTCTGCACTCTTCAAAGCCAACAGCAAACTGAGGAAATGCTGGTAAGCTGTATAATGGAATAAATAGGTTTTTTTCAACTTTGATGCATTTCTCGGGCAGTTTTTGGAATTTTTGCACCAAATTTTCAACATGGGGTTTTTGGGACCCCTCCTCATGGATTCTGTCACTGTTATGATGTTAATCAGTCCCAAAAGGTGATTTTGCAGTCACTGCACAGAATCACCTTTTGGGACCGATTAACACAAGGACAGTGGCAGTGTTCATGAGGTGGGCTCTAAAAAAAGCCTATGTTGCAAATCTGGTTGAAGAAATAAAAAAAACAGCTGTTTTACTAGAGTGCATTGCGCGGTTGGTACGCACGCTTGTAACTTCGTTAATTCACAATATCTTCATGCCAGATTTTTAACATTGTCATTTTTCTACACCTCCTTGTGAACAATACAGCTGTAATTTTTCACATCCTGGCCTAAATGTGTTTCCGCACTTCCGGCTCACAATAGCATTGTCGCTGTGGGAAATCAGTGTTCAGGGCAGATTACAATAATGACAGTGACACTGTTCATGTGCAGAGGTCCTAGAATGCCTATGTTGAAAATTTGGTGACGATACTCCATAAAATTACTTTGTTATGAGCTTGCGTTGCGCAGTTTGCACGCACGCTCGTAATGTGCATTTGTAATATTTTCACTCTGGATTTTCACCATTGGCATTTTTCTACACCTCTTGATGAACAGTACAGCTGTCATTTTACATATCCTGCCTGAAATGTATTTTCGCACATCTGGCGCAGAATAGCACGGTTGCTTTGCTAAATCACTTTTTGGGACAGTTTATGGAAATGACAGTGACACTATACATGAGCAGAGGTGCTAAAATGCCTATGTTGAAAACTTGGTGCCTAAAGTCCATAAAATGACTGTGTTGCAAGCGGGCGTTGTGCATTTCCCTCGCACCCTTGTAACTTTGCAAATTGGCAATATTTACATGTCACATTTTCAACACTGCCATTTTTTTACACCTCCTTATGAACAGTACAGCTGTCATTTTTCACATCCTGCCCAAAATGTGTTTCCACACCCCACTACCAAAGCCAATGCCAGCGTGACAACATTCGGCATTGGCAAATGCTTGTTTTGTTTTAAAATGTGCTTCTCTATTTCACTGCTGGTCACTGGAACCCAAGGCTGAATACTTTCTGATTGTGGCCCTTTTATCTCTGCCTTATTTTGCATGTATTTCTCTAGCCCAGGGTTTGCACATAATTTTTTTTATGCCCCCTTCAGCACTCTGTCTGGACCCTCTCTCAGGGTCTCCCAATGCACCTTTCAGGCTGTGCCACTGGGACAAGAGGAGGTCACTCCCAATTAGTGCCTGGCTCCAGTAATTGCAGGTATCCTTAGATGACCCCCTGGTGGGGTGGAGGAGTCCTCTTTTCCCCTCTGAATCCTCAGAGGAATGTGCACCTGGAGCTGCACTCCCAGATCCCATGGTCACTGGTATGGGAGCCCGTTGTCTGATCTGGACATGGGGTACTGTATTTTTTTGGTCCAGCTCCCTGCAGATGTTGGCACTCATGGAGGGCCAATGAGGCAGAGGCATTTTGAGAAGCACCTTCACTCAGGTCCTCAGCTGATGCCTGCCTCTCCATTTTACTGTGTCCTCTGCTGCAACTCCACCTGTGGTCACCCAGGTGGAAGTATTGCAGTGAGGACTACAGCCCACCCCTTACAGAGAAGGAAAGCAGCCCATCGGGCACACAGTCTTTCTCCCCCTGGCCTGCCCTCTAGTGAACTGATCTCACTACCAAATCTGGGGCACCAGCATCACAAGCAGTAGCGCTACCACTGTGCCAGTGGGCTGAACTTGCATATAAATCTGAGTAAAACTCCTCCCAAACACTAGGTGGGATAACAGCCGCTATATTATTCAAGACTCCATTTTCTCAATAAGCTATTAAAGACCAAAATATTTTGGTATCATTAACTTCAACAGAGGTTTTTAGTTTTTTACAGAGTTCTTTATGAAATACCTTTTTTGTTCTAATTAATAGTGACTTACATTCTTCTTTTAGCTCATAAAGTCCCCTGTTTAGTAATAGTTCTGGATATTTTATTATATGTCTACCAACTTTATTTATTACAAACTTAAAATTCTTGCATTTGGAGTCATACCAAGGGGCCTTATCAGAAACATAGACCTTCTGTTGAATTCTCTCCTTATGTGTTAGTTTTTTCTTTAATAGATGGATCAACTTTATATGGTCGTCACATACCTCCACACCAGACATTATCACATTTCTTAAGTTAGCTACATATTTTTATTCCTGAATGGCTAGTATTTTGTCTGAGAGTACATTATTCCACTTAATTTTTTTATGATTGCAAATATAAAATTGGTCTGAGGACTTTAGTCTAGAATAAACCTACAAACTAATTTTTTCCAGTGTTACCATAATTGGAAGGTGATCATTACTAAAGTTTGCTTTACCTTAAACTAACTTATCATATGCCATTTAAAACTATCTATGATAGCATAGTCCAGGACAGAGCATCCCTTATTATTTGTTTTGCTGAGAAATATAGAGGCCATAGTGGTCTCCAGTACAACAACCATTTATAATATGCATATGATTTTCAGATAGACAATTTAACAGTAGCTTGCCCTTGATATTGATAACTTAATCCGTGGATATTCTTTCCCATATCCCTAAAACAGCATCAATCCCCCCCCAAATCTGGCTGTTATAGCCATAGTATGCCAAAGGTCCTGTTCATGCATTACAATCTCTACTCCTGAGTACCACTAGGTCCTTATAATTCAATTTTGCATCTATTGATTCAGATGACGTAAACTCCAATCTATGCATGAATGTGTCTGCTTAGATACTGGGCTTCATATCAAAGTTCACAATATACATAGTTACAATGTTTGCAAGGGGTAAAATAATCAACAGATAAAATTCTCTTTCATGAACTATAGGTTTCTGCAGTATTTGAAGGTTAGATTAAGTCAGCATCACTAAACCTTCTTTATTCTGACCAAAGTTATTAATAGGTTTCCTTCCCTTCACTTAATATTTCACAGATCCTTTAATGTGCACTATTTGATTTCCACAAACCCACATTTCCTGTAATAAAATTATTGTATAATGTTTTAGTTCTGTCATCCAGACCTTATCCTCTGATTTACTTAAGATCCCCATTATATTCCATGACAGGATCAAGAAGTGGATTGTCAGCTAAGAGGGTGGGAGGGGGATGCTGGTGTGGGGTAACCATGTTGATTTCATCTGAGTCCACAACTGATCAATGTAAGTCACTTCAGACAGCATGTGTAGACATTATTTCCATTTCTTCATCTTGAATAAAGTTGTCTATATCTGAATACCACACAGTTAATATTAATACATTCTCCGTTTTTCCCTCCTTAATGTTTAGTTTAGCAGCTTTTTGGCAAGAAGATATATATATATATATATATATATATATATATATACACATACACAATAGGAGTGGGAGCTTCCAGAGTGTGATAAATGGAAATATCTTCACTGGAGTGTGATAAATGATGATGACATCACTACTGTGATGATAAATACCATATATCCATACTGTGCTGATGTCACCACTCACTCACTACAATCTGCATTCTAAATGAAACTGCTTTAGTTTCTCTTTTCTCACTGAAGCCTGCAAGTTACTCATTTACCATTGCAAAGTACACTCAGCTGTGTGCTTTAGTGTTTGAGAATCCCAACCCATTAATGTGATCAGCTTCACTACAGCCTACATTCTAAATGAAATTGCATCAGTTTCTCTTCCTCACTGAGGGCTGCAAGTTACTCAATTACCATTGCAAAGGAAACTCACCTGTGTGCTGTAGTTTTTATTTTTTTTTTATTTTAATCTTTGGTAACTGGGTAAGGCCCACTAGGCACAAGTTTCAGAGGTGACCTGGGAGCACTGGGCAGTTAAGTGACTTGCTCAGAGTCACACAGTAGGCAAGTGGAGGTTGTGAGAATTAAACCAAGGTCTGGTCTGCTGGAGGTACCAAGATCTTTCACAGCTCGTTACTCTAACCTCTAGGCTATACTGCCAGCAGTAGTGTAGTGTTTCTGACACTCCCATGCCATTAATGTGCTGATCAGCTTCACTACAGCCTACATTCTAAATGAAACTGCTTCAGTTTCTCTTTTTCACTGAGGCCTGCAAGTTACTCAATTACCATTGCAACTCACCTGTGTGCCATGGTGTTTCTAAGACTCCCAGCCCATTCAGAAAAACTCACACACTCTCACACCATACACAGAAAGAGCAGAAAGCACACAGAAAAAGGACACAGAGAAAATATTTCAAAAGCTCCCACCCCTATTGTATAAATAACAAACATGCTGTGCAGATCATGTGCTATGGAAAATATTCTCACTCCTGCAGCATGAGATCTGGATACTCTCACTCATGCCTTCAGCACTCATGAGTATCCAGAGCTTCCTCTGCAGGACTGAGAATATTTTCCATATCACACTCTTGACCATCATGTGTCCCATATATATTTGTAACCCTAACTACAGTGGCACTACCACACTGCTATTTTATATATATATATAAATATATATATATATATATAAAATAGTGGTGTGGTAGTGCCACTGCAGATAGCGTTGAGTAGGCACTTTAGTGTTAAACCCCAAATTGTGCACTTCACTTCTTCTCAACTGTTTAATGGATTTCCACAAAATTTTACATGCATGCTTTTGTGGGGTGGATCTCTTGACATGCCAAATTTCATTCCAGTCAGATGTGTGGATTCCAAGATGAGAATAGTGAAAACAGTTAAAAAAACATAGTTTTTTGTTAACTTTTGTCATTGCCTTATGCCCAGATGGTTTGGAATTTGGTCTGAAATTTTCAGGGTAGAAACGATGGGCCACAAATGTGCCTTTCACTGGTTTGGTGAAAAAATATTAATCCATTCCAAAGTTATTAAATTTAAAACATGTGGGTTCTTAGCATGCTCAGTAAGCACTTCAGAATAGCTGAATGAAATGACCATATGAGGAATCCTTTTTCTTGAGATTTTTAGTATGCAGCCATTTTGTTGCCATTTTGTCTTCATTTTTTTCAAAAACCAAAAATTTTAAAAGTCACAACAGTGGAGTTGTAGACACAGAGCAAACAGATGTTTGTTGTTCATTAGGACCCTGTAAGGTGGATTCCATTATTAAGTGTTGGGAAAATGATGGCCAAATTTGTCTTTTCTTTGTTTTTAATCTTTTTCATGACTTACTTCCACCATTTTTTGTTTTTGTTGATATGAAAACATGATGCTCCTTGCTGTATTTTTTGTCATCGCTTTGTGCTTAGATGGTTTGGACTTCCAGTCTACAATTTTCATGGTACAGAGAGCTCGGCCCACAGATGTGCCTTTGACTGGTTTGGCAAAACAGTAATAATCCATTTCAAAGTTAAGTTTTAACAATTATGGTTTTGAGCATGCTCATTAAGTAATTCAGAATAGCTGTATGAAATGACTGTATGGGGCCAAGGTTTCCCTGATGTCTAGTGGAAACCCTTCAACCGTCCAATCACTGTCCCCATATTGTTAATATTCTCCTGGTGTCAGCTGGCCCATTGGTGCAGGGGCAGATTGCCTACCTGCGATGCCGGTGACCCGGGTTCGGGAATGGACCCTCAGATGTCAGACGGCTGGCCAGGGGAGAAGGACTGAGCATCCAAGGACTGCTCTCCTTCTCTTGGGAGGAGGGGGGTAGAGTGTTCAGTGCAACATGGATACCTAGTGAAGGCTGGGTATCCTGAGCACACCAATGCCATTTGTTCAGGGGGCAGGGTGGATGTTGGTCATCACTGCACATCCGTGCCACCACACACTGGGGAAAAAAATGCCACCAGCCACCCTCAATGAAGCCTGCCTTTGGCTTCAATAGGCTCCCAGGCTGGCCCGTTGACCTATTCCAATGTTGCAGCACTCTAGGGCTGGTCCCGTGACCCTGCCCTGGGAGGATAGACCAGGGGGTATTGATGAGACATAACTGATGTGGGAGTGGAAGCAGTGGTCCATGACTGGGCTAAGGAACCAGGCAGCCAATGGCAGAAAAAGCATACTTAATAAAAAAATAAATAAATATATTGCCCTGATGTCTAGTGGCACCCCACCATTCCGATCACCATTCTTGCATATGTCAAGTTTTCCTGGTGTCCAGTGGCACCCCTCAAATTGCCATCCCCTTATTGTTACTATTTCCATGGTGTTTAGTGGCACCCCTACCCCTCTGATTGCCATTTGGCTACTGTTGAAAGTTTCCATGGTGTCTAGTGGCAACCCTCCATCTCCATCCTCATCTGAAATAAAGGAAACCTTCCCACAATGTTCTTTTATTTTGATGTAAAAAATAAAATGGTCCCTCTCAGATCTGACCCCTCATCTGAACTCCCACTGAGTATCCACCAGCCTGCCCCACCCCAAACACCCTCACTCTCCTGAACAGCTCACTGTGGAAAGATCCACTTTCTGATTTAAGACACACCTTACTGCTGGAACCACAGACTGCAATATGAGAAACCAAGGCAAGTGTGGTTAACGAATTTCAATGGGGTTTATAACTTTGATGGATAACTTTCACATTTTTGCATATGTTGAGCCCAAATTTTCAACATGGCCCTTTTGGGACCCCACCTCATGAACAATGATGGTAGAATTAGGCAAATCATGCCCAAAATGTGATTTCTCAGTTGCTTGGCTAAATCAGCTTTCAGGGTGGATTTTAAAACTTCCACCACTGTTGTTCATCAGACAGGGTCATATGAAATCTATGTTAAAACTTTAGGGACAAAATATGTAAAAGTTGGAAAGTTATGCACATCCATTGAAATTTTTCTATGCTCGCTCGTAACTTTGGTAATTCTAAGTATTTTGATCCAAAATTTTCAAAGTTGCCTTTTTCACATTACCTCATAAACTTTACAGCTGTTATTTTTTTCAAATCCTGCCCAAACTGTCTTTTCACACCTGTGGAGTGGAATGTCACTGCAGTGGAACGGAATCATGTTTTGGTGGGAATTTAAAGATTTTCAGTACTGGACTCATGAGGTGGGGTGATAAGAAGGCTATTCTGACAATTTGGTTGCTGTTGTCCTACAAATGGAAGCACAAGGCCCTAAGGGCCCTCCGATCCCACAGGCAAATAAGGATATAATTACACTACCTTAAAAACTATGGCTAGATGGTTGTGCGGGGCTAGGAGAACATTGCACTTCACAAACAAATAAGGATATGATTATACTATCTTAAAAAGTAAGGGAATTCATTGCAAATAACTTTGTTAATGCACTTCTTAGGGTTAAATGACAAAAGTAAGGAAATGCAGCATTAGGGTTTCCAACTCTAACACCCCACTCCCAACCCTGCAGGCAGCAATGAGCATGTGGTGTGCCTTGGGATTGTCAGCCCTAACACTTACCCCATTTCATGAGTAAATAAGCTGAGATGGATACAGTATATGAAAATGGGGTGAGAATTAGAGTTGACAACCCCAAGACACACCTCACACCAGTTATTGTCTGCAGGGTAGGGTGGATGGGGTGTTAGGATTGGAAACCCTACTGCCACATTTCCCTACTTTTGTCACTTTAACCCTACCTAGTGCATTAATGAAGATTTTTGGGATGATATATATATGGATATATATATATACAGTATATATATATATATATATATATATATATATATATATATATATTCATTGTAAAAAACATTGTTAGTACACAATTAGGGTTGAAGCATCCCAAGCCTAAGACCCTATCCCCACTGTGCATGCAGGAACAGGCATGAGGGGTTGTGTTTTTGGGTTGTGAACCTTAATGCTCACTCCATTCCATGAGTAAGTAAGGTAAGATGGATATAGCATAGGAGAATGGTGTGATCATTAGGGTTCACAACCCCAAACCACAACCCTCATGCCTGTTCCTGTATGCACAGTGGTGGTGGGGTCTTAAGGCTTGGGAGTCCTAAGGTTGTATTTCCCTACTTATGATGCTTCAACCCAAATGGTGCATTGACATGGTTTTTTGCAATGAATTTCCTTACTTTTTGGAAAAGTATAATCATAGCCTTATTTGATTATGGGAGCAGTAGGATCACAGGACTCTCTGGGTCCTGTGTTCCCATCCATGCCTCTTGTAATTGTCCCTCATTTCTATGTGAGACTGTAGAGCCCTCCAGGTTCTGCACTCCCATCATTCAATAGTGAGTGGTGGGGGCACAGGGTCATCCAGGCCTTGTGCTCCCATCCATGCCTACTGTAATTGTCCCTCATGTGCATGTAGGACTTTCAACAGTGCATAGTGTGTTGTGGTACCAATGTGCCCTGCAAAGCAGTACTGCTGCCATGTTGATAATGCATGCTGCAGTATGTCATATGTGCCCCATTTGTTAGAATTCACCAACAGTTTGAAACAGGGCATGGTAACATGTAAAACAGCTTAGTACTCTCAAAGGTGCATTAAACTACTCATAGTGCCAAAGCTGTATCTAGAAGCATTTTCAAGATATAGCATCTGTAAAGTACCCTATCATAATGTTACCCTTAGGGAAATTCCAAAATTTCAAAGTGATATAACTCTGCCATGCAGTAACATTTTCCACCAAACCAGCTAAAGGCACATCTTTGGGGCAAGTCCTTTGTATCCTAAAATTTTCAGCCCAAAAGCCCAAACCATTTTTTAGTTATGAAGTGACAAAGAAACAGGCATATCTAGAAAAGTAGTGGTGCAAACTGCATAAGCACTCTAGTTCTTTTGGCAAACAATGTCAAAGTTAAGCAGTTTAAACTATGTTAGCCACACCAACAGAAGTACCCCATGAGATTATGCATGCAAAATTTCATGCACGTCTGTTTAAGGCTTGCTCAGTTATTAAGGTGCAAAGTATGCAAAAGTGGAAGACTGCGAAAATAGGAAAAATGTAAATTTAAGGATGTTTAAGACACAATATCTCAGAAACTACAAAAGCAATTCAAATAAAATTAGCAACATCAACAGATCTACCTACAAAATTATGCAAGATAACTTTCATTGATATTTGTTAAATGGTTGCAAAGTTATTAAAGTGCAGATTATGCATAACTGGATGACTTTTGCGAAAATGGGAAAAACATGTAAATCTAAGGATATTTGAGACACAGTATCTTTGAAAGTACACAAGTGATTCAAATTGAATAAAAAACATCAACAGACCAACCCTACAAAATTATGAATGCAAAATGTTCTGCACATATGTTGTAGTGCTCCAGGGTTATTAAAGTACAAATTCTGCAAAACTGGAAGACTGTTAGTAAAAATGGAAAAAAAAAATTAAGTGTGATGATGTTTGAGACACAATATCTCACAAATCACAAAACGGGCTTAAATAAAATTTATCACATTTACAGACATATCCCCTGATATTATGCATTCAAACTTTCATGCATATCTGTTTAAGGGTTCTAAAGCTATTAAGGTGCAAATATGCAAAACTGGAAGACTGCCTGCAAAATAGGAATAAAACATGTAAGTGTAATGATGTTTGAGACACAGTATATCAGAAAGAAACCTACCTTCATTGCTTATGCATGCCAAATTTCATGCAAATCTATTGAAGGATTGCAAAGTTATTAAGGTGCAAAGTATGCAAAACTGGATTACGATGTGCAAAAAGTACTTTCACTTTCAGAACATATATTTTTTTTTCCCATAGGAAATAATGAGACATTAAAAATGTAATAACTTTGGAATGGATTAATATTTTTTCACCAAACCTTCGAAAGGCACATCTATAATGCAAAGGCTTTCTACCCTGAAAATGTCAGACGATAACATAAAGGCATTTTTGACATACAGGTGGACAAAGAAACTTGAAACAAATGGTAAATGCAGGATTTTTTGACACTTTCTATCTCACAAACCATGGAACAGATTCATGCACAATTTTGCCCAGCAAGGGACCTATACCTGGTGACTATGCATGCCACACTTTGTGCAAATCCATTGAACAGTACCAAAGTTATTAATGTTCAAAGTTTTGGGTTTAACATAGATGTTTGCGTTCGACCCTGATATACTGGGTCTACAGCACCAGTATAATCTATATATATATATATATATATATATATATATATATATATATATATATATATATATATAGAGAGAGAGAGAGAGAGAGAGAGAGAGAGAGAGAGAGAGAGAGATAGCTCTAGATATACAGTGTGTATATATATATATATATATATATATATATATATATAAAGTACATGATGGGCAGAAGTGTAATATGAAAGATATCTTCACTTCTGCAGAGTGAGCTCTGGATACTTACGAGTGCCAAAGGCACAAGTGAGAGTATCCAGAGCTCACGATGCAGGAGTGAAGATATTTTCCATAGCACACGATCTGCACATCATGTGTTCGATTTATACAATAGGGGTACAAGTTTCAGAAGTATTTGTTATGATTTTTTGTGTTCTGTTGCTGTTTTTGTGTTTGCTGTTTGTGTGTGTGAGATTTTCTGAATGGGCTGGCAGTGTTACAGACTCTGTGGGAAAAGCTGAGTGTGTTTTGGAATTCTAAGTAAGTTAGCTAACTCAGCAGTGAGAAAGAGAGTGTTTTATGAAGCTGTGTGCTTTAGAAGTATGGCTGCATTTAAGCTGAGAGTATCACAGCAATGGATTGGGAGTGAGTCAGAGTATAGGAAACACTTGGGAAAGTTCTGCCATGGTAACTGAGTTGGCTGCAGGCAGCAGTGAAATATCACTCACAGTGGTAATGTCATGAGTACATTTATATATCTAGTCATGATGTCACGACATGAAATATCTCTTGTGGTGATGTCACCACAGTGAAGATACATGTTTTTATCACACTCATTTATCCTTCTCCCCATTATATAACTATATATATATATATATATATATATATATATATATATATATATAGCATATCTCAAAGGTTTTATCAGGAAAGGCATACTGGGCTTGTAACAGCTTAATTCCAGATGTGTCCTGTCAGAACAGGAAGAGAAGAAAAAGATAACAGATACAAGATACAGAATATGAAGTACATTGAATGGAATAAGTGTAACCAAATAAACAGGATGATTGTGCCTAAGAATAAATTTACAATAAGAAGTTACAATGCAATAAATTGTGGAAGTGAAGAAAAGAACAATTAAATATAATCTGATATAATATGGTATATGACAAGATAATATAATCTGATATAATATATGAGAAGATACAATAGTCTTATTTAATATGATATATGATCATTGTTAGTAGTTTTGTTTATCATTTATTTTTATTTATGTGCCAAGAAAACGTAAATTAGGAATCTTACTGTAACTCATGATTTGGGCTTGTCCCATGACTCCCTTTCCTCTTGCTGTTTTCAGAAGCCATGACTGACTATGGGGGAAGGGGACTTAAAGTCTGAGGAATTAGGCAGTGATGCAACATGATTTTTTTAAGGAACTAAGCTTTACTTTTTCAGTTGAATCACTTTTATACCAAGAAGGGAACTAGAAGTAGCTGAAGAAGAAAGCATAGGAAACTGGTATGCTTCTAGATTGCTCAGTACGGTTTCATCATCAGATCCACTGGATGACTGCCAGGGAAGGCTACTTGCACTGCTGTGGGAGAGGAACCCATGTACTTCTGTGGAGTAATGAACCAAGATTTATTTGGCTGTACTGTCATGTGGACAGCGTTTGTCCTCAGAGCCCCACAACCATGACTCCCAGTTCTTATCCCATCATGACCAACTCCTTCTCAACCACTACTGCTTCCAAATGATATAATAGGTGGAGCTGGTATGGTGGAACATTTATCTGCTCCTTTTCCCTCTAGCATCCGGTTCTCTTCCTGTTCTTGTATTCATGTTTTCTAGACACATTAACAACACATGCATGACAACTGATGATGACACATCACAGTCACTGCCAGATGTTGACAGTGCTGACTTACAATAGTTGTAGATGATTCTTAGATGCCCATTTGGCATGCGCGCATAAGCCACAGCATATTAGAAGTTTCATACCTCTGTCCTCTCATGCTAACAGACCACACATGGACACTCAAAATCCTCTTGAACAAACTCCCAGAATAGTTGTCCACCCTTGTTCACATCTCCCACAGTTTTTATTCCCTGAGGAAGTCTCCTCTTAGAGGTGCCTAGGACTTGTACCTCTTTTGGTAAATGTGCCATCTCTTGTGCCCTTTCTGCTGCCTGGGATCAGCTTCAGTCTGTTTTCAAATTCTCTGGCCTAGTCTCTATCACCTCCTTTAAAACCTACGCTGCAACCAAAATGAAAGAATCATGCTGCTGCCACTAGTCTTCTTTGACCACTGTCTCACAGTCAATATCCTCCTTTGTATGCTGACCTGACGTTGACACCAACACAGTGACATACCTCACTGTCACAAAAATCAACACTTTGCCAACAGGTTGCTGTGTTGGTGTGGCTGAGACAGGGGTACACTGTCTCCCAGTCCTGCACCCCCTCCCTGAATCAACTCCGTCTGGAGTTGAGAATCTAAAGTATGGGGGAGTGTGGGAGCAGACCCGCCCCATAGGGGTTCGGGGGTTGATGCCCCTCAATGAAAGCACAGGACCAGGAGACAAATGGGAATTATGTCAACTGCAACTTGTGATCAACATACAGTAAATCCTGTCAATGTGATGCCGGTCAACAAAAGTGTTGTCAAACTGGCATCATAGAACCTCCTTCTCCTTCCCCTTGCAATTCCTCCTGCATACCCAACATTTCTTTCCCCTTCCTCATCTTTGCCACACTGGCCAATTCATACCTTCCTATCTGAACACTGTGTTTTCCCTTTTATGGACCTCCATCAACTGTCCTTCTCCTCTGTCTCCTTCTCACACTCTTTTCTCTTTCATCTCATTTCATATGTACTCATGTCCATGTCCTTGAATGTTACTACTCCTTCTTACTAAAATGCAGTTGGTATGTTCTGTTATCAAGTTGTACATTTGCTACATTTTTTTATATGCTTTTCTTTATATGTGCCATATACTTTATCGTTGGAATTCGACTGGTTGTATAAAATTTGCCTTGTTGTATATTTAGCTGCTACATGTCCTCAGACCTGTCACCTTGTGAATGAGCTTGCTCAATGGAGTTATTCCTGCAATAAACTTCAACTTCATCTTCAACACAAAATCCCACTATGAGATCTTATGTTTCCCATAGAACTATACTTTGCATTTCATTCACTGACTGGCTGACAAGCTTACCCACACTGGTAAAAACAAAAACATTTTCTGTGCTATGCGGCACCACCAGCAGTAAGTGAAAAGGTGTTTCTCAAATAAATCATTCAAAATCCCCCCTCACCAAAACACATGCATGCACACGCATGCGTGCACACACACACACACACACACACACACACATGCACACCTTTCCAAGGTTGATTAATTCACTCAACCCTGCTCCTGCTGAAGGAGCAAAAAGTAAAATAAATATGAATTTATGTACCCCCACATCATCATCACTTAACAAAATATATATTTATAAGTTAAATATTTCACAAATCATCCCTGCACCCTTCCTATTCTGGTAAATTCACTCTGTCCTGCTCCTGCAGCATGGCCTACCACTTTGAGCACAGGGCTGAAGGCTCACAATGTGCACTTTTTTCTTTTGTTTGCAGCACAATTTCAGTAAGCTGCCTGAAACTATAGTTAAATGTAGTACATTAGCTAACTGGAATGATAATGCCTGACTCTTTGATGATTTTTCTGATCAAAAGTCACTTGTTCCCATATAAATTGAGCTCTTTCAAGAGCCAGGTCCCTTTTATATAAGAAGGAGTTGGAATGGGATCTGAGATATGTGCAGCACAAGGAGCTCTTTATCTCCAACATTGCTGATTGGATGCTCAGGTTATGAGGCTTGCCAACAGCTTGGACATCATTAGTGTGTACTCCCTGTAAAAAGTGCTATCTCATGACATCAAAGTGTCAAAGTGCTAAAGGGAAACTGAGTTCTTTGGTACCTGCTTCACAGATTGAAAAAAACATCACATTTTGGCACATTCACCGAATGCCAGTTCGGCATTGGCTCATCCTGACTGAAGAGTAGTGAGCATAGGATTCAGCTCTATGCTTCCTGCATACTGTCCATCTTATAAGGACACATTAGCAGAAATAAAAAGGCTTTTGAAAGAGGTTTGATGGATGGGGTGCTTTCTGAAGAATACGGGACAGTTGGTACAAAAGCTTAGAAATATTCTTACATGTGCAATTAACAGCTGCTTTCAATCACACTACGCTGCCCTAAGGGACATAATGTGAGAACTGCATTTGAATCTGGTAGCTGGGGAGGGAGGGGTACTATTCTGCATTTGTCAATTGCAAACTTAAAAGTTACAGCAGTAATAAGTTGTTGGTATTTTTCTTCTGTAGCTAATACCATTACCTGTTTACATCTTTCATTGAATTTATCTTTTCTGATGTACTAAGCTATATTCTTGTGTTAGTCCTGTATATTGGGGGTATGGACATTTAGAGAGTCAGGGACACAGGATGGTGGTGGGGATAGTGGTGGGACTTGGGGGTGGGCTGCAGTGTGTGGAGCTAGTTGTGTAGGGATTAAAAAAAAAGTTGCATAGCTTTTGACCTCGAAGTGCTACCTCTGTGAAAACTACTTGAGGGGCAGCATCAGGTGAAGTGTAGCGGGGGAAAACATGTGCAATTTTTGTGAAGCTAATTTCCCTAACTTCACTCATCTCTGCTCCACAGAGTTATTAAGATTACATAAAAATACAGCTACCAGGGGTCGCAAGCTCAAACTGGAAGGGGTGAAATTCATTAAGGACAATACAAAAAGTTTTTCTTCATGGAGCAGGTAGTGGATAGGTGAAACAGTGATCAGAAAAGAGATAGTGGCTGCCACTAACACCTGTCTTATGCAGAAAGGGAAAAATTCCAAAACCAGGAGACCAAGCTGGTTTGATTGGGATGGGGGCCAGACAGTGAGGGAAAAGACATCTGCATATAGGAAGTTTAGGAACTCCTGAAGTGATAAGGAAGAAGGGTTCTACTGGAAGAAAGCTCGGGAGACAAGTAGGGTGGTTGGGTAGGCCATGACTAGAAAGCATCTACAAATTACAGAGGGGACCAATGAGGTAGAAAATGCCTTCTTTCAATAGAGCAATGAAAAGAGGGACACAAAAGTGGGCCTAGCAAAGTTAAAAGGGGAAGGATGGGTGGGTGGAAGGCATTAAACAGAAAGCATGGGTGTTTAACTTATACTTTTACTTTGTCTTCACAAAGGAAAAGGATAGATTAGTGCTGCAAGGGAGGCTGATGGGAGGAAAGAGGGAGAAGGAGAAATGGATTTAGAAAGAATAATGGAAGACAGGGTTAGGAAAGGGCTCCTGTCTCATCTCTGAAGGTAAATGAGTTTCCAGGACCAGATGACATGCACACCCAAGGTTGTTGAGGGAGCTGGCAGTGGGACTGGCAGATTTACTAACAGATCTTTTTCAACAACTTATTAATAATAATTATAATAAACTCTATTTATAATGCACCTTTCAAAGTCAAGGCGCAGTACATAGTTAAAATAATTTTGCAATAAAACATCATTATAAAACAGCCAAACAATTAGAGTCAATCCACTTCAACACCATCCCCATATGCCTTATTCCATAGATATGTTTTCAATGCTTGTTTAAAACCCCCCACAGTCATGCACTCCCTGATTCAATGGGGTAGAGCATTCCAGAGGGTCGGTGCCACGAACATGAAAGCCCAGGCCCCAGAAGATTTTAAAACCACCCTCAGAATCTCTAGCAACCCCTATTTGGCCGAGCTGAGCGGTCACTCCAGGAGGTAAGGAACCAGGAGCTCTTTCAGGTAGTCAGGGCCCAGTCCGTGTAGGGCTTTATAAGTTAGTAAACTGACTTTAAAGGTGATCCACCACTGAACTGACAACCAGTGCAGTTCCCGCAGCATCGGTGTAATGTGGGAAGAACGAGGAATCCCCATCAGCAAACGGGCTGCAGAGTTCTGCACCAGCTGCAAGTGGCAGATATCAACCCCTGGAAGCCCTAGGTAAAGGGAGTTGCAGTAATCCAAACGCAAGGTCACAAAGGCGTGGATCAATATAAGCAGGTCACCAGACGGAACATGGTGCTTGATCCTAGTGATGTTCCTCAGATGGTAAAAGGATAACTTAATGACAGCCGACATCTGTGAATGTAATGTCAGCCTATCATCAAGAATCACCCCTAGGTCACACACCTGTTCAGAGATAGGGAGCTCAACGTCCCCAAGGAATAAACCTATGGGTTGATTTGCTCCCCAACCCCTATCCGGTGACCAGGATCCACAACCATCACCTCCATCTCCCTGGAATTCAACTTCAGCCAGCTGGACCTCATCCAACCTTGGATCTTGCTAAGGCAGTTATTAAACACTAAGAGTGCTCCATCCTGGTCTGGTGCAAAAGACAGATAGAGCTGGGTATCATCGGCATAACAATGAAACTCCAGCCCATACCATCTTACAATGTCTCTGAAGGGAAGCATGTACACCACAAACAACATGGGAGACAGCACTGAGCCCTGATGCACCCCACAGGACAGAGCGATAGGGTTGGAGGAAAACACCCCCGACACCACCCTCTGAGTTCTACCAGTGAGGAAAGAAGTAAACCATCTGTGCACCAAACCAGGAAGCCCACAGATGCATCTCAGCTGCTCAAGCAGCACCCCATGGTCAACAATGTCAAATGCTGATGACAGATCAAGCAGAACCAAAATGGACTGTTTTTTCTGGTCTTTCGCCATAGGAGATCATCGAGCACCTGAACCAGCGCAGTCTTGGTGCTGTGCCTCTTTCGAAAACCAGATTGAAGAGCCTCGTAGATGCTATGGATGGTCAGATGGTTGTCCAACTGAGCAGCCACTACTTTCTCAATTACCTTCCCCACAAAGGGAAGGTTAGAGATTGGCCTATAGTTAGCGAGAGATTCTGGGTCCAGAGAAGCCTTCTTCAACACTGGTGTCACCACTGCCTCCTTCAGGTAGCAGGGGTATTCACCAAAGTCAAGTGAGCACCAGACTATCTGCACCAGAACCAGGATGATAACATCCCCACAGCCCATTATCAGGGCTGTAGGACCCGGGTCTAAACTACAGCATGTAGTGCACATACCCTGTACAATCCTCATAGCATCAATGATTTCCGGCCTTTTGAAGGAACTCAAGGAAAAAAGAGGGATAGTGACCAGGGGCTGGTCCACTTCAACTCCCATAGAGAGCGCTGCGTGAGTCTCCACCCTGATGTCATCCACCTTATCCACAAAGAACCAAGCAAGCTCATCACACTACGATTGTGAAAAGGGTCTATGAACCTGTAGACAGGCTGGGTTGCACAGCCTGTCTATGGTTCGAAAGAGCTGGGCTGGTCAGTTCTGAGCGACAGCAATTTCCCCGGACAGGAATACTGCTTTCTTATGGGAATTTGCTGACTGATAGAGTCAATAATGCTCTACCAGTCTAAGATGGTCGGCTTCTAAGATGGATTTCCACCAGCAACGCTCCAACCTGCATTCTAGTCGCCGCATCTCCCTCAAGTCCCCGTCAAACCATGGTGACCGAGGGTGGAGGGAGAGAGGATGCACACAGACTGGAGCAATGGAATCCAGAGCAGAGGTAATGGCCTTATTATAAGCCAGGACCAAAACCTCTGGATCCAAGCTCACCACTGGAAATTCTGATAGATCAAGCACTAGTTAGACCATCGGGAGTCACATCCCATAAAGGGCGGTACTTGACCATCTCCACAGGGGCTGGCCTATGAAGTGGGGTGCAAAAATAGAATCTCACGGTGTAATAATCTGACCATCCGACAGGTTCCACCCCCATGTCAGAGGCCTCCATCCCCAGGAGGAAGACCAGGTCAAGGGAATGGCCATGTTTTTGAGTGGCAGAAGTAGCCACTTGTGAGAGGCCTAATGAATTCATCAATTGGAGGAAGTGCTGTCCAAATTGCAAGAGTTCATCATCGATCCAGGCATTGAAGTCACCCAGGTCGACCACGAAGTCCACCACTTCCTTAAGGAATAGCTTCTCATCTCTGAGTGGATGATAGATGACAGCCAGCCTATAGCCCCCACCTGCCACAATGACACATTCAAATGATCTGGTCTCCTTAACTGGGACATTGGTGAGATCCAATTTGGTCTTGAAACAGACTGCAACCCCCCCTCCCCTGTGATCCAATCTTGGTTGGTGTATCACTGAATACCCGGCTGGAACTGCTGCCTCAAATACAGGGCCAGCATTACCATCCAGCCAGGTTTCAGTGATGCAAGCCAGATCCGCTGTACCCACCAAGTCTGCAACAATTGCAGTCTTGTTCACAATGGATCTGGCATTGCATAACACCACCCGAGTTGGACAGAACTCCAGGGATGCCCCAGCCACCTGCCCACCATTTATGGTGGTGCCCTCGAGTATGGAGACCAAACAAGGGCCCAATTATAGACTTTATTTTGCCCCAGGGTGTCTTCTGGGCTTAACCATCCCGATGTAAATGCTCTCCTTCCACCCTCTGCTGTTCACAGTCCGCCCCCACCCCACCCTCCTGCGGGCAATACCCAAAGACCGACAGCATTGATAGATAGAAAAAAGCAATGGTGAGGGGAAAAGGGGTGGAGGGCATGAAGAGCGGGGGATGAATAGTGCATGACCTGGGGAGTGGGACAGTGAAACATATCCCAATCCTCCAACATGGCATACGAAGAGTTAATGTACTTCTAGTCTAGCTTGTAGTCACTAATATATAAAACAAATCCAAATCCAAATAATTAAAATAACTAAAGCTAAAAAACTAAACAAAAAATAAATTAACTCAAATCAAATTAACTCAAATTAGGTCACCATTTGAACTTGCTTTCAGGAAAGAAGAAGGAACAAAACTACATCCGCATAATAAAAGTGGTATCCCTCCTCTCACAAGGTATTCCCATTCATGAAACAGAAAATAAAATAAAAATCACAATTTAAAATAAAAAATAAAAAAATAGATAAATAACAATACATAAACATCCAACATAAAATAATCAAACAATATAAATGAGCTAGTCACACAGGTCCTCACACTACCTGAATGCCCAACCCACTGATCACTCTCACTGCAAGGAAAATAAAAATAAAATTTCTAACATAAACTAAATAAACAGTGCAGATTTGGGAGCAGCCAGGAACTCTCACTCCCCGGATGCCCTCAAAACTGGGCACTGTCACTGCTCGGAGTACAAAACAGCAAATTTTGTCCCAGAAAACAGGTTCCAATGGGGAAAACAACCCAAAGTTCTTCTTAAAAAGATGTAAGGCCTCGGTAGCAATCTGAGTCTAAATGCTGGATATTTTAAGAACTCTTTGGAGCAGCCCAACCACCAGAAGAGTCAGCTCCACCACATCAACCCCTTATCTATGCCCGCCCTCCGGCTAACCAGCAAGGGGCCTGGGAGAAATCTGGGTAAAAGCCGCTGACTTCCCAGCTCAACTGGGATCATCTGCAGGATTGGAGGAGCACACATGTGGTACCACTGCACAAGAGGGGACCTAGGGATGACCTGGGAATTACAGGCCCATCAGTCTCACCTCCATTGTCTTTAACTCATGGAAGTCATTCTGAAGAAAAGGCTGATTCAGGTTCCTTAAAGCAAATGGGCTTCTGGATAAAGGCAGCATCGGTTCATGTCAAGGAGATCCTGTCAACCAACCTGATCAGCATCTTTATAAAGGTAATGATGGCAGCAGACAGGGGCCAGGTGGTTGACATTCTATACTTGGATTTCAGCAAGGCCTTTGACTCAGTAGCCCACAAGAGATTAATCAGGAAACTGGAGGACCTAGTGCTGGGAAGCAAATTAACAAGGTGGGAGGCTAATTGGTTCAGTAGTAGGACACAAAGGGTGGTGGTGGAGGAGGAGGAGGGGGCCTCTCATGTACAAGGGAAGTCAGTAATGGGTTCCTGCAGGGGTCAGTGCTCAGCCCAGTGTTGTTTAATGTATTCATTAATGACACTGGGGAAGGCATTGAAGCTCTTTGCAGGCAACACAGCTCTTTGGGAAGGTGCACACAGATGAAAGGCTCTAGAACCTAAAGGAAGACCTAGCAAAGATGGAAAGGTGGTCTGGGATATGGCAACTTAGGTTAAGTACTAAGGAGTGCAAGGTCATGCACACTTGAAGAACGCAAGGACTGAGTACAGTTTAAGGGGGGTCAAGGTCAGTGATTCAGACAAGGAGAAGGATTTGGGGATAGCCTTCACCAGTGGCCTTAAGCAGCCTACTCAGTGTAGAACGGCAGCAGCCAAGGCAAACAGAATGCTGGGATGTATAGAGAGTTCATAAGCAGAAGGGAGGAGGTTATACTGCTGCTGCACATATCTTTGGGGTGACCTGACCTGGAGTATGGTGTGCAATGCTGGAGACCCTACCTAAAAAGGGACATCAACCAGCTCAAGGAAGTCCAATGGAGAGCTACAAAGATAGTTCAAGAATAGCAGGGCAGGGCACATGAGGACAGTCTAAGAGAACTTAACATGTGCTCACTGGAGGAGAGGAAGGCGAAGGGACATGATTGAAACCTTCAAGTACAGTGCCTGAAAGGTATAAGCAAGGAGGACATCAGGGACCTTTTTTGTCTCAGTGAAAACAAGACCACCAGGGGGCACTGTTATAAGCTGGTGAAGGGAAGGCTCTGAAAGAAGGTTAGGAGACATTTCTTTTTACAGAGATAGTGGTGTCAGTATGGAATAAACTCCCAGCTGAGACTGTCACTCAAATGATGGGGGGATTCAAGAGAGGGTGGGACATGACAAAGGGGAGGGTCTGAGTTGGAGGTGAGTGGGTCAACTTAATCTCTAGGTCAGGGGTTACACAATGGAGCAGATTTGCTAGACTGTATGGCTTTCTTCTGCAGGCTATTTCATATTGTATGTTCATATGTACCCAGTAGTGTGATCAATGTCAGGATGATCTAAGATACAAAGCCCAATAGGACATTTTCAAAGGAATTAATTGGGAGCAAAATGTGACAGGGGGTGGGGAGAGCTCTTAAAGGCAGAGCAAATAAATTATGAGCAAATACATGTAGTATCAACAGGACATACTTGATGTACTCACAGCCTTTTCCTGTTCTTAACAATCTATTTACCCTGTATCTTTATTTATTTCAAAAGTTTCACCAAGAAAGACATACTGAGCTGATAACAGCTCATTTCCAGACCTCCTGGGAGGAGGTGGTAAAGGAGGGCAATAGTTACATAGTAGAAAACAAGTAACATATACAATCATCATATAAAAGTAAAAGATAAAATATATACAAAGCAATGCATGTAATATAATCCAATGGATAACAAGGAGCAATATTCAAGATACAAAGTGCAATTATGTAGGGGGAAGGGGAAGGAAAGCTAATTCAGTGGAAGTCAAAAAATATAAAATTGGAATGCTGAGGTAAACAGGAGACTAACAGTGTGAGTTAATGCAGGGAGTATGGATTTGGAGGAAAGGGAAGCCAATTCAGAGAGTCAAAGAAATATAAATTGGAGTGCAGAGGCTGATGGCGGAGTTAACATTGTGAGCTAAGGTGGGGAACAAGGATTTGGAGGAGGGGGAGAGTAGTGGCTAGGTAGAAAGTAGGGGTAGAAGAACAGAGTAAGGTATGGTATCAGGTGTAATTGCAGGAGTGCAATGTGAAATCCTGGAGAAAAGAGAGAGAGAGTGTTGAGAAGTGCAGAGCGCATAGACAGGGGAAAGAATTCCATAGTTTGAAGAAATGGTAGGTGAAAACCACCTGACCAGCTAAGGATTTCCTAGAAGGGAGAGTAAGGGTATGA
This sequence comes from Neoceratodus forsteri, assembly GCA_016271365.2. Taxonomy (NCBI): domain Eukaryota; kingdom Metazoa; phylum Chordata; order Ceratodontiformes; family Ceratodontidae; genus Neoceratodus; species Neoceratodus forsteri. The sequence goes on along the minus strand of CM028136.1, from coordinate 354,764,913 downwards.
TAGCCAGAGCTACAAAGGGTGTAACAGAAAATAGGGGGGAGAAAGGAGACCAATTTACAGAGGGAGCAATCCAAGCCAGTATTTGAAGATAAAGGAGGTGCAACGAGAGAGCTGTCTGGCTTCAAGGGAGTGGATGGAGACGGAAGAATGAAGGGAGCAGTGGTGGCCTAGGTGAGGCAGTCCAGAGCAAAGTGGCAGAAGGAGTGAAAGAAAACATCCAGCTTGGCAAGGGCAGTCTTAGGAGCAGCACTGTAAACAATGTCACCAACACTGACAATTGGAAGGATCATCTTCAGAACAATTGCATGGCAAGAAGGAGGAGGAGGAATGTAACCTCTGTTCCTGTTTCACACTTCTAATTTACAGTGAAGTTTATTGTGTATGGCCTGAAAAGTAAAGGTGCCAGTTGAGCCAGACCCCTAGGTACTTATATGAGGGAGCATCATCAATAATGGTCCCATCTAGTGTTTGGAAGGAGAGGAGGAGAACAGTAAGCTTAGAGAGCTTCTGCCTAGTGCCAGAGGTCATTGAAACAGTTTTCTTGGCATTGAAGGATAGCTGATTCAAATGCAGCCAGTGCTAAACATTGTTGAAATCCAGCTGATGCCTGGCCATGAGATTGGGAGGGCATAAACAAACAGAAGAGTGTCATCCACGTACATGTGCATGGATACAGAGGAGTAGGCAGTGGGGAGATCATTCAGGAAGACAAAAAAGAGTACTGGGACAAGGACAGAGTCTTGTGGGACACCAGTGTTGATAGGAAGTGGAAGGGATATGGAAACACTAATTTGCACAGTTTGAGACCTATCCTCAAGGCAGGAGCAGAACCAAGTGGAAGAAGAGTTGGAGAGCCCAGCTGCCTTAAGCTTGTTAAGGAGAAGGAGGTTGGATAGAATGCCAAAGGCTTTCGCCAAGTCAACAAAGATAGCATAGATGAAAAGGCCCTGATCCATGCCTGAGAGAATGGAGTCAGAAGCCAGAGGAGGTAGGAAGAGGTGGAGTGGAATGTTCAGAAGCCAGACAGGAAAGAGGTGAAGAAAGAGGAAGAGTCAAAGAAGGAGGAGAGCTGGGACAGCACAGGGCACTTCTGCTGTTTCTGCTAGAGTGAATAGCAAGGAGATAGGGTAGTAGTTGCCAGGAAAGGAGTCACTTCCATTCGGAAGGGGTATGATGGCTGTATGTTTCCAGGAGTTGGGGGCAGAGGCAAAAAAGATTGAGAAGGGAGATTATAGGTAGAGCAATGGCAGGAGTGGAGAGATGGAGGAGTTTGGGGTCGAGCCTGTCAGGGCTGCTGCCCTTAAGGGGTTAAAAACCAAGAGAACCTTGAGGGAGACAGCAGGAGTGCTAGGAAAGAAGGAAAAGTAGAAGGGGAATGGGAGGGTGGGGGTAGAAGGATAGGGAGGCAGTATGGGAAGGAATCGGGGTTAGAGAAGAGAGAAGTGAGGAGGAACAGGAAGTAAAGAGTAAGCTGAACTCTGAAGCAACAGAGAGAGGGTCAGAAATGGGGTTGTCACCCACTGTGAGGACTGGGGGGGACTGGGTTGGGGGAGATGAGGTGTGGAAGACCTTTAAGAACTTGAAGGGGTGGTTAAGGTTATTCTGGAAGGTGGAGGCAAAGTACTCAGCACTGGAAAGCCTAGAGGCTCTGGTACAGACATTCTGAAAGGCTCAGTGTCTGGTTAAGTCAGTAGGGGAGTCAGATGACTTATGAGTCTTCCAGGCAAGTTCATGTTCATGTAGGCAGGCCAGTAGTTCAGCCAAACTCCAATGGTGGTGGTGGGAACCACAGACCCTGGTTCACCTGAGGGGAGCATTCTGATCCCTATAGACATTATTTAGCATTAAAATAGTGGAAGGCAGAATTGTTGTTATCTGTAGACAAAATGAGTGACCAGTCGGTAGCCACTGAATCAGCATATAGGGAGGACATGTCCAGCAACCAGAAAGACTGGATCTGGAGGAGTTTGGGGGTGGGGTTGGGATGGTGAATTGTGTGCACACAGTAGACCATATGGTGGTTGCTCATGACTTCAGGGAGAGTACCAGGAACATGGCAATGCACTCACTCCTTCTTTAAGGTAGGCAGTCCATGATAGACCACTATATGAGGCACCAATTAAAGTCCTGTTTAGCATAAGTAGCTACAGACTGAGTCTGCACAGCGCTAGGGTGCTGGGGCAAACCAGGAAGTACAGCAAAACAACATAGAGTCCCGCACTCACCACCCAAATGAAGAGGCTGCTCACAGTAAATATAAAGCGTATTGTTCTTTATTCAATGTGCCAGTGTACACAAACATCCTGATGCATTTCAGAATCCTGTTCCTTTCTCAAAGGATATAGAGAACACAGGAACATAAGTTATTTTTAGACATGATGACATCATCAGGCTGAGGCAAAGTGACACAAACAAAGTGCAGGTGCATTAAAAACTTTAAACAATTAGAATAAATACATATACATAGGAACCTGAATATATACAGATACACTATAGTATTACCTAATTATTAAAATCATAGTAATTAGAATAAAAAGTTAAAAAATAGTGAATTCAGATCTGCACTAAAAAGTCTTGTGTGTGCATGAAGACCTGCAGTCAGAGGGCCCCCACGATGACTATAAGGACACCACTTCTATAATTATTTGAAAAATGCGCATAGAAAAAAGCATAAGTGAAATATCTAATGTATTATACTGGCGTGGTAACACCAGTATAGTTAGGTTTGGCAGGGCAGTTTAATGTTAAACCTCAAACTTTGCACTTTAATTACTATGCACCTGTTAAAGGGATTTGCACAGAATTTGGAATGCTTTGCAGCTTGGGGAAGGACTGTAAATGTTCTCATTTTGTGTCAAACTCTTTTGTGGTTTTTGAGATACAGAGTAGTGAAAAATGCAAAATTTCAATGCTTTTTTGCCAGTGTTTTTTTTTCAGTTTCTTCCAACAGACATTTCTCTGAAACAGCTTTTGGTTGTGGTCTGCAATTTTCAGGGTTCAATGCTCTTGCCTCACAGATGAGCCTTTTGAAGGTTTGACGGAAAAATATTAATCCATTCCAAAGTTATTAAATGTTTAATTTCACTGACAAAATAGATGTGCCATGTGAAAACAAGCTTGCTTTTGTGGGGAGGTGCCTTGCTTCCCAGGGGAGGCAGCTTGGTTTTGCAGACAGGGTTCAGAGTGCTGCAGGGAGCTTGTTTCTTGTATGTATTAGACATTGTAACAGTACACTGATATGCTTGATCTATGTCTGTATGTCTTTGGTCAAATGGAGATGTTTTTGACTTTTTTATTTTACTGGTATTCCTCAAGTTTTGAAAAAAAGAATATAATGCACTGCTGTAAATTAATTTACTGCTGATAATGATTTAGCACTACAAAAGCATAACTTAATCCATTGTTGCCAAGTCAAAATCTGTGGATCTCTAAATAGCCGTTTCCCTGAAGGCATGTAAAAATTATCCAGTACAGTTACACGATTTACAATTACAATTTGCCTAATTTATGAGCATTGCGAGCAGTACCAGCAAACATTCCTTGAGTTTCTGTTCTTTCTGCTTTCCACCAACATTTTCAGCAGTAAAAGCAAATGTACACAGTTTGAACTCCAGGTCCCACCTGTGGCTAATCAATTCTGGAGCCTATAAAGCTTTGACTGAAAATGTGAGGGAGGGCAACTCCCTCTTGCAGCAGCACTGAGGACTGTATTGGGTCCGCTGGCTCACTGGTTGAGGTCTGTGGCTCCTGGAATGTGCAGTCTGCAGCTAGTACAAACAGGAAGTGTAATTTTTTCTTTGTTAGCTTGTATCTGATGGGCTTCTTTTGTTCTCCTTTGCAGCTCCCCTGCTGGGTGAGAGGGCTGCAAGGAGTGAGTTTACCTGGAGAGCTCCTGAAAAACTCTGTGGGGGCGCTTCGACTTTTCTGGCATCCTTAGTGGGGAGGGCTGCACTATTTTCTCAAGAGAAGGGTTACCAACTGGAGATTACCTAGAACTTGAACTGTATGCATTAAAGATCAAATATAAAGACTTAATTTATGCTATCTGAGTTTTTTTTCCACTAAGGTAATCCAATATTGACTTGAGTATGCTATTTTATTTAAATAAAATGCTGATTTTATTTTTTTTTATGTAACTGTGTATTATTGTCTTCCTCCATTCATGTTTGCTGTGCCTGGTTTATAGCCTGCTGTATAGGCTGACACTCCTGTGGATTAGAGTATCATGAGACGATTGGTACTACCCATGAGTACTGCCCCTTCCTGCACTATTGCTAGTTCCCACTCCTACAATCACCAGTAGTGGCCATGTGTTTGAGGACAGTAGCATCAATATAAAAAATTTAAAGCATTGTAGCTTTGTGTTGCTAAGTAACCAGGTGCTTAATTCATCAATTAATGCTAATCTAAGTTTTAGTGTAATTTGCATTTCAGTGATCTCTGAAGTGGGTGTAGCAGTATTTCCTCCTGTTATTCAGCTCAGTGCCTGGCATCAGTGTGACATGTCTTTTCTAATTTTCATCACTGTTTCAATAGTTTATGTTTAGTGATAGCTCATCTTGTTAACTAACCCCATTTTTAACTGATTGTGTGCTCAGTTTCAATGGTTGTGTTACTGCAGTTGTCATTATATTTGAAGCGGGTTGATTAGCCTTTCCTCTTGGGCAGTCTGCAATGTGTTGAGTCAGTGTGACACAACCATTAGCAGCTAAGTTTTTAATGAGTCTTGGTCTGATCACGTGATGTAGATAACTGAGTGCTAGCTCCTTTCAATCGCTCCAGCCACTTGATTGGTTTTTCTTATTTTTTTCCTGACTTAAACTAAAATAAACAGCCGGAAAAGAGACTTGAGGACACCCAAAGTGGTTGTCTCACCTTTGGCAGTTTCATTTTTCAAATGGATGTCGAGATGAAAAAAGCACTGCCAAAATGAACGCCCCCTCAACTCCTGAGAAAGGCCCAAAGAATCCCGGGCCTGCTAGTGCAGCTGAATTAGCGGAGACACCTTCCTCATCTGCGGACCAAGACCCGCTAACACTGGTAAGATTCTTAGCTGAATTAAGGCCATTTAAGGAGGAATTGAGATCTCTGACCTTGGAGATCAAATCCTCAGCTCAAGCTCTGGAAGATGTTTCAAGGTGAACTTTGGATTCCGAGGCAAAAGTGTTCTCCCTGGAAAAACACCTAGATAAAGTGGACCCAGAGCTGGTGGTGACCAGGCAGAAAATCACCTAGATGGAGCTAAAATTAGAGGACCTTGAGGGTCGCAGCAGAAGAAACAATGCTGTCCTGATCAGCTTGCCAGAGACCGAGGAAGGTCAAGATGTCATCTTGTTTACACAAAAGTTCATTGACCCTCACCATTTGGGTCAAAATATACTTTTGAGAGGGAGCACAGGGATTTAAGACTTGTCCCCCCAGCTGGATCCCCACCAAGGCCATTAATAGTCCACTTCCTCAATTTTTTGGAACGGCAGCATTTCTTGAGGACAGTTAGAGACACTCAAGATGTCTGCTGGGAGGCAGCCAAAGTGAGGATTGCCCAGGATCTCCCCGCTACCATTAGACAGCACCTTACAGCCTTCCACCCATTTGTATCAAAGCTCATCAGTGCAGGAATCCGCTTCAAAATGAACTACCCTGCTTGACTGCAGGTATTAGTCTCAGGTGCTTGGCTAACCTATGAAGATCCCGGAATGGTGCACTCTGGGCTAAAGTCTGCTTTACCCAATCTATTTCGAGGAACATGAACTGCACTGGTGGTCAGGTTTGCTGTTTTGAATAAGTTCTCTACTGTTTAGCTAGGTAAATGACCTCAGAAGTAAGGTTGATTTTGCCTAGGGAGGAAGTGGAACGATGAATATAGACTGTCTACAAGCTCTTCCCTATTCAATGGATTTCTTCCTCGCAGTGCTGGGTTATTGTAAAGTCTTATTTGAAAGACTATCTGCTCAATTTCTCCTAACTGGGTCTGATAGATGCAGATATTTGGGGAGAAATCGTGAGAGAGTTTTCAGGGGTGAATCTTTATTTCGTTCTCTAATCTTGATTGCAGGTCTCGAGCAGCTCTTCAGACAGGTCACTAGAGGGACCCTGGAGACCATTCTTTATGCTTGTGAGAATCACTATCTTATTGTGTTTGACTTAGTAACAAGACCGGTTTTTGGAGTTACTTTTTGCTGGGATATAGGTATAATAAGCAAATTTAGGCTAGTTGTTTTACCTTACTTATAGTATAGTTGGGGGTTAGGATCTCTAAGGGGAATGTTCTCATGTTAGATTAGAGTACTAGTGAGTTATTATAGTTGTATTTACTTAATTAATGGGAACTGGCACAGTTAATTCTTAGTTAATTTTTTCATTATGATGTTATTTCCCATAATCTCCTTAAGTAAACAATATGTTAGAGCTACCTAAGGGTGGCTGGAGAGAGGGAGCTATAGTAAAGGTATTCTGTGGATCGCAACCCATAGCAGTTTGGGGGGAAGGGAGGGCTGGGTTAATAGTTTAGACATGTTTAATTTTGAAAGGAATGTTTGTTGTTTGGATGAGGGACGGGGAGGGGGGATTATAAGGGTTCTTGGGGGATTCAGCACAGTCTTATTAGAAAATGTGTCATTGTTCAAAATGGGGAATAAGTTAATTGTACTGTCTAATTCACACTGTAAATGCAATAATGTCTAATACCATTAAGATTACAACGTGGAATGTCAAGGGCCTTCAGCAGCAAGTAAAGCAATATAAAGTTCTCAAACATTTAGTCCTGTTATCTTTAGATGTTATTTTTGTACAAGAATCACATTTGTTAGATACAGAGGTAAATTGCATGAGAAGACAACAGATTGGTCATGTATTTTCTGCAGAGGCTACTTCCAATAGTGCTGGGGTTTTGATATTGGTAAACAGAAAGGTTCCTTTTGTTCTTAAACAGGTTCTCAGAGATCTGCAGGGTAGGTTTGTGTTTATTCACTGTATCTTATATATGACAGAAATACTGTAGGGTAGTCTTTATGGGCCCAATGTAGATTCTCCAGGCTTCTTTACGCAGCTGGTGGAGCTCCTATATCCATTTGTGTCCCTACCAATTATTTTAGGGGGAGATATAAACACAGTTATGGATCCTTTATTGGATCGTTCTTCCAGTATGAGCAGAGAATGCTCACCGACTCAAAGGGCCCTTCAGGAGTTTTTAGAACATTATGGTCTTTGTGATGTCCGGCGAGTCTTACACCCCTCGGAAAAAGGATATACCTTTCTGTCACCAGTCCACAAAACAGCTTCACAGATTGATTATATTTTCCCATCCCATGCTCTTTTACCAGGGGCTTTAGAGGCCTTCATATAGCCTGGCCCGCCCTCTGACAATTCTCTGGTAACCTGTCATCTTACCCTTTCATTTCTCCCCAAGAGAAGTACCCGATGGAAAATTAATAATCAGGTGTTGAAGGACCCTCTGGTAGTTACATCTCTTAATAAACATATTGAGCAATTCATTGAAACCAACCTCCACTCTATTTCTCGACCAGATCTTATCTGGGATGCATTTAAAGCTTTTATCAGGGAATATTAATTAGTACAGCTTCCCAAAGGAAAAAGTTAAAGGAAAGAGAGCTTAATACTGTCCTCTCTCAAATTTGTTCAGTCGAAGCAAACCTCTCTCTTAATTTTTCAGATGCCCTTCGACAAGATCTTGCCAAATTAAATGCTGCTTATCTTGAGATTCTGAGAGAAAAGGCAGAATTTGCTATTCTGAGAACTAAGACAGCTTATTCAGATCAAGGAGAAAAAGCGGGTCGTTTTTTAGCACTTCGAATTAAACAACAGGAAGCCACTAGATATATCTCAGTAATCTGTTCTCAATTAGATGGCATCTTAAAAACATCCCCCATGGATATAGTATCGGAATTTAGTGGGTATTATACACAGTTATATAATTCTAGGATAGATCCACCGTCAGAACAAATTTTAGATGCTTATTTACATACATCTGACTTGCCTTTACTCTCTGAATCTCAACAAAGCCTGCTTATATCCCCGATCTCTTCCAAGGAAATCCTTGGTGTTATAAAAAACTTACCTTCTGATAAATCACCAAGGCCAGATGGTTTTTTGGCTAATTTTTATAAAGTATTTCAAAAGCAATTATTGCCCCTATTAGTCCCCTTATTCCAATACATATTGTCGGGTGCGCCTACTGACCCTACATTATTAGAAGCCCTAATAATTCTTATACTTAAACCAGATAAGAACCCAGAACTAACCACAAACTATCTTCCAATCTCCCTGATGAACCAAGATGTTAAAATATTAACTAAGTTATAAGCAGACCGAATTACATTAGTTTTGCCTGACCTCATTGGCCCCGAGTAGTTGGATTCATGAAGGGTCGCTGCTCGGTCGATCATCTTCGAACCCTTTTGCACGTCCTTTCAGCATCCAGGGATGCCACTTATCCAGCAGTTTTGGTTTCTCTGGATGCCAAGAAGGTGTTTGTTAGGGATGATTGGAGTTTTTTGTTTCGTACTCTCAAGGCTTATAATTTTCCCTTACAATTTCAAAATTGGATTAAGGCCCTTTATAGTACTCCTTCAGATCAGACTACGGCTAATGGAGCCATATCCAATCTCTTTATGTTACATTCTGGTACTAGACAAGTCTGCCCTCTATCCCCTTTACTTTTTAGTTTATACCTGGAACCCCTTATTTGCTGTTTAATATCCTGTCCAATGATTCATGGTATTACCATTCAGGGACATGATATTAAGGTCTCGGCTTATGCTGATGATCTTTTGTTGCAACTATCGTAGCCAAATACATCAATCCCCCTATGCTTTCAATTATTGAAGAATATTCCCAACCATCTAATTACAAATTGAACATTCATAAAACCCTTGTGTTTCCTCTTAATCACAAGGTTATTAAAAGCACCATCATGGACCTGGGTCTTTCTTGGACACAGAATTCCTTAAGGTATCTAGGTATTCAAATTGCCAGAAATCCAGTTTCACTTCAAAAATTAAACCTAGATGCCCTGGTAAACACTATTGGCTAAGATCTAAATAAGTGGTCCAAATTACCCATCTCTTTATGGGTCCGAGTTAATTTAATCAAAATTAATGTTTTTCCCAGGCTCTTTTAACCCCTGTACCTACTCAATATCTGGTTACCTTTGACATGGTTCAGCAAAATCAATGGTTTGACTATAAAATTTATCTGGGCCAATAGGCAGCCTAGGATTACTTTTCACAAATTAGTGGCACCCAAGGATAAAAGAGGTCTCCATTTCCCTCATTTAATATTTTATCACTGGTCGAGTCATATTGTTAAATATATAAAATGGTTAGGACATAAAGGGGAAATTAATACTTCTGCTTTTGTTCCTAATTGGCTTAAAATTGAATTGTCCCTCACTCAAGCAAATGGTCTAGTCCCAGATGCCCTGCTCCATATCAAACCCTGTGCTCTCCCCCAAACTTAAAATCAACCCCATCGCAACTTCTGTTAGAGTTCACACGCAGATATGCACCTTTATTAAGTATAATTATATTTCTGATTTAACACAACCTATTGGGGTAATCCAAATTTAAAAATAGATAAGCTGATCACACTTACTTGGCTTCCCCAATTGGAGAATATATGGCTTTCCTATTTTGTCACAACAGATACTTCATGGTCTTCTTCCATTGAGATATTAAAAAATCTCAACATTCCCACTAAATTTACTTTTAAAATTTTCCAGTTAAGACATTTAATAGTGAAAGTATTTGGTGTGACAGCTCCCCAAAAGGGATCTAAAACATTCCTAGAAGAGCTGACCCTGACGGGCACCTCATCACATTCTGTATATAGTATTTACAAGATCTTATATAACTGGGCATACCCAACTTGCTTTGCACCTGTGCAGTACTGGACTTCATTTTTTCCCAAACAGGAAATTGATTGGAATATCTTATGGTGTAATTGTCATAAATATATCACTCAGGATGGGCTACAGGTTACTCAGTTCCATATGTTACACAATATATATTACACCCCTCAAAAATTACATAAATATGGTCTTATTGATTCACCCACTAGCTCTCATTGCCAACAGGCAGAGGGTTCTATTTATCACATATTTTGCACCTGTCCTAAAGCCACAACTCTCATGACTGACATCCAGCAAAGAACTGACCCCCTGTTAGGTTTGTCTGACATTTTTACCCCTGAAGTATGCTTTTTAGGTGACTATGCCAGAATTTCAGTAACCACCAGACAATATCACATAGCCCTGATGGCCCTATCAGTCAAAAAGGTCATTCTCCATCATTGGAAGGACAATACTGACATTTCTTATTCTGAGTGGCTAAAATAATTACTTGCTAATCTCAGAATGTAAAAAATGGTATCAAGCCTCAGTAATAGGCTGGACAGATACAGAAAGACATGGGAGCCTCTTCATACATTGTTCTCCATTTAATTTATCTTATATTGTATTTGGCTAATAGCTTGATGAATATGTTTATGAGAAATGGTTGTGCTGAATAGGGGTGGGGGTTTCTATGTTTATGGGGAGAGGGAGGAGAGGACTGGGAGGGAGGGAGGAGGGAACAGTTCCAGAGTACATTGTCTTTTCTGGTTTTATGTATAACTCAGATTGTTTTTCTAGATCTGTTCTCATTATTCTCAAAAAATTAATAAACTTTGATTTGAAAAAAAAAGTTTTTAATGAATCTTTCAATATTTTATGTGTAGTCTGAGTTTTAACATGATGTTTCATTCACTATTTGCCTAAACTCTGTGATTTACCTTATTGCACTTGTTACTCAGCTTTGAAGCTGGTTCGAGTAGCTTTTCCCACTGCACAGTCTGCGATGTGTCAGGTCAGTGTGACACTTCTGTAATTATTTCATCAGTTTTTCAGTGTTATCTTCACTAACCCTGAATATTTTCTTTTTAGAAAACAGAAAAAAGAAAACAGCTAAATCTGGTTCAAGGTCAGCAGGCATTCATCTGTATCCCCTTCCCCGGGCCATACCTGAAAATAAGCAGAATTTGTCTAGTTGACTTACCTGGTCAACAAAAAGTAAATAAATACATTTTTGTTTGAGTTAGGAAAATACTACTGTGCTACATTGGGGCATATTTTTTCACATTTCTGTACATCATGCATTTAGGCATGATTGTCATTATTTCTAGCAGTGTCATCACGTCATAACTTGATACAAGCCAGTGTGAGGTTAGCTGGCAACACTCCAGTGTTTCTACTGTAATAAGTAAAATAATGGCTGTCATTCCCATAGAATGTGTGGAGCACCCCCCCCCAATCCAACTATTGCTTCTTGAATGGAGAAAGGCAGTAAAAATATAACTCAGTTCCCTCCTTGATTCAGTTTTCATTGTGCCCTCCCCTCAAAATGTGTTGTCAAGACATCAATAACGGGAACATATAAAAAATAGAAAACACTTAAATTTAACATAATTGCTGTTTAAGTAGTTTAAAGCCTTATAGTACAGGCTCACTCATTAAATGTTGTTGGTGTCTATTTATATGTCTGTCTGCCTATTTATTCATCTATCTTTGCCCAGCTGTGATGTCACATTTCGTTTCAAGTGGTATCCTGCTTGGTTTCATTTCCAGTGGGATCCCATTTTCACAGAGGGATGAGCTGGAGCACTAGGAGTTTAGGTGACTCATTCAGGGTCACACATGGGTGCTGTGGTGGGGTCTGAACCTGTGATCTTCTGCTGTTGGTATTTTTTATCTACTAGTCATTGTTTCTTTGTGTTTTGTGGCTGTGTAAACTATTGTTCTTGGAGCATCTAGTCATTTTTTTTTCCGTATTTGTTTTTATCCTCCTTGGCTCTGTAGGCAGTAATCTGTCCCATCTCCAGCCTCCAGTCACCTCCCCCCAGGTTCCCCCCACAGATTACCCCCTATGGCAGGGCAGGAGGGGAGGGGGGCCATCCTCCCCCTCCCCATGACCATATCTGGAGTGGGCTATTATGGGTGGTCCCGATGTGGAGACACCGGCTTGCTAGAAGAAACTTCACAGAGCCTGCAGCCATGATTTTCCTCATTTTTCCCCGCAGCCATGAATGTGTGTGCATCATAAAGCCACATTCTTGCTTCTCCTGTGGTCTGGCACTGTCCCCCATCCTCCACCAGTAGGCAGCCATGAAAGGGGATGATGTGCCCACCAGTCCCTGGGAGAGGAGAGCTGTTTTGGGATGCTCCATCCTCTCCCTCCCCTCAGTAGTGTGCCAACCCTTGGTACTGTGTGTTCCCTTCCAAATCCGGGTCAGTGGCATGGCACGAGGTGTGGCATCCAGCGCCTCAACCCTCATCACCACCTGGCTGGCTAGTAGTCATTTTGTTTGTAATAATTCAAAGAAATCTGTAAAAAAAATTGTAAAGAATAAATTATTAAGGCGAAATAATCTTTAGTAATAATTAACAAAAACAGAACACATTTGCATAGTGGTGCTTTGAAACCACAGTGCTGCAGTGTTTTCCTAAAAAGAAAGATTGAGTTTGCTGTGAAAGAATTGGTGTCTGAGTGAAAAATGAAAGAATTTGGGGCAAAGAGGTTCACTGCCTAAATCTCTTGTTCCTGTTGGGAATAGCAATAGCAATGATGTAGATTAGACACCATCAAAAGGGGGATATTGTAGACTTGGGGTGGATACATTAAATAAAATACAAAACCATTTGTGTGATTCTGATAGCTACATCGGCTTCTGGGTTTCTTTATTGGCTTCAGTCCATGCCCAGGAAATGCACTTAACTACAAGGTGAAAACAAATGGTTAGGGAAGCAGTATGGTCCCAAATCTCTCAAGCAGTGACGAGTTAGTTCCTGATGCAGTTTGCTGAGTTTGGCAAAAAGCTGAACTAACTGTTTGGTCTAAGCTGGCCATGATATGATTCATGTCCTCACAACTGCCTCCTCCCCCCCTCCACACATACACATCTCAGCTGCCCACATTCCCAACCCTAATTTGGGGCATCAGTTCCCACTAACTGACATAACAGCCCAACACACAGAGAAATGCCTTCCAAATGTGGCCCACACTGATCTCTGGTCCATTAGCATAATAAAAAGTTTACAGCATTGCTACAACTGTCCATTAGGATCTAATTGGATTATTATGTCTATTATGCATGTACCTTCCCTCAAAATGTTTGTATTTGATGTGTACATACATATGTGTATACAATGCTAAAAAATTCAATAATTAGGCTTGCCACTAAAGGGCAGGCCAGGCTGTCCTGGGACCCAGCCAGGAAGAAGGCCGGGTGGGGAGGAGGTGGACAGGAAAGGGAGGGATTACAGGAGGGGTGGGACCAGGATGTTATGGATGATGTTACCCAAAGGGGGGGTGCTCGCTGGGGATTGGCATGGGGGAGGGGCCAGCAGAGGCTGGAGGAAGGGTCCCTGGGAGGGTATGTAAGGCCATGCAACTGTCTGGGAGCCCTCTTTCCTTGCTGTAAAATTCTACAGCACATTCGTTGGCAACTGAGGTAAGGCATGAAGGGCTAAAGCCCTATTATGTGCATGAACAGCTGTTAATTTGATTGAAATTATAAGAAGGGTTTGGGGGGTGATATAGCGAGTTCATCGGTTACTCTATGGCCTCATTTGTAAGATGCTTACATAAAAAGACTGTAAGTGCAAAATGCAGTGTGCTTTGCAAGAAAAGTGCAGGTTTCATGGTAGATTTGTACAAATCGCAGGCTTTGCGCAGCTACGCTAGTATTCAGCAGGAGACAGTTATGGTTACAGTTTGCAGTGAAGAAATGGACACCCGAGGCCAGTCAGGGAGCTGCGAGAGTGGTTAGCCATGATTGGGCCATGCGGTGGCTGTTTGAGTGAGCTGCACCATTGTTTGGGCATTTTCTTTGTTTTCTGTTGGAGCGGGGTGTTCAGCTGTGGCAAAATGGATGCTCAAGGCCTAGGGGAGCAGTGCAGTGGCTGGTGGCAGCAAGAGAGCTGCAACGTGGAAGGCGTGGGTTCATTCCTCCGAGAGAAGGGCCACACAGGTGGAGTTGGAGAAGCATGAGTGTTGGGCCAGGCGAGGAGCGAGCGTGAGCTGCCTAGATGATCTGGACCCCCACCTTTGTTTGGGGCAGAAGGTATGACTCTGGAACGGTAGTTGCAGAAGCATGGTGAGGGGGAATATGCCAGAGCCAGAACATGAGCAAGCTGGGGGGAGAGCAGACAAAGAAGTGTGTTGGGGGGCATCTGTTTTAGCCCGGTGGCAGCCTGAGTGGTCCTAGGGAGGCAAGGGCCACCCCGAGGGCAGCAATGGCGGTGGCCCACCTGGGGTACCAAGTAAGGGGTAGTGAGAAGTGGAGCTACATGGCCTAGGCCATGCTGGTGGATGACAGCAAGACCTCATGGTGCTGTGGGGCAACCGGGGTGGTGAATTTTCTTGATGTGGGCCTTTTTCGGGCACAAAATGGGAGCAGTGTTCTTTTGGAGTGACGCTTTGGAGCACCAGGCCATGCGGCAGCATGGCATATGGGCTGGAGGCTTCCAAAAAGGGCAGTGAGCAGCGGGGTGGGGGGGCCTCAAAAGCAGCAAGGGCAGGCTAATTGGACAAGCAAGGCCTTTTGGGAAGAAGCTACACTGTATTTCAAGCAACTACATGGGTAACCTCACACGGATAACAGGCATGCCCTGACTTGGTCGCGACTGAGATTTCAGGGACAAGGCCTTACAAGACCGCGTCAGAATGTGTTTGTTGGTGGGCTCCCCCCCTTAGTAAGGGTCCTCTTTTGGTCAATTCCAGGGGATAAATGGCAATGGGTCAAAGCGTAAAAGGGGGTATTATCGTATGCTGCAATTTATGGTATTTTGCAGTAGCATGCGGTTCACAGTGTCCTCGGTGTAAAATCTGTGCATGAATATTCACTACTGCTGGGTGGCCTAGAGGATTATAACTGCAGGCAACTGGATGAAAATACCTGAGAACAGGCCATGCAACCCTCTGGGAGCATTTGTTTCTTGCTGTAAAATTCCCCACCCACCAGCCCGACAGGTATAGAGGGGAGAGGGAAGGTGCAGTGGAAAGGGGCACCGGAGGAGGAGGTGCCTGGCAGAGGAGGACCTCAGTTATTGGTGGGCCCTGTATGGGCAGGATGGGGCTGCAGAAGGGCGACCAGATCCAGGGGCTAGGTGGAGTCCTACTGGAGGACAGCAAAATATGAGGGACTGTTTAGAGGGGGAGGAAGGGGTGTTGGGAGCAAGAGGAAAAAGGGGGGCAGGAAGAGGCGGGCAGGTACCAGGGGCTGGGGACAAAGGAACCTAGGCGTGGAAGTAATGGTGGAGGAGGGAGGGATATAGAGCTAGTGGGTGGATCCCTGTGTCCACATCTAGTGGGGGTTGGGGTGGTCTGGATAAGTGTGGTACCCAGTTGTGGTGATTGGAAGGTGGGGCCAGATTGCAGTGTCCAGACCCCGGGAAGGAAGGAGGAAGATGAAGAGAACCTGCCAAAGAACCATGAGAGGGAAGACAGGACTGTTATGTCCTTGAAGTGACATAGGACTGTTATGTCCACTGTATAAAGATTGACTTTGCAAAATGAACTGGGATAAATTTGATGTAATTACAATTATGCTTTTTAAATAAACACCCAGCGAGCATCAAAATGCAAGAAAGTGGTGGCCTCAATTATTTCTGGATGGGGATCCAGGAACAAAAAACCTTTATGCTGCTGCCTCTGACAAAACTGTAAAAACATTCTTAGACACAGTTAAGCTTGTATTCCACATGTTTTCTATAGGGTTCTGCTCCCCATTATTTAGTGATGAAATTTGAAAGGAAATGGAACCTTTTCCTTAGAGTTCATGTTACTCTTAAAGAAACAGGGCAACAAAATGGGGCACAAAAAAATTACCCTGTCTCCAGGCATTTTTCAGTTTCCTTTTGAGGTAAAATATTCAAGTTGCACCAGAATGTGAGCATTTTATACATATTTTAATTTTGATTGTTTTTTTCCAAGAAAAAAGATTGCCACCACATTTGTCTTAGAAATAACATAGTAGATTTGGCAAGGGTTACGATCCAGGAAAAAACAAAACAAAAAACATATGCTCTGCAACATAGGAGGCACAAACAAAAGTAGATTTGACAGGTATGTGAATATTTTTATTAACTGTAGCTGAAACGAGCTGTTTGGAACAATTTCCTAGCACTGCTGCTTTAAGCGTAATCCCCACTTGAAGACATAATCCTCGGCTGTGATGTTACAGTCTTACCAAGAAATGGACTGTGATGTCATAAAAGTATTATGGCTTCAAGAGTGTATTAAGCAACAGAAACAGATGGACTTTTATAGACAAATATCTGGCTTTAATGTAAATTACCTCAGAAAGAAATTACTGGGAAAAACACAGAACAGTGAAACATAAACTGAACTGTGTCTAAATATCATGTTTTCCTGGAGTTCTTTGTTGCTGTTTACCAGATATACTGCTTCACAATGTCTAGGTGTGAAAACCCCTAATGGATTTTCATAAGACCTCTGTCTAGTTGTGTTGTTGTTTGCTGGTGTTGTGAAGCCTCTCAGGTGCCAGACATACAATTTTATAGTCCCTATTTATGCAACCATTTATGTAGCAAACAAGCCCTGCTGCAAGTATGGTAATAATGGCACTGATAATACTACTGCTAATTATGATTCTTATTATTAAGTATTAAAACTTAATCAGAAGTTGGATCACAATCCATTAATCTAACCCTACAAGGAATCATGAAGCTGAGTGCCCATATGCCCCTGTAGGGTTAGAATAAGGAAAGTAATTAAGTTTTGTTGCTTAAATTCTGTTTCTCGTGTGTTTTGATGGTTGCCAGACTTCTCACAATCATTTTAGAATGTAGCCAGACAATAAGATTGCTCCATTTCCAATCAATCCTTTATTATTAGTATTAATACAGTATTAGTTTCCATTACCTTTTGCAATCCAAAACTGTACAGAAAGGGTTTGTTGCTGACTGACTGACTGACTTACTTTCTTACTTACTTACTTACTTACTGGTAACAGTACATCTTCAAGAGGATCTCCTCCATAGAGCCATAACACATTGGATTAGAGTAGCTAGGCAGTAGGACCCCACAGGGATTTTTTCCATTGTTGAGGCCACTCTCCTAATGTTGTTTGGACCCACCTCAGTGGTGCTACCTTCAGTTCTGCAAGGTCCTGAGGGCAAAAAGTCAACACCACCATGATATCACAAGACACAGAAGCAGACTTTGAGATCACCACATTCTAGAGCAGGGGAACAACAAAAGCTTGACCCAGATGGAGGCCCTCTGGAGATGACATTGGTGAGAGGTGGAAGTTCAAACCAATAAAAGCAATAATAATTAATAATCTCAGTCCCAATTAATCATATGAAAAGGGGGTAGGGGAGAGAGACAGATGTACAAATACCACCCAAAAGTGACATGGACAACCAATAGGTGGACTGTGCATCAGACTGATGCCAAATTCCTCTAACAGGGATGAAGGGTGGTGAAAAGCATTGTTCTATGGAGGAGGTTCTCTCAAAGATCTACTGTTACTAGTTAACTACTGTATTGAACCAGTCTTCTTCGAGCGTATCTCCTCCATAGAGAGAACGGTAAAGGAATTGCAAGCATTATTTTTAATTATGTTAGACATGTAATACTTCAATATTTAGTCATTTTAAGAAACATATTGTTAAAATGTTAATGGTGTGTGTGTGTGTGCGTGTGTATTATATTAGAGTGTGGTGATTATATGAACTGTGACACTGAGGTATATGGGATCCATTTGTAAATAAGCATCAGTCAGCTCAAAAGGCTGTGATTTCATCTTTTTGCAAAATAAATAAACCTTGAAACCTTGATAGAGTCATAACACACTTGGCAATTACCAAGCAGTACAAGTTCCATCAAGAGAGACCTGTAAATCAGAGGCCAGTAGTTCACAGAATAACATGCCATGTAAACCAGGAGGCGAAGACCAGCTCTCATAAAAGAGAGTGAACCATACTGTAACCCAGTCTGAGCAGCCGAGACAGTCTGATAGGATGGTGGGAATGCTTGGCAGGTAACATGCCACCAGAAGCATGTGTTGCAGTACTACTCAGCTCCACACTCAGTGCTTCTTAGAACAGGGGATGGGGATGGGTAACCATTTATATGTTAATAAAATACATCCACAGTGATCATGTATAGAAACATACATAGATATTGATAGCATATAGGGAGCACTTGACCCACCTAGTCTGCCCATTTTCCCTACCTACTACAACACCATAGACCCTACTTGTTCTCTGGCTGCCCCTCCCCTTTCCCCTATCTTTAAGGTTCCCTTATGCCTATCCAGTGCATTTTTTTTTTTATTTGTCATTTATGCTCCTGTTTCCCCAGCTGCCCCCATCCCACCAACCCCCCCAGCCCAATCACACGGCTGCTCTGAGACTTACCTTACAGCAGGTGTCCTCTGCCAGAGGACTTGCAGTGTGCACCCAGCCACTGGTGCGGAGTCTGTGAGGGATCGATTAAACTATCTGAAAAAGTAAGGACATTTATTACAAAATACTTCATTAGTGCATCAGTTGGGGTTGTTACTAAATTGACAAAATCAGGGAAATGGGGTGTTAGGGTTTCCAACCCTAACACCCCACCCCCACCCTGCAGACACTGACAGGTGTCAGTGGTGTGTCGGTGGTGTGTCTTGAGGTCATCAGCCTTAACGCTCACACCAGTGTTCTATACTGTATCCATCTTGGCTTATTTACTTATGGAATAGGGTGAGTGTTAGGGCTGATGACACCAAAGCACACCCCCAATGCCTCTCAGCATCTACAGGGTGGGGGTGGGGTGTTAAGATTCAAAACCTTAACACCCTATTTCCTTGCTTTTGTCAATTTAGTAACAACCCTAACTGATGCATTGACAACATTTTTTGCAATGAATATATATATAAATATACATATTAAACTGATTTTCATATACTAGTGTCACTTGAAGGCAGTTTAGCATACCAGAGATCAGTTGGGAAGAAGAAGAGCAGTGGGTAGGATGCATACATGATACAAGAAGGTAGATTAGTTTCAGTTTACTTCATTTGTGCAAATCTCACCAAGCCATACACACATTCTGAAACACACTGCAAAACCCAGTGCAAGCATCACAGGTATGGAAATCCTTGTGATGGGGGTTGCAAGCTACATAGGAAATGTCTCTCATAAATGTAAAATTATTCCATAGTTCATGCACTGCCAGTATTTAATCAAAGTACAAATGGTACTGAGGTGTCAATGCATTCTTTATTTGATCATAACACTGTAGTTCCTTCAATATCATATCTTTCATTCATTATTTCCCTTGACTTAACCCCCTAGACAGTAGGGCCATGAGTATCAACTTGCTTGATGAACCATGCAGCACAATGCACTCAATCCTTTACTTAAACAGATAGTCCACTACAGACCAATGTATGAGGTTATTCGTTAAAATGTATCATAGCAAATGTATCATAGCAAAATAAGCAGCACGACAAAGAGGCAGTTTGAAACAATACCTGTATTTGGAATGCATTATTACAAGGAGACAGATCATTTCCAAAATGCTGTGTTTGTAAATCCCATACATCTGTATGCATGCATTCTAGAACCTAAAGCCATTTCAAAACATTCTGAATATACAAATTCTTGAGAGCAGGGGTAAGCTGAATAGAAAATGTCACAACTGTTACTGGATTTTGCTGACCATGTTACTGTGCAAACTGGAAGCAGAACCAAGTATTTCTCACCATTTTGCTTTCTCCAAATAAAACCTAATTTGAGGTACATACTGTAGTTAGTGCAGACCCCTACTCCTTCACACACTCAGGTTTTCTATACAGTATTTTCTCCAGAGTAAACCACTTTTTTTTCTTTCATTAAGCTGCCCCATCCCCTCAGCCAGCCTCTCCTTCGACTTCCCCGGCCCACCAACCACACTCGTTGCCATTCTTGCTATCCTCGATACTGTGGCCCCAGTTGACCTGATGTATCCCTGCACAGGGTACCCCCCACAGGGTGGGGTACTGGGGGGGGGGGGAGATTGTGCCCAGAGGAGTTTCTTTGACACTAGGTGTGCACACAGTGAGGGATCAGCTTGGACACTTCTGGGCTATGTGGTGAGTGGGGGGACCATCCACCATCTTCTGGCTGGCTCAGCAAGCATTTTCCATTTTCTTCTCCAACCCACCCACCTCCCACATAGTTGTCTGGCAGTGTCCTGGAGGCAAGGGCATCCAACAACGTGTCAAGGTTCCACAGCCCCAAGAACGCCAACTGTAAACCACCACCAGGAGCTGACTAACAGCAATGTGAGACTGACCCCCTCCCTCTGATAAGGAAGAATCTATAGGACTCTCTAAACTCCCTCCCTGCCACTCTCTGCACCTGACAATTGAGCTTAGGGCATGAATCCTGGTCACCAGTGCGCCGTTCCCAGATCTTTATGCATTTTACACTAAAAAATATTAAACTGAGCAGACACCTTCATAGCTATCCTCTATGGGGCTAACACATGGGAGGTTGGGCACTGCAAGGATATTATGCACAGTCCAGGGATTGAATGCATGCTTCTGGTGCTAAGACATCTTGAGGCATTAACCAAATGCCTTTGCACCCTGGAGTGTGTTTTCAATCCCTGGAAGTACAGTATTCATCTGCTGAATACAGACTGTAACTGTGTTAACCCCACTGTAAAAAAAAAAAAAAAAACTTCTATAATTAAAAAAAGATTGACACAAAGTTTTTTTTCAGGCTTTGTGTATTTATTCAATTGTACCACTAGTGGGGTTGGGGGGAGACAATAAATAATTAAATTAAATGTGTGTTTTATCTGAGGCTATTTGTGGAATATTTTAGTTTCTAAAATAATTTTTCAGGGTTATTTATTTTATCTATTATGAATATTAAAATAGATGCTTTACATTTTGATATGTATTGTGAATTGCCTTATTTACAATGAGAGACTGACATCTGTAGGGAATGTTTGTTCAGTAGCAGTGTTGCTGATTGATCCCATTTCTGAACTGCACTTGTGCTTTGAGTGTGTAATTTTGACATTTTGTGGCTCTAGCTATGAGGTAGGAATTCCATCATTTTCTTCATAGTCAGTCTCATAAAGTGGAAGCTATGAGGTACTGTAGGTGCTTTAGCATTTGTGTCCACGGGATTTATATCAGTAGGAGCTGCTTTGATTTGTCAACATTGGTTAGAGTTATGTCGGACGAAGGTGCATTGTTTTCGTCTGCAGTAGCATGTGCTGCAGTTTCTGTTTGTAGTATGATGGTAGAATCGGCATTAATTGCAGCAGTGACTTCTGTAGTTTCTGTGATTTGTTCAAAGTCCTGGATATTTGTGTCTGTGACCGATGTTGAAGTAGACAGCTAACATGAGGTGCCTGATATTATATTGCTCCATTTTGTTTCTGGTTATGCTGTCAGCAGTCCAGTAATGTTTCGGGCTTCATTACATTCAGATTTATGGCCTGTGTCACTCATTATTTCTTTTGGTTCCAAGCCTGTTTCTATTAAAAGGAGCACAATGGTGCTGCACTTCTTATAGAGTGACTTGTGTGCTTCTGGGACAGATTGGCTTATTAAAATATATAGGCCATCACAGTTTCAAAGTTATTCAGTCCTGTTAGTGATCTTTTTTTGAACCAAACTAGTGTCAACTATAGTGCTTGTTGGTACAGTGTTTTGGGGTACAGATAAAAAAGAGAGAGACAGAGAAAGAATGAGATACTGTAGACAGGTAGATAGACAGACAGACAGACAGACAGTTAGATAGATAGATAGATAGATAGATAGATAGATAGATAGATAGATAGATAGATAGATAGATAGATAGATAGTTTTAAGGGATGTGACTGGGAACATCAGATCTCCAGGTATGTCATACATTAAGCTGCGGGTTGTTCTACATTTGAATCGTATACAGTATTTCTTTATGATTTTTGTTGAGTTCATTGTGGTTTAGTGATATATATTCAGTTCCTACTTCATCTGTTTTTATTTCAAAGGATTTGGTTGTGAACTGGATTTGTCCTTCACTCATGTGTATGGCCATGTGAAGTTGGATATGCAGCCAAATGTTTTGCACTAAGCCTTTTGGTGTTTTAGCAGACATTCCTGGTGACTCCTTTGATGTGTTCTTGTCCGTATTTATAATTCTGGGGTAATGGTAGTTGTCTTGTCATCTGAACTCCCCTGAAATCATGGACCCCACACAATTTATAATGGTTCAACCACCTGGATTTTATTTACAGAGTTCCATTTACATCACATTCAAATTCTGAAACACCTTCAACCATTTACATAAGTACACCAGAAGTCAGGGTTGCCCCTTGATTAACAAAGCTGTTCCCATATTTACAACTTTATTTCTAAACCACTATCTTCTTGGCCTGCGTGTGGCTAGCCCAATGCCTCTTCTCATACTCTTGCAGTTATCTGGGTTCAGGTGTCCCACCTAATCCCCAGCCCTGTCTCCGCTGGGGTGACTACCCCATGAGGGGCCCTCCCCTGCCCTGCCATACATCCTTCCAGCTGGGCCCCCCAATTTTCCCCTTCACAACAATGAAAGGGAAACCTCTCCTGTTGCTCTCCTCAAGCAACTCTCAGATTGACAAACCAAATTGTCCCTGTTGCCCTCACCTGGCAACCCATATGCTCCCCTTTAGCATGTTAACATGGGGTGGATGGGTAGGAAGTCAGGAACAGTTGCAGGTGAAAGAGGGTGTTTCTTGGCCTACAGCTCCTGTTCTACCCCCCAAAGCCCAACCCCTCCACTTTGTCCCTTGGCCAGTGCCACTCTCTGCTAGCTCCACCCCCTCCCTTATGACATCAGGCACCTGTGATGTCACTGACCCCTTCCCCCTTCCTAAATCCCACCCCTTTGCAGATGCCCGGTGGTCAATGCTGAGTCACCTGCAATTCCTCTGCCTGACAACCCCCCCCCCCGCAGATCCCAGGGGGCCGATGACAGTCTAGCTTGCCCTTTTATGGGGCAGTCCCTCTTGTCATCTGAACTCCTCTGAAATTATAGACCCCGCACCATTTATAATGGTTCAACCACTTTAATTTTATTTACAGATTTCCATTTATATCACATTCAAATTCTGAAACACCTTCAACCATTTACATTAGTACACCATAATTCAGGGTTGCCCCTTTATTAACAAAACTGTTACAGTATTTGTAACTTTATTTCTAAACTAATATCTTCTTGGCCTGGGTATGGCTAACCTGATGCCTGTTCTCATGTTCTTGCAGTTTTCTGGGTTCAGGGGTCCCACCTGATCCCCAGCCCTGCCCCCTCTGGGGTGACCACCCCATGAGGGGCTCTCCCCTTCCCTGCTGTACCTCCTTCCAGCTGCGCCCCCCATTTTTTTCCACTAGCCCCAGAGGTGATCCCCCAGGTACCCCATGGGCTTCCCCATTAAAAACTTACTCGCAAAATAGACCCCCTATCCCTCTCCATAATTCAATAGCCTCCCTGACCACCCCATTCAAAACTGTGTTGCCCACTGTGGACATGTGCTCCCCATCTGACCTGCAGATACCCAGGGTATCATATGTGATTAACTCATGTCTGATGTACAGGCCACCGTTCTTCAATGCCCACTCTGCATTTTTTTATTCAATCTTTTCCAAGTCTGTTCTATCACCAGGGTGTTCCTAGCCTGCCTCCAGCATCTCCTGGATATGATCTAGGAGCAACAACTTTTTACTTGCGGCCACCATGACTGTATAACTGCCAAGTCCTTTAAAATGTGATGTGTCAAAACCATCCAGGGCATGTTGTCCAGGTCATTAACCCCAGTGTGGCTAACTATTAGATCTGGTGCTGTCCAAAATCTGCTCCTATCTTCCAGCAGCTGCAATGTATGCCTCCATTGTAAACCCCTGCACTGTGCCACATGATCCAAGTCTTGTTGGGGTCCTGTCCTAGCTGCTGTCCCCCTGTTGTATTCTGTGCTCAATGCTCTGCCCAGTGTATGTAGGAATGGCCCACGATCCAGATCACCCACTGCCATCCGTCTCCTGGAAAAACAGAAAAACAACTGTTGTTAATAACATTTTCTCATATATCGTTTATAGGCCTGGGAGGACCACTTGTTCACTTGTTGCACAGCCTCTGGTGTGCTTTCTATGAGTGCCACCTCAGAGGCCACCCCAATACGTAATGAGTGCAATGCAAACCTTTTTGGGACCTCTCAGATGAAACACATGCCTTTCTTTAGTACACCTGTGACTTCTTTCATGGTGGCTGGTTCCCCATTGCTGTGCCTGAAAAAACACCCCAGCCCTTTGGGCTTGCTGTCTGTGTATGCCTCAACATCTGCCAGTACATGTTTGCTTGAATGGGCTGACTGCTTTAGCTCTACCCATAGCCCCTTCCAGGCCTGGTCCATTTTGGATCACCTTAACCAAACTGTGATTCCCTTCTGATGTTCAGGACACGTCCTGATCCTGGAGGCCCCCCATTGTCCCCTCACCCCTATGCTACTACGTCACTTACCCAGAACACCCCCACATGCATAACCCAAAAAATTGCTGTGAACAGTCTTGCTTCATCTGCTGAAATGCACATGTGCAGCAAGCTGGCTACCAGTCTATGAAGGAGCCCTCCACAAACTGGACAATGCCTGTCCATTTGCTGGCCCTGTAACCAAACCCAACCTTGCAGCATTTAATGAATGGCTTGGGCCTTGGTAGGGGCCCCCAATCCCCCAAAGTTGGCACACCATGCCAATCCCACACAAGTGCGCCCCATGATGGATGCTACCATACCCGCTTCCCATTTCTGTATCATATACCTGATGACCTGTGATTCGGGAAACTGGGCCACTTACCTCTAGCCCACACCACTCCCAGAACTCCTGGAAACTCCCCCACACCATATCATAGGCCCTCAGCATGCTGGGTGCCCATGCACTCCAAAACAGAAGTTGGGCTCACTCCATCCAATTCCCCACAGGGCTGGTGGCCCTGTGTCCTGAGGGTGTCTGCCCCAGATCGGAACCTGTGCAGCTGAAAATGTGAGAGGCTGTCAGCAATTCTATTCTTCATCCCCTCCACATGCTTCACTTTAAATGACAAATTTAGCTTAAGGCCTTCCCATACCATCATATGTGCTACCCTGAGAGCTGCCTCAGAAGATGCAGACTGTTTATTGATCACTGAAACCACTGCCATATTGTCACATTGAAATAGGACCTTCCTGACCTGGAGCAAATCTCCCCACATGACCATGGCCACCCAAATGGGTAAAGCCTTGAGAAATGTTATGTCCTTGGAGAGACCAAGCTCCACCCAATGCATCGGCTATTGTTCTGCTACCCATTCTCCTTGAAAATATGTCTCCATGCCCACCCCCTCCTGCTGCATCTGTGAACAGCTCTATATCTGAATTTGATTCCCACTGGTCTTTCCAGAAAGTCACCCCATTGTACCCCCACAGAACACCTCCCATGCCAGGAGGTCCACTTTAACACCTTTGCTGATGTCCACCCAGTGGTGCGGCAGCTAGGCCTTACCAGAAGCCCTGGCTAATCTCCTAGTAAATACTCTGCCTGGAGCCATAGCCCTGTACGTGAAGTTCATATGACCCTAAACCAGCTGGACTAATTTGAGTTTGACCCTTTGTTTCCCTTTTACCACCCGCAGCAGCTCCTGCAGCCTATCTACCTTGGCCTGAGGTAATCTGGAACATTGCTCATCCAAATGCAGCTCTATGCCCAAAAATTCATCTTTCTGCTGGGATCTTCAGTCTTCTCGCTGGCTAGGGGCACCCCCATTTCAAGGCACGCCACTTGGAACTCCCTTAACATGTCAGAGATGGCCGCCATCCCTTCCCCTGTAAACAAAAATTCATCCAGGTAGTGGAGCACCGCCCCCTACCCGTGTCTGGACTTGAATGCCCATTGAAGCCAGGTGCTGAAGGCCTCAAATATGGCACAGCCCACTGAACATCCCATGGGTATTGCCTTGTCAAAGTAAAATGTTCCCTGAAACTGGAAACCCAACAGCTCCCAGTCCTGTGGCCAGACTGGCAGCAGGCGAAAAGCTGACATGATATCTGTTTTTGCCAACCACACTCCCTCCCTGGCCTTTATATGCTCAACTGCCCTGTCCAGTTTAGCATATGACTCCGTACTTCGCTCAAGGGCAATCACGTCATTCACCAAATCTCCATCTGGGTATGAAAGGTGGTATATACCCTGTATTCCCCCGTAGATTTTTTTAGGACAATACCCAGGGGAGGATACTCAGAAGAGGGTGAATGGAGGGGTCCTCAGATGGACCTTCTATCTGACCCACTACCAGTTCCTTCTTAATTTTTCTTTCTACAGTGTCCTCCTTACCTCTGATGGAGCACAGAGTTCTGGCTACCATATTTTTTCTATTCCCCATGAAATATAAATTAAAACCTCCCCAAAAAAAACTCCCGAAGCTTTTTTCCCCTCTCCGAGTCCGGGTATTCCCAGGTCCAGGTCCTAACTTTCTCCAAGCGAGTAGGTGACCGGGCAATGGAGAATTGGCCTAGCCCCCTCCTCACCCACCGGGTCATCCTACCTACCTCTGTAACCCCCTCTATTGGCTTGCCATCTAAAATTGCTTTGCCTGCTCTGCCCCCCCCCCATTGCCACCCTAACCACCTCGGCCCGGCTGGCCCTGGGGCAGGGCTGTGTGCTGATCCCCATGTGTCCTATACCTGCTGACTGGGAGCAGGCCCCTGCAACCTGAGCAGGCATGTTTTAACTTACAGCTAGTCCATGTACAGCTGGCCTTGTGGTACACCCAGCATGTCTTGGCACTAGTTGAACCTGCCCCTTTCCTCCTCCCCCCCCCTCCACCCTGGCACTGACAGCATTCTTATCCATAGCTCCAACAATGTTACATCCCATTGCATGTCCCCATGTGATGCCACCCTCTGTCAGAACTTCTTATCATAAATTAGCCACCTGTACCCGCTCTTAACCCTGTAGGCATCCCTGATTATGGCAGAATATGTTAACAATCGGATGGCTAGCTCAGGCTTCTTTTGCAGCATGATGGCACTGAAGTGCATGAAACCCTCCATCCATGCTCTGAAGATTTTGCCTTTAAAGCTAACATCATCACTAGTTTTACCCACTATCATTAATGCCACCACCATCTCTGAATTTCCCACTGACTCATTCTGCTCATACTTTTTTGCTGTGTCTTTATCCACCAGTGCAAACATGTCGACGTATCTGCCCTTCCATATTTTCTGCTTAAGGGACTATGATATGAGGTCCCCTAAGATCATTCCTGGAGGCCACCCAGAACACACCTTATTCACTCCTGCTCCCACACCTGAGTCCTGTGCCTTCCCGTCTGCCTTTTTTTCATCAGCCAGCTCTTTCCAAACCTTGTCCACTTCCTCCCAACCTTTATCACCCTGCAGCTCCGTAACCCCTGCTGATACTTCTTCAGGCTGCCCTCAACCAACAGTTCAACTGTCACATCCTTACCCTTGTCCAGCTGAGGCTAACACATCCTCACCAGGGTTGCTCCTGGTAGCCCTTTTTTGGGGGCCGCTCTGTCTGGGTAGGTGGGTTCTTCCAATTGTCAGCCTTCCTCTCTTTATCGTCCTCTGTCCTGGACTCCTGAATGACTGCCTGCACCTGCTCCAACAAATCCGCTGCCTTCTGCACCAGAGCCTCGCTGCTCACCTGCTTGGTGCCTTTCTTGGGTGCCATCTTAGAACTAGCAAAAAGACCGGTGAGCATGCTTCCCATTATTCGATACTGGCCCCTTTGTTTTTTTTGTTTTTTTTTATATAGCCGAGAGGACCACTGCCAGGCCTCCCACTCAGCAGATGGGGCACCTGGACTGTTGTTGCAGGACAGCATATCCCGATGATCCCCCAAACCACTGGAGCACCCATGGGGAGAAAGTGTATGTCCTGTTGCTCCACCTGCCCCCTGGCCTGCTCCCCATGAGGTGTGGGGCCTACTACCACCCCATGCCTGCACTATAGCCTACTCCCCATGTGTGCACAGCAGCACAGAAGACCCATAAGTGGGTGTGGCTTGACTAATCAGGGCAGCCCCCCCCAGCCAATGGCCAGCCCCGGCATGCACGCCCCTCTGCCACGGCCCTGGGATGGCCTCTGTGAAGAAAAAATGGGCCCAAAGAGGAGAGGGGGAGGGGGCCTTCTGGCCCCCCAAAGTGCAATCTGCCTGCTGCAGCACCCACTGACCAACACAAGAAAGTAGGCGCCTTGCCAGCAACCAGCTAAAGTGCTACCAGGCAGAACAACTCCACCCAATGCCTAATATCTACATACAGTTGTGAAATCCCGGGGGGATGAGAAATGCTGAGGCCACAGGCTCCCTACCCAAAGAAAAAGGCCCCTTCTGGCCCACACATACACAGCTGACCATGAAGCCCAACCCCACCAACTGCCCACCGGCAGCGGGAGCTCCAGAGCCCCCCCAGTGTGTGCTATCTGGCCCCTCCCGCCAGCTATGGAGAATCCCCCACCACACAGGCCTGGCTGCTAGATCCACAGGAACCCACGGCCATGCTGCCCACGGCAGAAATGCATGGCCGCACACTGAGCGGGAAGCAGGGAGAGGCCCGAACAAAATCTGGGCCACTGCGGTGAAAAAAAGGGGGGCATTCTGCCTGCAAAAGCTGCACTCACCCCAATGGGGTGGGAGAGAAAACCAGCCAGGTGCCAAAAAAGCATGGTGGAACCACATGGCAGGGCACCCATGGGACACGGGCCACCCCACTCTTCCCAGAACACCGGGGACTACCTCTTCCAGTGCCTAAATTGATATCCATGCCCAAACCTCAGAAAAGAGCAGCAAGGAGCCAGTTGTAGCCAGGGACTCATAGTCCCCCAATGGTGAGGATGGAAGTTTGGTTGCCTACTGCTGGTGACCCACCAAACCACAACATGCCCCAAGAAGAGACCAAATGGCTGAAACAGTACAGTTGGCAACCACGTGGTTTGTATCCCGGTTGGGATACCTCCCGGGATATCGCACACTGGCTCCCGCTGTGGGGAGAACACACTGCATAGAAATGCAACACATACATTGCTGGGTCACTTGGGCAGCCTGCAAGGTAATGAACACATGAGGCACCCCAGAACAGCAGAAAAACTGCCTGGCTGCACCAGAGGGTACCAGGGGAGCCCCCTCCCATGGCTGATGCAGTAGCTGGGCTGAAATAACCTGATGGCCACATGAAAAGGTTTCTTCAGCCTAGCAACCTCAACGGAAACCTACACTTCACCAAAGAATCCCCATGACAAATCCCTTAGGCCCATTATAGAACCGTGTGGCCTAAGCCTCCACCACTCATGTTTTTCAGTGCAAAACGCAACCCAGAAACTCTGGCACCAGACAAACCAACAGCTAAATAAACATGAAAACCAATGCAGAGAAATATATGGACCTGCCTTACACTGTCTCCAATACCATGTAGCTTACCTCAGAAGGCCACCAAACCCACATTCTGGATACAGTTATACATGCTCAATAATACCAAAATTACTGTAAAATAACATAAAAAATAGGTGCCATGCAGAAAACCTCTTGATATCAACATTTAAAATGCCTATAATTTGTTGCTACTACATTTAAAAAAAACTCTGCTCTTGCTAGGCCCTACTGGCCTAGCAGGGCCAGGTTAGCTAACCTTACCAACTGGAAATCTGTCCTCAATTCAAGGGATCTATACAGCAGTCTCAGAAGTCAAGTCAGGAACAGCTGCAGGTGAGAAAGGGTGTTTCTTGGCCTGCAGTTCCTTTTCTTTTCCCAAAATCCCGGCCCCTCCCCTTTGTCCCTTGGCCAGTGCCATTCTGCCAGCATCCTTCTACCTCACTAGCTCTACCCCCTCCCTGTAACATCAGGCACCTGTGATGTCACTGACCCTGCCCCTTCCTAAACCCCATCTCTTTGCAGGTGCTAGGAGGCCAATGCTGAGCCACCTGTAATTCTTCTGCCTGACAAAACCCCACCCCCTCTCTGCAGATCCCAGGGGGCTGATGACAATCTAGCTTGACCTTTTATGGGACAATCCCTCTTTTCCCTGTTTTCTATATTGTTTTATTATGCTTCAAAGACATTGTTTCTGCTTTTAAATGCAAGACATGTATTTATGTTGAAATTTCTGTTAAATGTAGTAAATATAATATCTGCTGATATCAAGTTATAAAGGGAATGTCTCCTTAACCTTTTTTCTGTTTGCCTATGTAGTTTTTGGACATGAACAATGAGCCTATCCCTTGCATCCTCTAATTTCATCATAATTTAAATTTAAATGAAGTTGCTTCACTCTGTTCTGTGTTGGTGTGAAAACCTGTTTCACTCAATTTTTTATTTAAAAATTGCAAAGGTCATGACCCCACTCATAAAAAGAAAAATGAAGCTGATGAGTATTTGCACATCAAAGGGAGTGGAAGTAAGTGAATAGCTCCTAGCACATAAGAATTAATTAGTTGAATAACAAAATGTCACAAGCACAGCATCCTTCCAATTACATTTTTCCAGCACAGACATACTTTAAACAACAGAAAGCATTTAGGAACTTACCTTGGAAAGTTTGATGACTAGCACAAGACAAGAATACAGGGACTTCAGAAGACCTACAACAGGCTGGTACTGTGGCATGGAAGGCTGAGGCATTCAGTGCCTTACCGCCTGCCATGCCGGCAACCTGTGTTCATGAATGAGCATGGATTTCTGGGGGTCAGCGGGAAGGGAGGGAGAGGACTGAGCATCTGACAGATTGCTTTCCTCTGCTGTGGTGGGAGGATCTTGTGTCTCACTCCATGGGTGCCATCTAGTGAAGGACAGGCGGCAGTGCTACAGTTCAGCAGCAGAATGCAGGAGCTGTGGATACATAGTGCACGTGCATCTCCATGCACACGTACTTACAGCCACCATGGCAGGGGCAAAAATATGGAGGAAAATGGTGGTCACAGGCTTCATAAAGCCCTGCCTGGCTGCCTGCCCTCATCCTGCTCTGTTGCCAGTCTGCTGGACCCCCCAAACTGGATACAGGATCACTGGGTGGGGGGAACCATCCCCTTTCCAGCCCCGCCATGGGGGGGCAATCCATGGTGGTATGGGGTTCAGCAAGACTGGAGGACAGCAGATTTGTGACAAGGTACCTTTGTAAATGAGCCTATGGCTCAAAGGTTTTCCAAACTGCTGTTTAAATAAAATAAAAAAAATAAAAATAAATAGATGGATTAGAGAGGTAGGGGTGAGGCGAAGACAGATATCATGGCTCACAAGGAAGATAAACATCTACATAGAAAGAAAAGAAGACATACAACAAAACTGACTGACAATAGAACTTCAGCTGGCTTGTGCATGTATGCATCATCAACTCCTCTGATGCCTTGCATGAGTGAGGTCATGACCATTGCAATGTACTGAAAAATATTTTCACACCAGGGCAGAACTGAGTGAAGTAACCTTATTTAAATTTAAAATAGAAATAAATTAGAGGGTATAAGAGAGGGAATCATTGGTCATGCCTACAAGCTGCCCAGGTATCTTGAAAATAGGTTGAGGAGACTTTCACTCCAAGCATGCTTAAAATGCTGTAGAGTTTGTTGATCATGGTTTGTATAGAACCATAGAGCTCTCTTAGCATAGTGTGAAAGTCTTTTGGTGATATTTCATGAAACGTTGCTTGCATTTATTTGTGTCAGTCATGTGTTTAATAATTTTCTGCCCATTTTGTTTTGTTCTGTGTATTATCTTCATATTTATTGCTTTCAACATTTTTTGTAGTTCTGTGTTATGTTCAAGGTAGTTCAAATGTTTTTATTTTTTATTTCTCTTTGCAGGTGATTCTTCCATGTCCATGAACTGGGATGCAGTCTTGCTACTGAAGAGATCAAAGTTTATGTCGGGTATGTCACTTTTAGTTTTGCTATCCCAGGATGCGTTAAATAAGTGTAATTTATATATGTTTGGATGTAATGTTATTTATTGGTGTACTATGGTTTGTCATGTGGGATGTAGTTCACTTCTGGGGGGCTTAAATCCTTTAATGTATGGTTTGAGTGTGCATTATTTTGTTTTTGTATCACAAGTGTGCATATAATGTTTAAGGCACAGATTTTCTGGTGGATTTAATGCAAGACTGAATTTGATAATCAGTAACACACTCCAGGTGTGTATGAAACTCATTTGGTGTACACCCTGGGTGTTCTGCAGCCTTGTGCCTTTCAATATCTGGGAACTGCATTGATTGATATCAATACATGTGAGTGTGTCATTGTGCTTATAAAATGAGGTTTGCATAAACTGTATGAAAAAATAATGAATAGGGTTACCTCTGTATAAAAAGTTATATTTTTATGATTGTGGAAAAGTGGTTCATCAACCTGTTTCTTCATACCTGTTCCATTATTGCCTGAATATTGATGACGTGTTTTTTTATTGCACTAAATTGTTCTAGTTGGGCTTCCATATTTGTGGTTCATTTGCGTGTAGTTCATTTGGTAGTGTGGAACCCAAAATGGTTTGATAGTTAGTATAGTGTGTACAGCCAAAAATGTTTTTTGTTTTTTTATATTTTATGTGGGTGCCAAGGGAATGCTATGAAAATACTGTGTAGCCAGTTACTATGTGAGCAAAGGATGCCCTGTGCTTCCAGGAGTAACATACTGAGACTGTGGGAGCAGTACTTAGAAGGACCATTATGGAAGTATTGTACCTGTGTGAATTCAGGACCAAGATTGTGAGATCAGTGTTGTTCTTTAAAAAAATGCCCTGTTCTTTACAGAGCTCAGTCGAATACCTTCAGGTATGTAGGGAAGAAGCACATGTGAGTGATTTTGTGGTAGTAGTTAGGAACTATAAGTGTATGGCTGCCAGGAAAGTACCAGTGCTCATGATAAAAATAAACATCTGAGTTCTGAGCAGCCATTAAGTGTTTTACCAAAAGAAAAATGAATGAATCTGAGAAGTATATCAGAGGGAAAAATGAAGAAACTGAGAAAAAGTTTGCATTTTGAAATGTTTACTGATGGTATCTTATCATTTATTGTTTGATTTAGAAGGTCTGAGGATACAAAATGGATAATATTTTGTCTGCATTTACCAATTAAACTGTGTATTGATATGTGCTGAGATTCAGGATCAGGATCACAGTGTATTTAAGTAAATCAATGCATGCTCAATGGTCATGTGATCACTTTGGAAAACATTTGTTTAATAGATTCTTCTTACCTATTTAATAATCTGTTTTAACAAACCCCTAATGGGAGAAAACTGCCTCACTTGAGCCTTCTGTACTGGACCTTCATTTCAAGTGATGAATGCTTACAATGTGCCATGTCCTTCTCACTCTCCTCATAGCATGGACTGCCTGTTACATTTTTTTTAATCCATTCTGTTAGGTGCTTAATAAGAATCAGTTGCCCTACACCGCCATTTTCTGAAGAGCTTTGAAACTGAACTCAATGAATATTACTTATAGGGCAAAAAAAGTGATACTACAGTATGACAGAGTCATCACACTGTAGGGTAATACTCTTATTGTTATCAGATTACTGAAAAGAGTAGCGATGGCACAATCATATTACAACTGTTGTATTTTGTACTACATAAGGACCCTCTTGTCATTCAGAAGCCAAAGTAAGTCACATTTTGTTTTGCCAGAAATTTGAATACAGTCACTGTTTTATCTGAAAATAATAACAATCAAACCATTGCAGCATTTTTATTTCCAATAAAATGACTGGGCTGACACCTTCACAGACTATTAACGAGTGTTGGCAATTGTGGTAGCACTTTGTTAGCATGTTAACAGCCCACTCAACTGAAAGAAACAAGAAACAAGCATTTGTATCACTTAATGACCCATCATAAATTTCGGAGACCAGATTTTCACAAAAATTAGCCCTTTGATCTCCTATTTCTTTTGAGAAATGCAATTTTGCTAACTTTATACAGAAACCATTAGCGAGAGTTAGTGAGTGTGGTAGCAGTTTGTTAGCATTGCTAATAGTAATCATCACCCCCCCATCATGTTAACAGCCCATTCACCTGAAAGAAACAAGAAACAAGCACTTGTATCACTTTAAGATTTAGCTTTTACTTCAGAAGCTTAAAATGATAAGTAGGTTCACACACACAAAAAATAAAATAAAAATCTCATGGCTGAAATTCACAGTTTAGTCAAGATCATTGTCACTATCTGGCTCCCCCTCATTGGATTCATTATCACTGCTCATTACAAACTGATCTTGTTTATCAGTACCTTCACAGCTTAGCACCTGGGGTCTTTGCTGAAGTTCATCCTGATATTTGCTGGCCACACCATCTTCTTTAAAGCAGTTG
Source organism: Neoceratodus forsteri (assembly GCA_016271365.2). NCBI lineage: Eukaryota > Metazoa > Chordata > Ceratodontiformes > Ceratodontidae > Neoceratodus > Neoceratodus forsteri. Next base: position 354,730,543 of record CM028136.1, on the reverse strand, counting down.
ATTTTGTTTGGGTCTACAGTAGTGATCCCACAGACCTCAAAAGACTTTATTATCACCTCGCGTGATACTGCTGACCAAGCTTGTTTCACCCATTCTACAATCTGTGGCCATGAAGAGGTTCGAGGATTGCAGGCTGGAGTCAGTTCTCTGGGACCAACAGCAAGTCACTCATCATAGTACTCTCTATATTTTTGTTTAAATGGTGCATTCCACGACATGTCTGCTAGCTGCAAGAGTTTTGTACAACCCTTAGGAATAGCTGCCATGATTGTGTTTTTTTGTTTGGCAATTGCTTTAACTTCAGGGCAGATATGACACCTGAAGGTGTCCCACATGAGTAGGTGCTTTCCAAGTGAAATTCCTCCCCACACTGTCTGAAGCCATTGGCTAGTGATGTCAGTATTCATCCAGCCATTTACAGACATAGAAATTACAACCCCACTGACATTGGCAATGTCCTTTGGCATTGGTTTAACCTTTAAAACCATAAGAGGGGGTAGCTTTCAGCCATCTGCTAGAGCAGCAAGACAGACTGTGAGCCTCTACTTGTCATGTCCCGTCATTAACAGAGGTACTGATTTCACACCGATCTGATTGATTGTACATTCCCTCGGCATATCCGCCCATATGGCTGTTTCGTCCATATTTCCGATTGCGGATTGGGGTAAGTGGAATTTCTGGGTCTGTTTGGAGCAGAACACAATAAATTTAATAACTTTAGGAACATAGTCCTTCAGGAGCTTCTGACCAACAGTTGTGTGTTGCCACATAGTGAATCCCCAGCGAGATAGGAATTTTTCCACTCAGCCAAGGCTCGCCTTGAACTCAGGGTTTGTTATGAGAGAGAAAGCTTTGAGGGAGATTGTCTCGCGGGTTACCCAAAGATGGCATTCTCATTGCTGGGTGATCAATTGTGGCAAGTTGGGCTTCTTCAGTTGGGAATGCAGCTCACTGCCCAGCACCATCGCGTCATCAGTGCTTATGGTTATTCCCAGTGCAGCTTTCCTCTTGGAGCTTCTCCTCAAAGCGAGTAAGGCTTTTACACTAGTCTCTGATTAGCTTCTCATTGACCAAGAGAGATACTGCCAATGGTCAGTTGCCCTCTACCTCAGCTCATTTTGCTGCTTGGAGCTTGAACTCCAAGTCGTATGCCTTGCATTTTGGCATGTTGTGGTGCGATTGTAGTTTCACTGTTAGGTTGGCACTGAAATTAACAAACAAGGCAATCAGCTGTACTAGCTAAATCAGCTGTTTGTAATTGAAGCTGCCCTCGAGTAATAACTGCCCTCAAATTTAAACCGCATGCTAAAACTGAATTTCTTAATTGAAACCACGGTTTCAAATCAAAGAAATACGGTATGTTACTCAGCATGACATCATCGTTTTTCTTGAACATTCAGGTGTTCTGTGGGTGATCCTTTTCTTTGCTCCTGCAGCAATATAGCATAATACTCATCTCTCTTGTCACATCTAAATGTAAAGTAATTTGATTAACAGCTTAAATACACAATAATTGACTTCAAAATTAATTAGTTTAAATTGACAATTTTTAGAACGGATTATGCAAAATTAGACAGTTGCAAGAAATGTTAAAAGGGGCTACTTTTTGCAACATTTCTGAGGACTTATAAAATGCTTAACTTTAAATATGCTTCCAGTTTTGCTCCTTTAATGCAGTTCAATAAATGCTTGAAAACAGTCAACACATTCCAGCCCAGTAGTGCAAATGTTGTTTCTCAGGCCATTAAAGTGGTATGATATTCCTGTAGGACATACAATTTAGTAATCACATTTGTGTCCATTATGAAAATTAGAAGCAGGCATTCAGTGGAAAAATATATTTACTTTACATTCACAAAAATCTGAAGTTATGCTACTCTAAATGAACTCAAGTCTTCTAATTCTGAATTTCTACAAAAACACTTTAGTGTCTCTCCCCTGAGGCTGTTTTTTAATTGCCAGCATCTATGCATCTATGCATGAAGCATTGCTTAATGCTTACCCCAAAACCTAGATATAATAATTAGCTACTTTATATTCAGCAGATAAGAAAGCTGTGTATAGCAATATAAATTAATACCATGCAGTACTGCTATTTCACATATGGATGGTGTCAATACTATTTATTATCACATGAAAACTGATGTAGGTGTTTGTTTCATGTTAAATACAGTATGGCACATATTTCTCAATGCAAAGGCAGGTTATTGAGAAAAAATACTCAGATTAATAATTCAGGCTTGATCTGTGCTGGATAGGTACTTTGGGTGTAGATGAATATTGCTGGTTGCATAACTCAGATAAAGTACATAAATGGTTAAGGACAGAAAAAACTATGGCACCCATATTCAAAAGGTAAGTGCAGTACTAATCATGTTAACACCATACTAACCAGGAATAGTGTGATCATATGGGAAGGGGGACATATTTAAAGGCCTCTATATTGTGCTGTTTACCTGATAGTGTGAACATGCAGAATATACCACTACACCCATGCAAATAAGGGATCACCCTTGCATACAGGGTGCAGAGGTATATTAAATGATTTTGAAAGCACTGAACAGCTTATATTGCAAAATTGTGTAATACTTGCAAAACCCTACTTTTATCCTCTGCACAATAGTGCTTGAATACACCTCCCCCACCAACCAAGTGCCAAGTAGCAGACTGGCAGCAGGAGCTGTCAGTCTCAGTCAGTGTTCTCCCACAATGTATTTTATACAATCTCTGGCTCTGGTGGCTCTCCCATCCCCAGTTGGCAGGTATACCAGCTACTCAGGATCCTTCACCCCTACCCCATCAGTGGGCTGCACTCACCTCAGTAGTGAGGAAGACTCCAGTGATGGTGAACAGCCCAACCCCTCACCTCTGCAGCTCGACCATCTGCTGTAAGACTGAAAGGGAGGGAGCACATGTCTACTTTAGAAATAGCTGTTGGTACCTTGCATGCCCTATAGGCTTATTAGCATAACCTGGCTGAATGTGGCAAGCAGGAGCAATGGTGTTATCCCCTTTGGGATGCAGCATCTCTATTTTGTCCTATGGGCCATAGTGCCAGGATGGGGGGGGCTGTTTGAGCACAGCATCTAGTAACTATGTGCTGCACTGACATAGCCCATATTAAGACAGGTAGAGTGCTGCAGTCATACATCTCCTCTGCTCACCACCTTTGGACCACTGCTCCACCTTTTTTACATACTGTACCTATTTATTCTGCTAATACCCTCATTACTATCCAGTTTTATGCAGAGTTTTGTGTCATCTGTGAACAGACTCAGTTAACTCTGTAGCCCCATCTCTGTGTCACTGACATACATGTTCAGTAGTATCTTCCCCCGGACAGATCATTTGGCAAACCTTTTCTGACCCCAGTGACATTATAGAATTTGTGACTCAGGGCCACTCTCCGAATTCTGTCTCCAAGCAGTTCCCAATCCACTTAATGTAGTTAGCCCTATCTCTTGTCCTTAATCCCCTAACATCTGCATCAGCCCCCTATATGGCACAGATTTAAAGGTCTTGCTGAAGTCCAGGTATGAAACATTAACTGCCTGGTCCTATCTACCATCTGTGTCACTGACTTGAAAAAATAGTCACATTCATTTGATACTGCATTCCCCTCATGAAGCCATATTGATTTCTGTCCATAATGTTGTTTTCCTCTAGGAAATCCATGCTCTGTTCCTTTATAACTGACTCCAGCAGCTTACCCGCTATTGACATCAGGCTCACTGGCCTGTAATTCCCCACCCTTATCCAAGAGGACCATGTGCACTATCTTCCAGTCCACCAGCACCTTGCCTGCTGCCAGTGACTCAATAAATAGGCCTGCCAAGGGGGCATCATGGGCCTGTCTTGTATCATTCATTACAACTGGATGTAGCGGGTGAGGAATGTGATGGAAAATAAGGTCTTTAGTCATCTTTAAAATCCAGTGTTCCTAAAAACATGAGGCCCAATTCAATACATTTTGCAAATGTAATTCTATACTGAAATTATAACTGAGTTACCATTACTAAATGTGGCACTATATAGGGGTATGTTAATATCTTCTATTGAATATTCAGCTGAATACAGTATTTGTATTTGAGGAACCACATAGTTGATATTTATATTAGTTATTCATGCTCAAAGGTAAAAAAAAATACTTTCAAAACTCTCTCTCTCTTTTCAGGTAGTCATAGCCATAGTATATCAACAGCTACATAATTTATATATGAAATTTGGTCCATTTCATTTTATCCACTTCTTGAGGGATTCCCAAATGAAACAGGTATCAAGAAGACATATCAAAAGAAAACTGAAAAGGGGTTATATACATGCTACACCACAAAACATGATAAATCCTTTGCCTATGTGTGTTAACCTAACAGATAATAAAATCACCTCTAGAAAACAACTTTGTAAATATTAATCTGTCTGGATGTGTTTGTATTTAGAAAGGCAAATGCCTGATTCACGTTTAAAGTCCTTTTATAGTATTGCATTGGCTTTTCTGTTAGGTCTGTTTTATAATACATACTTGACTATAATTTTATTATGTTGTGTATGTGCTCTTGAACTGCTGTCTTAATTGTAGGTGATTTAAGGTAGGATTTTCAAAGCAGGTTCATCACAGAATTACCAACCCTATTGTCAAAGCAGCCTTCAGGATGCACTGTTAAACCACACAGTAACAATTTTAACAGCGTCAGCTGGTCAGATGCAGTTGCACCTGAAATTCTGGGACATATGGAAAAATAATGAAATGCTTATTATTATTTTTTAATGCAAGCAGCTGCAAATCATGGCAGTTGTGACAAACTGTTTGCAGCATTTGAAAATAGCTACAGGTGGCACTGTCAGATCTTTTTCCAATGCAAATGTGAGTGGATTGCACTCCTGTGTCTACGTTGAAGCCTCAGAAATCCTTGCCTTAATCTGTGTTTCCAGATGTAACTGTAAATGGACTCTAGTTACCCAGTCCACCTCCAAGCTGAAAAAAAAATGAAATAAAATAATATAAAATAGAGTTTGTCCCATGGCCACACACTCAAATGTCACCTCATAATTTCCCATACAATATACACCTGTTTTATGGTACTTTACATACAGTTTTATTTGTTAAAAAAGTGAAAACAAAAAACAAAACAAACAAAAAAAAGAAATAGAAAGAGATGTAAACGATAGACCAGGTTACACTCAGTCTGAAAATTGTGCTCAGGCACATGTATACCTGAAGTAACAAAAAAGCCTTGAACTCTGAGGTACTTTGCAAATATTAAAGTGGTTTATTAAAGTGCTTACAAAAATGTGCAAAATATGGAACCAGAGCAAAAAAATACACTCACAACAGATGAACGTTAAACTGCCATGTGCCTTCAATGTTCACGCATTTTCATTGGGGGGGGGTGAAGGTCATAGGGAAGGATGAGTGTTTATGTAGTGGCAAAATCTGCATACTTAATTTGATGTATTGTAAGCTGCAAACACAGGCAGGTACTAATAACTGTGGCTTCAGAGGAGGGAGAAAAAACACAAAAGCTTCCCACTTGTAGTCAAACTAGATGCAGCAATCTGCCAGTACATATGAGAGTTTGACAGTGTTGTATTTGAACTGAAGACAGTGAAATACAAAGGCTTCAAAGTAGATAAATTAAACAAAATATAAAATATAAATTTATTTATTCATTTGTTAACTGAGTTCGTGCATTGATCCAAGGATCTTTTTCAGGCATGGCCCAGGCCAGAGACTGGCACAGACAATGGAAGATACAATGAGAATGTGCAACAGTGAATATACATAAACAATAACTGGACAATTGAATAAGTCTGGCTAACATACAGTGGTGAGGTAGTCATCAATACAAATAACAGTGCTAGATACAACAATCAAGGTGTACATATTACAATATGTACAAAAGTACATATACAGTGCTTAGGTAGTAGTATCTTCTAACAATAGGTCTGAAATACATCGGCAGAGCCAGCACCATCAAAAATATACATGGAATACAAAAAAATTAAGTTAACAGATAAGACAACACCTGGCATCAGGATACAATGGTGGCCAGTGGGCCAATATCAAGGTGGGAGAGAAAAGGCACTAGCAGGGGGAGGCAAGGAAGGGCTAGATATGAGTTACAGCAGTGCTAGTGGCTTGAGAACAGTTGGAGGTTAAGGAGGACAGGAAGTGGGTTCATGATAGGGTATTTAGATTTAGAGGGGGGTCTAAGGAATGTAGTGAGGAGGGAGGTCATTCCATAGAGAGGGCCCAGCAATGAAAGGGGCTCTTTGGCCCATCTGGGTGGTTATGTTTGGATAGATGAGTTGGAGGTGGGATGACTTGTGAAATTTGTGGCTGTAAGTCTTGGGACTGAGCAGAAGAGATAGTGGGGAGTAAGAGGCACTGTGGATGGCATCCCAGACAGTCCAGACCGGCAGATAGGAGCATCAGGCTAGAGGGGGGAGCCAGTTTAGGGACTGGTAGAGAGAGCAGTGGTGCATGGAGAGAGGGGTATGAAGGGCAAAGCAGCAAAATCTGTTATAGGTTGTATCCAGCTGGTAGAGGTTTGTAGTGGAGGTAAGTGAGTACACTGGACACCCATAATCAAGAGGGGGGGGGATGAAGTTTCCATGGGCTACAGCAAGGCAAGCTTTTGGCGTGAGGTGGTCAATGAGGCACTAGCAGAGCCCTAACATCTGGTTTATATGACAGATCAAAGAAGCAGTGTGGTCGGAGTAGGTAAGGGAGGGGTCTAGGGTTACCCCAGATACTTGAATGCAGAAACAGTGCTGAGAAAAGATCCATCTGGGGAGTGGACAGGGAGAAAGCAGCCAGAGTAGCCAAGGGTGGAGAGTATAGGTTTGGAGCTGAATAGAATAGCCTTCATTTTGGATGCATTGACCAGGAGTTTATCAGAGGAGAACCAGTGGTGTACCATAATGAAATTGGCAGTGAGGGTGGAGGACAGGGAAGATGGGGAAGGGTCACTTTGGAAGAGAATCAGGTCATTGGCTTAGAGAAGGGAGTGACATGAGAGGTCCTCCAATGGGAGGGAGTTGATGAAGATGGAAATTAGTAGAGGGCTGATTATGGAGCCCTGGGGAACACCCACTGAGACAGGCAAAGGTGGGGCAGTGGCCCCACTGAGACAGACCATTTAGGTTCTACCAGAGGGGTAGTCTGTGAGCCAGGCTGTGGAGGCAGAGGAGAAGCCGAGGGTGCCAAGTTTTATTACTAGGATATTATGATTTACTAGATCAAATGCCTTGGATAAATCAACAAACATTGCACCAAAGTCAACTTCCCTTCATCTGTATTCCTATGCACATGGTCAGTGAAGAGTGCCAGGGCAGTGGTTATGCTGTACCCCTTCCTGAAACCATGTTGCTGAGGGCAAAAGAGGTTGTATTTAGTGACATGGTCAGTTATTTGGTTATTAATGGCCTTCTCAAGGAGCTTTCCAAGATGGGGCAGTATGGAGATGGCACTGTAGTTATCCATAATGCTAGAATCACCCGATTTGTAAATAGGGACAATTTTGTCCTGCTTCCAGGCAGGGGGGGACAGAGGCCATAGAAAGGGAGAGATTAAAAATAAAGGTAAGCGGGTTGACAATGTCATGGGCCAAAACAGAGACTGTGCTTTACTGGCTAATGGCAGCTTCACTTAAAGATTCCACCTAAGCTGAAAAAACAAGTGTGTCATAGTGGGAATATTAAAAACAAACACATTTGCTTTGAGTGCAAACACTTTGTAAAGAGTGATAGCTATTTTATTTGTATATATCAAAACAATTTTAGATCAAATAGAATACATGTATATATACAGTATATATATATATATATATATATATATATATATAATGCTTGAATGTTGTTAGATATTTGCAATTGCCAGGAGATACTTTAGGACACAAAGTTAATAAGCATGGATTCTGTTGGATGTAATTCTCCAGTTAATATATGTCCATTCAAAACAAGAAAAATGTCCAGAAGCCATTTCAGAACTGCAACATATAAACTGGCAAGGCAAATGCCCTTATTTGCACTGGAGCCCCAAAGATGGATAAATTCAAAATTGAATCTTTCTAGTTCTGAGGAAGAATTATTGGAATGAAACAATAGATTATCAGCACTACAAATAAAAACATCATTTAGGATTGCAGCAATATTCTAGTAACCCATCACAGCATAATTTTAATGCCACATATATGTTAAGTGAGGGGAGAGAAGAGGAAGGGGGGGGCAGAGGGGTCAATTAATTCTAAGAAAAAAGGAGAAAAAACAAATCCATGTCTTATTAATAAACAAACAATAATGCCTGTACATATTTGTTTGCAGTACCACTTTGATTTTTGATAAAAAAAGGGGTGTAATCCAAAAAATTATTAAACCCATGTGGGTACAAAGAGTTCAAATGATGGCTCCACCAAGATTCTCTACTGAGAAGTTTATTCTGTCTATCCCCTTCTGGGGGGAAGTGACCATATATTCCAAGCCCAAGTACAGGAAAGAGTCTGGGTTTTTGGTGTGGGTCCATAAAAAACTGTTCCCCAAAGCATTTGTTTCAATACCATTCATAATGGCATGAACATGCTCCTGTAGTCAGCTGACTGGTGGTCATGCCCCCATGACTCATAGGGCATGATCAGTAGGCAGGATAAATGACATGGTCTGTACAGTAGCTGGCAAATTGTTTGACTTCTATTGCCTTAGTTGAACCTAATAATGTGCCCTGACTGAATCATACAGCTTGCTTACGTGTACAGCATTTTTGCAGGGATAAAATCCCTGGGGTTTATTTCTCAACCAGGTTGTTTTTTTTTGTTGTCCAGTGTAGTGAATGTTAACCAGTCTATTACCTGCATTCGGGGTTCTAGAGAACATAACTCTTGGTCTGTCTCCCAAGACATCTCTAAGTGAGTCATCCCTTGAAAGAATGGACCAGTGTTTATGAATGATTCTTTTAACATCCAGTGCCCAACCATTGTATTGAAAGACAACTGTTACTGAAGGGGTTGTAAGCCGATTTTTGTCCTTAGGTACAAGAAGTATGTTCCTTGGTGTATCCCTGGCTTTTTTTGTATGCCCTTTTCAGCAAATCAAATGAGTACCCTCTACTTTTACAACACTGATGTAACAGTGTGGCCTGTGTTTCAAAGACCTTGTCAGTGGAATAATTACATCTGATTCTTAAAAGTTGTTCTAATGGTATGCTTTTAATTGAATCATGTGGGTGCCCATTCTCTGCACACAGCAAAGAGTGCCTGCTGTTGCCTTTCTGAGTATATCAGATTGAACTGTACCATACTAGTCTACTGAGAAGGTGATGTCCAAAAATTAATACTGACAACACCTGATTGGTGTGTGAAGTTTGGGTTATATTGATTATTTTTCAACCACTCCGTAAAATTATTAACCTCCATTTCTGACCTGTCCCATGTGCAAAAGATGTAATTCATAAAGCAGTGCCATCTGACAATTCCCCTAAGGTGTGGATTAAATCTATTAAAGACCAATTTGCTGCTCTCACCAGGCCAACTACAGATTTGTATAAGATGGGGCAATTGTGGGCCCATCACTGTACCCTGGACCTGGTGGTAGAAGTGCCCATCAAACATTAAGTAACTGGGGTTTAGTATGTAATCCATACTTTGAAGAATAAAGTCAGATGGTGCCACCAGTACTGTATCATTAGTTTTCACCAGGATATGTCTGACTGCTTCCTGACCCAGATTTTGAGGGATGCTCACGTATAAAGCACAAACAGCAACTGTAAGGAATCTTCATGTTTTCTTCAGCTGTACATCTTGCATCCTAGTCAAGATGTCCGTACAGCCTCAGAGATAGGTTGGTGTCTGGAACATCAACTCATTACATATCTTGATAAGTCTCAGACAATGAACTATCCCCAACACTATGGAACAACATGAAGTTGATCATGCATTTACCATATGTATCTTCAGGAGAAGATAAATGTTGGAGAGACAGGTAACTTGACTTTAATAAAGTTAGCATCACCATTTAATTTGTCCAGTCTACAATGCATCATTAATTATTTTGCCAACTTATTCTTAAAAGATGCAGTTGGATTTCACATGGAGGAGACAATAGCAGTCAATATTATTTAAATAACGAAGTGTCACAGGTTTATATTGTTCGCTGGATATTGCCACAGCATTTCCACTCTTACCAGCATTTTTTTATTATATATTCTGTACTGTATAACTCATTAAGAGCCTGCTTTCCAAGGGTAGAAAGATTATAGTAATGTCCAGTGTGGTCATAAGCAGCAAATAGTTGTTCAATATCATAATTTACCATTTTATGAAAAACTTAAACTGATGCATTCATTTGTATGTTGGGGTATAATGTTGATTTTGGTTTTACGTTAGTGCTTCTGTACTGGACAGGTACACATCCCTCTTCTATACCAGGAATAGGGGTTGATCCAGACCCCTTCACAGCAGATGAAGTCCTGAAGGTGCTAAATAGCCTAGAAGTAGACAAGGCCATGCGGCCTGATGACATGCACCCCAGAATCCTAAAACAACTATGGAAGGAACTTGCAGCATCACTAGCAAAGCTCTTCACCAAATCACTGGAGACCAGGGAGGTGCCAAAAGATTGGAAGAGAGCGGCAGTGGTCCCACTTCATAAATCGGGTAGCAGAGAAGAGGCAGGAAATTACTGCCCAGTGAGCATCATTTCTGTGGTGGGAAAAATAATGAAATCATTACTTAAACAGAGGATACTAGCATTCTTTGAAGCCAGTAGACAACAGGATCACAAACTGCATGGGTTCATGAGAGGGAGATCCTGTCAAACAAACACTCACATTTTCTGACTGGGTTACGAAAACAGTAGATAATGGGGGGGGCAGTGGATGTAGTCTACCTGGACATTAGCAAAGCCTTTGACTCTGTTCCACACAGAAGGTTGAAAAAATGTTAGACAACATAGGGGTGGGACAAAAGATGGTGGCATGGGTGAAAAATTGGCTGCAAGGTAGAACACAGAGGGTGCAGGTAAATGGCACACTATCAGCAGAACAGAGGGTAACCAGCAGGGTTCCCCAGGGCTCTGTACTAGGGCCTCTGCTTTTCAAGATATTCATAGCAGGGGAGCTAGAGGGGAAGGTGTGTCTATTTGCAGATGACACCAAGTTAAGCAACTGGGTAGACTCCCCAAGAGGGCAACTAATAATGGAGGCAGACCTAAAGAAGCTGGAGGTGTGCTCTGCAGCATGGCAACTGAACTTTAATGCCAAAAAGTGCAAAGTCATGCACATAGGGAGGGGAAACCTAAAAAAGGAGTACTTCTTGGAGGGAGTAACCCTAGCAACAACCAGTCAAGAGTGTGACTTATGGGTCATTATATCAGATGACCTAAAAGTGAGTAGACAATGTGAAAAGGCATCACTCAAGGCCAGTGACATGCTGGGATCACTGGATGGGGAATCACAAGCTGGAGGAAGGAGGTCTTACTTCCACTTTATAGGGCATTGATCCACCCCCACCCACACTTGTACTGTGTTCAGTTCTGGAGACCACACCTTAAAAGGGATATTAACAGAATGGAGACGGTACAAAGGAGGGCAACAAAAATGATACATGGAATACACACAATTCCATATGAGGACAGGCTGTAGGAATTAAACATGTACTCTCTGGAACAAAGGAGGGAGAGGGGGGAAATTATTGAGACCTTCAAGTACATCAAGGGGACAAATAAGGTCCAGGTGTAGGAACTTTTCAAGGCCAATGAAGGCAGCAGAACACAGGGTCACAATCTTAAGCTAAAAGGAGGGCAAATTCAGGACCAACATTAGAAAATTCTTCTTCACAGTGAGGGTGGTGGATAGAGATGCAGCAAATTTAAATTCCACTGGTGAAAGGCCGGTGAAGTGGCCAAATTTGCCTGGTGGAGCAATTCGTGAAATTTTGCAGCCTAGGCTGAATTTTGCCTAGGTGAAATTTCACCTTCTGCGAGTGGAATTATGCCTTCCATGGCAAAATGACACCATCTGCAATGAAATTTCGCATTCTTAGGGTGAAATTCCACCTCCCACATGTGAAATTTCACCACTGAAGGTGAAATTTCACCTTTCCGCCGGGTGCAATTTTGCCACTCCTCCATGTAAAATTCTGCATTTTGCTCAGCGAAATGGGTGTGATTTCTCGGATTACTCTGCGGAGCGAATTTTGCTCACTTCACCCATTCCTAGTGGTGCATGCCTAGGCAACCTACCATCAGAGGTCATAGGGGCCAAAACAGTTGTGGCGTTCAAGAACACATGAGATAAGCAGAAAGGCATAATACAAATGAGGGGGTAGTGGGGAGGAAGTAGAAAGAACACCATGGACAGATTAGATGGACCTTGAGGTCTCCTTCTGCCATCACATTCTATGTTTTTATGTTAGTAGGGGAATGATAGTAGGCACATATTATTATACAGGCTAGCTTATTTGTCCTCCACCCTTACTCACAGTATTCTGACACTTGTAATCTCCATCAGATGACAGCCTTCTATTCAACATACCTTAGGTGGAGGAGGGAAAAGCAGTCTGTTTGTCATTGATGACACTAGGCACAGTGATTAGTTAGTCTGCTTATTACCAGAAGTGACAAGCTGATAACTCCCCTTCCCTGGGCATGCCACATACAGAGCTGTCAGCTGAAAAAAATTAAGAATGGCAGTGCACTATGAGTTACCGAGGGGACTGAGAGGGGACTATTGAGTAAGCCTGGATTATTGTGCCTAAAACTGGCCCTAATCATGGATTCTGGGTCAGGTTGCTATTTTCCAAGTTTAGACCTTTGGGTTAGGTAATGTCAGGTTAGAGAAGGGGGATGTCGGCAAAGACATACAGCATACATTAGTCTGTGTTGTGGCAGGTCCCCTTTTTACATAGACTCTTATCTACAGCACCATATATGGGAGAGTATGGAGGGGTGGAGGTCGAGAGACCATTTGGGGAGTGTAGGGGATGATGGAACTAGCCATGGCCACATGGGTAGGGCTAGAATTTTATATATATTTTTGTAACTGTGATGTTTGTTGTATTTCCAGAATAGGAGTACAGTACCATGAATATCTATCTTATTCTGAGTCTCAATAACAAACCAGAGCATTGTCCCACATTCCTCCCTCTTTCCCTCACAAAAGACAGACTACTTGTGTGTTGTTGTGCTCAGATTGGCAATCAATTTATTATATATATCATAATTTCATTTCCAATTCTCATTGTCATTTATTAATGTTTTTTCACAATTCTATTTGTATTGCATCCAAATCTCCAACTCTGATCCTCTCTCTCTTTTCTTCTCGCTTCCCCAGGTGAAAACCTGGGTGCCTTCTTCTTCTCTTTTCTGGTAGGTAACGGTGAGAACCAAGACCACTTTTGTCCTTCAGTTTCTTCTTCTCATCATATTTCTTTTTCCTTTCCCCCTCCCCTCCTTTCTGTTCCCTTTTTCCCCCCTGCCATCCACCTCTTGCAGTCCACCATCATCCAACTGGACATCCTCTGTTATCCACCTCTGACAGTCTGAGTCAATCCCTTCTCATTAACCACTTCTCCTTTTCTTGTCGGGTGGGTGGGTGGTAACAAAAACTTCAGCAAAAAGTGGTTGAACCACCTCTGTGCTGCTTCTTTTGTACCCCCTTTAGCCCCTCCCCTTCCTGTAGCCTGTCCATTGTCTTTGGCTCCCAGTCCCTCCCCCCTCCCTCCTGAGCAAAACCACTTTCAACAACCACAAGGGAAAGGGTGTACCAGGACAACTTGGTTTGCCCCTTAAAGGGCAAACTCCATTGTCCCAGATCCCCCCTTCCCCCACAAAAGACAGACCACTTGTGTGTTGTCATGCTCAGATTGGCAATCAATTTATTATATATATCATAATTTCATTTCCAATTCTCATTGTCATTTATTAATGTCTTTTTAGAATTCTATTTGTATTGTATCCAAATCTCCAACTCTGATCCTCTCTCTCTTTTTCTTTTCTTCTCTCTTCCCCAGGTGAAAACCTGGGTGCCTTCTTCTTCTTCTCTTTTCTGGTAGGTAACAGTGAGAACCAAGACCACTTTTGTCCTTCAGTTTCTTCTTCTTCTCATCATATTTCTTTTTCCTTCCCCCCTCTCCTTTCCCATCCCCTTTTTTCCTTACAGCCTGTCTCCAGCTTGCATTGGATGACTGGCCTTCCCCCCTGGTTCTCCTCACTCCCCCCCACCTTTTTTTTTATCTTCTTTCTTGTCTCCTCCATGCCTCAATAAACCACGTCATCTCAGTATTAAACATGTCTATTGCTAGATCAGATTGGTGCACCCTATCTGGTCTGTAGAATTCTTCTACCCATTCTTCCACCCCTTGCAATATTACCTGTCCTCCCATACTCCTAATCAAAGTTTCTACTCTTCTATTCATCTTCCTCCTTTCCCTATCCATTGCTCTATGGCTATGTTCATGTCTTCATACTCTCCTTGGTATCATGTCAGACCAGGCTATGCTCACTGTAGGCCACCAGTGCTGTATCTTCCTTAAGTCCTGTTTTAACTGCATATACGTGTCCACCTATGGCTTTCCCCCAAGGTCATTACCCCCAAAGTGTATAATAATTAAGTCTGGTATGGGCCGCCTCTCTTTCATGTCCTTCAGAGTAGGAAGCAACTGTGCCCACCTCATCCCTCAGATGCCACGCAACATGAGCTTACATTGTCTGGCATCCTGGTACAGCTGCTTTCCCCCAGCTTTTTTCTCCGCTCTCTTTTCTGCCCAATAAATGTATGAGTGCCAGCAAGTCCATACTTCCGTGGTCCTCCCTCTACCTATAAAAGTTAAGCAAAATAGATATCTTAATCACCTTTTTTTTTGCCCCTGTAGACAAAGCCAAAACAGTGACATGCTAATCTCAAACCTGTATATCTCGAATATACCTCTTATAGCTGGCTGACTGCCAGCGTCCCTTTTCCATCATACTGTTCACTGCTTCCCCAGCTGCTGACCATTTTGAAGCAGCCCTATTCGGAAAGAGTGAGAAGAATAATTGCCCAGATCCTCGCCCAAAAATTCCATGCCCTTTTTTAGCATGGCCGTTACTTGGTAACTCATCACCCTCTTCCCATCCCAGCGTAAAAATAGCCTCCCTTCTTTACTCCCATGCTCTGTGGCATATGCCCACAAAGCTTTTACAGGGCACACTGTCCCGTCAATGTGCATCTTAATGGTTATGGCACACCCATTTCCCACTTGATCCATTTTTGACCTCTTCACTAGGACTTGTATCTCATTCTGCCCCCAAGTAATGTCCCCCCATTCTAGTCCCCCTTCTGCTTCCTTCCCTCCATGTTCTACTGCCTCACTCACTCACAAGGCTTCTGCAAACATCACTAAGTAAATCATGTGAAATAATTGTGCCTCATTCCTGGATCTGCAAATTGCTGGCAATACCCCTTTTAATTTTGCCAGCCAATGGTCTGCTATTGTCTGCCTTCCATCGTTGGGTCTTTGCTGCAACCTACTCCACCTTTGTATAATTCTCCATATCAACATTGATTTCGTAGGGTCCTTCCATCTCCTTAGGCTACAAACTACACTAATTCCTGCTAGGTAAACCCCCATTGTGGTGTGGGCCATCCCTTTCTGCCATTGGTCTACTGTAAACTTTCCTAGCTGCTCTTCCATAATTGGCCCACTTACCTCCATGTGGTGTGTTGCCCTGAATGTTTGTAAAGCCCACCAGGCCCCTTCATAAGCCCTCAAGGTCCATGGTGCCCATGAGTTGCAAAACAGCATTTCCGCTCCCTCTTGCCAACGTCCCAGATGTTCATTGGTATGGGTGTTCTCTGTTCCTCTGCTGTTGGTGCCAGCATCCGGAAACAATCCCGCTACAGATGGGAAAGGCTGTCAGCTAGGGTATTTTCAACCCCTTCTATGTGCTTGGCCCTGAATGACATGTTCAATTGCAAAGCTCTTAACACCAACTGTTTCAACACCCCCATGACTGTTTCCGATCTGGCTCCCCTGTTGTTTAAAACCTCTACCACAGCCTTGTTGTCACACCAATACATGACCTTCTGATTCCTTAATTCATCCCCCCATACCAGGATGCAGGCCCAAATGGGCATGATTTCTAACAGTGTGATGTCCCTTACCATTCCGTCTCTCACCCAGAGGATTTGCCATGGCTCAGAAAACCATTTTCCCCGCAAATAGCCTCCCATGCCAAACTCCCTCCGCAGCATCCATGTGCAGTTCAAGATCTGTGTTGAAAACCCACTCCTTCTGCCAAAACGAGGAGCCATTATAGATGCTGAGGAATTCTTCCCATACTTTAAAATCTTCTTTCACTCTTCTTGTAATATCCACCCAGTGGTGTGGTCTGTTTACTCCTGCTGTGGCCCTCGCTAGCCATTTTGTGAACATCCTCCCTGGCCCAACTGCCCTGCAGGCAAAGTTCAAATGCCCCATTACTTGCTGTACCTGTGTCAATTGTATCTGTCTTCTGCTTGTATGGACATGAATCAGCTCTCTAAGTTTTGATACCTTACTATCAGGCAACCTGAACACCTCTCTTTGTGCATCTATCTCGATACCCCAAAATTCTAGCACCTTACTGGGACCTTCCGTTTTATCTGGTGCCAATGGTACCCCCAGTTCTCTACACAGGTTCTGGAAGCTATCTAGCATCTCTTTTGCCTCTTCCTGTCCACTGCCTATTAACAGGAAGTCATCCAGGTAATGTATAACTGCTCTGCAACCTGTCTGCTCCTGAAATATCCACTGTAAACAGGTACTGAAAACTTCTAATGTAGCACAAGCTATGGAACAACCCATGGGCATGACCTTGGCCTTGTCAAAATAGTACTGATCCCCTAACTTGAAACCCAATAGATCCCAATCTTCCCATCTGACTGGGAGCAATTGGAAGGCAGACTCTATGTCTGTCTTGGCCATCCATACATCTTGTGTCACCCTAATAATCTGCACGGCCTCATCCAATGTTGCATAAGTGACTCTGCTGTGCTCTTCCCTTATAAAATCATTCACTGAGTCCTCTTCTGGAAATGACTGGTAGTGGATCACCCTGTATTCCCCTTCCTGTTTCTTGGGGACCAAGCCAAGTGGCGAAATCCTCATATTCTGTAATGGGGGGAAGGGTAAGGTCCTTCTACTCTCCCTGCTGCTATTTCTTTCTCTATCTTTTTCCTCAGAATTTCTTCCTTCCCCTTAATCGACCCCAAGTTGTTAGACTCTCTTGCCCTTCTTGGGCCTTTGCACTGCAATGGAAAACCAGTTCTAAAACCTTTTCTTAATGTTTCCATCGCTTCTCTCTCCAGGTAACCTTTTAACCATCTCTCCCATGATTCTATTTTGATAGGGGCTTTTGCTATTTGAAATTGTGTCCTTAACCCCCACTCCGTCCCTCTCCCATCCCCCCAATTGTTCAGTAGGCCTGGTTCCCCCTACCCCCATATCCTCTGCCTCTCGCTCCTCTATTCCATGGCTGGCCCCTGTAGTCCTGCCCTTCTCAAAAGGGCTGCTGACCTGTACCCTGCCCCCAACTCCCTTGGACCTCTTGTGTCCATGTAGTCCTGCATCTACTCACAGGATGTGTCCCTCCACATTTTGAGCATGCATGGTGGAACCAACATTGTGGCCAGGAACAGGTTGCCCTGTTATAGAACCAGCAGCATTTTTGGGGTACTCCCCCCTTTTTCCCATCTCTCCCTCCAGTGTGGATTATTGGTTACATAGTCCATCCACAAATTGAATTGTTTTGTATCCCACCTTATATCCCCATAGGTCGCCATCCTTTGTCAGAAAAATTCATCATAATAAATCCATCCTACTCCCCCTTTTGCTTTCACCCTTCTTATGATCAGTGAGTATGTAAGAAGAGGGATGCCCATCTCTGGTTTCTTCTCCTGTACTATGGCTGAGTATGTGGAAAATCCCACAAACCAGCCATCCCACGTCTTCCCTTTTGTAAATTTGTCCTCTTCTTTCTTTCCCAGCAGAACTACTGCTGTCACCATCTCACTCTTCCCAATAGTCTCAGTTTCCTCATATTTCACCACCTCCTCCCTACTGACTGAGGCAAAGATGTCTACATATTCCCCTTTCCATATCTTTTCCTTCATTGTTAATGGCACATGCTCCCCTATTCTCATCCCTGGTGCTCCTATTTCCCTTGACCCTTTTCCCATGCTATCCATCACCTGTTCTACCTCTTCTGTCATTTCTCTATCTGACCTAATTTCTGCCAGTGCAGATTCCATCTGTCCTAACCCCTTTGTCCCCAGAGCTGTAATAATCTGGCCTATGTATTCTTTAATGCTGTCCCCAACTGTACCTGATACATTACCTGCAGGCTTGTCTGCTCCCTGTGGCCTGTTATCCTCAAGTGCCCCTGGCCTGACATCCTGCAACTGGGCTGCTGGCTGTGGCATTGTCTGAAGGGGAACTGTTGTATTCGGGGGATCCAGTCTGGGTTTGAATGGTGGTGGTGCCACTTGCTCCTGGGGAGGTACTGCTGGGTCAGGTACACAGGGTAGCAGTGGTACTGGGCTGACCGCGTGGGGAGGAACCACCGTTGGTGGGTGCAGCCTCTTTGGGCTGGGCGCCTTCCATGTTGGCCGCTTCCCACCACCCCCTTTTTCCTTTCCCACCTTCCTTTTCTCCCCGAATCTCCCCGGTTCCTCTCCTTCTACCAGCTGCCACATCTTGTTGGCCTTTTCCGTGAGTTCCACAATGGCCTTGTAGGCATCTTCCTTTGAGGCCCTGCTTCTCTTTGGTGCCATCTCCTTTTCTTGCCTATATAATGCTGCAGATAAACTGAAAAAAAAACATTTCTTATTAACATATCTGCCTGATGACCTTTATTGTTTGAAAACCGCCTCTTCCTTCTCCTGCCCTTGCTCTTTATATATATATTTTTTTTTTGGCCTTTGTTGCCTGTCCAACATCCTACCACGCATTCAGGCCACTCATCTGTATCATTCCCCCAGCCCTTCTTGCCTTATTCCTCTACAATGTGGGAAAAACACCCGTTGTCCTTTTTTTTGTTTTTGAAAAATCTCGTACCCTGCCCCCCCCCGCCTTGTTGCCTTGCTGGCGCTCCAAGTCGCTGCCTTCTTTGGCCTTTGCTCCCCCCAGTGCATTTTATCTATATAGTCCCACTCTGCCCTCAGGCCTGCCACATAGCCAAAAGGCCTAGCTCCATATCCCCATCACCCTTCACTTGCTTTTCCAGGCCCCAGGTCTGCCTCATGGCCACCAGGCCCAGTTCCTTTCCGATCCCCCCCAGCGGAAAAAAGGCATGTGCCATAGCTCCTGAGCAGACCTTTCAAATGCTGGCCTCCACTTTTGTGCCTCCATGGCCTGTGAATTGCTGATTTTCCTTGTCCTCCCTCCGGAGGCTCTGCCTGAAAGCTCATCCTCTCCCTTGTGTTGCGGTGTGTAACAGCGTGTGACGTCACACCACATGGTCCCCTCTCTCATTCCTTCCACCATTCCAGTCGAGCCATAGCCCTGTTTTCCTTGTCTTGTCCCTGTTCCCCAGCCCCATCCCTGTAGCTGGATTGCATCCCCTGAGGTCTTATTGCCAATTTGCTATCCTAGCTGTGGCTTGTGACATCACGCCACTTGGTTCCAGCTTGTACCCCCTGGCCAAACAGGCCCACGCTCAATCCTCATCCCCTTTAATGCTACGCACGTTCAACTCCACATGCTGTGCCCTCTTACAGAGCTCAAGGCCTCCGCTTGGCTTCTCTGATCTCCAGAACCCCCCCCCCATGATTTTCCTTTTTCTTCCAATGGGATTTCCTCGCTTCCTCCCTTTCCGTTGCTCTCACTCTGCCTCCCGCAGCTGTTAAAAAACAAACTGGCCAGCACATGCGCCCTGTACCGCACTTCAGGGCCACTTCTGGCCACTCGATACATGTTAGAATAGTTTCCCCTTCCCACTGCTCTTTCCTGTCCCCTAACCTCTCCTTCCAACATCGCAGCCCGACTTTTGACTGCCCATTTGTTATGTTTTGTTTTTTTGTTTTAAATGCTCCATCATCCAAATGAGCCATTCCACATAAGTTCTTCACCCATGTAAATGTCAGCCTCTCACCAGCATAACCTAACCACAGTCTCCCATAATTCTAGCATACTCAGTTAAAGCCAGCCTCATGCTGGATCCATTACACCTTCTTTCACAGTTCACCCCAGTAACTACCAGCATTTTTCCTCGAGTACCATCCAAAATCACAGCCCAAAGCCATTCAAGTGAAACCTAACCACAGTCTTCAGCAATTCTAGTGCTACCCAGCTAACACAGCCTCATGCAGGCTCCCTTGCTCCTTTCAATTCACAGTTCATACAGGCTCCCCTGCCCCTTTTTCACAGTTCACACAGGTAACCAACAGCATTTCTCAGCAAGTACCATTCTAAAACACAGTCCCAAGCAGTTCCAGTGCAAATCAACCAAACTCCTGTAGGCTCCTTTGTTACTAGGACCTTCTAACAATTCACTCACTTTTGGCTTCACCTGGTTAACCTAGTTAGTTTCTTACCTGCTCCCTCTAGTGAAACAAACCTCCAGTCAATATTCCAATCTGATGTGGTGTAGTTCTTCTGTTAACAAAAACTTCAGCAAAAAGTGGCTGAACCACCTCTGTGCTGCTCCTTTTGTACCCCCTTTAGCCCCTCCCCTACCTCTAGCCTGTCCATTGTCTTTAGCTCCCAGTCCCTCCCCCCCTCCTGAGCAAAACCACTTTCAATAACCACAAGGGGAAGGGGTGCACCAGGGCAACTTGGTTTGCCCCTTAAAGGGCAAACTCCATTATTCATACGATTAAGAAAATAATATGTGTTACTCACACAGCCCTAGTACTGTATTTAATAGAAGCTGTGATTTTACTTAATGGCACCATTAATATAACCTATGTAACTATTTTACTCATAGGTGATATTGCTTATTGGCATTTCAGGGACCAGATGAGTAACAGGGCCTGGGCAACCCTATGGATTTTATAGTGGCTAGCTTGGCCAGTAACAGACATGAAACGTGTCTTCAAAAAAACCCCACAGCAGTAAGGTACAAAGAGTACATGGATGCTGACACAGAAACATATATCTCTATTTGTTAAATGATATATCTAGACACCTGGGTAACCTACTTTTTGAGCTCCAGTGTTATGCACTCTACAACAGTTCTTCAGGGACAATGGTTTACCATGACTGATAAAGACTGAATTCCATTTTGCTGATGGAAAAAAACTGTATTTTCACCAGTGTCTGCAATGCCAAAATTTGTTTTTACTGGTGTTCTATGCTTGTATCCTTTTGGTATGTGTATAAAATATTCAGAATAAAAGAAGGCTAAGTATTCGTCAAATTAAAAAAAGCAAAATGAAAATAGTACAGGAAACAATTATAGAAAAATACAATTTCTGAAGATTCACTGGTCTGGTAAAAAATGTCAAATTCCTTAAAATGCTTCATTTTTATCGGTGTATAGAAAGACCAAATTCTGGAATTTTACAGGATTTTCTGATAAAAACTAAAAATCAGAGTTCTTGCAGTTTTTGCCTTGTAATTTCTGTTATGACCTCATTCTGCCTCTCTTCTAGTCTCCCTCACAGTTACTTTCCTTGTCACATGCAGCATCCATTTCTAACCTATTTTGTCTATTCATCATCATTCAACCCCTTGTGACCCATCCATTTCAGTATCATTTGCAATGTCATTTATGTTCTATGCCCATACTTCCTTTTGTCATATTCTCTTTTACAAATACCTACTGTCAAAAGCGTTCATCCTCTTCAACTGTGTTTTATTGACTGCCAAGTTTTCTTATCCAGTACTGCTATTGCCACCATCTCTGTGTTGTTCATAGTTGGTGGATGAACTTCCTCCTACTATGCACCAATGGCATGCAGTTGTCTCACACCTGAGATATATTATCCACTGGTCACCTACCCTATTCAAGTCTATGCTGAAACATATTTCACTTCCATTGTCTTCACTTGTTGAAGTTTTGCTCAGTGACTACTGTATTTTCACATATGAAATTGTTCTCACTGCAGGTTTTGTACCTTTAAACTAGTTATTTCCTGTAGTAGCTGAGCTGGAATTGAATCTGTATCTGATCTCAAGTCTGTGGATCATTTGTTGCTTCCATAATATACAGTCCTCAATAGACAATATATTGCAATACCCAGTATTAAGGATATTAATGTATATAAAAGGGAACATTGACAGAACGGAACTGTTCTGCCATGGTTATTAAAATCAGCTCCCTTGATTTCTATCTAGCATATTTTGTCCTTGTGGCTTTCTCCTGTTTTTTTGTTTTATTTCTTGGTAACCAGGTAAGGCCCACTGGTCAAATTGCCTGTTTTCAGGGGAGGTTAGTGACTTGCTCAGGGTCACACATTATGTACATGGAGGTTGTGGGAATCAAACCCAGGTCTATTGGATGTGCCAGGCTTATTCACAGCTTCTTAAGGGCCTATGCTATACTGTTAGTCTTTCCTCTGTTGCTTCACTGCCAAGGTATACTAATTGGGTTGCAAATATTAAGTCAAACATAGTGGAAAGCCATGAAAATGCTTTTTTTAAAAACAATGACATACACTAAGACATGGAAAGAGTTTGCATTTACATGGGTGGAGTATGGAAAAGAACTTAACCCCATTCCTAGTTGAAGTCATAGGTGTTTTGCCTTACACTGCTCTTCCGTAACCCTAAATTGCCATACACATACTTTGGCAGACATCATGGTGGTGGGACAGTCCTCCTTATGAGTGTGGAATAATGCATACTGTACAGAGTGTTATGAGAAAAAAAGGTTCTATGTGATAAAGGCGACCGCCAAAAGACGATCTCTGTTACGGTGAAGTCAGAGCACAGAAAATCAATTTCGGCACTCTGACTCTCTGATGCACAACAAAACAGCACTGGGGACTTGCATTTTTTTTACATTTATGTGGGGGGCCGTGCCACCCGCACCCCCCTACTTAAGGATTCTCAACTCCGGGGGGGTGCATGATGAGAGGGGGCAAAACATAGAAAAAAATAAAATTTGGGCTAGGTGCAACAAAAACTAATCTACACGCAGACCAAAACCCAGAACCCTAGCTACCAAAGCCATGAGCTGACCCTCTACAGCACAGGGCTACCTCTGCAGCTATCTCTCAAATCCCATCCCACCCCTCACCGAGCATGCTCGCCTCCCCCATGCACGTTCCTGTAGCATGCTTACTCCCAACTCACCCCGCACATGTACCTGTAATGGCTTCCTGTCACTATGGCCACCAACCCACCCCATCCAGTCACTGTAGCTGCCCGGTAGCCACTGTGCCATATGTTGCAATTAAGTCACCCTTTCAGGGGTTTCTCAATCACAGTTGTACACCTCATGGTATACCAACAAACACTGGTGGAGGGAGTTCAGACGAAGGCAACCAAAAAATTACTACTGTAAAGAACAAGCCATATGAAGACAGGTTGAAGGATCTGGGCATGTACTTTATGCATTATAGGAACATCAGAGGGGATCTGTGCCAAGTTTTTAGAGCCTTCAATGATCCACTATTTATAGAAGGTGTTGGCCTTACTACAAAACATACACAAGATTCACAAGAACACACGCACCCTCAAATTGCAGGGTGAATTGTTAAGAACATCTAGGAGAGCAAAGTGATTCACCAATACAGTGATGTCAATGTGGAACTCTCTCCCTGAAAATGTGGTTTCTTGTAAATCAATGGATAGTTTTAAAAAAGCATTGGCTATGCATATGGGCCCTGATACATGCAGGTATCACCACTAAATTAGTGGCGAGTCATAATAGGTCTAAACAGACCTCAAGACTCATATTACACCCATGAACCTATAAATGTTTGCAGGTTGTTATGCAGTATCCTGCCAAATTCCTTTTCTTATTTTTAATTGCTGTATTTGTGGATCACTTCTTTACTTGTGTGCCTCAGCTTAAATATTTTAGCATAGTTTCCCTAACTACATTTTTAGAATTGATACTGCATTAAGTTTAATCTTAAGAGATTTTTCCTATGTAATGGATACTGAAAAAAAAAACTTCAAAAATTTGAGGTCTGGCAGTCCATCTGGAGGAACCTTTACAAGTAAATTAAGCAGGACTGGTACAGACTGGTTCAATTCAAGATACTTCACAACCTGTATTTTAGTTCCCATCAATTGTTCTGGATGGGCATGTTGGCCTCCCTGATTTGTACTAGATGTGTCTTGTCTGATGGTACTTTAAAACGTGTCTTATGAGTTGGCCTAGTGGCATGGAAGGTTGAGGCATCCATGCCTTACCTCCTGTCATGCCAGCAACCCATGTTCATGGTACAAGTGGGTTGCCAGGGGTCAGCCAGGGAAGAGGAGGATCAAGCATCCCCAGGACAGCTCTCCTCCTCCTCTGGGGAGGGGGGGGATGCAGCAGTCAGCATTAGCCTGGCCCCTAGCAGAGGCTAGGGGCTGGCACACTGATGCTGCCAAGACTGAGGGGCGGAGGTGGTGCAGATGCTGATTGTGCAGCGTATCGGAAGGAGCACAGCACCACCATTGGTATCCTTGCACATCTCCCTCTGCAGGGAGAAAAACAGGGGAACTGCCAGTGGTTGGATGATGGCAGGCACCCACAGAACAAACCCCCGACCAGTTGGACCAGTGGAATCAGATTCTGGAAGCAGTGGGGGTGAGCGCTCCAACCACTGACCCTGCCAGCAGGGGATAAGCCCTGGGGAAAGAAACTGGTGCTGGAAGATGTTAAGGGATAGGGCTGGAGTGCCCACCTGATCAAAGGCTGCAGGTGGAGAGAAACAATACAAAAAAAAATCAAAACATGTCTCATAGGCTTGTACTAACGTGATTCCCTTCTGGTAGGAAATAAAAAATTGTTTGGACCACTTCTTAGGCCTGGAAGATTGTTCTCCCTCAGAGATTTGTTTGGTGGGTTATTATTCTCTTGAGATCTTTGGTCAGTGGAAAGGGCATATTGTTTTAACAGCTCTTGTAGCTAAGATCATAATTTTCCATCACTGGCTGGAGGATACAATGCCTATTCAGAGGGAGTGGCATTAAGAAATTATGCAAGTGTTGCATGTTGAGAAGCAAATTGCATCTCTTTGTAATTGCCCCACTTCATTTCGGACCAGATGGGAATTGCTTTATGCTTTGTTGTCTGTCTAATCTCTTCTGTGAAGTTTTTTTATGAAATAAATGTTTGTTATGATTGTTACTGGGTCCCTAGTTTTGATTTACCTTCCCCATCTTATTGTATTGCCCCAGGGTATCAGAAGTTTTTAATTTGAGGTCGTGCTCCAGATGGGGGGAGGGGGAGATTGTGGAAGGAGTTTGTTTCTTGTTTGTCTTGTTAGTATTGTTACCTTGTTCTGTGTCTTGTATAATTATTTGTATACCACTGTTCTTGGTATTTTTCTCCAATAAAATTTACTTAATATTAAAAAAGCTTCAAAAATAAAACATAAAAAACAGATATTGCTCCCACTACAATCTCTGCACACATCCCCAAAGTTGATACCACTTGATACTGAAGGTGCACACCAGAATGTTAGTTGGAATGTGCAGGAATCATGCGCCCTAATATCTTGGTGTATTTTGACATGCACATCCTTTCTGATGCTAGCCACTCTGGCATCCTATCAGATAATTTCCTTACCCCTCTCCGCAAAGGGTTACCTCGTGGTTCTGCATCTCCCCATCCCCAGTTAACATTTTCCACATTAGTCAAATTAGCCTTCTGCTGTTGCACCATGAACAACACTTTTGTAGACTGGCATCACAGCAAGTTGTGGTTGACATAATTCCCAAATGTCTCCCGGCCCTGTTTTTCTATCAGAGAGCTTTGCCCCCAAACACTCCATGTGGAGGGCTCTGCCCCCACAACCCCCATACTTTAGGTTATCAACTCCAGTCAGAGTTGATTTGGGGAGGGGGAGCAGGACCAGGATACTGTGTGCCCCTGTCTCTGGCACACCAGCACAGCAACCTGTCAGTGAGCTGTCAATTTCATCGACAGCGATCTAGGTCACTTTGTTAGTGTTGGTGTACAGGAAGTATATGATGATAGACTACCCCAGCAGTCCAGGGGTCCCCACATCCATATCCTGAAATTATTGCAATCCCTGCTAATGCAACTACTTGGCTGAGCATGAAACACAGGAACCATACACACACACACAGTCTAGCAATTGTGCTGACTGAAAAGATCAAATGCCCAAATCACAAACTATTGCACTCATAAACAAGCTCAGAATGAAATAATAATGCAGAATCTCAAAAGAGGTAATGCTACAGTACAAGTTTTTAATTGCAAAGTAAAGACTGGAGATACACTCACAAAAATCATTAAGCCCAGAGCATGTCATATACATTGGTGCTTAACATCTGGAATGTGACACCTTGATTCATAACACGCTCAACATTTTTCAGTTATATCTCTAAATTATTATCACTCTACTCAGCCTTTTCCTTCCTCCTTCATGGTAGCTCAAGTGTATGGCTGGGCAAAATGCATAGATAAGGTTTCCACAAAATTTTCACAAAATTTAAAAAGTTCCATAAACCCTCATCAGCTTCAACATTATTTATTTATTTGAAGAGTTTCAAAAGGAAAAACATACTGAAATAACAACTAATTTCCAGAGATATCCTGGAGGGAAGGGAATGTGGAGAGTGCAGTAATGAGTTATGACAGCAATACTACAATTATAAAACAGTAATAATAAAAAGTGAAAAGTAAGCAGTAGACAACTGAGAGGAAGCACTAAGACAGTAGTGCAACATATAGTAAATCAATCATATATTAATACCAACAGTTTCAAAAGTGCAATTGGACACAAAATGAGGCAGTGAAGAGAGACTGTGCATACAATGGGAGACAAGTTAAATGGGAAAAGAGGACCAATAAACCATGGCAGTTAGGGGAGAGAGTGCATGGAGAAAGGAGTAGTGGGATTTGCCTAGAACCAGTGACAACTTCAGGAGTGAGTAGTGAGGTAATAGAAGAGGGATTTTAGTAGCGTACAAGAGGGAGACTTTCAAATAACAAGAAGAACAGTGCTTCAAAGTTTGGAGAAGTAGAAAGAGTTGGCAACATTTCTGAAATTCACTCCACACATTAATCTGTGAAGTTAGTGCAATTTGCAAAGTCTGGATCGATCTATGAAATTTGGAATTTCACAGCAAAGTGCAAAGTTTCACCTGTGAAGTGTGGGGTTTCAGCTGTGAATGGCAGAACTCCACTGAAGCTTCATGATTCTGGGTGTAGTCGAAGTTGCTGAGGGTGGGGAAAACTTTGCAAAACTACACAAATGCAAATTTTGGCCACTTCATAGCAACTTCGCCAGTGGACTAAAATTTTGCTGCAACTCTTCAGCTTGACCAGCAGAGGATTTCACATGGGAGAGTGAGAATATGGGTGCCAGAGATGTGAAGTGAGTTACAGGTGGAAGGAAAGGAGGAGGAGATGGGGGAGAGGTGGGGGGGGGATTGCCCAGTCAGAATTTGGAGATGAAGGTTGAACAATGAGCAAAGTGCCTGGCATCAAGTTAGGGCAAGAAGATGGAGGAATACAGGGAACATTGGTGGGTACTGGGGAGACAATCTACTGCAAAGCAGCAGAAGGAGTGAAAGAGGCAATACATCCTGGCAAGGGTAGACTTGAGGACAGTGCTACATATAATGCTGCTGTAATCAAAGATAGAATCATCTTTGTTTCAATCTCTATATAAATATGAAGCAGGATACTTGCTTTGTTCCTACAAAATGCCCCATGTTTAGGGTGCAGCTTCTCATGGATGGTGTCCAGGTGATTAAAGAAGTGCAGATGACAATCCAACCATACCTGAAGATATTTAAAGGAGACATCCTCACTCACAGCACCATCAATGGTCTGAATGGAGGAGGAGGAGGAGAGAGCTTGGCAAATCTCTGCCAAGTGTTAAAGGTCCTTGAGACCATTTTGTTTGCCATTGAAGAACAGATGGTTTTTCCAAAGCCAGTGCTGGCTGTTGCTGAAAGCCAGTTGGAGGTGGGTCATGAGGTCAGAGGCAGAGGAACCAGAAGCATAGAGAACTGTATACATATGAATGGACACAGAGGTGCAAGCAAGGGATAGAATGTTTAAGAGAATGAAGAATAGTATGGGGCCAAAGAGGGATCCTTGGGGAATGCCAGAGAAGATAAGGAGAGGAGATGGCATCACCAATGCAGGAAACTTGGGTCCTACCCTCAAGGGATGAGCAATCCACTCAACAGATGAGAAGGAGAGCCTAAACAGTTTTAGCTTCCCTAGGAGGACAGGGTGGGCAACAGTGTTGAAGTCTTTCACTAGGTGAGCAAAGATGGCAATGTTGACCAGCTCCTGCTCCATGCCAGAAAGGATGGAATCGGTAAACCTAAGGAGGGAGATGATGGTGGAGTGGGATTTCCTGAAGCCAGAGTGAAAGGGTGTGAAGAAGAAGGAGTTGAGTTGACAAGGCAAGGTGAGAGTTGGGGAATGATCAGGTGTTCCTGAAGTTTAACCATGGAGGAAAGGAAGAATTACTGATATAATTTTGGAATTTTTGGCTGATTAGACAGTGACTTGGACATTCTTTAAGCAATAGATCTGAACACTGACAAACAGCATCATTTTTAGAATATATGAACCTATCAAGAGTGGTGGCATAGTATTCTCTAATTCCAAAGTTTTGGGACTTAACATTATGCAGTTTACATACTTACAAACTTCAAAATATTTTCAAATGTTTGGCTGAAGATAGTTCTGCCCCTTATGAGCTAGAGATATGAAACATGGCACACATCCCCTTGAGGTATGGGATATTAAACATGCCAAATATGGTGTAAATTGTAAGCTGGAGTAGTACCTTTAACATTAGATAGAAATAACTAATGTCAAGTGTGGCAAAACTGTGTGAGTTTTTCATGGAAATATGAAAGTTCATTGAATTAGATTTGTAATTTCACCTAAATTCCACCAGTGAAAATTACATTCTGCCCATCTCTACTTAGAAGACTAAAAGGTGACAAGTGTGTTTAAGGGTGAGTCAGAAGTCAGTAGTAAATAAAAAAAAATATATATATATATATATATATATATATATATATATATATATGCACATGTAACACAACTACCCATAGGAGTATGCCCACATATACACTGAACAGATAAATGTGCAGGAATACTCATATGCAGAAACATACCATGCTGCATGAAGACAAGTATATCAGCAGGGCAAAAAAATATAAATGAGTTCAGTGGTAAACTGCTAAAAGAGATGTTATTCAATCATTAGGGCTGCTTCACACCTAAGTGGATGATAAGCTTGGTTTCTGTGCTTTTTAAGGCTATAGTAGGTGAACCCCGACAAACAACTTGCAATCACAGTAGAGACAAGTTCTAGCCAGAGACGATATGGCAGTGAAGAGCTACCAAATGACCAAAGTTATTTTCTCACTGGTGCCATGTAATGCTGTTTAGTCACAATCATCAAAAACTGTCATGCTGCTAATTCAGTCCTCTTGAATTTATTTAGTCAGAGTACATGTTGCTGTGTGTGTGTCTGTGTGTATGTGTATGTGTGTGTATGTATGAGTGTGTGTGCCCAAAGGAATGAGATAGCTAACACAGGCTGCAAACTGCATTGTCTGTAATCTGACACTGTAGTCTGGCTTTCAGAGGTTCAGTAATTCCAGACAACATATAATGAGCTAACCCCTTGGTTACTGAAAGAAATAGAATAAATCTATAAGCTTGAGCTGGACAAATGATAGAAACAGCAGTTTAAAAAGGTTTTTTTTTTTTGTTAATTTCCTGAGAAATTCTGAGGTACAATACAGTAGCATCCCCCTCCCTTCAGATGCCTTTAACATAGAGCAGCAAATAGCAAACATCAGAGAGGGAGTGCTCTATTTTACAGCTGTGGAGGAATACTTCCAAATGTCCAAAAAGGGAGTTCCATGATCAGCTGTTTTAGAACTGCAATCTGATCCCAATAGTGTTCTAGGATCTGCCCACAGCCCTAAAAAAGGAGCCTACTGGATACCGAATGGACGTTTTAAATAGTGGAGGTGAATGGCAATCACTGCGCATTCACTGCACTATTTTGTCCATCGATACCGGTGAAACACGGCTCTGTCTACCATGTCCAAGATGGCTTCTGGACTTCTTTGCACATGCATGATGACTCGTGCGTGTGAACAGAACTCCAGTGAGCTTGTTACACAGATGCTCTCATTACTCCTCTGTTGACAGATCGCCTCCCCAATATTCGACTGAGAATTTCTGTTTATATCAAACAGCATCTGCAACTGACTAACTTAGCCCTCAAGGCCTCCTTTCAATTCACCATTGGTTAACATTCAGTGATTAGCCATCATGCTTTCAAAAAACTTCTTTTTTATTTGCTTAAATTTCACCCTTAGTACCTTCTGATTGGATATTTTATAACATCACTCTTAAGCTTTTATTTTCCTCATTGGTCAACCCAGCATTTCTCTCTGCATGTTGTGAGTGCTTGTTTCCAAGCATCCAGTATCTGGGTAAGATGACATCTGTAGGAGACTTCTCAGTCTCTGCTCAGTGGTGGTCGATGTCCCACACGCACATCAAGTATCCTGTAGGTAACTACTAATTCCACTTTTATCTAAAAAACATTTCCACTTGTGTCACTCTGCCTTTTTATTTCTTGAGACTTTGGAACGTCTCTCAGGCTTGTTCCACCAGTGGTACTAAACGGACTCAACCCAATGGCAGCTGCTTAATAATAAGCCCTCTATCCTGTATGGCTGGCTGATATCTGGCACAAGTGCATTGGCTTTGAAGGTGAGTCTACTAAACTGTGTGATCTCACATTGTGCATATGTGGCCTGGGTGGGCTGTATGTACACAATGAGTGAGAGCCATCCAGCAGTGCCTGTACATTCTCCAACATGACAAGGAGACATTAAGGCATTTGAAATAAATACCCATATGAGCCATATAGACATCAGCTATGTATCATGTAAACCTTTTTCCTTATGAAGTATGAACCTGAAAGACAAAAAGTATGTTTACATTAGAGACCAGTGCCCATTCAGCAGTGTTATTACTTGTACTTTGGAGCAGTTATTGTTAATACATTTTTACTACATGCTTGCTACATTTTAACAAATTAAGAAAGTGTTCAAGTACACTTGTATATTCTGCTGTTTGAAGTATATGTTTGTTAAGGCAGACCTTGGCTGCATAAGATGCATTGTTCTTTGGTGGTGGTGCCATTTTTGCATTTTAATTTTTACTTATATGTAATTTGTGACCAGTAAAGACACACTAAGCTGTGACAGCCTTTTACCAGCCATGTCTGGTTTTGGGGGTTGGGGGTGCCATGAACCTCTTTTTATTGACAGGTGCAATGTAGGTTAGGACAGGGAGGGTTCCCATCTCTTAGGATAAGTGCTGTGGAATCTTTATCTTCCACCTGGATAGCCACCATAAATGGGCAGAATGAACCTTGGTTTAACATCTCATATGAAAAAGGGCATTCCTGAGTGGTGCACTTCAGTGCCAGTTTGGAGTATATGAGCCCAAGTTCCTGAGGCTAGAACTCATGAACGTCCAGTCTTCCAGCGCCAGAGATGAGCATGCAACTTATTGAGGCAAGGAATTTTATTTGATAGGTGCCCGATCCAGAATGCTATGGTCATTGTACATCTTGCGATCACAGTAGAGAAAAGGGAGCTTACCGGATACCAAACAGATTTTTTAAATAGTGGAGATGAATGACAATAACTGCACATTCACCACACTATTTTGTCTGTCAGTACCGGTGGAACATGGCACTGTCCACCATGTCCAGGATGGCTGCCAGAGTTCTCTGTGCATGTACCATGACTCATGCATGCGCACGGAACTCTAGTGGCCATCTTGGACATGGCAGACAGTGCCATGTTCTGCCATGATGTCAGCTGCAGCTGTATCAACTCCGGCCAGAGTTTGTTTATTTGGTTAGCATCTTGGAAACCCTATTGAAAGACACACTCAGAAATATCATTAACATTATGGTAAGGTAAAAATCTACCCATCACTTTAAAAAAGTCCTGCATTAGTGGAATCATGATACTATCAATTTGTTATTTTTGCATAATCATAACAACACTAAATGGAATAATTAAGCAAGAATACATTTCAGGATGTGTGTAGTTGTAGAACAATGGAATGCCTCAGTTGTATTTTGAGGCATAAGTCATCACTGAGTACCTTCAACAACCTGAGAAGTGCCATTATCTCACAACAATGCACATCCTGGAGATTCTTATTATGATTACAAAATGGGTTGAATTGTAAAGTTAAAAACTAAAACGTTTGGTTTAATTTTTTGTTTATTGTAATTTAAAAACGTATCCTTACACCACACATTAAATAGCCCCCCAACATTCCATAATCAGAGTTCACCTGGAATAAATGGATGCTATGGAATGCAAACATGCAAAATCCTACTCAATTCCACCAGCAGAATTCCACCCACACACAGACACAGAACAAAAGGCCTCAGATGGAACCATGGTATCAATGTTATCTGTGGCAGGTGATGTAGCAGAGATTTCTTGGCAACCTGAAGGAGAAGGATTTCTCATGGTCACTAAAGAGACACCAGAAATTAAAAATGTAAAAAGCAAGTAATATCTTAATTAGATTATATGTGTAAGGAGGGGCTAATAAGAGTAACAAAAGTTAATTAGATATGTATGCATTTATTTATTATATATAAGGGAGCTGTACTTTTTAGTAGTGGTATGCAAAATTAAAAAATTTTTCCCAGCAAAATATTTTGCATAACCCTTGCAATTGTGAAATATTTTATGGGTATGAAATGCCCCCCCGGTGAAATGCAGAATTTCAGCCACGACATGTTAATTTTGCCATAAAATGTGGAATTTTGCCACCCACAGGCACAATTTCACATCTGAGAGCCAGGGTGGATGATAATATTAAATAAAAAGTGTTTCTATCCTACCTTCCATGCCAACATTAAAATCCTTATATCCCAAGACCCCACATCCCTGGTGTCTAGTGGTCCCACCTCCCCTGACCAATTGTTGGCCCACAATGAAGAATTCCTGCCGAGATTCAGCCCAGTCCCCCATTCATAATTTGAAATAAAATTAATTTCCCTGTTGTCTAGTGGCTTCATCCCCTGGCGATTGCAGTCAAATGAAGAATGACCCCCAAGATTCACACCCATCCCAACATCAGTAATCTTAATGTAATAAAAAATGTTTCCAGGTGTCTAGTGGACCCCATCCCCACCCTGTCTGGTGGTAACCCCACCCACCCTTCCCCTGATCTAGGACCCCCATGGACCACTGTGCACAGACCTCCATTCACCTTCATGCTGGCAGCCCAACTGAGCTTTTTACAAATGAGCCTGAGTAATGCCCTTTCAATGAATGAGCACAAACATGCCTCATTCATTGAAAGGGCCTCGCTTAAGTTAATTTTCAAAACAGCTTAGTTGGGCTGCCATGGAGGTGAGGGAGGGATCAGCCATGGCCCAGTGGTGTCCTAGATGGGATGCGTGGGGTGTTGGGGGTTACTACCAGACAGGGTGGGGGTGGGGGTCCACTAGACACCAGGGAAAGTTTTTTTTTATTGCATTAAGATTACTGATGTTGGGATGGGTGTGAATCTTGTGGTGGTCATTCTTCATTTGGCTGATAATTGGCCAGGGGAGTGGAACCACTAGACAACAGGGAAATTAATTTTTATTTCAAATTATGGATGAGGGACAGGGCTGAATCTCAGCGTGGGGGCATTCTTCATATTTTGTGCCAGCAATTGGTCGGGGGTGGGTGGGACCACTAGACACCAGGGATGTGGGGTCTTGGGGGGATAAAGATTTTAATGTTGGCATGGACAGGAGGGGGAAAACACTTTTTTTCTTTTTTTTATAGCAAGCTGTGTACTCCCTACATGAATTTCAGCATTTTCTGCACCGGCAAATTTCTGGTGAAATGCGCTCATTTTTTGTGAAAAATTTCACAGGGTGAAATTCCTGATTTCACCAGAATTTTGCCAGTGAAATAAAATTTTGCTGCATCTCTACTTGTTAGGGAGTACTGAAAGATATTCAGTGAGCAAAGTAGCAGCTATGTTTGTGATCACAATCAGGAAAAAGTGAAGTAGATCATGAATTTATATATATAATGTGTCCACATTCTAAATCCCACTACCTGAACTTGTTCCAGCTATGCATTGCGGGGGATTAATATACAGGTCCTTGAACTTATGTAGCCAATCAGAAAACAGGACACTTCCAACCCATTTATTAAACAGGCATGAACAATAGGGAAAGAGCACCTTATTAACTGTATTGTACTGTAATCTCAGTACAATATCAAACTGCTTCTTGCGTTTGGTCATTATTGACCTATTATAATGTGCATGTGTATTTTGTCTACTGGCAGGTGTAAATGTATAAAGATTTATATAGATTTTAAAGGTCTGCTTAAAGAAATTCTATTAATGAATTTCATCTTCAAGTAAAATTTCTTCTTCTTTGCAGAACTGTGATTTGCTTGACAAATGATATTAATAATTAGGCTGTGGAGATAATTATGTGTAAATGTAGTCACATAATTATGGCATTTTAAACAGCTTGCAGACATATGCAAATGTTACATGCCAACTAGAAATTACTGGAAAGTGATTGGACTTTGTGATAATGGACATGTTGCTGCATGACAGTGTGCATAATCGAGCTTTGCAAATGCTGTCATTTATGAACTTGAAGAGCAAGTGCAACACTTCTTCAACATTTTAAATGACAGAAGGTATTGTATGAGTACAAATTGTCCTTTATATTCTAACAGATCACACAGAAATGTAGAGAAATGGGCATGCAATTAGCAAAATACATTTTTTTCCATTGAAAGCATTGTATCCGTGAACCTCTGTAAGACCCTGCCAATACATAACATAGACAGAGATGGAGATGAAAAGGAGATATTCTAAGAATTATCATTTCTTTTTCTAACTTTCTTTACCATCAGTTTATAACACAAACATTGTTCATGTTATCATGTTGCATGAGGCCAATGGTAATTTTGTTATCCAAAATCTCTCCCCTTGACACTAGGAAGAAGTTATTTATGTGCAATGTCTAACAGGTTTAGACATGTGTGTGTATATGTGTGGTGGTGGTGGTGCTGGGAGATAGAAAAAATGTACTTACTCCACCTAGAAAAGTTTAAAGATTAATATTTTTATTTTTCCTGCACTAAAAGCCTATTATAGAGCTACATTCCATCTCTATCTAAATAATCTTAACTAATGAAAATGAAGCTACTTAGACTTAATCCAAATGCCAAGCAAATCAATGTTTCTGAAGATTCAGGAGAATTTTGTGTGCTCATTGGTATTTGCAGTGATGACTTCTCACTTTGAAGATCTAAATCACATTGTCCAATTTAAAATCTTTTTTCATACTTCTTCAAAACACATAACATCACAAAGAGAAGGAGGTGCTGTTCTAAGAGCAGGGGCCCAGTAAACAGTCATGAGTTTGAAACCTATACACACTATGAGCTGAAGGTGTTCACCATACGGTAGCTAATACAGTTAAGCTGTGAGGAGAAGAAGGAAGTGGTTTCCATGCAAATGCTCACCCCCCCCCCTTCCTGAGACCAAAGGAGTAGTACAAACTGTGGGATGTCTCCAAGAACTATTGTGAGCTGCTTCCAGTAATAAATCATCTTCAAAACAGCAATATTTGTCAGTTGGCAAAAATGTCATCAAATAGTGTTTTTTTTTTTGTTTTAGCAACAATGCATGCCTGACATAATTAGATTTGTCATTAGTATATTTGAGTTATTTATGATGTTTTTTGAACAGCTTCTATTACTAATTATGTAATCCATGACTCACAGTATTAATGATAGCCACCACTAGCATTTTTAAAAAAATTCCTTCCCTTAAGGTTATTTTTTGACTATTAAAGCTGCATTCATACCGTGGACATATTAGGAGGGTGCTAGTACATAATTGTGATGGTAAACAGCATAGTACTACACTGATATGTTTAATTTATTCAGTGAGTGTAAGCAGTTACTTAAAAAAAAATCAAACCCCATATCTCAGTTCAAGCATAAACTACAGTGACAAGAAAAATGGATATAGTGCTGTTTTTGCCAGAAAGATACTATTACTAAAACAAATTATCTTGTGAGACTTCTGCTAACACATACTGCTGCTTGAATTTGCTCCTGGTTTAGTGTGCACTTTATTTTTGTTGTGCTTTCTTTTTTCCATGCAAATGGCCTGAAGTATACAAAAAGCATTACCATCCTTGCTTACCTGGTTGCAAATTTAGCAACACATCTTGCCTTTAGACCTGTTACAGGAAGGTCATGGGGTATTGCTACAGTAAGTTGTGTTTTGGTGTGTGAGAGTCTGCAGGGCACTGACATCTGCATAGGACTAGCAACCCAGAAAACAATTGAGGGGGAACATGGCTAGGGAGTTGCTCAAGTTCACTAGCTTTCAGGAGATGTGCAGGATTTAAGTATGTATGGATACATGTATGTATGTATGTGTATATGTATGTATCTACGTATGTATGTAAGTATGTATGTATTTATTACCTACTGATTATAAAGTGGGCATGAAGAGTCCTCTTTCATGATTGGCTGAAGCAGACTGGCACCTACACATTTATGTCATTACCACCAATGGTAACAACATTCAGGTACCAGCCTGCTTCTTCAATAGCCAAAATCAAAGTGCTATGTGGAATCATATGTTTTAAAGCACAGTGGAATAAGGCTTTGAGCTGCAAACCTGGAGGCCGGGGTTTGAATCCCACAGCCCCCACTTGCATCCTATGTGACCTTGAGCAAGTCACTTAACTTCCTTGTGCTTCCAGCTCGTACCTGTAAATAAGCTTCAGCTTAGTGTGTCTCTCCTGGTTAAAGCATAAATAAATAAATAGCAGATATTTATTTTATTTTGTTTTTCATTTTCTGAAGCCACAGTAAAATCGAAACTCGATGTCAAAGTAGTATATGTAATTAACACAATTTAGGTACAAATTGCCTACAAATGGCCAAGTTATGCACAAAAGAAGAAAACAACTAAGTTCTGATGTATGTGTCAGGCAAACAAAAAGTGGGATTTAAGACCACTTGTGGTCTGGTGCTCTGTTCATCATTATGCAGCTGCTTTGTGACTGACTTGCAGAGCCACTCATGAAGCAATCAACAGTATTGGTGTAGTGTGCAACAGCATGCAGCTGCTTCATGAGAGGCAGTTGTGATTGCCCTCCTGTTTTGTGCAGCACCCAGAAAGTACTATAATTCTGTGGCTACCTACCAATCTAAAAAGACACAAAGTTCATTGCACAAAAAATATATATATATTTATGCACAATTAGGTTTTGGAAAAGAAGCAGAGTAAGAAATGTAATGTATGGGATTTTTTAAGCCATAACTTCATCCACTTCTATGCACTTTCCATGGAAATTTTTTAATATAAATAAATAAGGTGAATGAGGACTACAGTTCCACCACATGATATAGAGTGCACTCGTATACTGGGAGAGACAAGGACACAGGGTATGATACTGTGTGTGTGTGTATGTGTATGTGTGTGTGTTTTAGGCATAAAGTACCTGTATCATCACACTACATGCACCATATCTATAGTGCACTTGGCCTGTGGGCTAAACACTAAGAGGATCCATGTGGCATAGCATCAGACCAGTAGCTGACCTTGGGTTATGAGGGTAGAAGGTGAAGACGGGTGGTAATTAACACTGAAAACTGAACATCACATTTCCAGGCACAGGGTTATAATGTTACAAGACATTATGCTGCAGCAATATACCACACTGCCAATACAGTGCAATATATTGCATGCAGCATAAGTCTTGTTTTTTCAAGGGGCTCCTCCCCTTAGCCGCCCCCAATTAAAATAACTAACTCTGGGGAGGGGGGGTTAAAAGTAAATATCACACAAAGTGTGAAAAAATGAAAAATTCCATGCGTCTGGGACTGGGAAGTGAACCTGGTCCCAAATGCACTGCCTGCCTCCCTTGCTGCCAGTGGCTCACCCCATTGATCCATGGCAGTTGCTCAGTGGATCCCTGTCCCAGCAGATGTCTTATCCTCTGCCTGGGACAATGAGAGGGTGCAGTACACACACAGACCCATTCACGGTACTGCACCCTCTCGCTGTCCGATACCGCTCTCTTTATGTTTTGGGGTTTTGTTGTGTGCTATTAAGCTTATGACATATTGACCGGGTAGGATATTTCCATACTTTTATGGTCTGCAACGACATGGACTCCTCACTCACTGGATTGCTATCTGCAGCCAGAAGTGGGTGCAATTGTCTTGTAGTTTCCATGTATACTTAGGGCTGCAAAACCACCGGATGTCTTTTGTGTCATCTGGAAGTAGGTCTATATTATTTGTCTTACCTGATGATGGTTGTCTGTGGTTGATTGTGTGTTCATTTACTTTTGCTGCTTGGAGGGGTGGGAGTTAGGATTGGAAACCCTAACACTACATTTCCCTGGTGTTGTTGCTTTAAGTTGAACCCTAACTGGTGCATTAACACAGTTTTTTGCAATGAATATGTATTTAGCTAAAGAGACAGAAAACCTCAGCACAAAAGTACCAAGGCAGGGGTTACCCAAAAAGGGGCACTGACAAGAAAGCAATGTTTCAAGAAAGTAACAAATTATAGATATCCAAAAAATGCAAAGCATTGTGGTACATATGCAAATCACAATAATAATTTCATTTGGATCTGCTTTAATCGAGAGTGCATGGCACCGAATGGCCTCTCACATACTCTGCTAATGCCGAGAACAGAAGACACAGCCATGTTTCATCATATTCAAGATTCATCAGTGTCCCTCATCAGTTCACTAGTAACTTGAAACTTGAATCCTTCATTCTTGACTTCATTTTTATTTCCTCTGATATTCCTGCATTACATTCTGGTTGTTCAGGCACCACCTTTTGTGACCATTTGATCATATTTTGTAATTTAAATTTTAAACTACCTAAATGCCCCCTTTAAGACTGTAAAATTTCATTAGTTCTGTACTTTTAATTTGGTAATGTTCACAAGGGATCTAAAGTAGGAGGAGATCACGTAATGCAGCCAGCCGAGTAACAGCTTTCACTAAGCGCTCCCACCACCCCACTCCGTATTTGAGTTAATAACTGTGTTCCCCAATCATTTTTTCAGCTAAAAACTACTAAAACAGAATACAAAAGTGTAGTTGAGATTTTCTGACAACAAAGAAGCCTTCTCAAAGTGCAGCAATGGAAGCTGAAATGGGAGCTGCACTACCTCACCACACACCGCGGCCAACTCCTGAAAAGGTGAGTAAAAAGAACAAATCCCAGTCTGCTTCTGCTACGAGAACTACCATGGCACAAGCAGATCAGAATATATTCACTGTGGAGTGCTTTCTTGCAGAATTTACTCCTTTTAGAGATGAGCTCTGTTCTGTCACTGCAGAGTTGAAAACTATGGCTGGCGCCTTTGAGGATAGTACAAGGAGAACTGGGGGTGTGGAGGCCCGTACTATCTCAGTAAAGAGAAAGTTAAAATGACTAGATCCTGATATTACAGCGATCAAACACAGAATCACAAAACTTGAAGAAAAGGTAGAGGATTTAGAAGGTCGCAGTCAAAGGAACAATGCAATTATCATAGGATTACTGGAAAAAGAAAAAGGGTTCGGATCCGATGCTTTTTACAAAGAAGCTCGTTGCTCAGATTGCAAGCCCTTCCCCATTCAGGCCTATTTATGCTATTGAGCACTCCCATTGAGCCTTTCGCCCCATGCCTCCACCTGATGCGCCACCTCGTATATTAATTTATCATTTTCGTAACTACCTGGAAAAACAGCACTTTCTGGCCAAAGTAAAAGACTTGCAAGAAGTAACATGGGAAGGGGCAAAGTTGTGTGTGGCGCAAGACCTACCCTTATCAGTGCAACAGGGAAGGGCCTCTTTTCATTCTGTTGTGACCAAACTCATCACAGTGAGCATTAAATTTCGAATGGGCTACCCTGTGAGGTTGTAAGTGTTGGTCAGAGGGAAAATGTACCATCTATGAGGACCAAAAGCTACCAGAAGATGCCTTGAAGGAAGTTTTTCCAGAGCTGTTTAAAATTTGCTGAACGTGACATGCGGGAATTATATAACCACAGACTTGCTCCAGTCTGGTTGGCTTTGGTGGTGCTGTCATCCTGGGCCTAATTTAATGTACTTTTTCTACCTTCTTTTGATCTAGCCTGTTGTTTTTGGACTTGAATTAACCTGCAGTTGTCTTGCTGAGCACAAACATCTCCATATTGAAGATAATGGGCATCTGTGGAGGAGCATCAAGCTATGCGTAGCCCAGGTTTTCTTTTACTTCCCTTGAGGAAGACATAAAGTTATAATCAGAACTGCTGCCCAGCTCCGGGGCTCTGTTCTGTGCCGGCTGAAATTTTTGCCAGTTAGTTCTTCTGTTCTGGAGCTGAGATCTACACCAGCTGTGCTTCCTGGAACTGATTTCAAGGATTAGAGACATTTACTCAATCATTAAGCAATCTAGTAATCTAATCAGAGTAATTACTTAAATAGCCAAGTTATTTACACCTCACCTGAGGGTTACATTTTATTTGGGGAATTCTCGATGGGTGCCTCATTGAGATGTAGGTCCCACTTAATTAATAGATGTATTAGCACAAGCTTTATGGAGACTTTTGAATATTTCAGACACTGCTTCATATATCAGGCACTCTTTTATTTTCTATTATTTTTGAAAGGGGGGATGGCGGGGGAGGTTGCTGCAGAGAGGTGACATCATGTACTATAAGCTATTTGTTTTGGAGGTGGGGAATGTGTTGATTACACTATTACTACTGTTTCTTTCTTTATTAGGTCTAATGTGGTTGGGGATATCTGGGATTTGCATGTTACATGGAATTTGTTGCAATATCTCTACAGGGTGGGGGTTTTGGGAAGGGGGAGGGGTATTGAGATGCTTTGGCCTTGTGAGAGTTAAAAATCTAGGGATGTTAAAGCACTGCGGGTTTACATATACATTGAAACTTCACATATGCCAGGAACGTGGGGGTTCGATCATTCACAGAATATATTTGAGTAAGGGAGTTGGCGAGCAATAGGAAAATTATCTCATGGAACGTTAAAGGGGCTCAGAATAAAATCAAAAGGTACCAAATACTGAAACATTTAAAGCTTCTTAAAGGAGACATTGTGTGTTTACAAGAGACACATTTACTAGAATCAGAGGTGAATTTATTCAGAAAGCAGTATGTAGGACAAGTCTATCCAGCGGGGAATAGTACAATGAGAAGGGAGGGGCAATTCTGTTATCTAGAAGTATTCCCTTTGCCTGCAAAAGCTGCA
This sequence comes from Neoceratodus forsteri, assembly GCA_016271365.2. Lineage (NCBI taxonomy): Eukaryota > Metazoa > Chordata > Ceratodontiformes > Ceratodontidae > Neoceratodus > Neoceratodus forsteri. Next base: position 354,689,102 of record CM028136.1, on the reverse strand, counting down.
TAAGGGACCCTATATATTGTTGAAAGGTCTCTTTGATCGGACAGAGGTGGTGCTAAGAAGTATGTATGGGCCTAATGCAGATACCCCAGCCTATTTCACAGAACTCCTAAATGCTCTAGCAACTTTCACCACTCTTCCCATTATACTAGGAGGAGTAGACTAGAATTTGCCATTCTCCCCAGACATAGATAAGTCAGGCAGGAAATGCAGTGGCCTATCTCCAGCACAGAGAGCAATCCAGGATATGGTAGATCACATGGGTCTATGTGACCCCTGGAGAATACTTTATCTGAACTCAAGAGAATACACTTTTAGGTCTGAGGTGCACAGCTCCTTATCAAGAACAGATTATTTTTTTTATCAGCCATACCCTGCTGCCAGGGGATCTAGATTGCAAAATAGATCCAGGGGTACTTTTGGATCACTCTGTAGTTTGGTGCCAGCTGAACCTTACCCTTAATCTGACTAGAGAAATGATCTGGAAAATAAATAACCAATTACTCAAAAGATTTAAAAGTGGTAGAGCATATATCGCATGTGTTAGACCAATACACAGAGGCTAATTTACATTTCGCCTGGAAGATAGACATGGAGTGAGGGGCTCTAAAATGTGTCATATGGGGTGAATTAATGTCTTGCTTCTTATAGGAAACACAAAAGGGAGCAGAAAGCTCTGAACCTTTTGGCTACTATAAGGAGCTTGTAAGCCAAACTCTCACCTAGCACTAAGGAAGAGGACAGAGTGAAATTGGTAGGTTACAGGTATCAGTATAATGAGCTGCTAAGGGAGAAAGCTGAGTGTGTGATCTTAAAAAACTAGAGCAGTGTACATAGATCAAGGAGAAAAGACAAGTAGGCTACTTGCCCTCTGGCTTAAAAACCATGAGGTTTACAGAGTCATCAAGGGTATAAGAGCATTAGCGGATGACTCTCTTAAATTGAATCCCAAGGATGTAGCTCAGGAATTCAAATTGTAGTATAAGGAGCTCTACAGTTATATGCCAAACCCCCTGGATAAAGCCACAGTAGAGCAATACCTAGACACCATTCCATTGCCATCCCTATCTGAGGAGCAGCAAGCAACTCTGATATCGCCCTTAGGAGAGGTTGAGATACTGTCACCTATCAAATCCTTACCTCTGGACAAAGCCCCAGGCCCAGACAGGTTCTCCCAGAACTTCTTCAAGACCTTTGCCAAAACAATTAACCCCCTGGCTTGCTAAACTATTCTACTGGATACTATCTTCAAAGGTTGTCAACAAAACTTTGCTTGAAGCCCTAATAATAGTCATTCATAAACCTGGGAAGGAGGAAGAAAGGGTTACAAGTTTTAGACCTATATCTTTGTTAAACTACAATGTCAAAATCCTAGCTAAACTACTTGTGAACAGGCTGGATGGAGTTCTGCCCTCCATAATCCAGGAAGACCAAGTGGGATTCATGTTGGGCAGAACATCATCAAGTCATTTGTGTAAACTGTACCACATTTTCTCTGTGTCCAGGGACTCAAACATTCCAACTGGTTTATTGTCCCTGGATGCAGAGAAAGCTTTTGATAGAGTAGACTGGCAGATCTTATTTTGCACCATGCATTAATTTGGGTTTCCCCCTATTTTTGTTAAATGGGTTGCTTCCGTATACAAAAACCCCAGTGCACAACTGTATAGTAATAGAGTATTTTCCTCCACTTTTGCACTGCACTTGGGCACTAGGCAGGGCTGCCCATTGTCGCCACTTTTGTTCAACATCTGTCTGGAACCTCTCCTTACCAAATTAAGAGGGAACCCCACAATTCAAGGTATTGCCATAGGATCCCAGGAACTCAAATTATTGGCTTATGCAGATGATATTCTGCTGCATCTAGTGTATCCCCATGATGCATTCCTTTCTGTACTAGATACTATTAAAGAATTCAGCCTGCTCTCCAACTACAAAATTAACTTGAATAAAACCCTAGTATTACCTCTTAATAACAGATTATGAAAGTACAATATTATACATCTGGGTTTGCAATGGAGTCTGCAGAGCCTGAAGTATTTAGGTATCACCTTATCCAGGAGTGAACCCAACATTATAAGCTCTAATTTGGATACCCTTCTTCATGCTGTCCAGCAAGACCTTTTCAGATGGAAAGGCCTCCCACTATCACTCTGGGGGCATATTAATATTGTTAAAATGAATATACTGCCAAGACTTTTCTACCCTCTCAACATGTTAAACTCATGATTACCCCTAAAATATTTCAACAGTGTTCACTCTGCAGTTACTGATTTTATCTGGCTTGGAAAACCCCCTAGAAGGCCATACCATAAAATGTCTGCCCCTAAAGATTGTGGAGGCCTATGAATCCCTCATTTTGGGCTCTAAAACTGGGCTAGTCAAGCATGCAAATACTTGCAGTGGCTTACCAGCCAGCAGATAGGAACTCCCTTTCATATGTTCCCTTATGGGTGACCCTAGAACTGGAATTGATTTCAGAGGCAGGTCTCTCTCCTGATGCCCTTATATTCATGTCACCTAAGCTCTCCCTCATAGATTAGCCTCCACCCTGATAGTAACATTGGTTAGAATACATGCCCAGCTATGCTCTTTCCTCAGATATGATAACAAAAGAGACTCTGCCCAGCCCCTTTTTGGGAACCCCAACTTCAAATTGGTGGCCATCCCATTTTGACTCACTGGCCTCCCCAGCTGCAGGGCTTAAAGATTAGAGATTTTCTATCTGAAGGGTTTTGCAGCCTGATAGAAGCAATCTTGAATAAGTACAATATCATTTGTAATCAGGTCTTTAAGGTTTTCCAACGGAGACATCTGATAATACAGAAAAAAGACCTATTAACTGAAGAGGACACCACTGGGGACTTGAAGCCCTTGCTCTCATTACTTGCCTTCCACATGCTATTTGTAAGTTATACATCACATTATTTGAGAAAGCCTTTGCAGATCTTGATGGAGTACCCAAATACTAGGTGGCCCACTTTCCTAATCTTGAAGGTAAATGGAGCAAAATATGGAAGGACAATTATAGATATGTCTCCCAAGACAGACTCAGACTCATGCAATTCCAGTTTCTGAACAACTTGTACTGGACACCAGCTAGAATGTTTAAAATAGGTAGGGCCCCCCTCCCCACTTGTATAAGATGCCATCAAGACAAGGGTACCCTGCTGTACATTTTTTGGGAATGCTCACCAATTAAATCCCTAGGGGAACATTTCAAAAACAAGGCAGATCCTTTGCTTGGTATAGCTGATCTCTTTGTACCAGAGGTCTGCCTAGTGGTGGAACTTTGCAAGTGTGGCAGTTCGGCAGAGAAGATTTTATACGTCAATGATTTCCTTATCCCTTAAGAAAATGATCTTACACCATTGGTTGGATACACTTCCAATCTGGTTGCAGATACTGATTTTTAATTTAAGAGCAGAACAATTTAAAGCCAGCCTCCAGGGCTCTCTGTCCAGATACAAGAAAGTTTGGCAAAATATGCACATCCTATATTTGGCTGAAACAGGGTCTTCATTGTCTTGATGGTCTCTTATCTTCCTCTGCTGTGATAGTTCCTGTTTACTCCCAGTTTGTCTTCTTTCAACTTTCCCTGGGTATGATAGTGTAGTTGGTTCTTTGAGGCCAAAGGGAGGGCTTGGTAGGCTTAGGTGGATAGGGGGAGGGAGGTGAGGGGGAAGGAGGACATGACAATTTGTACTGTCTTTTCTGTTCATATCATGTATGTGTTTACTTATTGCATGTCCATTTATCTTGGTAAATCAATAAAGAGCTTAAATTAAAAAAGAAAGGGGATCTAAAGTAAGTTTCCTGTGGTGGCATCTTATTCTGTAAAAATGTCAATGATGCCTGGGACATTTTTGTAAAACAGTTTTCAAGAGTATGTGACTTGCACCCTCCCTTTATTGAAAAAAGGGTAAGAGCAAGACATGTTCCTTGGGTCACCCCATCTATTGTGTGTCATTGGAACACTGAGGCAAACTGTATAAAGAAGCAAAACAACTGAATGTAACTGAATCTTGGGAAGCATTCCATCAATCCTGTAACGTTTATTCGTACGTCTAAGACATCTTACTTTAACACAAACTTGACTGACTCACAGAATAAACCAAAAAAATACATTGATGTCTAGTAGACTCCATTTTGAAGGTGGCTTCTGAATCTTCTGTTTGTAGTTTATCATATTAAGATATTACTTCTCATACAAAAGAGAGCATTAGCAATTGTTTTCACTTCTTCCTTAATGAAGTTCCCTTGGCTTTGTTATCCGAAACTGGCTTGGACCTTCAATCTTCTTTAGCAACGTACTGCATTTTGATGCATGTCCTTTTAACAGATGCAGTTTTTATTTTAGGAAGATTGAATGTGTTGAATTTGGCAAACTCCTGAGCACTTATAATCAGCTATGGTTCTGGATGATTTGAACAATTTTTTGTTAAGACTGAGTATTAATGTTGTGCCCCCCTCTTTGACTTAGGTTTTTACTTTATTACTGACCAGTCAATCTTTCCCTACTACTTAGAAACAATCCAAGCTTATTCCACTGTACAAAGGTGGGTATAAATTAGTGGTGGATAATTACTATGCAATCTCCCTTTTACTTATTATTTCTATGTTTTTTGGGGGACAAAAAGGTTCTGACGCAAATGAACAGTAGCAAACACTTTCTGTTTATCAGTTAGGCTGCTGCCCTAAATTTGCAACACAAACTGCTCTTGTGGACTTCCACAATTCTGGTTGTTTAGTGGGTTCTTTTTTTTTATTTTAATTCTTTTTTTGGTCCAGCCCCCAATCTTCCTTAATGGAGCTCAACTCTGCCCCGGCAACTGCTCCCACTATGCCCAGGCTTACCTCCCCAGTCAGGGCCACTGGATGGGCACCCCCTCCCAAGGACACTATTTTTCAAGCTCCGGCTTATTCCCCAGGTCGGGGCCACAGGACCAGGGCCCCCCCATGGACACTATTTGGCAATGGGGTGGCAGCAGAGTGGGGCTTCATATCCAGGAGCTGGCTTTTTCTGAATGCTGCTGTAGCTCCCCCTTGGAGGCAGGACATGCAATGACATCAGTGTGAATAACCTGATGTCTGTCCTGCCTCCACACATCTTGAGTGCTGATCATGGTGGGTCCTCTGGCCTCCACCAGGTATCACTAATGCATCAGATGCTTGTCCCTCTCCCCACTGGAGAAGGAAAGCCATCCCCTGGATGCTCAGTCCTTCTCCTCCCAGCCAGCCATCCAACTCCTGGATCCATTTTTGAAACCCAGGATGTCAGCATCACAAGCAAATGCCTTGCTGCTGCACTGGCAGGCCAGCCTGTTTAGTGGGAAATTCTAAATTGCACTTGATATCGCCAACAACGTGCACTTTTGCTCAGTTCTGTGGGAGGTGAAACTAACTACCCTTGGTAATTGCTTTTTATTTACATATTTATTGAGGCCCAGATATTCAAAAGGGTTGCACATGGTGTAATAGTGTTGTGCCATGTACAACTCACTGATGTGCCCCGGCATGATATTCAAATGGGAGTTGCGCCTGGCACAAATCCTGATGCGCCGGAGCACATCAGTAATGTATGCAGGTGCAGGTGGGGGGGCATGGCCATGCATACTCTGCACAGCCCGATATTCAGCCCAGGATGTGCAGAGCCATGCATGCGCAACCCCTACCTCTGCCAGCACAAAGTTAATCCAAAAAAAAAGGAACAATGGATGGCCACCCACAGGTGAGCTGCCACATTGCAGGGTGCAACATGGCAGCTGCCACCCTAGCTCCAGCTGCACCTCTGTGGTGGCGCCCCCAAGCCTGATTGCAGGCATCAGTAAAACAAGATTAATCCTAAATCCCTGGTGGTCCAGTGGACCGCTGCCCACCTGATCGTGGGCTTAAGTGTAAATACAAATACTACTCCTATATCCCTGGTGGTCCAGTGGACTGCAGCCTGCCCGATCACGGGCTTAAGTGTGAATACAAATACGACTCCTATATCTCTGGTGGTCCAGTGGACTGAAATCTGCCCAATTGGGCTTAAGTGAACTAGTGCACCATTTATATCCTTAATAACGGTCCAGCGGACCCCTCCCCATCAGCCAATTGATACCCACGCCTCGCTCCCCAGGTCAGCAATGTAGACCAATGGGCGTCACGGTGTCAGTTAGGTGGGCAGTGGGGTGGTAGGCGGGTGGGGTGCTGCCACCTGCCGCTGACCTGGGGAAAGTGGGGTGGTGGGGATCAGTGAGTGGGTGGGGAGGGATCTGCTGGACCACCAGGGATATGGGGGTCAGTACTAGTTCACTTAAGCCCACGTTCGGGCAGACTTTGGTCCACTGGACTACCAGGGATATAGGAGTAACATTTATATTCACACTTAAGCCCATGATCGGGCAGATTTCAGCCCACTGGACCACCAGGGATATTGGAGCAATCTTTTTGTTCACACTTAAGCCTTCAATCGGGCGGGCAGCTGTCCACTGGACTACCAGAGATTTAGGATTACTCTTTTTTTACTGAAGCCTGCGATCGGGCTGTGGGACACATTGCCGCGCTGCAGGGGGCGTCGCTCCCTGATGGCTGCTGCTTGGAAAGGGCACCAGGTGCAAGTCATCAGGGATCGGTGCACCTGCACAGCAAATAGGGCCATAATGACATGCAAATGGCCCCATGTGTATCTTGCATACATTATGGCCCCATTTGCATGTCAACTTTTGAATATTGCGGTTGCTGGGCCTTGCACAATGGAACTTGCACTAGAGCATTCCCATGCTCCACTCTGGCTGCCGGCGCAGTGCCACTGCACCATGCACACTGTGGGTGGCTAGGGTGCGATATTCAACGATGCTGAGCCATGGCACAGCTCCGTTGAATATCAGCAAGTCCACGACCCTGCGCAGCCATGTTGAGCTGCACCCAGGCTTGCACCATAGCCTGGCGCAGTTTGAATAGCTGGGCCTTAGTGTTTAACCAAGAAGGGGCTTGCAAACTCTGTTTATTTTGTGACTAACTTCAGAAGGATTTAAATACTGCATTTGGGTAGACCCTTGGAGGTAGCTAGATTGTCTACTAGGATTTTCTGACAGTTAAACTATTTTAAAATAAATTACAGGTGGCTGAGGAGTTGAATAAGGAGCTTGCAAACTCTGCTTATCTTGGAAGTAACTTCACAAGGGTTTGAATACTGCATTGTGGTTGTCCCTTGGGGGTAGCTGGATTGACTACTAAGATTTTGGGACAGAAACTATTTTTAAATAATTTACTGGTGCTTAGGATTTTGTGATAGTTATACTATTTTTAAATAAGTTACTGGAGGTTAGTTGAATTACTATAAAGGGGCAGTACTCACCAGGGTGGTGGAGCAGTGGTGTATTTTATTGCTTCTAACAGTCACCTGTGGTTGTGGACTACCCACCCCCCTTCCCCAACCCCCACCTCCCCAGGCATGGCATTTCCTTTATAGCCAAAGTTCTGACATCACTTCCTCAACAGGTCTTGGGGCAGAGCTGCCATATTGCTAATAACCCATCACAGTGCATAAAGGGTAAGTACACACCACCAAAAAAAATATATATATATATTACATATTGTATATTATAAGGGAGAGGAACATGTGGGTAGTGGTGCAATGCACTGGCTGTGGGGCAGCAGTTTTCCAGGAGACATTCTGGAAACTGAGTTGCTGTCCTATTTGCAGGCAACTGTCAGCTCTGAGGGAGGATATTGCCCACCTCCAGGCTGAACTGGCAAGGACTAAGGAGGCCACCCCCCCACCCAAAGAGCACCACTGCCACAACCACTGCCTCAGAGGTTGCCAAGTATGAAGATCAGTTGGACCACAGTGGGTTCTAGATGGGTGCGGGTGGTGGAACAGAGGTGACACCCCCTAGTTGTACCTCTACACAAATCACACTCCAGTCTGGCAGAGCAAGGTTCCTCTATGATGGCACCCTCAGTGGAGACCAATAAGAATGCTGAGGACATCCACAAGGGAGAAACACAAAAGGGTGGCAAGGGACACCACAGGGGAAGGAAACAGCTTCTAATAGGGTACTCAATTGTTAGGGGGTAGAACTGGGGAAGGGAGAGGAGAGGGAAGTAAGGTGCCTGCCTGGTGCCATGGCTTGGCGGGACAAGAAGCGAATCCTCAGGATTGCAGAAGCAGCATCACAGGAGAGGGAACTAGATATCATTGTCCACCTTGGGACAAATGACCTAGCTAGGCATGGAATCAGTGCAGTGCAGGATGAATTTGTGGAGTTGGGGAAGGGCCTCAGACAGGTAGCAAGCATGGTTACCTTCTCAGAGGTACTGTCAGTCCATAGCAGGGGTGAGGCTAGGGTACTGCACACCATGCAGTTTAATGAATGGTTGCAAAACTAGTGCAGAGCACAGGGCTTTGGCTTCATTGTGAACTGGGGGTACACCTGGAGAGATGAAGGTCTATACTTGCACGATGGTCTGCATCTGTTCATGAAGAAAACCAAGCTCCTAAGTGACAGGTTTAAATGCTTCCTTGGCAAGCTTTTAGACTAGCCAAGGGGGGAGGTGCTGATAAGAGACAGGAAATGTCAAGTCTCCCCCCACAAAACATGGCAGGTAGTAAGGTAAACACTGAGGTACAGAGCTCAACAGAGGGCAGGACAGGGGTAAATGGAAAAATAGACAAGGGCAATAAGAGCAGAGATGGGGGGAAAAAAGGATAAAGCCAACATTAAATGGAAGGCAATGAGTACCAATGCCTGTAGTCTGGGAAACAAGCTTCCTGAGCTAGTAGCCCTGAAGGAAGATGAACAATTGGATATTGTGGCAGTCATGGAAACATGGTACACGGAGAACCATGACTGGGATGTCCACATACCGGGGTACACTGTCTACAGAAGGGACAGGGAGGGTAAAAGAGGAGGTGGAGTAGCTCTATACATAAGGGAAGGGATCAAAGATACAGAACTAAAAAGTAAAGAGGGAAGAAAAGAGGCACTCTGGGTCACCTTGGAGACAGGGAATGACATCACAATCTGCACAGGGGTTTTATACAGACCCCCCCCGTCTCAAGGGGAGGAAATGGACAAGAAAATGATAGAGGACATTCTCAAAATGGCTGAAAAAGGGGAGATACTGTTGGGGGACCTGAATATGCCAGATGATAACTGGATGACATGTACTGCAGCCACATCCAAGCACAGGGTCATTCTCGATGCCCTGCAAGAGGCAGGTCTTAGACAGCTATTGTTGGAACCCACTCAGGAGGGAGCAATACTAGACCTGGTACTCTCAAATAGAGAGAGGACCACAAATTGAGAAGTCAGTAGACATCTGGGAACAAGTGACCACTGCACAGTGTGCTTCACAATAAGCACAACCATGGAGACAAGCCATACAAAAACAAGGATACTGGACTTTAGAAGGGCTGACTTTGGTAAAATGGGTGAATACCTGAGGAATGCACTAGCAAATGGCCAAAAGGAGGGTGGAAGAACAATGGAGAAAAATCAAAACTGCTCTCATGAGGCAACAAGCCTTTGTGTGAAACAAATAAACAAAACAAAGTGGAGTAAAAAACCACTATGATTCTCAAAAGAGGTGGCAGGGAAGGTTAAGGAAAAAAAGGCTCCATTCAAAAAGTATAAGGAATCATAGAAAGAGCACGACAGGGAACTGTATCAATTAAAGCAGAAAGAAGTGGGGAAGGCAGTCAGAATAGTAAAGGCCCAAACCGAGGAAAAAATAGCCAACTCAGTTAAGAAGGGGGATAAAACCTTTTATAGGTACATTAGGGAGCATAGAAAGGTTAAGGGAGGAATAGTGAAGATTAATAAAGGAGAAGGGAGGTGGGCAGAGGGAGACAGTGAAAAGGCAGAGATACTGAATGAATACTTTTGCTCAGTATTCACAAAAGAAGATGAGGAGGAGTTACCTAAACCAGAGAATAGAAGCACTCTGGGTAGGGGGTTGACACTAGTCCATTTACAGAAGAAAGAATCCTGAAAGAACTCCTAAAACTCAAGGTGGATAAAGCAATGGGGCCTGACGGTATTCACCTGAGAATCCTAAAAGAACTAAGGGAGGACCTAGTGACACCACTGGCACACTTTTTAACAAATCATGGGAGGATGGGGTAGTACCTGAGGACTGGAGGAGGGCAGATGTGATTCCCCTTCACAAATGTGGGAGCAAGGCAGAAGCAGGAAACTGCAGACTTGTAAGTTTAACCTCAGTGGTAGGAAAATGATGGAATCACTTCTGAAAGAAAGAATTGTTGAGTACCTAGAGGCCAGCGGGGCACAGGACCCAAAGCAGCATGGATTTACAGCAGGAAGGTCATGTCAGATGAATCTAATTGATTTCTTTGACTGGGCGACCAAAGTAATAGACCAGGGAGGGGCTGTGGATATGGCCTACCAAGATTTTAGCAAGGCATTTGACACAGTCCTGCACAAAAGACTAATAATTAAGTTAGGCAGCCTGGGAGTGGGTTCCAGGGTGGTAGCCTGGGTAGCAAACTGGCTGCACAACAGGACACAGAAGGTAATAGTGAATGGAACACATTCTGATGAAAGTGGGGTTACTAGTGGAGTACCTCAGGGCTCAGTACTGGGTCCAGTCCTCTTTAACATCTTTATAGGTGACATTGCAGAGGGTCTGGAGGGAAAGGTATGCCTCTTTGCAGATGACACAAAGATCTGTAACAGAGTTGATACACAGGGGGTAGAAAGGATGAGAGGGACTTGGCAAGGTTGGAGGAATGGTCAGACATATGGCAACTTAGATTCAATGCAAAGTGCAAAGTAATGCACCTGGGAAACAAAAACCTAGGAGAAGAGTACACAATAGCAGGGGAGATACTAACAACAACAACAATGGAAAGGGACTTGGGGTAGTCACATCAAATGACCTAAAGGTGGGTAAGCAATGTGAGAAGTCAGTAAGGAGAACCAGGGGGATACTGGGATGCATAGGAAGGCATCACTAGTAGAAAAAGGGAAGTGGTTATCCCTCTGTACAGACAGTTGGTGAGACCCCATCTGGAATACTGTGTGCAGTTTTGGAGACCCCATCTATGCAAGGACAATACAGGATGGAAGCAGTCCAGAGGAGGGCAACTAAAATGGTGCAGGGTCTGCATCAGAAACCATATGAAGAGAGACTGAGAGAGCTTAATGTGTATACCCTTGATGAAAGGAGGAACAAGTGGGACATGATAGAAACTTTCAAGTACCTCAAGGGAATCAACAAAGTCCAGGAGGGTAGCATCTTTCAGAAGAAAAGATGTGTAAAAACAAGGGGGCACAATTTAAAGATGGTGGGGGATGGCTCAGGGGTAATGTGAGGATTTTTATTTTCACGGATAGAGTAGTGGATACATGGAACCGCCTTCCTGGGGAGGTTGTTGGGTCTAAAACAGTGGGGGAATTCAAACATGCATGGGACAGACATAAGGCAGTTGTAGTGGGGGCTGCAGGAAGTAGGCTGTTGGTTAACTAGAATCTGCAGCTTATCCAATAAGAAGGGAAATGGGCAGACTGGGTGGGCCAAGTGGTCCTTATCTGCCATCAAAGTCTATGTTTCTATGTTATGTATTTGTTGGTCTTTCTAAAGCCTTTGATTTGATTGATCATCCCTTACTTCTTTTCATCTTTCTTTCTATGGTTTCTCACTTAATATTATCAATTTGCTCTCTTCGTACAGGGGAGGTCTCAACCACCTTCTTAGAAAGGTTATCTTTTACCTTCTTTTCCTGTTACTACTGGAGTTCTGCAAGGGTATATTCACAATTTGATTCTGTTTATCTTATTTTATTTTATTTGTAAATCCTTTGCTGTCTGTTATTCAGAACTGTTTAGTCCCTCTTTATGCGGATGATACAATTCTTCTTTTGGCTGATAAATCAATCCTGTCCTTCTGTAAAGTGTTACAGCAGGATTTTGACAATTTGGTGAATTGTATTTCAAAAACTCTTTTTAATTCTAAATGAGAAAAGATCTCAGACAATGTTACTCAGTTCACAACACCATGTTGCCAGTTTAGAATGTTCTTTTACTATTTCTTCAAAAGCTGGAGAGAGTGTTTGAATTTAAGCATTTGGTATTCTATTTTGGCCCTCTCTTACCTTTAAAACCCACATTGAAAAACACTTTTCCCAAAACTCGTGCATGTTTAGGCCATTTAAAACATTCCAGAAAATGTTTAACTGTAGAAGATAGAAAACACTTAGTGGCTTAAGCAGTTCTTCCAATTTTAGATTATGCAGACACCATTTACCATTGTGCTTCTGAAGCTGCATTAGCACCTTTAGCTACAGTATACTATCAATTGTTTTGCTTTATCTTAAATGTAAAATGGGATACTCATCAATGTTTGTTGCTTCAAAAGTTAAACTCACCTCTTTCTGCCTCTAGGAGAGAGCTATATTGGTTTTCTTTGATTTATAAGGTTGTTAGTAATTGATCTCCACATTTGTCTGATCGGTTCCATAAGTACTCCTAAAGGAAATTCAGCATTACGTTTACCAGTTGATTAAGTATTTGTTCATTTATGACACAGAAAACTTCTTTTTCACTACCCCATGCTTGAAATGACTTAGCTCCACATTTTCAAAGCTCTTCTAGATTTACTTCTTTTAAAAATTACATAAAAGTAAATATGTTAAATACCAGATTGTTTTGCTCATGCTTTGTAATTTGAATGTTTCCTGACATTTTGTGTTCTGTTCAGTACTGTATTGTACTATTTGACATGGGACTTTCTGTAAACATTTTTTTATCTCATAGAACCCTTCTATAACTCTGAACCTTTAAATACAAATAAAACAAACATTGGTTCATTTACATAAATATTTTATATGGATGGGTCCTTTTAATTACAGAAGGGGTTATTTCCATGTATACCCTATACCGTTCCATAAATATGCAATTATGATCTAAACCAACAGTAACCTTCTGAATGTGTTTGTATAAAAAAACTATAGGCAAGTGTAGCATACTCATAAAATACACCATGTAATGTGGGGTTCATGAGGCTACTACCGCCCTGGTCCTTCAATATCATGGTTGAGTACCTCATGAGCCTCTCTTTTTTTATTATTTTTATTGATTTTAAAGACATTAGATCATACACCAGTATACATGTTAATAAAATAGGTAAGCTGGAGTAGTAACAATTGCTTAATACATACAGTATTCCACATCTGGTACGGGTTAAGCAATACAATAATATGACAGGTTTTATCTGAGAGATCCTTTATACAGAAGGAAATTAATATATCTCTATATGAGTTAACTTTGTCATTATACATTTTATATGTAATAAGTTTAACCAATTTTCTGATAAATACTCTACTTTATCAAAACTATGAGTCCTATTATTTATTCTAGCGACATTCTCTCCAAGCTATACATTTCATATGATAACCTTCTCCAGGACTCCTTAGTCGGCAACCGTGTGAGAGCCATAGCCTTGTAATTATTTTTTGGCTGCCAAAATTAGTAGCACTAATATTCTGTAAAGCATTTTCTGCTGGTAAGTTCCATCTAGGAACTGCAGTTAATATAAAAGTCTGATTTAATATCTCTGGTGCTCGTATATATTGCATTTAATTCTTGTATGATTTCTTGTCAATATTCTTTTATATGAGGGCACGACCAAATAATATGGCTCAACCCTGCTTTTTCCTGCCCACAGTTCCTCTAACATGAACCATATGCTTCTCCCTGGAAATGTGCAGTTATATCAGGTGTTCAAAAGAATCTTGTTCTAACCTTCCATGCATATTCCCTCCAATATAGATTGGAAGTTATCTTTGCATATAATCTCATGGAAGTTTGCCATCGACTTTCTTCTAAGTCTAGGCCCAAGTCTCTAGACCACCTGACTCTGAGATATTCAGAGGAATCATTACTGTATAATCAAATAGCTGAGTATAGGGTCCCAATAATATGTTCCTGTACCTGTCCCTTTAGGTGATAAGTCACTATTTGGATTAAAGGGGAAGGTGATTCTGCTATTTCTGAAAGGGCTTCTTCAAAAGGTAGCACAGTTTGTTTGATTCTTAAATCGGATCCATATTGGTTTTGAGGTAATCTATATGTTAATTGAAAGGTGTTAAAAGAATACAGACCCATGGGGACTACTAATTGAAAGGTGTATTGAAGGCCGTAATTCTCCCAGCACTGGTCCGGAATCCTAGATAGATATCTACGTTCTGAGGGGGGTAAAACATATCTCCATATTTGTTGCCAGGACTTTAGGAATTCTGAAGTGTATTTCATAAACTGTATGTAAGGCATGTCCCCTGAGGAATCCTTTAAAATAAGGGAGGAAATTTTTCTAATCCATTAAGCATAATCTCAATTTCTTTCAAGTATGTCCTATATTGGGCAGCATAATGAAGTAGTGCTATTGGATCTGAGCCACCTTGGCATATCTTTCATGTTTGGCAAGTTAAGCCACCCTCAGCCCTATAGAGCTGTAGAGTTGAATATTTTATCCTAGGAGGCTTGCCTCCCCAGATAAATCTAGAAAATAATTTAGCCCATGTTTGAAAGTATGCATTTGATGGCATTATGGGGAGGGTTTGTATAAAAAGAGCAGGCGAGGTAGTATATTTTGTTGTATAGTTTCTACTCTAGATACAGTTCCCATATGGAGTGAAGTCCAATATGACATATAGTAGTAATCTGCTGGGTAATAGGCTCAAAATTCATCAATTCCAAACGAATCAACTTGTATGGTATTTTAATTCCAAGATATCGCATCTCTACTCTGTTCCATTGAAATGGAAAATCTATTTTAGGAGTCCCAGTGGGCTGGAATTAATATGTCAATACTTCTGTTTTAGTGTCATTAATTTTGTATCCTGCTAATTTACTAAATATATCCAACTGTTCCCACACCACTGGGATTGAGGTCTCCAGAGAGGTGAGGGTCAGCAGAATATCATCCGCAAACATTGTCAGCTTATGTGACCTCCCTCCCACCGGAATTCTTTCAATATTAGTCTGCGCCCTAATATGAGCAGCTAACGGCTCCAAATAGAGGGCAAACAATAGCAGGGAAAGTGGGCATCCTGCCTCATACCTCTACTTAAAGGAAAAGGAGGGAAAGAGCACCATCCAACTTTAGATACTGTGGGATTCTGATACATAGCTTTGAGTTGTGTTATAAACCTGTCTGGGAAAGCAAATCTTTCTAAAGTAGCCCACAAATAGGGCCAGGAAACTCTGTCAAATGCCTTCTCGGTGTTGAGGCCGAGAAGGACAAGAGAATCTGCCTCTGTGAGCATAGTCCATAAGTAATAAAACCCTTCTGACAGCGTTGTGTTCCTGCCACTTCATAACAAACCCAACTGATTCCCAGTAATTAAAGTAGGTAGCAAAGTAGCCATCTATGTGCAAATATGAATGTAAACAATTTGTAATTGCAATTAAGTTTTGAAATAGGCCTATATGAGGCCATCAGCAAGGGATCCTTCCTGGGTTTAAGGATGGCCACCATTTCAGTGTATTTCCATGAGGGAGGCATGGGTTGTCCATCTTGGATGTCCAAAAAAGCCTGTAAGAGGGAAGGTAACAATATTTTACAAAGCGTTCGATAAAATTCCATGGGGTACCGATCTGGTCCGGGTGCTTTTTGCTGTTTAGGTATTTTGAGAGTTTCCCAAATGTCCATAGGTGTAATAGGATGAAGTGACTCTGCTGCTTGTACTTGTGAGATTTGGGGCAAAGAAGAGTGTTGTAAATACTCATGTAATTGTTGGGGAGTGGGATAAATTTCCTCCATATATAATTTCTGATAATATTTGGCCATCTCCTGCCTTATTTCTTGCGATTGTAATAGCATATGTGCAGACTCAGGTTCCTTTAATCTAGTAACCAGTGCTTGGGCTCTCATTCCTCTCAGCGCCTAGCCAAATTTCTGGCTCCCCATGGCACTTCCTCTTGGTAGCGAATTTTCAAGTAGTGAAATTGTTGCAGTATTTGTTAATCTAATAGTTTTTGTATTTGTTGTAACCTTACTTATCCGTACTTTAACAGTGCAATCCCTTGATATTGTCTCTGTTGTGAGCCCTGTAACTCTCTATGTAGTTCCCCTTGTAGTTTCTCCCTAGCTTTTTTCCTGTAGGTCGAGTATCATATAAGCTCCCCTCTTAATACAGTTTTAAGGGCATCCCATGTTATACCCAATGAAACATCTCCAGAATTATTTTCTGCCATAATTCTCGGAATAAGTGTCTTAATTAATTTAACAAATTCTGGATCCTGTAAATGCATTAAGTTTAGGAGCCAAAATACATTTTTCTTTGGGGAGGTGACCTCAATTTTTAAATATAATTGAGAATGGTCTGAAAGCACTGAAGAGCCAACTGTCATGCCCCTAATTAAATCTAGGTGTTCCACCGTAGAAAAAAATAGTCTACCCTAGATGATGTGTGTGTTTTTTGGGAATAATGTGTATAATTCTGTAATGATGGGAAGAAATGACACCAAATGTCTATCATATCTAGCCTGCGGAGGAAGCCTTCAGATGTTTTGCAATGGTGTAAATCTATGTTGTAGTGTGCAAGTGGTATCTACCCTCGGATTGAGTGTAACATTTAGGTCACCACCAATAATACACATACCTTTTATCTGGGGTAAAAGATCATTCAAGAATTTATCTGTCACTTGGACTTCTGAACCTGGTGGTAGATATATAGAAGATAGGAGTAATCTGGGTACCGTATAAGTGTACCCACTACTATAATGACCTCCCTCCCCATCAATAATTTCCCATTTGAGTTGGAATTGGGTGCCTTGAGGTATCAGGACTGCAGTGCCTCATCGCTCACCGGATATATGCGAAGATGCAACCACTTCTTGAAACCCCCAAGATTTAAATTTAGAGTGTTCTGTTTGTGAGAGTTGTGTTTCTTGTAACAGGATTACATCTGGTTTCTCTTTTTTTTTTAATTAAAAAGCATTCACCTTTTTACCAGGTTATGTATGCCATTTACAGTAAAATATAGTATCACAGCTTGTTTAGGCATAATGAGAAGTGGTTGTCACCTAAGCATCCTGTGTAGCCTTTCAGTCTCACCCTTCCCCCTCTTACAGATAAGTGAAGCCACATTTCTCTTTCCTCATATAAAGATTTCTGGTTATTAGACAGCATAACTTTCATCATTAAATCTCTCAGGTGTCTTAGTCTATCACTCACAACTACTACCTTCTGTATACCTGCAGTGTGTCTTATCAGATATGAATTAGAATATATAAAAAAATTGCCAACTGGGCTAACTTAAAACCATTAACAGTAAACATTCTAATAACTAACCAGTTATTAATATCTTAATTATAGATATCAGTAACATAGACTTCAAGGTGGAAATTACAACACATTTCCTAATATTTCTGTAAACATTAAGCTGTATTTATGCTTTAAACCAGAAAAGGGGGTAAATCCAGACCTTCTACAGTTTTGTGCCCCTTGTGGACTATTCAGGTCCAAAAAAAAGTTATATAACGTTGGCATAAAAAGCAAAAAAGGAATAGATATGGCAAAAATAATCCAGAGAAATAACTCTGGAAATGCTCCACAGAGCTCAACCTCAAATGTTCACCCCCGAAGAAGAAAAAAAAAAGAAAATGATCTGCATAGATTTGAACACCTGGCCCAAATGCATCAACCTTCCGTAAGATATAAAAGACCATTTCACACCATAGCATATGAAAGCAAACAAGAATGCTATATAGTCTCTTCAATAGTTCCAGTTAAGATCAGTCAGACAGGGAGCAAAATTAAATTTTTAGTGCAGCGTTCATTTTTAAACAAAGGAATTATGTCTTTCAGTCACCACCTTAATTGCCATCATAGAATGGTGCAATTTCAAGGGCTCATAAGCTCCATTTAAGGTTAGGGCATGAGGGACATCAAGAGAGATCTGGAGGGGTAATGGCCACGGGGGATCACCACAACAAGTGGCCGCATAATACCCAAATAATAGGGGGTATTGTGAATTTGTGCACTGCGACCTAGAGTTAGGCCCACCTCCATGTCCCAGGCTAGCTAGGCCAGCCTAATCACCTCCATCCTCCCTACTGAAACCCCCCATCCCCACTCGCCAAAAGACGAAAGGGTATCTCAATAAAACATTTCAATGCAGGGCCTCCTCCCTTTCATGTGTCTTGCTGGCTATTGTCTCTCCTTCAAAATTCTGCCAGACGCTGCTTCAAATCTGTAGTCATGGCTTTAGTACCATTGTGATTGTGCTGTCTTCCCTCTTGGGTCTGCCAGCATGGTGGTTGGGGATTCTGAGTTGTAGGCCACTGTAGGTGATCCGGAAAGGTCAGGCCACAGTTAATGCGAACTTCTTGAGCTTCCTCCACTGAATCAAACTCTTGCTTTCCCTTTGGTAGATGTTCTATCAATCTGGCTGGAAAAGGGTATTAAATTTTATTCCTTGTGCTTTTAGTTGGGGCAATAACGGGAAGTATGCCATGCATAGACGCATCGTCTTGGGTGCATAATTGTGGTCTACATAGAAGCGTTTTTGTTCATAGTAAATTTGCTTCTTACGCCATGCCAAAAGTAGTATTTGTTCCTAACTACTGAAGCAGGCTATAATAGAACGAGGGCTAGCTGCTGGAGATGTGGGCTTAGGCACCAAGGCTCGGTGAACATGTTCAAACTCAAGCACCATATCCTGTGGTAAGTCCAGTGAGGTTTTTAATAAGATAGTGACAAATTCTTTTATGTCTGCTCCCTCCGAACCTTCTGCTATACAGTATAATCTAATAATTTTTCTCCATGCCCTGTCCTCCGCGTCTTCCTGTCTAGGCTCTAATATGGCTTAATGTTCCTGTAACTGCTGGACTAGCCTCCAGATCATCCACGCAGTTCTCCGTTGCTGTTATTTGTCTCAATATCATCAGCTCTTTGCTCCAATTGTATTATGTCCCTATACATTTCTGTACACAGTTGCTTGATATCAGCTCTAAATGCACACAGTTCATTACAGATTGTGTCAAGTTTGACTCTTTTCCTCACTTTAGGTGTTTTGGAGTAGTTGTGGCTGATTTTGAATATGTCGAGGCCTTGTGAGACTGCACTTTCTACCTCCATATTGTCTGAGTCAGACCTTTCTTCATTCGCGGGTTCATCTTCCACCTTTTGGGCCCCCAAGGGTTCAATTCCTTTGTTCCCCCTCCTGTTCATGGTTGAATTCCTTGTATTTCAAAAAGATCACTTGATGGAGAGGGTATGTAAATGGGGGAGTTTAGCGGAGCGAGTAGTTCACTCGGCCATTTAGCTCTGTAGCGGAACCGGAAGGCTTCATGAGCCTCTCTTGATGGTGTATTCCTGTCATGGAATGAGTTTCAGAATCCTAAAACTGCATTGGTCTCAGCACATCATCAGTCAGCAGCTGGGTTACTCTAATAAATTGTTAAGCTAGTAGTGATCCTGTTACAAAACACAAAAAAGCACAGTGCAGTTTCCCCAGCAACTCAGTATTTTCCTTAATCACTAAGCTGAATGCAACCTGTGAAGGCAGCACTCAGATTTCAGTCTCTTTGACAACCCATCCTAATTATTGATATGCAGACTGTCTGTGCTCAGGCATTTCAATAGCAATGGGGCTGGGGAGGGACTCTGCATTGAGTCAGAACTCACATTCAGAACTGGAACTCTGAAATGACAGTGGCAAGTTAAGAACCTTACAGGCTGATACACAACAAATAAAAGCAGGACAGAATATCTACCTGCAGCTTGAACAAACTCTTCTCAACAGAGAAAGTAAAATACAGAACTCTACAGACACAAGCTAGGAGGTAAGAATCAACCTGAGAACAAAAAGAAAACAAAAGCTTGATCATGCACTACAGGGTTTTATTTAACTCTAAAATTGATTAGCGTTTTGCTCATAAAAGTTCTAAAACATTGTGAAACTGCATAGCACTTGCCTCACTGTGCTTATGCAAACATAACACTTCTAGAAAACCTGTATAAATGCTTTCTGTACAGTTAGCATTGTCCCAAGAAAAAGTGCTAATCAATTATTTAAAACCCTGCACAGTAAGGATACAGCTAATGAAAGGCATTGTTCCTTCTTTTACATTATACATGTATTTTCTTTTAATTAACTTAACACTATTAAAAAGTATTTAATGCATTTAATGCACACAGCACTGTAGTGTATTAACCCATGCCCCATCTCAGGCCACCACAGCATTAATAAGTGACAAAATACATGATGTTCTAATTTTCTAAAAATACCAACTCATTAACTTTACTTTACCATCAGGTATTTGTATAATCTGATTATATAGGTAGGATATGAATGCTATTGTGTATGGATAAGTCATGATAAGACTCTTTTTAAGTAATATATGCATTGTTTCTGTATTTTGTTGCATGTTACCCTGAATTCTTCGACAAAATATGCTGGTACAGCAACCCACAAGAGACAGGGCTATCCTAGATTTAGTACTGACTAACAGGGATGGGATCACAGATCTCCAGGTAGAAGGTCACCTGGGGCCAGTGACCATCACATGGTATGGTTCAATTTGGATACTACATCTAAATCATCCCATTCCAAGGCAAAAATATGGGACTTCAGAGGAGCTGACTTTGATAAGATGGCCAACAGAGTTAAGCTAGCCCTGGCAAAAGAAACACAGGTGAGGGGTACAGGCAAAGTGGGCAAGCATTAAGGATGCAATACTTGAAGCAACATCCCATTGTGTTAGACAGAAAGGGAAGTGCAAAGAAGAAGGAAACCACTTTGGTTCTCAAATACAGTAGCAGAAAGGTCAGAGCCAAAGGCTGGCCTTCAGGAAATATAAGGGAACACAGCGGGATGAAGATAGGGAGGCATACCAAACTGCCCTAAGGAAGCAGGGAAGGCAGTAAGGCAGGCAAAGTCCCAAACTGAGGAAACACTAGTACGAACAGTAAAGAAGGTGACAAGACTTTCTATAGATACATTAGTGAAAGGAGAAAGTCCAGAGGAGTATTGCTAAGCTTAATGGAGAAAAGGGAGCTTGTGAGGAGGAGGACCCTGTAAAGGCATCTATCCTAAATAGATACTTTTGCTCAGTATTTACTAAAGAGAAGGTAGGGCAGGGCCCACAGCTCAACATCATGGACACAGGGGAGGAGGTGAGCACTACTCCTTCACAAAGAAAGGGTCCTACAAGAGCTTGCTAAGCTCAGGTTGGATAAGGCAATGGGACCTGATGGCATACATCCCAGGGTACTTAAGGAGCTAGAGGTAGAACTAGCAGAGCCATTAGCAGAACTGTTTAGTGAGTCTCTGAACACAGGAGAGGTCCCAGAAGACTAGAGAAGGGCTCATGTGATCCTGCTCCACAAGAGTGGTAGCAGGAAGGAGGTGGGGAACTACAGACCAGTCAGTCTTACTTCAGTAGTGGGCAAGATTATGGAGGCATTCCTTAAGGAAAGGATAGTGCAACACCTGGAATCCATAGGGGCACAGGATCCAAGACAGCATGGGTTTACAAAATGAAGGTCCTGTCAAACTAATCTCATAGATTTCTTTGACTGGGTAACCAGAGTGGTGGACCAAGGGGGAGCAGTTGATGTCACCTACCTTGACTTCAGCAAAGCTTTTGACACTGTTCCACATAGAAGATTGATAAATAAGCTGGGTAGGCTCGGGGTGGGTCAGAAGTTGGTCAACTGGGTGGCAAACTGGTTGACGGGCGAGAAAACAGAGGTGGCGATAAATGGTATACAGTCAGAAGGCTAAGTCACAAGTGGGTACCTCAGGGATCAGTTCTGGGGCCAGTCCTCTTCAACATCTTCATAGTGACCTTGCAGATGGACTAGCGGGTAAGGCTTATCTGTTTGCAGATGACACCAAGATCTGCAACAGAGTAGATGATCCAGATGGGGTGGGCAGAATGAGAAGAGATCTGGATAAACTAGCAAAATGGTCAGAAGAGTGGCAACTAGGATTTAATGCAAAAGTGCAAAATCATCCACATAGGAAGAGAAACCCTGAAGCCACCTATAGGCTGGGAGGGGAGTTGCTAGCAGTCACAAAGGAAGAAAGAGACTTGGGCATCATCATCACTGATGACCTGAAATCATCCAAGCAGACCTCTAAAGCAGTAGGTAAGGCTAGGGGGTGTTAGGGTGTATTAGTAGGGGGTATCACAAGTTGTAAGAGGGAGGTAATAATCCCTCTTTACAAGACACTGGTTAGGCCCCATCTGGAGTACTGCGTGCAGTATTGGAGGCCACACCTTCACAAGGACATTAACCAAATTAAGGCAGTCCAGAGAAGGGCAACCCAAATGGTGCAGGGACTGCATCAGAAGACATATGAGAACAGATTAACAGAGCTCAATATGTATACCCTTGAGCAAAGGAGGGAGAGAGGTGATATGATCGAGGCATTCAAACACCTTAAGGGCATTAACAAGGTGAAAGAGTCTAACATGTTTAAATATAAGAAAAATAGCAGGACAAGAGGACACAGCATGAGATTAGAGGGGGGGGCCGATTAAGGGGGAATGTGAGGAAATTCTTTTTCACAGAAAGGGTGGTGGATGCATGGAATGGCTTACCACAAGAAGTGGTGGCTATGAATACAGTGCAGGGATTCAAACAGGCATGGGATAGGCATAAGGGAGCAATACAAATGACTATGAATAGATAGGCCACTGACTGAGCAAAGGCCGATGGCACATTTATAAGGTAGAAAAAGAAATGGGCAGACTGGATGGGCCTTGAGGTCCTTATCTGCCATCAACTTCTATGTTTCTATGCCCTTATAAATAAGAGCATCTCTTTTATGTGTCTGTCTGTATGTCTTCCTATCTATCTATCTATCTATCTATCTATCTATCTATCTATCTATCTATCTGTCTATCTATCTATCTATCAAAATCAGTTTAAGAGAAACTCAAAGATATAAACAAATGAAAATATTTTAAAACCCTATGCTCTAGAGTATTATTTTCTGTCATGTTTCAGCCTTTCCACATAGGCAATGCAGAATTTATTTAAAAACACACCAAATCCCAGGGGCTGTGGGAACCATACAAATTAATAAACACATATTCAAAAAAACAATAAAAGCAAAAAAGAAAAATATAAACATATAGATCATTAACTCCACATAAAAACATTTCCCATAAAGGATAATCACTATTTTATAAGAATTCACACAAAAGAAAGTGCCAGCATTTTGTCAATGTACTGTAGTACAGTATCTAGCTACTCACATAATTTATGCCATGGATGAGCAATTGTCTTCACTTATCATTCATAGATGTGTCAAGATCTTTAAAAAAAACAGTACCATTCCCTTGATCTGACATTAACCCACTGCTTGAAAATCATTCAGAGAGAGACCTTTTTGAAGTGGCTCCACCATCTTGGCACTTTGCATAACAGCACACATGGAAACAGTTGGCCAGTTGTTGGGAGCAGATAGCCTGAAAAATCCCTGTAGATATGACTTCTGTAAGGGGCAAGTAATTTGGTGTCCTTCCTGAGAAGAAAGTCTCAGAAGGTCTGAATTTTGATGCTGCCCTCAGTTGTCAAGAAGATCAGATTATCTATGCTAAAGAGTGTGACAAACTGTATTGGAAGCGAAAAAATACAGTGGATCCTGTCAGTCACTTTAAAACCCTATAGTTTCTTGTTTTCTAGTATGGCAATTAAAAGTAAAACAGCAATTTAAGCTGAGCAAAATTGTTAAATGTCAATTTTCCTATCTGAAAACAATTTACATCATACTGTTTTTCCCATAGTTTGCAAAAAAAAATTTTTCTATAATGTGTTTTATCTCTGCAACATTTTTGGTCCACAACTTGGTCCATTTTCTACTGCTTGGTGTCAGTTACTATAGTTGTCTTTTTTTTTGTGTGTGTGCAAGAAAGAAATTAACAGTTATTTAGTGCAACTTGGGGAATTTTTGCAGGGAAACATTCCATGAAATTCTGACAAAAAGTGAAATGTAAACATTTCATGAAATTCACAATCAAAACAAAATGTTTTCACAATATTAGAAACCAGCCCACTCATATGAACCACCCACATTGATCTCTGGACAAGTTGCCACTGTAGCACATAAATGTATTAGAAGTCTCTGCTTCAGTATTGTAGCTTAGCTTACATAGAAACATAGAATTTGATAGAAGATAAGGACCTCTTGGCCTACCAATGTTGGACCTCTTGGCCCACCAAAGTCTGCCCATCTTTCCCTACCTACCTTATCACCACAGACCCTACCTGATCTACAGCTCTTTCTCTCTCCCCCTTCCTTTCAACAATGATTCCCCTTTGCATATCCCATGCATTCCTGAACATAAAAACATAGAATCTGCCAGTATATAAGGATAGCTTGTCACACCAATCTGCCCATGTTCCTCTACCTATTATATCACCACAGATCTTACTTGAACTCTGGCCCATTCACCCACTCTTCTTCCCCTAAGATTCCTTTATGATCCCCTCCGCTATTTTCACCTCCACTGGAAGGCTATTCCAGGAATCCAACACTCTTTCTGTGAAGAAGTACTTTTTAACATCTCTCCTGACTCTACCCCTTCCAACATCATAGCATGTCCCCTTGTTCTTGAGCACATCTTTCTGACAGATACTTTCATCCTGTACCTTATTTACCCCTGTGAGCTATTTAAAGGTCTTTATCATATTCTCCTCCTCCCCTCCTTTCTTCCAGGGTATACATTTTGAGGGTATTACATTCTACATAGTGGTCATATGGGCATAATGAATTCTTTGAAGTAGTTTCTGGTTTAAAGAAAAACAAAGTCACAGGTGGCAACAACAGAACTTAATTACACAAACTCCTCCCAATTTGCATTTCTTAACATCCATTTTCATTACTAAAGACACTGTGCATGACAGCAGGTCTTTATTCCTTTCAACTGTCTCTGTTCCTATTGCTTTTTCTGTACTGAAGTCACAGTTATATGCTTGTGACATTAGAATTATTTCCATGGTAACATGTTGTGTTGTCAAAGCAGAGGATATGACTTTAAGACAGGAAAATCAGCATGTTCAGATGAACTCTAAATGACAAAATGCCTGATCTGATAGAAACAACTTTAGTAAAAAATGATGGAATGTCCAGAAATTCAAAATGTTGTGAAGCAGTTTGATACAGCAGTCCTGCTGATGATGCAAGTTATCAATGTTTTATTGATCATTTGAAAATCACTTTAAATATCAGTAAAGCTAGAACATAACAGGTGCATGTGCAGCTAAAGCAGTTCAAGTATTCTTACATCTGTCAGTATGTGGCACATTATTTGTTTCCCTGACATTTGTTAGCAGTAGTAGAAGTGGCAGTGGTACTGTAGTAAAAGTGGTAGTGGTAGCAGTGGTGAACCATTTTGTAGCCAATACTCAGAGTGCCTGCACAATGTAAACTACATAAAGAATATAAACCAAACAACCATTAAACTAGCAATAAGTAGTAGAGAAACAGTACTATAAAACTTGCAAGACATTTATTTATTTATTTAAAAGTTTTACCAGGAAGGCATACTGAGCAGAGTACTGCATGATTCCAGGTGCGTCCTGGGTGGTGGGGGCAGAGGAGAATACATAGTTACAGAGAGTACATCATTACATGGAAAATTACAGAGAAGATTAGAGAGCAAGTACATAACTAATATGCTACTGGGAAAAAGTGTAACTCAGCAACTGTTAGAGCAGGCATACACTTACAGTGGAAGGTAGTTGTGTGAGGGACCAGAACCATCTATACTGTAAGTACAATGCTGTGGATAACCAACACAAGAAGGTGCTAGGCTTAGTGCAAGAACAGGTCATTTGTCACATGAAAGGCAGAGGTAAAATGGGTTTTGAGGAGGGAGTAGAGGTGCTGAGTGGGGAGAGCTTTCTGAATGTCAACTGGGAGGGAGTTCCACAGTTTAGGCATGAGATACTTAAAGGCTACCTGGCCTGCCATGGCGGCCATATGTGGGACAGCCATAAAACATGAGTTGAAGTTTCTGAGTGGGTAAGCTGGAGGGGGAGCAGCCATTAGAACTGAGGTGTGGTGTGGTATGGTGTCAAGGATCTGGACCAGAACTTTATGGTTAGCCTAGTGCTGTGTGATTGGCTCCGGTCATGGAGCGAGGGGAAATTGAGGGTCTGGTAGAGGACACAGTGGTGAGTGGTGGGAGGACAGTCAAGGGTGAAGTGACAGATGGAGTGGAAGAGAGGATCCAGTCTGGCTAGGGTGGACTTGGTAGTTGCACTGTAGACTACATCACCATAGTCTAGAATAGGTCAGATCATTTTTTGCATGATTGCATGGCGTGCCAGCAGAGGGATCCATCCACAGTTGTGATATCGGGCACCCAACTTGGGATGCAGATTTTTTTGGATGGTCTTCATGTGTACAGAAAAGTCTAGGTGCTGGTCAAGCCATACCCAAAGGTATCTAAAGGAGGTGGAGACCTCTAGAGTCCCATTCAGGGTGTGAAAAGTGGGGGTTGGGGAAGCCAAGAAAGCCTCTGCCTTGTGCAAAAGGACATTGAGATAGTTTTTTTTTCATTGAGAAAAAGCTGATTAGAGTGAAACCAGAGCTGGACATCATTGAAATCCTGCTGGAGACTGGATGCCACATCAGTGGGTGAGGGAACAGATGTATACAGCACTGTGTCATCAGCATACATGTGAATGGATGTATGGGGGCAGGCAGAGGGCAGGACATTAAGGAAAATGGAGAACAGTAGTGGGCCAAGGGATGAGCCTTGGGGTACACCAGAGGTAACTGGGAAGGAGGGAGGCAGAGGTGGAGTCACCGATTCTGACAAATTGGGACCTGCCTTCTAGGTAAGAGTGGAAACAGCTGGTGGTCTTGCTAGAGAGCCCTGCGAGAGAGAGAGAGAGAGAGAGAGAGAGCTTTAACAAGAGGAGTGAGTGTGAGACTGTGTCAAATGCCTTTGCCAGATCAATAAATATATCTAACGTAATGTGGCCTTTATCCATACCAGTAAGAATGGAGTCAGAGAACCTGAGGAGGGAAGTAGCTGTCAAGAGGGACTTCCTAAAACCAGACTGATAAGGTCAAAAGAAGGATGAGGAGTCAAGAAAAGTGGATAGTTGAGTGAGTACTAGGTGTTCTTGGATTTTAGCAAGTACGGGAAGGAGGGAGATATGGTGATAGTTACCAGGGACACCTTTCGTGAGGGGGATGACAGCGGCATGCTTCCAGGAAGATGGGGTAGAGGTGAGTGAGAAAGAGAGGTTGAAAAGTGCATACAGGGGGATGGTGATGGCAGGGGCAGACAGGTAAAGCATTTTGGCATCCAACCCAGAGGGGAATTTGCCCTTGGAGGGATTTAGGGTGAGCAGGGCATTCAAGACTTCAGTCAGTGAAATCTGATAGAAGGACAAGCAGGGGGAAGGAGGGGCAGAATTTACTGGGGTGGTTGAAGGAGAAGGATTATGAGGGGTAGGTGGGAGGATGGATAAAAGTAATGAGGTACAATTTGTGAAGAAGGCATTAAATTCTGAGGCTACTGCAAGGGGTGCCATCACCGTGGTGCCACCCATATTTAAAGCTGGGGTGGGGGGCTGAGAAGGTGGGGTGAAGAGTGAATTGACCACCTTCCAGAATTTTGCAGGATGATTTAAATTGGAGTGGAAGGAGACATTAAATTATTTTGCCTTGACCAGCTGGAGTAGCACTGTTCAAGCATTTCACAGAGTGCAGTACTTTACCTGGGCCTCATGTGAGCCAGTGGTTTTAAAGGACTTCCATGCCTGGTCCCTGGCCCTGAGGTGATCCAGAATGTCAGCTGTGATCCAGCGCAGGTGGGCATCTCTCATCTGAGTCCATCTGAGAGGGACATAGAAGTCCCAGAAAGCTAGGAACCAGGACTTGAAGTTTTCCAGGGTGGACTCAATAGAGGTAACCCAGGGTATGAAGGACCAATCTGTGTTAGCCAGGTCAGTTAGCAGAGAAGCAAGGGCCGTGGATTTGTAGGAGCAGGTCAGAAGGCTTATGGGAGGAAGAGGCTTGGGCTGAAGGACCTTTCTTACCGAGTAGACCATGGGATGATCTTTAATGGAATCAGGTAAGAAGCCTGAGGCAAGTATCCAGTGCAGGTGCGAAGTAAGGGACCAGTCTAGGAGGGAATTATTCTGTATATACAACATTTGCACATGTTTACTATAAAACTTGTATGACACATATAAGGCATCACATATGTACACAATCATGAACATCTAAAGCAAATCCACCCACCTTCATTCTACATCAGGTCATGTTTCAGTTTACAGTGACTTTGAAAGAGGCAAGGATACCAGCAACATGGATGTCCTCAGGGAGTCATTTTAAAATGGCAAGGATGGCCACCATGAAGCCTGGTCATCTGCAGACTTCAAGTGAGACAGTGGCACCTGCAGCAACCCTAGCCCACTGAACTGCACTCACCCTTCAAGGTGCATAGGCAGTTTGATGCTCAATGAAGTACTGGGGGAGTAGACTATTCAAGGCTTTATATGCTAGCAAAAGAATTCCTGAAGTCACTGCACCATATTAAAGTCAAGCAGCTCAGAACTCGTAATGAATATGTAATGTAATCTGATATTCAGGTGGAGGTCAGAAGCCTTTCTGCTAAGAATTTAGGAGCTAATTTCTCAGGTTGTCCCATTGCCGCAGTGTTACCCGGCTCATTGGTTTTGAGCACAGTGACCTGGATTTGTTTTCAGTTTTTATCAATGGTGTCAGAGGGCAGATCTTGTGGATGAACTCCTAGGAAGCAAGGGGAAAATACATGATGGATCACATTCTCTAGGACACCCCCACAGCCATTGCACCATGTGTTATCCATGTTCACCTCATAAGCTGACAATTTTGATTTTATTTAATGGACTTATTAATCAAAGTAATATTGCAACCATACATGAGCACGTGCAGGTTAAAGTTTACAAACATTCATATAAAAAAGCACGTATGATACATAACCAACAACACTCATGTTGCATCATAATTACACAATTAAAAAGAGTATCTACAAAATGACATAAAATACACAATATCCATAAGCACACATTTCAAAACATTCTTTAAGTCATACCCAAATACCACACCAACAGAGATTTGCTGTAGGATTGATTCCTCAGAAATTGCCTTTCCCACAACACCTGTTTATGCAAATTGTATCCTGTGAGATCTTTCGGTACAAGCAAATGGTGTTATTTATGACTTGGGTCACAAACTCATGTAAATGTCTCAATTGCCATATTTTCCCATCTAACATCCAACTTATCAAGCCCACATTTAACCAATGCCTCACCATCTCATTTTGCACCCCAACATAATCCTAAATGCTCCTTTCTGTACCCTTTCCAATTCTTCTGTTTCATTTTTGTAAGCCCTCCATGCTAAACAACTGCCCCATATTCCACTACAGGCCTAACTACTGCAGAAAAATAATAAATTAAATCAGATAAATTTAAACCTTCCCTTTTTAAAATAGTCAAGAAATATAACCTACCGTTTGCCTTTTTTACAATGTGTGGAACTTGTTCAGATCAACTAAAGTCATTTTGGAAAAAAAATATCCAACATTTTACTTTATTTACCACTTCCACATCTCCCCAAAAAATTTAATGGTTTTATTCCCTCCCATCTATTCTGCTTCCCAAAGCGTATCTTTTTAGTTTTTGTCAGATTTATTTGCATAAAATAATTTTTTTGTCCATCTTCCAACAGTATATAATCTAAATCAGTTTGCATAGTACTATCTTCAACATGTTTCCAGATGTCCAGTACTGTGGTATCATCAACATATTTGATCCATGGACCTTTAGTACCCAATTCATTTACCATGATCAAAAATAAGGGCCCCAATCTGGTACCTTGGAGGACACCTCCATTTACCAATGCCACCACTGACATCTTTTCTTCATTTCAATTCATTGTGATCACCCTTGCAGAAAGTCATACACCCAATTTATAATACACTCAGGTATCATTAGACCTTCCAATTTTTAAATCACTGTCCTATGATCAATAAGATCAAAAGCTTTTTATAATCTACCACTACAGCTCTCACATTAATTTATTTGTCCCAAGCTCTCATACTTAATTCTAAAAATTTTAAAGCAATATCATTTGTAGATCTTCTCCTCAAGGACCCAATCTGGTTTTTGTGCAATAAACTTTCTGCAATCTCCATAATCCATTTGTAAATAAAAAATTCACACACTTTAGATATTGTACACATTAAAACTATCAGTCTAAAATCTGTTGACACTTTTTTTGGAGTTATAACCTTTGGAAGAGGGATAATTTTTGCTTGTTTTCATTGTAAGGGAATTTTTCCACCTATAATAGACGTATTAAAAATATGACACACCCATGGTGCAAGTACATCTGCTCCTTCTTTCCATATCCAATTAGGAATAGCATCAGGACACACAGCTTTATTTACATCATTTGTTTTAATCCCTTTGACATTTCTTCAATAGTTACAAAAACCCTTCCTGAACAACCCCCTTTACACCATCCTTCTTTTCTAATGAGGATAACTCTTTACCAACTTCACTCAAAATCTTATTTAAAGCTGATAAAAAGGAAATACCTCCATCCAAGTCACAATACTCACAAGTTTGTTTCCATCTGTCAATTTGATTTACTTGTTTATCTGTGCCTAAAAATTCTTTTGCTGTTTTCCACCAATTTCCCAGCTCTGACTTCCTTAATCTTTCAACTTTTCTTACATAATAAGACTTTCTCAACCATGTTCCTTTACAATTTGTTTGATTTTGTATTCTTTTATATACTACAGTATCATTTCACTTACTGTAAATGCCGCTTGCCTTTCAGTAATTAGTTTTCTAAACTCTTCAGTCACCCATGGCCTTTCTCCTCCTACCGTTCTTATTTCGCTCATAGGCATAACTTGATCTAACCATTCATTTATTACTGATGTCACCAAATTCCATGTTTTATCAACATCCTCACCTACAAATCTTCTTTTGTGTAATTTCCCTGCTATTGTAGCCACAGTTCTACTTGAACAAGTGATGATCTTTAAATTGTCCCCTTAGCCTCCAGCCATCTCAGGTATCTTCAGTTCTTTTTGTGCTTTGAGTAGTCTAGTAGCACTCACTGTAGCTCCTGCTTATTATTGATGCTTCATTTGTGCAGTACCTTAAAAATGCCATTTCAGGTATTACTTTGTTTCTATTGATATCTTATGACTGTGTGCCTATATTTCCAGCTTTTTGGGGCACCCAAGGCATGTGATAGTTGTCTAGAACCTGTCTGTCCTTTGTGCAAATCTCCAGCAGTTAGACAAACTCTGTAGGGCATGTGGAATCACCTTTACCAGGTGAGTGCAATTCCAGTGAATCAGATTAAGAACAAGACTGCTTTCTAGCCAAGCTTAATGAGCTATCACTTTAGCTCAGCCGGTCTGTCAGTGGTTATACAGATATAAATAGACAGTATCTGATATTATCTATTTTATATTGGAGTTCTAGGATACAGATTATGATACATGCTGTATTCATGTTTTAGTTTTATTTAGTAGTCATGTTAGCACCTAAAAAAATAGTAATTTTAGCACCTAAAACAATTCATTGTGCTGCCAATTATATGAATCCTTTGCAATCTTTTCCAATATGAGACACGTTAAGTTACTGAACAACTTGAAAGGAAGCATGGAAAATATGTTGTTTACTGTGTCAATTTTAAATCTTAACATGACTGTCTTACCCTGGACAAAAATATTAGTTTGGCAAGAGATATAGAAATACTGGTCAGTGTCCATGAAAGGGAAGGTATTCTGTAACACCTTTATTTTGTGAAAAAAGATCAAAGAATGAAAAAGCACATACTTTTACCAAAAATGTATCAATTTTTGTCAGTTTGATGACAACAGTTATTTTCATGTTAGGGTGAAAATTCGATATTTTATAGGACAGCAGCTCCTAACTGATTTGCTATAATCTGCAAGAGTATGATGGATAAAGACAGCAAGTAGAGGTAAGCAGAAGGAGGTGGTGTCAGTTCAAATACTAGTTGCATCCAACAGTGAAAAACCTCACTCACTCACCACTCAATTCAGCACAAAAAAAAAAACACAAGCTTAAATCAGGACAGTTCTCTTAATCCATTTATTTGCGTGTATCCAGCAAATAAACAAAACCAACAATGTAAATTAGGAGGTATGGCAGCATCAAATACGGAAGCATCTGTAGACCTAATGTTTCTCCTGCACATCTCAGGACTTTGTTAGAGGTTACCTGAACTAATCAGGCTGTGAGATTTAAACACACAGGCCCAGATATTCAAAAGGGTTGTGCATGGTGCAATATTCAAACGGGAATTGTGCCTGGCATAAATCCCGATGTGCCGGAGTGCATCAGTAATGTATGCAGCGCGGGTGAAGCGTGCCCATGCATATGCTGCACATCCGATATTCAGCCGGGATGTGCTGAGTGCATGCATCGCAATCCTACCTACGACACACAAAGTTGATCCCCCCAAAAAAGGAACAACAGCTGGCCACCCGCAGGTGAGCTGCCATATTGCATGGTGCAACATGGCACCTGCCACCTGTGGGTGGCCACCCGAGCTCCAGCTGCACCTCTGTGGCAGCGGCCCCCAATGCCCAATCATGGGCATCTCTTCAAATAATCACTTCCAATATCCCTGGTGGTCCAGTGGACTGCTGTCAGCCCGATCACGGGCTTAAGTATAAATAATATGACATCCTATATCCCTGGTGTTCCAGTGGACTGCTGTCAGCCCAATCGCGGGCTTAAGTACAAATAATATGATTTCCTATATTCCTGGTGGTCCAGTGGACCATTGTCAGCCCGATTGTGGGCTTTTGTAATAAAAAAATAATTATGTCCATTATCCCTGGTGGTCTAGTGGTACCCCTCCCACCCGCCACTGAGCCCCACTGCCCCGCTCCTCTCCCGGTCAGCGGCAGGTGGCAGCAGCCCTCCTCAGTTATGCATGCAGTGGTCACACACAGTCACCAGAATTAATGTGCATCCCCAAAATGCTACTGTCTTGTGTCCAAAAATTTCCCAGTGCTAACGAAGCGAAATGATAGCACACCAAGAAATTCAAAGTCTCCCAGAATTAATGGTGCACTCAGTCATGCATGCAGTGGTTACACACAATTACCAGAAATAATGTGCATCCCCAAAATGCTACTGTCTTGTGTCCAGAAAATTACCCAGTGCTGATGAAGTGAAATGACAGCATAACAAGAAATGCAAAGTCTCTCAGAATTAATGATGTACTGCAAAGTGCAAACACACAGACAGATTAAGATTGCACTGTGCACTCAAGCGATGCAGATGTAAAGGCACAAGAACACCTAACCAGTGCTCACAAGTTACAAATCCAAATCTGGAAAAGAATACCTTTTGCCGGTTGGGGGGGTAATGCACTGCAGTAACAGTTCACTATCAATAAAGATACCACAAAGCAGTATAAAAAATTCATGTAGGTGTGGTGGATAATAGGTTCATACTGCTGCAGTTACTCTGTGGCACAATAAAAGGTGTCTGATTTAATGGCACGCATCATGTGCGCACACACACACACACACACACACACACACACACTACAAGTAATGCATAGCAAACCGAAAAACTTTAGTAATATAACCAAATGTTTTAAACAGACTGAAATTATACACTGCTGCACCACAACAATCAGTAAAAAAAAGTCAAGAATTACTGAAAATATTACTGTGTGCACATTAACACAGTAACACAAGAAAAATATAACGAAAACAGAAAGACTGCATTTTTCTCCCAGTTAATCTACCTACAAAACAGACATCCCCCCCCAAAGTACACTTCACAGTACACAGACTGACTGTTCTAAATTAACATTCAAAATCCATACACAAACAATAAACACCTAATGATATGAGCACAGGAGGGTTTCCTACAATTGATGTACTAAATTTTGAGCAAAAAGAAAAGGCTCAAAAAGGCTTTTTAACAGCTTTTAGAGGATTTGAATTGCGGAGCTCTGAGAGAAAACTGTCTCCATCTTCCACTACACACACACTACACAGAACTGAGGCTGTGTAGAATAATCTAGAGCCCATGTGACCTGCAATCCTATGAATCACTGAAAAATTCACCTTAGGAGCTCAATTATAAGGTGAAGTGATGCAAAGTACATTATTTCAATGTACTTTGCCTTAAAATTGGTGGAGAGGTGGTTTGGGGAAGGCTGAATAATGTGAAGTTACTGGTTTCAATGGATTTCGTGTTCCTCATTATAATGCGAAGTACTCCGCTTTGTGTTGCAGGTACTTCGCAGATTCCACGTTACTCCGCGAATCACTCCGTTGAGCGAATTTCAGCCACTTTGCCCACCACTAGATTAGTTGTACTGAGACAGCACCAAAGAAGATTTCAATATTTAGCTAACATTACTCTACATCTACAAGTTGCATTAATATTGTAGCCCAGTGAAGAATGTAAGACCTAGTTAAAGCAGATTCCTCATATTATTAAAAAAAAATACAAAATCACACATGCCCCCACAATGCAAAGCATCATGGGCTGCATATGCAAATCACCACAGAATGTTATGCTGGTCCAACTTTAAGCAAAATTGCATGGTGCCGAAAGGCCTCTCACACAGTTTGCAAAGGGTGCTAACAGAAGACATAGACACGTGTTTCGTCTTACCAGGACTCATCAGTATGCCTCATCTGTTTGACACCCCAGTGGAATGGACCAGCTACCACTAAGGCAGTGTGCCTGGGATATATTGTGGTGAACCCATTAAAATAAAAAACTATTTAAAAGACAAAGAACCTCTGTGCGTAAACACTGAGGCAAGGGTTACCCCAAAGGGCATTTGGCTGGGAAGCCAAGTTTCAAGAAAATACAAAATCACACATGCCCCCACAATGCAAAGCATCATGGGCTGCATATGCAAATCACCACAGCATGTTATGCTGGTCCAACTTGTAAAATTGCATGGTGCGAAAGGCCTCTCACACAGTTTGCAAAGGGTGCTAACAGAAGACATAGACACGTGTTTCGTCCTACCAGGACTCATCAGTATGCCTCGTCTGTTTGACACCCCAGTGGAATGGACCAGCTACCCCTAAGGCAGTGTGCCTGGGATATATTGTGGTGAACCCATTAAAATAAAAAACTATTTAAAAGACAAAGAACCTCTGTGCGTAAACACTGAGGCAAGGGTTACCCCAAAGGGGTATTCTTCATATTATTGCCTTGCCATCCCATTTTGTCAGTAACTATACAGAATATGTCTCGTTGATAGGTAGCTATGAAGGTTTACAAAACAATTAGAACAAATTTTTCAATTTAGGCAATCATTTACTTTAATGAGAAACAACATGTGTTCCATCACCTACTGGATCATAATGTTGCACACTTAATAGCGTATGACATTATGGCTAAACTGCTACAGCGCAGTCCATAACCGCTACTGGTGCAATACCGCGTATACTGTTGTATGTGGTATTGCACCAGTAGTGCACTCCCAGTCAGAGGAGATGACCTCTGCTGGGAGTGGGTTCTGCCAAGCAGTTGCCGTGGCTCACAGGACTGAGCCACAGCAGCAGGAACCCAGCCACTGTGTCTGGGACCAGGTTTGATTCCTGGTCCCAGAATCTTCAATTTTTCACACTTTTGTGTGCTCCCTGAGTTGAACCCCCGATCTGAGAAACATTGGTGGGGGTTCAGGGTCAACCCCATAAGGGGGAGTGGGGTGAGCTCCCCCACAGAAAAAAGACTTATGCGTTTTATGAGCAGAAATATATGCATTGGCAGCGCTTATTTTGTTATGAGACATAATGTCTTGTGACATTATGACCCCATGCCATTCCATCAAAGCACTGTAGTGGAACTGCCAACCTGTAAACATAAATTTAATGCATCTGTTTGTTTTTTTTTCATATCCATCACCCCTCAAAGTTATCTGTCACTTTTTCAAGTTTTATAGCCCCTTAAAGTGCAAAATGCAATGTAGTACAGTGCAACTCTTTTTTGTATAGTATCAATAAAACAGGTCCATGCAGCCCATCCCCCAGGACACACCCAGAAACAAGCTATGATAGCGTAATCTGACTTTCCTGGTCAGAAATTACAAATAAAATAAATAAAAACTACATTGTAAATGGACCATATCACAAAATTATATGCAGGTTTGTCAAAAGTGAAATAATGGAGTTTGCCCTTTAAGGGGCAGACCAGGTTGTCCTGGTGCACCCCCTCCCTTTCCAATAAGATGGTGTGCTCAGAAAGTGAGGGGGGAAGGAAAGGGAGGGCCAGGCAGATAGAACAATGGCCAAGCAGCAGGAAGGAGAGGGGCAAGTGGAGGTACATAAGGGACAGCACATAGGTGGTTCAGCCACTTTTGCTGGAGTTTTTGATCTAATTGAAACTGCAGCACATCAGATTGGCTGAACAACTAGAGAGGTTTGTGCACTAGGATGCAACAGGTAAGAGAGCTTCCAGGAATAAGTTTAAAAAAAAATAATAATGATAATAAAATAAACAGATAAGGAATGATAATATATAAGTGTAGTTATATTCCTTTACTCAAAGCAAAAAAAAAATATATAATAAAGAAATCATCTTTTAAGATGAATATTATGTGGTTAGTTCATTGGACTTCTTGGAAGGAAGTTTTTAGCATTTCTGGTTCGAGTGAATGCGCTTTGAGTGGTTGGAGAAAGATTTTGCAGCTGTACTGAGGTTGTATGCCTCGTTTTTGTATGTGACTGGCTTATTAGGTTTTGTTTGAGGCAAGTCTAGCATTGCTGGTTCAAGTGTATTGGGTTTTGGTAGTTGGAATAAATTTCACAGCTGCACTGAGTTTTGTATGCCTAGGTTTCAAATCGCAAGGCGAATAGACACACAGAAACGAGTTTAGCAGAAAAAGCGTGTTGGCCCACAGAAGGGTCTTTCAGTTAGAAAGATGAGGTTGGCTGTAGACAGAAGGCCTGTGAATGCAGAAGCTGGATGGACTGGGGCCTCCACTGGCCGGTAACAAGGAGAACTTGTAGCTTACAGAGTTGAGAGTCTGACGCTGATATACAGGGTTGTGGGTCCTTTTTAAAAAAAAAAAATTATTTAAAAGCTCACGGTAGAACTTTGCATTGCTGATAGAAACGAGTCATGCGACTCGGGAAACAGGTTTCTGAGGCCTTACAGGGTGAGTTAGGCTTGACTGGAATGTTTGGGAGATCTGCAGCAGTTTGGGCTCCAATGGATGTTTGCAATGGAGCTGCGGTGACAACGAAGGATCACTCGCCCACTACACAAAATCTTTTTGCGCTCAGTTTTTCCCTACAGGGACCCAGTGAGCAGCGCTGAGCAGCTCTGCTCAGAATTTGTTACCGCACACCGGATTGACCGCATGGCTTTTAAACGAACCCCACCCCCCGCTACCTCCTCGCATCCTCACGGGGTTAACGCCCGCTTTCCAGGTAGAAGAGGCTGATTGGTGGGACAGCATCAGTCTCGCCACCCATGGCCCCATGTGGTGACATGGTAAACAGGGGGGAAGCGACTGCAGTGGCCTACGTGTTTGGCGAGGCAGAGGGGGCATAGGGACTGGCGGGCCAAGACAGGAGAGGATTCGGGGGATATTCCCTTGCCACAAAGCCAGTAGGTCAAAGAGTAAGGGGCAAGGGCCTAACGAAAGGCCTAGCATGTGGGGGGGTGATGAAGTGGCCAGTTGACATGACGTCACATGTGAAAGGGAACCTAACTGGTGATTTGGCCTGTCAGATGGCACAAGTGAACTAGTGCTTTGGGGGAGGGGAGAGGGGGGCACTCACATGAAGGGTAACTAGGGGGACAAGGAGAGGCCTAGAGAAAGGCCAAACAGACAGGAATGATGAGCAGCCACTCAGCGTGATGTCACACGCCGGGTGGGGAACAGACCAGGAGGGGATCAGATGGCTGATTTGACCTGGCAGGAATGGCATTAGGCCTAGCACTCCAGAGGAGAGGACATCTGAAGTGGCAAAGGAAGGAGAGGCCTACCAAGGGGTCTAGCAAGGGGGATGATGAGCGGTCACATGGCGTGACATCACACGCCAAGGGAGCAGGCCAAACACAAGCAGCTGGCATTCTGCTGAGGCAGGGTAAGTGGGGAGAAAAGGAAGGAGAGCACTGGGGAAGTGACGAGGCAATGATGAGCTGGTCAAAAAGGACCAGGCCATGCGGTATCACGTAGCACACCAGTGGGGTTGAGCAACGGAAGAAGACCCAGAAAAAGATGACGGGGAACACACACAAAAAAAAATAAAACAAAAGCCCAGAGAGAGGTTTTGGCCACCGGAAAGATTGTGCTCCTGGGGGTGAGGGGTGGGTCACATTTTGGGGGGCAGCCAGCACCAGGCAACAAGATTGGGGACAACAATTATCTACCGTCCAAGAGTATAAGGGGCCCCAAAAGGTACATTGGTCGTCGTTAGGGGCTGCCTCCAGGGGAAGTGGGCCTGGCCGCTTGGGATACTGTCCTAGGCAGAGTTTTAATAATGGAATTTTCTTTTCTCTTCTTCAGCATCTTCACAGTTGGCAAGAAGCAAGGAACATGGCACCCAAGAAGAGCAGGCCGTCAATGGAAGATGTCTACAGGGCTATAATGGAGTTGGCCGAGAAAGCTAATAGAATGTGGGAGTTGGTGGAAGGGCAGGAACCAGGGAGGTTGGGGAGAAAAGGAAAGCGGCAAAGGTAAAGAGGGCAGAGGGAAGTGGCCAGCTGAGAAGCCACACAGCCCAACCAGGGTACAACCACTGATAGTGGGACCTACCAAGGTGGCTAGTCCAGTACCTCTGCAACCAGTAGATCCGGTCCCGTCAGTACCTCCCCAGGACCAGGTTGTGGTTCCCCCAGTGGAGCCCAGGCTGGATCACCAGAGTACAGTGGTTTCTCCACAGCCACTAGTAGGGCAACCAACCCTTCAACCAGAGGGAAACATACTGGGGCACCAGGAAGACAGCAGGCAGCAAGGAGCAGACAAGGCCACAGGTAATGCACCCGGCTCTGTTGATGACAGTATCAAAGAGGACATAGGCCAAATCATTTTGGCACTTGGCTCTGGGGGTTTGGGCCAGATGGAGTCAGCACTGGCTGAGATTAGGGTAGAAAAAGAGGCGCCAAAAGAGAAGGAAGAAGGAGGAGTAGAAAAAAGGGAAAAGGAACAAGGGAGATAGGAACTCCCGGGATAAGAGTGGAGAACATGTTCCATTGGCCACAAAAGAAAAAAATATGGAAGGTTGAGTATGTGGATTTTTTCACTTTAGAAAGCCAGGAAGTGGCTGCAAAATATGAGAAAACGGAGAATATCAAAAAGATTGAAATGGCAGTAGTGGTAGTTTTGTTAGGCAAGAAAAAGGAAGACAAATTCACTAAAGGGAAGACTTGGGAAGGGTGGTTTGCAGGTTTTGCCACATTCTCAGCCATAGTATTGGAGAAGAGGCCTGAGTTGGGTATCCCACTCATCACATACTCCTTGATAATAAGGATAGCAAAAGCAAAAGGGGGTGTTGGGTGGATATACTATGATGAATTTTTTCAGCCAAGAATGGCGACATATGGGAATGTAAGATGGGACACGAAGCAATTTGACTTGTGGAGAGACTACGTAACTGATCAGTCCACACCTGAGTGAGAGTTTGGGAAAAAAGGTACCATGCCACAAAGATGTTGCTGGGCCTACAATAGGGCCTTTTGCTCATGGTCACAATGCCGTTTCTGGCACACCTATTCAAAATGTGGGGGATCACATCTGGCGAGCAGATGCAGGACGACATGGGTCCAAGTAACTCAAGGATCTGGGGGGCAAGGGTCATGTCAGCCGTTTTTTCAGGAAGGGCAGAGATATAAAGGGCAGAGATGGAATAGAGGGGGGAGAGGCAGGGGACATACAAACAGAGGGAGTCAGAATCATTGACCAGCAAGGCCGGGCATCAACCAGAGGGGGAGACCTTGGCGGGGAAAAAGAACAGAGGACAAGGGAGCAATTTAAAGAAGCCAGAACCCCCATCAGGATAAAGGCATGGGGAGAATGGTTAGACAGATACCCAGATAGGAAAACAGCAGAAATTATTAAAAAAGGTTTTTACACAGGTTTTTTATTGCAGTGTTGAGGGCCCAAGGCAAGCCAGAGAGGCGAACAATCTGGTTTCAGTGAGAGGAAGGGAAGAAATATTAAGACAAAAAATAGAGAAGGAAAAGGCAGCAGGGAGAATAGAGGGACCATATGATACCCCCCATTGCAGAATATGAGGGTTTCTCCATGAGGCTTGGTCCCCAAAAAACAAGAGGGGGAATATAGGGTGATTCATCACCTATCCTTTCCGGAAGATGATTCAGTAAATGATTTTATCAGTGAGGAATATAGTTAAGTGACATATTCCACCCTGGAAGACGCAGTCTGGATTATCTGGGCAACTGCGGATGCATGGATGGCTAAGACAGACACAGAGTCAGCTTTCAGATTACTTCCAGTTAGAAAAGAGGATTGGGACCTGTTGGGGTTTAAAGTTGGGGGACAGTACTATTTTGACAAAGCCATGCCCATGGGTTGCTCTATAGCATGTGCGACATTCGAAGCATTCAGCACATGTTTGCAGTGGATATTTCAAGAAAGAACTGGGTATAAAACAGTGATTCACTATTTGGATGATTTCCTTTTTATAGGCAGTGGGAGAAGAGAAAAGGAAAAAATGTTAGCCAGCTTCCAAGAGCTGTGTAAGGAACTAGGGGTCCCATTGGCACCTGAAAAAACAGAAGGGCCCATTAAGGTGTTGGAGTTTCTGGGGATTGAGATAGATGCTCTGGGGGAAATATTTTGGCTGCCAGACAAAAAAGTAAAAAAAATTGAAGGAACTGATTCAGATACATACCAGTAGAAGAACAGTACAACTAAAACAGGTACAACAAGTATTGGGACATCTGAACTTTGCGTGCAGGGCTATTGGGCCAGGGAGGGCTTTCACCAAAAGGTTAGCAAGGGTTACAGCCAGAGAGACCAGACCACACCATTGGGTAGACATGACAAAAGGAGTCAAGGAGGATTTTAAAGTATGGGAGGAATTCCTTAGGGAATATAATGGCTGCTCTTTCTGGCAAGAGGAATGGGTGTATAACACAGACCTCGATCTTTACACAGATGCAGCTGGGGGCCTTGACATGGGGGGCTATCTGAAGGGCAGATGGTTTGCTGAACCGTGGCCATCAGACTGGGTAAAGGATGGTAAGGTAAAAGACATAACATAGTTAGAGATCATGCCCATCTGGGCATGCACCCTGGTTTGGGGGGAAGAATTACGGGGTCAAAAAGTGACATTTTGGTGTGACAATAGAGAAGTGGTAGAGGTCCTGAACAACAGGGGAGGCAGGTCAGAAATGGTCATGCAAGTTTTGTGACTCCTGGTGCTAAGGTCATTGAAGTTGAAGATGTCATTCAGAGCAAAACACATAGAGGGGTACACAATACCCTGGCTGAAAACCTTTCCCATCTGCAGCTGGATCATTTCCGGAGGCTGGCGCCAACAGTAGATGAGCAAAGAATGCCCATACCAATGAATATATGGGACATTGGCAGGAAGGAGCAGAAATGTTGTTCCGCAGTTCATGGGCACCACGGACTCTGAGGGCCTACGATGGGGCCTGGCAACTGTTTCAAACGTTCAGAGCAACACACCACATGGAGGTAAGTAGACCACTCACAGAAGGAACAATTGGGGAAGTTCACTATAGAGCAATGGTAAAAAGGAACAGCCCATGCCACACTGTGGGTCTACTTAGTAGGGATTAGTGTGATCTTCAGTCTAAATGGATGGAAAGACCAAACAAAACCAAT
Organism: Neoceratodus forsteri; assembly: GCA_016271365.2. Taxonomy (NCBI): domain Eukaryota; kingdom Metazoa; phylum Chordata; order Ceratodontiformes; family Ceratodontidae; genus Neoceratodus; species Neoceratodus forsteri. The sequence continues at coordinate 354,647,260 of CM028136.1, read as the reverse complement.
GTTCATTAGAAGAATGATGCAGGGATGGGGTAGGTTAAAACAAGGGATGGTGGATAATAGAAGACCAATAGGGGAACAGTGGCTGGTGAAACTGAAGGGTGTGTTGCCGGCAATATGAAGATCAAAGGCTGAGGCCCAGTTATTTCACATGATTTATGTGGTAATGTTTGCTGGGGCCATGAGAGTGAGTGAGGTGGTTGGCCACAGCGGGCAAGACAGGGAAGGGGGGCTAGAATGGGAAGACATATGCTGGGGGATGAAGGAGATACAGCTCATGATTAAGAGGTCAAAGATGGATCAAAAGGGACAGAGTTGCATGGTAACACTAAAGAAACATGTTGAGGGTGCAGTGTGCCCAGTGCAGGCTTTGTGGGCTTTCACCACAGAGTGTGGGAATAGGACAGGTGAATTATTTCTGCATGGTGATGGAAGTAGAGTCACAAGTTATCAAGTCACAGCATTGCTCAAGAAAGGCATGCAATTCCTGGGGGAGGATCCAATTAATTATTCTTCCCACTCCTTATGGATTGGGGCTGCCTCACAGTGGGCAGTGGCAGGTGAGACGGTGAATAATATTTTGGAAAAGGGGTGCTGGCAGTTGGCCAGTTATAAAAGATACATTCGAACACTGCAGTGTGGAGATGAACGTATCACCTATGTTTTTTGGTTAGAGATATGGAGCCACGGGGGGCAGGGAGAGAGGTGATATTGTAGTGAGAAATTAAGACCATGTATAAGATATTTATTCTGTTTAAACCCTATAGAAAAAGGGAGCGGCACGGAAGCCTGGATCTGCGGGCACTCTTATACTTAATGGGCAGAAAGGAGAGCCGAGAAAAAGGCTGGGGGAAAGCAACTTTACCAGGAGATGAAACAATGTAAACTGGTATGGCGTGGCATTCAAGGGATGAGATGGGCACAACTGCTCCACACCCTGAAAGAGCTGAAGGAGCGGAGACCCATTCCAGAATTAATTATTATACATTTAGGGGGTAACGACCTTGGGGGCAAGTCATGGGTTGACACATACATGCAAATAAAAAGGGACTTAGAGTCAATACAGCAGTGGTGGCCTAAGGTATGCCTTGCCTGGTCAGATATGATACCAAGGAGGGTTTGGAGGTATGAACACAGCCATAGAGCTGTGGATAGTGCCAGGAGAAAGATGAACAGAAGGGTAGGGACACTAGTAAGAAAAATGGGAGGACAAGTAATATTGCAGGGTGTGGAAGAGTGGGTAGAAGATTTCTACAGGTCAGATGGTGTACACCTGTCAGATCTAGCCACAGATATGCTTAATACAGAAACAACGGGTTTTATAGAAGCATGGTGGAGGCATGCAAAAAATGGATTAAAAAAAGGTGGAAGAAAGGGGAGAGAAGGATTGGAAAGTGGTTTTCTTGAGTATGGGGGGAACTATTCCCTAAGTGAGAAAGCCAGTCATCCAACATAAGCTGGAGACGGCTAGTGGGGAAAAAAGGGAGGGAAGGAGGGGAGGGGGGAAAGAAAAAGGAATAAGATGAAAAAGAGGAAGAAGCTGAAGGAGAAAGCGGTGTCGGTTTTCACCGTTACCTAACAGAAAGGAGAAGAAGAAGGCACCTAGGCTTTCACCTGGGGGGAGCAAAAAGAGGAAGAAAGAGGGATGATCAGAGATTGATATATGGATGAAAATAAATGAAATTGTGAGAGATATAAGAATAAAAGATGATTAAATGGAACTTGGAATTATATATATATAAATAAATTAATTGCCAATCTGAGCACAACAACAAGCAATTGTCTCTGTCTTTTTGTGAGGGAAAAGGGGGAATCCAGAACAATGGAGTTTGGCCTTTAAGGGGCAGACCAGGTTGTCCTGGTCACCCCTTCCCTTCCATTAAGATGGTGTGCTCAGAAGGGGAGGGGAAGGAAGGGGAGGCCAGGGGATAGAACAATGGCCAAGCAGCAGGAGAGGGAGGCAAGTGGAGGTACATAAGGGACAGCAAAAGGTGGTTCTGCCACTTTGCTGGAGTTTTCAATCCCTCCCACCCACCCTACAACACAAACGAAGGAGGAGAACAGTCAATAAGGGACTGTATGGTAGGTCTGTCAAAGGTGGATGACAGATTTGTCCGGTAGGACATTTATTGGACTGCCGTGGATGGCAGAAAAACAATATGATTATTGAACTGCCAAAGGTGGATGGCAGAGAAAGGGGAAAAGGGGGGGAAGGCGGGGAGGGGGAAATAAAAAGGAATAAGATGAAAAGGAGGAAGAAGTTGAAGGAGAAAGCAGTCTTGGTTTTCTCTGTTACCTAACAGAAAGGAGAAGAATGCACCCATGTTTTCACCTGGGGGAAGCAAAAAGAGGAAGAAAGAGGAATGGTCAGAGATTGATATATGGATGAAAATAAATGAAACTGTGAGAGATATAAGAATAAAAGATGATAAAATGGAACATGGAATTATATATATAAATTAATTAATTGCCGATCTGAGCACAACAAACAATGGTCTCTGTCTTTTTGTGAGGGAAAAGGGGGGAATCTGGGACAATGGACAGAGCCAAGTAATGAGCCAGCAATAAGACATGCTAGATAGATAGATATATAGACAGACAGATAGATATATAGATAGTTAGACAGACAGACAGACACAGACAGGCAGATGGCTAGGTAGAACAGTAGATAAAAACAGGCAGACATAAAGATGGATTTTGAGCAAATTAACCATGCATTTTAATATTTATCAAACTTCTAAAATGTTTTAGGAAATTTATTTTTTAGAAGTTCAACGGCAGTATAAAGAATACAAAGAAGCCAGTTGCAATGTTTGAGCAGAAAAGTAGCAGGAAAAAAGTTGATAAAGAGAGGCAGAAATGGGATAATGGAGGGAGTCAAGTAGGACACTTTTAAAGTGGATCCTAAAGGAACTGTCATCCTTTGGTGGTCAAAGGTAATAGGAGTGAAGACATTTATAGTACATTTGAAGAGGTGGGCAGCAGTGTGCTGGGCAGACTACTGCATTAAACAGTGAGATTTTGGTAACACAAATACTGTGCAGTAAGGAAGTTGCTGTAATTGATGCTGCAGAACACAAAGGCATTGAGGAGGCTCAAAGCAAAGGAGTGTCTTAGAGAAAGATGACAACAGAACATGTTATAAAGGTGCTCAGAGGCACTCATAAACACTAGAAATCTTTTTTGTTTCAAGTTTATTTGTTTGACTACATGTCATTATGATGCAAAAAAGAAAGACATTGTATAGTCATCCAGCATGAAATAAAAATATACAAGCTATACATTTAAAATCTTCAACTGATCACTTAAATAGTGCGTTGTACTATATAAAATGAGCTTAAATGAGAAATTATAGAAGCAATGTATATTCTATAGTACTATTTATAAATGTCTTTAGTATATTTAATTAAATAACCAGGATCTATGTGGCATAACTCACTAGACCGCATCCCAGACAAAAACAAGCATTTGTCAATGCCGAATGTTCACTGTTTGCACTGATGTCATAGGGTATGTGTGTGTGTGTTTGAAAATTTCTTCAGTGAAGGAATCATATTATCAACATTTAAGAAAACAAAGTAGAAGTGATGATGTTGGGCAGCATAACTGTCTTGTTTTGTAATATTTGTGCCCCAAATTTTCAACACACCATTCTTATGGCCCCCCTCATGAACAAGGGCAGAGAAAATGTGCAACTCCTGGCTGAAAGATAATTTCACACAGTGACTACGGAATCACCTTTCATGATGCAAACACACATTTTGGCCAGTATCTGCAAAATTATAGCTGTCATATTCATGAAGTGCTCTGAAGAAATGGCATTGTTGAAAATGTGGGTTAAAAATATTAAAAATTACCAAAGTTATGAGCCTACGTTCACAGATTTCAATACAGGCTCATACCTTTGTTGTTTTTTAATATTTTTACACCATATTTTCAATATAGCCATCTTATGAACACAGAAACAAAACACACAGCACCAGTAATCAGTGTTAAGAGAGGTTTTAATAAACTGAAAAATCAATACCTAGCTGTGCTGTGTCTGCACTTTGTATTTGCACAGCACAGCAAGGTATTGGTTTTTTGGTGTATTAAAACCTCTCTTAACACTGCTTACTGGTGCCCTGCATTTTGTTTCTGTGCTTATATTTTTCTTGCATGGCACAGTTCTGTAGCTGAATGGCTTCCCTCCTGCTACCTACAATAGCCTTCTTATGACCCCACCTGATGAACAAGTGCAGAAAAAAATTTCAACTCCTGCCCGAAAGGTGATCTTGCGCAGTGACTGCAAAATCACCTTTCGGATTGCAAAAAAAAATGTTGACCAGGATCTGAAAAAATGACAGCAGTCACATTTATGAGGTGCTGTGAAGAAATGGCTATGTTGAAAATTTGGGATCAAAATATTGAAAATTACCAATCTTATGAGCCTGTATTCGCAAATTTTAATGCAGGCTCATAACTTTTTTTTTTTATTTTTATACCAGATTTTCAACATAGCCTTCTTATGACCCAACCATATGAATAATGGTGGAGAAAAGTTTCATCTCCTGCCTGAAAGGTGATTTCACACAGTGGCCACAAAATCACCTTTCTGCACAGAATTGCATTATGTAACTTAATTGTTCATGAGGTGGCATCCCCAGAAAGGTATGTTGAAAATTTGAGGCAAAAATATTAACAAATGGTCAAGCATGCCACTAAGTTGAAAACCCCCTTTGAAATACATTGAAACTGAAAACCTCATTGAAATACATTGAAGTGCTTACCTCAGTTCACGGTTGGGCTTTGAAGAGTGAAGATGTGTTTGTGGTCCAGAGAACAGTACAGCAATGGACCTCCAGTGGGTAAGCATGGGGTGGGGTCATGAGTGGAAGAGTGGGATGGGGGGTTAACAGAGAAACAGACAACGATAGATGGTTTTATTTTTTTCAGGTTTAAAAAAATGAGGGGCAGTTTTCTTTATTTCAGGGAAGGTTTCATATTAATGGAGGACACTGGGGGATTGTGCAACCCCAGTGTCACTGAGTAATGTTGGGGGGGGTACCACAAGAGACATTGATGAATGGTTTCTTTTTTTCAGGGAAAGAAATGACGAGGGAGAGTTTTCTGTATTTCAGGGACAATTATGGTGAGAACACTGGGAGATTGGGCACCCCCAGTGTCATTATGTTATGTTTGGGGGAGTGGCAACAGATATCAGTGGACATTTTTTCAAACAGGATGAGGGACAGTTTTCTTTATGTTAGAGAAAGACACTGGGGGATTGAGCACCCCCAGTGTCACTACTGTTTGTATGTATGTGTGTGGGGGAGGGCGCTGACAGAGAGGGTCATGTTGGCAGACAGTTAGGGCCTCCAGCGACAGACATTGATGGACAGTTTTCTTTGTTGCAGGCACACAGTCCTCACATTCTAGGCTGATCATGACAGATTGCCCTGGCTTGCTGGGCAGTGCGGATCAAAGGGACTGCAACTTCTTTTGAAGCTGGTGACCATCCATGCCCAGCAAGCCTAAACTCTGTCATAGTCAGCCTGGGTGCTGATTGGTCTGCCACTGCCGTGCCCCTGCTACACTACTCTGCATTGGATGGACAGTGTCACACCCCTCAAAGGGCACTCTCATACTAATGTCTTTGCTTGCATTTACACACTTGGCAAACACAAAAATGAACCAATTTGTGCACTCCATGGCAACTGGCAAGGGCAGTCTGCCTAGCAAATAGAGTAACTCAAAAAGAAATGCCCAACTTCCAGAAAAATGAGTTTCTGTCAAACCCACTGTTTGCTTCCAAACACACACATATATCATTTCTGGTTATTTTCTACAGTAGACACTGACATATAGTCTCTACATGTCTTAATAGGACTTCACCAGTTGTAAATCCCACTGTATGCCACTGAGTACTTTCACTATAGGCTCTCTTTACCTCTGGGTATCATTATACTAAATTATGATTCATAGCCACCTACTTGGGGGTTAAGAACGTGCAGAACTCATATACTGGCAAAATGCAGGGATATAACTAGTCCTGCCCTATCATGCACACATTTGACCATTAATAATTTCTTTACCTCATACTCTACATACTAGAAAAATTCGGCAGCATATACAGTGTTATACAGAAAACACCTCTCTCAAATTTCAGACCAATTTCTGAGACCACCATGAGCAAGGCAAACTACGTCTAGACAGAATAGACAAAAGTATTTCAAAGGGTTACATCATAGTTAAATTAAAGCATATTGTTCAACATGACCTGTGATTTTTGGTTATAAGGATCTGATTAGCTAGCACACTTCACCCTGGTTAAAAAGTTAGCTTACATAGCAAAGCTCCCTAATGTAACAGATTTTAATTGACAAGGTTTCACATGTATATATCCATATCTATCTATCTATCTGTATATATATATATATATGGTGTCACATATATGTGGTGTGACCCTGAGCAAGTCATTTAACTTCCCTGTGCTCCCAGGTTGCACCTGTAAACAAGCTTTCAGCTTAGTGTGTCTCACCTGGTTAAACATTTGAAAAAAATAAATAATTAAAAGCTTTAAAGTTTAGGTAAGCTCCTTGGTTATGACAACCCTCTAATTAACATTATGACAAGCACATAAGCATTAAGTAAAACTAAGGAATCAATCCTGTTTTATGTCAATGTTCAAACATTCATACAAAATTTACTCAGCAGACTTTTTCATTAAGTTTAAACACTTTTTTTGAGTTCATGACACAGATAAGTTTAGGAGTTCTAAGAGAGTGAAAGATTTGAACAGCATTTCTTTTTTTCCAGTGCATGTAAACAGCATTGCTACTTCTCGTGTGATAGTTGGACATTGTGCCTAGTGAGAGGAGGCACTTCAGTCCACCATGTTTGGGTTTTGCTGGACTCTGAAAATCTGTTGACTTTAATGTGCATTATTTGCTGTGAATGCTGGACTTCTACCCTTGGGCAGTACCATCATTTTAAGCACTCCCATCTTTTCTTCTGTGTAAAGAATTGTTGTTTTATTAGATGGTGGGGGCTGTGGGTTTTGTGTATTGCTTTATGGATGGTGTTGTGAAAGCCTTTGTTTAGTGCGGTTCTGGAGGGGTATGAGTGGGGTGTATGTTTGTGCAGTGTGAGTGGGGTGTGTGTGTTAGTTTGGCTTATCTCTGCCCTCATTTAAAATCTAGTGCAAAACAGGGTTCTCCTGTTGGGCTGGACTTCCCAAGCAGAGATGTGTTGGAGTCATGGTCCAGCTCGAATCACCTACGCTGTTGCTTGGCTTTGTGACCTCCTCCCCTTTATTGACCTCCCCGTTCCTACCACCGCAGCTAGGCATTGCAGGGAGATCAAGATTATGAGGAGGTGAATGGTTTGTCAATGGACAAGGGCAGCTGAGGAGGGGGTGGTGAGCAAAAGTGAGGTTGTCTAGTGCAGGAGACACCCTGGGTTTAAACAGAGCCTAGGGAGAGGCCTGATGCATTTGGTCTCCATACCCAGGGTTCCCATCAGACTGAGTGAGCAGGTAGCTAGAGGGCTGGCCGCATCTTCTAATCCTCTTTGGGTGGTGCTATGCAAAGCCAGATCAATAAGGAACAAGACCGACATTTTTGTTTTCTTGATTTCCTCTGTCGCCTTGGCATGCATTACAGAGGCTTGGCTGGGTGATGATATGGGCCCAGTTCTAGAGGCTGCCATCCCTGCCAATTACTCTGTAGTGCACTGCCTGAGAAAGGATTGCAGGGGTTGGGGAGTGGCCATTGTATTTTGATCAAGCCTTAGCTTCAAGGTGTACCTAGTTGGTAATACCCGATCCTTTGAGTGAGTTGCTGTGCACAGGGGTGCAGGTACAGGTTGCAGGATTCTCCTCATTTACCATCCTCCTGGGGTGAAGGAGAATTCCTGCATGAGGTGGCAGACTTCATCATTGACCAGGTGTTGGAGTCCCTCAGGTGTTTAATCTTGGGGGACTTCAATGCTTTGATCAACAATGAATCCTCACATTTTGGTTATGACCTCCTCCAGCTGATGTTATCACTGGGCCTGTCACAAGCAGTTGCTTCTGCTACCCACCAGCATGGCCACTCACTCAATCTGGTGTTCCAGCTGGGTCTTGAGACTTGCAACCTCAAGATTGATCAGGTCTTTTGGTCTGATCATTGTAAAGTGGAATTCATGATCGGGGCGCCCCTGAAAGTCCCCCCTGTGGAGATGGTCAGCTGCTGCCCCTTAAGGGGCTTGCACCCAAAGGGACTGTTAGCATTAGCTGACCTATCTAGGGTTGATGCAGCATGTGCGATTGGTACCGCAGAGGAGGAGACCACCTATTATAGGGTGGTTTCCGAAGTTCTGGATGCAGTTGCACCAGTTCCTATATGACCCAGATTCTCTCACTTGAGATCTTCTCGGTTTGATGGGGATCTCAAGGCGATGAAGATCACGGGTCAGAAGTTGGAGCACTGCTGCTGGTGGAAGACCTAGCTGGAGGCTGACAGGTTGGCATTGCTTGTTCACTATTTTGAGTACCGGGGGTAATTTCCCGTAAGAAGGCAGAATTCATGTCCAGTGAAATTGCTGTGGGGAGAAACAGACCATCTCAGCTGTTTCAAACTGTAGACAGGCTTCTTCATCCAGCATGTCTACATCCAAAGAAAGTTTTTTCATCCACTTTATGTGAAGATTTTGCTCTGTTTTTCTCTGACAGAGTGTTGGCTATCTGGTAGGGGATTCCGCCAGGGAGGCTATTGCCTCACAGTGGCCAGACTGAGAGGTTCAGAGGCACTCCATCTGTCTGGGAGGAGTTTAGGCCAATGGAGGTGTCTGAAGTGACTAATGTGATCTTAGAGCTGAAGCACACTTATTGAGAGCTGGACCCAGCCCCAACACGTTTCTTAATTGGATGTGTTGAGGCTGTTGGTCCGGTGTTTACTAGGATTACCAGGCACCTGATGGCAGAAGGGGCATTCCCAGTGGCTTTGAAAGAAGCACTGGTTAGACTCCTCCTTAAGAAACCTTCCCACAACCCAGACATCCTGGCGAATTACCGACCCATCTCCAACCTGCCCTTTCTGAGCAAGGTTGTCGAAAAATTAGTGGCACAGCAGCTCGAGGATCACCTGGTGCCCTTTGACATCTATAAGCCATTTCAGTCGGGTTTTCCGACCAGACATAGCACAGAAACAGCTCTAGTGAGGGTGCATAATGATCTGCTCAGAGCCAGAGATGGGGTAGGCAGGTCAGTTCTTGTGTGCCTCCATCTCTTCTCAACTTTTGACACTGTGGATCACATCATGCTTCTGGATTGGCTCTGTGAGTTTTGTGGACTTGCCGGTACTTGCCGATAAAGTTATCAAATGGATTGAGCCCTATCTCTCAGACAGGGTGCGGTGGGTGATAATGGGAAATTTCTCCTCCTCCACAATGCCTCTGTCCTGTGGAGTACCATGGGGCTTGATCTTGTCATCGATGCTGTTCACAGTGTACATGCTGCCCCTGGGCAAGATCATTCAACAATACAATGTGGAGTTTCACTGCTATGTATATGACACCCAGCTGTATTTGTCTTTTGCCCCCGGAACATCAGGAGCTGTCTACATGCTTAATAACTATTTGGCTAAAATCAACAAATGTTTGGCTTCCAGCTGGCTGAGACTTAACCCTGCCAAGATGGAGGTACTAGTGATCAAGCCCGGTCACTGGCTTGATAGGTTGCCACCTGAGGCTGACACAGGTCTTGTCCTGGATTATGCTCCATTGGTGGCTTCTCCAATGGTGCAAAATCTGGGCATGATCCTGGACAGCATTTTGACCTTTGAAGATCAGGTGTCATCTGTAGTAAAAAGTGGTATTTACTACTTGCGGAACATCACCAGAATTAAGCGTCTCATTCCGCTGGAGGATCTGCCGATGCTGGTGCATACCTTTGTTACCTCTAGGCTTGACTACTGTTACTCTCTTTACTTCAGGGTCACAGGAGGGACCCTTCGCAGATTGCAACTGGTGCAGAACACAGTGGCCCGGTTTCTGATGGGCCTTTCAAGGTCCAGTCATGTGATCCCAGTCCTATGTTCTCTGCACTGGCTGCCTGTAGGTGGAGGGTCCTTTTCAAGATGGGTTTACTCACCTATAAGACCCTATATGGACTGGGTCCTGTTTACCTGTCAGAGCTCCTGACACCAGCGACCTCTGCTCACTCCCTTCTCTCCTCTTCGAGGGGCCTCCTGGACGTTCCTGGGGTTCAGCTCAGGACATCAGGAGACTGTGTTTTTAGTGTCTCTGGGCTGACCCTGTGGAACTCACTTCCACCTGCAGTCCGGGAGGCCAACTTGATCGAGGTGTTTAAGCTGAGGCTGAAGGCCTACCTCTTCAGCCTGGCTTTTGCAGACTGTTGAGTTCATCTTTTAGGTCCAGTCCATGCTTTTTGGCAAACCTGAATCTTTTTCTTTTAAGATGCTGAGTTTTAAATTGCATTTTATTATTTTTTAAATGTTTTCTTTATTGCATTTCAATTGCTTGTTCTATTTCACTGATGTGACAATTGATTGATTTATAGGTGTCAGTTTCTGCCCTCTCTTCTTGCACTTACCTGTCCAATGCAACTTCTAATGCACTTGCCTGTGTCTGTCCTGACAAGGCCCATGGGCTGCCTCTCCCTGACCCTCTACACCTATGCCTTCCCCTACCCTCAGCCCTCTCCCCTTCTTGCCCTCTTCCTGCTATTGTTTCTTGAGTTACTCATTGCTCAGTCTGATTTTGTCAAGCAAAGTTACTGTCTAAAACCATGTACCTGTAACTGTTTATGTTTTAGTGTCTGTTACCCTGTAACCAGCATGATGTGGAACCTTTCTAAAAGAGCATTGGCTCGAAGGTACTTTGTAATCCTAGACACAAATAAATAAATAAAATGTTTTGTTAGATACCCAGAGTCTCCGGAAATGGGTGCCCTATAAATAAAAATTGTCTTGCCTTGCCTAAAGTAAAAGAGATATTACATTCTGGAAGAGAATATGCTGCAGGTGTGCATCACTGTTCATTAGCCCTTTTTATATTTTCCACAACAGTAAAAAAGGCTTACTTTCACTTTAAAATAGTTTACAAATTTAACAAGAAAACTGTTTCATTTCAGATAATACTTACAACAGCCATTCAGTGGCTCACAAGAATCTACTACTGTATATATAAAGAAAACACATCAGTTCTTGGAAACAGGGTCAATAGGGACCAACCCCATTCAGTACTGATTCGGTTGTTTCAGTCTTGTTCAAATTGGATTTGGTAGTTAGGTCCAAAATATCTTGGGACTAGTGCTCAACCAAGGTTCAGTACTGCGCAAATAATTTTTATGTTTACCAGATTGTATCACAAAGGGAGAAGCATGAAAGAGATGTGAAAAACCACAAGTGAGCACAGTGCCCCAAAATAAGAAATCCTAGGGACTCTCTAACAAATGCCTCATTCTCTGATGAGAAAAATGAACACCAGAAAACTGTTCCACAAAGCATAATAGAAATAATAAGCAAAGTCTCTTGTATATCAACCTTTGTGACTTGAATCTGAGTTTAGGAGTCATGTATAAGGCTTCTGTTTTAGCTATAGTGCTTCACACTGAAAATTAACAGAAGTTGGTTTAAATGTAATGGAAAGTGTTTGTTACACGAGTTCAGGCTCCATAAAAAAGGCAACAACTTTTAAGGGGCAATTACCCCACAATCAGACTCCACAAGTCACTGTCACAGTGTTCTTATGGAATTATGAAATTAAAAGCACAAAATCATTTCATGGACAAATTCAGCTCTTGAACTTTAAAAGGTTTGAATATATATGTCAGGAGTTCTAACTCCGAATTTAATAAGCATTAAGACAATGCTAAGGTGTTCTAGCTCAGCCATCAGAGTTTTATTTGTTGAAGCGGGTATTATAAACACAGTACCTCTTGGAGAGAATACCCCATGGCCAGCCTGCACCTGTCAGTAGAGCAGCATTTCATAGACTGTTAGAGAGAGAGAGAGAGAGAGAGAGAGAGACAGAGAGAGAGAGAGAGAGAGAGAGAGAGATAGAGACAGAGAGAGAGACAGAGAGAGACAGAGAGAGACAGACAGAGAGAAAGAATGCTGTGGGTAAAACATAAGCAATCATGGCTCCTTTGATCCGAGAGTCCAGGAAACTGAAAGAGTTCAATCCTTCAGAAAGATTACATTCAGTTTTCTTCCACTATGGTTCCTCATCCTCCAATAATGTGTGAAAATACCTGTGAAAATAAAAATGTATGCTCCACTGAGCATAGTCAATTTCATATTAGTGGGAATACCAGGACCCCCATTCCCCAGCAATGATGGCATAACCTTACATAAGGCATAATGGGGAATATTCATGAAGAGACAGGAACTATGCATAAAAGGCACGTATCCCACCCACATAGCTCCACACTCATGGGAGATCCAAGTGTGGGCCACATTTACCAACATAGGCCTCTGTATGGCTCCCTTTTGCAGCCCCTCCCCGGTGCACAGGATCCCTGGGGGTGGTCGGGTGCAGAGCGGAGGACCTGGCAAGCAGACAATCAGCTGCCCATCCCTGGTCCCACCAGTGGATCACTTGCACCCAGAGAGCACCATGTTGGCAGCCAGTGCACAGTGCACTGACTGCACTGGGAGACTGTGCCCGATACGCCACCCCCAGCCCACCAAGGAGAGAACTGACAGCAGGGGCAGACATTTCAGGGGGTCTTCAGATCCTTGCCATCACCATTGCAGCAAGCAGCTGCTACCTGGGGGGCACATACCAGGTTTACAGCTGCCATGGGATGGCATAGCCTTCCACACCCCATGCACAGCACTCTGCACCTTGCAGAATGAAGTGGAGTGCTGGCATGCCCCCTGCACTACCCCCCTGGCCTACCCCAGTGCATGGCACCACACTTGGTTGGGGGATTGGGTGCGTAGGGGGCCTAACTGGTATGTGAATCCCACATTGGGGGCACAGTGGGCATGGGCAGGTGTGGGGTGGCTACGCGCCACATTTATGTGGTGCATATCCACTCTGCACCTTGGTGATTGAGGTCCAATAAGCATATCAGCACTCACAGTGCAAAGACGATGTCTTCAGTTTTAGTTGAATGTTCTTGTAGCCCTCTCAGCTCACTTCAGGAGGAGGAGGAAATATGCCTAAGTTAGCCGAAAACCGAACTCTCGATTTATTTCTGAGACTCCTTATCTTGGCTAAGACTGAATTCACACTGTTACATGATTACAAGTACTGTTCTCTATGTTCTAGAATAGAGTCAGCCACTCTAAGTAAAATTCAGAGGTAAAAGCATTTGCAGTTCCTGGCGTTTTCACCTAGCTCTAGCTACACTGCCTCATTAACCAGAAGATGCAGTTTTTAAAGTACTAAAACTCAAAAAAAAAAATTTCAGAACACTCCCACATTTTAAAGAATACTTCCATTGAGCAAAACAGCTACATAATATGAGGAGAACTCCCAAAAAAGCAGAGGTCTGGATGGAGCAAAGCAGCACCACAGCCATCTTGCTGCTCCCCACCGGACAAATGTCAGAAAGCAAAATCCCTTTTCTACTAGAGAGCTGGAAAAGGTGGGTTTAGTGTGAAGGGAAAAACAGAGGTTCTAGGCATAGGAAACGAATGTGAGGTTAGAGTTGAGTCAAGTGAGGAGATGGAGGAGGCAGAGTTAGAATTATATTGCTGTACAAGCAATCTGCATAATAACATAGTTATTTAAGATTGGATAGTGCTCTGTGTCCATTATGTGTACCCCCTACTTCACAAAAATATTTCAAAAATAAAATGTACAGAAAAAGAAACTATTAACTGAAATAGAAATTACATGGTTCATTCTTATAGAAATGCAGTTTCATGCCTCTTCAAATATAATTGTTTTTAGTAGATATGTTGTGAAATTTCCATCACCATGGAGCTGTGGCAAAGTCATAAACTGAAGATTTTGCATAGGAACTCCACTTAGCCAAATTTGGGGCATACTGCACTTTGCAAAACTGTGCATGGTGCTTTGCCAGGGAAGTCACCTCCACTTTACCATGTGTGAATACCTGGGCAGATCAAATTGTGTGTAAAAGGCTGAAAGGGTGCTTTTATACAGATATTTTTATGACTGCATAGCAGAGCTATGCTGATGTATTACAAACAAAGAGAGAGGATGAATGAAAAATCGTACATTGTTACTGTGTGCAGTGGAGTTCCATTACATCATTTATAAGCCTGCAACCACTGCACCCTTCTCGGTCTCTCTCTTTCTTGTCACGCTGTGTACCTTTTTCTTCTGTCTGCAGCTCTCCCACCTATCTAATGGCCTCCTCCCACTCCCTGATAATAGTTCCTGGTATCTAACAATCGCTGTCCCATAGCCATGATGCCTGTGGGTCTGAGCCGTTTAGTCATCTCCCACCCAGTTGTGGTAACTGCTGCTGATTCCCCTTCCCATAGCTCACTGTCTGTGCCTCTTGTGATGCCAGACCACTTGACTCAGTTCTTCACAATCTTACCCTTTCTATGTCTCACACTTCCTCTCTATCTCTACCTCTCCCCTACCCTTACCAAATCTACTTCCTTAAGCTCTCGTGTCTAGTGGTCCCACTTCACCTGAGTCCCCATCCTCAAGTCCATGGTGTATAGCGACCACCTCCCTCACCCAAGTCCCAATTATTTTAGCCTTTCTTTACCTGATTTACATCCTTGAACCCTGGTGATTAGTGACCCACTCCTTCACCCCGGTCCCCATTCTCAAGTCCCCGGTGTCTTGTGACTCTCCTCCCTCACCCCTGTCCCAGTCATATTGGAGGCTATCCTCTCCTTCCATTGCTCCTGATTGCTGCCACCACCATGTGACCAGTGAGGGATGGAAAGAGCTTAGCCCGATAATTTCTGCCACCACTGGGTGCCAAGTGTCTTTTTATTTATTTATTTATAACTAGGATTAAATATCTTTGAACTGGAGTTTTTCTTTTACAAAGGTTCCACATCAAAATACAAATAGTACAGGTAAATACAGTACAGGATAACAAATAATGAACATAGGTGATACTATGAGTTATAAAAGTAACAGTGAAGCTTCAAGTACATAAAACTATTTTTATTTCATCACATTTGAGGGTAAGCTATAGAAAAGGTAGGATAACAATTAAGGAGTAAGGTATGAAAAGGTTAAAACAACTATTTATGAGTCAAGCCAAGAAAGGAAGGCAGGAGGTCATCGGGAAGACATTAAGGAGTGCAGGCAAAAAAGTCAAGGTAAGAGATCAAGGTAAAAATCAACCAGGTATGTGAGGGGGGAAGCAGCCAAGAGAAATTTAAGGAGTGGCAGGGATTTGAAGGGTTGGAGGGGATGAGAGAACAGCAGAGTTAAATGAAGAGGTGTCACAGGCAGAGGTATGATATTGTCCTTATTGGTGCAGGTATTCATTGGAGCAGAAGGTATAAAGGAAAGGGGGGGTTGGAGGAGGGGAGGATAAGCAAAGTTAAATGAAGGGGTGATGCAGTCAGAAGAATTACTTTGTCCTGGTAGGTGTAGGTATTAAGGGGTTGGGGGAGGGGAATGCAGGCAAAAAAAAATAAAGGGATAGGAAAGGGGCTAGGGAGACAGAGGCCCTGGCCTGAGCAGCTGAGACAGGCTTTTGCTAGGACATTTAAGTGCGCACAGGGCAGGGACATAAGGAGACAGAGGCCCGGCCTGAGTAGCTGAGATAGGCTGTTGCTAGGGCTTATAAGTGAGCACAGGGTAGGGACTGTACGAAATGGAGGGAAGTCATAGCTGTTTAGTAAGGAGAGATGCTGGCATAATGTACTTTTAAAGGGGCCAAGGGTAGGATAGTTATTGATCTCAGGGGGGAGGTTGTTGAGCCAGAAAGGGGCTCGGAACCTAAAAAATCGCTGCCCCTCAGCAGTATGGCAGAAGGGGACCAGGAATTTTGACCTGGATGAACTGTGAGTGTAGCAGAGGTTTGATAGTGGCCGCAGAAGGGGCAGGGTACATGGCAGGATAAGGCCAAGGTTACTTTTTTAACAAGTAAACACATCTGGTATGCGATCCTACACTTGAGATTCAGTTATTGCATTTATGCATAGAGGTCACGAGTGTGGGTATACCTGGGGGCATCAGAGACAAGCCTACATGCCTTATTGAGAGCCACAGAGATTCTTTTCAATGCAGAATCGGTAGCAGAACCACAGATGATCAGTACATAATCGATGATAGAAATGATGGAGCTGGAGATGGCGAGTCTGAGGGTTTCAGGGGTGACGCAGTGTCAGTGTTTATAAAGGGTGCTGATCCATGAGTTGATAGTTTTAGAAATAAGGTTAATATGTATGGAGTAGGACAGGGAGCACTCTAGGATTATACCTAAATACTTGAACTCCTTAACTTGATCGAGGGGGAGATCTTGGTTGTTAAGGATGGTAAGGCAGGCAGATTTGTGCAGGTTGTGGGGGCTGGCGAAAAGCATTTCTTTTGTCTTTTTATAATTCATTAGAAATATATGAACTACAAACCACCACTCAACTGCTAATTATTGAAAGGTGGAGAGCGCTCAACCAGGTTCTGACTGGTGATCCTGCTGGGGGCTCGGAATCTGTCTAACCAGTTGGGGATGGAGAGCGAGGAAGGGACCAACAGGAGGATCACTAAATCAAAGTACTGGGAATTCTTTTTTTGGTTCTATAAGATGCAATGGTGGTGGAAGGGGGCAGAGGTTGTTAATTATTTCTTGAGTAACTTTTATGAGTTGTATAAAATTTTTGGGGAGTTACTGTTGGTTATTCTAACACTAAATTGTTTCATTTATACTTTTGTAATGGCAAGCATTTTGCCTAAAATGTATGAGGGAGTTCTTTACTAGTATTAAGTTTGCTGAAGAATTATTTTCTGGCCTTACCATGGAATGGCTCAAAGCAATATGTATGTGTTGTTCTATGCATTTATGTACAGTAATTCATATAACTAATAAAAATAAAGTTTGAAAAAAATGTTAAAAATAAAACAGGTAGGGAGACTATTTATTTATTGAATTTTGTTGACCAGGTAGGCCCACTGAGCCCCGGAGGTCCCTTTTTCAGGGGCGACCCGGGGGTAAAAAATAACATACAGGTAAGCAGAAAGTACATACAGGTAAGCAGAGCAGTACAAATTGGGTAAATTCCATAATGTTTAACAGTGAAAGACTTCATAGAGTTACAATCTGATAGGTGGTGAGGGAGCATAAGGGCAGAGGGACATAAAGAGTTAGACATATATAAGACATTATTCATACTCATGTCAAGTAAACTAGGGAGTGTACGAGATAATGACTAGAAATAACCAGAGAAACAGAATACCTTCCTTAGGGCTAAATGGGAGGGGGAAAAGTTGTTCCAAAAATGCTCACCTTCCTGTGAGGGAGGGGCAGTGAAGTAATGTCAGGTCCTTAGGCATTGGCAAATGCTCCTGTCGAGCAGGTGTGCTTTGAGCTTAGACCAGAAGCAGGGGCCCGACCCTGCCTCCCATACCTCCAGTGGGAGTTTGTTCCAGTTGGAAGGGGCTGTGAAAGCAAAGGACCTGGACCCCGCTTTAGTCTTTATTTTGGGGACCACAAGGAGAGTTTGTCCTGAGGTACGGAGACTCCTCAGATTGGATTTAACCCTAACTAGCCCTTTGAGACTAGGGGGAGATGAGGGCCCCAGAAGCTTAAATGTAAGGCAGAGTGTTGGGTAGATGAGGCGGGCTTCTAATGACGGCCAACTGAGCTTAGATTGAGCCTCGCAGTGGTGGGTCCTAGGGTGTGATAATGTGGCAAATCGGACAGTCTTGTTGTATAAGGTCTGGAGCCTGCCAAGTTCTGTAGAGGCCAAGCCTTGGAGAACAGGGGCCCTGTAAGTGAGCTTGGGGATAAGGACGCTAGTTGAGATGGCAACTCTGGCTTCGGGGATAATCTGGTCCTTTATTCTGTAGAGGATACCGAGTTTCCCATGGATGACTTTGGTGAGATGGTCAACATGATTTTTTAGGGTGAAGCCTTGGTCCAGGGTTAGACCAAGGTATTTAGTGGAGGTAACCACGTCAAGTTTATCTCCCCCTCTGGACTGCAGCTGAAGGAGCAGCGACCGCTCAGTTCCCAAGGATCTGGGCCCGAACAACATCGCCTTAGTTTTGCTGGTATTTAATACCATTTTGTTCCGAATGAGCCAGTCCTCCTCTTGAAGGGCATTCTCCAGTTCTCCTAAGTTGGGGGAGGCTCGGTAAATGACAGCATCATCCACGTATTGGGTGACGCTGCTGCTCCCGCAGTGTAAGTGCAGATCGTTTATAAACAGAGTGAAGAGAAGGGGGCCAAGTATTGACCCCTGGTGTACCCCTTCTTTGAGCGGTGCAGACTGGGAGACATTGTCCTTCCACTTGACCCTCTGGGTACGGCCCATGAGGTAACTCGCAAACCATCCTAGGGCATGTGTGTCCAGGCCAAGAGAGCACATTTTTTGTAAAAGGAGGTTGTGGTTTACCAGGTCAAACGCTTTAGGGAGGTCTATGAAGACCGCGCCTGTGCTGACCCCTGAGTCATTATTGCACAGGATTTCTGCCGAGAATTTGGTTAGTGCAGTGTCCGTCCCATGATTGGCTCTGAAGCCGTGCTGAGACGAAGAGATTACCTGGTATGTTTCCAGGTATTCGCTCAGTTGGGAGTAGACTAGCTTCTCTTGTATTTTCGCTATAGCGCACAACAAGGAGATAGGCCTGTAGTTCCCTATAGGCTCGGTAGACCCTCCATTGTGAATGGGAATCACTAGGGCCTGCTTCCAAGGCTCAGGGACCAACCCCTCCATAATGCACTGGTTTATCAGCCAAGTTAGTGGCTTCACTAGTGCTGGGGCACCCTCCTTAAGGATTCTAGTCTGGATCCCATCGAGGCCCCCAGTGCCTCTCGCCTGCAGGGATTTAAGGATGAGCAGAACCTCCTTTACCCTAACCAGCCACAGATGAAACAAAGGGTGGTCTAGTTCTCAGGGCAGATGCTCGTTAGGCTTGTTCCTGTTATCTATGGGTCTCACCTTACGCATCCAGGTTCTGGAAGTAACTGCTTAGGGCCTCTGTGATGAGTGGCTCCTCTTCCAGTACTTGCCTGCTCGCCAGGATTGGGCCGGTTGTTGATTTAGTATGTCCTTTTAGGAGTTCGTTAATGTGTGACCAGAAGCACCTAGGGTTTCCAGGTTAGTTTTTGGAGATTGGTGATATATTCTTTCTTAGCTTTCTTTATGGCCTGTTTGCATTGGTTTCTGAGGGCCTTGTAGCTAGCAAAGTCCACAGGAAACTTTGTTTTCCTGAACTTTTTCCATGATTTGTCCCGGGTAGACATCAGGGCTTTTATGGGGGGTGAGATCCACTTATAGCAGCTACCCTTAACCCTATGGGTTTTCATAGGGGCAACAAGGTCAGTGAGTCTAGTGAGGGTGGCTTGGAAAAATTTTACAGCTTCCTTCAGGTTAGGTAGGTTCTCACCACCATTAGCAAAACTAATGAAAACTCACAATGAAGCCTGGAGCAAAGTTTGTTTCTCAAAAAGCATTATCAGACTGGCCTAATCTGCACAGCAGCAGGGGCTCAACACATGACTCTAGTGACATGGGTTAAGAAAAATGCTGGGGATGCTTGGGGCTGGCCAGGAAGAGGCATATTAAGCATTCCAGAAAATTTCTTCCTTCTTTTCCAGGGAAGGAGGGCAGCAGGCTCTACTGAAATGCTACCACCTGAGCAGTGACAGGTGACAGTGCATTCAGAGACACTTGTAGGATAGAGGACATCGGTTGGCCCTGTGCACTGAGACACGCCTGTAAGAGCATGCACACTTGGCCCTCATACCACTGGCATTCTGTGAGCTGCACTTTGGAGGCAGAAAATCGAAAAACACACAAAAGGGCTCGCACAAGGAGGGGGGTGCTCTTCGTAAACTTAGAAATTCAAACATTTTTTAACCAGGCACTCACCCACCACCAGTAAAAACACTGACCCTGCAGTATAATAATAAAAAAACATTTATTTAAAATGCAAGACTGTCTGACGCGTTTCTGGTCACCATGACCCTTTCTCATACCAGGCTTCTGGAAATATGCTGCTTTACAAATTTCAGGACCATTAGCATACTTGTTTAATTTGTCTTTGACATCAGGGTAATTGCTGTTGGGTTGGAAGCGGACAGGGTTGTCCCTATTTTTAAAGCGGGCAGCCCTGACCAAGTGACAAACTATAGCCCATCTCTCTTCTCCAGCTGTTGGCAATGTTACTGGAGAAGACAGTAGCAAAACAGCTATATGTTTTTCTTGGAAGGGGCAGTAAACTGGACAAATTCCAGTCTGTTTTCCACAGAAACCATAGTACATTGGGATCCATATTGAAGGTCTCGAATGATGTCAACAAGGCCTCAGAGCTTGTTAAAGTTATTGGGGCTGTATTTGTTGACATCTCCAAGACCTGCAACATGGTAGACCATAAAAATCTACTGGGGAAATTGAGAAAAGTCAGACTGTGACAAAGGTCTCTGACTTGATTTAACTGTTATCTTACAAGAAGAGCACAGAAGACTGTAGTCAGCAGGAGACAGTCAGAAGATATGCTCATAAAAAAGAGAGTTCTCCAAGGGTCAGTACCAGGCCTATTATTATTTACTCTGTACTTGAGGGTCTTGGAGGAGAACATTGGAGGTGTAGACTACCTTCTGTAGGCAGATGTCATGGTGGTCTACACCTCCGATGTTTCAGTTGAGACAGTCAGATGCATCTTCAGGAGGCCTTTGATGGCCTCCAGTCATTCTTCACCCATGTTTCTTTGAAACAGAATGATAATAAAACTAACGTGATGTTGCTGGAAGCAGCTCAAAGACTAAACAAAACAGGTAAAAATTCTCTATTCATTTTAAGGAGGAAGCCAAATAGATCAAGTGGAAGAGTACACATACCTAAGATTTAGGATTGATGCCTAGGAGTTAGGTAACTTACATGTTGCAAAGTTCATAAATGGAATAGGCAAGTGTCTGGGAACTCTGTATCGGAAGAGAGGTTACTTGAATTATGAAGCAAGATTACAAATAGCCCAAAAGAAATATTTCCTATTTTGACTATGCCAGCCTTGTTTAAGAGTTTTGTACAAAGGACAATTTGCAGAAATTGAATATATTTTTTAATAGACTGTCACACTTTGTCTCAAATAGCTCATACAACACCCACTGCTATGTCCTATACAGTAAACTAAGTTGGACATTCCTAAATGAAAAACACAACTGCATAGCATTTTCATCTCACTGAACTGTTTACAGGATAATGTTCCTGACCACTTAACAGTAGGGGTGGGCAAAAGTTGCAAATTCTGTTTTCGTGGAACTTCTACAAAATTGTGGAAATTTCAGAACTTTCACCATTGGCAAAAGTGGGATTTTCTGCAGATTTTTGCTGAGTTCCAACATTTTTTGTGAACTGTGAAAAAATGCATATAAACTGCGGAATTTATTCTATCCACAGTTTAATGAACTGTCAGTGAATGGCGTGTGCTTGTACAACCATGTGGTCATTCATTGACAATTCAAGTGAGCCACCGGTAGTGGAGGAGAAAGGAGGGTCTGCATCTGTGGCTCGCTCAGAGGCAGGAGTGGGGGAGCGGGGTGGTGGCAGATGCTGTCAGGGTGGTGGGGGTAGGGGGTCCACTAGATACCAGGGAATTGGGATTACTTTTTTATAATGGATCATGGATGAGGATCCACTAGACACCAGGAATATTGGAAGAGAGGATGAGTTGGAGGACTGCCAGCTGGGAGTTTTTGTGGATTAAGGAATCCAAGATAGGGCTTGACACCAGGGAAATAAAATGTTTTTGGGGCCATGATTGGTGGGTGTGAGGCCACTAGACATCAGGAGGGTCCGAGGGAGGGATTGGAGGTATTTATTTACTAGGACCCCTGATCAGCGGGGGGGGGGGGTTAATGAATTAAACTGTGGTTAAAAAAGCTTTTTTTTTCCTGCAGTTGAATAAATTAACAAATTGTATATTTATTCCACATTTTTAAGGTGGAATTTCCATGGAAGTTGCGAAAATGATTTCCAAACTTTCACGAGGCGAAATTGCACTTTCATGGAAATTTAGCCAGTGGAATATTTTTTTTGCACACCCCTACTTAGACAGTTGGTACTCAGTGAAAACAAACTTCACAAAGAAGTGTGTGCCTCTTGGAGCCGGCATCCCCTCAGATGATGACTGCAGAAAACAGGTACTTCATTAACTACTGGGTGCCTCAGGCATGGAATTCTCTTCCAGAGTTCTTTTAGAATTTGAGGAAAAGGATCTCAACTCAGAAAACATAAACATATGGTTTACCTCCTAGCCTCAACTGTATGACAGATGCTGAGAAAGTATAACTTAATTTCATTCTGCAATATTACTTTGAAGCTAGCGTGTTTTATCTGATAATGAAACTGTTGGCTTCAAATTAACATATATATGACAATGTCTATATAATTTACTACGTTGTAAGATTCTATAATTGTATTGTACTTTTTATGATGCAACTGTGGTTTGTGCATGTGTGTAGGGGTTTCATTGCAAATGAGCCTTGGCTCAGTGACTTATCACTAATTAGAATGTTGAATTTTGAACTATACTTTGTTAACTATAGTATACTAGATTGTATCAGACTAACTTTCCTTCCTTGTAGGCAAAGTCTTTTGTTACTACAAATCCCAGAATCTGATGCAGTGACATCAGAGACAGTAGGCAGCAATGGGAATTCAATAGCCTGCAGTGCATGTTACACTTTCTATCAACTCTGATGTTTTGTTTGCTGGTTGAACAATCCTCCCTGGGCTAAGTACAGTGAGAGAGCACTTTACTTAGCTACTGGAGAAAAGCAGAACCAGAAAACATCTGAACAGAGATTATCAATCAATCAATACTTTTATTGTTGAGCTTAAAAAAGCCATCCATAAGTGTAAAAAAATATTCAATACAGTTTTCTTAAGAATACAATATCACATAAAAAGCACAAATTTACTATGACACAAAAAGTGGCACATGTACAATAAATATAACTTACATTCTGAATACGTAAGTAACTTAGACAAGAACAAGTTACATACTAACATACTAAAATGCCAGCAGAATAGGCCTAATGGTCTTTCGTGTCTGCTCGTTTGGTCAGCCCCCACCCTGGGTGCTGACCTTGCTGCACCCTCGCCTTCTCTGGCTTCTCCCTTCCCAGTTCCGGATATTCTTGCTGCATTGGATTTTGCTTCCAGATCCCTTCCCCTGTACCTGTCCCACCCCCTCTTGAACCCCTCCACTGTCTCTGCCTCCACCAGCCCCCTAGGCAGCGCATTCCATGGCTCCACCACCCTCTCAGTGAAGTAGCACCTCCTCCTTTCTCCCCTGAATCTTCCCCCCTCCAGCTTCCACCTATGCCCTCTAGTGGCCCCCTCCTCCTTCCTTCGAAGCACCCTGACTGTTCCTCCCCTATTTACCCTCTTCATGTACCTGAAGACCTCTATCATGTCCCCCCGGTCCCTTCTCTCTTCCAATGTGTACATATTTAGCTCTTCGAGCCTCTCCTCATAGGTCCTGTCCCCCAAGCCCCAAATCATTTTGGTTGCCCTCCTCTGGACCCTCTCCAGAAGGTTAATGTCCCTCTTTAAGTGTGGCCTCCAAAACTGCACGCAGTACTCAAGGTGTGGCCTCACCAAGCAGTTATACAGAGGGAGTATCACTTCCCTCCTTCTGGAGGTGATCCCCTAGCGATACATCCCAGCATCCTGTTGGCCTGGCTGCTGCCCTCCTACAAGTCTCAGAGTTGTTCATCTTGACATCCACCACCACCCCCAGGTCCCTCTCAGCCATCGAGACTTGTAGCATTTCCCCCAGGGTGTACATTGGCCGAGTTTCTGCCCCCAGGTGGAGTACCTTGCAATTCCCTGCATTGAACCTCAGCTTCCACTTTCTAGACCATCTTTCCAGAGCCTCCAGGTCCCCTGTAGGGCCACCCTCTCCTCCTCCCATCCACCACCTCCCCCAGTTTCAAGTCATCCACAAAGAGACTCATCTCACTCTTGATTCCTGTCCTTATGTCAGAGGCGTGGGGGTTGAACAGAAGGGCCCAAGGACCCAGTCCCTGTGGGACCCACTAATGATCCTCCTTGGGGATGAGACTATCCGCCAACTCGACCCTCTGGGTCCGGTCCTGGAGCCAATTGCCTATCCATCTGATCACCTGGTTCCCCACCCCATTTCTCCCAGCATATCCAACAGGCCCACGTGAGGAACAGAGTCAAATGCCTTACTGAAGTCTAGAAGAGGACGTCCACTGGTCTACCCAGGTCCAAGGCACTCGTCACCCAGTCATAGAACTCCACCAGGTTTGTCTGACACGATTTCCCGGGATGAATCCATGCTGTCTATCATCCAGGCACCCTGACTTATCAGGTCCCCCTAGCCTCTCCTTGACAATGGCCTCCATCCACCTTCACCACCGATGTCAGGCTGACAGGCCTGTAGTTCCTGCCACCTCCCTTGAGCCCCCTTGTGGATAGGGCACTATATGCGCCACCTTCCAGTCCTGGGGCACCCACCCTGTCCTCAGAGAGATGGTGAAAGCTCCAGGGGTTTCGCCAGGACATCCATAAGTTCCTTCAGCACTCTGGGATGTAATTTATCCAGCCAGTGCTTTCTCCATCTTAAAGGAGCTGAGGGCTTCCCTCACTCTCTCTGCTGTGATTTCCACTTCGGTACCTCTTCTCCTGCTAGCCCTCCCCTCCTTCCAGTGATGCCTCCTCTCCCCAGACCCGCCAATCGGTGAGGGTCCCCCTCCTCAGTATCGCTGTCTCCTCCCATGTATGATGCAGCACCCCCATTTTCCTTTGTGAAAACTGAGGTGAAGTACTCATTTATTACCTCAGCCTGCTCCCCCGGGTCTTGTGCCCATCTCTCCCCTGATTTAATCCTGCTCATCTGCCCCTTCACCCTTCATTTTTCCCCAATGTATCTAAAGAACCCCTTGTTCCCTCTCCTAATTTCCCTGGCCAGGTTCTGCTCCTTCCTTGCCTTAGCCGCCCTCACCACCCTAGTGGCCTTCTAGCCATCAGCTCGTACTCCCTAGATCCCTTTCACTCCTTGAGCACTTGAATTGCTTATAGGCTGCCTTCTTTCCCGTACCACCTCCTGGACCTCCTGGTCCACCAGCAGAGTTTTGGGCCCTACGCATTTTCGTCTTACTCTTGCACAGGTGTTGGTAGCATCTCCTACACCCCTCTCCTGATGATTTCCACCTACTATCAGCGTCCATGTCTGACCCAATCCCATCCAAATGCTCCATGAAGGATCCTTCCATTTCCTTAAATCCACCCCTGAAGTCGGTTACTTCCGTCTTTGTGCAGCCTTCTACCCCTCCTAGGTCCAGGCAGAACCAGACCGTGGCATGGTCACTCCCCGCCAATGGGTCCCTGACCTCCAGGCCCCCAATCTGGTCACTGTCTGCCAGGAACACATCCAGTTCCCACGCCTCCCTGGTCGGTTCCCTCACCTGCTGAGTTAGGAACGCATCTTGAAAGACATTCAACAACCTCTGTTCCCTGGTCACAGAGGATGTCATAGTCTCCCAGTCTGTTCCTGGCATGTTTAAGTCCCCAAACCACCACCGTTCCTCTGCCCAGTCTGCAGTGTCTCCCAATCAGACTGTCCTCCAGCTCCTCCGCCAGAGCAGGGGTCTATACACCTCCTATTTTTACTCTCTTGCCCCCTTGTTATCAAGTGACCCAAATTACCTCCATGGTTCCCTCCGCCTCCTCTACTCCCCTATGCCAATGCAGTTTTGACTATCATTGCTACCCCTCCCTTCCCTCCCCTGTCCGTCCTGAACATAGTGTAACCCTCCAGGTTCAAGTCCCAGTCATGTCCTGCAGTGGCCCAAGTCTCAGTGACTGCTGCCACATCCACTGCTCCCTCAGTTAGCATCGCCTGGAGCTCAGGCATTTTATTGCCCAAGCTCCTGACATTTGCAGGACTACCTTCCACCCTTTCCTATAGTTCCATTTCCCCTGCTCGTGTTCCCATGGGATTCTGTTTTCCCTGGTCTGCACTTTGCCAGTCGGCCTTTTCCCAATCCTCCAGCTCCCCAGGGGTGGAGACAGAGTCCCTCCTTTATCGGCACCCCTGACAGCCTTTTCTCCCGTCCCTCCCCTTCACAAGTTTAAACCCACTTTCTCGCAATGAACCCTCTATTTTCAACTAGGATTCCCTCCTCCAAATTGAGATGGAGTCTATCTCTAGCATACAGCTCCTTATCCTCCCAGGTCTCCCCAATCCCCCATCAACCCATACCCTCTGGCCTCCACCACTCCCCTGAGCCACTGGTTTATCTCCTAATCTTCCTTTGTGTTTTCCCCACTAGCCCTTGGCACCGGCAGGATTTCTGAGAAGGAAACTGTGCATCCTATGTCATGACAGACCCTGGCAAGCTCCCTGAATCTTGCCTGTATCTCTAGCTCGCTATTTCCCTCAATGTCATTTGTACCCAGGTGGACCAGTATGTCCGGAGGAACCCCACATTCCTTTGCCAGCTGACATATACCGTGTAGCCCTGTGCTCGTTAGTCCAGGAAGCATCTTGTTCTAACTGGCCAGGCTTGTCCCTCCCTATCCCATTTGATACCCTGATCATAGAATCCCCAACAGGAGCACTCTGACTGCTCCTTTCCTCCATTCCCCCTTCCATGTCCCTCATCCTTTCTACCGGCCCCTCCACCCAGCCGGCTCCTTGTTCCTCCCCCTATCTGGGTGCCACATGCCACCCCTCCTTATTTACCCTGGCCACCCCCTTCCCTCCAATCCTATGCCTCTCCTCCTCCTGAGTATCCTTCTGTTCCTTGCTAATTCCCCCTCACTGCTTGCGACTGGCCCTTTCTCCCCATCTGCTAAACTAGCCTGGCTCATCCTCCTTCCTTCCTGTCTCCATTTAGTTCCTCCTTGCTCGTCGTGCTCCCTGGCCTAAACCCTCAGCTCCCTTTACTGAATCCTCCTTGTACCTCTGGTCCTTCTCCCTTACTTTTCCTCCCAACTGGTCCTTCTCCTTGCACTTTCCTCCCTCTTCCCCTGCCCCTCCTGCTCTGACTACTGCTCCCCATTTTCCTGCATTCCAGGTCTCCCCTGTTCTTCCTGCTATCTGGCCCCTGCCTTCTGCCCCCACTCCTTTCCATCTCTAACCACCCTGTCGTGGCTACATCACCCCCTCATCCTCGAGCAGAAGAAGGATTTGAAGCAGTTACTGAGTGTAAGGTCTGATCCACCTCCCCGCCTTGCTTCCTTCTGTCCAGCCCTGGCCATCTGCCTACTTCCCTGAGAATGTTGTCCCTCCGTCCCTTCTTTGTGAGGGTCCCCAGTTACCTGCCTGCTTCCTTAGTAGTGTCCTTTTGGACCCCCTCTGCCAGGGTCCCTATGTGACCCCTGAGTATTCTCCTGCACTCCTTTCCCTATGCCCCGCCCCCAGTGCTTGGTGCAACCCCGTGGGAGATCCCCAGCCCCCTTCCCCAACCATACCACCCCCTTCCCCAGCTGTCTCCTAATCCCCGCAACCTCCTCCCTAAGCTGTGCCAGCTGGTAGCACACTGGGCAACCACCGAACTTCCAAGCCCAGTCCAGTATCATGGCTGCTCCACACCCTGTGCACCCCACCACCCTCCCAAAGATGCCGGCCTTAATGACGTGTGGTTCCATCCCCTTCCAAATAGGTTTCCTTGGGTGAGCCACCAGGTTCCCCCCTAGTCCAAGATACACCCTACTGCCTAATCAGGTCACCCACTAATCTTAGAGACAGTCCCACTGTACACCAGTAACCCTGTTACTAGGTGCAGTACAACACATTAAACTTATAAGGGAAATGAACAACTCCCTAAGCTCCTCTCTCCCAGCCTTTAAATCCAACCCCCAGTGGCTAGAACTACATGAGCTGCACCTGCAGCCTTTTCCTCCAATTGCAGGGCAGGTGTTCCCCAATAAATTAGCAGAATTATGGGGAGGGAGGGGTGGTGGAGGGCAGGTATTGGGCAGACACCTGACTTGAGAGAGAGTGTATCAGCCCTGTGTCTCCCTCCAAGCCCAGCAGCAAAGAACCAGGCTCAACAAATCCCACCAAATAGGTTTTAAATCAGAAGAAATAGGCCTCCACCAGCACAGCCTGTTACACAGTGAAACATCCACAAAATGAGCCCACTTACAGCCACCAAACCAGTTTTCAAACCTCCAGCAGCCCCCAAAACAATATCCTGCTAGCCCCTTAGAAGTAAGAAAGAAATGAACTAACCTTCTACCAAGTAAAATCCACAAGAACCCTGTGAAAACAACAAGCAGCAGCTACTGTCCTGGAACACAACTGATCCTGTCCCCTTCCATTTCTTTCTGAGAAGACAAAGCAGCTAACACCTCAAACCTGATTCAGCTCTGCCTCAGTCAATTGGCTGAGTGAGACTGGCCAGACCATTAACACCCTTCCCCACTATGCACTAAAGTTTGCAGCTAGTGGAGTCAGCAAAAAGGAATCAAAATTCAACTCAAAGCCCCCAAAATATGTTGGCTGCCAAAGGAAACAGGTCTCCAATTTAATCAGCTTCACTAACAACCCATCAAAATAGGCTTGAAATTAACAGATATAGGTCTCCAATTCAAATAACCATCTCCAAGCAAATCCCACCAAATAGGTTTTAAATCAGAAGAAATAGGCCTCCACCAGCGTAGCCTGTTACACAGTGAAACATCCACAAAATGAGCCCACTTACAGCCACCAAACCAGTTTTCAAACCTCCAGCAGCCCCCAAAACAATACCCTGCTAGCCCCTTAGAAGTAAGAAAGAAAAGAACTAACCTTCTACCAAGTAAAATCCACAAGAACCCTGTGAAAACAACAAGCAGCAGCTACTGTCCTGGAACACAACTGATCCTGTCCCCTTCCAGTTCTTTCTGAGTTCATATTCATACATTTCATATTAAGAATCCGACAAAATAGTTTATCCCCACTCAACTGGAAGCATTTCAAGAATTTCATATCTAAATTTGTGTTGCTATTATTTTCTTTTTTTCTTGTTAATTACTGTAAAATATTTTGAAACTCTAACTACAGCCCAAGGATCTGCAGTGTGAATTAATATCACAGTCAAAGTCTCATAACCAAGTTTATATCCTGAGTCTAGAAAAAGCATTTAACTAATAGATCCTCTCCAGAGTGTACCAAGTACATTTCCATAAGATGTGGTTTAAATCCTCAATGCCCCCAGCCTCACATGTACAGTTTTCTTGATCTTTGGACAAATTACTATGTCTTGCAAGGAGTATATTGCTTTGGAATCTCTCAAATTTATATGTAATAAACATTCTCCTTAAATTCAGATCTATTAATTTGTCTAAATAAGGTTTACATCCAAAACAGGTATTATGATTGGCATACCATTTAGAAAAATGAGTTTCTCATGGTGTCAAGATCTCTTTAATTCCACCAGTTCACTATTCATTTAGTGATTTACTTTTTATATTTCAGGCTAAGTGTTACTTACTTTTCTACTAATACTTTTAGACATGTTAGATTACATTCTTGTAAGAGTTGTATAGGCCCTGCATACCAAAATAAGTTTTTACTGTAGCCCAAATCAAACAATTTTCTTTTTTCTTTGAGACACTTAACAGTCAAATAGTTTTTACATAAGTTTATTATTCTCAACCAAAAATAAATCTTTTTGGAGTGGACTAGTGCCATTATATTATTGATTCCCAGTTATGCTCTAAAATAGGCAGCAGGACATGACAAACCCACTCCCAGAGTTTTCCTGAATAACTTAAACGTAGGACTAGTTAATGGTTCCATTGATTTAGACTCCTAGGCCCAGATATTCAAAAGGGTTGCGCATGGTACAACACTGTTGCACCATGCACAACCCACTGATCGCTCGATTGCAATATTGAAAAGGAAAAAGTCTTTCAAATCCCGATCTTGGCGCGCACTACTCAGTAATGTATGCAGCACAGTGTGGGGCGTGCCCATGCATAAACTGCACAGCCCAATATTCAGCCTGGGCCATGCAGAGTTATGCAGGCGCAACCCCTACCTGCACCTGCACAACTCTATGCAAAAAAAAAAGGAACAAGTCGGGGGCCACCCACAGGTGAGCTGCCACATTGCAGGGTGCAACACAGCAGCTGCCACCTGTGGGTGGCCCTTCACTTGTTCCCGCCGCACCTTGCGGCGCCCCCCCATACCCCGATTGTGGGCTGAAGTGTCCCCCCACCAAGTAGCCTGATCGCGGGCAGCACCGTATTCTCCCCAAGCAGCCCGATCGCGGGCATCCACGGTCTTCAACCCCCATTAGCCGGATCGCGGGCATAATGGTCTCAACCCCCAGTAGCCTGATCAGGGCATGAATGAAATGCCCCCACCCCGAGTAGCCCGATCGCGGGCATCAGACCTCTACCCCCAAAGTCCATCTCAGGTCCAGTGATCGAGAGCAGCCCGACTGCTGGCTATATCTCATTTTCTCAGAGCAGTTCCTGGTGATCTAGTGACTTCAAACCACCATCTCATGATTGTCCTTCCCGCTGCTGAGCGGGCTGCAGCAGACACACCCGCCTGCCGCCTCGCGCTGCCCGCCAGCTGACAGCTCGCTAGGTCTGCATTCCTGGTTAGCATGAGCCATCGGGCATGCAGCCCATACCTTGCCAGGCGTTCAGATATGAATCGAATTCCTTCATTCACATATCTGACTGCCTTGTACGGTATGGTTGGCATGCCCATTGGCTCATGCCTGAACCAATGGTGTGCAGCCCCACCGAGCTGTAGCTGCAGGCGGTGGGGGCGGTAGGCAGGTGGGGTGCTGTCACCGCTCGCTGACGGGGGGCGGGTGGTGGGCTCCATGGGCGGGTGGGAATAGCCACTAGATCACCAGGGATAACATACTTGGGGTAAGGATGCCTCCGTGTATCGGCTACTCTCAGTCCACTGGACCACCAGGGATATTGGACTTTGGGGGTCTGATGCCCGTGATCAGGCTACTGGGGTAGCATTTCATTCATGCCCACGATCGGGCTACCCAGGGGTGGGGGATTTCATCCATGCCTGCGATCGGGCTACTGGGGGTTGGAGACCATTATGCCTGCAGTCAGGCTGCTGGGGGAAGAATACTGTGCTGCCAGTGATCGGGCTATGGGGGGATATTATGCCTGCAATCGGGTTGCTGGGGGAGAATACTGTGCTGCCTGCGATCGGGCTCGGGGAGAATAATGTTATGCCACGTTACGGGCTGCAGGCGTCCCGGTCCCCGATGGCTCCCTGCCTGGCAGGGCGCCAGGCACAAGTCGTTGGGGATCGGTGCACCTGCATGCTAATGGCATGCAAATGGGGCCGTAATTAGATGCAATGGCCCCTATGTGCCTGCGGTATAAATTATGGCCCCATATGCATGTCACCCTTTGAATATCGCAGGTGCTGCGCATGGCTAATGGAACTTGAGCCACCGCATCTCAATGCTCCACTCTGACCACTTGCGCTGGCGCAGTTCCACTGCACCATGCACAGTGGGTGTGGCCAGGGCGATATTTCAAAGAGTTGCACAATAGCGCAACTCCGTTGAATATCGCCCTGAGCACTCCCCGCGCAACTTTTTTGATCGGCGCAGGGGCTTGCGCCACACAATGGCACAGTTTGAATATCTGGGCCCTAGACTTCAGTGCCATAAAGAATTTGTGCCTGCTATTTTGCTTTTAATATACTAATTAATGGTTTTATAGTTTGATCACTGTATGTATAGTTAAATCTTTCTAACCCTTTAGCTTTTTTTTTTTACTTTTTCCCTTGTAGCTTCAATATGGTCTGTCCATAAACAGTTACATAAAAACATAGATGACTGCAGATAAGGACTGCCAGGCCCATCCCGTCTGCCCATTTCTTTTTCTACCTTATGAATGTGCCATCAGCCTTTGTTCTGTCAATGGCTTATCTATTCATACACATCTGTATTGCTTCCTTATGCCTATCCCATGCCTGTCTGAAGCCCTGCACTGTATTCATATCCACCACTTCCTGAGGTAGGTCATTCCATGCATGACCATCCTTTCTGTGAAAAAGAACTTCATCACATTACCTCCCTCTAATCTCATGCTCTGTCTTCTTGTCCTGCTATTTTTCTTATATTGAAACATGTTAGACTCATTCACCTTGTTAATGTCCTTAAGGTGTTTGAATGTTTCAATCGTATCACCTCTCTCCCTCCTTTGCTCTAGGCGATACATATTGAGCTCCATTAATCTGTCCTCATATGTTTTCTGATGCAGTCCCTGCACCATTTTGGTTGCCCTTCTCTGGACTGCCTCCATTTTGCTAATGTCCTTATGAAGGTGTGGCCTCCAGTACTGCACGTATTACTCCAGATGGGGTCTAACCAGTGTCTTGGTGTCAGTGGATTATTACCTCCCTCTTATGACTTGTGATACCCCTGCTAATACACTCCAACATCCCACTAGCCTTACCTACTGCTTTAGTGGTCTGTTTGGATGATTTCAGGTCATCTGTGATGATGATGCCCAAGTTTCGTTCTTCCTTTGTGACTGCCAGCAACTCCCTCCCAAGCTATAGGTGGCTTCAGGGTTTCTCTTCCCTATGTGCATGATCTTGCACTTCCTTGCATTAAACCCCAGTTGCCACTCTTCTGACTGTTTTGCCAGTTTATCCAGATCTCTTCTCATTATGCCCACCCCATCTGGATCATCTATTCTGTTGCAGATGTTGGTGTCATCTGCAAACAGACAAACCTTACCTTCCAGTCCATCTGAAGTGTCACTGATGAAGATATTGAAGAGGACTGGCACCAGGATTGATCCCTGAGGTACCCTACTTGTGACTTGCATCTTTTCTGACTGTATTCTGTTTACCACCACTCTCTGTTTTCTGCCTGTCAACCAGTTTGCCACGCAGTTGACCAACCTCTGACCCACCCCGAGCCTACCCAGCTTATTAATCAATGTTTCATGTGGAACAGTATTGAAAGCTTTGCTGAAGTCAAGGTAGGCAACATCAACTGCTACCCCTTGGTCCACCACTCTGGTTACCCAGTCAAAGACATCTATGAGATTAATTTGATAGGACCTTCCTGTTGTAAACCCATGCTGTCTTGGATCCTGTGCTCCTATGGATTCCAGGTGTTACACTATCCTTTCCTTAAGGAGTGTCTCCAGAATCTTGCCCACTACTGAGGTAAGACTGACTGGTCTGTAGTTCCCTGCCTCCTCCCTGCTACCACTCTTGTGGAGCAGGATCACATGAGTCCTTCTAAAGTCTTCTGAGACATCTCCTGTGCTCAGAGACTCACTAAACAGTTCTGATAATGGCTCTGCTAGTTCCACCCTTAGCTGTGTTAGTACCCTGGGATGTATGCCATCAGGTTCCATTGTCTTGTCCGCCCTGACCTTATCGAGCTCTTGTAAGACCCTTTATTTTGTGAAGGGACTAATGCACACCTCCCTCCTCCCTGTGTCCATGGTGCAGAGCTGTGGGCCCTGCCCTACCTTCTCTTCAGTAAATACTGAGCAGAAGTATCTATTTAGGATAGATGCTTTTACATGGTCCTCTTCCTCACACACCCACTTATCCCCTTTGATCTTAGCAATACCCCCTCTGGACTTTCTCCTTTCACTAATGTATCTATACAAAGTCTTGTCACCTTATTTTACTGTTCGTGCTAGTGTTTCCTTGGTTTGAGCCTTTGACTGCCTTACTGCCTTCCTTGCTTCCCTTAGGGAAGTTTGGTGTCATCCCTATCTTCATCCCACTGCTCCTCATTTTTCCTGAAGGCCAGCCTTTTAGCTCTGAGCTTTTCTACATTGTTTTGAGAAACCAAGTGGTTTCCTTCTCTTTGCACTTCCTTTCTCTCTAACACAATGGGATGTGCTTCAAGTATTGCATCCTTAATGCTTCTGCACTTTGCCTGTACCCCTCACCTGTATTTCTTTTGCCAGGGCAAGCTTAACTCTGTTGGACATCTTATCAAAGTCAGTTCCTCTGAGTTGTTTGCTCTGAGCTTGTTTTAACTGTCAGCCCTAGATATATGTAATTTGATACCACTTCAATTTGCTGCTTACCCAATCTCCATATTCCTTTATTTTTAATTGATGAACCAAAAATTACAATTTTAGTTTTCTGCAGATTAACATTTAGCTGAAGTTCTTGTGATCTAGTGTAAAGCATATCCAACTTTTTCTGTAAACCACATTTGGTCAAAGACAATATAACAAAATCATCTGCATATGCCAATGCAGGAGAAAAATTATCATTTATTTTTTGGAGAATCAGAGGGAGTGTGCTGCAAATCCATTAATAAAACATTGACGTATACTGAAAACAAGGTTGAGGCTAAAACTCACCTTGTTGTACACATTTGTTTATCTGAAATGTGGCAGACAATGCACCTGAATACCCTACTCTTACTCTAGCCCATGTCTGAGAGTAAAGACTATAAATTATATCAAACGTCTATTCATGCCTCCGTCTATCAGTGTTTGCCATAGAATCCTCCTAGATGTAGTATTGAACGCAGCTGAGTAGTCTGTGAAAACTGAACAGATTTTTTGTTTACTCAGAAATATGTATTTTTCCACCAAATGTCTCAGTATGAATATATTGTCCTGAGTTGAATAATTCTTATGAAATCCTGCTTGCAAGGGTGAAAGAGCACCTGTCAAGTCTATTTCTATCAGGAGTTTTTCTAAAATAATTATGGAGAATATTTTCAGACTGATATCTAAAACACTGATTAATCAATCAATGGTTCAGCAGTACTATCCTTTTTATGACTAGGCACAATGTATGCTCCTCATCATGTTTCTGGATATCTATTCTCTTTTATACATTTATTAAAATATACTGTAAATGTTTTTGCCCACAATATTGTATTACATAGATATGCTTCTGCAGGGATACCATCTGGTCCTGGGGCTTTACGTTTTTTAAGGAGTTAATTGACATTAATTAGAGATGAAGCAAATTCAATTTCTGCCAGCAAAGTGGTGGCAAAGTGTGCAGATTCACCATGTGGTGTAATTCATGAAATTTTCTGCATTAGGCGGAATTTTGCCCATGTGAAATTTCACTTCTGCGGGTAAAATTCTGCCTTCCATGGGTGAAATCATGTTGCAGAATGTGGAATTTCAGCACAGAAGGTGGAATTTCACCATGGAAGGTAAAATTTTGTCATTCTGCTGGGTGAAATTTTGCATTTGCTCCATGAAACGGGCGGAATTTGTGGATTACTCTGCAAAGTGAATTTATTTTCACTTCACCCACCACTAACATTAATACCTCTTCTTGTGTTGTTATAACTCTTTTATTAGTTCTTAATATCTGCAACAATGTACACTCCTATATTTCAGGGTTCCAAAATGTCTTTTGGAAATGGTGAATCCACGTCTCTTCAGATATAAATATATCAATAACAAATTTTAACTCGCAACAGCCTCTGGCTACAAGGGACCAAAACGTTTTAATGTTATTTGTTTCTATGGCAACTAACATGTCATTCCACTGTTTTTTATAGTAATTTGCTTTTTTCTTGGCAATAGTATCTTTGTACTCTTTTTTGGCTTTATTGAATTCACTTAATATTGTTTTATTTTTGTTCTCCTTATGGGACCTATAAATATATCTTATTTTCCATTTTAATAGTCTGCAATCATTATCACACCAGCCATCTTGTTTGGGGGTGGCCCTTTGAAGGTAGATTGACAGTCATCTCCAGTTCTGTCCTAATGATGTACAGTATAACAAGTCATATAAATATTCATAAAATTTTTCCAATGATAAAACATATAAACTAGATCTATTATTAGTCAGAAATGATTGATTCACTATATTACAAACATTTGGTCCACGGCTAGTTTTCCAAAGTATTTTTTTAGTTGCCCTTATCTCTGTAAACTGTATATGTGAGGTATTCTTCACACCCAAGTTAGGATAACTTCTTTTGTATGTCAAAACTAAAGGTAAGCGATTGCTTTCTGTATGTTCTATTACTTGTAATCCTCCTAAACTGGGTTTAGACCATTCCACAGGGTGTAATCAACTACAGAAGCTCCTCTAGCTGAGATATATGTCCATTCTCCCAATGGGTCTCCCTTTAATCTCCCATTTAAAGGGTAATAGTTGTGTTCTTTTATAAGAGTTATGAGTAATGTTCCCGTTATATTAATCTTAATATCTTTAGAGTGTCTGACTAACATAATTTCAGCTTTGTTAACAATCACATATTATGAAAGCGCTAACATGCACTGCAGGTTATTGAACTCCTACTGCTGCCTACTGCCCTGATGTCAGCTGTAGGAGATTCTGGGATTGGTAGGAACAGAAGATGTCTGCCTACAAATAAGCAAAATTAGTCTGATATACTATACTACAGTAACTGAAAGTAAACAAACAAAAATGTTTTTTGCACACTAACTGCATATTGGGACTGGACCACATTTAGGTGTTGGGCCCTTTATGAAGACTGTTCCTCTTTTAAGGAGAAGTGCAATGAAATAAGGCAAAGCAGCTGAACCTACCTCTTTTCACTATAAGAGATTACAGGCATCTTCCAGTTTTATTTAGTGACTAATTCCACCAAAATTTGAATATTTTACAATTGTCCCCCAGATCCCCACCAAGAAAAACATAGCCAAATATGTTTGTTGTTGCTCGATTTTGGCAATTAATTTACTTATTCATTCATTTCAGATTTACATTATATTCAAGTTCATGGTTACACATATATATTTCTGATTAACATATTCATGAATCACCCATTCCAAATCTCCTTTATGACACGGAATATTTATTGTCCATTTTCTCTTAATTCCTTTCTCTTTATTTCTCATTTTCTTCACCCCCTCAGATGTACATCATGGGGGGCTATTTTTTCTCATCCTCCTCCATTCAAGGGGTATTGGCATACACACCATATCCCTACTTCCTGCTGTGTTTCTTATGTCCTCTTTTTATTTGTGCTCCCACCCCTTCTCCACCCACTGTATCCTCCCCCCTCCCATTTTTACATTTCCCTGGTGTATACTGCCACCCACCTTTGGCAGTCCCCCCACTGGTCCATTGTGCTCCACCTCCTGCAGTGACCACACCAGGTACAATTTGTGAGCTCCCAGAGCCTGTGTTTGCCCTTAAATATCTCCATTGCTCCTTCTCTCTCTCTCTCTCTCTCTCTCTCTCTCTCTCTCTCTATTCTTGGCCAGTCCCTGCTTTCCACCTCACTCCAGCCCTGACATCATAGCTACACCACCTTTGTGACCTCACTAAGCCCTCCCTCAACCCCTCAACCCCTCACCCCTTTCTCTGCCATTCCAGCTGACTCTAACCACCCACGCACTTGGTTTTGGCCTGTGGACAATGGGGCCTGCCCTTTAAGGAGGGAAACCCTCTATAAGGAAAAAAGATGGCTATCAGATTTTGCATAGATTTAGCACTGTAGGTATGGCAAGGGTTAGGATCAAGAAAATAAAAAAACTCATTGTGTGCAGCATAGGAGGTACAGTAACGTAGACAACAATATTTGACAGGTATGATAATATTTTTTGTTATTAATTATAGCTGGAAGTATCGTTTGTGGAAAATATTTGTTTTGCTCTGCTACTTGAAGCCCTGACATCAAGCAGTACCCTTCCCTTACCTGAGTCCACATCCTACAGTCCTTGGCATCAAGCGGTCTCCTCCCTTACTGAAGTCCCACTTGAGTTGGCTTTTAATTACCTGATTTACATCCATGAGCCCTGGCATCTAGTTGCCCCTCTCTCACCCCAGCACCCATCCTCATTTTCCTGTTACTTAACAGCTCTGCTTCCTAATTCCGGCCCCGATCACAGCAGCCACCTTATCTCACCTCTGTCCCAATCACCATGTAGGTGCTCACTCTCCTTAGCCCAGTCTTGATTGCTGCTGCTGGGGCCTCAGTGCCCATATGACTGGTGGTGGATGGAGTGAGCTCAGTCCAGTCTTGATCACTGCTGCCATCCATGGCTCAGTGTCAATGTAACTGGTGGAAGATGGAAGAGCAGCAGTGATTCTTGCATCACTCTCTGATTCCCCCCACCCCACACCCACCAACACTCACTTTGTCCAGGCAAGGCATTACATAAGTTCCACTGTGAAATAAGTCACAGTTGCATGAAATACACATGTATAACTGACTTGACTTATCTAATGTGAGACTTGCAAAATAAGTCACACAACTTGTGAAATAAGTCACACATGACAGTCACAGACTTGCAGCTGTCACTCGGCTGTCAGTTGCTCTAACCCAGAAAGATAACATTAAGTCCTTCCCTCTATTTCTGTGTACTCTGACTAACAGTCCCTGGGACTCAGAAGAATGAAAAGGGATGGCAATGTCTGTCTGGGAGCATGAAGTGAAACCAGAAGAAATATGTTGTGTGCAAATATAGTTATAAAACTATTTTACACAATTTTCTAGCATGTTCAATATTGCATTTTATTAGTGAATTAAGTCCCTCCAGAATAGGGTATTACAGTTTTGATGTTGATATTTTCTCTAGTGACAGAACAAGGAGATTCATAGTTCCACTGCAGGTAATGAGGGAAGATGTGAATTCAGGAGGGGTATGGGGCTGAGAGGCATATACAGTCTCATTTACTAGGATGTACAGGAATTGCAATGGTGATACCAGCATGGCCATGAGTGCCAGGAGTGGCAAGGATCTAAATATGTGAACTGGTGATGGCTAGAACAGTGCACATTGGTTCTGGGAGTAGAGATGCTGCAAAATTAAATTCTGATGGTGAAATTGCAACAAAACCAGCAATCTCACCACATGAAACATTTCACGAAATTTCATCATTCTGCAAAATGTTTTGCTGGGTGTGAAGTTACATAATTTTGCCTGTAAATGTGGAATTTCACCATAAAAGACAATTTTGCCCAAAATAGCAAAATTTCAAATGAATTTCACCGTTTTGGGGAGGAAATGTTGCATTTTGCAGCTGCCAAATATTTTGCAAAATGCATGAATTTCCTAAATATTTTATAATGAAATTTCCTAATTTCACATCTCTATCTGAGAGAGGGAGTGTCTATCACTAGAGTCTGTCCAGGTGGCATGAGGAGGGGCATGGGTGCTGTGAGATGGCAGGGTCTGTGATAGCTGCAGGGTTACAATTGTCAGCATTGGTGGCACTGGCAAGTATTTCTAGTGTGGGAATGGTGCAAGGACTGACTGGGGCTATGTATGCAGGTTAGCAAAGTAGAAACAGTGGGCTTGGGTACAGGGCATGGAAAGTAACAATTTTGAATAGGGTGAGGTGGGGAACTGTGCTAGTGGTGCTCTTTGTTTGTCTACAGTAGTTGTTTGAATAAATGTCAGTTGTCTAACAGTAGTATTTTAATTTTTAATGTTATGTATTTCCTACAGAACACCTGGTGGCTGGCATGCCAACCTTTTGGATTGAACTATGGTTCAATTCCTTGAATTGATCTTCTTCTAAAGTGTGATTATCATATTGCATAGCTTGCATTAAGTATCAGTTAGCTTTGGGAGTGGCAGCCCTGAGTGCATTTCAAGTGCTGTGTAAATATGCACTTGTTAGATGTTATTATTGAGCTGTACTGCTCTTTATTCTTGGCTGACAGAATTTTTGTATTTATTCCAAATGTTTTGCAAATGTTTTCCCAAATGTGGCTTGACTGTTTGCTCTTATGTATTGTGCTGTTGTTTTTCTGCTGTTTGTCTCCCCTGGATCACAGCTGGAATCAAGCCTTGGCTCAGTGTGCCTTTCTCGGATAAGACACTTTTTAAATAAAAAAAATATTAAAATATTTTTTGCACAACACATGAGATTGATGTGCAATTGTATGACTACAGAGTGTATTGTGGCCTACGATCACTGTTGGTATGTGGTTAAAATGTGTGCATGACTGTTATGAGCAGGTACAATCTATTTAGTAGGACTGCCAAGGGTTGTAGATGTGAGTATGTGTGAGCAATAAGGGCATGATCTATATAGTATATAGTTATCTATAGTTGAAATGATTATTAAATCTATATTAAGGGAGGAACTAGTGGATTTTCTGGAGGGAAATTGCCTACTGTACCCCAGACAACATGGGTTCATGAGCTGAAGGTTTTGCTAGATGAATCTTATCATCTTCTTTGACTGGATGACCAGGGTGGCCCCCTCCTTTATCCAAGTCTTGATTCTCAAGTCCTTGGCATCTAGTGTGGTGTGTGGCTATATAGCTAGCTTGGCGCCTTTGCCCACATTAACATCACTCATGCCAAACTTCATCCTAAACTCAGTACTTTATACTGCAACAAGGCCTGCCTCTCCCCCCAGGTCTGCCTCTAACCAAAATGGTACTCCCAGTTTTCGATTATACAGACGTGGTCTATTGCCTTCCTCTTCATTTGCCAGATTGGACACCCTCTGTAATGCTTTCTGTCATTTCGCTACTAATGCTATATTCCACACTCACCACTGCTCCCTCTATTCCTCCCTTTCTATCCTCCCACTACCCTCAAGTCCCCAGTCCTAGTGCTCCACCTTTATCACCAAATACTGGTTTAACTTCCTTCCCTCCTGCCTCTCCTCACTCCTCTCCCCCACCCCTCCTCTTCCTTCTCTCTATGCTCCATGGATTCCTGCAATTCCTTCTTTCACCATCCTCACCCATGCACTGGGCAAGCTGATTTCTCCTACTATCTCTCATCCCTCTGGAACCAACTCCCCTTTTCCCTTTGTTTCTTCCCCTCTCTCCATACCTTTACATGCCTGCAAATGCATATTCCTGCTCCCCCTGTACCTGTCTCTCCTCCTCTTGAACCTTTCATTCTTTCTCTCAGTTTCTCCTGTCCCCCCACCTGCCTATGACTTCCTAAGTTCAGCTAACCGTGCTCCTGGCCCTCACTCTGCTTTCTATTTAGTGTGATGGTCAATTTATGCACACTAGCATGCTTTGGTCAGTAGATCCAGGTATCGAATCCATGTTCTGTTCATTGTTTGAAACATTTAATTTCATACTGTACTTATTTCATGTGGGGATCATAATTTAATCACCTCATCTGGTCTGCCTGGACCTTGACTCCCTATGTATTTTGCACTGTGTATTTTGTATTTTTGAACTTGTATGCTTGTAATGCCACATTGTCTGTACTCCAACTCTCACCTTCCCCTGGGTCACACATGGAAATTAACTTTGGCTCAGTGTGCTTTTCCCAGTCACCAACATTTTAAATCAATTAATCAATCAATCAATAAATCAAGAATTCTAGCAGCCCCTCTTCCTCACCCAGGTCCCTGTCATGTTGGCCTTCCCTTACCTGATCCACATCTCTTAGCCCTGGTATCTAATGACCTCCTCCCTAAATCTGGTGCCCATCATCAAGCCCCTGGCATCTAGTGGCCCCATCCCTCACCCAGGTCCTGACCACTTCAGCTTTCCTAAATCCCTGGCCTCCAGTACCAGTCCCTGATCCTGATCTTCAAGTTGCTGGCATTTAGTGGCTCCCTTTCCTCTCCCTGGTTCTGACTGTAGCAGTTTTTGCTAACTCCAGTGTAAAAAACAAAACCTTCATGTCCCTTCCTTTTGCAAGGCCCTACTCCCCCATCACACATACTTACTCCCTCTATAGGGTCCTGGTCCCCCTATCAACATTATACAGCAATACTGGCAGCATGTGCATAATCCTGCTGCTACTAGTATTGCACCCCCTCACCTATCCACAGTGGCTTCTGAGTTCATTCCAGATCCACCATCTCCCTCCCACCTCTGTTTCTTTCTCAACTCTGGCTCCAACTCCATTATAAAAAAAAAAACAATTCCTTCTCCATCCCTCTGTGAGGCCTTGCTGCTTCTCACCCATGCTCCATCCATCCCTCTGTAAGACCCTATTCCCCCCATACTGCATGTCATGTAGGGGGTGCCCAATCACACCACTGGTATTGCTCCCCCATCTGCCTACAGTGGCTCCAGTGCTCATCCTGAACCCACCAGCGCCTTCCTGACACTGTTTTTTCCCTACCCCAGTGTCTCCCTTGCCAAACATTCCTCCTCTTTTATTGCTTCCTCCTCAGCCTGTTCCAGGCACTGTTTTTTCTAGTCATGGTGTAAAAGAAAAAACCTCCATCTCCCTCCCTCTGTGAGGCCTGCTCCCTCCTCATCTGTGATCCCTCCTTCCCTCTGTGAGGACCCGCTCCCCCACTCACCTCATCATGCTGCCAGTATCACACCCCCACCTATCTCTAAAAAGCAAAAAATAACCTTTATCTCTCATTCTGATGTTCTGATCTTGACTGTGCTTAAGTTAAGCTGTTTTGGGGTGGGGCAAGGGTAAAAAGTAAAATAAATAGTATGATTCAAAGCCTGGATCTGTGAACCAAAGGCATTGCTTTGAATCCGATGATAGTCATGGTAGGTGACAAAATAAGGATTTTTAATTCTTCTACCAATGTTTATTCCAACTTCTTGAGCTGCATTCAAGTCCACTGTTGTCTCTAGTCATGTGTAAACAATTTGCTTACACAGGATTTCTCAGATGAGAAGCACAATCTTTTTAATGGTGGGTTTCTACCTAGATTTATAGCTGTGAGACTCGAAGCAAGGGAGATTTTCAGATGACTTGCTCAGGTCACAAAGTAAGGCAGTGGTTGGACAGAGATTTTAACTTGTGATCTTTGAAATATTGCATCTCTGTAGGTCTTTCCTGGGAAAAATTAATTGTTAAAGCAAGTCCCCACTGAACATGAGGTGTTGCCCTTAGCTGGGCTATTGTGGGAAAATAAATTATGAAAAATGGTAAACGTAGAACCACAACAGAAAATGAGATATTGCATGTCTGCTGTGCTATCCTGGGTAAATGCAGTGCAAAAATGTGTACAAGCAGGGCCCCACTGAAAATAAGATATTGCATCTCAGCTTGACTTTTCTGGTAAAATGTACAGTACATTAGAAAAGCAGAACCCCACTACAATTGATATATTGCCTCTCATCTGGGCTCTCCTTGGTAAATGCATTATAAAACCAGTGACATCAGGACCCAGCTACAGCACAACACCAGTGAAAAAGAGATATTGGGTTCTATTCAGAAAACATTGCAAATGACGCATGGTGCTTGGTCAAAGAAATATGATGCAAGGGGCTCACTGCGCTGCACCTTGCATCATTCCTGATTCAGCAAGGCAGCCTGTGCCAGTTGGGGGATCACCTGCACCAGATGGGCTTGTGCCATCCTTCATTGTACGCAGCAGTACACCATGGTGTAAAGGGGCATACACCATGGCAGTACTGCAGCATCCCTTACATGGGATTTAGGAAGTCCCCCCCAACAAGGTACACAATCCACTACAGTCAGACCAGCCCAGAGCTGATCTAACAGGCTCTGTATCAGCACCAGAGCCATTATTCATGGTATCCAAGTCCCTCTCAGGACCTGGACAGATGAAGAGTGGTAGTGGAGCAGCTGGCAGTGTCCCGCTGTGGCAGGTACATATGTGCAGGGTCCCTCTATGGTATGAGGCATGTGTCTGGCCCCCCCCCATTCAGAGCACAAGCACAGCACCAGTCATGCAATGTCCTTGTCAGGGATGTGTTGCAACCCCTCTCCACACATCTCTGCATGACCAACTCTCCTCATCTCCTGCCCCACCCCTCATGACCCTTCCAGCCTCCAGGTGGGTCTCCATCAGTGGGTGCTGATACCACCTGACCACCCCACAACTTGTGGCAAACCTCTCCCATGTGTCTTCACTTTAACGCACGGTGGTAGTTGCTGTGAACTGTGGGAGTCTGGAGACAGGACCACTCCCAATAGTGAACTGAGTTTAGGGTCCCTGGTGCATCTAGGATCATCACAAGCTGCTGTTTGCTGCAGCTTGCATTGATCTATTGAGGAGCTTTGAGACTCGAGCCCATTGTGTCTTATCTGGTCTTTCCTGAGAAAAATACAGTGCTCAAGCAGAAACAAAATAAAAATTAAATATTGCATCTTAGCATGGCTATTATTTGTAAATACACTATAGAATGTGTAAAAGCAGAATCACCATTGAATACAAGATGTAGTATCTCATTTATCCTGGTTAAATTCAGTGTCAAAATGTGTAAAAACAGGGCCCCAGTGAAAAGGAAATATTGCCTCTCCTCTGGGCTGTCCTGGGTAAATACTTTGAAAAATGTATAAAAGTAGGACCCCCATTGAAAATCATATATTGCGGCTGGCCTAGAGGTTTGGAGGGCTGTGGCATTGCACCTCACCTCCTGCCACACTGGTGACCAAAGTTCAGTGGCGAACACAGGTCACAGGGGGGTGGCTGGGGATGGAGTGGATTGAGTGTCTGAAGGACAGCTCTCCTCTCCCAGGGAGGGTGGCTTGGTGTTCCACCAAATGGCTACCTCCAGGTGCAGGACTGAGGGCAGAGTGGCAAGGAAGATACTAATGATGGAAGGGTGCTGTGGGACTCTGCAGCATGCACATATCTCCATGTATGCACACTGATGTGCATGCCCCAGCAATGGGGGAGAAGGGAAGAGAAAACAGGGAAAAAGGAATACTGGCAGGCTACGTGAAGCCCAGACTGCATTCTTGACCCTCAGCTCAACCCCAGAAAA
Organism: Neoceratodus forsteri; assembly: GCA_016271365.2. NCBI lineage: Eukaryota > Metazoa > Chordata > Ceratodontiformes > Ceratodontidae > Neoceratodus > Neoceratodus forsteri. The sequence continues at coordinate 354,602,619 of CM028136.1, read as the reverse complement.
TGGAATTGTGTGCACTGGGGGTCCCACCATTGGGGGGAATCCACGGGGGACTCACCAGGGGGGTCGGGAGAGAGTAACATGGTTCTGGGGTGGCTCTGAGCCCTCCTGAAGGGAGAGCCAAAGCCCCTCTGCCAGACACCGTGGGTGATAAGAAACAGAAGGAAAAAAATGAGATATTGCCTCTCAGTTGGATTATCCTTTGTAAACACAGTATAACCAATGAATAAAACTAGGACCCCACTACAGCGGAACCCCCACTTAAAAGGATATATTGTATCTTAACTGGTCTGTCCTGGGAAAATATATTGGAAAAATGATGATCCCATGAAAATGGGATATTACCTCTCAGCTGACCTAGTCTGGGTAAATACATTGTAAAAACATGTAATACCTTGATCTTCAAGGCTTTCTTTCTTCCAATTATTGTGATGTTAATCAGTAATGTAACAAATACATTAAAATCCAACCCACATTCCCAATCTGATTGACCAGCGATAGCACAATGGTGGCCCAAGGGAGCTTGCTTCCCCCACAGGACATCGTTGCATGCATCCATGTCCATCAGAGGCTATGTCCCCACTTGGGGTGCTGGGAGGAATCAACAAGAAAATGGGTGTCCAAATGATAACCTGGGCTCAGAGGACTCCTCTGAATCCTTGGCCAGCCAGCAATGTATCCTATTCTACTTAGTGGACTGCCTCAGTATGCAAGTAAGATGGTCCCCACCATGGGGGTACAGCTATGGAAGCAACTGGGCTGGTCTGAAGTCCAGGGAAAACAATGGGGCCAATAAGCTAGACTGTGTGCATCCATCTAAATATAAACCCAATGACTGAGGCCTGGGATAACAAGCTCTATAAATAAAATAAATCACACACTTCAATTCTATGGGCCCAATTCACAATGCCCCTCTGTGACTGATACAAGCTGTGGCAAACCACAGCTTGTACTGATTCTGATGTTTCAGAGAGCCTGTACCCGATTCACTATTGAGATGGGTCTGGGTGCCAAACCCTTGCAGCTTGCTGCATCTTCTGCCATGCATCAAAGTCAAGGCACATAGGAGAGGTTTGCCATAAGCTGAGGGCAGCTGGGTGGCATCAGGACCCATTGATTAAGTCTCACCTGGAGGCTGGCAGGCAGGGTTGTGAGCGATGGGATTGTGGATTAAGAGACATGTAGGATATGACTGGGTGGTGGGGAGTGGCAACAGCTTCCAGACAGGGACATTGCATGGCCACTGTCATGCCTCTGCTGTCCATTGGGGGGGCTTCCCAGTGCCTTGCACCATTGGTGGAACCCTTCGGGTACTGCACCACTGAAATCTCAGGGTGCTGTGGGGGCGTGGTATACCATGGCCACAGCACCAGGATCCAAAGGTTTCCTCTCACGGAATGAAGTTTTGGGGATGATGCATGAACTGTTAGACTAGCCCCAGGCTAATCTAAATGTCACAGACCATGGGCTTTGTTGGGGGATTCCTGAATCTCAGTGTAGGAGATGCTGCAGCTTGTGTCCTCTACATGCCCCCTGGCTCTATGGCGTACCCTCTAATCAGGCACAGGGCTGGAACAGGACCTGTTCATACCAATGGTGCTGCAACCTGTGTACCTGAATCAAAGTCAGCACAAGTTTTGATACAAGGTGCCCCTTGCATTAATTCCATTTGCCACAGACAGCTTGCATCACTACTTCAACTTTTTGAATCAGGTCCTATATCCCTTATGATCTACAGCATTAGCAGCAGCTTTGGATCTGACCAGAGTTTGTTCCTACAGTAACTACACTCTCAGAGATGGTAGCTGTCATTGAAAGTGAAATGAATTGAGGTTGAGGGCACCATTTTGCTTTTAGGATGATGTAGGTACCTACAGTAACCATGCTTGTAGGCAGTCACTTTTTCCAACAGATTATGCCTTTATGACATGTAAGGACTAAAGGATGATAGGATTGGCATGACTAAAGCTAGGCACACATGAATAAGACTCCTAAGGAGAAGGGATATGATGTTTGGGGTGGTGGAAATGAGACGGACTAGAGTAACTGTGTCTATTACATGTGATTCATTTTTTAAATAATTAATTACTGATGAATGCATTTATATTATTATTTGGTAATATTAAGTGAGGAAGTGTGTGGTTCAAAAATAAGTAAGAGAAGTTAGGCACATTGGAGTAGGCCCCTGAGGATGAGAAAGTTCAAAGTGACTGAAGCTAGGTGCACTAGATCTATTTTATTATTAGTTTTATGACATATTTTATTTATTTCTAAACAAATGTTTGGAATGACTAAAAGTAAACACACTAGAGTAGGTCCCTTAGGAGCAGAGTGAAGACTAGACATACTGAAGCTAGGCACATTGGAGCAACTGTATCTGATATGTGATCTTTGTTTTTATATTATTTTATTACTGAGAAATGTATAATTATTTGATAGCATTAAGATAAGGAAAGATAAAGTTCAAAGTGACTAAGGCAAGGCACACTGGAATGGGCCCTAGGAGGGAGATGAAATTCAAATTAACTGTAGATAGACACTCTTGGAGTGGGCTGTAGGAGGAGATGAGGATGATGAAGTTCAGAGTGACTGATGCTAGACACACTGGAGTAACTGCAGCTACAATATGATATGTTTTTCTAATATTTTATTTTTTTATGAAAATATAGTCATTGATAATATAAAGATGAGGGAGGATGAGTTTTACAGTGACTAAAGACAGGCACACTGAACTAAGTCACTAAAGAGAAGGAGGAGAATTAAGTTTGGAGTTACTAAAGCTAGGCACAGTGGGGTACTTCTTGATATGATTTATTTTTCATAACATATTTAGAAATGTATTATCATTCGTTAATATTAAAATGATGAATAAAGAGATTTTGCATGACTGAAGCTGTATCCACTGGAGTAGGGCCTAGAGGAGGATGAAAATGTTAATGTTTGAGGGCAGGTGGTCTGTAACAGGCCACTGAGGAGAAGGAGCAGAAGGAAGAAGAAGTTGCAGAAGAAGAATTACATAGTGATTGTTGTATTCACTGCGTCCCAAAGTACTTTACAAGCAATGAGACACAGGTAGTGAAGTGACTGTAAATGTATGGTGGCAGCCATTTCACATATCACCACCCACACACAGCCATGGACAATAGTTCAAACCAGTTTTACAGGAAGGGCAATTCTGGCAGGACACCAGGCAACATTCCAATTATTTCTTTCAGACAATCCTGGTGTAAGGTGCAAAACAAAGGAGAAGTGAACTTAAAGCAAGTGTCTCCCTTATTGGTTTTCCTTTCCCCTTTTGGTTCTCTGGTGTAAATTGAATCTTTGGTTATGCAACTTTTCTTACATAATTAATACTGTAAGTGGTCTTTTTTATCTGTACTTTCTGCACCTTGTTCTCCCTTTGGCAGCCCTATCTGTTCAACCCCCCGAGCCCCATCACCTGGTTCCTCCCAGGATCTCACCTTGAGCCATCCTGGCCATAGAATCGGCTGCCCGGCCACCAGTGCAGAGCCTGCAGGGGGTTGATCTTTATCCTGCCACTGTAAGATGCTTTTCCTCCATTTTCTCCCAATTCCTCCCCATTGCTTGGGCATGACACATCAGCGTGCATAAGTGAAGGCATACCAGTGCTGCAGAGTCCTGCAGCATCCACCCTCCATTTACATCCCTGTCCCGTTTAACCCTCAGACCTCCACTTGGGGGCGGTCATTCAGGGGGGCAGTCAAGTCTCCCTCCCTGGGAGAGGAGAGCCGTCCTCTGGATACTCAATCTTCTCCCTCCCTGGCTGACTGGTGACCCACTTACACCATGCACATGGGTCACTTGTGTGGCAGGAGGTAAGGTACAGATGCCTCAGCCCTCCATGCCACTGGACTGGCCATACTGTAAGCTTTCTGAAGAAGTTTTACATTTAATTCTGTTTCAGTTTGTGAACCTTATTTGTACTATACCTGTATTATATGTGCTATTTTTGAGATCTTTAATAAACAATTCTCCTATTCTTGAGAAAAGTACCTTGTTTTTTTTTCCACCTGAACACTAATAGGACAGCATAGCATGGCACCAGATATGTGCAAAAGGGATGCAGGTTTAATGTCTCATCTGAAGGATAGCAAATCCAAACTGTATAGCATCCCCCAGTACAGCACTTGGATGCCAATGTTACATTTGTTATGACCCCAGTCCAAGGTGGGACAAGAACCCCTGGCCCAGACATGAATGTGCTTCCAAATGAGTCATGTTAACACCATAGAAGGAGGCAAAGGATGACATTTTGAGTGACTGAAGCATGGTAGACTGGAGTAACTGTATGTATAATATGATCTGTGTTTGATATATTTTTTTAACTACTGAGAAATTTATTGTTATAATATTAATACAATAAAGGATAAGGTTTAAATTGACTAAAGCTAGGCACACTGGAGTAACTGCCTCTATTATATTCTTCAGTTTTTAAATGATACTTTATTTGTGATTAAGAAATGTATATGAATTGTTAATATTAAGATGGGGACGGATGAAGTTCAGAGTGTCTAAAGCTAGGCACACTAAAGCAGGATCCTAAGAAGGAAGAGAAGGAGAAGGCTCCAGTTGAGTATTCTGTTCAGAGTGACTGAATCTAGGCTCACTGGAGTAACTGTATTTATTATATGATTTATTTTTCTATAATATTTTATTGTATTCACTACCCAGAAGTGTATCAGTATTTAATATTAAGATAAGAAAAGATAAGGCTTGGATTGATTGAAGTTAGGCACACTGGGTAGGCCTCTGAGGTAGAGGAGAATGATGTTTGGAAATAGTGAAGCATGCAAAGGCAACACATGTTTTGATAACTGCTAAGTGTGACAATTTATGTGAAAGTGATGAAGCATAGAACAATATTGCTGAGGTCACACACAGCCTAGGTCAAGAATAATGAAGAAAAAAACAATATGCCATGAAACCACAAAGAGAGAAGCATACACCATAGCACCATGAAGAAAAATCCAGTACCATAAAGCCATGAAGTAAAGGAAGTTTCTCTTGTACAGTATAATATTATTATCATGTAAACTAATATTATTTATTTTATTATTGTTGATTTATTCATTTTTTTCTGATCAATTATAATTGTTTTTTCTAAATTAAGGCAGTAATAACATTTCATATGTTTTAGAACTCTGGTTCTATTTTGTTGGCTTACATAACGGAGCAATGATTAATAAAAAAGAGTTGGGTACCTCATAGCATGAATGCATGACACGAGGCATGAACATGAATACTTAATTTAGGAATAATGGATTAAAACAGTACCGTTCTGCAATTCTGTTTTGTTAGTTTCTGGAAATGGGTCACTGACAAAAAGGGAAAGTGGGTATATTTATCTTGTTCAGCTAGAGGTGGAATTCTTGGACTAGCAAAAGATGAACAAAAGCAAAAGCATGTCTTACTCTCAGGAATGTGAGTGGGACCATTCTGACTTGCATAATTGGAATACTGCCCAATTTCTAGCAACAGAAACACTTGGCATCAGCATTGACAATTTAAAAGAAATGTGGCAATGTAAACAAAGTAGGTTGCAATGATTTCGTAAAAGGTTTATTATTTGTATTGTAATAAATGTATATATTATATGTAAATTATTTGAAAATAAAATAAAAACTGCCACAGCTTCAGCTGTGATGAAGGACTATTCCTGTCACAGCACCTAGCTTCAGCATATAAAAGTTCAAGGAAATGTGACACTGTGAACAAAGTAGCTTACAATTCTTTTTTAAATGGTCTATTATTGTTATAAATAGTATATTTACAAAGTAATTAAAAAATTGGAAGCTATTTCTAATATAATATTTAAATACAAAGGATTTAGTTGGATGGTGGTAACTCACTGTGGTAGTAAGGGGCTGCGGCTCTTCGTTCAATTTATCTCATTATGTGGCTTGTTTTTGTTGACATCATTGGCTAACTTGGTTTACCAACCACTGTTGTGTCTGTTTCATAGCCATACACAAGAAAACTGACTGCTGTCTGGCACAGGCAAAATATTTTTTATATATAATATTTTTTACTTCAAAAACAAAAATGTGCTCTGCCTGAGGATTAAGGTGCAGAACAGGGCTATGGTTTCACAGCCCTGCACACATAAATGACTGTTGTCTGACACAGCCCAAAATATTTTTATTATAGTGGTATGGCAGTACCACTATAGTTAGAGTTGAGCAGGGGTTTCTATGTGAAACCTCAAACTTTGCACTTTAATGTCTTTGCAAACATTCAACAAATCTGCATAAAATGCTGCATGCACAGTCTCAAAGGGTATATCTCTTGATATGCCAAGTTTTGTTCTGATCGACTGTGCGGATTCCGAGATGCAGATAGTAAAAACAGGAGAAAAATCTGTGTTTTTTTATTTCTTTTTTGTCATCATCTACTGTATTGTCCAGACAGTTTGACATTTTGGTCTGCAATTTTCAGGGCAGAAAGGATTTTGCCTACACTGCCTTTCACTGGTTTGGTGAAAAAAATATTACTCTGTTCCAAAGTTATTAAATTTTTAAATTTATGTTCTGAGCATTCTCAGTATAGTCTTTTGGATAGCTGCTTGGAATGAAAAAAGGATTTGGTCCATATGAAAAAGGGATCCTTTTTCATATGGGGGTCATCTTTCATCATGAGGAAAAAATCCTTTTTCATATGGCTGCCATCTTGTTTCCATTTTATTTTCAAAAAAATGTCAAAACCCACAGAAATGACATCCTGGACAGATATCAACACATGTAGCTTGGTCATTGGGACACTGTTAGGTGTATTCTGCATTTAACTGTTGGAAAAATGACCCCCAGCTTTGTTCCATGTTTTTATTTTAAGAATTCTTCTTCAAAACTCACTTCCATTTCTCCACGTGGTCATTCAAAAAAAGAGTTTGTCCATACAAAGAAAGATCCATCATACGAAAAAAGCATTTGGAAAAACTTAGTCCAAATTCATTTTTCGAATGAGGGCATCCCTTGTCATATAAATGAAAAAAAGCATACAAAAAAGGATCCCTTCATATGGAAAAGAATCCCTTCATACGAAATAGAATAAGGAAAAAAATAAGTCCCAAATCTTTTTCGTATAAAGGGATCCTTTTTCAAATGCTTTTTTCATTCATATAAAACAGGATGTCCTCACATGAAAAAAATATTTTTGACTTCTTTTTTTAATGATTTTTTCACATGAAGGCATCCATTTTCATATGGGTTTTTCGTTTGATACAAAAAGGGATTCTTTCATTCAAGAAAAGATTTTGGACTTAGTTTTTCTTCCCACATTTGAACTTCAACAAGCCATAACTCCCTTGGACTTAAGAGACAATCTATATATCAAAACAAAGGTCTTTTAGAGCACTATAAGAATAACACATAATCCTCCCCCCCACACACAAAAAAAAATTTAGGGACAACATTAAAAAAAACTTGAACATTGAAAAATTTAAATTCTCTCAGAACAACATTGGAACTTTAACAAACCATAACTTTCTCATTATTTGGACTTATTGCACAATGTATATATCAAAACAAAGATCCTGATGAGAACCATAACTATAACACATACCCCAAGACATTTAGGGATAATATGAGAAAAAATAAAACAATGCAAATTCCCATAGGATAACATTGGAACTTCAACACACCCTAACTCCCTCAATATTTGGATGTAAGGAACAAAAAAGATTTAGGGACCACATTAAAAAACATAAAAATTAAAAAATAAAAATTTCCATAGAACAGCACTGGATCTTTAACATATTATATCTCCCTCAATATTTGGACTTATGACACATTATCTATATCAAAACATAGGTCCTAATGAGTACTACAACAATTTTACATATTTTTCCCCTAAACAGTTAGGGGCAATATAAAAATTTAAATTTCTATTGAATAACATTGGAACTGCAACAAGACATATATCCCTTAATATTTTCAATTCAATTTTCATTGTTCGACTTTTCACCACTACAATCAATCAATTAACAAAATGTGACATGAATATATATACAAATACAATAAAATACTTAATTACTTATGCCAAACAGGATACTATTGTTCATAAATCAATATCTCTAATGCCTAATAATAAATATGCAATAAGAGGATGACGGATTTATTCTAGGTTCCATAACAGTTTGCATTAGTTATACACAAGGATACAGTGACAGTTAATTGTTATTTTATAATATCTTGATTGTTGTCTTCAGAATATTGGGTGGGGACTGTAGGTTATCCTTTAGCCATTTCCAAGATATAGTTGCTTATCTGGAAAGTAAACAAGACAATATAGAGTTATGGTCTGGTTAGCTACATCATGTATTACTGCATTGTATCTTATAATCTCCAATTCCTGTAAGGAGCAAAGTGGCTTCTTCAGCCAAGAAAAAGGAAAACCCCATAGCTTCCATCCACATACAACATGCACCATCAGTTAGAAATAAAAAAGAAAATAAATTAATTTGTGATAACGTTTTAGATCTTATCCTTGAGTTTATAATATATAAGTAAGCCAGCAAATTAAAGTGAGATTATCAATCGAGTACTGTTCCAATTCTGGTCTTATAAAATACACAGGGGTGCTTTGTGGGAGTTGTAACAGGTTTTGATATAGTTTATTCATAGTTGTTTGAAGATGATTAGAGCCAGTAATGCCCCAATCTTCCACTGTGTAAAGTATTGCATTTGTTAATTTTTACATTTATTACAGTTAAAGCTCCTTTCACAGAATATCAACCATAGATTCGTGCGCATATTTTTATCCCATTTATGGAAGTCTATAACTTCTTTTTTTTCATAATCTATATGTTGGTTCCATTTTGTGTTCATAGCAAAGTGTACACATAAATAATCATAAGATTTTACTGTTACAGCTAGTAGTTTATTAAGCTTTAATTTACATCTTTGGAATATATTAACACCCAAATTTGCATTTTCCACCTTGTATATTGGTAAATGTTTATCATCATATAACTTTGAAAAAGTATCCAGTTTTGTTTGCAAGACCAGTAGCAATGTTGATAATTAAAATGATATCAATATATGCTAGAAAAGAAATTGCCTTATTAAAGACTCTTGGTGAATGAAAATCTTGATTGTTTAAGTTTTCTAAAATACTGTTAATGTATAAGTTAAAAAGCATTGGTGCTAATACGTTGCCATGCCTCACACTTAAATTAGATTTTTTTAAAAATGTGTAAGTCTGCCCTGAAGATTATATTGTACTTCAGACCAAGTATTCTCATGAAGTTTTATTAGTATGTTCAGCAAATACTAGTCTAATCCATAATTCATTAATGTTGACCAAAGTATCTTCCTACTGATGCTATCAAATGACATCTTAAGATCTATAAAAGAACACAATAAGTTTGCCTTCTTTATTTTAACATGTTTGTAAATTAAATGTTGCAAAACCAAGCAGTGTTGTATTGTAGAGCAAGATTTTCTAAACCCATTCTGAGCTTCGTCAAGTATATTACTGTTTTCAACCCAGGTTTCCAGCCTATTCAGCAATATTCTTGTGAACATTTTCTGAGACGTGTCAGTCAAGCTAATTGGATGATACATGTATAGGCCCATAAATTGGCTCTTCTTATGTATCAGATAAATTATATTACCTTGCCAAGTGTCTTGGAAAGTTTCATGTTGCACCATAAAATTATAAGCATGATACAATAAGGGTATCCACCAATCAGGGAAATGTTTAAAAATGTCACTCGAAATTCTATCTGGACCGGGTGCTTTATTGGGTTTAGTATTATTAATTGCTATTGTTATTTCTCCTCTCGTGACAATGATAGGAATAGGATAACTATATAATTGTATTCTAGTCCTGAGCTGCTCCGCTATTGACAAGGAATTCTCCTCAAAGTCACTGTAATAAACTTTTGAAAAGTGAAGTTCCCATAATTTTGATTGAATATAAGAATCTATAGAAACCGCAAAAGAGTTTGTACCTTTAGCCACCATTGTCCAAAATTCTTTGAAGTTCTTGTTTATTACAGAGTAATATAACTGTAGTCATAATTTAGATTGACATTTTACTTTTTCTTGTTTGAGGATATGATTATGTTCTTTCCTTCTTTTGGTTCAGGAGTCTTAAATTTCTTTCTTTTTATTACTTTTAGCTTTCCTAATCATCCTAGTCAAAATATTTTTTTCCTTCTTGCATCTATTATTAAACCAGGACTGATTATAGTTATTCCCATTCCAGTTATAATAAAGTGATGGGGCTATAATACAATAATAATAATAATAATAATTTTTATTCATATGGTGCCTTTCAGGTGTCAAGGCACCATACATAATAACAATTAAAACAAGCATAATAAAAATACAGACAGACCAATTAAAACATTCTATATTGTCATAGCAACCAAATAAAACATTCAGTATTCACGGAATGCTGATTCCCATAAAAAGGTCTTTAAACCCCACTAAAAACCCTCCACAGAAGTGCACTCATGCAACCAACAGGGTAGAGAGTTCCAAATGGTGGGGGCAACATATGAAAATGCCCGAGCACCAGAAGATTTCAAATTCACCCTTGGAACCTCTAACAACCCCTCGTCAGCCGAGCAGAGAGATCGATCAGAGTGACAGGTAACTAGAAGTTCTTTCAGATAGGCTGGGCCCAGATCATGTAGGGCTTTAAAAGTCAGTAAGCCAACCTTAAAGTTGATCTGTCACCGAATTGGCAGCCAGTACAGTTCATGCAGCACCGGGGTGATATGACAGGATCTTCTAGAGCCCGTCAAAAGCCAGGCTGCAGCGTTCTGCACTAGCTGCAGGCAACAGAGTTCAACCCCCGAAAACCCTAGATAAAGGGAGTTGCAATAGTCCAGGCGTGAGGACATGAAGGCATGAGCTAAGGTAGGCAGGTTGGCAGATGGAACAAGATGCTGAATCCTGGTGATATTCCTCAGATGATAAAAGGAAGTCTTGATGACTGCCGACACCTGTGAATGTAGTGTCAACCTATCACCAAGAACTACCCCCAGGTTCTGCACTCATTCGGAAGTCGGGAGAGAAACGCCACCCAGAAAAATTCCTCATGACACAACAGTACCCGAAAACCCTATCTGTCGGCCCGAATCCACAACCAGTACCTCTGTCTCATCCGAGTTCAACCTCAGCCAACTGGAAGTCATCCACTCCTGGATTTCTTTTAGACAGCTGTTAAAGACCGAGAGAGCTCCCTCCTGGTCAGGAGTAAAAGAAAGATAGAGCTGGGCATCATCTGCATAACAGTGAAACCTCAGCCCATACTTCCTTACAATGTCTCTGATGGGTAGCATGCACAACGCAAATAACATGGGTGACAGTACTGAACCCTGAGGCACCCCACACAACAAAGCAGTTAAATCTGAGGAAAAGACCCCAGACACAACCCTTTGTGATCTCCCAGTGAGGAATGAAGTGAACCATCTCAAGATGGTTCCAGATAGTCCACAAAGCAGCCTCATGGGATCTATCAACACCATGTGATCTACAGTGTCAAACGCTGAAAAAAGGTCAAGGAGAACCAAGATGGAATGGCTCTTCCAATCTCTAGCCATCAAGAGATCATTGAGCACCCAAACCAGCACTGTCTCGGTGCTATGTCTTTTATGAAAACCAGACTGGAGGGGTTCATAGATGTCATGGATGGTCAAATGGTCCTCCAATTGTGCAGCCACTACTTTCTCAATCACCTTCCCAATAAAGGGGAGGTTAGAGATAGGTCTGTAGTTTTCCAGTCAAAGTCCAAGGTAGCTTTCTTCAAGATGGGTGTCACCACAGCCTCTTTCAGGGAACTAGGAAACTCACCAGATTCCAAGGAGCACCTGACTATCTGTACAAGGACAGGACTGATGATATCAATACAACCCAAAATTAGGGAAGTCGTCCAGGATCCAAACTACAGCATGTAGAGCGCACAGATTGGACAATCCTTATGACATCCATGAACTCCAGCTGGCCAAAGGAACTCCAGGAAAACTGAGGTACCGTGATCTCACACCAGTCCACAGCCACTCCCTTAGAGATTGATGGCGACAGTTCTGCCCTAATGCCAGCCACCTTATTTGCAAAGAACTGAGCAAGCTCATTGCACTCCAACTGTGATAAAGCTTTCCAAACTTGCAGACAGGATGGGTTGCACAGTCTGTCCACAGTTTGGAACAGCTGAGCTGGTTGATTCTGCGCAACTGCGATCTCCCTGGACAGGAATTCTGCCTTCTTACGGGTGATAGCAGATTGATAGACAGAATAATGATCCATCAATCTAAGGTGGTCAGCATCAAGGGCAGACCTTCACCAGCAATGCTCTAACCTTCACCCCTGTCTCCACATCTCCCTCAATGTCCCATCAAACCAAGGGGACTTGGGGCAAAGGGAGAGGGGGCCAACATGAACTGAAGCAGTAGAATCCAGAGCCCTCGTCATGGCAATATTATAAGCTGACATGAGGGTCTCTGGATCACTGCTTGCCAACATGGGGGACGAGAGGTCAAGTGCCACCACTTGGCCTTGGGAATCTATATCCCACAAAGGGTGGTACCTGACCAAGTCCACAGGGGCAGGCCTTCTACAGGAGGTGCAAAAACTAAACCCCAAGGTGTGATGGTCTGACCACCTGATGGGTTCCACCCCCACATCGGATGCCTCGACCCCCAGGAGGAAAATTAGGTCCAAAGAGTGTCCAAATTTATGTGTAGCAGAGGAAACCACCTGTGTAAAACCCAGCATTGTCATAATCTGGAGGAAGTGTTGGCCAAATTGCGAGAGTTGGTCATTGACCCAGGCATTAAAGTCACGCAGAACCATCAATCTGGGTGACTCAACTGCCATATTGATGATGAAGTCCACCACTTCCTGAAGGAATAGCTTCCCATCACTGACTGGACGGCAAATGAGAACAATTCAAAAGCCTACACCTGCTACTACTATACAGTCAAAGGACTCAACCCCCCCACTGGGACCTCCGTGAGGCTGAGTTCGGTCTTGAAACAGACCACAACCACCCCCTTGGATGATGTAACACTGAGTACCCGGCTGGAGTCATAGCCTCCAAAATGGGGCCAGAATTTTCATCCAGCCAGGTCTCGGTAATGCAAGCCAGGTCCACTGTACCAACAAGATCAGCAATAATTGAGGTCTTGATTTTAATGGACCTGGCATAGCACAACACCGCCCGAGTTGGATGAACCTCTCGGGCCACTCAAACCATCTGCCCACCATAATCAGTGGTGCCCTTGGGTATGGGCACCAGACAAGGAGGACCACAGTCTGGGTTCCATTTTGCCCCAGGGCACCTTCTGGACCTAACAACCCCAATACGATGACCCCCTTCTATCATCCTCCCCTGTTCACAACCCCACACCTTTCTCCCTCTTTTACGTACAATCCCCAACTATCTACATCACTGGTAGATCTCAGATTGGACAGGAGAAGAATAAAAAGGGTGAAGAGCATGAAGAGAGGAGGATGAGTAGTGCACAACTGTGGGGGATGTTACAGAATATGTGGAACATGTTTACATTTGAAGATTTAAACAGTGCATGTTTAATAGTATTTATCTCTGAGAATTACAGTGTTTGAGCTATAGCTTCTATAGCACTAGAGTTACATTTAATTTCTTCAAGAAATAGCAATGACTGGAAATTTATTGACATTTCCAATTGGTGACTTCAGTTTTAGTGTTACTTGCAAGCAAAAATGTGGAGATTCAGAGATTCTGCATATGTAAAAGACTTGATGTTTCACCTGGTCATATGCTTTTTCAAAGATCATTCGTTCATCTTTGAAAAAGCCTGCGACTAGATGAAATGACAGAGTTTTTTTGTTCATTTATCTCCCTGACCCAGGAGGGTCATTTTGTACTTGCTGCTGCTGCTTGAAATAAATAAATGGACTTTTAAGAACCTGCATGCTGGTGTGGAACTTGGACTCAGTCGTGTGCTTGGTGAGTGCCGTGACTTATTGTCCTAAAGGAAAGAAAATGCTGTTTTGGCACAAATGGAAGCACAGGGCCTGGGGTCCACAACAACATAGATGTATGCATCTATGGATGGATGGAAGTGCAGGGCCCTCTGGGTCCTGCACAGGCAAATGAGGATTTTATTATACTATCTCAAAAAGTAAGCAAAATTCATTGCATAAAACTTTGTTAATGTGCCAATTAGGGTTAAAGCGATAAAAGTAGGGAAATGTTTTAGTTTATTTTAATTTATTATTGTCTCTGATTACAACCTTTGAGCTAAATGCACATTTACAAAGGCTCCATGTCGGAGTGAGAACAAACAAGTAGAGCAATAACAGTGCATGGTACAGTAACAGGTAGGAACTTTTACATAAGAACAACAATAAAGCTTTTTTTACATAGGGACTTTTTACATAATGAATTTTTACAAAGGGACAACAATAAAGCAGAATATAAAACATAACAGGATTAGGTTGCAGTAAACAGTAAAACAATGATGCAAGACTGCAGATTATGCTAACAACAAAGTTTTACAAGACAGGCAATTCTGGTAGAGAAGTGTAAAGGGTATTGATGTGCAAAGGGAACAGGGGGCAGTAGAGAGAAATAACTTGTAGGGAAGATGGTGGGGAGGCAGGATAGACATGGGGAGAGGAGAGGAGAGGGTGAGGAATCATAGTACAATCATGGTTTGATTAGCAGATTGAAATGGAGAAGGCAGAGGTGGAATGGGGGAGGAGGAAACCTGAGCTTAGTAGTAAGGATATAGCAGTCTAAAGAATAGTGCAGCAGATGGAGTATGGATGTGGGAAAGGGAGGGAGGGAGAGAGGGAAGGAAGGAAAAGACATATGGGGCAAGGCTTGTAGAAAACAACATAAATGCTAGGATGAATGGAAGGCCTGGTTTGGAGGAGGGAGGTAGTAAGTATCAAAGAAAGAAACAGTGGGGTATGGGGTGGAACTGAGAGTAGGTACTAGGGACAGGGCAAGGTGATAGTGCAAGAGGCAGGGAGAGAAGCAAGGATAGTGGTAGAAGATATTCATACCCACGCTACTGGTGGAGGAGGAAGAGGAGGAGTGAAAGCCAGTAGAAGGGGGGTTAGTCCAAGCAATCGCATCACCCTCGGTCATATAGGCACCATTTAAGGTCTCTTTTGAATGGCCTGAGTTTGGAGTTGTTTAGGATGTTAGCTGGAAGCTCATTGAGCCAGAGTGGGGTCTTATAGGATAAAGTTCTCTGGAGTAGAGCAGTGCAGCGAAAAGGGATGTGCAATGAGTTCTTAGCATTGCCTTTGGTCCGATGGGGATTGGGTTCAGGTTTAAGTAAATTATAAATGTTTTTTGGGGTCAGGCCTAGTAAGACTTTTTTTCTCAATGAGGTAGACTTGATAACGTATTCTCCTTTGTAAGTTGAGCCACTTTGTTTGGGTATAAAGGCCACATGTATGTGTGTGGGCATCTGCACTAAGCACCAGTCTACAGGCCTTCTTTAACGTGGTTCTTATACATTTCAATGTGGTGTTTGTGGCTGTGCTATACATAACAAGGCCATAGTCTACAATTGAAAGAATGGAGCTGTTTAAAGCTAGGGAGAGAGTCTCATCAGTCAAGTAGGAGTGGTGCCTGTACAGCAGTCCTATCCTGGTGTTTACTGTTTTTACAACTTGGTCAACATGCTGTGTGTAGGACAGGGAGCTGTCTAGGGTGACATCAAGGTATTTAAAGGTGTTCACTTGTTTCAATGGCTGAAGCCTACTGTTGTTGATAGTGAGATAGCTAGGTTATAGAACAACATGTTGTTTTTTTTTCAGTTTAGGAGAAGTTTAGTCTGAGTAAACCACTCCTCAACACTTGAGAAACTCTCTTGTAATTCATTTGTTAGGGACACAAGGTGGGGGCCACTTGAAAAAATGACAGCATAATCCAGATAGAGGAGAAGCTTGGCCAAACAGATCTCAGGAAGGGAGTTAAGAAAGTGGCTAAAGAGTAGTGGTCCACGGAAGGATCTCTGGGGTACCCCTAGCAATACCTTCCTTTCCTCCTAGAATATATTTTGAACTTTTACCTGCTGAGTTCTTTGGGCAAGGTAGTTCTGGAACCACACAGCTGTCTTGGTGGATAAACCTAGGGCAAGTAATGTTTTTAAGAGGATACTGTGGTTGACTATATCAAAGGCCTTTGTGAGGTTCCCCTCATCCAGTGCCTCAAGAATGTATTCTGCAAATTATAAAGGGCAGTAGTGGTGCTGTGGGATTTACAAAATCCAGGCTGTTGTGGGCACTGGATATTGGATTTTTCCAGAAAGTCTACCAACTGGTCGGAGACTATCCACTTAAGGACTTTAGATATAGGGGGTAGGATGGATATCGGGCAGTAGTTTCAGTGGAGTGCACAGTCTCCACTTTTATGAACTGGGGTTACTATGGTTGATTTCCATTTTGAGGGGAATTTGCACCAGATTGAGGGAGAGGTTGATGATTTTTATGATTGGATGTACTACTTCTTATAGTGTGAGCACTATCATTTTGAGATTGAGGTTGTCATTGCTATACCATGACTTCCTAGGGATTCTACTGAGGTATTTTTTAGCATCAGAAGCAGAGATTTCCTTGAAGTAGAAATGAGGGGTTGTGGGGGCAGGTGGCACATAAGTGGTCAGTTTGTTGTCCAAGCTGTTCATTTTAAAATCTAGAAAATCCAGTGGGAGTACTGAGTTAAGGTCAGTGAATGCTAAGTTAAAAGTGTCTACAATAATTTTAGGATCTCGTGTGACATCACCATTGACCAAAAGCATTGTGGGAGAGAACTTGCTGACATTGCCCGTGACATCCTTAAGATTATTCCCAAAATGTTTTCCATCACCCCATGTTCTGGTGAGACAGTCTTTGTAGTTTGATTTTCTGGCTATTTCTAGCTACCCTGTATTTCTGCCAGTCTGCAGGTTTCCCAGTCACCTTGGCTCTGTGCCATAGGTGGTCCCTGTCTCTCATTAGTTCAAGGAGGGATGGGGTGACTCATACATTGTTAGGGGGTTTATTTAAATTTTTTTTGGCTGGGGCAACAATTTCACAGGCTGCATTGAAGGTGCAAATGAAGTATTCCAATACCTGGTTAAAATCACACAGGGTGTCAAGGTAGGTCCAGCTGAGCTGCTGGAAATGGATTTTTGAAAGCTTTTAGATGCCCTTTTTGTAGCACTCTGCTAGCAGTAAAACAAGGGGCAGATTTCTGAGATTTCTGAGTATTATTCAACCAAAGACAGGTGACGGACAAATGGTTACTGATATAGTCGAGGTGTATTAAGATGTCATTAATTCTCTCCTGCTGATTTGTTAGGACCCAGTCAATCAGGGTGTGGGTGCCAGTGCAGTGGTTGAGTCTGGTTGGTTCACTCACCATTTAGGTGAGGAAGAGACTGACCAGGATGACTTTATAGGGCACTGCCTCATTGGAAAGCCAATTTATGTTGAAATTACCCAAGACAAGGAATTCTTTATCATGGACAAGGATTTTAAAATAACTAGTGAGTCTATTAAAGTTAGTAGACTGTTCTCTGGTTGGTAAGTAGACAGTAAGGATTCTAATGGCTAGGGCCTGTGCCTCTTTGCCTAACTCTATCGATTCAAGCGTGTGGCCATGCAGGGTATCTTTAAGGTAAACCAGACAGCCACCCCCTCTTTTACCTGCTCTGTCTTTCCTAAAGATGTTATAGCCATTTAGGTAGAACACAGATTCAGGTATTGTAGGGTTCAGCCATGTTTCCGTGAGGGTGAGGACATTAGGGTTATGTTGGTGGACCCAAACTTGAAGTTGGTCAAATTTAGGTAGTAGACTGTGTATATTAATGAAGGCCAGCTTCAAGGATTCTCTATTAGTTTCTGGGGCCTGCTGCAGCCCAGTAGGGCCCAGATTTGGGTGAATATTGCCTGGGAGTAGGAGCAGCATGAACGCATAGCGAATTAAGGAGGTTTTAAGCCAATTAAGTCTCCTACATTTTATTAGGCTATGGGTGTGCTTTCTTTTCCTATGTTGTGTGACAATTGAGGGGTAAGGTGACTAAGCTCTTGCGGGCACATTGGTGGGGGGTGGGGTATGCACAGACCAGCAGTAGGGCTGTGGCAAGTTTGTACAGTCAGCATAGCAATTGTGGAACTAAAGGGAGTACTGGGCAGAAGGTATTCAGACAGTCATGGTGGATGGCAGTGGTTAATGGGGTCAGGTTTGTCTTTGGGTGATGGGGCTGTCAATAAGGTGGCAAGTAAGAGGAATATTGTAGAGGTTGACACAGATCTTCTTGTTAGAGTGGGGAGAGAGGTTGGAGCGGTGTCCAGTTGGAGGTGTAGGTTTGAGAGAGTGTGCACGACTAGGTCTTTGGTGCACAGGCTCACAGGTTACATTCCTAGATCAATTCAGGTAAGCGTTAGGTGTACTACACTTATAGTCTCTGGCTTGTGACTACCTACTGTAGGTTCCTAGGGGTGAATAGCTGAAATTTTTTAATTTTTTATTTTTTTTTTAATTTTACCAATTATTTTACCAGGTGAGACACACTAAGCTGAAAGCTTGTTTGCAGGTGCAACCTGGGAGCACAAGGAAGTTAAGTGACTTGCTCAGAGTCACACAGTATGCACCTAGGGGGCTGTGGGATTCAAACCCAGGTCTCCAGATTTGCAGCTCAGAGCCTTAACCCACTGCTCCATACTGCCTCCTAAGAAATGGGTCTCAAACACCAGGGTAGCTGCAGTGGACTAAAACTCTCCACAAAATAGGAGTGAGGTGTGTAGAGGAATTCACCAGGAAGGAGGAAGCAGAGGCTGTGCAAGAGAGAGACAGCACCTCCTGGGGGTAATAGATGAAGGGCTGGAGGTAGTCCTAGATCAGGAAATTGGAAGGGCTAGGTAAAGCCAAGATGAATGAAAAAGGGAGCAACAGAAAAGGTAAGTAAAAGGGAGGTAGCACCTCCTGGAGGTAACAAGGTGGGAGGGTGGAGGGGCTTAGGATTGTCCAAGAGTCAGATAGTTGAGAGAACTAGATGGGGCAGAATATCCAAAGGTTCCAAGAGCAGGTGGGGGAATAGAGGGATTAGCCAAGTCAAGTAATGGAGAGACCAGGCAGAGTATATTAACTAGAGGTTAGAAGGCAGGGGTTGGGGGGGGGGATTAGGGGGGTTATGAATTAGGGAAATGTGGTGTTAGGGTTCCCAACCCTAACACCCCACCCTGCAGTCAGCAAAAGGAAAAATGATTACAGTTTGACCTTTCCTGTATCTTCCCACATCAAGCATGGAGTGTGCCTTGGGATTATCAACTCATGCTCAACCCATTCTCATATAATCTACACATTTCATCTTATTTACTGATAGAATGGGGGTGAGCAATAGGGTTGACAACCACAAGGCACACCCCTCATCTAATTTGCAATGAAGCAATAGAGGTCAAACCATTATTGTTTTTTCTGCTGCTGCCTGCCTGCAGGGTGGGGCATTAGAGCTGGAAACCCTAACACCACATTTCCCTACTTTGATCACTTTAATCCTAACTAGCACATTAACAATGTTTTTTTGCAATGAGTATAATGTTTCAATTTAAACAAGTCAGCTCACTTCCAAAATTATAGGTATGGTGACCACAGGCCACTCACAATCAAAAAGCTGCAATGGTAAAAAAAACACTGAAAGTTTAAAACATTTAGCAAAACAACACTGACACTGGAAGTTTACTCTTCTACTCCTCTACTCCAACAGATTCATCTCAGATACACTGTGTTGATCAAAGAATAATCACAGTAAAATAGCACAAAGCATCTGCTAAGAAACATTTTCTTGCTATATAAAAACTTTTTAAATCACTTCTACAAAATCTTAGCACTTGAGCAAATCAAAGATTTAAGCACTAGCTGCAATGTTATCATATCCAATAAGACTTACAGTACTTTGTTTCCCATTTACAGGTACATCCAGATCCTTCTGCTTTCACTCTATGAACGCACACTTTACATAACACCATAGGGGACTTCCTGCTCAACAGAGCATGCAGTGGTCACAGTAGATAAGTCTCAGTATATCTAGAAGTCCAGATAGACCACATCCACTACCTTCCCCTGATCCACTTCCCTAGTTGCCCAGTCAAAGAAATCTGAGTTTTGTTTGACATAACCTCTCCTCTGTAAAGCTCTTCTGCTGGTTCTGCAGCCCATGTGTCTCCAGACACTCTATCAGTCTCCCTTCAGCAGGGGCTCCATGAACATCCCCACTACTGCTGTGAGACTGACTGATTTTGCAATTGCTGGTCTCCTCCCTGCCGCTGCTCTTTTTTCAATCTTTTGGTAACTGTGTAAGGTCCACTAGGCACAAGTGCCTGTTTTCAGGGGCAACCTGGGAGTTCCAGGGTGGTTAAGAGACTTGCTTAGAGTCACACAGTGTGCAAATGGAGGTTGTGGGAATCAAACCCAAATCTGCTGGATGTAGTCAACTCATTCACAGCTCATTACTCTATCCTGTAGGTTATACTGCCATTCTTGGCAGCTCTTGTGCAGAGGGACCACATCAGCCCTCCTCCATTCTTCTGAAAACACCCCCCCATTTCCAATGAGGTACTAAATAACATTGCCAGAAGAGGTGAGGAACCTGTGAAAGAAAAATAGGCAACAACTGAGATGCTGAATAAATACTTTATTTTAGTGCTCACCAAAATCAGCCCCCCCTCCCAGGAAATGTTGGTGTTCTCTTGGATGGCCCATGCTGTCAGTGGTAGCTATGATGCAGCTTACAATTTTCACACTCACCATGGTAACTAACCACTGTACTGCACCTGGTGAAGGTCAAGTCAGGTAAATCCCTAGGGGCATATTGAATGCACCGCGTGATCACAGTGAAGTTAGGGGAATAAGTGTTGGGTGGGACTCTTAGAGTAATCATTTATGAGTCAATCTGGACCGGTGTAGTTCCAGAGGATCAGAATGTTGCCAATGTGGTCCGCATCCTCAAGAAGGAGAAATGCTTAGATCCAGGAAACTACAGGGTGGTAATCAATGGTAGGCAAGGTACTGGAAGCCATTTTCAAGAACAGAACAACAGAAACATAGAAACACAGAAACTGATGGCAGATAAGGACCGCTGGGCCCATCCAGTCTGCCCATTTTCCCTACCTACTTCAAAAGTCACAGATCCTACTTGATCTCCAGCTTTACCTTCTTGTTCTTATCGCTAGGCTTCGCCTATGCCTGTCCCATGCATTTTTGCATTCCCCCACTGTGTTTGCCCCCACCACCTTCACTGGGAGTCTATTCCATGCATCCACCACCCTTTCTGTAAAGAAATACTTCCTCACATTACCCCTTAGTCTACCCCCCTCCAACCTCATGTCATGCCCCCTCATTCCTGAACATCTCCTTTTCTGAAAGATGCTACCCACCAGTACCCTATTTATGCCCTTTAGATATTTGTATGTTTCTGTCATATCTCCCTTGTCTCTCCTGTCCTCCAGGGTATACATATTGAGGTCTCCCAGTCTCTCCTCATATGACTTTTGGTGTAGGCCCTGCCATCTTTGTTGCCCTTCTTTGAACTGCCTCCACCCTGTCTATGTCCTTACAGAGATGTGACCTCCAGAACTGAACACAGAACTCCAAATGAAGCCTCACCAATGATCTGTACATGGAATCACCACCTTTTTTCTTCTGCTGGTGATACCTCTGCCTATGCACCCCAGCATCCCACTGGCTCTCCAGAACAGCCTTGTCACATTGTTTGGCTGCTTTAAGGTCATCATATATGATTACCCTCAAATTCCTTTCCTGTTTGGCGATTGTCAGTACACCCCCCCAATCATGTAATCCTCACCTGGGTTCTTTCACCCTAAATGCATGATATTGCACTTTTTCACATTGATTATCAGCTGCCATACTTTAGACCATTGCTTCAGTTTACCTAGGTTCCTCATCAATTTTCCACCCCTCCCTTAGTGTCCACCCCGTTGCAGATCTTAGTGTCATTTGCAAAGAAAAGAAGCACATCTTCCCCTCCAGTGGCTGCACAATGTCACTTATGAAGACATTAAATAGGACTGTCCCCAGAACTGACCCCTGTGGCACCCCACTGGTCACCCTCCTTTCCTCAGATTGAACTCCATTTACCACTACTCTCTGTCTTCTATCACTCAACCAGTTCCTAACCCAGTTTACCACCTTGTGACCTACTCCGAGGCTGCCTAGCATATTCAAACGTCTTCTATGTGGAATGGAATCGAAGGCCTTACTGAAATCCAGGTAGGCCATATCACTGCTCCCCCAGATCAACTTCCCTCGACACTCAATCATAGAAATCAATTAGATTTGTTTGACATGACCATCCTTCTGTGACTCCATGCTGTTTTTGATCCTGTACTCTAATAGATTCAAGGTGTTCTGCAATCCTTTCTTTAAGTAATGATTCCACAATTTCCCCCACTATTGAGGTGAGGTTGACTGCTCTATAGTTTCCAGACTCTTCCCTACTCCAGCTGTTGTGAAAAGTAACTACATCTGCCCTCCTCCATTCCTCTGAAACCACTCCTGTATCAAGTGATTTGTTGAACAGGGCTGCCAGTGGTACTGCCAGCATCTCCCATAGTTCCCTTAATATTTTAGGATGTATCCCATCCAGTCCCATTGCCTCATCCACTTTTAGTTTTGTGAGTGTTTTTGGACTCTGTTCCATAGATGGACTGGTGTTCACATCCCTCCCAGTTTTGCTCATGTTGCCTAGCTGTGGCCCCTTGCCTTCTCCTTCATTTGTGAATACAGAACAAAAATATTTGTTCACTATTGATGCTTTTTCCATGTCCCCTTCCACACACTCCCCTTCTTCCCCTTTAAGCCTTACAATCCCATCCCAGTTTTTCTCCTTTTGCTAATGTACAGTACCTATAAAAAGTCTTGTCCCCTTCTTTTACCTCCTGTGCTATTTTTTTTCCTCTGTTTGTCCCTTTGTGCTCCTGACTGCTTTCCCTGCCTCCCTCTGTTTATCCAGGTACACTACCCTGTGCACCTTCTTCTGTGTTTCCTTGTATTTCCTGAAAGCCATCTTTTTCACCCTTACCTTCCCGACCACTTTTTGTGAGAACCATAGTGGTTTTCTCTTTCTCTTGTCCTTGTTTGCTTGCCTAGTGCACTGGTTTGTCAGCTCCACTATGGCTCCTTTCAGATGGGCCCACAGCTCCTAAACTCCCCCCATTCATCCCTCCTTACCAGGGCATTTTTGAGATGACTCCCCATATTAGAAAAGTCTGCCATCATGAAATCCAGGACCCTTGCCTTTGTGTGGCTTGACTCTGCTACTGTACTCATACTGAACCACACCGTGTGATGATCACTGGACCCCAGGAGGAGCACTTGGTTTAAGGCAAGGTTTTTTTAATTTTTTTATTTTTATTGAAAATATCGGAATTACAGTCATTTGAGTCATAGACTCATTTCCAAAGGCTCCTCGTCAAGACTTAGAAATACAAATTAAGACATTAATGCTGGGTACAGGGGGTGGAGCAGCACGGTTACAAGGTAATAAACATAGAGACTGACATTGATGCGGCCTATACATATTATTTGCTAAGCAAGTCTACCAGACTCAATCACTCTTATCACAATTTATGCTGTGATATCTTGCAGGATACTTCAAGTGGTGCAACATTGTAGTACAAGTTCACAGTTGTAGCACATCCAGGGAAAAAAGACTGGTGCAAGCTACGGGGCTAATACCAATAGCAAACACAAATGCAGGAAACTTGAACTAGAGGAGGCAGTGTTTCAAAATCAGTGTCTGAGGCATAAAAGATTAGCTTTGTATATTAGCTTTTTATTAATCACAGTAAACAATAGAGAACTACTGGGAAACAAACCCAGTGCTTCGATCACAGGAGGTCTTTGTCTGGTGGCCCATTTATTCCAAATAACCTTCAACAATATTATAAGCCTTTGATGCTTTAAATAACATACCATTCTAAAATACCTTTCCTTTATTCTTCCTACAGAATGTTTTCAACAGCATTCAATATCCAGCGAGCAACTGTAAGCTTAAATCACCCTAGCCCTCCCTTGTAACTAGTAGGCTTATCTCCCAGTCCAGTCAGTTGATGAGCATTATGGGCAACAGTGACTGCTAGGCAATTCACCCACCTAAGTCAGCCACTGACCCCTACCAGATACCTACTCCTGGATATAGATATCCTCTATGCAATATTTAAATACTGTGAAATATTATTGTATATTGTATGCAATTCTTAATTACTGTAAGGCATTCACATAAACATTCACATTAAAATAAATGCCTGACAATATATCTAGTTGCCAGGTGATTCTCTCAAGAGTCAATTGAGCTTCAGTATCTTTAGCCTAAGTCTCCTTAGATAATGTATTTCAGAATTAGTTTATTGGCAAAAGTACCTTTTTTAAATGAAATACACATTATCCTTATCTGTATTTACTGTTGCTAAAGAGTTAAATAACCAACCTTTGATGCTCATGACCAAGGAAACAGATGACGCCCTTGCTCTGGATGAGTGCATATGGCAGCTGGTTTCTATTTTTCTTTCAGCGGAACTGCTGCTAAAAAATACAGGTACTTTTATGCAACAAACAATAGTTATCTTTTCCCTTGTCTCACTCATTGTCCTGTTGTCCCATGTTGGGATACAGATGACTCTCTGCTGTACTGACTTTGAAAGAGGCTAGTTGTCAAAAGACCTTACTCTACAAGTAGGCATTTATAGGCAGACACGTCCTTTCCTCTGGTCTGGTCAGTCTGGCTGGACTATATGAAATTTTCAAGCTTGCTGATCTAAAATGGGCTGTGTAGCACTTTTTAAACTCTCCAACATACTGCATGAATTCAGTTCTGGATTTGTGAGTGGCAAAACACTGACAAACCTCAGAATTCTGCAGCACCATAAGTCACTTTGGAATGCTTTATTTGAAGCTGCTGGTAAACTATAATTGTGGCAATGCCCCTTTTTCCTCCATTAAGAAAACTGTCTGTATTTAGGATACGTCAATATAAAGTATTTAAACAGTTCTCAAAGTGTCTTAAAGCACTTAACAACTTAAATCATTTGAAGGCTGACAGATTTGTTGTTCAGCTTTATTTATTTGAGGAAAATGTTACTACATGGAACCCTATGCAGCTGACCCATGAATTATCCCAGGTGTTCCAGCTGGCAATAAACCAATTTTCTTTCTCTGTACAATCTCATAAAAATTGTCACAAATTTTGACATGTTTAGTATTGTCAGACACCTCAAATTACAGATAATGACATTCCTTTTTATTGCTCCACCTTTGTATTTAACTAACTTTTCCCTTGTGATGTCATCCCTCATAAAACATAGAAGATGATGGCAGATAAGGACCGCAAGGCCCATCTAGTCTGCCCATTTCTTTTTCTACCTTATGAATGTGCCATAGGCCTTTACTCTGTCAATGGCCTATCTAGTCATACTCATCTGTATTGCTCCCTTATGCCTATCCCATGCCTGTTTGAAGCCCTGCACTGTATTCATATCCACCACTTCCTGAGGTAGGCCATTCCATACATCCACCACTCTTTCTGTGAAAAAGAACTTCCTCACATTACACCTTAATCGGCCTCCCTCTAATCTCATGATCTGTCCTCTTGTCCTGCTATTTTTCTTATATTGAAACATGTTAGACTCTTTCATCTTGTTAATGCCCTTAAGGTGTTTGAATGTTTTAATCACATCACCTCTCTCCCTCCTTTGCTCTAGGGTATACATATTGAGCTCCATTAATCTGTCCTCATATGTTTTCTGATGCAGTCCCCGCACCATTTTGGTTGCCCTTGTCTGGACTGCCTCCATTTTGTTAATGTCCTTGTGAAGGTGCGGCCTCAAGTAGTGCATGCAGTAGTCCAGATGGGGTCTAACCAGTGTCTTGTAAAGAGGGATTATTACCTCCCTCTTACGACTTGTGATACCCCTATTAATACACCCCAACATCCCCCTAGCCTTACCTACTGCTTTAGTGGTCTGCTTGGATGATTGCAGATCATCTGTGATGATGATGCCCAAGTCTCTTAATTCCCTTATGACTGCCAGTAACTCCCCTCCCAACTTATAGGTGGCTTCAGGGGTTTCTCTTCCCTATTTTCATGATCTTGCACTTTTTTTGCGTTAAACCCAGTTGCCACTCTTCTGACCATTTTGCCAGTTTATCCAGATCTCTTCTCATTCTGCCCACCCCATCATAATCATCTACTCTGTTGCAGATCTTGGTGTCATCTGAAAACAGACAAACCTTACCCTCCAGTCCATCTGCAATGTCACTGATGAAGATATTAAAGAGGACTGGCCCCAGGACTGATCTCTGAGGTACCCCACTTATGACGTGCATCTCTTCTGACTGTATACCGTTTACCACCACTCTCTATTTTCTGCCTGTCAACCAGTTTGCCACCCAGTTGATCAACATCTGACCCACCCCAAGCCTACCCAGCTTGTTAATCTTCTGTGTGGAACAGTGTCGAAAGCTTTGCTGAAGTCAAGGTAGGCAACATCAACTGCTCCCCCTTGGTCCACCACTCTGGTTTCCCAGTCAAAGAAATCTATGAGATTAGTTTGACAGGACATTCCTGTTGTAAACCCATGCTGTGTTGGATCTTGTGCTCCTGTGGATTCCAGGTGTTGCACTATCCTTTCCTTAAGGAGTGTCTCCATAATCTTTTCCACTACTGAGGTAAGACTGATTGGTCTGTAGTTCCCTGCCTCCTCCCTGCTACCACTCTTGTGGACTGGGATCACCTGAGCCCTTCTCCAGTCTTCTGGGACCTCTCCTGTGCTCAGAGACTCACTAAATAGTTCTGATAATGGCTCTGCTGGTTCTACCCTTAGCTTCTTTAGTACCCTGGGATGTATGCCATCAGGTCTCATTGTCTTGTCCATCCTGAGCTTATCGAGCTCTTGTAGGACCATTTCTTTTGTGAAGGGACTAGTGAACACCTCCCTCCCCTCTGTGTCCATGGTGCTGAGCTGTGGGCCCTGCCCCACCTTCTCCTCAGCAAATACTGAACAGAAGTATCTATTTAGGATAGATGCCTTTCCATGGTCATCCTCCTCACACTCCCCCTTATCCCCTTTGATCTTAGCAGTACCCCCTCTGGACTTTCTCCTTTCACTAATGTATCTATAGAAAGTCTTGTCCCATTATTTTACTGTTCGTGATAGTATTTCCTCAGTTGGGGCCTTTGCCTGCCTTACTGCCTTCCCTGCTTCCTTTACGGAAGTTTGAAATGCCTCCCTATCTTCATCCCACTGTGTTCCCTTATATTTCCTGAAGTCCAGCCTTTTGGCTCTGACCTTTTCTGCTACTGTTTTTGAGAATCAAAATGGTTCCCTTCTTCTTTTGCACTTCCTTTTCTATCTAACACAATGGGATGTTGTTTCAAGTATTGCATCTTTAATGCTTGCCCACTTTGCCTGTACCCCCTCACCTGTATTCCTCCTTGCCAGGGTTAGCTTAACTCTGTTGACCATCTTATCAAAGTCATCTCCTCTGAAGTCCCATAGTGTTGCCTTGGAATGGGATGATTTAGCTCTAGTGGCCAGATTTTGAACCATACCATGTGTTGTTCACTGGCCCCCATGTGACCATCTACCTTGAGATCTGTGATCCTTTCCCTGTTAGTCAGTACTAGATCTAGGATAGCCCTGTCTCTTGTGGGTTGTTGTACAAGTTGTTTGAGGCCCTCCCCATGCAGGGAATCCACTATGTGTCTAGTTCTAGCAGATGTTCCTGCTGGTATTGACCAATTTGTATCTGGCATGTTGAAGTCTCCCATTATCAGAATCTCCCCTTTAGCTGTCATGTTTTATATATCTTCTAACAGTAATTTGTCTATGTCCTCCCCCTGGTCTGGAGGCCTGTAGAGAACTGCAGTTTGTATGGCTGTCCCATTTCCTGTTTCCATGGTGACTCACAGTTCTTCTGGCTCCTTATGTGTATTCTGAATTTCTGTAACTTTTATATTTTCATTGACATAAAGGGCCAATCCCCCCCTTTTTGCACCTCGGCCCCTTCTGAACAGTACATAGCCGGGTACTGAAGTCTCCCAAGTATGGTTACTGGTGAACCATGTCTCACTAATGGCTGCTATGTCCAGTTTAGCCTCTGTCATTATTGCCTGCAGGTCTAGGATCTTGTTTCCCAGACTGTGAGCATTTGTGTACATGATTTTCCATTGGCCAGATTTCGGGTGTGTTAGTTGTTGGGCAAGGTCTGGCATTTCCCCAGTGTTTTGTGTGGGTGCGTATGGGTGTGTAAGTTGTTGGGCGAGATCTGGCATTTCCCCTGTGTGTCATATGGGGAGCCAGACCTTTTTTCTTACCTGATGATGCAAATGAACTACAAATATGCTGAACTCCTGTTTGACCACTAGCTGAGGGGGTAGGTGTGTTATTCACATTCGACATATCAGGTGCTGCATCCTTCTCCCCATTTGCTGATTTAAATATTCTGTAAAGATGTCAAACTTCTGCCCCAATGCATTGACTCCCTCCTTAGTCAGATGCAGTCGATTGAATTTAAAGAACTTTTGCTCCCAAACTTGTTGCCAGTTACCTACAAATGTGTGCCCTTTTTCCTGGCACCAGCCCTTAAGCCACATGTTTAGCTCCCCTATCTCCCCTTCTCTGACCTTCTGTCCATCTGCCCCCCTCTCCCAGACTGGCAGGATCTCAGAGAAGGAGATGCTAGATGAAATGGATGATAGTATGTCACCCAGCCTGGTCAGGTGTTCCTTGGTCTTCATAACTGATCAGCTGGCAAGATCGTTAGTCCCTATGTGTACCAGGACATTGATGTTTCAGCCTGCTTCCTGTACAATTTTAGCAATACAGTCAGTGTCTCTCCACGCTGCTGTACCTGGGAGACATCTGACCATTACCCCTGGCTGGAGATAGGTATCAACTCCCCGAATCATGGTGTCTCCTATGATCAGAAGTGTTTTGTTGTTTTTTCTTTTTTTCTTTTTTTGTTTTGGTTCCTCTTTTGGGTGAGTTTTGTTGTGCTAGCTCCTGTGCTGCAGTGTCCTGCTCTGCAGTATCCTCTGCCCCTTTTTGTATTTCAGAGATAGAGGCAGATACCTTTTTGTAGTTTTTATGTGGTTTGTGGATGTGATATGTTGGACAACACTGAGTGATGGGACACCCAATTTGCCCCTCCTAACCACCTGCCAACCTCCTGGACCAACTACCCTCTGTGGTCGAGGTGCATCTGTTGGATGTTGGGAAAATAGTGGGTGGTTCTTATAATATATATTTCCTCCTGAATATGTGATTTGAGGCATGAAATCTCTGCCCATGCTGC
Source organism: Neoceratodus forsteri (assembly GCA_016271365.2). NCBI lineage: Eukaryota > Metazoa > Chordata > Ceratodontiformes > Ceratodontidae > Neoceratodus > Neoceratodus forsteri. The sequence continues at coordinate 354,573,297 of CM028136.1, read as the reverse complement.
CTGGAGCTGAGCCCTTAGATCTCCAATGGCCCAGCATGTAGAGCAGTGTCCTAAATCCTGTATAACTGCCCTTTTGAAAAGTGTCCCACAGTACCTGCAGCTAATAATATCCATTACAGACAAGTTTCTGGGTATATAACTGGGTCAGAGTAAATAGAAGGGGGAAAATGAAAGCAAAAGGTTGATTATGTGTTTTGTTTGTTTTTGTATAACTTGTTTATAACAAGTTAAATTACTTGTGCCCCTGTAAATGAGGTCACTGCATGGATACCCCTCTGATCCACCCCTTCCTGCTTTGCTACAGGAAATGTCACAACTGTGCTACCCTATAAAAGGAGTGTACTGTGGGGTGGTTGGGGATGAGGGTGGGTGGCTTGGGCCCTTTCCCTGCCAAAAATGAAGAACCATGGGTGAAAGAAACAAGGAGGTAAGAGCAGAAACATTCACCCAACAACAAATGCATTAGCCCTGAAAGCTTATCCTAATGATAGGTAAAACTGTAAAACCAGTAAAGCACCAACTGTTATAATTTCACAGAAGATATACCCTGTAAGAAACACTTTGCTACAGAGAAAAATAAAGCAGTAACAGAAGACATACCTTATAAAAGACAATTAGAATCAGAAGATTACAGCAGTAATTTGTAAGCACAAACCTGTAGGCACTCCCTGTAACAATGCAGCAGAAAGCATACCCAGCAACAACAGTTTGAGTCAGAGAAAAATAAAGCAATAAAATGTTAGCAACAGTAACAACCTCTGTGAGTACAAAATAAAGTAATAATAACACACAGTAAATCTGCTTAGCTGAAGAAGCCTTAATCCGTTTCCTTGCTCTGGTAAGGTTCCTTGCTCTGTCCTTTCAAGCAAACAAGAAGAAAAGAGCTCAGGTGAAGCTATATGCCTTTGCCAGCAAACATTTTCTTCCACTTCCAAGATATTAACTAACCTGACCTTTTAACCTTTCCTTCTGTTTGGAAGTTACTGGCAGTTTGTCAGCTCCACCCCACAGTTACACACCTAGTCCCCTGGAAGAGCTGTGGGAGGAAAGCAGTTAGCTCCTTCAATGTGAGAAGAAGACTGCAACACCTCTGAGGCAAACCAAAAACCTTTCAGCAAAAAAAAAAAATAGTGGTAAACAGTAATTTTTTCTTAGTCTAATGAGAAAAAGTCACAAAAATGTAAGCACCACCTGTAATAATTTCACAGAAGATATACTCTGTAAGAAACACTTTGCTACAGAGAAAAATAAAGCAGTAACAGAAGATATACCTTGCAAAATTCAGTTTAAATCAGAAGATTATAGCAGTAATTTATTAGCATAAACCTGTAGGCACACCCTGTAATAATGTAGCAGAAAGTATACCCAGCAACAATCATTTCAAATAGAGAAAAATAAAGCAGTAAAATATTAGCAACAAACAGTAACAACCCCTGTGAGTACAGAAGAAAATAATAGCACACACTAAATCTGCCTAGCCAAAAGAAGCCTTAATCCTTTTCCCTTGCTCTGGTAAGGTTCCTTGCTCATGAGTTACTGATCTGGAAACATAACTAAGCAAAAATTAACAGGAATATGCTAACCTGGGTGCAAAATAGGTCACAACAAGTGGGAATGAAGGAAAACCTCACAAGTACTGCAGAAGTGATGAGTGTGGATGCTGGAGGGATCTGAACTGGGGCCTGTACTATTTATCTTTTCATTGCAGACCAGCATAAGAATATAACAAAACTCATTGTAAAGTTTGCTGCTGATGCAAGGTTAGGACAGTGAGTAGATACAGCATACACCAGAAAGAATGTAATTAGAAGATCTTTTTTTACATTCAGGAGTAGGCAAGGAACAACTAAATGCGGTTTAACACTGGCAAATGTATAGTAGTCCATAGAGGAAAAAATAACAACAGACAGAGCTATACACTATATGGTGAAAAGATCAGCAAAATTGATTCTGAAAGGGACTTTGGAATCATCATAAGTGAAGATTTTCATTTCACAAAGCATTGCAACAAAATCGCAGAAGTAGCAAACAGGCTGGTTAAAAACATGAAACAAGCATTCATCAATAAATCAGAACAGTGCATCATGCCAGTGTTAAAGTCATACATTAGACCCAATTTGAACTATTGCTCACAACTATGAAACCCATGCATAATAGGAGAAATTAAGCAGCTTGAACAAGTGCAACATAGGGTAACAAAAATGGTGCCTAGACTCAAAGACCTTAGTGATCAGGGGAGATTTGAGGCACTGGGTCTGTTCCCATTGAAGGAGAGGAAGAAAATTTGGGGGGGAGGGCATGTTATAGATTTACAAAATACAGACTGACCATAAGATTATGGATAACATGCAGATTATACTACAAAACAAATACTGTAACTTAAGATCCCAAAACAGCAAACAGTATTAGAAAAAATAATTAAAAATAGCTGGAATTAATTCTTCTCTCAAAGAGCAGGTAAAATATAGAATGGGCTATCTACATAGGAATGTAATGTAAGCAGACAATCTAGAATCCTTCAAGAAAAAACATCTGCATATTTTGGCAATAAGAGGGGAAACATGGTCTTATTGATTTTGGGTACAGACTTCATGGGCAATGTATCTTCTTTCCTCCTGATGACTCAGTATATAATATTCAGTATATAGCACTCAGTATTAGTGTGATTTTCTATGCCTCCCAGTGGGGATCAAAGCATATTACTGAACATGCAACAAAATATGAAGTAAGAAGGAAAAATTCTGTCAGAACACTGCAGTTCAAAAATGGTTCAAAGAGAGAGAGTTTGTATTAATAATCAAACAGACTGTTGGATTTTGAGAAATATATTCACATTTTGGAGATAAAACAGTCAGCAGGGTCAATTTAAATGCTCTCTGACTAAGTGCTAAAGTAGTGCAAAAGTCATGGAGAGATAGAAGAGAATCAGTCATTTCAATGAAAGAGTACTAGACATCTCTGGCATTGCCTGAGCAAATGTATCAAATGAAGTACTTGCAGTTGGAGTCTCTGAAGATTGCAAGGCACTGTCACTGTTCTGTGATCTTTGGGGGTCTTGCCAGGCATTTATCCCCAGCTACAAAAGACCAACTTATTAGGGTTGGCATTATGAGGCTTAGGGACTTTATAGTTTTCATCAGCTGTCTTGGCTAACGCCATGGATGTTAACACAATAAATGCTAATGCCAACTGATCATGTTGAATGTCTTATTCTGCTGGAAATCTAAGATGACTTGTCAGACTTCTGGTGATGTCAAAATGGAGCTAGCAGTTTGAGCATGGCGCTCTGACCCAGCCCCAGATGCATCTTCTCTTTTCAGTCTTAGCTATATCATAAAGAAACACCAAAGGCCAAATTTTCAGACCCATTGCAGTCACTTCACTGAACTTGCGGCCAGGATTCTGATGCAAGTATCAACATGCAGCAAACCCGTGCCACATTCTAGTATTGTAGGGACTTGCTCCTGCTGCATGTCTGGTGTGGCAATGCAGCATGGTTACACTAGCTCCCCCCGGCATAGTGTTGTGGCCATTGTGGGGTCCAGTAATGGGGCTTGCATCACCAAGCTGCTGTAAAGTGAGGGTACTGTCTCAACTTTCATCATGGGTTATAAAATCTGGTGCGAGTTACAGTAAGCCCATGGCCACAGCTGCTGCAAACCATGTGGGGATGCAGGGCTTGGCTGCAAGCCCTGCATCTCTGTTCAAAAGTCAGGACCCAAGACTTAAAAAGTGTGAAGATATTAACTAGAAATGATGCTTAGCATGACCAGAAGCTCCAATAAAAGAGGATTTGCAGAGGGATCCCATGCTGAAAATTCAGAATCAGAACTCTCCCAAACCTCCAGATCTACTTATCAGCAGATGGAGCAAGCAAGCCAATAAAGGAAAAAATGTACAGTACTTAGAATCCATTTCCAAATAAATTGCAGTTTTTTGTGCCAATATGAATGAGGAGCTAAAAGAAATTAGAAGAGCTGTAGCCATGCTAGATCAGCATGCTGACACACTGAAAGGCAGGCCACAGCTACAGAAAATCATGTTGATGACCTAGAAATGACCACACAAGCCATTGTGGATACTCAATCTCTTGTTATAGCAAGGCAGGAAGATGCTGAAAATAGACATCAGGGAAAAAAATATCTGTATTTATGGCCTCCCTGAGAACACTGAAGGAAACAGCCTACCAGCCTTCCTAAAGCTGTTCCTCCACATGGCACTCCAATTAGATGCTGCCCCCCCCCACTTTGAACAGGGGTACACAGATCATTGGGCCCAAAATCATGTTCTCCTAATGCAAGATGCAAGTCCTTGTTCAATTATCATACATTTTTACAGCTATGCTACAAAAGAAATAGTCGTACAAAAAGCATGGCAAAGGGCTTCTAGTGACATCACCATCTTGATAGCAGCTTAAACTTGGAGCTCCCTCCCAGCAGATTTCCAATCCATGGCAATCAAGTCTTTTTTTTCTGCCATCTTGTTCCTCAAAAGGAAGATTATGGACTATATCATGTCTACTAGGCAGCGTTCTAAAGAAAATCCACCTGGATTGACTATAGAACCTACAAAACATAAGATGCATGGTTCCCAACAGGCCGCTCCACAATCCCTGAGCTCAATTCCAGTGGCCTCCCATCCTACCAGTAATATGGAAGGTTCAGACTGTACATTTACCTCTAAGAAGCTTTGCATTGCTCTCCAACAGGTAATACAACCCTTCAATGCCTAGAGGCTAAGGTCTCAGAAGATCGTAGGGACAGAACTATTTTGGAACAGTGTACCGGGGCTCTTGAGCAATGCCTCTGAATACAAAACTACAACTGACATCCACAACTCTGCCCTCTTAGACCTGAGCCATTGGGAACAACTTCTAGCACAAACATTAAAGGAGTTGGAAAACAGAAATCATAGAAACAATCTATGTATTCATGGAGTCCTAGAGGGCAAAGAAATGAGTAATGCTCCACTTTATTGATGTTTTTTTGACAAAAGTGCAAACTTACCTGCTGATAAGGAGCTCAACATTATAAGGTACACCTTTCCCTCATACCCTACCCTGAGATCCCAAAACCAACACTCATTCCACTGTACTTGCCTTCTGGTGTTTTAGGGTGAAGAAGAGCTACTCCATACAGAGTGGGCAAAGAAGAAACTTTTTTTCAGAGATGTCAGGTTTTTCTTTGACCAGGATTATGTTCAGCAAACTGTTCGGAGCCAATAACAGGTGTTTTCTGTGGTGAAGCTACTAAAACAAGTGGGGAAATCAAGCATTTGTGGAGTACCCCACCCATCTCAAAATCTTCACAAGAGAGGGTCCCAAATGTTTCCTGGACCTTAAAGAAGCCATGCCTTTCTTGCAATCTTTGAGGATCAAGCCAGTGGAGGATGCCTTTGGAAAACATCAGACAGCACTTTGTTCCCGTACTTGGCAGACTGCTGGAACAAAACTTTCAGGGTTGCAAACAGAGTCAGCTACTTCTTCTGTTTGATCCTCTGTCACAGCCACTCCCCATTATGACCTTAACACCCTTAACATAGGAATCAACCTCTGCATCAGCTGCTGTTGCTTGTATGGACACCAAGCTCACTCGATTGGGAACTCATGCAAAAGGTGACTGTACACATGTGGTATAGACCACAACTTCTGCAATTTCCACATTCACCATTTGATTTTACACAGTGTTAGTTGATGATTGTTTTACTGTTTCTATATACCTGTTTAATATAGAATAAGCAAAATACACTTTCTGTGGATACAGTGTTGTCCCGGCCATGCTAGAGGGAGGTGGGTTGTTGAGCAAGGGATGGGAGACTAAATATTGTATGCTGCTTGAATGGGGACTGGACTGCAGCATCTGGGGGCCTCCTCCCAACTGTGAGGTGCTTGTGGTGACTTGCGATAGATCCTAAGGGGCTGGTGCTATTTGTAATTTTTTTTCTCTTTTTTTATCCTCTTTGGAGATCCTGCTGGTCACTGTCATAGACAGAAATGTTTTTTCTCTTGCCATGTTTTATTGGGAGATCCTACTTCCATCAGAGGTGGCATAGGAGAATGTGGCTACAATTCTTTCTCTTTTTTAAGTACTTTATCTCCTTCTATGGTAGACCAGGGGCATTGGCATATTTTACATGCTGAAAGTACCTTGCACACACATATGCCTCAGACAGCTAGTGTTGGAACCCACTCTGGAGGGAGCAATCTTACACTTGGTACTTTCAAGCAGGGATGGAGAGAGGATCTTAGATCTAGAAATGGGTAGCCATCTGGGAACAAGTGACCTCAAACAGTGTGGTTCATGATAAACACAGCCACAGAGTCAAGCCATACACAAGTGAGGGTGCTGGATTTTAGAAGGACTGACTTTGTCCAAATGGGAGAGTGCCTCAGAAAAGCACTACCAAACAAGCAAGAAGGAGGGGTGAAGAAACAATGGGGAAACATCAAAACTGCCATCACAGGGGCAAAAAGCCTTTGTGTGAAGCAAATAAATCAAAATGAAAGAAAAAAACACTGATTCTCAAAAGAGGTGGCAGGGAAGGTTAGGGAGAAAAAGATAGCATTCAAGAAGTATAAGGAAACACAGAAGGAGCAGGACAGAGAACTGTATCAGTTAAAGCAGAAAGAAACAGGCAAGGCAGTCAGAATAGCAAAGGCCCAAACTGAGGAAAATATAGCCAACTCATTTAAGAAGGGGGATAAAACCTTTCATAGGTACATTAGGGAGTGAAGAAAGACCAAGGGAGGGATAGTGAGGCTCAATAAAAGGGAGCAACGGTGGGCAGAGAGGGACAGTGAAAAAGCAGAGATACTGAATGAATACTTCTGCTCAGTATTCACAAAAGAAGAGGAGGGGGAGGTACCTAATCCAATCACTAGAAGCACTCAGAATGGGGGGGGGTCAATACCAGTCCTTTTACAGAATAAATGGTTCTGAAAGAATTCCTAAAACTGAAGGTGGACAAAGCAATGAGGCCTGACAGGATTCATCCCAGAATGCTAAAAGAACTAAGGGGAGAACTAGTGATACCAATGACTACCCTTTTTAACAAATCATGGGAGGATAGTGTGGTACCTAAGGACTGGAGAATGATGAATGTTATTCCCCTTCACAAAAGTGGGAGCAAAGCAGAGGCAGGAAACTACAGACCTGTTAGCTTGACCTCAGTAGTAGGGAAAATGATGGAATCAATTCTGAAAGAAAGAATGTTTGAGTACCTAGAGGCCAGTGGGGCACAGGACCCAAGGCAGCATGGATTCACAGTGGGAAGGTCATGCCATATAACATTTAATAGATTTCTTTGACTGGTTGACCAAAGTAGTAGACCAGAGAAGGTCTGTGGACATGGCCTACCTAGACTTTAGTAAGGCATTTGACACAGTCCCAAATAAAAGATTAATAAACAAATTAGCCAGCCTGGGAGTGGGTCCCAGGGTGGTAGCTTGGGTAAAAAATTGGTTGGACAACAGGACGCATAGGGTAATAGCAAACAGAGTCCACTCCAAAGAAAGGGGGGTTACTAGTGGGGTACTGCATGGTTCAGTACTGGGTAAGGTCCTTTTTATTGTCTTTATAAGTGACATTGCAGAAGGGCTAGAAGGAAAAGTATGCCTCTTTGTAGACAACACAAAGATCTGCAACAGGGTTGATACACAAGGTGGGGTGGAAAGGATGAGAAGGTACTTGGCAAGGTTGGAAGAATGGTCAAATGTATGGCAGCTTAGATTTAATTCAATGAAGTGCAAGGTAATGCACCTGGGAAACAAAAGCCCCAGGGGAATAGTACACAATGGGGGGGGGTGGAGGTAATAACAACAACAAAAATGAAAAGGGATCTTGGGGTAGTTATATCAGATGACCTAAAGGTAAGCAGGCAAGGTGAGAAGGCAGTAAGGATGGCTGGGGGATCCTGGGATGTATATGGAGAGGCATCATCAGTAGAAAACAGGAAGTTGTTATCCCTCTGTACAGACAGTTGTTGAGACCCCATCTGGGGTACTGCATGCAGTTCTGAAGATCCCACTTCTGCAAGGTCATAGACAGGATGGAGGCAGTGCAGACTAAAGCAACTAAAATGGTGCAGGGTCTGCAACAGAAGCCATACAAATAGAGAGACTAAATGAGCTTAATATGTATACCCTTGAGGAAAGGAGGGAGAAGGGGGACATGATAGAAACTTTCAGGTACCTCAAGGGAATCAACAAAGTCCAAGAGGGTAGCATCTTTCAGGAAAAGAAATGTGCAAGAACAAGGGGACACAATTTGAAGATAGAGGGGGGACAGCTTAGGGGCAATGGGAGGAAGTATTTTTTCACAGAGAGGGTGGTGGATGCATGGAACAGCCTTTCTGAGGAGATTGCAGGGTCAAAAACAATGGGGGAATTCAAGAATGAATGGGAAAGACATAAGGCAATTCTGGTGGGGGGGTAGGAAGAAGTAGGCTGTTCATCAACTAGGATCTGTAGCTTATCCAATAGGTAGGGAGAAGGGCAGACTAGATGGGCCAAGCAGTCTTTATCTGCTGTCAAAGTCTATGTTTCTGTGTTTCTAATGAAGAAATTATATGAATTTTCAATTTAGTAGCATTTTGTTTTGTGAAGTAATCACAGCCAAATATGGGAGACGTGAGAAATAAACCAAGAGCATTCAGTTTCTGGGTTTCAGGCATCTGCTAAGCCATGCACTGTACACACATTAAAACAGTACAGTCAGGGTCAGTTGCTGAGGGCAAAAATAGTGACAAGTAGTAAGGAATGGAGTAAGGACAAAAAGTGATAGTAGTAGACAGCAGTACGCTACCTTCCAGATCAGATAGTGGTACCAGGTAACACCAAGTAAGTTTGTGACATGATATGTAGTTGCTTGCTGTATTTGAACTCCAAACCCACTGATGTTATTTTTTCTACTCTGTGATGCTCATGTGATCATTCAAGTGGCCTGGTCTAGTCCATCCTGACCTCACTTGTTGCAATTAATTGCTACCTCATGTAGTAGACACTATTCAGAAAAGATTTTCACCACAGGCACCAATTCTTGAAAGTGTTTTGTAGAAAGTGCTTGCTCAGAGCATTTAGTGTATGTTTTATTCAGGTATCATATTTGAAATTAAAGTGAGGAATGTTGACTTTGAGAAATGTGAGGCGCTCAGCATTTTTTGGTTTCAAACAGGATCATGTGTCAGTAATGACGTTACCAGCTGAACTAAACAATTGTTTTGAACAGATGCTAGTCGGAGGGCAATTCATGTACTTCACTGCAATGTTTACTAAAGTAGGCAACATATTTTGTTTGGATTTCCAGTATTGCAAAGTATCAGCATTACAGCTTATATTGGACTCTGCCAGGTACATTTCAACAATGGTCTGTGCTGAGGCTATGTTACAAGAAGCAGATGAAAAAGATGTTACAGTGACATCTTGTAAGTGACTCCTGAGACATGAAGCTGAACCAAGTGACTGTGGGACAGTGCTATGTTTGGCTGGTGGTGAAGAAGAAGAAGATTCAGCTGCAGTAGCTGAGGAGGAAGAGGGAGAAAATGCCACAACAGTAGAGGATGGGTCACCTGATGCTGTGCTGTGTCTTGAAAAAGATTTTGAATGTGGTGTTGCTGTTGTACTCTGTTCCATGACAACACACACCTCGTTAATTATTTCTTGTTTGTTTATCTCAAAACAAGTGTCATCATCATCATCTTTCAATAGTTGCTTTGATTTGTATCATGAGTCCAAAATTGTTGCTTTAATGTAGTGCTCAGAATGAAGCATTTTACATAGTTTGTCATCTTCAACTTTTTTGATCATATACCTAGTTAGATCTTGTTGTATTCTGGGGGGCAACATGCATGTGTCAGCAGCACCACTGCAGCCTGTGTGATCATGGAACTGTCTTGCTCCTCTGACTTGTCCCTAATCAGATTCAATCCAAATTTTAAAATTTTTATATGGGGAATCACCTGGTTAAGAGTATTTGTGTTTGCCCTAACCTCCCTGGTGATTTCCTCAAATGGCCGGAGCTGTAACATTTGAAACTACAGCATGGCCCACTGTGGTGGAGTAATATAGACGTCTGCATCATTAATTGTATTTTCCAAGATGTATTGCCTGACAGCTTTGTTTTGTTCCAGCAATCTTTAGAACATATTAAAGGTCAAATTCCATAGAGTAGAAATGTCTTGGATCAGTCTGTTCAATGGTAACCTGCGCTCCTGCTGTATTTTTTCAAGCAAGTGACGGGTTTTGATTTAGTGACTGAAATGAATGCATATTCTTTTAGCAATTATAATGAGATCCTTTATTTCCCTGTCGCCAAGAGAAAACCATGAACTATTAAATGTATGTAATGCGCAGTGCAGCGGATGTGAACAAAGACCCCCTCCTCCAAGGTCTTCTTATGCTGGATCCATTATCTGCAACTATAAAGCCAACTGACAGTACCTGTGAAGTGAGCCATTGTTGTATTGGTTTTTGGAGCTCTTCATTGATTTTGTATGAAGTATGTTCGGATGGAAAATAAAACATTCTTAGAACAGCAAACTGCAATGCTTTTCTGTGCCCAGTCCCACATGAGTTATCAAAACATGCCCAATGTGCCACGACAAGCATGAAGGGTTCAGGCTGACCACTTGTCCAGATATCTGTTGTGAGATGCATCACCCTCCAACAACATTGCACAATACACATCTTAATTTTATATATATGACATCGTAAAGATCTGGAATCCCTGTTCTCGATTTTTCTTGGGCCTGTTCCTCTTGTGGGTTATTCCCACTGCCCCCCCCTCCACAACCAAAACATTTCTGCCTGTTTCTTCCTCATCTGGAATTTCCATCCTCTCCAGTAAACCTTGTGCTGCCTGATCATGCTCTTCATCTTTATTATTACACTTGTCGGGTTCTGCATCAGAAGAATCGGATGAGGGTGAGGGACTGGCAGTAGCATAGTATGCAATTGTTCTATACCATTGGGTGCCTCTCGGTGGTACCCACCAAGCCTTTACTTTTTTTAACTACTGTACATAACCTTTTTTTTTACTTGGGACTGATGATGATCTGAGGCATTCACCTTTTCTGGATTCAAGCATTCACTTGGAAGACAAAATCTTAGATGTGAAAAAATCACTTTTTGGGGTTTGATTTTGTCTTCCCTTTTCATACTGATTGCTGTCTTTTTTTTTTGTATATCTTTTTCTCCCCTTGGCTGGCATTTTTCTCTGGAGGGCACCCCCAGCCCCATCCCCCAGCATTCACCAGCCAGCACTGACCCATCTCCAGGGCTTACCCCCCCTGCAGGGTTGGAGGGGGCCCCCAACCCCCTACCAAGGGCTGAATTTCAGTCGGTCAGTGCTGTGACTTGCCAGGAGCAGTGCCTGTGAGGTGCCCTCCACCATTGTGCCATGGCAACTTAATTTTCCTCCAGTTTTCTCCCTGGAGCTAGGAGGTGTGCAATGACACTGACGGAGGGGAGTATGTATGCATCTATGTGTGCTGCCTTCCAGATGTCTGCCCCCAACTCCTCCCAAACTGCAGCATGGCACCCTGTTCCCCAGCCTCCACCAGGAGGTGAATGGACATTGACACTGAGAGCCCCCCCAGAGAAGAGAGCAGTCCATCAGATGCTCAGTCCTTCTCCTCCCCCCCACCAACCCCCGGTGGCCCATGCCCATTCCTGAACAAGGGTCGCTGGCATTGCTTGAGGTGTGGCATCCAGTGCCTCAACCCTCAGCACCACCGGGCTGGCTACTGATTGCTATCTTTTGCAGTGTCACTGCCTACCTGAGAAATAGAATGTGCCTCATCAACACTTTGATTAATTTTTTCTTAGTATTCTAACCTGTAAACAAAAAAAGATCCCTCTAACCAACATGGTGTTCTTCTGATGACTCCCAGCCTCAGGCCAGGGACAAATTTAATGTCTTGACTTGTGACTGTATACAGCACACTGACAGCACAGCAGTCCACCACCACTTCCTTCCAAGATTACCTGACTGACTCCTACAGTACAGTTACTGTTAAATGATCAAATTCAACAACTGTTAAGTGTGCCTCAGAATTTGAATTGGAGATGCAGACACATCTGGTGCATAGCCGCATGCAGCACAGTCCTACACTGGGGGTTGGTTAATGCTTATATGTAACATAACATGATATTCTATAAAACTAATTATAATAAGGAGGAATAATAGGGAATGAGTGATGATGATGATGACACGTGTGTATAATAATTGTACTTTACTTGTGTTGTAGCGTAAATAGCCTGCTATGAGTCACAAAATCAGAGTATCCCCTGGGCCACTCACAGCGAGAAGCACAGGTGCATCAACTTGTATGTTGTTTGTCTGAATATAATTTTATTTTTCATACATGAAACTGTGAATGAACGTTAACAAGTGATCATGATTCATGATTGGATGGCACAAGTCAAAGATTTATTTTGCCAGCCTGCTGCCCTTGCCTTGTACACACAGCCACACTGAAGCCAGGAAAAAAATATTTGGGATTTCTGGGACTGTTAAATTTCTTGTGCTCTCTCTCTCTCTCTCTCTCTCTCTCTCTCCTCCTCCCGACAAAATCATGAATGAACATTAGCAAGTGATTGTGATTCATGATTGGATGGCACAAGTCAAAGATTTATTTTGCCAGCCTGCTGCCCATGCCCTGTACACATAGCCACACTGAAAGGCCAAGAAAAAAAATATTTGGGATTTCTGGGACTGCTACATTTCTCTTGGACCCTCTGAAGTCTCTCTCTCTCTCTCTCTCTCTCCTCTCTGGGCAGCACAAGTCAAACATTTATTTTGATAGCCTGCTGTCCTTGCCCTGTACACACAGATACACTGAAGCCAGGATCATTTTTTTTTGTGGGGGGGGATTTTCTGTAACTGTAACATTTCTCTTGGGGCCCCCAGTAGTCTCTCTCTCTCTCTCTCTCTCTCTCTCCTCTGGATCTGGAATGGCACACATCAAAAATGTTGCCAGCCTGCCCTTGCTCATGTACACAGCCAAACTGTCTGAGGCCAAGAAAAAAAAAAACTTTCATTTGGGATTTTCTGTAACTGTAAAATTTCTCTTGAATCCCCAGTAGTCTCTCCTTCTCTCTGCTGGATCTGGAATGGCACAAGTAAAAGATTTTACCTGCCTGCCCTTGCTCATGTACAGCTACACTGTCTGAGGCCAAGAAAAGAAAAAAAAAACTTCATTTGGGATTTTTTGCAACTGTAAAATTTCTTTTGGACCCCTAGTAGTCTCTCTCTCTCTCTCTCTCTCTCTCTCTCTCTCTCTCTCTCTCTCCTCTGGATCTGGAATGGCACAAATCAAAGATTGTGGCAGCCTGCCCTTGCTCATGTACACATAGCCACACTGCCCGAGGCTTCAGTTCCCTCCTTTCCACCTCAAAGCTTTACCTTTTCAACTCTTGCTATATCTCCTACCCTACTCACTCTCCCACCCCCACCACTTCCCCCTACCTACTTCCCGCACCAGCCACTCTTTCTACTCTTACTGACAAAGCCTTCTGCTTACCCCTCTTCTTCTCTCTTATCACCACCCCACTCCTTCTTCACTACTAAAGTTATTAATACTAGATAATTAAAGTGTGTACTTTACTGTTTTTTAAACCTAGTCTTTGTTTTACTGCCTGTGTATGTTTGTTCACCCCTCCCCACTGATGTGGAACCTTTGTAAATGAGTGCCTTGTGCACAAAGGCATCATAATCTGAGACTGAATAAATAAATAAATAAGAAAAGGAAAAAAAAATAATTTGGAATTTTATGAAACTGTAATGTTTCTCCGGGGCCTTCAGTAGTCTCTCCCTTTATCCTCTGGATCTTCTGCAATGGCACAAGTCAAAATCTGACAGCCTCTCCTTGCTCATGTACACAGTCACCCTGCCACACAGCCTGCCTTTTGCTTCCCTCCTTTGGCAGCCAACCAGGCCACCACTATCTTCCCAATCTCTTCAGATTCCTCCTTTCTCCAGTCCTGACCTGTCACTTTTTGTATTTTTTTTTTCCTTTTGACAACTTCTTCTGGTGACTCTCTGCTGCAGTGAGTGAGCAAGGTGCTTCTCTGATTGTCCTCCTCTTGTCTGGGCTGTGTTGTGTGCCCATCATGGTTATATACTGTGAGTGCAACACCAGACTGTCTGTTTTCAGACTGGATGCCGCCTGCCACCTATACGTGAAGCGAGCATGCTGACGGCATCCCCATGGCAACAATACACTAAATGGCACTTCCACAGACCCAGAACTAGACTTCTGTGGTGAAGTCTGTATTTATCCAGGTCCATGGATTGCAGGTTCAATCCGGGGGTCCAGATCTCCTGCAGAACAGTCTGCACAGCCCTAATGTGGATCATCCCCATCGCTGGAGAGCTGCTATACTGATCAGCTGTAACACTCCTTTTAAAGAATCAAAGGTAGACACTGACTCTGAGGGGAGATTTGTATGTCTTATGGGTAAGTATAGGAAGCAGGGGTGCATGCTTCATAATCTTTATGCACCCAGTGAGAAGACAGACTGCATCCCTTTTCTCACTAAGGTTCTACAGGAGACAGTGACAGACTGTCATAGTTTCATAATGATGAGGGGAGACTTCAATGCAGTTATGAATCCCTCCATGGACCGGGCGGGAGTGGAAACATAGGAATCATCCAGAACTGGAAAGGTACTCTCCTGACTATGTTTGGAGATGGGTTTGATGGATGGATAACATTTTCTCCACTTGCAAGGGCAAGATTGTACTTACTATGCACCCCGCTATAGAACAGATTCCCGTATTCATTTTTTTTACTTTCCTCTAATTGAATTCCTAAACTAACTAGTTCTACCATTGGCTCTATCACCACATCCGACCATGCACCGTTCCATATTCAGTTAGACACATCACCTTTACTTTCAGACTCTCTTTGAAGATTAAATGTCAGCCTAATTATTAAGGCAGAATTTAAAGACCTGATAACCGCTGTCATTAAGACCTTTCTCCAAACTAATCTCCCAATAGTCACAGGGGAAGGATTAAGGTGGGATGCCATCAAATGTTATCTTTGAGCGGAGATCATTCAATATTATTCCAAATTAAAAAAAGAAGATATTCAAAATGGCTAGATCTAGAACATAAAATTACAGAGTTGGAATTCCAACATCAAGTGACATTAGATGACTAGGTGGAAAATGAGCTAGATCAGGAGAGACAACAACTAAATCAACTATTAGATGCTCAAGTTGAAGGCCAACTCCAACATTCAAATTTCACAATGGAGCCCAAAAGGTGTGTGTGGGGGGGGAAGAGGACCCCACGGGAAGAAGGTACTCCTGGTGAGGGACTCCATCATCTGGGGAGTAGAGCTGGAAACAGGCAGAAAGGAGGAGAGGGATGAAAAGTGCCTACCAGGCAGCACAGTTCAGAGGGATGGAAAGTGAATCCAGAGGATCACTAGGGAAAAAGCAAAGAGGGGGGAGCTGAATGTCATTATCCATATGGGCACTAATGACCTAGCTGACAAGTCAGAGATAGGAAGAGTACAGGAGGAGTTCAGGGAACTGGGGAAAAGCCTGGGGCAGTTGTCAAGATCTGTGACCTTCTCCAAGGTTCTGTCTGTTCAGGACAATGGGGAGGCTAGAGATCTGTGCACCAAGGGCTTCAGAACTTGGTTGGAGAGCTGGTGCAGAGAGCAAGGATTTGGTTTAATTTGGGACTAGGGGACAACCTGGGGGAATGCAGGACTATACAGTGGTGATGCCCTGCATCCTTCCAGGAGGGAGACTGATGTCCTCAGTTAACAGTTTAAGTGCTTTTTTGGCAAGTATTTAAACTAGACAAGGGGGGTGGAGGAAGGAAACAGGAGAAAGCTAAATATCCACCCCATTGGATAATGAGGCTAACACTGAGGACAGTAAGGACACAAAATTGCCAGTAAACATGGGAGACAGCAAAGGTATGGGGGCAGGAAGAGCAAGTGGAATAGAGGTGAGGTCAGGATGGGTGTTTGCAGTATATGGAGGGTCATGTGTGTGAATGCCCACAGCCTGGGTAACAAAATCCCGTATCTGACAGCCATGGTAGTGGAGGCTGACCTGGATATCATAGCTGTTACAGAAGTCATGTTTTATTGTCAATTGATGTTAAATCTGATATCTGGTCTACGCATGCCCGAAACTGGAACTGCTGATGTTGATATGGATAGTATTGCTTTGTGTATCCTACCAATGTTGTGCAAAGGTTGGAAAATCAATAACATTTTAGATGATAAAAAAATAGCTGTTACAGAGACATAGTACAATGAGAACCATGGCTGAGACATAGCTATACCAGGGTATACTTTATTCAGAAGGGACAGGGAGGGTAAAAATGGGAGAAGGGATGGCTCTATATGTCAGAGAGGGCATAAAGGTGACAGAGGAGCAAAGGAATGCAGAGGTAGGCTGAGGCACTGTAGGTCACAGAGGAGGCAGGTAACAGCATAGCCGTTTGCATAGTAGTACTATACAGACCCCCAATTCAGAGGGAGGTGATGGACAGAGACCTATTGGAAGCCATCCATGTGTTGGCAGCAAAAAGAGAGGTATTACTGAAGGGCGACTTCAGCCTACCAAAAGTTGATTTGAGCATCCAAGTGGCTGCAAAAGCCAGGGGCAGAGACATCCTGGACTCCCTGCAAGAAGCATGCCTCAAGCAACTGGTGCTTGAGCCAACCTGGAAGGAAGCAATTTTTGACCTGGTACTAACCAATGATGACAGAATTATGGATGTCAGGGTGGGTGAACACCTGGGCTCCAGTGACCATTGCACAGTGTAGTTTAATGTGAGAAATGCAACAGGGACATGCCACACAAAGGTGAGGGTTCTGGACTTCAGGAGGGCAGACTTCATTAGGGTGGGAGTATGTCTAAGGGAGGCCCTAGATGGATGAGAGACACAGTGGAAGAGTCGAGGGACAATGGATCCATCTAAAATGAGCCATAGTAGATGCAACACACCCTTGTATTTGGCAAATAGACAAAGGCAAAAGGAAAAGAAAACCACTATGGTTCTCACAGGATGTGGCAGGCAAAGTAAGGGCAAAAAGGTTAGCTTTCAGGAAATAGGAGACAAAAGGAGGAGGACAGGGCAGTGTATCTAGAAAAGCAGAGGGAGGCAGGAAAGGCAGGGAAGGCAGTCAGGAGTGCCAAGGCAAGAACAGAGGAAAATATAGCAAAAGAAGTCAAACAACTGGATCACACATTCTATAGATATATTAGCAAGAAGAGAAGGACTGGGGGGGATTGTAAGGCTGAAAGGGGAGGAATGAGAGGGGGGTGGAAGGGGACCAGGATAAAGCATCAATACTGAACAAATATTTATTTTCAGTTTTCAAGGAGGAAGAGGAAGGGGAAGGACATCAACTAAGAATCAGGGTGGAAAGGGAAGTGAACTACAGTCAAATCAAACAGGAGAGAGCCCTAGCAGAACTTACAAAACTAAAGGTGGATCAGACAGGTTGCACTCTAGAATATTAAAGGAGTTGAGGGAGGTACTGGCAGCACCACTGAAAGCCCTATTCAACAAGTCTCTGGAAACAGGTGATGTTCTGGAGGACTGAAGAATGGCTAATGTAGTCCCTCTCCACAAAACTGGTAGCAGGGAAGAGGCTGGGAGCTATAGACCTGTCAGCCTGACCTCGGTGGTGGGTAAAATTATGGAATCTCTGCTAAAGGAAAGGATAGTAGAGCACCTTCAATCAAGTGGAGCACAAGATCTGAGGCAGCACAGATTCCTGGCTGGGAAATCATGTCAAACAAATCTGATTGATTTCTTTTATTGGATCACTAGGGAGGTGGATTGGAGGAGCGGTGGATGTGGCCTACCTTGACATCAGCAAGGTGTTCGATACCATTCCACATAGGAGGCTTGTGAACAAGCTTAGCAGCCTGGGATTGGCATGAAAGGTGGTGAACTGGGTTGAAAATTGAAGAATAGAACACAGAGGGTGGTGCTAAACAGCGCTAAATCCGAAGTAGGGAGGGTGCCTAGCAGGATGCCATAGGATTCAGTTCTTGGACCAGTGCTGTTTAATATCTACATCAGCGACACTGCAGCAGGGCTGGAGGAGAAGGTGTGACTTTTTGCAGATGACACAAAGTTCTGCAATTGGGTAGACAGTCCAGAAGAGGTAGAGAAAATGAGAAGTGACCTAGCCAAAATTGAAGAATGGTCCAGAGTCTGGCAGCTAGGATCCAATGTGAAGAAGTGCAAAATCAAGCACTTGGGGAGCAGGAACCCAGGGGAGGATTACATGATGAGGGGGAAGATATTAGTGGCCACAAAACAGGAAAGAGATCTGGAGGTCATCATATCTGATGACCTAAAGGTGGCCAAACAATGTGCCAAGGCAGTGGGGAGAGCCAGTCGGATGTTGGGGTGCATAGGGAGG
Source organism: Neoceratodus forsteri (assembly GCA_016271365.2). NCBI lineage: Eukaryota > Metazoa > Chordata > Ceratodontiformes > Ceratodontidae > Neoceratodus > Neoceratodus forsteri. Next base: position 354,554,889 of record CM028136.1, on the reverse strand, counting down.
GGTAATAGCAGCAGAAGAAAAGAGATCATAATGCCACTGTACAGGTCATTGGTGAGACCTCATTTGGAATGGTGAATCCAGTTCTGGAGGCTGCATCTCTGGAAGGACATAGACAGGGTGGAGGCAGTTCAAGAAAGAGAAACAAAAATGGTACAGGGCCTGCACCATAGGTCATACAAGGAGAGGTTGGAGTAACTCAATATGTATACTCTAGAGGAGAGGAGGGAGAGGGGATGCATGATAAAGACCTTCAAATATCTCAAAGGGTATTAATAAGGCACAGGAGAGCAGTATCTTTCAGAAGAGAAGCTGCTCTAAAACAACAAGCGGGCATGACATGAGACTGGAAGGGGGTAGACTAAGAGGCAACATGAAAAAGTACTTTTTCACAGAAAGGGTGGTGGATACTTGGAGTGGCCTGCCACAGGAGGTTGTGGGTGTGAGCACAGTGGGGGGGGGGATTTAAGCATGCATGGGATAGGCAAAAGGAAACCCTTGAGATGGTAAGGAGAAGCAGTAGCCGGTGACCAAGTAGGGTCAGCAGCAACTAATTATAGCTAGGGATATGGGCAGACTAGATGGGCATGGCGGTCCTTATCTGCCATCAATTTAAGTTTCTAAAACAAAAATATTTTCAACATGGTAACCGAGCTGGTAAATTTCTCACCTGGCAGCTTTGAAAAGAGGCTTCCAACAGGGCAGTAGTTTGCCTTCAAGATCCTGCCACAGAATCTTTCACTAAGCATCCCATCAAAATTGCTTGCATCTTTGCCCAATATTATGATCTCTTATATACTTGAGATAGTGCTCCAGATCATGTTGACTGGGAACAGCATTACTTAAACCAGTTACACCTCCCCAATATTGGCGCTGATCAGTGAGAGAGACTCTCAATGCCTGTATTTCCCTTTCTGAAGTCCTAACTAAAATCAAACATGTAAAGAATGGTAAAGCCCCTGGAACAGATGGTTTTGCATCTGAATTTTATAAACAGTTTGCCCCCTGTTTTTAGACCCATTGCTGGTTGCTTTTAATGAAGTGTTTGAGGGTGACCAGGATGTTCCCCCATCTTGGAACCTGGCCAAGATTTCAGTGATTTTAAGACCTGCTAAAGACTCAGAGGAATGTGGTTCACACCACCCCATTTCCCTCCTCACAGTGGACTTAAAGATTTTTACTGGTATTTTTCCAGATCACTTACTGGTGTACATACCCTCCCTCATGCATTTTGATAAAACCAGATTAATTTCAGGACAGTTTCATCAGGATAGCATCCGTTGATTTTTAAATATCATAACTGCCCAGTGTACTCAAAAATCCTTTCAATTAGTAATAAGCATGGATGCTGAAAAGGCTTTTGACTGGGTGGATTGATCCTTTTTGGTCACCACCTTGGAGAGGTTCAGACTAGGCCAGAAATTTATTACAGCAGTCTCTTCGGTTTATCGTGCTCCCAAAGCAAGAGTTAAAGTAAATGGTTTCCTTCTGACTGTATTTCACCGGGGAGTGGTACTAGGCTGGGTTTCCTCTTGTCCATCCTGTTATTTGCCCTATCCCTGGAACTTCTCTAAGTTTTTATCCATGGTAATGTACATATTAAGGGGGTGATGGCGGGTAGAGTTGAATAAAATTTGACGCTTTACACAGATGATTCCTCTTTCTTCCTTGCAGATCCACAGTCATCCCTTCTGCATCTTCTATGGGCCCTTCAAGATTTTGGTTCTTTGGCAAGATAAAAAATTAACTTTTTAAATCAGAAGCCATGATATTAAGTGGATCCCCATCTTCAGAGTTTGGCACTCCTTCCCTTTTGCTTGGGCTAATAAAAATAGTTTCCGATACCTAGGGATTCAAGTTTCAGCTGATACCTCGTTATTATTTAAAAATAACTATTTTAAACTATATAGCATTCTATAGGCCTATTTAGCCAGATAGAACCTTTTGCCGCTTGTGTTACATGGGAGAATTAAATCCATTAAAATGAATGTCCTACCTTGTCTTTTGTTTCTCTTCCAAACCCTGCCAATTCCCATTGCTAGGTTCTTTTGAAGCAATCTCAATAAAGACATCCACCGTTTTAACTGGTCTAGTGCTTAATGTCATCTTTCAAGAAATGTTTTACAGGCTCCCCGCCATTTGGGTGGCCTAGCTCTCCCTATTCTTAACCTATATTATTTAGCTGCACAAGGTGCTCAACTAAGCACTTGGGCCAAACAACATGTTAGTTTCGATTGGTACTAGATGGAAGATTACACTTTGCCATGTTGGGCTTTGTGGACTTTACCTACTAGCACAATCCCTCCCCAAATCTGGTCTTGTATACACACTCCTTGCATATCCTCTTGCACCTCTAAAAACTGACTAAAACACCCAATACTATTGGATGCATCTCCCTTATTCAGTATGAGGATTCACTCCTCCCTCCTAAATTAGACTCTGGTTATCCCTATCAGGCATGGCATAAGTTAACAGCTTTTCTGCAGTATACTGATAAGCACGGATGCTTGCCTTTTGGCCAGTTAAAAGATACCTATTCCCTTAGATGAGAAGATTATTATATATATTTACAAGTTAGGCACTATATAATGTCTACAGGCATCCTTCCTCAAATTCAGAGAGAACATACTAGTCTGGAATCCTTTTTCTATAATGCTGTCACTTTTAAGGGAAAATTTTGCTACCTTTAGGAACTCTACACTATATTGTTACATTCTGATGCCCCCCTGTTAGATGCTTTACGGACAAAATGGGAGTAAGAAAGTGGTACCCAGATTAGCCTGGCTCACTGGTCTAGGCATCTTTGCCTGGGCTGGCAAATTACTGTGTTCACATCCTGGTGAGAATTCAATTGGCAGGTTTTAGTTAGATTTTTTTAGAACACCAGTAATCACTAAGTACTTAAGGTACTCCTTATCACATTTTTTGGGTGTGCCGTAAACTTTTGTATTTCTGGCAATCTATTCATTTGGAAATTCAATGATTGACAGAGCTAACTTCCCCATTTAGTTTTAAAGAATTGGTATATGGCTTTCTTTTTTTTCAACCTGTGATCCACCAGTCGGCTCCCAAGTAGCCCTGGCTGTGCCCCCCAGGTGAGGTTGGGGTGAGGGATTCCTCCAATCTTCCTTGTTCATGTTGGGTCCCTGTTGTGGCTCATGGGTTAATTGGTGAGGGGCACCTTCCTCTGCCAGTGGTGGTGCTTGCCAGGCTCCAATTTTTTCTCCCTTGATAACCCTAGAGTCGAGGCTGCACCATGATGTCTAGGCACACGCTGACATCTTGCCATGCTCCTCCACCTACTGTGTGACTCCAGGCTGCTGTAACTCTGGCTTTCACCAGAGGCTAGGCCAGCACTGGGCCATCATCCCACCTCCCTCCCGGGGAAGTGAGCTGTCAATCAGATGCTCAAACGTCCCCTTCCCGGCCGGTCCTCCAGTACCCTGGTCTCATTCCTGAACCCGGGTCTCTGGCGATGCAAGCAATAGTACTACTTCTGCGCCGGAAGGCTGGCTTGTACTTGTCTTTCCCACTCTAATATCATGCTATGGTAATATCTGAAAATTAGGTCATGTTTTAGGAGTGGCAGTGCTTATGTGTATTACTTCTAACTGGTTATCCCCTTGGCCTCTTTCACTAGAACACTGGAGATTGAAGGTGGCAGAAATAGAAAGAATGGAGAGAATAACCAGTATTGTTTGGTTAGACAACGACAATTTTTTGGAAATATGGCGCCCTTGGTATCAATCAGAGATAACTAACCTATAATACTTAAATTAGAAGGCGGGGCCTTGGAGGGGCCTCATAGTAGGTCCTTCATTGATATCCTTTAAAATCGAGTCTATCTCTAACCATTATTGCTTCGAGGGGAGGGGGTGCACCACTGTTACTCTGTTTTAAATTATTATCTGTCTCAGTTTATGTAATTGTTTTTTAATATGGTAGTTATAGGCACCTCATTTGTACACCTACTGTACTGCTGGTGATAAAGCTTTCTCCTTTAAGATTGATTGGGGTCTTTATATGACAATCCTAGCTTGGAACAGTCTCACTATTCTGTGTTTATATGGTCAGTAGGGTGATAGTAGCCTCATTTTTGCATATTTTGTTTGTTTACAACTGCTACAGAGACTGAAATGTGAACAGACTGGAGCACCAGAGTAACAGCTAGTTTTTAATAAAAGTTACGCACTAGGCAAATCTGTCTTTGCTACAGTGTAATCTGCTATACTGAATAGATTTGCCATTTTTTTTATATTCCGTTTGTTATATTCCCATATATCACTACATATGCTATGTGTGTAAGTGTTGTGTGAAATAAGCTGTTCAATAAAAGCTTACTGAGTTAAAAAAAAAGCACAGCAAAGAAAAGACATTTTCCGCGGCTCTATGAAACTATACTTTGAAAATGATTATGCACCTGAAACTATGAAGTTAAGGGGCAACTAAATTTCACTTTTACAGGTCCTCAGGCAACAAAAACTTACATGTTGTACTCTGTATCCCACCCAGCTTATTGTACACTACCCTGAATGCACAAAAGAATACGAACAGTTATCAAAGTGAAAGAAGACGTGCAGACAAGGAGCATTCCTATTCCAGATTGGGCAGCTCTTCAAGATTTATCCATTAGCCAGCCACCATGTTGGAACACCACCCCATGAAAATCCAACCACAATCAACAGACTGCAAAAACAAAAGCAGGCATTTTAGCTCACCTTAATTCCTTTTGCTGGATGGCCTGAAACACATGAAGGTGTTTGATTTCCTTCTTAATTTACTTTTCCTAAAGGTTTGTTGGAGGAACCATATTCCTGCAGATACTATAATGATGCCGGGGGGGGGGGACATCTCCACTGAGCAAAAACATATATACAAAAACCTTTTGTTTCATTTTTCTAGCAGCTTGAGATAACTATAACCAGGTGAGTTAGATGATGCTTGTCTCCGGTGGGTTTCCATCTCCTGAAGTCAAGCTGGGTAGATGCACTTAGCAGGCCCGCGCCCACCCCCCAACATTCTGCCAACAGGGTGCCCAATCCCTGTCAGCCACAGACACCCCCCATGAAACACTCAGGTGGCACACTGGGAGTCCACCCCAGCATGCCAAAGTACCTGCAAAAGCTGAAAACCTTCCTGCATTTTTTTTTTTCTGTAAAAGAAAAGTGGTCCCTCGTTGAGTCCGGTGCCCCTCCTCCAACCCGCAGCCACCCTCTGAGCACCCCACTCCCCACCCCCTTTCACCCCATATGCCACCTCTGGAAGCCAGGCGCGACGATCTTCGGTGGTCCGGGAACACGTCTGCAGGCTTCGAAGCTGACCGCTAACTGAAGGAATGCCGGTAAGCTGTTTGATGGCATAAAGGTTTTTTTTTTCAACTTATGTGGATATCTCTACCATTTTTCTGAATTTTTGCACCAAATGTTGAACATGGAGTTCTTGGGACCCCATCTCATGAATTCAGTGACTATCATCTGGTTATTCAGTCCTGAAAGGTGATTTCACATTCACTGCGCGGAATCACCTTTCGGGACTGATTAATGAAATGACAGTGTCACTGTTCATGAGGTGGGCTCTCACAAAACCTATGTTGAAAATTTGGTGAAAAATTCAAAAAAATGACTGTTATGAGTGTGTGTTGCGCAGTTTCCATGCATACTCATAACTTCGCGGATTTGTAATTTTTTTACTCCAGATTTTCAACATTGGCAATCTTCCACACCTCCTTATGAGCAGTATAGCTGCCATTTTTAACATCCTGACCAAAATGTGTTTTCAGACTTCCAGCACAGAATAGCGTGGTCACTGTGGGAAATCAGTGTTCAGGACAGATTAAGAAAATCACAGTGAAACTGTTCACGAGCAGAGGTCCTAAAATGCCTATGTTGAAAATTTGGTGACAAAAGTCCATGAAATGATTGTGTTATGAGCATGCATTGCGTAGTTTCCAAGCACCCTTGTTACTTTGCGAATTTGTAATATTTTCACTCCAGATTTTCAACATTCACATTTTTCACACCTCTTTATGAAGAGTACAGCTGTCATTTTTCACATCCTGGCTGAAATGTGTTTTCACACTTCTGGCACAGAATAGCACTGTCTCTGTGGGAAATCAGTGTTCAGGACAGATTAAGAAAATCAGTGAGACTGTTCATGAGCAGAGGTCCTAAAATGCTTATATTGAAATTTTGGTGACAAAAGTCCATAAAATGACTGTGTTATGAGCATGTATTGCGCTGTTTCCATGAACCATCGTAACTTCGCAAATTTGTAATATTTTCACTCCAGATTTTCAACAATGGCATTTTTCTACACCTCCTTATGAACAGTATAGCTGTCATTTTTCACATCCTGGCCAAAATGTGTTTTTGCACTTCTGGCGCAGAATAGCATGGTTGCTGTGGGAAATTGGTGTTCGGGACAGATTAAGAAAATCACAGTGAGAATGTAAATGAACACAGGTCTTAAAAGGCCTATGTTGAAAATTTGGGGACAAAAGTCCATAAAATGACTTTGTTATGAGCGTGCATTGCGCAGTTTCCATGCACACTCGTAACTTTACAAATTTGTAATATTTCCACTCAAAATGTTCAACATTTCCCATTTTGCACACCTCCTTATGTACAGTACAGCTGTCATTTTTTACATTCTGCATAAAAAGTGTTTTTGTACCTGTGACGCAGAATGGTGCAGTCGCTGTGCAAATTGAAGCTTTGGAACAGATTAATGAAATCACAGTGCCACTGTTCATGAGGGGAGCTCCCAAAAAGCCTATGTTGAAAATTTTGAACAAAAATACCAGCAAACAGCCGGGGAGTTAGGGTTTCCAGCTGTTAATGCCCTTCCCTGTACAGACTGACCAGCACTGAAGTGTGTCTTGGGATCTTTGGCCCTAACTTTCACCCCATTCTCCTATACTGCACCCATTTCACCTTATTTCCTTATGGAATGGGGTGAGCATAAGAGCTGAAGACTCCAAGGTACACCGTGACACCTGTCACTGTCTGCAGGGTGGGTTGAGGTGGAATGACGTAAGCATTATGGCCAACCCAAATGCACACCCCAGTGCCTATCAGTCTGTGCAGGGTAGGGGCGGGGGTTGGTGTTGGTGTTAGTTCAGTTCTTCACTGCCATCCCCATTACACATCTCTCTAACTCCTGCACTACCAATGCCAATACCAGCAAGCAAACATTCAGCATTGACAAATGTTTGTTCTTACTGGACTCCCAAGGGTAAAGATTATTTTTATTCCCCAGCATTACTTACAAGGACACTAACTGAACTAAGAGGCTTAAGACTCTTAGATCTCTCTTTGGGCTTATTACCAACCATAAACTATAAAGTGAGATATTGGGGACAACACCGCAGGCCCACTAACTTTAAGGACAAATAGATGGAACTGCAAATAATGTGGTGATGACTTGACTCTTTTCCTTCAATGTCAGATCATCTCCCACATACTGTACATTAACTGTATTGTCTTTATATTAAGAAGTAAAAGCACAACCCTCAGATAAGAACTCCTATAACCATGGTATATACATTTACACCAACTTCAGTTATGCTAAGGCCAATAGAAAGAATCATGTTACTAATAATATTATATCATGTTTAAGGTTTACATTTTGCCTTTCTGGCAATCTATTTCTGAATTCATATAATAGCTTGAAGCAGCTTAAGACTATTTACACCTGACAGGGCTATTATACTTCTGCATGGGTACTGCACAATAGTTCATTGTAGTGGTAAATACTATTATATCTCCTCGCCATTCTTCCTATTACAGCTATGTGTTTGGGCTTACTACAAGTACAATTATGATTCTGCAAACGGGGCAGAACGGAGGGGCCTGTCCCTGCTGCATTTCCCATTTTTGATGACATTCCTCTACCCACCATTTTTCCCTTTTTGGTTTTGTCTGTTATTACTCCCACACTTTTCCGCTTTTTATTAAGTTTGGATAGTTCCCTCTCAGAGGCCCAATACCAGATCTATGCTGGCATTTCCCCCAGCTCAACACACTCTTACCATTTTTGGGAGGGAGGGTCTCATTAGTTAGAGCCTGTAATATACCATGCCACACCCTTGGAAGCCACAATGTACATGGTTTAACAGTTGCTCACCCATACTGGTATGGGCATCTTAACATTTGGGGCTTACTGGTCCTGGGTGTACCAGAGAACTCCTCACAAGTTCTGAATGGGACAACTTGACTAGTTCAATATTGTTTAAGTTTTTTACTGTTTTTCAGAGACCTTTGGTATTTTTAAAGTTACAAAACAGAGAGCTAGGCTGCTTGATATGATGTGGGTATATATAGCAGCATATGCATTTAAACTTGACAATATACTTTCTGCTTATAAAGTGGAGTAGATTACATGCACACAGTGACTTTTCTTTGGTTAGGCAGGAAGCTCTGTGTAGTCACTAGCAAGGATGGAGAAGTACTGGAAAAAGTAATACAACTGACAGTTACAGTTACTTATTTCTTTTTATACAAAAACAATACACAAATGACTAAAAACTGTAACAGATGACATTTATTTGAAAGTAATAGGTTAGTTACTTTCAAATAAATATAATCAGTTACAGTTATTTATTTATTTATTTATTTAAAGTTTCGGAATTACAACCTTTGAGTCAGAGACTCCTTTACAAAGGCTCCACGTCTGGGCAGACAAACAGGTTAGGCAAGAAAACAACATGTATCATTACATAGTGATATACAGAGGTGTTTACAAGATAACAAAATACAAATACATATATTGAATAGTCTCTTTAGGGTTGCTTAGCAGCCCTGGTCTATAGAACATGCAACATAAGGGAGATACGTGAGTACTTTCCATAATATGTAACAACATTTGCAAAACTTGGGTATTATCTCGGGGTTGTTGTCAACCCTGCATCTAGGTAGTGTAACGTGCTTAGGTGCAGCTACATGCCTCTGAGTCTATGAGGTGCCTCTTGATGCTGGCTTTGAACAGGTTTAGTCGTGGGGCCTGTGAAATGGGAGGGGGGAGTTCATTGAGCCAGGTAGGTGCCCAGTAACCAAAAGACCTTTGGCCTAGCGCGGTCCTTCGGAGGGGGACTTGGATATGCATTTTAGCTGGGTGCCTTGGGGTGCTCCTGTGGGTGTTAGGTTTTATTAGGGAGTGCAGGCCAATGAGTGCCATCCTCAGTAGGATTTTCTTGGCTTGGAGGCAGGTATGGTATTTTAGCCTACCTGTGAAAGTCAGCCAGTCAGTTTTTTTGTAGAGATTGCAGGTGTGTGTAAGTCTGTCGCTTTCTGTGACCAGACGGCTGGCTTTGTTAAGGGCAAGATTGATTCGTTTTAGGGCCGTGAGGTCAGCCATTCCATATATTATTATTCCGTAGTCTACCAAAGATAAGACAGAGCTGGTCACTGCCAGACGTAGGGCCTGGGGTGGGAGTCATTGTCTATGCCTATAGAGGGTCCCTAGTCTGGTGTTTAATGAGGCAGAGAGGTGGTTGATGTGTGTGTGGTAGGTGAGTGATGTGTCAAGCGTGATGCCAAGGTATTTGAAGTGTGTGACTTGGTCAATTTTGGTGCCCTGGTAGTTGGAGATATTTAGGTGGGAGCTATTGTAGGGGTTTTGCCGGTGTGCAAAGATCATGGATTTTGTTTTGTTATGGTTTAGTACTAACCGGTGCTTTGCGAACCAGTCTTCTAGTTCGTGGAAATAAATTTGGAGATTGTGTTGAAGGGCATTTGGTGTGCTATCTTTCCAATAGACTACTGCATCATCTGCGTAGAGCAGTAGCTTGCCACTGCACGCGCTTGGGATACAGTTAAGGAAGAGGATGAATAGTAACGGGCCTAAGATTGATCCTTGGGGGTACACCTGACTGAACTGTGAGTTTGGTGGATAGGGTGGTGTTAATTTTGACTTCTTGTGTTCGGTAGGTGAGGTAGTTCTTGAACCAGTGTATTGTGTCTGGGGCTAGGTTGAGGGAGTGAAGTAGGTGTAACAGTAGGTCATGACTGACAGTGTCGAATGCTTTGGTTAGATCTACAAAGATCGCGTCTGCTATTTCCCCCTCAACAAGGGCCTCGTGTATCTAGGATGTCAGTGCGAGGAATGCCGTGGTGGTGCTGTGTCCTGTTCTGAAACCATGTTGTTCTTGACAGAGCAGGGAGTGCTTTTTCAGGTATTCAGTGAGCTGGTCTGACACTATTCTTTCGAGAGCTTTAGAGAGAGGGGGAAGTATCATGATCGGCCTATAATTGCCGGGATCGGTTTGGTCACCCTTTTTTAGAATAGGTGTGATAATTCCCCTTTTCCAGAGATTTGGGAATTGTCCTTGGTGTAATGATTGGTTGAATATTTTGGTGAGGTGAGGGATGGTTACATCTAGCGTTAGCTGGAGGATCTTGAGATCTAAAGTGTCACTGCTATATCTTTTGTTTTTTAAGGCTTTTGTGAGGTAGTGTTTGGTTTTATTGCAGGAGATTGTTTTGAACCGGAAAGGTGGGATGCTGTGCCTGGGAGAGGGGGTAGATGGGGCCCTAGTGGGTGGGTCAAAGTAGTTTGGTGGGAGTATGTGACTGAGGTCTGTGAAGGATTTGTTCAGTACATTGGCTATTATGGTGGAGTCTTGTGAGGGGGTACCATTATAGATTATCTGGGTTGGCGGTTGGTTATCGTTTTTTCCACATAGTTCTTTGATGTTGCTCCAAAACTTGTTCCCCGAGCCCCATGACGAGGTTAGGGCTTGTTTGTAGTGGTTGGACTTAGCTAGTCGAATAGCCCTGGTGCACTTGTTTCTAGCCTCCTTATAGAGCTGTCTGTCATGGGGAACTTTGGAGTTGAGTGCCTTATACCAGAGATTATCTCTGTGGTGCATCTGATCTAGCAGCGGTTGTGTGATCCACGGCGTGTCCCTTGATTTTAGAAACTTTTTGGAGAGTGGGGAGTGTTTGTTGCAGGCTGTGTTGAAGATTTTTATAAAGGAGTTGAGGGCTTCATCAATGGATTGGGCGGTATGGACTGGAGTCCAGTCACTGGTGGAGAGACAGTGGATTATCTTGGTTATGGCACCCTGTTTGAGGTGCCTTTGGTGGGATATTTTGGGACGGTTAGGTGGGGTCTTGTTGGACCAGGAGCAGGAGAGGGGAGAGTGGTCACTGAGGACATCCAGGAGGACTTTGATGTTGGATAGGTGTTTGGGGGAGTTTGTCAGGATGAGGTCAAGGAGAGTATGCATTCCTGTCCTGGGGTTCTGTCTTGTGGGAGTCTGTACAACTTGGGTCAGATTGTGCGCAGTTGCTGCATCCTTAAAGGGGTCTGCTGCCTTTGATAACCAGTTTACATTGAAATCACCCATTAGTATGAGGTCACTTCTTGGGGGGAGCATCGCTATATTGGCCAGTATGGAGTCAAAGGCTAATTTTTGGTTGTTGGGTGTGTAAACTGACATTATATATAGTGGTTTCCCATGGGACCTGATTGTTGGCTTGATTGTGACTGCTTGAGCACCATGTTTCGGTGATGGCAAAGGGACTAGTAGAGGTTGAAATTTCGTTCTGGTGTAGATAGCGCAGCCACTTCCCCTCTTACCCTCTCTATCTTCTCTGAAGATAATGTAGTCATTCAGGACAACTGCGGAGTCCAGAACATTTGTATTTAACCATGTTTCAGACAGAGCAAGGATGTCTGGTGATTGTTGTGCAACCCACCCTTGTAATAGAGTTAGCTTTTTTGGAAGGCTGCGGATGTTTAAGGAGGCCAGAAGCAGACCAGCATTACTCAGTCTTTTTGCTCTGGTAGCCGGGACCAGCCCTGGGTTGGGGTGTATGTCTCCAGCCAAGAGTAGTAGGAGTAGGAAAGTGTGTCTGAGTGCTGTTAGCTGTAGCCGTTTGGAAAGGTTTTTGTTGTAGCATGGGCTAGTGTTGCTTTTAGGCTGTCTGCATGGTATGGGGAGGGATTGGGTAAGTAGGGCTATTTGTCCTTGTAAAAGGAGAGGGTTAGGGTTATTGAGGAGGTGTGTATGCAGGACTGTGGTGTTTGAATTGCCTGCGCAGGCCAACTTACAGTGCAGCTTAGGCTCATAGTTGTGCTGGAAAAGGGATATTGGTGACTTCGGTGATTAATTGGGGAATTGTTGCTGTGAAGTGAGGGAAGGAGTGAGTGGGCAGCAAATGCTATGGTTAGCATGAAGTGTAGTAGTTTCATTTGGCTGCTTAACATGTTGTTTAGTTAGTGAAAAAAAATATTTTATTCGGGGTATTTTTTTTTCTCTTATCTTCTAAAGTGAGCCCCCTAGTGTCTACTTTGTATAACCGGCAAATGGAAAAGTGAACTGATCGTTTTTTGCGCTCATGTGGTGTAGCCTATAAAGCAGAGTGTCCACCAAGGGTGGTGCTGGGGGCGGTGGGGAGCCGGCGCGCAGCGCTGGTGGGGTCTAAATCCCGCTGGTACAGGAGTGCTACTGAGGAAGGTGAGCTGCCTCCTGCAGAGACTTCCAGTGTTTTCGGGGGCTTGGAGGGTTGTTCGGTCGGCCCCTCATGACCGCAACCTTGCTTGGGGGGAGGGCTTCAGAAAACTGCCCCTCACGACCTCCTGGGTCCTCGGTCTGTGGACAAGGAAAAGGGTCAGTGAGTGAGATTAAATACTGTTGGTTCATGGCGTTTCTGTTAGGGGATGGGCTTTTTTTCCAATCTGTAGCTTGGGAGGTAATGGCAGGATTAAATGCTGCCTTAGCTTTTAAACTTTATTTTTTTTTTTGGTTTGCAGTGCTGAGTTGTGGGAGCTTAGCCTGCCTTTTGTCTGTGGGGCTTAGGATTTAAAAGTAGTGCCAGCGAGGTACAGTGGAGCCCTGAAATGCAGCACCACTGTTCAAGCTTCAAGCCCCTGCCTTTAGAAATTCAAAAGCGATTATGGCGCCAGATGGGGTGAACACAGTAAAGGTAAAGTTTTAACAGAGAGCAAACACAAGTTGTAAACTGTAATCCTTATTTCAGTAATTAAACACTGCAGTTTTTTGTATTACTTTTGTATAAAAAGACATGAGTAATTGTAACTGTAAGGTGTATTACTTTTTTCAGTACTTCTCCATCCTTGCTAGTGACTGCACAGAGCTTTCTGGAACAAGTTTCCAAAAGTAATAGAAAAAAGTAACTTACCCAACACTGGCAATACTAATTCCCTCTACATAAGGGAGCAAGATGGCAACCATGTTGTGCTGCACATTGGGAGTCTTTTAAGGAGTCTGTGTATTTTTAGTTAGCAGTGAGGTTTAGGTGGGGAGTGCTAGTGAGGGAAAGTAAAGAGTTAGTGGCAGGAGTTAGTTTTATTTTTAGTGAGGATTACAGTCTGCAAGGAGTGGTTTCCCAGAGATTCACTTACCGGGGCAGTGAGGAACAGGAGCAGATTCTGGAGGTGCCGGCAGTGCTGCCACTTTCAGAGCCCAACTGGAGGTCTGTGGAGTTCTGGCTGATGGAGCACCAGAGGCAGGGTGTTAGCCATTTTGGCATTTGTCAGCAGAGACTGGCTGGAGGAATAAATGAGGTGGAGAGTTCTGGTGGACTGCTTTTTCTCAAGCATGCTTCATGAGAACTGTCAGTGGAAAGGTGAGAGCCTGAATATCTGTGGCTTGAGACAGTACTTGTTTCAGAACCGGGACTACTGAGGAGAATTGTCAGACTTGTTTAGCCCTGCATGGTGGAGGAGCTGTTTTTGGATCTGTGGAGTGAACCAGGAGGTGAGCACAGGGCCATGACAGGGCCTTGGATGTGAATTAGAAATGGGACTTCCTGGGCCAAATTTGAGCTTCACTTTCTGTCTTCATCTCTTGCTTAGCTGGCAAGCAGAGCATTGTTTGAGATTCTGAGTTCGAGCCTGAAGCCTGAAGGTGAACATGGGGCCATGAGAGGGCCAGTACTGTGACTTGGAATCAGGACTGCCATGGCTGCTGCAGTTTAGGGGGTGAGAAACCCGGTACTGCTGTATCTTGAACTGTGCTCTGGTTGCTGATTTTCCTCCTGTGGACCAACCCCTTGAGGTCTGTTTCAGTGCTATGTTGCTGCCTAGTGACTGGACACTGAGTCTGGGGTGAAACACCGCTATAGAGAGGGGAGGTGTATTCCTGATTACAGAATCCTTTCCTGGGACCAAAAATCTGTGTATGAACTCTGGTTGCCACACCTTGGATGCTGGACTCCCTTTTAATTAAATGTTGTAAGTTTTGTTGGGTGTTAGATATAGTTTTAGGGGGCAGAGGGTTGGGGGAGGATTGTTAGTTTGTGGAATTATAGGTAGAAGTTGGAGTGAGTGAGGGGAGTGTGAGTGGTGTGTGTGGAAGAGTTTTATTGGGGTGGATTGGGGTTTTAAAGTGTATGTATTAATGGGTGTAAAGTTAATGATGAGTAGTAGATTTACTGAAGAGAGTTTGTAATGGGTATCTTAGCACAGACCCCATGGCTTTGTTATTCCCCTTTTCTCCTGAAGACCTTGTGCCCCTTTCACGACCCACCCCTTTTGCCACAGTTCATCAGCATGTAGGGAGTTGGGAACTGTGAGGAGGGGTGGAAGGGAAAGGATTTAAAGGAGATGGGGTCTGAGGGTGATCGATTGGGGTTGAGGGGACCAGGAGATGCCCTGGGTTGAGGAAGAAGATGGAACGTGGTCCTCCATGCCTTGTTTCTCTGACCAGGTAACTTCCTGGATCAAGGGGGCAGGTAGCTGAGGGTCAACCTCTGCCTTTTGACCTCTTTCGGCAGAGTTGTGCAGTGCCAGGTCGATGATGAACAAGACCACCATAATGGAATGCATTACAGAGACCTAATTGGGGGATGCCTGTGGGATACCCAGTCAGAAGAGAGTTACATTAATAGCACCAGTAAAGGGAATGCTAGTCTGTATAGTGCTACCAGGCACAGCAAGCGGGGATTTACATCACAAGCTGTATGCACTCCACTGGTCACTGTCCATGGTACAGCTACATGGACAAGGACAGCAGAATCCAGGAGTCTGGTTGAGCTGCTCCTGTGGCATGGAGAGCTGTGGCACATAGCAGCTCAGCCAGTAGCAGTGGAGACCAGGGTTCTAATCATGGTCTGACGTTTTTTAACATATTGACACTTTGTTTTGTTTTATATGTAGCCATGGAAACAGTATTCCATGGGCCCACTCATTTTAACTTTTCCCAGGATTCACTCCCCCTCAGAGTGAGAATCCTATTGAAGGGGACAATGGCAGAGCCCCCCCAAAAAGAGAAATTGGCGTTGTTTTTACTGCCCGCTCCTACCCAATGCTATTCGTCAGCACTCTTTGGATCCAGTGCCTGCCTCTGGCCCTGTTTTGGAGGCATCAGTCTTGGCCATTTTTTCTGTGATTCACTGCCTGAGGAAGAAATGCAGGGGAAGGGGGTTGGACATTTGCTTTAGGTCAGAGCTGGACCTGATGGTGCACTCAGTGAGGGACGCCTAGTTTTCTGAGTGTATGGCAGTGTGTGGGAGGCTCAGGGTGGGTTTTAGGGTGCTCCTTGTCTACCGTCCACCTGGTTGGGACAGGAGCTTTCTCCAGGAGGTGTCATCAAGAGAATGTTGGAATTGCTGAGATGGCTTGTTTTTGGCAACTTTAACACCCGGTGGATGACGAGGCTCTGTCTGGTGCCAGGGACTTCCTGTCAAATATGGATGCCCTTGGCTTAACTCTTGAAACCACAGCCTGGACCCACCACTCTGGACATGCACGTGACCTGGTGTTCTCCCTGGGGCCTGAGAGTGACACCCTCGAGATTGATCCAGTCACTTGGTGAGATCACTGAGCCATCAGGTTCAGCTTTAGGGCCCCATCATTGTTCCTTCCCCTGTGGAACTGGTACAGTTCCACCCATTAAAAGGGCTATGGCTGAGGGACTGTTGGTGGAACAGGACATTTCATCTGTGCTGGAGGCTTTCACAGAAGGTCCAGAGAAGGCCATGGCAGCCTATAATAGGGCCGTTGCAGGGGCCTTAGATCTTTTGGTGCTGGGCCAAATATGCCTGCTGGTTTCACGTCTTGGCATACCTTGGCTTGATGGTGAGCTGAGAGCACTGAAAACTAGGGGGCAGAGATTAGAGAAGCATTGGAGAAAAACCAGGACCCAGGATGACAGGCTGGTTCTGATAGCTCATTACGAAGAGTAACAGAATGGAATCACCTGAGAAAAGGCAGCTTTTATATTCTAGGATAATTGCAGCTGGGAAAAATTGACCAGCTCAGCTCTTTCGAGTTGAAAACAAGATTTTACATCCAGCCAGTCTGGAACCCATTAAAGCATTTTCAGCTCAAAAATGTGAGGAGTTCACTCGGTTCTTGTCAGACAGAATGTCCTCTGTTAGGGCTGGGATTTCTCCAGTTAGATTGTCATCACCCAATTGGGTTGGGCCTCGGAAGGATGGACACTTTCAGTCTCCTTGGGGAGAGTTCTGACTGATGACAATGGTTGAGGTCTGTGGGGTGATCTTGAGGCTGAAGCCAACCTTCTGTTGCCTGGACCCATGGCCCAGCACGATTACTTGTTGATTGCATTGGTGCTCTGGTCCCAGTTTTTGCTGAGATTGTCATGTGTTCCTTACTGACGGTGTTTTTCCCTGAGCCTCTTAAACAGGCTCTAGTGAAGCCCCTGTTGAAGAAACCATCTTTGGACCCCTACACCTTGGCCAATGACCGACCTGTCTTGAACCTTTCCTTTTTAAGGAAGGTTCTTGAGAAGATGGTTGCAGATCTGCTTGAGAGTCACCTAGTTGACTTCCAGATTTACAAGTCACTCTAGTCCAGATTTATGGCTATGTACAGCACAGAGACCACATTAGTATGGGTGTTAAATGACCTGCTCAGGGGGAGGGATGGGGAGAACAATCTATTCTTGTTTTCCTCAATCTCTCATAAGCATTCAACACTGTAGATCATGGGGTATTGTTAGACAGGCTGAGGGAGTATATTGTACTCACTGGCAAAGTCATCTGCTGGTTTGAGTCCTTCTTCTGGGGCAGGTCCCAGAGTGTGGGTCTGAGGAATTATTCCTCAAGCCATGTGTCCCTGTTCTGTGGCATGCCCCAAGGTTATGTCCTCTCCCACATGTTATTCACAGTGTATATGCTGCCCCTGGGTACGGAAGGTCATAATGAGGCATGGACTTGGGTTTCATTGCTATGCCAATGACATCCAGCCCTACCTGCCTTTTGCACTGGGAAGATCAGATGCAGCTGATTTGCTGAATAAGTACTTATCTGAGATCCAGTCATGGATGTTGTCTAATTGGTTGGGCCTCAACCCAGGGAAGACTGAAGTATTAGTGGTTGAATGGGGGGAGGGAGACCTCTGGAGAGGATTTAAGGCTTTTTATTGACTCAACTAAACTAGGGACCTCCACCAAGGTGAGAAATTTGGGCATCCTTCTGGATAGCGATCTGACACTTGATGTTCAGGGGTTGGCTGCTGTCCAGAATGGATTTTACCATCTGTAAACTATCACCTGAATTAAATCCGTTATCCTCCCTGACAATCTGTCCACATTAGTACATGTGTTTGTTACCTCAAAGTTGGACTACTGTAACGTTCTTTACCTCAGGGTCAGAGGGGGTGCAATATGGCACCAGCAGCTGTTGCAGAACACTTCAGCCTGGATATTGATGGGCCTTCTGAGGTCCTGTTCCTGTGGACACTCACTGCTGAAATCTTCATTTAAAACATGTCTGCTGACCTACAGTATACGGCCTTGCATGGGCTGAGTCTGGGTTACCTGAGGGAGCTTCTGCATCCTTACATCCAGGGTCACTCTCTTTGATCAGCTGGGGAGGTCCCCAGAGCAAGATTAAAGTCTTCGGGGAATAGGGCTTTTAAAGTGGCTGCCCTGATCCTCTGAAATTCTTTGCTGGGGCACCTGCAGGGGGCTCCCTCCCTAGAGATATTTAAAAGAAAAGTGAAATCTTTTTTTTTCAACAAGCCTTCGGGGTCTAAGTAATACCTGAGTATGACGAGCAGTCCTAGTATTTTAGATTAGTAGGATCTGTTTATATGTTAGTGGATCTTGTTTATATTTATTATGTAGTGCTGTTTGATTATATTGTTATGCTGTTTGTTAGTTTTATATTTTGTAATGGCCTCTAAGCATTCGAGGAAGGGCACCCAAATGAAATAAAATCTACTACTACTACTACATTTTTCCTGAGTAAAGGTAATTATGATTCGCAAGACCATTATGTGACTCTTCAAGGTCATCTGTATGGCCAAGAGCTAACTCCAGAAAGCTTATATTTTCCTCTACAGTCCAATACTCTGGTTATTCAATGGTTTTAGGAACAATTAATCTTAGGAGGTGGCATCCACATGACTTTCTCTCCAGATTTGGATACCATTAATCCCATGGGAGCCCATCTTACTGCTGCACAAAAATATCTTAAGCAACATTTTTTACAAATGGGAACTGGATATATATAGTGAATGTTTTCCCCTTTGGCTAAAGCTTATACTTATTACTCTCCTTGTTTTGTATCTACTCCAGAATAGATTATTTTTACTATATGTGAACATTTCCATAAGGTTCAGGATTTACCAAACACACCTAGAATATTATCAGACCATACTCCCTGTTACTTAAACTTGATCTGGGCAAAAGAACTAAACAGATTTTATGGTGATTTAATATATCTCCACTTAGAGATGAGGGGCTGGATTCTCCAAACATTTTGAAGGTGCAAAAATGCACAAGTCGCCAAAAATGTACAGTTGTAGAAACAAAAGGGTAATTTTGCTGTGTTATATTCACAAAAGATCTACAGCTATGGACAAAATGCACATTGGTTTGTGGAAAAAATGCAGCTGCAGAAGTTTTTGCACAAAAAAAGCCATTGAAAACTACGGCATATCTCCTTAAAGGCTATTCTCAGCCACTGTTTTTCCACAGTTGTTGAAAAAATGTTTTGCACATGCTGCACAAAAGAGAGTGTTGCATAACACATCCTGAGCTAAAGGCAGTGTACTATCAATTGAGAAATAATTATAGTTGGGGTTCAGACACCAAACAACAGCAAACCTGTGGGCCTTATGGTAGTGTTAAATGTTAGACCACAAATAGCACACATTTCAATTGAAATGCAACAAACCACAACCACATTACCCAGTACAGGCCATAAAGGATACCCCCGGCAGTAGAGACCAAGGTGGTAACAGCCAGAAGTGTCTGCTACAGAAGTAGGCAAAATAAACACCCCATTGAGAGTCACTACCAACAGTTACAAAATGCCACTGGGTGCATGGGCCTACTACATGTAGAGTGCAGAGTGCATACAACACCAATGAGCACCACAGCTGCCACATGTGTGCTGCTCTTAGTTTTTTGAAGTTGCCCAACAGTGCACATTGGTGCATGTGTTGTTGTGCAGGGACAGGTAGACTGGGCCTCTGCTGTGTTGCAAGGTCCTGCTGGCACATGTGGTGCTACTGTGGTCCCAGTTGTGGGACTGGCTGCTGGCCTCACTGGGGGTACTGGTTCTGCTGCATCTTTTGCAAGATTGTCAAAGTCTCCTACTCCAATTAATATGAATCATCCATTGTTCTGTCTGCTGGGACTTTTATATTATTTCCACAGCTGTGGATCTGCAGGTGCACAAATTCTGCACCAGCAGAATTCTGTAACTTGCTTTTCTTGTGATTTTTTGCACCTGCAGAACTTTTGACTATGAATATGATGCACTTGCTTTTCCATAATTTTGCAAGCCTTTTTTCCATACATGTGGAATTTTCAGCTCTCTTTGAGAATCTAGCCCCAAGAAGTTTAAAAATGTCACCAAGAATGACTACATCAAATTTAAACAGAAAATACTTCCCCTGCTTTTTCCCCACCTATACAATGGGTTACTTTAAAGACTATCCTCTGACGGGACATTATAGCCTACACATCTAGGGAAAAATGTCAACAAGAGTATAAGTGTGTAGTCCTTACTAACCAGTTACACACTCTACAATGCCTGTATTCACAGAGTTGTAATATAATTGCAGACACAATTTAAAAACTAAAATGGGAAAGTCAAGAAATCTTGGACTATAGATTGTTTCTGACATGTAATTTATTTCAACACAGATTCTGTGAAGGTGGAGCTAGAGGCACTTGACTACTTGCACATCAAATCCATCAGCAAAAACAGGCAGCATATGGTCTGCAGATCCAGGTGACCCACATGGCACAAATCGCAAATAAACTCCTGGTAATTTAGAAATCCATCAGATCATATTATTGACAACTATAGAAGACATCGATGCACCCTTCCCAGGCAAATAAAAATGTGTGCTTGCCCTTGCTATGCTTTCCCCAATTATCAGAAAAATAATTAGCAACACTTGAAGCCCCAAAAATGGTAGAAGGTATCCAAGCCATTTTAACCCAAACTGAAACTCAGAAATGCCCAGACCCAAATGCCTTCCCAACAAAATGATACAAAGCCTTCCATGAATACTTCATTCCAGTGTTACATTCTACTCTTGAAGACATCTGCAAAGGTGATCCCCACCACCAGCGTGGAAATATGCTACAATTTCCTCCATTCCAAAACTGGGTCATGAACTTACCTTTCCAGTGTCTTATAGACCGATTTCTGTATTAAACTTGGACTATAAGTTTTATATGGCCATCTGGGCACATCAACTTGAGCAACTTCTCCCATGTTTAATATATACTGATCAATCAGGTTTTAATTGGCAAAGGCAAACAACAGATAATATTTGCCATACACTATTACTCATCAAACATGCACAAATGAGAACCATCCCATTAGTTGTACTCAGCCTCGATATTCCAAGAACAGTAACACACTGAAAAAAAAAACAATATAGACATCAACCTAATGCAATCATACCTGCAAAGCAACTTCAACATACTGTAACAGAAGACCTACATCACATCACTCCAATTCAACTAAACAAAGCTCTCTGTCACTACTTTATAAATGCCAAAAAAGGGACAATATACCATATGAGTCACTAGCACCATGAGCAATATTTCAAAATCTTGAAAGATTTGTTAAAGAGCATAATTATCCAGAGTCCCTTTCTACCTCTCCACACTTTGAAACAATAAGGCAAGTCCTAAAATCAAAGCAAAAACAGCTCAAGTGTCTTGGAAAAGGTTGTAAACCAAAGGTGGCTGATGAGCTCACAGACCAGATTATAGATTAACTGTACAGTAAGAAATAGCTTGGACCCCACACTGCTGATTCTCTAATAAATACTATGTGGCTGACCATAAGTTTATATTTCGGGCTATGAGGAAACACAGGGATGCAGTCACTGTGCTGGGGAGACATCATATTAAAACAAGATGGAAACAGTAAAAAGTATTTAGAGTACAACCAAGAATGACCAACCAAAACTCGGACAGGGGCAAATCCTAAGGACTACAGAAAGTTAAAACCAAGAGCATAGGAATTACCTAGTAATCTAGAAAGATGTCCTGTACTAAACTATGAAGTGTACAAAAATAAGTGACCATAAAAAACCTTGCTGCCTGACTCACCCTTTTTCCTCTCCACCAATATCTCAGTACAGCAACAGCAAGCAGGTGCATGGTATAAGAACCTGCCAATAGGTGTCAACCAACTAGCCAACATAGAAAAAAGCATGATTTCAGCCACAAATGTTGACACCAACAGAAGACTAGCCAATCATTTGGCCCACAAACACCTGATACAAAAACTTTGTGACAGTGGGGTGGTACCCTCTGAAATAATTCAAATTTCAGGGCATAAGCAGCTGCAGAATCTAAATGACTATTCAAAAATAAATGAAGAAAAACAACAGAAAATCTTTTAAGCACCCCTCTGTAAAATGGCTAAGCAATGGAGGATTAGCTTTACATTTAGAGCTTCTCGATCCAACTCTGTCCCCCTCCTGTGATGTGCTGGTATCTGTGTGGGAGAGGGGATGGGGTCCCAGAGCCTAAAAAGAGGAGAGAACAAAAGAATAAATTAACATGCAGCGGGAAGGGAGCTTGGGCCAGTGGCCTATGCTGTGATTCCAGTACAAATGCATGGACTAATAAGCAAGGGAGAGCTGTGTGGTCTGCTGGAGTAGAACAATGGAGCTCTAGAGAAGCCATCTGAAGAACACCACTACCATGAGATGGGCCTCAGAAACAGCCCTCACAGGCACAAACTCTGTGAATCCTTAGCGAGTAAAGCCAGTAATAACAGTATTCTTAGCAATGTGGTTGTAAAAGCAGACACTGAGAAAGTAAAATAAATGCTAGTGACTGTACATATAACAGGGTAGATTAGGGAAACACAATGCATGGAAACAGCATACAACTGAGCAGATACATGTAGCCTCAGAAACATCCGAAAATTTGCAGTGGGCTACAGATTTAAGTCCATACAGAGGATTAATCTGGTCTTAAAGCACCTCCACAGCATAGCGCTAAGTCCTGTTGGGTGGAAAGGAGTAAGGCAGTCCCAAAATTAATTAGTGGGAGTCAGAAGTATTAAAGTTTTTTAAACACCCTTCTGTAAGATGGCTAAGCATGGGAGGCTTAGCTTTACCTTTAGGTCTTCCCAGTCCAACTCTGTCCCCCTGCTGTGATGTCCTGGCATCTGTGTAGGAGAGGTGATGGGGTCCCAGAGCCTTTAGGACTTCCCGGTACAACTCTGTCCCTCTGTTGTGATGTACTGGTGTCTGTGTGGGAGAGTGGATGGGGTCCCAGAGCCTTTAGGGCTTCCCGGTCCAACTGTGTCCCCCTACTGAGATATGCTGACATCTGTTTGAGCATGAGTTGTAGGGAGAGGGGGTGGCAGCATTCAGAAGAGAGGAAGGGTAGGATGGGAGAGACCCAAACCAGTATTTGGCAATAAGGGTGGAGCAATGGGAGGAGCATCTATTAGTGAGGGACTGGAGGGAGAGAGAAGACTAAAGGACGCAGTGGTGGGTTACAGGTGGGGAGTTCACTAAGTTCCGAAGGAGCAGAAAAAAAAGGCATACGCCCATAGTAGCTCCTATATACGACAAATTATAATAATTAAGGTTTCCATTAGTAGAAACATAAACATAAAGTTTTTTGGAAATTTTCCTTTGAACTACTTGAAATAACTTTCAGAAGCAAACGATTCCAAAGTGAGACTGTTCATAAAATATGAAAGTATTTTCTATCTGTGGTTATAAATCTCTCATTCTTAATCTGTAATGGATATCCCCTTGTGTTCAATTGGTCATTCTTAAATTTTATATCTAAGTTCAGTATTAATAATTAGGCTTGGGTGGGGTGGGGGTTTAGGGCCAGGATAGGGAGGGGACAGTTCCAATGTATATAGGATTGTACTGTCTTTGATTCATTGTATGATACAGATGGTGTATACTGGTTCTGTTCTCTGTAGTCTAAAACCAATAAACTTTGATTTGAAAAAAAAAATAATTAGGCTTGCCAATAAAAGGCAAGCAAGGTTGTCCTGGGACACAGTCAGGAATACAGGGAAAGAGGAGGGGGAAGGGGGCTACAAGAAAGGGTAGGAGGGATGATCTCATCGAAGGGTCATATGACCAGGGGAGGGGCCATATAAAGTGCCGTGGGGAGTACTTAAGGGCATGCAACTTACAGCAAGCCCTCTTTCTGCTCTAATATTCCCCACCACCCTCCCTGTAAGAAAAGAGGAGGGAGTAATGTTGGAAATGGGCATTGGAAAGGTAAGTACCAAGGTGGTGGTGGCCTAGGATGGGGCCCTGCATGTGCCGAGGGAGCTGCCAAAGGGTGGCTGGTGGTCCAGGGGTCTAGGGGGAGTCCCGCTATAGGAGGGGAGAAGTAAAGGTAGAGACTTCTGGAGGGAAGAGTTTTGGGAGCAAAGGAAAAAAGGGGGGGAAGGCAGAAGGGGAAGGTGGGTAGGTACCCTGGGCTGGGGACAAAGGAACCCAGGCATGGGAGTAATGGGGGGATGGATCGCTGTGTCCACACCTGGTGGAGGGGAGTGGTCCGGGTAAGGTGGTACCTGGTTCATGGTGATGAAAGGGGGGGTGGATCTTTGTGTCTAGACCCCGATATGATAATCGGAAGAGGAAGACCACCTGATGAAGAACCACCAGAGGGAAGACAGGACTGTTATGTCCTAGAAAGGATATTATGTCAAAATGTAAATACTTATTGTTGGACATGAACTTGGGGATGTACATGTAATGAGATTGAAATGATTGTGCCTTTTAATAAATTCTGCCAGCAAGCATCCAAAAATGATAAGTGAGTGGCCTGAGTTATTACTGGTTGGGGATCCAGGGACAATGGATTTTGTAATATTTCAAAAAAGAACAAAATATCACCTCTCTGTCTTCTAACCTCCAAACTATGCAGTTCTAATCTGTCTAATCTGTCTTCATATGAGTATGGATTCATCCTGGTTATTGATTTGGTATATCTTCTCTGTATTTTTTCTATTTTACTAATCTCTGTTTTTTAATATGGAGACCATATCTGGGATCCATAATCCAAGATAGGTCTCACATATGAAAGTTATAATGGCAATAATACTTCAGATGTTCTACTTTTAATATTCCTTTTAATTGATGATATTACCCTATTTGCTTTTGCAATAAAATATGTTTTTTGTGCTTTAAAGTTCAAATTATTATCAACAAGTATCGCAAGATCTTTTTCAGCAACTTTAGATTCAATCAGCACCCCATCCAAATAATAAACCTGATTAGTATTATGTATACTTATATGTAAAATGCTACATTTCTGAAAATTAAGTTGCATCCCCTACTTCTTTACCCATATGCTTATTGCATTGATATCATCTTGAATGATCTGGTTTTGATCAGCATTCTGACATGGGGCACAAATGTTGGTATCATCAGCATGTTTCAAAATAATACTCCTGATGTTGTCATCCAGATCTGCCATAAAGATCTAGAAAATCAAGGGTCCTAACACTGACCCTTGCGGAACACCACTTGTCACCCGACCCTCAGTAGAATGGTGGCCCCAAACAGAAACTACTTGGGAACGATTGCAAAGCCAGTCATCTATCTACCTAGCAATAATATTGTTTATTCCATACTTTTTTAATTTTTGGTGTATTGCCCAATGTGGAATTTGATCTAAGGCTTTACTAAGGTCAAATAAAAGTACATCAACAGGAACAATTGGGAGGAGTTGGAGGCAAACCTGCAAAAGGCATGAAAAAGCACATCTAGTTTAGCAAGGGAGGTGGCAGGGGCAGTGCTGTAAACAGTGTCCACATAGTCGAAGACAGGGAGGATCCACTTGACTAGGAGTTCATGTCATACTGGGTATATCGATGGCACAGTGACAGGAATACCACGAAGACCAGCACAGTGACATTTTTGGCAGTTCACTGTGATGATCTCCATGTATTCCAACACTGTTGTCACTGGGGTGTTTGCCCCCCTTCCTGAACTAACTCCGACTGGAGTTAGTAATCCTTAGAGCCCCCTGCATGGGGGGTGTGGGGCAAAGCCCCCCACAGAAAACACTTTTTCCCCCAGCAATGGCACAGCACCAATCAGCGGTGTTGTGTTATCGCTGTGCCAATGATCGACAAATTTCTTGTCACCATGGCTTAATGGAACCATCACACTGGGAGGGAGAGACTAGCCTTATGATGATAGAATAGCCCAAATTTGGGGCTCAGTTTGGAATGAATAGAACTAAAGTGAGAGTAGAAGTCAAGGGAAGGGTCAAACCAGACACCAAGGTATTTATAGGAACAGACATTTTCAAGTGGGAAGTTAGCAGCACTAGAGAAAACTGGTAGAGAGGGAAGCCTAGCGAGCTTTTGTTTTGAGCCTAAGGTCATGGTTACTATTTTTTTTGGTCTTTAGTTTGAGGGAGTTGGCATCAACCCAGTTGTTGACTGCTGAGAGATTGCCCTGAAGGGTGGGGTCTGGACAGCTTGGGAGGAAGGGCCAGAGAATAAGAGGACAGTGTCATCCTCATACATGTGGATACAGACATGGATGCATAGAGATGGAACATCATTGACAAAGAGGGAAAAGAGAATGGGTCCAAGAATGGAGTCCTGGGGTACACCAACAAGGATGGGGGGAGAAGAGGAAGATACAGACTGAGACTGACTGGGAATGACCAGTTAGGTAAGAGCTGAACCAGGACACCAATGAAGGGGAAAGACCAATAGAAGTAAGCCGAGAGGAAGAGGTGAGGGTGTGAGACAGAGACAAAATCTTTAACTAAGTCAATGAAAATTTCAGAGGTAATATGGCCAAGATCCATAGCAGAGTGGATAGCATTAGTTAAGCGAAAGAGGGATGATGTAGTTGAGTGGAATTTCCTAAAGCTCAATTGGAAAGGGAGAGGCTGCTATAAATAAAGAAATAAGAAATCATTAATTCTGGAAAGGATTAAGGATTCCTAGAGTTTGGCTAGGGTCGGGAGATGGCATGATAGATACCTGGAAGGGGGGTCACCCCCTTTGTGGAGGGGCAGGATGGTGGTGGACTTCCAGGCAAAGGAGACTGTAGCAGTGAAGAGTGAGAGATTTAGGATGAAGGTAAAGGGGTTAACAATACTGGGGGCAGAGATAATTAGTAGCCTTGGGTGGATACCATCGGGGCTAGTCTTGAAGAGATTAAGGGTCAGTAGCACATGGAGAACTTCTGCAAGTAGAACTAGAGGAAATTGGAACCCTGAGGGCAGCAAGAGGGATTGTGAGGGGGATTGAGGAGTGCCAGGAGAAGGTGTGGGGCCCCCGATGGGACAGCACAAGAAGTGAAGCAGTGGTTTAGGGCATCAGAGACTAAAGATGGAACAGAGATTAGTTGGCCATTGACGCAGATAGAAAGAGGAGCAGACTCAGAATGAAGGTGGAGCAGTGAACAGAGATCCTACCAAAAGGAGGATGGCATGCTATTTGAGGGGTATAGCTGGGATTTGAAAAAATGTTATTTGGCTTGATGGATGCTGATTGTGCAGTTGTTATGGAAGAAGCAAAAGGTTTGGAGGGAATGTTGATTGGCATAGGATTTATAGTGACTCCAGGCCTGATCGCAGGCTTTGCATTTCACAAGGATGTCCGGGGTGATTCAGGGATAGTGGACACATTTTACCCTGTAAGTCTTAAGAGGGGCATGGGCATCCCAGATATTTAGAAAGATGGATGTAAAATGGGCAACAGCAGAGTCAACCAAGAGAGAGAGAGAGAGAGAAGACGACTGGGGACCAGTCTGCCAGGGCCAGGTCATGGAGAAGCTTACATTCAGCAAGGGATTTGAGGGGGCGAAACTGGAAGTATTTGAGAGTGGATGGGAGGAGGGTGACACTTTATAATGCAGAAGGTGGGGCAGTGATCACTAAATATGTCAGGAAGGATACCTGTGGTGCAGATGCAGTGGGGATGGGAGGACAGCACCCAATCAAGAAGGGTATGGGACTGGGATTTGAGGTTAGGTGGGTGGGCTCTTTGATGAGTTGGGTGAGGTTTATGACATTTGTCATATGGCAGAGTTAAGAGAGGAGGGGCAAGCCAGTTGAGATTGAAGTCTCCAAGAAGGATGAGTTCACCTGTGTTTGTACAAGCAGAGATGGCAATGATGCAAGAGACATGAGAGGCAGGGGGAAGTTTAGGGGAGGCATAGAGAACTCCCATGAAAAAGGGAGTAGAGGATGGAAGGCTAAGATTGATTATGACAAGCTCATGGGAATGGGGGATAGCTTCATGGTGGAGGGTGGAGCAGTTTAGGAATTTTCTGAAGTAAATAGCTACCCCTCCTGCATGTTTACCCCAGTCTTGTCTGAAGAGATTATAATCAGGTAGGGTCAACGGAAGTCTGGAGTATGAAAAGATAGCCAAGTTTCTGTTATGCAAAGAATGTCTGGGGAATGCTGTGACCCATACTTTTAGGTCATCTAGTAGGATACTGGTATATTCATGTGTAAAATGCACAGGTCTTTAGGGAGAGCTAGAGGGGTTGTAGTGGGGGGACTGGGAGGACTGGCATTAGGTTCAAAGCCACCTGCAAGGAGCAGTAGGAGGATCAAAAGGTGCAGGTGAGACATGTGGTTCTTGCATATTAAGGTCCTTCAACTGCTTCTCATATGTCCTACCCTACAGGCCTTGAACCCTTTTTTGTTGACCTTCTCTGTATTCTCTCTAACTTTTCTCAGTCTTTCTTTAGCTGTGGACTTCAAAACTACAAACAGTACTCCAGGTGCAGTCTATCCAGGGACATGTTCAATGGTACAATAGCTTACCTAATTTGACTGGTGAAATGCCTATTGATACAAAGCAGCATCCTATTTGCCTTCCCATATTCTTTGCTACTTTGAGAGGAGGATTTTATACTGTTACTTATAATTCAGCCAGGTACTGTATCTTAACTCTCTGGAGTGCTCTGCCTGTGCCTCATTATTTAGTTATTCCATATGTGGATTACTGCATCCGGTATACATCAATTTACTTTTTATGACTTTGAATTTCACTTGCCATATGACTGACTACTTTTCCAGTTTCTTAATACATTACTTCATAGTGTTTAATCACTTCTCCACTACCAATCTCTGGCAGAGTTTGGTATCATCTGTAAATCAACAAACTTTCTGCTGGAATCTTACTCTAATGCCAGTAATGTACATATTGAAACAAACTGGCCCTAAGATTTGCCCCTGCAGTACTCCACTGGTTATGTTCTTTACCCTTGAAAACATACCATTGAGTACCACCCTCTGTGTATTCCCAACAACTAGTTCCCAATCCAACAAGTGAATCCTTCCCCTAACACATGGTCACGTACCTTCTTTACCAGTCTCCCATGTGGCGCTGGGTTGATAGCTTTACTGAAATCTAAGTAAAGGATATCAACTGCCTAACCATTTTAAACTGACCATATAACTAAATTGAAAATGGCTATCAAGTTTGCCTGATAAAATCTGTGTCTAGTTAACCGATGCTGGTTTATATGTATTAGTGCTTTTTCCTCTAGGAATTCAGCAATCTGCTTATTGATTTTTGCCTTCAGTATCTTACTCAAAATGATCATCAGACCTACAAGCCTGGAATTTCCAGGATCCTCTTTGTCCCCAAAATTCATAGGTTCATAGGTTCATAGAAACATACACGTTCAAGAGGCTATAGGCCTATTTAGAACTTGCTATCATTGTATTCTAATGGTGGAAAGACTGTTTTTTAATACCCATATATTCATCAAGCCTTTTTTAAATAAGTCAGTATTATCATGCTCTACTAAACTGTTGGATATTAATTCCAAATAGCTGGTACTCTTTGAGTAAACCAGTTATACCTTCTGGATGTCCTTTTTATTTCATTTTTAATTTCAAATTATGCAATCACATGTTGTTATTTCCTGCATGCCTAACCAGGCCTATTGTCTCCATAGTTGTGACATCATGTATGGCTTTAAATGTAAGACAAAGATCTCCTCCGATGCTTCTGTAATCCATGGAGTTCAGTCCTAACTTATTTAATCTTTCGCCATAACCAAGGATGTACAAGTTCATAATTCTTTTCATCATCTTTCTCTGGACCTTTTCAATCATAACTTTTCCTCCTATCGTGATAGGGGTACAAAAAGGAGCACAGTTTTCTAGGTGCGGTCTCACCAGACTTGAGAATAGGGCAACAATGACCTCAGCTTCTCTACTTTTAATGTGTTTAAATATGCATTCAAGAATGCTTTGGCATTTTTTAACTGTGTTTTTGGTATATCAAAAGTAAAATTGTCAATAATATTAACACCTAGATCTTTTTTCGTTTGTAGTCACCTGTAATTTTATGTTGTTAAGCTTATAGTTCATTTTTGAGTTATTGCGACCTAGATGCATTACCTTATACTGATTCTCAGTAAATGACATCTTATTTTCTGCAGCCCGTTTTGCCAAATTATTTAAGTTCTCTTGGAAGTTTTCAGCTGATTGTTGGTAATTTACAATTTCTCCCATCTTAAATTTATCAGCGTACTTGCACATCCAAGCATTATTGCATGTCTGCATAGTAGATACTAGTATATTAAACTGGGTAGGACCCAGAACAGAGATCTGTGGCACCTTACTAGTAACCTGTCCCCAAGGGGGCATGTGGCCTGTTATTGCCACTCTTTGCTGTCTATTGTCTAGCCAAAATGTAATCCACCTTATTATGTTGAGGTGAAACTTTAATTTAATTAACTGGTCTAAAAGTATTTTATGGGATACTGTGTCAAACACTCTCGAGTAGTCCAAAAAGACTATATCCCCCGGCATTCCTTTATCCAGAGCTTCACTGACCAGCTCAAAAAAGATCAAAAGGTTAGTTAAGCACGATCTTCCCAAATAAAAAACATGTTGTGAGATTTCTATGAAACCATTATGTTGTAGGTGGGTTGATATTCAATGTTGTATCAGCCTTTCAAGAAGTTTCCCAATAATGGAGGTCAGACTAACAGGTCTGTAATTACCCACCTCCTGCCTATTACCCCCTTTATGAATTGGTGTGACAATTGCAATATTTCATTCAGGCAAAGTTCTGCCTTCCTCTAGGGATGCATTAAAGAGGAGTGTAAGTGATCCCAGCAGTTGGTATGACAGTTTTTTTATGAACCTGGGGGTAATTCCATCAGACCCTGCAGAGCTTTTTAGTTTAATGAATTTAATTACAGTCATTACCTCCTCTGATGTAAAGGGAGTAAAGTATTCAGTATTTATTATGCTATTTATAATTAATGGTCTCCGTTTTTTCTCATAGAGAAAAGCGTGTGTTAAATACCGTAACACCTGAGTAGGTGTTACGGCATTCACGCTCTCCCTCTGCTTAGCAAAGCGCTCGAGACAAGTAAACAGAGCGCTAGCTTTCAACTGTCCCTTCTACCTCAAACTAACGAGAAAAACACTTACTTGTCGTCGTTACCTCCATCGCGTATTCAGTCGCCTAAAACATACAAACATAACAATTTATTCTCCCAAGCCTAACTTATCCAATTCACACTTTTCCCATTATCCCTAACTCTCTCCCTTTGAACCCTAACCTTTCCTCTGCAGGTCAAAGGACTACATCACTGCAGAAACAGGAAACTATACCACACAATCTCCACACTCATGGACTTCTAACTGCTGTATCTATTTTATTTGATTAACATTTTAAATAAATAGTTAACGTTCAAGCACAATTCAGTTTTCCTCACAGAAAAAACGTTGTTCATCTGCAAGGTAAGCCTCCCCTTCTTTTTTTACAAACTCAAGTCTCACCATAGAAAAAACGGAGCCCTTCAATTATATAAAATAAAATATGGGGTGCAGTGTGTTAAACTCGAATGTAACACACACCCTCATTGTTGGATGGCATTTATGTTCCATCCAACAACTCGGGTGTGTGTTAAATTCTCGTAACACACTGCACCCCATACTTTATCCTATATATAATGCTATCTTCCTTAGGTTTATATACACTTATAAAATATTTGTTTCATTCCAGAGTTATTTCTGTCTCATCACTTACTATACCCTTATCTGTTTGTAAGGGACCTACCCCATTATGGTTGCCCCTAATGGAGCCTATATAATTATAGAATTTGTTTTTGTTCTCCTTGTTTGTGGTTGCCAGGTTTAGTTCTTGGTTGTTTTTTTTTTTTTTTTGCTTTCCTTATCAAACTCTTAGTTTTGTTTACTATTATTTTAAATTGTTGCCAGTGCCCTTCAGTAGGGTATGTTTTGTACTTAGCATATAGTTTCTTTTTTTTTCTTATATTTCATTTGCTGTTTTGTTCCACCACAAAGGGACTCTATGATTATTGTAATGTAATATATGGATATTAATAATAATACTACTGAAAACAATGCAAATAAATTGTTGTAATACATAGCACAGAACATGGCACTCTCAATAATACTACACTTCACTGCCAATAATACTATCGTTCCAATGAACGATAGTATTATCACTGCAGCGCTACAGCGCAAGCGCACCCTTCAACCTCACGCCCACCATGAGCCACTTTCTTCACCACACAAGCGCCAGCCTGGCTGCCACACAAACACTGTTGCCATGGTGCCACAATTCATCCAGTTCACCTATTGGAGCAGTTTCTCTGTAGGCTGACAAATCAACTTCAGAAACATGGAGGAGGTTTACTCTCGCTTAGTGAGAAGAATGCGGGTTGTGGCCAGTTCATTTTTGTCCATTTTATTTCTTCGTAAAACATACAGTGAATTACCTGGCAAATGAAGAAAAAATGTAAAAGGCAGGCCTGCTAAATTAAAATAAAAACTACCAACAGATACCTGGGTTGGGCAGTACTTCAATACTGCAGGCGGGCGGCTGAGAGCGAGTGCATCTTCAATGCAACAGACGTAAAAAAAAAGGCAGCACATTTTCTGAATCGGATCCATATATTACAAAAAATAAAAAATAGATTACAGTAAATTACTCGGCTGAAATTCCATCGAGAGGTTCTGGGGACATAGAAACCTCTCGAGCTTCGCTCTCGAGGTTATCTATGTCCCCAGAACCTCTCGATGGAATTACAGCCTTGTAATTCACTGTAACCTATCTATTATTCTATTTATGTCTGTCTTTTGGGCAACCACCACTGAATACACATATTTATCTTTTGGTTTATTTTTTCTCATATTCCTACTAGGCAAAGATTAAATAACTCATCTTCCCAACTCCATGAAGACAGATATTGTCTCATACTGGCATAATCCACTTTATTAAAATCTTGGATTTTTGTTATCCCACAAATGGGAGTACTGTTCGTATTCAGATTAAGTTGCACCATTCTGTGGTCACTATCACCCAATGGCTGAGACACCTTAGGTTTAGACTGTCCTTCTTCTATGTTTGTAAAGATTAAGTCCAAGATGTTATTCTCACTGATTGCCTCTTTTATCAATTGCTCTAGATTGTTGTGAATTGTAATATCAATGAATCTTTTTTCAAGTTGCCTTGTTCCTTCGAGTGTTGACCAATTTATTGCAGGTAAATTGAAGTCTCCCATAAGTATGTAATTGCCGGTTACCTCCATGTTTTCAATTTCTGCAAGGATTGAGTTATTTTCATCTGACTCTAAACATTGGGAACAATATCCTAAACCTATGGTAAGGCTTTTATTTGGAGCCTGAACTTGGGCCCATATAAGTTTGTTTTCATTATTAGCAGGAGTTTGTTGCCTTACTTCACGACCCTTATACTTATCAACTATATTTAGAGTTATTCCACCACCTTTCCTTACTTTGCAGTTTTTAGTAATTTTAGAATAACAAGGTATAGCAGTGCACCAGTCATCATCCCTAGACCATGTCTCAGTCACACCAAAGATATATATCTGTTTTGAGGCTAGAATGTATTTTAATTCATCCATTTTATTTTTTAGGCTGTGGGCATTTATTAGTAAGATCTTGAGATTATTTTTAACATGATTTATTTAGCTAGTGTACTTGTTGCTCGTTTTATGTAGGAAAAACAATACATTGTTTTAAAATAAGGGTGGGAGAGCACCAGAGAGCAATAGGAAAGAAGGACATAACTTATGCTATGGCGCAACATGTAACCAGTAGGAATGATGGTAATGACCGCATCTTCAGTTATATGGCAATAGATAAAGTAAACAGTAATCCATGTGGTGGTAACTATAATAATCTGATTTTAAAATGAGAGACTTTCTGGATCATCATGTTGCAGGTCAGTAGCCTCACTTGTTTAAATACTGGTTTTGAAATTAAACCTTATCTAGAGAAGAGATAGTTGTGCTTTCTGAGATTGAATTTCCCCACAAAAACAATAGTTTACTATGCATTGCTCTTATTTGTATTAAGATATGGAAACAGTTTTACTGTTATGAATGTGTTTTTTGAAGCACTGAATACATCTGTACTATGTTTCAATGTTGTTCTTGGGCCATTAATAAGTATATTGCAGATTCTAATCATTTTAATTGTTTTAATGTTCCTTTTTCTTAACCCCCCCCCCCCTCAATTTTATGCTACGAATGGGTATTATGTGATTTGGAATGAATGGCAATTATTTTAGTTTATTTAGTTGTTTAACCAGGTATAGCACACTAAGCTGAAAGCTTTTTTACAGGAGCAACCTGGGAGCACAAGGAGGTGACGTGACTTGCTCAGGGTCACACAGTATGCAAGTGGAAGCTGTGGGATTCAAATCCAGGTCTGGTCTGCTGGATGTCACCAAATTTGCAGCTCAGAGCCTTAGACCACTGCGCTATACTGCCAATTAACTAATTGTTGTAATCGTGACATCATAGAAATACAAAATCACACATGCCCCCATAAAGTAAAGCATTATGGGCTACATATGCAAATCACCACAGAATATTATGCTGGTACAACTTTAAGCAGAAATGCATGGTACCGAAAGGCCTCTCACACAGTTTGCAAAGCGTGCCAACAGAAAACATAGACACGTGTTTTGTCCTTCCTGGACTCATCAGTATGCCTCGTCTGTTTGACACACAAGTGGAATGAACCAGCTACCCTTAGATGGTCTATCTGGGTTATGTTGTAGTGAACCCAATTAAAACAAAACACAAGTTAAAAGACAAAGAACCTCTGTGCGCAAGCACTGATGCAATGGTTACCCCAAAGGGCATTGGCCAGGAAGCCAAGTTTCAAAGAAATACAAAATCACACATGCCCCCTTAATGCAAAGCATCATGGGCTACATATGCAAATCACCACAGAATATTATGCTGGTTCAACTTTAAGCAGAAATGCAGGGTGCCGAAAGGCCTCTCACACAGTTTGCAAAGGGTGCCAACAGAAGACATAAACACATGTTTCATCCTACCCATACTCATCAGTATGCCTCATCTATTTGACACCCCAGTGGACTGGACCAGCTGCCCTAAGATGGTCTATCTGGGTTATGTTGTGGTGAACCCAATTGTGACATCATGTTTGTTATAACCTATAAGATGTGTCTGTCTTTAGTTTTGGAATGTTAGCCTTTGAGAAAGGGTCGAGTAACAGACCAGAAACACATTAGGCATTGTATTTATGTAATAAAATCCCTTTTAAACATATTTTTTCAGTGTTCAGCATGATATGTAGTGGTAAGTGCCCAAACCATGGTGTTTTGTATACACCTAGTACTTATGGCTACAACAAACACACTATTCATTATTTGTTCTCGTTTATATATACAAACCTTTCCTTTTCCCATTTTCATCATTATACACTTTCTTTTTATGTTTTGCTTTTATTTTGTGAATTCACTCAGTATATATATATATATGGCTGCAATACTCAGCATCCACCTCTTGCTTTTTTTCATATAAAATGTATGCCCCTGTTCACCCCCCGGCATGCCCCTGGTCTCCCCAGCCCTGTCACCTGGCTTCTCTGGGACTTACCTTCCCAGCATCATCATAGCTTCTGGACTGTGGCAAGGTACAGGGCCTGCAAGGGATTGGACTTCATCCTGCAGCCAAAGGATTTTTTCCACCTTTATTTTTTGTAGGTTTCCCCTAGAGTCCAGACTGTGCAATGCATGTGGAGGGCAATCTCCACCTCCACAGAGATGTCCAAACATGTCTAGCCATTGCCCTGCCTCCTGACTTGCCCAGACCTGCACTGCCACCCAGACATCTCCAGATGGCAGTGTTGCAGCAGATCACGGCAATGCTCCACCCCTGAGGGAGGAGAGCTGTCCATCAGACACTCAATCCTCCCTCCCATGGCTGATCCCCTAAGTAACTCACATCCATTCCCTAACTTGGGTCACCAGTGTGGCAGGAGATAAGGTGTCAGCACCTCAGACCTCCATGCTAGTGGGTCAGCTTCCACCTCTTGCTTTTACTGTGGCAAACAATCCCCCTTACTCTACCCTTGTGCCATAGCAATGTAATCTTTCTTGTATTTGAATTAATAAGTATTTTAGTAATGCATCTAGCATTTCCTTATATTATTTCTTGCTATCTGGATATGGGATAGACTCAGCTCCAAATGTTTCTTGTATGATTCACATCAGTTTTATCGGTTTGCATCCATGCAGTTGTGTTCTCCCATCCCTTCCTTATGTGCCTCGTATTTATGGCTGCATGACACTTAATCATTCCTTTACAAACTTCTACCACCAACCATTCCCCTTCCTCCTCCTCCTCCTCCATGCTTTTGATTTTGACTTCAGAAATGTAAAAGATGTTTAGACACATCTACAACTATATTGTACTTCACTTCAAATTTTGTGGCTGTGTATTTTGTTCTATTGTTCCATTAATGCCAAAATGTTTAACTTTCCAATTGTCACTACTCATTCCACCCCACCCCACCCCGGTACATTAACAAAGACTTTCATGGTTGCACTAGGGCTAGTCACTCTGTTCAGGGTGAACTGAATATGTATTCAAAAAGGGTATAATACAGTCCTCATTGTTGCTCACTGTTTTTTTTTTTTTTTTGTAAATATTGGTTGCTATTTTCTGGGATCTGAGCTGATGTTAAAAGCCAGGTTCCTCTAAAAGCTTTACATTCTGTATATAGTTTTAAGAATCAAATATTTACAGGGAAACCCCAACAAGATCAGAAAGTGCAGCTGCTGCTGCAGTAATTCCTGTTTAGGGATTTTAGCAGTACAACTATTTTTTTATGTACCTGCTGCATTCCGAGAATAGTTTTTTAGAGTTATGCCTTTGATAATATCTGAAGAGCCACCCTCGGCTATGTCACACACCCATGCAGCTTCTGCCACATGGGTTATGCTAATGAGGGCTTCCAAATAATGATAACTTTTGGTAGCCTTCATTAGCATAACCCATGCAGTGGAAGCAACCTGGGTGAGTGAGATAGCCACTGGTGGCTCTCCAGATAATATGGACAGTGCAACTCTTTAAAACTAAACTCAGAATGCAGTGGGTACATAAAAAAAAATGTTTTAATGCTGAAAGCCCTAATCAGGCATTACTGCAGCAGCTGCTGCACTTTCTGGGCTTATATGAGTTTCCCTTTTAGTGAGCTCTCTTGATTCCTTGCCTTTGCCTCTGATGAAGTATCACGTCATAGGATGTGAAGTGCTGTGGTTAGCTCCACCAGTCTCTTTTTGTATGCTGCAGCTTTGTTTGATTAAATAATATCAGCATAATTTCCAGTAGTTACTGGTGTTACCTTTTGTTTACTCCTTTAATTTGGTGCCAACCACAACTTACAGTACCTTGAGTGTAAACTGCACATTGCTTCTGGTATTTGTGTTTGTTGTTCTACACCCACCCTCAAATCACTGTGCACACGGTTTCTGTGTTCAGGTCCTCTTTGTCCCAATTATCATGTATGGCGACTACAGTATATTTGACATCTTCCAGTCCATCCGCACTTGTTGGTAGTGACTCATTGAAAAATGCTGTCAGGTAGGCTGCATTGCATGTCCTGTTATCTAAGCACTCTGGCATGAATCCTATTTGACCTCAAGTATTTGTTCACATTTAGATTCTGTAATCCTTTGAGTATCCTGCTGATGGGTATTCTGACTATTTCTAATTTCTGTCTCTTAGGTCCCTCGAATTAATTCTTACTATCGGGTATTGGAGCTGAGGCTTCCACTGTGAACCTGAACCAAAGTACTCATTTGAAATATGTGCTTTTTTCCATGACATTATTTATCATCTGACCACTCTTTACTATCCTTTCAATTCTGCACTTTACCTGTCTCTGATATACCTGAAGAATGTTTCCTAATGCATTCTTCTGTCTGTAATTCAGTGTTTTATTTTGAACTTCTAAATATTGGTTTACTTTTCTCTAATTTTTTCTTTATATAAAATTTCATGTTGGCCTTTGTTCCCTGTTGTAATTCCTAAAAGTCCTCTTTTAATTCTTAATTGCTTCCCTCATCTGATCATTAAGTCAAACTGATTTCAAGCGATTTTGGTCTTACTAATGTGCTTAATGCCCTCCTGGGAAGCCTTCCACAGTTTTATATCAACTATATCTTTTAGTATGTCAAGTATTTTTCTCATTCTAGTGAAGTATGTTTTTATAAAGTTAGGGACCATGGTTCTGGAATTACAGAAAGATGTTTTTCTTGAAGCACTATACTAAATCTCATAAAAACATGGGGCCCAATTCCAAAAGATCCCTTGGAGCAACCCAAGTTTTGACTGCTCAAGGGATGTGGTAAACTCCACATGTGCCAGGGACCCAGCACCGGATTCTGCAAAAGTAAATAGTGCTTAATCCAACATGGGCTCTGAGTGCTTTACAAAGATAGATCCAAATCATAACACAGTGTATTGAAACATTGATACAATAACTAGCAAATACAATCAAAATATGTCAAACTGAAAAAGCTTGATCAAACAGAAAAGTTTTCAGTGAGGCTTTAAAGGCCTCCACCGTACCAGCTGAATGAATATGGAAAGGAAGTGAATGCCATAGAAGAGGAGCTGCCACTCCAAAGACTCTATCTCCCAAGGATTTAAGCCTGGCAGGAGGGTCTGCCAGCAAACTAGCATTGGTGGAGTGCAGAGGGTGGACTGAGTGGTACGGAATCAGGGGCAGTTTTAAATTGTCTAGTCCCAGACTACTTAGGGCTTTGTATGTCATCAAGCAGATCCTGAAGGTGATGCACAAATGCAAAGGCAGCCAGTACACAACACACAAGACTGGCATAATGTGGTCATTCCATGAGGAGCCCACCAACATCTGGGCTGCAGCATTCTGTACTAGCTGCAGTCACTGCATCAAATCTCCAGCTAGCCCTAGAAAGAGAGCATTACAATAGTCCAGCTTATAGGTGATGAAAGCTTGGATAATTGTCATTAGGTCATCCTGTGCTAAGTAAGGCCTGATCCTGATAATATTCTGTACATGAAAAAGCCAGATTGGACAACAGAAGATACCTGATGGTCAGATGTCAATCTGTCATCCAAAATGAACTGCAGATCTTTAACCGTACCAGCTGCAGTGAGGGAATGGCCACCCAATACTGTGAGAGTCTTATCCCCTGCAAGAGAAGAGCCCCAGTGACAAACTTCAATGACCCTGATGTCTGTTTTGCTGGGTTAAGAAGTACTCAGTTTGAGGCCTTCCAGACATTAATCTCAGCCAAACAGTGGCCCAGCACCGGAGCAGCAGATGAATCATCAGGGTCACAAGACAGGTACACTGGGTATCATCTGCATAGCTGTGAAATCCCACATCATACCATATAATGATCTCCCCTAGTGGCAGATAATAAACAGAGAAGAAAATGGGATGAGGATCTAACCTTGTGGAACACCACAGGACAACACAGATGACTCCAAGGTAAAGCTCCCCAGAGCCACTTGCTCAGCTAAGTAAGACTCAAGCCAGTGCAAAACTGCACCAGTGAGGCCTACATAGTTCCTCAGGTGATTGAACAGCACCCCATGATCCACTGTGTTGAATGCAAATGAAAGGTCCAAAAGCACCAAGATTGAGCATTGATCTCAGTCCCCTGCAAGGAGGATATCATGAGTCACTCTGACGAGAGCCATCTCAGTGCTATGCTGAGGTCAAAATCCCAAATAGAGAGGTTCATAGATGGAATGAGACTCCAGGTGACCTGTCAGTAGCTCAGCCACCACCTTTTTCCCTAGAAAGGGTAGGTAAAGGAGAAAGGCCTGTAATTCGCTGAACATCAGGGTTCAATAATGGCTTTTTTAGAAGGGGCCTGACTATAGCCCTTTTCAAGACTGTTTGAAAGACACCTTCCCTCAAATACACATTCATGATCTCTGTGAAGACTGGACCTATGGACTCCATTCAGATGAGAATCAGCCACATTGGACTCAGGTCCAGTACACAGGTGATGGGATGCAAACTGAAGACCATGTAGAGGACCTCAGCCTTGTAAACCAGTTGAAACTCATCCCAGACTGGCAGATCTATTTCACTATAGGTGTGACCACCCGCAGTCCAGGCCAGGCCATTAGAAGGAATACCCAACCTAATGACTGACACCTTGTCAGCGAAAAAGCGCCCAAACTCCTCACAATTTTCTGTCAAAATAGCTCCAACTTAACTGAAGAGAGGGAGGATTTAACAGTCTGTCCATAGTGTGGAAGAGCTGGGCTGTGCAATTTTTCACTGCTACTACTAGTACTACTACTATTAACTTAAGATCTACAGGATTAGAAGTATGCTATTTAAACCACATGCAGCAAAATGAAATCAACTAAAGAACATAAAACCCTGAAAACAGATAAATGAACAGAAATGTGCATTTGGGTGTTCTGCACTTTCATAATGTCCTTTAAATAATACACTGCATTTAGAGAAAAGTATTATATTCTCTTTACAAAAATAGCTATTTACAGCAAAGTCACACTGTGGCATGACAGGATGTATTAAAACAGTTAACCACATACTGTACCTAGGGAAACTGGAAGCAAGAGGCTTTCTACAGGTACTATTTCCTTATGATATTGTGAAAGGTAAAGTGACTTTATGTTATAAAATGGGGAGATAAAATCCTGTGTTTTGATTGGTTGTTACCTGTACACCAAATCCATTTGATGCACAGGTAAAAACTTGTATTCAAAAGCAGGACCACATTGAACCAAAAATCAATAAACCATTAGAACACTCATTTTTGAAATGCTGCCATTGTCTTTTCTTGGTTTTTGACTTCAGGTAATGGGGCACATCCCAAGCTTGCTGGAGAATCAGGGAAACTGTGGTGCCACTTGTTGTTAACCTCTTATCCCTTTCAGCTGAAAAACACAAGTGTTAAAAAAAGTCAGCCCTGCTTTGTCAGTTTACTTCTGAATATATCTTGCTCTGTCAGCCACTCTTTCTTTCTCTCCCATTCAGTCACTTCTGTGCCCTGCCAACAGTCTCGCACCTGCCACTCACATCCATGCACTGCCCTCTGCTCCTTTTATCTCTGAACCACCAGCCAACAGTCTTAACATGGTCCCTTTACAGATTTAGTCAGATTGCTCAACCAGAAAAAAAGAATAAGTGCTGCAGAAAGGCAGCTACTGATTTCCTTATTTTAATTTGCTTTTCAGTTGGTCTTGCAGCTCCACTACAGGTTTTCTCCACTGCCTTGCTTCTGTGGCCCAACTGCTGCTTGCATTCATTCCAACCCCTCCTTTCTGCTGTGATCTGTCCCCTGCCCATGCCTGCTGATCGACCACTCCTTGCTCACAAATTTAACTTTAGGTTTAAATACTTAACATTTAACTGAAGTCCCAGACAGCCATTGCAGTTACATCACCACAGTAAGGTAGGATTGTGCAGAACTCCTGAAGTGCTGTTGATGACACTTGATAGCTTGTTGATGGCTTGTTCTTACACATCCTTGCACCTGGTCTCCCAGTTATGTCGGACACAATGCTAACTCTCCTCATCTCACTGAAATTCTCTCTCCTTCTGTGTTTCTCTTGATGTCACGGTGGGGGGGGGGGTGCTCACTTGTGAGGTCTCCCTAGCATTCTGCAACAAGTACCAATAACTGTGAGGAAAGATTGAAAAAACTACAAATATGAATGAATAAGGAAATAAAGCAAACTACAACTAAGGATGCCACAAAAGGGCAGATGTCCTAAAAGAAAAAAATGACACGCAGGACTGTTTTACTATAATGTCAACTAATAAGATCTGTTTTTATATATGTATACATATTTATTTACATTCCAAAAGACATTAAAAAAAAAAGAAATGAATTCTGTAAGTGCAATAAGACATTCCAGGGTGTGCATTGAACAGATATTACCACACTTCCTGGAGCTGAAGGCACCCAGCATGTGGCCTTGTGCCTCACTGCACCCCTGAGCATGCAGTAATATGTGTTTAATGCACAACCATCATGTCTTATTGCTTACAAATTCATTGGTAAAATGTATGGTGTCCTACAGTGTACCATCAACCTACAATGGCATTCACAAGAGGCCACATCTTGCAGAATTTTGCAGAACATTGTAAGAAACAATGCAATTCAATGGCAGTTGACATGCAGGAAATTGTGACATCATGATACTGTAATTGATCCTGGCAGACAGCACTATATACATAAAATAATTATTGATAATAAATAGAAATATTACATTGGCATTATTATTGCATGTTTGAATGCAGTTAGCAACTGTTTCTAGCATGGCATTTATGCAAGTTACGTGGTGCTGATTGTACTCCACCATGTCATATTGCTCAAGTACGCTCATTTTTAAGTTTTATCTCGGTCATGTTTTGTGAAATATATAGAGAATACTGGATGGGCAACCATGCAGAACCAGTGTGGGCTGCCACAGAGGGGTCTGATTCCCTGTGACCTTGAGAGTGATGCTCGAGAGGGCCATAAGAATCAGACCTTGAGGTGGCAGAACACACTGGTTCTGCATTGGGTTGCCAATCCTGTATTTTTCATAGTGTATGGTGCCCATCAGGTAATTTTAATACTATTTTTGGATTTCTAAATATATTTTTTTCATTGAAAAATAAATTGTTGTCTCCCATTTCGTATTTCGGGAGCTACAGCTTGTTGATATGGTGAGTTGTGTGGTTGCTAGGGACTGGGTGTCCCAACATTAGCAGCTCACACTCCCACTGGTTGTCACTCCAGTGTAGAAGGGATTTACAAGACAAAAAAAACATGGTGCCCTGATGTCTCGCTTAGCGAGTAAACAAACAAACTGGAGGCAGAAACTTCTTAGTAGGTACTTCTATGTCTACGTATATCTGGTTGATCCTGCATTTTCCATTTTAGATAATGAATTGTTCCCTTTTGAAAAACCCAGCGTAGTCATTTTTGGTCTTAATAAGCCATTTTAAATAATATTGCTGTGCGGCGGTTTTCTAGTGCTGCATTTAAAGCACAGCTTGAGCTTTTCTTTCTAAATTAATGGAATGCAATTCTGCATGGATGGTCAGAACAGCATTACATTCATTTTTGTATGTGTGGCTGAACATCATTTAGATAAGGTACCAAAATGAGTTAGAATAGTGTTCCACCATATACGATAGATAGATAGAAAGACAGACAAATATTATGGTTGAGTAAGCAATTTAATGTTAAATCCTCACTTTTACACATTAATAACTTTGCAATGGTTTAACATATTTGCACAAAATTTTGCATGTGCAGTCTCATGCGTAAATCACTTGATGTCCCAAGTTTCATTCTAGTCAGTTGTGCAGACTGTGAGATCGGGTTAGTGAAAAATGTGATTTTTTTTTCAGGGCTTTTTGCTGATTTTTGTGAAAGGCCATAGCACCCAGACAGTTTGGAATATTGGTCTGAAACTTTCAGGGTGGAAAGGTCCTACCCCACAGTGGTGCCATTCACTATTTTGGTGAAAAAATATTAATCCATTCCAGAGTTATTCATTTTTAAAATTTCTGTTCTGAGCATGCTCAGTAAGCACTTCATGATAGCTACGATATAGGAAACTAAAAAAAGAAACTTTTTTTCATATAAGGCCAGTCTTTTTCATGAGGAAAAAATTATTTTTAATTTTTGCTGCCATCTTGTTTTCATATTAAAAAAAAAAATTGAAAACCCATAAAAATGACACCCTGGAAAGTGAACAACACATGTATCATGCTTATCAAGACTCCATTAGGAGGATTCTGCACTTAACTTTTGGAAAAATGGCCATACATTTTAAATCCTTTTTTGTGACTCACTTCTGCTTTTTTCATATAACCAGAAAAAGATTTTGGACTTGAACAAAAACTGAGCAGTTCATGTTAAAAGTGCTCCTATACAGCTCATCTTACTTTGTGATGCACTCTTTGACAGCCTTTGATGTTAATCCTTTTTGCCAAAGTCCATGACTGCTTCCTTCTCCCTGACCCACTCATAATTTTTTTTATCTTTTTTTACAACCTGCCTAGTAACATAATGCCTGCCTCAATGATGACTCTGCACTACACCTATATTTTATGCCCAATGGGGGTGACCAGTCCTCACTCTATACTGTATCTGCACAAATCATCCCCTGACCCACCGAGTGAAAAGAACCATGACCACCTTCCACTTCTCATGTTTTTAAAATCGAACAATCTTCTTCATAGTCCAAAACATGGTCAATGAAACTGCCTGCCAATATTGCAGATGCATCCACATTAGCCACCACTCAGGCTGACCAGCTCACAATGGAGGAAGGATGCAGGGGGGGATTCCCACATGGCTGCCAATGGCTCCACTCCTCTCTCCCATGCCTTTTGTCCCCTAGACCTTCCAAGCCCTCTACTCCCGCTATGTTGTTTATTTTTTCAACTGCATAAAGTAGTGGGTCAGGTCCCAGTGCTATACCTAAAATCACAAATTTCCATAGTGAAGAACTTCTTTCACAAGCACCAGTCTTAACATCAAATAATCACAGATGGTGTAAAAATAAACAAATTCAAAACAGCACCACTTCAATGTGCACCAGTCCTGAAATTAAATAATCACAGACAGAGTCACAGGCAAAAAAATCCAAAATTGTAGCATCGAAAATGTTGAGGAACCAGGATTTGAACCTAGACTCAGAATTTGCTGTACAGTGCCCTAACCACTAAGCTATGCAGACTGAGGGTTCCTTTATAACATTTATTACCATCTGTGCCCTGAAACTGTTAACCTTTTAAACATTGGTATGTTTTTATTTGGAGTAAATGTTATAAGAAACACAGATTGTATGAGAGCATATACTGTCGGAACTTCAGTGCCAAAGAATTAATTCATAGGAGACTCCATGATTCAGGGAGTTGATACCCATCTCCAGCCAGGGGTAATGGTCAAATGTCTCCCAGGTACATCAGCGTTGAGAGACACTGACCACATTGCTAAAACTGTTCACAAAGCAGGAGAAAACATT
This sequence comes from Neoceratodus forsteri, assembly GCA_016271365.2. Lineage (NCBI taxonomy): Eukaryota > Metazoa > Chordata > Ceratodontiformes > Ceratodontidae > Neoceratodus > Neoceratodus forsteri. Next base: position 354,510,165 of record CM028136.1, on the reverse strand, counting down.
GATGTCCTGGTACACATAGGGACTAATGATCTCCCCAGCCAGTCAGTTGTGGAGACCAAGGAACACCTGACCAGGCTGGGTGATAAACTATCATCCATTTCATCCAACATCTCCTTCTCTGAGATCCTGACAGTCTGGGAGAGAGGGGCAGATGGACGGAAGGTCAGAGGAGGGGAGATAGGAGAGCTAAACATGCGGCTGAAGGGCTGGTGCCAGGAAAAAAGACACAGATTTTTAGGGAACTGGCAACAGTTCTGGGAGCAAAAGTTGTTTAAATTTGATGGACTGCATTTGATTAAGGAGAGAGTTAGTGCATTGAGGCAGAAGTTTGAGGTCTTTGCAGAATATTTAAACTAGCAAATGGAGAGAGGGGTGCAGCACCCCATATGTCGAATGGGAAGAACACCCCTTCCCCCTCAGCTAGTGGTCAGACAGGGATTCAGCATGTTTGAAGGTCATTTGCATCACCAGGTAAGAAAAAAGGTCCGTCTCCACATATGATGCACAGGAGACATGCCAAACCTCACCCAACAACTAACACACTGAAATCCGGCCAATGGAAAATCATGTACACAAATGCTCACAGCCTGGCAAATAAGATCCCAGACCTGCAGGCAATAATGTCAGAGGCTAAACTGGACATAGTAGCAATTAGTGAGATGTGGTTTACCAGTAACCACACTTGGGAGGCTTCAGTACCTGGCTATGTACTGTTCAGAAGAGACCAAGGTGCAAAAAGGGGGGGTGGAGTGGCCCTGTATGTCAATGAAAATATCAAAGCTACAGAAATTCAGAATACGCATAAGGAGCCAGAAGAACTGTGGGTCACCCTGGACACAGGAAATGGGACAGCCATAAGAACTGGGGTTGTCTACAGGCCCCCAGAGCAGGGGGAGGACATGGACACATTACTGTTAGAAGATATACAAAACATGACAGCTAAAGGGGAGGTTCTGATAATGGGAGACTTTAACATGCTGGACACAGATTGGTCAATACCAGCAGGAACATCTGCCAGAACTAAACACATGGTGGATTCCCTGCAGGGGGAGCACTTCAAACAACTGGTACAACAACCCACAAGAGACAGGGCTATCCTAGATCTAGTACTGACTAACAGGGAAGGGATCACAGATCTCCAGGTAGAAGGTCACCTGGGGGCCAGTGACCATCACATGGTATGGTTCAATTTGGCCACTAGAACTAAATCATCCCATTCCAAGGCAAAATATGGGACTTCAGAGCAGCTGACTTTGATAAGATGGCCAACAGAGTTAAGCTAGCCCTGGCAAAAGAAACACAGGTGAGGTACAGGCAAAGTGGGCAAGCATTAGGATGCAATACTTGAAGCAACATCCCATTGTGTTAGACAGAAAAGGAAGTGCAAAAGAAGAAGGAAACCACTTTGGTTCTCAAATACAGTAGCAGAAAAGGTCAGAGCCAAAAGGCTGGCCTTCAGGTAATAAAAGGGAACACAGTGGGATGAAGATAGGGAGGCATAGCAAACTGCCCTAAGGGAAGCAAGGAAGGCAGTAAGGCAGGCAACGTCCCAAACTGAGGAAACACTAGCATGAACAGTAAAAGAAGGTGACAAGACTTTCTATAGATACATTAGTGAAAGGAGAAACTCCAGAGGGGGTATTGCTAAGCTCAAAGGAGAAAAGGGAGCATGTGGAGGAGGAGGATCCTGTAAAAGCATCTATCCTAAATAGATACTTTGCTCAGTATTTACTGAAGAGAAGGTAGGGCAGGGCCCAGAGCTCAGCACCATGGACACGGGGAGGGAAGTGAGCACTACTCCTTCACAAAAGGAAGGGTCCTGCAAGAGCTCGCTAAGCTCAGGGTGGACAAGGCAATGGGACCTGATGGCATACATCCCAGACTACTTAAGGAGCTAAGGGTGGAACTAGCAGAGCCATTAGAAGAACTGTTTAGTGAGTATCTGAGAACAGGAGAGGTCCCAGAAGACTGGAGAAGGGTTCATGTTATCCTGCTCCACAAGAGTGGTAGCAGGGAGGAGGCAGGGAACTACAGACCAGTCAGTCTTACCTCAGTAGTGGGCAAGATTATGGAGGCACCCCTTAAAGAAAGGATAGTGCAACACCTGGAATCCATAGGGGCTCAGGATCCAAGACAGCATGGGTTTACAAAAGGAAGGTCCTGTCAAACTAATCTCATATATTTCTTTGACTGGGTAACCGGAGTGCTGGACCAAGGGGGGGAGCAGTTGATGTCACCTACCTTGACTTCAGCAAAGCTTTCGGACACTGTTCCACACAGAAGATTGATAAATAAACTAGGTAGGCTCAGGGTGGGTCAGAAGTTGGTCAACTGGGTGGCAAATTGGTTGACGGGCAGAAAACAGAGAGTTGTGGTAAATGGTATACAGCCAGAAGAGATACAAGTCACAAGTGGGGTACCTCAGGGATCAGTCCTGGGGCCAGTCCTCTTCAATATCTTCATTAGTGACCTTGCAGATGGACTAGAGGGTAAGGCTTGTCTGTTTGCAGATGACACCAAGATCTGCAACAGAGTAGATGATCCAGATGGGGTGGGCAGAATGAGAAGAGATCTGGATAAACTAGCAAAATGGTCAGAAGAGTGGCAAATGGGATTTAATGCAAAGAAGTGCAAGATCATGCACATAGGGAAGAGAAACCCTGAAGCCACCTATAGGCTGGGAGGGGAGTTGCTGGCAGTTACAAAGGAAGAAAGAGACTTGGGCATCATCATCACCGATGACCTGAAATCATCCAAGCAGACCTCTAAAGCAGTAGGTAAGGCTAGGGGAATGTTAGGGTACATTAGTAGGGGTATCACAAGTCGTAAGAGGGAAGTAATAATCCCTCTTTACAAGACACTGGTTAGGCCCCATCTGGAGTACTGCATGCAGTACTGGAGGCCACACCTTCACAAGGACATTAACCAAATTGAGGCAGTCCAGAGAAAGGCAACCAAAATGGTGCAGGGACTGCATCAGAAGACATATGAGGATAGATTAACGGAGCTCAATATGTATAACCTAGAGCAAAGGAGGGAGAGAGGAGATATGATCGAAACATTCAAACACCTTAAGGGCATTAATAAGGTGAAAGAGTCTAACAAGTTTAAATATAAGAAAAATAGCAGGACAAGAGGACACAGCATGAGACTAGAGGGAGGCCGATTAAGGGAGAATGTGAGGAAATTATTTTTCACAGAAAGGGTGGTGGATGCATGGAACGGCCTACCTCAGGAAGTGGTGGCTATGAATACAGTGCAGGGCTTCAAACAGGCATGGGATAGGCATAAGGGAGCAATACAGATGAGTATGAATAGATAGGCCACTGACAGAGCAAAAGCCAATGGCACATTTATAAGGTAGAAAAAGAAATGGGCAAACTGGATGGGCCTTTCCGTCCTTATCTGCCGTCAACTTCTATGTTTCTATGTTTCTAAGAATCAAGAAGCACCAAAGCCCCAATAGTTTTGTAATGCTTCTGATACTCCTGAACTTTGTGGAGGAGTTGTATTCATGATTGGATCCATGCACTGCATGGTGGCAGATGGTTTTGAAACTCACAGCACCACTGGGGATGAAAAAGCATCCTGATTTGTGAAGTTCTTTGGTAGCCAGCTCTGTGGGAAGAATTACGGACCTCACTGATTGCCCAGTGCTGCTCCAAACAGCAAATCACCCTCCGATTGCCATTGTCATATTTTTTTTTTAATTTCCCTTGTGTTGATTGGCATCCCCACCCCTCTGATCATGTCCCCATATTTTGTATAACCTGCAATAAAGAAAACATAAAGATTTTTTTTCGATAAAGAAAGCCATCCCTCGATGTCTTTTTTTATAACTTTAAGAAAATGGTCCCTCACCGATCTGACATCCACCCATTGAGCACCCACCACCTCGCATCCCCCACACCCCCCACACCCCCCACAACCCCCACACATCCTCACTCACCTGAACAGGTACCAGGGCAAAGATCCATTCTCTGATCAAAGACACGTCTTACTGCTGGAACCACCGACTGCAATATGAGAAACTAAGGTGAGTGAGGTTCAATGTATTTCAATGGGGTTTTGAAATTCTATGCATAACTTTGTAACTTTTGCATATTTTGACAACATACCTTCAATGTGGCCTTTTTGGGACTCTACTTCATGACTAATTGTGGTGGAATTTTGTAAATTATGCCCAAAAGGTGATTTTGTTGTTGCTTGGTGAAATCACCTTTTGGGCAGGATTTGAACATTTTATGAACATGCAAACATACGAAAGCGATGGCAGAAAAAGACCCATAGGTCTATCAAGTCTGTCTGAGTGTGCAGCTCACTTCTCCTGGAGCTTCCCTCCCTCCTATTCCCCTTTCATCCTCCCCTTCCCCCCGGGCTATCCCCCCCTTTGTCCTTATCTGTATTTACTCTCCCCTTGACTATGTCCTATCGCCTTCTGAAACTGCCCACTGTCTTCAATGTGAGCAACTCCTCCGGCAGTGCATTACACCCAGCTACCACCCTCTCTATAATAATAATAATAATAAAATGTTATTTATTTAGTGCCTTTCAAGTACCAAGGCACTGTACAAATAAACAATAAAATCACAGAAATGAATACATATATAAAAATCAGAATGAAAACAAAACATCAACCCATAAAAGCATGAAGTAGTCTGTGAAGTAGTACCTCCTCATCTCCCTCCTGAATCTATGCCCCTCCAACTTTAGACTGTTCCCCCTCATGACCCTTCCTCCCTTTAAGTGGAACAATCCTCCTGGTTTGACCCTGTTTTTGCCTTTTAAGTATTTAAAGGTCTTTACCATGTTCCCCCTATCCCTTCTGTCCTCCAGGGAATACATGTTGAGTTCTCTCAATCTATCCTCATAGGCACGGTCCCTAGAATTCTGCAGCCACAAAATTTGCACAGAACTTGCAACCTACCACAGAATATCTGCAATGCCACATAATTCATTGTTCTTGGTAATTCTTTTTTAATATTTCCAGTTTATACATGGTGCCTGGGTCCCTTCCCCTCCTTTTATATCCAGAACCCTCTATAGTCAGCATGTGATACTATCAGTGCTCTCACATCATACCTTAGCTAATGACAGGGCTGCATTCTGCTACAGAAATAAATAGTCACTTATCTACCACAGCTCTCAATTCCAGAGGAAGTGGCTTAGCATATCTGGTACTATGATATTTGCTCAACCTCTACTATAGCCTAATAAAAGTTTCAGTCATATGTTATTACACTAGTACCAATTTAAACACATACTTGACAACAATATAGACCTGTTAACTCCATACCTTATTTTGTACAGATTTATTTGTGCCTTTAGAGATGCTGTCTGAAATGAATAACTGGTAAAATAAATTAACCTGTTGTTTTTTAAGAAAAATAAAGTAATATTGCCCAGAAAGGTGGAAGATAATGTGTAGAACAGATGTACTAAATTAATAATTGCACTGTACACATTTTTGCCAGAGTTATTGATTACATGTTATCACAGGTTGATAGAAATAACTAAAAGTTATGGAGAAATGTTGTGTTCAGGGTCAGCCATTGGGAAAGTGTGTAGCATGTTGCATTCCTGTGCTGGCAACTCAGGTTTGGGGATGAGCTCTGGGACCTGGCTGGGCAGCATAAGTATAGGGGGGAGGGCCAGCCCTATTTCAAACCACTGCTCTGCATCTGAGAAGATATGGTGCAGTGTTCTGTCATGCAAGTGACATCTTGTGATGGGCTGGGGAGGCTTCTCTAACAAGGGGGTTCACGTGCATGCTATGAACTGATGTAGTATGTCAGGAGAAGTGGATTGGCATGAAAAATTAGCCTTTCAATATCTCCTCTATTCTGATTATTCCACTTCCAAAGGCACCTGTATGAATGAGGATACAATTTCATGGTCACAAAAAGGGAAATTTATTAAAAAAAAATATGTTACAGATTGCATATATGATACACAGTGAGGACCACATGAGTGATGCAAACAGCATGAGTATATAGATAACTTATTTTGCTTTGCAACTCAATATACTTTATTGAAATTCATAAGATACATAAAATAATTAATACTTGAAAACACAAATTACACTCCAGTACATGTCAGCACTGCATACATTTGAATATTCATATACAAACTGAAAGGCTAAACAAATAAACAATTAAATAATGAATAATCCCTAAGAAAAAAGGTACAAATTACTAAAACTATTACTTGAAACAATTCCCCCCCATAAAACCTCTCCCCTTTGCCACCTACCCTCCCTCGCATGCAGGCAAATAATTGGCTGTATCCAGTGTAAGTCCCAATGAATATGGCCTTCTTTAAAATAAGTTGCAAATTACATAAAACAACTATATTGATCAGCTTCATCCAAGATGGGGAAGGAACACTTATTGGAAATTTCAGCTTCCAGTAAGTAAGGAAAAAAACTGTTCCCGGAGGGTCTGATATTTTTGAAGGGTCTGATTGGCAGTAGCTATAGCCCTTTCTGCATTTAGGATGAGTAGAGCTTCTTGTACCCAATCCAGTTTTGAAGGCAACCTAATGTATTTCCAGTGTCTCATTAATACTAATTTGGTCATCCCACAATACAGGCCATATAGTATTTCTCTGACTTAGAGACCCAAAATACATATCTCTGTAGTAAAATATCAGGTATGCCCACAAAGAAGAAAGGCGAAAGTTTGAACAGTGTGCCAGTAGGCCACAACCTCTGGGCATGTCCAAATCATTTAAATGAGGATGCCTTCTTCATGCAAACACCTTGGGCAAGTAGGGTCCTGAATCCTACCCATTCTATATAACCTAGCAGGTGTAAAGTAAAGGTTATGCAGGATAACTGATTTATTTAACTGGGTGACCAAAGTAGTAGATCAGGGAGGGGCTATGGACATGGCCTACCTAGACATTAGCAAGGCATTTGACACAGTCCCACACAAAAGATTAATAGTCAAATGAATCAGCCTGGGAGTGGGTCCCAGGGTGGTAGCCTGGGTAAAACATTGACTGGAGAACAGGACACAGAAGATAGTTGTAAATGGAGTCCACTCTGAAGAAAGAGGGGTTACTAGTGGGGTACCACAGGGTTCAGTACTGGGTCCAGTCCTTTTTAATGTCTTTATAAGTGACATTGAAGAGGGACTGGAAGGAAAAGTATGCCTCTTTGCAGATAACACAAAGATCTGCAACAGGGTTGATACACAAGGAGGCATGGAAAAGATAAGAAGGGACTTGGCAAGGTTGGAGCTTGACTGAAGACTCCAGGAGAAAGGACTGCTGTGTGACTGAACTTCTCTGCTGGGACTAAAGTAGAAGAACTTTTGTATTTAGACCTTTAATTTAGGGTAAAAAACTAACATACAAAACAAAACAAAAAAAGTGTGTTTGGGTTAACTGAACTGAATGGGTAACTGAAAAGTCATCTAGGTGTAAATCTCAGGTGACTGAAAGGACTTAACTGTTGTGAGGTTTAAATTACTTGTAGAAAGATCTGGTAAGTAGGGGGAGTGGCTTAGCTAGAAGGAAGCTACATTTAAAGACTGCCTTAGAAAGATTCTGCTAATAGCTTGGCAGAAGACTCCAGGAGAAAGGACTGCTGTGTGACTGAACTTCTCTACTGGGACTATATTGCCCTCCACCCCAAGCTAGTTTTATTTTTATAGGCACGGGATTTGACTGACAACAGGAACTTCCTGTTTAGGGGCAGGAAGTGAGTGATCACAGAACCACCAAGGTCCCACCATCCTAGAAGGGCAAGAGTAGCTCTCCGGCCCCCCTCTAGCTGCTGGAGGTCTGCCTCTGAACAAGTAAGCAGTCTACTGAGAAATATAGGATATTCTTGTCTCAGAACAGGACAATCAGGAGCTTAAAGGGCACACAGGCAGAAAGTAAGGAGAGAGAGAAAAAAAACAGAGGAAAGAGTAAGGATTGCAAACAGTTAAGGGGCCAGAAATAAGACATGATTGGAGTGGTGCAGTGCAGTGGCTGTGGAGCAGCAGTCTTCCGGGAGATGTTCTGGAGGATGCGGTGTTGCCCCATCTGCAGGCACCTCTCTGGGCTGAGGGAGGAGGTTGCTCATCTCCAGGCTGAGTTGGCCAGGATTTGTGGGACCTCCTCTTCCATCCAGGGACCACCAGTGCCACTGCCGTTGCCTCAGAGGTTGCCAAGAAAGAGGAGCGTGTTGGACCACAGGGGCTCAGGGAGGGTGAGGGTGGTGAAACAGAGGCACATCCTCCAGTTGTACCTCTCCACACCCTATGCCATTCTGGCAAAGTGTGGTTCCTTCATGGAGGCACCTCACAGTGGAGACCAAGGAGGATGCTGGGAACCTCCACAAAGGAGACCCACAGGAGGGTGGCAGGGGACCCTGCAGGGGAAGGAAACAACTTCTGGTGGGGGACTCCATTGTTAGGAAGGTAGAACTGGGCAAGGAAGGGGAGAGGGAGGTAAGGTGCCTGCCTGGCGCCATGGCTTGGAGGGACAGGGAGCGAATCCTCAGGATTGCCAGAGCAGCTGCACAGGGGAGGGAGCTGGATGTCATTGTCCACTTAGGGACAAATGACCTGGCTAAGAAAGGATTAGAGAAGTGCAGGAAGAGTTTGTGGAATTGGGGAGGGCTTTAGTCAAGTAGCACGCACGGTAACCTTCTCGGAGGTGCTACCATCTCATGGCATAGGAGAGGCTAGGTGTTCTGCACCATGGATTCAATCAGTGGTTGAAAACTGGTGTGGAGCCTCAGGATTTGGCTTCATTGGGGACTGGGGTCCACCTGGAGTGATGCAAGCCATACTGGCATGATGGGCTGCATCTGTCCGGGAGGGAACCAGGATCCTAGGTGATAGGTTTAAATGCTTCATTGGCAAGCTTTTAAACCAGCCAAGGGGAGGCACTGAAAGGAGCAGGAAACTCCTAGCCCCCCAAACAATCACGGTAGTAAGTGTGGCAAACACCAACATGGAGGTGTCGATAGGAGAAGGGCAGGGGTAAATGGAGAAAGTGACAAAGGCAAGAAGGACAGGGATGGGGCAAAAGGGGTAAGGCCATCAGGAAATGGAGGGTAATGAGTACCAATGCCTGTAGTCTGGGCAACAAGCCCCTGAGCTGGTGGCCTTAATGGAAGAGGGATGCCTGATATCGAAAGAGTCACAGAAACATGGTACACAGAGAACCATGACTGGGATGTTAACATACCAGGGTACATAACCTACAGGAGAGACAGGCAGGGAGAAGAGGGGAGGAGTAGCTCTCTATGTAAAGGAAGGGATAAAAGCAACTGAACAAAAGAGTAAACAGGGAGGAGAGGAGGCACTGTGTGTCACCTTGGAGACTGGAAAGGGCACCACAATCCGCACAGGAGTTGTGTACAGACCCCTATGTCAGGGGGAATGAATGGACAAGGATATGATGGAAGGCATTCTTAGAATGGCAGAGAAAGGGGAGATACTATTGATGGGAGACCTGAATATGCCAGATGTTAACTGGAGCACATTTGCTGCAGCACCATCCAAGAGCAGGGCCATACTTGATGCCCTACAGGTGGCAGGCATTAGACAGCTAGTTTCAGAACCCACTCCATGAGGGAGCAACCTAGACCTCAGACTCTCAAACGGGGGCAGTAGAGGATCTCAGATCTAGAAGTGGGTTGCCATCTGGGGACAAGTGACCATCAAACAGTGTGGTTCACGTTAAACTCAGCTACAGAGTCAAGCCATACAAAAGTGAGGGTACTGGACTTTAGGAGGGCTGACTTTGGCAAGATGAGAATGCCTCAGAAAAGAACTAGCAAACAGGCTAGAAGGAGGTGGAGCAACAATGGGGAATTATCAAACTGCCATCACAGAGGCAACAAGCCTTGTGTGAAGCAAATAAACAAATCAAATGAAAGAAAAGCCACTATGGTTCTCAAGAGAGGTGGCTGTGAAAGTCAGAAGAAAAAGATAGCATGCCAGAAGTATAAGGAAACACAGAAGGAGCAGGACAGAGAGCTGTACCAGTTAAGGCAGAAAGAAGCAGGGAGGGAAGTCAGAATAGCAAAGGCCCAAACTGATGAAAAGATAGCCAACTCAGTTAAGAAGGGGGATAAAACCTTTATAGGTACATCAGCGAGCGAGAAAGACAAAGGGAGGGATAGTGAGGCTGAATAGAATAAACGGTGGTGGGCAGAGGGGACAGGTGAAAAGCAGGAATACTGAAAGAATATTTCTGCTCAGTATTCACAAAAGAGGAGGGGAAGTGCCTAATCCAATTAACAGAAGCACTCTTGATAGGGGGTCGATCCCAGTCCTTTCACAGAAGAAAGGGTTCTGCAAGAACCTCAAAACTGAAGGTGGACAAAGCAATGGGTCCTGATGGAATTCACCCCAGAATTCTAAAAGAATTAAGGAAGGAACTAGTGAAACCACTGGCTACTCTTTTAATAATCATGGGAGGATGGTGTGGTACCGAGGACTGGAAGAAGGCTGATGTGATTCCCCTTCAAAGTGGGACCAAGACAGAGGCAGGAAACTACAGACCTGTCAGTCTGACCTCTGTGGTAGGGAAAGTGATGGAGTCACTCTGAAGGAAAGAATAGTTGAGTACCTAGAGGTCAGTGGAGCACAGGATCCAAGACAGCATGGGTTCACAGCGGAAGGTCATGTCAGACGAATCTAATAGATTTCTTTGACTGGGTGACCAAAGTAGTAGACCAGGGAGGGGCTGTGGACATGGCCTACCTAGACTTTAGCAAGGCATTTGACACAGTCCCACACAAAAGATTATTAGTCAAATTAACCAGCCTGGGAGTGGGTCCCAGGGTGGTAGCCTGGGTAAAACATTGGCTGGACAACAGGACACAGAAGGTGATTGTAAATGGAGTCTACTCTGAAGAAAGGGCGGTTACTAGTGGGGTACCGCAGGGTTCAGTATTGGGTCCAGTCCTTTAATGTCTTCATCAATGGCATTGCAGAGGACTGAAGGAAAGTATGCCTTTGCAGATGACACAAAGATCTGCAACAGGGTTGATACACAAGGAGGCGTGGAAAGGATGAAAAGGGACTTGGCAAGGTTGGAGGAATGGTCTGACGTATGGCAGCTAGATTCAATGCAAAAAGTAAATAATGCACCTGGGAAACAAGAACCCAGGGGAAGAATACACAATGGGTGGGGAGGTAGTAACAACAACAAAACAGGAAAGGGACCTGGGGTAATCATATCAGATGACCTTAAGGTTAGCAAGCAATGTGGAGAAGGCAGTAGGGAGGGCTGGGGTATACTGGGATGTATAGGGAGAGGCATCAGCAGCAGAAAACAGGAAGTTGTTATCCCTCTGTACAGACAGTTGGTGAGACCCTTCTGGAATACTGTGTCCAGTTCTGGAGACCCCATCTCCGCAAGGACATAGACAGGATAGGGCAGTCCAGAGGAGGGCAACTAAAATGGTGCAGGGTCTGCAAGAGAAGTCAGATGAGGAGAGACTAAAGGAGCTTAATATGTATACCCTGAGGAAAGAAGGGAGAGGGGGACATGATAGAAACTTTCAAGTACCTCAAGGGAATCAACAAAGTCCAAGAGGGTAGCATCTTTCAGAAAAAGAGACTTGCAAGAACAAGGGACACAATTTAAAGATAGAAGGAGGGCTGTCTGGGCAATGTGAGGAAGTATTATTTCACAGAGAGGGTAGTGGATGCACTGGAACAGCCTTCCTGAGGAAGTTGTGGAGTCTAAAACTGTGGGAGAATTCAAGAATGCATGGGACAGACATAAGGCAATTCTTGTGGGGGGCAGGAAGATATAGGCTGTTGGTTAAATAGGATCTGCGGCCTATCCTGTAGGTAGGGAAATGGGCAGACTAGATGGGCCTAGCGGTCCTTATCTGCCGACAAAGTCAAAGTCTATGAATGGTCAGAAGTATGGCAGCTTGGTTTCAATGCAAAGAAGTGCAAAATAATGCATCTGGGAAACAAAAACCCAGGGGAAGATTACACAATGGGGGGGTAGTAACCACAACAAAAATGGAAAGGGACCTGAGGGTGATCATATCAGATGATCTTAAGGTTAGCAAGCAATGTGAGAAGGCAATAGGGAGGGCTGGGGGATACTGAGATGTATAGGAAGAGGCATCAGCAGCAGAAAACAAGAAGTTGTTATCCCTCTGTACAGACAGATGGTGAATCCCCATCTGGAGTACTGCATCCAGTTCTGGAGACCCCATCTTCACAAGGACATAGACAGGATAGAGGCAGTCCAGAGAAGGGCAACTAAAATGGTGCAGGGTCTGCAAGAGAAGCCATATGAGGACAGACTAAAAGAGCTTAATATGCATACCCTTGAGGAAAGGAGGGAGAGGGGGGACATGATAAAAACTTTTAAGTACCTCAGTGGAATCAACAGAGTCCAAGAGGGTAGCATTTTTCAGAAAAAGAGATGTGCAAGAATAAGGGAGCACAATTTGAAGATGGGGGGTGGTTCAGGGGTAATGTGAGGAAGTATTTTTTCACAGACAGGGTGGTGGACACATTGGAACAGTCTTCCTGAGGAGGTTGTGGGGTCTAAAACAGTGGGAGAATTCAAGAATGCATGTGACAGACATAAGGCAATTTTTGTGGGGGGTATGAAGAAATAGGCTGTTGGTTAACTAGGATCTGCAGCTTATCCTATAGGCAGGGAAATGGGCAGACTAGGTGGGCCAAGCAGTTCTTATCTACCGTCAAAGTCTGTTTTTATATTGAATTGAAGTACAGTAATCACATTCTATCTTGTTTCAAGTATGAATACCCATTTTTCCAGCCACTGGTCCAAACTTTTGATCAATAATTAAGGTTAAGGGCTTGTTGCCAATAGTAGGCTGTTGGTGGAATTTTAGTGCATATTAATTTGTTTATTTCTTTATACAGTTTAGAAATAGGCTTGGATTGTACTGAAAGAGAGGTAAATTCTGAAAATACAGGTCCCAAATCCATATGCCAGGGAGAAAAGCATAGAAACTGCAGTACACAACGTCATAATTGCATATATTGTAAGAATTGATGAACTGAAAGCTGTAATTTATGTCTAAAATCCTCAAATGATAAGAATGTTTCATTTTTAACTAAGTCCTTCAAAGAAAAATCATCTTCCCTCTTTCACTATTTCTGCACCTGCACCAGCACCTTCTTATAGATCAGGATGTTCAGGTTACTGAACAGAGGTTTACTGAGATCTGTTCTATATACTAGGTGTAGGGTATAACAGTTTGAATGCAACCTTACTGACCATCCTATTGGAGTGCTTTTCAGCCTCGCTGGTACTTTCGCATAAAGTGTAAACAATAAAGAGTGCAATAACACCCCATTTTGCTCTGCTAGGGTGTTCTCTATTCTCAACTAGTCTGGAATATAATGCTAGTTGGAGCCTTGTAGGGCAAAATAATAATTCCTTACATGAGGTAGCTGAGTCCCTCCTAATTATCTGGGTCTACATAACTTGTTTATGGCTCTGCAAGGGGTCTTCCCTAACCAAATGAATTTGGACCATATCAATTGAATCTTAACAAACCAGGCTTTAGAAAGCACTACTTTTAACATATTCAAGGGGTACATTAATCATGGCAAAATGGCCATCTTGATGATATTAATACAATACCACACCAACATTGGTAGCTGTTGCCACCTCTGCAAGTCTGACTTCATTTGACATGTAATGGGGTCAAGATTTAGGCTTTTCAGCTTATGAATATCAGGAGACAGCTTGATACTCACATAGGGTAAAGCTTGAGATTCCCAGCTGAGCCCCCAAATATTAACATCAAATTTGGAACATTCTGCGGTCAAGGGGAATACAATGGATTTGTGAAGGTTTAATTTATACCCCAATATCTGGCTGAATTCAGAGAGCAGACACAAGGTTGCAGGAAGAGATACCTGCCACCGAAGTGATATGTAGTAATACATCATCAGCAAACATCGTCAATCCTAATTCCTTTAATCAAGAATACATATATATATATATCTATATATATATCTATATATATCTATATATATATATATATATATATATATATATATATATATATATATGTATATATATATATATATATATATATATTAATAATAGATATACCACTCTGAGGTGTGTGATCGCTCTGATATACACATGCCTTGGTGTGCGATTGTGCACGAACGATGCAGGCTAAGTGCATCAACCGCACAAGGCGCAAGTGATATCAGAGCGCCGACCACACACCTCAGAGTGGTATATCTATCTTATAAAATGGCTATAGATTTTTTGGGGGAAGTAGTCCTTCTGTGTAGTTGGTAATTAAAATGATATGTTGGCAGAGGTGACACTTTTTGTGTGAAAACTGTATTTGTAAATGAATTTAACTTTAGTAGTCCTTTTGGTGTGAAAAAGTATGTCTGAGAAGGACTGTCACTTTAATTGCTCAATGTAGATGACCGAGCGGTGCTCATTTAGAAAGTGAGAAGCTGTTAGGTGAAAGTAAGACGTGTTGTGTTTAAAATTGTAGGTGACTCGCTTTTTATTAGTTTGTCTCGGATTTTCCCCATTAGTAATTCCATATTGTATGCGAAGCAGCGAGATAGATCGAAAGGAGTCGGTAATTTTAGAAACATAGACGCAGCGCGAGAGCGAGTGCTGATATGGCAACACCTCGCTCTGGCTTCCGCCTCACGCTTCTATAATTACCACTCGCCACTCTATCGCCACCCATTCCGCATCGCATATGGAGCTACTATTATGGAAAACGGTTTAAACTAATAAAAGGCAGTCACTTTTCTGATTTTTAAACAGAGCACGCCTTACTTTGACTGTAACAGCTTCTCACTTTCTAAATGAGCACCGCTGGTCACGCTTACATTTCGCTATTGAAAGTGAAAGTACTGTCTACAGGATCACGGTATTGTCAGTGGAAAGGCATCTTTTTTAAAGAAATGAAGAGAAGACTACAAAAGAATGTATGTTATAGTTTTATATATACAGTTAGGTTTCTGTTAATCAGACTGGTCACAGTGGTTACAGTAATAAAAGTGGTTGTACACTGTGACACTGTGAACAGGGCAGGATTTGATTTTAAATTAAATTTTCAGTAAACATTAATGGTAGGATGAAGAGATCTGTTTCTACAGTGTGGGGCTACTACTGGTATATTTACTTATGGGTGTGGGTGTCAGTTGCACATTGTGTTAGTGTGGGTGTCTAGCTGCACCAGGTGTGGAGTGGTCTTGCTGCTGGTGAAAAGGTTTGAGGACTGGAAAGTAGTTCAAGACTTCTGCCCACGATCGTAGTGGAAGGTGTCACGATCGTTGGGAAATAATGCAGTCATGTGACGTGTTTTGGCCAATTGTATCACTGGGATTTTTATGATTTTACCACACCATTTTATAAATATATATATATATATATAACAACATAGGAGACAGGGGCATCCCTGTCGATTGACCCTGATCAACAGGAAAGACTTTGATAATTTCCCCATTACACAAAATTCTTGCTAAAGGTATTGAATACAAGATTTTAATCCAATACACAAACTCAGCAGGTATACCATATCTGGGAAGAAGGGTGACTAAATAGGCCCAAGAAACACAGCCAAAGGCTTTCTCTGCATCCGAGGACACCAAAACCAATCCTGGGTTGTCATTCCTGGATGCAGAAAACAAACTATAGATTTTCCTAAAATGGTCACTGGAATGATGCCCAGAAATAAATCCTGCCTGTTCTGGGCCTGTCAAACTGGTCCATACTTTCTTTAAGTTTTCTAGCCAGAATATTAGCAAGAAGCTTGATGTCCACATTCAACAATGAGACTGGCTAATAATTATCTGGAACATCAAGCTTCTTACCAGGTTTGGGGAGCAGAACTATTTTGGCTTTGAATAATGAGGACTCTTTAATGTCCAAAACATAAAGGTAGTTATAAAGAAATGTTAGGCTCGGCACCAGTTCAGTTTTGAATGTTTAAAAAAAAAGTGGCACGAAACCATCAGGCCCTGGAGTCTTGTCAGAAGGCAAATATCCTATTGCCTCTGTCACTTCCTGCTCTGCTATTGGCCCCACTTATAGTATAAAGCTTGTTGTTCGATCATAGACCATTACACAAAACTTAACATCATTGCACATACAAAAATATACATGCATCTTTTACAAGATTTCCATAAATAGTGACATCACAACTTTGTACATATATCTTGAAAAGAATCATTTTACTCCAACAACCATACTTAAAAGTTTTAAAAATTTTGAAAAAATTCCCAAGAATTCCTAGAACACAAAACGTCTCTGTACCCTAAGTGTTTTAGTCAAATTAATGCAATAGCTTTTAAATAAGAAGCTACACTGTTAATTATTTGATTGTCATGTACAGTAAACATTATATCTAATAATACAGTACTATCTGTATATTGTATTGTATTCCAAATTGGCTGTAACCAGTATTTCCTCAGAACATCATACCAAACATTAGAAAACAGTACATGGGCTAAATTTTCCAAATCTGGTCTAGTGCAATCACACACTCCATTGGCATAAGTACCAGATTGGGAATAATGTGCTTTCAAAATTTTGCTGTGAAAAAGCTCAAATTGATATTTTGTACATAATTTCCTCTTACAGTATCTTGTTCAACTAGGACATCTAAATAGTATCTGAGTTCATGTCTTAAATCATGTGATATTAGCCATGTGGAAACTTTCAATCTGGCTGCTTTATTTAAATCACTTTCTTTAAGAAAATTTAGCATTCTGTTTGTAATATATTTGTTGTATTTTGTACTAATTTGAATCCCTTTGCCTTAATAGTAATTCAAAAATTTCAAATCATATTTACATAGGAATGAATCTATGTTTTTTATCCACTGAGACTGTTTACAATCCATCTCTTGCCATTTAATCTTTTCTTCTAAACATGATAGTGGTAATCAATTTTGTTTCCATCCAGGTCACTTTTATCCAATAGATCAGTTTTCTAGTATCAACAAATGCTTTTGGGCTGTGCATGCCTAACTCGGCAGAGGGACCTAAACCCAAAGCTGTTTTGTATAACTTATTAAGTGGAACTTTATGGAAGTCAATTTTTCTACACTCCAAACTTCACTCTGATTTGTCATCTGGGAGAAATACTTAGCTTTCACTGCAGTCAGTAAGGGAAAGACAATATTATCACAATACTTTGAATTAAAATTCATTAGTGAACATTCTGTTTGCTTTAGCTTTATTTTAAGTCTACTCATATGCTTAAACCATTTACAATTACTTGACAAGGTCAGACCCAGATATACATATTCATCCACTGTTTTTAGGCATTTATCACCTATTTTCCCTTCTTAATTTGGACTTTTTGGATCCAAAGATCATTACTTGACTCTTTGATTCATTTATTTTTAAATCATGTTCCTCTGCAAACTCCATCAATTTGTTTAACTTTAATTGAAAACCAGATTTAGTAAGTGCAATTAGAACTAGTTCGTCAGTGTAAGCAAGAACCAGACAGTAATGTTTACCAACATTCGATGAATCAAAGTTAACTTTACTATAGTATATTAACAATTTGTTAATGCAAATGTTAAACAGAAGGTGGGCCATAATACACCCTTGCCTAACCCCTCTGTGCAAAAAGGGGACAATGTTTGACCTTGCTTACCCCATCTCACTTGATCTGAGTATATAATGTCCTAATATTGCTCATTAGTTTAGAATAAATTCCACAGTTGTACATAACCTGCTAAAGTGTCATTCTAGAAATGGTGTCAAATGCTTGACTAAATTCAATAAATGCTGCATAAATCTTTTGGTTTCTAGAAGTAACATATTTTTCATACAACTGTGTTAATGTAAATATGTTGTCTGTTATGTAATAACCACTGCAGAAAACCAGCTTGTAATTCTGATAATTCTGCTAAATTATTTATATGATCTATTAATCTAGTCAGAATTACTTTAGCAAAAATATTTCCTACTATATCCAAAAGAGAAATTGGTCAAAACATTTTTGGATCTTTTCTATCACCCTTTTTGCATAATAAGATTATTATGGCCCCTTTCCATTGTGTTGTAATCTTTCTATTATTTATACATCCACTGAAAAAATGGGGCTAATATTTTTGTCCACAATGATGGGGCACACAAAAATACTTCAGAGGGAATTTAATCAGGCCCTGGTGCTTTTTTTTTTCTTTTTTAAAGATGCAATTGCAAGATATACTTCTTTTGATGTAATTTTTTTAAAGTAAGTCCTTATTACTGTAGATCCCCAGTAAGATGTTATACCTAATTGTCCTGGATAAAAAAAAAATATTGACATAATGTATAATTCACATTGTCAGTAGTGTATATATCTATTATATTTTTGCTGTTATTTGTACCTTTAGCAGCCATTAACCAGTAGGATTGTTGGTCCTTTCTACCAATGATATCAAGCATGCATTGCCACTGTTTCAAAGTGAAGTATCTCTGCTTGTTTTTAAGTAGTGTTTTTATACTCGTCATAAGCCTTATTTAATTGTTTAAATTTGTTCTTATTATTTGAAATCTTTGTATATTTTACTAATTTTGTAAGTTCCTTCTTGGCTGCATGACATTCATTGTCGAATCAACTTTCTTTCTGTTTGAATTCTGGCTTTCTAAGTATGGTCTATATAACAATTTGCTTATCTCTGAAAAACAGTTTAAAAGTAACTCTTGTAATTCTGCAAACTCCTCTGGCAGATTTGTTGCACCTATAAGGTTTTCATTCTGTAATAATTCCATCATTGCTCTTTCATAATCTAACTCCATCTAATTGTACTTGCAGTTCATGATTTCAATACTTTGCATCTGACAGAGTAGACACACCAGAGGGTGTAGACAGAATGAGAAGGGACCTGCAGAAACTTGAAGAATGGTCAAGGGTTTGGCAGTTGAAATTCAATGCAAAGAAGTGCAAGATAATGCATATGGGGCACAAAAACCCTGGCACAATATGTCAGTTGGGGGGTGAGGATATAGCATGCACCAAGCAGGAAAGGGATCTTGGGGTTGTCATCTCTGATGACCTCAAGGTAGGGAAACAGTGTGACAAGGCATCAGGTAAAGCAAATAGGATGCTGGGATGTATAGGCAGGGGTATCACCAGCAGGAAAAGGGAGGTCATAATTCCGCTATACAAGACACTAGTGAGGCCCCACCTGAGTACAGTGTACAGTTCTGGAGACCATACCTACGTAAGGACATAGACAGGGTGAGAAGGTTCAGAGGAGGGCAACAAAGATGGTGCATGGGTTGCATCACAAGTCCTATGAAGACAGGTTGAAGGAACTGAACATGTACTCCCTGGAGGAGAGGAGGGAGAGAGGGATATGATAGAGACATACAAGTATCTTACAGGAGGAACAGGGTGCAGGAAAACACTATTTTTAAGCGAAAAGATGTTTCAGGAGTAGAGGGCATGGGATGAAGTTGGAGGGAGGATGATTCAGAGGAAACATGAGAAAGAATTTCTTCACAGAACGGGTGGTGGACAAGTGGAACACCCTGGCAGAGGAAGTGGTGGGGGCTGAAACAATCACGGGATTTAAGAATGCATGGGATAGACATAAAGGAATTCTAGAGGGCAGGGGTAAGGGGAAACAGACTTCTAGGAAAACAAACTGAACTTACAAGCTCAAATGGGCAGACTAGGTGGGCCATAGGCCCTTATCTGCCGACACTGTCTATGTATCTATGTATCTATGATTGCTAGGATACAATATCTTGTCCTCATATATTTGATCAGATCCTTCAGTAGTCAGTAAGAAATGATCACTTTCGCTCCTCTTTGTCACAGTACAAGCTTTCCAGAAATTCATGTCTCCATTCCACAAAATATAATCCAGAACTGCTGGACCTCTCGCATTGTAATGCATGTAGTTACCTGGCTTATCAAGTTTAATTCTGCCATTGATTGCTGCAAGATTAAAGGTGATTAAAATCTCTATTAATTTTTTCCAAATGTTATTAACCTTTTTGTCCAAGGAAACTTGGTGATGGTCAGTAGCATCCCAGAATAGCCAATTTTGAATTTTGCTGTCTACATACCCATCAAACTGACCTAGTCTAGAGTTAAGATCACTGCACAGAAGAATTTTAGATCCACATTTATATACCCAGGCTTTTTGCATAAGAGACTCAAGCTTGTACCATAATGTTACACTGTAATATTTTGAATTCATGAGTGGTATATACACAGTAATTACGGCAAAACTAAATGCTGGTAAGCTAACACAAAAATCTGTGCTGTTGAAGTACTATCCATAGATGTAGCAGTCACATTTTTATCAATTTTAAAACAGGTACTAAGATCCTCAGATATTTTTCATTTCTTTCCCTGTTTTTTTTCTCTGGGATATGACAGCTGTCATAACCATTTATATGAATATCTATTTCATTTATATATCCATGCATACAATTTCCTCAGTCTATGTCTATCAAGTAAGTACCTAGACCAGTAATATTTCACAAAATAAGTTTGCAATTTAAATCATCTTTTAAATGTGTTATACCTTCTAGTTAATCAGCCAAACTTGTAAGTTCGGCAAACTTATTGCTTACATTGATGTTATAATGGGCTTGAAGCCCAGCCTTACTTGTTCATGTCTGTACTGTCTGTATTTGACTTACTGAATTACTCCCAGGAATTTCCTTGGTAATTCTATGTTCATGTTCTGGGGAAGAAACTTCAATACTTGCATTACTTTCAATTATGTAAATACCTATTTTATCCAAAATGTTTAAGTTTTCTAGGATTTTGTCATAAAGTTCTTTAGACTTCATTGAGATCATAATTTTTTCACAATTCGGATCATTGCCCAATCTTTTTTAATGGAAAAAAGGTTTTTCCTTATTAAGGGGCTATCCAGAAATTGCCCTAAGATATCTGTGATTACATGTTTTATCTTATTTTTATTTTCCTTAGAAAATCTTTTAGACCAAAAAGGGACATTGTTAAGTTTTCTATCTCAGTTTTGTCTTTTTCAATACAGCTCTCAAGCATTTTTCCTAACAAAACATCGCTTTCAATAATGTAAATATCTAATTCATCCAGTATTGAGATTTTTTTGAAAATAAGTTCAATACCTTCTGTACCTTTAAATAATATATCAATTTGTCCAGATTTGTTTACACCACATCTTCTGTGTACATTCATTATTTTAAAAAACCGAGATGGAATTTTCAGGGCATGTTGAAACCAATTATATAATGTCATTTTGAGTTTACCAGGTGTTTTGTGCTCAAGTTCTTTCAGCCCAAATATACTGACCTGTTTAGTATCATTTCTCGAGGAATTTTCCATAGTATTCAGCTTATCTCTGTTTATAAAATCAAGTTTCATACCCACATTTTCAATTCTATCATTGTTTAGCCATAAGTGGTTTGCAACTCTTGGAGAGGTGCAACACATGTATATACATTCTCTGCCATACTCCTCTTTGTCATTCACATATTGGATGATATCAGACTATATCACATCCACTCACAAAACTTCCCTAAATAGGTTCACAATCTTATTTTTAATTTTCCAAGGTGAAAAAGACATATTAGTTATAAAACTTAGAGGCACACTATTGCACATTGATCAATGTCAAACAGTTTGGGCTTTTGTTTTATATTAGATTTTTGGCCCTGTTGTGCTTCTTTCACTTCCATTTTTTTTGCCAAATTTGCAAATCTGACTTGAGTGCTTTAATGTCAGTTTCCAAAGACATGCATATATCTAACAACGTATAAAACTTTTTCTATTTTTATTTCCTGAGCTGTAATATATTGATTTATAGAATGTTTACAGTTCTTTAATCTCTTCATTCACTGTCATATCTCTGTCTTGTGCTTCTCTGTCTAAACATAATGGAATCTCTTTATTATTAGTTAACAGGCACTCAAGTTGCCTATTGTCTGTATGCGCACATTTACTTGTTTCCTTTTGGGTTTCCATTTTTAATTTTTTTAAGTCATTTTGATCAGGAGATTCTGGGATGATTACAGTAGAAAAATCATGTCTACTCAATACCAAGTCATATATTGCCTGAACGTCTTCCTTGATTAATATTGAGGGGGCTTATTTTGAGGAACCAGAATATTTACTTTTTCCAAGATATCCTCCAGTCTAAGTTATTGATTGTAATATTCTTTTGATTGTGTCTATTTCATTTTTTATACTTATCAGCCGGTCCATCGGAAATAAATGTGCTGCATATGGATTACACATTGAATTTTTGTGGTATCCAACTCTATTCCATCATGAACTACAGATCTGCTATTGTTTCTTTCAACACACTATGACATGTCTAAGATTTTTAGACCAATAATGGTATTTTGCATCTCAGTAATAATTTCTCCCAAAACAATATTTTTTTTGATTCCTTGTTAGGGGCATTTGGAGCTTGAGCTATGTAATAATTTTTTGCTGGCAACTTTTCCAGTTCTAAATGACCTGGTATGGGATCTTAAGGTGAAGAAAACAGACTTAAAGACATACTATCTTGGAAATAATCCAAGTCCTGAGATAAATTTATATTTACTGAGGGGGGCTTGAATACACTTATTGATCTCATTTGTAGTTTTTTTTCATTTATACCCTTTTTTGAGCCATATGTGGCTCCATTGTCTGCAGTTTTGCTGGTATTTAAAGTAAAATATTCAATGCATTTTGCTCTATCACTTTCTAAAACTGGAGAGCAAAATAATTTTGGTGTGGAAGTAAGTCTAATTAAATTAACCTTATAATCACATAGCAGCTGGTTCATTCCCCTTCATCCTCTGTAACTTCCATAACTTCATCTTGTGAGATACCAGCTTTTTCTTACCCTCTTTTTCATTTAAAGTACTCATTAATTTTTTTTTGTTTTCTGTATTTACCAAATCCTTTATCATGCCCAGTTTTATTTTTTATTTTTTTGCTTTGGCTGGTTTTGCTTCTTTTCTAGCCATCGTTGTGTTTTTAATTTGACTAAAGCTAGACTAGCTAAATGATTATTCATTTCTCCCTCAGAAATTACTTGTTGTGTAAACTTTATTTTGGGGTTGGGCTTTGAATTAAGTCAAATCATGGGAAGATGGTGTAGTAGCTAAGGACTGGAGGAGGGTGGATGTGATTTCCCTTCACAAAAGTAGGAGCAAAGCAGAGGCAGCAAACTACAGATCTGTTAGCTTGACCTCAGTGGTATGTAAAATGATGGCATCATTTCTGAAAGAAAGAACTGTTGAGTACCTAGAGGCCAGTGGGGCACAGGATCCAAGGCAGCATGGATTCAAAGTGGGAGGGTCATGTCAGAAGAATCCAATAGATTTCTTTGACTGGGTGATCAAAGTAGTAGACCAGGGAGGGGCTGTGGATATGGCCTACCTAGACTTCAGCAAGGCATTTGACACAGTCCCACACAAAAGATTAATAAACAAATAAGCCAGCCTGGGTGTGGGTACCAGGCTGGTAGCCTGGATAAAAGATTGGCTGGACAACAGGACACAGAGGGTAATAGTAAACAGAGTCCACTCTGAAGAAAGGAGAGTTACTAGCAGGGTACCACAGGGTTCAGTACTGGGTCTGGTCCTTTTTTATTGCCTTTATAAATGACATTGCAGAGGGAATGGAAGGAAAAGTATGCCTCTTTGCAGACAACACAAAAATATGCAACAGGGTTGATACACAAGGGGGTGGAAAGGATGAGAAGGGACTTGGCAAGGTTGAAGGAATTGTCAAAAATATGGCAGCTTAGACTCAATGCAAAGACGTGCAAAGTAATGCACCTGGGAAACAATACCCCAGGGGAAGAGTACACAATGGGGGGTGAGAGGTATTAAGGACAACAAAAATGGAAATGGACCTGGGGTAGTCATATCAGATGACCCAAAGGTAAGCAAGCAATGTGAAAAGGCAGTAAGGAGAGCTAGGGAGATACTGGGAGGTATAGGGAGAGGCATCACCAGTAGAAAACAGAAAATTGTTATCCCTCTGTACAGACCATTAGTGGGACCCCATCTGGAGTACTGCATGCAGTTCTGGAGACCCCATATCTGCAAGGACATAGACAGAATGGAGGCAGTCCAGAAGAAGGCAACTAAAATGGTGCAAGGTCTGCAACAGAAGCCATATGAAAAGAGGCTAAAGGAGCTTCATATGCATACCCTAAAGGAAGGGGGGGGCATGATAGAAACTTTCAAATACCTCAAGAGAATCATCAGAGTCCAAGAGGGTAGCATATTTCAGGAAAACAAATGTGCAAGAACAAGGGGGTACAATTTGAAGATGGGAGATGGCTTAGGGGCAATGTGAGGAAGTATTTTTTCACTGAGAGGGTGGTGGACACATGGAACAGCCCTCCTGTGGAGGTCATGGGGTCAAAAACAGTGAGAGAATTCATGAATGCATGGGACAGACATAAGGCAATTCTTGTGGGGGGTAGGTAGAAGTAAGCTGTTGGTTAATTAGAATCTGCAGCTTATCCAATAGGTAGGGAAATTGGCAGACTAGGTGGGACAAGCAGTCCTTATCTGCCATTAAAGTCTATGTTTTTTATGTTTCTATGAGTCCTGAGTATTTTCTTGTAAGAAATCTGTATTCCAACACATTTTGCAATTTTGAGAGCTTGTTTCCTTGTTTGAACCACTTTTTTAGCTCAAGCACAACCTAACTTGTTACTAAACAGTGGCAATACAATTAATGCAAGATCAAAAATGTATATAAAATAAAAATTTTTGAAGTACTAGCAAAAGCTAGATACTGTCCATAGAATAGATTGAGCTATATATACAGTATAATTCCCTTAAATATAACATGAATTCTTAAAATTTCACTTCCTGTATTGCACCATAAAATAAAATAGAAAATAAATACATCAAGAAATTTAAAAAAATAACGATGGCAAAAAGCCCAGTAACTCAACAAGAAATATTAAGTGCTTTACAAATCAAGAGTCCAAGTTCACCAATGTTTACAGTAATCCAAAATGTCACCTTATAGAAGTCTTCAATAGTTCTCTTATTTCTTCTGCAATTGTTAATGTTAGTAAGTATTCCTGCCAAGCAGTTATAATTCATTTTAGAGAATCAACGTTCCACAGTTTTAACTCTTGGAAATACTGTCAACCGGAAAAGAATTTTAAAATAAAAAGTTTTTTTAAGAAGTAACTCCAACGACAATTTCAATTAACTAATCTCTAAAAATCTCCTTCTGATGCTTCAAAGAAATTTAAACACAGTTAAAATGAAAGAACTATAGTTAATAATATTCAGAATGATGTGAGAGAAACAAAAGGACAGTTTTTACTTTTCACCTTTCTTTTTCCATCAGTAAACTTCCTTATGTGCAATAGTTTAGTATAGTAAACTAAATATAGTACCTTTTTATGTACTGTATTTTAACTTCCATCCTCCTGAACAAAAGCAAGCCCTGCTCCAAAAATGTTTTGTCAGAACGATAGGCCTTACACTTTGCTTCTCCCTGACTTTTATTCACCATCTAAACATAAAAAGTTAGTTATTTTAACCGACTACTCAAATACTTCTATTTATCCTTTATCCCCTATAGACGCTCTACAAAAGACTCGTACCTTACTTCGGAGATTTTTTCCTTTTTAGCACAAGAACACTCTGGTTTTTCCTAAATCTGGCCCAGCTACTGCAACAGTGCATCTTGACAGTATCAAAATGGCATTTTGGTCTAGGAAAAATGCCACACATGCACACTAAGTAGGACTCCAGGAGATCACGTGACAGATGTAAAAAAAAAAAAACATCTGCAGCTATTCGATTTTTAACTTAAATTTTGTAATTTATGCTAAAAAAATTCTAAGAAATTAATTAATCCAAGTGTAGTTTTATGCACTTAATTTAAAGTCCCTACAATCTAACCTACGTACTAACCTTTCAATAATTTAACGCCCGGACTCTTTAGAAAAAAGAAGAGAAGAACAAGGAGCAATGTTATGGATTGTTTTCTGTCCTTGGTCTAAAGTCTCCAAACTCTTTTGAGGAAGTATTGTGTTCAAAAAATATGTTCGAGAAGAAGAGGAACAGCATCAACTGTCGTCTTTACCAAAATAATTCCTTCACTCAATAGATCTCTTATCACACCTCTGCAAACCTTTTTCCTCTGGACTGGATACTTGTCTCTTCCTCCTGTAATGCAAAATGACAGTATCCTAAGAAGAAGTGCTGTTATGACTTAGGTGTACCTTTGCCTTCTCTCTTCTCTTGGGTTCACAAGAACTTATTGTGTTCCACCTTTTTTCTTTTACGTTAGCTCCTTCCACCACCAGGACTCCACATGCCACTGTGTAGGGGTGATTTAAAACAAAAGGCAGTACAGCAGAATCACAAAGGCCACATAAACATCTAAGACAAGTGTATTTAGTAATACAGAGACAATGGTGGCATACCTTTTAAAATTTATAAAAGGCTCAATATAAATCCTGTTGTGTGCTTCTACATCAAGCAGCACAGCATGTAATGGCCATCTTTCTCTCCTCCAACACACCAGATTGGTGCCACATATTTTCTTTTCGACACTGACAATAGCCATTATTGACCCCACTATATATTGTTTGGCCCCACTAGTAATTTTTGTTGTTTTTCTGTAAGTAGTGGCATCTCCTGATCTGACAGGAAATTCTCAAACTTCTTTTGCCACACAAAGTCAGTCTTCAGTGTAATATATAAATGGAGATACAATTGCCTAAACATCTCTATTAATTGTTTACTATCTGATACTGCTAGATAGGAAGAAGGATCCAACACACATCTCGCAGCAACTTTCTGTTTGAGGTGCAAGGCAAGCAACTTGCCTGCTTTTTCCTTCTGTCTTATTTTTTTCACCTTTACCATAGTGGCAGCCTGAGCCACCTTGTCTAATAGGTGGGAAGAATGTTTCTCCCATAACCGTGTGAGTTCCAACCACTTAGCCTCTTCTGAATCTTGAGAAAGGGAGATCTCTAGCTCCTTAATTCTAATCAGCTAATCCTCTACTGCTTTCTACATCTTTCTTTTCCTGATTGTGGTGAGCCTGATCAATTCCCCTCTCCAGATAGCATTTAGCGATCCCCCACCACACATCCATATCACTGATAGAATACGAGTTTTCTACTATTGCACAGGTTATAAAATCTTTCATGTGAGATGTAATTGCAGTATTCAGTAAAAGCGGGGGATTTAATGAGCTAGGCTGAATGGATCAATGAGGAGGGCTAATTGAACTAGTGAATGATCAGACAATATCCTGGCCTCTTGGCTAGACTTCAACAAATTGTAACATCAAGTGGCTGATTAAAAAAATAGTCTAAATGTGAGTATATCTTGTGTGGGAGAGAATAAAATGTGTAAGACTGCTCTCCAGGTTGTGTAGGACTCTTCAATGGTCTACTAGCCCGGTAGTCTCCATAAACTCTCTTAGGGCTCTTTGGTCTGGGGAGAGACTCACCCTCTTCGTGTAAGATCTATCTATAGCATTAGAATATATCAATTCCCAGTTTCCACCCATTATGAAAGGAACATGAGCATAGGGAGCAAGGACCAATGCCAGAGCTGGAAAGAAAGAGTGCATCTTTGCATTAGGACCATAAATAGAGCCCACTATAATCTTCATATCTGCTAACTTGCCATGTACAAATATATACCTACTATCTGGATTCTTACCCTCTCAAGACAATTGGAAGGGTACAGATTTGTCTATGAAAATAGCAACCCTTCTTTGTCTGACACCAGTCCCTGGCCCCATATGCCTGCCCTACCCATAACCTATTCAAAGTCTGAACTTGGTCAGGAGGAAGGTGCATTTCCTGTAAGCAAAACAAATGCGGTGATATTTTTTCAAATGACACAAAACACAATACTTTTTTGCATTATCCTTCCCTCCTGTAATGTTCCATGACATAAAATTCAGTAACATTTTAATACCTGTCATATATTTTTATCTTCACTACTAATAGCCCCAAGCCTAATTTGCTTTTATGAGTCCCACCCTTAAATCCCACTACCAAATCCCCCTGCAAAAAAATCCCTTCATAACAAGAAAACTCACAAACCTGGGCCCTAGGCCCCCTCAAACCCATGTGGACCATAAATGCCAGCATGGAGGTGGACCCCATCTAAACCAGCTATATCTTATCCATAGGAATTCTCCCCTATCTCCTCATCTGAAAATGAATAAAACTAGGAGAAAGAAGGACATACCATTTAAGCCCCACTTTACCTTGGCCATTAACAACATATGGTCCCCAGTAATTTTCTATTTTTAGGTGCATAGCATACCCCAAACAATTACATCTTTCAAAGAGGGTTATCCAGCAAGGTGCACAACCCTCTGCTCACGAACTTGCAAAAAGGCAGGATCACCAGTCACAAGAATGTGTATAGTCCTTAACTGTATCAGAACCCTTAAGGGCTGGGGAAGCATTGCAGAAATACAAATGCACCCTCAAACTAAAATCTGAAAAAAACAAGTGATCTGATCCACTATCCCCAGTTACTATCGTAAATAAATATAACAAAAAAGATTTTGTCTACAATTCTTAACATCTCGTGCAGCCCATAAATTTTGTAGCTAAGCCATATATCTATAAAGCAGACCCCTGCTCCTACAATTCAGAATGAGGTGATAAAAAGCATGAGGAAATAAAAGAAAAAAAAACACTCCCCTATCTTAAAGCAATAATATATGTCCCCATGTCTTGGGTTAGCAAAATGAACATTTCTTATCTATTAACCTGTATTAACAATTACCGGTTTAGTCAAATTTCCTGATCAGCGCTAGAGGGAACACTTAACCACAAACTCAATTGCTCCCCAACCAAAAGATCTAGAACTATATGAAATCATTCCTGCACCATAATAAATTAAACTCTGTACTGATCATGGAGCATAGTAGTAGGGTTACCATATTAAAACACCCTGAAAAGAAAATAAGAGTTTAGTGCTTCAGTCAATATGCGCATTATGTAAGTTCCCCTTCTCCATACAGCTTAGCAAAAGCTAGAACCTCCCATTACAATTCAGCTGACTCTTGTGGAGTCCCAAATGGGAAATAATGATAATTAATATGTAATCCTCATACGAACGGGACCAAACAAAAATCATAGAAAAACTAAATTAACTTATCTCCCAAATGGCCACAACAGAGCACAAAGTTGACCCCTCAAACTAACTATACCATTTAAAACAGGTAAGATAACCATTCCAAAGTAATGCATATTCCTTTGCAATTTATTAATAACACAGGACTGAGGATCCTTTGCAAAGGTGATAATGTACCTACACATGAAATGAATAAACAACTCGCTTTCCCCATTGTATCTGTAGTAAAACAAAAGACAATAAAGAACGTTCTTGCCTACTACTAATACCACTCTTTAATGTCCATACACTTTGTGGTTGAACCAATACAAAAGGGAAGCAATAACCTATGTCTACAATATAAGATGAGTGCAGGAAAATGTGAGGAAAAAATAATTGACTCCTCCATATGGTGTAAAATTAAATCAGACCCCATGCCCTGGTATGAAAAAAAAAAAAGGATTCTTTAAAGTGTCACTTTACCAAGTTAACTACAGAACTGCTCATGATTACCAGCAACACTAGAGGGACTATTAAACTAAAATCTCAGTTGTTTCCAAATGAAGGATCCAGAACAAAATAAAATTATACCTATGCCATAATAGGTTAGATTTCATACTAAATGTGGAGCATGGTAATGGATTCTAAATGATAAAATAGTATAAACAAAATAAATATTCAAGTTTTTCCTGTGGCATTTGAAGATTGCTTTCTCCACACAGCCTACTGAAAATAAAGCTTCTCCTGGTGGTGCAGTACTTAATTATGGGGTCCATTCCTAAAGAACCATGGTAACTAAAATTTAATCCCCATATGAACCGGATCATATGAACATCTACTATAAACTAAAAGAAATTGTCTCACTCTATGGCTCCACTGTTATAAAGATCACCACCATAGATAATTAACACAACAAAGTAGCTGTAATCCAATATGAACTTCTGAATCAGCTTTATCTGATAACTCCCAAACACTCTTCACCCTACTTTTCCAAACAAGTCAAGAAGCAACTTAATTAGCTCCAAAGAAGCATAAGCAGCAGAATTGAACCAAACTGTTCCCATGATGATATGTACTTTGAGCTGTACCAGGTATAACATTCTATGTTTAATTCCTGCAGCCCATAATTTAGATTGCAGACTGTGATATGCGGCTCTCTCCTGCTGCACCTTAAAAGTCAGATTGAGGACCAGTCTGATTTTCTTACCAGCCCATTGTAACTGTTCAGTTTTTCTAGTCGCTTTGAGCAAGTAATCTCAATCTAGATAGTTAAGCACTTTAAAGATCAGAGGCCATTGTAATTCCCCGCAGCTGGCTTTGATCTTAGGGAATGATCCACACATTCGATAATGTAACTGGGACCATTCACAGAGGGGACCAGCAATTTTCAAGCAGAATCTTTGTAAAAACTCAATAGCATTTGGCCCTTCTTCCTCCTCTGGGAGCCCCAAAAGAATTAATTTGTTCTGACAAGACCTCCCTTCTAAATCTTTGATTTTTAATTCCAGTTTGGTAATAGTTCTTTGCTTGGAAATGACCTCTGGGTTTATTTTTACCAATCAGTCTTCGACAGAAGACACTCTGGGTTCTACATCAGTAACTCTCTGGGTAAGGTCTTTTACTGCAGATTTAATATCTTTAAAATCATCTATCAGAGAAAGTACTGTAGCCTTTAAAAACTTTAGTTCAGCATAAAACTGCTCAGTATTTACAGCTGGTACAGTGTCTGCCTCTGGGGTAGGGGGAGAGTTGCTCTGTCGGGGCCTTTTCACCTCCAGGGTAATGCTGGATTCTTCCTCTCCTTCTGAATGCTCTAGATGTAAAAAGGTCTTCCTGGGTTGTTGCTCCATATTTTCTTCCTCCATTGATGCAGGATAGTTTAATCTACTGGCAAAACATGTATCTGCTAATTTCCAAATGAGAGAAGTTGTAAAATTAATAATTTATTTGGTTGTTCAGATAGAGCTCAGCAGAGCAACTGTCTGGGGCAACAGACTTCTAGGAAAACTTAAAAGTGGTCTTATGAGTTCAAATGGGCAGACTGGGGTGGGCCATTGGTCCTTATCTGCTGACAGTATCTATGTATCTATGTACCTATGTACTCTGAGCTCAGCATCATGTGACTCCTTGGATAACTCATGTATCACATAAGGTCCCCTCTGAGCATTTCATTTATGCAATTGGATAGGACCTTAAGTGATAGACTTTTTAAAGCCTTTTTAAAAAAAAAAATTACTTCTAAACATCTGTGGCTTTTTTTTCAACTAGTGTTACTGTGCACTCTCCCATCCTGATTGCCATAGCCATTGCCATGGATATGAAGTCAGGATGACAAGATGATGCTATGATGTGGCAGTTCATTGATGCTGCAGAACATCTGCAGAAATTACATGCCACCACCACAGAAGTTCTATGACAAACTGTAATCATGCCACAGAACTTGGTCCCAAAGTGCTGCAGAAAAGTAGGGGCCTTGCTCTTATGGTTTTTCCCCTAGACCTGGATTCATCTTTGTCACCCTATGCTACACCTCCTCCAGTAGTCTTACATCCTTTTTTTAGGTAAGGGCACCAGTACTGCACACAGTACTCCAAGTGTGGCCTCACCAGAGATCTGTACAAAGGCAGGATAATCTCCTCTCCTCTCTTCTTGAGGTGATACCCCTGGCAATGCACCCAGCATCCAATTGGCCCTTGCTGCTGCCTTCTGGCACTATGCTTATACCTTCATGTCCCCTGTGAATAGTACCCCTAGCTCCTTCTCTTCCTCTGAAATTGATACCTGCACTCCACCCAGCCAATAGCTGATCCTGGGGTTTGTGGCTCTGAGGTGCACGACCTTGCACTTCTTAGCATTAAACCCCACCTGCCACACACCTGACCAGTGCTTGAGTTTTGCTATATCTTCCCTGAGATCTTGTCTCCCTTCCTCATTGTCCCGGATTCCCCCCCTTTCCCTCACAAAAGACAGAGACCATTGTTTGTTGTTGTGCTCAGATTGGCAATTAATTTATTAATATTCATAATCCAATATTCCATTTCCATTTCGTTATTATATTTCCAGAAATTTCATTTATTTCCATCCACATATCAATCTTTGATTATCCCTCCCCCAGGTGAAAACCTGGATACCTTCTGATTCTCCTTTTCAGCTAGGTAACAGTGAAAACTGAGACCACTTTCTTCTTCCTCTTCTTCCTCTTCTTGTGTTATTACTTTTTTCCTCCCCCTCCCCCCTCTTTTTTCTCCACTAGCCAGTCTCCAGCTTGCATTGGATGGCTGGCTTCCCCCCATCTTAGGGTATCACTCTCCCTTAGCTCAGGGACGATCCTTTCTTCTCCCTTTTTTTTTTTATATACCAGTTTTTGCCTGTTTTCTCCATTCCTCTATGAAACCCATTGTTTCAGTATTGAACATGTCTATGGCTAGATCTGACAGGTGTACACCATCTGACATGTAGAAGTCCTCCACCCATTCTTCTACCCCCCACAGTATCACCTGTCCCCCCATCTGCCTTATTAATGTCCCCACCCTTCTATTCATCTTTCTCCTGGCCCTCTCCATCACCCTGTGGCTATGGTCCTGTCTCCATACCCTTCTCGGTATCATATCTGATCAGGCGAGGCACACCTGAGGCCACCACTGTTGTATTGCCACTAGGTCCCTTTTTATCTATAAGTATGTGTGTACCCACGGTCTGCCCACCAGATCATTGCCCCCTAGATGTATAATGATTAGGTCTGGACTGGACCATCATCCTTTGAATTCCTTCAAAGTGGGAAGAAGCTGTGCCCATCTCATCCCACGTATGCCATGCCATGCCAGCCTACACTGCCTTACATCCTGGTACAGCTGCTTTCCCCCAGCCTTCTTCTCTGCTCTCTTCCCAGCCCAATAAATATAGGAATGGCCACAGATCCAGACTTCCATGATCCTCCCTCTACCTATGGGGTGCAAGGAACATTAATTAATTTACACATACTCTTAGTGCCATCACTGTATTATCCCCCCCAACTCTTTCCTTTCTTTGCCCCCCAACTCCCCCTTTACCTGTGATCCCCCTGTAGGAGCACTACCTTCTATACCACACTTTTCCTTTTCTTTTTTTTTTTTTTTTTTTACTTCAGTGCTCTGATGTATCTCTTACAACTGGCTAACTGCCAGCACCCTTTTTCCAAAATGTCGTTCACTGACTCCCCCTTTGCTGCCCACTGTGAGGCAGCCCCAATCCGTAGGGAATGGGATGAGTAATTAGATGGGTCCTCCCCCATAAATTGCATGCCCCTTTTCAGCACTGCTGTGACTTGATAGCCAGTGACCCTTTTTCCATCACCATGTACAAACAGCTTTCCCATTCTGGTCATCTGTTCTGCGGCGAAAGCCCACAGAGTCTGCACTGGGCATATTGCAACCTCTAGCTGCCCGTTCAGTGTTACCATGCAACCTTGCCCTTTTTGGTCCATTTTTGACCTCCTGAGCTTGATCCATATCTCTTTCACCCCCCAACTTACATCGTCCCATTCCAAACCTCCTTCCTTGTCCTCTTTCCCATGGCCTACCACCTCACTCACTCTCATAGCCCCTGCAAACATTATCACATAAATCGTGTGAAATAGCTGGGCCTCAGCCTTTGATCTGCATATTACCGGGAGCATCTCTTTTAGCCTTTTTAGCCACTGCTCCCCTATTGGCCTCCTATTGTTTCCTGGCCCGCGTTTCAACCTGCCCCATCCCTGCATCATTCTCCTGATGAGCAGTGATTTTGTCAGGTCCTTCCACCCTTTTAGGCTGCATATAATGCTAATCCCTGCCAGATAAATGCCCATTGTGGTGTGGGTGGTCCCTTTTTGCCACTGCTCCATGGTGAATATTCTCAACTGTTCCTCTGTGAGTGGCCCACTTACCTCCACCTGGTGCTCAGCCCTGAATGTCTGAAACACCCGCCAGGCCCCGTCGTAAGCCCTCAGAGTCCGAGATGCCCATGAGCTGTGAAACAACAGTTCTGCTTCTTTTTGCCAATGTCCCAGATGTTCATTGGTATAGGTGTTTTTTGTTCCTCCGCTACTGGTGCCAGCCTCCGGAAATGGTCCAGCTGCAGACGGGAAAGGCTGTCAGCCAGGGTATTGTGTACCCCTTCTATATGTTTTGTTCTGAATGACATGTTCAGCTGCAAAGCCCTTAAAACTAAATGTCGTAATACCTTCATGACCGTCTCTGACCTGGCTCCCCTGTTGTTTAGTACCTCCACCACTGATCTGTTATCACACCAGAATGTCACTTTCTGATCCCTTAGTTCCTCCCCCCATACCCAGGCACGTGCCCATATGGGCATGATTTCCAGCAAGGTTTTATCTCTTATTGTCCCATCCTTTACCCAACTAGCAGGCCATGGTTCTGCAAACCATCTGCCCTCAGGTAACCCCCCATGCCAGCCCCCCCAGCTGCATCTGTGTAGTGATCAAGGTCTGTGTTGTACACTCACTTTTCTTGCCAGAATGAACAGCCGTTATATCCTTTCAGGAATTCCTTCCATATCCCAAAATCTTCTTTGACACCTTTTGTCAGGTCCACCCAGTGATGTGGTCTGGTAACCCCTGATGTAGCCCTACCTAACCTCTGCGCGAATGTCCTCCCCGGTCCAATGGCCCTGCAGACAAAGTTCAGGTGCCCCAATACTTGCTGGACTTGTTTCAGCTGTACCCTTCTCCTGCTGGTGTGTAATTGAATCAATTCCTTCAGTTTCTTTACTTTCTTGTCTGGCAGCCTGAATATCTCTTTCAGTACATCTATCTCAATCCCCAGAAATTCCATCACCCTGCTGGGCCCCTCTGTTTTTTCTTTTGCCAGTGGCACTCCTAGTTCCTTACATAATTCCTGAAACTTACCAAGCATAATCTGCGTCTCCCTTTTCCCTCTCCCAATGAAAAGGAAATCATCCAGATAGTGAATGACCATTCTATAACCTGTCCTTTCTTGGAACATCCATTGCAAACACGTGCTGAAAGCTTCGAATGTCGCGTATGCTATGGAACATCCCATTGGCATGGCTTTGTCAAAATAATACTGCTCCCCAATTTTAAAGCCCAATAGATCCCATTCTTCTATCCTAACCGGTAGTAATCTAAAGGTGGACTCAATATCAGTCTTTGCCATCCATGCAACCGCTGTAGCCTGGATTATCCGCACTGCATCCTCCAGTGTCGCATATGTCACCCTACTGTGTTCCTCCCTGATGAAATCATTCACTGAATCCCCTTCTGGATAAGACAGGTCGTGAATCACCCTGAACTCTCCTTCTTGTTTCTTGGGTACCAAACCCAAAGGCGAGATCCGCATATTTCACAGAAGAGGGGTGTCGAATGGTCCCTCTACCCTCCCTGCTGCCCTCTTTTTCTCTATCTTCTGTCTCAACATCTCTTCCTTTCCTTTAACAGATCCCAAGTTGCCCACCTCTCTTGCTTGCCTGGGCCCATCACACTGTAGTGAAAAGCCAGTCTTAAGACCCTGTATAATCCTCCCCCGTACTGTTCTGTCTGGATATCTGTCCAAACCAGTTGCCCATGCCTCTATGTTGATGGGGGTTCTGGCTATCCTGAATTGCTCCTTGTCTATCCCCCCTTTTCTGCTCCCTAGACCCCCCTTCCGTCCTGTGCAGGGTTATCTTGATCAGTGATTCTGACCCCCGATCATGTGCCCTCTACCCTCCCCTTATTCCATGTCTGCCCTTAAACCCTGTTCTTCCTGAAAATACTGATGACCTGACCCTTGTCCCCCATGTCCCTGTGTCCCCTGGGTCCATGCCATCCTGCATCTGCTCGCCGTGTGTCCCCCACCACATTTTGAGCAAGTGTGGCTAAAACAACATTGGGGCCATGAGTAAAAAGGCCTGTTGTAGGCCCAACAACATCTCTGGGGTGTCGACCCTTTCTTTCCCCATTCCCCTTTGGGCGTGGATTGATTAGTAACGTAGTCCATCCACAAATCTAACTGCTTCATGTCCCATCTACATCCTTGAATGTTGCCATTCCCTGTCGAAAGAATTCATCATAATATAGCCACCCCACCCTCCCTTTTGCCTTTGCCCTCCTTATTATCAAGGAGTACGTGATGAGTGGAACACCCAGCTCCAGCTTTTTCTCTAAGACAATGGCTGAGAAAGTGGCAAAGCCTACAAACCATCCCTCCCAGGTCTTTCCCTTCATGAACTTGTCCTCCTCCTTTTTCCCCAGAAGCATGATTGCTGCTGCCATTTCTCTCTTACCTATGTGCTCGGTCTCTTCGTACTTCGCTGCCACTTCCCGGCTCACTAAGGTGAATATATCTATATACTCCCCTTTCCATATTTTCTCTTTTGTAGCCACTGGGACATGCTCTCCTATCCTCATCCCGGGTGCCCCTATCTCCCTTGTACCTTTTCCCTCTTTTTCCACACTATCTTCATTACTTTTTGGCCCTTATTTTTCCCCCCTAATCTCCACCAGGGCCAATTCCATCTGCCCTAAACCTCCTGTCCCCAGCGCCGCTACAATTTACCCTATGTATTCTTTTATACTATCACCCACTGTGCTGGGTGCATTACCTGTAACTTTGTCCAGGCCACATAGCCTGGCCTCTTCCTCTTGCCCCCTTTTCTCTCCTTGTGGCTGCGGAAGAGGGTGAGCTCCTATGGTTTGCGGAGGGAGAAACATGTTCTGGGGGTCTGGTCTAGGTTCCCCAAGGAAGATCCCGCCTTGATCAGGGGAAGTTACTGGCATTCCCGCATCTATGGGCTGCAGAGGTACTGGATCCACTGCCCTTGGGGGTTCCTAGCACTGGTGGCTACATGTGACCTCGTTGACCTAGCTTCCTCTGCCCCCTTTCTCCGGGCCCACTTTCCTTTTCTCCCCGGGTCTCCCTGGTTCCTCCCCCTCCACCAGCTCCCACATTCGGTTGGCCTTCTCTGCCAACTCGATTATAGCCCTGTAGGCGTCTTCCTTTGACAGCTTGTTTTTCTTTGGTGCCATTTCCTTTGTTTTTTTCCCCCTGTGAAGACAACTATAGGAAGAGAACAAGAGAGAACAAGAGTCATCCCATGCCTGCATTACTATGTATATATTGTATATATCTATATATTTTTTTTTCACGCCGCATGTGACATCACTGTATTGGGACACCTTCCATTGGCCCACCTTCCCCCTTTTTTTTTTAAAACAAACCCTGCAAAGTACACCCCTGTGTCTGCAACCCCCAGCTCTATGCC
Source organism: Neoceratodus forsteri (assembly GCA_016271365.2). Classification (NCBI taxonomy): domain Eukaryota; kingdom Metazoa; phylum Chordata; order Ceratodontiformes; family Ceratodontidae; genus Neoceratodus; species Neoceratodus forsteri. Next base: position 354,472,903 of record CM028136.1, on the reverse strand, counting down.
CCCATGCTTCTTCATGGCCTACACCGCCTCTTTTTTTTTGACCTCTGTTGGCCCTGCCCCTTGTAAGGCCCCTGCTACCAACTGCCATATTGCTGTTGCCCGCTTCACCCACGGGTTGCTATGGCAAAACTCTCATTTTTTTTATATATATATATATATATGGGCTCTCCTGCTGGCCCTTTCTTAGAAAACACTCCCCTTAATTGTTTATTCCTACTCCCCATTTGATGCTGTTATTATTGCTTATTACTTTACTGAATATTGCTTATTACATATTGCAATTGAGTACTGCTTACTAGTTATTGCCAAAAAGCCTTGTGTCTACCGAGGCCTTGCTCATAATCCCCCCCCCCGCAAGTGTATTTTGTTGCGGCCTACCCATGGCATGCTCCTTCACGCCACATGAAATCCCCCACACAAGACTAACCCTGTGTTTTGATTCCCTCCTGCATCCTCTTATCCTGGCCCCTTCCCCCCCATGGTTTGTCACCGCTTTTGTCATTCCCCCATGTCCCATTATCCCAGCGCCGGCCTCAGCTCTCTCCAGCCAGGCGTTGGCCTGTTCCTCTCACTTCTGGCCTATTGCAGGCCTCCTCCCCTTTTAGGCATTTCCCCCCGCCTCTCTCCTGAGGCCCCCTGCCATCCAAAAACCCCACTGCTTGCTATCCCCCAGGCCTTCCAGGCCTGTGCTTCTGCTCACCTCTCCCCAGTGGCCCTCCCCCAGCTCCAATCCCAGTCCCATGCAAGGTCCATGCCAATCACAGACCCCATGCCATGCTGCCCCCCACGTTTGGTGTGCGATCCCCCGCACCATTCCAACATTTAAAATGCATTGTCCTCTGGTCTCAGCCCTCAACCTTAAAAACAGCCTTGCACTGCACCACCATGCTCGTTCTCTTGGAATCAGCCTTCTCTGCTCAGCTTACTGCTCCCCGCCTGCTCCCGCTGAAAGGCCCCTCCCGATACCGCCAGCCACGTGGTGGACCCAGAAACGCTCGTTCCTCTCTTTTGCCCAACTGCTCTCTCCCCTTACTACTTCTTGATACTGCACGCCAAAACACTCACTTCTCTAACACTGCGCTCCAGAAGATTACCGGCAATGTCCCTACCTTGTGCTGCAAAAACGCTCATTTCGTATTTTTTTTTTTGATTCCCTCTATCCAAATCTCCCTCTGCAGGGTTCAAAAACCCCCAACCATATGCCTGCGAGATTGTTAATTATCTACTTGAGCCACAAACTCTTACAACATCTGCTAAACCGGATTGCTACCTGCCCCCACTCTCGGCCATGTGCCACAACCACCAACGCTCTTTCATTTTCTTATTTACATATATATATATTTTTTTTAAAACCATCCTTCACCTAGCTTGCTCAGACAAGCTCAGGCATTGCTTGCTACACCACTCGCTCTGCTCCTGGCCCTGCATCCTAAATGACCACTTGCTAAGCCATGCAACTCAAACATAAAACACCACCTATGCAGATAAATCAGTTTTTTTTAAACTAGCAACCATTGTAAAACTTCTTATTCTCTTTCCAACATTGTATGAAAAACTTCTCTCTCTCATTTTTTTTTAAAGTGCTGCAGAAAAGTAGGGGCCTTGCTCTTATGGTTTTTCCCCTAGACCTGGATTTATCTTTGTCACCCTATGCTACACCTCCTCCAGTAGTCTTACATCCTTTTTTTAGGTAAGGGCACCAGTACTGCACACAGTACTCCAAGTGTGGCCTCACCAGAGATCTGTACAAAGGCAGGATAATCTCCTCTCTTCTTGAGGTGATACCCCTGGTAATGCACCCCAGCATCCAATTGGCCCTTGCTGCTGCCCTCTGGCACTATGCTTATACCTTCATGTCCCCTGTGAATAGTACCCCTAGCTCCTTCTCTTCCTCTGAAATTGATACCTGCACCCCCCCAGCCAATAGCTGATCCTGGGATTTGTGGCTCTGAGGTGCATGACCTTGCACTTCTTAGCATTAAACCCCAGCTGCCACACACCTGACCAGTGCTTGAGTTTTGCTATATCTTCCCTGAGATCCTGTCTCCCTTCCTCACTGTTCACTGTTGCACATATCTTTGTGTCATCAACAAATAGACTGATCTTACTCTTGATTCCTTTCTGCAATGTCTCTGATAAAGGCATTGAACAAAACAGGGCCTAGCACCAAACCCTGTGGTACCCCACTAGTCATGGTTGTTGGCTTGGAGGTCTCCCCCTTACAACTACCCTCTGCTGTCTATTCTGAATCCAGTTCTGAACCCACCCCACTAGTTTCTTCCTTGTTCCCCAGGTTCCTCAGCTTGCCCAATAACCTTCTGTGTGGCATTGAGCTGAAGGCCTTGCTGAAGTCCAGATACAGGACATCCACTGAATGCCCCCCCATCAACCACCCTTGCCACCCAATCAAAAAAGTCAATTAGGTCTGTCTGACATGATTTTCCCAAGACAAACCTGTATTTTTTTCACCACACCTGTTCATAAGGTGGGATCATAAGAAGGTTATCTGAAAAATTTGGAGTCAAAATATGTAAAAATGGCAAAGTTATGTGCATCTGTTGAAAGTTTGCTATGCTCAATCCTAACTTTGGTAATTTTAAATATTTTCACCCCAAATTTTCAACATACTCATTTTTTATGTTTGCTTGCATGCATATGCAAGAAACATAGTGCCATCATCGGAGTTTTCGGAGGTGTGTCAGCCCTCTTCCAATTCAGTCAGTGTGTTTGCAGGCGCGGCCGCAGTTCTCCAATGCCTGCTGGAGCTGTCTATGACAGCTCCAAAATGCAGTGGCATACAGTTGAAAGGGGGAGCTACGCTTCAGTGAGCAGCGATCAGATATTGCCTGCTCACGCCAGCACTCCCCCTCCTCACATACACACACACACACACATGCATACTGCATACTGCCCCCTGCAATAGTTACATAGGCCATGCTGGGTGCCCACCCCAGCGTGGCTGCACATTGTATAGCCGACGGGTGCCTAATCCTCCATCGGCTGTGCTGCACCCCCCCAAGCACAGGTACATAGGCCATGGTGGGTGCCCACCCCAGCATGGCCACACATTGTATAGCCGACGGAGGTGCCCAATCCCCCATCGGCTCCACTGTTTCTCCCCCCAAGTACAAGGTGCCATGCTGGGAGCCCACCCTAACATGGCAATGAATGCTATTGCCGACGGGGGTGACCAATCCCCCGTCAGCTCCAGGCCCCCCTCACCAGCTGTCCTTGTGCCATGCTGGGAGCCCACCCCAGCATGGCAAATGTCCGGCGTCATCACCTAAACAAAAAAAAAACACCTGTAACTTAAAAACGGTCCCCCGCAGTCTCTGCCTCCACCCGCACCCACCCACTGAGCACCCTGCCTCCCCACACCCCCTCACCCCATGCCTTACTCCGACTCTGGTGTGATGATCTTCGTGGACCGGGGAACACGGCCTGCACTCTTCAAAGCCGACGCAAACTGAGGAAATGCCGGTAAGCTGTATAATGTAATGAATAGGGTTTTTTCAACTTTGCTGCATATTCAGGATTTTGGATTTTGCACCAAATTTCAACATGGGTTTTGGGACCCCTTCATGAATGCTGTCACTGTCATATGTTATTTGGGGCCAGAAGGGTGATTTCGCAGTCACTGTGTGAAATCACCTTTCAGGACAGATTAACAAAATGACACTGCCAGTGTTCATAAGGTGGGCTCTCAAGAAGCCCATTTTGAAAATTTGGTGGAAAAATTCCAAAAAATGACTGTTTTACGAGTGTGCATTGCGCAGTTCCTATGCAGGCTCATAAGTGCGTGAATTTTCAATATTTTCACTCCAGATTTTCAACATTGCCATTTTACCACACCTTCTTATGAGTAGTACAGCTGTCATTTTTCACATCTCACCCAAAATGTGTTTCTGCCCATGTAGCACACAATTGCGCAGTCGGTGTGCGAAATCAATGTATGGGACACATTAAGAAAATCCCAGTGGCACTGTTCATGAGCAGAAGTCTTAAAATGTCTATGTTGAAAATTTGGTGAAAAAATTCCTAAAAATGACTTTTACGAGTGTGCGTTGCTCAGTTCCTACGCACGCTCATAAGTTTGCGAATTTTCAATATTTTCACTCCAGATTTTCAACATTGCCATTTTACCACACCTCCTTATGAGCTGTACAGCTGTCATTTGTCACATCTTGCTCCAAAATGTGCCTCCTCATGGAGCTACAACAATGGCGCAGTCGCTGTGCAAAATCAATATACAGGACAAATTAAGAAAATCACAGTGATGCTTTTCATGAGCAGAGGTCTTAAAATGGCTATGTTGAAAATTTGATGAAAAAAATCCTAAAAATGACTGTTTTACGAGCGTGCATTGCGCAGTTCCTATGCACGCTCATAAGTTCATGAATTTTCAATATTTTCACTCCAGATTTTCAACATTGCCATTTTACCACACCTCCTTATGAGCTGTATAGCTGTCATTTTTCACATCTCACCCAAAACATGTTTTCACCCATGTAGCACACAATTGCACAGTCAGTGTGCAAAATCAATGTATGGGACACATTAAGAAAATCCCAGTGGCACTGTTCATGAGCAGAAGTCTTAAAATGGCTATGTTGAAAATTTGGTGAAAAAATTCCTAAAAATGACTTTTACGAGTGTGCGTTGCTCAGTTCCTACACACGCTCATAAGTTTGCGAATTTTCAATATTTTCACTCCAGATTTTCAACATTGCCATTTAGCACACCTCCTTATGAGCTGTATAGCTGTCATTTGTCACATCTTGCCCAAAATGTGTTTCCGCCCATGGAGCGCACAATGGCGCAGTCACTGTGCAAAATCAATATACAGGACAAATTAAGAAAATCACAGTGATGCTTTTCATGAGCAGAGATCTTAAAATGGCTATGTTGAAAATTTGGTGAAAAAAATCCTAAAAATGACTGTTTTACGAGCGTGCATTGCGCAGTTCCTATGCACGCTCATAAGTTCATGAATTTTCAATATTTTCACTCCAGATTTTCAACATTGCCATTTTACTACACCTCCTTATGAGCTGTATAGCTGTCATTTTTCACATCTTGCCCAAAATGTGTTTCCGCCCATGTAGCGCACAATGGTGCAGTTGCTGTGCGAAATCACTGTATAGGACACATTAAAAAATCACAGTGGCACTGTTCATGAGCAGAAGTCTTAAAATGGCTATGTTGAAAATTTGGTGAAAAACTCTAAAATGACTGTTTTACGAGTGTGCATTGAGCAGTTTCTATGCACGCTCGTAAGATTGCTAATTTTCAATATTTTCACTCCAGATTTTCAACATTGCCATTTTATTACACTTCCTTATGAGCAGTACAGCTGTCATTTGCCACGTCTTGCACAAAACATGTTTCCACCCATGTTGCACACAATGGCGCAGTCGGTGTGCGAGATCAATGTATGGAACACATTAAGAAAATCCCAGTGACACTGTTCATGAGCAGAGGTCTTAAAATGGCTATGTTGAAAATTTGGTGAAAAAATTCTTAAAAATGACTTTTACGTGCGTGCGTTGCACAGTTCCTACGCACGCTCATAAGTTTTCAAATTTTCAATATTTTCACTCCAGATTTTCAACATTGCCATTTTATTACACTTCCTTATGAGAAGTACAGCTGTCATTTGTCACATCTTGCCCAAAACATGTTTCCGCCCATGTGGCGCACAATGGCGCAATCGGTGTGTGAAATCAATGTATGGGACACATTAAGAAAATCCCAGTGACACTGTTCATGAGCAGAGGTCTTAAAATGGCTATGTTGAAAATTTGGTGAAAAAATTCCTAAAAATGACTGTTTTACGTGCGTGCGTTGCACAGTTCCTACACACGCTAGTAAGTTTGAAAATTTTCAATATTTTCACTCCAGATTTTCAACATTGCCATTTTATTACACTTCCTTATGAACAGTACAGCGGCCATTTTTCACATCGCCAAAAATGTGTTTTCACACATGTAGCGCACAATGGTGCAGTCAGTGTGCAAAAGCAATGTTTGGGACAGATTAAGAAAATCACAGTTACACTGTTCATGAGCAGAGGTCATAAAATGGCTATGTTGAAAATTTGGTGAAAAAAGTCCATAAACTGACTGTTATGAGTGAGCATTGCGCAGTTTCCACGCACCCTCGTAAGTTCATGACTTTGTAATATTTTCAATCCAGATTTTCACCAGAGGCATTTTTCCACACTTCCTTATGAACAGAACAGCTGTCATTTTTCACAACATGGCCGAAATGTGTTTTCACACTTTCAGTGCAGAGATGCGTGGTCGCTGTGGGAAATAATTGTTCGGGACAGATAAAGAAAATCACAGTGACACTGTTCATGATCGGAGGTCCCAAAATGCCTGTGTTGACAATCTGCTGTAAAAAATCCCCAAACTAATTACATTACGGGTGTGCGTTGCACAGTTTCTATGCACGCTCATGACTTCACCAGTTTTTTAAATATTTTTACTGCACATTTGCAACATTGCCATTTTTTACACCTCCCCATGAACAGTACAGCTGTCATTTTTTACATCCTCTTCGGAATGTTTTTGCACCTGTGGTGTTAAATGCCATAGTCGCTGTGCATAAGCAGCTTTCAGTTAACAAACTGATATTGCCACTGTTCATGAGGTGGGGTCACAAAAAAACATGCTGAAAATTTGGAGTGAAAATACCAACGAATGCCTGAGGTATTAGGGTTTCCAACCATAACGCCCAACCCTGTAAAGAATGACAGGCATCAGGGATGTGACTTGGGATTCTTGCCTGTAATGCTCATACCATTCCACACCCTGCAGCCAGTGACAGGCATTGAGGCATGCTTTGGACTCTTCGGCCCCAAAGTTCACCGCATTCTCCTATACCACACCCATCTCACCATATTTCTTGATGGAATGGGGTGTGCATAAGGGCCAAAGACCCCAAGGCACATTGTGACACTTGTCAGTGTCTGCAGGGTAGGGTGTGGTGAAATGGCGTGGTCATTAAGCCTGATGACCCAAAGGCACACCCCAATGCCTGTCACTCTCTGCAGGGTGGTGGTGGGGTTGGCTTTAGCTCAATACTTCGCTGCCATTCCTATTATGCAGCTCTGTAACTTCTACACTACCAATGCCAATGCCAGCAAGCAAACATTTGGCATTGACAAATGCTTGTTTACACCACCTCATGAATGTGACAGCTGTCATTTTTCTAATCCTGGCCAAACTGTGTTTTTGCACCTGTGGTAGAATGATGTTGTGGTGGTGCAGAATCACTTTATGGCAGGGATTTGAACATTTTTAGTACAGGTTACATGAGGTGGGGCAATAAGAAGGCTATGCTAACTATTTGGTTGCTGTTGCTCAACAGATGAAGGTGCAGTGACCAGAGGACCCTTTGCATCTACAGCAACATAAATATATGCACCTATGGAGGGATGGCAGTGCAGGACCCGGAGAGATATGATTACACTATCTCAAAAAGGAATGGATGGATGGGAGAGTAGGGCCTGGAAGGTCCTGCACTTCCTCTGTCAAATAAGAATACAATTATACCATCTTAAAAAGTGAGGACATTCCTTGCAGAGAACTGCATTACTGTAACATTTAGTGTTAAGGCTAAAATGATAACAGAAGGGAAATGTGTTTTAGGGTTTCCAACACTAAACCATCCACACCTTAAGTAAATCAAGTGCAGTTTCCTTGGGGTTGTAAACCCTAAAGTTCACCCTATTGTATATGGTTTACCTATAACGGGGTGACATCCCCGACAGCGACAGACACAATGCCGAGTGTCAGCATTGTACTGTCGGGGATATGTGCATGTTTCCTTTGGGGTTGAACACCCCATATGGGGAGCTCTGCCCCCACACCCCTAGGTTACTAAATATACAACTCCGAGTTGGATTGTCCCAGGGAAGGGGTGAAACACCAAATGATGCAGTGCAGGTGCCAGTGGGGACCATCACAGTGACCCAACAATTTTGGTCGAATTCTGTCACTGTGATAGTCTTCAATCTTGTGGTTTTGCTGTGTGGTCAGCATACCATTGTATACTCTGCTGAAACATACACACATGTGTCCATTACATCTGAGCTTTTGTGCTACTACAGTGGGGTGAGCCTTAGGGTTCACAACCCCAAGGAAGACTCCACCCCTGATTTGCTTCAGGTGTGGGAGGGTTTAGGGTTCAAAACCCTAAAACCACATTTCCTATTTTTAGTTTTAGTCTTAACCCTAGATGTTGCAGTAACAACGTTTCTGTGTGTGTGTGTCTATATATATATATATATATATATATATATATATATATATATATATATATTCTGTTTATTTTGCCCTGACTGATGAATATAATGAATACACACTACTCATACAGTATTAATCATTTGCTGCATGTGTACAAATCTTAATACTCTCATTTATATGAAGTCTTGTTGTTATAGAAATTCTATTAAATTGCAGAGTCCATAATGAAAAAGAGTCTAATTTTCTAGGGACCGATGTGCATAAATTAGACTTCATGTGCATGTTGACTTTAATAGAAATGCAAAAACCATGGCTATAACCTATCTTTAAAAGCTCCATTTAGGAGTTATGCAGTATGCGATCATGTAACACTGGTAATGAAGACAATATGGAACAAATTAATAATTATAATAGGAAAAAGTGCAGGCTTACGTGCACCAAATGACATACTTCACTGAATTGTGAAAATCTACTTATTACAAAGGACAAAATTGAGGATTTCAAACAATGATTCAATAAAACCTTGAAGTTTTTATTGAAGTGTCTAATCTATCATACGGTATTTGGAAATTGCAGGCAAATCTACAACAGCCCAAAATGCATGAGATTTATATGTCTTGAAAGCTGGTTTGACTGTCTTTAAAAAACAAAGCTCATAGACTATTTCAAGAAATGGAGTACTGGCTACATAGATAAGTACAGACACACAGTGGATTAATATGATTCTGTTATTAGCAATCACTTGCAGTGCCAGCTTATATAGTGTCACAGCTTCATATAAAATAATTAAAAATCTTGCAAGCAGTATCTGTTCCAATAATCAATTATGCTTCATGATTATTCATGATGGCCACATAATCAATTAAAGTGAGTGCTCAAGCAGGCTTTCTGGTGAGAGCTCTAAAAATGCAATGGCATGATAATGGGTGGTGACAGAAGTTAAACATTTCTTAAAAACAGAGCAGCCTTAAAACATTACTGCTATGAAAGAAAATGTAGAATGTCTAAAAGGAAAAAAACCCAGTAATGTTATCAACTGAACTAGACACCCAATTTCACTTTAATCTGCAGCTAAGTCTTAGAAATGCATTTTATGCCAATTTGCTTTCTGTAGATACTGTAGTTTGGCTTTGGCTAACAGCCTAGCAGTTAGAGCAAATGTGTATAACAAATAATGTATCTTCAGAAGACGCATTTTGTAAGAATGTTTATATTTATTCTGCAGTATGGAATGACATTATGTTAAATATAGAACTAGCTAAAAGTTAATAATGATATACTTAAAGGAAAAAACAAGTTATATTAATCCTGTACTAAAATCAGTGGTAGCTGGCATTTATGTAGGGTATGATAAAACATTAAGGGAAAATTTTTCAAAAGGGTTGAAAGCAGATGCAAATGTACAGTACACCTGCATCTGCATCTAGCCACTTGCATCCAGGCAGTCCTGTTGCTAATTCTAGAAGTTGTGTCTATTTACAACAATAAATCACAATTTGCTGCAGAAAATAGATGCAATTGCAAGCTGTTTTTTTATACAAACTTTGGATGTTGTCACGCCTAATGAGTTCAGATGCATTTTTTATTTGGAAGTAACAGTAGAATCAATGCTGGTATCTATCTATATCTATATCTATATATATCTATATCTATTTCTATGTATATATATCTACAGAGAGAGAGAGAGAGATTATACAGACATGGTTGCACCTCTATATTAGGATTCAATGGTTACTTTTATGTTAAATCCTAGATTTTTAACTCTAATAGTTTCACAACTATTCAAACAATTTGAATGAAATGTTGCATACACTTTCAGGACCAGAGATCTCTTGATGTGATAAGTTTCTTTCTGGTCGATTGTGTGACTGTGGAGACATGTAATGTCAACAAATGTGAAAATTACCACTTGTCAAATTTTTTGTCACACCGCTGCACAAAAACGACTTGGGGTTTTGGTCTGAAATTTTCAGGGTAGGTAGGTCTTGGGTCACGGATGTGCCATTTAAAGGTTTGCTGAAAAAATATGAATTAGTTCAAAAGTTATTACAAATCAAAGTTTCCCATTATTTCCTGTGGAAAAAAGTTAGATGTGCCATACCAAAGTGTGTTTCTCTTTTGAGAAAATAGGGTTATTTTGCAATTTTTTCTTTTATAACTTCATAGTTGTCCTTGCAATTTGCATGAAATTTGACATGCTCCTTCAAAGACCTAAGGTCTCTTGATGTGGTGAGTTTTATTCCAGTTGGATGTGAGAATATGGAGATATGGAGTCACAAAATGTGTACATCACCATTTTTTGTCAAATTCTTTCTTCGCTACTGTTAAACTTGATAGTTTGTGCTTTAATAACTTTGCAACCATTCAGGTGATATGCAAGAAATGTGTCACACCCCATTATGAGGTAGTGGTCTCATGAAGTGGTAAGTGCTGTTTCAGTTGAACTTGAGGGCATGGAGATATAGAGCCTCAAAATGTGTATATCACCATTTTTTGGCAAAATCTTTCTTCAGTTCTATGTTAAGCTGAATATTTTGTGCTTTAATAACTTATCAACCATTCAGGCAATTTACATAACATGTTGCATGTCTCATTAGAAAGCAACGGTCTCTTGATATGGTAAGTTTTGTTCCAGTTGGATGTGCAGGTGTGGTGATATAGAGTCCCAAAATGTGTAAATCACAGTTTTTTGTCAAATTCTTTCTTCATTTCTGTTAAACTGAAACTTTTGTGCTTTAATAACTTTTCAACTATTTAAGTGATTTGTATGACATTTGGCATGCTCCATCAGGGATCAACGCTCTGTTGATTTGGCAAGCTTTGTTCCAGTTGGATGCATGGGTATGGAGATATGCAAACATACGAAAATGCCAGCAGAAACAGGTTTCACAGTCTATCGGGTCTGCTTGGGTGCGCAGCTAGCACCTTATAATGTTGCTGCCTCTCCCTTCCCCATCCTATTACCCCTTTCCCTTCCCCTTCCCCTATCCCAACCTCTCTTGAAGCTGTTTACTGTCTTGCAGGCCACTACCTCATCTGGCAAGGATTTCCACTTGTCCACCACTCTTTCTGTGAAAAAATGTTTCCTCATCTCTCTCCTGAATCTACCCCCACCTCCAGTTTCAGTTGGTGTCCTCTCGTGTCCCTACCCTTTCTCCTCTGGAAAATCCTCTCTGTATTAGTCTTGTTTATTCACTTCAGGTACTTAAAGGTCTCAATCATATTTCCCCTGTCCCTCCTCTCTTCCAGAGAGTACATGTTCAACTTCCCCATCCTTTCCTCATATGGCTTGCCCTCTAATCCCAGGATAATCTTTGTAGCTCTATGCTGTACCCCCTCCAACAAATTAATGTCCTTCTTCAGGAATGGGTGCCAGTATTGTATGCAGTACTCCAGGTGGGACCTGACCAGTGACCTATAAAAGGGCAGGATAACATCCCTACTTCTGGAGGAGATCCCTCTAGCTATGCACCCCAGCATTTTGCTGGCTTTTGACACCACCCTTCTGCATTGAACAGAGTTGTTCATGCTCCCTGTTATGATCACCCTTAGGTCCTTCTTTTCTGTGGAACAACCCAACTGAACCCCATGTAAGTGATAATCCCTCCACTGGTTCCAGGCTCTGAAGTGCAGAACCTTGCACTTCTTAGCATTGACCCCCAGCTGCCATTTATCTGCCCACTCCTGCAGCTTATTCAGGTCCTCCTGCAACCCCTCCCCCCGTGTGTCAGCTACCACATCTCCCATCTTGGTATCATCTGTGAACAGACTGATTTTGCTCCAGATCCCATTCAAGATATCTGCAATGAAAATCCTGAACAGCACTGGTCCCAGCACAGATCCCTGTGGCACCCCAATCATCACCTCTCTCGGTGATGAGAGTTCCCCCCACCACCACCCTTTGCTGTCTCCCCGTCAGCCAGTTCCTGATCCAGGTCACCATTTTTGGTCCTGCCCCCATATACTCCAGCTTCCTCCCCAATTTCCCATGTGACACTGAATCGATGGCCTCACCGAGGTCCAAGTACAGGACTTCCACAACATGGCCTGTGCCCAGTTCCCATGTTACCCAGTCATAGAACTTTACCAGGTTTGTCTGGCATGATCTGCCCACGACAAACCTGTGTTGCTGGTTGTCCTGGATACTGTTTGCCTCCAAGAAACTCATAAGCCTCTCCATTACGATGGTCTCCATGAGTTTTCCCATGATCGGGTTGAGGATTTCTAGCCTATAGTTCCCTGGTTCATCCTTTGGCCCACGTTTATGGATGAGCACCACATGGGTCATCCTCCAGTCCTGTGGCACACATCCTGTGTCTAGGGAGGTATTGAACAGGTCTGCCAGTGGCCCTGCAAGGACCTCTGCTAGCTCTCTAAGTACTCTATGGTGAATGTCATCCAGCTCAGGTGCTTTGCCCACTCTTAATACCATCAACCCCTCCAGCACCCTGGCCTCTGTAATCCCTACATCTGTTGTCCTCTCCCCCCCCTTACCCACCCCCACTTGCCTGAGATATTTGCCACCTTCTTCTGCGTGAACACAGAGCAGAAGTATTCATTCAATGCCTCTGCCTGCTGTGTCCCCCTCGCCACCCACCCCCCATCTTCTTGGATCTCAACAAGCTGGTCTTTTCTTCCCTTTCTCATCTATGTAACAGAGGAAGTCTTTTTCTCTTCTTTTAATCCCCTGCACCAGTCTCAGATCTCTAGACAATTTGGCCCCCCTGACCAGTCTGGTGACCTCCCTAGACTTTTTTCCATGTATACATCTTTATCTTCTCCCCTTCCCATTTTCCTATACTTCCAAAATGCCACCCTCTTGACTCTCACCCCTTCCCTGACCTCCAGTGACAGCCAACTGTGTTTCTTTGCCCTGCACTTCTTATTTTTTTCCTAGTACAGGTCTCTGTTGCCTCTGCCAGTCCTCCCCTTGTTAAATTCCACTTCTGACCTGCATCCAAGTGTTGTTGGATGTCTGCCAGGTGCTTGCTTAGAATTTCACCCATTATCCTAAAGTCTTTCTCCCTAAACTCAACCACCCTTGCACCCATGCCTCCTGTGTCCCTCCCCATGTTTAGCATGAAACACACCAAGTAGTGGTCACTCCCAGGAAGTGGTTCCCCCACTTCTAGGTTCCTTACAGCTTCCCCATTAGTCAGTACAAGGTCCAAAGTCCTTTCCAGCCATGGTGGCCCCATACCAGCTGTGTCAAGAAGCTGTTCTGAAAAGCTTCCAATAGGAACCCCTCTCTTGCACTCATGGTGGCAGCTGTGCTCCAAACCACCCTCAGTAGGTTGAAATCCCCCACCACCACCATGCTTCCCTTCCTGCTTATCCTTTGAATTTGATCTGCCAGTTCTGGGTCCAGGTTACAACCCTGTGATGGTGGTCTATATACTACCCCCCATCCTCAGTGTCCTATTCCTAACATCCTTGAACTGCATGCACAGAGCTCTCCTCCCTCCCTCCCCTTCCTCCCTTATGCACTTAATCTTCTCCCTCATGTAGATCACCACCCCTCCCCCATTCCCATTGGCCCTATCCTTCCTGAATAGCCTGTACTCTGGGATCATCATATCCCAATCCTGGTACTTGGTGGCTCATGTTTCTGTGATGGCTGCTATGTCCACCAATCCCACCTCCAAGAGATCCTGTAGCTCCACAGTCCTGTACCTTAGGCTTTTTGTGTTCAGAGAGACCACCTTCCAGCCTGTTTCCTTCCAACCTTATCATCCCTTCCCCCCTTTGGTCCCCTCTGTGCCCCTTCCTCACTGCTTTTATCTCTAACAAGGGGGGTGAGCACCCTATGCTCCCCTTTCTGGACATTGTTTCTAACAACAGTTCCCTCACCACCCCACCTTCCTAGTTTAAATCCACCCTTGTTGAAACATACCACTCCAGTCCTTGTTTGAGAATGCTGTTCCCCTCTTTGCTCAAATGTAACCTGTTCCCTGTGTATAGGTCACTGTTGTCAAAGGTCCTGCCCCAGTCTGACACCAGTCCATATTTCCTGGTTTGGCACCAGTCCCTCAGCCACTCATTGAACTCCTCTATCCTTTTTTTTCTCCCTGTACTTGCACATGGTACTGATAGCACCTCAGAGAATGCCACAGATACTCCCACCTCCTCACACTGCCTACCCATTTCCTTGAACCTCCTCTTTACCACCTCCTCTGTTTCCCCAGCCAAGTCATTTGTTCTCACACATGCACCACCATGTGTAAATTACCATTTTTGTCAAATTCTTTGTCACGCTGCTGCACAAAAATGGTTTGGGGTTTTGGTCTGAAATTCTCAGGGTATATAGGTCTTGGATAACAGATGTGTCTTTTGAAGGTTTGGTGAAAAAACATGAATTCATTCAAAAGTTTTTAAATTTCAAAGTTTTCCATTATTTCTTAAGGGAAAAGTTAGATGTGCCATGCGAAACAGGATTTCTTGATCGTGAAACAGGATTCCTGTTTTACAAAACAAGATTCTTATTTTGTAAAACAGGATTCTAAATTATGAAACAGGATTCTTCATTGTGAAACAGGATTTGTAATAGCAATTTGCAAATAAAGAAATTTTATATAGCTGTTCCATTGTCACCTCATAGCAAGGAAATGGTTAAAATTGTGGACTTAAATTTTCAGGGTAGAAAGGTCTTGCTCCTCAGACATGCCTTTTGCTGATTTTGTGAAAATACATTACTTTGGCCTGGAGTTCTGTGGTTTTGAATTTTGGTTGATTTCCCATAGGATAACATTGTACTGGGAGGTTTACAGAGCAGTTTCTTTGTCACTATGGGGTTAAGAAATGGTGTACAATTTTGCTCTGAAAATGTCAGGATACTGAGGGCTTGTCTAACAGATGTGTCTTTTGCTGGTTTGGTGACAATATATTACTTTGCTCTGTAGTTCTATGGTTTTACATTCTGCTTAATTTCCCGTAGGATAATATTGTAATGTGAGGTGTATGCAACTGCTTCTTTGTCACTTCATGCATGTGAGCACAGGTCATGGAGTGCCCTGTGCTCCCACATAGAAATAAGGATGTTATTAAGGACTAATACATGGATGGGAGTGCAGGACACAGAGGGCCCTGCACTACCAAAGAAAAATATGGATACTACTAGGGACTGATGAATGGATAGCAGTGCAGGACCCAGAAGCCCCTGTGCTCCCACACACAAATACACAGGGGAGTATGGAGTGATGGGAACACAGGGCCCTGTGCTCCCACAGGGAAATAAGGATGCAATTACAATGTCTTAAAAAATTATGAGGGGAGAAAGGAAATGTGTACATTCAGGAAAGCTTAGAAGGGGGACTTGTCCCCCTCCACATTGTGTGTCTTGATGCACAGACAAAATACAGTATATGTTGAATGACACTTAACTCCCAGTAGTTTAAAATTAGGGTGAGGGTTACTGTTATAGTTAAGGGAAATGTTATCATTTAGGAAAGGGTAGGAGGGGGGCTTTGACACCTCCAGTCTATGGGGCTCGGCCCAATGAGTAACATAAATTTAGGTTTACACTTAACTCCCAGTGATTTAGGCATTATTGGTAAAAATCTCATTTCAGAGTGTACAGGCATAATGCCATAAATATTCAAGGGAGTTGTCTGAAACATGATGAGCTTATAGTCCAAGAGGAGTTACATATGGGTGTGAAGTTTAGTGAAGATCAACCCTGAATTCTGCATTTGACTCCATGTTTAATGTTGGTGGAAATATTGGGGTGCTGTGGGTAACCTGTGATGACTGTCCTTGATATGATATATTAATGTTGTAGTACCCAGTAAGATCTTTCATTTCATATATAGTGTTATAATTAACTCTAAATATTGAGCAATCTATGGCCTGTGAATGTTCTAATGTTATTCTATAGGAATTCTTGCATTTCTGTGAGTTCAGGTTAGGGTTAGGCTATATATCTGTTGGAGTTAATGGGGACACATCTGATATTGTTCAGGGTGCTGATTTACACCTTCTGTTGTGTGTGCCCACCATTAAATATAAGCTGTTCCAGACTTAACTTATGGTAAGGTTTTGTATCTGTTAGAGGTATTTGTAGGAACATATGAGATATTGTTCATGGTGTTGTGGTACACTTTCTGTCATATGTGCCCCCCATTAAATATTACTTGTTTCAAAGTTAGCATTAGGGTTTGGGTTTGAGTGTGGGTTAGGTGATATGTCTGTTGGAGTTAAGGGGGTCACATATCTGATATTGTTCAAGGTGCCGAGGTACACCTTCTCTCGTGTGTGCCCCCCCCCATTAAAGAGCAAATAAACCCTTTTTTTCCATATTTTTAATAAAAGCTTGAATTCAAGTTGCTGTGTCATGATTAGTGTTTCCTGAAAATATCATGCTGTTTGGTTTTGTGGTTTTCTTTAAATCAGCATCTGTTAATGTGCTCTGCAGTAACTGAAAATGGTGCAAATTTTTCTTTCCCTATCTGTGAACAATTACATAATTTTTGTACAATTACAATCTCTTGAAAGTTATGGAGGGTTGGGAGTGCAGGATCCAATGGGCCCTGTGCTCCCACAAGCAAATAAGCCTTTGATTATATTTTCTCAAAAAGTAAGGACATTCTCTGCAAACAAACTTTGTTAAGGCACCAATAGGGTTCCTTGTGATTATACTTTCTCAAAAAGTAGGGAAATTCTCTACAAAAAAAGTTGTTAATGGATCATTAGAGTTCCCATGTCAAAAGTAGGGAAATGACATCTTAGGGTTACCAACCCAAAGATCCCATCACCACCCTCAGTTTCCAACCTTAGCACCCCACCCTACATGCTGGAACAGGTGTGAGTGTTGTGCCTTGAGGTTGTGAACCCTAATGCTCATCCCATTCTCTTATTCTATACCCATCTTAACTTATTTACTCTTGAAATGGGGTGAGCATTATGGTTCACAACCCCAAGGCACACCCCTCACACCTGTTCCTGCATGCAGGGTGGGGGTTGGGTGTTAGGTTTGGAAACCTAGGGTAGTGGTAAGGTCATTGGGTTGGGAACCCTAAGACGTAATTTCCCTACTTCTGACACTGGAACCCTAATGGTCCTTTAATGAAGTTGTTTGCAGAGAATCTCCCTACTTTTTGAAACAGTATAATCATAAGGAATCCTAATGGTGTATTAAAAAAAGGTTTTTTGCAGAGACTATATATATATGTACTGTATATATTCTTTGAAAAAACTTTATTAATACATCAGTTAGGGTTGTTTCCACAGTGACAAAAGTGTGGAAATTCAACAATAGGGTTACCACCCCACCACCCCACCCCATGCCCCCATCCTCCACACCGGGGTGTGCCATGGGGTTGTCTGTCCCAACTTTTACCCCATTCCATGTGTAAGCAAGCTGACATGCTACAGTATAGGAGAATGGGGAGAGAGTTAGGACTGATGACCCCATTGCACACTCCAACGTCTGTTGGTGTATGGAGGATGGGAGTGTGGGGGTGGGTTGGTGGGGTGGTAACCCTAATGTTGAGTTTCCACACTTATGACACTGTGGAAACAACCTTAACTGATGCATTAATGAAGCTTTTTGCAAAGAATTTCCTTTTTTTGAAAAAGTGTAATATACTCCCAGCAAGCTGCCCATTTGGGCATAATGATATGTGTCTGTTGGAGTGTGGGCCCTCCGGGCCCTGCGCTCTGACTTACACATAGCTACAGAGCCATACAGCAGCCATATAGGGCAAGGAACCCTTGTAACACAAATGTTCCAAAATTTTGGTACCTGTAGCAGCTAGGAAAACAATTCAAGTGTTGTTGTAATCTTGGCAGTGAGACCTCCACATGACATAAATTGGCCAAATCTGTATCTCACATCAGTTCTGAGATATGGGCACCAAAAAGCACTGTGATTGCTAACTCTGAGGGCATCATACTGTCCTACAGACTTGAAAATGACCAATTGGAATACTAATTTCCAAATATCTCAGTAACCGTTCAAGGTAGAAAAAAAATTCAAAATTCGTGGTATTAATGGTTTTCCAACCTGGTAGAGGGACTAAGAATTTTTGCGACTGAAAATTGGCATCTCGAACTGTTTTTGAGATACGGGCACCAAAAGGCATCATGGGTATCACAGTGTTATCCTATGGGAACATTTCTCAATTTTGAAATGCTGTAACTATAGACCCATTGAATGTTTTGGGACCAAACCACTAAAAGGCACGTCTGTGGGACCAGGGCTTGCTATCCTGCAAATTTCAGGCCAAAAGCAAAATCCATCTTGGCACAGTGAAGTGACAAAGAAAACAACACATTACAAAATCTTTTTATGCAGTGTTACCACAATCACTTTAATGTTTCCGTGACACTCCTATCTCTATAATGGGAATGTTGTAGCACACACAAAAAATATTGCAGCGGTTAATTTTTTTTATCTCGATTGTTTTTGCAGCAACAAAAAATGTTGCTGTGATCAGAAAACAGCAAAATGTTGGAAAAAGTTTGAAAAACATATTTCCAGACCAGCTGGTGAGAAACTAATGCCAGGTTCATGTTCCTCAGGACCCGATTAGGTAAATACAACTGGTGGTGTTTACCAAGGGGCATTATTTTTTGAGTTGCAAGATTTTTTCTCTCTCACTAATTGAAAAAAAGATGGCAGCAGAATGAAAACAATTTCAGGGAGCTCGACAACAAAAAATGTGATTGCGAAAATGTTTGCAGTGCACATATAAATTTTCCCATAGGCTATAATGAGTCATGAAAAAATGGAATAACTTTTGAAGAGAGCAATATTTTTTCACCAAATCTTCAAAAGGCACCAGTTCAACCCAGGCCACATGTAGACAAATAAATGTAAAGCCACTAAAACACATTCTTCAGTCCATTATGGCTTACTGATAAATGTGCAAGAAAGCATGATTTTTCACATTTTGAGCACCCCATGATTCTGCCACCATACATCTGTCAGAACAAAACTTTCCAGATCCAGAGATCTATGGAAGGTGGTTGTGCTTTCCAAATTTCAGGCAAATAGGACGAACGGTTGCAAAGTTATTAAAGTACAAACTCTGAGATTTAACATAGCGTTACTCATGCAAGCTTAATTATACTTGCCCTACAGGCTGGTATAATATATATATATATATATATATATATATATATATATATATATATATATATATATATATATATATATATATATATATATATTTATACCATGGAGTGACAGCTTTCTCATTAGAATATCTGTGTTATTTCCACTGCAGTGAGGATAAATCCTGATGACATCAGTAGAGTGAGGATAAATGCCATTTATCCATACTCTGCTGATGTCACCAGAGTGAGGATATCTTCACTGCAGCTTGCATTCTAAATGAAACTGCTTCAGAAAACAGTTTTTCTTTCTCACTAAAGTTGCAACTTACTCAATTAGTTTTGCAAAACACACTCACCTGTGTCCCATTGTGTTTCTAACACTCCTAGCCCATTACTGTGCTGATCTCAGCTTCAAAACAACCTGAATTCTAAATGAAACTCCTTCACAAAGCAGCTTCCCTTTTTCAGTGCTACCTGCAACAGTTTCTCCTCACTGAAAACTACAATTTACTCAATTAGCTTTGTAAAACACATTCACCTGTGTCCCATTGTGTTTCTGACTCCCAGTCCATTCAGAACAACTCACACACACACACACTCACACCACACACAGAATGAGCAGAAAACACACAGAAACAGAAAAAATGTTTCTAATGCTCTCACCCTCATGGTATAAAATGTACACATTATGTGCAGATTGTGGGATATGGAAAATATTCTCAGCCCTGCAGGGTGAGCTGTGCATTCTCACTCGTGCCTTCAGCACTTGTGAGAATACAGAGCTCACTCTGTAGGAGTGAGAATATTTTCCATATCCCACCCTGTATCATGTATCCACTATATATATATATATATATATATATACACTATATAGTATGATATATATATATATATATATATATATATATATATATATACACACACACATATATATACACACACACACACACACATATATATATATATATATATTATAGTAGCGTAGTGCTACTATAGTTAGGAGTTAGACTTCAATTTAAGGATAAAGTGTGAAAATTTGCACCTTAATAACTTTGCCGCTGTATGATGGATTTGCCTGAAATTTGGCAGGTGCAGAGCAGTGGCATAGATCTTGGGATCTGCCAAGTTTTGTTCTGGTCAGATATACAGGTGCAAAGTTATTGAGTTACATTCTATAGCATATTTACACTTTTTTGTTCATTCTTTGCTCACACCTACAGGTCGCACAGTTTGTGCGACCAGTCTGAAAACTTCAGGGAAAGTGTGGCCAGGATCTCTGATGTGCCTTTTGAAGATTTCATGAAAAAAGTATTGAGCAGTTCAAAAGTTATTCAAAAACAATTTTCCCATTATAGACAATGGGAAAAGTTAACAAAAAGTTCGACAGTGTCGCAAATGCAGATTTTAGTGCCGCAAATGACCCCAGTAGTGTTGCAAATCTACCATTTTGTTTCAGTTACTGATCACAGAAATGCTTGGCATTTAAAATTGGGACCCTCTAGGGGCACAATTATTTTTGTGTTTACCTAGTCTGACCCTGATGATGCTAGGCATGTCTTTATTTTGGGGTTAAACACCCCACAAATATGTTTTAATTTTTGGGAAAAGTAGTGTCACAAACTAGTGTGGAACCTGTGACACTTTCATGATTTTTTTTTGCGACATTGTCGTGATTTGAGACACTACTATTCGACACTGTGGGTAAAATAACAGGAATTCTTTGACACCCTGCTGCAAAACACCGGTTTGGTCTGAAATTTGGAGGGAAGAAACCAATATCCAACAGATGTGCCTTTCAGTGGTTTGTTGACAAAATATTGCATGGACGGAAAGTTACGGTGCTCCGAAGTTGACACTTTTTCCCAAAGACTAAAATTGTGTTGTCCGCCTATACTTTCGGGGCCCGTATCTCGGAAACACTTCGAGATATGGACTTTTTGTTGCAAAAATGCTTAGCCCCCTAAATGCAAACTAGCCAGGAAAGTCATAAATAATATGAAATTTTATTTTTTTTTCAACATCGTACGGTTCCTGAGATATAAGCAATTTAGTATTTCAAGTGCTCATTTTGTGGTCCGAGGCTCAATAGTATGCACATATTCTTTGTACTCACTGTGTTTCTCTATGTAGCTGTTGGGGAAAACCAGAGTGTGCGCTTCCGTTACTGTTACATTTAACATTTCCACTTGCATTTCCATACCTGTTTGTGTTAGTGATCCTGTGTATGCCACTGTGTGCATTACCCTTTGCGTTTTCATTTGAACTTGCGTTACTGTTACCATTTGCATTTCAACTACTGTTTGTGTTTGTGTTTCCATTTGTGTCACCGTGCGCATTTTCATCTGCATTTGCAGCTGCCCTTCAATTTGCTTTGGGTTTGTCTTTCGTTTGGCATCATCGTTGCTGTTACCATTACCATTTGCATTTCCATTTGCGTTACCATGACTGTGCGAGTTACGATTTGTGTTTCCATATGCGCTTTCATTTCCATTTCCATTTCTCTTTCCTTTGGTGTTATTGTTGCTGTTACCATTACCATTTGCGTTTCCAATTGTGTTACCGTGACTGTGCACATTACGGTTTGCATTTCTGTACGCACTTGCGTTCGCATTTTCAGTTGTTTCCCTTAACATTATTTTTGCTGTTACCATTACCATTTGCATTTGCAATTGCAGTACCATGACTGTGCACGTTATGGTTTGCATTTCCGTACGCACTTGCATGTGCATTTCCGTTTCTGTTTCCTTTGGCATTATTGTTGCTGTTACTGTTACCATTTGCTTTTCCAATTGCAGTACTGTGACCGTGCATGTTACCAGTTGCATTTCTGTATGAGTTTGCGTTTGCGTCTCCATTTCAATTACTGTTCTCTTTGGCGCCACTTTGCCCTTGGGTTTCTATTACCATTGTGTTATCATTTATGTTTGAGTCACCATGTGCATTACTGTTTGTGCTTGCATTGCACTTACTGTTACTATGAGACCAAAAATCACGTAGTTGCAGTACAGGGCCCGAAGGGACCATGCTCCCACCACCACATTCCATTCACTATTTATAATCTTCATTCTCAAAAAGAAGGGAAATTAATGCAAAAACATCAGTTTAATGCATCAGTTTGGGTCATTCCACAGTGAAAAAAGTGAGGAAATTTGATGTTGGGCAAACTCCCCTGTACCCCCACCCCACCCCCCCCAGCCCGGCATCGGGTGTGTGTTGGGGTCATTGGTTCTAACCCTCACCCCCATTCTCCTATACTT
This sequence comes from Neoceratodus forsteri, assembly GCA_016271365.2. NCBI lineage: Eukaryota > Metazoa > Chordata > Ceratodontiformes > Ceratodontidae > Neoceratodus > Neoceratodus forsteri. Next base: position 354,450,339 of record CM028136.1, on the reverse strand, counting down.
CACCACCTCAGCTTGTTTTACATATGGAATTGGGTGAGGGTTAGGGACCGATGACCCCAATGCACACCCTGATGCCGGTTGGGGGGATGGGGATGCAAGGGGTTTTCAACCCTAACATTGTGTGAGAGGAGATATATATATATATATATATATACACAATGCAAACTTGTTTAATGCATCAGTTAGGGTCAAAGTGACAAAAGTGGGGAAATGAGACATGAGGGTTGAGCCCCTAACCCCACCCCCATCATCCACAGAACGATAATTGTCAGATTGTGCCCTTGAGTCATGACCCTTTACTCTCACCCTAATCTCCTTTACTGTAGCATGTCAACCTGTTTACACATGGAATGGGGTGAGAGTTGGGCCTCCTGAACCCATGGCACACCCCAGCATCTGTCAGTCTGTGGAGAAGGGGGGGTGGTGAGTTAGTGGCTTGATCTTAACATCTCATTTCCCCACTTTTATTGCTTTAACACTAACTAATGCATTAAACTAAGTTTTTTGCTATAAATATATGTGTATATATATATATATATATATAGAGAGAGAGAGAGAGAGAGAGAGAGAGAGAGAGAATCCTGCCCAAAATCATTAACTTGTAACATTTTATGAGAAATACGACAAGTCAAAAATAATTATTTTGCAGCCATAAGTCATCCACAGCCTTTTCAGCATTCTTGCACATAGGCAAAAAGAAACATATTCTCTTGTCCCATACTTAAAAGGTTAATATGATACTATAATGATACTATTATTACTATCACCTCTCTAACTGAACATCGCATGCCTGAATGCCACTGAGGCCATATTTAAAGAGTCCCATAGCATGGCACACAGAGGACAATCCAATTACCCTAAATTTTCCAGTGAGACATGCAAATGAGGGAAACTTCTTGTATGTAGGACACAAGGGTATTTTTAGAGGATATGGGAATCACTAAAAGGGTGCTGATGCAGCACTATTTACCACTTCCCAAAACCTACTCCCATCAACATGCACAGTGGCACACCCAGCAGCCCCACACCCCATCAGCATGAGGTCAGTGACTGCCTCCCACACTGATTTGCATAATAGCAATTAGAAATACCCCAGTAGTCTAGCGGCACCCTCAGCCACTCCAATCCCAATTATAATATTGAAAAACTCCCTGGCAGTTTTGTGGTTTCCCCCTCCTGCACCAGTCCTCAGTATAACACTGAGATTTTCCATGGTAGTCTAGTCATTCCCCATCCTGCCCTGTTCTCCATTATAATAGTGAGAAATGTCCATGTAGTCTAGTGGTAACACTCCTGTTCTGATTCCTGTAATATTAGTGAAACATTTCTAGATACTCTAGTGGAATCCACCACCCACCTGAGCATTCCTTTCATAGCTGTATGTGCTTTTACTCACTATGACTGATGTGAAAATAAAATTGTTTAGTTGTTTAGATTGTGATGATAAGCACTTTACTATATTGTGGTCAGCTATTGTGTTACCGTGGATGTCTTGAGAACTTGTTTAAGTGTTTGCACACAAGTATTTAATGTACTATTCATGGGCTGTCCATTATAAGTTGGCATGTGCACAACAAACTTCACCCCTGATGAAGGCTCATTCAAGAGCTGAAGTACTAGGAAGTTTTCTGGGTAAGGTCTGTGCAATTTTGTTGATTTGCACATAAAGTGAAAAATAGTGTGGGTAATTATATACAGTATATATCCTTGTATGTTTCTTTGACTGAACAGCATTTCACTTTGCAGGGTGAATCTATTACATTTGCCAAAAATGTTTTTTTGCAAGGAAAACAATTGTCTTGTACATTACCTTGTTTAATACCTTGTGTGCGTAGCCCAAACACACCAATGCTTCAATCCCACTCCTGTGTTGGCATGGACCTCCTTGGTGGACAGCTTGATCTACTTTTCTACCAACCATGCTCTAAAGAAATACTTTCAGATGTTTTCTTTCAAATCTCCCACTTGCCAGTTTCATAGAGTTTCCACTTGTGGCCATGTCGGCACTCATTGCGAACAACACTCTGCTGTCCACCTTGTTACTCCATATAGAAACTTGTCTTTACTATATCATACTAAGGATAGTTGAGGAGCCAGAAGGCAGAATGCCCATATATGCTACTATAGCATGCCCCACTCCCTCCTGTCCTCCAAAATGTACCTGTTGAGGTCCTCAAGTCTTTCCTTAAAGGAGCCTTTCTTGTTGACCCTGAACCATCTTGGAAACCTGCCTCTTCATGACCTCTACGCTATCCCTGTCCTTCCTGCAGTGTAGGGTCCAGAATTACAGGCAGTATTTTAAGTTTAGTCTAACCAGGGATCTGTGCAGGGGCAGTGTTTCCTCCTTTTTTCTGAAGCTGATGCTCCTACCTATGTACCCCACATTGTTGGCCTCCCTCCCCACTGCTCTATTATACTCATTACACTCATTACACTAAGCAGTTTGTTTCAGGTGGTCTGTATTTATCATTCCAAAGTTCCTCTTCTCAGTTGTTACCTTCAATTCCACCCCCTATCCTGTACTCTGTTCTTGGGTTCCTGGCCCCAGTGTTGATGACCTGGCCCTTTTTAGCATAATATTTCAGCATGCAATCTTCATTTTAATAAAACTGTGCCAGATGCTGACAGCATTTTGTTAAAAAAATAAAGACTAGAGAAATGGTGGAGGGTGGAAGAGATTCTGATTGACTGGGCTGGGTGAGGAGTAGTGGAGGGGTGCTTTTCACCTCTTTTTTAACTTGTTAGACCCCCACATCAAGGACCCAAAGTGTCTTTCATTGAAGGAGAATCTAACTCAAACCCAAACTTTAGTTTCCAGTTTGTCTTTTTGCTCACCATTATACATAACCACCAGGGGTTCAGTTAAGTTATTTTCAGTGGAAGTCTAAAACTTCCAGGAATTGAAATCTGGAAGTCATTCCAATTTTTTGGAAAACAAAATACGTCCAGAATCCCATCTTTTGAAGTCAATATTCTATGAAGGACAAATTTATGGATGCTAATGTAATATATTAGTGGTAAAATACAGTTTCTTTCAGAAAAAATCCATAATTTCTGACTTTCAAGCTGCAATTTTGGAAGTCATCTAATTTTTGGTTTTACATCTGGAAGTCAATGACTTCTTCTCTCTTTATTTTGGACGTTTTTGCCTTATTATTGAAAGTCAAATACCCCCAACATGGAGTTAACTGAAGCCCTGGTGACCACCTTTGTGCTCATGTTGTGATCATATTCATGGTGACATTGGGCATCCATCCCTGGTTGCTCACTGATGCCTGAAGCCCCCCAAACATTTGTTGCCAATGGGAGCTCATCCAAATAGATTTGCTAGTGCCACTAGCCTCACTCCCAAAACATGTGCAGCCACTTATAGCCCATCCCTGGTTGCACACTGGTGCCCAAAAGTACTCCCTGAAAATATTTATGGACACTGGGTTCCCATCACATGTGGCTTGTGAGAGTCCAACATTCTCACTAGACATTCCTGGTGACTGTGAGTCCACCCCCAGTGGATCACCACTACCTACAGTCTCCTTCCTCAAAGATGTGCTGCACATGGGAGCTTATCCCTTGTAGCTTGCTACTGTCGCATTCCCCACCTTGTATATTCTGACATTAGGAGGCATCACTAGTGATGGCAATGATTTTCCCCAGCCCCAAATTCCACTAGCTTTTGATGAAAGTAGCACTTGGATGCAATCCCAGTGCCAAGGAAGATCCATAAAAAACATCATATCACCTCCTTGATGGGCATGGGTGCCAGAAGATTGTAAAAAGTGAGGGGGGCTGAATATTGAAAGGGCACTTATTATAGTATAAAGGGCAATTTTTGCAAGCCGGTTTTATGTATACAGAAATACAGTAACTGCACATTTTATATGATGAAAGTAATGTAAAGGATAAATATGTATTATAAAATGGCAAGAAAAAATGGAAATTTAATTGGCTAAGAAATGTCACCTTACTAAGCATTGAATCACTATGAATGCACAGGCAGGTGCAAAGTCTAATTTTTCTCCCCCCAAACCTTCTTAGAACCATTTTATATGTATAATAAGCCCTCCAGGGTGTGCATCATAGGATTTTAAGAGGGGCGTATGGACACTCGGCCTTTGGCCTTTTGCCTTACTACATCTTGGGGCGTGCATTAAAATCCTATAATGCACACCCTTTTGTGGCTTATTACTTACTTGGAATACCTCATGTAGTATATCAGGAACTGCAACTGTTAAACATTTGTTCAACAGAGGATATATATGATGTAAAATGATACGTTATATAGGATGGCAGCAATGCTGAAGTTCTTTTAACTGCAAAATAAAAATTAGCAGTTGAGCCCAACCACCAGCAATAAGACAGCTCCTACAGCTGGGAGAATAACTTTACAAAGAGTTTATTTATGAATGAGCTACTCTCATTTTATGGTGAGGTGCCATGTCACCCAAGAATATGTAACCAAATACAAATTTGCAAAGGTAGTTCTGTCCTGTTACAAGAGACTGATGGCAAAAATGGCCATGGGGGGAGTCAAACCCAGTTTGTCAAAATGTGCTTTTTAAACAAAGTGACTTCAAAATAATAGTTGCAATAGTAAACAGGGTAGATATCACAGCTGATTTAAAGTTGACCTACAGAGATCACTCATGAAATTCCTGTAAGTTCATTTATTTTATTTTATTTTATTTTATTTATTTGTGTCTAGGATTACAAAAGTACCTTTGAGCCAAGGCTCTATTACAAAGGTTCCACGTCATGCTGGTTACAGGGTAACAGACACTAAAACATAAATCAGTTACAGGTACATGGTTTTAGACAGTAACTTTGCTTGACAAAATCAGACTGAGGGATGAGTAACTCAAGAAACAATAGGAGGAAGAGGGCAAGAAGGGGAGATGGCTGAGGGTAGGGGAAGGCATAGGTGTAGAGGGTTAGGGTGAGGCAGCCGAGGGGCCTTGTCAGGACAGACACAGGGCAAGTGCATTAGAAGTTGCACTGAACAGGTAAGTGCAAGAAGAGAGGGCAGAAACTGACACCTGTATGGTCAGAAGCAGTGTAGGGAATGAAGATGTTATGGGGTACAAGCACAGGTGGAGGTGCCAGTTATGGAGTGGCGGAGCTTTTTTTTGAATGCTCCAAGCATTGCTGTGGAAAATTTCTATGGACCTTGCTGGTTAAGTCTTGACACAGCTGTGAATGCTAACTTTGTTTGGCATCTTTACTGATAATTGTCTTAGGTGGTTACCTCTTTTAGTATTGTAACTATTATTTTTAAGCAACCTGGTTGAAAATGAACTTTTTTGAGACATTGGGCTTGACTCCCTCCTAGGGTCACTTTGCCATCAACCTGTTGTAACAGTTATGGCTAGATATTCTTAAATCACCATTTTTCTACATAAAACATCTAAAATGCAGCAGGTACAATATAATACAATTCATAGAGTTTATTTTTACTCCTTCAAAATTACATGCAATTAACCCAATAATTAGTTCTAGTTGTCCACTGTGTGGATGTACATCAGGTACTCTAATACATCTAATCCATGCATGTCCTAATCTGTTAAATTTTTGGACAGAAATTTTTGAATGCTTGAATAAATGTAGTAAACAGAATGTGCAATTTACACCAATGGCAACTTTATTGTTAGTATTTGATTTTCAAGGAATTTCTGTAAACCACTTAAGAATATTCTACACTGCTGCAATGATTATTGCACGGAAATGTATCCTACTTAAGTGGAAAGATTCTACTCCCCCTTTGGTATATACATGGGTTAATTATATGAAGGATGCAATGGCACTGGAATATACTACATGAGAAATGATGAGAAAGATATATTCTATCTAATATGGTCCCCCTTTCAGGATGCAATAAATTCACGTAAGATTTAGTAAAAGTGAATGGGAAAACAATTTTTTTTAGTATTAGTCTGTAACTTTTGGACCCTTAGGGAGGTAGGAAGGTATGTCATATGATGAGGGGGATTCAGCAAGTTCCACATATGTGCCATCTATGGAAACATTTACCTGAAATTACCTTATTGAGCCATACCTAAAAAAAAAAAAAAACCTTTTGTAACAGGGCAGAACTGTCTCTACAAATGTATATCAAGTCACATGTTCCTGAATGGCATGACACCCATCCATAAAACAGGAGTCTCTACTCCAGATAACCTCCCCTGGACAAAGGTCTTAGTTAGTGAAGCACCAGGGCACCTAAATCTGTGTTTGAGATTTGGCGGCATAGATTCTTTGCACTATTTGTTACAATTGTGGAGCTATCAGCCCGATGAACTTCTGATTTGCCAAAGTGCTCTGATCTTGAGATGTTCCACCTACCATAATGTCTGCTTTGAGTGCACTAACATTTGCTTCCAGGTTCAGTGTTGGGGGGTTGCAGCTCCATTGGTGCATCAGTTCCCAGTACCACAGAGAGATTCCTGTTTTGTTTCGTATTACTTTAAGATTTACCATTCCAGAATAAATCATAAATCAAGTAAGTAGATCAGTGTCACATTCCTCATCTGGTAGAATGAATTAAGTAAGTAATAAATTAAGATAATCATCTCTTAGATAACTAATGTTTTCTTATTTGTCAGCAAAAAATGTTTTGAAAAAAAAAACAATCCATACAGTCTTTTAAGATACGATTTGCAGCCATATAGTACTAAATTCCATAAGAGATAAATTGCACCTTATCAAAACGTTATATTTTAAACAATTCTTATGTTCTCATGTTGGTAAGAAAGCCAAAAGCATTTAGCTTTGTTGTAATTAACTGCAAGTTGCCTTCTGGCCTATTTATATGTGACCAACTATTCCTCAGCTTGATTAACCTCCATATGGGGGGCCCATGATATGGAGCAGAACAGCGAAGTGCTGCATTGGTGTAGCCAGTCACTCAGAAGCAGCCAGCAATAACACCTCACTGACTCAACAATAGCATCAGCAGATCAATCAGGGCTGTAGGGCCTTATAGTAGCCATTCTTGGGCAGCACAGTAGCCATTCCAAGGCAGCACAGATGCTATTTCATGGCAGCACAGAGGCCATTCTGAGGCAACACAGTGGCCACCTGTGCTGAGGAGCCCTGGCTGGCCTCAGCTGTTGTATGGAGTGGTAGCCGAAGGTGGCATAAGAACTTTGATGTGGTCCCACAGAACATCAGTGTCCACTAGTGGAACAAAAATCAGCCCAGGCAGAGCCACAGATTGTGCGGCAAATTAAAAGTTGCTTCCCTAAACCAGGAGAACAGAAAAGCCGGCAAGTAGGTGCAGTGACAGTGAATGTGACCAACTAGTAACACAGACATCACTGTTTAGCTCATACAGCCTTCCCTTTCTTTGCCTAGTCGTGTGGCTTGCAAACTTTATTTACAGAAAGTGGTGGTGTTCCAGTAGGTGGATTGTAGAAAATGAGTTCCAATTAGAACATGTGTTATGGTCTACTGCATTATCAGCACTTTTAATCTACAACTTGTTGATCAAGGTGGGCCTAGCAAGGGAATATGACATTTTAAGGCACTTGTCTTGCCTTGTGAATGAAATAAAACAGCTGCATGGACTGGTACTCCATAAACCTTTGTTTATTCTTACAACTAAGTAAGTTGCAGTATTTACATTTTTTGTGTAATAAACTTCTGCTTTATATATACTAACCAAACCACAACAGCCACTCACGATTGCCAAGCAGGACTAAAAAATGTAAAAACGATGACAATGTCTTTAGACAGCTACCTCAATCCTCTACCTTTGTCCAAGCCATATTTGATATATGCAACCCATTCACTGTATTATGATGTATAACTTGTTCTGTTTCATGCTGAATGATTACTCCATATTTGACAATGTCGTATTGACTGCGCTGTATTACTGTAACTTATCTACTTACTCAATTTGTTGAGCATAACCCTAGTTTGTCTTTGCTGTACACTATGCTGTATGCTTATGTTTACACTGACTTATTTGTGCAGTGCTCTGCACTTTATGTTTGTATCTTGATGTGGAGCCTTTGTAAATAAGTCTCTGACTCAAAGGTTGTACTTCCAAAATTCAAATGAATAAATAAATAAAAGACAAAAAAATGCTTCTTAAAATACAACAAATATGATTGAGCAGGAAACAGGATTCAAAACATTTTGAACATATTTTCACACACTTTAGTCCTTGTGGTCATTTGGGAGCAAAATACAACTTACACACACTACGAACAAATTAACCACTTCAAGTGTCTCCCACAACAATTAAACAGCTTTAAAATATTACAAATGAATATATAACAATGTGAATTGAACAGTGCAAGAGCTACAGTGATAGGGAGCAGAATTTAAAACTTTGCACAAATATTAACTCCCACCTTAGTTCTTGTTGTGTCCATTTGGGAGCACAATATGACTTACATACACCACTATCAAATAAACCACCACAAAGGCACACACAACAAGCACACAACTTTAGAAAATTTTAAAATGACTGCATAACAATTTGAGACAAATACCACTAGAGCTGTGGAGGCAGGGAACTGGATTTAAAATGTTTTAAACATGTTTCCATGCACCTTAACCTATGAGAAGGGAAGAGAATGAGTAGTCATGGAAAAAAGGGCAGTTAATGAAAGTTGGATCATAGGAAGGTGGATGGTACAAGAAGGGGAGGAAAACAAAAATCAAAGACAGGGATTGGCTGTAGGGGAGCAAGGTAAAGGTCCACAAAAGGTGGGTATATAAGGGGAAGGAGGTCTAGGCTCTCTCTCCTTTTTGATAGATAACAATTTGCCCACTAATTTCCTTAGTAATTTAGCAAGATGGTTAGAGAGGACAGCTGGAGGCAGGGTCAGCTGCTGAAGATGGACAGCAGTGGTGACCAGACAAAGAGAGGAAATTTGGGGCCATGGTGCTGCTGCTGAAGGTGGACAGCATCGGGTGGCCAAGTGTCATGGATATTTTTGGCAGGGTCAGCTGCTGAAGATGGACAGCAGTTGGGGACCAGGAAAGGATGGAAAATCTGGGGCCACATTGGGGCTGCTGAAGGTGGACAGCAGTGGGTGGCCAGGGTTTATGGATAGTGTCGGCAGGATCAGCTGCTGAAGGTAGACAACAGTTTGGGGATAAAAAAAATGGAATGTGGGGCCACAGTGGGCTGCTGAAGGTGGACAGCATTGGGTGGGTGTTGTATGGATAATTTCAAGAAGGGTATGGACATGTAAAGAATTGCCAAAGGAGTGCAATAGGAGTGTCATGGTATGTAATGTCAGGGAGTATAGAAGGAAGAGGAGAAGGGGTGGGTAGGGGGCATAAGAGGCACAGGTTAAAAGGATATAGGGGGTACAGGGGGTACTGGGCCAGAAACCCAGGACACTGGCTGGGTGTGCAACCAGCTGTGCTGGCAACTTGGGGGGCTTGCAACCCAAAGGTCAGAATTTGGGTGCCAGGTTAGCATCCGAGTCCAGAATGGTTTAATTGATTAGAGGTGATAATGAAATAATTACATGATGAAACTGATGTATATGCATCAAGGTGCTGGTGATGTAAATAAAAGTTTTTGATGGAATTGTGTAAATAAAGTATGGCCAACTGAGCACCCAACAAGATTGTGTGAGGGGTATTAATTCTGGGAAGGGGATCCCATGACAATGCAACTTACAGTACACACATCATCACAAAAAAAAGACACTTGGATGAAATTATAGTGATATGCCACTGATATTTGAACACAACTGCACACTTAACCAATCTAAAACATTTTTAGGATCTTTTTTAACTTGCAGTAAAAATGAAACAAAAATGGTACAGCTAAAAAAGACAGAATGCAAGCTTAGGGTGTAAAAACTGATGTTAAACAGAAAGCCAACTACTAACCTCAGTCTCAGATAAAACAGAAAAAATAAAAGAAGCAGAGGGAAAAGCAGTTGTCCTCTTAATGTAACAAAAAATAAAGTAAATGAGCACTCAGGAGCGGGTGAATGTTCTGCTTGTTTATTCCAGAAAAAAGGACAATACCAACAACCCCTGTGCTTTGGCTCACGGCTTCAAAAAGGGGATACAAGATATGTATTCAGAGCTACCAGTGGGATTTTTCAGTTTTCTGAGCATTTAGGGTTAGAGATGTTGGCCCAGTCTGGGAGGCTGTTGGCTCAGAAGCAGTCAACTGAAGTACTTCAGCAGCCCCATCCCCATATTGCAGAGGAGTAGGTATGGCAGGGTAGGTAAAATAAACACAAAGATGAAGGAGTCAGCTGGAAAGCAGAGCAGTGGCAGCACAAGCATAATCCCTTTCTACCCCCACACACACACACCACACACACTTAGTGCATGAATGCACAGCAGTGCATCTGAAGCCCTTCAGAATTACAAACTTAACTTTTTTTTCACTTTACAAAAGTTTCACTTTGCTCTGATGATATACAGTATATGTTGTTTTTTTTCTTATTCTCTGCAAAAGAGAGATGGGAGGAAATCAGTCGTCATGCTGACATCTGGTTTATTTTACTATCGGTGACGATCACAGTCTGATTGTAATAGAGGGTACCTACTGCTTCCAAACCTTATGGCACAGTAACCAGAGACTGGCCCCTGAATGATAATGGAGGAGCCTGCAAGGTATCATAGCAGGTGGGGCTTTGTCTGGGGACATGGCCTGGGACACCTGGACAAACAATAAGGACCCAGGTAGGACTGCCCAGAAGGTGCTGGGGGGGGATAGCGTTCTGAGGGAGGATGGAGCTTGCAGCCAGGGACAGGGAGGAGCTAAGCCCTTAAGAGGTGCTGCGCAGGAGGAATTCCTCCTCACTCCTCCTTGTTCCGGGTCGCAAAGGAAGTCAGGATCATCAGGACACATGCAGACCAGAGGTAAGGCCTGGTCATGGCCCTTAGGTTGCATGGCCTTGGGTAGTGCACCAGGCAGTAGGTTATAGCTGTATGGCTTAGTGGCAAAAAACATAAAGTGCTGGGGCTCTGAGGTCCAGCAACCCAATGGTGTATGGTGTCCTGAGCAAGTCATGCACCTTTTGATAATGGATACATGGCAACTCTGGGAAGGATTGTTTTAATGGTCTCCTGCTGGCTTATCCATGAGGCTGCATGGCCTGAGGGAAGAACTGGGCAGCATCCAGGGCCAGAGGCAGAGGCAGAGGTATGGGCTGGGCCTGGTAGGCACATTGCTTGGGGTTTGGGTAGGAGGATGAGCATAGTGGCTTCGTCAGCTTGCCTGTGCCGTTGCAGGCCATGCTCTCAGCATCCCTTGAAGTGCACTCTCTTCCTTGGGGGGTAGTAGGGGAGGTTGGGGGCAGGAGCTGGCATGCCCACGGTGGTTGGAGTTAGCCGGCAGCTGGGGAGGCCACGCAGTATTCACTATCCTTCTGCCTTCCGTGAGGCCATGTAGAGATTAGGTAGGCAACCCCTCAGTGCTCTATTGGGGCTGCAAAGCCACTGGCAGCACTGGTGAGATTTCGCATGCTTCAGAGCCATTGGAAAGATGGTTAGAGTACATGCGCAGGGGCAAGAGGGCCCCACGCATGTGCAATGTAGCAATGGCCACCAACTTAGGGATGGCGCTGGAGGCCAATAGCGGTGGGATTACATCCAAAACAAAACAAAAAAATTTAAAGGGGAAGGTAGAAACATTGAAGTTAATGGCAAAAAAGGATCGCAAGGCCCATCCAGTTTGCCCATTTATTTTTATACCTCATGAATGTGCCATCGGCCTTTGCTCTATCAATGGCCTATCTATTCATACTCATCTGTATTGCTCCCTTATGCCTATCCCAACCCTGTTTGAAGCCCTACATTGTATTCATATCCACCACTTCCTGAGGTAGGCCATTCCATGCATCCACCATCCTTTCTGCAAAAAAGAACTTCTTCACATTACCCCTTAATTGGCCTCCCTCTAATCTCATGCTGTGTCCTCTTGTCCTACTATTTTTCTTATATTTAAACATGTTAGACTCTTTCACCTTGTTAATGCCCTTAAGGTGTTTGAATGTTTCAATCATATCACCTCTATCCCTCCTTTGCATTAGGGTATACATATTGAGCTCTGTTAATCTGTCCTCATATGATTTCTGATGCAGTTCCTGCACCATTTTGTTTTGCCCTTCTCTGGACTGCCTCAATTTGGTTAATGTCCTTGTGAAGGTGTGGCCTCCAGTACTGCATGCAGTACTCCAGATGGGACCTAACCAGTGTCTTGTAAGGAGGGATTATTACCTCCCTCTTCTGACTTGTGATACCCCTAGTAATACACCCCAACATCCCCCTAGCCTTACCTATTGCTTTAGTTGTCTGCTTGGTTGATTTCGGGTAATCTGTGAAGATGATGCCCAAGTCTCTTACTTCTCTTGTTACTGCCAGCAACTCCACTCCCAGCCTAGAGGTGGCTTCCGGGTTTCTCTTCCCAATGTGCATGATCTTGCACCTCTTTGCATTAAACCCCAGTTGCCACTCTTCTGACCATTTTGCTAGTTTATCCAGATCTCTTCTTATTCTGCCCACCCCATCATAATCATCTACTCTGTTGCAGATCTTGATGTCATCTGCAAACAGAAAAATCTTACCCTCCAGTCCATCTACAATGTCACTGATGAAGATATTGAAGAAGACTGGCCCCAGGACTGATCCCTGAGGTACCCAACTTGTGACTTGCATCTCTTCTGACTGTGTACCATTTGCCACCACTCTCTGTTTTCTGCCTGTCAAGCAGTTTGCCATCCAGTTGACCAACTTCTGACCCACCCCAAGCCTACCCAGCTTACTAATCAATCTTCTGTGTGGAACAGTATTAAAAGCTTTGCTGAAGTCAAGGTAGGTGACATCACCTGATCCCCCTTGGTCCACAACTGTGGTTTCACAGTCAAGGAAATCTATGAAATTAGTTTGACAAGATCTTCCTTTTGTAAACCCATGCTGTCTTGGATCCTGTGCTCCTATGGATTCCAGGTGTTGCACTATCCTTTCCTTAAGGAGTGCCTTCATAATCTTGCCCACTACTGAGGTAAGACTGATTGGTCTGTAGTTCCCTGCCTTCTCCCTGCTACCACTCTTGTGGAGTGGGATCACATGAGCCCTTCTCCAGTCTTCTGGGACCTCTCCTGTTCTCAGAGACTCACTAAACAGTTCTGATAATGGCTCTGCTAGTTCCACCCTTAGCTCCTTTAATATATGATAGATGTATGCCATCAGGTCCCAATCCCTTGTCCATCCTGAACTTATCGAGCTCTTGTAGGACCCTTTCTTTTGTGAAGGGACTAGTGCACAACTCCCTCCCTCTTGTGTTCATGGTGCTGAGCTGTGGGCCCTGTCCTATTTTCTCTTCAGTAAATACTGAGCAGAAGTATCTATTTAGGATAGATGCTTTTACATGGTCCTCCTCCTCACATGCCCCATTATCCCCTTTGATCTTAGCAATACTGCCTCTGGACTTTCTCCTTTCACTAATGTATCTATAGAAAGTCTTGTCTCCTTCCTTTACTGTTTGTGCTAGTGTTTCCTCAGTGTGGGCCTCTGCCTGCCTTACTGCCTTCCATGCTTCCCTTATGGAATTTTGTTATGCCTTCCTATCTTCATCCTGCTGCTTTCCCTTGTATTTCCTGAAGGCCAACCTTTTGGCTCTGACCTTTTCTGCTACTGTTTTTGAGAAGCAATGGTTTCCTTCTTCTTTTGCACTTCCATTTCTCTCTAACACAGTAGGATGTTACTTCACGTATTGCATCCTTAATGCTTGCCCTCTTTGCCTGTATCCCCTCACCTGTATTTCTTTTTGCCAGGGCTACCTTAACTCAGTTAGCCATCTTATCGAAGTCAGCTCCTCTGAAGTCCCATATTTTTACCTTGGAATGGGATGATTTAGTTCTAGTTGTCAAATTGAACCATACCATGTGATGGTCACTGGCCCCCAAGTGACCTTCTACCTAGAGATCTGAGATCCTTTCCCTGTTAGTCAGCAGTAGATCTAGGATAGCCCTGTCTCTTGTGAGTTGTTGTGCCAGTTGTTTGAGGGCCTCCCCCCTTTAGGGAATCCACCATGTGTCTAGTTCTGGCAGATGTTCCTGTTGGTATTGATCAGTCTGTATCTGGCATGTTGAAGTCTCCCATTATTAGAGCCTCCCCTTTAGCTGTCATGTTTTGCATATCTTCTAACAGAAATGTGTCTATGTCCTCCCCCTGGTCTGGAGGCCTGCACACAACCCCAGTTCATATGGCTGTCCCATTTCCTGTTTCCGGGGTGACCCACGGTTCTTCCGGCTCCTTATGTTGAGACTGAGACAGGGAGATTGAGAAAGCAGCCACAGCTTCCTTGAATCAAGGAGGTTATTTTCTAGACTACACTGAACTGAATTATTACTTTTTGGACCTGTGCAAGTAACTAGTATGGATTCTGTTTTTGGACTGGACTTTTCTTAGATTTAGCATCAATTTGCCAGGAGGAACTGTAGCCGGGAGATATTTTCAGTCAATTGTGACTAGACCTGTTACTTAGCCTTTGTGAAATAGGTGTCTGAAAGGAAGGAAGGTACTCCCTGGGGTAGAGAGTAAGAGTTGTAGGTGATTATTTCAGGACAGCATAGGTTACTGCCACCCAGCCTTCCCCTCACCCCACCCACCCTAAGCACATAACTTCCTTTATACATAGATACATAGATACATAGATACATAGATACATAGACAGTGTCAGCAGATAAGGGCCTATGGCTCACCTAGTCTGCCCATTTGAGCTTGTAAGTTCAGTTTGTTTTCCTAGAAGTCTGTTTCCTTACCCCTGCCCTCTAGAATTCCTTTATGTCTATCCCATGCATTCTTAAATCCTGATTGTTTAGCAGGGTTCTGGCATCACTTCCCCAAAACTGCTAACAACATACACCTGTTCATATCCTCAAAGGCACAGCGCACTGAATAGGGGGTAGAGACACTCACAAGCTTGCACACACTAAAACAAGAACAAAAAACAGTAAAGCATCTGTAACTGGAAGGGACTCAGACATATGGGTAGTGGTGCAATGCACTGGCTATGGAGCAGCAGTCTTCCAGGAGACATTCTGGAGACTGCGCTGCTGCCCTATTTGCAGGCACCTCTCTGGTCTGAGGGAGGAGGTTGTTCGTCTCCATGCTGAGCTGGCAAGGATTCAGAAAACCTGCTCCCCCACCCAGGGACCACCCAGGCCACCACCACTACCTCAGAGGTTGCCAAGAAAGAGGAGTGGTTGAACCACGGTGGGCTCAGGGAGGGTGAGGGTGTGGAACAGAGGCACATCCCTCCAGTTGTGCCTCTCCACACCATTCACCACTCAGGAAGCATGGTTCCTCTATGGAGGAACCTGCAGTGGAGACCAAGAAGGATGCTGGGAATCTCCACAATGGAGACCCACAGGAGGGTGGCCCAGGACCCCACAGGGGAAGGAAACAACTCCTGGTGGGGGGATTCAGTTGTTAAGGGGTTAGAACTGGGGGAGGGAGGGGAAAGGGAGGTAAGGTGTCTGCCCGGCACCAAGGCTTGGAGGGACAGGAAATGAATCCTCAGGATCATGGGAGCAGCAGCAAGGGGGAAGGAGCTGGATGTCATTATCCACCTAGGAATGAATGACCTGGCTGAAAATGGGATCAGAGCAGTGCAACAGGAGTTTGTGGAGTTGGGGAGGGGCCTTAGACAAGTAGCACACATGGTAACTTTCTCAGAAGTGCTACCTGTCTATGACATGGCTGAGGCTAGGGCACTCCACACCATGGGACTCAATGACTGGCTGAAAAGCTGGTGCAGAGCTCAGGGATTTGGCTTCACTGGGGAGTGGGGCTCCACCTGAAGGGATGCAGGCCTCTACAGGTGCAATGGTCTGCATGTATCCTGGAGAGGAACCAGGATCCTAGGTGATAAGTTTAAATGCTTCAATGGCAAGCATTTAAACTACCCAAGGGGGGAGGCACTGAAGAGGAGAAGGGAAATCCTAGCCCTTCCCCAAAAAATCAGGGTAATTAGTGAGGTAAACACCAAGATAGAGCAGTCGATAGGGAGAAGGGCAGGGGTAAATGGAGAAAAAGACAAAGGCAGTAGGGACAGAGATGGGGAAAATATAAATAAAGCCATTAAAAAATGGAGGGTAATGAGTACCAATGCCTGTAGTCTAGGTAAAAAGCTCCCTGAAATGGTGGCCTTGATGGAAGAGGGATGCCTGGATATTGTGGCAGTCACAGAAACATGGTACATAGAGAACCATGACTGGGATGTCAACATATCAGGGTACATAATCTACAGAAGGGACAGGGCGGGAAGAAGAGGAGAATGAGGAGGAGCTCTCTATGTAAGGGAAGGGAGCAAAGCAACAGAGCTAAAGGGTAAACAGGGGGGAGAGGAGGCACTGTGGGTCACCCTGGAGACTGGAAATGGCTCCACAACCCACAGAGGGGTTGTATATAGACCCCATTCTCAGGGGGAAGAAATGGACAAGAAAATGATAGAAGGCATCCTTGAGATGGCAGAGAAAGGGGAGACATTGCTGATGGGGGACCTGAATATGCTAGATGTTGACTGGAGCACCTTTGCTGCAGCCACATCCAAGAGCAGGGCCATTCTCGATGCCCTACAGGGGGCATGCCTCAGACAGCTAGTTTTGGAACCCACTTGGGAGAGAGAAATCTTAGACCTGGTACTCTCAAGTGGGGATGGAGAAAGGATCTCTGATCTTGAAGTGGGTAGCCATCTTGGAACAAGCAACCACCAAGCAGTGTGGTTCATAATAAACTTAGCTGTAGAGTCAAGCCACACAAAAGTGAAGGTACTGGACTTCAGGAGTGCTGATTTTGTCAAAATGGGAGCGTGCCTCAGAAAAGCACTAGCAAACAGGCTAGAAGGTGGGGTGGAGCAACAATGGGGAAACATCACAATCACCATCACAGAGGCAACAAGCCTTTGTGTGAAGCAAATAAACAAATCAAAACAAAAGAAAAAAACACTATGATTCTCAAAAGCAGTGGCAGGAAAGGTAAGGGAGAAAAAGATAGCATTCAGGAAGTATAAGAAACACAGAAGGAGCAGGACAGAGAACTGTACCAGTTAAAGCAGAAGGAAGCAGGTAAGGCAGTCAGAATAGCAAAGGCCCAAACCAAGGAAAAGATAGCCAGCTTGGTTAAGAAGGGGAATAAAACTTTTTATAGGTACATGAGGGAGCAAAGAAAGACTAAGGCAGGGATACTGAGGCTGAACAAAGAGGAAGATGGTTGGGCAGAGAGCGACAGTGAAAAAGCAAGGATAATGAATGAATACTTCTACTCAGTATTCACAATGGAAAAGTAAGGGGAAATGCATAATCTGGTCAATAGAAGCACTCTGGATAGGGAGGTTGATATTAGTCCTTTCACAGTAGAAAGGGTTCTGAAAGAACTCTTAAAACTGAAGGTGGATAAAGCAACGGGGCCTGATGGGATTCACCCCAGAATTCTGAAAGAACTAAGGGAAGAACTAGTAACACCACTGACTACCCTTTTTAATAAACCATGGGAGAATGGTGTGGTACCTGAGGACTGGAGGAAGGCGGATGTGATTCCCCTTCACAAAAGTGGGAGCAAGACAGAGGCAGGAAACTACAGACCTGTCAGTTTGACCTCAGTGGTAGGGAAAATGATGGAATCACTTCTGAAGGAAAGGATTGTAGAGTTCCTAGAGGCCAGTGGGGCACAGGACCCAAGGCAGCATGGATTCACAGCGGGAAGGTCATGTCGGCCAAATCAAATTGATTTCTTTGACTGGGTGACCAAAGCAGTAGACCAGGGAGGGGCTGTGGACATGACCTACCTAGACTTTAGCAAGGCATTTGACACAGTCTCGCACAAAAGGTTAATAAACAAATTAGCCAGCATGGGAGTGGGTACCAGGGTGGTAGCCTGGGTAAAACACTGGTTGGAAACAGGACGCAGTCGGTAATAGTGAAGAAAGGAGGGTTACTAGTGGGGTACCGCAGGGTTCAGTACTGGGGCTGGTCCTTTTTAATGTCTTTATAAGTGACATTGCAGAGGGACTGGAAGGGAAAGTATGTCTCTTTGCAGATGACACAAAGATCTGCAACACGGTTGATATGTAAGGTGGGGCGAAAAGGATGAAAAGGGACTTGGTAAGGTTGGAAGAATGGTCAAATGTATGGCAGCTTAGATTCAATGCAAAGAAGTTCAAAGTAAAGCACCTGGGAAACAAAAACCCAGGGGAAGAGTACACAATGGGGGGGGTGAGATACCGACAACAACAAAAATGGAAAGGGACCTGGGGTAGTCATGTCAGATGACCTAAGGTGGGCCAGCAATGTGAGAAGGCAGTAAGGAGGGCTGCAGAGATACTGGAATGCATAGGGAGAGGCATCACTAGTAGAAAACAGGAAGTTTTTAGCCCTCTGTACAGACAGTTGGTAAGACTACATCTGGAGTACTGTGTAATGTTCTGGAGACCCACTCTCCACAAAGACATAGACAGGGTGGAGACTGTCCAGAGGAGGGCAACCAAAATGGTGCAGGGTCTGCATCAGAAGATATATGAAGAAAGACTAAAGGAACTAAAGATGTCTATCCTTGAGGAAAGGAGGGAGAGGGGGGACATGATAGAAACTTTCAAATACCTCAAGGGAATCAACAAAGTCCAAGAGGGTAGCATCTTTCAGAAAAAGAGATGTGCAAAAACAAGGGGGCACAATTTGAAGATAGAGGGGGGACAGCTCAGAGGTAATGTGAGGAAGTATTACTTCACAGAGAGGATTGTGGATACATGGAACAGCCTTCCTGAGGAAGTTGTAGAGTCAAAAACAGTGGGGGAATTCAAGAATGCATGGGACAGACATAAAGCAATTCTAGTGGGGGGTTGGTGGAAGTAGGCTGTTGGTTAACTAGGATCTTCAGCTTATCCGTTAGGTATGGACATGGTCAGCTAGGTGGGCCAAGTGGTCCTTATCCACCGTCAAATTCTATGTTTCTATGTCTATTCTGAATTTCTGTAGCTTTGATATTTTCATTGACATAAAGGGCCACTCCACCCCCCCCACCTTTTGCACCTTCTGAACAGTACAAAGCCAGGTACTGAAGTCTTCTAAGTGTGGTTACTGTTAAACCATGTCTCACTAATGGCTACTATGTCCAGTTTAGCCTCTGTCATTATTGCCTGCAGGTCTGGGATTTTGTTTCCTAGATTGCGAGCATTTGTGTCCATGGTTTTCCATTGGCCAGATTTCAGTGTGTTAGTTGTTGGGTGAGGTCTGGCGTTTCCCCTGTGCATCATATGGGGAGCCGGACCTTTTTCCTTACTTGGATATGCAAATAAACTACAAACATGCTAAACTCCTGTTTGATCACTAGCTGAGGGGGAAGGGGTGTTCTTCCCATTTGACGTATGGGGTGCTGCACCCCTCTCCCTATTTGCTAGTTTAAATATTCTGCAAAGATGTGAAACTTCTGCCCCAATGCACTGACTCCCTCCTTAGTCAGATGCAGTCCATTGAATTTAAAGAACTTTCGCTCCAAAAACTGTTGCCAGTTACCTACAAATTTGTATTCTTTTTCCTGGCACTAGCCCTTGAGCCACATGTTTAGCTCCCCTATCTCCCCTTCTCTGACCTTCCGTCCATCTGCCCCCCCAGACTGGCAGGATCTCAGAGAAGGAGATGCCAGACAAAATGGATGATAGTTTGTCACCCAGCCTGGTCAGGTGTTCCTTGGTCTCCATAACTGACCGGCTGGTGAGATTTTTAGTCCCTATGTGTACCAGGATGTCAGTGTTTTCTCCTGCTTCCTGAACAATTTTAGCAATGTGGTCAGAGTTTCTCTATGCTGATGTACCTGGGAGACATCTGATCATTACCCCTGGCAGGAGATAGGTATCAACTCCCCGATTCATGGAGTTTCCTATGATCAGAAGGTTTTTGGATTTCCTTTTTGCTTTTTTTGTTTTGGTTCCTGTTTTGGGTGAGTTTTGTTGTGCTATTTCCTGTGCTGCAGTGTCTTGCTCTGCAGTGTCTTCTGCCCCATTGTTTGATTTCAGAGATAGAGGCAGATACCTGTTTGTAGTTTTTATATGGTTTGTGGAGGTGAAATGTTTGAGAGCACTGAGTGATGGGGCACCTGATGTGCCCCTCCTAACCACCTGCCAGCCTCCCAGACCAACTACCTTCTACTTTCGAGGTGCTTCTGTTGGATGTTGGGGAAATGGATGGCAGCTTTTTTATTTCCTCTTGAATATGCAAATTGAGGCATGCAATCTCTGCCCATGCTGCCTGGAGCTGAGCCCTTAGATCTCCAATGGGCCAGCATGTAGGGCAATGTCCTAAATCCTGTAAAACTGCCCTTCTGAAAAGTGTTCTGCCGTACCTGCAGTTAATGATATCCATTCCATATAAGTTGCTGGGTTTATAACCTGGTCAGAGTAATTAGAAGGAAGAAAATGAAAGCAAAAGTTTGATTTTGTGTTTTGTTTGTTTCTGTATAAGTTGTTATAACAAGTTAAATTACTAGTGCCCCTATAAATGAGATCACTGTGTGGATACCCCTCTGATCCACCCCTTCCTGCTTTGCCACAGGAAATGTCATGACAGTGCTACCCTATAAAAGGAGTATAGTGTGGGGAAGTTGGGGATGGGGGTGGGTGGCTTGACCCTTCCCCTGCCGAAAAAGAAGAACCATGGACAAAAGAAACAAGGAGGTAAGAGCAGAAACAATCAGCCAGCAACAAATGCAGTAGCCCTGAAAGCTTATCCTAATGATAGATAAAACTGTAAAACCTGTAAAGCACCACCTGTGATAATTTTACAGAAGATATACCCTGTAAGAAACACTTTGCTACAGAGATAAATAAAGCAGTAACAGAGGAAATACTTTGCAAAAGACAATTTGAATTAGAAGATTACAGCAGTAATCTGTTAGCATTCACCTGGAGGCATACCTTGTAATAATGCAGCAGAAGATATACCCAACAACAACAATTTGAATCAGAGAAAAATAAAGCAATAAAATGTTAGTAACAAACAGTATCAATCCCTGTGAGTACGAAATAAAAATAGGAACACACAGTAAATCTGCCTAGGCAAAAGAAGCCTTAATCTTTTCCTTGCTCTGGTAAGGTTCTTTGCTCTGTCCTTTCAAGCAACCTAGAAGAAAAGAGTGTGCGATGTAAGACTCAGGACAGTGAGCCGGCCCCAATAAATGAGAATATTTGATGCTGCATCAGTGAAAAGGAAAACTTTAAATGATGTCAAAGAGGTACATGAGGAAGTTGTTGTAGCATCCCAGTAAACGTTTGTAAGCTGAAAGAATGGCTTTCTTGGTTTTCTTCTAAAGACACATGGATGCCGGCTTTGGATGAGGTTTTAACACAGTCCAGAACCATGGTGGAGTGTAACAGGGGGTCATTTTCTTCTAAAGCAAGGTAGTGGGCAGATGTGGGAGACAGTTTAGGACAGTGATTTAAGTCTGTAGACTGCAAACTCTGGAGACCTGTGTTTGAATCCCATGGCCCCCTTTGCATGTGGTGTGACCATAAGCAAATCACTTGACTTCCTTGTGCTCCCGGGTTACCCCTGTAAACAAGCATAGTGTGTCTTTCAAAAAAAAAAAGTGTGTTAAAATTTTCCACGGTCAATGACCCGTGTTGTGTGTGGCAGCATAAGCTTAAGCAGCAGCAAGAGGAGAGTGGCCATGAATTTGTTTTGATTACAGATTACGAACATAATATTGTGAAGATGAGCGGAGACCTAGAACAGCAGCTGGCTGCCCTGGTCTGAGGCAAGGGTAAGGCATGGTGGGAGGTGCTATTCAAGGATCAGGGAGAACTGGAGGGTGCTGGTCCTTTGGGGCTGCTGCCCCAGCTGGAACCCAAGAACCCAGAGGAGGCTAACTGGGAAGCAGCCAGTTACCCTGGCACTGCTGACTCTGCCACCTGAATCTGTGACTCTGGTTGGGGTGCCAGGCATGTCAGGGCAAGAGCCAGGGATGCCGATGCCCATTCCAGATGAGATGCTGGTGCCCCCTCCTCCTCCCCAGAAAAAGCCATGAAAGAAGAGGGTCGATCAGGGAGCAGCAACAGCAGACCAAGTAGAGGGTGTGCCTGAGTTAGACCAGCTGTCAGCTGACGAGCTGCGTGCTCTGCTTAGGAGCAGGAGTGCCCCCAGAAGTAACAGGAGGCATCAGCAGAAATGAAGCAGAGAGTGGGATGCCATGGAAAAGGTTCTGGGGCAAGGGATGGAAATAGTGACATCAGCACCCATATGCCTGAGCATGCCAGGGGGCTGGCCACAGGGCCAGCAGGCACTGCCACAGGAAGCTTGGGGACTCCCAGCAATTGGGGCATAGTCAACCTGTCCTGCCACAAGTGAACTCCCTATCTTGAAATAATGGGTCATGGCTCCCACAGCAGATAGCCCCAGTGGTGGGGTCAACCAGTCAGTGACAGGGCTTGAGGCGTGGACACGGCAATACCTCAAGGGTTGGGGGAACCTAGCATATGGCCTCCAGCTGGCAACCCAGGCCAATCAGGAGTGGAGCAAAAGCTTGAATGGCAGCTGGAATTACTGGCAGACCAGAATAGGGCTCTGCCAGGAGTGGTCCAAGTGGTCCTGGCTACAGCAGGGAACAGGGATGCTGTAGGGGGAGTGGCATTGCCACCACCACCAATACCAGGACAGCAAGGGATAGTGAGCTTCCTATCCCTGGCAAAAAACATTGGGTCACACTTGCCAGACAAGGTGAGGCAGCAAATAATCAACGGAGAATACATTGACATCTTTGCCTTACAGAATCAGCCTAAAAAGCTGGAAAAGGACAAAAAGGACAAGGATGGGGATGATGGGGTTGAGCAGAAGCACAAAGCAACAGTGCAGTGGATGTGGGAGAACTGGTCATCAGGTTTCACAGTTTATGCAGGGATCCTCACCCAGGGCAGCAAGGGGAAAGCTGACTGGCCATGGGTCTACCTTAATAGGATAATGACCATGCATGCTAGTAAATGGGTGTAGGAGTGCCTGCCCTCCCCTCACTGCAATGATGCCCCACACACCCCCAGGACCAAGCAATAATAAAAAGAAGCTCTGAGGGTCATGCGGGCGTAGGAGTGCCTGCCCTCCTCTCACTGCAAGGACACCCCCCAACCCCTCAGGACCAAGTAATAATGAAAAGAAGCTCTGAGGGTCACGAGGGGAGGAGTGCCTGCCTCCCTCCCCATATTGCAAGGACACCCCCAGGACCAAGCAATGAAAAGAAGCTCTGAGAGTTGCTAGGCATAGGAGGTGCCTGCTCTCTCCTCACTGCAAGGATGCCCCCACCCCTGCAGTACCAAGCAATAATGAAAAGAAGCTCTGAGGGTCACGAGGGCATAGGAGTGCCTGCCCTCCTCTCACTGCAAGGACACCCCCCACCCCTTCCAGGACCAAGCAATAATGAAAAGGTACAGAGTTTGAAAAAGGCGCTGCAGGAACAGCGCCAGCCAGCTACACAAGAGTTTTGTTGGCCCCGCTGGCGCTGTGCTCCAGCTCCCCACCACCCCCACCACCACCCTTGGTTGGCTCTCTAATTTATACATGGTGTCACATGAGGCTGCAGAACCAATCAGCCCACTTTACCACCTGCAGGTTATACTCCTTGAACACTAGGGGCATCCTGCCTGCCCACACTTGTCTTCATCACAAACACCATGTCTCTAGTACTGTTCTCTGTACTTGTTTTATTCCTCACGATCCTGTTCCCCCCCCCGTTCTTGTACAAAATCTCTCCTGCACCACTGTAAGTGCACCTCTGTCAGAACCACAGCCTCCTCGGGTCCATCCTCCCACTGCTCCTTGCCCTCCCATCTGCTCTCCGCTCACCTCTAATGCACCTCACACGCTGGGCCACCCTACCACCCCCCCCACACTCTCCACCGATGTCCACTCCACGGCCCTTGGCACACGGTGCAAGGTGGCCCCTCTCCATCCTAGCTACTCCTGTCCTTAACTCCCTACCCATCCCCTGCGCTGTCCCCCCCAGATCCTCGCACCTGCCCAATCTCCTATACCACAACCACAGCAGACCTTATCTCCACCTCATCACCTTACTCCTATTGCTGTCTGGGAATGTCCACCCCAACCCAGGACCGGGACCCGCTACCCACCGTTGCCCCTCCTGGACATGGCCTCCACATTGCCTCTATGAATAACTGCAGTCTCCCTAGGAAGACTGCTGCACTCCAGTGCTGGGTCTCCCAACACATGCCCAACATCCTTGCCTCAGTGGAGACCTGGCTCTCCCACTCAACTCCTGACTCTGCTGTCTCCCTCCCAGGTTTCACCCTTTTTAGAGAAGATCATGTGGGTAAGCGGGGCGGTGGGTGTGAAGTCTACCTACGTGACTCCCTCTTGGGGCACATGCTACCTACCCCCAAGCTCGACCACGGGGCCCAAGCCATCGCCCTAAAAATCACCCTGGATCCAGGCCATGGCCCTCTTTACCTCACCACCACCTACATACCCCCGCGGGCACAAAGTCTAGCTATCCGCCAGGGACTATAGAGAAGGCACATTCTACAACTGGCAAAGGAAAAGAAAGAAACAATCAGTTTAAAGGAGAAACCATATATAAAAAATATAAATATAAATATATATATCAAATATATATATATATACACACACACACACACACACTAGGAGTGAGCTGATAAGATATGAAAGAAAAGCACGTATCACTCACCCCCATTGTATAACTAGTCAGTGATGTATGCACTAACATATCATCTTACAAATATACAGACAGTGCATACATCACTAATGAATATCATCATCTTGCCTACGTTGCTGCAGAGAAGCTAAAAAAAATGCCCAAACATAAAACACATCCACCTAATTAACAGAAATCACCTGCTATTACACCAAATAAATACCTCTTCCACAAAATACTCATACTGCTCAATATACATCTCTTCCAGAGAAACGAACAGCCAAAAAAGAAATCTGAAAGAAAAGAAAGCATAAAAAAAAATTAAAGCATACAGAAAAATCATTCAACATTGAAGAAGAAATAACTAAAATCTGCAGTTAATTTTAATTAGATGACGAGCCACTCCTGGAACCGCTTTTCGAATCAAAACCACACCAACAAACTATGGAAAGCAAACCAAAATAATACCGATAGCACCACAAATTATAGACAAACAAGCTATAGAAGAGTACATCAGCAGTGCAAAAATAATAACACAAAACAAAAAACAATAGCTGATGTACAAACCTTCAAAAATACATGACAACATATTTGGGAAATAATAGGTCAATAGAAATATAGAACCAAAACAACTAGACGAAATACTATGATACTACTTCATGAATTGCCAAAGATCAGATGGCAGGGAATACAAACTCTTAACATTAAAATCAAGACAGCAAAACTTTGAAAGATATTTAAAAGATCATAGATACCTGAGTCACTAAGTACTTCACTACGTTTCTTAAAAAGCCGAGAAGTGCTACAATCTAAACAGAAGAAACTGAAGAAATGTGGAAAGGGCAACCAGCCACAAGCAGCAGATGAGCTGACACATTAAATTATAAATGAACTGTACAAAAAGAAACAACTTGGCTCTGATACACCACAGGCATTGATAAATACTATGTGGCTAACTGTAACTCTACAGTTTGGCATACAGGGCAATATGAAATGGGGCGATGTGCTCCTTAAACATGATGAACAAAACACCCACTACCTTGAATACTGGAAAGAATGTCAAACTAAAACCAGATAAGGAATAAATCCAAAGGATATAAGAATCTTAAAGCCAAGGGCATATGAAATAGATAACCCAGTAACATGTCCCATCAAAAACTATACTACAGACCTGATAAATCAAATCACCCAGAGGCTCCATTTTTCTTAGCAATAAACCACACACCAACAGCTCACTACCCAACTGTGTGGTTCAACAATCAGCCATTAGGTGTCAACACCTTAAGTAAAATTGTTAAGAATATGGCAGAAAAGGCCGACATACAAACAAACAAAAACTGGGTAATCACTTGCTCAGAAAGCACTTGGTTCAGAAACTGATCGACAGTGATATCCCAGGCAATTACATAATTCAAATCTTAGGACACAAAAAGCTGCAGTCATTAAACGACTATTCCAAACTTAACGATGAAAAGCAAAGGAAAAACTCAAAGCTGCTAAGTGCTACTGAAGCTAAACTGAGTCCAGGTGCTGCACAAGTAAAACCAACAAGTACATACATGGAAGCCGAATTCAAATCTAAACCATGTACTTCAACAAATAAACATGTGAAGCAGTGCAATCAACCTCCAGACAACAGCAACATGGCACTGTGAACATCCCAATGTCAAGTGCATGGATAAATACATTCCCTGCTTGCTTTCAAAACCCAACTATTACTGCACACACCATAACTTTCAACATAATACAAGGTACAGTATTTGGAAAACATGCTTTCGAAAGTAAAATCAATGCCCAAATACGCAAATGACTCATAACCATATATTTTATTTTCCAGCTCCTACTGAAGATGCTCAGCTGAAGAAGGAAAGACGGATTATAACATCAGACCAGAATCAGAATAATACCTTCTTACCGTACGGAAGAACACTGAAGACATCATTCCAAATACATTAGTTGTAATTTACCTGAACCCATACATGTAGAACCAGTGAAATAAACTGAAAAATAAGTCAGTGATGTTAACCAGCAAAAACTGTGAAAATAAACAGTGCCACAACAAAACAAGTCAAATCAACGATATAACACACACCCAAATAAAAAAAAAATAGATTGTTAATTCCAAAATGCACTCCACATTGACCGCACAAATGCCAATCCCAGAAGATGTTAATTCCTGCCCCACAACACATGCAACCAATCCAGATCCACGTACGAATGCAACCACCTATCACAGATCTCCAGAAACCAACCAACCAAAAGAACACAACCACTCCCACCCAAGCTCACTTATCCAATGCAATCATACAACATGAACTACCAACCAATCCACAACCATAACCAAATAGACCAGAAACAAACCCATTCACAAAAATGGACACAAGTCAAAACACAAACTGCAGCACCACGGCAGATTATTAAGCATACGCTTTTACACTTATACAATAACCTTATTGTATAATCAGACACATGATGTACAGTTCAAGAAGATATGTGAAAATATTCACACTCCAGCATCGTGAACTCTGGATATCTCACTCTGCAGGAGTGTGAATATTTCACATATCACACTCCTGTCCATCATGTATCCCATATATATATATATATATATATATATATATATATATATATATATATATATATATATGTATATAGACTATTTTGAGACAACAGATGAAAGTAAAGGATAGAATAATGAAAATGCAGGTGGGAGAAAATAAATCAAGATTTTAGTTAGGATCCTCTAGAAGGGCCAAGTCGCAGCAGGGGATGAGGATGAGGACTGGGGGGCAAGAGGGAGAGGCAGAAGAAAGAGAGAGAGTTATGGAGGATTCTCTGGGAACCAACAAGGACTGAGAAGTTTGACCAGAAAAATGAAATAGAGGTCATAAACCTCAAACAAGAAACACTAAGTATTGATCAAGAAAATATATTAAAGGAAGGGCTAACATTTGTTCCTACCACTAAGTTAAATGCATTTAGAAAAAAAAAATGATAACTATAAACCATTCAGACAGCCGCATCTCAAAGTCCACTTTGTTAAACAATCAGAAACAGACACTGCCATTCCTATTGTACATATGTAAATGTGATGACAAAGAGTGAGGGAAACTCAGAAGTAGAAAGATCCTTTGTGAGACAGGAAACACCTTTTAGTAGAAAATCTACATTTATCCGGATCAGTGTCCCTAGCTCAGCAGTTACCATGCTGAGCTATATGGACACTCCAGATGTGGAAGATATTTTAATGAAGAGAGGAAAACAGATAAAGCATAAATATGACACATAGGGAGAGGAAGCTGTTAAAGAACATAAAATGAACAATTTTCTGATAAAGAGTAGCAGAAGTGATAAAGGGTAGCAGTAGTACTGTAAAAAAATGTACCTAAAGGAAATGGAGAAACAGCTATATAACAAACATTATTATAAGACATTGCAAAGAGACACAACCAAGAATATCAAAAAGAGGCTGATAATATTCTGAATAATGCATTTGAAAATAGATAACAAAAGCTGAAAAAAAAATTTCTGACTTTCTCTCACCCTATAAAACCCACAATATACCTGTTGCCCAAGGTAAACAAAAATTCAAATAACCCCCTGGGAGACCCATAGTCAGCAGCACTGGATACATGACCAAACCTTTGTCAAAATTTGTGGAATTTTTCACTAAATATTATGTCAGTGATGTAAAATAGTTTGTGGATGATACCAGAGCTGTTTAGAACATACTTAAGGACACCAGGATAGATGAGGATACTATCTTGGTAACTCTAGATATAGAACATTTTTACAGGATTTGAGGCAGCATGGTTTCACAGGGGGTAGATCTTGCCAGACAAACCTGACCGAGTTCTTTTACTGGGTGACCAGGGAAGTGGATGAGGGCAGAGCAGTGGATGTGGCCTACTTAGATTTCAATAAGGCTTTGACACCATTTCACACAGAAGACTGGTGAACAAGTTGAGCAGCATAGGATTGGGTCCAAAAACAGTAAAACGGGTAAGAAGTTGGCTAAGCAACAGATGTCAGAGAGTGGTAGTAAACAGTGTTCACTCTGAAGAATGCAAGGTGACCAGTTGGGTGGTGCAGGGGTCAGTACTAGGCCCAGTTCTTTTCAATGTCTTTGTTAGTAACATTGCAGGAGGACTGGAAGAGAAAGTATGCCTGTTTGCAGATGGCACAAAATCTGCAACAGAGTTGTCATACCACGGGAGGATGAAGGATGATCTGAAAAGCTGGAAGATTGGTCAAGGGTTTGGCAACTGGGTTTCAATGCAAAATCATGCACTTGGGGCACAGAAATCTGGTGGCATGTATCAATTGGGAGGGGAGGTATTGGCAACCATAAAGAAGAAAGGGATCTGGGGTAATCATTTCTGATGACCTGAAGGTACCAAGGCAGTGTGATAAAGCAGTAGGGAAACTAGCAGGATGCTTTTGGTGCATTTGGAGGGTATCACCAGCAGAAAGAAGGAGGTAGTGTTACACCTGTATAGATTGATGGTGATGCCCCACCTTGAGTACTGTGTCCAGCTCAGGAGGCCCCATCTCCAAAAGGACATAGATAGGGTGGAGGCAGTACAGAACAGGGCACCCAAAATGGTGCAGGGACTGCATCAAAAGCCCTATGAGGAAAGACTCAAGGAATTAAATATGTACTGTCTAGAGGAAAGAAGGGAAAGGGGTGACATGATAGAAATGTCAAATACTCACAGTTACTAATAAGGTGCATGAAGGTAGCATTTACATAAAAAGATGCTCAGGACAAGGGGTATGCTATGAGGCTGGGGGCACTCAGAGGAAATACTTTTTCATGGAAAGCATGCTCCCATGGATGTCTCCCATTCCTCTCACAGGTAGTACTTCCAAGAAGGTGACTGATGTAGCTACTTGCTTGAGACCCTCCCAATTTCTCTAAACTCTTCCTTAACTCTCCTTAGGCTCCTCGTTTGCCAGGTCATTCGTTTCTAGGTGAATAATGACATTCAGCTCTCCCTCGCATCTTGCCTACCCTGTGATCCCCAGGATCTTCCCCCACATCCCTCCACACTGTGGCACCTGGTAGGCATCCCACCTCCCTGTCCTCCCCCTGGCGTGATCCTAGCTAGATTCCCTGTCTAATAGAGTCCCCAACAAGATTCACTTCCTCCTTCTCCTCTGGGGTCCACTGCTCTCCCCACCTCCTCAGTTGACCTCCACATCGTTCTCTTCCACTTCTCTGGGTGCCTCTTTCTGGTTGTTCCCATTTTCCAGTGCGGCATATGAGTTCTGGAGTGGAATAGGATCTGGGATGTGCCAATACCTGACCATCCTAACCCTCCCCGAGTTCACTGTTGTCCAAATGCTCCTCATTCTTGCCATCCTTTGAGGTACTGGCTTTGTGTAATTACACTATTTGTCAGTTAGCTATTACACTAGTCTGTTTCTGAAGCCCTCCTTCTAGTTCCCCCTAGATGTGTAGCTCTCCTTCAAGGTCCCTGAGTTTGTTTTTTTGGAAGTATTTTTACTTGATGTCAGTTTTTTATTTTATTTTTGTAATTTACCCTACGGTAGCCCTCGAGTTGACTGCACATCTATATTACTGCAACTTGTTGTGCCAAGTCTGGGCTTTCTCCCCCTTATGCCCCTCCTAACCTGTTAAAGAAATAGTATAAAAAGTTGGAGACCGTGTGTATAGGTTTGAGGTGTTCATTTTCTTGTGTTTATGTTCTCAGCTTATGTATTTAGAACATGGGATTTTTCATTATCCACTGTATAACTAGATCTTGATCAATTGTGTATTTTCCTGTGTAATGGTCAGTCATGATGGTGGCCAGCCTTTGGTCACAGAGGCATCCGAGTTTTTTGGTTTAAATATCTAATCATTTTTTTCAAATACTTAAAATTTTGAGGGGTTGTTTAGTAATTCACAAAATTTTATTTTAGTGAGTTACATTTGAGAGTTTGATTTGCTTGTGTGTTTGAATGTTTTATTTGTGAAACACCTACATATACAATTTTTTCTCTAAAATTGTCCTGTTAGTTTCCTAAGTGGATGTGCTTTCAAGAAATCCATCTACCCCCGATCATAATGTGACACTTGGGACAGAACTGACTTAAATTTTATTAATGACTTCTCTATAAAGAGCTAATGGAATAAATTTGTTTAAATTATTTTTTTCTGAGCAATCAAGTTTATTTGATGGAAAATGGCACTACTACCGGAAGTGCTTTACTAGCATCACTGAGCTTGTTTCCCTTAGCTCTGGTTAACATTAACATCTAGTTTATAGTGGGAACACACTTGGCCTAAATAACAAATTGTAGGCATGGAAGCAGCATTAAAGCAATAGACCAGAAATATACAATATTGAATTTGGGTATATTTCTAAAATTTTAATGCAGACTCTTAAATTGGATCTAGCATGGTAAATCTATGCAAATAATACCTAAATATTGTGTCTTGTTATTTCTCAATCTACGCAAGGGATATCCAGAAGGGTGTTTAAATCTTTGAGTATAAGAGGGGTCAGTCTAAGTGTGGACATTAGGAGATCATGTTTGGACTGCATGGCCCACTGCCAATTTTATTGGAATGAGCATGTGCAGCTTTCTTATTTTAGCCATTCTTCTAAGTCATCTGATTAATTTGGATTATCCACTCACAGAGTCCTCATTAAAGTGGAGAATGACATTTATATATTTTTCTTTTTTTAATAGTCTCTAATTTTCCAGTACTAGTTAACAAAATATTAAGTTTTGGGATTATCTCTGAGGAAAATGCAGTATGCCATATCATCAAAAGGTACAAAGGTGACAAGTAAGGCATATGGTGTTTGCTTTCTTCACTGAGCATGCTTCATTTTTTATTTGTTTATTTATATATGAGTTTCACCAGGAAAGCATACTGGAGCAGGATTGCTCGCTTCCAGATGCATCCTGGGAGAGTGAGGAACAAGTTCTTCAACAATAACAATAAATACAGGGATGATCAGTTCATATACAGACAACAGGTACAGCACTAGATTAGCAATAATGCACAGATGACATGAATTGTGAGTCAATCATAAGCATACTATTACCATAGATAACAGCATAAAAATAGAAAAAACATAGGGCACAAAGTATCTTGCAGTGGGTGAGAAGCAGAAGGCATGTGGTGTGGTGAGAAGGTTTAGGTGTAATAGAAGGTAATTACCAACCTGAGAGGAGGATTGGACCTAGACTTGAGGTTGGTGAGGTAAGGGTAGTCACAATGTGGGTAGACCAGGGTTGTGTCAGAGTGTGGTGAGACATTAGACCAAGAGTATAGCTGAGCATAAGGATAGAGAAGGATTGTCTGTCTAGGAGGTGGAGAGGGCCTGTGGTTAGAGATAGGTGAGATTCAGTGCAGGTACAGACTGAGGAGGTGAAGACATGGAGTAGAGATAAAAGAGCTGCTTGAGTCGGTGTATCTTGGATAGACGGGGGAGGGCATCCACAATTTAGGGCAGCAGTATGGGAAGGCAGACTGACCTACAGTGATGGACCTTTGGGGGAGAGCCAGGGATCTGTGACCAGTGTTGCAGATGGAATAGGAGGGAAGGGCAGGAGTAGAGAGAGTAGAGGTGTGGTAGGAGGGTAGTGTCCCAAACCAGAATTTGGCCACAAAGCTAGCAGAATGGTTGAGATGTCTGGATTCTTGAGATGGGAGGGAGAGGGCTTTATACCTATATGGTGTTTAGTCAAGGATGTTAATAGGACTAATGAAATATTAAATAACAATTTTGGAACCAGTATCAATATATAGGATGCTTTGTATTATCCCATAGTAAGAGAAGCACTTCTTAGGTCTTCCAAAGTAAAAAACGATTGTCTTTAATTATTGACAGTTACCATTAAACAGGGGTACCCTTAAGAGATATATCAAGGTTTATAATATCTGGATCACTCTTGTGATAAATATTGCTGTGTTCTAAGTTTTATCCATAATATCTGACAATGAAGAAACCTCAAAATTAAACTGGTTACAAAAGTACAGATTTTCTGTTTTGTGGTGATTGCCATTAATTGGGTTGGAGAGTCATAGTGGTAACACAATTTGACACTTTTTCCACTTTTTTGTAACAATTCTAGGAAAAAATACATGTTAAAAACATAGAAACATAGA
Source organism: Neoceratodus forsteri (assembly GCA_016271365.2). Taxonomy (NCBI): domain Eukaryota; kingdom Metazoa; phylum Chordata; order Ceratodontiformes; family Ceratodontidae; genus Neoceratodus; species Neoceratodus forsteri. Next base: position 354,417,575 of record CM028136.1, on the reverse strand, counting down.
AGTTATTGGCAGATAAGGACCTCTTGGTCCACATAGTATGCCCAGTTCTCCCTGCCTACTGTACCATGGCAAACCCTACTCGATCTCTGGTCCTCCCATTGCCTTATTACCAAGGTCCTCTTGTATCTGTCCCATGCATGCTTGAATCCTGTCACAGTTTTGGCAACCACCACCTCCACTGGAAGGCTGTTTCAGGTGTCCACCACCACCTCCATGAAGAAGTATTTCCTCACATTTCCTCTGAGCCTCCCCCACCCCCAACTTCATAGCATGACCCGTTGACCTTGAGCATCTTTTTCAATGAAAAATGCTACCATCCTGTGCCTTATTAATACCTGTTGTGTATCTAAAGGTTTCTATCATATCCAACCTTTTACTTCTCTCCTCCGGAGAGTACATATTCAGTTCCTTGAGTGTCTTCTTGTAGAGATTTTGATGTTGGCCCTGCACCATTTTGGTAGCCCTTTTTGTACCACCTCCACCTTTTCAATGTCCTTCCAGAAGTGGGGCCTCCAGAACTGAACACAGTACTCAAGGTTAAGGTCTTACCAGTGATCTGTACAGGGTAATATTACCCCCTTCTTCTTGCCAGTAATACCACCCCCATGCACCCAACCATCCTACTAGCCTTCCCCACTGCTTTATCACACTGCTTGGCTACCTTCGGATCATCAGAAATAATTATCCCTAGGTCCCATTCCTGTTTGGTGGTTGCCCGTACTTCCCCTCTCAATTGGTGCTTAGCCCCCGAGTTTCTGTGCTCAAGTGCATGATTTTGCAATTTTTTTTCCATTGAAAACCAGTTGCTAAACCCTCAACAATTCTTCCAACTTTTACAATTCATCCCTCATGCTTATCCCGCAGTGCATGTACTCTGTTGCAGATTTTTGGGTCATCCGTGAACAGGCATACTTTCCCTTATAGCCCATCTGCAATGTCACTAATAAAGACATTGAAGAGGACCGGGCATACTTCTGAGCCCAGAGCCACACCACTGATCACCTTGCCTTCTCCAAAGTGGACACCATTTACTACCACCCTCTGACTCCTGTTGCTTAACTGACTTCTTACCCAGTTTATAACTTTTTGACCCACTCCCAGATAGGCCAGCTTGTTCACCAGCCTTCTATGTAGACTGGAGCCAAAGGCCTTACTGAAATCCAAGGAGGCCACATCTACTGCTCCTCCTTGATCCACTACCCTGGTCACAAAGTTGAAGAACTCGATCAGGTTGTTAGGGCTTAACATTAGCAATCAACATACACAAACCCAATGGGGAGTGATTTGAAATGCTAAGTTCAAGACACAAATTCACAACACCTATGGTTATGTTTTTACTGGACATTTTGGTGGTATTTCTGCCTACACAAAATACATGTTTTATGAGTCATGAGGGTGCTTGGTATAAGTATGGTTTGGGGTTTTAAAATAAAATGCCTTTATCATTGTGAGTTAAAGTTATGGAACTGGCAGATTTGGTTGCTATAACAACCAGGGAACATTTAAGGTATCCAAGTTTTGTGAAAGGGTTGCTCTATTAAGGGCAACCTAAGTTGTCATTGGACCCCTGGGATTAGCAGGCCAGGAAGCTAGACAAAGGGGCAAGGGGGAAGAAGGGAGTTTTGGTTTACAGGAAGGGGTAGAAAGGAGAGGTGGGTTGGCAAGAGAGGGGCGATGATGTCACAAGAATGATGAGGTCACAAAAGGGGGAGGGGTTAGGACAGGGGAGCTCTCAGGTAGCCCATTGGTCAGTAGCTAGGCAGGCGAGGGGACAAAAGGGGGGTAGATAAGGGGCTGCAGGGAGAGGGAGCTCCCTCTTTTCCTGCAGCTGTTCAGTGAGATAGGATGCTCTATAGTTGCACAAGACCACTGCTGTTGGGTAGATTTTCCAGGCTGAGGTAAGTCGGTAGGCCCAGGCCTTACCAGCAGAGGTGGTTCTGGCTCATGGAGCTAGGGCCTTTTAAATTCCCTTATCATAGGTTGATGTTTTCATATATGATTCTAACTGTTAATGCTATTTCTGCAGAATATGTGGAATTTAGACGATTATACTGGCACCCAAAGACTTTATGAGGGTCTGATGTTTTGTTTCTGGTTTTGGTAAAGTATTACTCAGGTTTGTATTTGGACTAAAAGAAAAGAAGGTTACTCAGACAGGGAGACAGAAATGGGGAGCTAGTTTTTTGTTTGTTTAGGCAGTTTACCTTCAGCTCACTTGCTTTGAGGTTTTTGCCTCTGGCTGTTGTTGTAGCGCTGAGGCCTGGTGGGGTCAGCCCTAGGCCGGCTCTTCCATGTGGTGCCTACATGGGTCAAGATCCACTTTGGTTGTGGCTCTGGAGCTATATCTCAGTCGACTTTCTTCTATCCCAATGCTACAGTTGGATCTGATGGGTGGCCTTGCGGCCGTTGTGGTGCACTGGGACCAGGTTTGGCATGTGGCCCTGTGCTTGCCAGGACCACCTGGCTCCTCTGGCTGGTGGGGCAGCCCTGGTGTCTGGGGCTTGTTTTTTATGCTAGGACAGCAGGGAAGATGTAGTTTTGGAAGAGCATTTGGTGCGATGAGGCTTGATTGCCCTGCAGTAGTGCTTTTGTTTTCCTTTCTGGGCTTTTTTTAGTGAGGATCGATGGTGATGGGCCAGGTAAAGTCAGACCATCAGGCGGCCATTTTATTTGGTATATTAGAGGCTTGCTTACAGTCATGGGAGGCAGGTCTTTTTTTGTGCTGGCCTCCAGGAGTATTGGAATGTATGGTGTTTGCAGGTTGCTGCCCATCCTGCTCTGGTTCACCGGGGGAGCATTGGTGCACATGGCTGCAGTGCTGTACTGGTCATGTGGGGCAGGGGAGCCAGGAGGGAGGCCTTAGTATGGCAGGAAGCTCTGCTGGTGAGGACAGTTGTAAAGCAAAAAAAAAAGAGGAGTAAAGCCAAGAGATGTAATCAGGCATATGCCACAATCTCGCTGGGTGGCCAATGTTAAGGAGGCGATCAGCGGGGAAGGGAGGATTTTTTGCTCATGTCCAGCAGGCCTGATGCAGCCCTCAGGACGGGGGCCAGTGGAGCTGTAACCCGGGAGGGGGTTGGGGTTAGCGGTCCTAGGGGGGAGCCTCAAATACCGCAGGTGGATAAGGGGTCTGAGGCAGATGAAAGGCTTTGCATTCTGGGCACTAATTTGTTTTCATTAGGGTACTGTAGTCTGCTGGGACTAGCTATTAGTTAATGGGATCCTCCAGTAATGATTGATTCCATTTAGTCTTATTCTTCCCCATGATTTTGTTAAAGGATCAGATGCAGGGAGGTTTTTGTTGGGCTGCCAATGAAATGGTCAGCAGGAGGGATTGAGCAAATACAAAAATAAAGAGAAAGATCGGAAAGCAGAAAGGACAGGGAGATAACAAGGCATGGAATGGGTGCAGGTGTATCTTGCCCTAAGTGCCCTGAAAGTAAAAATAAATAAAAAATGGTGGCTGCTTTCAATGGGGGGTCAAGAGTGGGGACAAACTGCCCAGCAGGGAGGCTACCAAAGGGGGTCTTCCCTAGCTGTACTTATTGGAGGCTGGCACTTTTCTCTCACAGAGCATTTGGGTTTTGATATTTACGTAATGGGGGGGCAGGAGAACAGAGCCCTGGGAGCTATGCAGCTAAGACAAAAAAAAAGAAAGAATGACTGGAACAGGGGCAGGAGATTGTGTGGGGTTGGAGAGGGAGCCAGTTCCAGGGGAGGGGGAAGGAATATAGATGGCAGAACAGAAGGAGAGGTTATGGTGGGAGGTAAGGACCCATCGTGGGAAGGGGACCCACAGGGTGCCTTTCAGAAGGCGGCATCCCCCATAAACCTGGATGTTTTAAAGGTTTGGACAGAATTTTACCCCAATCACTAGGCAAGGGACATGCTGCAGGAAGGTTTTGCTGGAGGGTTTAGCCTGTACTACACAGGAACTAGGAAGAACACAAGGTCTAAGAATCTGGCATCCATAAAGGGGAAGGAGGACATAGTGGAGAGGATGATTAGAAAGGATCTGAAGGCTGGGTCAGTTAATTCAATGCCCCACCTTTTCCATGCATCAGGGTGTCCCCTTTAGGCATAGTACCATTTAATTCACCATTTATCATACCCCGAAAGTGATTCTGTGAATGATGCCATCATACCCAAAAAAAGCACAGTGTCGTATGCTACACTGGATCATGCTGTGGATGTAATCCGGGCTAAAATTCAGCCTGGCTGGCAAAGACTGACATTGAGTCAGCCTTCCATTTGCTGCTGTGTGAGACAGGAAGATTGGGAGCTGCTAGGTTTCCAATTTCAAGGTAGATATTATTTCAACTAGGCCATGCCCATGGGGTGTTCAGTCACTTGCACCATGTTTGAGGCTTTTAGGACCCGGCTGCAGTGGACCTTTTCAGTCCAGTACTGGCGGGGAGTGGTCATCCACTACTTGGATGACTTTTTGTTCATAGGCGAAGGAAAAGAGGAGATGTTGGGCATGCTCAGGAACTTTGAGGCCACGTGCAGGGAGATTGGCATACCACTGGCTGGGAATAAGACTGAGGACCTGGTAAGATGCTAGAGTTCCTGGGCACTGAGATTGATGTCGTATAGCAGTGTTTCCAGCTCCTGGCTGGCATGGTGGCAAATCTCTTGGAGCTCATCAAAGGGATAAAGGGGAAGTGGATGGTTCAATTGAAGGTAATACCAGCAGATGCTAGGGCACATAGACTGCCTGCAAAAGCTGATATATAACACCAGTCAGGAATCTTCACAAGGTGCCTAGCCAGGTCAGGAACTAAGGCCAAGGTTCCTCACCATTGGGTTGATATCAGTGCAGGGATGTGGGCAGACCTTTTAGCCTGGGAGGGATTCCTGGAGAATTACAATGGGGTCACTTTTTGGCAGGATCAGTGGAAGTCAAATAATAATCTGGAGCTGTACATGGATGAAGATGGGGATAAGGCATGGGTGTGTACTTTCAGGGCAGCTGGATCTCACAAAAGTGGCCAGACTGGTGGGTCAAGCTGGATCTGACCAGGGACATCATGTTCCTGGAGGCATTCCCTATATAGGTGCCCATGGTGGTGTGGAGGAAGTCCCTCAGAAACAAAAGGGTGCTTTTAGATGTGACAATTTAGCGGTGGTGTCAGTCATCAACAGGCAGTCAGGATCCACAGAGGCAGTGTTGAGGGCCCAGATGTTGGTTTGGGAAGGATTGAGACTGAACGTGTTCTTCAGGGCAAAACACATTGAGGGGGTCAGGAATTAAATAATTGACTACCTCTCCTGTTTACAGTTGGACATGTTCCAGTCTTTGACCTCAAGGGGAGCTGCCCAGAGAACACTGGTGCCCACTCACCTCTGGGAGATTGGATGGACCAAGCCCAGCTCATCTTTCAGAAAACCTGGGCTGCCAACACATTGAGGGCCTACAAAATGGTGTGGAGGAGCTTCCAGGAGTTCCAGGAGAGAGCTGGGTTTGAGGTAATTGGACCAGTTTCAGAGTTACAGATCATTAGGTACTTGGTGGACAGGTGGATGTTGGGCATGGTAGGCACTACCATTGAGATACACCTAGCTGGTACTGGCATGATTTGCCAACTATGAGGGTGAGGCATCCCAAACCAGAGCCCCGGCCATCTGCTGAATGCAGTAAGGATGGTTAAGGCTATAAGGGCAATAGGTGGATTGGCATAGGCTGATTTGCAGGGGCATGCTAGGCAGACTGACAGGCAGCCTGGATCATGTGTGTTCCTCAGCACATGAGGCCAACCTGTTGGCAAGTATTTCCAAGTTATGCAGCTAAGGGCATTCCAGGTTAGCGAGGTCATGGCCAGAGGTAAATGGGACACCTTTGGAGGCCTGCAGGAGCAGGATATCTCTTGGTCAGAGGAAGCAGTCCATGTTTGGCTCAAGTGGTCCAAAACTGAATGGGAAGAGGTGGGTTCAGGTGCAGCTGAAGCAGGAAGGAAATGGAGAGCAGGGGATAGTGGACACCATCAGGGCATACCTGATTTCGAGACCCCATGGGGGAGGGAGGTTTTCCAACATGGGAATGGGGACCCAGTCACTGCCTCCCAGGTCACTGTGGTACTAAAGAAGGGTATGGCATTCATAGGGGAGGACCCAAAGCATTTTGCATCACACACCTTTAGGATTGGGGCCGCCTCAGAGGTGGCCAGCTCAGGGGGTTCCCCCCTCCACCATGCAGCAGGTGGGTAGGTGGATGACCCAGGCATATAGGAGGTATATCAGGAAATGAGATCTAATTTTGTTATGTTTTGTTCCAGGGGATACACAGCTCAGGTGGTGTGGATTGTCAGACACTCATTTGTTCACTGGGCAGAGCTTTGGGCACTGCTGACAAGGGGTGGCCGGCAGCTGAGAAAAGACCCAACAAGACTCTGATTAAATGGCGTGGGAAATGGGGACTCCACTGGGGATACCTGTTACCACTGATTGATGAGAGAAATCAGGTTTGGCCCACACTGGACTTAATTATTATACATGCAGGGGGGAATGACCTTGGGAACATGCCATGAGTGGCTTTGATGTGGATGATTTTGGTGGACTTTGAGATTATAAAGTCATGGCGGCTGCAGGTTCAAATTGGGTGGTCGGAGATCATTCCCAGGAGAAAATGGAGACAAGCAGCAGAAGCACTTGCCATAGAGAGGGCTTGTAAAAGAGTCAATAGGAAGCTGGCAACTTGGGCCAGAGAGTTTGGGAATATACATCAGGCACAGATTAATTAGCTATGACATACCGGGTATGTATAGGGTGGATGGGGTACACATGTTCGTAGTGAGTAATATGGCTCTCAGTGGGAATATACAGGAAGCTATCGAATCATGTCGGAGGTAGGGGGCTAGTTTCCTAGTTTTTAATGGGGGAAGCCCCTTGTGTAGACGAGGGTCAGCACAAGTGGCTAATGGGAAAAAATGGGGCCCAGCCAGGAGGAGATATGGCAGGGCAGGGGAGGGATCCTCATGGGGCAGTTTCACCAGAGGGGACAGGGCTGAGGATCAGGTGGGACACTTGAACCCAGGCAAAATAACCAGGATGAAGAGGCATCGGGTCAGCACACCTGAGCCAATGAAAATGGAAAATGTTTGAAAATCAGTCTAGTAAATAAAGGGACAACACCAGTGTTTGTAAATAAAAGAAAAAGCATAAAGAGTTTTTGATGGTGGTATGGGAAATGTAGTAATGAAATGTATTAATGATGTACAAAATCTACCCAATAAAAGTTCAATAGTTGAACCAAGATAGGGTGTGGGTGTGGCTGATTTCAGGGGGTCCAGATGACTAAAAGGGTTGCCCTATTAAAGGGCAGCCTAGGTTGTCATTGGCCCCCTGGGATTAGCAGGCCAGGAACCTAGACAAAGATTGGGAGGGGAGGGAGAAGGGAGGTTTCAGATTTGCAAGGGAGGGTAGCAAGGGGAAAGGGGGGGTGGGTTTTGGCAAGAGGGGAGGGACATTGAGGTCACAAGAAGGATGAGGTCACAAATGGGGAGGAGTTAGACTAGAGGAGATGGCAGGTAGCCCATTGGTGGTAGCTAGTCAGGGAGGGGCAAAGGGAGGTAGATAAGCAACTGCAGGAGTGGGATCTCCCTCTTTTCCTGCAACTGTTCAGTGAGATCCCACCCGATTTAAGCAGGGTCAAACATGGATGGGTTGCCAGGTGAGGACAACAGGAAATTCCTAGAAAGGTGTGCTGTTGAGAGCAACAGGTCTGTGAATTGATGCAGAGATGGCACCTGACCGAGAGGAGTGCGGCGGCAGGGAACAACTGGGGCCCAGCTGAAAGGAGGTACAGCTGGGCAGTGGAGGGCTCCTCATGGGGCAGTCACCCCAGGGGGGACAGGACTGAGGATCAGGTGGGACACCTGAACCCAGGCAGAATAACCAGGATGAAGAGGCATCGGGTCAGCACACCCGAGCCAATGAAAATGAAAAATGTGGGAAAATAAATCATTTAAATAAAGGGGCAACCCCAGTGTTTGTAAATAAAAGAAAAAGCTTAAAGAGTTTTTGGTGATGGTATGGGAGATGCATTAATGAAATGTATTAATGATGTACAAAATCTACCCAATAAAAGTTTAGTGGTTGAACCATGATAAGGTGTGGGTGTGGCTGATTTCAGGGGTTCCAGATGACAATGGCTCATTCTAAGGAAGGCATCACTTTGTGATGCTGAATCATCAGCACTCATGAGACACATGCACATGCACGGTAACACCCCCTTATTGCAGGCAGCCAGATATCATGACAGTGGGATGGTGCCAAAAAATACTTTTTTGTCTTGTTCATGAAAAAAGGTTAGTAAAATATAAACCTGTATGGTTTTATACATATTTGGATTTTAGGCAGTTGAGCCATGAAGATTTTTTCTGTTGTCTGGTGAAATTTGTGTAACAAACAAAAAACTTTCTTAGTGGTATGTATTGTTTTTGCACCATTTTGGAGGTGTGGATTCAAAAAAAAAAATTTAAAAAGTACAGTATGGTGAGAAACTGAATTTACAAGTCTCCTGCCTTTATTTTTGAAAGAGAGTGCACATAGGATGCTTTGCTAAGCATAAATATTTAGTCTGTCAAAAGTATTGAAACTATCAATTGCAATAAGGGTTTCTCTCTGCTGAGTTTGGCCCTTTGTGGGGTGTGCATCCTAGAGGGTCGAAGGTCTGCCCCCCCTTTACCCTATCCCTCTGTCCCTGCTCCATTTTCTCAGGCAGCCTAGCTATAGCTATAGTCTCTCTTCCCTCACCCATTCTGTCTCTGCCAAGGCACAGCCCTCCAATCTCAAGTCCTGAACGTGCAATATTGTATTTCTAAGTGTATTGCCCTCATCACATTTTAAGCTGGACATAGCTGTAATTGTTTATATTTATATCAATGTATGATACCTATTTGTTTTGTATCAAGGTTTTGTTTACATCAGTTGTAATTTCCTATTTCCCCTTCCCCAGGATATATCTGGAAACAATCTTTTTGTAGCTCAGTATAAATTTCCTGGTGAAACTTTTTGAAATAAAATAAATAGATAAATAAATTGTTTAGTGTACTATGTTACTTGTGACTTTTAGCACAGTTAAAGATGAACAAAATCTAATGGTCCCCTTTAGTCTTAACTTTTCCATAACAACTTGATAACATATAAATGGAATGGAAAATAGGCAGAGAAAAGTAACACTTGATAAATCAAGCACACTGCCCTCTAAAGAGGGAACAGTTATTTTAAAGAATGCTGCCATTTTAAGGAAGCACTCAATAGTGTCTTATAGAAATAAAAGAGCAACACCAGCATGAACTCTCTCTCTCTCTCTCTCTCTCTCTCTCTCTCTTGACAGACAAGAGTGATGGTATGTGTTCAGTATATGAGACCATTTTGATATTCCCATTTTGTCCACCAAGATTTTAGCTTTTGGCTAGAAAGGATCACTTAATGCCAGTAGGAAAATCCACCACCTTATATGGACCTGCAAAAGAACACAGCCTTTACAATAAATAGGAACAACCCTTAATGTCATATTTACAGTGGAAATAATAAAACCAGCCTTGTATTAAACTCCAAAACAGCTCACAACTTATTTACTCCAAAAACGTCAGTCATTTTTGTCTCCTCCCTTTAAACCCATTACCCTTCAGAGGCCCAAATCATGGCTTCTCTATCTTTTCCAATAAAAGGAAAAAAAAGCTAGTGGTAGAGGCACGAAATATAATAAGATATGTGTTACTTTCAATAACTTATAGTGACAACTTAAGATTCTGTCATGATCCAAGTGCAAACACTTAATCGAGTATATAGGGACCTATTAAATTTTCCATCAATTGCTTTTAGACAAAAAGATTCAAGTTTCAAAATAGGTTGCTTAATGGTCATTTTCTTTATATGAAAGATGCAAAATGTTCCATGCTACATGAAAGGCCTAAAAGCCACATTGATTAAAAAACAGTCATACAATGAGATAAAGTAACAAATTCAAAAGAAAAAAAAGGAAAAATGTAGATTATTTAACTCAAGATTAATTAGTCCAATGTAAAGCCTGTAGATACATATCCACAGGCATTTAAACATTCTTAATACTCAAACTGTAGAAACCAGTCAATCACCAACCAATATAGCTGGACACCACCACTTTTCAACTTCCACCATCAAAAAAAGTGTATTCACATCCCTTTGTGGGTTACAAACCTACTGTATACATAACGCATTTTGGACATTGCTGTATTCTTTATCAAAACCTTATATGTTTGTAACCTACGAAGGGATGTGAATAAACTTTTTCATGGTGGAAGTTGAAAAGTTGTGGTGTCCAGCTATATTGGTTGGTGAGTGCACGGTTTCTACAGTCTGAATGTTTACAACTCACTGAGAGCCCCACCACACCAGTGTGCACTTTTTTGTTTGACATTCATGATAATGTAGTTCATGTTTGATCAGGGCCAATATCTCATCATGAATTTTAGGGGATAGTCCAGGAAAACACTTTACACTCAGTATAAATCCAAGTTTTATACAACTCAGTCTGGAGCTTCTTATTTGCCTTGTACCTGCTAGCATTAGTCATAGATTGATAAGTCTGGTGAATTTTATTGTTCCTTTGTGAGGTTCCTTAAATAAAAGCAGGCTGAAAGAATATTTAATCATTATAATCCAATAAAAGAGCAGTTTATCTAGGGTGATGTTTTATATTGCAAAGAAAGTTTTCTATTTTCAAAGCACAAGCCATTAAAGTTGCAAAAGGCACATTGGAAAACCAACTAGCAACATCAACAAAAAATTGCTCTGGTAGGTTTTACTTCAGGACAGAGAAACTACCTCTGGCCTCTCTCCACAAGTCATCAATGGCCACATGCATTTCAGGATAGCAGGCAGTAAAACACATTATTCACTTGGGCATTTAGTTTCGTTCTATTTTTGGAGTTTCATCAGCTTTTCCTTAGGTGAAGCTCATATTCATTTTCCTCTGAAGGACCTTTGATACTCCCTTCTCATATAGGACACAGCATCTCCTGAGTCCTGGGCTCCATTAACCTTGATTCTCGATCATCCAGGATAGTACTGAGCATGCTCATCTGAGGAGTTAAAGAAAATTGTTCCACTGATCATAGTACATTCAGTTACAACATATTAAAAACTCAGACCTCCTATGTTAGGCAACAATGGCGTACCTTTTAAAGGATAATATAAACCTATCAGCACATTCTGCAGCCAGAGCTTCTCATGTAAATTGATTTTCAGATCATGTCAGATCTTGACAAAAATTGGGGTGGCTTCACCAAACACCCATCTCCAAACTCCCCATATTCCATATCTATTTTGAGATTTCCTTATGTAATTTTGAATGGTCTGGTGTTGTTCCAAAAAGGAAGTGTGAAATGCACCTATTACAGTATAGTAATCCCTAATTAATAAATGGTGCTTATGACCAGTGTTAACACTCAGTCTCTTGAGTGAGTCTTTCTGCCCTTCCTTATGTGCTCCAAACAGGAAATAAGACTTAAAAAGAGACTTCAGAGAGCACTGTGTTATTATCTATTCATAAAACATCAGAGATACTGCTAAAAAGTTTATAAACACCCAAACACAGAGCAACAGGGAGTGGAGCAGCACTGTGGCCATCTTGCTGCTCCACTCCTCTGCTCTCCAGCCATAGTATCTCCCTTCCCCAGTCTCTTGACTCAGACATCATTAGAGTTCAGATCAGGCATAATTTCACAGTTGTTTAGTCTACTATACAAATATCCAAATGTTCTTACTTTCTGGCATTAATCAAGATCAGCTGAGCTGTTTCATTGATTTAAAATGTAAATTGATTTGGTTTCCCTTCCCATTTTTATGTACTCTCAATATAGCATGGAAATCCCATTGGTGAATGTTAAGTTTAAGAACATTTGTTAATAAAGCGCGAATGGCAGAAAAAAAAGATACTGCATTTTCTACAGGGAGCCTAGCTATTTCAAATATTGACAGCATCTTTAAAGTACTTTGGTAAGACTCAAGATTGCATGAATAACATGTTTTTTCTTTAAAATTCCATTTCAAGGATACAAGGGCACACTGTAAAACTTTTGTTCAATACTTTGTCTTACATGGTATATTATAAAAAAGTAATTCTATCATCAAAGCACCATGTAAGAGGTGTCGCTTTCAAGGTTGATGACAGCAAGGTTTTTTTTTTTATTCATTTTGATCCAGATCTGTTTTGGAAACCACATGTTTGATACAAAAACATACCCAGGTGCTTCCATATCATCAATCTTTCTGCATACTATTAATGTACAGTAGTGTTCTTTGTTTTACTAATTCCAAGTTCAGCTTGAAATATAAATACTACAAGCTTCATCAATAAAAGTCTTGATTCATTCTGTTCATGGAAAATATCTGTTATATGAAGCACAGTTTTGTTTTCTGTCAGAGTAATATCTGGGAAAATATATGTATGTGTGCAGCTATTCTCAGCTATCTTCTTGATCTTTAACTTTGGTTGTAAACTATCTCTTTCAGTTATACAGTATTTTGTTTTAGTTCATTATTCCCATTCATTCCATTTGCATTTTCGTCATTTATTACTGTTTGTTATTTGATTATTTTGGTTCTAGTTTCTTCATGTAGTTCCATTGTAACATCACTTTGCATCTTTTTGCTTCCTGTTGGGTTATCCATGCTACAGCCTTATCATTCCCTTTATTGGCAATCACATGAGAAGCTTCAATGGGAAGGGAGGTTTATGGTTATTTGGATTTTTATGGTTATCACTAATCTTGTTTACTTGGATATTTTCCTTTTTCGTTCATCATATTATTCCCTATTTTTCTTACTCCCTTGTCTAGTTGACTGATTAACATTTTGGATATAATTACTGTTGAGAATAAGTTATGCTTTCTTCGTTCTTTTTCCAGTTTTTAAACTTTCGTATGCAATGTCTCTATTCTTTCTGTAACTTCTATTTTAAATGTATCTACCCTATTTTTAATATCATTCAGTTTTTTGAGTATAACTGTATTAGTCTTAATGGGATGAGCTGGGGCCTTCAATGCATTTTACAACAAATTGTTAGAACACTAATTTATTGGATACAAATCCAGTTCTATTTTTTCTTCTTCCTTATTTAATTGATCCAAAACTGTATTTGGTGAATCTTGTATGTTGATTGTGTTTGAATGCTTATTAAATTCTAAGTCTGGAGTCTTCATAAGAGAATTATATGAATTAGCAGAGAGCTATAAAGGGCTGAAAAGTTCAAGTTTACTTTTCTAGGCTTCTTGTTTAAGAGGAGTTCCAGAATCATGTATAGGGACTATTGAAGTATCTTTTTTGTTGGCATTGAGTCATCCAAACAGTTTTTTTTCTTGTTTTACAGCATTTATTGGAGAAAAAGTATAAAATAGTCTCAAATATTTTGCAAACATTGAGGTAAAGCTGGCAGGTTTGTAGATTACCTGGTCTGACCCTGTCACCTTTTAGAATAAGGGAATTATATTGTCCACTTTTTTGCCCAAGGGCCTATGGGTATCAGCTCCATTTCTGCTTGGGTTTCTTTCCTTCTTTGTTTTTCTCATAATGCTCACATCCATTCACTTTCACCATCTGTGTCTGTAAGAAATCTTAAGGGTATCCTTGTGTTACACAGTTATTACTTCTTTTACTTTATTATTGCTATTGGGTGGATACAATCTGAATTATGGGGTTTATAAGCTACATACACCCTCTAGGTATAGACCAAAAAAACAAATCATATTGGTAACATATGCAATGTTGTACAATTGTGTTAGCTGGCATTTATCAAAGAGAATACCATTTAATTCAGTACCATTTTATACTATCATTGTTCATAGAAACACAATACAATTCCATTTAGTGCATCTGTATAATATTGTCTTTTACAAAATCATACCCCAGACATTTTACAGAGTCAAATGTTAAGGTAAACAAACATCTGCAAAGTGATATAAGAAATATTCATACTAAGAGAAAGAAAACAGGAGGATGAATTGATATGCCAATATTGACTTAACTTACATTGCAACACACTATTGATATTGGGTAACTAAATTACATTAAATGCATTTTTAGACTATATATGTATATACTGTACATGCTAAATAGAAAGATAGATTTGATATCAATATTTAAAACATTTGTGTGTGTAATTTGTATTTTTTTATAAGTATGAAAGCACTTTGGTGCATGTTTCTCAAAGACATCAGAATTCCATTCAAAACAGAACATTTGAACTCACTGTGTCTTCTCAGGATTTGCCATCTCTGTGTCTTTTCAAGTCCTAAAACTGCTATGTAAAGCAGCATACTTGCAGCACATGGGTGAAGAGTCTCACTGTAGTTGTGTTACATTTTAACTTTCTAGTTCAAATATTGTATTAGAAGACACTATCAGTGAAAATGACTACTAATATCCTAACAAATGAGAGCATAAGTAAAGCTACTGTATGTAGGGCTGGCCATGGGTCGCCTTGCACATGTCACAGTGCCACACAGCAAAATTAATGTGATGCTACACCCCCCCACACACTCCTAACCCCACAATGAAAAACATATTAGTGCCTAGAAGTACCATTTCCTATTCCTTAACCCTGTAGATTCTCTCCCCAGAATCCAGTGGTCCACCACCCCAAACTATCTGATCATTACTGCTGTACTAAATGCAAAACTCTGCCAGTGGACTGCAGGCAGAATTGCCATATTGTTTACTTGAAATTTTGTAGAGTAATGAAAATTCTGCAGAATGTTGCAAAATTAGAATTTCAGTTATTGTGGTCTAATTTGAAAAGCACACATTCAAATAACATGTCCTTGGGAAATATATTGGTCCATATCACATGTATAAGTGTATCGAACTGCAAATTCCTAGCTCTATAGGGGTGGGATATATGTGGCCAAACATTCCATTAAATTTAATTTACTGTTATTTCAATCTAATCTTCAATATCTTATTGAAATTTCTCCACATTACCGATTTGGAGAAACATGCAATGTAGTATCTGTAACAAGGTTTATGTTCCAGGCTTAAAAGGGGAAGTGTTATAAGAAGCTAAACATTTTGCCAACACGTACATTTCAGTTTTTAGTATAGTTTTGAAAACACTCATTAAAATATTACATAATTTGGTAGGTCTAAAGTCCATAATATATATATATATATATATTTATGTACCTTTGCCAGGTGTAGACATCCCACGCATGTATTTGTGTACCTACAGTAATTTCAGATTGCTAGCTTTAAAATAGATTAAGTTATAGACAGATACAATGTTGCCAGCATTTAAATTTCAGTCATTTTCTAATTTTAAAACAACGTATCCAAAAGTCAAAACATTTTAAAATTGAACTACTATAACAAATGGTCATGTTTGACATATTTCACATTTCTAACTTTAAGGGACTGAATTATATTATCCAAACTTTTGAAATATTAGTACAATTTGCAAGTAAGTAAACTGCAAATTTATGAATCCCTGAAACTTTAAAGCTAGAGTATGCAATGCCATTGCATTTGTCAGGTTCTTAGGCCTTAAAAAGAGTCTGTGTGTGTCAATTTATTAATCATATTTATTTTATTTATTTTTATTGTATTCTTTTGGTAACGGGTAAGACCCACTAGGCACAAGTGCCTGTTTTCAGGGTGACCCAGTCAAATTCCATGAGTCCTTGTGAAAAGTGTGGAATTTAATGTAAATTTCATGTAAATGTTGACACAAACAGTAGTGAGAAAGAAATAATGTGACCTACTGGGAATTGAACTCAGACCCCATAACACTATCCTAATGATCTAACCACTGAGCTACAAGCTCAAATGGTTGGACCTGAGGTTCCTGGACATATTTCCTTTCCCTGGTATTGCATATTCTGAAAGTAGGAATAATCAAGATGACAATTATATGTTTTTTTTTTTATGTAGTATTAGCCACTGCTAAGCAATTTAAATCACTAATTGCAGTGAAGAAGAAATTATGTTACCTACTGTGAATTGAACCCAGGCCTCCAGGATACTGTCTCAGTGCTCCAACCACTGAGCTACAGGCTCACATGATTGGACCTGAGGTTGTTGAACACACTTCCTTTCTCTGGTGTTGCATATCCTGGACCTGAGGTTCCTGGACACACTTCCTTTCTCTGGTATTGCATATGCAGCTACTAGGAATAATCAAGACGGCAGATTTTTTGTGCAGTATTAGTCATAGCTAAGCAATTCAAATCACAAATGGTAGTGAAAAAGAAATAATGTGATCTTCTGGGAATAGAACACAGGCACCCAGAATACTATGCTGGTGCTCTTGGATCTGAGGTTCCTGGACACACTTTCTTTAGTATTGTAGTAGTTAGATGCATAGTTTCACCAAGAAATTGACAGCTGAGCTGGGCAGCACAAGAATAGCAGATACCCAAATTAGAGCAAGGAAGCTCAGAGGGTCAACAACCCCAACCTGGATGCAGGATATATAAGAAACACACTCATTAAACTGACTATCCATGGAGCCTGATGCACTTGGACATCTAGGACATAGTTGTATTCAGAAAGATATAGTGGAGGAAGAAAATGTCTGTGACACCGTAAATGAAGAGTTTTGGCTGTCTCAATGAACTAGGTTTGCTAAGAAGAGGGGTGGTGACTCTGCTTTTAAGGAATGTTGTCACTGTAAAGAACAAAGGGGGTATCAGAGGGACCAACAGTTCTACTGAATCTTTGTGGTTAAGCTAAAAGAGAAAAGAGGGACACAATACAGTGAACAGCTCAGCTTATCAGATGAAGTAGTGGTATGTTCTTTGTGAATGTTAAATTCCTCAAGAGAAGTACTGGAGACATTACCTAACATTCTACCATAAATATTTGAGAATATATTACCAATCTTCTTTGATATTTCTGCTGTAAATGTAAAACTACTAAACCATTTTACCCCAATTTTTTAGATGCCAAGAAACACTGACATTGGATATGCATGACAAATGTCAGGTCCTGCAACAGCAGATATGTTTCACACATCCACATTTTTAGGAAATTTTTATAAAATATCACAAATAATTACATAGTGAAATTCTGAACTCATGTAATTCACACATTTCAAAACCAAATTGTTCCATATTTAATAAATTATACAACTATTACACAAAGATTATTCATGATCATGTCCACATATCTGTATAGTCACATATCTAGCACAAAAGGGACCTGAGTTCTTAGCAGATAAAAATGTTCATGAAAGTCCCCTCAAAAAATAAAACAACAAACCATGTAATTTTATAACAAGTAATTCCAACATCATTATATTTGTCACATTGTTAAGATACCTATTAGTATGTAAGCCTGCCAAATACCTGGTCTTTAGCTCACAGGAATGTGGAGTTATGATCACATACTGTACAAATAGAGATGCAGCAAAATTAAATTTCACCAGTGAAATCCTGGCAAATTGTGCATTTCACTGAGTAAATCATTTTGTGAAATTCACAGATTTTTTGATGAATTTTGTGGATGCAAAATGCAAAATTCTGCCAGCAAAATCATGAATTTTGCCCACGAAATGTGGAATTTCACCCACGAGTGGCAGAATTTCACCCAAGAGTGGCATAATTCCACCACCTACAGGTGAAATTCTGCATTTCACAGGTGAAATTCATGATTTCATGGGTAAAATTTACAATTTTGCCAGTGGAATTGCACATTTCACACCCACAAAATATTCCCTGAAACAACTCAAATTTCATGAAATATTTCATGTAATGAAATTGGTGGATTTTGCACATCTCTACATACAAATATTTCAAAAAGCCCATGCATTTCTGACAAAATGCCTTGGATTTTTGTGAAATTTCACAGTTCATAGGAATTTGATGAAATTTAGGATTTTCTAATTGCAAAAGAAGTAAGCTGCTCAGCTACCCTCTGTGCCATGTGTAAAGAAAATCACAAAGCAAGCAAACACCCATGGCATCAGAACGGCATACAAAAAGGCTTTTAATAAATTACATACATAAATAACTTATAGTGCTGTGCAGATTATAAAGCGCAGTAATTTATTAAAAGCCTTTTTTCCACATTGTTCTAGTGCCATGTGTGTTTGCTTGCTTTGAGAATTTTCTAATTCTACACAGCTCTACTAACCATAGTCTTTCCTAGTATCTAGTGAGAATACCACTCCCTCACTCATCAAGCTGTAGCCTTCCTTGTATCTAATGAGCCCCCATAGCCCCACTTTATCTGTTTGTATCTTTCCCTGATGTCTGCTGGTCCCAAGCCACCAACCTTGTCCATCTCCCTGCCCCTCTGGCTGTATCCCTCATTGGTATTAATAGGTTCCTCTCTCCCTGCCAGTCTAACAGTATTCTTCTAGTAGTCCCCAGCCTCAACCAGCCTGACTGTGGTCCCAAACCAACCTCCCCACCTGACTCACACGCTTCTTTCACTGCAGGTGCATGGGATCATATACCTACTCCAACCTTCAACCCCTTGTGGGGTGCCATAATGCATCTTACATGGCCATGTGGGCAAATTGTTTTGTGGCTTCAGCCACATCTTCAAACACTTGTGAACAAGTGACTTCAAACACATTTGGAAACAATTTTAAACCTTGTTAAACATGGCTCAACATAGCTGAAATGTTTTGTGGGTGTTAAAGAGCAATTGATGCTCCAGAATAACTTTGGCAAATAGAATAGCTTTGACAAATATAATATTTGGACACAGTTCTGCTTATACTTCATATTGATTGTGTCTTTCTTCTCACCATTGTTTACAGCAGAGATGATAATACATTAAAACAGGACCGTTGTCCCTTCAGAGTTCATCAGCATCTATTGCTTATTCCACACCTGATGTCATAATACTCTGCTTGTGACATAAATGCCATTCCCAGGGCAACAGACTGTGGCTTCACAACAGATGATTATGACTTCAAGTGTGGAATCAGGTATTTGGGTAGATGAACTCTAGGGATAACGCTTCTGTTTTCATGCAAATTACCTCAGTGATAAAAAGTAGGGAAGAAATCTATAGAAGATATATGAGATACAAGCTGAATTTTGTCTAAGTACTATGTTTTCAACATTTTCCCAGAGGTGTCAGCACCACTTTATGTACAGTACTTTGTGATCACTTGGTGCCTAAAACAGTTTTAACATCTGACCCTTCCATGTAGAAAAAGTACTGCAAGACCATAACCAGAATGTTTTTCTTTTGCATTAAATAAATTTGGCGCCTATCCTTGGAAATTCTAGTCAGGCATTTTTGCTACCAAATAGTATTTTAAAATTTGGATAATGTTTTAGATGTCTGGCCCTTGTACTGCATTTTTTGGCATTTCCCATAAATGAAATTCACTTATATATACTCATAGAACATTTAGTTACCAGCACAAAACTACTTAATGATGATCTAAAAATATCATGTAGTAATTCATTAATCCATCTACCCTATTAAATAATTAGTCTTCTAGCTTTCATTTTCTGTCATAAGAGTTATTTGTGATTCTGGAAAAACTCAATGACTGGGCTCTGAGTATATTAGTTGATTGCCTGTGTCACTATAATCAATAAAAGTGGTGACTTCTGAATCAGGGCTCATGCCACCAGTTTGTGCAACTTCACAATTGTACTTGTGAAGATTCAGCATGTATGAAAATGGCTTCCATGAACTTCCTCCATTTATTTGATATAGAACTAAAGTCAGAGTTTAATTACAGTGAAGGCATTGGCAGTCAGTCATTATCCCAAATGACACTATCTCCTTTTTTTCCAAAGACAGCCAAGTCACTATCCATCCCATCTTTACTTTTCTTTCTGGTGACACTTTTTCCAGTACAACCAGTGCCATCTGATGTGAGGTAATAGCATGCATACTCTCAAAATTATTTATTTTTCCTTGTCAGGTATTTTCATTCTGTTGAGGTAGTGGGGGATGCAGGCCCTGAGGAAACTTCATATCTCCCGACAGTGTCCAGGCTCATCTACTGGAAGGAAGCAAGAAAAATTAATCAAGTCCCCAAAAGATCTCTTATATCTCCTTGCTGGTGTCCAGATTTTATCTACATGCAGATAGGAAGGTGGGAGCATATAAGCTTTTCTTGTATATTCATGCCATCAGAAGTTAATTTTAATAAAATATCTTATTCATGAAACAATCAATATTCACAAGTCAGCATTGATGAGGTAAAAAAAAAAATAATACAAAATCTCAAAATTTATTCTTCTCCAGGTCCAGATAATGTTCATCCAAGATTTCTTAAAGAAACATTTAATGTCATAAGTGACCCATTAGCCTACTTGTTTAATGCCTCTTTAAATCAGGCTCTAACCATTCAATCATGAATGAGGCATTTGTTACTCCGATACATAAATCTGGTAGTAAAAAAGTTGTAACTAATTATCGACCTATCAGCCTCACATCTGTTCTTGGCAAAACACTTGAAATATTATTATTAGCAAGAATCAAAGTTCATATCTCAAACAATAATCTTCAGGATCTCACACAGCATGATTTTTCCCAGGGAAGATCTTGTTTGACTAATTTGTTAACCTTTTTTTTAAAATTTCAGTGCATCCGTAGATAAAGGACTTCCTGTGGATATAGTTTTCTCAATTTTCAAAGGCATTTGATAAGGTTTACATCAAGCTTTAATGAAACAAATGTATAACTTTAAATTTCCCTCAAATATTATTGAATGGGTTACATCTTGGCTACATAACAGGCGTCAATGTGTGGCCATTAGAGGCCATCACTCACAATGGGAAGAAGTCAGTAGTGGGGTACCACAGGGATCTGACCTAGGCCCCGCTCTTTTTAATATACTGATATCAACAATGCAGCCATCAAGCAAAACTTGGATGTCCAAGTATGCAGATGATTGCAAATTGGGATGCATAATTAATAACATACAGGCTGCTAATGATTTTCAGACCAAATTAAATAGGATTAGTGCTTGGGCTACTGAAATTAAAATGTTCTTTAATGAACAAAAATGTAAAATAATGCATCTGGGATATAATAATTTGAATTTTAAATACAAAGTAAATAATGTACAACTTACTGAAACCACAAATGAAAAGATCTGGGAGTGCTAGTAAATAATAAGTTAACCTTTGACACATACACCCTACTAAATAAAAATAATGTCAAAAATACTTGGGTGTATTTTTAGACACATAAAAAGTAGAGATTCAAGGGTGATTATTCCACTCTATACAAGCCTAGTAAGATCACAACTGGACTACTGTTCTCAATTCTGTACCTACCACAATCCAAGGAAACAAACTAATAGAAGGCATACAGAGAAGGGTAACAAAATGAATAAAAGATATGAATAATCTTAATTATGAGGAAAGATTAAAAGCCATGGACCTCTATTCTATGGAATACAGACAATTACGAGGAGATCTATGTCTAACATATAAAGCTTTTCAAGATACTCTTCTGTTTGAAACACTAGGCTTAAAAAGAAATACCTCCAGGATTATTACCAGGACGCATAAATTTAAATTAAAAGGAGATAATTACAAAACACATAAAAGAGGCCATTGGTTCTCTCAGAGGGTTGTATCCCAGTGGAATACATTACCTAAGGAAATAGTTATGATTAAGACTATGGATATATTTAAAAATAACTTGGACATACATATGGGTGTCAGAAAAAATATCGTATCTAGGATAAACATTTTAACCACCTGATTGGTGGTGAGCTTTATAAGGGCAATTTTGCTTCCTAAGCTCATTGTAGCCTATGAACCTATGAATGTATCCCAGCACACAGGACCTCCAGGTCTAATTAAGACGCAGTCAAAAACACCATGAGTCTATTTTCAGAATGCATACATGCATGTATGTCTCCATATACATGTGTGCTTGTTGGTCTGTATGAGTCTCCATTTGTATTCCTATGTATATATTTGTGCACATGTCTGTTTCCAAGTGTCTGAGTAAAATGCTGCTGTACTAGCATGTATAGTAGGCTCCAAACTCTTGCAAGCAAATTCCTCAGAAATAGGAATATAGCAATAATGTTGGTTTATGATACTTGAATTAGTTAGCTAGTTATTTAGTTACACTAGTTAGTTGCTCACCCACGGTACTTAGGAAAGTCCAGCTGAGGTGTTGAATGTTATTATTAGTGATGTTCTGCCTTTGCTAAGCATGATAGAAGAGATAATTGACTTATCAGTAGCACTCAAAACAAACTGTGTGCAAAATTTAAAGACAAGCTCCAGCCAAGGGAAATACATCATGGCTTGCATCAGTAGAATTCACATTTATAATAGTTCAAAAATGAATTCCATTACTCCTACAGTACTCATTGCTAATGGAATTGTCATTAAAAAAAGTGTCTTTGTGCCTTAGAGTTGATTTGACTCCAGTCCTTATTCCCTAGTTATGGTCACAGACCTTGCATGTGGCATCCAGGTAATTTCCACAGCAACAACTTGTGATGTCACTAACAATGGATTAGGACCTCAACTGGGGAATACCAGGATAAGAAATTTAAGGAAAAAATCTGTTTTCATACACATATCAATACTAATAAAGCCTGTAATAGCTTTAGTTTTTATATTGGGAGGTTTGTGCATCACTTGGCTGATGTCAACTTTTTTGCATGAGAAACTTCCTTTAAAGTTGATACACCATCTTTAAAAAAAGGGCTTTTAAAAATGCTTAATCAATATGATGAGAGAAGTGGATTTTTTTATGTGCTGTAAATAGGGCCTGACTCACCATTAGCTTTTCAATCCACATGGAAGGCTCATGGGAAGACCAGCTTTTTAGCTGCAGTTTTAAGCATCCAGCCTCCTTGCTTGAATTTCTAAACAGGTGCATCTGTATGCAGTATTACATTTTACTGTAGGTTATGGCATGTTCCTACAACACAAACTCAAATTATTAAGGATTTGCCAGTCAGTCATTCAACTTTCAGCTCAGCAGCATTATAGCTTTTCACAGGAACATATTTATTGTTCACTAGCCTAAAAGCTCTGGGTTTAGGCAATGGCACCACAATCCGCACAGGGTTAGACAGACCCTCTCAGGGGAGGAAATGGACAAGGAAATGAGAGAAAATATACTTAGAATGGCAGATAAAGGGGATATTGCTGATGGGTGATCTGAATATGCCAGCTGTTAACTGGAGTGCAGTTGCAGCAGCCACTTCTAAGAGTGGGTTATTCTAGATGCCCTACAGGGGCATGCCTTAGACAACTAGTATTGGAGCCCACTTGGAGGGAGCAATCTTAGACCTGGTTCTCTCAAATGGAGATGAAGAGGATCACAGATGTAGAAGTGGGTAGCCATCTGGGAACCAGCGACCATCGAACAGTATGGTTCACAATAAAACAGCAATAGAGTCAAGCCATACAAAGACAAAGGTACTGGATTTTAGGAGGGCTGACTTTGCCAAAATGGGTGAGTGCCTAAGGAATGCAGTAGCAAATGGGCAGGAAGGAGGGGTGGAAGAACAATGGGGAATAATAAAAACTGCCATCACAGAGGTAACAAGCCTTTGTGTAAAGCAAATAAAACAAAACGAGGTAAGAAACCACTATGGTTCTCAAAGGAAGTGGCAGTGAAGGTTCAAGAGAAAAAGAAAGCATTCAGGAAGTACAAGGAATCACAGAAGGAACAGGACAGAGAACTGTATCAGTTAAAACAGAAGGAAGCTGGAAAGGCAGTCACAACAGCAAAGGTCCAAACCGAGGAAAAGATAGCCAACTCAGTCAAGAAGGGGGATAAAACCTTTTATAGGTACATCAGGGAGCAAAGGAAGACCAAGGGAGGGATAGTGAGGCTTAATAAAGGGGAGGGAGGGTGGGCAGAGGGTGACTGTGAAAAGGCAGAGAGACTAAACAAATATTTTGCTCAGTATTTACAAAGGAAGAGGGAGGTACCTAAAACAAACAGTAGAAACACTCTGGATACAGAAGTTGATACCAGCCATTTACAGAAGAAAGAGTTCTGAAAGAGCTCTTAAAACTGAAGGTGGATAAAGCAATGGGGCCTGATGGGATTCATCCAAGAATTCTAAAAGAACTAAGGATAGAACTAGTGACACCACTGACTTCCCTCTTTAACAAATCATGGGAGGATGGGGTGGTACCTGAGGACTGAGGAGGCAGATGTGATTCTCTTCACAAAAGTGGGAGCAAGGGCAGAATCAGGAAACTACAGACCTGTTAGTTTAACTCAGTGGTAGGGAAAATGATGGAATCACTTCTGAAGGAAAAGAATTGTTGCGAATCTAGAGGCCAGAGGCACAGGACCCAAGGCAGCATGGATTCACAGCGGAAGGTCATGCCAGACAAATCTGATAGATTTCTTTGACTGGGTGACCAAAGTAGTAGATCAGGGAGGGGCTGTGGACATGGCCTACCTAGACTTTAGCAAGGCATTTGACACAGTCCCACACAAAAGATTAATATACAAGTTAGCCAGCCTGGGAGTGGGTCCCAAGATGACAGCATGGGTAAAGAATTGGCTGGAGAATAGGACACAGAGAGTAATAGTAAATAGATTCCACTCTGAAAAAAGGGAGGTTAGCAATGGGGTACCACAGGGTTCAGTATTAGGACCGGTCCTCTTCAATGTCTTTATAAGCTTACATTGCAGAGGGACTGGAAGGAAAGTATGTCTCTTTGCAGATGACACAGAGATCTGCAACAGAGTTGATGCACAAGGTGGGTGGAAAGGATGAGAAGGACTTGGCAAGGTTAGAGGAATGGTCAAATGTATGGCAGCTTAGATTCAATGCTAAGAAGTGCAGGTAATGCACCTGGGAAACAAAAACCCAGGGAAGAGTACACAATGGGGTGAGATACTAACAACAACAAAATGGAAAGGGACCTGGGGGTAGTCATATCAGATGACCTAAAGGTGGGCAAGCAATGTGAGAGGGCAGCAAGGAAGGCTGGGGGATACTGGGATGCATAGGAGAGGCATCACCAGCAGAAAACAAGAAGTTATTATCCCTCTGTACAGACAGCTGGTGAGACCACATCTGAGTACTCGTGCAGTTCTGGAGACCCAGTCTCCAAGAAGACATAGACAGGATGGAAGCTGTCCAGAGGAGGGCAACTAAAATGGTGCAGGGTCTGCACCGGAAGACATATGAAGAGAGACTTAAGGAGCTTAATATGTATAGCCTCGAGGAAAGGAGGAGAGGGGGACATGATAGAAACTTTCAAGTACCTCAAGGGAATCAATAAAGTCCAAGAGGTAGCATCTTTCAAAAAAAGGTGTGCAAGAACAAGGGGCACAATTTGAAGATAGAAGGGTGGCTCAGAGGTAATTTAAAGTATTTTTCACAGAGAGGGTTGTGGATGTATGGAACAGCCTTCCAGAGGAGGTTGTGGAGTCAAAAACAGTGGTGGAATTCAAGCATGCATGGGACAGTCATAAGGCAATTCTAGGGGGTGGGGGTAGGAAGAAGTAGGCTGCTGGTTAACTAGGATCTGCAGCTTATCCATCAGGTAGGGAAATGGGCAGACTGGGTGGGCCAAGCGGTCCTTATCTGCCATCAAATTCTATGTTTCTATGTTTCTATGTTTAGGGCATTCATTAACAATAAATCCACATGAAATTGCTTTCTTTGTAGTTATAACCTGACACATGTGGTGTACTATACAATATTTTTCACTATTATTGATGTAGGAATTTATTGTGTTCCACTGGCTTATCAATTCAATTAGCAGTTGTGAAACCTTCCTCCCAGGTTAATAAATGCATAGCAGGAAAGTGCCATACATTAAGGACTCCAGACTGAACTCCTAAATGTATGTTAGAAACTAAAGTTATAAACCTTTTTGCTTATTAACCTATGCATACTTAATTTTGCTTTATAGCTTAATGTTTTCTGATGCGTGCTTTACTAATTCAGTATGCATATGCCTAACATGTATTACATTTGGTTAATAATATAACAAGGTAAGTGGTAGAGAGAGTTTTAGCCACTTCTAGCCACATTTAATATATAGTAAATTAGATTTAGGAATCTCAGTCAACATACAGTTGATCTTGAATTACTGCAAAGATGCTGCTACTTGTAATACTCATCAACACTGTACCTATCTTGTCTTCCATTATCATTACAAATGTAACACAGTATCATCATTACTTATGGTCATGAGGTCTCCAAGTCTATTGTGTCTGCCTTCAGGAATACAATAAATATCATCTGCAAAAACATAGCAATTTTAGGGATATAACAAGGATCAGAACCTTTAGTCGTTATTTTATTCAAAGTTCAAGTGATTGATTATAGTCCTAATAATTATTTTTTTCATTAGCCCCATTCACGCCTCAGGGCTGTCAAAAATTCATTATTTGTAACCAAAATTAGTATATTCTCACAGTTCTAATAAATAAGAGGCCAGATCCACTGGAGAGTAATCCCAGTCATGAATACATGAAAAAGGTTTCCAGCAGTGCTGTAAATGTATTGGGAATATATTTAATGGCATAGCAATAAGGTTTAATTTTAATTATTTCATTCATTGGTATCTTTGGGGGTCCAGTTATAAAGGCATGGTTTACTTTTGGTACTGAGATGATTCAGTAAGTAAGTAATTATGTTTTTAATATAAATGGTTGTTTATATGTTTTAGTTTGTACCGGTGTGGGTAAAATTCAAAATCTACTTTCTGCATTCATGAAAAAAAATGAGGATATTTTAGAAAATGTTTCTTCAAACTTAATATCTGCAGATTTTTGTGGACATCCAGAATTCTGTTCTACAAGTAGTGGACATGCAGATTTTTTGTCTACAAGTTGAGGACTGGGAGACTTTTTTGTGAAGGTCATGGACTTAGTATGTTTTATTAATCAAGTCCACAACTTGAGAAAAGTATGTAAATTCTACACATTGTTTTGCATAGTTCATGAAACATGGGGAAACAAAAATCGTTAAGTTTTCCCTGTCTCAATTATGTATGACTGTATTTATAACAGTACATTTGAGTACATCTGTTTGAGAAAGAGACAAACATACAGTATGCAAGTGGTAGTGCCAAAATAACTGTTGCCTTAGAAATCTGTCCAGAGGCAAAAAGCTCTTTAATGCATGCTGCCTCCCACTGATTCTGCTTAATACAACTTACTGCAGCTTAAATATTGCAGCATTATGATTTGTGTCATCTGTGGGCAATTATCAGCTGTGCCAAATCAAGCCCCATCTATAGTCATTGAGTGCACATGCAACACATGCCTGTTGTGCATCATATGACAAGGTGCCTCCAAAACAAATGCAATAGTCTCACATAGCATACTGTGAGCGCAGAAACTCAATTTGTTATAAATGCTGCAGATGCAAGCTGAAGACAAAAAAGGGAACCACATTTGATTGTTTAACCAGATGCTGTATGCTTTGCATTTGAGGATAATTGAGATTCATTCATCCAAACTTTGACATTATTGCTAATCACCTTTTGCCAATCAACATCTACCAATTTTCTAATAGTATATAGAATCTGTCACTAGGATAAAGCTCTATGGTAAAACTATCTATGCACACTGTAATCCTGTTTATTTCTGGGGCAGTAATTCTAGATAGTAACTGAGGTTAAAAAATGTCCCACTGGTATACTGAATGAAAGAAAAAATACCCCACCTTTTATGAAGCATAATTTACAGTCATTTATACAGAGTAAGGTCCTTGGCTTACAATGCACATAAAAATAGAAACATGGGCCAGTCCGGTGGCGCTGAGGGTTGAGGCACTGGACGCCACACCTCACGCTACGCCGGTGACCCAGGTTCAGGAATGGACCCGGATCGTCGGGGGTCGGCTGGGGGAGGGAGGATGGAGCATCCCAACGGATGCTCTCCTCCCTCGGGGTGAGATTCCAGGGGCACTTTGGGGTGCCTGATGTCCTGAGAGGGTCGGTGGATGCACTGACTCTCAAAGGGCTCAGTGGCTCCGTCTACCAGAGCTGGGGAAGGGGGACATCGTTAGGCACTTGAGAGGAGCGTGCATCAGCATGCAGACTCTCTGAGCTGGTGTCTCAGGGGGCGGGGTTAAGGGGGAAAACTACTCAGAGGAAAATGCCCTCCAGTCACCTGGATGAAGTCCTCCGGAGCTGGCCTTACCACCCGCCAATCAGGGGCAGACCCCAACGTGCAGCTGCCGATGGGGAAAGAGAGGGGGTAAAGGGATCTTCTCCCGCCCCCACCCATGGGGTAATCCGAGCCATCAAAGGGCCCCCAGTGGCAGTGTGGCACTCTAGGGGCAGACCAAGCTGGTCAGCAGAGGTTGGAGGTCATCACTCCTTGCAGGATGGAAGGAGTGGTGATTGGAAGGGACAGCAGGAGTGGATAAAAAATAAGTAGAAAAAAAAAGAAATAGAAACATAGAACATAGATATTGACAGCAGATAAGGAATGCTTGTCCCACCTAGTCTGCCCATTTACCTACATATTGTAACACAGCAGACCCTAATTGATCTCTGGCTTTACTCATCCTTTACCTACCTTTAGGGTTTCTTTATGCCTATCCCATGTATTCTTGAATCTCGCTACCATTTTTGGCCCCACCACTTCTGCTGGGAGGTTGTTCCAGGCACCAACCACTCTTTTTGTGAAGAAGTACTTCTTCACATCTGTCCTGAACCTATGCCCTCCAGCTTCATAGCATGTCCCCTTGTTCTTCAGCATTGTTTCCTCTAAAAAATGCTTTCCTCTTGAACCTTATTTATACCTGTGAGGTATCTGAAAGTTTCCATCATATCCCCCTCTCTCTCCTTTCCTCCACGGTGTACATGTTGAGGTCCTTAGTCTCTCCTTATAGGACTTGTGATGCAGACCCTGCACCATTTTGGTTTCCTCCTCTGGACTGCCTCTACTCTGTCTATGTCCTTCCAGGGATGTGGTCTCCAGAACTGGACACAATACTCTAGCTGAGGTCTCACCAGTGATACATATAGTGGCAAAAACACCTCTTTCTTTCTGCTGGTAATACTGCTCACTATTCAGGCTGGCATCCCACAGCTCTCCCTACTGCCTTGTCACACTGTGTGGCCACCTTTAGGTCATCAGATATGATTCTCCCAGTCCCTTTCTTGTTTAGTGATGTCATATACCACTCCCCCCATTTTGTACTTCACCTCTGGGTTTCTGTGCTCAAAGTGCATTATTTTGTACTTCTTGGCATTGAAACTTAGCTGCCACTCTCTTGATCCCTCCTTTCACGTACACTTTGTACACACTTTTAGAGGGACACATGACTGTGGCATGTGCACTGAAGGCTGTAGTCCGATAGCAAGCCCAATTTGCTGGTCCCAAATGAAATAAATCCAAACAGAGGATAGAAAATAAGCCCACTCACCAAACCAGGTTAAGTGCTTCATTGTTTATACCAGGCCTCTATTTGCACAAATAGAACCAAACATTTTGTGTAGCCCTATGTGCCACTTCCTCATGGTCCTCTTTACAAATTGGTCTCAAATTCCTTATTCTCTACTCTTGGAAAACACTGTAATCTAAGATTTCACTCTTAGTGGTATTAGCTGTGTGAAAAATAGAGCCACTAAGAAGGGCATAGGAATTTCTAGAAAGCAAAATATGTCACATGGAGTGTCATTTATTATTTTATTTCATTTGTATCCAACTTTGTAAATTCACCAGGCTGAGGATCTATTATCAGGAATGACATCATTACAATAGAACAATAATACAGAATAAAACAGTGCAAAACACACAACCAAAATAAGTAATAAGAAAACACAGTATAATACAATTGACCTATATAAACAATACAAAACAAATATAATACTAAAGTAAGTCATCAAATCAAATCAGTCACAAAGTACAGCTAGATTTTCAAATTAGTTTTTAAAATTAAATTTACAGTAGTAACTGAGTGTTTGATTTCACCAGTCAATAACCTCCAAAACTGAGGACCAATTTAAGAAAATGCCCTTGACTCTGCTGACTTTTAATAACTAGAACAAGTAAATACGTCCTGCATTTGGGGTGAACAGGAGAATTAGTGGAAACAAATGGAAACATGAGAGCCAAGAATTTGGGGATGTTATGTTGCAAAACAAAAGCATGATTAGGCCCAAATCATGTAAGCATATTGAGCTAGAAGAAACCAGATCAGCTCATGATAAGAACTATAGCAATGGCGCTACAGGAGAGTGTAACACAAACCTATGGTAGGCTATGCTAGTGGAGAAACAAGAGTAACAAAAACATTTGTTCGTGCATGGAAAAGAAAATGACTAATGCCACTAAGAATGAAAAATCAGATGACAGCATGTTCTATGAGCAGAGAAAAAGGAATTGGGGGGAAATTTATAAAACGGGTCCTCACTCAAAAATTAAGTGGTGCATGGCATTGCACACCATTGGGAAATTGTTGCACAGCTGTTTAATGCATGTATCTCAATAGTGGTCTATAAAGTTTTTTTATGTGGTTTAATTAGTGGAGTGAGTTTATGTTTCCTATTTTTGTCCCCAGAAAAAGGTTCGCACCTACACAAAGTTCTTCTT
Organism: Neoceratodus forsteri; assembly: GCA_016271365.2. Lineage (NCBI taxonomy): Eukaryota > Metazoa > Chordata > Ceratodontiformes > Ceratodontidae > Neoceratodus > Neoceratodus forsteri. The sequence continues at coordinate 354,387,107 of CM028136.1, read as the reverse complement.
TCCACCTGTGGTCACAGTGTCTTTCTGAATACTTCCTTTTGCACAAGCACATCTGTGTTCTGGATCTAGGGCACTGATCATAGTAGTATTCACCAACCACTTTCACTTGCACACAGGTTTATAAAATTATGGAAAAATGCATACAGTAAATCCTGGTGTAGTGCAGGCCCTACTCAAAGCAACACACCCATGCGGTATTACCCAAGACCTGTATCTTGCTTTTCACAGGGCCCAGCTACCAGAATTGAGTCATAACTTACATAGCACTGGGCCCAAAGTGGAAGATGAGGTGTGGATGATGCCCCCACAGGGATACAGGCACTCCTTGACATATCAAATGAATTTTATATGATATTCAGCCTAAAAGTTAATACTGCAAAGACAACGTACTGCTTCTGACTACCCTCTGCTCCCCCATCCTATTTGTACAACTAGTGCCTAAATAGTCCCCTCAGGCCATTAGGTATTTGGGGATACAACTGACTTTGGCTTTGTCACAGGTGGTTAAACCTAATGTCATCCCTCTGTTGGCTGTCCTTCAAGCTGACATGGACAGATACTACAAGCTCCAATTATCCCGATGGGTAAGGTGGTAATGGTTAAAATGATAACTGCCTGCAAGTTGTTGCACAGACTGGCCCACTTCCCCCTCAACATCCTGTTCTTTTGGTTCCAAAACATAGATGCTCTGGTGGGGCAGTGTTTGTGGGATAGAACCCCCCCCCCCACATACACACACACAAGTTACAGCACAGCTAAACTCAGGGCTTACTGGCAACATGGGGGCTTTAATCTGTCATGGATGTTGGCTTACCATGTGTCCTTTTTGGGTGGTCAAACATTACAGTGGTTTCATTTTCACATTATTCACTTCCTGATGTGGCACAATATGGACTGGAAGCTTCATAGGGCATTAGCCCTGCCTCTTTGCTTTATGCTCACCCGAATGTACATACTCAGTTTTATCCTATTATTCAGGCTTCTCAGTATGCTTGAAGGCAACTGGGTAAGGTCACTCAACTTCCCATTACTTCACCGGAGTGCACTCCATTGTTGGGTACCTCAAGGGAGGTAGGCATGGTGACAAGGCAGCAGGAAAGGCAAACAGGATGCTGAGATGCTTAGGCAGGAGAATCACCAGCAGAAAAAGGGAGGTAATAATTCCACTATACAGAACATTGGTGAGTCCCCACCACCTTGAATACTGTGTCCAGTTCTGGAGGCCTCATCTACATAAGGACATAAATAGGGTGGAGGCAGTTCAGAGAAGGGCAACCAAAATGGTGCAGCGACTACATTGCAAGCCCTACAAGGATAGACTAAGGGAATTAAATATGTACTCCCTGGATGAGAGGTGGGATATGATTAAAAAATTTAAGTACCTCACAGGGAAGAATAAAGTACAGGAGAATACTATATTCCAAAGAAAAAGATGCTCAAGGATGAGGGGGCACAAGATGAAACTGGAGGGAGGGAGGGAGGTTAAAAGGGAATGTGAGGAAGTATTTCTTCACAAAGAGAGTGGTGGACAAGTGGAACAGCCTGCCAGCAGATATGGTGGGGGCAGAAATTATTACATGTTTTAAACATGCTTGGGAAAGGCATAGAGAGGATTGCTGGTAGTCGGGGGAGGCTACAATCTAATACCGGCAGTGCATGATAGAACACAATTGTTAGTGGTAATAGGGCAGACTAGGTGGGCTGAAAGCCCTTATCTGCCAACAATTTCTATGTTTCTATGTAAGAGATTTGTATACATATATAAGCAGCCAATCTGCTTGCAGGAGTGGAGGGATAAGGGCATACAGGTGGTCAGAAAAATATTAAAACCTGAATTTGCATACCTGTCACCTTTTGAAAATCTTCAGCATAGCTATGACCTACACAAACAGGATTTTTGAAAGTTCTTCCAATTACACGGTGCTCTGCACCAAGTGCCATCCCAAAGAAGGGATCAAGGTAATAGTGCTATGTCCTCTATTATCTCCTTGATTAAGATGAGGGAAGGGAGAGCTAGCAGGCTGTATCTGGCAATCTGGGAAGTGCAGTAAGAGCAGGCCCGTAAGGCTCGCCAACAGTGAGAAATAGAATTAGGGGCCCTACTGATGATGCTTTGTGCAGTGCCTGTTCAGAATGCCTGCAGGGCATGTCCTGACAGCCATAGCTACTTAATTCAGAACAAAATATTACATGATTGGTACAGGATCCCAAACAAGCTTCAGGCAATCAGACTCCTGGTTGACAAGTGCTGGAGGTGCTCAGCAGCTGGGGGATCTCTTTTCCATATAATTGTGGCACTATCACCTTATCAAAAACTACTGGCTAAAGGTAGATTTGGATTGTCAGAAAGTAGTGGGTACAACATACTGCTTCTCGTTGTCTCTATATTCACTAGGAGACCCCCCTCAAAGGTGTTCAGGGTGAACTCCCACCTCTTGTACATGGTGGTGGTGTTTGTAGAGGCAAAATGATATCTGATGTTTTCTCTCAAATACTGTAGACTGCAAGTACATGTGTATGATTTTTTGTGCCCTGACCAGTGATGATTTACAGGACTGTCTGGGACTTAGCCTCAAACATCAACCACATGATAGTAGATCACATGTATTACAGCTAAGGGGGAAATATTGTTAATCCACCAGAAAAGCACATTGTTTTAATCGCAGAGTGGTTAAACGCTGGAATTCACTACCACTTCATGTATTAGGTAGTAGTGATGTGAATGAGTTTAAGACCAATCTGGATAAATACTGTGTAGGTCATGGAATGTGTGGGTATAGTCATTAATTAAGGTGAGCACTATGGACAAATTGTCTTCTCTGCTCTGTGTTTACCTATGAAACCTATGGTGATGGAGGTTCACAGATGTTCCCACTTTGTCTGAAAAGAGGGAGGTAGTCTCTTCTCTAGCTGTACTCATGCAGATGTTCCATAAAGCCAAGAACTCCTTGCATAAATATTACACCTGATGGTTAGCCTATGCGCAGTCACATCTGTGTACTCCGGATCTCCATTTCCCTCTCTGGAAATATAAGCACATATTTAACCTTCCATTATTTATGAGGTACACCCACCATTGTATTTTCTGAGTTTCTGAATCCCCCTGTGGTTCACAGTCACTGCTTGGACATAGTCAGATACAGGTTCTAGTAGGTCCCCCTCACTGTTTTAGCTATGCCTTTCTTCCTCCTTCAGGCTCAGGTCTTTAATTCAGCTTATGAGGTATTTTTCTTTCTGGTCAGTGTTGTATACTTTATGCATGTCCCTCGTAGGGAGATAATTTATTGGTGTAGATAGACTGACAGTATCCTATGTTTTAGTAGCATTTAATAGATGGTATTGCTGTTTTCACTGTTAACAGTTTTGTGTTATGTACTGTTGTTGTAAAGTTTGTTAGCTTTCACAATAAAAATTAACTAAAAACTTGCTTTGAACAGGGCAAAGCAATCCCTACGAACATACACAGAGATGAGGCATCACATTCTTCATCCAGAGCTCTGTTCAAAGCAAATTGTATGAAGCAGTTGGCCTCAAACACCCACTTCATGTCACAACAACAGGATGCAGAGAGGTAGACCAGGTTCTCCCTGGTCCAGCATTACATCCATGGTGGGCCCCCTTTAATGGGACCTATACCATTTATTTGGCGCTAGGTGCCGTAAACTGGGGAAACTTGCAACTGCACCAGCCCTTCCAAAATCAGACCGAACTGCATCCGAGTTGCTTTGGCGCAGCTGTGTCAAACTTTGCAGTGGATGCAGGGCTTGCCTCAAGCCTTGTATCCATATTGTAAAATGCGGCCCACAGCCCCAAAAGTAGAGAAGTCTGAGGTGTTCATCAGTCCTGCCTGGCTCCTTACATCCATTATGCCATGGTCACCTCTGTTCTACTTCCCTCCCACCTCCTGCATTCTCCCTCCCTCCAGCTTCACTATAGCCCCTCTGGTATCCCCTTCCTACACTATATAGCCTTGTTGTCCTGGCCTGAACCAGGTGATGTATGTGTTTATATATGTCTCCTATCCACTAATATTAATTAACCTTGTTACTATGCAAATTCCACATAGATATTATTCTGCACATGTTGCCTATATCTTTTGAATGCTCCAAACTGCTGTAAGCCTATCTATGCCACTGCTCTAGTTACCTTGGAATGGTATTTATTGTAAACTCTTGATTGATTGTATATAAATGTATTTTACTTTGACCCTGTTCTAACCAGGTCCATTTTGTAAATGAGTATTGCTCAATGGTGTTCACCTGGATAAATAAATATTTTGATTGATTGAAGTTAGGGTAAAACAAAAGTCTACAGCAGTTAAGAACAAACAAAAGCCTCTCACTGACATGTGTGTACACTGTTGTTAAAGCACTGAGTAAGAAGAACAACATGCACATGCAAAGCAGGAGAAAAACAAAGAGAAGCTCTTCTGAAAGTGAAAATACTCCTGTATTAGGACAGGAGTAGAAATCACAGCAAATGCAACAAAACCTCACACAGAGGAAAATAGTGCCACAAAAAAGTACACCAATTATTTCACTTCCAAACAATGGAGTTTTGACAAGGGTGGCCTGGTGGTGACCCGCAATGACCATGTTTTTATACTGCTCATCATTTAAAGTGATAGCACAGATGTTTTATAATTAAAGGATATTACCAGTAATATGTGCAAACAGTGCACAATAAATATTTTACAATTACCCAAGTGAATAATAAAACAATGAATTTACACAATAAAAAGGCACAGTTCTCGACTAGCACATTTGAGTTTGATGGACTATTAGTAACAGCCCTGTCTATTGGAAAATGGTACAGTATATAGAGGATAATGACTGAGTAACAGTGGTTAACCACAATGTAATCCACAGCAGTTGCCAGGACAATCAAATAAACCTCAAGACCGTAGCTCGAGAGGTTTACAGTTGTCATGGCAACTGCGTAGCGTGATTACATCTGTGGTTGACCACGTTACTCAGGCATTATATTTTATAGGGTATGGAAAACTAGCCACTGTGGGGAAAAATACATTTTTTTCAATGTGTGTTTGTTCTCCTGCTCAGCTATGAATGCCTCCTGGTTTGAATGTTGAACAACTGAAGTGCTGAAATTAGCCATTGCGATCTGTGCTACAATGGGTCTGTACTTGTCTGAATGGAATGTGTGTTTTGAATGAATGTCTAGCAGCAGATTACCTTTCCTTTCCAATAATTTTGACTGTTGGTAATATTCTATTTAATCCCATCATTATGACATAGTTAAACAGGGTTTACAGTATACTGATGTCATAATGATGGGATTATCAGGTTATAAACTGATTGAAAACGGGTTAATAGACACTGTCGTTACATTATCACTATGATTATAATTGCTTTCTTGTACCAATACACGTCTCCATAATACCTGAATTTGTAAAACCTCATAAATCTGTGATGTGCAGGGAATAGAAACTGATATTGTTTGCATGTGACTTGTGTGTGTGTGTGTGTGTGTGTGCCTGCCAGCCAGTGTATCACACATATGTATTTATTTAGTTACATCATATGGTTGCTCCTTGTTGTGTATGAGATCCATATACAACATATTCTTGTTGCAGTTCAGAGATCAAGAAAAGTTGCTATAGTATCATTCTGATTAAGGATGAGAGAACTTGGTGAAGTTCTGATCCTTATTAAATAAGAACCAGAACATGGTGAAGTCCTGATTTATCCTGATTAATTCTGATTTGGACTGATTTATTGACCAATATTTGAAAAATGTGAAAATGCATTAAAGTGGCCAAAGTCTCACATTTGACACAGAGGCCCAAAGGAAATAATTTAATGGATTATTTGTATAAAAATGAAAGTAAAACTGCTAAATAAAAAAGCAATCTGTCACTACTAGCCCCTTTATGGCTGGCCTATAAAGGTGGCATATCATGCTCGGGCCTGTGACATGAGTGTGCTGTGAGAGACAGAGAGAGAGAGAGACAGACGGACAGACAGACAGACAGACAGATGCAAATACCTATAGTATATCATAGCACCACCAAGCACTGCAGGCACTGCCAGGTAGGTAAGATTTATTTTTTTATTAATGGTGCTGTGTGGGTATTATGTTGATGGATGTTCTGGTCAGAGCCAAACAAGCCAAAGAAATGGATATGAATGATCAAATGAGCAGCATTAAGACAGCCTGCCCACCCTACTCATATCAATGATGCAACTGCTTTGCATGCCCCAGTGTACTGTAGTATATGGTATACGGCACCATGCATTTCTGCTTAAAGTTGGACCAGCATAACATTCTGCGGTGATTTGCATATGCAGCCCATGATGCTTTGCATTGTGTGGGCATGTGTGATTTTGTATTTTCTATGGTACACTACCTGGTCCAAGAGGTGGTAACGTTTTCTAGTACTACAACTACTTCTACTGAATCTGATCAACATGCTGAGGAATGGATGCTGAATCCTAAGAGAAGAAAAATGAAAGACATAGTGATCACCACACAGGCAGGCAGTCAGTCACACATTGCATTGGTCAAGTGCAGTGCAGTCATACAAAAAGCTTGACACTGCCACCTGAAGACCTGCTACAACTCACAGTTAGATTATCCCCTGGGCCACCCACAGCCAGCAACACAGGGCAGGTGCATTAACTTTTATGTTGTTTGAAGAGTATTTATTTTTAAATACATGAAATCATGATTGAACGTAGGTGGTGATGATTTGTTATTCGTGACTGGATTGTACTCACAGCCACACTGAAGCCAGGAAAAAAAATTATTTGGGATTTCTGGGACTGTCACATTTATTGTGGTTCACCCTGCAGTCTCTTTTCCTCTTCCCTCTTTACATTACAAAGATTTATTTTGCCACCCTACTGCCAAGGAAAAAAACTTTCATTTGGGATTTTCTGTAACTAATTTATGGGCCACCAGTACTCGCTCCTCTGGATCGGGAATGGCACAAGTCAGATTTTGCTAACCTGCACATTTCATACACACAGCTACTGTCTGAGGCCAAGACAAAGTTTAATTTGGGATTTTCTGTAACTGTAATCTTTGCCCCCCCCCCAGTACTCTGATTCTGGAATGGCACAAGTCAGATTTTTCATTTGGGATTTTCTATAACTGTAATCTCTGGGCCACCATCACCAGTACTCTCCTCTCTGGATCTGAAATAGCACAAGTCAGATTTTGTCAGTGGGCCAGCCTGCCATTTTTGTACACACAGCTACTACCGTCTGAAGCTGACTTACTCCTGACACTCCCTCCCATCATCAAGCGACCGACTGCACCCACCTCACGTCTTCCACGATTGGGAATCTCTCCCCCTCACTCCCCTAACTGTAGTGCTTTTGCATTTTGGTGCTTTGCCTTCTGGTCTCTCTCCAGTCTCTCTCTCTCTCTAGTCTCTCTTCTGCTGTGATCCTCCTCCTTTTGGGCCACATGGTGCACTCACTAGCCTTATATACTGGTGAGTGCATCACATGACCTTCTGTTGCCTGATTGGTTGCCACCGGGAGCCTGTACATCCTGACGGCATCCTCCAGGCAATAGACAACAAAATCACAGAAATGGCATCTCAACGGATCTGAAACCAGACTTCTATGGCAAAGTCTATATTTATCTGGGTCCATGGATTGCAGCTTCGATCCGGATCTCCCATGGAACAGTCCGCCCACCCCTAATTCTGATGTCACAATGATACAACAGCTTTTCTCCTTTGAACCACCATAAGACTCTTTGACATTCTAATGGCAGCATATCAAGTGCAGCTGGCTGGAGCTGCTCAGTAAACAACACTACAGCTGTCTCAGAAGAAACACCCAGACAGTTTGTAATGCAAGTTTTTGAAAAATAAAAAGGCTACATGTTTCACTTTTAGCTAACAGGTGGATGAGTGAGTGTGTGTGTGTGTGTGGTGGGGTGAGTTGGTAGATAGGCATGGACTGATCACTTGCTCAACAAACACATAGGGCTTAATTCTCAAAACTCAGATCAAGTCATTTAATCGGTGGTTTGCATCAATTGCTGGTGTGCCAGGGATTCTGAGCCCTATTCTCTATTGTGTAGGGTCCCATTGGCAAAGTCCAGCAGCTTGCACTAACCATGGCCATGCAAAACAGATGATACATCTGGATGGTGTGCCTCAAGGTGGTGGGTGGTTGTGCACTAGTTGCTGGTGGTCTAGTGGCTCACCCATCTGCTGGTAAAATAAAATAATAACATATCAGTCCTCGTGGTATAGCAGACCCCCACTCTATCCCTAATGTGCTAATTTAATATAGAGATATATTCCCTGTTGGTCTAGTGGACCCCCCACCCTGGCAGGTCATGCCCACCACCCCACTCCCCTTCCCAAACCCAAGCCAGCAACTGGCTCAGCCCTCTCACACCACCACCATGACCAGCCACTGACTAAGTTGTCAGGCACATCCTGTGTACTGTGGAGGTGTGAGGAGGGCTGTGCAAGTTGCTGGCTTAGTTTCAGGATGTGAGGAATGAGGTGGTGGGCACTACCTGTCAGAGTAGGGGAGTCCTCTGGACCACCAGGGAAATATATCTGTATATTAAATTGGTACATTGGAGATAGGGAAGGGGGTTCAATAGACCACCTGGGACTGATATCTTATCATTGTATTTTATGGGGAGATGGGGGTCCACTTGACTACCTCGGACTGAAGTTTTAGTATTACATTCTACATGCAGATTGGGGTTGGGGCTGCTAGACCACCAGGGACTAATACATCATTATTGCATTTTACAGGTAGATGGGGAGCTGCTAGACCACCAGGGCTGCGAATAATATTACTTGATGGGGATTGGGGATTTGGGGGCAGTGGCACATGTTGAAGGAGAACTCCAACAGTGGCACAAATAGTCAACCCTTCCAGAGGGTGACATTTTAAGTACCCTTAGACCAGCCCTTAGAACCCTCTGGAAGGGTTTAGAGAATACTGAATTAGGGGATATAGCAGCTTGCAGCTGTTGCATGTCCCCTAGCACTGTGCTGCAAACCATTTTGGCCACAAGGACAGCACCAATCCCTTCTAGTGCACATAGCTTATGGTTGATGTAGGCTGCATTTGAAAATTGCTCCAGCACATCTTTTGGATCAAGGGGCACTTTGCACCATTCCTTGTGGCACAAGCCCTTGCGTCATCCTGGAGCTGTGAGAATCGGGCCCATAATTTTAAATGATATACCATGTAACTTCATTCTTGAGGCCCGTATGCTGTCTTCTTAAACCTTTGATGGAAACAAAGGGCTCGATTACTTGATATGCGTCATCTCTTTGGTGTACCCAGGGCTTGCAGCATTCTGACACATTTGAGAATCGAGCCCTTAGACTTGTTTTATATGGTTACCCTTACACTATTCTATATTTGTTGATCCCCGCAGCAGGAGCAGAGCAGAGTGAATTTAGAAGACAGGTTAAGATGGAGGGGGTGGGCATTTATTCAACAACAATTTTTTTCCTACTGACTGCTGCTGGTGCAGCAGGGCACATAAATCCATATTTTATTTTCTGCCCATGTTTATTAGTCTGCCAGCTAGTTTTTTCAGTCATGTAATTTTATTTATTATACTGGACAGCAAAATTAGCTAAATAGCCTATTTTCACAAACAACCAGTTTAAAACAAGGAACAAAGTAAATCAATAGCTAGGACACAGGGACCAGCAAGTTACAGTAGCATATTCTGTTGAAACATTTTACAACAGTGCAATTAGGTATCACAAAAGGTAGAAAAATAAATTATGCAGCAGTGCATTTTGGTCTCATGTAACATATGTAAGGGATTTAGAGAATGAAAAGTAAACTGCTGTGTAAGACACAAGGGGCTATATGTTTAAAAAAGCACAACAATGCACCTCACTTGTGCCTGCTCTAGACCCAGAGATTATAATATTGAACTGGTTAGCAGATGGCACTATCCAACAGATTTGCAGCCCATGTCAGAGTAGCAGTTGGTGACTGTGTACTACCCTGACATGGACCTGGGCTCCAACCAGCCCATAGTGAACTCTGGCCCAAACCAGATTGTACCAGGAACCACAGTGTGATAATCAGCTCCACAATGTACATGAGGCCACTGGGCATGGTGCTAAGGGGCCATATGCATGCCTATTACAGGCTCATTTGTATGAGAAGCAGTGGCAGGTTTGCACTCATCCCATGGACACCCACAGCATCAGACCTGGTGGGAACTGGCAGCCCCCATCCCTGAACACTTACCCCCATATGATAATGTAGCTGTTGACTAGTGACCCCCGTCAGAGTTCCAGTCCTGGTTAAACAACATTTGCCGGGTGTCCTGTGGCTGCTTCCACCATTTGAACACCCATGCCAGAATGTCCCATGTATTCCCTGATGTCTAGTGGCACCCCCACCCTCTGAGTATCCTTACCAGTGCTTGCAATATAGTCCCTGGTTTCCAGTGGAACCCCTCCCCAAATGCAAATCCTGGTGATTTCAATATGGTCCCTGGTATCCAGTGGCACCCCCCTAATCACCTTACCACTGTCCCCTACACAATCCTTGGTGCCCAGTGGTACCCTCACTCCCCAAATGCTGACTGACAAATGCAAAGGAGCACATTGCTGTTCCAGTGCCTCCCCAGCCTACCGCATCCAACAGAGCACCCACCCCAACCCCCCCTACCAGGCAAGAAGTGGACGGGCAGTGCATACCTCCATGATGACTGGCACAGCCCTCCTGACACATCTTGGGCCAGCTGCTGTATGTGCTATAGGGAGCATGCATATAGTACTGTAAGTGGCTCTGTGGCTCATATGGCTCATATGGCAGCCAGCCAAGGAGATGTGAGGAGGACTGTACTGGTCCCATGGAGATATGCACTGCCTGTCCACATCTTGTCAGGTAAATGGGGTTGGGGTGGGTGCTGTGCTACATGCAGGGTGGTTGGGGGGTCACAGGACCAGCTATGTGCACCAGTGTATTTGTCCTCTGACATGTGGGAGTGGGGGCAGAGTTACCACAGGACTCCAGGGATTCGATAGGAGACAGGAGCTGGGTGATGAGGCTGGGGTGCCTACGGACACTAAGGATATGGTTCTACTCACCTAAATGGGTGATCAAGGTGTGGGGGTACCACTAGACACCATGGTTCAGTCGATACAAACAATGGCAAACATACCCCTTGTTTGTATCGACTGAAACATTGTTTGTATACGAATGGGACTTACTAAGTAAAATATTTCATTTGCATTACATTTTGCCTGGACAATACCCTTATTTTCATGTAAATGGACACAATCAGGATGCACACTATCTACTGGATCCTTGTTGAATGTGGAGGTAAGCCACCTCTGTTAGTACAGCATGGGCCTCAAGCTGTTGCATCGCGGTGTTTCCTTGATCACTTCATGTTGCCAGTAGACATCAGAGGATATGTGGGGCTACCAGGATGGAGCCTCAGAGGTTGGGGGTGCCACTAACCAGCAGATCATAACTTGGGTAAATGGGATGAGGACTCAGGGAGTGGGGTGCCACTGGACACTAGGAACATCTTCCTGCTATTGGGATGGGTGTGTGAGGATGTTCCACTGGATGCCAAGGATTACATGCCATAGAAAGGATGGGTGATCAGAGGGTGGGAGGTGCAACTAGACAGCAGGTACATCTTGATGACATTGGGACATGTGTATGGGGGGGGTCACTGGAAACCACTGGACACCAGGGACACTATGACCACTACTTGGATGAGCAAAGTGTGAATGTGGTGCAGCTGCAGTTTGGATGCTGAACACTGTGGCACCTGGGTAATCATGGCCCAATGTCAGCCTGCATTGCACATGTGCCCTGTAGATCCTCACAGCCCTGGGGAGCAAAGCATGGAAGCATGTCACCTGTATGGCTGTCACTGATTGAGTGACACAGCATGACAGGACAGGACTGCCTGAGGTATTCTGTGGGTGTTCAGGTTTGGAACAGTGTTAACCCCCTGAGTTGCATGTCCTGCAGCAGATGACCGTAGGACAGGAGGTGCTGACTCGGTCATTATGGGCCATGGGTCAGATGGCATACCGTACTGTACAGAATGCTGTCTCTGGGGTCACATGAACTGGGGGTGGTAGGATTACCGCAGTAAATGGTGAATCATGGGGCTTGGTATACCAACTGGCAGCACAGCATAGTGGAAGTGCAGCAGTACTTTAGTGTATGTGCACATGTGATGGTACTAGCACAAAACAAAAGCCGCTCAGCAAGTGTGGTTCACTGTGACCAAGGGCTACAGCAGACAGTCAAACAGTCATGTAACTTGCTTCCTGGCTCACAAATTCCTGCTGTCCACACCAAAATGTTTTGTATTTAAAATACAGCAGTTTACTGGAGTGCAAGAGAAATACAGACCACTTCCACTGAGGCAAAAAAAGACACTGAAGTTTCACCCAATAGGCTTTGACAAAGTATATGCCCCTATGGAGCTTGTGTGTCATATACACTCAAGTCTTAATTAATTACATGAATTAAAGTGGCAGTGTAATCAAGTGTTACATAAACATTCCACACACAATAAATAATACTATACTGTCATATAAATATGGGTTCACATAAACAAACAGCTACAATTAAAACCATATCTGATCCTAGCTATATGAATTCACAGTGTCTAATTTTATATTCCTTATACTGCATAAATATTAATTTCAATATGCTAGCTTCATTTTAAAGACACTTTTTCAATGTCATTTGCTAGAAAATAATCTTAACAAACAGCATTAACATTTCCTGCTTACAGGATACTGGGCTTTGTAGACTCAAGTAGCTCAAAGGGGGATGGGGGGAAGGGACAAGAGAGGAGACATGAGAAGGTAAGCTGAAAATATCTTTGAATTTCCTCTCCTGTATCCACATGGCAACTCTTGAGAGAATTTTATGCCCTCTGAACTGCTACTTTTACTAATCTTGATAGAAAACATGTGACTTCTTCAAGATGCTTTCCAGATTTTTAACATCTGTAAAACATGAGAGATACACAATAAATTCCAAGGTTACAAAATTACATTCATTATCAGCTAAACTCAGTTCTTAAGGCCACATTGTCCCCTATTTTTATGTATAATACAGTATGGGCAAAGTGCAACATAGATACATCCTTCCCCACATCCTTGCTTGATTCAAAGTGCCCATGGAGAGTTATTTTATGAGGAGTGGCTCCAATTCTATTTTGTCATTCAACACCTTTTCTGAAATAATATTCAAAAGTTTTCTCTCTTGCTCAGAGCCAGTTCCCTATCACCTGCTCTATGCCTGTAAACTTAATTTTATTATCATTTTCCTGTTATGCATTCATGATGTGTGTGGCCCATACATATTCAGGATCCCTGTTTAGAGTTGCCCTTGTATGTTCCCCAATCCTCTCTTTCAGCTTCTTTTCATCCTGCCTACATAGTAGGATCCACATTTACATTCTGAGTAGTACACCACCCACTTTGTGTCACAATTTATAAACTGTTCATTTCTTATATTGCTGTTATCATAGGGGTTTCTGACTTCTGAGGCAGAATTGATATATGTACAATATTTACATCTGCCACATTTTCTGCTTCTTTTGAGTAGTGGAGGGAACCAGGTGTTATGGGGCTGGGTGTGCTGTGTGGAAGAAACCAATTGATCCCTCAGGTTTCTAGGCCTTCTATATGCCATCCTGGGTAAGTGTTTTGGTGGTTTCTTTTAGTCTCTGATCTGCCCCGAGCACATGCCAGTTTTTGTGCACAATATCCTTAACCTTCCAAGATCTGACATTATAATCCACTTCTCGTTTGGCTTTTTCAATCGCTGCCTTGGAATAGTCTCTCTCTCTCCCTAAATTTCTGTGTCATAATCTCCTTCTCTGTGTCATACACCTCTTGCTGACTGCAGTTTCTTTTAATGTGGAGGAACTGACTCTTTGGGATATTGTTGACAATATGTTTGATGTGGCAACTACTAGCTAAAGTATGGTGTTTTTATCCATGGGTTTTCTATAGAGGCATGTGTCAACTCTTCCCTTTGTGGCCTTTATGATCTTAATGTCTAGGAACGAGATTTCCTTTTCATCTAATTAGCAGGTAAAGCATTAGTGTGGGTTACTAAAATGGAGATATTTTACAAATCCTCCAAGCTCCATCATGTTTCCCTCCCTCACCATAATTATATCATTGATAAAATGTTTCCATATTTTGATTTTCTCCAGATATGGGTTGTACCTGCTCCATATGAACTCCTCTTTCCAATATGCAAGATACAAGTTTTTGCATAACTTGGGGAAAAACTCGCTCCCATAGCTATCCCTCTTTCTTGGTGAAAAAATTCCCTTTTGAATGAGAACTAGTTCCCTTGCAAGACTATCTGGGCCATCTCAACTAAGAGGTCAGTGTCTGGTCTTGCACCTACCTGTCTGTTATTAAGAAAGTACCTCATGGCCCTCAGTCCTCCAGTGTGGGGAATACTGGCGTAAAGGGCCTCCACATACTATGTTACCAGGATGGACACATGTAATGGGCTGACATCCATTTTCCAGGTACGAGCAGGAGCCAGGCACATCAGAGCAAAGGAGGAGTCCAGGGGAGTCACATGATGATAGTGACACTGATGCTGATTAGGACACCAGCACTGACCATGGTGGACAGACACCATCTGCAACAAACACACAGGCCAATGACAATGCTTAGGCAGAGAATGACACAGTAGCATCGTCTCCAATAGACCATCGAGATATGTCACCTGGAGGGGAAGACCCAGAGCATGAAGACAGTGTGAGCAGTGCCATAGAGAGCATGCAGGACAATGTGGCACAGGAACTATCACCAACATCATCCATGTGAGGGGATGGTGGTGTACAAGGGGAGCTGCAAAATGAAGAGGACACCAACAAGGAGCTGGATGATGTGGACCACCAATGTCACCAACTGCTGGAATCAGAGGTTGAGGTGGGCCGTGAGTCATGGGCCATCAGGATGGCTCTGCAGGGACTCCATAGTGTGGCAGTGCATCATCATCATACACGACTGGAGGGTGAGGTGGCCTGTATGTCTCAGGCCATCTCCTGGGGTCTGCAGCAACTGGCCACACAAAAGAGCTGACAGACAGCAGTTCTGGAGGTTCTGGTGTCTGTAGCACAACAGCAGACATCTATACTGGAATGTCTGCCTGCCTCATTGTGACATACAACAGGGGCACAGGACACTGTTGGGCACATGGCCATGTGGAGTGGCAGGGAGATTATAGGGTGGGGTGCAACACTAAACAGTCAGTTGGCAGCTCCATGGAGACCTCACATGGGGGAGGCATGGTGGTCCCTATACAGATGGGAGTAGAGGACATGGATCAAGATGCAGACCATGTCCGGTCTGCCACAAACAGGGCTGAATCATGGGGCACACAGACCAGCAAAGCAGTGCAGTCATGTTGCAGACATTGCAAGATTCAGTGGATCAGATGTCATATGCTCCCGAACATCTGTGAGTGATGACCAACCCCAGGGAGTTGGGCTATGCACAACTGGCTGGTGCAGTCCACAGGAGTACAAAGGCATGCCAGTGAGCATACAGACCATGCCTTGCAGGATCCGCAGCACCTAAGGAGCAGAGCTGGCATGTCCAGCACTGTTGCAGATGCAGCCCACCATTCCGCATAATGGTCACATGGCTACTGTGGAAAACCATGGCATGTCCCGCAATGTACCATGCAGAGCAATGGAGACAGCAGTCCCTGGAGACATGCCCATAGCAAGTGGGACACCATGTGGTACAGGGATGTGGCATGTGATGCAGGATCCACAGGACTCCAACCCTGTCAACACCCAGGTTGTTGACACAGGTGGGGTCCCAGAGGATGCACTATCCACAGGGCCACATAACTGGATGGTGTAGTGCCATGTAACACTCCTGAACTATCAGGAAGTGATGTGCAGCACTGTGGATTGGAGTGTAGTGGCCACTGGGCCCACACCACTGCAGCACGCATAGGGGAGCCACACAGTGCAATCCTCAGCCAACCAAGCAGCAGTGGCTATTATGTCTTTAAGTGGCATGGCCAGACTGGAAACCCACAACCAGCCTGTGAAAGAATGACACAGCAGTCATGAGCATGATGGCTTGGGGGGGGATGGGAGATGGTGATGGTGATATCCCACAGTGTGTGTGGTTCAGTGCAGTGGTGAGGGTGAAAACCAGCATGTGGTCCAGTGACCAGTGGCTCAACAGAAGAGTCAACAAATGATTCAGGTGTGTTGCCCCATAGGTCCCAAAGTATGCAGCAAGGCAGTGGTTGGTGGGCCAGGGTCATCTGGCTGGCCATGCGGCAAGCAGCATGTGGGGAAGCGGAACAGGAGTGCCACATAATGCCTGGCAGGCCAACAGAAGTACAGCATGGTGGTCATGTATCAGTAGGTGATGCCATGGCACATTGAGGTGTTACATGGTGGGCAGTCGAATATGATGTTATCATGCAAGGGGTGTGGATGGTGAGAGGGTAGGGTAGGAGCAACAGATATGTTGACAGCTGCTGAGCAGTGGGCGTCATGCATGTATGCATGTGGCTGACACAATTGTATCCACATGTGGTATGTGTGGAGAGTTAGGTTCAATGGTGGGTAGGGTATCTGGTGATGCAGGAAGAGGCATATATTGTGGCACATGCTGTGAAATCAGTAAACCAGTGTCATGCACAACAACCTGAGATGTCTGTGTCTTTGCAAGCAGGGGGTAGCCATATGGGCAACGGGTTGTGCAGTGGTGGCCAGGCCTGTCTGTACATGTTTGGAGGCCCACAGTGAGGTGAAGTAAGGCATGGGAACCCACCACCCAATCCACTTTTACCATATCCGTCAGTTTGTACTATACAATGGCCTTGTATTCCAGATCACATGCATATGCAGTGTACCTTGTGACAGCTGTAGATATCTGTAGGGCAACACAGGCATGCTGGTGGCTTCCCCACACAATCCACGTCACCCATGGCTGTCACCCTCTACACTGTGTACCACACTTATATACTGAGTCCCACACAACCAATGACAGCTGTACTGTTCTGATGATGAGGTAGTAAGTCTACCCAGCCAATGCATGACTGCACATCTCCCTCTGATTGGTGGGGCCATGCCACAGGAAATAATGCCATGGCATGTAAAGCCTACATCAGAAGTGCATACCCAGCCCAGTGATGCCCAGTATAGTTGTGTTTCCTGCAGTTCCATGACAAGGCAATCGGTCAGCTTGTATATGTACAACTAGTGTGGTACACCGTCTTGAACTGGGGGGCCTTATGGAAACAGAGGTCCCAGCAACTACAGGGTTCACGAGTGGCTAACAGTGGCTGTGGTGGAGGCTTGTAGGGGGTATGGGAGGCTTCCCATAGTGAATGATGGTAGACAGAGCAGGCAGGGGGCATGCACTGTACACATGGGATGGGACCAACTGGGCAGACACAGACAGGTGATGATGACTGTGTTGTCCCATAGTCCTGGACGGGTTGCTGATGCTGCTTGCATACCACAGGGTATGCACCATGGCCCCAGCATGCCAGACATGTGTGGTGTGCAGAAACAGGATGAGCCACAGGCCTACAGACAGCAATCCATGACATGCCCCACATGACCAGGTTGTGCATGTGCCCAGGTGCCTCTACACAGGGGCCGCACCCTGCCCAACCTGTAGTATTGGGCAGACAGCATGACAACCACAGCATCTATCACCTCTGGGGGTTGTGAAGCTTGCTACACAAGGCTGTTATGCTCTGCAGAAACAGTGACAGTGGCTACAGTAGCCATGGCCCCCCAGTCCCTCACCCTACTCCTGGGTTGTAGTGGTCAGCTTATGTTAAGCACAGCCATGCACATCACAATGTGTGTGGTCAAGAGTGCACATTCACCCCAGCCTAGGGCCTGAGTAGCCTGGTGCATGATGGGAGGTAACAATGGTCTACCTTGCTGCAACACCCCACAGAAACCATGGCAACAGCACCATGACGTGTGCAGTATGGTGTTTATATGGCTGAAAGGCACAATGCTGTCTGGCATGTTGTACACCTGCATGACAAACAACAGAACAGCTGGAAGGAACACATGGACCACATGCATGACACAGGAGGCCGAAAATTGTGCAAAGCAGGGTGGTTTCTTCTTGTAAATAACAATACAAACAGTACACTCCATCAACACATCAGGAAACTAAAACAAGCCATACAACATAACAACAACAGCAACAGGCATCAGTAAGTGATGGGGCATAGGGTCAGAGATGGGAAACAGACTGGGGTATGCAACAAGGGGACTGGATGAAAGGTAGGTAACCAGAACATGCACAAATAACATCAGATGCACTATGTATACAGTCCCTGTGGACAACAGACCCACCTCACAGTCAGACCTGATGGTCAGACATCAGCGGTGCCAGGCTGCTATTGCATTCATCAGTGTTGATGGAGCCCTGTACCCTCTGCCTATCATTGCTGAGGTTGCAAAGGCCAGCAATGATGATGTCTACAAGCACCTCCACACGGCCATGGCCTGCACAGGTTCACACAACCTCAGCAGCACCAGTCCCGTCATTCCTCCTTGCAAGGTCTTTGGCATGTCGCACAGGTGCACCTTCCTGCAGGCCACTGTTCTGCTTCCACAGATGCATGCACCTCTGTGTCCTCTCCCCTGTCAAGTGTCACCATGCTGTGGACACCATGGTCCCTTGTTGCACCTCCACTGT
This sequence comes from Neoceratodus forsteri, assembly GCA_016271365.2. Taxonomy (NCBI): domain Eukaryota; kingdom Metazoa; phylum Chordata; order Ceratodontiformes; family Ceratodontidae; genus Neoceratodus; species Neoceratodus forsteri. Next base: position 354,368,413 of record CM028136.1, on the reverse strand, counting down.
TGACTGATGGACTGTGTCAGAGTCATCGGCTGGGTCAGGTACATCTCTAGGGTCTTACACAAACTTCCCAGCATTGCCATCCTCCCCAGGAGGCTACTGCTGCTGTTCTGTTTCTTTGGCCTGGGCTTGTCTGTGGAGGGTTCTTTCTCTGTGCCAGCGGGTCTCCCTCTACTTGAGTCAATACATTGCCCTTTCCAGGGCATGTTATCTAAGTGTGCAGACTACTTGAACAATTCTGCTGGTTCCTGCATGAGCTGTGGAAAAAGACATGTGGCCTGTAAGCTTATGGTTGCTCAAGGCACATAGGTCTCACATCAACACATGTGTAGCTGCAGTGCACAGATAGGGTGTTCCCAGACAGTGTCAGTGGTGTCCCTGCCCCCACCCCCAAAAACCAGGCTGTACAGCACGGCATGGGCCAATATGACTGTGGTGCACATGGTCCAACAAGCAACACAGGGCTTGGCTACAGTGGCCACTGCCATGCCCAGGATGTCTCCATCAGATGCCCTCCTGTTTTGACATGGGGTCTCCCCCATATGCCCAGCTGACTAGGCTGTACACCATGACAAGGGATGTGCATGTGCATTGCAGAAACATGCGGCACTGCATCTAATGCCTTAAGTGTGTGTGTGTTGCACAGTCCCACAATGCTGTTGGCCCCACACATGCTGTACAGGGTTAGTCACCTTTGCATGCAAGGGCCTGACAGAGTCATGGGACACCCTGGTTGCCCACATCCTCACACAGTACTGCACCAAATGCATCATGGACCATAGCTCCCAACACCCGACATCTGTCACAGCTGCACTTATGCCACCTGCATACTGTGGGGCACTGCAAACCCATGGGTCCAATGATGCCCCCTCTCGTGTGATGATGACATGGTGGAATTGAGCACACCCCCAGCCCCCCAGTGAGCATTCTCAAGGTGCCAAATGTCCTTGCCTAGCTGTGTGTTCCCATGTGATGCACTCAGTACCCATGAGTCAGACACGGGGCTTTGATCTCCCCCATCACATGCATATGGCATGCCCAGTGTCCTGTGCTCCCGACACCACATCAAACAAATATGATGCAGGGGCATGTATACCACTGCAGCATGTTGGGGTGGTGCATGTCCATCACAGTGCTCATTCTGCACCATCTGCTGTGGAGGTGTTTTGTCATGTGTGCGGTGTTGGTCCATGCAGCTCCTGTCAGGGTCTAACACGGAAAGCCTGCACTGCACATGCAGTCCCACAACACCAGTTCACCTATATAATGGCTGACACTCCGCCACTAGCCCTACACTCCTGTGCCAGGTAATGCCTGCCACCACACACTATGCAGATATGTACAGCGTCACACATGCCCATGGTGGGGTGTACATGTCCATGGCCCCCTACCTAAAGGCTGGTGGGATCCCCTCTAACAGGGTGTATGCTGGCCATCACCCCACAGGAGTGGTGGCCATCATCCCAGCCATCACAGTGGGATGGTGGGCGTCTGTGCCTGTGTTACACAAGGCAGCACTGTGTTAGCCTCCCTTCACCTAACATGCCAGGTGGTCTTCCGGGTCACCCAAACAGCTGCAACATGCGAGGTACATAGGGGCAGGTGTGCTACAGCATTGCTTCTTACCCATTAGAGGCCCCACATTCTCAGCACCGACTATCAGTGTGTGTGAGAGAAGGTCACTGGGAATGCAGAGCCTGTTAGGAATATTGGCTCACACACCTGCTTCAGTGGTGCAGGGCATGGCACTACACAGGTGTCTCTCATCAGCTGTACATGTCATCTCATTCCACAGTTGACATTAGACACTGCACCCAACTTGGGTACACAGGGGATGTGGCACACAGGTGTTGGTCATGCCATGTGAAGTGGCAACCGACAAACTGTGACACATCAGCACTGCACAGCAGAGTGTTGGATGGTGGACTTGACATGTGGAGCAATCACCATAGACAGTGCAAGTCATCATGCCTGACCCCTGGCACCAATGTGTTCTGCACTCCTAGACTGGTGCCATGGTTGCAGACACATGTGATATGGCAGCATCCTGTTGCAGTTTATGCCATGTCAGACATAGGTGCTCCCCTCCTGGGTGCTCACACCACAGTCAGGGACAGGCATCCTGGGATGTCCCACATGGCATATGTGTCACATAAACCCTCTGCATGCATAACCTAAGGTACCATTGTGTCAGGACATTGCAGCTATGTTTCTCTCCACCAGCACCACCATCAGTCCCACATCTGTCCTCTACCTTGGTGGCCTCCACCTGCTCCATGTTCTGGGTGGGTGGTGCATCTGGATAGGGGACATAAATGGTGCACTACATCAGTGCCTGTCATGTGGTTCAGCAGTTGGATGTTGGTGAAGGAGCGTGGGTGTCTCTGATCTGCACTTACCTCACACATGGTGAAGTCCACCCCACATGGCTATATCAGCCTCCTGTGTGATGGTCTGCAGTCTCTTCAGGGTGTCTGTCTCCCACAATACTAGGTAATTCAAATGGTGCTTTACCTGGTGGATCATTTTACGTACCCCTGACACCAAACAAAGTTTTTTACAAATTGTGCACCACACTCTGTTCTTCTCTGCCTGGGTGTGGTGCCTATTTCCTGGGAGCATTATGATTTGTCCCTAGTGGGTTACACTACTGATAAAGAGTACAGTCTCCTCATCTGAGAAGTTAGGGCATGCCCCATGACCCGGACTGCCCACTGGTCACTGTGGATGCCACTTACTGCAAGGTCCTCTGTTGTGCACCAGTCTTGACTCACTGGATTGAACACAGTGTGTCTACCACACCTTTCCTGCATTGTGCAGTTCTTTGCACTGTTAGCGGCCTTCCACATGTGCAATACACTAGAATACTGCATCTGTGTGCTGCATGGCCTGCGTGATGCAGATTACACCAGGTGTGACATCACCTGTTGGTTGCATCACTTTGGGCCCCCAAAATGCCGTGAATTGCATCACTAATGTTTCTACTGTGTTCTATCTGTGCTGTATTGCCACAGCTGTCTAAGGAGGCTGCCAACAACCATTCAAATCACCTGGAAGATGCACACTGCATCCCACACCCCTGTAAACCTTGTCACTCACCCTTGATGTGCCATCTCTACACCTCTGCAGTCCTGTGATCTGCCATGGCTCACAGCTACCAGTCTCTACACACCTGTCATCCCTCAGTGACCTAGAGCACTGCTGGTCTAAACATGGCCTGCCATACCCACTGCTTTGTACAGCTTGCACCGGGACAATGGTCAAGTAAATCATTCCTGGCTGGGTATCTGACCAACCTGGGATGTCATGTGTGCTGCTGGGTTTGTGGGCGGACTGACATGTGTGTGTGTTGTCTGTCTAAACCTGCACCCATGCAGACCAATTACAGTACCATTCATGTCCCCTGTATCTGCAGTGTGGCACTTCTCTGCAGACCATGACACACCCTGCCCTCTGCTCATTTTCCCACTACAACACATAACCCACACCAAAGGACCATGGAACAGCCCATGGTGGACTCACATTCTGCCCTGCCCATATGTCATGCACACACCCTCATACAACCATCTGGTTCATGTCTCCACCTGTATGCCCCAGCCTCACCTGCTCATACCCCATGTCCTGTGGCCCTCAGTGGCAGTTCACAAAATCTGTGCCATCACCCCACAACATGTCATTGCCCCATGCTGAAGCCGCACATGTTCAGACAGTGTGTTCCACCTATGTCTCATGACATGCTGTCACAGGGGCAATATTATACCTTCTTGGGACATGCATGGTACCATGTAGCCAGCTACACATTCCTGGGCCTATCACCCTATCACCCTTACAACCCAACCACCCCGTCTTTCTTGCACACTGCCTGCCTCTCTTGCCTCTGTCGTGCAGTAATTATGAACGGTTCACTCCACTCTTTCAGGGAGGAAAGATGCTCCATGTCATGCCCTACCCTGGGGTGACCATATGGCAGTTCATACCAATCAGTGGGATGCATGACCATTCCTACATGCCCACCCCAGGCAGCAAGTTGTTGGCTGCTATGCGACCTGGACACACGCCTGCTGCTGTCATGCCTGCTGCTCCATGGCAAGTGTATATTGACATGTGAAATGGGTCTCAATCAGCAGCTGTCTCATGCTTTGTCCAGATGATGTTTTTTTTTTTTATTATTTAGTTGTTTAACCAGGAGTAGCACACTAAGCTGAAAGCTTTTTTACAGGAGTGACCTGGGAGCACAGAGAAGTTAAGTGACTTGCTCAGGGTCACACAGTATGCAAGTGGAAGCTGTGGGATTCAAACCCAGGTCTGGTCTGCTGGATGTCACCAGATTTGCAGCTCAGAGCCTTAAACCACTGCACTATACTGCCTCCCAATGATGTGGTGCTTGGATGCAACATCGCCTTCTCACCTCCATCGGCATCCTCCACCTCATCCTGTTCTTTGTAAGTGGCTTCATCTAGCAGCTGGGAATCCATGTTACAGCTATGTTGTTCAGGATGCAGCAGGTTACTATGATCTTGCATGCTATCTCCGGGCTATACTGCAGGGACCCTCCTAAGCAATTCAGGCAGTGAAATCTCATCCTCAGAAGGCCAAATTTTCTCTTGATGACAGCTCTGGTGGATGCATGTGCTTGGTTATATCTCATATCTGCTGCTGTCTGTGGATGCCGCAGTGGGTCTTTAACCATGGCTGTTGAGGGTGCCCACTGCTCTGCGGGGCAACAGGACATGATTAACCTGTGTGAGAACAGACAGAACACCAGGAGGAAGGAGCTACTGGTATAACTAAAACTTCTACTGGGACTAAGAACTAGATCTCTTGTACTGGGACCTTCAATTTAGGGTAAATTAGTTGGTGTGTTTGTCAGAGGTAGTTGAAGTAAATTGTTATTTGTTATCTGTGTTATCTGTGTACTTATCTAGGTGCTTGTCACAGGTGTCAGAAGGAATTGTTGTCTGTGAAATTAGCTAGTGTAGAAACATTTGCAAAGTGGGGGTGGCTTAGCTAGAATGACCCAGGTTAAGACCAGATAAAAACACTGCCCTACATAGCTTCTGCCAGAGTACAGACAGAACACCAGGAGGAAGGAGCTACTGGTATAACTGAAACTTCTCTACTGGGACTAAGAACTAGATCTCTTGTACTGGGACCTTCAATTTAGGATAAAGTTGGTGTGTTTGTCAGAGGTAGTTGAAGTAAATTGTTATTTGTTATCTGTGTTATCTGTGTACTTATCTAGATGCTGGTCACAGGTGTCAGAAGGGAATTGTTATCTGTGAAATTAACTAAGTGTAGAAAGATTTGCAAAGTCGAGGGAGTGGCTTAGCTAGAAGGAGCCAGGTTAAGACCAGATACAAACACTGCCCTAGATAGCTTCTGCCAGAGAACAGACAGAACACCAGGAGGAAGGAGCTACTGGTATAACAAAAACTTCTCTACTGGGACTATATTTTTTTAGTTGTTTAACCAGGTATAGCACACTAAGCTGAAAGCTTTTTGACAGGAGCGACCTGGGAGCACAAGAAGGTTAAGTGACTTGCGAAGGGTCACACAGTATGCAAGTGGAAGCTGTGGGATTCAAACCCAGGTCTGGTCTGCTGGATGTCACCAGATTTGCAGCTCAGAGCCTTAGACCACTGCGCTATACTGCCTCCTATTGCAGGGGAAGAAAACAACTCCTGGTGGGGGACTCTATTGTTAGGAAGGCAGAACTGGGGGAGGAAGGGGAGAGGGAGGTAAGGTGCCTGAATGGCACCATAGCTTGGAGGGACAGGGAGTGAATCCTCAGGATCACAGGAGCAGCTGCACAGGAGAGGGAGCTGGATGTCATTGTCCACCTAGGCACAAATGACCTGGCTAAGAAAGGGATCACAGCAGTGCAAGAAGCATTTGTGGAGATGGGGAGGGGCCTTAGACAAAAAGCACACACTGCAACCTTCTTGGAAGCGCTGCCTGTCTATGGCACGGGTGAGGCTAGGGTGCTCCACACCATGGGATTCAATCAGTGGTTGAAAAACTGGTGCAGAGCTCAGGGATTTGGCTTCATTGGTGACTGGGGGTCCACCTGGAGGGATGCAGGCCTATACTGGCATGATGGTCTGCATCTGTCCAGGAGGGGAATCAGGATGCTAAGTGATAGGTTTAAATACTTCATTAACAAGCATTTAAACTAGCCAAGGGGGGAGGCACTGGAAAGGAGCAGGGAAATCCTAGTCCTCCCCCAAAATATCAGGGCACTAAGTGAGGTAGACACAAACATAAAGATGTCGATAGGGAGAAGTGCAGGGGTAAATGGAGAAAATGACAAATGCAATAAGGACAGAGATGGAGCAAAAAGGAGTAAGGACATCAAGAAATGGAGGGTAATGAGTACCAATGCCCGTCGTCTGGGAAACAAGTTCCCTGAACTGGTGGCCTTGATGGAAGAGGGATGCCTGGATATTGTAGCAGTCACAGAAACATGGTACACAGAGATCCATGACTGGGATGTTAACATACCAGGGTACACAACCTACAGGAGAGACAGGGAGAGCAGAAGAGGGGGGAGTAGCTCTCTATGTAAGGGAAGGGATAAAAGCAACTGAACAAAAGAGTAATCAGGGAGCAGAGGAGGCACTGTGGGTCACCTTAGAGACTGGAAATGGAACCACAATCCGCACTGAGGTTGTATATAGACCCCCATGTCAGGGGGAGGGAATGGACAAGGATATGATAGAAGGCATACTTAGGATGGCAGAGAAAGGGAAGATACTGTTGATGGGGGACCTTAACATGCCAAATGTTGACTGAAGCACAGTTGCTGCAGTCACATCCAAAAGCAGGGCCATTCTTAATGCCCTTCAGGTGGCATGCCTCAAACAGCTAGTTTTGGAACCTACTCATGAGGGAGCAATCTTCGACCTCGCACTCTCAAATAGGGACAGTGAGAGGATCTCAGATCTAGAAGTGGGTAGCCATTTGGGAACAAGTGACCACCAAACAGTGTGGTTCACGATAAACTCAGCTACAGAGTCAAGCCATGCAAAAGTGAGGGTTCTGGACTTCAGCAGAGCTGACTTCGGCAAGATGGGAGAGTGTCTTAGAAAAGCACTAGCAAACAGGCTAGAAGGAGGGGTTTAACAACAATGGGAAATATCAAAACTGCCATCACAGAGGCAAAAAACCTTTGTGTGAAGCAAATAAACAAATTAAAATGAAAGAAAAAGCTACTATGGTTCTCAAAAGAGGTGGCGGTGAAGGTTAGGGAGAAAAAGATATCATTTAGTAAGTATAAGGAAACACAGAAGGAGCAGAACAGAGAACTGTACCAGTTAAGGCAGAAGGAAGCAGGGAGGGTAGCCAGAATAGCAAAGGCACAAACTGAGGAAAATATATCTACGTCGGTTAAGAAGGGGGATAAAACCTTTTATAGGTATATCAGGGAGCGTAGAAAGACAAAGGGAGGGATAGTGAGGCTGAATAGAATGGATGGTGGGTGGGCAGAGAGTGAAGAGTGAAAAAGCAGGGATACTGAATGAATACTTTTGTTCAGTATTCACAAAAGAGGAAGTGGTGGAGGTGCCTAATCCAATTAACAGAAGCACTCTGGAGAGGAGGTCGATCCCAGTCCTTTCATAGAAGAAAGGGTTCTGAAAGAATTCCTAAACTGAAGGTGGACAGCAATGGGGCCAGATGAAATTCACCCAAGAGTTCTAAAAAGAATTACAGAGAGAACTAGTGACACCACTGACTACCCTTTTAATAAATCATGGGAGGATGGTGTGGTACCTGAGGACTGGAAGAAGGCGGATGTGATTCCCTTCACAAAAGTGGGACCAAGACAGAGGCAGGAAACTACAGACCTGTCAGTTTGACCTCTGTGGTAGGAAAGTGATGGAATCACTTCGAAGGAAAAATTGTTGAGTACCTAGAGGCCCAGTGGGCACAGAACCCAAGGCAGCATGGGTTCATAGTGGGAAGGTCATGTCAGATGAATCTAATTGATTTCTTTGACTGGGTGACCAAAGTAGTAGGCCAGGGAGGGGCTGTGGACATGGCCTACTAGACTTTGGCAAGGCATTTGACACAGTCCCACACAAAGAATTATAGTCAAATTAACCAGCCTGGGGTGGGTCCCAGGATGGTAGCCTGGGTAAAACATTAGCTGAACAACAGGACACAGAAGGTAATTGTAAATGGATTTCACTCTGAAGAAAGAGTGGTTACTAGTGGGGTACTGCATGGTTCAGTACTGGGTCCAGTCCTTTTTAATGTTTTTATAAGTGACATTGCAGAAGGACTGGAAGGAAAAGTATGCCTCTTTGCAGATGGCACAAAGATCTGCAACAGGGTCGATACACAAGGAGGCATGGAAAAGATGAGAAGGGACTTGGCAAGGTTGGAGGAATGGTCAGAAGTATGGCAGCTTGGATTCAATGCAAAGAAGTACAAAGTAATGCACCTAGGAAACAAAAACCCAGGGAAGATTACACAATGGGGGTAGTAACAGCAACAAAAATGGAAAGGAACCTGGGGGTAATCATATCAGATGACCTTAAGGTTGGCAAGCAATGTGAGAAGGCGGTAGGGAGGGCTGGGGGGATACTGGGATATATGGGGAGAGGTATCACCAGCAGAATACAGGAAGTTGTTATCCCCCTGTACAGACAGTTAGTGAGACCCCATCTGGAGTACTGCATCCAGTTCTGGAGACCTCATCTCAGCAAGGACATAGACAGGATGGAGACAGTTCAGAGGAAGGCAACTAAAATGGTGCAGGGTCTGCAAGAGAAGCCATATGAGGAGAGACTAAAGGAGCTTAATATGTATTCCCTTGAGGAAAGAAGGGAGAGAGGGGACATGATAGAATCGTTTAAGTACCTCAGTGGAATTAACAAAGTCCAAGAGGGTAGCATCTTTCAGAAAAAGAGATGTGCAAGAACAAGGGGACACAATTTGAAGATAGAGGGAGCTCAGGGGCAATGTGAGGGAGTATTTTTCACAGAGAGGGTGGTGGATGCATGGAACAGCCTTTCTGAGGAGGTTGTGGGGTCTAAAACTGTGAGAAATTCAATAATGCATGGGACAGACATAAGGCAATTTTGTGGAGGGTAGGAAGAAATAGGCTGTTGGTTAAATAGGATCTGCAGCTTATCCTCTAGGTAGGAAATGGGCAGACTAGGTGGGCCAAGCGGTCCTTATCTGCCATCAAAGTCTATGTTTCTATGTTTCTGTGTTACTCACAGCAGTATCCCCTAACCAACAGCCACAACCTCTGGGGCCTGTTCTCCCCCCACAGTACTGCTGATGTCCACCATGCAGGATCATGCAGTCCCATACTCCACATGTTTCACCTACTCAGTGCTGCTCTTGGGCCTATCAAATGGCATCCCTGCACCATCCAACACACACATCATTACACACACATTTTTACTGTACCCCACCTGCTTCTATGGAGACCTCATTGTCTACATCTGTGGGAGTCCCACAGACAGTGATATCATGCTGGTGACACCTACCTGGCATACATGCATGGCAACTTACCAAGCAACCATCCTACATGAAGCACACCACTGGCAAATGCCTCTTGGATGCCACTCTGCCTTATTATGAAGGAATCATGACACAGTCCTGGATACCTTGCCACCACATCAAGAGTTCGAAAATGGCTGTCATAAATGACCTGCACATTCATGGACTTCTTGTTGATGTACATATATGCATCAGCTGCTGGTGACCGTATTGCCACATGCTTACAGTCTACAGCCCCCAGAACATGGGGAAACTGCATAATGCCATAAAACCCCTGCTTCAATACATTCCGCTCCTGGGCATCCATTGGAAAGCAAATGTACTGGTGTGCTCGACAGGAGCAGGGCCTCCAGGAACTGCTTCAGACCTTTGACACTGCAGACTGGGAGATGCCCACAGTGTCTCCAGTGGGGATCTGGAACATTCCTGTTGCCAGGAAGCATAGTGCCATAGTCACCTTAACTTCCAATGGAATCAGCTGCCTCCCACAGGTTCTGCTCCTCCCTGAGATCATTGCAGAGGTCCTGTATGGCACTGCAGGTCCTGAGGAAGCACTTGGGTTTGGTGTGAAAACATTTTATCTAGGTGGAAGGGGAATTGTAGCCATTACTGCTTGCACTGCTTTTATGTGAATAAACTAAAGTCATCATCCTACAACAGAACTGATTGTTCTTCGGAATTACTGTGCTGACAGCTGAGCTGTTTGTGAGTAACCAGAAATCCACAATGTTCAAATTAAACCATTTCTTCTGGCTTCAGTAGCACAGGCCCCTGCAGCCACTGATACAAATGCATGATACACAATTACAAAAGTTTTTTTCTTTTCTGTGCAGAGGCACAGGCCCCAATGGGGCCAGTCTTTCTGTAGCAACAGGTACTCATGTACACTTTAAGACACACACACACACACACACACACACACACTTCTGGTTACAGAAGTGCAGGCCTGTGAGTGTCCTGCACTTCTGCAGCCACAGGTGTAAGGTATACACACCAAGTTCTGGCTGCAGAAGCACTGGCCCCACAAAATCCATGATACTTGAACATCAACACTACTTCTGTCTGTAAAAATGCAGAAGCCTCAGGGGCCTGCACTTCTGCAGCTTCAGGTGTAAGACATACACACTGACTTTTGTGTGGGAGCGCAGGCCTCTGTGAGGCCTTATGTTGTGGAACTGCATATAGAAATCCATGATAACAAATGACACTTCTTTTGTCCACAGAAACACAGGCACCTGTGGGGCTGGTGCTTCTGCAGCTGCAGTTGTAAGGCATACACACTGACATCTGTTTACAGATACACTGGCTCCTGCAGGGCCTGCAATTCTGCTGTTGCATATAGAAAGCTATGACACCCAAACTGCAGCACTACTTCTGTCTGAAGAAGCACATGCTCATGTGGGCAAGTGCTTTTGCACCCACAGGTACTCATGCACTCTATAAGATATCCACATGCACTTCTGTCTACAGAAGTACAGGCCCCTGAAGGGACTGCAATTTCACAGCTGCAGATACAAACCTCTGAAGGTAGCACATCAGTGCTACTGCATCTGTGTCATCTGGAAACATGTGTATGTTGTTTGTTTTACCTGATGATGGCTGTCTGTGGTTGCTTGAGTGGTCTTGTCCTTTTGTTGCTTGGGGTAGGGAGTTAGGATTGGAATCCTTAATGTCTCATTTCCTTACTTTGTGGCATTAAGGGAAACTCAACTTATGCATTAATGCAGTTTTTTTGCAACATATATTAATATAAATATATATTTAGGGTTGAGTAGGCAGTTTAATGCTAAACCTCAGATTTTGCACTTTAATAACTTTGCAACTATTGATTAGATTTGCATGAAATTTTGCATATGTGGTCTTGTAGGGGTAGATCTCTGAATGTGCCATGTTTCTTTCCAGTTGAATGTGCAGATTCTGAGACACAGATAGAGCAAAAAGCAAACTTTTTTTTTATTTGCCTAGTGCCCAGATGGTTTGGAATTTTAATCTGAAAATTTCAGGGTAGAAAGGGGCTGGCCCTCATATGTGCCTTTTGTTGGTTTGGTGAAAAAAAATATTAATCTTTTCCAAAGTTATTAAATTGTTTAATTTTGGTTCTGAGCATACTCAGTAAGCACTTCAAGATAGCTGTATATAAAATGAAAAAGGAATCCTTTTTCATATGGGGCCAATCCTTTTTTGTGAGAGAAAAAATACTTTTTTGTTTGCTGCCCTCTTGTTTCCATTTTTTTCTAAAAAATAAAAATGTCAAAAGCCACAAAATGACATCCTAGAGAGATACCAACACATCTATCTGACTAATCAGGACCATGTTAGGTGGATTTTGCACTAAACAGTTGGAAAAATTACCCCCAATGGGTTTCAGTTATATTTTAAATCTTTTTTTGTGACTGGCTTCTACTTTTTTCATTTGAACTTGGCACAAAGATTTTCATAAGTCATTTGCATTTCTATGAAACTTTTCCTTCTGAGTCCAAATGAAAATATGTACAATATTTTCCTGGTATCAAGTGGCATCCCACTACCCTCCAACTGCTGTCCCCATTAATAATATGTATTTTCCTGGTGTCTAATGGCACCTCCACCCTCTGATTGCATCCCCATTAATAATTTGTATTTCCCTGGTGTCTAGTGGCACCCCACCCTCTAATTGCCATCCCCATTATTAATTTTTATTTCCCTGGTGTCTAGTGGCACCCCCACACTCCAATCACCATCCCCATTCATTTTCTTCTTTCAATGGTGTCTAGTAGCACCTCACCCTCCAATTGGCATCCTCATTAATAGTTTGTATATCCTTGGTGCCTGGTAGCACCCCACCCTCCACCCTGCTATCACCATCCTCTCTGAAATAAAGAAAACAGTCTCTCGAAGTCTTTGTTTTCTTAACCTGTAAAAAAGAAAATGGTCCCTCACTGATCTGACCCACCCCACCTTAACCTCCCACTGAGCACCCATCCCCCACATGCTTATTCACCTGAACAGGTTCCAGCATGAAGATCCACTGTCTAATCAAAGACACATCTTGCTACTGTAACCATTAACTGCAATATGAGAAACTAAGGTAAGTGCAGTTCAATGTATTTCAATGAGGTTTTCAACTTTTCTGCATATTTTGACACCAAATTTTCAACATGGCCTTTTGACACCCTACCTCATGAACAATGTTGGAGGAATTAAGCAAATCTTGCCAAAAATGTGATTTCGTGATCGCTTGTCAAAATCACCTTTGGGGGAGGATTTGAAACATTTCACTACCCTTGTTCATGTGGTGGGGACATAAGAACTCTATGATAAAAATTTGGGGTAAAAAAATAAAAAAATGGCAATGTTATGTACATTCATTGAAATTTTGCTAAGCTCACTCATAAATTTAGTAATTTCAAATACTTTTAACCCAAACTTTCAACATAGCCATTTTTTAAATGACCTCATGAAAGTGACAGCTGTCATTTTTCCAAATGTGCCAAAACTGTGTTTTCTCACTTGTGGTGCTTAGTGACTTTCCAGCGGTGTGGATTAGCATTTCGGCGGGGATTTGAAAATGTTCAGTACTGGGTTCATGAGGTGGGGTGATAAGGCTATGCTGACAGTTTGGTTGCTGTTTTGCTACAAATACAAGCACTGGACCCTCCACAGCAACATACATGTCCTCATCAATGGACAGATGAGGATACAAATGAGGATACAATTATACTATCTCACAAAGTAAGTAAATTCTTAGTAAAAAAAAAAACCTCCATTAATGCAACATTTAAGGAAAAGACTACAGAAACAAAAGTAGGGAAATGTGATTTTAGGGTTTCCAACCCTAACCCCTCCCCACATGAAGCAAATCAGAGGTGGAGTCTTCCTTGGGGTTGTCAACCCTGAAGCCCACCCCATAGCAGCAAGAAAGCTCAGATGTATATGAGGGGTGAACTTTAGGGATGACAATTCCACGGAAGACTCCACCCCTGATTTGCTTCAGGTGTGTGTGGGGGGGAGTTAGGGTCAGAAACCCTAAAATCACATTTCCATGCTTTTGTTGTAGACTTAACTTTAAATGTTGCATTAATGAAGAGTTTTGCAAAGACTACCTATATATATATATATAGAGAGAGAGAGAGAGAGAGAGAGTGAGATAGATAGATAGATAGATAGATAGATAGATAGATGTCAAAAATGTTCTTTAGAACTTATACAGCTTATAGCACCTCAGTCTTAGCCCCTAGAAAAGTGAAGATTTAGGTACATGTTTCCTACTCTAGAGAATCACTTTCCTGGCACTTCTCATGCAAATTGTTGTGGCAATTCTGAAATGATCAATTTTTGAAATTACATAAAAATCTCAAATTAAGACATTTTGGTGGGATTCACAATCACTGGCTACAAGCTGCAACACTGGCATCCTGCAGCAAATGACCACTCTGTCCAGGACCCTGAACCCAATTCAGTATCGGACAGGGTCCTGGAGCCTGTGTCCTATGGCTTGTGGCATCCACACAACAAAGGAAGCAAAAACCAAGAATGCTGCAAGCTGCAGGATGGATTGGTGGGTGGCAGATGTGCCCGCATAAGGAAGGCTGGCAGTGGTCATGCCCCCCCACATGCCCAAAGTCCCCACCAGTAGTAATGTAAAAGCCAAGTGTGGGCTATGGCCCCCCCATCCCGACTCCAATAGTGCCGATGTATAAGCCCTCATGGGCTATTGGAACACTCCCTCCCCAGCCCCGATGCCAGTCCCTACACCACAAACCCAAAATGCCTTCCTGTTCCTACAGTAATAAAACTGCCCTGCATTGCCCCATATATCCCTGGAGGACCAGTAGCCCCCTGCCCCAAGACCATATGGTATTATATTACTGGACAGGGGAACAGGGCTGTTGGGGGCCATAGCCCATGAGAGGTATCCATTGCGCAGCACAAAGTGAACACTGGCAATCCCCAGTGGATAACAAAGACCACTTATGCCAGCTCATAGCTGGTGTGAATGTTTTTTGATAGATGTCCACTAGGGGTTCTTTCTGAATCCCACTTCAGTGACTTGGCAGCTGCTTTTCATGAATAGGGGGCAAATGCTGCTGTAAAACTCCCTTATGCCATGTCACAGGGGAGTTCATGGCGCATGGGACCACTTTGATGCAGGCAGCCTGCAGCATGTTGCAGGCTGTTTTGCTGAATCCCGAATGTCAAAACTTATGATGCAAAGTGCTACTTGCACCATATTTTTGGATGCAGGGCACTTTGCGTCATGAATTGCCTGTTGTGAATCCAGACCCTTGTGCTTAAATAGCCCAAAATCTGCAACTATTTAAATTTTAAAACTTATAGGTTACTTAAATCTCATTCCAGAACAGGACATTTTTTTGTGGTTTGGAAATAATTTGGCATGTTTTTAAGTTATAAGTTTCTAAGGTTTTAAAATCGGGTGCAGGCGTGGTCAGTCCAAAAAATATCTTAAAATCTTGAATGTGTTTTCTGAGTTAATGTTTATGATGGACCCCAACTGTAAATTAGAAAAAAAATAAATACTTAACTTTAAAGGTTCCCAGTTGTATGGTTCATCAGAAAATGATGTAATGAGATATCTGAGCTGACATTAAAAAAAACAGGATTACACTTAGCATTTTACTTAACAAAACAGGTTTTCATGATTCGGTATAAAATATCCATGATTCTTTGCAAAAATGGATGGACTTTAACTAAACAAGCACAAAAGATGTGTGCATGGTGACACATGACCAAAATGGGAAATTTTTCATAACATTTTCTAATTCTGAAATGAACAAAAGATCATGTAAATCATTAACAAATGTTTTCTTAGTCCTGCTTGAGGAAAGTGCTTTAAGCAAACAGACACACACACACCCTTACACTCCTAAATGGTCATAACAAATTAAATAAGTGTGAAAGAAAGTTAGGACTGGTATGCATGAAGAACGTTAGGACTCAACTCCTGTTTCATACTTGGCCCAAAAGGACCTGCGTGTCCTGCTTTGTACAGGGCCCAAGGGGGCAGGGGGCCAATACAAAGTAAGCAATGAATGAGCTCTTATTTTACACTGAGCACTGTGTGAAGTAATTTATGACACTGCTTTCTTAAAAGTAGGAAAATTCCATGCAAAAAATACAATAATATATCATTCATGTTTTATGGCCACAAAAGGAGGGAAGTGTTGCATTAGGGTTTTTTCAACCCTAACTTCTATCTCCCTTCCCAGCACCTTATACATACATGCCTACATGTGTGCATGCACACCTTATTGGGCTGTGTACATGCTCCAGTATATAACAGAGTAGAACTTTTCTTATCAGACTTACTGTATGATCATATAGCACTGTAAATATTAGTATTGAAACATACAGCAGTGCCTGAAAAGTGAGAGAAATCCTCCTGCTGTACCCACTGACAGAACAGCATGGCTGTACGCCTTTCTATTCCCTCCACCCACCAACCCACATGCAAGTTTTAAGCAGAACAATTACAAAGTCTCCTCTATAACTTTCCATCATTGTATCCAAATCTTACTGAGAAATGCTTTCTAAATCCATAGAAACATGTAATTATAATCAAACATAACATGAAAAAGGGGAATGAAATCCTCCCACTTTATACCATCTCACTAAAAATGGTGAATCATATGCAGTATAGTACTTAAAGATCAAATGTACATATTCCATGAAAAGCTTGAATCCCCTTGAATACACATCTCTGTGTCATGATTAGTGTTTCCTGAAAATCTAATGCAGTTTGATTTTGTGGTTTTCTTTAAATCAGCATCTCTTAATGTGCTCTGCAGTAACTGAAAACAGTGAAGAAACAGTGAAGATGATTCTGTCCCTGTCAGAGAGCAATGACATCATACCTGTCTTGCCTGCTGCTTCTGCAATTAAGTCCATGATTGACTAAATAAGCTGTTGCAGTCCCTGGTTACAAAAGTCTGTAGAGCTAATTGTTTCAACTCAGAGTTCGTTACTAACCCATGTGGTTTGTGTTTACAGAGATATGCTTAAAAACTATCTTTCTGTTCTCATAAAAAGTTGATCACTTGGGGTTCAGTACTGAATTGAAGTGGCATGAATGAATCTTTGAGATATAACAGTTTCTGTATCACAACTCTCAGTTCTCTGTCATCAAAACTCTGCATTCTATTCTGGCTGTATAATGGATATAAAATAAATTACATTCCATTAATTCATAGAAGCAGGGTGTATTTATTGTAGCCTCAATAAATACATTCATGTGATAATTTTATTTTAATGTCAGACTGACAAATGTGTGTCTGCCACATGCTGCTATTTCAGGAACATGTACTGTATGAACTCATAAAATTCAGTTCTTAGAGGGTTTCTGTGTGAAAATGCATCATGTGTGTGTATAACTAGAAATACTATATGGCATCCTGATGCCCCTGTCGCCTGCATGACAGTTTAGGCAGCAGCTCTTTGCTTTCCCCTTTCCCCTGCCCCAAAAGCCCCCTGTCTCCTGACCCCATTTGAGGCTGCTGCAACCTGCTGTCCACTGTCTTCTCCACACAATCAGGGCTGCTGCACCCTGCTGCCTCCTGCACAAACAGCTGACACTGCTGCACCCTGCTACCCTCTTCCCCCACCCCATAACTCAAGATGAAGTATTTTTGTTTTTCTTTCAAGTGGTTTGGCAGTGTACCAAAGGATCTGACTCTAGTGGCAGGGAGCAGCATGGTGCAACAACTCTAACTGTGGAGGCAAGAGGCTTTATGGTGTAGCAGGACACTGTGGTGTCAGGGACAGCGGACAGCATGATGCAGAAGCCTTGTCTCTGGTGCAAGACACTGTGGGGCATCAGGGTACAGCAGTCCTGACTGTGTGCTGGGGTGCACATGGTGCAGTGGCCCGGCTCATTTGGGGTGATGGAAGTGGGTATCAGGGTGCAGCAAAAGCCCCACCTTTGGTGGCCTGGGGCAGCATGGTGCAGCAGCCCAAACTGTGGAGGCAGAGGCCTTGGGACTCCAGGGCTTAGCAAAGCATATCAGTCTTGTTGGTGGAGACAGGAAAAGGGGGCAACAGATTGCATTGTCCCTGACTGTGGGGGTTGGGGACAGAGGGAAGCATCAGCAGCCTCCACTGAGAGGCAGAAGATGGGCATCAGGATGCCATATAGTATTTATAGTTATACATATGAGTGTGTATTTGATACTGGAGAGAGGAAGTGTGACATTCATGTCCCAATTTTTTTTTTTTACTTAAGTCCCATAACTATATCATTGTTACATTGGGTGCATATGGTGATAATGTAATACCAAATATATAGATAGTTCATCATCTGGAAGTATAAGAAAATGAGTCTTTAAGTTAGCACATGGATAAGGTAATGTACATAACATGGTGTCCCTTCTGTTGAATTTTCAGTTTAAATTTCTTTTAGTTCTTTTTCCAAATTAGTATGGCTATTGAAGCTATTTAGGTACCATAGTATGCAACATTTCACTATTTTATTCTAAGCATTACCTGATTGTAATTACCCCACAGTTTATCTTTGGGCACCAATGCTGTGAAAACAGGACATGTCAAAGTTTTTCTGCTGATTGTATCCATTTGTTTTTACCATCCCCTTTTCTTAATCTGCTATGTGAACCTTGGTGGATAAGTTAGACACCACTAAGTTTCCTAATTATTCAGTGCAATTTATTCAAAAACAGTTTTTTCATAAGAAGTTATGTACATAACAATAACACCAAATGTCATGTACGCAACAGTGACACCACATAAAGTCATGTGGTTAACAGGGACCCAACAAAAGCAACAATGTAAGTGTAACTATCTAACAAAGTCCTACTATAAGAAATACTTATGTTAATGTACATAAAGCAACCATAGTTATCTTTAAACATTTACTTTTGAATGCATTATCACTAAGTGTCTCAACGTTTACCTGCTGATTATATCTGTTTGTTTTTGCAGTTATTTTTTTCTTAATCAGCTATGTGAACCTTTGTGTATAAGTTAGACACCACTGAATTTCCTAATTATTCAGTACGATTTATTCAAAAACATTTTTTTCATAAGAAGTCATGTAAGTAACAGTGGCACCACATCAAGTCATGTGGTTAACAGGGACCCAACACAAGCAACAATATAATTGTAACTATCTGATATAGTTCTGCAACAAGAAACACTTGCATTAATGTATATAATGCAACCATAGTTATGTTTAAACATCTACTTTTGAATGCATTTTTTACAGAGGTGTCAAAGTTTACCTGTTGACTGTATCTGTTTGTTTTACAGCTCTTTGTTTCTTACTCAGAAATTTAAACCTTGGCTGAAAAGTTAGACACCACTTATTGTCCTAATTATTTGGTGTAATTTATTTAAAAGCTGTTTTTTTCATAAAAAGTTATATACATAACCATGACACCACAAGTCATGTACGTAACAATGAGAGGAATGGAGACACCAAGAAAAACACTCACCGGGACGAGAAGTAGAAAGGAAGTTTCTTGGGCAGATGTGGGGCTTTTAAGACCTTCAAAGGTTCAGCAAATGGACTGCTGGTGTTGTGGAGAATTTTTGGACCCATAGTCTTGTACATAACAGGGGGACGCCAATGGAGGGGGATCCAAATATTTAAATAAAACATCATGAATACCACAAAGTAAAGAAAAAAAAATAGAAATGATGTTAAGAAGTGTCAGTCAGAGGCATTGCAATTGGTGGGGTTTATTAGAAAAAAAGCTATTTGAAAACCAGGGCTGTACAAGTCCTGAAAGTACTGTAGGGGGACACCACTGGTTCGTACATTACCAGGGGAAACAATGTATATAAAACTACATAAATTATAAATTTAAAAATAAGAAAGTTGTAAGAAGCACAGGAGCTAACTATGAGATACTAGCATACAACATTTTTTTTCTTTAAAATGTAAATGTTGAGACTGCAATGAGGCACTCTATGAGTGACATGGAACAATGTCATAAAATGGTATCTTTTTTAAGGGGGAAATGTGGCACTCAGATGGGTCCAAAGCAAAACAGCAACACAACAGAGGCTGATGTTATTTACAGTATGTTCTTATTGACTACAATACTAGGGAGTATTAGAATGGAAACATTTAATTAGTTATTTAAGAAGTTACAGGCCATTATTATAGAGGTGATGCAAGTCTTTCCAGTACTGTACACAGACTCATATACATGATGTATTTCCACACAACTGAATTTTATGAGTTCATACAGTACAATGTTCCTGAAATAGCAGAGTGTGGCAGACACAAGTTTGTCAATCTGACACGGAAACAAACTTTTTATCACATGAACATATTTATTGAAGCGACATTAAATATATGCTGCTTCTATGAATTAATGGAATGAAATTTATTTTATATCCATTAAACAACCCTGTGTTATATAGCCAGAATAGAATGCAGAGTTGTGATGACAGAGAACTGAGAGCTGTGATAGAGAAAATGTTGTTTCTCACAGATTCATTCAAACAACTTCAATTCAGCACTGAATCCCAAACGATCAACTTTTTATGAGAAAAGAAAGATTTTAAGCATATCTCTCTAAACACAAACCACATGGGTTAGTAAGAAAGTGACTGAAAACAATTAGCGCTACAGACTGCTCTAACTAGGGATTGCAGCAGCTTATTTAGCCATCAGGGACTTAATTGAAGAAGCAGCAAGCAGGACAAGTATGATGTCATTGCTCACTGACAGGGACAGAAACATCTTCACTGTTTCTTCACTGTTTTAGTTACTGAAGAGCACAACAACAGATGCTGAATTAAAGAAAACCATAAAACCAAACACCATGATATTTTGAGGAAACACTAGTCATGACACAAGGGTTATGCATTCAAATGAAGTCAAGCTTTTTATGAAATATGTGTGCATTTGATCTTTAATACTTTTTTCACCAGCATTGTGATTTCTGTGAATTATGTAGATTGTTTTGTTGTATTTTGTGAAACATGTGAATGTGAATTTTGCAATGTTCAGTCAGCACAAATAGTCTATTATCATGATCATCATTGCAAACTGATCATATTACACAAGTTAGGCTAAACCTTTTTTATTGATTTTATTTATTTATTTCAGTTCTTGGAAAACCATTTGAGCTCAGAGCTCTTTACATAGGTTCCATGTCAAGACATTTCAGTATAACAGATTGGTGAAATTATACAAAGGATTGCAGAAATACAAATGTAAACAAACATGATTATATATCAAACACAGTACAGGTCACAGGAAAACAGACAATTTACAGTGCCCAATGGTGAAACCAGTCAGTTGTCAGCAAACAAGAGGTTGTTTGGAGTGTTGCTAAGTGCTAAAGAAAAAAGAAAAAAGGGGGTGAAAGGGAGGAGCCCAAGTGCAATGTGCAAAAGGAGAGCATGAAATCAGTAGGGATCAGAGGGAGGTGTCTAGATTGGAGGCAGAGGGAGAGGGTGCTAGGTGTGTGGGGGAGCAGTAGGGCCTACTCAGGGGTGAGAGGTAATGGTTGAGGAGGCAGGGGATGGAAGTAATGATGCAGGGGGTGGAAAAGTGGTGATAGTGATGGCAGGCACATCGAGATTCATGTATCATAAGGAGTTTCAAGTTCATTTTGAAAGTATCCAGTGTGGGCAGATGCACAATGTTCTCCTGGAGGGAGCTGAACTACAGTGGTGCATGGTAAGCAAAGGACCTTTGTCCTTGAGATGTTTGACATTTTGGAGTTAGGAAGGACTGGTGTTCGGAGTTATGGGTGTGCCAACTTGCTGGGAACCAGAAGTTGCTGGACCTTGGTGGTAGCTGACCAAGGCAGATCTTTTTGGACAGAAGACAGGATTGATATTTTAGTTGGCCATTGAGCATGAGCCAGTGTGCCCTGGCATAGAGATCACAGGTGTGAGTCAGTCGGTGTGCACCTAAAGTGAGACAGCAGGCTTTGTTGAGTGCAGTTTTCATGCGCTGGAGAGCAGTATCTGTGGCAGAACTATATGTATGCAGCCTGTAGTCCACCAGGGAACCCACAGAACTGTGAACAGCTATGCTGAGAGCTTCTATGCACTTGTTGATAGCTTTGGTCATGTTGTCAACATGGAGAGCATAAGAGAGCCAGTTGTCAATAGTGATACCGAGGTATTTAAAGTGCTGCACAAGTTCAAGGGAAACCCTGCCACTATTGCATATTGATAGTGGGTAGTTTTTGTGTTTGTTTAGAGAGCTGGAAAACAGCATGGGTTTTTATTTTCTTGTAGTTCATTATCAATTTATGATCTTTGAACCATGTCTCTACACTGGAGAAGTCACTCTGTAGTTGCTGCTCAAGGGCACTGGGGTCTGAGCCATTTGGGAAGACAACCGCATCATCTGCATAAAGGAGGATCCGGCCTTGACTGGCTTGGAGGAGGCAATTCAAGAATAAGCTGAATAGAAGGGGACCCAGTATTGACCCCTGCAGAATGCCTGAGCAGACAGGTTTGCTGTCTGAGAGGACAGTACCTATCCTGACTTGCTGGGAGTGGCAGTGCAGGTAACTGCAGAACCATGCAACTGCCTCAAGGGCAAGTCCTGTAGCAGTGAGTTGGTCAACAAGGAGGGCATGACCGACTGTACCAAAGGCCTTTGTTAGATCAATATAGATTGCCCCAGCAAGCTGTCCAACACTGAGAGATTTGTGGTTAAAGTCTGTGAATTCCAGGAGGGCTGTAGTGGTGCTGTGCCCTGCCTTAAAGCCATGCTGCTCAGGGCATAGGAGCTTATGTTTGTCCAGGTATTTGACAAGTTGGTCAGCAATGATTCATTCCAGAACCTTCGAGAGTGGTGGAAGTATAGAGATGGGTCTATAGTTCTTGGGCATGGCCCAATCCCCACTCTTGTACACAGGAGTAACTACTGCAGCTTTCCATTTTTGAGGGAATACTGTAAACCAGAGTGATAGGCTGAGGATATGGGTAAAGGGAGACAGGATTTCTTCTAGAGGCAGCGAGATTAGTTTCAGATCAAGGTTATCTCCACTGTATCTCCCCTTACTGAGCACCTTATTCAGGTATTTCCTGGCTTCCCCAATAGTAATAGTCTTGAAGCAAAAGGGGAGATGCACTGGGATCTGTGAAGGAGCAGCAGGGTTGGTGAGGGAGAAGAAGTCGGTAGGGAGGACATTATGGAGGTTGGTAAAAGCAAGGTTGAAGGTGTTGGCTATAGATTTAGGATCAGGGATGGGGGATCCATCAACACTGAGCATGGTGGGGCCATTTTGGGCTCATGTCTGGTGACCTCTTTTAGGTTTGCCCAGAATTTATGACCATCATTCCAGTTCTTGACTTGAGCCTCCTTGTAGTATAAGTTTTTGGCTATTCAGATGGTCCTGGTACAGTTATTCATGTCCTGTTTGTAATTCAGGATGTTGGACTGCTTTCCTGTGGCCCTGGCTACATGCCAGAGATAGTCTCTATTTTTCATAAGTACAAGGTTTTCTGGGCTCATCCAGGGGTAGAAATAGCCAGTGATTTTATGCTTATGATTTTTCACAATCTCCACCCCTATTCAGTGCCTCTATGGTCAGAGTCATGCCTGAAAAGGTCCACTGAACCTGTTCACCACCCAGGTAACAAATAATATAACACAAAATAAAAATAAATATACATGGTACTGTATGGTTTGAAAATTGCCATTTTCTGAAATATCACCAAAGGGGCACTGTTAACTAGCACCATGTCAATAAATAAGAATGAAATAAAAAAAAATTAAATTCTCCTTGTAAGATTAATTTATAATTTATTTATGCCTTCTATGCCTTTTTCAAAACATACCAGCTACTCATACCTTATTAATATTTATCCTGTTTTATGGTTACCAAAAACCACAAAATAATAACAACTAGGAGAGAGAGAGAAGGCCACTGGCCCAAGAGTTCTTTCTCAACCAATTCAGTGGGAATACTCTCTAATTCATACACTATTATATTTTGCTGTCTGTCTGAATCTGTTTATAGCAACATTTTTAATATTACATATTTTAATCAAGTTACTGTCTGCTCCTTGGGACCATCTTGTCAAATAAGAGTTAAATCAAAATTAGGCCATCCTTGTACAGAAAATTTGAATTAAATATAGAAAATAAATTGATATTTTTGAAACAAATAAAATGGCATAGTTCCCTGATTGTGGCTCCCACAAAAAAATAAGGGTATTTAAAATAATATGCTGGCCACCTTTATTGTGACAGCATGTAAAAATGCTAGTGCATGTTTTCTAAAATATGTTGAAACTATTTCTGAGGGTTAAATGCAGAGCTTATTTCTCTATTGGATAAGAAATAATCTCTACATTTTTATTAAAAAGTAAGACGCAGCACACTGGAGAATATTGACTTTTTAAATAGGTGCTGTGCTGCTACATTTTTAAACTAGAATAAGGATCTGATTTATGTATGGAACGTAATACCTTTACTGGTTAAATATGACATGCAGATGTAAAGGGCATTGACAGTATCCCTTTAATGCAACAATAAAGTCTATAAGTAGAGCTAGCAGCTAACTTATTTTACAGATTGGAACACATCCTCTTCTCACTCTGTGTTCAGAGACAAATTCATGAATTGGACTTACTGCCAATTCAAGTGTGGAAAATGTATTAAAAAATTAAAAATCATCAGTGGACTCCTCTTGGTAGGAAACATCATATTAATGCTCCACCTGGTGAGTAAGTTCAGTCTTCAGCTTAGGATTTACAGGGCCAAAGCTGGTGTTCCACAAAGCATGCTTAATGAGCAGCTTGTTTGGACCAGTTAACAGGTGAATATACTCAGCCAAGAACAACATATTTTGTAATATTCCTGGCTGAGTATAACATGGAATCTGATTTACTGACCTAATGGATCAGTTCATTCAGCTCAGTCAAAAGAATTCTAGGCCTTATGCCAAAAGGTGCTTTGTTCAAGACCATCTTGTGAGCCTACTTGATAATTTAATTATAATTTTTTTTAATTTAGATGAACAATAAATGGCATGTTAAAGGCTTAGCTGATCAAGCAGCTATCATATACAGTATAGCCTGATTACCAGGTACTTTAATTTTTTTTAAGTAAGTGTATTATATTCTAATTTAAAGTAATTCCCAGTCTGCAAAAAATTACAGCAGACAGTGCTTTGCTCATTTACCCACCTGTCATTCTACCTGACTGAATGTTAGGTATGGCTCCACCTCCAGTGGAGAGGACACCAGGGAAGGCCACTCACTGGGCAGAGAATGGCTGGCCAATGGAAGAGTAGCAAAAGGGCTCTAAGAGCATGAACACACCCTCATTCTCCCTTTATCTTCTCTGGCAGCAGAGATTTCTACTCACTTGTCCTGATAAATGCAGGGTCAGGGCTAAGCCAGGACAGTGTGTATGAGTCCCTTTCACTCAGGTATGGGGGTCACATTTTGGGTCAGGAGGAATTTTCCCAGTTTTTGCCAAAGAGTTTGTCCATGGGTCTTTCACCTCCTCTAAAGGGTAATAAGTTTAAAAGTACTGTCATAATTATTGTAGGCAGGAATGACATGGATGCCTTACAAGAAGCAAATGTACAAGGCATAAAGTGTGATGTGCTTCCATCCAGGCAGGCCCACCCTGGTCATCATGAAGAGAGAGTCAGGTGTCTAGAGGCCCAGTTTGGGCAGATCAGGGGCTAACCTCATTGGGCTCATCCCACAGGTGAAGCACTTGCCAGGCAGGAGCATTGCACTTATCACCAAGATTGATGACACCCATTTCTCAGAGGCATGTACCCCTATTTGATCCCAGGGGTCTTGAAGGATGGGCTTTTCATTAGGGGAAGGGACCTGAGGAGCACAAAGTTTGCCTTAGTGAGACCCTCGAGCTATGCACACTACATAGTTGTTGTAAATATACAGATTGTTGCAGCCCCAGCGACCCATGTTCAGAAATGAGCATGGTTCATTGATTGCCTACCAGACTGAGGAGGACTGAGCATCCCACAATATATCTGCCTCCTCTGGGGAGTGAAAGATACTGCTTCAGCAGTGATAGGCAGGCATGGAAAATAATTTGTAGGCTGGGCACATAGATAATGCACCATCATGCATGTCCCTGCTTGTCCCCTAGCATGCTAATGACCTAGGGGTGCAAAACTAGAAGAAAAAGTGCCCCACCACTCCAATTGAAGGATCCTGGTACATCTGGTCCCAGTATGTCCATCATACTGCCATGTGAGGAGACTTGGGATTTATGGGGTATACCCCCTTCCTAACCAATACTCCACCAAAGGGGTAAACCATGGTTCCAAGTAGGAGCAATAATAGTGTTGTACATGCAGGCAACCCAGCCTTTACCTTAGGGATCTGGAAAGAATGAATGCTAGTAATAGAAGGGGACATAAAGTGTAAGCAGAAGTGTAAAACTGTTTAATAAACATAGGACTGTGGCCATGTCCTTCAAGATGGTGTCAGGTGTGCTCTGTTCAAGGAAGAATGAGGGAGGTATTGGGGTTTATTGAAACAATACATTAATATTGCAAGAGTCATCTTACAGTTTAAAAAAACATGGACTGCCTGTGTTGGCCACAAAAGAGCAGCCACAACTTTTGTTATATCAGAGTGGTCTGCTGTACAAAATTACACTAACAGTTTTGAGGACAACACTGTCATAGCAGGAGCCATAAGGGTAATTACCATTGGTACACTAGTTGGTAATGCTGCAAATGTCCCTTCTGTGCTGTGTGTTCAGGAAATGAATACACACTATTAGATAACTTGTTCTTTCTATATTTCACTTCTTACACCTTTCACCTTACAACCACTTTACTGAGCACATTCTAGATACTGTAAACCACATGCACATGTCATCAATCCACTCTAAGGCCACTATTTTATGTTGTTCAAAGAAAAAATAAATCCATTTTCAAGCTTTGAAATTCTGGGATTGCACTGGAGACTGCTATCTAATTTCAAGATTTTTCCATGATTCTACTGTCAGACTTTTAGTATGTGTAGAAACATACCGAACAAAAAGAAGGCTAAATGTACAGCAAATTAAATAAAGCAAAATGGAAATAGTACAGAAAACAATTTATAGAAAAATACAAAGTTCTGTAAATACACTGATGTAGTAACAAATGCTAAATACGATGAAATGCTGTGTTTTTTATCAATGTGTAAAAATCCAAGTTCCAGAATGTTACTGGGTTTTCCAGTAAAAAAACAAAAATCAGTGGCCTTGATCCTCTCCAAACCATATAACACTACTGTATATTATAGGCTGCACTTTAAATGGGATTCTGTAATACAGTTCATCTAACATCAAGGTTCTTTTTGACCTATGTGGGGCAAGGTTCTTTACACATCTTTTTATTTATAGTGCCCTCCCTCACATAGACTGGTCAGCCAATTAAAGTCACCTCCAGAGGTGGTGATCCTTTTAGCATGGGCTTGTAGAAATGAAAGACAGTTTCTTACACACCTCAGGAATGTTGAAGGTTCATGGTAGTGCTCCACTGATCTACTGAGTTTATGCTGAGATTTGGTCAAATGCAGTTTGGCCCCATATACATTAGTCTGATCTCATTCTGTCTAGAAAATCTAATGCTGTAGCAACAGGTAAATCTGCACTAGGCTGGAGGGCCCTACTATGAGACTAAATGTTTATACTCAGAGATCTCTATAGATCTTTTCCAGCGCCTACAGTATGAGCTTATCCCACAAACCCAAAACACACGGAATATCTCAGCAAACTTTTCTGGAATCATACAACTCCCACCTCACCTCACAGCCCACATCTACCATTAATGTCTTATGCAACACATTTTCACCTAAAAATTGCATTCTCCTTGCTTTATATTATTTATTTTTATGTTTTTAATGATTTTACCAGGTAGGATGCTTTTGAGCACAAGCTCATGTTAAGGTAGGCAATGTCATATAATGTTTGTGACAGTAGCTCATTAGTAATCTTCTTTTTCCATAGACCACTAATAGCAAGGCAGAAGGGGTATCCTGCATGCTGTGGATCTTGGCTGTGCCCTCTGCATGTCCCTAGCATACCCCTCACCCAGCAGCCTTTATAGTTATGCAGGAAGGCTGGAATCAGGAAAGAAAGGCTACACAAACCCAGTTGGGAAGGATGCTGAATGACCCTCATTATGTGGCACACTGTCATTAGTGAGCCCACATGCCACTTCTATGTGTCACATATACTTCAAGTATAGAGTCCTCATTTTTTTAATTACAGCGTGTCAGTCCTCAGCATGTAGCTCACTTGTCTCTGAGACTGGAAAATCAGATGTTCATGGGTTCTAGCTCATACCAGGTCCTTGGGTTAATACCCATAAGTGATACTGTAGTGCAGTACAAGGGGACACTGCATTGTTCAGATGCCATCCTTTAGATAAGAAATGAAATTGAAGTCCCTTCTGCTGTCTATGGGCCCTGTCCAGGTGGAACTCAAAGATCCCATATCACATACTGAAGAAAAGCAGGGGAGTTTCTCCAGTTTCATGGCAAACTTTCACCATGTCAGTTAAAGAGGTCCATGTAAACCAAACACAGGACATAGAAACATAGAAACATAGAAACATAGAATTTGACGGCAGATAAGGACCGCTTGGCCCACCCAGTCACACCTGGAAATTAGCTATTGCAGCTCAGTGTACCTTTCTTGGTCACAGTTTATAAACTAAAAAATAGTCCCATACATTACAGCAAATGTGCACACTCTTTGAGAAAAGCAATTTTGGAAAGGCTTAGAATATCTTAAATCTGAATCATGGCATTTCACTTCCCAAACAGTGGTGTGAAGCATATTATAGAACTACTTGTGCTTCTTCTGCAACAACTCCCAAAACTTCAGTAAAATGTCCAGGACAGACTTGATGTGGCTTTGTTTTGGCATAACAACATACCCAGCAATATTACTACATCAGGAAATCACATTATTACACAGCGGGCCCATGGTCAACTATAAATTTACACTTTGAACTGGGTCAGATGAAGACCAGATTCAACATATTAGTAGTGTATTTGATTTCCAGATTATACTGCTATCCCTTACAGAAATATAAGTGTGCTGCATACTGTACATGCAGAATGGATGACATATGCTTAATTGTGCAATGTTTGCACGTGGTCTGCATACACAAAGTGAACCTATGCGGACCAGTTCTAGAAAGCATATCAAGTTTGCATGCTGCAAGCTTGACATGTGTGCAGCAAGTAAGCAAGTGTGAACATCTTCTAAAATCACATCAGATTCATGTGTTGCACACTTGACATGAGTACAGCAGTTACTCTGGTGTGAACATCATTTAAAAATCATATCAGATTCACATGTTGCACACTTGCCATGTTGGGGAGCTGGAATGGGTGGTTCTAGAATCCAGCTTCTGGCAGAAGGACAGAAGACTAACAGACGAAAAATTGGGATGGTGGCACACTGGGCTATGCCACAGGTTCTGGCCAGATGGCCGGGTAAGTAAAAGTATAGTAAATATATATTTTTTTACAGGGGGATTGGGGAAGGAGGAAGTACTGAAATATTGATGTGTTTTTCATGTTTCTGCACATGTGGGCAGCTTCATGACCCATTTGGGATTGGTATTGAATTGAATGGATTTGGGAAAAGAAATTGTGACAAAGTTTTTTTTGGGGTGGGTCAGAATTTCAGGAAGGAAACAAATTGATTAGTAACTGGGAGGATTTAAGTCAAAATCTGATGCACTGCTCTGGGTATAGACAGATGAATCTTATACATATGAATTTTTCCTGATTTGCATATCACTTTTCAGTCACAACAAAAAAGTTTTACCTTTTAGCGACATTCCAGAGCTTGTTGCCAGGTGGCTAACTAGCACCTGGCCTCCATTGATTGTTGGCTCCCTCCTGCTGAAATCTGAAATGTAGCCCCTGTCATAAAGTCTACATTTACGGGACATCCTCTGTGTGAGCAGCATGTTTTTCATGAGGGATGATGAGGAGAAGAGCAGTTTTCAGAGATAAATTGAGGGCTGTCCCTTGCATTCAGGGACAGTTGAGTGGTATGGTATGCACAGATTATTGGAGCCCCACTATAGTCAGACTTATGCCCCCCCCAGTGAAGCTGACCTCCACACCCCATGCACAGTCACATTATGACATAGGGCAAGGGTGAATGCAGGTGTGTGGTCCATTGAAATGAATGAGGATATTTTTTATTACTATTTTATACATTATTAATGGAGAATAATGAAGGCTACCTCTCGACTATCAAGGGCCTTGTTTGTAAAACAGTGGCCTTCATTATTCTCGAACTCAACATCATAATGTATAAAACAGTTACAAAAAATAACTCAGTTTATTTCAAGGGGGTGCTCCCCAGCACTCTGACCCATGGACATCATCCCTTAAAGACTCCTACCTCCGGCTCCCTTGTACTCAGGTAAGAGACTCTCGACTCATAGCTATTCTTGGTGGGTTGTCTGTAGCAGTGTGGCTGCACCCACTACAGTGCGTATGCATGGGGGGAGGAACTGACCATGTGGGTGGGTGTCAAGTTATTGCTACCTTTGTGTTTACCCCTTAAAGTCTGTTTGAGTGGAAGCATTCAAAACTATGGAGAGAAAATAGTAGGAGTACAGGCCAGACAGAAGTAATTAAGTTGTATTGTGGGCAAGAGTGTGTATTCAGGGTGGGAAGAACCACATGCATTTCCATTGGCATGTGTGCTACAGTTCAGCTGTGCAGCTGAGATGAGGGGGACAAGAAAACTAAAAAGTATATCAGTGGCTATCAGTTTTTTTTTATTTATTTTTATGATTTTAGTCTTTGGTAACCAGGTCAGGCCAACTAGGCACAAGTGCCTGTTTTCAAGGGTGACCTGGGAGCACTGGGCAGTTAAGTGACTTGCTCAGAGTCACACAGTATACAAATGGAGGTTGTGAGACTCAAACCCAGGTCAAGTCTTCTGGATGTGCCAAGCTCATTCACAGCTCATTACTGTAACCTCTAGGCTATACTGCCAGCCCTAAAGCATGCCTATAAGCATGCCATATGCACGCAGATGTATGCAGATTTGTATTGAAGTACAAGAGAGTCATATGTATGCAGGGGCTCTACAATGCCGGTTCAACAACTAAAGTGTAGACTGCCATCACAGCAATGGATTTATGTCGACTGCAACTTGCAGCATCTCTAGGATTCCAACTCCAAGTTGGATTTGGATTGGGGAGAGGTGCAGAACTGGGAGAGAGAGAGAGAGAGAGAGAGAGAGAGTGCTGGGGTCTCGGGCAGTCTATTACAGCAAAAACGTCAATGTTGTCAGCATCGACATTTGTGCTATAAAAGTGTCTCCACCCTGGGTGCATACCATATGGACTCAGTATAGATTAGTAGTTAAGGGCACGGAACTGCAAACCAAGAGATCTAGAGATCTGAAGACCTGGGTTTGAATCTCATCACAGCCATGTGATCCTAAGCAAGTCACTTAACTTTGATATGTGCAGTTATCAGTGACCACTTGCTTTTTACATGCATACCACATGCAGGAAATCTGTTCCAATTTAACATAAAAGGATTCTTTCCACACTTGCTTGCTGAACACCTGCCACATGCATGCAATCAGTTCCAATTTAACTTTCAAACCATGCTTGCAGCATGCATATCACATGGGTAGTTTTATGTCAGCAGAATAAAAACATTTCATATAATTATTTCTGTAAGGGTATTATATTGTTATGCCTGCCCTCTATATTAGCATCCTATATGGTCAAACTAAATAGCAGCACTAATGTTGGATACAGTGGCATGTGTGTAGTAAATTTCACCTCTTGGTCAAGGAAGGCATAGTTGCCCATCCACTATTTTCTCTATCTATCTATCTATCTATCTATCTATCTATCTATCTATCTATCTAAAATTGTTCTTAAGCAGACTGGGGTACCCACCCCTGGTACCACTTCTGTTGACCTGCATTCTGCATATGTACATGGTGCACTTGGGTGCCCCCCCCAGTGTCATTGTAGAGTAGCCTGACACTGGGCTATACAACCCACTGTCAGAATATGTCCTGTGAAATAAAGAAATCTATCCTGCAATGATGTATTTAAACATATAAACAAGAAAATGGTCCCTCACTGATTTGACCCATACATATCTCTACCCCACACCCCAGCCTCCAACTCAGCACACACCACCCCACACCTCCCACATGCAATCAATGACCTGGCCTTGTCCCACAGTGTAGATCTATTCTGTGACTGAAGAAACATCTTGCTTCTGGAATCTGTTACTGCAATATGAAACAATAAAGTATATGCAGTTTAGAGTATTTAAGTCGGGTTTTGAACTTTTATTCATAACGTAATCATTTTTGAATATTTTTATACCATATTTTCAATATGGCCTTTTTTGGGAAACACCCTCATGACCAATCTTGGTAGCAGTATGCAGATGTGTCCTGAAAGGTGATTTTGCAGTTGCTTTGTGAAATCACCTTTTGGTGATTTCACCATATTCACCACCCTTGCTTATGAGACGGGGTCATAAGAAGGCTATGTTAAAAATTTGTGGTCAAAATATGCAAAAATGACAAAGTTATGAACATATGCTGAAGTTTTTCTAGGCTCCCTCATAGCTTTTATAATTATATAATTTTTGACCCAAATATTCAGCATAGCCATTTTTTCACACCACTTCATAAATGTGATAACTGTCATTTTTCAAATCCTGGCCAAAATGTGTTTTTGCACTGTGGCATGGAATGACATTTCTGTGGGGATTTGAAAATGTTCACCTACTGCATTCATGAGAGGGGTAATAAAAAACTTTGATGAAAATGTGGTGTACAAATATGGTAAAATGACCAGGTAATGAGTAAACATTGCAATGCTTCAACATTCACTCACAACTCCACTGATTTTCAATATTTTAACTCTGAACATTCAACATAGCCATTTTTCCACACCACCTCATAATGTGACAAGTGTCATTTTTTAAATCCTGGACAAAACATGTTTTCACACATGTGGTGGAAAATGACATTTCAGACAATACAGTATGGCTCACATATTCAAAGGAGATGCGTGGCCCAAAATCAAGATGCATAGCACATCCCAGAAAATGCATGGAAGCGTGATATTCGAAAGGAAAAGATGTGGCATGCATTTCCGAATGCGCTATCGCTCAGAAATAATGTATGCAGCACAAAAAAGGGGATGGGCACCTGAATATACTGTGCAAGTGTATATTCAGCCAAAATGTGTGGTGCATGTGTCACACATCACAAAACTGTGACGCACAAAGTTAGATATGTATGGGGATGGCCTAAATTGGCCAGCCACCGACAGGCAGGTTGCAGATCTACAGACAGGTGACCCTGAGACAGCCCTTGGAGGTGCACCAGGATGTGCTTCAGGCACCCACACACTGTAGTCATGCCAGGACAGTAGTACCCAAAGCCACAACCATGTTGAGCCAGCTTGTCGGGTACCTGCTGGGTGCCACTCAGTGACACCTCTGGCACCACCCAGTCAGCCACCTCCCTCATCACACCCAGGTTGGGGATGCTCAATTGCCACATGCCAGTCAGGCACCCCTATAACACAGGTAGAGAGAAGACCACACAGAGAAAACAAATGGATCCACTGTGTGGAAGTCAATGAAGTGCAAGGAAAGGAAAAAAGCTGGTCTCACACTTTTTCCAATGAGCTGTCGAAGACATGATTCTTCCTTTCATAAATCATTTATTCATGCTGATAAGTTGGAATTTTCCCCATGCCATAATGTCCACCCACATTACACCCTTCTTCTCTATGTTTCAAGCCGCTCTGGATCTTTGTCAACTCTTGACATATAGATATAGATATAGATATGGATATAGATAAAGACACAGATACAGATATAGATATAGATATACTGTAGATATAAATATATAGATGTAGATGTAGATATAGATATGAAATGTGCTATGGCCCAACTGCAAATATCGTAAGTATTTTTCCTTCATTGCAGATTGGCCTATGACATCACAAGTGGCCTAGCCATGAGTGATGTCAAAAGGCAAAGTACATGAGGGAAAAATTAACTATGATATTTTCAGTGGGGCCATAACATATTCAATCTATAAAAAAACTCTAACTTTTCTATAGAAATTTGTCTGGTTTTCTGGTTTTCATTATTATTTATCTTGTCTTATTTTCAGACTGCAAGCAGTTTCAGGATGTCTAAGTGGTTTACTTAATGATTTCAGCCAGGTGATGCTTTATCAGTGTGTCATCATATCATGCTGCGGCCTTGCTGTCATGAGGCATCTGTGCTGGGTGGTGCTGGGTCAGAGTATGATGGTGACTGTGAAGAGAATGCAGTGAGGAGTAATTTGGAGCAATTCTAATTTTAGGGGTGTAGCATGTGCCTGTCGGGATTGCTGTGTGTGCTGTTTGTGATTCTAGTTGGACTGTGAGTGGTTTGAGTGGTGGAAAGAGCTGTTGGATTTTGAGAGGAAAAAATGTCTGGGGATTTAAAACACTGACTTTTTGAAGGTGGGTTTATTTGGGAGCTTTATAGTGCTGTGGGAATGAACGGGCTGAAAGTGAATGTTGCAATTGAAAAGGATTGGCTGAAGTTGGCAGTTCATACTGTCAACTTCAACCATTTGTGACCTACTGTGTTGATAAATTTGGCCATAGGGCATAAAGCAAGGATAAATATGATATTTTCACTCTAGGTCCCCAGTAAACAAAAACTATTACTGGTAGTTGCCAAAATGTATCTTCACAGGTGCTGCATAAAAACAAATAAATAAATATCTATATATTTCTCTCTATGGTATAATTTATTGGAACATCAACTTTTACAAACACTGCATTTGCCAGGGTAGGGGAGATGGGGGGAGGAGGGTTCTAGTGGGTGGATGTGAGGATTCTTATGAAATATAAGTGCGTTTCGGGAGGTGGAAGTGTGGTGGAATGACACAATACTGGGTGGGGAGAGATATTTTATATAATCAGATAACTGTAATTCATTTATTTTTTGCTGCTGAATTGCACAAATTCAAAGAAACACAGAATAGAAGACGGTAGAAGGAGACCAAGGGTCCATTTAGTCTGGCAATGTGTTCCTTGGACATTCACAGATCCCATAACCTATCCCCCTTCTGCCTAATACTCCTATTGATCCTGTTGCTTTTGATTCCACTTTAGCCTTGTCCCATACCAGCTTGAATGACATCATGGACTTTGCTTCCACTACCTCAGCTGGCAGTTTATTCCATGACTCCATGACTCTTTTTGTAAAATTGTGTTTCCTAAGCTCCCTCTTGAAGCACCCCCCCTAACTTCCACTCATGCCCTCTAGTGTTAGAGTTGGAGACTCTGTTGAACAGGTCTGAGGATGGCACCTTATTTATTACTTTCAGGAATTTGTATGTTTCAATCATGTCTCCCCTCACCCTCCTTGTCTCCAGTGAGAACATATTTAATGCTTACAGATGCTCCTCGTATGAGTGCTCTTGAAGGTCCTGGATCATTTTGGTCACTCTTCTCTGGACAGCTTCCAACCTGTTTATATCCTTTTTCAGGTGTGGACTCCAAAACTGGACACAACACTCCAGATAGGTCCTTACCAGGGACCTGTAGAATGGCAATGTTATCTCGTTCCTCCTGTTGTTGAATCTCCTCCTTGTGCACCCCAACATTTTGTTGGCCTTGCTATAAGCTTTGTTGGATTGGCTTGTCTGTTTAAGGATGCTGCTTATGATAACACCTAGGTCCCTTTCTCCATGTATGGTGCTAAGCTGGACTCCATTGAGGTGGTACTCTGTCCTTGTGTTCTCTTTACCCACATGCGTCACCTTACATTTTTTGCATGAACATCAACTGACAGATGTTGGACCATCTTTCCAGCCTCTGTATGTCTTTTTATAGGTTCTTAACTACCTCCTCACTATCAACCATTCCTCCTAGCTTGGTATCATCCATGAATAGGGCAATGTTGCACTGAATACCTATGCTGGTGTCACTGATAAAAGCTTTAAACAGGATTGGCCCCAACACTGAGCCTTAAGGCATACCACTAGTGACCATGCCTTCATCAGACCTCACCCCATTGACCACTACTATTTTTTCTGTCCTAAGCCAATTACCTACCTACCTGACTATGCACTTAGCTGCACCCAGGTCCTCTAACTTTTTCAGCAGGCAGTTGTGCAGCACTGAATCAAAGGCCTTACTGAAATAGAAGGAGAGGAGGTCCACTGGTTGACCTCTGTCTTGTTCCCTAATGACCCAGTCAAAAAATGTGATTAGGTTCATTTGGCACAATCTTCCTGCCACAGACCCATATTGCTTGTCATCCTGCAGACTGTTCTTAGCTATGTGCTCTACCAAGTCTTGTTTTATTAAGGTTTCTATCAGTTTCCCCACTAATAATGTAAGACTGACTGGTTGGTAGTTGCCTGCTTCCTCCCAAATCCCTCCCTTTTGGAGAGGTACCACATCAGTTCTTCTACAGTCTCCCAGCACTATCCCCATCTGAAGTGACCTGCTGAATAAATGTGATAAAGTACCTGCCAATTCACTTGCTAGCTCCTTTAGGACCCTCGGGTATATTCCATCAGGCTCTGTTGACTTGTCTTCCCTGAGTTGATCAAGGGCCTCTCTAACCCTACTGTTGGTGATTGATGGTGCTTCCAATTGTGGAACACTTTTGTCAGCAGCCTTGATGCCATTCAAAGGTACTGGTCCTTTGTGTTCCTCAGTGAACACTGTAGCATTCTGCCTATCCTACACTTATCTGTCACCATCTTTGAGTCTAACTATCTCTCCTTTTCTTTTTTTTTCTTGTATACAGTATATAGAAAAAAGTGGGTGTTCCCTTCCCTAACCCCTTCCACAAGCCGAAGCTCCAATGTGGCTTTACCTGATTTTAAAATACTCTTTGCTTCTTTGTTCTTCTGAACCTAAGCTTCCCATGCTCTGTCTTCTTGAGTTCTTTCATAGTTCCTATAGGTGTCCCTTTTGGTCCCGATTGCAATCCTTACCTGGTTACTGAACCATGTTGTTTTTTTGTGTCTGCTCTTTTTGGTCACTGTTCTGACGCACATCCTGGTAGTATCTAAAATGGCTAACTTAACCAGCCCCCATATTCCTTCCACATCTAAATGCTCCTGGATCCTTAACAGCTTACTTCTGACTACATCCCTCATTTTGTCAAAATTGGCTCCTCTGAAGTTCAAATCCTCTTTCTTGGATTCTGATTTTTCTACCCATAGGGCTAACTCAAACCACACAGAGCTGTCACTGCTGTTGGCCAGATGCTCCCAAAACCCTGTAGTACTTACTTCCTCTGAGTTAGTGATGACCACATCCAGAATGGTGTCCAGCCTAGTCAGGAAACAAACTATTTGTGTAAGTAGGCAGTCTTGTAGGACATCAACCACCTTTTGGCTCCTAGTAGATCCTGCCACTGGGATGCTCCAGTTAACATTTGTCATATTCAGGTCTCCTACCACTACTGTATCCCCTTTTTGGGCTACACCTCTGATCTCCTCTAAGAGCTTTTTGTCCCTGCCCTAAGCCTGACTCGGAGGTTGGTATACCACACCTATGTTGATCCTCTCCCTCATTGCCAAGCTGAGTAGCATCCACAGGAATTCCTCACCCTCCTTTTTGATGCTGTCTACTGAGATGGCATTTATCCCATCCTTTACATATTATGCTACCCTCCCGTCCTCCCTTCTATCCTGTCTGAGCGGGTCATGGACTGGGACTGAAAGATCCCAAATGTTTTTCAGTAAGGCCCAAGTCTCTGTGATGGCCATCAGGTCGATTCGGGAATATGCCATCATTGTCTGCAGGTCATTTATTTTGTTTCCTAGGCTTCTGGTGCTGATGCATACCCTTTTCCATATTCTGGTACCCCTGCTGCTCTTCGTTGCTATTGGTTGTGCTCTTGGGCCTGTGGATGAGTGGCCCTGTGTTCAGTTTCCGATAGTTTCCAACCATTTTCTACAAGTTTTCTTAGGTCATGGAAGAGAAATTCCTGCTTTTGGGGGAGTGACAACTAAGTTCCTACCAGAAGTGTATTTTCTGATAGGTTTCCTAGGGTTAGATTCCTGCTCACCTAGTTTAAATGGTTGAAATGGATGTCAAATTTCTGTGCAAGCACAATCCCTCCTTCCTTTGTTAGGTGAGGTCCATCAAAACTGAATAGCTTCCTCTCACAGAAGCTCCCAAATGAGCATATGGCATGGTATATTTTTTCACTACATCATCCATGTAGCCAAGGATTGAATTCCTCTATGTCCTTATCTCTGATTTTTGTCTTTGTAGTCCCTTTTGCCCCACACTGGGAGGATCTCCAAGAAGGTCAGGGTGGTCATTCTAGCTTCCAGCCAGTCTCGCAGCTTAATGAAATTTTATGTGGCTTCTTCTACTGTTTGAGCAGACAGGTCATTCGTACTGAGATGAATCAGAACATTGGTTCCTTTCTCAGGTTTGTCTACCAATCTCCTGATGCGTTCAGTGTCATGCTGTGTACAGAATAAATATACAAATTGCAGTTAGCAAAGTGGATTTGACAAAATTCACAAGTTTTTTTTGGTAGTGAAAATGTTGCCAACTTTGCATACCACTACTGTTTACTTCACCATTCATGGAATATCATACAAAAGTGTTCTCTTATGAAGATAAATATTATTTCTTCAATCAGACCCTTTCACATCCCCTATATACTGTATGCTACTGTATCTGTCTGTCTATCTACCTATCTATTGAAGCATAGAAACATATAATTTGTCAGCAGATAATGAGTTCTTGGCCCACCTAGTCAGCCCATTTTGTCTCTGCCCATACTATTACAGCAGATCCACCTTGATCTCTGGCTACCCCCCTGCTTTCCTACCAAGATTCCTTTGTGCATATCCCATGCATATTTGAAGCCTCTGTCAGTTTGACTGTGACAGACATCTACCACTCTTTCAGTGAAGAAGTAGTTCCTCTCATCCTTCCTAAATATCCCCCTTGTAGCTTCATTGCATACCCACTTATTCTCAGTCACCTTCTCTTCTGAAAAATACTCTGAATACTCTGCTTAAGTACCTTGTTCACCCCAGCGAAGTACTGATAGGTCTCTATCTTGTCGCCTCTCCTTCTTCTCTTTCAGGATGTACGTACTGAGATCTCTCAGTCTCTCCTCATAGGGATTATGATGCAGCCTGTGTGCCATTTTAGTTGCCATCCTCTGTACAGCCACTGCCCTATGTCTTTCCTGAGATGTGGTCTCCAGAACTGGACACAGGACACCAAGTGGGGTTTCATCAATGATCACACTGTGGTAACACCACCTCTCTCCTTCAGCTGGTGATTCTCCTTCCTATGCAACCCAGCATCCCAGTGGTCCTGACTACTGCATTGTTACACTGCCTCCCCATCTTGATGTCATGACATGATTATGCCAAGGTCCCTTTACAGTTTAATGATTGTCAATACCGCTTCTCCCATTTAATACACTGCCTCTGGGTTTCTGTGCTCTAGGTGCATGATTTTATTCTTTCTCACACTGAAACTCAACTGGTATATCCTTGACCACTATTCAGATTTTCTCATGTCTCTACTCATTCTCTGAACCGCCTATAGGAATATACTCTATTGCAGATTTTGGTGTCATCTGAAAAAGAAGCATACTTTCTCTTCAAGCTCTTCTATGATGTCACATTTAAGGACATTGAAGAGGACTGCTCCCAGTACTGAGCCTTGAGGTACTCCTGCTGGTCACTCTCCTCTCATTAGAGTGAGTGCCATTTACCACCACCCTTCCTCACCTATCCATCAACCAGTTTTGTACCAGTTCACTGAGTTGTATCCCACTCCAAAGCTGAACAGTTTCCCTACAAGCTTCCTATCTGGTACAGTGTTGAAGACCTTGATGAAGTCTTACTAGGCCATGTTGAAATTGCAGGGCTTGAGCATAGTGTGCGAGGGAAGGAAATGGAGGTTGGCAGGATCTATTGTGGGAAATAAAGCTGGATGGGTCGTGGGAACCAGGAGATGCTCTGGGGTGAAATGGGTCCAAGAATGGGTTCCCCACTGTCTTGTACCCGTACCCAAGCCCAAGGGCTCCACAGTTAGTGGGCAGGTTTCCAGACCAGCTTCATCTGCTTTTCCTTCTCTAGCAGTACTGTGCAATGCCAGATTGATTTGGAACAAGATGGCAATTATTGCCGATCATATTTCAACATCTGATCTGGCTTGCATCACTGAGACCTGGTTGGATGACAATCCCAGTCCAGTTTTGGAATCGGCAATTCCAGCCAGGGACTCAGTGATTCAGTGCTGGTGAAAGGATCGTAGGGGTGGGGGTGTGGAAATCTGTTTTAAATTGGACCTGAACCTCCCTGCCCTCCTGGTAGGAACAGTGAGATCCTTTGAATGTGTGGCCACTCAATAGGTTGCAGGTGTAGGTTGCAAGATCCTTCTCATTTACTCTCCTCCGGGGAATGGGAAGGAATTCTTGCAGGAAGTCACAGACTTCATTGTTGAACGGATGTTGGAGTTGCCCAGATGGATTATTCTGGGAGACTTCAATGCCTGGGTCGATGACTAACTCTCAGTTTGGTCAGGACTTCCTCTTACTTCAGAAAAAGAATCTAGGGAACCCTAGACATTTTTTGGGCCCACATTAATGGGTTGCTAAAGGGGAATGGCAAGTTCGAACTGGGCCCTATTGAGGTCAATGGACAACTAATACATGACAACCCCTATATCGCCATGCCACTCAACCACCACTTCACTAACCTAGACTTTTTCAAGGCTGGTCTACCTCCCCTCTACACAGACCCTAGCATGTGGTCACTTCCTAACCATGACTGCCCAACCTTCCATCTCAGACTGGTCAACCCAAATGAAGTTCTCTCACTTTTAAGGACTCAAAAATCTGGCTCTGGGGGACCCGATGGGATTCACCCCAGGCTGCTGAAGGAAGGTGCCCTGTCCCTGGTCAGACCCCTGACCTGACTCATTAATTGATCCCTAAAAGAAGGTGTAGTCCACGAGCAGTGGAAACAGGCCCATGTGGTCCTAATCCACAAGGCAGGCCATCGGGAGTCTATCAGCAATTACAGGTCAATCTCCCTGCTTTGCATCCTGTCAAAGATACAAGAGAGGCTGATCTATGGTCAACTCCGAGACAAGGCACCTTCCTTCAGCAGCCTGGGGTGAATCCGACCCACCCCTGGAAATAGTTCCTTTATACCTGGGGTTCTGACATCATTTCCTCAAGAGTGCAAGGTGCATGTCACTGTCATATCCTCTCTAGCACACTGCACTGACAATATAAGCATAAACATTGTATAATATAAATATATATTTCTACATTACAAACCAATCACACACACAAAAAAAATATGGGGAGTAGTGCAATGTAATGGCTGTGGGGCAGCAGTCTTCCGGGAGTCTTTCTGGAGGCTGAGATGCTGCCCTATTTGCAGACAACTGTCTGCCCTGAGGGAGGAAGTTGCCCGTCTTCAGGCCACACTGGACAGTAGTACGGGGACCTTCCCCCAGGCCACAATGGACAGTAGGAAGGGAACCTCCCCCATCCAGGGAGCACCAGAACCACCACCACTACCTCAGAGGTTGCAAAGAAAGCACAGCAGTTGGACCACAGTGGGCTCAGGGAGGATGAGGATGGTGAACAGAGGCACACCCAGTCAGATGTTACACACCACAATCCATACACCATTCTGGGGGCATAGCTCCCCTATAGATCCACCATGAGAGGAGACTAAGGAGGCTGAGGACAACTGTCACAAGGGAGGCCCACAGGAAGAGGCAGAGGACACCACAAGGAAAGGAAGCAGCTCCTGGTGGGGGACTCAATTATTAGGGGATAGAACTGGGAGGAGCTGGGAAATCTGAAGTAAGGTGCCTGCCTGGTGCCATGGCTGGAGGGACAGGAAGCATCCTCAGGATCACAACAACAGCTGCAGGGATTCTGAGCTGGACGAATTGTCCACCTAGGGACAAATGACTTGGCTCATCATGAGGTTAGAGCAGTGCAGGAGGACATTGCAGAGTTGGGGAGGGTCTAAGACAAGTAGCAAACACAGTATCCTTCTCAGAGTTGCTGCCTGTCAAAGGCATGGGGAGGCGAGGGTAATTGGCACCATGCAGTTTAATGAATGGTTGAAAAAATGGTGCAGAACACAGGGTTTAACTTCATTGGGGACTGGGTTCCACTTGGAGGACACCAGCCTATACTGGCAGGATGGTCTGCATCTGTCCAGGAAGGGAACAAGTCTTTGAGCAATCGGTTTAAATGCTTCATTGGCAAGCTTTTTAAACTAGTCAATGGGGAGGCACTGACAAGCAGCAGAAAAATCCCAGCCTCTCCCTA
Source organism: Neoceratodus forsteri (assembly GCA_016271365.2). Classification (NCBI taxonomy): domain Eukaryota; kingdom Metazoa; phylum Chordata; order Ceratodontiformes; family Ceratodontidae; genus Neoceratodus; species Neoceratodus forsteri. The sequence goes on along the minus strand of CM028136.1, from coordinate 354,326,590 downwards.
CAAAACAGGGTACTAAATGAGAAAAAGACCAAGAGTAGAACGATCAGTGGGGATGCTGCAACAGAAGGTAAGGCCATCAAAATGAGAGCAATAGTACCAATGCCGTAGTCTAGGTAACAAGCTTCCTGAATTAGTGGCCTTGATGGAGGAGGAACATCTGGATATCGTGGCAGTCACAGAAACATGGTACACACAAACCATGACTGGGACATAAACATACCAGGATACACTATCTACAGGAGGACAGGGAGGGTAAAGAGGGGAGGAGAAGTTCATTACATAAGGGAAGGAATAAAAGCAACAGAACAAAAGGGTAAACAGGGAGGAGGAGAAGCACTGTGGGTAAATTTGGAGACAGGCAATGGCACCACAATCCCGCACAGGGGTTGTATACAGACCCCCTTCTCAGGGGAGGAAGTGGACAAGGAAATGATAGAAAGCATACTTAGAATGGCAGAAAAAGGGAGATATTGCTGATGGGTGATCTGAATATGCCAGATGTTAACTGGAGCGCAGTTGCAGCTGCCACTTCAAAAGTGCAGTTATTCTAGATGCCCTACAGGGGCATGCCTAGACAACTAGTTACTGGAGCCCACTCAGAGGGAGCAATATTAGACTTGATACTCTCAAATGGAGATGAGAGAGGATCACAGATGTAGAAGTGGTAGCCATCTGGGAACTAACGACCATCAAACAGTATGGTTCACAATAAACACAGCAATAGAGTCAAGCCATACAAAGACAAAAGTACTGGACTTTAGAGGGCTGACTTTGCTAAATGGGTGAGTGCCTAAGGAATGCACTAGCAAATGGGAGGAAGGAGGTGGAAGAACAATGGGGAATAATAAAACTGCCATCACAGAGGTAACGAGCCTTGTGTGAAGCAAATAAACAAAACAAGACGATGTAAAGAAACCACTATGGTTCTCAAAGGAAGTGGCAGTGAAGGTTCAAGAGAAAAAGAAAGCATTCAGGAAGTACAAGGAATTGCAGCAGGAGCAGGACAGAGAACTGTATCAGTTAAAGCAAAGGAGGCTGGGAAGGCAGTCAGAACAGCAAAGGCCCAAACTGAGGAAAAGATAGCCAACTCAGTTAAGAAGGGGAATAAAACCTTTATAGGTACATCAGGAGCAACGGAAGACCAAGGGAGGGATAGTGAGGCTTAATAAAGGAGAGAGGGTGGGCAGAGGAGAATGTGAAAGGCAGAGATACTAAACAAATATTTTTGCTCAGTATTTACAAAGGAAGAGGGGAGGTACATGAAACAAACAGTAGTAACACTCTGGATACAGAAGTTGATACCAGCCCATTTACAGAAGAAAGGGTTCTGAAGAACTCTAAAACTGAAGGTGGACAAAGCAATGGGGCTCTGATGTGATTCATCCCAGAATTCTAAAGAACTAAGGGTAGAACTAGTGACACCACTGACTACCCTCTTTAACAAATCATGGGAGGATGGGTGGTACCCGAGGACTGGAGGAGGGCAGATGTGATTCCCCTTCACAAAAGTGGGAGCAAGGCAGAAGCAGGAAACTATAGACCTGTTAGTTTAACTCAGTGATAGGAAAATGATGGAATCACTTCTAAAGGAAAGAATTGTCGTATCTAGAGGCCAGAAGGGCACAGGACCCTAGGCAGCATGGATTCACAGCGGAAGGTCATGCCAGATGAATCTGATATATTTCTTTGACTGGGTGACCAAAGTAGTAGATCAGGGAGGGGCTGTGGACATGGCCTACCTAGACTTTAGCAAGGCATTTGACACAGTCCCACACAAAAGATTAATATATAAGTTAGCCAGCCTGGGGTGGGTCCCAAGATGACAGCATGGGTAAAGAATTGCTGGAGAATAGGACACAGAGAGCAATAGTAAATGGAGTCCACTCAGAAGAAAGGAGGGTTACTAGCGGGGTACCGCAGGGTTCAATATTAGGACCAGTCCTCTTCAGTGTCTTTATAAGCGACATTGCAGAAGGACTGGAAGGAAAAGTATGTCTCTTTACAGTTGACACTAAGATCTGCAACAGAGTTGATGCACAGGGTGGGGTGGAAAGGATGAGAAGGGACTTGGCAAGGTTAGAGGAATGGTCAAATGTATGGCAGCTTAGATTCAATGCTAAGAAGTGCAAGGTAATGCACCTGGGAAACAAAAACCCAGGGGAAGAGTACACAATGGGGGGTGAGATACTAACAACAACAAAAATGGAAAGGGACCTGGGGGTAGTCATATCTGATGACCTAAAGGTGGGCAAGCAATGTGAGAGGGCAGCAAGGAGGGCTGGGGGATACTGAGATGCATAGGGAGAGGCATCACCAGTAGAAAACAGGAAGTTATTATCCCTCTGTACAGACAGCTGGTGAGACCCCATCTGGAGTACTGTGTGCAGTTCTGGAGACCCAATCTCCTGAAGACATAGACAGGATGGAAGCTGTCCAGAGGAGGGCAACTAAATGGTGCAGGGTCAGCACGGAGGACATATGAAGAGAGACTTAAGGAGCTTAATATGTGTCTCTGAGAAAGGAGGGAGAGGGGACATGATAGAAACTTTCAAGTACCTCAAGGGAATCAACAAAGTCCAAGAGGGTAGCATCTTTCAAAAAAAGAGGTGTGCAAGAACAAGAGGGCACAATTTGAAGATAGAGGGGCGGCTCAGAGGTAATTTAAGGAAGTATTTTTTCACAGAGAGGGTTGTGGATGCATGGAATGGCCTTCCGGAGGAGGTTGTGGAGTCAAAATCAGTGGTGGAATTCAAGCATGCATGGGATAGTCATAAGGCAATTCTGGGGGCTGGGGGTAGGAAGAAGTAGGCTGCTGGTTAACTAGGATCTGCAGCTTATCCAGTAGGTAGGGAAATGGGCAGACTGGGTGGGCCAAGCGGTCCTTATCTGCCGTCAAATTCTATGTTTCTATGTTTCTATGTTTCTATGTTACTTGGAGTTCCATCATCTTTTGACACCCTCCCAGCATGGTTTCAGAACCTGGCATGGGACGGACACTGCCCTTACCAAATTCTCGACAAATGTACTCAAAGAACTGGACAAGGGGACCCCTACTAGTGCGGTCTTCATTGATCTATCCAAGGCCTTCGACCTGGTCAATCACAGTCTGCTATTAGCTAAGTTGGCAAACGTAGGCCTTGACAGCCATTCCTTAAAGTGGTTTGAAAGCTATTTTACAAGTCGCACGCAGAAGACACCATATCAGATCCGATCCCATTAAAAGAAGGGTTGCCGCAAAGGTCAATACTCAGCCCCCTCCTATTTTCCCTTTCACTAATGAACTGAGCGACCACTGTGGCTGGAGCTCTGTGGTCCAGTATGCGGATGATGCTGTCATCTATAGACCCTCCATTAATCTGGGTGACCTCAGACCCTTGCTCCAAGGTGACCTGAGATCCCTCGAGAACTGGTTTGTTAAGAACAGAATGGTCCTTAATACGGACAAGACCAAGGCCATGCTGTTTGGTCCAAGATCCCATGGACATGATAGAAAACAACACCTACACCTGACCTCCATGTCTAGTAGCAACCTAGAGGTAGTGGCATCACTAAGATACCTTGGCCTCACCCTGGACCAGGGTTTCACCTTCAAGAACCATGTGGACCAAGTCACTAAAACCTTACATGGGAAACTAGGCACCCTCTATCGACTGAAAGACCATCTGATAGCTGAAGCAAGGTTCTCTATCGCCATCAGTATCCTCCTCCCAACAATTATCTATGCAGCCCCAGTAGTGCATGGAGTAGCAAGGCTTGAGATGAACAGACTCCAAGTCCTGCACAATAAGGTAGCTCAGTTCGCCACTCAGTCAAACCCCACGAACCACCACTGTGACACCCTATCCCTACTAAATTGGCCCTCACTGGGCGCTTATCTCCAGTACCCTCTGCTATGCCAAGCCTTCAAATTATTCAGCCCAACTCCCCCTCTCAGCCTTTCTGGGCTCATTGTGCCAAAGGCTAAACCTTGGCTCCTCCACACAACAGACCACATTCTCCTAGCTGTCCCCAGAGTAAGAACCAAGGTGGGGGGCAAGTCATTCATTCCCACTGCTCCCACCCTGTGGAACTCCCGCCTTCCCTCCCAGAGTGCAGGAAGTACCTTCTATAAAAAGTTTCTGCACTAGACTTAAGGCTCACATGATGGCAACTACCAAATGCCATTGTAAGGGTTCCTGGGACCACCACATGGACAACTCAATCTCACAGTCCTATACTACCCTTAAAGTGTAATTTGGATCAACAATGCAGCTCACCCTCTCCTCTTTCATTTTCTTGTCTATTCATATATTCAGTTACACTCCTGTACTCCACCATGACTGTATGTTGCTCACATCACATGTAACCAGCTGACTATATCATACTGTATTATTTCTATATCATACTGTGTCATTTATCAATGCTATGTAATCACCGGTCACCAAAATTTAATAAATAAATAAGTAAATATATAACTGATGGGTTCACTGGGTCTAACACAGGTTGACACCTCTGGAACCCCTATACATGGCCACTCACTGGACCTTGTCTTCCTGCTGAGAATGGAGGTCACTGACCTTATGGTAGAACTGGTCATTTGGTTGGACCACCACACCGTGATGTTCTTGTCCAAAGTCCCCCTAATATAGAAATATAGACTTTGATGGCAGATAAGGACTGCTGGCCCACCTAGTCTGCCCATTTCCCTACCTAGAAGATAGCTGCAGATCCTATTTAACCAAGAGCCTATTTCTTCCTACCCCCCAAAAAAATTGTCTTATGTCTGTCCCATGCATTCTTGAATTTTCCCACAGTTTTAGATCCCACAGCCTCCTCAGGAAGGCTGTTCCATGCATCCACCACCCTCTCTATAAAAAAATACTTCCTCACATTGCACCGGAGCCATCCCTCTTCTATCTTCAAACTGTGTCCCCTTGTTCTTGCATATCTCTTTCTCTGAAAGATGCTACCCTCTAGGACTTCGTTGATTCCACTGAGGTACTTAAATGTTTCTATCATGTCTTCCCTCTCTTCCTCAAGGGTATACATATTAAGCTCCTTTAGTCTCTCCTCATATGGCTTCTCTTGCAGACCTTGCACCATTTTAGTTGCCCTCCTCTGAACTGCCATCATCCTTTATTTTTATTTTATTTAGTTTTTGTTAACCGGGTAAGTGCACTAGACAAATCCTGCCTATTTTCAGGCATGACTCAGGAGAGGGGGATACAGATGAATGGCAACTGACCTTGAATAAGATGAAGCTGTTCATGGTATTTTTCATGAATGGAGGAAATTTGGCCATTGCACTGGGGAAGTTCCCCTGCTCTTTTCGAGAAGTGCCATGGGATCTTTAACATCCACCTGAACTACCACCAGAACAGGCAGATGGGACCTCGGTTTAATGTCTCTTCCAAAATACGGCACCTCAGGAGTGCAGCACACCCCTCATGCTGCATTACAGTGTCAGTATTGGGATATTAACCCAAGTGCCTGGTGTGGGGATAGAACCCACAGCCTACTGATCCAGGTCCTGTCTATGTCTTTGCGGAGATGGGGTCTCCAGAACTAGAGGCAGTACTCCAGATGGGGTCTCACCAACTGTCTGTACAGGGGGATAACAACTTCCTGTTTTCTGCTGATGATGCCTCTTCCTATACATCCCAGTAGCCCCTCAGTCCTCCCTACCACCTTCTCACATTGCTTGTTAACCTTAAGGTCATCTGATATCATTACCCCCAGGTCCCTTTCCATTTTTGTTCTTGTTACTACCCCCCCCATTGTGTAATCTTCCCCTGGATTTTTGTTTCCCAGGTGCATTATTTTGCACTTCTTTGCATTGAATCCAAGCTGCCATACTTCTGACCATTCCTCCAACCTTGCCAAGTCCCTTCTCATCCTTTCTACTCCTCCTTGCGTATCAACTCAGTTGCAGATCTATGTGTAATCTGCAAAGAGGCATACTTTTCCTTCCAGTCCCTCTGCAATGTCACTTATAGAGACATCTAAAATTTCTGGACCCAGTACTGAACCCTGTGGTACCCCACTAGTAACCCCTCTTTCTTCAGAGTGGACTCCATTTGTGATTACCTTCTGTGTTCTGTTGTCCAGCCAATGTTTTACCCAGGCTACCACCCTGGGACCCACTCCCAGGCTGGTTAATTTGATTATTGATCTTTTGAGTGGGACTGTGTCAAAACCCTTGCTAAAGTCTAGGTAGGCCATGTCCACAGCCCCTCCCTGGTCTACTACTTTGGTCACCCAGTCAAAGAAATCAATTAGATTTGTCTGACATGACCTTCCCACTGTGAACTCATGCTGCCTTGGGTCCTGTGCCCCACTGGCCTCTAGGTACTCAACAATTCTTTCCTTCAGAAGGGATTCCATCTCTTTCCCTACCACAGAGGTCAAACTGACAGGTCTGTAGTTTTCTGCCTCTGTCTTGGTCCCACTTTTGTGAAGGGGAATCACATCTGCCTTCATCCAGTCCTCAGGTACCACACCATGCTCCCATGATTTGTTAAAAAGGGTAGTCAGTGGTGTCACTAGTTCTCTGCTTAATTGTTTTAGAATTCTGGGGTGAATTCCATCTGGCCCCATTGCTTTGTCCACCTTCAGTTTTAAGAGTTCTTTCAGAACCCTTTCTTCTGTGAAAGGACTGGGATTGACCCCCATCCAGAGTGCTTCTGTTAATTGGATTAGGCACCTCCCCACCTCCTCTTTTGTGAATACTGAACAGAAGTATTCATTCAGTATCCCTGCTTTTTCACTGTCCCTCTCTGCCACCCACTGTCCATTCTATTCAGCCTCACTATCCCTCCCTTTGTCTTTCTACACTCCCTGATATACCTATAAAAGTTTTTATCCCCCTTCTTAAGTGAGTTGGCTATCTTTTCCTCAGTTTGGGCCTTTGCTATTCTGACTACCCTCCCTGCTTCCTTCTGCCTTAACTGGTACAGATCTCTGTCCTGATCCATTTGTGTTTCCTTATACTTCCTAAATGCTATCTTTTTCTCCCTAACTTTCACCTCCACCTCTTTTGAGAACCATAGTGGCTTTTTCCTTCATTTCCATTTGTTTATTTGCTTTACACAAAGGCTTGTTGCCTCTGTGATGGCAGTTTTGATATTTCTCCATTGTTGTTCCACCCCTCCTTCTAGCCTATTTGCTAGTGTTTTTCTAAGGCACTCTCCCATCTTGCCAAAGTCAGTCCTCCTGAAGTCCAGAACCCTCATTTTTGCATGGCATGACTCTGTAACCGAGTTTATCATGAACCACACTGTTTGGTGGTCACTTGTTCCCAAATGGCTACCCAATTCTAGATCTCAGATCCTCTCACTGTCCCCATTTGAGAGTATGAGGTCTAAAATTGCTCCCTCATGAGTAGGTTCCAAAACTAGCTGTCTGAGGCATGCCACCTGAAGGGCATTGAGAATGGTCCTGCTTTTGGATGTGGCTGCAGCAAAGGTGCTCCAGTTAACATCTGTCATATTAAGGTCCCCCATCAACAGTATGTCCCCTTTCTCTGCCATCCTAAGTATGCCTTCTGTCATATCCTTGTCCATTCCCTCCCCCTGACATGGGGGTCTGTATACAACCCCTGTGTAGATTGTGGTGACATTTCCAGTCTCTAAGGTGACCCACAGTGCCTCTTCTCCTCCCTGTCTACTCTTTTGTTCAGTCACTTTTATCTCTTCCCTTACATAGAGAGCTACTCCGCTCAGTCTTCTCCCCTCCCTGTCTCTCCTGTAGGTTGTGTACCGTGGTATGTTAACATCCCAGTCATGGTTCTCTTTGTACCATGTTTCTGTGACTGCTACAATATCCAGGCATCCCTCTGATGCCCCTCTTTACCTTCTATTAAGGAGATGGCCCAGTACTGCCCTTTAAGGGATTTGGTCCCACAGGGTCTGATGGCAGTGCTGAATCTATTAGGTATAATGAGTGCATATGAAGAGCTGGGGAGTTGGTTTAAGCCTATAGCAGGGATGTTATTGAAGTCCTCGATTCCATCACACCTGTCCATGTTGGACCACTTACTTCACAATAGAGATCCCCCTGGTTTGACAGGACCCTCTGGGAGATGAAGATGAGGGATTGATGGTGGAGTGGCACTGGTGGAGATCCAGATCTGGGGAGGACAGATGAGTTTGCTCTGTTCTTTACTGATAAGATTGCCTTCATCAGATCAGAGATCTAGTCAGCACCCTCTAAAGGAGCTCGCAGTGATCAGCTTCAAGTAACTGGTAGTCAGTCTGTCTGGTCTGACTTTGACCTGCTGGCAGTTGTGGATGTCATGAAGGTCATTGAGGAGATGAGGCCGACCTATTGTAATTTGGATCCAGGGCCAATGCACCTCCTTGTGGTGTGTATTGATGTCATCAGTGTTTCTTAGTGACAGGGGTCTTCCTTTATCCCTTAAAGGATGCAGTGGTAAGACCCCTTATGAAGAAAGCTTCACTGGGCCCAGACTGCCTGTCCAATTACAGACCTGTCTCTAACCTTCCTTTTGTGAGTAAGGTTATTGAGAAGGTGGTAACCAGTCAACTGGAGACCAATCTGTCAACTCACAACATCTACAACCCTCTTCAGTCGGGTCTCAGGAAGGGACATAGCATTGAGACTGCCCTTGTTTGGGTGATAAATGATCTCCAGGTGGTGAGGGATCAAGGACATTGTTCCATTCTTATTCTTCTCAATCTCTCAGCTGCATTTGACACTATGGACCATGGGGTACTACTGGAGCACATGCTGGTTTATTGTGGACTGGCTGGTACAGTCCTCAACTGGTTTCAGTCTTTCCTCTGTGGCAGGATGCAGAAGGTGGTGTGTGGGATTTGTTCCTTGGCACCCCTTCCCCTACCATGTGGGGTTCTGCAGGGCTCTGATTTGTCTTCCATGTTGCTCACAGTGTATGGGCTGAGTTTTCACTGCTATGCAGATGACACTCAACTATACCTGTCTTTTGTAACCGAGCAGCAGGATGCAGTGTCTGTGTTTAATCAGTGCCTTGCTGAGATCCAAGAATTGATGAGAGCCAACTAGTTGAAGTTGAATCTGGATAAGACTGAGGTGCTAGTTGTGGAATCTGGTCATCTGGGGTGAAGGTGCAATCTGTTGAGTCTCTGGATTGATGCGTGAGGACTCCCAGTTGCTTACCTCAACTGGAATGAAGAATCTTGGCATTGTTTTAGACTGCATCTTGGCACTTAAATCACAGGTGTCAGCTGTGGTCAAAAGTGCATATTGCCATCTAAGAAACATCACCAGGATCAAACATCTGGTTCCCTGGTTGATTTGCCAAACCTGGTCCATGTCTTGTGACTTTGCAGCTAGATTACTGCAACATCCTCACCCTGGGGCTATCGGGGATTGATCTTCACCACCTACAGCTAGTGCAGAGTGTAATGGACAGATTGTTGACCAGTCTTCTGAGATCATGTCATATAACACCTGTGCTGTGCTCTTTACACTGGCTGCCAATTAGGTGGTGGATCACCTTCAAGATCAGTTTGATGACCTACAAGGCCCTGCATGGTCAGGGGCCTGGTTACCAGTAAGACCTCCTGTGTCCCTGCCACTCTGTCTGTCCACTCCACCCTGCTGATGAGGTCTTCTGAGAAATTGTCAAGGTTCCCCTAAAGACATAGGGTGCTCCTGCCTTTTCTTTCAGAGCACCAACCCAGTGGAACTCCCTCCCTCATCATGTAAGAGAGAGTCAGTCTCTAGAAATTTTTAAATGGGAGCCGAAATCATTTTTGTTTAGTCAAGCTTTTCTATCTGATTAGTTTAGCTGACCTGTTATCAAATAATTTATAGTTTGTTTATGTTATGTTTTTACTGTTTTTATGAATCTATATTTGTGAAGTGCCTTGAGTCCCAATTGATAAAGTGCACTATACTAATTAATGTATGAATGTATGAATGAATAATGAATGAAATGCAAATCAGACAAAGTAAAGAAATGAAAAACATCAGGGTTTGGACTCCTTGGAGTCTTGGTGAATTGGTGGTGTGGTGTTCCTTGGGGTTATACCCACTTCGGCCCCATCCATAGTATCCAGTCTGAATCATAAAGAACACCTCCAAGTCAGTGCTTCATAAGCATGTACTTTTTGGAGGTAGAGAAGTATGTACCACCACATGCAACAAACAGAATCAGTCATAACTTTCTCTGAGCCCTGCATGAAGCAAGAGTATATGTTTGTTTGTTTGTTAAGGGAAGGGGGTAGAAATTAGGGTTGACAACTCCAAGGGACACCACACCACTGATTCGCAAAGACTCCTGACACTCCAAACCCTAATGTTTTTAATTTCTTTACTTTGTCCACCTTGTGTATTCAACCCTAGTATCTGCATTAACATATATTTTTTCAGTGAATTTCTTTCTTTTTGGGATAGTGGAAGCCAATCCTGATTCATGAAGGTTCCTACATGAACAGATCTCTCTGGTCCCTGTGCTAAAGGAATGGTCTGTTTGTCTGCAGAAGTGCAGAGCCTTCTGGGCTCTTTATTAACATGTAGGTATAAATGCAAAGAGTCTATGAGGCAGTCTGGGTGTTGTGGAAGTGCAGGGTCCTCTGGACCATGCATATCCATATAGCTATAGATGCATATGTGCAAGCCCAAGAGTCCATCTGGCTAGAGAAGTGCAGGGGTCCTTGGTCCCTGTGTGTCTGTGCAGCTATGGAAGAAGAGGAGCAAGGCCCTCTGGGCAGTACTGTATGCAAAAAGAAGAGTTCTGTTCACTATATGGCTACTTGTTGCCCATTCAGCCAACACTGCACCATCCCTCCCAGGCTGGGAGTGGTGCTGCATGGCCCTGCAGAGACTCAGTGAAAAATCAGCACACTCAGAGCTTACCATGCAAATAGCTTAAACTTTTATATTTGTGAAACTGAATACAAAACACCCACTGGTACTAGCTACCAATCCAGTGATTTGGGGAGTGCTGCCTCTTCATCAGGGTGGCATGGCCCTGCACCAAAGAGATAGTCCATCTAGATGCAATGCAGCAATAGGTACAGACATGCAGGGCTCAAGACAAGAATCTGTAGAGCTGCGCTTACAGATGCAGACAAGCAGGGCCATCCAGTCCCTGCACAAAGGGAAGAGTCCATCTCACTGTGGAAGCGCAGGGTTCTTTGGACAATGCACTTTTGTGCAGCTATGAATACATACATACATAAGATGCTAAGAGAAGAATCCTCTTAATTATATGGTTAGTTGTTGTTTTCAACTAATGTAGTTTTCAGTAACAGTCTTTTCACTCTCATATGTTTCACTAATGATTTTTCCACTTTTGTATATTTCACTAAGACATTACCAAAGGGATTCTCATGAAAGTGATTGTTATGAAAGTGAAAGTGTTTAGTAGTGAAAACATTTGAGAGTGAAAAATTCAGCAGTGTAAAATTTAAAAGTGAAAATAATGTTACTGAAAAGTATGTTGCTAGAAAAAAAAATAACTATATAGTAAATAGGATGCTTCTCTTGCCACAGGGCCCAGAGGGCCCTGCTCATCTCTATTGATGGCTGTACAAAACTGTCCTGGATGGACCTTCCCTTGTTGCAGGGCCCAAATTACCCACCTTATCTGAATCTGTAGTGACATGGAAATTCAAGGCCCTGAGCTTCTGCAGCCCCACTGACTCTTATCTTTGTATCCAGTGCATCTGCATCCATAGTTGCTCCTAAGCCAGATGGAGTCTTCTTTTAGTGCAGGACCCTGAGGGCCCTGCTCATCTACATCTGTAGTCACACAAAGTGCAGGGCCTATGGACAGCCAAGGTACATGTTTTTGCAATATTGAAGTTCCAAAATTATATAGTTTTCTGTAACATTATTTTCACATTCAAATTTTTCACTACCAGATTTGTATGTTTCATTACTACATCATGATGATACTCATGAAAGTGATTCTTAGGAAAGTAAAAATACTTGGAAGTGAAAAATTTGGTAGTGGAAAATACGAAAGTGAAATTAATGTTACTGAAAAGTATTCTAGTGGTAAAAAAAAAAAGTATCCATATAGCAAAGGGGAGTCTTCTCTTCATACAGGTCCTGGAGAGATCTGTCTAATCCATGGCTACACAGAAGATCAGGGCCTGGATGGACTCTTTCCTTGGTGGGGAGCCCAGAGGGCCCTGTTTGTCTGCATCTGTAGTCACATGGATGCACAGGACCCAGAGGACCTTGCACTTCTGCAACCCACTGGAAAACCCCAGGAACAGCCTCATGGATTCTTATCTTATTACCCTGTGTGTCTGAATCTGTAGTAGCACCAGATTCAGATGTACTTTCCCCTTACCATTGGGCCATGAGGGCCAGATCATCTACATGTGTAGTCATATGCAAGTGCAGGTCCCACAGACAGCCAAGGTACTTGCTTTTGCAAATCCAAAGTTTCATATTTATATAGTTTTTCAGCAGCATTATTTTCACTTTTGTATTTTATCACTACCAAATTTTTCATTTTTGTCTTTCACTACTGCGTCATGAAAGTGATGCTCATGAAAGAGATTTTCATGTAAGTGAAAACATTCATTAGTGAGAACATTTGACAGTGATTTTCAAGTGACAAAAGTGATTTTTGTTCTTAGGTTTTCTCTACTGCAAAATCCAACTATTCATAGAATGTTCTTTTTTGAACTAAACATTCTCAGAAAATGAGGCAGTTTTTAACTGATATTTAAAAACTATGTAATTTACAAACTTCAGACTTGTAAAAACACATATATTTGGTCAGATACTATCAAACCCTTAAGTTCCAGGCTTAAATAAAAAACTCTTTTTAGTTATAAGTCATCAAAAAATTAAAACTATTAATTTAGGTGAATTTTAGCATTTTGCAACTCTGTAATTTTGCCCCAAACCAATTGACACAAACCTTTCCTGATCTAAAGATCTTGGCAGCAATTTTGTGCCTTCCACATTTGGAGCAAATTGGTGGAAAAGGTGCAGAGTTATTAAGGTGCAATAACTGGGGTTTAACATAGAAGTGCTTAATCAATCCTAATATCCAGGTGCTACTGTACCTGTTGTATGTTGCAAAAAGCTACATTAATGCAGATATTAGGATACAAATTGCAAAAAATTAAATTAATGCAGACATTAGAGTTGAAGAACGCAAACCACACAAAGTAGAGATGTAAAAGTCTTCACTACAGAAACCCAAAACTCATTACCTCAACCTGCTGTTGCCAGAGCTAGGAGTCCCAAACCACAAAATTCCAACAGTGGGATTTTGCCCCCTCACAGAGTTTGTTATATTAATTATGGGGGTGGGGTGCAGGGAGAAATGCCCCCCAAGAACACAAAAAACATGCAAAATCCCACTGTCACAATTTTGTGTTCGGGATTCCAGGCTCAGCAACAGTGGGTCGTGAAAACGTGTTCCAGGTTTTTGTAGTAGACCCAAGTAAAAAACATTAAGGTTTGGGGTCTTCTGAATATTGATGAATCAGTGTCGGGTCTTCCTTGAGGTTCATTCTAAAAAAGCCTGGCTAACTGAGCAGGACATTACAAACTTCCAGCACAGCTTAGGTGAAGGTAAAAAATTTTATTTTAAAAACATATTAGTTAAAAGTGGCACCATTTGTCACTAATGTTTCATGCTTAATAATGCACTTTTTTAAGGTAAAATACATTACAAATATACACCACTATTTAAATCCATCCCTTAAAGGGATCAACTCTATTTTTGATTGGCTCAATATTTTTTTGAATAATCTCTTTATTAGATTTATACAGAAATTATACAGACAACAAATATCAGACATACAATGAAAAACAATAAACAGACATGCAATCATATGTGCAAAATTAATCCTTTCAAATAAATTTTTTGTTGTTTCAGTACATTTAGTACATTTACAGAGGATCATGGAGAGTGTTTCTCCTATATCTAATGCCGGCAAGTATCTTGTTTCAAGCCTATGGCCTCCTATTATGATAGATCCATCCTATCTGCTAATTCATCCACCCAGTCCCATCCTCAACATCGTGTCCTCTGCTACACTCAAAGAGGAAAGAAAAGGGGCCCAACCCCACAGGAAGGTCTCCTTCCTATCCTGGACAACTTGTGTTAATCTTTCCAAGACTAGAGTATGCATGACTAGCTGATGCCAGAGTAAGATTGTGGGTTTGATGTTGGACACCCAAGTATTTTGGATGCAATGGTGTGAAAATACAAACAATGTACTCATCCACCTGGGAAGTGGGTCCACTCCTTCCCTTTCACCACCTCCACCCCAAAAAGGCAGATCAGGGGGTCCCTCTCCTCTTGATGACCAGCCATCTGAGCCACCTCTGCCACTACACCATCCCAGAACTGCACCAGGACTGGGCAAGACTAAAAACAGTGGATGTAGGTACCCTTCTCCCTCTCACACCTACCACACATAGGATACATGGGATACTGAGGGGTGTACTTTATGCACCCGAGGGGGTAATATAATATGTGCAAAAACTTAAAAAAGGCCTCCTTGGACTTGCTACAGACCATTATCCCTTCTGGCATATAGAGAATCACTCTCTTTCGAGATATTTTGTTCCAAATCCCTTTCCCACAAAGCCCTTGTGCTCCTGGTCAGATCTGACAGTTTACCCTGCTTAACTGCCTTCTCCAAAAAGCCTTAAGGGTCCTTTTTAGCATAGTACACCAACTGTTCCACAGGATCAGGCTTAAGCCCCTCCCATTCACCTCTATCCAATCTTCCCACAAAGGCACGAAATTGCGTGTATCTATACAGATGGGCTCCCTCCAGCTATAGGTCCTGTTTCATCTCCTCAAAAGAGCACAGTTCTCCTCTTACTATCAATTTTCCCACACTGCTGATTCCTCTCTTTTCCCACTCACTGAAACCCTTATCTTCCAGTGTGAGATGTGGGATTTAATAAGGAAGACGATGAAGGTATTTCAAACAAAATGATTTATTCAGGATCGCATAAATAAATAAAAAAATAAAACAAAAATAAATTCAAACTTCAGGCAAAATAAAAGAATAATCCAATAACATTAATGCAGAAACCAGACACCAGAATACCACTAGTGTACTGACACATGGAGGGCAGAGTACGTCTGCACCTCCCAGACTATCTATCTGAATGAACTAACAGATTTCTTTATATATAGTCATATAACCATGTGACACCGAAGTCCCTCCTACTTCTAATGAGTTAAACAGTGTTTTAATCCTAAAAAAACAGAAATTTCACATTCTTGAACCTTTTAAATACAAACTTATCATGTAAATCATTGTTCAGGATTCAAATACAAATATAACAAAACGTTTTATGAAATGAAATTGCAAAATACCAAAACAAGGTTCCGCCCACTTGTGTATACCTTTAAATAAGGACAGAGCTCAGCCGGCCAGTCCTATAGCGAAGGCTGAGCTGCAGGATTTATATCAAGGAGGACTGGCATTAACCCACCCAGGTAAATCTCTAATATAAAATATAGCTTCCTACAAACAACTAATGGACAAAAGTTTTTATCATTCTGAGATTGAAAAAAATTAAACTGGCATTCTAGCTTTAACTTAGTTGGTTTTACAAGTCTCAGAAGTTTTGCTTGAGAGCTTTGAAGAGCATAATAAAAAAAATGGCTGCCTATGTTTGTTTAGCATTTTATCTGAACCCTCTAACAATGAGGGAAAAACTCTTAAGTTATCTTTTTAGTTTTGAAGGCTACCAAGGGAAAGAAGAAATAAAATAAATTTTTAAGTTACCAACGTGCAGGATACTTTCTCCAGGAACGTCAGTGTTTATAAAAACGGCACATAAAAGAAGCGAGGGGAAAAGTGGAAAGCAGACCGAGTGTCAGGATGGTTAATCTCCTCAAAAAAGTTTAATACTACCTTTCATTTTAATTTGAAACCAAAAACCCACTTACTTTCGGGAACCCAATTCACTAGACTTCTTATTTTTCCTGAATAAGGAGAGGTTTATAGATATCAACGTAAGCGGGGGGGGGGGAGACTGCTACCGCTCCTCACATAAACGCGAGGCAAAATCGCACATTCGTGCAGCAAATGGGACTCGCTACTGCCACGGCATACGAAAGAGTGCAGACATATAGAAACATGCTAGTTAACGTTAGACTAGCATAACAGCTTGTTTTAGACCTTAAATTAAACTGGAAGTGATCGTTTCCACCTTTTCTTTTTCTCCAATAAAATACTATGATGCATGGCTTCTAAAATCTTGAGGAAAGGGAAGAATTACCACCATCTTCCAAAAACAAAGCTTTGAAGGGGGAAACAAAAAGGTTTTACAGAATAATATATAGGTGGCCAGCCTATATACTGCTACAGTTCAGGGGAAACAAAGAAAAAGAAAGTAAAGATGCTGTTGCAACAGACTTTTATAGAAGAAAAAAAAAAATTTGGTAGATGGGTTTAAAACTCCCTTTCTACACTCCTTCCCCCTTAAGAGAAAACTAGAGGATTATGCCTCCAAGTTTCACCTCTGGTTTGATCATTAAACAACAGATCTCCCCTTTTTAAATTTCAACAGGGGAGATGGAGCTTTAGCCCACCCACTCCCAAAGCTCCACCCCGGAGTCCCATAATACTCTATAAAATTAATAAAATATTTCAAAACTTTTAATTTCAAAACTAACTTACTACGGGGTCTGTACTCATGTATCGATACCAGCTCCATAGCGCGAAAGATAATCAGCGTTAACATGCATTTTTCCAGCTCTATGTTGTATTTCAAACTTGTATGGCTGCAGTGCTAAATACCACCTCATAATGCGTGGGTTTCTATCCTTCATAGTCTGCAACCAACATAATGGATTGTGATCTGTTATGATCGTAAAGGGTCTTCCCCATAAATAAAACTTTAAAGCATTTATTGCCCGATGAATGGCCAAGCATTCCTTTTCAATAGTAGAATATTTAGTCTCCCTTTGGTGTAATTTCCGGCTAATATATATATAACAGGATGCTCCTCTTCTCCATCCATTTGAGAGAGAACTGCTCCTATACCATGTTCAGAGGCATCTGTATGTACCATAAAGGGTTTATGGAAATCAGGGCTATACAATACAGGGTATGCGCATAATCTGGCTTTTAAAGCTAAAAAAGCTTCTTCTCATAGGTCAGTCCAATGGACTTCATCGGGATTATTTTTTTTTGCTAGATTACTTAAAGGAGTTTCAATCTCAGCAAAATCGCTTAAAAAGCAGCGATAGTAATTGGCCAATCCCAAAAACGAACGTACTTGTTTTTTCGTTTGTGGTCTTGGACTGTTGGCTATAGCATCCAATTTGCTTATTTCGGGTTTTACCATTCCCTTTCCAATTATAAATCCAAGATATTTAGTTTCTTGCATGCCTATTGAACATTTTGCAGGATTAATGGTCAATCCTGCTTTTTCTATAACAGTTAATATGTTACTCAAATGCTTTACATGTTCCACCCAGGAGGGACTGAAAATGATTACATCGTCCAAATAGGCTGCACTATATTCCAGATGCAGATGTAACAATTGATCCATACATCTCTGGAAAGTTGCAGGTGCTCCGTGTAGCCCAAATGGCATTTTTGTAAATTGAAATAGTCCTACAGGAGTACTGAAGGCCATTTATCCTGTGAATCGCATCTAGGGGATCTGCCAGTAGCTCCTTTGACAGGTCCAACGAGTTGATGTACTGGGCATTGCCCAGTCTATCATGACACATCATCAATACGCGGCATGGGATACCCATCAAACTTTGCTATCTCGCTTAACTTTCAAAAATCTAAACAAAACTCGCACCCCTCCTTCTTTTTTATTCACAACAACCATGGGAAGCTTCATGACTTTTAGAGGACAGTAATTCTAGTTGTTGCATCTTTAGTAATTCCTTAGTTACTTCTTCCTCAAGCTCTCTGGGATTCTATAAGATTTGTGTCTTAGGGGTTTATTATGAATTAACTCAATGTGATGTTCAATTCTCTACCATCCCAGGAGTGGTTGTAAAATCTCTTGAAATGCTTGAATTAATTGTTGTACTTTTGTAATTGTTCTGCACTAATTTATTGTTTATAGTTATTTCCTTTATATTTCCTGTACTTTCTAATCGCTCATATGCTAGTTCCAACTCACTGTCCGCTACCTCTGGGTATACAAATAGTCGGTGAACTCTATCATGCCATTTTTTAGTAGGTTGGCATGATAAATCTTTAATTGCTGCTTCTATCAGGACAATAATTTCATAGTTCACGGGCCCTATTTGATGGTGTGACTGTATAGGGTCCCTGCCATTTCATTAACAGCTTGTTCTCTGTACAGGGTAACAATAGAAGCACCCTTTCACCAGGTTGAAATGTCTTTCTACCCACTTTTTGATCATAATACTGTTTCTGAGCCACCTGATGATCTCTATTATTTTGTTGGGCGGCTTTTGCATATTTCTCTAGCCTGTGGTGTAGAGTGTTAACGTACTCGAATGTGGAAACTGGAATAGTGTCTGATTTAGACCCTTCCCATTTTTCTTTTACAATATCAAGGATTCCCCTTGGATTCTTCCCATAAAGTAATTCAAAAGGTGAATATCCAGTGGAAGCCTGGGGTACCTCACGATAAGCAAACATTAAATAGGGTAAATACCTATCCCAATGTTTACCTTCTTCATGAATGAATTTTTTTAACATTTGTTTCAGTGTTTTATTGAAACGCTTCACTAGACCATCTGATTGTGGATGGTAAGGTGAGGTCAAAATGGAATGTACCCCTAGGGCATGATATAAGCGCTTCAATACCTGGGAACAAAAATTACTGCCTCTGTCTGTTAAAATCTCCTTTGGTATGCCCATCCTGGAAAATATTTTAACCAGTTCCTCTGCTATTTTATCTGCCATAACTGTTCTTAAAGGACTGCTTCAGGGTACTTTGTAAAATAATCACATACCACTAGAATAAATCTGTTTCTTTAGTACCTTAGGCAACGGGCCAATTATATCCATAGCAACCCTGAGAATGGAGTACCCACTACAGGTATAACCTGTAAGGGTATTTTTATTCTTTTGCACACCGCCTCCTGTTGACACTGTGCACATGACTTACAGTACTCGGCCACTTGGTCATGTATTCCGGCCAGAAAAATCTGAATAAAAGCCTTGTAATGTACTCATGACCTAAGTGGCCGCCATTGGTAAGTCATGAGCAAGGGTCAGTAACTGTTCCTGTAAGCAGTAGGTACCAACAGCTGTAATATAGTTTCTCCTTTTTTTCTTAACACATTTTCGATATAATAATCCATTATGTAATACATATTTCTGTTTAGAGTTTTGTTCAGTACCTATTAGGGAAAATAAAGGTTTTAACGACATGTCTGTAACTGGCTGCTCTAAACTCCGCTTGGGAACTTAGATTTTCAACACTTGATACTTTAAAGTCATTATTGTCCTTTACATCTTTCTGGGTATGTTGCCACACCCGTTTCTCTTGACGTTTTTCCCTTCTCAATTTCTTGTTTTCCCGGGAAGCCCATATAGTTCATCCTCAAAAGGGAAAGTTTGTGAAAATTCCATATTTATTCGATCTTGTGCCCTGGTAGTCACAGCCCCAATACTCGTGGCATTACAAAGTAACTGTGCAAAATCTGGGTTGTCATGCCCCACAATGACTGGCACTGGAAGTTCCGGAACCACCCCAACATCCATTCTTCGCATATTGGACTGTGTTTGTATATCCACCGGTTGAACTGGGTATTTATGTGTGTCGCCATGTATACAGGTCACTATTGTTTGTGCAGCATTACCATTGATTGGAGGTCCCAGGCCAGCTTTGATTAAAGTTTGCCGACTTCCAGAGTCTAGTATACCAAATGTCTTTTTGTCATTTATTGTGATAGGCGTGATATACTGTCCCCAATTGGCCAAAGCTAGGTGTGTGGGGGCAGATTTCTTTTTGGGGCAAAATCTGGCTATATGTCCTTTCCCTTGGCAATAATGACAGGTTATATCAGCATGTGATACTTTAAACATGTTTGGTGGTTTAACATTAGTACCAGAAGCTGTTTAAGAAGGCATATTTGTCCTTACCGTAGGTTGGTTTATACTAGATCCAGAATGTCCTTTAGTCTATTAGGTCGGGCAGTTACAATCTTCTGCCAGCTGAACTGCTTTCTTAGATGCCCTCATGAAGGTTCCGCATCCACATCTGCACATCCTGTGGTAAAATATGAATGAATTGTTCCAATACCACTGCTTCTAACATCTGTTCTTTGTGCTAGTTATAGGTTGCAACCACTTGGTACAAAGATCATTTAACTTCGTATATGCTTCTTGAGGGGTGTCAGAGGTCTGAAACGTAGGGTCCTAAACCTCTGTCTGTATGTCTCTAGGCAAATATCATACCGCTAAGTATAGCTTCTTTGACCATATCATAATTTCTCCTAGAACTATCCACATTACTGTAAGCCAATTGGGCCTTCCGGTCAAATATGGTGCTAAACAGATGACCCACTGTTCTCTGGGCCACTGACAGGCTCTGGCAATACGTTCAAACGTAGTCAGATAAGTTTTGATATCGTCAGTTTCACTTAATTTAGTTAATTTAATGTCTTTTAGATTATCCCCTGTAGAGGGCGGTGACTACCTACGCCAAGGGCTTGTATGGCTTTTAAGGTATCGGCCCATCTATCCTCGTTCCTCTGCATATCCCTGTCCCTCTGCTTTGCCACAGCAATCTGTTGCATACACAAACAATGCAACAAGTCCTGAGAATCACCAGTAGGAGGCTCCTTCTCCAACTCCTCCTTTTCTTCCTCGACATCCTGTCCATCTTCTTCAGGCTTCAGGGTTTTCCATCTGATATCAGGCAATCCCGTCATCAAGGGTTGTCCAAATTTTTCTGCCATGGTCCTGGTCAGCACTCCAGGAGGTACCTTCTGGGACATCCACAGCTTCCTTCAGATACTTAGAGCAGTATCTTCGAAATCCCACAACTGCCACCACGTGTGAGGTGTGGGATTTAATAAGGAAGATGATGAAGGTACTTCAAACAAAATGATTTATTCAGGATCGCATAAATAAATAAAAAAATAAAACAAAAATAAATTTGAACTTCAGGCAAAATAAAAAAAATAATCCAATAACATTAATGCAGAAACCAGACACCAGAATACCACTAGTGTACTGACACATGGAGGCAGAGTACGTCTGCACCTCCCAGACTATCTATCTGAATGAACTAACAGATTTCTTTATATATAGTCATATAACCATGTGACACCGAAGTCCCTCCTACTTCTAATGAGTTAAACAGTGTTTTAATCCTAAAAAACAGAAATTTCACATTCTTGAACCTTTTAAATACAAACTTATCATGTAAATCATTGTTCAGGATTCAAATACAAATATAACAAAATGTTTTATGAAATGAAATTGCAAATACCAAAACAAGGTTCCGCCACTGTGTATACCTTTAATAAGGACAGAGCTCAGCCTGCCAGTCCTATAGCTAAGGCTGAGCTGCAGGATTTATATCAAGGAGGACTGGCATTAACCCACCCAGGTAAATCTCTAATATAAAATATAGCTTCCTACAAACAACTAATGGACAAAAGTTTTTATCATTCTGAGATTAAAAAAATTAAACTGGCATTCTAGCTTTAACTTAGTTGGTTTTACAAGTCTCAGAAGTTTTGCTTGAGAGCTTTGAAGAGCATAATAAAAAAAATGGCTGCCTATGTTTGTTTAG
Source organism: Neoceratodus forsteri (assembly GCA_016271365.2). Classification (NCBI taxonomy): domain Eukaryota; kingdom Metazoa; phylum Chordata; order Ceratodontiformes; family Ceratodontidae; genus Neoceratodus; species Neoceratodus forsteri. The sequence continues at coordinate 354,304,915 of CM028136.1, read as the reverse complement.
CATTTTATCTGAACCCTCTAACAATGAGGGAAAAACTCTTAAGTTATCTTTTTAGTTTTGAAGGCTACCGAGGGAAAGAAGAAATAAAATAAATTTTTAAGTTACCAACGTGCAGGATACTTTCTCCAGGAACGTCAGTGTTTATAAAAACGGCACATAAAAGAAGCGAGAGGAAAAGTGGAAAGCAGACCGAGTGACAGGATGGTTAATCTCCTCAAAAAAGTTTAATACCACCTTTCATTTTAATTTGAAACCAAAAACCCACTTACTTTCGGGAACCCAATTCACTAGACTTCTTATTTTTCCAGAATAAGTAGAGGTTTATAGATATCAACGTAAGCGGGGGGGCCTTCTCGCTCCTCGCATAAACGCGAGGCAAAATCACACATTCGTGCAGCAAACGGGACTCGCTACTGCCACGGCATACGAAAGAGTGCAGACATATAGAAACATGCTAGTTAATGTTAGACTAGCATAACAGCTTGGAAGAGATCGTTTCCACCTTTTCTTTTTCTCCAATAATATACTATGATGCATGGCTTCTAAAATCTTGAGGGAGGGGAAGAATTACCACCATCTTCCAAAAACAAAGCTTTGAAGGGGGAAACAAAAAGGTTTTACAGAATAATATATAGGTGGCCAGCCTATATACTGCTACAGTTCAGGGGAATCAAAGAAAAAGAAAGTAAAGATGCTGTTGCAACAGACTTTTATAGAAAAAAAAATTCTGGTAGATGGGTTTAAAACTCCCTTCCTACATCTAGGCTAGGCAATAATAAGGGATTCTTAGCCACCGGTAGCAACAAGGTTTCTCTCTGTCCAATCACCTTCTGTCTTTTAAGCTGGCCCCAAGCCTCCAGCACTGCTCATACCAACGGATTGTCACCTCCCATTGTGCTATAAGCCCGTGGTCCCCTACTATGTAGGTATGCAGTGAGCCTCCCTGGAGTACCCCATTGTTACAAATCCACCCAGCTAGCTACCGGTGGTTGGTGCACCCAGTCTGCAATACCCCTCTGTTGTACTGCTAAGTAGTAGTTACCCAGATCAGGAAATTAAGCCCTCCCTTGTTCCTTTCAGCTTAAAGCCTTTGAAGGCTAATTCTCTGCCTTTTCCCATGCCAAATACACTCAGAGAACACCTTCTCTAGCTGCTTAATATCTCCCCTCTTTAATTCCAGGTGCAACATTTGCATTGGATACAAGATCTGGGGAAGGATATACATTTTAATTAAATTAATCCTCCCTAGCCAAGAGATAGGAAGCTGTGACCATCTCCTAAGATGTACTACAATAGTCTTAATCGGGGGGGGATAGTTTAGGTTGTACAAGGCTCCCAGTCTTCGTCCCATCCATACCCCTAAATATTTAAAACCAGACTGCACTATTTTAAGCCCCAACCTTTCAAGTTCTCTACCGCACTCTGGGAAACACATCATCTCTGACTTTTCCAGGTTAATCTTGTAGCCAGAGAAGCTGGTAAATTACTCAGTAAGGGACAACAGTGGAACCATGGACATTTGCGGATTTCTGACAAACAGGAGCATATCATCCGCATACAGAGAGACACTTTATACAAGGTACCCTGGGCTCCTCCAATCCCCTCCACCTGTGCATGATGGTGCATTGCCAATGCCAAGGGCTCAATTGCCAGAACAAACAATAGAGGGGACAAGGGCACCCCTGTCTTATACCCCCCCAAACAAAACTGCTCTGAGAGACCCCATTCACCAAGACTCACACCCTAAGTTTCTCATACATTGCCCTTACCCACCCCACACTGGAATCACCCAGACCAAACTGGGCCATCACCGCAAACAAGTATTCTTATTCCACCCTGTCAAACACCTTTTCAGCATCCATTGAGACTGTGCTCACCTTATCTTGCTCTCGACTATCCCTCCAGACAATATTAAGTAACCTGCGCATGTTATGATATGATTGGCAGCCTTTAATGAACCTGGTTTAGTCTGGGTGAACCAGGTCTGGTAAAATATTTTCCAATTTAGTGGCCAAACCTTTGCTAAAATTTTTAAATCACAATTAAGCAGTGAGATGGGCCTATATGCTGCACAATCTATCCCATCCTTACCAGGCTTGGGTAGAAAGCAGATTGTGGCATCATAGTATGTGTCAGGCAGAATAGGAGCCTCCACTTCCTCCTCCTTCTCAAAGAGTTCACAGAGTACCCCTGCCAGTTGGCACCCTAGTATCTTATAATACTCAATTGGGAAGCCATCTGGGCCACTAGCCTTCCCCTGCTGCAATTTCTGAATAGCCCCCAAGATTTCAGCCCTTGTAATGGGTTGACCAAGCTGTTGCCTCTGAGTTTCTGAGGCTTCAGGCAGTTGTAGGCCAGTCAGGAATTGCTGTATCTGCTCTCCATTTCCATTATGCTCTGCCTTATACAGACGTTCATAAGAATTCCTAAAGCAACCTCTAATAGCCCTTAAGTCCTTACAGGGCCCCCGCATCCCTAATCCCCAATGTACAGGTTGGGCATCTACCACCCTTCATTAATCTCACCAATAGAGGGCCGGGCTTGTTTCCCCATTCAAAAACCTACTTCTGGTAATAGAACCAAGTCCTGCCAGCTTCCTCCCTCAGCAGGGCATTTAGTGCTTCTATCACTGTTGCCAGCAATTTAGTTGCTTCTCCCTGTTCCCCATTCACCACCTGTTTCTCCAGGCTTTTTAACTGTTGCTTCAGTTCCACCCATTTTCTTTTTTCTGTTTCTTCACCTTTGTCATATAGGCTGTTATAGCCTCCTTAATGAAAGCTTTCCCAGCCTCCCAAAAAATAGTCTTAGGTATGTCCATGGAGGTGTTGGTCTCCATATAAAAGTGTCACTGTTCTACCAAGTGGTCCCTGAAGGCCTGATTTTTAGCCATATATGTGGGGAACTTCCACGGTGGGGGTCCTTCCCTGTTTTCCCTACTAAACAACTTCAGAACCACCATGGCGTGGTTGGAAATATGGATAGGACTATGGGAGATATCTTGAATCCTTCCATACCAACTTCTAGTCAAGTAGATATAGTCAATCCAGGACCTAGTTTTATGTGGGTTAGAATAGAATGTATACTCTCTAGCTCCTGAATTGGCTGTACGTCATCCATCCACCAAGTCTAAATCTGCCATCCCAATCTGCCATTGACCCATAGCTTCCAACATCCTCCCCTTATCCTCTGAGTGATCCATGCAAGCATCCATCATCCAATTAAAATCCCCCCCAAAATTAACCCTGGAAATTGCTCCCTTATTAGCAAGTCCAGCAGAGAGACATAGAACTGTGGTTCATAAACCACAGGGGCATAAATGCATCCAAATGTGATTGATTCTCCCTTTAGCACTCCACAAACAAAGATATATCTACCCCCCCAGGGTCTCTAACTACCCGCTTAACTTCAAAGGGTAGATTCCTATGTAATAGTATAGCAACCCCATGCTTCTGGGAAGAGAAGGAAGCGGCGTAACATTTCTCCACCCAATTCCAAGCCAACTTAGCATGTTCTGCATCCATCAGGTGAGTTTCTTGTGATAGAGCCACCTGTGATAGAGCCACCTGTGCTTCTGCCCTTTTCAGGGCAGTCAAGAGAGACGTTCTCTTCACTGGACCTGCTATCCTCTTAACATTCCATGAGATAACATTTACAGTTTGTGTGTCAGCCATGACCCTTATGGTAGGTTTTCCCTGCACCATCCTTCCTCTAGTAGCCAGGCACCCCTCCCAGTGCACAGGGGTGTTTATTCCAGTCCACCACGTCCCAGTTGTACTGCACGACTACAATATTATTCACAACATCAATTGCATCTGAAAACAATGAAACAACAACAACTTGAACAATAACTTGAGCAAATCCCCTTCCCCCCCTCCGCCCCATCCATTACTCCCTCCCGGCCCCATCTTCTCTTCAACTGTCTTTTCTGGGTTGCTAACCCTATATAGAGTAAAACTTTCCCTACTCCTACTCCCTCTGTTCTACACAAATCTTCCAAGATTCCCTTAGGAAAATAGTTATATGTTCCCCCTGAAAGTCTCAGACCCTCCACATATCCCCTCCACCCTTCACTACCCCCCAACTCCTTGCATCACTACTATCCTGTATTCCCCCTCCCCTCTCCCCCAACATTACAAAAGTCTCCCCCATTTAGTCCCATAACTCCCACTGTCATCTCCATCTCTTTTTCCCCCTGATGACACTAAGTGCTAATATAGCACAAGTGTCCAAAAACCATTTTAACTGACATTTGCATCCCATCACCCCCCCAACAGCTGAGCCACCCCGTAGGGCATTGTTTCTCATGGCCATTTCAATTCCTGTATATTTATCTCATTCCAGCCTCAGATATGTCTCCCTTCCAAAAGGGTCACAGCCTCCACCTCCATTCCAGAGATCAAAACTTTCTCCTCGAGGCATGGAACTCCCCAGATGTTCCCCTTCAGCTCTCTGCTATCCACCCAGAATTATTCCCATTCTTGTTTTGTTTCCCACATCCAAACCTTAACCCCACACCTTCAATATACCCAATTCAAAAGAAATCTTCCAACATATATGGCAGGGGAGAACTTGGATTTAACTCTATGTAACAATTTTAATCAAACGTTTAGGAAAGGAGTTCAGTGTGCTAGGCCCCCCCATCAGCAGCTAGCGAGGGAGAGAGCAGGCCATGCCTTCAATCATATCTGCTTAGCCATTCCCCCACCACCATATACCAGGCAGTGAAAGAGGCCGCATGGGTTGATATTCAACTGCACCATAGTAGATGTGATCTCCAGAAAGAAAAGCATAGTCCAGCAAAAAAGTTCCCTTCACATTTGCTGCTTTCATAGTCTCTCCTTCATGCCCATCCATGCTTAACCTGTGATTCTCCAGTCCTGAATGATTGCGGCAGCTTTCAGAGAGACATCCTTAGGCTAGTCTGTCCCAAGACCTTTCACAAAATAACTGTCCCTCTTCATTGGGAAACTTTTAAAACAAGTGGCAGGAAGAGAACACACCAGCCCTCCAAGCCCAGAACATCAGAGCAACAAAAACAGAGCTCTTGCCACCGCCCACTCCTCAGCCCACCTTCTTCCGCAGGGTCTTCACAAATTTGTCGACCTTCTCCACTTCCCAAAAAGAAAAGGTCACCTCTTCGTGTCGAATCTTCAATGTGGCAGGGTATGCAAGGAAGTTCTCTATTTTCATCCCTTTAAGCTGTGCCATAGTTGCATTAAACATCTTTTTTTTTAACAATCTTGCTGAACAGTCCTGGGAAAGTAACAGGTGATTCCCCTCGAAGCTAAGTGTGCCCTTTTCTCGTTAAGCCTTCAGGATCTCCTCTCAGTCATGGAAGTGATGAAATCTTATAATTATCTGCTGCGGTGACTGATCCACCAGTGGTCGCAGCATCACAGCTCAATGAGCTCACTCAAGCTTCACCCTGCCATATGTGGGCTGCATCCTCTGCAACCCTGGTAGCACTTGATCACAGAAATCCAGGGCTCCCTCTTCTTCTCATCCTTCTGGTAGGTCCCAATGGCACAGATTTAAGTGCCTATGATAATTTTTCTGATAATCATATGCCTCCTTAAACTCGCCCAATTCTTTCTGCAATGCAAGGACTTGCCCAGGAACCGGCATCAATTTGTCCTCCATTCTGGATATACATTCTTCAGCATCTGCCAGCCAATTGGCTTGCTGGGTTTGCTTTTCCAGAACCTCCTGTAGCCAGAAGTCTAGTTTATCCTCCAGTTTTATTAAACGTGGCTCCAGCGCCATTATCACCTGGCCAGTGAGCTCTCAGCCAAGCATGACAACCTCCACAGCAGACAGTGACACCAGGCCCAAATTTTCTCCTGAGGTGTTCGCCGGACACTTTTTACTACTTTTACCTGTGAGCCGTTGGCTTTTAGCTGGGTTGGAGGTTAAATACTCATCCATAGTGCCTTCCAACACCGATTGCTGCTACTAGTAGACCATTTGGATGTATTTATATTTAATATTACTTTTAATTTTTGGCCATTGGATCAGAGTACTGAGAAAATGCATCTGCCTAGTTAGTTGCTCATCAGCACCCCCCTCAAAAATTTTTAACCAATCAATTCAAATCGCAGCTTCACCCTAATACATATAGTAGATAATCTGTTCACATAACATATTAAACCCCATAATATAAATAATAAAACAGAGGGGGTAGGGAGACAGGGCACAATCATTATGAGAAAAGCCACAGGGTTATAATGATTTTAAGAATAACACAACAGTTTCTTTTATTACTACCTTTTATAACTATCTATAATGCACAGTCACATTTACTTAGATATTTTATTTCTAAGAATTGGCATATTTTAAATACAGAAACAAAACTTTCACATATTACACCAAATGGACTTTGATTTGTATATATGAGAAGCATGAATATAGGGGATAGAACCACAAACTGTTTTTACAAAGAAAGCTCTGAGATGCACGTCAATCATTTACCCAAAGGGACACATAAATGTAGGAACTGTAAATTTTGTGAATATATCGCAACTGGTGATGAATTCTCTGTGATAAATATAGACAGAACATTTAAGGCTAGTAGTTTTATTGATTGTAATACTACAACAGTGATATATTTGGCAACATGTGAATGCAACAGTTTTTATATGGGTAAAACAAGCTACAAATTAAAACAAAGGATGGGTGAACATTTGGGTAAGATTGCAAAAAGGGATATGGAAAATACTGTGGCAGTGCAAGTAGTAACATCAAGTGGTGAACACCAGTTTAAATTTTTAGGGATTGAAAAGGTGATGATGGGACCCAGAGGGGGTGACTTAGAATAAACTTTACTTCAATGGGAAACCTTCTGGCAATTTAAGTTAAAAGTGGGGACTGCACCTGGATTAAATGAACAGTTCTGTTAGAACTGTGTTTGTGAATGCATAACACTGATGTTTTTGTATACTCTTGTATATTTTGTATATATTGTATATCCATCTTATAATCCCCCCCCCCAACTGTTTTATTTTGTTTTATTATTTATATTGAGGGGTTTAAGATGTTAAGTGAATAGGTTATCTACTATATATATTAGGGTTAAGTTGGGATTTGAATTGATTGATTAAATATTTTTTGGAACAATCAGAAATGGGGTTGGTGCCTTAAAGGGATGAATTTAATGACCTGTTCATATTAGTAATGCATTTTGCTTGAAAAAGTACATGATTAAGCATGAAACGTTGGTGGCAAAGGATGTCACTTTTAACTAATATGTTTTTTAAAATAATCTTGTCTTGCTTCCAGCTGCACACCAGTTACTTACTCCAATTTGAATACTAACACTCATCTAAGCAACAGCTGGAAGGCTACCCTGCTTATGCTGTGTAACCTTCAATGATATACTCTCTCAAAAATGTGTCCAGTTTTTCTTTGAAAGTCTGAATGGTTTGAGGTTCCACTGCCTCACAAGATGATCTGTTCCACCTGCTGGTTACCCCATTTGTGAAATAATGCTTTCTGGTGCTTCTCATTTCTTCTCCTCTCTATCTGTATGTATTTTCTCTAGTTCTGCTTTCATGAGTGAGCACAAACAACAGTGTATGCATGACCCTGTTTATCCCTTTCAGTATTTGAAACACCATGATCATGTACCCCTCCACCATATCTTCTCTATGCTAAATAATTTCAGCATATGCAAAGGTTCCTTAAAGCTCTTGCCCTTAAGATGCTTATCAGCTTGGAGGCCACATGCTCAATCTTGTAAATCTCTTATATGTCCTCAGTGTACTGTAATGACCAGACCTGGGCAATGTACTCCAGATGTGGATTAATCAAGGCCTTTTACATCAGTAGATTCACCTCCCTTGACTTGCACTTTATCCCTCTTTTAATGCATCCCAACAGAGTGACCCTCCTGACTGTGGCAGCACATTGCCTTCCTATAATAAACATACTGTCTACAATTGCCCCAAATCCATTTTTTTTAGGTTGCAGTGTCTAATATTGTGTACAGTAGATGTGACTCAGATTTTTATCTGTAGGTGAAATGGCCAGGAAAAAAAAAACTTATCATTTTAGGAAAACAACAAAGAAACACAGAGGGAGGAAGATAGAGGAATGTATCTGAAAAAGCTAAAGGAGGTGGGGAAAACAGTCAGAAAGGCCAAGGCACAGACTGAGGAAAGAATAACCGAGGCAATTAAAAAAGGAAACAAGACCTTTTTTAGATGCCTCATACAGAAAAGAGAGGGCACACACATGATGCAGACCCAAATGGAAGCCTAAGGGAATAGCTCCATCTACCCATGCCGAAATCCATGTTATTTACCCAATAATTTTGCTTCTCTGGAAGTAGCACCTTATTACATACCTTACTGGAGTTATCTGACGTCAGGTGGATCTGTTATTTTTCTTTGTTGAGAGTCTGATAATTCCATTCCCAGAGACTGCTTCATATGTATTCAGGCTAGTCCGACTGCCGACTATGGCAACCTCTAAAACCAGAGTTGCAGTGAACCCTGCTGATCTCTCGGACATCTGCGAAATGTTAAAGTCATTGGAGGTGGTTGTCCCAAGTATTCAAAAATCAGCAGCAAAACTGCTTTATAGGATGGAGGAGAAACAAATGTGTATAGTGGCTATGAAAAGTTTAACCTCTAGAGTTGAATCTGATTCTGCTTGCAAGGCTGACAGAATTGTGCAACTAGAGAAACAGATGCAGCTACTTGAGTTAAAACTCGATGATTTAGAAAGCAGAAATTGCCAGAACAACCTGTGGATAGCGGGTGTTCCAGAGGGCTCAGAAGTCCCAATATGTGTGTTTTCTTACAGTACAGTGATTTTTTTTCCCCCCAGGTTGTGAACTTTCAATGGGATCACCCGTTAGAAGTGGAAAGAGCCCACCGATCTCTGAATGTCAAGCCTGTTAGAAGTCTCCCTTCCTGACCCATCATCGTATATTTTCTGTGCTATTTGGTAAAGCAGCAAATACTATGCCTAGCATGAGAGAGGGGGCCTTTAAAATGGAATAGCCAGTCCATCTTTATTTTTCAGGACTTTTCAAGAGAAGTTTCATCATGCAGGAAAGCATTTGCCCCTGTTCATAAAATATTAGCACAACATCACGTTAAGTATATAATGCACTACCCAGCAGTGTTACTTGTTATGTGGGAGGATCAAGGGATCAAATTTGAAACCTGGCAAGAAGCGTAGCAATTTGTGGCAAGTGTAAAGCAATGGGCTAAAGTGACCACCTCAGTGGTAAACTCGGCTACCCCAGTTGCTTGGCCTGTGAATCCATCTTCCTCCTCACTTGCTGCTTCGCCTTCTACTTTCTCACTCATATTTGTGGCACTTGTTAAATTGGGACCTGGTTCTGCTCTTTCTATTCATGTTGCCAGAGATCCTACTACAACAATTGCTAAACCTAAAAGGCACCAGGAAAGTCAAAAAACTAATGGGGTGCAGCAGTCGCTTTTTCTGATCTCAGAAGGCTCCCCCTCTGTGACATTAATACCAGCATCTTCTCCGACTTCACCATCCACCACACCTTCTGGAGAGCTTAAGACTCCTGACCTGAAACATCCTCACTTGTCACCTACTCAGTCCTCCGAGGAGTCTCCATTTGTCGATATGGATTGGACAGATTTTTCAGAAGAGGATCTGCTTGGATCAGTTTCTTTTTTTTTCTGTATGCAGTTTGTAGGCTTTTTTCCATTTCCCCCCCAATCCCCCTGCATCCTGGCATAGCATGCACCTGTGGAAGCACTCACATGTCATGCACTACAGGACACCCCACCCTACCAGTCTCTCTGTTACTGCCTGTGCCTGCCACCGTACCTCCATCCAGTGGTGGTGGGACTACAGATGGGTGACTCTCCCACCTGGGAGAGGAGAGCCAGTGCTCTATCCTGCTCCCACCCTCCTCCCCTTTGCCAGCACCCAGATAACTTTAGGTTATTCCTGAACCTGGTTCACTGGTGTAGTGTGATGTAAGGCATCCAGCACCTCAGCCCTCAGCACCACCAGGCAGACTTGCTTGCATCAGTTTCAACAGAAGATTCTTTAGAGAAGAAGGGAGCCGACTCTGGCATAAATATTGTTCTCCTGAGTGCAAACCCCAGTGTCAGCAAATCAGAACCTTCTGCTGTCTCAGAAGAGAGCTCCATGTCAAAAGGTTTGGCTGTTGGCATCTGATGGACTCTTAGGGTCTCTGGGACTGCCTTATAAGTAAACTTAAGCTAAGTGTTCTTGTGCTTGGTGGCTATGGGCCTCCTCTTTCTGGTGTTCTTTTAGGTAGTTTACTCTGATGGGAGAAGGGAGGAGCAGAGGGTTTATTATGTGAATTAATGTAGGTGCTGACAGTTTTTCATTTATTCCTAGAGCGCCCTTTGCTGGGAGTAACTGCTGACTTCCTAGCATCTGAGAGAAAGGGAATTAGAAGGTCTACCATGCTACTTTAATGGTATGACTTCCCTTTCTGTACTGACAATACTTTTAATTCTTTCCTTTTTTGGTCTCTTTTTTAAATCTAGCTTATTATTATGATCTCCCCCATATTATGGGTGGGTGGTTTTTCATATTATCTTTTCCAATAATGCCTTTGTCATGGTATTATTTGTCTTTAGATTTTTTAAGGGACATTCCAGTAAGGCACGTCAAGATCACACCCAGATGCCTCTTTATGGCTATTGGCAAACACTGTGGTGCTGAGGAGGGGGAGGGTGTGTGTGCTGATACAGGGCCAGCCCTGGTTACCTTCTGCCTTGTGCAACTTGTGGTTAAGTATTGGTGGTCTCCTAGACCTAGCAGTCTGATTGGACTCAGTTTTCTTTAATTATGGGTTTTGGGGATAGAGGTTGTTCCTCTTCTACAATATCCCTTTTCATGGGCTTTTCTTAGTTACTGTTCCAAATATGGTTTCCAATTCATTTCAGTAAAACAAGCTTTATGGCATGTTTTTTTGTACTCTGATTTGGCTAGATGTTTTATGTCAGCTGGTAATGAGGAACTGGGTTTGTGAATTAATAAAAAATAATTGGGATAGTTTGTTATTTAGTTCTTCTAAGATATGCACTAGCTCATGGTCTATGCTACTGGCACTACCCAAATTTGTCAGGTTATATATGTTTATTAATCTTTTTTCAATGGATGGTCTCCTGATGCCTATGGGAAACTTATTCTACTGGGTTAAAAAATGGCAGCGTAAAAGTTGTTATGTTGGAATGTACAGGGTATTAATCACCCCATGCAACAAGAAGATCTATTCCTTCTTAAAGTCCACCAAATGCGATCTTGCTTTGTTGCAAGAAACTCACCTACTTAAGCAGGAAGCAGGAAAATTTGTAAGATGTTGGGTGGCACAGGCCTTCTCAGTACTTGCACACTTAAGAAAAGGGGTGTTTCCATTTTAATTTGAAAGGATAGCCCCCTGTAAGTGCTCCATTCTAGTATGGATAATGATGGACGGTGGTTAATGATCAGTGCTAAGATTTATGGAATAGATCTTCTACTGGTAAATATTAATTCCCCAAATGTTGATTTTCCAGACTTTTTCTGGACACTAGCCTAGAGCATTTCTTAAGGATTAGGGGACAATACAATCTTAATTATGGGGGTAATTCAGTTATAGACCCTTTGTTAGATAGATCTCCTCAGTAAAAAGGTTCTCCCCTCCCATAATAAATCAAGAGAAGTCGTATGGCAAATTTGTATAAAATTCAGCCTACAGGATTGTTGGAGGTGCTTGCATCCAGATACCCTGGATTACACCTTTAGAGCCCATAGATTTAATTAATGTAGCCGCTTAGACTATTTTTTTGTGTAGCTTGATAATAATAGGGAATGTTGTAGATTTCACCATTTCTCCTATTACTATTTCAGACCATGCACCAGTTAGCCTGATCTGGGCCCCGAAAGACATGGTTAAGAAAACACCATGATGGTGCCTTAATCCTGTGCTTTTGGGCTTAGATAATTTCTTAAATTGGATACGTGGAGAGATATTATTTTGTTTTGAAACCAATGATTTATCGGACATCTCAATGTTTATGCTGTGGGAGGTGTTTAAAGCCTTAACTAGGGGCTGGTTAATATCCTTCGCAGCTCAATTGAATAAACAGTGTAACTAGGAGGTGGAAGACCTTACTCAAAGAATTAGGGGGTTAGAAGAGGAAATTTATAATACCCCTCTGTCTCCAGACCCCCAGGTTGGCAATGTGCTGGCCCTTAAATACAAACTGAATACTATTTGAACTCAACAAGCAACCAGAGTTTTGTTTTTCTGAAACTGTCATACTGGGAGTCCAGGGACAGAGCAGGAAAGTAACTTGCCTGTAGGCTGAAAGAGAAAGCTATGGATATTTTGGTACCATATTTAAAATCTGGTAAGGATTAGTTGACTTCAGACCCAGTTCACATGTTCTGCTTTTTTTTTTATTAGGTGTTTTCCACCTCAGCCCTTACAGGTGCTTCAGTCGTCCCAAGGGAGGAACTCTCTCTTGGGTCCTGCTGCACCATTAGCTAACAGCCTGCAGTGTGGTGGACTATCATGAAACCCTGCCAGGCTCATTTTCCTCCTGGTTTTCTCTTGCTCCCCTCCCTACTGACCTAATCACATTGGAGCATGCCTCCCAACCCATATTGCCCTTGAGTCACTACCAGAGGGCAATCAGCAAGCAGGACAATGTGTACCCTTCCCTTTGAGAGAGGAGAGCAGTACTGTGGAAGCTGAATCCTCCTGACCCCCGACAATCCCTGACAGCCTGGGTTCATTCCTGAACCTGGGTCACCTGCATGGGTTGAGGTGTGGCGACCAGTTCCTCAACCTCCAATACCACTGGACTGGCCCATGTCCTTACTTTTTAAGGACTACAATTCTGCTCTTTACCAATCAGTGGTATTTACCCAAAAAAGAGGATTACTACTCCTTTTTCATCCCTCTGCCCTTACCTCAGTAATCCCCAGATGTAATTCAATCTTTGGAGTATAATATAACATTACAAGAAATTAAGGAAGCCATACATTTATTGGTATCTGGTAAGACCCCAGGACTGGATGGTCTGGGAGCAGAGTTCTATCAGGCATTCAAACCCATTTTGACCCCTTGGCTATAGAAATTGTTTGTGGCCATTCAGGAATCCAGTACTCTGCCCCCTCCATGTAGGAGGCTAGTATCACTGTCCTGCCAAAGCTCAATAAAGACCCCACTATATGTTACAATTATAGACCTATCTCATTGCTTAATGTGGACTGTAAGATTTTAGCTAAAATCCTAGCACATCACTTATAGAAAGCTCCATCACAAATTATTCACAAGTCTCAAGCAGACTTTGTGTGGGGTCAGCAAGGTAGTGACAATTTTGGAGCAGTATTGGACTTAATGCAAGTTGTAGGTAGATGCTCAGATTCTGCCACCTTCAAGGCAATAGATGCTGAGAAGTCATTTGACTCGATTGAGTATCAATATCTTTTTTATACGCTTTTAGCCTTTGGTATAGTTCCTATCTTTTTAGGGTGGGTTCAATACCTGTACTCCACTCCCAGGACCAGAGTTCTAGTAAATAGGATCCTATCTGACCCTTTTGCCTTGTTTCATGGAATGTGGCAAGGCTGCTCTTTAAGTCCATTGTTATTTTTGTTAGCAATGGAGCCCCAAAATGCAGCTCTATACCAACATTCAAAAATATTGGGGATACAAACACTGTAGGTGACCGGTCATTCACCACACTTTTATATGTGGATGACTTGTTGTTAATATTGTCTAAAGTAGAGTCTTCCTTGCCGTGTGTTTGGGAGGTGTTGGACTCTTTTAGTGGGCCATCAGGTCTGAAGGTAAACTAGTCAAAGACAGAGATCTTGCCCTTATATAAGGCTGATCCAGCTTCAGCTGGTATGCATCCAAAGGGTTTAAAGTGGGCCCCCATAGGGATTTGTTATCTAGGCATGCATATATCTTCAGATGCATCTGAAATGGTAGAAGAGAATGTTAACAGACCTATTGAGGGCCTCATTAAGGATGTGCACAAATGGACCAAGCTACAGTTATCTCTACTGGGTAAAGTTGTAGCCATAAAGCAAATGGCATTTCCCAAACTATTTTATTGTTTAAATAATTTAGCCATACCTATTCCGCCTAGACTTGGATACAGAATAGATAAGCTTTTGCCAATTTTATATGGGGTGGGGTTTTATCCTGTTTTAGCAGGAAAATTTTTCGAGCACCAGTTACTAGGGGTGGCTGGAATTTGCCATGGCCCTGGGCATACCATTTGGCTTTTGGGGTTAAGCAGAGTCTGCAATGGCTTTAACCTGATGACCCAACTACCCCATTATGGGTAGATATAAAGAAGTCTCTTGTTGGTACTCTCTGTTTAGCTACTGTGTTAACTGAGTTTGTGTTGTCTCCTAAGGGACTTACGGATTCTGTGAGGTTCACTACGCAGATGTGTTAAAAGGCTATGAAACTTCTTCATTACAAACATACTTATTTGGGTCCTTATGCACCATTATGGCATAACCCGCAAATACAAATATGGGGTTCTACAATTCTTTGGGAAGGTTGGGCCTCTAAAGGGTTGCTGGTTGTGGGTGACTTGTTTGATTTACAAATGGGGATGTTAAAATCTTTTTCTTATTTACAGGAGGCATTTTCACTCCCCAGATGAGATTTTTGGAAGTTTCTGCAATTGAGACATGCTTTTAGTTCTGGGTTTATTAAAGATTCAGTTCTCCACTATACTGATCTAACTTTCAATTTGCAGAAGCAGTTGTTATCCCCTAAAGGCAAAATTAGTTTGATTTATAAATGTTCACAAAGGGAGTTCACTCCTGACTGAGAACCTCATAGGGTTCAGTGGATGGAAGAAATACAGGAGACAATAGTCTGAGCTGTGGAGTTCTTATTGGAGGGAAGTGCACCAAATTCTCCCTAACCCAATGACACAATTAATACAGAAGAAAATTTTGTGGAAGTGGTATAGGACACTAGTTAAATTATACTGTATGGGCCTACTGAATTCTAATTTGAGTTGGAGGTGCAGGGAGATGCCAGGGTTGCCGAGTTATATTTTATCAGGGTGTGCTCCTGTAAAACAGTGGTGGGATTCCATTATTGCTATAATATAGGAGGTCATAGACTTGCAGTTGCCTTGTTCCCCACATTGGTGGATCCTTGGTGATTTTTCTTTATTGGATAAGGTGGCCTCACAGTATAAGGATTTTATTTATGGAGCTACTCTAGAAGTTAATAGATTATTATTACATCACTGGTGCACTACTACACTCCCCTCAGTTGCTCAATGAATCAAGGCAGTGTCCACAACTGCTTCTTATTTACAGGTGTTACACTGGAAAAGGAAATCAAGTTCAAAGTTCCATCATCATGGGACCCTTGGTTACAGTATATTGGGGTAATAAAGTAAAGTAAGATATTTTTTGTCTGTTATGCATACTGATTGTTCTGGAGACAGGAGACCATTACTTTCTATTTGTTTGTATCTGTTATGTGCTATGCCGGTTGGGGGTGGTGCCTTAGCTGAAATAATTAGGTTTATGGGGCCATATTAAATCTAATAATATAAGGATCTGTTATAGTCCTTTGTCAGTTTTATTAATTAACCCTGGTGGGTTATATTAAGTACAGTAGTTCTCATTACTCTTACGTTTATTTTCTCCTCTTATGTTGTCTCCTTTCAGAAGATGTTAGGAATGTTTATTAAGTTTTTTGCTACAGTGAAAGGTTAAAAGGAATTGATTTTAGTACGCTTTTATAGTTTTGTTGTGGAATGGACTATAATTCTTTGGTTAGTATATTGACTGCCATGACTGTTTTTTGTTGCGTTTCTCATTCTATGTACTTATGGATATGATTTTTCTTTTGGTTCCCTCCTATGTATTTTGCTTTGCTGGAAATAAATAAAACATCTGTATGCAAAAAAAAAAACCAACATTAGAGAGAAAAGGAAAACCAAGGTTGGGATTGTGAGACTAAAAAGGGAAGGGGGGGGCAGCAGAAGGGGACCAGGAAAAAGCAGAAATCCTGAACAAATATTTTTGTTCTGTTTTCACCTTAGAAGTGGACAGAGAGGGACCACAGCTAGGTGTAAGAAGTACCAAGGGGAGGGGTGTAGATACCAGTGCATTCACAGTAGGGGGAGTCCTAAAAGAATTAGAAAAACTGAAGATAGATAAAGCAATGGGGACAGACAGACTACATCCCAGAATTCTAAAGGAACAAAGAAAGGAACTAGCAGGCCACTGACAGTGTTGTTCAACAAATCATGGCAGGCTGGAAGAGGGCGAATGTTGTCCCTGTCCTTAAGAGCGGAAACAAAGAGGAGGCTGATAACACTAGGTCAGTCAGCCTAACCTCAGTGGTAAAAAAATTGATGGAATCAATACTCAGAGAAAGAATTGTGACATATCTTGAATCCAGCAGACATCAAGATCCAAGATAGCATGGTTTCATGGCAGGCAGGTCTTGGCAAACAAACCTGATAGATTTCTTTGACTGGGTGACAAGGGAGATTGATCATGGAGGGTCGGTAGATGTGGCATACCTGGATTTTTAACAAGGCCTTCAATACAGTCCCACATAAAAGGCTAATAAAGAAATTGAGCAGCATGGGAGTCAGGTTATTAACTGGGTTGGAAATTGGCTGAGTAGTAGGACACAAAGGATTGCAGTGAACAGAAGTCAGTCCATAGAAAGGAAGGTGAACAGTGGGGTGCCTCAAGGGTT
Source organism: Neoceratodus forsteri (assembly GCA_016271365.2). Classification (NCBI taxonomy): domain Eukaryota; kingdom Metazoa; phylum Chordata; order Ceratodontiformes; family Ceratodontidae; genus Neoceratodus; species Neoceratodus forsteri. The sequence continues at coordinate 354,288,204 of CM028136.1, read as the reverse complement.
GGTGATAGGCCTGGTCCTCTTTAATGTCTTCCTAAGCAATATTGCAGAGGGGCTGGAAGGGAAGCTGTGCCTCTTTGCAGATAACACAAAGATCTGAAATAGTATAGACACACCGAGTGGTGGAAAAATGAGAAGGAACCTGTGCAAGCTGGAGGATTGGTGAAATGTATGGCAGTTGAGATTCAATGCAAAGAAGAGCAAAATTATGCACTTAGGTTATGGGAACCAGAGAGAGGAGCACACAATGGGGAGGAGAGTTAGTGACAGACACAAAACAGGAGAGGGATCTAGGAATAATTATATCTGAGTACCTAAAGTTGGCCAGACAGTGTGAGAAGGCAGTTAGAAGGGCCATTAGGATGTTGGGGTGTATAGGGAGAGGTATCACAAGCAGAAAAAAGGAGGTGGTAATACCACTACACAGCTCATTAGTGAGACCTTATCTGGAATACAGTGTCCAGTTTTGGTGGCCTCATCTCAGGAAGGACATAGACAGATTGGAGACAGTCCAAAGATATGCTATAACATTGACACAGGGCTGCACCAGAAGTCATATGATCAGAGGCAGAAAGACCACATTATGTATTCTCTAGAGATGCAAAGAGAGAGGGGGAACATGATAGACACATATACATACCTTAAAGGGATCAATAATGTACAGGAGGGTAGCATCTTTCAGAAAAGAAGACAGACAATAACTAGGGGACATGAGATGAAGTTTGAGGGAGGAATGTGAGGAAGCATTTTTTACAGAGAGGGTGGTGGATGCTTGAAACAGCCTCCCAGTAGGGGTGGTAGGGGAAAAAATGGTGGAGGAATTCAAAAATGCATGGGACACACACAAGGGGACCCTAGAAAAAGGGAAGAGTAGAAAAATTGCAGATCAACTACAGTCTGCAGAATAAGTTAAAGGTAAAAAAATGGACAGACTAGATGGGCAAGGTGGTCATTATCTGCAAACACATTCTATGTATCTATGTAACAAAAGGGAACTTTCAAAGATAATTCTAGCTTTATCCCTTGAGATGTAAGGTTACTTGGCAGAACTGATTAAAATTGTATCTTAAAGGACACCTAAACCATCTTTTTACACATGTTGTTTTTTAAAACATGACTCCATAGACTTGTAAAGGAGAGACTGCTGTTTATATTTATACTGAAACTGCATTTATTAAAGAAGGATAAATGCAATTTCATTGCATTTGAAAATTGTAAACACAGCCTCTCCTGATTCAAAAATCCTGCTCTCAGAATCCTAAAATGGCTGCCGTGTTGATTTCATATATAAGAGAGATGCCAGCTGTGCAGATGTATTCTAGCTCAACTAACCATATTCAAATACGAATAACTTTAAAATGAAAAATTATAGCATGGTACTCTGAGCATGAAAGTTGTTCAGGACAAAAATATCTACAAAATGAGTGGCGTTTCATTTATAGATAACCTTTAGTTTAAAAAATAGCAAAAAAGCAGCAGCAAATTCAATTGTTTGTCACTTTTTCAACGAACTGACGCAAATAATTTTAAAACAAAAAATGATAGCATAGTACTGTGAGCACAACATTATGTTCAGCCTAAAAATATCTATAAAATGAGTGGTGTTTTATTTTTATATATGTTTTAGTTTTTTTATAATTAGCAAAAAAACAACAGAAAATTCAATTTATTTTCACTTTTTGCAACAAAGTAATGCAAACAGCTTTAAAATGAAAAATGATAGCATGCTACTTTGAGCACAAAAGTTGTTCAGCATAATAATAACTACATAATGAGTGGAGTTTCATAGATAGATACCTTATAGATGTTTTTATAATCAGCAAAAAATAGCAGGAAATTCTATTTTTTCACTTTATTGAAGGTATGGCATAAATTGAATATGCTACCTCCCTACTGGAAACATTGTTGATATTTTTTGTTTTTGTGCCCTCATTCAAGTAACCAAACTGCAATTTGCTTTTCAAATAGCTCCCACATCCTGCTTTCTGAACAGGGGGAGGGGGTATAAAACTGTTGTAAGCTTAATGTTTCCACTTCTATTTTCTCCTGCTCTGTCAATGCTGCCTTGTCATGACAGTGTGAGCCACAGATTCTCAAATTACCACTTTACATTATCAGGTAAAGTGATCTAGGTTATGTTGCATTTCTCATGCAGCCACCCACCAACACTTCCTTTTCTTCCTTGCATTTAGTCAGTGCACATGAAAACTGATTTCACCATACTACCCAGAGTTACATCTCGACCTGCTGCTAGTTCCTTTTTTTGGTTTCATTTTGTGCCATTCAGCTGTGTACCACATAAGTTAGAATGTTATCTCTGTTTTCAGGCAAAGAATCCTGGTGCCTTGTACTCCTCAGAGCAGCCACCTGCTGACTCTGCCACATCCTTAACATGCACTTTCATGGCAGTGTAGGTGCCTTCAGCACCTGAGTGATGACATCAGCATTTCCCAGGTGGTTAATAGCACTCAGCTGTGCCTTATACCTCACAACCCACCTAAGACATGTGGTAATTTAGCATTACTGCACACCTTGTCATGTGTTATTGCTTACTTACAATTTACTATGTGATCCTATGGGAATTTTGTATTGCACTTCACAGGTGGCTGAAGGCACTCATCTGAGCCTCATGACTCAATACCCACCTGGGGCATGCAGCAATTTAGCCTTACCGCACACCCTGCCATTTGGTATGGATCACTTAAAATTTATAATATAATCATATTCAAATTATACTGTATACTGCATTTCACAGATGGTTGAAGTACCCAGCTGTGCCTCATGTTTTACAATCACCATGCAGCAAGTTAGCATTGCCGTACACCCTGTCATATGTTATTGCTTACTTAAAATGTGATCCTATAGGAATTTTGTATTGCATGTCTCACATGGCTGAAGGCACTCAGCTGCACCTTGTGACTCACTACCCACATGGGGCATGCAGCAACTTAGCCTTGCCACACACCCTGTCATGTGGTATGGATCACTTAAAATGTATAATATAACTGTATTTGAAATATACTGTATACTGCACTTCCCAGGTGGTTGAAGGCACCCAGCTGTGCCTCATGTCTTACAATCCACCTTGGGCATACAGCAATTAAGTATTGCTGCAACCCTGCCATGTGTTTCTGCTTTCTTACAGTTAACAATATGATCCTATGGGAATCATACATCACACTTTCCAGGTGGTTGAAGGCATTCGGCTGCACCTCATGCCTCACAACTCATCTTTGACGTACAGTAATTTTGCATTGCCACACACCCTGTCATTTGTTATTCCTTGCTTACAACTTACAGTGTGATCCTAAGGGAATTTTTCACTGCACTTCCTAGGTGGTATGCAAGTGTACATGTGTATCCTTTGCTACAGAAGCACTGGATGTCTTCTGTGTTATTTGAAAAGAGTTGTATGTTGTTTGTCTTACCCCATGATGGATGTCTGTGGTTGCTTGTGTTGCCTTTCCCCCTTTAGCTGCGTGGGGGGGTAATGCAGAGTTAGTATTAAAAACCCTAACATCACATTTCCATACTAATGCCACTTTAATAGCAACTCAAACTGATGCATTAATGGAGTTTTGTTGCAAAGAATATATAAGGGATATGTTACCTCCTACTGGAAATATTGTTAATATTTTTTGTTTGCATGCCAATTGTCCCAACGACATCAAGAGTCATGAAGTCACAAGTGATGTCATCAAGTCAATCAGCATGAGAACAAAAAGCATCAACAATATTTCCAATAGGGAGGTAGCATAATCCATTTATGCCATATCTCAAAAAAGTGGAAAAAAATGAATTTCCTGCCATTTTTTGCTGATTATGAAAAATCCAAAAGGAATCTATACATGAAACACCACTCATTTGGTAGATATTTTTGTATTGAACAACTTTTGTGCTCAAAGTACCATGCTATCATTTTTGTTTTAACGCTATTTTCATTTGTTTGTTGCAAAAGGTAAAAGAAATGACTTTTCTGCTGTTTTTTTTTTTGCTAATGATAAAAAAATTAAAAGGTATATCAATAAAGCACCACTCATTTTATAGATATTTTTGAAGTGAACAAATGTCATGCTCACAGTGCTGTGCTATCATTTTTTGTGTTAAAGTTATTTGCATTTGTTTGTTGAAAAATTGACAAACAATTGAATTTTCTGATGCTTTTTTTGCTAATTTAAAAAAAAATAAAAGGTATCTATAAATGAAACACCACTCATTTTGTAGATATATTTGTACTGAACAACGTTTGTACTCAAAGTATTGTGCTATCATTTTTGTTTTAAAGAGCATCTTTCATAGTGTTTTTGACTTTCCTGCATAAATTACCCCTTCTTGCATTGATTCTGGACTTGATGTCATTACTGTCCTCTGCAGTTAGTTTTTGCATTCTGAGCTGCTAAAAACTGCAGGGTGTACCAGAGCTTCTTTAGCGAGCCTTGTGTTGCTGTGGGCCCAGGGTTGTACTGCTGACATCCCTATAGAGCAGAGACAATGTAACAAACAAACCAAAAAAAAACATACTGACAAGGCATTTGGATTTTGGCATAATACATTGCTAACAGGACATCTTGGGGAAGGGGGAACACAGTATGTACACTGAGTACTGGTAGTTTTCTCTTGCAACAATGTTGCAAATGCATGGTACCGCACAGTGTGAGTCACTCCTCTGCCCTATAGTGATGTCATCAGGACCCAGCAGCCCAGCAGTTGAACAGCAAAGGCAAGTGCAGCAGGGCTCCAAAACAAATCCAAATTATGGAAGGCAGAGTAAACCTTGGCCAAAAATAACAAATGTACACACCCTTTCAGGTCTAGTACTGCATATAATGACTACAAGCTGTAACTTTCTGGACCATCATGACAGGTGCTCTTTAAAGCTATTTGCATTTGTTTGTTGCAATAGGTGAAAGAAATAGACTTTTCTGCAGTGTTTTTTGCTAATTATAAAAAAAACTAAAAGGTATATATTAATGAAACACCACTCATTTTGTAAATATTTTTGTGATGAACAAATGTCAAGCTCACAGCACCATTCTATCATGTTTTTGTTTTAAAGTTATTTGCATTTGTTTCTTGAAAAAAATAGTAAACAACTGAATTTTCTGCTGCCTGTTTCGGTAATTAAAAAAAAAAACTAAACAGTATCTATAAATGAAACACCACTCATTTTGTAGATATTTTTGTGCTTAACAACTTTCATGCTTACAGTACCATGTTATCATGTTTTTGTTTTAAAGTAATTTTCATTTGTTTGTTGAAAAGGTGACAAACAATTGAACTTTCTGCTGCTTTTTTGCTTATTTAAAAAAAACTAAAAGGTATCTACAAATGAAACACCCTCATTTTGTGGATACTTTTGTGCTGAACAACTTTCATGTTCAAAGTACCATGCTATTATTTTTCATTTTAAATTTACATTTGAATATGGTTAGTAGAGCTAGAATACATCTGGACTGCTGGCATCTCTCTCATGTATGACACCATCATGGTAGCCATTTTAGGATTCTGAGAGCAAGATTTTTGAATCAGGAGAGGCTGTGTTTACAATTTTCAAATGCTATAAAAGTGCATTTATCTGACTATAATAAATGCAGTTTCAGTATAAATGTAAACAACAGCCTCCTTTACAAGCCTATGGAGTCATTTAAAAAATGTGTAAAAAGGTGGTTTAGGTGTCCTTTAAGGTTACATCTATAAACTGACCTTTAGAAAAAGGTTTATGATAAAGATTATCTCTAGGAGCTTTGAGCTCTGGGTACCCTATTGCCCCATCATATGTAAACAGTTTATAAAATAGATATCTGCCAATGAGTAGTTGGATTTTTTAAGATAAATTATGGTTGTTTTTGTTTGCTATTTCTGAAACTAGCAGGTTAGATTTTCAATCAGCCCTTAGATTGGTGCAAGGTGTACCAATCAACAGCTGCTGCAAATTATGTGTGCACTAAGGACTCTGCACCCTATTCTAGAAAAAAGGGGTCTCTGTGCCAAAATCCTGAGAGTTGTCACAACTGCAAGGTTGTGCCCAACATTTGGTGCACCTAAGGGGTATGATGGAAGGTCCCACCAGGCCCCCCTCACTTGGCGCAACCCTCAAGGAGCTGCAAAGTTCTGGGCTAAATCTTCCTGAAAGGTGGTAATTGGGGCAGAGGGAGTAGTGGGGATGTCACAGGGGGTGACAGGAGCATGGCAGTAGTGTGAAGGTTTTGTGGTGGCACCCGCTGGAGGTACCCTGCTCTGTGGGAGTGAACTGATTGGCCTGAGTAGAAAGGGGTGGCATTGAAGACCATGATCCACACCCCAGGTGGCAATAGCTCTGGCATTGCCCTGGATGAGTCACAGTCCTGGCAGTGTAATTGGGCATCAGCCTGCTGCCATGTGGGAGCTGTGTACCAGGGGAATGTTGTGATGCCCAGGGAACATACCTGTCCACCAACTGCATTCTGCACCCTGCCACCTCTGCCACCCACCAAATGTAGTGGAGTGTGGGTCCTCTGGGGTAGGTGACAGGGCTGTTGCCACCTGGGGTCCAGGTCATGGCCCATCTGTTTCATCCCCCCTCCACCAGGGCTGATTGACTCATCCCATGGAGCAAGGCATCCCTGCAGAGTGCCATCTTAGAACCCTCACACTATTACTGTGCCCCTGTCACCCTCTATGGCACCCCCACTTTTCCCTCTGCCCCAATTCCCACCTTCCAGGCTCCTCTCCACTCACCTCCCTTCAAGACAGTGGCACAGTGTCCTTAGACCATCTCCTGGCTGGTCTAAACTCAGTCCCCTCTTGCAACCATGGTATGTTTTCTAAAATCCTAAATAAGGGGATGGTGAAGCCACACAATAGCACAAGCCCCCTTGCAACCTGGCGTAATGGCACTTCTGTGGCAAGGATGGTGCAGGGCAGCTTTGGTGCATGACATCCCAATTTCAGTGCAGTCTGTGTTCCAGAATTGGGACTTCTGCAAACATTGGTGCAAGGTGCCACTTGCATCAAATTATTTTTGAGCAGGCACCTTGCACCAAGGTTTGTGTTTTTAAAATCATGCCCTGTGTGTTATGCATACTGTCATGGTGTGCTCTGCTTGCTCAATATTATTGAATAATGTTTTCATATGCATGTTGTAACTTCAACTTGGTATACCTGCTGCAATTAGCCAGATCAGATCAAATGCCTAATGTGTGCCAGTTTCCCTGCAGTACATCCTGTTCCTTTGCTATGGCCACTGTTTTAGCCAATTTAATCTTATTAGTGTTCCATTAGTTGCCTTGTCAGGCATGAATCTAGGCTGATGGCAATTAGTCATATACATGAGATGAGTCACAGTAGACTGGTTATGGGGGAAAAATCTATCCACAGCAGAACATTAACACACATGTCTTTAGAGGGGACTTGTACTCTGTGACACATGATTGCTCACATTTGGTCATCTGCATTCTGATATTCTCAGTTAGGTCCAGCAGTCATTCACCATGGGATATGAAAATAAATTCTCACAGGCTGGTTAGTAATTAAAGTTTCAGAATTCATATTATAGTGATTTGTAATGGTTCTGGGGACGTGTTGTGAAGCAAGTATTGTACAGTGTATTTGGCAAGATGCATCCTAACTCCTCACAGTGAAGGAAACAATAAAAAAATGTTAGAAATGCAAGACTTTTCACTTGACTGCAATAAGCATGTCTACTTTAATAACCAAATTGCAAGAAATCTTTTCAAGAATAAATGATGTGATCTGTTAGATAGTCTTGGTTACAGACAATGTAGTTTCAGTCTTTAAATGCATTGCTGGATTGATAGTATTTGTTTTTTTGCACCTGTAACTGTAATATGTTCAGCTATTGTAGTAGTGCACAGACTGTCTGCCAAATGGTTCTCCACTCAGTAATGATCACACACAGCAACCTCCTAAACATAATTTCCAGCTTGATTTATGGTTCAGGAAGGCATCTTCCAATAATTCCAAGGAAAAAAAGTCTGTCCGTGGTTAATTTATCATAGTGTATTGAACTTTATTACATTTGGCAATACATGTTGCAGATGTCATGTTTAAAAGAAATTGAGACAAGTACTCATTAGTTCACACTGTTAAAATTCTCTTAAAGAATACTTTCCTTGTTAGTCTCGCATATATATTTTCCAGGTATTTTTCTTACCTCCTAAAATCCTAAAATGTACTATTCCTCATGTCCTTCTCTGAAACCTTCATGTCATGACAACAACTGCTTCGAGTGTGGTTAGGATTGTTCAAGAGTCAAGCAATTTGGGGTTCACCGCCCAAACAGTCATTGGGGGTTTAATCTGTGCCCTTTTTGCCTTTCCTCTTTCTGCCCATTGACTGCATGGCATGCTCAGATGTCTTCAGTGCCCCTGTAGAGGTGAAGGAAGAGGAGGAGGAGAATGTATGCATCCACCTGACGTCCATGGTCTACTCCAGGTGTCATGAAAGGAATAGAAATGGTGGTGCACACATTGCCTGACTGGGAAGTACTATAGCCAGCAGCACCTGGCCATAGATCACTTGATTTAAGGGAGCCCAGGCTCACTCCTGATCCTGAACCTTGGTCATCTAAATAGTAATGCAATAAACAATTGCTGGGCCAATGGGTATTAATCTAATTGTATTCAATAGCTAGGGCCAATAATTCATGCTGAGGAAGCACTTTACAAATGTGATAATTCGCAAAGCTTGTTAATCAAACTCCATGAATTATCACACCTTGTCAATCAAACTTTTGTGCCTACATTTTCAGTCAGTACACTGCCAATTTTCCTCATGCCTTCTCTACCTCTGAGTTCACAAACATCCTCACACCTGTAATGATTTCCCCTCACGTTCAGATCCCCTCATCTTGTAGCCCAATCTGCTGGCAACAGGTTTCTTTTCACCTCCAGCTGTTTCTGTAGAAAACATCATGGGAGTGTATTGACTGTGGTTAATTCTTGTGAAGGTAACTGGTATTGAGACCTAAGTACTAACCACCTATAGCTGTTTGAGCTAGCACAGACACTGTTCTTTGTTTCTTACTGTTTATACTACATGAAGGCTGGGGTTATTGAGACAGCGCTGTAACCATATGCATATAGTAACCATACCAGCATCCTGTCCCTCTCTCTCTTTCTTTCTGTCTCGCCTGGTGGGGCAGGGTCAAGATCCATGGTTCATAGTGCACATGATGAAGTAAAACCTGGGGGGGTTGGGGCTGAAAACAGCCAGAGGTAATATGTAAGGAAATGCAGTAGAATGTTATGACAGAAAATAACCGAATTTTTGCATAAACCTTATAATATAACAAAAAAAAAGAAATGATGTGCAAGTGTGCATTATAAGGTAAAAATTCAATCTCAGATTTCAAGGAGAATCACAATCAACTTAGCTTTTGGTCTCATGGATTATTATGGTCCATACACCTCTTGATTGAATTATTATCTTGTAACTCACATGTATCCATTGTTTAATCTTTATACTATTTAACTAATTATGGCATTCTTAAAATTAAACACATTTTTGTTCATAAAAAGGTCTTATCTGCCCTCTGTACAGGGTTATAAATAGGCCAGCAAGCAGAATGCATGAAATGATGTACACTCAAGTCCCATGCTGGGAATTTCTATAACAGTACAGTTCCAGCAATTTAGCTATGTATATTAATTGTCTAAGTATCTTACTAGAATGAATTGACAACCCACTAAATAGCGGATGCTTAATTAGTTGCTTCAGATGCCCGATTAGTTATTTAGTTATGTATGAGTTCAGTTGTACTCTAGTTAACCTTACTAAATACCAGAGATCAGAATTCTGATGGTTTACTGACCTCCAGTTTTTCTCTTCCACCCAATCCCAAAAATTTTGCCAGGTAAAAGTTGTAACAATTTTAAACATTCTAGTTGTGACATTTTTACCACAGTCATGGCATTATTTGCAACAGGGCTGGGTGAGACATAACTTCTGCCAGTGGAATTATTGCTATTTTTCCAGATTTCTGTTTCAGTCATTTCCAACTAATTATAAAACTACCTCTCCAAATTACACCACGTTTGGTATGCTTGAAGTTCTACTTGATACACATGTACCAAATTTCAGATTTCTATTTTTAAGGGTGATGAAATACTGTATAAGCAGGCAAACATTCTTTGCTTTTAAAATGAAATTTCACAGTTTGTAAACTACATAACTTTATACCCATATAACTTTAAAACTAGAGAACAAAATGCAACTCATTTTGTTAGGTTCACAGACCCTAGAAAGGAGGCCTTGGGTGAGATGTTCAGACTGCACCAGGCAGGGGTGCAAGCCTGGGTACAGCCCAACTGGGATGTGCCAGGGCATGGCTCGGGTGATATTCAGCACCATTGAATATGGCACTGATGGTGCATGCACTGCGCATGTGCAAGTGGCAGCAGGGGAGCAAGGGGCTGTGTCTGTGCAAGTGCAGTTGCGCTAGGCACAGCAAGAAAGATATTCAGCTGTGAGCATGCAAATGAGACCATTATGTATGTGAGGACAAATGGAGTAATTTGCATGTCATTATGACCCCATTTCCATGTGGTGATGCAGCCATTGGGGACCGATGCCCCTGACCCTCGGCGGGCAATGTGCCCCATTGCGGGCATATGTACAATATCCCTGGTGGTCCAGTGGACCTGCTCCCCTGCCTGATCATGGGCATAGTAACTAAACATCCCTGGTGGACCAGTGGAACACTATCTCCTGCCCAATCATGGGCATAATATAAATAGAAGCCTGATGGTCCAGTGGACCCCATCTCCTTCTTGATCATGGTCATATGAATCTAATATCCCTGGTGGTCTGGGTGCCCCTCCCCACCACCCACTGGGCCCCACCACCCTGCACCCCTTGGTCAGCAGCAGCAGCTCCCCACCCACAAGCCACCTGGCCACTTGCCGACTGACAGCATACAATATGGCTTTGCCTATTGGTCCCCTTCATGGGTCAATGGGCATACAGACGACTGCTATTCTACACAGTCCCGAAATGTGAATGAACCGTTCACATTTTGGGACTGCGTAGTACAGTATGGTCTGCACACCCAGTAGCCCACATAGTGGACCAAAAGGCATACAACCATACTGTACGCTGTCAGTCAGCAGGCAGCCAGGCAGCTTGCAGGTGGGGAGCTGCCAGCCACCGCTGATTGGGGAGTGCAGGGTTGTGGGGCTCAGTGGGTGGGTTAAGGAGGGAAGTACTGCTGGACCACCAGGGATGTTTGATTCATATGCCCATGATTGGGAAGGAATCAGGTCCACTGGACCACCAGGGATATTTCTTACATATGCCCATAATCGGGCAGGAGATAGGGTCCACTGGACCACCAGGGATATGTTATTAACATGCCCACAATCGGGCAAGTGGGGGCACAATGCCTGGACTGTATCCCGGGAGGTCAGATGGCCACCCACAGCATGCAGCTGCCATGTTGCGCCCTGCAATATGGCAGTCCACCTGTGGGTGTCCCTGACTTGTTCCCTGTTGAAACTGGCACAAATCTGCACTGTTCTGAGCAGTGCAAGACAGGGTTGTGCCTGCATATGCACTGCACATCCTGGGCTAAATATCGGGATGTGCTGCACATGCATGGGCATGGCCCCCGCACTTGCGCTGCATACATTACTGGTGCACCCTGGTGCATTGAGGGTTGTGCAGTGCAGCCAGCCCCTTTGAATATCGCACCAGGGGGCATGGGTGGGTACACATGGTACAACCCTGTTGCGCCATGCGCATCCCCTTTGAATATCCCACCCCTTGTTTGTCTACATTCTAACCCTTTGCATAAAAGATGACCAAGTTGAAAGCAGTCCACAAATACAGGATTACACCAAGAAGTCTAACTGCAGAACAATTTTGATAATTGTAGAATTTTGTGATAATTTTGTGGAAGCTATATCTATACATTGTGCTAAGCCATGCATTTGACCTGCCATGGAGGAAAAGAAAAGCTGTATAGAGTTATAATAAGGTAGCATGCATATGGTACTCCACAGTACAAGTGATGTAGTGTCCAGTGTCAGGTACCCTCACATGTCAGATAGTGTCTTTAGAGAATAACCATCAAGAATTGTCAAGGCCATCACTTTGCTCTTGCATGTCTTCTTGCAATTTTCCACCTAAACATTAAAACTCACATTCTAAATGGCTTGTGGAGGTACACACATGTGCAGCTTTTCTTCTGTACAATGCCACCTGCTGACACTTTAACAGCAACAAATAAAAAGTGATCCATACCAAATTAAAGTGCTGGCTGCTGTTTACCAGGCATCCACCGTCTGGAGCAAAGAACAACAGAAAAGGGACTGTGCTCTGTCTCCCTCTGCACCAATGAAAAAACAAAAATAACAATAAACTGATTTTTCTGTTGATACATTTCTTTCAGACAAACCACTTTTATCCAATAATGCTAAAAAGGGCTGCACTGCAACAGTGATGAAAAAAGCAACTCATGATACAGGAACAGATGGCAGTGCTCACCATAGCACTTTGTCCAACAAGGGAGTATTATACTATACTATTGCACTACAGCACTGTGAGGGCATTATTGGATAATGTAACCACATACTGCAATAATCCTTGGTTGCTTGTTATTTCACTACTGCAGGGAGAAACAGAGTGCTCTCCCTTATCTGTTGTGCAATACTCTTTAACAACTCTGCAGATGTTAATGTATATTTTTAGCATTTGAAACAGTGACACCAAACTTTTGCAACAGAGTCCATTATAATAGGCCTATCTGAATATCTTTGGTCATGATGGACAGGATGGCAGACACCACATAGCAGAAGTGCTGGAGGAGCTTTGCAGGATCATGGTGCTATTTTGGGTAAGGCAATTTTCCTTTTCACAGTACAAATCAAAATAAAGTGATCTATTGCCAAGACAAGATAGACTTAATTTCTGCCAAGATAGAAGGTTTTGCTCATATCACTGGAAAGGGTAGTCAGGGGGATTTAAACCAAATCATATATCAGTGGTAGGAGTTATTTGCAGAGCAGTAGAGCTGGGTAGCACAAGAATAGTAGGCTTTAGAGCAAGGAAGCACAGAACAACTCATGCATACTGTACAGTAATTGCAGTTCATATCAGAGTCATTTCTCCAAAAAATTGACTGGTGTGAGTTCCCAATGTATTTGGACGTCCAGGAATGTATAGCTACTCACAGAGACCTGGTAGAGGAAAGAATGACTGGGGCAGCAAGACAATAAATTCTAGTGATTCTGAAAGGATTGGTCTGACAGGAAAAGGAGGAGGTTGCTATCTTTTAAGGGAGAGTGTCTTTGAAAAAAGGAGGAAATTGGTGTGACAAGCAGTCCCACTGATTCAATCTGATCAATCTCAGAGAAAAAAGGCACTAAGGAAAGACAAAGTAGTCAGTCAGAAAGAAAATACAGGCCTGTAAACAGCTCAGGATAGCTAAATGGATTCAGTGGTGATAAGTGCTTTGTTAAAGTTAAATTCCACAGATGAAATTCTAGTGACACTGGATGTTATCTTCAAAAGTCATTAAAGGGGCAAAATTGCATGTTACATTGGGTGGAATTTTTCAAGGTTATGATATGGCTGTAACTCTTACAGGGGTGTTTTCAAATGTTATAAAATGGACAACAACTCCTAGTTACATTAATATCAGAGACTGCTTTGATTTATTTACTTTATATGCAGTGTCAGTGGCTCAGCAGATAGCACACTTGTGTCTGAGGCCAAAAGATTTGAAGTTATGGTTCTAGCCTCACACTGGAAACTTGGGACAAATCCCAATACTGACACTGTAGTGCATCATGAAATGGGCACTGCACTTCTGAGGTGCTGTCTTCCAGATGAGATGTTAAATTGAGGTCCTGTCTGCCTGTTCTGGTGATCATTCAAGTGGACGTTAAAGATTCCATGGAACTTCTCGTAAACAGTAGGGAAATTATTTATTAAAGTAACTCAGATATTTATAAACATCAATAACTTTTCATCAGGTTAACAACTACAAAAAAACATAAAAAACAATGAAGTAGGACAGAAAATAAAAGAAATTAAATAACATGCATGTACCGCAAACTGTGTCATTATACAGCATGCACTTGTGTTAATATTTTCTGGTTACAACATTCAGTGCAACCACTACAGTGCCCCCCACAAGTCTAGGTATACATTCTGTGGCTATTTCCTTCTTTCTGCATCCTGAATGTCACAGATACTGTCCATAATTGACTGGAATTACTGTTCTTGATAAATATATAACTGCTGTATGGATAATCTACATCTCATTTGCCATGTCCAGTACTTAAAACATGTTAGTACTACCTGAACACTACTGAGATTATATTTCTTCCACTGATTCAGGAAAATAACTAGAAAGAAAAGCACATCTGGGTGAATTTGACAGAAAGGTATTTGTCCCCATTTATGATTAATCAAGACCAAAACTACTGGATATATGGACACTTACAGAACAAGTACTCCATAATTTCTAAAACCTTCTGACAGGTTACTCTTGGACAGTATCTTTCATTTATATCTTTGTGTTTAAGGTTGTTTTTAACAATTAGCTTCCCATGTGTACATAACCATAAGACACCCCACATTTCTGGTGGCATTCTAGGATCACTTGGCATTTGCTCAATACATTCTATCTCTTTAATTGGTCTATTTGAAAAGCGAGATTGTTCTTGAAAATTCTCTGCCATTATTGTATCCTACAAGATTTTTCTGGTAGTTGTAAAAATTAACTTTCTCTGGACAGTCCACTAATTCAGTTTTTTTCAAAACATAGCTTGAAATATTGTGGTAATGCTGTAAATGTTTTATGTTTAGGGAGTGGAGCATCAGTTCTCCATTTTTGTAAAAGTGGTAGAATATGATCACGTACCCATGGAATCCACAGTATTTGAGATTTTAATAACATGGGTTTAATGTTTACAAAACTAAAGATACTGTAAAAAATACTAATAGGTTTATCATGCTCAAACCTTCCTTTCGTCATTTCTAAATAAGTAATTCCTATTTTGATGGAATTGAGTCTGCTGCCCCATACACATTGCAAGAAGCAGCTATACAGCTTCACTTCCAGCTGCTTGGGGTAAGGGTATACAGTATATAACTTAAATATAAAAAACATTGGTATCAAATATGTTATCACCATGTAGATCCTTTTCTTTTTACTCATGAACTATTTATTCAATTGATCTGCTTGGTTTGTGGCAATATTTAATAAATATTCCCAGTTGATGACTGGCAGGTCTCCTGTCCCACAATAGATACTTAAAATCTTGCCATTGCCCCTCTGTGATTGGTACACCCACTAATTCCTTAATTTCTGTCTTTAGAGAACCTATTGGGACACAAGAACTGTTCTGATAATTAATAGATGAACATGTTGTGGATGAAAATTCTTTTAACACTTCTTTTGCTTTCACTCCAGATCCAGTGTCTAATAATAACAGTCATAAGTCATCTGCATAGGCTAACATTTTTTATTTCTTTAACCTGACTGGATACATTACTGACAGACCTGTAATTTGAGAAGATGAATTTAATCTTTGCATTGAGGGATCTAGAGACAGAATGTATAGTAAAGGGCTGACGGGCAACCCTGCCTGACTCCATTTAGTATAGGACAATGATTTCCTATCTATCTGTTGACATAAGGAGATACTGAATTGGATTTGTAACATAATTGTATCTAAAAAATAAATGTGTATGGTATATTGTAAGCCTTCAAACATTTCAAAAGATAAGCGCGTGATATCTTATCAAAGGCTTTTGTCTGATCAAGGATAAGCACATACCCTGTTATTAAGCCTTCATTTCTCTTCTCTGTAAGTTCTCTCAGTAATATGAAAATATCCATGATCTTCCTTCCAGGCAAGGAACATACTTGTGTGGGGTGAATGATTTGCTCCAAAACCGAAGCAAGATGGTTTCTCAAGATCTTGTCCAAAATCTTAAAATCAATATTTAATAAGGTAATTGCTCTCCATTTTGATAAAAGTTCTCTATCTCCTTTTTTGAACAGAAAAATGAATAAACCTTTATACATTTCTTCTGGAAGTTTTATAGATTGCGATTATAAGTTATACACTTCTGTAAGTTCTACTGTTAGAGAATGCCAGATTATCACATAAAAGTTGCTGGGCAACCCATCAATCCCAGGGGCAGTACCCATCGTTAGATTTTTAATAATTTTTGCTAATTCTTTTGCAGAAATAGGGTTAAGGAGATTCTGAGTTAAATGTTGTGGAAGTTGTGGTAGATTGCAGTTTGCAACCATTCATCCATTTATGTAGAATCTAGAAATGACCAACCAAAAAGTTGTATGATATACAATTCCAATTTAGAAATAATTATTTTCTTGTCAGAGATGTGTTCCCCTTTCATATTTCTAATGTATTTATTATTTTTTTTACATCCAAGAGTTACAACTATAAAAAGGGTTAAATTGAAAATGTTTACCTTGACTTCTAAACATCTGTTTTATTTCTAGAGATGTTTGTCATATTGATATTTTATCATTTTTTAACCAAGATTTGTTCTGAATAATCATGTCTTCCTTCTTTCTGTAAAGTAAATAAGTGATATAATTGGGAACAGAGTTCTGTGTATTTTGGGGCTTTCTGTTTCCCATTAAATTTACTGACAAATTTTAAATTATCTGTGAAGACCCTTTTACTATCTTACCACCATTCAGAGGGAGAAACATAAAGAAAAAACACTAATTCCCTAGCTTCAGTGATATGCTGTAAGCCTTGAACAATTTCAGTATTGTCTAATAGGCTTGCATTTAATGTCCAATAACCTCTTCCTGCTGTGGTCTCTTGGAAGTTTGCTATTTTAAACTTAAAAGGCCATGGTCAGATAAGGCCACAGGGTGTACTGCTATTTGCATACCTGGAGATTCGGAGAGACAAACCAATAATCATTGCCTGTAGATAGTTCACCTCTAAAATATGTATGACTAGGTATTCTTTCCAACTGTGTAAATGCTTCTCCTAATCTTGTTAGGGCAAGTAACTTATTAAGAAATGTAGCATCACAGAACTCTTTATCCATTTTAAGACCTCTATTCAAGCGAAGTCTACTACAGTTGAAATCCCAAACAAAACAGATGGTCTTTGAGGTGAATAAAAATGGTTGGATCAATTTTAACAAGTCTATCCATACTGTCTTTTGTTTGAGGAGTGTATATATGTATCAACTGAAAATCATGGGAGTCAATGCAAATATCAATTAATAATGCTCTGCCTGGACATATACTGCATCAATTATAGATACATAGATACATAGATGCTGTCAGCAGATAAGGACTGCTAGGCCCATCCAGTCTGCCTGTTTAAGCTGCCTAACAAAGTGTCCAGTTACTCTATCTGGTCACTGGCTTTAACTTTTTCTTCCTTTCTCTATTATTCTTTTGTTTCTGTCCCATGCATGTTTGAAGCCTGCCACTGTATGAGCTGCCACCACCTCCTGGGGCAGGCTATTCCATGCATCCACAACCCTTTCTGTAAAAAATAACTTCCTGAAATTTCCCCTTACGTGGCCACTTCTCAGTCTCATGTCATGTCCTCTTCTCCTGGCACTACCATTAATTGGAATATGTTTTCCCCTTCCACCTTGTTAATGCCCTTGAGGTACTTGAATGTAATGTTTCTATCATGTCACCCCTCTCCCTCCTTTGTTCCTGCATGTACAAATTGAGGTCCCTCACTCTCTCCTCATAATGCTTGTGATGTAATCCCTTCACTATTTTGGTCATCCTCCTCTGCACCATCTCTATTTCGTCAATGTCCTTTCCAAGGTGTGGTCTTCAGATCTGTACACTGTATTCAAGGTGAGGTCTCACCAGGGTTTTGTACAGTGGAACTATTACCTCCCTCTTTCGGCTTGTGATTCCCCTTCCAATACACTCCGACATCCCACTGGTTTTTCCCACCACCATTGCCATCTGCCTAGTGACCTTCAATTTTCTGTGATTATGACCCCCAAGTCCCTCTCCTCCTTAGTTACTGTCAGCAGCTCCCTGCAACCTGTAACTTGCCCCAGGGTTCTTGCTCCCCACATGCATGATTTTGCACTTCTTTGCATCAAACTTTAGCTGCCATGCCCCTGATCAGCTCTCCAGGAGTTCCAGGTCTGTTCTCATCCTTTCTACCCCCCCTCCAGAGTATCCACCCTGTTGCAGAGCTCGGTGTCATCTGCAAACAGGCAAATGTTTCCCTACAATGAGTTAACTACAATTAAATGAGTTATGAGTTATACAACTAAAAGAGTTATTTTCACTGTGGAGTTATTTTTACATATTACTACCCCACTGCATGCCTCCTCCTCAATTGACCAGTGCATGGACACCCAAATTCAAGCTGCACTCACCATTTGTATCTCATTTATGGAACTAAGTATAGTATCTTGCAGAAACACTACATCATAACTACTATTTTCAAATAAAGCATAAGCAGCAACTCTTTTTCTTTTTATCCTGTTGACATTCAGAGAAGTTAACGTCAATTCAGGAAAGGAATTTTTAGCCATTCAATAATGTGTCATCAGGTTACCATCTTAACCCCTGATCTCTGTTCCCCATCTTTTTCTTCTCTTTTTTTTTTTTGAGGGATTTGATTCTTTGACATCTGAAGAGGGATCCTTCTGAAAGGAGTGCATTGAATCAGTATCTGACTCTTCCTCTATGTCCACATTGCCCCACTGCAAGGAAGCAAATATGTTTTCCAAATGTATCTGTTCTGGCTGCTGTTTTGCCTCCATATTTTCTTGCTTTTCCCTTTTTTGACTGTTTGAAATTCTTTGTCATCCAGATGGGGGGGCCATAACTGCAGTCATTGATCCAGTCATGCCAGCTCTCTGTGAGGTGCCAGAGGTCAGATTTTGTTCCTGAATAGCAGTGTCTTTTAAGGGGGTCACTGTGGAGTGGTCAGCAGTGTTAGAGTTCTCTGATGGTTCAGATTCTGTCTGTGGCTGTTCAGCTTGGGCTGAAGGAGTGGTAGTTCTGGCATTACTGTGCTGTTTAGAGGTTGTAGCTCTTGCAGTCTTGTTAATATAGAAATCCTGTTCTATGTAATCTGTGCTTGCCATGTTGTGCACTGCCAGGGGCAGGATCTAAAGGTGTGTCCTTCTTCTTCTTCACATAGGTTACACTTGGGCTTGAAGGTACAACGAAAGCTGGAGTGACCCAATATGCCACATGAGGTGCATTTAACTTTCTCACAGTTGTTGCTAATATGTCTTAAGGAGCCACATTTATAGCATGATTTGGGTTGTCCTTGGTAAAATAGAATACCTTTGTCCCTCCCCAAATAAAAACAGCTAGGTAAGTGTTGTATACCTGTGTCTGATTGTCTTAGTTTTACTCTGAATTTCCATTCCCCTGTCCAGAACCCTTCACTATCAATGACTGAATCCAGGGTACCTTGGATGTCACACTTTTCTTTTAGTCAGTACATAATACCTGTAATGTTAACCCCTTAATTTCAGAAAAGAATGGTTACAACTTTAAATGTTGTTTTTTGTCAGGGGTATTGCAAAAAAGGGAGCCTAAAGGAGAGTGTTCTTTAGAGGTGAATATTGAAACCAAAAACATTCCAGTAATGTGACTGATTTTAACTGATATTAAAAGTATTTTCTCCAGGGGTATGTATCAGGTCATAAACATGGGCTGGTAAAAATACAAAAGACTGCTTTATTAAGGTTTTGCCCACACAAAACCTATCTGAGGGATTGTTCATTCCCCGAGGTATTGTAATCTGATTGCATGTCTACTTTTCGCCATTTCAGCCAGTTGGTAGAACAAGCCAGCATAACTGGGGTTGCAATGGTAATTTTCAGTATTGCCATCAGGCACTGCAGCAGAGGCTTGTGAAGCTGTTTTTTTCTGTTCTGTCATTATTTGCTACTGATGTGTTCAGTCCCTCTTGCTCTTAATGTTCAGTCCCTACTCTACCTACCAAAACCATATTCTGTGGCAGTGAAGTGTGATTTCCCTCAACATTATTTAAGACAGAAACAGTCATACCTGAGGGCAAGTGCTCAGCACAGTCTTTCAGTGAGTCACAAACAGCTGATGCAGCCGGCATCAGCATTCTTTGATCCTTTGACAGCTCATCTAAATTGCCAGAAGCATTGTGTAATGAAGAATCTTCAGTACCAAGTATAGCAATTTCTGGGTCTGGTATCCATCCCCCATTGTCTGAACATATTCAGCCAGCATTTCATAAGGCAACACTGTGTGTCCATTGTGCTGTATGAGGGGTGTTAGTATCAGTCTCAATTTCTGTCATACTGTGGGTTGAATCTAGTGAATTTGGTTTGGTGCAAAAATTGAAAAATCTTAGTTTGTTGAAAATTATTTTCGGGTAACCTGGGAGGGCTACTAGTCTGCCATTTCTGTTTTTTTCCCTCCTCAGGCTTTGTTTTTTTCTGTTAAATATGTACATTACACCCCTGGAATTTGTGCCAGCAGTTTTTTTCTTGTTGTTCATATCTTCCTGAAGTTGTTGTTCTGCTTGAAGTAATTCCTCATCGTTGATGTCTGGTGTATCCATACATTATTCTGTGATTACAACTGGATTACTGTCTAAAGCTCCAGTGCTAGTGCAGGCAGAACTGCCTCCTCCTAGGGGTAAAAAGAAGTAGGTTGTCAGTTGACTAGGATCTGCAGCTTATCCAATAGGTAGGGAAAAGGGCAGACTAGTTGGTCCAAGTGGGCCTTATCTACCATCAAACCTGTGTTTCTATGTTTCTCCTCCTCCTTCTCAATCATCCATTGTGTCAAGAACCTCCATGTCCTCCCACAGGAAGCTACAGAGCCCCTGCAGAAAGGGGAAGGGTATTTTATTAACAGAAGCATCAAGCGATGAAGTCAAATAACCTTAAAAAACAGGTACAAAATCATAATACAAAAAGAAAAAAAACTTCAAGAAACAAACAAACAAATGAAAACCCAACCACAGGCTATAAAACAAGAGATCAGAAACTAACAGTTCATCTATCATATAAAATTTCAGTAAGTTTGCATGTACCATATTGGAAATAATAGCAGGTGGAATCTCCTGCTGCTTAATTGTGAATGCACATCGGGCTTGCACAAATTATATTTGCATATATCAAAACAGACCTGTAAGGACCGATGGGAAAAACAATTCCAACCTGTCAGCTAAATACTCCAAACCACCACTGCATAAGTAACAGAACAGAAGAGAGGGCACTGCCACTTGTTCCCCGGGTGAGTCCAAAAGGACAAACTAGTGGGACAAGCAAACAAAGAATGGGACTGAGTCTCTGGAATACTGGAACAGGACTGTCTCAGGCAGATCCTCTCACTCTGTGGTTTATGTTTCAATGAGTCTTTAATGGCCATTTTGCCATGCCTACAGAGCCACAAAACATCCCATATACTGTATATCAAGGGATGGCTGTAACAGTAAATTGGGAGAGAGCTAAGTCAACTTTATCTGGTGGACAAAACTTCAAGGCAATGGTGGATGTATGATGCTGCTCAATGTTGTGGGAGTACAATGCCTTCCTGTGAAACTGGGCACAGTCTGTAAGTGTCATATTCCAAGCCAGTATCTTCCATACTGCAAATTTATTATAAAGTGGGATGACATGATTGTATTCATGCCCTGGTGACCAGGCACACTTCTGTGTTACAGTGGTGACAGGACTGTCAGTGACCTCCCCTACAGTGACACATGATCGCTGACATCCCTGATGCCACTGACTCTGGTCTTCGACTGGAAAATGCACCGACACACTATAAGTGTTCATGCAAGGGGGCTGTGCCCCCCTGCACCCCCACCCCCCTGGACTTAAGGATTCCAACTCTGGGGGGGGGAGGTGGATCTCAGGGGAGAGTGACCAAACTCTGAAGTTGATGACTCTAGCATCGCTCCAGCAACCTGGTCGACACTGTGGGTGTTGGTGGGTTGCTGTCAGTTTAACAGCATCGCTGTAATAGCGTCACTGTTACAATGGTATACCAACAGGCACCATGGGTGTTCCAATAAGTCAGGAAGGAAGCAACTAATCATCCATTAAGGGGACCGACAAGGAGAAGGAACACTGCAAAACAGGAGTAACATTACAATGGATGAAAATACTATAAAAGAAACATAACTGGCTGCACCATTCAAAGCTACCCTCTCTTTAGAGGCTGATAAGTCACATCCCTCTTAATTGTGTTGAGGTGGGAGCCACGTAGTCCTCAGAAGAAGACACTTAACAACCAGGTTTGGAAGGAAGGGGGGAGGAAATATTGCACTAAGGTAAGTAAAGCATGGCAGTAACAGTGTCTTAATTAAAATTACTCATTTCAGTTAAGACAAATGCTTGGATTTCCAAATAGCCAACAAACTTTCAGCCTTGTGGAGACAAACCTCACAATTATAACTGACAGCATCATAATGGTTGAAATAAATTCCCCAAAGTTTAATAGGGGTTGTCTGAACGGGAATTCCAGCACCATGCCTGAAGTAGAGAGTGGAAGAAGCACCCAAAGGCACTGACACACTTTTAGTGTAGTTAATCTTGGATCCAGACAAGGCTGAAAAGTCTTGTAACACCTTAGTGACTTGAGCTCTGGACTCCACATCATAGATCAATACACAAAGATCATCTGCATAAGCTAGGATGTGGAGATTCAGTGTATCCAGAGTGAGCAAAATTCCTTTGAGGGAAGGAGAATGGTGCAGAAGCCAAAGTAGAGGACCTATTGAAAAGAGATAAAATAAAGGACTTAAAGAATAGCCCTGCCACATCCCTCTAGTTTGGAGGGTGGGCCTGTCCAGAAAAGAGTTAAAAAAGGAATCAGTCGGGCCAATGCACAGAGGTGACATATCTAGGAGACAAGCAAATGGAGGAATACCATAAAGGTGGGGGACATCAAAGAGATAGGAGTTGTGAACCCTATCAAATGCTTGTTCCTAATCAAGTGAAATGACATACAAAGGACACAAGCCACATGAACCTCTTTCAAATAATTCCCTCAGTGACAACAGGTTATCCATAATCTGTCAGGGAAGGACAGCACAACATTGAAAGGGGAGATTACAGATTCTGCTGCTGATTCCATCTATAGGCCAACACCCTAGCAAGAATCTTGTAGTTGTTTAAAATGCACAAAGGTCTCCGATTTTTTGGCACAGACCATTCTCCTTTTTTGTAGAGGAAAATAAGAAGGGCTTCCGTAAACGAAGGGGCACTGTACTGAGGGCCAATACTTGTTTGAAAAGTGTCTGCAGCATTGTAGCCAAATAATCAACAAAGGATTTATAGACTTCAGGAGCTAGGCTGTCAAAACCTTGGGCAGTGTTGGAAGGCAAACCCTTAATGGCCACAATAACCTCAGACAATGACACCGGGTGGTTCAATGATTCACAGGAAATGTGTGGTAGAGGAGGAATAGGAAAATCAAAATCAGTCAGAGGAACACTGTCAGAGGAGGGAAGTGGGCAGAATTTACTGAGGACATGTTCTTGCACAATGTTCATGATGCCCTCAAAAGTGTCAGTGAAGCAGACTCTGAGGGCTACAAGGCCCACATATGTTTGTTCTGCAGCCTTGCGGCACAAGCTTTGAATGTATCGATGGATTGTCTATCACCCTGGGTACCAAATTTAGATTCTTCATCCAAAGAGAGGGCCCTATCATACTGATAAGACAATATTTGGGATTTCAGAGAATCAATTTGCGAAGTCAAGCCCAGTCCAGTGACATACATGTGGGAAAGCTTCTGCATCCTATACCTTAAATTCAGATAATTCAAATAATATGATGTGTGGCAGAACTGAGCCTCTCTTTGGAACAATGATCGAAAGGCACATTTAGAGTCCTTCCACCAAAATCCAAACTCATCAAAGGCACAAAGAACAGACCACTGGGTCTGAAACTCAGTCAGCCATTGGGACTGTACTTCCTGGTTATCCAATAAGGAAGCATTAAGTCTCCAGGGCCATGAGTCAGGAGCCGAAGAGGACAATACCCTGCAGGTGCATCCAATAACCTTATGGTCAGAGGTTTCAATGGGGGTAACAGATGATTTACAGACCTGAAATACCCTGGACAAAAACAAAAATCAATGCAAGTCAGCAACTGGTCTTTCCTAAAAGTGGTGGAAATGGGTCCAGACAGTACCTCTTGACTATCTTGCAGCCAGACTGTCATGATAATATCCTTTAAAAAGGCTGAGTCACAATAAACCTTGGACAGAGTCCCCCTCCCCATCTGACAGGTGCATCCCACAATTGAAATCTCCCCCTAAAACAACATGCTTATTGGTAAAAAGGAAAGGCAATAAAATGCAAAAAAGACAAACCCTCTCCACATTGGACTGCGGGTGCATAACCATTAATGACCCATAGGGAAAGGGCACACAAAGTTAAATCCAAAAGCAGTGTCCTTCCAGAAGACAGGTCAAACAGTCTGTTAACCGTTTAGTTGAAACCACTGAGAAGGAACCCCACCCCATCACTAACATCAAGCCCAATGGATTAAAAAGAAGGACCCTTCTGCCAAGAGTTATGAACAGTGGAGAGCTCAAGCAGCAGTTTAATCCGAGTGTCCTGTAGGAAAAGAATATCACCAGGTAAAGTCTGCAAAACAGCAAGGGTAAGCAACCTCTTCTGATAGGACTACATGCTGTTAGCATTTAATGATAGAAAGGATAACATACATTCCACATTCCACAAAAAAAAATAGGTAGAGAAATCATCTCCATGCTGAGCCTGGGAATGGGCCCAGCTCCTAACCCTTTTAGCAGATTGAAATTCCACCAGTTCCTCAGTATCTGAGGGACCATTCTTATGGGAAGAGGCCACAGAAATATCAAAACCTCCCCCTTCATTTTCAGTATCCCCCTTCCCATGCTTGGGAAAGGCCAAGGCAGAAAATGTATTTTGCAAGAGGAGGGCAAACAAAACTGTGAACTTAGATTTCCCTTTGGATTGTCTGCCACATTTCTTTGCTGGAACCAGACAGAAATCTATACTCATAGGGGGGAGAAGGAGGCATAGAAACCAAAGCTGCACCAAAATTCTCAGAAGGCATGCAGGCAAGTCAGACTGTTCTGAAGGGGTTGATATAGACACCATGGGATTAGTGCCAACATCTAGACAAAAAGGAAGTAAGGAGGTGGATAAAGTTGACAGCACTCCTCCATGGAGTCCTCAAGGGGCACCTCAGACTGTTGATCAGTAGCAGTGACCTCATCTAATGCCGATGACTGGTTCAGAGAAATAATGGCATCTTGGTTCAGGCCATCAGACCTGTTGTGCGATGCCCAAGGGCACTGGAGAAAGAAATAACCCTGCTGCTATACAGAGGTTACATTTAAAAGGGTTGGCTCAAGAATGGGTGGGCTGGCCATAACCCAGGCAGATGTAGCAATGAGCTGCCTCACTTGCCGATCTCAGGTTAGTATGAGCACCACACTTATGGCAGGTCTTTGGCTGTCTGGGGTAGAAACAAATGCCCTTATCTCTCCCAGTATAAAAACAACTTGGGAGGTGACCAACACCCAAGGTGGATTGAGGGAGTCTAACTTTAACCTTCCACCCTCTTGTCCAAATGTGTTCACTGTCTATAATGGGGTGAGGGTGTCCAAAACCTTGCAACTCTTTTTAAGTCATAGAGAATGTCAGAGACATTCACCCATTCATTGCAAAAAAGCAGGGTCACAGTTTTAACAGTGGGCTTATTTAAGGGTATGTCCACAAAGTGGACTCTTTCAATTTGTCATATTTGAACCAGAATCTGACCAAAGAACTGGGCATACAAAAGCTCACATCAAAAGTTTCCTCCCCAGGAATATGAATGACTGTATACTGGACAGACACTAAAAAAAAACGAAAGTCTTTAAACATTTTCCTAATCACATAAGTTCTGTCTGGAGAGTAATCTAAGCCTCCCTGATAATGGAGCTTAACAACATTCCTCCTCTGAATTGGGTCCTGAGTGGCAGCAAATAAATAAATCAATCATTTTAAGGCTGCCATCCTGAGCAGAAGGCTGAACAGTATCTGACAATGATGCTGTCTCTGGAGTAGTAGCCCCATAAGTAGGAACAGCAGACAAAATAGGGATCTGCAAATAATTGAGCAAAGTAGAAACCAGAGCAACAGACTGAAGTAAGCTTAAAGAAGCTGCTCCTGATGCACTCCTACCAGCAGACTGGGAAGCATACTTTGAAATGTCAGATTGTGTAGAGGGCAAGAGTGGCAAAGCAGAATAACAAGCAGGATCCAATGGATCCAGGAAACCACATCCATTACTTTCACCCACCCTGTAGCCAAATATGAAGCTTCAGCAGACCATTTCTAGATCTGCTTGGTAGCCAAAGTATGTCACCCAGTAGGGCTTGAAGAAAGAAGGCGGGACTTCTCAAAGACTACAGAGAAATCAGGGGCCCTACACTCCAGTAACTCAGTTTTGTCTGCTCTCAGGGAAGGACTCAGAGCTGCAGTAACTATGGAGACTTTAGCAGAACATCCCTCAGAAAAATCTAGAGTCGGCATGAAAGAAAGCGATAAAGCAGACATCACGGGAGGATGTAACACAGCAGCAGCCTGTTCAGAAGCCAGAAATCCTGCCTTCTGATCCCAGGGTAGCAGAGCTACTGAATCCCAGGGAGATGCTGCACCACTGTGCTCAAACAGGTCCATCTGAAATTGGACAGAAAGAGGGCAGTGCAGTCCCATGGAAGCCAAAAAGTCCTGGTGTACTGCATAAATAGTAGCAGCAGCAAGCTGTTTTCCCTGGGCAGATACCTTTTCTTTGTCATCCAGCAACTGTAACAAATGCTGTCTCTTGGAATTTATCTTGACCCATAGGCAGGACTTTGCAGCCCACAATGAATCCTCAATATACTGTATATCAGTTGGCAAGACCACTCAGTACAACATCCAGGTAACGAATGCCTTCCTTGGGAAACACACAGATCAACAAATTCCTCAGCAGTAGATAGCACAGCCTCATGTGAGGATGAAATGGGGGATGAGGGTCATTCTCCCATCTCTGGCACCTCCATGCACTCGAGCATGTCATGATCAGCCATCTTGGCAAACACCAGATGGCCTAGGAGCCCCCACTGGAGAGTAGTAAAATTTCCCTCGTGCCCTGGCTAAATTTACCCCATTCACTGAAATACAACCAACAGATTAATCTGGTTCTGTATGTCAGTTTGCATCTGTATCCTCTCC
This sequence comes from Neoceratodus forsteri, assembly GCA_016271365.2. Taxonomy (NCBI): domain Eukaryota; kingdom Metazoa; phylum Chordata; order Ceratodontiformes; family Ceratodontidae; genus Neoceratodus; species Neoceratodus forsteri. The sequence continues at coordinate 354,261,010 of CM028136.1, read as the reverse complement.
CTCTCCAACTGAGACAAGGCTGAAAATAGACAGAATTTGCCTAGTCCTCCTTTCCCAATCAACAAAAATGTAATAAATCTAGACAATGTTCTATTTTGTTGGAGCATTGCACTTAATCTGCACTATTTCTAACTATTTTATGGTACTTTACATACAGTTGTGTATAAACAATGTGAGATATAAATGTACATGTTAGACTAGGTGACATTTGGACTAAAATGGTGTCCAGGCAAGTTTATATCTGAACTTTGCAAACTGGACTGAGAGTTTTTAAAATTGTTGTTAAGTTATGCATTATCATTGAAAATTGGACACGGGGCAATTTGCTTTATGTCCAAAGTTATACAACAGAACATTCCATCTTAACATGGGCTTTGAAAATCCCTCCATTACATTTTTACCCTTCCATGAACCACTGAGCAAATATTTGCCAATTACTGTCATATTTCAACTGTAAATGTTAAACTACTTCACTAATTTTAGCCAGCTTTGTTAAATTTTAGGACTCACTGACATTTGGTATGGATACCAACTTTCAGGTGTATTCCTGCAATAGCAACAAAGCTGAAACATCCATATTTTTGAAAGATTTTCACAAAATTATACAAATAAATAAATTGCGAAATGTTGAACCAATGTAACCTTTCTCAACCAACAGTTTCCACATTTAAAAGTTTCTAATACCCTTCCAAGAGGGTTATTCGTGCAAAATCTACAGTATATAGATCCAAAGGTGGCCAAGCTGGAGTTTGTTCCCCTGTCAGTTCAACTCTTCTCATCCAAATGTCATGAAATAATTTTGCAGTCCTTAGGACCTCATACAGCATACAAGCATGCCAATATGTAGGTCTTCAGCTGCACAAATGTCTGAGATATGATCAAATAAATACTTTCACCAATTTCAATGCCTGCAAAATGTTGCAAACTTTGTGGACTGTACTGAAAATTAAGTGAACCAGGAATTTGCTCATTTTCTTCAACCCTAGTCAACAATAAACTGCTCAATGAAAGAAAATGTTTCTGCAAATGTCCATAAAGCAATGTTTTCTATCTCAGATTATGGTTGCTGTAATGTTGCTGTACAGCAGTTGCAGTTCTGCAAAGCTACCATAATGTTTTCTGTAAAATCTGGCACCAGGCATTTATTCTGATGAGAAACACATAGCCAGGATAGAGAATAATATTCTTATTATTAAATACTTTTACAGAGACATAGCTGTGAGCTGAAGTGAAAGATCCTGGTTCGGTGTATTTCTTTTATGCTTCAAAAACTATCTTTTCAGTAAAATGAAATTGATTGTTTTGCAACATGCTAGACAGTTCATGGGCCCATTTACCACTGTGCCACATGTAATAATGCTACATTCATTTTGCTTTTAGTTTTATGTGGTGCCCTTCCAGAATCGCAGAGCATTTTACACCTTATGACTAAACACCGATGGGGGAAATAATAAAAGAGAATAAATCAAATAAATACAGCAAAATCTATAAAACAGTCAGATGCAAAGTTAGATAATCATGACAGGGAAGACAAGGCTGAAGACCCACTTTTCAGCAGCTGCCTAAAAGCAGACATGGGTGAAGTCGTCAAAATTCACTCTGAGAATTAATCCATGAATTTCACACAATTCACATAGTATAGATTAATCTGCAAAGTGCAAAGTTTTTCTGCGAATTGTGGAATTTCTCCCATAAAGTGCAGACTTGACATTGAAAACTTTGCACTTCATGATGAAAACATTGTGATTCGGGCAAAGTCGCATTTGCTGAGATCTGGGAAAACTTCATAAAGCTCTGTGAATGCACATTTTTGCCACTTCACGGTAACTTCGCCAGTGAATTGAAACTTTGCCACATCTCTACCTAAAAGTGACTCTCAAATAATTATTTTAAAATGTTTATGTGCCCCACATGACTTAAGATATATTTATCACCCTCTCTAAGGAACAGGTGAGGACTATCTCATCCTCTATGTGAACAGGCAAATCAGGCATTCCAGTGTTTTCACCACCAGATCTATTTGATCTAATTGGTACATTTACTATGTCAGTTTTCAGGGTCCATGGTTCTGTACAAGGTTTGTTTTAGCTCAGATCTATAGGGGACCACAGAACAGGACACATACAAACTCTAAAACTAATTGTATGAGCCAGTGAACAGAGTTAAAAAATATGTCTTTTGATTCAATTGATTAGATTTGCTGAAATCATATGTTACCTGATCCCTTCCTTTGCTTCCCTCATATACATTACCATATAGTTTATGATTTCTCCTTTGTTCTTGATTTTTCTAATTTCTTCATTCCTCCCTGCCAGTCCAGTAGGAGATTCAAACATGTACAGGGTGTATGTATAGCCCTCCCCTTCCAAAACGTGATGGTAATTAGATGCTGTATTTCTGCACTGCACATGACCTGCAAGAGTAAAATATGGCTGCCCGCTTTTCTTCTAGTTTGAGCAAACCAAGTTGCTCATGATTGCGATAGGGTAGGGGGTCTAATGTGATCTATTTTGATTATGGATTCCAAACACAAAGCCATTTTTCAAGAGTGTTTTGCCCTCCATCTTTTGGAAATTGAGACCCATGTCTTTATTTTCAGATCAGCATTAAATGGCAGCCTCCTGTACAATTGCTGTACCATCAATGGTTATGGTCAGTTAGCTCATTTTCAGTTTGAATCGCTAATCAAGTGATATGTAAGAATTTTCTTACAATGGTGTATATATGTATGCATATAGATATATAGGCTGGGATCTTCAGAAGGGTTGCCATGCACAACCCACTGATGTGCCCTGGTGCGATATTCAAACAGGGATTGAGCCTGGCACAAATCCCGATGCGCTGGAGCACATCTGTAATGGGGGCGTGCCCATGCATACCCGCACATCCCGATATTCAGTCCAGGATGTGTTGAGCCCATGCATGTGCAACCCCTACCTGTGCCACACACAGGTAAGCCCCAAAACAAAGGAGCAACAGCTGGCCACCCACAGGTGAGCTGCTGTATTGCAGGGTGCAACACAGCAGCTGCCACCTGTGGGTGGCCACCTGAGCTCCGACTGCACCTTCGTGGTGGCACCCCCCTCATGCCCTATCGCGAGCATATGTTGTAAAAGAAAAGTCCAATATCCCTGGTGGTCCAGTGGACTGCTCGCAGCCCGATCGCGGGCATATGTTGTAATAAATGTAGTCCTACATCCCTGGTGGTCCAGTGAACTGCTCGCAGCTTGATCGCAGGGATATGTTGTAATAAATGTAATCCTATATCCCTGGTGGTCTAGTGGACTGCTTGCAGACTGATTGATGGCATATGTTGTAATAAATGTAGTCCAATATCCCTGGTAGTCCAGTGGACCACTCGCAGCCCAATCGGGGGGCATCAGTAAAACACAATGCCACACCAGCCAACCCTGGTGGCCTAGCGGTACCCCCCTCCACCCGCCCACTGAGCCCCACCACCCCACATCTCCCCGGTCAGCGGCGGGCAGCAGATCCCCATCCATTTGCCACCCTGCAGCCCACTGACACTGTATGGTAGTGCTGGATGCCCATTGGTCCACAGCATGAGCCAATGGGTGTGCAGCCTGTACCTTTTTACACTGTCCAGATATGTGAATGGATCCATTCACATATCTGGACTATGTAGTACAGTACAGGCTGCACGCCCATTGGCTCACATTGTGGACCAATGGTGTACAGCCCTACCGTGACAGTGTCTGTCGGCGGGTGGCGGGCGGCAAGCTGGTGGGGAGCTGCCACCGCTGACTGGGGCAGGATGGTGGGGCTCAGTGGTGGGTGGGGAGGGGGTACCGCTAGACCACCAGGGTTGGGTTGGTGTGGCATTGTTTTTTACTGACGCCCATGATCAGGCTGCGAGCAGTCCACTGGACCACCAGGGATATAGGACTACATTTATTACAACATATGCCTGCAATGGGGCTGCAAGCAGTCCACTGGACCACCAGGGATATTGGACTTTTACATTACCACATATGCCCGTGATCAGGCTGCAAACGGTTCACTGGACCACCAGGGATATGGGACATTTACATAGTTTTCATATGCCCATGATCGGGTGTCGGTGTGTGTTGCTACTTGTGCAGGGGGCATCGGTCCCGATGGCTGCAGCCTGGCAGGGCGCCAGGCACAAGTCACCGGGGATCGACACACCTGCATGCAAATGGGGCCATAATGACATGCAAAGGGCCCCATTTGTGCCTTGCATACATTATGACCCCATTTGCATGTGCACTTTTGAATATCACAGTTGTTGCGCCTAGCGCAATGGAACCTGCGCTAGCGTATCCCCCTGCTCCACTCTGTCCACTTGCGCTGGTGCAGTGCCACTGCGCCATGCACACTGCGGGTGGCCATGGTGCAATATTCAATGATGCTGTACCATGGTGCAGCTCCGTTGAACATTACCCTGTCAACGCCCCTGCGCAGCCACGTTGCACTGTGCCCAGGCTTGCTCCATAGCCTGGCGCTTTCTGAATATCCGGGCCATAGTGTACACATAGTATTTTGCTATCCTTTCCTGCCATACTTCAATTTAGCTTTCATTAATGTATAATGTATTTGTTTAACTACTATATTAGAATGATATCTGTATGGTTCTACTTCTGTATTATTTTAAAATATTAAAAAAAGATATGTAAATCTTTGTTGTAAGGTGTCTCTTCATAATCACTTAAACGCTTACTTCTAAATTTAATGCATGCAGGATACATAATGTGCTTGTATTTCAGTATTAGACAATAGCCTTTCCAGATACATATTATGCAGAAAATGACTGTGGTTTTCTAGCATATATGGGCAATGTAATAGCTGAGCAAGTTGAACACATTTTCAAGGCTCTTGACTGTTTCAGACAATAAGTATGGCACTATTTTCCCTTTAGTGCCATATATATCTAGCTCGTGACTTTACGCACCACCAATGGAAAGAATTTGTGGACAGAAAATTCACATCAAATATGAGGCTATTTGTGGCTGTCAGTCCTTACTACCATTACCTTCACAAGTAGATGCCATTAGGTTTACTTTTCACTGTTGCATGGTTTCATGTGTTTATAATTAGAATTATCATTTACTGAAAATATGAATTCATACTCAACTATTTTTGTAACAAATGTGGTCCGCCACACATAACCCTACACAGAGACACACTTGTAACACTAAATATGAACTTTGTAAGTTTAGTATACTTACTAAATACTGTGATGAGACTGCTGCACATCCATTTAAGAGACAAATCTGGGCCCAGATTTTCTGATGTTCTGGGACTAAGTTCCACTCAGCATCCACTGGTGCAGTAAAAAATCCTTGCACTTATGGATGTTCTGACTTTTGGCCCATGCTCCAAATGGCTGGCAGGTCCAACTGGGCATAACAGTTTGTTGCAGTTGTGCCACAAATAGGGATGCAGTGAAATTCCAGCTAAATTGGGATTTTCGCCTTGCAAACTATTTTGTGAAATTTGAGCATTTTGCAGAATATTCCATGGGTGTGAAATGCAACTTCATAGCTATAAAAAAAGAAGAAAAAAGTGTTTTCCCCCTTCCATACAGGCCAACACTAAAATCTTTATCCCCACATCCCTGGTGTCTAGTGGTCCCCCCCCCCGGTCAACTGCTGGCCCAATATGAAAAATGCCCCCCCGCACCATGATTCAGCCACATCCCCCATCAAGAATTTGAAATAAAAATAAATTTCCCTGGTGTGTAGTGATCCCCCCCTGGCCGATAGCTGGTCAAATGAATAACCCCAGTGAGATTCACACCCATCCCCCTCCCCATTGTCTGTAAGTGCGACCGCTAACACTGGGGCCAACATCAGTCATCTTCATGTAATTAAAAAAAAAAAAACTTTCCCTGGTGTCAAGTGGACCCCCACCCTGTCCAGTAATGTCCCCCACCTACCCTGCACCCCCCATCTAGTACCCCAGTGGGCCACTGGCACAGCCCTCCACTCACCTCCATGGCCAGCAGCCTGACTTAGCACTTTTACAAATGAGCCTGTGTGAGCCCTTTCAATGAATGAGTGTGTGCATGTGCTCATGCACTTATTCATTGAAAGAGCTCACTCAGGCTCATTTGTAAAAGTGCTCAGTTAGGCTGCCAGCTGTGGTGGTGAGTGGAGGGCTGTGCCGGTGGCCCACTGGGGTCCTGGATGGGGGAGTGCAGGGTAGGGTGGGGTTACTACCAGAGAGGGTGGAGGAGTGGGGAGTCCACTAAACATGAGGGAATTTTTATTTTTTGTTATTACATGAAGATGACTGATTTTGACCCAGTGTTGGCAGCAGCACTTATGGACAACGGGGAGGATTCTAGGGGGGTAATTTTTCATTTGGCCAGTGATCAGCCAGGGACTGGGGCCACTAGACAGCAGGGAAATGTATTTTTATTTCAAATTCTGGATGGGGCAGAACCTTGACGGGGGGGATTCTTCACATTAGGCTGACAATCAGTCAGGGGGTGGGACCACTGTAGACCAGGTATGTGGGGATAAATATTTTATTATTGGCTTGGATGGGAGGGGGAAAACACTTTTTTAAAAAAATATCATCCCCTCCCCATGTTTTCAAATGCAGAATTTTGCCAGCGGGTGGCGAAATTCCATATTTCGCCAGTGAAATTAGCATTTTGTGGGTGAAATTCAACATTTTGCAGGGGTAATTTCAGATAGCACATCACAAAATATTTCACGAAATACGTGAATTACTCAAAATATTTCACTGGGCAATTATTTTTAATTTTGCACATCTCTAGCCACAAAATCAATGCAAGCTGCCATAAGTGATAGAGCTGACCTTAAAACAGCTCCATATCTGAACATTCAACACATAGACTGGCACGCCAGCACAAAGGTAAAGCTACCACTTGTGATGCTGATGAACCAGGTTTGGGATCAAGCCTAGGGATCAGAGGGCTGGCCCTTGGGGGGGGGATCGAGCATCCCAAGGACTGCTGTCCTCCAATGGAAGGGTGGGTCAGCTGCCAGTGCTCGACAGACTCCTGGTAAAAGCCAGGGATTGGACAGCCAGAGCTCTCTAGATTGGGTGGCAGAACAGATGTTGGCATGAGCACCACTAACATCATTGCACGTGATGTCTCTGGGGACAGAAAAAAGGAAAAATGTCAGACCACGCAGCATGCTGCCCACTTTGCTTTACACGTTTCACACCGTTCTCTATGGTGCTCTCCAGACACTGAGCTAAAGATCCAAGAGGGGACCTCCCCCACTGAGGGCCCCACCTTGGGGGCTAAGCCAGGGAGGAACAATGGAGAGGTAAGTCCCAGGGCATAGATGACAGAGCTGGGGCAGTGGTCAGTGGTCAGGCCGAAGGGGGACAGTTCAGCAGGGATAAAACACACTATAACAATAAAAAAAGAAAGAAAAAGAAAAATTGGCTCATGTGGGAAAAACTGCAGCTCCTCAATTGTAGACCCACTTGTATCAGTTTTTTCTGCACCTGCAGTGATGTTTGAGGCTTTTGAAAATCCAGTCCCAGGTGCCTGATATTCAAAGGACCCGGTTTCAAGATTTTTGCCATAGACACAGAATGGGAGAAATCCTTTTGAAAATAGAGCCCTAAGTCCCTGTGTACAACTCCCTGGTGTGAGGAAAAATCAATGCACCTGTGAAAAGGGTATTTTCAGCATTTTATGAATACAGATGGGCTTTACATTTTTTCCTGCAGCTGCAGAAAAATGTTTTGCCTGGTTACACCAGATGTAGCATTTTTCTGCACCTGCACAAAAGAAATGTTCAAGCTGCAATGTCCTTTGTGGAAAAGGTTGCAAAATGGTAACATTTTTAAAATTGACCACATGGGGAAAAAAATTGCCAATGTGGAAGAAACCTTCACTTTCACACATTTTGTTTCGATCACAAGCAGTTTTTCCACTTTCCAAAGTCTGGCCCCAGATGTGTAGAAAGTAATTGTGATTTGTCTTTCTTGTGTAAATGCATATCATTTTGTATTGAAATGCAGTGCAAGGTAAAGTTCTCCTCACATGAAAGAAGAGTAATAGCTTTAAAATGTATGCATTCATTTTATTTAAGTACAGTAGCTCTGTGTTTCCTGGGGCTTCTTGTAATCTGCTCAGTTAACATGCCTTTCAATATGGGGAAGCGGATTACATCATCCCTTTAGAGAAGTCATAGTTCTTGTCCTGAACCATTAGCAAGATGTACTTTATGCGTTACCTATGGTTAGTGTTATGTAGAGGTAAAGTACTTTGTACATTAATTTGTAAACCTTAGGCACTGCTGTGGGCACCAGGCCTGTCTCTATGTGCCCAAATGTTGCCATGGTTACATGAGTTGAGACAACATCTCTCTGTAGTAACATAACACATCTCTAAATCTAGTTTTAAGGTTAATTTATGTGTTTAGTACTGTCCAGGTGACAGAGTGCCAGCATTAAGATATGACATATATATCAATAGTCAGCATTTTTAGTTTGTGTCTAGCTTGGATTAGGTTAGTATGTGAAAACTGAACCCACTAGAGGCAGGGCTGCAGTCAGTTCACATAAGATGTGAAGAGTTTAAAGGAAATTGTGTCACAGAATGTTAGCTTTAAATGTGTTTGATTCATCCAAAAGCCTTTTATGTCAAGGCAAAATGTGAAATTCTCTTCCTCGTTTTTAACTGACAAGAGTACCCCTGCAAACACTCACATGATGTTTCCATTATCTACACTATAAATCTTTGAGCCTCTCAGGGGTAATGTTAGTAAATTAGTGCCAGTTATCAAATGACCTTTAATCATTTTTGACTGACGGTTAAGTTCTTTCCTCTACTTAATGAATACATGTAGAGATTACATTTAGTTGCTATATTTAAAACACAAAAGGCTGTGTTGCTAAGAATAAATGTAAATATCATGGTACCCAGATTCATGTAATGAAAGATCTTGGGTTTCATATTCAGATGTGGCTGATAGTGCTGTGCAACTGAAAACACAGCATGCTAATTACCATGTTGCCTGTATGGTGTGATATTTATATACTCTGAGCAGCCTATCCAGTGAGTGCTGCATGTATAAATATCAGGCTGTAATAGCACCATATAAAAACAGATGTGCAGCACACCACAGCCAGCTGCTGGCAATGGAAACCCAGGAGCAAAGGGATATTGCACGTCCCAAAAGGTTTAGTGCATTTGCTCTTGGGTGCTATATTTAATCAGCAGCATGCTAATGGCAACACATGGCATACAAGCCACTAAAAGTCCATTTGCATACCATTAGGTTCAGTTAGCAGCTGTTTACAATGCATCTGCACTGTTCTATGCACATAATCGTTGCGTAAAGTAGTGGACATTGTCTCCATCCTCATGTAATCATTGTGTGAAGCACAAAAGTATCACTGGTGCTAGTGCTTCACCCCTGCTGCCCTGATCACTATTTATATGACATAAGCTTCCCTGGCACCTCCTCCCCTTCTCATCCTGGTTTGTATGACATATGCATCCCTAGTGTTAGTGGTACCCACTTCTGCCCCAACCCAGTTGTACTAGGGAATATATCACTGATAATTTAGTGGGCCTGCCCCCTCCTAGTAGTCACTTAGCAGAACCTGTTCATCTTATCTCCATCATCCCTCCACTGAAACAGTAACATGATTGACAGAATATGATGTAACTAAGTAATTCCCCCAGGCCCACACCCACTTCCCTCTATCCCTTATCTGGCTCCAAGCCCACCTGAAGAAACTCCATGTTGGTGGTGGGCAGAGGGGGACAGCAACCAGCATAGCCTCCTCCTCTCACCAGCTTGGATGGCCACCATCTGAATGAATGGGACTGAGCATGCACTTCAAGTAAAGCTGATTTTACTTTTAAGTGCATGCTAAATCCCATTATCTCAGGGAATGGCCAACCAAGGTTGTAAGAAGAGGGTCTGTGTGGGTTACTTTCTTCCACTATTCCAATTGTTACTGCTGTCAAGATTCTTTGGGGGGGCAGGTGCCGGGGGGGTTGGAGGATGGACAGTAGAGAGTGCTGAGTGAGTTGGGAAGGGACGGTGTATCTTGTTTTGCAGTGTTGGAGGGAGGGTGAGTGCTGCTAAACCACAATACTGACTGTGTAAGCTAGAGAGGGAGAGTTAGTGAGTGCATTTTAAATTCTACCATATTAATCTTTTGAGGGGGAGAGTAGATGAACGGGTGCTGCTGAGTGGCTACTGGTGAGGGAGAGCTCACTGGTCTAGCAGGGATATGTTCCATAATATAACTTGCATCAGGGCAGGAATGGGGCACCACTAGAACCTGGGATGCATAAGTCATCCAAACAGGACCAGGGCAGGAATTAAGTACTAGTAGCACCATGATGCATATGTCATGCAAACAGTGATGGGAGGGGTGGGGTTCCACTGGCACTAGAGATGTTTATGTCATATAAAAAGGGATCAGTGTGCATGGGAAATATCACTTGCTCCAGAAATGGTTTACACAGGGATCGACTGCAGGTAGGGCATGTTTTGTGTGTTTGTTCCTGGGACCAGTGCTGCAGGATGGGGAGGTTTGCACACCACTGTACATACTGCTAATAGCAGGGTTCTAGAAGAATTAAATAGCACTGCGACTGCATTCGTTTAGTGATTCCTGAACCCTTTTTATATATCACAGTGCCCAATGTACAAGAGCTTCACCCTATTTGCTTGAGTACAGTAGTGTATTTAGAAGGACCACATTCACCACTTAGTGATGTCCTACGGGTACTTTTGACTTTAACAGTAGCCATGCTAACAGGCACCCAATATTCCATTAGCAGGGTGCTAAACCAGTTAGTGCTGCATTAATACTTTGCATATTAGGACCATTAAATTCATTGCTGTAAACAAGAGCATATCAAAGTCCCTAATTTAAAAATGTTGTAGCTTCTCTCATTTTGTGCTTTGACAAAAAAATGTAATGAATACCCCTCAGTCAGTAATACTGTAAAGCTTATTAACTGAACACATTTTTCTTGTCATCAGTATTTTACATTACAACTTCAAGCACAGTTCAGCAGCTCGTTCATCTATGGAAGAGTGCCAGAGCTGTCCCAGTATTCAAGCAAGGGGATCCGAAATGTTTTGAAAATTATTGTCCAGTTGCTATATCATCTGCCATTAGCAAAGTTCTTGAGAAAGTCGTGGCGTCCCAATTAATGAGGTACCTCCATAAATATGATTTGCTATCCCTGGCACTGCATGCTTCTGAAAAGGATATAGCACCTTTACTGCCCTTATTAAAGTTACCTTCAAAATTAGGGTCACCATGGATAACAGCAAGCTCATAGAAGCTGTCTTTGTAGAACTCTCTATAAGGCTTTTGATCTGCTAGATCACAAACTCCTTTGCTCTAAGCTATGTTCTCTTGGGTTGTCAGCCCCTGGTCTAGCCTAGTTTGCAAATAACCTGCAGGGAAAGCAGCAATTAAGTATAACAGGACACTCACTGAGCTTACTTCTATCAGGGTTGGTGTCCCACAGGAGTCCATCTTGGGACCTATCTTATGTTCTTTATTTATTAATGACTTACCCCAGTTGCCAGCCTATTATATCTCTACCCTTTATGGTGAGAAACTGGTGCTACTAACCTGTTCCCAGGATATCAAAATCATTAACTAACAACTAAAAGCTGATTTCTGCCAAACACAGTCTTGGCATATGTTGAATAAATTAGTCATTAATCTTAGGAAAACACAACCTATGCTTTGTGGCTCTTGGGCCAAAATAAGAATTTGTTCTGAATCCCTGGTTATCACTAGTGTTGACAGATCAACTGTGATTATTGCTGACTCATTCAAATAAATGAGTGTCACTCTTGATCTTCAACTAGATCTCTCTGTGCATATCCGTAATGTGTATTAAGCAGTAAACTGCAAGTTGGGCATGGCTTATAGGGCCAAACACATCCTCACAACAGCAACACATCTTGCCCACCCTTAGTTATGGGCTTCTTACTTTTACTTATGCAGTATGATCACTTTACCTAAGTGGAATATTGCTTAAAACAATGTACTGTATGTCAGTTGTCCCTCTCTGCAGCTCATCTCATACATCAGTGTGAACTCTTCAACAAATTAGAATGGTTGTCTCCAGAGAATTAATGAAACTTTGCACTGATTTGCTTTATTTATAAAGTTCTCAGAACTGCCACCCTACCATCTTGGTGGAGCAACTAAGGACTTTTAATTCAACTTACCCCTTCAGGTCTAATGATTCATCTTTGTTTTCTGTTTCAAAAGCCCACACGGCTATGGGGAAGTAGGTCTTTGCACTCTTAGCACCAAGGCTATGGAATTCCTCTAATTACATTTTTAGAAGGTCCTTATGGGATCATCTGACTCTCTCTATAATTACACTTAATCCTGGTATCTACTTCCTACAATGATTTGTTGGACTCCACTACTTAAGCTGGTCTGTTCAGGTCCATGTTTGTGTAATAACTGCTTTATAAATATACTCTTTAAATTTTGTGATCTTTAATCTATTGCTACTTTACCTACATACTGTTATCTTTTCACTGTTAAAGTGTACCTTTCCTGTATATCGTTGTAATCCCTCAGGTTGTACCTTAAAAAATAGGCATATATTTCACAACAAAAGAAATCAGGAACTCACCACCTCTGTTTAAAAAGCACCACTCTTAATTACATTTACGAATACAATAAATATATTTTATTTACTGCTGAAAGATAAAAAAAACTATGCCACCTAACATGTTTCAGACAAGCAGTCATTTTTCAAAGGCATGGATTCCAGCATACAATGGTGTCATAAATACCCCTAATCCTGTGACATCAGCCATCCACATCACTCCATAATTACAAGCTGATTCGCTGGCACAGTGGTAGAGCTTCCACTTGCAACACTGACATCCAGGGTTTGGAAGTGAGCCTGGAATTTGGGGGGACACACACCATGTTTGACTGACCCCTGGTGGAGATTGAAGGTCTGACAGCTGGTGCTCAAAAACCTTGGGAGGCATGCCAGACATCGGTTGCTTAGTGAGCTATTACTTCATTGCACTCCATGCCTCCCTGGGGGACAGCATCTAAGAAAACTTAATGGTCTTTTGGGAGGACATGCACCCTCCACCAGACCCCATACAGCTAACCAAGGCATTCCCAACAAATCACAAACCAGTCTACATTCAGGGAGGCCCCTCCCAGCCCTAGGGGGCAAACCAGAGTAACTCTGGAAGGGTTGTTAAGTCCAGGGAGATGGGGTCTGGGTGGCAGGGATGGACAGATAGTGGCCAGACGATGGCCAAAAAAAAAATATCAAGTCAAGACTGGCATGGAGGGGGAGTGTCCCTGTCTAAGCACTTCCTGCCTCTAGCTGCTCAAGGAGTGTAGCGTTTCTCTCTAATGATAGACGCTCATGTAATGTCATGTATTTTGTTGTACTCTCTGTCATGGTGGTTTTCTGGGGCTAACCCACCTCCCTACTGCCAATTTTTATCCTGATTGCTGTATACCTTACCTTACCATGTAATGACAGTGTACCATGTTGCTGTTCCACCCACTTGTACGTGGGCCTGAATGTGCCCTGACCCTGTATTGTGTCTCCTGTGTACTCTGTAACCTCCCGGGTCACACCTGAAAATAGGCACTTGCTGTCTAGTGTGCTAACCTGGTTAACAAAAGCAAATAAATAAACATTTATCCACCACTTTATTTAAAACAGTATCATACCTTATATGTATATCATTTTTACAACTAAACCATATTGAATACATATAGTTTTGTACACGCATACAGCATACAGCTTCTCAATGTATAAAACCTATGTTCTTAAAAGAAATTGACATTTTATTATAGGTTCAAAATCTACAATAAATGAGGAAAAAGTAGCTAGACACATTTTACCAATAAAAGAATGTGTACAAATATTTAAAAAAATATTTTGCAAAGTAATAGTCATTGCTTTTAAAAACCATAATGTCACCTCTATAATAAATAATAATCTCAAATGAAATTAATCTTGGTAGGCTTCCCATCCATGACCATGCTTCACAGAGAACATTTAATATGAAAATACAGGCTCTCAATATGGCAGTATAACTATGTGCACATTTGGTAAAGGAGGCATGATCCCATAGGCATGTGCATTCACCATTTTTGCTGTTGCTACCATTTTAATAGACACCTTATTCGACCTGTTGCAACCCTCTTAATCTCCTAATACAGCAGTCCCTCTGTCATATAATGATGGATACACTCTTATAATAATAAACACATTCTTTGACATTTTGCAAGTCTCTTGACCTCTGATTGCTGCATTCTATCTTCCATATAAATAAACTTTAATCCTTACATTAAAAACTATAAAATGTCTATAAAATGAAGGACCCCAATTTACATAGATTCTTATTAATTCACATAAGTACTATATTCACAATCTACAGAGCTATTCCATATATCACTGAACCTGTAATTGCAGCTTCTTTAGTGCTTTTTTAAATTTGATGCACATGCAACAAACGTTTTGTGATAAGTGCAAGGGGATTTTGGGGTTATGTCACTGCCGAGCCCATTGCAGTTCACAATACCAGGGGCTCGGAGGCCTAGACCAATGACCATACATTATGGTCCTGATGCAACTCTCTGTGGGCTGAAACTGCATCTATTTCAAAGGACCAAAGATGCTCCAGTCAGAGAGGGCTTCGGTCCTTGAGTTGCATAAAGCTGTGTCAGCAAGCAGCTGACTGGCTTTCAAAACAGTTAGAAACTGCACACCAGAAGTTTGCTACGGACCTCACCAGTGTGCAGCTGCTGTATCAAGCCCTAACACTAGTGCCCCTTAACTCTTCCCCCACCTGACACTCCCCCTCCCTCTCAGCAACCACTACCCCGCTCCCCCCCACCACAAACATGACACTGACACTGGGGGTGTCCAATCCCCAAGTGTCCACCATGTATTTTTTTTTTAAATATTGCCTGCAACAAAGAAAACCGTCAATCGATGTTTCTTGCTTGGGCCCCTGTAACTTTTACCCCACCCAACTCACCCTCTCAGCATTCACTCCCCAACCCCCCCCCCAAACATAACACTGACACTGGGGGTACCCAATCCCCTAGTGTCACCACCATGTACATTTTTTATATTTATTATTTTAAAGGCCTGTAAAAAAGGAAAATGTCCAACGATGTCTGTTGCTATTATTTTAAGAAAACTGTTACAAAGGAAACTATCCTTCAATGTCTGTTGCTATAGCCCCTGGGCCCTGTAACCATTCTGCCCCCACCCCACCCCACCATTCTCAGCAGCCACCACCCCACCCCACCCCAAACATAACACTGATACTGGGGTTGCCAATCCCCAGTGTCATCACCATGTAGTTTTTAATATATATATATTTTTCAAACTGTACAAAGAAAACCATCCATTTCTATCTGTTGCTGGTGCACCTGGGCCCCTGTAACTGTCCACCATGACCCACCCAGCCCTCCTATCAGCACCCACCATCCCACATACCCCAAGCATAACACTGACACTGGGGGTTCCCAACCCCTCAGTGTCATCACCCGAAAAACAGAAATCAGTCCCACATCATTTTATTTTTCATTAACCCTGCAAAAAAAAAGTCCATCAATGCCTGTTGCTGGAACGCCTAGGCCACTGTAACTGTTCCCCCACACTTGACCCTCCCTCTCAGAACACTCCACCCCACACTCACCTAAACATGAAACTGAAACTGGGGGTGCCCAATCCCTCAGTTTCTTCACCTGAAATACAGAAATCCATCCCTCATAATTTCTTTTCATTAACCTTGTAAAAAAATATCCATCGATGTCTGTCGCTGGTGCCCCTGGGCCCCTATAACTTCCCTCCCACCTGACACTCCCTCTCAGCACCCACCATGCCACACCCCCCTAAAATACAACATTGACACTTTAGGTACCCAATCCCCCAGTGTCACCACCTGAAATACAAAAATCCATCCCTCATTTTTTTCATTAAAACTATAAAATAATCAATGTATATTGTGCTATTAGTTCCACCACCTGACCATCCCGATGAGCACCCACCACCCCATACCCCTCCCAAGCCCTTACTTATCCACCAGGGGTCCACTTCCATAATCTTCTCTGGACTGCAGACACATTTTCACTCTTCAAAGCTGGACCACAAACTGATGAAATCAGCTATGCGGTTTAATGTATTTAAATGGGGCTTAGAACTCTGTGGCATAGCTTGGCCATTTTTGAATATTTTTGCCCCAGATTTGCAACATGCCTTTTTGGGGATCCAAACTCATGAACAATTGCAATGAATGTAGGCAAATCTTTTCTAAAAGGTGATTTTATGGTCACAACATGAAATCACCTTTCTGGCAGGAGTTGACCATTTTCTCTGCCCTTGTTCATGAGGTAGGGACATAAGAAGGCTATGTTGAAAAAATGGTGTAAAAATATTAAAATAACAAAGTTATGAGCTTACATAATAATTTGCAAACACAGGCTCATAGCATTGGTAATTTTCAATATTCTGACCCCAAATTTTCAACATTGCCATGAATGTGGCAGCTGTCATTTTTGAGCTTCCCCAGGCCACTACTAGCCTTACTCACCTTGGTGAGTTAAAATCTGAAATTCTGAAGTCCATCTCTCCTCCAGTACAATGTTGCTGTAAAGAACACTATAGCCATTTCTAGCCCTCCCAGTGCCCCCTGGCACAATATGGTTTGGCTGCGGTGACCCATGGCTCCTAAGAATCTCCTGCTGATCCACACCTACCCACCCCTTGGTCCCCCATTCCCCCCACCCCTTCACCCACCTAGATCTCCTGACCCTCCATACCCCCCACCTCTACACCCGCTTAGCCCCTCTGACCCTTAAGCTATCACCCACCATTGTGCTCTCCCCCTCACCCATCTAGCCTGTAGCCTACTCTCCCTTAATGGCTGTACTTGTCAGTGGTCACATTAATTGTTCCCTCTGGGAACCTATCTAAGCTCTATAGCTGCATTCTGGGAATTCTCATACTTTTTACATAGTTAGAATCTGCATTTTATTCATCTAATCTGTTATAGGACTATTTTCCTCTGTATTACGTAATTAAGTGATGACATTTGAAATGTACTCTGTCTCTCCCCATCCTTCTATTTGTAATGCTGTTTAGCCTTTTTAATTATGTGTATCTGACAATGCCTTCTAGCTGCTTCTGTTTTTCTCCACTGTCCATGTACTTGATGTTCCCCCACCCTCTGTTCGATGAGAATCCTTTGTAAATGAACTTTCAGCTCAAAGGTTGCAATTCCAATTTCACAATAAATAAAAAAAAAATAAATACATTTTTCAAATCCTGGCCAAAATGTGTTTTGGTTCATGTCGTGTGGTGGCATGAAATGACGTTTTGGCAGGGATTTTAAACTTTTCACCTACTGGGTTCAATAGGTGGTGTAATAAGAAGGCTATGCTGAAAATGTGGTGTACAAATATAATATAAATGCCCAGGTTATGATGGAATATTATAGTATTTCAGCATTCACTCATAACTTTGCTAATTTTCATAGTTTGACTCCAACCTTTTAACCTAGAAAATTTTCCACACCACCTCATAAAGGTGACATGCCATTTTTTAAATCCTAGATGAGATGTCTTTTTGCACCTCTGGTGTGAAATTACATTTCAGCCAATGTACTATAAATGGTTTGTGCCATGTCAATAATGCAAATCCTAAAACAAGTATCTTCAAAATTTGGGGTCAAAATTGCAAAAAAACAAATTGTTTACCAAGCATCAGACATTCAGCATTGACCAATGCTTGTTTATTAGAGCTGTGTGGAATGTGAAAATTCCAAATTCACTGAATTTCAAAGAAATTTCATAAAATTTTGTGAAATTGTGTGTAATTTCTTTGGGATTTTGCAGACTTTTTAACTTTAGTAATTTGGTCTTAACTCAGTTGTCTTTTAAGCTAGTACTCTGAAATGTGGCATGTTCACTCCTGTGGTGGAGAGTCAATAACATTCCAAATATTGTGGCATTCAGATGGACAGTTTCAAAATTATAGGTTCTCAAAGTCTGTCATTTTATTTTTTGTGCGAAATATCATGAATATTTTTGTCTCAATACACCTCCACCATCTATTGAGATTTTACATTTGGCATGATTCCTTTATGATAGGTGTTCTAATAATGTGCCAGATTTCATGACACTGTGATGTATCGTCTCAAAAATCTGTCATTTTATTTTTTTCAGAACATTTTGTGGAAAGAATTCATCTGCATATAACTCAGGCATGTTTGGTGCCAGACATGTGTAAATTTGCATGAATAACATTTTTGTAATGCTCACAGAATGATCTAAATATGGAGAGAATTGGAATAGAGATTTTTAAGTTACAGGGGTTCAAATCTTTACTATGCAAATATTTGCAAAAGTTTGTGAAAACTCTAAAAAATGTGGATGTTTGTAACTTCTGTGCTCTTGCAGGCATAGAATTAACATTTGACAATCATATCCACATAGTCAGTGTATCCAGGTGTCTGACACAACTGGCTAAATTGGTTTAGCAGTTTTAAATTTGCAGTAGAAAAAAAAAATTGGCAACATTTCCTCACATATTTATAGTAGCATATAAATGAACCATCCAGAATTATTTTTGTGGAATTTAACATTAACAATGTACGTATCACTACTTCATTTGATAAGCTGGGCTGAGCTTTTTATGGCCCTGCTGTTCCTTTCTGGGTTACTATTCCGTCACCATTCTCTTTTGGCATAGTCAGATTGACTCAGTAGAACTACTGATCCCACTGATATCCTCTTTGTTCTTTACAGTGACAAACTCCCTTAAAACATGAGTCACCTACTCCTTTTCCTGTTGACCTACCCTGTTGGAATAGCAAGAATTATTTCTTCCTGCTGCCCCAGACATTGTCTTCCCCCACTATATCTTTTTGAGTATGTGTAAGTCCCAGACTTGCATGTACATCAGGCTCCCTGGATCATAAATTTACTGGATGTGATCCTTAAATATCCTGCATTCAGGTTGGAATTGTTAACACTATGTGATTCTTTGCTCCAACCAGGGGGTCTACCACTGTATTGCTACCCAGCTCAGCTCTCCATTTCTTGATGGAACTGTGCATTTAACTCCTGAACCTGGTGACTTGCTGCACTACCTGACTCTCATACCCCTATCGTTTAATTAGAATCTTCCAGAGAAGACTGAGTGAAATTAGCAAATTCCAGTTTCATGGAATTTTTCATGAAATTCTACAATTTTCATAAAGACTCATGGGATTTGACTTTAAATACAGATGTTATTTTGTAGGGCTGTGCGAATACCTTTTCCTGAATATTCAGCTGAATATTCGATATTCGAGTGCCAGATTTTCATTATTCAGTATTCGGCCAGAAAAGTTGCCTTATTGCAGAATTGCTACAGAAGTCCTTAAAATGGCTTCAGGAGGAGGAGAGGTCACAGCACTTTGGCTTGTACACTGGTGCCACAGGTTGTCTTGTGCTGCTGGTACTTCAGGAGGAGGATGCAGAGGTGACAGTCTCTATATGGTCACAATGGTCTCAAGAGGTACTACAAGAATAACATATGTCGCATCCTTAAATAATTGTGGCCATTAAAAAAGCAAGTAATAAAACATAATGATTCCCATAGGATAACACTGAAACTTCAACATGCCATAACTCTATCAATATTTGGAGTTAAGTGACAGTCTCTATATGGTCACAAAGGTCTCATGGGCTACTACAAGAATAACATGTGCTGCACCCTTAAATAATTGTGACCATTTAAAAAGCAAGTAATACAACATAACAATTCCCATAGGATAACACTGGAACTTAAACCGGCCATAACTCCATCAATATTTGGAGTCAAGTAACAGTCTCTATATGGTCACAATGTACTCAAGGGATGCTGCAAGAATAACATATGCCACACCCTTAAATAATTGTGGCTATTAAAAAAGCAAGTAATAAAACATAATGGTTCCCATAGGATAACACTGGAACCTCAATAGGGCATAACTCCATCAATATTTGGAGATAAGTGACAATCTCTATATGGTCACAAAGGTCTCAAGGGGTACTACAAGAAATGATGTTGTAGCAAATGCAGTAGATAGATAGCAGCACCAGCACAATCTCCTGACAGCAATCAAGTAACGGACTGCTTATACAAGTAAAGGACAAATGAGTATACCTTATTTTTGTCACCACAATGTTCATCCGCATCATCATTTCCCTGCTGTCAATGATGCTTCTTACCAACTGGATCAAAAGATTGCTGTCAAAACAGTGTGTTGGTGCCACTCACTAAGTTTCAAGAGGGTTCCTACTATTCTGCTGGCATCTCAGTCCTCCTCTAATATGGAGGACGCATGGCTTCAACTGAGCCATTGGAGTCCACACTCTAATGTTTCTATATATAGAACTCTACACTGCACTCTCAGAATGAGGAGATCACATGGTGTTCCTGGCTGTGAGCTCCAAAAACAGTCTCCAATTGTCCAACAAAGCTCAGTGAGATTTTGAAATCTAACCCACCGAATAGTATGTCTTGAACAGCAGCTGAATAGAGGACTATTCAGAATCAATCTGACTATTCAGCAAGCTTACTAGTCAAGACATTCAGGACATACTATTCGGTCCATGCACAGCCCTATTATTTTGCAATTTTCTGGCCGCAAGCAATTAATAAAATTGGCATGCACAGTCTCCTTGTAAGGTCTAAGAAACTGCCAAATTTCATGGTATTGCATTGTCTAGTTTTAAAGTTTCAGGGGCTTACATTTGTAATTTGCATTCTTGCAAAATTAAATTTTTAAATGTTGTGAAAGTTTGATCACTTTTGATTCAATCCCATTTAAAGCTGCAAATATAAGTGTTTTTCAGAAATGACCATGGGCGGGGACCATGTGATGCAGGGTACCGGGTAGAAGCTCCTCTGCATAGCTCCAGCCTCCTGACTCGGTAAAAGTGCTTTTTGGAGCTTTTAACTAGCCTAAAACCCTACAATTTTATGGTCTACTGCCTTCCTAGCATTGTGTGCTCATGCTGGGTGAATTTGAGAGATAATGGAGGTGTATATGAAATGGGCGCAGCAAAAGCATACCCCACCAGTTTCCCTGGAGAAGGCCTCAAAGAAATCGAGTGGAATTGATAAGCCAGATGTTGCAAATCAGGGCACGGAGCAGGAACCGCTTACGTTAAGCAGATTCCTAGAGGAATTTAAGCCCTTTCGGGAAGAAATAAAAGAAATGGCATCAGAGATGAAATCCTTAACTAGGAAACTCGAAGAGATCTCAGTCTTAACTATGGATAACACCGCCAGAATTTCCTCCTTGGAGAAACAAGCAGAAAGGTTCGAGCCTGGGATAGCGGCTATGCGGCAGAAACTTGCACGTTTTGAAGTGAAACCTGAAGACCTTGAAGGTCATAGTCATAGAAATAATATTGTGATCCTTGGGCTGCCAGAGGGAGAAGATGGCAAGAACACCATAGCATTTGTCCAGAAGTTGGTGGAGAAGATCGCTGGCCCTTGCCCTTTGGGGCTAAATATATAATCGAGAGAGCTCACAGATCCCTGAGGCCAAAGCCCCCCCCGGAGCAACACCTCGCCCTATAATATGCCGATTTCTAAATTATTTGGAGCGGCAGCACTTGTTGTACAAAGTTAGAGAAATCCAGGAAGTGAGAAGGAGCAAGTCAAACTCAGGCTTGCGCAGGACTTGCTGGGCTCTGTCCATTTGAAATGCAGAGCATTTCACCAAGTTGTTTCTAAGATTATAACAGCTGGTCTGAAGTTTCGTATAGCGTACTACCCGGCCAGGTTACAGGCGCAAGTGGCCAATACCTGGGTTTCTTATGAGGATCCTGAGGCTGCGATTGTGGGCCTAAAGCTGTCCCTACCTGATCTCTTGGATCATATCCGTGGATGCATGGAACAGCCTTCCTGAGGAAGTTGTGGAGTCTAAAACTGTGGGAGAATTCAAGAATGCATGGGACAGACATAAGGCAATTCTTGTGGGGGGCAGGAAGATATAGGCTGTTGGTTAAATAGGATCTGCGGCCTATCCTGTAGGTAGAGAAATGGGCAGACTAGATGGGCCTAGCGGTCCTTAGCTGCCGTCAAAGTCTATGTTTCTTCAGGGATACATGAGAGGTCCTTCATCATTTAAAGGGAAGAGTTCTGGACCGAAGAGAAGTGGCTGTCACTTGAAGGACTCTTCGGGGATGAATATAAATAATTGCTGGATTGCTATCCAAGCCTGTTTAGTGGGCTTAAGGGACACAATTAACTTAATATTATCCGGACTTTCTATGGTTGTTTACATCTTAGCTTTATCTGGGACTGTGATTTCTTCTAAAATGACTGTTTAATTTTA
The DNA here is from genome assembly GCA_016271365.2 of Neoceratodus forsteri. NCBI lineage: Eukaryota > Metazoa > Chordata > Ceratodontiformes > Ceratodontidae > Neoceratodus > Neoceratodus forsteri. The sequence goes on along the minus strand of CM028136.1, from coordinate 354,238,655 downwards.
TCGTTCACAGATGTTGGGGAAAGTAATTTTGCAATGTTTTGGTTTAGTACCTCCCCTGCAAGTATGAGAGGGGGAATGGCTCTGTTAAGGCCTAGGGTTTACACCTTGCAGGGTATCAATACCCATTGTATGGTGGGTTGCTTAGAGAGGATCTCGGGGCATTTTCTCTACAGCACCCTATTGCGCGCTTTTGCTTTTGCACCACCAGAGGAAGCTCGTGTCTCAATATAATAGGGTCCAGTGATCTTAATGGCCTGGGATGGGTTTTTTTTCCTGGCATAAGGGAGTTATAATTGATGGGGTGTGGCGGGACCTGTTTTCTTGGGTCAAGTTAGCCCCGTTGTGGGCGTGTCCCGTGTCCGTGTGGGGACTAGAAACATTGTCATTGGTCTGGCCCTAACAGCACCTATCGTGGTGCGTTCCTTTTAGTAGGCAAGGCGTGAGGGTTGGTAACTCTCACTGTTCCTAGTGCCTATGTTCTATCAACATAGTGTTACTCCCACGGGTTATCAGGAGTAGATCAACTGAGGACCTCACAAATTGTTACTGTAACTCAGGTCATTTACCTCCTGTTGTTTTCATGTACGGGGGCTCACAGATCTCTTTTCCTTTTTCCTTTGGGTTTAGGGGCGTAATGCTGGTGTGCTGGGGGGAGAAGGAAACGGTATGTTGTTGAAAGTTGTTGGTGACAGTTGGGGTAGGAGGGTGGGATAGAAGGTAACATTTTGTGTTTATTAATGTTATGCTGTGATTGGGAGTTGCTTGGGGATGGATGGGGTTGTTTGGGCTGGGCTGGGGGTTTGGTTGTGGGAGGATGGCACAGCAGTCTTAGTAGAATGGGGTACATGGATCACAGTAGTAGTAACTGCCAAAGGTTAACCTTGGGCTTGTTTTGCCGATATAGATGGCTAGCAATATTGACCTAGCTACGTGGAATGTGAAGGGGGTTAGGAAAAAAACAAAGCAGTATCATGTGCTTAAACACCTGAGCTTACTGCTTGCGCAGATAACGTTCTTGCAAGAATCTCATCTGCTAGATACTGAGACATTGCAACTCAGGAGACAACAGGTGGGGCAGGTCTTTAATGCCTCTGGCTCTACTAGCAGCTGTGGGGTCATGATGCTGGTTAATAGAGACATCCTATTTATCCCCACTCAGGTCTTTAGGGATTCAGAGGGAAGGTACATCCTAGTTCAGGGTACCCTTTGGGCCATGCTACTATTGCTTGGTAGCATCTACGGACCAAACGTGGATGATCCCACCTTTTTTGCGAAGTTGACCTCCACAATTCTCCCCTTACTCCCTATTCCCATTATTATGGGAGGAAACTTTAATCTGGTTTTGGACCCTAATATAGACAGGTCCGGAAATGTGTCGAGAGGACTGTCCCCGGGGCAAAGGGCCTTCAGGGAATTGTTGGATCAATGCAGACTGTGTGACATATGGCAAGTCTTGCATCCCAACTCCAGGGAATTTACTTTTAGTTCACCAGTACATGGCTCGCAATCTCGCATTGATTACCTTTTGGTCTCTCATGAGCTCTTGCCAGGAGTGCTATCCAACTCGATCCAACTGGGTCCTGTATCTGATCATTCTCTGGTGTTATGCAATCTGGCTTTCTCTAATATTCCCAAGAAAGAGACCCAATGGAAATTAAATGAGCAGCTATTGAAGGAGGAGAAATATTGTCGGCTAGTGAAGGATCAGATTGATTTATTTTTCTCTACCAATCCAATAGAAAGTGTTACGCTGGACATTTTATGGGGAGCTTTTAAGGCTTACATTAGGGGTATTCTCATTAGTTTAGCTACAAAGAGGAAAAGGGCTCAGGAAGCAGAGCTATTATCATTACTGTCTCAAATACGGGAATTAGAATCTAGACAACCAAATAACACTTCCAAGGAGGAGAGGCAGAAATTATTAGTAGTTAAGGACAGATATTTAGAATTATTAAGAAAGAAAGTAGAGTTGGCTATCATTCGTACCACAGCAAGTTTCACGGATCAAGGAGAAAAAGTGGGGCACCTGTTGGCCTTAGGTTTAAAACAGCAGGAGTCTGCAAAATTTATATCTCCTATTAGGGCACAAGCAGACGGATCCCTGAGGGTATCCCCCCTCAGAGATAGTGCAGGAATTTGCTACATATTATGAGCAGCTATATAGGGATATGGATAGCCCCCCTTCCACAGAAGAGCTGGAAGTGTACCTTAGGGATTCTCGACTGCCTTCTTTGGCAAATTCCAAAAAAAACCTCTTATCCTCTCCCTTATCACAGATGGAAATTTCGGCCGTTATAAAGACCCTGCCCTCCGATAAAGCTCTGGGACAGGATGGATTTTCCGCTTTATTTTATAAAGTTTTCAGGGAACAATTATTGCCTGTGCTCCACCGGTTCTACCTTTATATTCTCTCCGGGGCTGCAGTAGACACTCATTTGTTTGAAGCCCTAATAGTCCTATTACCCAAACTGGACAAAGACCCCGAATTGGTACAGAGTTACAGGCCAATATCTCTATTGAATCAGGATGGCAAAATTCTTTTGAAGATATTGGCGGATAGGCTAACGTTGGTTCTCCCGGACCTGATTGGCAAGTCTCAAGTTGGGTTTATGAGGGGACGTTCATCCTCAGACCATTTAGGTACCCTCTCGCACGTCTTCTCAGAGTCCAGGGATGCCACCTTCCCCACGCGGTTGGTCTCCCTGGATGCCGGAAGGGCATTTGATCGGGTAAACTGGAATTTCTTATTCCAAGTTCTCAGAGCATTTGGGTTTCCCGCCATGTTCATAGGCTGGATCAGGTCGCTATATCAATCTTCCTCTGTGAGGATTTCAGGTAATGGGGCTTTTCCTAAATTTTTCCTGCTACATTCAGGTATGAGACAGGGGTGTCCCCTTCCCCCTTATTATTTAATCTTTATTTAGAACCCCTTATTCAAAATATTCTTAACAACACGGGAATACAAGGTGAACAAGGTGGTGAAGATAACAGCATATGCTGACGATCTCCTCCTCCATTTGGCCCACCTGGTAACATCTATCCCAAATATGTTAAGTGAGATTGCCAAATTTAGTCTTTTTTCAAATTATAAGTTGAATGCAAACAAGACGTCCTTTTTCCCCTTAATCACAAGGTTTTTAAGACAGACATTATCCCTTTGGGATTGTGCTGGTCTCCCCGTGTTATGAAATACCTGGGTATCAAGTTAAAACGTAATACTTCCCTATTGTTTAAAGAAAATTTAGAACCTGTTTCTCAAATGATTGTGCAGGATCTAGAGAGCTGGGATAAGCTGCCGATTTTATTATGGGGCCGCATTAACATAACTAAGATGAATGTATTTCCCTGCCTTTTTTAACCCCTGTCGCATCTCAACTCATTTGTCCCTGTATCCTGGTTTCAGAAAATGCATAAACTTTTCACTAATTTTATCTGGTCTAATAAACATTCCAGGCTGGTGTATCACAAACTAGCCACCCCTAAAAATAAGGGGGGGTTGCGTATTCCTCATTTGGCAATTTATTACTGGGCTAGTCATCTTGCTAAGTACCTGAAATGGGTAAGGCCGGGTCCAGAAAATCTGAGACCAGCCTGGCTCAACATTGAATTAGACTATATCCAGGCTATGAACACGGACCCCTTGACCATGATCTTTTTCAAAGTCTCCCTCTTACAGAATGCTAGTAAATGCCCCACTCTCATGACCTCATTAAAGGTTCACTCGCATCTGTGTTTGTTTCTAAGATGTAATCCGAGTACAGACCTGTCTCAGTCTATCTGGAATTCTCCGGCTTTCACCATAAATAAGCAGACAATCTGTCGTACATGGTTACCCCAGTTAGGTGAGGGGATTGCTTCTTCATTCTTGGAAGACTCAGGGGCTTGGCTCCCAGTAACCGAGATTCTCAGAAGGTACAATATTCCTGACTCTCAGTCATTCAGGGTTTGTCAATTGAAGCATTTGTTAATCACGTTTGTTGGTAAAGTCCCTCCCCGCCCAACAGATTTTGCTTTGGTACCTGAACTTTCTTCTCTTCTTGAATCCCCAGGGGTTATATCTAAGATATATCAGGTATTTTATCAATGGTGGTTTGGGAGTGGTAATGGTCCCACTAGTTTTTGGAACCCATTTTTTCCTCAGTCCACTTTCAATTGGTCGCCTCTCTGGATGTTCTGTCATAAATATGTGTCCCAAGATAGATTACTCCTCATGCAATTTCATATTTTGCATAATATGTACTACACGTCAGTCAAACTGGCAAAATGGGGCCTTCTCAATACTGATAGGTGCACTAGATGCTCCCAGGAAGCTGGGATGCTTTTTCATATATTCTGGTCATGCCCCAAGATAGCGTCATTATGGGATTTAATTAAAACCCACCTGAATCCCTTATTGGGATTACAGGACTGCTTTGCTCCGGATATTTGCCTTTCGGGAGATTGTCTTCTATCCAGGTTAAGGTCGGAGATTTCATATATCTATGATCTCACTCTCAGTTAAAAAAAATATTCTCAGGCATTGGAAAGATGGGATTTGTCCAACATATCAGTAATGGACACATGAAATTGTTGCTAATCTCCACACAGAAAAGGCCCTAGCAAGCCTCCAAAATAGGCTACAAAAGTGTAAGTATATATGGGATCCCCTTCACACTTTAATTATCAGCACTAGGACTTAGTGTGTAACTGGTTTGCCTGCTATCTTATTAAGTATTTGATTATTATGGATAGCTAGTTACTACAACACTTGAAGGAACTGCCATGCGGGGGAGTAAGGGGGGTTGGGGGGCAGTGTTGGATTGTACTACTAACTGTCTGTTCATATTTGTATCACTGCCTCCTGTATTGTGGAAATTTTGTGAATAAAGTGTGAATTGAAAAAAAAAAAAAGAAATGACCATGGGGTATAGTAGTTTAAATGTTTCAATTCTGGTTAAATTTGGATATGTTGTTTTAAAATTAGAGGAAAATAACTTAAATTTAAATTTTTGCAGCATGTTTGGCAGGCTATAACTCAGTCCCATTTGAAGTTAGAAATTTGAAACTATATACATATACAAATGTAGTGATAATCTGTATGCCTGTCAAATATTGTAACATTTCAATGAATGCTATCAAAATTATACTACAATTATAGAAATCTAAATTTTGGCAAAATGTTTAGCTACCTATAACTCAGCTCCCATTGAAGCTTGAGACTTCAAACATGGTATATATTCCCATGTTGGGTGCCACTCTAAATTCAGACATTGTGGAGAAATTTGGATAAGAAAATTTAAAATTATCTCAAAAAAACTGACAATTTAATTTTGATTAAATGTTTGGCCATGCATACTGTAGCCACTTTCAACCTACAAATCTGAAATTTAACAAAAAACTTATGTGACATTGGGTTCTGTTTACATTCCAAATTTGGTGTTAATTGGACATGTTCTTTTAAAATTATAGTAAAATAACTGAAATTTAAAACTGGCAAAATTCCACAGAATTGTGTGAAAATTTTGCAAAATTCCATGAAATCAGAATGGTCATTCTGTGTGCATTCTGCAGGCAGAATTTTATATTCTATATAGCTCTATTGTTTATAAATGGCATTAAATCAAAGGAAGCATTCAATCCTGAAAGTTTAGTAGTTTGCAAACTAAAGATCCCAAATTCCTCCTTCTTCAAAATTAAATTATTATAATCACCTCCACTTGGATATCTGTTCACCCTGTCAATTACTCTAAATTTAAACTTATGATTTTCTGGGTCAAGTACCTCTTTTGTGTGCATAGCTGTAGCATATTTTACGTTCCCCCCATGCTTGCACTATAACGTTCATTTACCCATAGTTTAAAACTCCTATTTGTTTTCCCAATGTAAAAAGAGCAACAAGTACTGTACATATTGCTATATAAATAACACCCACAGTGTCACAAGTGGCAAATTGTCTGATTTCAAATGGTTTATTATTAGGGCACATAAAAGTATCACCCTCTACTGCAAACTGGCAGATACTACATATTTTGCATTTAAAGCAACCCTTAATCCACCTATTTAACCAAGTCGCCTGTTTTTTTGATGGAATGAAATCTGTGCACTAAGTTGTCTTTTAATGTGGTGGCCCTTCTGAATGCCATTCTAGGTAGGCTGCCACTAATTTCTGCTAAACCCTCATCATTCTGTAGGACATGCCAATTCTGTTTTAAAATGTTTTCAACTAATCCAGCATGACCTGGGAATGTAGTTACAAAATTAAAATGTTCCCCACTAGTGTCTCTTTCTCTAGTTCCATACACCAATTTATTTCTGTCCTGGCCCTAGGATAATATTTAGCTTCTTGTATGATATTCACCTTACAGCCCCTTTCTATAAATCTCTGTTCCAAGGAAATTGCCTCCTCATCAAATCTGTCTAAAGTACTGCAATTTCTCCTTAATCACAGGAATTGTCCTTTAGGTATCTTATTAACAGCATGTCATGGGTGACAGCTTGAAGCTTCTAGTAAAGTGTTTCTGTCTGTTGGTTTTCTAAAAATATTAGTGTCTACCCCACCATCTCCTGTTTGATTTTATTTCCAGATCTAAGAAACACACTCTTTCCTCGACTTCAGTACATGTAAACCTCAGGTTTTCATTAGTTGAATGTAGGTAGTTCACAAATTCATTAAACTCATTCAGGTTACCTTTCCAAATCATAACAACATCATCAAGGTACCATCTCCAGAGTGCAATTTTTGCTAAAAAAGGGGTTGTTAATCTCATCAGGGCCTATGCATGAAGCAGGGATGGAACTGCACAGGTTGCATATAGGGAAAGCGTAGTGCTCTACATCTGTGCCGTGTGTGGATCCTGCAAAGACTGCATGGACAACCTGCTGTGTGTGGTGGTACATGCAGGAATGTATGCAATCTCGAGGCCTGAAGAGTGGAGAGGGGCGTGTCCACACAGTGCACCACACACCCCCACAGTAGGTTCATGCACAACCGCACACACATTAGGATGTGGCACGGGACCTCACATGTAAGACTACACCAGGGGCATGGGTTTGCAAACCCCTGTATGGAGTGCATAGCCTGCAACAGCCCCTTGAGGCATATATGGCTGGGCCACTGCACAACACAACACACTGGCAATGGACAGTGCAGCATGTGTGACTGTAGGTCATGCATGCCACACACACCCAGCCAGAACCTTGTGGTGGATATGTGGTCTGCTGTATACCATCGCTGTACCCTCACGTGTAAAAAAAAACACCAAGACACAGGGTCCATGGCAGGTGTCCCAACACAGTCCCACCCACTCCATACCTGGATCAGGCACAGGCGTGTACACCAGGGTGTCCCCCAATCCCCCCACCTGGATGCCAAGTAGCACCAGGTGGAATAATGGCACGGACATAGTTGATGTGTTAACAAGTGCTTTACTGGCATGGGAACAACAGACAGTGACAGTCTGTGGTAGATTGTACATCACCACAAGTGAACAAAACAACAACTACACACACACATGCACAGGAGGTGCCCTAGAGCCATGCCCTGACACGTATTGCAATACCCTCAATGCAATGTACACATACTACTGCATACGACAAACAGGAATGTGGGAAGTACACAGCAGACTTGCAAAACAGACATGTGCATGTGACAGATGCACACAGGACAGTGCCTCCCCTGTGGCCATTATATCACACCTCCTCCTCCTCCTCTGAGGAATTGCTGGATGATTGGGGGTACTCCTAGTAGCTGGCCACATTTCCAGCACTAAACAGTGGAGTGGCTCTCTGTATCCCTGAAACAAGAGGAATAGATACAGGAGAAAAGCTGATCTGTGACCCGGCCATGTAATGATGAATCCAGTGACACTCCTTGCACATCATGGCACACCTACCTTTGATGGCTCCTTAACCTCCCAAACTCCCCAACATCATCCATGTAGTATATGTCTCTCTATCCCACCCTGCAGGACAGGATGTCTGGGAATGCTTCAGGCCTTCGTCTCCTCACCAGAACCATAGCCGACTCCCCTGGTGCTAGTGGCTGCAGTTCCAGTGCCATACTGAGTGGCTTTTCAGAAAACCTCTGTGGAGACACAATGTAAGGCAGGCCATGACCCTGTGGTCCATGAAGACTGCCACCTGCACACCAGCCCCATGCATGTATCTGACCTTTCACCTCTGGTGGTTCTGTGACCTACCAAATGGCCCCACAATCACGTCCATCCTAGTCTGTCCATAGTGTTCGGTGCCACAGTTTACAGGGCTAGGAACCCAGTTGCCCCACTGATAATGCAGACCGAACCACCACCTCTGCCATCTTGTTCACCCCAGTGTACATCGTCGTACAACAGATACCCTATCATGGCACCCCACACACCTGCGTGCACCAGAAGGAACCATATAAAGGGGCATGGTTAGGACAGGGGGTGGTAGACAGGACTAGCAGGCTCCCTCCATGCTGCCTGTCACTACATAACAGTCCTCCCAGGTACTTGTGGCCATCTGACTGCAATGTGCCCTGGACTACTGCTTAACACGATCATGCTGGACAAGGATCTTGCAAGTGTACAATGCTACCAGGCCCAGTAACATTCATGTGTGTTCAGTGAAAGACTACTGCTGCTGTCACTAAGGGAAACAGGCTGCATTGAGTGGTTTAGGATGGACCACAATGCAATTGCAAAGTTCTGTGACATGGTCAGACTGCACATCATGCCCCGCATCTGCCACTGGCTCATTCCGGAGGGTGGCAGTGGGTGCATCAGGAATTAGCCAGTCATCCATGTCCTGTGCCCTGCATCAGGTCACAGATGCCTTGATGAGGCATGTGCAGGACCATATAGTGCTCCCTGCAAGACCTGCTGAACTCCAGGCCACCAAGGACAGATTCCACACCATGCAGGACATGCTGAATGTCATTAGTGTAATAGAGTGCAAACACATAGTGAACCCGGCCCCACATGTGGATGAGGACGCATACTGGAACTGCAAAGGGTTCCACAGCATCAACTACCAGGCCATATGTATTGTGGATGGGATCATCACATCACATCACAGCACATACAAACACTGTCATGCCTCATCCTAGTTAACAGCAGGTACCCACTAGGGCCGTAAACACTGACATTGTACCTGGTTCAACAGGGTCTGGCTAAGTAGGCATTCAATGCAGCACACGTCAGGGCATGGTCTGTGGTGGAACACAGGCTGAAGATGAGGTTCCAGTGCCTGGATCACACAGGTGGCATGATGATGCTCACCCCTGGGATGGTGTGAGGAGTGTTCATCATCTGTGCTATGCTTCAAAGCATCTGTGAGAGACGTCAGCTGCCCATGACATGTGATGAGGACAACATGCCACCCCTCGAGGATGATGTACCACCATGAGTAGGTGGAAACACTGTAAGGATGTGCCGTATGGCACTCTATGACACTGGGCACATTTGCATGATAGCAAAATGGGCTGGGAGGCACCGTGATGATGTACACCTGTCAGTGCACCTGTGCCTTGCTGATCGCATGCATGTTTCGTGTGGTCCCTATGTGATGAGTGTGCTACATTTGTGTGAGTGTGGTTCATTGCAGGTCATCGTGGTACATATTCTGGTGGTGTGGGAAATGGGTGAGTGTGTGTTACATTGTGGGTCTGAGGGATACATTGGCAGTGCTTGGTGTAAATCTGCATTGCACCTCATGTGTAATGCTGTGGCTGTGGGATGTGGGTAGTTTTGGGTGGGTGGTAGCACACCATGTAGTCCCAGGGCACAGGCCACCATGCACTGCAGTCCCACACATCAGGGTGACATTGTCACGCCTGTCCAGACCTTATAATCGACTGTCTTCTAAGGTACATCCCATGTATCTGGTCACCCAGACCTCTTGACTGTGGTGGTGGCCATCCCTTCAGAGGTAAACTGGGCTGCTTGTGTGACTCCGAGCATCATAGTCATCAGCCATGCCCTGTGGTGACTTGTGCATGCCTCCATCTGTGGGGATGCCATGGCTGAATGTGAGCATTGTTGGTGCAGGTGGCAGGCATTCCGTGAGCCACTCAAGCAGGTCACCAATCATACTGATGTCCCTACACATACCTCTCACCTCCTTGGTCTGGTCAAGTAGGGATGCTGTTGTTTCTCTCTGTACATTCAGTAGATCCAGTTCCACCTGTCACAGGTCATGGTAGTGTGCCTGCAGCAGACCCGGGCCAGGTTTACTCCTGGTGCACCATGGCAGCTCCCCTGATGCACCGTCCTCCCTGCTGTTGGGGTTTCCCTGCAGTGTTTTGTGTTCCATGATGGTGACACACCCCTCTTTATGTGGGTCATCGTCACCACATGTACCTCACCATGCTGCATATGGTCTGGTGTTATGTGCCCTGCCACTGCCTCTATGCCCAAGCACACCTGGACTACAGGCGGGACTGGTGGGGTGCAGGGCTACTCTGGTGTGGCTGTCCTGTCAGCTGTGTCACATGGCCCCTCAGTGTTGGTAGGGTGTGTCCATCCAGCATTCCCTGGTACCTGAGCCTGTTCTGGTGCCAGTCATGTGGGAGATGGGAAGATGGTTAGTAATGGTAGGGTTGATGCAGGCCTGCCTTGTTCCACCAGTAGGGTGTCATTCCTGCTGCCTACCACCCATGTGTTCTGTCTCACTCGGGGGCTCAACTTGCTCAGTGGGCACTGCTACTTCTTTTTTCTGTGGTGCTTCATCTGCAGGGTTAAGCATTTGGAGATTACCTTTGGTACATTGCCAGACATGTTACACATACCCAACCCTGGTACAGCACTTAAATGTGTCCATGCCCAATGCCTCACCATTGTGGACAGCTCTGGATATTGTCTCTACCACCACACGCTCAGTGGGTGTCAGGGCTAGTGTTTTCATGAGGGGGACACCACCAGTTGTAGACTGGGAGTGGCTGGCCGCTGCAAGCTTCAATTTCACCGTGGACTGGAGGTCCCACCACTTCTGTTTGATGGCATGCAGTGAGTGTGCCTCTGGTCCCATGGCATTCACCACTGCCTGGATCTCCAGCCACAGCTGTGCCTTTGTTTTGGGGGATCCTGAGTGTATTCAAGCCATACAGCATGACATAGTGAGCTTGTAAGTCTGTTAGGGGGTTGGCAATTTGCGACCATGAGAAGTTGGTTGACCTGGGCAGTGTGGCACCCATCAATGTGCCTGGTGCAACTGCATATATACTGCTGTGGCCTTCTGATGTGGGCTCCAGGTCTGTGGACACATCCTGCTTGGCCACCTTACCTCCAGTGGGTGCTCTATATACTATGCCCTCCATGCCCACATTCACTTCTGATTCTGCACATGGCAGTGCAGTAGTCCTTATATGGTGTGATCTTGGGGCGTGCCTTCATTACCGGACTCAACCTGCCCTGCCTCCACACAGCCCTGATTGCCTATGCTGCTGCCACCCCCTGCCCTGCCCACACTTGTGCCACTGGTAGTGCATGCAGGCATGCAGTGCTGACCCGCTCAGTGCATATGTGTACACCTCCACTACATCTTATTCCAGCGCACTTTGCATGCCTTCATGCATAGGGCCCATCATGAATAAGTCTAGTTTCCCAAAGGCCCACATACAAATTAAATAATGCTGGGGCAAATGTTGCCCACATTGCTGTTCCCTTTTTTTGGTAATAAAATGTATTCATAAAAATAAATGAATTAGATCTGAGAATGAACTCCATTAACTTCAATAAAAATTCAGTAGCTGTACTAGCGTATTCCCATGTCGCGTTTAAAAAATGAGCAAATGTATCCACTGCCTCCTCATGGGGGATGTTAGTGTACAGGGACTCTATATCCAGAATAGCTAGATAAGAGTTCATGTCCACCAATACATCCATCATGAGTTGTAAAACTTCTTTTGTGTCTTTTAAATGGGAACTAATGTAAGACATGGATGGTCTTAAGAAGTGATCCATATAAGTTGACAGTGGTTCAATTAATGACCCCATACTATAACACTTATCATTGGCCTTCCATGGTGACATTTAATAGATTTGTGCACTTTTGGAAACAGGTAAAAGGTCACTCTCATAGGGTGTTCAGAAATTAAAAAAAATACCTAGTGTTAACATCTATCATGACCTTATGAAAAGCATCACTATTATATTCATCAATGCTATATTTATATTCATAGATAGGGTCATAGTCCAGTTTTTCATAAAATAATATATTACTTAATTGCTGATGAGTGTCCTTCTCATAATCTTGCTTATTCATTAAAACCATGCTTCCTCCTTTGTCAGCAGGCTTTATGACAAGTTCAATGTCATTTTTAAGTGTGTCCAGGGCTGCTCTCTTTTCTGTTGTCAAATTCTGATATTTAAGTTGTGGTAAATAATTAAATAGTTTGTTCAGATCTTTGTCACATACATTTTTAAATGTTAATATTTCAGCACTCGGGTGGGTAGAATGTTGATTTTTTCTTAAGCATACTTGGGTTTAAGGAAGACCTGGCTACACTTCCATGAAGACCCAAATTCTCTTCATACGAGACCATTTCCCCTGAATTTCCTTTTTTGCTCATTCTGTTAAAAAACAATTTTAAACTCAAACTTCTAAAAGCCATTGGAAAATCATTAAATGTCTCACATTTGTTTAGAGTTGCAGTGGGTGTAAATGATAGGTGTTTAAGGAGACTAAATTCTCCTTCTATAAGAGCAGGATTTGAGATGTTAAGTACCTTGCACTTTTCTAGTACCATCTCAGTTGTCTTTCCCAGTTCATCTAGCCTTGCTGCTGACCCCTTTGGTAGTTCATTGGCTGTTGTGGTCTCCGCTGCTGTTGGCCATGATTCCATCGATTGGGGTCTCCTTGTTCTCCCCCTCCGGACCATTCTTTCTTTCATTTCTTATGTAATGTTGATGAACATAGTCCCCTGAAATTTGTCTCGTCAGGGACGTCTTCCTACTTGCTGTGTTTGCATTCTTGGCTAATGTAGTCTGTCTTCTTCCAATAAAAGCAGTTGGTTTTCCTCTGCACTTTCAGGGATAGATATTCAAAACTTTGTGCTGGGCAAAAACAGTTTGCGCAGGTTTTTCGCGGGATTAGCGCGGGTCTGCTATATTCAAAAGGCCAAATAGCGCGGGCAAACTGCATTAGTGCTGGGCAAAATCATAATGTATGCAAGGGGCAAACTGACATGAATACAGGTGCAATACTATATTCAGCGATTAGCACCACGCAAAGTGGTTTTGTGCAACTTAGCACAACACTTAGCGCAGTGCACATCACCGCCCAGGAAAAGCTTGTCTTAACCCTGTGCAATGAACTTTGCATGACACTATGGCTTTTCATGGTGCTTGCGTGGGTTTTGTGTGAACCTAACAAATAAATATGACATATAGACAAAGCCAAACATAGAGGAAGCATGCTGATAACTGATGGCATCATGATGATGCCATCATCTGCCATCAGTCCCAGCCATGCCAGGCAGTAAGTGGTGCCCTGCCACCAGTGGACAGCATGGCAGTATGCCCATACAGCACACACCTGCGGATCACACTTCTGTGGACACCAACAGATGCCAGCACACACATGCAGCACTGTGGGCATGGAAGATGTTGAGGGGAGAGTGTATGGGTGGCCAGGCTGTGCCACAGACCAAGTGTGGCTACAAGGCTGGGACACATCATGCAGTGCACATGGGCCATTACTGGGCATACCCCAACACCAGTGTGCCTTTCTGATAATATATGCCCCCCCAGCCACATACCACACAGCTGTACAACTGCCACAGCACACAAAGCTGGACATGTATATGTCACTGTGAGCATCCCATGCCAGAGGTGCAGCATCTATGGGTCACGCAACAGTGTAACAGAAATCTCCACTGTCAGTAAACACCTGCAGGTTGGGCCTCTCACTGTGTATAGTGCAGTCATCATCACTGCCCTACACACCATAGGCATTGCTGTGTCCACACACTACTGGCTCCCTTGCTACTGTAGTGTCTGCTGTGCACTGTAGATGACCTACAATGTGACAGTTGCATGCAGCATCCCCACCATCGGTGCCTATGCTGTGCTGTCCCAGCACAGCTGCAGGCAGCAACACATGTGGAAGTAATGTTCAAAACTGAATAATATTCCCCAAGCTGTTTGCGCAGCGCTAACACGTTTGCGCGGGTTTAGCGCAGGGCTAACAACATGCAAATCAAGGCATAATGAGATGCTAATCTGGATGTTTGCCCAGAGACTACGTAAGTAGGCTTATTTGCATGTCACTTTTGCATATGGCAAAGTTTAGCTCCGGGCAAATGTGTTTGCACCGGGCTAACAGTTTAGCCCTGTGCTAAACACATGCAAACATCCTAGCACTGTGCAAACAGTTCAGGGAATATTTAATAGTTTTGAACACTGTACTTTCACATACGCTGCTGCCTGCAGCTGTACTTGGGCCACGCATTTGCTGGCACGCACATTGGCCACATAGTTCACCTCTACCTACCTTCACATCGCAGTGCACTGTTTTGCTGTTGTGGTTTGCAATTCCTGGTTGCCGTATTCAGAGCTGTTTTATTCCAGGGCTAAGTTTGCCCTGCGTTCCCAGACCAGTTTGCCCAGCCTCATTCCCATGCTATATTCAGAAGCTGTTTGCCCCTGGCTATTACTTTTGAATATGGCTTGATTTGTGCTCTGGGCTAAGTTTGCCCGCTGGTCAGTGCTAATTTTTGCCCCGGGGCAAAGTTTTGAATATCTTGTCTTCAGTGTCTTATTCAATTGCATCTGTGCTACAATTAAGAGATACATGTCTGTCTTTTTTTTAATATGCCTTTCAATTGTCTAGGTCTTTTACATGTATATACTCTTATCAATTTCATAGTCCTCTCTGTCCCTTTGACATTTTTTCTATTTTGCAGTCTGGATTTCCTGATCAGGTTTTTCAATATAATTCTTTAGCTTTTCATTCAATATATCAAAATTCACATGGTTAACATATTGCAGTATTTCCCTTTCTTTATTTTTAATCTCTTTCTTTAATTTGACATCAGTCTCTTTCCAAAATTCAAAATAAGGGTCCTTAAATTTATGCTTACCTCCGTGAGAATCTCCCTCCACTGCCTCATGAATGATTCTTCTTCTAATCCAAAAGTAGGATTTTTTATATTCACATGCCCTTAGGAATCCTGGACACTTGCAAATATGCTTCAAAATTAACATTTTTTCCAGTAGATTCTTTGTGCTTTGGACACCAGTTTTTCTAAATCTCTGAAGGCTTCCTGTAATGTGAATGCCTCACTGTTCGTTGTTCCTTGTGGGATCTCATTTTCAAGCAAGAATAGGTTTGCTGTACTTGCAGCTGTGAGCAATTTGGTCACATAGTTCAATTGGTCATTGTGCTCACTTGTCCCAGAAATGTTCAGATTGGGTGTTGCTTCAAGAGATATCAGGGAACAAATTGACACTATGCACTATCAGCAGTGTCAATACTGACGTTATACACAGAAAAATATAGTTCCTGTAACCTGTGCTTACATTCCAAATTCAATGCAATGCCATCCACAAACAAGCATTTGTCCATGCCGAATGTTGTCGTACTGGCATTGGCTTTGGTAATGCAGTGCGGAAACACATTTTTGGCAGGATGTGAAAAATGACAGCTGTACTGTTCATAAGGAGGTATAAAAAAATGGCAGTGGTGAAAATGTGGCATGTAAGTATTGCAAATGTGAGAAGTTACAAGGGTGTGTGGGAAATGCGTAATGCACACTTGCAACACAGTCATTTTATGGAGTTCTGGCACCAAATTTTAAAAATAGGCATTTTAGCACCTCTGCTCATGTGCAGTGTCACTGTCATTTCCTCAAACTGTCCCAAAAAGTGATTTCGCACAGCAACTGTGCTATTCTGTGCCGGACATGCGAAAACACATTTTGGGCAGGATATGTAAAATGACAGCTATAGTGTTCATCAAGAGGTGTGGAAAAATGCCAATGGTGAAAATCCAGAGTGACTATATTACAAATGCACAACGTTATGAGGGTGCTTGCAAACTGCACAACACACGCTCGTAACTCAGTCATTTTACAGAGTATCATCGCCAAATTTGCAACATAGGCATTTTAGGACCGCTGCTCATGAACAGTGGCACTGTCATTTTCGTAATCTGCCCTGAACACTGATTTCCCACAGCGATCGTGGTATTGTGCGCCGGATGTCCGGAAACACATTTCGGCCAGGATATCAAAAATGACAGCTGCACTGTTCACAAGGATGTGTAGAAAAATGACAATCTTGAAAATATGGCATGAAAATATTGTGAATTCATGAAGTTATGAGTGTGCATAGCAACTGCGCAATGCGCGTTTGTAAAACAGCCATTTTTTGATTTTTTTCCAACAAATTTGCAACATAGCCTTTTTGAGAGCCCACCTCATGAACACTGCCACTGTCCTTGCATTAATCAGTCCTGAAAGGTGATTCTGTGCAGTGACTGCAAAATCACCTTTCAGGACTGATTAGCATCATAACTGTGACAGAATTCTTGAGGAGGGGTCCCAAAAACCCCTTGTTGAAAATTTGGTGCAAAAATTCCAAACAATGTCTGAGATATATATCAAAGTTGGAAAAAACCCTATTTATCCTATTATACAGCTTACCGGCATTTCCTCAGTTCGCGGTCGGCTTTGAAGAGTGAAGACGTGTTCCCGGTCCACCAAAGATCATCGTGACAAGCTCTGGAGGTAAGTATGGGGTGAGGGGGTGTATGGGACAGCAGGGTGAGCAGTGGGTGGGTGCGGATGGTGGGTAGGGAGACTAAGAAGGACCGTTTTCTGCTTGCAGGTACTAAACAAAACATATCATGGACGGTTTTCTTTTTTAAGGTGGTTTCTTTTTGGGGGATACAGTAGCCGGCGGGGTTGGGCACCCCATCAGCACAGAAAGAAGGGGATATAATGCCAATGGGGGAGTGGGCTCCCCCGTTGCTTGTGCAGGAAAGGGGAGACAGATGTTGATGGGGATTGGGCACCCCATCAGCAAACAATGAAGGTGGGGGGGACACATTCTGCCAATGGGGGGTGGGTTCCCCCATCAGCACATACTTTGCAGGGTAAGCCAATCGGGGGATTGGGCACCCCAGAAGTTGGCAGTTTAGCCGCCATGTTAGTAGCTGGCGAGCACGTAGGAAGGGTCTGCTGCGTGTGACAAGCTTTGCTCGCATTGCAGTGGACCTTTCCTTAGATGTGCTCACCACATTACTATGCATGGTGTGGCGCCAGCATGCAGGCTGATTGGGGAATGAGGGACGCACCTACTAGTGCGTGCCCTGCATTCGCCCAACAGTGACCGCGCCTCCAAATCCCCACTGCTGCAAGATGTTGGCTGCGCAAGCATGCCAACATAAAAAGAATCTCACTGTTATGGGGTACTCACAAATGATAAAAAACATAAAACACAATAAAAGGAATCTGGCACTTACCACCTCCATTTAAAAAGCACCACTCTTAACCACATTTATTAATAAAATAAGTATCTTTTATTTAGTGCTGAAAGATTAAAAAACTATGCAACCTAATGTGTTTCAGACAAGCAGTCCTTTATCAAAGGCATAAATTCCAGCATACAATGATGTCTTAAATACCCCTAACCCTGTGACATCATCTATCCATATCACTCCATAATTACAGACACTTATGCACATACCAAGTCAAGACTTGACATAAACATTTATACCACACATTATTTAAAACAGTATCATACCCTATATGTATATCATTTTTAACATCTAAATCATATTGAATACATATCATTTTGTACAAGCATATACATGGGATGTATTGGTAGACAGGGACTCCTGTCTAGTTACTCTGGATATAGAGTACCTCCCTGTACACTAACATCCCCCATGAGGTGTCTCTGGATATAGTTGCTCATTTTTTAAACATGAGGGGAGAGAATGCTAGTCAAGCTACTGATTTTTTATTGAAGGTTTACAAAGATTTTTTCTCAAATGCAATGCATTGTGCAGACTGGATGGGCCTTGTGGTCCTTATCTGCCTTCAACCTCTATGTTTCTATGTTTCATTTATTTTTATAAATATATTTTATCACCAAACAAACAGAACAGCAAAGTGGGCAACATTTGCCCCAGCATTATTTAACTTGTATGTGGGCCTTTGAGAAACTAGATTTATTTATGATGTGACTAACAACCCCTTTTTATCAAAAATTGTACTTTTGAGATGGTGCCTTGATGATGTTAGTATAATTTGGAAAGGTGACCTGAATGAGTTGAACAAATTTGTGAACTACAGTACCTACATTCAACTAATGAAAACCTGTTGCTTATACTTACAGCAGACAAGGAAAGAGTGTACTTCTTAGATGTTAATAACGTACTTACAGGACAATTCCTGAAATTAAGGAGAAATTGAAGTACTTTAGACATATATCATGAGGAGGCTATTTCCTTGCAACAGAGATTTATAGAAAGGGGCTGTAGAGGGAATACCATACAAGAAGCTAACAATTATGCTACGGCCCAACATAGAAATGAATTGATGTATGGCACCAGAGAAACAGACAATAGTGGGCAACATTTTAATTTTGTAACTACAGTCTCAGGTCGTGCTGAATTAGTTAAAAAAAATATAAAACAGAATTGGCATGTACTTCAGAGTGATGAGGGTTTAACAGAAATAAGTGTCAGTCTACCTAAAATAGCATTCAGAAGGGCCACCACATTAAAAGATAACTCAATGCTCAGTTTTCATTCCACCAAAAACAGGAGACTTGGTTAAATAGGTGGATTATGGGTTACTTTAAATGAAAAAAATGTAGTATCTGCCAGTTTGTGGTGGAGGGTGATACATTTAAGGGCCCTAATAATAAACCATATGAAAGTAGACAATTTGTCACTTGTGACACTGTGGGTGTTATTTATATGGCAATATATTCTTGTAGGCTCTTTTTACATTGGGATAATGAATAGGAGTTTTAAACTATGGATAAGTGACTGTTATAGGGCAATTATGAGGGGAAATGTGACATATGCTACAGCTGTGCATGTGAAAGAGGTACCTGACCCTGCAATAATGGGTCTGATTCACAAAGGTCAGCACAAGCTGTTCTGACAGCAACTTGCGCTGATCACTAATGCATCAGGGACCCTGCACCTGATTCACTACTGAGTAGGGTCCTGGTGCAAAGTCCCACAGCTTGCAGCAACCGTGGCCATGAACCAATGAGATGGCACATCTTGAAGGTGTGCTGCAAGATGTGGGGTGGCCGTGCTGCAATTGACCCATGGACAGCAGTCCCTAGTGACTATTGCACCTCTCAGCCCCAGTCCCCGTCTTATTAGAAAATACCATATCCCTGGTGGTCTAGGGTCTCCCCCAGCCTTGATCACCAGTGTTCCCCAAAAAATATTTATGTACAATTCCCTGGTGATCTAGCAGACCTCCCCTCAATCATCAATGTCCAAATAAATATTCATGTATGATTCCCTGGTGGTCTAGTGGACCTCCCCCCGATCCCCTATGTACTCAGTAAATATTTATGTATAATTCCCTGGTGGTCTAGCGGATCCCCCAATCCGTGATGTCAACAATAAATATTTATGTATAATTCACTGGTGGTCTAGTGGACCTCGCCCCTGACACCCGATGTCCCCAATAAATATATATGTATAATTCCTGGTGGTCTAGCTGACCTCCCCCCATCCCTTATGTCCTTAATAAACATTTATGTATAATTCCGTGGTAATCTAGTGGATCCCCACCCCACACCTGGAAAGACAGTGCCCCAACACCCCACTCCCCTTCCCATCCCTGAGCTGGTGACCAGCACAGCCCTCCACCCACCTTGATGGCTTGCCACTGACAGAGCATTCAGTGAGTATGTACTGTATACAGTATGTGCTCACTGACTGCTCAGTCAGTGGCCAGCCAAGGTGGTGAGTGGAGGGCTGTGCTGGTCATTGGCTCATGGATGGGATGGGAGGGGAGTGGGGTGGTGGGCTACTGCATGCTGGTATGGGGGTATGAGACTTCTCTAGACCACTGAGGAATTATACATAAACATTTATTAGTGACATCAGGGATTGGGGGGAGGTCCGTTAGACCACCAAGAAATTATACATAAATATTTATTGGGGACATTTGGGATTGAGGGAGGTCTGCTAGACCACCAGGGACTCATACATAAATATTAATTGAAGACATCAGGGATTGGGACTGGGAGTGGGATCAGGGCACAAGTTCTCTCCCATCCAGAGAGGGCTCCAGGGTGGCACACTGTCTGTAACCCTCCCAGAGGACACACTTCTAAGTACCCTTAGATCAGGTTGATCTTATGGTATTTAGAAATTCACCCTATGGGAGGGTTTGGTGAATCCCAACTTAGGAGAAATGGCAGCCTGCCACTGCTGCAAGCCCCCTAGCACCATGTCGCTGCCCATTTTGTTGCACAAGACTGGCACAAGCCCCATTTGGTGCACACAGCCTGTGTTTACCACAGGCTGCATTTGTGAATTGCTGGCAGCACATCTTTTGTTGGAAGCTGCACCTTGCGCCATTTCATATTGCACAAGCCCCTTGTGCCACTCAGGGAGTTTTTTGAATTGGGCTCCATGAGTTCAACTTTAGAATTATTGACAGGGTGAACAGACATCTAAGGGGAATTGATTATAATAATTTAATTTTGAAGAGGAAGGCATTTTGTATATTTAATTTGCAAGCTACTAAACCTCCAGAACTGAATGCTTCCTTTGATTTAATGCTGTTTATAAAAAAAAATGCTAAAGAAGCTGCAATGATAGGTTCAGTGATATATGGAACAGTTCTGTGGATTCTGCATATAGTGCTTATGTGGAATAATAAGAATCTATGTAAGCTGGGGTCCTTCATTTTATAGGCATTTTAAAGTTTTTAATATTAGAATAAAGTTTATTTATATGGAAGGTGAAATGTAGCATTAGGAGATCAAGTAAGTTGCAAAAGGTCAAATAATGTGTGTATTATAACAGCATATGCACCATTATATTCAAAGAGATATTGCAGTATTAGAAGGCCAAGAGCATTGCAAAAGGTCACATAAGGTGTCACAATGGTAGCAACAGCAAAATGGTGAATGCACATGCAGCATGTGGCACGACCATCCATTCTTGTAGAGCTACTCCCCTGGACCACATTAGTCTTTGCACCTGTGTCCAACCCAAGTCAGCAGCTATTGTTCTGTGAGCTGTGAGCACACATGGACTGTGGCTACTGGCCTGTAATCCCAGTGGGACCTACAGGTGGAGCTGTGAGCACAGCCAGGAAATTGCCTACCATCCAGTAATTCCAGTCGGACCTAGAGGGGGAGCTGTGTGCACCATTTTTTTTTTTTTATTTTTAGTCTTTGGTAACCGGGTAAGGCCCACTAGGCACAAGTGCCTGTTTTCAGGGGAGACCTGGGAGCACTGGGTGGTTAAGTGACTTGCTCAGAGTCACACAGTATGCAAGTGGAAGTTGTGAGAATCAAACTCAGGTCTGGTCTGCTGGATGTATCAAGCTCATTCACACCTTGATCCTCTAACTTCTAGGCTATACTGCCAGCCAACCATGATACCTCTCAACCTCCTGCCTTGTAAATCAGGGACAAGGCTTAAAAAAACCAGGGACAAAGGACCAAAATCAGGGACACATTTTCAAAATTGGTGTTATCCACTCAGGAAGCTGGTAGAATAAAGGGCTTAGTGTAAAATGCATTTTCTAAGGAAGAACAAATCTGTAACATTAATGTTTGACATTATTTTATGCTTACAACCTCTGCTGTTTGGTCATGGAAACACAATTTTTAGGAGGGACAGAGTAAAATTTTGAGGCAAAATCAGGGACAATTGAGAGGTATGCATGTCATAGTGCCGGGTAATACACACACTAGGCAGGCTGTAATGAGATGCTAATGGGGCTGTTTGCCCTTGGATTGCATGGGTAGGCTCATTTGCATAGACATTTTTTAATATGGCAAACTTTAATGCTGGGCAAATGGGACTGCGCCGGGAAACGTGCAGCACCGTGCAAACACATTAGTGCCCTGCATGACTGTACTGTATAATTATATGGTTTTACAGTATTTGGCCTGCACTGTTGCTGTGCACCACTTCACTGCATGCACAAACATTGCTCAAGTTGTTCGGGATTCACTTACTTCACCTCTGTGTGCACTGGGCCACTGTTGCAGTTTGCACTGCTCTCGGTTGCTATTTTCAGTGCTGTTGTACTTCCTGGGCCATACAGCACTCCACCCATGGACCAGTTTGCCCAGCTTCATTAGCACACTTTATTCAGCAAGTTTTGCACCAGGGCAAATCCCCTTTGAATATAGAGGGCTATTGGTTCTGGGCTAATTTAGCTGGGCAGTGCTATTTTAGCCCCGGGGCAAAGTTTTGACTATCTGGCCCATAGTCTTTTATCTTTCGGCACTAAATAGAAGATATTTATTTTATTGACAAATGCAGTTAAGAGTGATGCTTTTTAAATGGAGGTGTAAGTGTCAGATTCCCTTTGTTGTGTTTTATGTTTTTCCTGTCATGAGCACCCTATCCCAGTGCAATTCCTTTTTGTGAATAGGAATATATTTTTCTAATGTGCTTACTGTACCTGGTCAATAAAAGCTAAATAAAGAAAAAGAACAACAGCAGTTTTTCAGAGTCATAAATGTACTCTTTTCTGCTTTGGGTTTGTGTGCCCAGATTTGAACAAAACTATCCCAGTTAAATGGAAAACTAGGACATTTTTGATGGCACTTCATAACACAGATCTTTAGTAATGCTTTACAGTGCTGCAGCTTGTGGTTTGTATGCAATTAGCTAGTAATCACAATGCTGACTGAGCATTTATACATAATTTACTTGCACTTAACAAATACACTCGTAGTGAATCAATACCAATTTTCTTTTAGTAATTAATTCTGAATTGTAAATATACGTAGATACAGTATTTGCATTTATTAGAAAGGAGTTTGCTGATGGACTGCTATCTACAAATTTTGTTAAGCATTAGTTATAAATTATTTCATCATGCTTTCTTTCAATACTTTAGTAAAGAAACTTAAATAAAATGCTACCTTATTTTCTTTAAATGTGTAATAAACCATCCTAACTGGCACACTTCTTCTACATTCAGGATCAGATATTCAAAACTTTGCGCAGGCAAAAAACGTTTGTGCAGGTTTAGCGTGGGATTAGCGCGGGTCTGCTATATTCAAAAGGCCAAATAGTGCAGGCAAACTGCATTAGCATGGGGAAAAATCATAATGTATGCAAGGGGCAAACTGACGTGAATACAGACGCAATGCTATATTCTGCAACTAGCGCCACGCAAAGTGGTTTTGCATGACTTAGCGTGACACTTAGCGCAGTGCAAATTTCCACCCAGGAAAAGCTTGTCTTAACCCTGGGCAATCAGCTTTGCGCAACAATATGGCTTTGCACGGTGTTTGCTCAGGTTTTGCGTGACCCTAACAAATAAATATGACACATAGACAAAGCCAAACATAGAGGAAGTATGCTGCTAACTGATGGCATCACAATGATGCCATCATCTGTCACCAGTCCCAGCCATGCCAGGCAGTAAGTGGTGACCCTGCCACCAGTGGACAGCATGGCAGTGTGGCCATACAGCACACACCTGTGGATCACACTTCTGTGGACACCAACAGATGCCAGCACACACATGCAGCACTGTGGTCATGAAGGATGTTGAGGGGAGAGTGTATGGGTGGCCAGGCTGTGCTACAGACCAGGTGTGGCCACAGGGCTGGGACACATCATACAGTGCACATGGGCCACTATTGGGAATACCCCAACACCAGTGTGCCTTTCAGATAATATATGCCCCCCCAGCCACATACCGCACAGCTGTACAACTGACACAGCACACAAAGCCGGACATGTATATGTCACTGTGAGCATCCCATACCAGAGGTGCAGCATCTGTGGGTCACACAACAGTGTAACAGTAATGTCCACTGTCAACAAACACCTGCAGGTTGGGCCTCTCACTGTGTATAGTGCAGTCTTCATCACTGCCCTACACACCATAGGCATTGCTGTGTCCACACAATACTGGCCCCCCTTGCTACTGTAGTGTCTGCTGTGCACTGTAGCATGACCTACAGTGTGACAGTTGCATGCTGCATCACCACCATCTGTGCCTATGCTGTGTTGTCCCAGTATAGCTGCAGGCAGCTGCACATGTGGAAGTAGTGTTCAACACTGTATAATATTTCCCAAGCTGTTTGCAGCAGCGCTAACAATATTTGCTGGTTTAGCGCGAGGGCTAAACAGTTAGCCCAGTGCAACCGTATGCAAATCAGGGCATGGGCGAGATGTTAATCTGATGTTTGCCCACAGACTACCTAAGTAGGCTCATTTGCATGTCACTTTTGAATATGGCAAAGTTGCGCACTGGGCAAAAGGTGTTTTTGCACTGGGCTACTTGGTTTAGCGCTACGCTAAACCCGCATAAGCGATGTTAGTGCTGCATAAACAGTTTGGGGAATATTTTACAGTTTTGCACACGGTACTTTCACATACGCTGCTGCCTACAGCTGTACTGGGACCACGCATTTGCTGGCACACACATTGGCCACATAGTTCACCTCTACCTACCTTCACATCGCTGTGCACTGTGTTGCTGTTGTGGTTCGCACTTCCTGGTTGCCATATTCAGAGCTGTCTTATTCCAGGGCTAAGTTTGCCCTACACTCCCAGCCCAGTTTGCCCTGCCTCACTCCCATGCTATATTCAGAAGCTGTTTGCCCCAGGCTGTTCCTTTTGAATATGGCTTGCTTTGTGCTCCGGGCTAAGTTTGCCCACCAGGCAGTGCTAATTTAGCCCCAGGGCAAAGTTTTGAATATCTGGCCCTTACTTGTTGAAGTTCATTACAATTTGTAGAGCCAATAAATTTGGATAAGTGAAACTATTTAAAAAAACTTAACTTCATACCTTTTTTTTTCCAACTCTTTCTCGCTCTGGTTGCTGGCTGCCAGGAGCTCCCTCAGGAAAGACCCCACTCGAGTGGCTCCTACTGCCCTGACTGAATCCTTCTGACAAGGAAATCAGGGACAGAATCCTCTCCCACCATGGCCCGAGACAGAGAAGAGGATCTGGGAGAGCTGGGCGGGTGGGGACTGGTGGTGGGCATTTGTGCCATTCCCTCGGGGTTCACTGTCATCCTCCTGGCCACTGGGGTTTTTCCAGTTTGTTTCTTGCCCCAAGGAGGAGGAAGTGTAATGATGCCAGCACATAAAGTTGTGCACTCCCATGTGACTCGCGTACGCCTCTGCCTCCTCCTGGACCCTTCTTGAGTGGTCCTGATTGCAAATGCTCCATCACCACTGGGTGCCACTGCTGCACCAGGAGCCATGGGAACCCTCCACAGGAGATGAGAGTTTGTGAGCAGCTGCTGAATCCTGCTCCTCTCTTCATCCCGGTTGACCCACAATGACCCGAGCTCACTTCCAAACCCAGGTTGCCGGTGTTGTGCAAGGTGTGGCATCCAGTACCTTAATCCTCAGCACCACCTGGCCAACTTCTGAACTTCATACCTGATTGTAAACATTGCACTGTAACTACATGGTAATTGCTATGCCCTTACATGGCTCAAATGTGTGTAGTTTTAATAAGGATTTCTCAGAATTTGCTGATTCCGATAGGATTTGTTTTATTTATTTTGGAATTTCCAATTCTGAAATTTGCTTTTGTTCTGATTCTGATATGTATTTGGATTTAAATTTAGAATCAGAATTCAAATTCTGAGATCTTAATCTATTGCATACTGATGTGTATTCACAAATACACAATCTGGCCTTCTCTGGTACTATATGTTCAGAATAAAACAGAACAGCAACTGTTTCTTAATCTGCTTCTTATGCATTGAATACAATATGCTGCAGAATCCATACAGTGAAAATTGTGAAATAAAGTAATGTGGAGTTTTTTGTTTCGTTATTGTATCCCTACTGTATCTAACTCTATTAGCCATGTACAAATGCTGATGAGTCATTTTCATTCTTGCAGTCCATACTGCATCTCACAGTGAACACTGTTTAATCACTTCATGTGAACACCCATAAACCAAAAATTAAAAGTGGTAAGCATCAAGATTCTTATCAAATTCTAATGGTATCTAAATTCATATTAGCTTTCAACACAATTTTTCCAGTAATCCAGATTCTAGACATAGTCAACTGTTGTAACTAATCACAGTCACTTATATTGTATTGATAGCCTTAAAAATAAAGCCCTAAATTAAAATAGAAGTCCAATGAAAGAATAATAAAAAAATTTAGTTACACATTACTATTACAAAGAAATTATTTGCTTATGGCATCCACTGACAATAACTGCTGCATGTTCAGGAAATGTATACTGACATTTGCCCTGTCTTCAGTTTGTTGGTTGACTCCTGGAGACATTTCCCTAATAAACAAACTACTGTCCTGGTAAAAGAACAGCAGAAAATCCTGATGCCCTCTGAAGTATTTCATCTTTCCTGGTGTTGAAAATGAACCACAACAAGCAAACCTCACCTGACCTCCGTGCTGCTGCCTATTGAATCAGTGTATGGTTGCTTCATACTGCTGAATGAACAAGCCACACAACTACATGCACACACACACACACACACACACACACACACACACACACACACACACACACACACACACACACAGCTGGAATGAGATCCGAAATGAGGTTTTAGTTTGTATCTGTATTTTTGTTTTAACAAGAAAAACTGTATTATGCAAAGCTCATGTTTAAGGAGGTCATTGGGATAGAACAGCACACATATATGGTACAATATGTAAAGTTACATAAATTACATCAAATTAAGCAAATCAAGTGACAAAAAAAAAAAAAAAAGGTAGCTCCAGAACCCCAGTGCATAGTTTTAAACTGGAACTCCAGAAAAAAAACCTCACTATTTCATGCATGCACTCTTTATCAAGCCTCTTAATTCAGTCTGGAGCCTCATGCCTCACTACACCCCTAAGGCATGCATTTATTCGTAATAAACCACACCCTGTTCTGTGTAATAGCTTACTTAATGTACACCACAGAAGTGTAGTAAGACATGAGGCCAAAGGTCATTATGTACCTGGGAAGTGCATTAAAATCCCATGATGAACAGCCTGGAGGGGCTTATTATACTTATAAAATGGCTCTAAGTAGATTTTTTTTGAGGAGGAAAATAACATTTGGCACCCGGCTGTCATTTATAGAGGGCCACCCAGTACCATGATTGGGATCTGGCAATCCCGGGGTATAAAATTTACAGGAAAGACTGTGGAGTTGGGAGACAGGGTGGGGTAGCATTCTATTGAAGGAAGGGATCAGATATATGAGGGACATGGGGGAGAAAGGGAGGAGAGAGGCACTATGGATGTAGCTTCTGGACTCCAAGGGTAGAAAGCTGAGGCTGGGGGTAGTGTACAGACCACCAGCCCAATCAATGGAACTGGACAATGAGTTAGTGCAGCAAATAAGGAAGATGTGTAGAAAGGGGAGTGTGGTGAATGTGGGTGATTTCAATCTGCTGGGGGTAGACTGGAGCACCCCTGCCATCTCCAGTGCCAGGGAGCAGGTGCTCCTGGACGTGATCCAGGATGATTTCCTGACACAGCTGGTCAGTGGGACAACATGACTAGGTAACATGCTGGACTTAGTGCTGTCAAATGGGGAAGCATTGAGGGAAATAAGGGTAGAAGTCCCACTAGCTCATAGTGACCACCAAACAGTGTGGTTCACTCTCAAGTTGGATAGAGAGTCTGGAGGCACAATAACAAAGGTGGTGGATTTTAGGATGGTGGACTTCAGGGGATGAGAGAAATACTGCAAGGGAGACTTTAGGGTATTAGACCAGAGTTGAATGCACAGCAAAAGTGGGAAATTATTAAAACTGGTCTAACAGAGGCCTCAGAAGCTTGCACCAGGACTAAGAGCAAGAAGTGTAGAGCCAGGAAACCATGCTGGCTGAACAGAGACATGTCAAAGATGGTGAGGGCGAAGAGAGCTGTGTACCAGAAGTTCAGGAGAACAAGGAAGGAAGAGGACAGGGAGACTTATGTGAGTTGGTCCAAGGAGGTGACCAAGTGAGTGAGTAGCCAAGGCCTCAAGGGAGCTAAGGTTTTTGCAGGGCATCAAGGGAGGGGAAAAGGACTTTTTTGGATATGTAAATGAAAAGAGGAAGTGCAGGGACAATATAGTGAAGATAAAGTGGGGAGGGGAGTGGGTAGAAAAGGGAGAGGAACAAGAGGAAGTATTAAATGAATACTTTTGCTCCATCTTCACAAAGGAGAAGGATGGTCCACTACCACCATGGACTGGGAGGGTGGGGTGGGAGGGAGGGAGGAGATGGTAGATAGAATGATCAAGAGGAGTAGAGTACTAGAGGGTCTGAGGACATTAAGGGTGGACAAGTCACCAGGTCCTGATGGCATCCACCCCAGGGTGCTGAGGGAGATGGCGGAGGTGTTGGCTGAGCAACTGGCTGACCTGTTCAGTACCTCCTTGGACACAGGATGGGTGCCTCAGGACTGGAGGATCACCCGGTGGTGCCCATACATAAGAGCTGCCCTAAGGATGAGTCAGAAAATTATCGGCCTGTCAGTCTCACTTCTATAGTGGTAAACTTATGGAGACGACACTGAAGAAGAGGCTGGTGTTGTTCCTTGAGGGTAATGACCTCCAGGATGGATGGCAGCATGGGTTCATCTCACGTAGGTCTTGTCAGATCAGTCTAATAGAATATTATGACTTGGTAACAAGAGAGCTGGATATGGGTCATGCAGCAGATGTCCTGTACTTGGACTTCAACAAGACCTTTGATTCAGTGCCTCATGGGAGGCTGGGGGGGAAGCTGACTGTTGTGGGGATGGGGATGAAGCTGACAAACTGGAAAAGGAACTGGCTGCAGGGGAGGTTGCAACAGGTGGTAGTGAGGGGGGCTCTCCACACTTAGGCCGGTGACAAGTGGTGTGCCACAGGGCTCGGTGCTGGGCCCAGTGCTATTTGGGCTCTTTATCTCATATATTGCACACAGAGTTGGGAGCAGGGTTAGACTGTTAGCAGATGATCCCAAAATGAAGGCAGTGGTGGATGAACAGGATGGATGGAAACAACTACAAGGGGGCCTAACCAACCTGGAGGTATGGTCGGAAAAGTGGCAGCTGGGATTCAATGCAAAAAAGTGCAAGGTTATGCACTTTGGAGTAAAGAACCCTAAGAGGGACTATTGGTTGGGAGGGGTGAGGCTGCGGATCACTGAAAAAGAGAAGGACCTAGAGGTGTTGGTAACAGGGAGCATGAAAAACTCTGCCCACTGCAGGAAAGCTTCAGGTAAGGTGAACAGGATGCTGGGCTGTATTGCAAGGGGTTTCTTGTCCAGGCATAGGGAGGTGATCCTGCCCCTCTACAGATCTTTGGCCAGGCCACACTTGGAGTACTGTGTGCAGTACTGGTAGCCATATCTGAAGAGGGATATTAATTTACTGGAAGGTGTGCAAAAGAGGACAACATAAATGTTACAGGGGATGGAGGGCAAGGCCTATGAGGACAGGCTGAATGAGCTGAATATGTACATGCTGGAGGAGAGGAGGGATCGGGGATATGATTGAAATATTCAAGTATTTGAGGGGGATAAAGAAAGTTAGCACTGAAGGGGTGTTTAAACTGAGGAAGGGTAAGGACATGAGGGGTTATGGACTAAGATTGGCGGGCAGAAGATTTAGGAGGGAGATAAAGAGGCACTACTTCACCAAGAGGGTGTGTTTAAATGGTGCATTCTACCAGAGGGGGTGGTATCATGTAAGACAGTAGGAAGTTTTAAGAGGGTGTGGGACAGCGCATGAGGGAGGGTCTGGGTGGTGGGGGCTGAGGCCATCATGGGAATGACAGATGGGGAAGGGGTTGGGCAGCTGCAATCTAGGGGGCTAGCTGCACACTTAGGCAGACATTGATAGAGCAGGTGGTCTGTTTCTGCTGGCAGATTCATATGTTTGTATGCAATTAATGCATGGTCAGGTGATGTCTCTTTGCTAATGAAATTTCTAGATTGTTTGCCATTTTTATATATATATTAAATATTCTTTGCAAAAAAAAACTGCAGGCTGCTGTTGTCCTTGGGGTTCTCAGCCCTAAAGCTCACCTCATTTCAGAAATATATACACCTAATGCAGTGAGCTTCAGGGTTGAGAACCCCAAGGAAGACTGGACTCCTCATTTGTTTTAGGAGTGGGGTTGAAGTTTTAAGGTTTGAAACCCTAAAACTACATGTCCTACTTTTTACACTTTAGCCTGGACCCTGAATGTTGCATTAACACATTCTTTTTGCAATGAATTTCCTTACTTTTTTATAATTGTATCCTTATTTTCCTGTGGGAGAGCAGGGCCCACAGGTCCATGCACTCCCATCCATCCATACTCTATCAGATAGTGTAATCATGTCCTTATTTGCCTGTGGGAGTGAAGGGCCCTCTGGGCCTTGCGCCTAGCACTCCCATCCCTCTACAGATGTCTATATGTATACTGATGTGGAAGGGCCTTGTGCTTCCATTTGTAGGACAGCAGCAATCAAATTATCAGCAGAGCCATCTTATTTCTGCATCTCAACCTGGTACAGAAAATTTTCAAATCTCCACCAAAACGTCATTCTGCACCACTGCAATGTCATTCCATGCCACAGATGCAAAAAAATTTTTAGCTAAGATTTGAAAAATGACAGCTGGCATGTTCATGAGGTGGTGTAAACAAATGACTATGCTGAAAATTTGGGCTGAAAATATTTAAAATTATGAAAGCTAGGAAGGAGCATACCTAAATTTCAAAAGATGCACAAAGCTCTGCCATTTTAACATATTTTGACCCCCAGGGCTCAATTCTCAAATATCAACAAAATCTGTGGCAAATGGCAGCTTGTGCTGATCACTGGTGCACCATAGACCCTGTGCTTGATGCCAGTATGGGAAGGGTCCCAGCGCCAAACACTACAGGTTGCAGAAGCTGCTTCTGTGCACCACACAAACAGTGCATGGGAAGAGTTTGGTGAATGGTGCAGCATGCAGGCATCTGGCTGCAGTAAGAAGGACTGACCCTTGAACATGTAAACTGCTCGGCACCTGACAAAACAAAGTGACAGGTACTACCACTACTGCCGCTGAGTGATGACAAAGAAGCAGCTTGGAGGCTACATCTATGTGGAAGCAGTCATTGGTATGACTAACCCAGGGCATGCGACTGGACACAGAAGTGATGTTAATGGAACGCTACTTGCACTTTGCCCTTGGCCCTTATATGTGCCACCTTTCCCCACTACACCAGGCATCAGAGATGCCTGTGCTCCTACCCAACACCATCTGCGGGAGTGGCACAAGGGCTGTTGGACCAGCTTGTTGCTGGTCTAAGCCCTGAAAGGTCTGTCCAGCTTCTGGAATTCCATTTACGGGGATGGTACAGCTCTGGTGCACCCCTGTCCTTGTTGCAAGCCTGGTGCATGGCCGACTGGGTGCAAGAGGTGCCTGATTTGCTTCAGCTGGGCCTTCAGAATTGGGAGTGTCACAAGATTTGATGCAAGGTGCCCCTTGCATCAATTCTGTTTGATGCAAGCACCTTGTGTCAAATTCAGGGTTTTGAGAATTGGGCCCCAGGATTTCAACAACCCTTCTTATGATCTCACCTCATGAACTAGGGCCATGAAAATTTTTAAATGCAACCCGAAAGGTGAGTTCACCAGGTGACCACAAAATCACCTTTTGGGCCAGATTTGCTTAATTCCACCACTATTGTTCATCAGGTGGGGTATCAAATAGGCCATGTTAAAAATTTGCAGTCAAAATATACAAAAATGGCAAGGTTATGCACCAAAAATTAAAATCCCATTGAAATACACTGAACCTTGCTTACCTTACTTTCTCATCTAACAGTCACCAGTTCTAGCAGCAAGATGTGTCTTCAATCGAGTGGATCTTCACCTGGGATCTGTTCTGGTCAGTAAGGGTTTGTGGGAGTATGGGGTGGTGGGTGCTCAGTGGGAGGAGGGGTGGGGGGCAGGTCAGTGAGGATTATTTTCTAGAGGTTTAAAAAAAGACATTGAGGGACTATTTTCTTCTTTTTAGACCCAACGGTGACCAGTGGGTTGGGGATCCACTAGACACCTGGGAAATACTTATAATTATGAGTACAGTGATTGGAAGGGTGGGGGCACCACTAGACACCACAGAAAAATAATATAATTATGGGAATGGTGATTGGAGGGTGGGGGATGCCATTAGACATTAGGAAAAAATAATTTAATTACAGGGATGGTAATCAGAGGGTGGTGGGTGCCACTAGACAACAGGGAAAGACTTTATAATTATAGGCAGTGATTGGAGGGACGGGGTGTCAGTAGACATGAAGGAAACAAATTATATAATTACAGGAATGGTCATCAGAGGGTGGGGTCACCACTAGATACCAGGGAAAATAATAAAATAATGAGGATGGCGATTGGAGAGTGGGGGCACCACTAGACACCAGGGAAAAATAATATAATTACAAGGATGGTGACTGAAAGATACGGGATGCCACGAGACACCAGGGAAAGAATTTATGATTATGGGGACAGTGATCAGATGGTGTGGGGTGTCACTAGACACCAGGGAAATACTTTAAAACTAGGGGGACAGTGATTGGAGGGTTGGGGTTGCCTCTAGACACCAAGGAAAAATAATATAATTTACATGCAACAACTGTGCGCTACCTGAACAAGGTATGTGCAGCTAAAATACAGCAAAATTAACTTTGAATCATTGACACAGTGTACCACACAAGGCTACAGAAAATAAGCACATTTATTACCACATCCACAAACAACCCCCAGCATTTCAAGGACTCAAACCCTCTTAATCAGGACCTCCTGATGAAGAGTGTTTGAGCCCTCAAAGCATTGGGGATTGTTTGCGGATATGGTAATAAATGTACTTATTGTTTAAGCTGTGTGTGGTGTGTTGTTTCAATGATTCAAAAATAAAATAATATAATTACAGGTGTGGCAATCTGATGGAGGGAGTGCCACTAGACACCAGGGAAAAATAATATATTTACAGGGATGGTGATCAAAGGGTGGGGGTGCAACTAGACACAAGGGAAAGACTTTATAATTACAGGGATGGCAATTAGAGGATGGAGGGCACCACTAGACACCAGGAGAAAAATAGAAAAAACATTATAGGGAAGGCAACTGAAGGGTAAGGGCTGCCACTAGACACCAGGGAAAAATAAAACAATTAGCGAGATGAATTGCAAAGTCATTTTTTTCATTTGCAGGAATCCTCTTCCATTTCAAACAAAAAAAAGGAAATCAAAAAGGATCCCTTCAAATGAAAAAAAAATGAGTCCAAAATGTTTTTTCAGTATGGAGGGATCCTTTTTCAATTGGATGAAAAAGATAATATGGAATAAGTGTAAAAAAAACACTAAGTACAAAATCTTTTTCCATATGAAGGGATCCTTTATTGTTTGAACAAGAAAGGACATATGGCAAAACTGGAAAAGAAATCTAAGTACAAAATCTTTTTCCATATGAAGGGATTGTTGGAAGAAACAAGGACATATGGAAAAATCTGAAAAAAAAATGAAGTCCAAAATCTGTTTTGATATGAACAGATCCTTTTTCATATGAATGACAAAGGCCATATGGAAAAAGCGGAAGTGAGTCACTAAAATGTATTTAAAAAATAAAACACATTTGGGGTCAAATTTCTAACAGTGAAGTGAGAATCTGCCTTACTGATTCCTGATGAGCAAGATACATGTCTAGGTCTCTATGCAGTATGTCACTTTTGGGGTTTAAAAATTTTTGAAGAAGCAAAAGCAAGATGGCATAAAACGAAAAGTTTTTTTTTTCCAAACAAAAAAGGATTGGCCCTATAATATTTATTCGTTTTGTTTTTGTTTACCGGGTAAGTGCACTGAGCAAAGTCATTACCTATTTTCAGGCACGACCCGGGAGAGTACAAACAGCAAGGTGAAACATACAAAATATTAAGAGACAACAGTTACAGGTACACACTATTCCATACATCAAGTAGAATCAACAGTTTGAGTTTTCAGATGATACAGACACGGAATACAGATACAGACAGCAGTACATCAGTGGTTGGCGGAAGCAAAAATAAGGCATTAACAGTTGGTTAGGTCAGGTAAGCCGACCTTACACCTATAGCAAAAGAATCTGGCAGAGTGATAAGTGCACTTAACTTGTAGGCCTGGAAATAAGACCTGGCTATGCAGGATCGCCTGGGATGGGGTTGCATGCACACACATCTGTGCACATGAGGTGCTTGCGAAGATTGCTCTTAAATACCTGATGAAAAAGGGCATGACTAATTGGATCAGGGATAGAGTTCCAAATCTTGAGTGTGAATGCTGAGAAAGCCTACTCACCCATCTTTGATGGAAGATTTCAAGATGTCTAATAGCACGCTGTGGGCTGACCTAAGCAGGTATGACTGAGGGGTGCAGCTAAAAAAATTCACAAGTGCAGGTGGGGTGCTGGACCTCATGATACTGCTGATTAGACTGCCTGCTGTATAGATTCTGAAGGATGTCGGGGACAGCCAACCAAGATTGGAGTAAAGGAGGCAGTAATGGGTCCTCTGTGGTGCAGAGAGTGCAAAATGGCATGTATTGTTATAGCACATTTTCCATCTGTTAAGGACCTTTTTACTGGCTTCCAGACCGGTGGTGAGACCATAGGTAAGGCTAGGGCACATGACACCCTGCACAACGGCTAGCCTGGCAGATGTGGTGAGGGTGTGTCTGATTTTATAGGCTAGATGGACAGGTGGAGGTTGAAATCCAGGGATGAGTCCAGGGTGATACCTAGGTACTTAAAAGACTGCACAACATCCAGAGGTGTTCAGAGAGGACCAGGGATGGAGAGCATGGCAGAAAAATTTTTTTAGTCTCGGTGCAGAGCCAAAGATCTTGGTGACTATCTTCTTTGCATTCAGCAGTAGTATCCCTGAGCCATGACAGTGTGCCATCAAATGCATCGGTCAGGCGTGAGTTAATGATTGATAGTTCCTTGTCACTGCTATACAGAACCATGTCATATGCATAGAGTAATGCTGAGCAGAGGTCTGCTAGGGCGGGTAAGTTGTTTATGAAAATGGATAACAATAAGAGACCTAATATAGATCCCTGTGGGACCCCTATGTTGCTGTGAGTGAGATCTAGTTTTGCTTCATCAATTTGGACAAATTGCTGTCATCTGGATAAATAGCTGGCCATTCAGGAGGTATTGTAGGTGAGAAACCCAAAGAGGTCAGTTTTTCCAGTAGCAAGTGGTTATCCACAAGGTCAGACACCTTTGTGAGGTCTATGAAGATTGCCCCTGTAAGCATACCCTTGTCCATGGCCACCTTTACATCATTTGTAAACTGAATCAAGGTGGTTGATGTGCTGTGCCCCTTCTTGAATCTGTGTTGGGCTAGTGACAGAATGTTATTTTGTTGCAAATGTTTTGTAATCTGGGTGGCTACAATCTTCTCCAGCAGCTTATTCAGGATAGGCAGGATGGTGATGGCACGGTGGTAGTTCTCATTGTTCTTGGTGTCTCCTTTTTTGTGAATTGGAACCACCCTGGCAGTTTTCCAGAGCTTTGGAACCACCCAAGCAGTTAGGGACAGATTGAATAGTCTGGTGACTGGAGCAGCAAACCTAGGAGCAGCCATTTTTTATAAATCTTGGTAGTAGCCCTCTGAGCCAGCAGATCTGTACACCGGGACAGATCTCAAAAGATGTAGGACTTCGGCAGTGCAAACAATCCTGATATGAAATAGATATGGGCCCAGATTAATGGTGAGTTCCTTTGTGGTTGCAGACTGTCCTGTCAGCAGCATATAATCCTTGAGGTCAGTGAAGTGACTGTTTTGGGCATTAGCTATCCAGCCCATGTTGTTGCAATTTACCACATCTAGTGTCATGTCAGTAACTATTGCATGTCTATCCTGCCACATAAAAGACTTTATATGGTTCCTGAAGTCTCATGGATCCCTGACAGACTTGTTGAGCAGTTGTTTGCAGTAGGAACTTTTTGCAGTTCGTATCACTTGCTTGCAATTAGTTCTTTGCCTCCTATATTCTACCCAGTCCACAGGGGCCTGTGTGTGTGTGTTTCTCTTTGACCCAGGACTTGTACCTCTTTTTGATGGAGGCTAGGAGGGTACTGTGCATCCACATTGTAGGTGTGCCCCTGACACTCTGTTTCTTAAGGGGCACATGTTTGTCTTGGAGAGCCTGCATTGTAGTAACAAAGAAGTCCACTGCCTTTACAATGTCTACCATCCAGTATAGAGGAGACCAATCCATGCGGTCAATGTTGGTGAGTAGAGAACCTACTTCGAGATTGGAGAAATCTCAGAGCAGAATTTCCTTGGGTGGTGTCTTAGGGGCGCGTGCCCTCCAGACACAGAATACAGGTGAGTGGTTGTTGATAGAGTAAGGTAGAGTCCTACAGTCAGGACGTGCTCTGTTCTATTTGTTGCTTTCCAGTTTAGGAGGAATTGATGATTGCTTGACAGCAACATGTGAGTTGAGCAGGAGATCAGCTATGATAGGCTGAGCTTTCCTAGCTCTGCATTAAACTTTTCCACATCATTACCCAACCAGTTCAGGTTAAGATCCCCCATCAGGAGGAATTCCTGTTTCTCTTTAATTGATGACATGTAGCCCATGACTGCTGTAAGACCATTTAGTCCACACTTGGGGGTTGTACACACAAAGGATATTCAACCTTTTAGAATTCCCTAGGATAGGAGCACTCTGCAGTATTTCACGTGCTGAGTCTGTTTTGGCAGGAAGGGTGGTGGCATTTAGGTTTTCTTTAAAGTATAGTGCCACCCCACCTCCGCTTTTTGATGCGAGGCGGTTAGCTCTAAGTAGCCTGTACCCCTGAGTGTGCACAGAGAGTTGGGGATATGTGTCTTCAGCCAGATCTCTGAGAAGCCAAGAATGTCAGGGGATTAGTGAGATACCCAAGCTTCCAGTTCCGCAAAATTGGAAATGAGGCTGACCACATTCATATGTGCGATTTTAAGACCCTTGTTGGAGAACCACTGGGGACAAGTTGCAAAGCTGGTCCCACAGTGGGGGCCTGGATTTGATTCAATGTCTCCCACCTGTGATAGCCTTAATAAGTGCCACCATACTTCAGCAAAGAGTTTAAGTAAGGCACAACTCCTATGGACCTGGAAGTGTGAGGTAAATAGGTAGTGCACAATATGTGCAAAACAAGCATGCTTCAGGTGCCAGTTTGCATTGAGAGGCATCTCTACCCCAGCCATGATGTCTGAGTAGACAAATGAGGCATCATGGATCAAGTTGCACCCTCCATTCCTATCAGGTATACAAATTATGCAGTCGGTCAGATAGATCAGTGACAGCAACAGGCACCCCACCCCCATTGTTGAGCACTGCATGTTTGCTTTCAATAGCTGATACTGGTAGAGAGCATCAAGGTTAAGGCACACTGGGTACTACCAATTTGTAAACAGAGCAGGTGTTGCCAGTTAGATCAGAATATTTAGTATAATATGGTCCAGCAGTAGAAAATAGCTGTCCAGGTGGGCTAGTCTACCACATTAGAGATTAAACAAAACCCTATTGTGATTGGTTGGGCATCCATGGCACTCCAGACATTATCTCATGGGTTTTAGCCCACCTGATAGGCTAGTGATGCACATGACCCCAGGATCAAATTTCTAGTATATCCAGGTCCCAGAAACCCCTGCTCCCCAGTTTCGAATCGTGCATCTGATCAGGCAACAAGCACACCAGGAATCCCTGTCTGCTCCATAAGGTAGGCCCTTGAACTTAAGGGTACTTTTGATTTTATGAGGTAGTTCAGGAAAGAAAACAAACAATGTATTAAGATAATATCTGATACCAGCTTGGGGACCTTTCACTAAATTTGCTAATTATTGCGAAGAAAATTGCTAAACTAATCTGCATTACTGGTTCTGAATCAGCCAGCTCAAGGTGTTTCCACCTTGGTTTGTGCTGCATTTCTGCTAATTGCATTGGTTTTTGTTATGGTATCCTAGTTTGGAGGATAACCGCTTGAGCATGGTACTCTATTCATGCCTGGGCACCTCATTCGGCGCACTGTTGCTCAGCAGGGTTCCCCTGTATCTCTGGGGACAAAGGAGTTAATTCTAGTTAACTGTGGCTCCTTCCACAGAGGTTAAAGCGAGTCCATATGGCAGAGTATACCAAGGGGGGGCGCTGGCCAGCCAGGTTCTGCCTGAACCACACGACGACCACGTGGTCTCTCTGCCCCCCATCTCCTTCCCTCATCCGCCTCCTTTCTGGCATCGGACTCCCCCCGGAGGCCTGAAGAGCCTCCTCTCATCTGCGCTGCGCAGCCCTCTGGCTAGACCGCGGGCACGACCCTGTCACTTTCCTCCCACTCACCTTGTAGTGCGT
Source organism: Neoceratodus forsteri (assembly GCA_016271365.2). NCBI lineage: Eukaryota > Metazoa > Chordata > Ceratodontiformes > Ceratodontidae > Neoceratodus > Neoceratodus forsteri. The sequence goes on along the minus strand of CM028136.1, from coordinate 354,200,192 downwards.
CCTACTCTGTAGGCATTTTTGGGCCTACTTCAGCCCCGTGATCCTCGGCTTCTCCTCCTCGCTCGTTGGCCTCGGGGAGGGAGTCCTCCACTCAGGCTACTGTGACCTCCTCCGCTCCCAGCTAGGCCGGCACTCCTTTGAGGGTGCCTCCTCCCTCAGGCCTAGCTGGGGGGGGTTGGAGAAGTGAGGTTCTTTGGGCTCCAGGACAGGAGCAGAGCATGAGCGTGCAGGGGTCACACTCAGGGAGATCGCGTGTCCTCCCTCTCGCCAAGTGCAAGCCAGCCTCTCCTCGGGGCTCTTATCTCCATGCACTCCTCCATCGGCACACACCTGGAGGAGTGTGGAGACCTGGAGAACCGCCTCCCATGCCTTTTCTCTCCTTCCAGGGACCAACGTGGTTTTCTCCCCTCCAGACAACTCCTAGGACTCCCGCCTTCTCGGGGGGGTGATCACTTCCCCTCAGAATGGACTGGGGGAGTAGTGGAAGTGTGTCTGGCTACAAGAGCAAGGTTGCTAAGTTAAAAAAAAAAAAACCTCTTCAGCCTCACAACAGCTACTCAGGGTCTCCCCGTTACCGTAGGGTCCCTCCCACAGCGACTCTCCGGTTGGGCTCCCATGATGAAAGAATGAGCTCCCCTCTCACTCTCCTACTTGACCTTGCTCTTCCTGGGCCTCGGGTCCCTCCCACAGTGACCCAAGAATGTAGGTCTTGCCTCCCCTGGACCTTTTACTCAGCCATGCCATGGCTCCCTCCCATAGCGAGCCATGTGCGCCTGATCCATCTATGGCTCCCAGACCACCTTAACTCCACCATAGACCTCGTTGCGGGGGTCCTCACGCAGCACCCCCACAACCTTCATAGAAAGTGATGGTGGTATACAATGCAGACTTCGGGCACCCCCATCTAGAAGTGTAGGGGGGTAAAAGGATCACCCTCAGGGCATCGATCTACAGCTCCAATCTATGGCCTGCTTTCTTCTCTCCACAGATGGTGAAAGCAAAGAAGTGTTCCTCGTGCAGCGCTACCCTCCTGCCCCAAACCCCGGGACCCCTCTGCACAGCCTGCCTACTCAATGATGATGATTCCTCCCTGGAACAAACACCGCCTATGGGACCCAGCAACCCGGGACCCAGCAACCCCACGTGGATGGACCCAGGCTCCCTCCTAATCCAAAACCAGCAGGCTGCGGTTGCCATGTTGGAAAGCCAGCAGAACTTTATGTTCAAGATAATGGAAAAGCTGGAATCCCTCGCTCAGCACAGGGCCAAACCATTGAGTCTGGAGCCTAATAAGGTAGGGGGGCAACCGGAGGAGCACCCGAACCATGAGGACACCCTTCCAGATGTCCCACGCGAAGACGCGCATGAGGATAAGGATGCTGCAGAGGAAGAGGATGAGGCAGAATCGGACAAAGAGAAGTTGGAGCTTCCATTGACACCTTCTCTGACTTCAAAAATTGTGCTCCTTTGACACAGTCCCAGGGCTTATGAAGATCATCAAGGCCATCATGGGCTTTGACACTGAGGAGAGTAAGCCCGAGTCAAAGCTTGACCCAATGATACAGCTGAGAGTATCGAACCCGGAGACATTCCCAGTATGCCCTGCTATTGAGGATGTCTTCAATAAAGAGTGGCAATCCTCGGAACCGGGCAGAATGCCGAGCAGAAAGAACCTCGACAGAATGTACCCGGTTCAAGGGGAAAAATCTGATATCTGGTGCAAGGCCCCCACCATTGACCCACAGGTGGCGGTTCTTAGCAAGAAAACAGTACTACCATGCAGAACAATTGCACTCAAAGACCCTACAGACAAAAAAGTAGAGGACATGCTCAAAAAGGCGTTTGAGATCGAGGGCACCACCGCAAAAGCAGCCACCACTGCCATCTACACGGCACGAGCACAGATCCGCTGGCTCGAAGAACTCCATGAACAGGCCAACCCTAAGACCAGGGAGGCAGAACTGTTAGAATGTACTCTAGATGCAGCAAAATACTTAGCCGCCATGACGGTAGACACCTTGCGCCTCCATGCCAGGGCTACGGCCATCACCAACCGTGCTGGGAGGGCACTGTGGCTAAAATTGTGGGACGCAGATAATGAATCAAAAACTCTGCTGCAGAACCTACCACTGCAGGGAAAATATGTGTTTGGGGAGGGTCTGCAGGATTATCAAAAGCAAAAAGGAGGAGGGTAGAGACCTCCTTAAGAATAAGACCAGGTATAACTACCTCCCCTCATCGAGGTGGAGGTTTCGGGGGGGGCAGACTGTACCAATCCCACAGGGACACGCCAAAGCAAAACCACTCCTTTTGAGGCAAGGGCACATCGCAAAGTTTCCATGGCCCGTACTCTCAAACCTATCAGTCATGCTCCTTCAGGGCCCAGGGACAAAGATCCGGAGGATGAGGCAGAGGCTACAGGGGAAAGCAACAGTGACTACGATCCCACGACCATGCAGGGCCAGGACCCCTACCCACCGGTAGGACAAAGACTGGCCTTATTCACACATCGCTGGCTCAACACAACCTCGGACAGGTGGGTCCAAGAGGTGGTGACCAGAGGGTACTCCATAGAGCTATCCCAGCCCCATATTCCCCAAAGATTCATATCCTCTCCCATAGCCAAAAGAAAGACATCCCCTCACCAGGTTCAGCACATCTTGTCGGAACTGATGCGGAACAGAGCCATCCAACCCGTACCAGCACGAGAACAGAACCTAGGAGTCTACTCTATATTCTTCCAGGTGCCCAAGAAATCAGGGGAGCTCCATCCCATCCTGGACTTAGAGCACCTCAACCACCATGTGGTGTCTCACAGATTCAAAATGGAGACCATACGATCAACTCTGCGCAGTGTCCAGGTAGACGATCACCTGACATCCATAGACCTAAAGGACGCATACCTCCATATTCCCATCATTCAGAGACACAGACAATTCATTCGGTTTCACATCTTGGGCCATCACTTCCAGTACCAGGCCTTGCCGTTCGGTCTCTTCTCCACCCTGAGAGTGTTCACCAAGGTCTCCATAACCCTGGTGGCCAGACTCAGGGAACAGGGACTGGACATCATACCCTACCAGGACGACTGGCTCATCCAGGCTCGGTCCAAGGATCAGGCTCATCAACACACGGAAACAGCCCTACAGGCACTCAAAGACCATGGCTGGGTGGTCAATTGGGAAAGAGTCATCTCATTCCCACACAGCAGATCAAGCACCTGGGAGCGCTGATCAACTCGGCCCAAGGATGGGCAAAACCATCCCCCTCAAGAGTACACAACTTGATAAGCCTGGCCCGTCAAATGAAAGCCCGCCACCAGACAACCATGGGAAAGATAGCCCAGTTGTTGGGCTGCATGGCATCATGCATAGACCTTGTGCCCTGGGCCAGGTGGCACATGCGTCCACTCCAAACATACATTCTGACTCGGGGAGCACCGAGCGAGCACAACCTACAGGTCATTGTACCACTACCACCAACAGTGAGACTCTCATTGACATGGTGGACGGTGGAGTCAAACCTGACCAAGGGAGTTCCCCTAGAGGCCAAGTACACAACCACAATAGAAATGGACGCTAGCCTCTCTGGTTGGGGGCTTGTCTGGGAGACGCAACGGCCCAGGGCCTATGGTCCCCAGCGGAGTCAAGACTCTCCATCAACATCCTGGAGATGAGAGCTGTATTCCATGCCCTCAAGGCATTCAAGCACCTGGTAAGTGGTCAGTTGGTCCTGATCCACTTCGACAACTGGGTCACTGTGGCTTACATAGCCAAACAGGGCGGAACCAGGAGCAGGGCCATGCTGAGGGAGGCTACGGCAGTCCTCAATTGGGCCCAATCCAACCTCAGACACCTGGGCGCAGTTCACCTGGCAGGAAAGCTGAATGTCTGCGCAGATTGGCTCAGCAGGCAACAGGTGCACCCAGGAGAATGGCAGTTGCACCTGGATCTCTTTTAAATGATCCAAGCAGCATAGGGACCCATAACCATAGATCTCATGGTGACACGGGAGAATGCTCAGGTCAGGGACTACTACTCGCGTTTCAGGGAGAATCTCTCCCAGGGAACAGACGCCCTATCCCAACCATGGTGTCAGAAACATGCATATGTCTTCCCACCTCTTCCCTTGATCCCACAGGTACTGGCCAAGGTACGGGCATCACGTTGCACAGTCATCCTGGTGGCCCCCTACTGGCTATGCAGGATGTGGTTCGCCGCAGTTCGAGAGATGTCCCTAGCCAGCTTCAAGATACCCTACCAAACAGATATGCTCTCGCAGGGTCCAGTAGTCCACCCGACCCCGCAGACTCTGAAGCTCACGGCCTGGCTCCTGAAAGGAGGAGACTAAGGGAGGCGGGTTACCATGACACCGTCATTAGCACCTTACTACAGTCTAGGCGGACTTCCACCACTTCCACCTACGGTAGATAATGGTCTATATTCTCAAGGTGGTGTTTGGAACGGGGCAAGGTACCCGAGCAGACTGACATGGCCACCATTCTGCTATTCCTCTAACAGGGAGTGGACAAGGGGCTAGCCCACTCTTCTCTCAGGGTGCAACTGTCAGCCATAGGGGCGGCCACCGGGCCCATCGGGGGGTACAACCCGGGAGCTCACCCCGATGCCTTACATTTCTTAAAGGTGGTAGAGATCCTCCAACCAAGAACATGACCAACCATCACACCTTGGGATCTCCCGCTAGTCCTCAATTCCCTCAGCGTGGCACCCTACGAGCCTCTTCTCGAGGCGGATCTGTTCTGGGTCGGCCTCAAGACATGCTTCTTGGTGGCCATCTGCTCGACCAGACAGATCGGAGAACTAAGGGCCTTATCCTGTGCAGAACCCTATACAGTATTCACCCCTCAAGGGGTCCACCTGAGAATGGTACCAGCCTTCCAGCCAAAGGTGTCCACTGCTTTCCACAGGGAGCAGCCCATCGAATTGCCCACTTTCCTGGAGGGGTCCCAGCAGGACTCCAGTGAGGTCCCACATCATCTAGATGTTGGATCAGCCCTCTCCGTCTACTTAGCCAGAACGCGCCCCATACGCAAAACAGAAAGATTGTTCATCGTCGCTAAGGGACAAAGGCAAGGCAGAACCACCTCCAAGGCCACCATTGCTGGGTGGCTAAGGAGAACTGTCCAGAATGCTTATGTAGAAAATCGGATGACACCCCCTCAGGGGATCAAGGCTCATTCCACCAGGGCAGTCGCCACTTCTTGGGCTGAAAGGGCCAATGTGTCCTCAGAGGACATATGTAGGGTGGCCACGTGGAGCTCCCTCCACATTCACCAGACACTACAGGCTCGAACAGTTGCAGGCCATATGGCTCACATTTGCCACACAGGTTCTGGCAGCAGCATCTTCAACCCCTCACTCTTAGACCACTCTGTTCCCTCCCTCGGGTACTACACTGCTTCTTATCTACCCATGAGGTAATGTCTGGAGTGCCATGGATGCCCAACCAATCACAATGGGTGTTTACTCACCTGGTAAAGGTGATTGTGTTGGTTGGCATCCATGGCATTCCAAGGCCCCCCCTTCAGAGTGCTCAGAGTGACCGGGACTGAACAAAAGGTCTTTCTACCCATCAGGGGGCTTACAAGGGGACAGACGACAATGCTGATTCACAGTGATAAACTAACAGTCGGTCCCTTTGGGACTGAGAGTAGATTGTAAATATTAGGAAGAATAAAGCTTGGCCTATCGGCCACTGAGACTACATCATAGCCAGCATCATTTTTGTCTTTGAGCATATCTCATATTATCATTGCTTCATTTTTTCCTGCATTGTCTGTTTTTCCCTCTCGTACTTACTTACCTTGATTTCAGCTATGGAAGATTCGAACTGGAGAGCAGGGGTTTCTGGGACCTGGATATACTAGAAATTTGATCCTGGGTCATGTGCATCACTAGCCTATCAGGTAGGCTAAAACCCATGAGGTAATGTCTGGAGTGCCATGGATGCCAACCAACACAATCACCTTTACCAGGTGAGTAAACACCCATTTTCCAACTGTAAATACAGAGAGGTTAAACGGCAAGGACATGCAACGAAAGAAGATCTTAGCATAACTGATTGGTCAGTAGCAGCAGAAAAACAGAACACAAAAACACCCTCAGAATAGTTACTTGAAGTGTCAAGAATCTGTATAACCACAGTTAAGGCAGTGTAATAGCAACCCAGGCATAGATACATCCTAGTTTAATAACAGACTAGCCAGCTTGGCAGTAGCAAAACCTGGCAATCCAGTGCTGAGCAATAGGTCAGAGAAAATGCTCCTAGTATGTCATCATGACTGTGAGACCTTAATGGTAGCTACTCCCAAATACTCCTAAGACTTGGAAAACTCAGCACACTTCAGTTAAATGAGTGCTGATATGCAAAACTGAGAAGCTTACTGTGCTAGACCTAAAGGCAGTTTAAGGCTGACCCAAGCGACTGCTATACAGAAATAGCTCACTGCACACTATTAGAGCTAATTAAGACAGGTAGGAACACAGTTCAGGCAAATCCTTTCAGTGGCTAAGGTCCACTCATTAATCAGAAAGTTGGAAACTAGGTGATGAAATACTGAGTCTCTATCTGTGTAAAAATGAAGTAAGCAGTAAAATCAGACAACTGAATTGGTTAACTACCCTGTGCTAGAGTAAATAACATTAAGGCAGGCAGTAATTCAGTGTTGGTATTAGGCAATCACAGTACCTACTCTATATCTATACTGAGTCACAATCAGTGCAAAAACTAAGCAAGCAGTAAAATCAGATAGCTTAATTGGTTAACTACACTCTGCAACAGAAAATAACATTTGAGGCAGGCAGTGATTTGGTGTTGGTAGTAAGCAATCACATTACTTAGAGCAAAATCAATGTGAAAATGCAGCTTTTAGCTTACTTAGTGGAAGGCAGAGTCACAGTACCTTGATTAGGTGCAAAAAGGCCCTCCAGTCAGTAAAGTCCCTGCCCCAAAGTTAGCCTTGTGACCACACCATTAGATTATGCTCTGCCTCCTGCACTCTCCTAATAGGTGAGACCACTACTGGGAGTGGTTCATCAAGGTCATTTAACATGGGAGGTGGTGTGGGGAGGGTGTCATGGAGAAAAAAAACATTGCTGCACCCAGGCCACAATTCAAAGATTGCGCCCCTCCACTGACTGGCTCTGACGGGAGCATGATCAAATGTGGCAATGGCTGCTGGAATCCTCAGCTCCAACGGGAGGCCCACCAATGTGGCTGTGGGCTGCCAAAACTCTAACAGCAACAGCCGCTGATGCCCCAATCTGGTGCAGCTCCTGCCACCCACTCCAGACCTTCCAGCAGCAGATGCAGCCCAATCCATTGTTGCAGCTACGGCCACCTCCTCCAAGCCACAAAGAGTAGCAGACAGTTTGTTTCTGTGGCTGGGCTCAGGCTTAAATAGCCCAGCCACAATTCAAAGATTGTGCCCCTCCACTGATTCACTCTGACAGGAGCACAATTAAATGCAGCAATGGCCACCAGAATCCTCAATTCCAATGGGAGCCCTACTAACACGGCTACAGCCACCAAAACTCTAGCGGCAATGGCCTGTTGCTAGCCTTGCTTGTAGAGCCGAAAGCAGCTAACTAAAATAAGCTACATTTTCTTATTAATTTAAAACTTATATCTCAGCAGGGAGTCAGTGTCTGTTAATATTAAGTAGACAGATAACTTTATTAGAAGTAGAAGGGGTCTTATTTAGGGTTAAAAAAAGAAAGAAAAGAAAGAAAGTCAGTGTGTGTTCTGTGCAGGGAAGGGTACTGTATCAGCTGACTTTGCTAAACCAGTAGGAGGAAAGAGAGCTTACCTGGGGTGTGGTTTAGACACTATAAAAGCAGGTGAGTCAAATTACAAATTCCTGTTGCTAGCCTTGCTTGTAGAGCAGAAAGCAGCTAACTAAAAGAAGCTACATTTTCTTATTAATTTAAAACTTATATCTCAGCAGGAGTCAGTGTCTGTTAAGATTAAGTAGACAGATAACTTTATTAGAAGTAGAAGGGGTCTTATTTAGGTTTAAAAAGAAAGAAAAGAAAGAAAGTCAGTGTGTGTTCTGTGCAGGGAAGGGTACTGTATCAGCTGACTTTGCTAAACTAGTAGAAGGAAAGAGAGCTTACCTGGGGGTGTGGTTTAGACACTATAAAAGCAGGTGAGTCAAATTACAACTTCCTGTTGCTAGCCTTTTTTCTTACTAATTGCCCTCCATCCCACCCACCCAAAGCCAGTTCTACTTTTATAGCCACTGGATTTGACTGTCAACAGGAACTCCCTGTTTGGCAGTAGGAAGGAAAGGATCATAGAGAAACATTGGTTTTGTCAACCCTAAAGGAAAAAAATAGCTCACTCTCCCCACCAGCTGCTGGTGGTCTGATATTGAGCAAGGAAGAAGTAGGCTACTGAAGAAGATAGGAAGTTGCTGTCCCAGAACAGGAAGGGTGAAAGTTGTAAGGAGAGGAGAGAATAAGCATCCAGAGAAACCGTAGACACAAAATAAGACATGATAGGAGTAGTGCAGTGCAATCGCGGTGGGGCGGCAGTGTTCCGGGAGACATTCTGGAGGCTGCGATGCTGCCCTATTTGCAGGCACCTCTCTGGTCTGAGGGAGGAGGTTGCCCATCTCCAGGCTGACCTGGCTAGGATTCGTGAAACCTCCTCCCCCACCCAGGGACCACCAGAGCCAATGCCACTACCTCAGAGGTTGCCAAGAAAGAGGAGAGGCTGGACCAGGGTGGGTTCAAGGAGGGAGAGGGTGGTGGAACAGAGTTGCATCCCTCCAGCTGTACCTCTCCACAATTCATTCGCTCTTCTGGTGCATAGTGGTTTCCTCTATGGAGGCACCTGCAGTGGAGACCAAGGAGGATGCTGGAACCTTCACAAAGGAGACCCACAGGAGGGTGGCATGGGACCCCACAGGGGAAGGAAACAACTGCTGGTGGGGGACTCAATCATTAGAGGGATAGAAATGGGGGAGGAAGGGGAGAGGGAGGTAAGGTGCCTTAATGGCGCCACGGCTTGGAGGGACAGGAAGCGAATCCTCAGGATCGTAGGAGGAGCTGCACGAGGGAGGGAGCTGGATGTCATTGTCCACCTAGGGACAAATGACCTGGCTAGGAATGGGATCAGAGCAGTGCAAGAGGAGTTTGTAGAGAGTTGGGAAGGGCCTTGAACAAGTAGCACATACGGTAACCTTCTCGGAGGTGCTGCCTGTCTATGGCAAGGGAGATGCTATGGCACTTCTCACCAGAGAATTCAATGAGTGGTTGAAAAACTGCTGTGGAATTCAGGGTTTTGGCTTCATTGGGGACTGGGGAGCCACCTGGAGGGATGCAGACCTATACTGGTGCGATGGTCTGCATCTGTCCAGGGGTGGAACCAGAATCCTAGGTGAGAGGTTTAAATGCTTCATTGGCAAGCATTTAAACTAGCCAAGGGGGGAGGCACTGAAAAGGAGCAGGGAAATCTGAGCCTCCCCCCACAAAACATGGTGATTAGTGAGGTAAACACCAAGGTACAGAAGTTATTAGGGAGTAGAACAGATTTAAATGTAAAAAAAGGCAAAGGCAGTAAGGACAGGAATGGAGTTAAAAGGGGTAAGGCTATCAAAAAGTGGAGGGTGATGAGTACCAATGCCCATAGTCTGTGTAACGAGCTCCCTGAACTAGTGGCCTTGATGGAAGAGGGTTGCCTGGATATTGTGGCAGTCACAGAAACATGGTACACAGAGAACCATGACTGGGATGTCAACATACCAGGATACACAATCTACAGGAGGGACAGGGAGGGTAAAGGAGGAGGAGGAGGAGGAGTAGCTCTCTATGTAAAGGAAGGAATCAAAGCAACAGAACTAAAGAGTAAACAGGGAGCAGATGAGGCACTTGGGTCACCCTGGAGACAGGAAATGGCACCACAATCCACATGGGGTTGTATACAGACCCCATCTCAGGGGAGGAATGGACAAGGAAATGATAGAAGGCTTTCTTAGAATGGCAGAAAAAGGAGATATTGTTGATGGGGACCTGAATATGCCAGATGTTAACTGGAGCACCTTTGCTGCAGGCACATCCAAACAGGGTCATTCTTGATGCCCTACAGGGGCATGCCTCAGACAGCTAGTATTGGAACCCACTCAGGAGGAGCAATCTTAGACCTGGTACTCTCAAATGGGGATGGAGAAAGAATCTCAGATTTAGAAGTGGGTAGCCATCTGGGAACAAGCGACCACCAAACAGTGTGGTTCACGATAAACACAGCCATACAATCAAGCCATACAAAAGTAAGAGTACTGGACTTTAGGAGGGCTGACTTTGGGAAAATGAGAGTGCCTCAGAAAAGCACTAGCAAACAGGCAAGAAGGAGGGTGGAGGAACAATGGGGAGTGATCAAAACAGCCATCACAGAGGCAACAAGCCTTTGTGTAAAGCAAATCAATAAAACACAACGAAAGGAAAGCTATGGTTCTCAAAAGAGGTGGCAGGGAAGGTTAAGGAGTAAGGACAGCATTCAGGAAATATAAGGAAACACAGAAGGAGCAGGACAGAGAACTTTATCAGTTAAAGCAGAAAGAGGCTGGGAAGGCAGTCAGAATAGCAAAGGCTCAAACCAAGGAAAGGATAGCCAATTCTGTTAAGAAGGGGGATAAGACCTTTTATAGGTACATTAGGGAGTGAAGAAAGACCAAAGGAGGGATACTGAAGCTTAATAAAGGGGAAGGAATGTGGGTAGAGGGTGACAGTGAAAAAGCAGGGATACTGAATGAATATTTCAGCTCATTATTCACAAAAGAAGAGGAGAGGGAGTTACCTAAACCAAACAAGAGAAACACTCTGAAAATGGGGGTTGATACCAGTCCATTTACAGAAGAAAGGGTTATGAAAGAACTAATAAAATTGAAGGTGGACAAAGCAATGGGGCCTGATGGGATTCACCCAAGAATTCTAAAAGAACTAAGGGTAGAACTAATGACACCGCTGACTACTCTCTTTAACAAATCATGGGAGGATGGGGTAGTACCGAGGACTGGAGGAGGGCAGATGTGATTCCTCTTCACAAAAGTGGGAGCAGGACAGAGGCAGGAAACTACAGACCAGTTAGTTTGACCTCAGTGGTAAGGAAAATGATGGAATCACTTCTGAAGGAAAGAATTGTTGAGTACCTAGAGGCCAGTGGGGCATAGGACCCAAGGCAGCATGGATTCACAATGGGAAGGTCATGTCAAAATAATCTAATAGATTTCTTTGACTGGGTGACCAAAGTAGTAGACCAGGGAGGGGCTGTGGACATGGCCTACCTAGATTTTAGCAAGGCATTTGATACAGTCCCACACAAAAGATTAATACACAAAGGTAGCCAGCCTTGGAGTGGGTCCCAAGGTGGTAGCATGGATAAAAATTGGCTGAACAACAGGACACAAGGGTAGTAGTAAATGGAGTACACAGTGAAGAAAGGAGGGTTACTAGTGGGGTACCGCAGGGTTCAGTACTGGGACCGGTCCTTTTTAATGTCTTTATAAGTGACATTGCAGAGGAACTGGAAGGAAAAGTAAGTCTCTTTGCAGATGACACAAAGATCTGCAACAGGGTTGATACACAAGATGGAGTGGAAAGGATGAGAAGGGACTTGGCAAGGTTGGAGGAATGGTCAAATGTATGGCAGCTCAGTTTCAATACAAAGAAGTGCAAGGTAATGCACATGGGAAACAAAAACCCAGGGGAAGCGTACACAATGGGGGGTGAGATACTGACAACAGTAAAAATAGAAAGGGACCTGGGGGTAATTATATCAGATGACCTAAAGGTGGGCAAGCAACGTGAGAAGGCAGTAAGAAAGGCTGGGGGGATACTGGGATGCATAGGAAGAGGCATCAATAGTAGAAAACAGGAAGTTGTTATCCCTCTGTACAGACAGTTGGTGAGACCCCATCTGGAGTACTGTGTGCAGTTCTGGAGACCCCATCTCTGCAAAGACATAGACAGAGTGGAGGCTGTCCAGAGGAGGGCAACTAAAATGGTGCAGGGTTTGCACCAGAAGACATCTGAAGAAAGACTAAAGGAGCTTAATATGATACCCTTGAGGAAAGAAGGAGAGAGGGGACATGATAGAAACTTTCAAGTACCTCAATGGAATTAACAAAGTCCAAGAGGGTAGCATCTTCCAGAAAAAGAGATGTGCAAGAACAAGGGGGCACAATTTGAAGATAGAGGGGGGACGGCTCAGAGGTAATGTGAGGAAGCATTTTTTCACTGAGAGGGTTTTGGATGCATGGAACAGCCTCCCTGAGGAGGTTGTGGAGTCAAGAACAGTAAGGGACTTCAAGAATGCATGGGACAGGCATAAGGCAGTCCTAGTGGGGAGTAGGAGGAAGTAAGCTGTTAGTTAACTAGGATCTGCAGCTTATCTGTTAGGTAGAAAAATGGGCAGACTAGGTGGCCCAAGCGGTCCTTATCTGCCGTCAAATTCTATGTTTCTATGTTTCTATGATGCCCCAATCAAAAACAGAATCCTTTTTCATATGGAGGAAAAAGCATATTAAATTATAAAAAAATATGGACCACATTCTTCTTTCGTTCCAAACATCTATCCTGAAGTGCTTACTGAGCATGTTCAAAAACTGAAATTTTAAAATTTAATAACTTTTCAATGGATTAATATTTTTTCACCAAACCAGTAAAAGGCACAGCTGTGGGCCAAGGCCTTTCTACCTGAACATTTCAGACCAAAATTACAAACTAGGTACAAGGTAATGACAAAGGTGATTAGAAAGGAAAAAAAACAGCAAAAAATAACACTTTTTTCCATTTTTTTCACTATCAGTATCTTGAAATCAGCACATCTAACCAGAATGAAACATAGCACGTCCAGAGCTCTTTACCATGAAACTGCACATGCAAATGTTCGTGTAAATCTGTTGAAGAGTTGCGAAGATATGAAAGTGCAAAGATTGAGGTTTAACATAGAAACCCCTGTTCAACCCTAAATACAGTGGTGTGACCATGCCACTATAATATGATATGTATTATATGTACCTACATATAGTCATTGTCTCTTACAGGTCTAATCCCTTGCACATGTGGCAACCTAGGGGGACCGCAGACTGGTCTTTTACTATTGGTGTGGTTGGAGAAAAGTATAAAGAAATAAAAAATGTAATGCACTCAGCTTGGCAGCAACTGAAGGATGACCTTGACAAAAGCTGATGGATGGATGAGTGGTTTGGAAGAAGTACAGATTGCACAATATTAAGGAATCAGCATTATAATATCAGACTGCTAAGTTGGTTCAGGAAGCAGAGTTTGCTGTTAGCAGCTATAATACTGACTGGCCAAAGGACAAACTGCTGAATGTTTTTCAAGCATGTTCTGTTATAGGTTACATAGGTTGATACGGTATGCCGCAGGTACAGTGACATTTCTACAGTGGGGTCTCTACAGTGACTACAGTGCCATGTCATTGTAGGGAACCCACTGGAACCCGGCACTGTCTGTCGGGGATCCTGCACTCCCCTCAAATCATCTCCAACTCGGAGTTGAGAATCTTAAGTGGGGGGGTGGGTGCACCCCCCACATGGGGGGTTCGGGGGCAAAGCCCCCTGAAGAAAACACTCGTTTTCATCCAAAACCGGCAGCCGACTGCAAAATGTGGTCGACCTGTCAGTTTCACTGTCTGGTCATTCGACAAATTTTTTGTCGATGACCAGTTGTGGATCCAGTTGATACAGAGCGTAGAAGACCAAAATCCACATAGCTCACAAAACTATCTTAGCTGTACCCCATAATGTTATTTGATACTAAGTTCTTGTCCAGTTTGTTCTTAAACTCCCATATATTTTTACTGGTCACCACCTCTACTGGTAGTCCATTCCACACCTTCACCACTCTTACACTAAACCAGTGTTTCCTTTTGTTAGATCCGTATCTCTCTCTGATTATTTGTACTGGGTGGGCTCTTGTGCAGTAACTTTGTACCCTTATAGCCAGGCCAAGCTGTTCCCATAGCCCCTCATCAGCCCCTCATTATGATATACAAATCTTATGTGGATCATGAATGTATTGCTAGTAAAATGTTCCAGAGTGGGATTTTGGCCAGAGGAAAGCACAGTGTTTTGCTAACTGTGCAGTTCTATGAGAAGCTTGAGGTTAGTGTTGCTGTCTTGTCACTAGTAGAACATGGAAAGCAAATGACATTACCAGGAAACACTTGGAAAAGTAAAAATATTTGCCCACACATTGCATACCATGTTCAGAAACTGAGAATACATAATGTGGCATGATTAAAGTTGAGCTCAAGTAACACGTATGACCAATAAAAGACAATAAGGTGTTATCCTGATGCTCTGCAAACAGGAGACAGAATTTCTTGCATACAGTACAGTGAACATTTCACAAAGGGATTAATGACACTGTACACAACATTTAAAAAGACCTGAATGCAGCAACAGTGGAAGCAATTGTTCAGACTAAAAAGCAGACACAGACTGCAAACATACAGTATACAGTATATGAGTCATCAAAAATAGTTTTTACCATCTGAGGAACATTGCTCAGATTAAGCCCCTAATTCTGCCTGAAGACCTGCCATCACTGGTGCAATACTTTGTAACATCGAGGCTAGACTGCTGCAATGCTCTATTTCTCAGGGTCAGTGGTGGGAACCTCTGCCAGCTACATAGAAACATAGAAACATAGAATTTGATGGCAGATAAGTAATGCTTGGCCCACCTAGTCTGCCCATTTCTCTACCTAACGGATAAACTGCAGATCCTAGTTAACCAACAGCCTATTTCCTCCTACCCCCCACTAGAATTGCCTTATGTCTGTCCCATGCATTCTTGAATTCCCCCACTGTTTTTGACTCTACGACCTCCTCAGGAAGGCTGTTCCATGTATCCACAACCCTCTCTGTGAAGAAATACTTCCTTACATTACCTCTGAGCTGTCCCCCCTCTATCTTCAAATTGTGCCCCCTTGTTTTTGCACATCTCTTTTTCTGAAAGATGCTACCATTTTGGACTTTGTTGATTCCCTTGAGGTATTTGAAAGTTTTTATCATGTCCCCCCTCTCCCTCATTTCATCAAGGCTATACATCTTTAGTTCATTTAGTCTTTCTTCATATGTCTCCTGATGCAGACCCTGCATCATTTTGGTTGCCCTCCTCTCGACAGCCTCCACCCTGTCTATGTCTTTGCAGAGATGGGGTCTCCAGAACTGTATACAGTACTCCAGATGTGGTCTTACCAACTGTCTGTACAGAGGGCCAAAAACTTCCTGTTTTCTACTGGTGATGCCTCTCCCTATGCATCCCAGTATCCCCCCAGCCCTCCTTACTGCCTTCTCACATTGCTGGCCCACCTTTAGGTCATCTGATATGACTACCCCAGGTCCCTTTCCATTTTTGCTGTTGTCAGTATCTCACCCCCCATTGTGTACTCTTCCCCTGGGTTTTTGTTTCCCAGCTACATCTAGTGTAGAATGCAGTAGCCAGGCTACTGACAGAATTAACCAGATTCTGTCATGTGACCTCGGTCCGGTGGGGTCTGTATTAGCTGACGGACAGGTGGTAGGCTCTCTTCAAGGTGGGCTTGCATACCTATAAGGCCCTATATAGGCTGGGCCCTGGTTACCTGTCAGACCTCCTTACTCGAGCCATTCTGACTTGCTTCCTCCATTCCTCCACCCTGGGCCTCCTTGTGGTTCCAAGGACTGGGCTGAAAACCTTGGGTGATCATTCATTCAGGGAGGCCAGCCCGGTTCTCTGGATTTCTCTCCCAAGATCTTTGAAGGAGGCCCCTATGGTGGAGGCATTCACGAGGGGCCTGAAAACTCATTCATTTAAGCTAGCTTATCCTGATGATACATGTTAATTGATGCTTATGCCTCTGGATTTCAAGGCTTGTTTGTGATTCTGCTGTCATTTTATTATGATTTTGAAATTATGTGTATGGCTCCCAGAGCCTCCAAGATTGGGCACCTAAAAATAAACTTTTGATTACTTACTACTATAATCAATGTGTGTATATTTTTGCTGAGAGAAAGGAAGAATTGCAGTGGTATTTTGCTGTAGTAAACACAAAATCCTACTAACAAGATACCAGCTCAGTATGTCTTTCCTGGAAAATGTTTGAAATAAATAAACAAAAAAAGAAAGAAAGAAACCAACATGACCAGTACTGAGTTCACTAATCCTGTTCCTTTCCTGTTCCTTGAAAAGTTCATAAAGGTTGAATTTCAAAAGAAGCCTGCCAGCAACTTTTTATGCCAGTATAATATTGCTCACAGAATTACAGCAGTACTCTGAGATTGACTAGTAAGCACAGACAATAGTAGATGGGCTAAGAGTATAGTATTGATGAGGTTGTAGTAATGGCACAACAGTAAACCATAACAAGCTTCTTGTGAGGAACAAAACAGTGATGGAAGGGTTACTGTGGTAACAGCTGCTGTTACAAAAGTTTATGGAATAAATTACCAAGGAGGGACTGTTGGCAGCCACAAATGAGTGCACCAAAACAAAAAGCAAAAGATCTAGAGTCAAGAAGTCAGGCAGGTTTCATAGGGAGGTAGCCCAAGCAGTAAGGAGTAAGAAGACAGCCTTCAGGAGGTAGAAACACACCCAGAGAGATGAGGATGGGAAGAATACTGTGCTGAGGCAAAGGAGGTGGGCAGGCAGTATGATTGCCCAAGGCCAAGAGAGACTTGCAACTAGCAAAGGGGGTAAAAATAGAAGAGAAGGCCCTTTTTCAGTACGTTAGGTAGAAGCAGGATATCAAGGCTGGGATGGTCAGTTGAAAAGGGAAGGGGGTGGTTAGAGGGTAGCTAGGAGAAAGCAGAAGTATTAACTGGTACTTCTGTTTGGTCTTAACTAAGGAGAAGAATGGCCCTGTACCCCAGGGGAAGAAGGGGGAATGAAATGTGGTGGGAGAGGTAACAGGGAGTTTGAGATTGACATGGTGAGGAAAGACTTAAAGATCCTGAAGGTAGATAAGTCCCTTGGACCAGATAGCATACACCCAAAAGTGTTGAGGGAGCTGGTGAATGTGCTGGCAGATCACCTGGTGGATCTGTTTAACATCTCTCTGGAGATGGGGAAGTACCCTGGATTGGAGGACAGCACATGTAATGGCGCTACCCAAAAGTGGGCCAAGGGAAGACCCTGGTAACTATTGGATGGTCAGTCTGGCCTTGATAGTTGGGGAAGCTCATGGAAACCATACTGAAAGAAAGGATGGTAAGATTTCTCAAAGAAAATTAGCTCCACAATGAGAGGCAGCATGGGTTTACGTCAGGGCAGTTCTGCCAGACCAACCTGATTGATTTTTTTCAAATGGTTAACCAAGGAGAGTGCCCAAGGGCCAAGCAGTGGATATCCTGTATCTAGATTTCAGTATGACCTTTGACTCTGTTCCCCAGAAGAAATTAATTAGGAAGCTGGAGGACCTGGGGGTAGGAGAAAACTGGCTATGTGGGTTGGAAACTGGCTGCAAGATAGAATAGAGGGGGTAGTGGTTGGAAGAGGAGTTCTGAGAGGCTAGTCCAGTCACTGGTGGGGTCCCTCAGGGCTTGGTGCTATGTCCTGTGTTATTTAACATCTTCATTGGTGACATCACAGATGGGAAAAATGTAAGATATGCTTTTTTATGGATGACACAAAGCTCTGTGGAAGAGTGAGCACTGAAGAGGAGAGGCAAGACATTAGAGAATACCTAGCCAAACTGGAGAATTTGTTAGGTATTTGGCAACTGGGAGCAGGGCTATAAAATAGTGGTACAGGGCTTTCATCAAGCCCTGCACCACAGCACATTGAACCTGGCAGTGCACCAATCACTTTTGCCACAACTGCATCCAGTTTTTTTAGGTTGGACACAGCTGCAACAGTTTACCTAATTTATGGCAGCTTGCACCAAATTTCTGGTGCAAGCACTGTAAAAAGGGTCGCCAGGATTGATGTAAGGTTGACCACAAAAAGCTGGTCTAATGGGTGGCAATTGTTGCATGGTATAGAAAATCGCATTCGATTTCCACAAGCTCGATGCACCATTTCTGTGGCACCTTAAGGGCTTGCAGCAATCCTTCCCATTTGAAAATCTGCTCCTGGAATTCAGTGGCAGATAACGTAAGGTAATGCACTTGGGTACGAAGAACTGAGAGGCCAAATACTGGCTGGGTGGTGTGCATGTTAGCAGGTCAGGGGTGGAGAGGTGCTTGGGAGTGATCATTATAAGTGACCTATAGCACTCAGCACACTGGAGGACTGTGGCAGCCAAAGGGAATCAGTTGCTGGGCTGTATAGGCAGTGGAATTGCCAACAGGAAAACAGAGGTCTTGCTGCCACGCTACAGATCACTGGTTCAGCCACATCATGAGCATAGTATGCAGTACTGGTGCTCTTACCTAAAGTCAGACATCAACCTGCTGAAAACAGTCCATAGGAGGGCAACTAGGATGATCCAGAGGCAGCAAGACAGACCTCACAGGGAGAAATGTGTAACACAGTGATTGCACAGCAGCAATCTAAAACAAAATATCATCACCCTAATAGCTCAAACTAGGACTCTGAAAATAATTATTTGTGCAAAACAACATTCTGCATAAGAGATTAAAGTTTTTTTTGTCATTAGGCATACCACATCCAGTAAGTGAAGCATCAGCATGTTCAATACAAGCAATCTTATTTCAGTAGGGAAGTCCAATGGCACGGTCTCCAAAGCAGGATAAAAATTAGGAGTTGAGACTTGCACAAACAAGCCATCATACAACACAATTGCTAAGCAGACAAGGATGTGAGAATGCCAAACCTGCTACAGATCACATGCTGATGACCACACTTGGCAAATGTACATGCTGGAAGTTGCACCCTAATATTTTGATTTCATAACCTGATGTCTTCTTCAGAGGTGGAGATATTTAGAACTCTCAACATGCACTCCCTGGATGATAGAAGAGAGAAGGGGACATGATTGAAACCTTTAAATACCTTAAGGATTTCAACAAAGTGAGCTGTAAGGGTCTCTTCAGTCGTAGTGGGAACAGGACTAGTAGGACGCACTGTCTCAAGCTGGTGGGAGGAAGATTCAAGAGAGAAATGAGGAGACTCTTTTTCAAGGAGAGTGTGATGGCAAAATGGAATGAGTTGCCAGATGAAATTGTCTCCCTGAAGACTGTGGACAGCTTCAACAGAGGATGGAACAGAGTAACAGGAAAAGTTGCATGAAGGGGGGGGGGAGGGAGGACATTGATGGGAAGGAAGGATTGGATAGCTTGGGGGGGCAGATCACTCAATAGATAGTGAGGGGATCTGCAAATTCAAGCAGACATGACAGACTGCAGAGCTTTTTCATTTGTCTCTTTCATATGTTCATATATACATTATGTAGATTAAATAATCTGAGACAGTGCTGGAGTAATGTTATTTAAGTCATTTAGTGCTGTTGCCAGTTCCTCTGAAAGCAGCTGTACTGTCTGTGACCACTGAAACAGTGAGGGGGTGTTTTATAAAATAACAAACCAAGATGACTTTACCTAGACTGGATTGACTCCTGGACGGTTTGGATAGAAACCTTCAAGGATTATGTTATTGTCATCATAATGTTGGGAGAATCTTAGAGAATAAACTGAGACAAACATGAGAGTCAGAGCAGAGTGGTGCAGTAGTCAGGTCAGTAGATGAGGGATGTAATTCTAGACTACAGACAGAGGCAGAGTGATGAGACGAGGTCTGACTTTGACCAGAGCTAGGAATGGTATGTGGGAAGGAACATGATTTATCAGTGACGATGATGCCCTAAGGCCATGGAGAGAGAGACAGCCATGCTGACAGGGGAGTGGAATCATGGCTGTGATAAGGAATTGTGCTCCTGACACATAGAAAAGGCATAGAAAGATACTAAGAAGTCTGTCTTGAAAATACAGCATAAGCCAAAGTAGGAGGATATTCAGCAGTACTTTACAAAGAGACTGGTGTCCCAGGAAAGAGGGCAAAAGGTTTGGTAATGCTCTATGCCAAGTCAGGGCAAGAAAGACCATGCTGTGGGGGTGATGGTAAGATCCATCTGTACTGTATACCACTGCTGCTGCTAGTGTGGCCAGTGTTCAAGTAGGTTTTTTTTTTAGCATGAAAAAATTTCTGACAATTAATGAGAGAAGAGTGGAGGTCTAAAGCAGTCATTGGGCACAACTGCTTTACCTATTGCATTGTGAATTTGACATGGGTTTCACACTAGGCAGATGCACTAAACATCATGAATGGCTATGGCTTGGGAGTTGTAAGTTGTAATCAAGTGAAACTCTTTGGATCAATAATACAAAGTAAGAAACAGAGCATTGTCTTACACAGTGGTGGATGTGTGATTTGCAATTTTTTTCTTTTTTTTTCATTTTTTATTAAGTTTAACCATTGAGTAGGAACTCATTTAAAATGGTGACCCATAATCTCAGTACAAACAGTTACATTACACAAAGTTCCACATAAACACACAATAATATAATAAAACAAAATAATATTATTTACATTTATATTCTCAATGTACTGTTATCTAATCTTAGTAGGACAACAATCTTTGACTAGACTTGCTGTTTTATCCAGAAACCATTTCCTTATAATGTGGACAGATTGAATTTTTTTATTCAATAGTTGAAATTTAGAAGGTAGACTATTCCAGTATGAGAGAACTAAGTGACTAAAAAAGTAACTTGATCTTTTTAATCTTGTCCTTGGACACTAAGCTGACAGTATGCTTATTTTCTAAGAGAAGCATTTACTTTCGTAACCTGTAATTTTTCTGTCAAATAAGTGGGAATCTTGCCTAAAACACATTTGTATGCCAGTACATATTTACGTAGTTGATGTCTCTCTGACAGAGATATCCATCCTAAGCTGTTGTACATTTGGCAATGGTATGTGTCGTTAGGCCAACTGGTTATACAAAATGCCAAGTTTATTTAATTTATCATCATTAGAATAATCATATAGGATGTCCCCATAATCCAATAATTATATCTGCAATTCAACAATCTTTTTAATCACACTGCCACCCAAGCAATTTTTATTTCTATATAAAATCCCCACTTTTTTTCCAACTGCTTTAATAAGGTTATCCAAATGCACATTGCCTGAGCCCGAGGAATCCATCCAGTAGCCTAGATATTTATAAGATGTTAGAGACTCCAGCCTTTCTCCTTTTGTATCAACAATTTCCAAATCAGAACTAGTTCTTAACTTAAAATTTGTACCAAATACCATACATTTTGTTTTATCTATATTTATTTTAAGCTTGGATCTTAAAAAAAGGTCTTGCAAGCCACTAAAGCATGCCTGCAGACTAGTTTGAACTTCAGTCAAAGTTGGAGCTAAGGTATAGAGTATAGAGTCATTGGCATATAAATGATACACCATACCTGATATACTATTACCAAAACCATTAATATATACCAGAAACAACAAAGGACCAAGCACTGAGTAACCCCTCAGGCTACAGGCAATGGTTTGGAGGCCCCTTCATTCACCTTTGTAGTTTGCATATGACCACTCAAATAAGACCCAAACCATTTTAATGCACCTGGTGACACCCCTAAACTTGCCAGTCTTTGCAGCAGAATTTGATGATTTGCATGATGGGTAAGGAAGCAGTTTACTTAGTTTGATAACAGGCAGTGTAAACTGGTGAAGAACATTTATCTGTCAGTTGGGGACACATATGAGAAGTGATGCTATGGATGCATGCTGTGGCTGGGAGCTTGACATGTTATTTAATGTCTGAAATGGCCAGGATAGACAATAACTACATATAGCATAGATAAATGAAATGCCTGGATTAGGATAAGCAATACAACAAACAGTACTGTAGCAGTGGGGATCACATAATAGATGAAGGTACTGTACATCATCAACCACATTACAGAAAATGCTGAACAAAACAAGTTGCCATTGGAGAACAAACATCAGAGTACACAAATAAGAAGACTGTATGATTACCAGCCATGGCCATACTACTTTAGTACTATACCATCTCAACCTTCTCATTCTCCCATCCTGTGTCATGATCTGATTCCAGCCACTGTGGTGCTGAACTATCATAGACCTGGTTGATTGATTTTGGTTACTGACTTGTCCTGCATATTCATTTTTAAGAAGGTTAACAACTCCACAATTCCAGTGCTTAGGTGTTTCCGGATGTCACTAACTATTGCACCAGCTGTGCTGAAGACATGCTCTGAAAATACACTTGACCATTTGCAGGATAGGTTGTAAACTGCCTATTTTCCCAGATCAGGTCACACACATGCATGCACGCATGCACACACACACACATTTAGGGGTGTCAGTATGATAGCAGGTCAGCACATATAGTCAAGATACAGTATGCCAGTCAACAAAGTACAATAGTTCTCAATCTGTCAAGCTATACTCTTTGTAGTAGCTTTTCCTGAGGACGAACTCTTTGGTAGATATTATTAGATGCATTCAGGACATCTACTCCAAGAAAGATGACACAGATGTAATCTAGGCTCTGACTCCTCTTCAGCACTGGACTTCAGTTCTTCAGTATCACTGATAATTGATGCCTCCCTCTCTGCTTCATTGTCTTCAAGATATTTTATAAGATTGTCAAACAGAACATACTTCCAATATTGAAGTTCTTGATTTCTGGGAAGTATGTTTCAGTCTGCCTTTTAAAGCAGGAGCCCATATGGAGGAAAGCACATACTGTTCCTCGCTTAACATATTTAGGAGCAAATCATTATCAAGTTCAAGTTTATTAAGCAGGAAAAAGCTCCATTACGCAAGCTCATTTACAAGGAGGTCCTGAGAGGGGCACTTATGGTACATACAGCATACATTTGTATGACAATAAACAGGATGAACAATGCAGTGCAAGATGAATAATAACACTGTAAGCAATCAAAAGAGACATAGTGCATATAATGCAGTGGATGAGGAACATCATGGAAAATGGTACTATAAGGATAAAAAACCTTGTAGCATTTGTACGATATATACAATCCCATTAAATTCAGGTACAAGTGCAGTGACCAAAGTGCATGATATTTACAATTAAATCACCTACTCAAGAATAGTGGAAACATTTCAACAATACAATGACACACAGGGATGGAGCATGGGACAGACAGGATAAGAGCATGAGTCAGGTGGGAAATAGAGGGGTACAAAGGGTGAAGTATAGAAGGAGTGAGATGGATGGAAAGCAGGGGTGAGAGCACAGAAGGAGTGAGGTGGAGGGTGAGGACCACCACCCCAATAGACAGTTTACTACAATAGACATAATCAGAGGAGAGATGAACTAGCAGGATGTAAGAGCTGGGTGAACAGTGGGGGTGGCATGCACAGGAGTCAAGTAATATGTAAAAATATTTAGAGGTACCAAATTATGTAATTTGAAGGTAGGTTTTGCTTTGTTCCAAGGATCAGGAAGAGCGTGACTGATGACCATTTTGCTGAAGTGGGAGCGAGAGTTAGGGACATCGAACATGCTGAAGGAGCTACTCCATAGTGGATAGAGGCAAACAGAGTAATGGAAAATGTCTGATATATATGATGGAAGTTTTAGCAGAAGGGCTTTGTAAAGCCATATGATAGAGTGGAAAAGCCATCTAGTGGACAGAGAAGCCCAGCCCAAAAAGCATATAAATCGCAATGGTGAGTGTGAGGGTGGGCATTTGTGATGAAGTATATTACCCTGTGATAGAGTGTTTTGAGTGAATGCAGCAGGGTATCTGAGCATCGGCCATAAATGTCATCTGCATAGTCCAGTAGTGGGATGGACATGGTCTGTACCAATCTCAGCCTAGCATCAGCTGAGAATAGGGACTTGTTCCTAAAGAAGAAACTGAGTCTTTGCTTCAGTTTTTTCTTGAGAGATTCAATATGAGCAGAGAAAGACAGGTGGTGGCTCAACAAACACCCCAGGTACTTAAATTCATCGACAACTTCTAGGTTTTTACCGAGGTGGGTTTTGATCGGAGGCAATTCAAAGAGATTTTTTGGCACAGAGGTAAGACAGTTAGAGTGAAAATACATGACCTTCATTTTTTTTTAGAATTCAGAAGAAGTTTAGCCTGTAACAGATTATGCTGAAGGAGATCAAATTCATCCTGAAGTTCCACACAGACTTCATTCAATGAGGATTTGAAGGTAAAGAGGACAGTGTCATCTGTGAATAAATGGATTTTTGCTTTGTTCACATTAGTACTGATGGAATTTAATATAGACCATGAACAGAAGACATCTGAGAATCAAGCCTCGAGGTACCCCCTTTGTGAGAGGGAGGAGTGGGGAGAGTGAGCCTTCCACCTTTAGCTGCTGCATCCTTCCTGACAGGTAGCTAGTGAACCTTCTAAGCACTGGGCCGGTTATGCCATGGCAATTTAGCCTGTCTAGGAGTAAATCATAGTCAACAGTGTTGAATGCTTTATTAAGGTCCAGAAGTACAGCTCTTGAGATCTGTTTTTTGTCCATGGCAAAGAGCCAATAATGTGAGACTAAGGCAAGGGCAGTAGTTATATTGGGAGCTGGCCTGAAGCTAGACTAGGATGGATTCATTAAATCTGACTTATCATGGTAATCTCTTACTTGAGCATTTACCAGCATTTCTAAATGCTTTGAGAGTAAGGGTAGTAGGGAAATTGATCGGTAATTGTTCAAATCGATAGGGTCTCATGATTTGAATAAGGGAAGTACATGAGCTATTTTCCAGGCCTCGGGTACAATGCAGGAGGTAACTGACAAATTGATCAAGTGCAGGATGGGAGTAGTTAAGTAATGGAACCCAGATTTGAGGAAAAAAGGTCCTAATCCATCAGCACCAGCACCTTTCTTTATGTCTAGGTACAGTAGCAGGTCTTCCACAGTACTTCCTTATACTGGAATGGAGAGAATGCGAAAATATTGTTGGTTAGTGGGGGGGTTTGTTGAGGTAGGCTACATTTTAGGGTAGTGGCTTTGGAGGTGTCGAAGGTTAGGCCTGTAGTGGAGAAATGAGCATTTAAGCTATCCAATATTTCTGACTTATCGGTTACTGTCACACCCTGATGGGTAATCTTGTCAGGTAGTATAGAGGTTGGTTTATTTCCCTCTGCTAACTTTATAACCCCCCCAGAACTTAGCTGAATTACCATTTACTGATTTGAAGGCTGATAAATAGTAGTTTGCCTTAGCGGTGCTAACCAATTTGGTGCATTCATTCTGACTAGCTTTAAAAGCTGCCTAATCCTAAGGGTGTTTGGTATGCCTAGCTGTGGCCCATAATTGATTCTTTTTTTAGGGCAATTTTCAGATCAACAGTGCTTCTGGGTTCACATTTTTTCATAGGGCATGTTTATTGATGATACTACTTAGGGTGTCAGTAAAAATAGAGGCCACTTCATTGACATTTGTGGCCAGATAGAAGTTCATTCAGTTTATGTCTTTTGGATCAGCTAGGTAATGGGCAAGGCTAAATTTGTGGAGCTCCTTTTCCAAATAAACCTGCTGGTGGACTTAGTTGCTAACAAACCTCTAATACAGTCCACTGTGCAGTAGTCACTAACATCATTATGAAAAACTGCCATGTGTGAGAATTTTCGAAGTCTGTTGGTAAGGTTCAGGTTAATTAATCAGCTATTTGCATTGTTTCTAGGGTTGCTATAATTATCAGTCAACATCTTTTGGAGGGCGTTGACAAGCCACTTGGCATCTTCTTTATGCCTCAGTTCCCTTCCATACAGGCTACTACTCAGATGTTCAGAAAATGTGTGTAAGAACCTGACCTGTGGCAGCATTATACTCACATCAGAGGAAGTTGAACTGATCTCCATAGTTACAAATTCAAATGGCTCTAAGATCTCCAGGAGAGTCTCAGTATCTAACCACTAACAGAATATAACCGTGACATCTGTTCCACATACAGTATCTTACTGTGGAGCAAACACTCATGATGTATCATAATTTTCTGCTCATGGAAGCACCATAGAATGTGGATAAAGAATTCCAGCAGATCACACAGTCCTGAATCAATTCATGCTCAGGCTGGCTCTTCTCTCAGCTGATATTTCAGCTCCTTTCTAGTCTTTGCAGAGTGACAGAAGTGGGTGCACATTTTCTTAACAGTCCCCATAAGATATTCTGCTGGGTGGTTCTTCATAGGGAGATTACAAATGTCCAAATGTAGGCAGTGAGCCAGGAATGGCACATGGGTGTACCCACCATCACCTATGGTCTTTACAATGTTAGCAGCTTTGTCCATTACAATTATACCTGGCTGTAGACATTTCAAAAATAACCAGCTTTGAAATACATCCTCTAGGTCTGTAGCAATTTTTTGGGTGAATGAGAATGGATACCCAGCAACACAAAGAGCCATAAGGTGCTGGTATACATTTTATAGTATAGCAAATAACAAATCTGTATTCATGCACTAAGACTCCTCAGTGAGGCATACGCAGTGTGCCTTGACAGCTATGTAGTCAATTACCTGGCCACTCATGCATGTCTGTTGTAATGTACACATTCTTGTAGGAAGAGTCCTTAAAGCTATGGTGGAACACACTATATACTTTTTTGTAAGGCTCAAGCATTGCCACTTTGGTAAAAAAATATGCCAGTATGGTACTGTGAAAGCCTTGACATGAGATGAAAGAGAAGGTTAGAAGATTATTAGCAAGCATTTCTACTTCTGCTCTATGGATCTCTTTCACCTTCACATTTACAGGAGCAAACGTGTCTGTTTGTTCTGCCAAGAGATGCAAAGGTACCTGCCACCATGGAGCTACAAAAACAATGGGATGTTAATGACTCCTCTGCCTCCAACAACTCAGCTGGAAGTGAGAGTGTTACCATCAGATAGCCTAATGGAGAGGGGGGCAGGCTATTTGATCAGGCCTGCTCTGGATACTACACATTGCAGGCAACCTACATTGATGTAGATGTTTATTTAGCTTTTGTTTACCGGGTAAGTACACTAGACAAGTATTATGCCTATTTTCAGGAATGACCCGGGAGAGTACAACATGAGGAACAACAGTCAAGGAGACATGGCAAAGAGAGTACAGTTTTTTTGTCACAGTAAACAAACATGTGGGAAATACATCATTTGATGCTAGGGAAAACATACAGTAGTAAGCACATTTCAGATTATACACTCTAGACTAGCTAGTTCAACTGACAGATATATACAGGTCATCATACACAGGAGTGGAACATAGCTCAAGGACTGGATTGGTCATAATATAACTTATAACATTGTTGTCTACACCCCCTAGGCTAGTTGGATCGCGGACAGCTATATACAGCTCATCGCATTTTTCTAAATATGCACATGTTAGACAGAAACAGAAACACTTGGTAGTACAAGTTTCTACCAAGTGACCAAGGAGCAATGTGTCATGGTTAGCCTATGACCATGGAGCAATAATGGGTGTAAAAATGCCCAAAGCTTTTTAGGCAGGAGTAGTCAGAAGTCATTGATACAGTGGGGAAAATATCTCCAGGAATTCAATGGAGACACCCTGGGGAGGTTCAGACAAAACTATCTGACACTTTACTCTAGGGAGGTTTGGGGCAGTCACACTCTGATGCTAGTTTTAGGAAACCCCACAGGGAATTTCGAATACCCAGATAGGAGGGGGCAGTTCGGATATCCACAGGCAGCGAATTTCAGAGTCTGGGCGCACTTATGGCAAAGTCCCGATCCCCCATGAGGGTCTGGGTAGGAGGGACTTTGAGCATCCCTGATGTGAGAGACCTAAGTTGATAGGGGGTGGGATTCAGTTTAGGCAGAAGCCGGGCCAGCCCCTGGGGGGTGCTAGTTCTGATCACTTTCCCAGAGAGGCATCCCAAACCAAAATCAAGGTATCTAGCTGGTGAGAGCCAGCAGAGTTTCTCATATAGCTCACAATGGTGGGTGAGTCAGGGGGCAGCCAAGGCAAAATGACAAATGTTATTGTAAGCAGTGTACCACTGGGTGAGATGTGTCTTTGGAGAGTGAGCAAATAGGTGCAGCCCATCGCTGAGGGAGGGAAGGAGCACACCCTTCGCTAGGGCAAGCCTGGCTGCCAGTGTAAGATTATACTTGGCCCTATAGGCCAGACCCAGTTTGCAGTTTGCCACCCTGCAGATGTTAAAGATATGATTACCCATGTCGAGGAAGTCACGTGATGCAGAGTGTCTGGTAGCTGCTTTCTCCTGAGCTCCCACCCACCACCCTAATAAATCGTTTTATTCTCCTGCTTCACAGCATTTTTGTTAAAGATTTTGTTTGCTGGGGCGACGCTGATCGTCAGTGATACTCCCGGACCAAAATCTATCTAGAAAGAAGATCGCTATAAGCGACGATCAAGGCAATGGATTCGGACATGAAGACAGCCGGAGTAAAGCACATTCCACCCACGTCACCAGAGAAAAACGCCAAGAAGGCCAGGAATACTAACTCGGGGCAGTTATCGAAACAAACGCCCCCTGCTTCCCAAAGTAATCTGCTTACTGAGGATCGATTTCTTCAGGAGCTTCTGCCCTTTCGGGAAACGCTCCAGGAGATCTCCAGTGAAATTAAAACAATTAGGAGCGATTTTGCTGCTCTGTCAAGGAGGGTGGGTGATATGGAGGCAAGAACATCCTCCCTTGGAAACTGGAAGAGCAAGACCGATCCAGAAATAGTTAAATTAGGACAACAAATACAGAAATTGCAGTTGAAGACAGAAGATTTAGAGGGCAGAAGCAGGAGGAACAACATACTAATTCTTGGCTTGCCTGAGTCGAAGGAAGGTGGGGATACCATTAAATTTGTACAGCAGCTTCTCAACAAGATTATTGGCCCTTCGCCTCTTAATCAGCAATACCACATTGAAAGGGCACATCGATCTTTAAAGCCTAAACCTCCGCCTGGTTCCCCCCCGACCGATCATAATCAGGTTCCTCAGTTATATTGAGAAACAACATGTGCTGCTGAAAGTGAAGGAGCTAGAGTCAATCCAGTGGGATAAAAACAAAATCTGAATTACCCAAGACCTCCCGTATGAGACCCGTCAAAAGAGAACAGCTTTTCACCCTATAGTGAAGAAACTGATCGCAGCTGGCATAAAGTTTAGGATGAACTACCCAGCAAAGCTACTGGTATCCCTGGATGGCGTCTGGCATGCTTATGACAATCCGGACCAAGCTTTACCTGATCTTTCCATGAGACTCCCGAATCTCTTCAAAGGAGACTGACTTTTTCATGTATATCAGACTCAGTTATAGGCAGCTGTTGTGCCTTAAAATTGTTTAGTTTGGTTTTTTAATTAGATACTCCATTTCGATCACTATTAAGGTCGGCTCACCTGAGATTTCCTTGGGGAGGGGCATGGAGGAAGAGTGGTAGTGGGAGATGAGATTGTAGGCCTTGAGGCCTGTGAGGCCTAGTTGATCCACGGAGCCATGAGCGCACGTCACAACTGAGGGTAAGAGGAACCAGTTAGCGAAGGGGTGGTTCCCGGATGTCACATTTTGAGGTCGTACCGTTTGGGTCCATCCGCATCTTCCCGACGGAACTTCCTTCCTGACGCTTTCATTAGGACGACGCAAAGATATCCCGTAAGGCTTCCAGTCAATTTCTGGGGTTATGATCAGGGAGTCGGGGCAGGTGCACTTCAGGAATCTCCCCATGTGTCCTCGCAACAGGAATAGGATGGTCTGGGGGAGCACAGAGGTAAGCCCTTTACAGGAAGCTATCCAATTTTGATAAATAGCTATGGACCAATGAATAGAGGTCACAGTACTAAATGGAGCAAATACAGCGCAAGACTAATGTCGGGTTGGTGGGGTGGCTCGGGTTGGGAGTGAGGTTCTGGAAGAGTCTGTCTCTGTGGTCTTAGTTGGGAGTTTGGGGTACCTAGGACCAATTTTGGTAGGACGGCTACTCTATTTTCTCGCAGGTGCAGTTGCAAACCAAGGGGGTCCTTTTGGCTCAGACAAGGTCTTAAACCTAAGGAGGCTTACTGTGGACTAAGGTACCCTTGGGGGGAGTCCCGTTTTTATGTTATAGCTGGGTGCTTTTTTGGTTTTGGTCAGTTTTGGGATCACTTGTAAATAGTTTGGGGAGAAGTTGGGAGGGTAGACTGAACAATTTAATGGGGGCTGGGAGGGTTATAATCAGCATTGTTTTCATTGGTTACCTCAACTTAACCTTATTTCTATTTCTGGATTTATACAAGGGTTATGCAATCTCAACCATGTGGCTGGACACTCTTATCTGTTATGTTTGGGGTGCTCAGTGGGGGGTTATGGGGGGGGTGGGCGGAAGGTGCCACTACTCAGGGGATTGATTTGTGATGCCATGGATGGTAATTGCTCATATTGCTTCCTTTTACGACTGTTAAATGGCATTAGGTCACATTAAATTTGCTACATGGAATGTCAGGGGTATCAGGAGGTAACAAAGAAAGACAAATCTTACTGAACTGCTCTCTTACAGGTGTGGACATTTTATTTTTACAGGAAACTCACATTTTAGTCTCTGAGTTAAATTGCTACGTGTGTCAAGGTTTCTCCCAGGTTTTGTTTCAGAGGGTCTACAGGCAGTAGGGAGTGGCTATCATGCTAACGTAACATACCATTTGTACCAGAGAAATGTATTAAAGATTCAGAAGGCAGATTCGTATTAGTTAAAGGTGTGCTCAATAATTTGGAGGTGGTTCTGGGGGCCATATACTGCCCAGTTGGTGGGGACCCTAATTTCCTTATGCAGTTAACAGCAAGATTATGTGAGCTTTTGCCAACTGTATTCATTCTGGGGGGGGGACTGGAATACTGCCCCTTGGCAGGTTCTTGATATAATCTGCAGGCCCATAAGATCCTCCACACCCGCCCAACTGGCCCTCCAGGACTTTTGTAATCTGCTGGGTTTGAGCGATCCTTGGAGAATCTTGAATCCTTCTAATCGCAGCTACACGTATTACTCTCCAATTCACAAGTCCTGGTCAAGACTAGATTATTTTTTGGTGAGCACTGTGCTTTTGGCTAATATCTCCCTTACTGGTATAGAGCCGATTGTCATTTCGGACCATGCCATGGCATGGATAAAATTATCTCCCAGCCCCGGTCAGAGGGACACCTCTTGGAAACTCAATACACAACTTCTGAAGGATGAGCAGATTATCGCTCATCTCAAATCTTTGATCTCGTCCTTTCTCGAAACTAATCAAGGCTCAATCTCCAGGGATGATCTAGTTTAGGGTGTGCTAAAATGTTTTCTCAGAGGCGAGTTTATAAAATAGCTACTAAAAGGAAGAGGTTGAGGGAGGAGAGAATTACCCTTCTGGCTAACCGAATTAAATTGGCTGAAAGTGTCCTCTCTTCCTCCAACTCTCAAGCAGATTTAGAGAACCTATGCAGGCTCAGGAATGAGTACGAAGACCTGATTAAGGAAAAAACAGAATACACTATTTTAAAATCTAAAACACGATACCTCGACTGCTTAGAAACCCGGGAGATTACTAGCTCTCAGATTAAGGGAGGTAGAAAGCTCTAAGTTAATTCCTGCCTTAAAGGCGACCGACGGTTCAATTAAAACTGCACCAAGGGAGATAGCAAAAGTTTTTGAAGACTTTTACAAAGACTTATGTAGTAACAACTCTTCTTTAACACCAATGTCGGATCCAGAAGCCTTTCTGGCAGGGATACCTCTCACAAATTTGCACCCGGGTCACTGTGACGCACTTTCCTCTCCTATCACTTTGGAGGAGGTAGAGGAAGTCATCCAAAATCTGCCCATCAACAAATCCCCAGGACCCGATGGCCTTCCCTCAAATTTCTACAAAACCTTCTGTAAAGAGATTGCTCCTGCTCTCCTCAAGCTATTTAATTATATTCTTTCCTCGGCACCACTAGATCCCTCTTTGTTGGAGGCTACCATAATTCTAATCCCAAAACCAGATAAGCCTAAATTGGATCCAGCCAGCTATAGGCCAATATCACTACTTAATTACGATATTAAAATTTTAACCAAAATTCTCTCCTTAAGAATCAAACAGGTCTGGCAGGTGTTGTTGAGTCAGGAGCAAGTAGGTTTCGTTCAAGGGAGATCAGCTACAGACCATATACATACACTTGCCCACATTTTTCATGCGGCTCAGGAGTCCCAGATACCTATGGCTTTAGTTGCTTTGGATGCAGAGAAAGCCTTCGACCGGGTTAGCTGGGAGTTCCTGTGGACTACCCTAAATAAAATGGGCTTTCCAGAGAAGTTTATCGGTTGGATAAAGGCGATTTATAGCTCGCCCTCTGCGAGGGTCTATTGTAATGGGGTGTTCTCATCTCATTTTATCCTGTATTCTGGTACTTGTCAGGGGTGTCCCTTGTCTCCTTATCTATTTAATTTATACCTGGAGCCCCTATTGCTTCATATCAAAAGCTCACCTAGATTTCTGGCTGTGTAATTGCTCAACGGGCTTTGACCCTCTCAGTTTTTGCAGATGACATTCTTTTGCACCTCTCAAATCCCGAAACTTCCTTAGGGGAGGTACTGTGAATAGTTAACCTTTTTGGTAATGCAGCCAACTATAGGTTGAATTTGTCTAAATCGGTGATATTCCCACTCAATTCACTCCAACTCCAAGCTAATGTTTCCCAATTTGGTATGAAATGGGCCCCAAATCACTTCAAATACTTAGGCATTTATTTGGCCCAGGATGAGGAGACGATTAAGAAGCTCAACCTGGATGACCTGTTGGATAATATCCAAAAGGACCTCAACAGATGTCCCCCCTTGCAATAGGGGGACATATCAATATAATCAAAATGAATGTTCTTCCACGAATCTTTTACCCCTTGAACCTTCTCAATATCTGGCTTCCTAAATCTTATTTCCAGAAACTACATTCAATAATGACCAAATTTATCTGGGGTGGCAAAAAATCTAGAAGATCCTTCATCAAGCTCTGTCTACCTAAAGACAAGGGAGGCCTTCGCTTGCCTAATTTTGGACTATATTATTGGGCCAGTCACTTAGCTAAACTGGCTAGGTGGATCGGACCCCCAAATGAGAGTTATACGCCCACATGGTTAGATCTGGAGCTTAGATTGTTGAGGGAGCACAATATTTCTCCCCATCATATCTTCTATTATAGTTTTTCCTCCCTTCCGGAGGCTCTTCACAATTCAGTGATAGGGGTGTCCGTTAAAATCTTAACTCAACTTTGGAACTTCTTTAAAATCCCATATACCAAGGATCAGGCCCAGCCATTAGTCCTTAACCCCAATATCAGAATAGGCGGACACATGTTGCCATCGACCTGGCTCTCACAAATTCAGGACCGTTTGGTGGAGGATCTCTATGTTCAGGGGGTCTCTTGGTTCCTCTAGCGACATTCTTACAAAACTGTATCTACCTCCCCAGAATATATTCAAGATATACCAATTAAGACACCTAATAGGTAAAAATTTTGGGTTGGCGAGATTACCCTCTCAAGTTAGGCCTTTCCTGGAGCAACTTAGGAATTACGTTACTAATCCCCACTGTATAGCTAGGCTATATAATTATCTGCTATCTACAAAATTTCCTGATCCCCTAGCTGGCTCCAGGACATGGGTCTCCCGCATCTCTGGTCCCTCCCTTTCCTGGACCCAAGTTTGGCGTGATGTATACAGATATCTTACTCTAGATAGGAATAGACTAATCCAGTTTTACATCTTAAATAATATGTATTATACACCACTGAAGCTTGCCAAATGTGACAGATCAAAATCTGATAGATGTATCAGATGTGGTTTGGAAGTGGGGGATTTATTACACATATTTTGGTCATGCGTCAAAGTTGCCCCACTATGGCATGCAATTCGTAGTGGTCTGGATCCGATTCTGGGTCTGGATGATCTATTTACAGCTGAAATCTGTATTTTTGGTTTGTACTCGAATATTAGGCTCAAAGAACGGAAATTTCATGTAGCCATAATTTCAATGGCGGTTAAAAGGCTAGTGCTTAGACACTGGCTAGATCAAGTAATTATTTCATATAATGAATGGTTGGAAGAAATCTCCTTGTGTTTTAAGATTGAAAGATTAATAGCCAGTTCTAGACATGCCATGCCTACATTCCAGAAAAAATGGGGCAAGTTATACGCTTTATATCTCCATTGAATTCTATATTTAGAGCCTCTGACAGTTTCAGTATGAGATGCCTCAATGTGGCCATTTTCTCCTTGTTGGGTATTGCTCCATGGCGCTAATTAATAATCCTCCAGGTTCACCTGGAGTTGGAGGTGGCACCTTCCGGGGGTGGGTTGGGGGTACTTTGCTACTGTTCTCTCCATTCTCTGTTCACAAATGGAATTTGGATTTGTTCTGCTATATCACTTGTACTACATACTTGTCTTCTTTCTGTAAATTAATAAAGCTTTGAATTTAAAAAAAAAAAAAAAAGATATGATTACCCATGTCAAGTTGGGGGTCAGGTGTTACCCCCAGATATTTGATGGAGCTCACTATGGGTAGTGATGATCCATCTGCACTGGTGATGTGTAAGCAGGCCGATGAGGCTTTGATTTTAGCCATTGAGCCAAAGAGCATAGCCTGTGTCTTTTTCAGGTTCAAGACCAGCTTGTGACTAGTAACCCATGACAATACCCTGTTAAAGCCATCGGCCAGGTTCTGGTTTAGGGTAGTGGCATTCTGGTAGTGAGCCAGGATTACCAGATCATCTGCATACATGGTGGCACTACAGCTGGTAGTAACCATGGGTAGTTGATAGATGAAGAGGGAGAAGAGGAGGGGACCCAGTACCGAGCCTTGAGGCACTCCAGAGGTCACTGGTAGGGACTCAGAGAGGACTTTATTGAAGCAGGTACGCTGCTTTCTTCCATGTAGATAACCCATTAGCCATTTCATGGCATGGGGGAGAGGCCAAGTGACCACAACTGTGCACCAAGCAGTTTGTGGTCAACAAGGTCAAAGGCTTTGGACAGGTCGATAAATATTGCACCAGAGAGTTTGCCCTGGTCCATGGCTATCCGAATAATTGATGTAACCGAAATTAAGGCTGTAGTGGTGCTGTGTCCCTTACGAAAGCCATGCTGGGCTGGGGGCAGAAGTTCATGAGAGTGGATATATTCTGGAAGTTGCTCAGCCACTACCTTTTCAAGGAGCTTGCTAAGGGTTCGGAGAATGGCAATCGGTCGATAATTGTCAGGTAGTTTTGGATTTCCTTGCTTCAGTACAGGGACAATCCTCTCCTCTTTCCAGATGTCTGGGATGGTCCCCAGACCAAGGGATAGGTTGAAGATAAAGGCTACTAGTGAGGCAATGTGTGCAGCACCAAGCTTAAGGAGTTTAGGCTCCAAGTTGTCTAGGCCAGGACTGGAGTACTGGGAGAGGCCAGCTAGGTGTTTCTGCAAGTCCTGAACTGATACAGTCCTGAGGTGGAACATTTGACGAGGAGGGTGACCCTCCAGCAGAGGGAGGGAAGGGGGTGGGACAGAGCCTCATCAGGTGAGAAGAGGGTTGTGAAGGCAGAGAGGTCAGAGAAGTAAATTATCTAGGGAGTTGGCAATAGTACGGGGATTATTGCAGGAGACTCCATTTATGACCATGTCCGTAACCCCCGGATGGGAGGATCCGCTGACAAGGGATTTAATATCTCTCCAGAACCTCCTGGGATTACTGGCAGAGCTTAGTAGGGCGGACTTGCAGAAATCACTCTTTGCTGCCCTGATGGCCTTTTTGCACTTGTTCCTGAGGTGTCTGTACCTTTGAATAATCGTGGGATCACTGGTATCTTTGGAATGAGCCCAACACTTAGCTCTCTCCCGCATCTGGGCTAGGAGATTCCCATTTAACCAGAGGGTAGCAGACCCCCTCACCCTATGGGTGACCTTGGGAGCATGCTTGTCTTGCAAGGCCCCAAAGGTGGAGAGGAAGTAAGAGGTTGCTGCTGAGGGGTCAGTGGCACCACCCCAGACCAGTCAGTAACTCTTAGGTCTTCCAGGAACTCCTCAGTATCGAATCTAGAGTAGTTTCTGACATGCATAATTTTGTGTGGAATTTTGGGGGTGGGAATTTTCCATACACAGAAAACCAGTGAGTGGTCAGAGATGGAGTCAGATAATGTACCAGCTGATGAGATCCTGTCAGGATGGTTAGACATGATCCAGTCCAGTAAGGTGCTGGAGGATCCATTTGCTGTCTGCCTAGTTGGTTCCTGGATGAGCTGGGTCAGGGCAAGGTTAGCAAGCAGAGGCTCAAACTGCTTAACATTACCACTATCCCAGTTAAGGTTTACATCCCCCAGGATTATGAGTTCGTTATCCCCGACTCTGGGACCAATTTTGTCCATGAGGTGAGTTAATCAAGGTAGCCCACCTCTTGGAGGATTATAGGTGCACACGAGGTGCAGTTTCTTTGCGTCCCCAAGTAGCAGTAACACATGTAGCAACTCACATGGGGACACGTTTGAATC
The DNA here is from genome assembly GCA_016271365.2 of Neoceratodus forsteri. Taxonomy (NCBI): domain Eukaryota; kingdom Metazoa; phylum Chordata; order Ceratodontiformes; family Ceratodontidae; genus Neoceratodus; species Neoceratodus forsteri. The sequence continues at coordinate 354,163,763 of CM028136.1, read as the reverse complement.
CTGGAGGGCAATTTGGGAGATTTTTAAGTGGCTCTTATGGTAGATTAGTATGCCACCCCCCCTATTGCCCCCAGGTCTGTCCAGTCGGGTGAATTCATACCCAGTGAGTTCACAGGCAGAGTCAGGAACAGAGGATTTCAGCCAGGTCTCCGTCACTCCTAGGATGTCGGGTTTGTAGAGTGCAATCCATGCTAATAGCTCATCACGATTAGGTAGCAGGCTCCCTAATGTTAAGATGAGCTATTTTTAGCCCCTTACCCATGCCCCATATGGGAGGGATTTTGTGGGTCAGATTTAAAGGGGCCAGGGTTGGTTTCAATATCACCGGCCAGTAGTAGTGCAAGTAGGAGGAGCCAGGAGAGATACCACCTCCTATGCACTTGACAACCTGGGAGTTTTTTAGCACGGGTATGCTTTACCCTGCTTGTATACATAAGGCACCGAAGATCTAGACAGCAAGTAACATTGCAGTGCGCTTTGGAGATCACAAGGATATTGGAGAAGGTGTAGTCGGGGACCTCGTAGGTGGACGACCATCCCCAGTTGTCACCCAGTGTTATTGGGGGGGAGGTAACCATATGCAACAAGGAGAGTCCCACTATAAGACCTACAAGGCCTATATCCCTGCGGATGACAGCCAGCACCCTCTCTACCTTTAATATTTGAGTATCCCTATCCTCACTAGAAGGATGGGAGAGGAACCACATCCACATCTTGGCTGGAGGCATAGCACTAGCCTGTGAGATAATTATCAGTCAGCTAACAAGAACTGCTGTGAAGGAAGGAGACATGGATGTACTAAGGCTGGAAGAAAGTTAGTGAGATTTCTTATTGGTATGTGCTAAGTAAATAAAACAAAGCCTACACTGTGCAATTCAGGGCTACCAGCTATGGACGCTGGGGCTGAGGTTTATTTCTGGGAAGGAGTTCCTGCCCTCACCCTTTGTAAGCACACTTGCCACCTGTCGACAGTTATACAAGGACAGGGTTTAGACAGCCAACAACCAAGCACTGCAAGTGGGGTTAGGATTGGTAAAGTGATTTGTGTAGAAAGACCAAGAATCCCTCTAGTGGCAGGTCTGTATAACCTGCTAATGGAAAAAAAAATTCTATTACACAGTTGAAATGTGCTCAGTTCTATCGAAAATCTACTTGTTAAAAGTGCCAGATGGCTGAGGCAGGGAAAAAGTCCTGGCCAGTCAGAGTGGGTTTGCTGGAAGCACCCGTGTTCCAATTGGCTGCGCTGTCCCGTACCTTCCAAGGAGCTGCAGGCGGGCGTCCTGGTCTTGGTTGGTGGCTGGCTGGGTGCCGGCCGACCATGGGGAAGCTGAAGCAGCCCTGTTCAAGGGCAGGCAGCTTCCAAGGAGCTGCAGGCGGGCGTCCTGGTCTTGGTCGGTGGCTGGCTGGGTGCCGGGGTTCACATTCACAGAGTACCCAGATCAAGAGGTCAACCCCAACTAGTTTTGACAAAGGGTATCACCTAGCATATGTATGGTCTGAGCTGCATACTTCAAAGTATGCCCATGAACTAGACCCTTTATACATTTACAGGGAACTGGATCCTGAGATTCAGAACTCACAGGACCATGATAACCCCTACCCCAACACACACGCGCACACACACACACACACATTACTTTGAGACAGCGGAAGCTGCAGCACCAGTTTTTCACTGGCTATCAGGAGACAAGCCTTTTGAAGCCTTCCTCCCAGATGACTTGTCATGAAAAGGGACACACTTTTTGGTAGCACTGTTTCATCTAATGAGCACCAGAAGATTTGCTCCCGCATCCACAAGGTCTTTCATAGCACTAATATGACTGCTTCTTCTCTTTATAATCCATTATTTTATGAGGAACAGGAAAGTATTCCTTATCTCCCTGTTCACCGTCTCCATCCTCTGACACAGAGTAAGACTCAGGATCACAGTTAGTAGTCCCAAACCACACTCTGAGACCCACCCTGATGATCTTTGCTCCTGGTTTCCTGGTCTTGGAGCAAAACCTCGGATCACCAACATGCCAGAAAGCCCCTTCCCCACAACTGCTGTATGCCAGCAAATCAGTATTAGACCCCATTTTGGATAATCATGTCAAGACTACCAGTTAAAACAAGCATTTGTCAATGCTGAATGTTGACTTGCTGGCATTGCCATTGGTAGTGCAGGAGTTAGAGAGATGCATAATAGGAATGGCAGTGAAGTATTGAACTGATGCCAACCCCACCCCCACCCTACAAAGGCTAACTGGTGTTGGGAGGCTGCCTTTGGTTCGTCAGCCATAACGCTCATGCCATTTCACCTCAGCCTACCCTGCAGACACTGACAGGTGTTGCGGTGTGCCTTGGGGTCTTTGGGCCTTATATTCACCCCATCCCATAAGGAAATATACTGAGATGGGTGTGGTATAGGAGAATGGGGCTAATGTTGGGGCTGAAGACCCCAAGGCACACCTCAATGCCTGTCACTGGCTGCAGGGTGGGGGTGGAATGGCATGAGCATTATGACCAATGAGATCAAGTCACTCCCCCAATGTCCATCAGCCTCTACAGAGTAGGTCGTTATGGCTGGAAACCCTAATGCCCAGGCCATTTATTGGTTTTTTCACTCCAAATTTTCAAAATGGAATTTTTGTGACCTCATCTCATGAACAGTGGCACTATCATTTCGTTACTCAATCCCAAAAGGTGGTTTTGCACAGTGACAAAACACATTTCTTGCAGGATGTGAAGAATGACAGCTGCACTGCTCATGAGAAGGTGTGAAAAAATGGCAATATTGAAAATCTGGAATGAAAATATGAAAAATTGTCAAAGTTACAAATGTGTGTAGAAACTGTGCAATACACACCTGTAATGCAACTGTTTTTTGGAAGTTTTTCACCAAATTTTGAACATAGGCTTTTTTGAACCTCTCATGAACAGTGGAACTGTGATTTTGTTACTCTGTTCCAAAAGTTGATTTCCCACAGTGACTGCACCATTCTGTGCCACAGCTGTGAAAACACATTTCAGGAAGGATGTGAAAAATGACAGCTATACTGTTCATAAGGAAGTGTGAAAATGGAAATGTTGCACACCTGGAGAGAAAGTATTAAAAATTGGCGAAGTTACAAGCATGCATAGAAACTGCATAGTGCATGTTCGTAACACAGTCATTTTCTGAAATGTTTTCACAAAATTTGCACCATGGGCTTTTTGGAACCACCCCTCATAAACAGTGGCATTGTTGTTTTGTTAATCGATCCCGAAAGGTGATTCCACACAACAACCATGAAATCACATTTCAGGACTTAGAAAATAAATGACAGTGACACGTTCACAAGGTGGGGTCCCAAGAACCCCATGTTGAAAATTTTGGGCCAAAATTCCAAAAAGTGGCTGAGATATCAACTTAAGTTGAAACCCCCCCATTGCCTCCCATTATAAAGCTTACCGACATTTCTTCAGTTTGCAGTTCAGCTTTGAAGAGTGCAGACATGTACCAGTTTAGAGAAGATCACAGCTCCAACCTCTGGAGGATAGGTATGTGTGAGGGATGTGAGGAGATGGATGGACAGGAGGTGGGGACTGGGGAGGGGACGAGGGAGACAACGGTTCACCATTTTCTTGTTTGCAGGGGGAAAAAAAAGACTGCAAGGGAATGTTTTCTTGATTTACAGGTTACACACACACACAAAAAAATAGGCATACTGGGGTGGGCTCCCAGTGTGCCACAATTCGAGGGGGGATGCCGACATGGGGATTGGGCACCCTGATGTCGGCAAGGCATATAAATTGGGAGGGCACTCATCAGACAACAGGAGTGGGCATCCCAGTGTCAGAAAGGAAAAGGGGAACTGTTTAACCAGGAAAGGCACACTAAGAGGGGGGATGCCAACATGGGGATTGGGCATCCTGATGTTGGCTTTTTGGGATTGTGTGGTGGGCGGCACGAGCTGCCTTGTTACAGTACACCACATAGTGGGAGGGAACAGGCTGACATGGGGATTGGGCACCCCGATGTCGGCTTTCTGGGAATTGTGTGGTGGACAGCAGGAGGAGCCATATTTATTCAAATGTTTCACCAGGAAAGGCATGTAATGGAAGCCTGTCATCTGCCTCTGCAATGATGAGCCTGTCTCTGATTGCAGCAGCAGATTCTTTTCAACTCCGTGGCTCTCTCTTAAACTGCTGTCTTCAGCAGCATGCTCATTGGTTAGGGGCTGAGGGACACACCCACTAAAGCGTCTCCTGCATTCGCCACAACACTGACACGCCTCTGAAATGTGCTACTACCACAAGATGTTGTTTGCATGTGCACACAAGCCAACATAAAAAGCATTTTCTGGGGTGTATCTTTTGTATGGAGAAAACACTGCTGCAAATTAATTGAAAAAAAATAGAACTAATTATGTTACTAGCAGTTAACATTTAACAGTTTTCTCTGTTTTCAAAACTTATGTTACAGTACTTACAAATCAAACATTTGATGAAACAATTCATCTTCATAAATTTAAAACCGTAATCAGCCTTTAGTTATGATTTATTAAATTTAGCACTCTGCATGACATCTATGTTTTTATTTAAAAACAAAAGCTGTGGTTTGTGATACATGTTTATTCATTTTTAATAATACATCATTATTTCCAGAGGCTATAAGAACTCAGTATATATATTTTTGAACTGAACAGAATATTAAAACATTCTTATTGTAGAAACTAAGAATTGTTTGTTTTTACTAGTGTTTCTTTTTATAACGCCCAATCAATGAGGTATGCATCCAGTGTTGCAGTTTATCAAGCTTGGAGTTAGCTGATCTAAGAGAGTTAGTGTTAGTTTTATAGTTCTAATAGTAGAGCTAAACTGGATGCCCTATTCTCAAATACATTTCTTCAATTTTTGTAACAATTGAAAGACACTTTTGAGTCTAGATAGCCGATAATATTTTCAGACGGAAGGCAATGTGCTGAGGACATCCCATCAATCAGCTGCAGTAAAACAGTTTACCCAGACTTTTTGAAAACTCTTATCAGAAGTAAGGTAGTCCCTCCCCAATATACATCCACACATCCACACACCTACAGTAATGTCCAAGGGTTACTGAAAAAAATGTATAGATGTCAAAAATTGTAGACCATTGACAAGGTTTTAATTTTGATAGGCAATTAGTACAGTTTAATTACATTCAAAAAGAGCATCACAGCACTGACACCCATGAGTTACCTTAGTAAAATGTTGGTACTTGAAAATACAGCTGCTGTCCTACAAATTATAAAAGGTGGCAGACAGCATAGCACAAACATGTTTTGGATGAATGCTATATTTTCACAACATTATTAGTTTGTGCCTCATTGGGTGCACTGCAGGTGTCATTTTTATTAGTAGAAATGACAGTTGTTTTAAAACATTTTTGCCTTAGTTAAGTGTTTCTGTTTCAGGAGTATGTTGTGAATTTGTCAGTTTGAGTTATGTTGTCCTTATGCTACAATTACTATTTTAATTGCCTATTTATTGTTATGTATATGAATTTGTAATAGTAAAGCAAACAATACTACATTAGAATCATAGAAAATTAGAATTTGATGGCAAATGACAGATTGGCCCACCCAGTCTTCCTATTTTTCCCTACCTTCATTATCACCACAGACCCTGCTTAATCTACAACTTTCTCCCTCCCCACTTCCTTTCCACTATGATTCCCTTTTGCCTTTCCCATGCATTCTTGAACCCCACCACTGTTTTCACCCCCAACCACATCTGTTCAAGGACTCCTTCACTCTTTTTGTAAAGAAATACTTCCTCACATCTCTCTCTTGAATCTACCCCCTCCAGCTTCATAGCATGTCCCCTTGTCTTGAGCACCTTATTTTCTGAAACATACATCCCTCTTGTGCCTTATTTCCTCTTATTAGGTATTTAAAGGTATCTGTCATAACCCCCCTCTCCCTCCTGTCTTTCAGCATGTACATATTGAGGTCCCTTAGTCTCTCTCTTCATGGGGCTTTTATTTCAGATCCTGCACCATTTTAGTTGCCACCTCTACCCTGTCTATGTCCTTCCAGAGATGTTGTTTCCAGAACTGGACACAGTACTCTAGGTGAAGTCTTACCTGTGATCTATGCACAGGCAACACTACCTCACTTTTTCTGCTGGTGATACCCCTCCCTATGCACCCCATCATCCCACTAGCCCTCCCAACTCCCTTGTTGCATTGCCTGGCCAGCTATAGGTCATCAGATGTGTTTACCTCCAGGTCACTTTCCTGCTTGGTAGTCATCCATACCATGCACCCATTTTGTACTCTGCCCCAGGTTTATGTGCCTAAGAGAATTATATTTGAACTTTTTTTGCGTAGAAACCCAGCTGCTATACGCTTGACTACTCCTCTAATTTTCTCAGGTCTCTGTTCATCCTTTCCACCCCCCCCCGATTGCCCACCCTATAACAGTTTTTGATGTAATCAGCAAAGAGCCAGACATTCCCTTCCAGCTCCTCTGTAGTACTACTTATAATGACATTAAATAGGGGTGGACCCAGCACTGATCCCTAAGACACCCTCCAGTCCTCCAGAACCATCTCTTTTTCCAGCAAGCTATTAAATAGGACCATCAGAGATACAGCCAGTACCTCCCTGAGCTCCTTCAATACATTTGTATGTACCCCATCTTGCCTCAGTGCTTTGTCCACCTTCAGATTAGCAAGTCTCTTCAGTACTCTCTCTCTCTTTTCCAAAAAAGAACCAGTGTCTACATCTCTACCTCCAAAGCTTCTTTTAGTTTTTTGTGTCCCCTCCACTTTTCCTTCTTCTGTGAACACTTAGCAAAAGTGTTTGTTTAGGATGTCTGCTTTTCTTAGTTCTCTTCTGCACAGTACCTCCGCTTCCCTTTTTAACCATACAATCCCACAGCGGTCTTCTTTTCACTTGCACGCCTGAAACATGTCTAATACCCTTTTGTTACCTCCCTAGCTATTCTCACTTCAGTTTGTGCCTTTGTGCACCTTACTGCTCCCTGCTTTTCTGTTTCCACTGATACACTTCCCTATCTTCCTCCATCTGTGTCTCCTTATACCTTCTGAATACTACCCTTTTAGCCTTTATCTTTTCAGCCACCTCTTACAAGAAACATAGTGGTCTCTTTTTCCTCTTGAGTTTGCTCACTTGTTTGACACAGAGGTTTGTTGTGTTTACTGTGTTCCCTTTTAGCTTCACCCAATGTGCCTCCTCATCATCCATGTCATCACCCCAGCTAGGTCATCCCTAAGGTATTCACCCATGTTCATAAAATGTGCCCTCCTGAAGTCCAGGACCCTCACCCTTGTGTGGTTTAATTCTGCAGCTGTCCTTACTCTGAACCACAGCATATGCTGATCATTGATCCCCAGGTAGCTTCCTACCTTGATGTTTGTAATACTGTCCCTGTTAGTGAGTACCAGGTTCAATGTTAACCCATCACGAGTGGTTTCACTGCCTAGTTGCCTGAGGAATGCCCCTTGCAAAGAGTCCAGGATGTATGTACCTATTTCTAGCTGAAGCTACATCTATGAGGCTCCAATCTACATCTGGCAGATTAAAGTTCCTCACCAGCAGCACCTTCCCTTTTCTGCCATTTTGCCAGTGGCATCCACCAGTACCTTATCTAATTCCTCCCCTTATGCTGGAGGTCTGTAGATCACTCCAGTTTGAATAGTGGCCACTTTCTTCATTTTCAGGGTGACCAACAGTACCTCTGCCTCCCACTGTATTCCCCGTATCTCTGTTGCTTTTATGCTTTCTGTCACATAAAGGTACCAAGCCTCCTCCTTTCCTTTCCACCTGATCCTTCCTAAACAGAGCATAGCCTGGTATGGCCATGTCCCAGTCATGGTTTTCAGTACACCATGACTAAGTCATGGCAACATTTTCCAGGCTGACATCTGCCATGATGACCTCTAGTTCTGAAATCTTATTTCCTAGTATTCTATCATTCACATACATGGTCTTTTAGATTTTGTTTCCTCTCTACTTGTTACCTCCCCTTTTTTCTTTTTGTCCTTCCTCCTTCCCACCTCTTTTAAATGCTCCCATTCCCTTCCCCCTTTGTCTCTACCACCCTGTTTCCTTTATTAATGTGTACTCTGGGGCATTCCTCTTCCCTCAAGTTCTTCTTACTGTGTACCTCAGCCTAGTGAGGGGCAGTTTCTGCCTCCCCGATTCCTTCCACTACCCTACATGGATAGTTTGAATGTTCACTGGAGTAACATTTAAACTGACCACTGAGGACTGTGGTTTCCCTCCTGGATGGATGCAGGCCATCACCCCTATATAGGTCCTTATTCTACATAGTGGGTCCCCAGTTTCCAATGTAGGTGAACCCTTCTTTTCTGCACCATTCCTTCAGCCATGAGCTGAAGCCCCTGGTGTGGAAATCCCTCTCCTCCTCCCTGTCATAGACAGGCAGCTCCTCAGTGAAAGCCACTGAGTGTGCTATCTGTCCAATACCACTCCCCAGCTCCCAAAACTCCCCCTGCACTATCCCAGCTGCATCCCCTAGCTAGGTCACTAATTCACAGTTGGATAATGACATTCAACTCTCTCTCTCTCTCTCTCCCATCATTCTGCCCTAGTGACCCTAAGGATCTGATTTCCATCACTCAAGACTGTGGCACCATGTAAGCACCTAATCTTCCTCTCTACCTTTCCTATTCCCGAACCTATCCCACTTACAGTTGAGTCCCTCAACTGAGTTGCTTCCTCCTCCTCCTCTGGGGTTCTCCACCACCCTCCTTGAAGTATCCACTATGGAGGGCCACTACATCCTCCCTAATTAGTATTGCAGGTGCATCCTCCCAGCAGTGTCACCCTAAAAAAGCAGCACAGAAATTTCATAGCAGTACCAGTTGAAAAATGTGCCTCTGTGCCACCACTCTCACCCTTCTGGAGTCCAGTGTAGTTCAGCCATTCCTCCTTTCTGCTATCCCCTGCTGTAATGGTGGCAGACATGGAGGCCCTTGGGTTGGGAAAGAGGTCCTTCAAATCCTAGCCAATATGACCTGGAGTCTAGTGACCTCCTCTCTCAATCCAGAGAGGTGTGTACAGATTGGATAGCACCACAGTCTCCAGAAAGTCTCTCAGAAAACTTCCAACCCACAGCAGGTGCACTGCACCTCCCCCAACATTCTCAACTTTCATTCTCAGTATGTCACCTGTAACTACCCCTAGGGTGTTTCTAGTTTTTCACCTTTTTGGTTTGTTCAAATTTGTGTTCCCCATGCCTTGTTTAAATCTCTTTATTCTCCTACCCTAGATTGGGTCTTTCTCCTATTCCCAGTTTTGGCCTATCTTTTACCTTCAACCCTTCCCAGCAGTGACTATTACACAGTTGTGAACAGGTGTCTTATGTTAGTGAACCAGCAGAGTCCTCTGCTTCCTTGTTTCCTTGCTTCCTTCTGCTGATGCCTGCAGATACCTAAAATGGGCAGACTGGGTGGGCCAAGGGGCCCTTATCTGCCATCAAAGTCTGTTTCCATGTTTCTGTGTTATGTTAAGATGCCAGTTACCTGTTTAAGTCCTTCACTGTTCTACTCAGTCACTGAAAGTACACTATTTCTCAGTATATCACAAATGCTTTTCATATTGTAGTTTCCATAGTATACTTTTATTTATTTATATATTTTTGTTGACCGGGTAAGTGTACTAGACAAATCGAGGGGACACAGATGAATGCCATCTGACCTTGAACCAGATTAAGTTGTTTGTGGTATTTTTAGTGAATGAGGAAAATTTGGCCAGGACACTGGGGAAATTCCCCTACTCTGTGTCAGTAGGGGGAGCTGCTGCCATGGAGTCGGATGTGTTGGCTGGTCAGTCTGCTGGTGTACCTGGAGGTGAGCAGGTCTCCTCCTCAGGTCCAGCCTTGGAGACTGATGAAATACTTCTTAACTGTTTGGAAAAAGAGGAATTAACAATAGATTCAGCTTTGCCACCTTTCTTTGCTACAGCAGGTTTGTTTGGCCCTGATGCTGTATGGCTGGGTAACATTTTGCAGCAAAATCAACATCTGCTATGACCAGAGGGAATGCAAACTTCTGGTAACTCTTCTCACTGTATGACTACGACTCCGAGGGAAGAACAAGGTGAGATTATCACTTCTGACCTCCTTAGAGACACTGCACACCTCATTCAGGAAGAATTGGTGAAGTCTGTCATGGTAGAACCCCCACCGAGTGGTGGTGTGAGTCAGCAGGATGATGTTTCAACTTCAAAGGGAAGCGTCCTGACAGAGCGGCCCTTTGATGTAGCAAAATTGACAACCGCGCTTCAGTTTGATACTTCTGGTGTGGTGGATGGCCGGGCTGAAATGTGAACTGCCTCTGTGAGTATCTCTAATGTTCCTTCATCTGAAAGGTTGGAAACTCAGGACAAAACTTTTGCCTTACGTAAAGGCAGATCTGATGTTGATCCTCCCCAGGCCCCTTGCAAATGGCCGGTTACCTTGCTTGACCACTCGCTGCTCAATGAGGGCTGGAAGCGAGGTGACACCGGGGTCTGGGTTCCTGACCTGGCCCACAGTCCCATACCAGGGCAACCTCCATTGAATGCAGTGGATCCTGCATCACTTCATGGGGAGCAACATCCCTCAGTTCCACAGCTGCCCGGTGTGGGAAAACAGCTTCAGAGTACTGAACGGCATGATGCATCCTCCTCGGATTCTGAGAGTACAGAGAAGCAGCATATGGAGTGGGGTGACTCTGTACTTACTTCCCCACAACAGGCAGGACCTTCCCCTGACCCCCTTCAGTGAGCAGAAACAGCCTGGGAGTCTTTTAGGCAAAAAGATCCTTTCTCAGGCACCCCCCCTATTACAACGGAGAAATGCGGTGCGCTTGGAATATCAGGGTGGTTTAACTTTAGCACCTGACCATCTCTACGTGGGGAAAACTCTACTAAAGAACTCTATGGTTTTTTTTTTTTCAAATGAAATCCATGCACTTAGTCATGTGTCTGGTTCAATAACTTTTGATATCAGTTTTGTCACCCCACAAAACTTGGATCGTTTCTGGTCTAAACTAGATGTCTTGAAATATACTGAACTATGGATGACTTTTAAGACTCTCCCTTTGACTAAACCATCTATTAAATCAGTGACAGTGTTATTTTGTAATGAATCTGTTTCAGTGCATGATATCGTTTTTTGGTTACAAAAGTGGTGTGAAGTCCTTGGGGCTCCTTCTCTTATATTTGATGATGAATGCATTTGGAATGGAGGGTAGGTGTTCCGGGTACATTTACGGAATAATCATCTGGGGCCTATACATCTTCCAAATAGTATTTTTCTGGGTTCTGAGAGAGGACACTGTTTTTATCAGGGTCAGCCTAGGGCTTGTTTTAAATGTGGGGCCTTTACGCATTTAGGCTCCACCTGTGATAGATTACAGTGAAACCTCTGTCTTGACTATGGTCATCATAGCTCTGAATGTCAGGCTGATTTAAAATTTAATTTGTGTTATGAGTCTGGGCGTACATATAAATCCTGTCCCTGGGCTACCCATAATCGATCTGACAGAAAAAGTCAGGATAGCATCTTACAAGAAGTGCAGAAAAGATAAATGTTGAAAAAAAGGGCTTAGCAGCAGGAACAGAGGCCTAGTCCTCCCCCGACCCCCCCCCGACATTTCCACAGGTAGATAGTGTAGCAGATAACCAGTCGGGACCGCCAGCTGAGGCTGCTTTAGAGCATGGTTTACCGCCTGGAATGGAGGTCACTTCTCACCCACCGGTACAAGAAGAAGCTCCTTTTGAAATGCCTCCCCCTTGGGGTAAAAGTGTGGCTAAGAAAAGGAGCCTGAAACAATCTCAACCCAGACCTAAGATAGCAAAAGCCTCCTCAGGGAAAGATGACAGTATTAAGCTGACTAATAAATATGAGCTTTTTAAACCTTAATCTCTAGATTCTGAACCAGGTGGGGATTCTGAGGCTTCTTCCTTAGCCCCTCCCTCTTCTGATACTGATGGGGAAGCTCAGGAGCAGTGCTCCTAAGTCAGTGATGCCCCACGATATAGAACCCGTGTCTGTAGAAGTACCAGGGTTAAGAAGCCACCTTGATTTTTATAACATATTTCTATGTCGACTTCTTTCATTCCCAGGTTGAGAATTTCAACCGTTAATGTAAATAGCATAAAAAATCCTAAGAGTCGTTTTTTGGTTCTGACAAGGTTGAAAGACATGGATTGTGATATATTTCTTTTGTAAGACACTAGGCTAAATACTACTTTTTTAATTAACGCTGCACAAAAACTATGGTGTTGGGGGCCATCCTTTTTCTCCTACGGCACGGCTGTGTGTGAGGGTGTGGGCATTCTGTTTAGAGGGTACTGTTTTCGTATTTCCAGATTAATTGAGGTGTTTCTGGGGAGAGCCTTGATAGTAGACTTCTCATATGAGAATGTGTCCTGGAGATTAATTAATAGTTATGCCCCTCTTACTAAGAAAGGGAGGACAGAATTGTTTGGGCTGATTAAACCCTATTTGTTCACTACCAAATTAGTTATTTGGGGGGACTTTAATTGTGTTATTAATATAGGAGATAGAGGTGCTAAGACAACAAAGGTGTATAGTGACACTAACTATCGTCTCCAATTATTATCCCAAAGTCAGATGATTGATGCCTATAGAATGATACACAAGATAGGTGGGCAAACATATTTTCATGGTTCCCTTTCCACTAGAATTGATTTTTTATTTATTAAAGCTAATATTGGAGTGGAAAAAGGGACAGTACTCCCGATGGAAATTTCTGACCATGCTATTTTGATGACTACATTGGGTGCAGTTAATGGACCTCGGTATGGGAAAGGGTATTGGAAGTTGAATACGGCACTTCTGCTTGATAAACATTTGCAGGCCCAAATACAGGATTTTCTTAGAGCTCACATGTCAATGGCTGGGTTGATGAAAAACAGAAGTAGCTGGTGGGAACTCACTAAAACAGGACTGAGAAGTATCTTTCAAAAGCACTCGGTTGAAAAGTGTCAGGGACAGTATAGACAGTATTTGAAGCTACATATGCAGTTGAATAAAATTTATTCCACTATTAATTTGTTACATATCCCTCTTACAGAACAGGCTCTTAATATTAAAAAGGAGATGTTCTTGTTACAATATGACAGGGCCAAAACATTGTTACATGAACATAAAATTTGTACTCAGGGGAAAACAGGACTGGGAGATCCCTTTCAGCTTAGTACTCAGAGAGCAAATGCTCACTTTATGTCTGTTATCACTACAGACACTGGAGAGATAGTTTCAGATGGCCCTGGTATTTTGAACACGGTATCACACTACTTGGAGTCAATGAACACCTCTTCCTTATTGATGGTGGATCAGACAAAAAATATGCTTTCATCCATTGTAGTACCTTCCCTACCAGATGATCAGTTATTGCACTTGACTGAGCCCATTACTGAACAAGATCTGGATTTAGTCATCACTAGTCTCAAAATAAATACAGCACCTGGTATAGACGGTTTGCCTACCGAATTTTATCATACATTTAAACACTTGATGGTCCAAATATTCAACTGGGTTTTACTGACTTTGCAAGTAGATTTTCACTTTTGTATAGCAGTGCAAATTATGGTGTACAAAAAGGGAGAGGGGACGAGCTTGGACAATTGGAGATCCTTAAGTCTATTAAATACAGACTATAAAATTTTAATGAAACTTCTATATTTTCATTTTTTGCCTTTGACGCCATACTTACTTTCTTCGGCTCGAACTTGTACTATACCAGGTCATACTATACAACACAATTTATTATTAATAAGGGAACTAGTGCAACAGGGTAAAGAGGAACTTTTACAAGGGTTTATAATGGCTTTGGACCAAGAAAAGGCTTTTGACCGAGTCCCACATTCTTACATTTCTCTTGTGTTACAGTCCTATGGGATCCCTGATCAATTTGTGAGGTGAATCACTACTTTGTATTCCTGTGCTAGTGCTATCCCTATGGTTAATGGCCATTTAAGGAAATATATCACAATTTCTAGGGGGGTAAGACAGGGATGCCCCCTAAGTCCCCTTTCGTATGTGTGTTGTTTGGATCCTGTGTTAAGGGTTATTCAGCAAGATCCTTATGTAAAAGGACTTCTGCCACTGGGGGGGAGTTAGAAATTTGAGTTACAGCTTATGCACATGACATTTGTCTTATTGTAGCAGATGAAAAGTCAGGTTTGAGGGTATTGACCTTATTGGATGACCTTGCTAAATCTACAGGTGCTAGTCTGAATAAACAAAAGAGTATAATTTATCCCTTGGGAAGGTCATATCAGGGAACCACAGACTGGCATGGTATTACAGTATCGCACATGCCTGTCCAATATTTGGGTATTTGATATGGGAAGGAGGATAATAGTGTGTTTAACTGGTCAAAAAAATTGGAGGAAGCAGCTGTTAAAGTGAATATTTGGAAGTCTTGGAATCTAGTGAAAAAAAAAGAAAGTTATGCTAGTTAAAACATATCTGTTGCCAATCTTTTTGTTTCACAGTGCTGTATATCCATTACCATGGCATCTGAAATCATGTCTGTTAGGTTTGGTCTTTCAGATCAGTTGGGGGTATAGGTTGAATCCAATAAAGAGAGAGGTGCTGTATCTTCCTATAGATAAAGGAGGTTTGAATTTGACAAATCATATTCTTTTTCTTTTTACTATTTTTTTCGCCATAATTTATTGGATATGTCTAAACCACAACTAGCAATGGCTCCCTTTTGCTGACCATTGGTTGGGACCTGTATATTCCAAATGAAAAGAGCCGAGAATTCTGCATGCCAAGGTTAAAACTCCTTGTGTATATTTTAGGCCTGTTCTGGGGAAATTAAAATTATGGAAAGTGTCCTTAAAGGTCCTCACTTCATCATCAAACAAAGCAATGTATAAGGCTATTCAACAAGGTATTCTTGAGTTTCAAGTGGAATTTCATGATGTGGAGCCTCAATTTAGAATGCATGTATTTGATATGTTGCAGGATCCTAGACTAGCACCTAGAATATGGGACATTACATGGCTGAGTGCCCATGGGCATTTGACTGTGAAAGGCAATGCAAAACATAAAAAATATGAAGAACGTTTTTGTCCAAGACAATTCTGTATTGAGATGGTAGAAACTATGCAACATTTTTTTACTTTCATGCCCTTTTGTACAAAAAGTGTGGAGAATATTGGCTACTAGATGGAATCAACTTTATTGGAAGAGTCTTACGTATTCTGAAATAGTAGGTGGTTTTAGTCTTTCAGACCTAGCTCTGCAAGTTGACATGGTGAGACTTATCTTATCATTTATCAAATTTACTCTTTGGCAAGTCAGATGTAAACTGGTGTTGCAGCAAGTCTATCAAGACCCAGATACTGTCATCCTTATTATAGAAAATGCACTATGTAAGCAGTGTTATTTTGAACAACAACATATGAATGAAGTGGTATGGAAACTTCGGTGGTTGAATGTTCCTTTTATGAAAGATAAAATTGGATGATGTGTTTCAAAGCACGTATTTTGTTTTGGTTACGGAACAATTGATTGAGTTTCAATGCATGTATTGTATGTTATACAATGTTTTTGTTATAATTTCTGTTCAGTTTATTTTCAATAAAATTTTCCCCTACTCTTTTCGATAAGTGCCATGGGATCTTTAACATCCACCTGAACTACCACCAATCCAGGCAGATGGGACCTCGGTTTAATGTCTCATCTGAAAGATTGAACCTCAGAAGTGCAGCACCCCCTCTCATGCTGCACTACAGTGTTAGTACTGGGATATTAACCCAAGTGCCAGATGTGGGAACTGAACCCACAGCCCTCTGATCTCCCAGCCTCGGAGGCGAGTGTGCTACCTACTGAGCCACTGACACTGACCTGTAACTACCCCCAACTACAGTGTATTAAAACATCTCTCATACTATCATTTTCTACCATCTGGGGTGATAACACACTGTAAGCCCTATGTAATTGTATACTCTTAGGGTTATTGTAACTCACACTACTTCTGTAGTTTGGCATCAATATTATTTCCTCCACCAAGTGACTTTATTAACTACTATGCAAGTGAGAGACAAATGGTGCTATTAGAACTCCAAGATACCATTTTATTAGCATTTTTATTGATCGAATAGTTTGCATATCTCAGGTTGTGCAGTATATATAATGTGCAATCAAAAACAGCATGAAGCCTTTTATTTCAGAGTTAATCAGCCACATACCCACTTATATGTAAATGAAATATCCATTATATGTAATGAAGTTGCCATTATCAGCAGACACAAAAAGGCCTGTCACATATAAAAATACATATTTATTTGTATTATCTCAACTGAGAGCATGTATAGCATCATTAAGTCATTGCCATTAAAACTGGCATAGTTATTGTTTATCTATAAAATATGCCGGCCTAGAAAGGACAATTAGCTGCATATAAGTTTCCAGTATAAAGCTCACTTTAAAGAAAACAAAGTCCAGTTCTCATTTCCAGTTTCACAGACCACAAAACAGAGTGCAAATGTGCTTGGTTTTGCTGACCCATAAACTTGCTGTATTGAGAAACAGCCATTTGCTCCAGGGGTGAAGACCTCCATGAACAAATGGTGGAAAGTAATTTAGGCAATCCAGCTGTTACTGCACACAGCAGGGTTTGCATACAGTTAAGGTGCACAATACAAACTCACCCATTTCAGCACAGTGCCATGCACAGATATACATAGGCACATTCATCACTAAACAATGTCCCTCCATCTGCCATACCTGTTCCTGAGTCACATTTTTGTATTACTTCAAGGGGCTACAACAGCATGTAACTGAATTTGCACAAGTTATGAATATTGTTAGGAATGGTATTTGTACTATCTTAGAAGATAAAACAAAGATCTTAAAACTGTATCAGTCGATGCTATTGTGATAGTTCAGTTGATAATTGCTATGTTAGCAACACATACTACAGTGTTCTCTGATTGAACACTGAGTTTGAAATGAATTGATGTATTCAATGTATAGTGGAGAGTGTTACTTGCCCTTTGCTGGTGGGATTGGTACTAATGTAACAAAGTGGCCAATTACTGGCAATCACTACTGAATCTGAACCAATCCATTAATCAATAATATCAGACGAGTCCACTATTTTATGCCATTACTATGCTAGCAAGTTTTTAATATCATCTTGTAAGTATCTATTTTGTTGCACAAAAAGCTGCTCTGATTTGGCACAATCACTTTAAATGGTACAAGCTGAATTATGTTAGTTCTGAGAGCTGTCTCATTCCCAGAGGATGCACAGTTGCATAAAACCAGATGAAGGACCTTAAGCTTGAGGCTGGCATTTCCATGGTTTTGGTTTGGGGCTGCAAAATGTGATTTTTTTTCTCCACAATTTAGTTATGTAACAAACAGCATTGAGGAAACCTGTGATTGTGGATGCTGTTTTCCTGTGGTTCTCTTCGGCAACCATTTGAAAGCTGCACTGATGTGGCGAGGCAGAGACTTTACTGAGTTCTGCACTGTATGTCTACAAAGCCAGCTCACTACTACAGTCACTCTTTTTGCATTCTTAGCTATTGCATCTCTCAACCTTGCAGAGTAGCTGCTATGTCATATTTTGAGGACGTAGAATTAGGAGACATAATGGAGTTGATTCAGTGGTTATTGTCAGCAGCAGTGAAGCACATAACCCATTCCTAAATCAGTATGTTGCTATCCTAGCACAGGAGTAAAATGTTGCAAGCACCAGCACTGCTTAACCATTTGATATAAAAATTGCATTTCTGCTGTTGGAAACAGTCACTTGCAAAGCAAAGAGAAATTACTGGAACAGAACTTCTTTGCAAGCTTATGTAAAAGTCAGGCAAGTTCCACAAGGTAAGGGGGCATTAAAATGGTTGCACTATGGCCACAACAGGAAAAACTTTATGTCAGACTAGAGGCAAGAGGAGACAAGCAGTGCAAGATGCCTCAGTGTTGTTTGTGACATGTATTGTAAAGGACTATGGGTTGCAACAAGAATCACTCCAGACTGACATGCAAGAAAAGGAAAAATTAGTTTCCCAACTCAAAGAACACCTGGGCCCCACTATTCAAAAGTCTGTGTAGGTGCTAACTGGTGTTTGCCCAAACAAACTGGGTTTCCACTGGAGCCCAATATTGAAAAGGCTTTATTGCACCCACAAGCAGGAGTAGTCACCATAAAAACCAATAAGGGAGGGAATCCAAATGGTGGGGCAGGGACAGGAATACTAGCATAACTGATATTCAGCAGATTTGTGTGGCTCAAAAGGGTGTTGCGCCGTTCTTTTTCACTGCACAAGTATTGCTGAAAAATAAACTTATTTTACTGCATGCAACCTTAGCAGCTGCCAGGGATAATGTAGCCAACCAGTCAGTTGGCCACTGGGGGAGCATACCTGCTCCTATGGTCCACACCCCCATCACCAGCACTTAATGTAAAAAAAAAAAAAAGTTTGGTGCTAGTGGTCCACCCACCCCGATCACCCACTTGGCATTAAATATATGAGTCCCTGGTGCTAGTGGTCTCCCCAATCACTCGCCCAGCATTACAAAACAAAATACACCCTAGCATCTAGCACCCCCCACTACAACACTGAGCACCTACCCCTGCCAGTCCCCTTACTAGTATCCCCAGGTTCATGGGAAAAACGATAGCTGAGCATAGTTCTCCTCTCACACCTTCCCTTGCCATGTTGTCCATAGTAGGCAGGGAGCATGCCTCTTGTTTATAGAACATGGTGACATGCCCTGTCCTATAAATAAGAGGCATGTTCCCTGCCTAGACATATGGTGGCCAGCTGATGAGGTGTGAGGAGGGCTGTGTCAGTCTCTGTATTCATGTGTGGCATTGAAGATACTGGTAAGGGGACTGGCAAGGGTTCAACAGTGGTGGTGGGGGGGGGATGCTGCTAAACACCAGGGAGGATTTTATTTTTTAATGCCAGGAGGGTGATTGGATGGGGGACCATTAGCACCAGGATTCATATATTTAATGTTGGGTGGGCAATCAAAGAGTGGGGGGACCACTGGCACCAGGGACTCATATGTTTCATGCCAGTTGGGTGATTGGAGGGATTGAGACTACTAGCACCAGGGATTCATATATTTCATGCTGAGTGGGTGATCAGAGGAAGGGGGGCCACTAGCACCAGGGATCCATATACTTCACGCCAGGTGAGCAAATTGGAGGGGGGGACCACAAGTATGAGGGATTCATATATGTCATACAGTGAGTGATCAGAGGGAAGGGGACCACTAGAACCAGAGATAGCTACAGCTATCATGGATGGTGGAGGGGTGCCACACAACCTGTCTCCGCTACTTATGCACATGGTCCCCTAATAGGCAAGCAAATGGCCCCTTAGTGCCGTGCATGTCAAATGGGCTCATTTGCATGTGTACCTTTGAAAATTGCTGATAACTCTCCGCTGCCATCAACATTTTTGGCAAACTTTGGGACCCATGTCAGGCAGCACTAACTGACTTCACACTGTGTAAGTATGATCCTATTTTCAGTTGGGTAGCATCTGACTGAATAGACTCCTTGGCTATTGCAAAGGGTAGAGCAAGCATTTGCATTATGCTTAGTGCCTTGCTGTATATCTGGCTCCTGGACCATAAAGACTATCAAAAAGATCTTAAAAGCTCAGTGGCTAAACAAGATGGCAAAATCAAACAACAAAAACATCATAAATTAGAGAAGTATAGATTGGACTACTTTCATGACAGAATAAAAAAATCCCAAGGTGGGCTGGAAAGAAATGAAGTGCATACCAAATCAGTACTGAAACTGAGTGTATAATATTTGTTCACCTCAGCCAGAGAATCAGATTTAGGGGAAGATTTTTTAAATGCAGCCACCCTGAAACAGCAGAGATACCACAGACTCCCTGGAGGAGTAGCAAGTTGTTGCAGTTATAAGAAATACAAAACACACAAGGAATAGTGCAGGAGGTGGCAAAAATCAAAATCAGACAAAAACAAAAATAAACAACCTCAGAAATCATACAAGACCCTCAAGAAGTAAATGTCAATATTATCAGCCTCTCATTAATTGTTTTAACCACAGCACAACAAAGGGTACTGAGCAAAGGCCTGATTTTAATCCCAACCTGTGGTATTAAACCTTTTGAATTGCAGCTTGATTGTAAGAAATTTGCATGCCAAAGAAATCTAAAAGTATTTTACAATCAGGACTAGAGCTGGGCGAAAGATGCTATTTCTGCTTTCCACAGACATTTTGTAAAATTTCAGAAATTTGGCGAAATTTTCTGAATTTTCGCCATTGGTGAGATTGGAATCTTTCGAATGTGGTTTCGTGGATTTTCGCTCTGTTCTGCAGAATTTGTTGGCTTAATGTGAGCTTTGGAATGACAGCACTAGAGAATTTTATTCTGCAGCGTAATGGATTATTATGCAGTTCAGTGATCAGATCTGCTAAATTATTTCTGCAACTTAATACATTAATCCACAACACAAGTCAATGAATTGTGGATTAATGTATTAAACTGCAGAAAGAAATTCTGCATAACTGATCCCCACCCCACCGATCGCTGGCCCGATGTAAAACAGAATACCCAGGTGCCAGTGGTTCCCCCTAATGACCACCGATCATCAGCCAGAATAAAAACCAAAATGTTTCCCTGATGGGGTTACACTGGACACCAGGGCACCAGTTGAGGTGAATGGGTGAAGAAGACAATCAGTGGGGATGGGAGACCACTAGCCACCAAAGAATGTATAAATAAATGTATATCTTTGGGACTGGGATTGGATGGGTGAAGGGACCACCAGTCACCAGGGAAAGATCGGGCCATAAATTGGCAGGGTGGGGCACCACTAGACACCAGGGACACTCACTAACTGCAGAATGAATGTATGAATTGCAGATTAATGTATTAAACTGCAGACAAAATGTCCGCAGAACTGACCACTGACAGTGAACAGTTCAGAGGAAGTTTTTCTACAATTTAATATAATAATCTGCAGTTCATACATTTATTCCTCCATTCTAAGTCAGAATTTCTGCAATAGTTGCTAATTTGATTTCTGAATTTTCATGGAAGCGAAAGTCCATCTTTCGCTGAAATTCCACCGGTAGATTTTTGTTTTGCAAACAGGACAATGTTGGACACACAATAGATTTAAACTGACAGATTAAGTTTATGTAACCAGATTGGAAGAGAAAAGTGAAATTGCATAACAAACATCAGTAACAACTAGGATAAGAGACACAGCTTGTGTAACAGTAGACTGTGGTCGACCAGGTCGAATGCCTTGGAGAGATCGATAAAGACTGCTCCAGTATGGATCTCTTTGTCAGTTTATTTAAGCATGTCCACCAAGAACTTAGTCAGGGCAGTGTCAGTCCTGCGTTTGGCTCTGAAGCCATGCTGGGATGCAGCAATAAGCTGGTGAGCCTCTAAATAGTCACAAAGTTGCCTGTACACCAACTTTTTCTGGATTTTTGCCAGGATACAGAGCAGGGAAATTGGCCTGTAGTTGCCAATGGGTTCCCGATGTCTGTCCTTATGAATAGGAACCACATGGGCCTGTTTCCACTGGTCTGGAATGGTACCCACCTGTAAGGACTGGTTTATGAGCCAGGTCAGAGGTGTTGAGAGGGCTAGGGCTCCAACCTTTAGCATCCTGGGGAGGATCCCATCAGGTCCTCCTGAGCCCCTGGTTTCAGGGACTTTAGGAGGATGAGGACCTCTTTCACCCTGACCAGCCTCAGACGAAAATTTGGATGGCCAAGATTGAGGGACATCTGTGTTCTGGACCCCATGTTTGGGGCAGGGAGTCCAGCCTTGACGGAGTCTAGGTTTGTAAAATGATGGTTTAAGGCTGGGGTGATAAGGGGCCCATCATTCTGTAACTGTCCATTGACCTCTATAGTGCCAGGTTCGGACTTACTTTTTCCCTTTAACAGTTCATTGATATGAGATCAGAATAGCTTAGTGTTGCCTAGATTGGTTTTCTGGAGGTGAGTGATGTATGCCCTTTATGCGAGTTTGATGGTAAGCTTACATTGGTTTCTAAGGGCTTTAAATGCCACTAGGTCAGCAGGGAGTGAGGAACACTTGCACTTTTTCTAAGCTTTGTCTTGGCTGATCATCATGGCCTTTAGTGGAGGAATGATTCACTTGTAGCATCTGCCTTTAGCTCAAAAAGTCTTCACTGGAACATAAAGGTTAGCAGCCCTCATAAGAGATTTCTGGAAGAAAGCAACAGCATTGTTCAGAGTTGGGAGATGCCTTAGCGGGCCCCAGTCAATGTTACTGAGGAAGGTATTGTATTGTTTGGCTGAGAATTTAGAGTAGTCATGCATTGTGAGGATTCTGGGTTGGATCCTAAGCACCCTGTTCTTCCATACACAGAAGATTGATGAGTGGTCACTCAGGGAATCAGCCATGGTGCCTGCTATCTGAATATTAGAGGGGTTTGACACCAGATTCCAGTCTAGAATGGTATGATTACAAATTGTATGGCTCATTCTGGTAGGATCAGTGATAACCTGAACAAGATTAGCTTCTTGTACCAGGCTTTGAGGGCCGTGTCTGAGTCCTGGGCCCAGTTTGGGTTGAAGTCCCCCTAGGATGAGGAGTTCAGTTGAAACATCTTTAGCTAGGGCTTTAGCGATTTTCTCCAGAGATTGGAGAGCATTCTTAGGGGGGTTGTATATGCACCCAATGGTGAAGTGCTTAGCACGGCCAAGGGTGAGATGTATAAAGATTGATTCATTCTCAGAACAGATGCTGTACTACGTGCAGATCTGTGAGGAACTTAGTGTGTCTTTCACATAGATGAGCACCCCACCCCCTCTTTTGGTTACCCTGTCATTTTGATAGTAATCGTACCCTGAGGCAGCTACCTCATGTCCAAGGACATGGGGGTTAAGCCAGGTCTCTGAGACAGCAAGGACATCTGGTTTGTAGAGGGTTAGCCATGCTTATACTTCTTGCATCTTTGGTCAAAGGCTGCAAATATTCATATGAGTGATCCGCAGTCCCTTCAAGCACAACCAGGAAGGGTCCTGAGGAGAGGATATTGAGAGATTTGAGGTCGAGGGACCCAGGTTAGGTTGAATATTTCCTGCTAGGAGCAATAAGGCAGTAACCAGGCAAAGTACAGTGAGGTTTAGTGAGGGGAGCAGATCTTTTCTGAGTATCCTTCTGGTATGGAGAAGCATACTGTAACATATGCCTTTCTTAGTGAATTCATAGGCAATTTGAAGGGAGTTGGTCCTGAGGGGTGGGGCAGCAGTAGTGATAGGTGGTATGGGTGTCAGGTCCCCATTGTCTTTTAATGTCAGAGTCTCATTGACAAGAGAACCAGTCCACCCAGAGAAGGGATAATATATAAATAGTGGCCAGGAGAAAACCTCTGTTAGGATTGTAAAGGTAAGTTTACCTGGCCTGGTGGACAGCTGGATTGGCAGGCATTGGTCAGTGTACCAACCTCATGATGACATGACGGAAGGAGACTTCAAGAGGTGAGAGGCCAATAAACCTGTCCAGAAGCAGGGGAGGATTGGCGCAAGTGGGCTAGCCTCTATAAGCTGGAAATAGTTGTGGACTGCCTAGTGCCCTTTTGGCCCAGGCAATCTCTTGGTACAAGTTCCATAGACAGAACAGGTTGTTGTCAATTATGACTTTGGAGGGGGCTAAGCTTGGTGGAAGAAGGCAAAAACTAGGCATGTAGCTAAGGGTAACAAGGGAGACAAATACCGGAAATTAGTCATCAAAAGAAAACAAACAAGTAACGATATATTTTCTGACAGTTTTTATGCATGTTTACCAGCAGAACTTACTGGGCAATAAAAAAATCAAATAGATGGCTATTTATTGTCAGCTTATATAAATGGTATAATTTCAAAACCTGTACTTGAATTCCTCATTGTTGAGCACCCATAAGGCCCATAATATATATACTTTGCCAAAGGTACACAAATAATTAGTTGATCTACCTGGACTTCCTATTGTTGTGGGAACTGGAAGTCTCACATAACTGCTCACCCATCATGTAGGTGCCCTACAGTAGCAGCCACAGACACTGCCAGCTATTTCCTGAAATTTCTGTGATATTTCCAGAGAAATCTCATGCTTTCTGCATTTCCACAGTAGGGGCAGCATGTATATAGTTTAGTACTTATATTTTTTATTTGTTTATTTAATTTGTTAACCAGGTAAGAGCACTGGACCGAGGGTCCTTTTTCAGCCTCAACCTGGATAGGTCATACAATATGAGACAAACCAGACATATGATAAACATTCAATAAGAATTACAAATGCATAGATCAAGCAAATATAACTTTAGACACTTTTTTAAAAACTTGTAATGCGCAACCTACATGTATACAGTCAGGCAAAGTGTTCCAAAAAAGTGGTGCAGCTGCAGTAAATGCACACAATCCAGCCCTAGTTTTACAAAGACCTTCATTAAGTACAATCCCATTTGCAGCCCTCAAACTAGATAACAAATCCTAAAACAGAAGATCAGAGAGAGGAAAAGACGAGAATAAAAAAATTTTAAAATCAAACAACCAAAATGGGGATAACTAAGTTTGGAATATAACTGATTGTGGTGAGAATGTACAGCAGCCAATAAAACAAAACAGCAAATATTATTATAAACAACAGAATGATTTTGTACCTCTGTAGAACTGAGATCAAAGCAAAGGTTAGATACCTAATCAAAATGTGGCAAAAGAGAATCGATATTTATAGCTTTACAAGACTCAAAAGAAAAAAACTAACCTACACAAAACTCAAATTTTCTGATTAATATTACAACAAACATATTTGACATGATCAGAAAAAGAAAGCAAAGGATCCAGAATAACACCAAGGTATTTGAACTGGGATACTTGTTCAGTTAAGTTACTTTGATTATCATATAACTCAAGTAAGGGACAACTAACCAACTTAACACATGAACCAAAAATCATAGATTTTGTTTTCTTTACATTTAAAATAAGTATATTTTCAGAAAACCAATTATGAACAAAAGGAAAATCAGACTGGAAGTCTCACATAACTGCTCACCCATCATGTAGGTGCCCTACAGTAGCAGCCACAGACACTGCCAGCTATTTCCTGAAATTTCTGTGATATTTCCAGAGAAATCTCATGCTTTCTGCATTTCCACAGTAGGGGCAGCATGTATATAGTTTAGTACTTATATTTTTTATTTGTTTATTTAATTTGTTAACCAGGTAAGAGCACTGGACCGAGGGTCCTTTTTCAGCCTCAACCTGGATAGGTCATACAATATGAGACAAACCAGACATATGATAAACATTCAATAAGAATTACAAATGCATAGATCAAGCAAATATAACTTTAGACACTTTTTTAAAAACTTGTAATGCGCAACCTACATGTATACAGTCAGGCAAAGTGTTCCAAAAAAGTGGTGCAGCTGCAGTAAATGCACACAATCCAGCCCTAGTTTTACAAAGACCTTCATTAAGTACAATCCCATTTGCAGCCCTCAAACTAGATAACAAATCCCTTAAAAACAGAAGATCAGAGAGAGGAAAAGACGCAGAATAAAAAAAAATTTTAAAAATCAAACAACCAAAATGGGGATAACTAAGTTTGGAATATAACTGATTGTGGTGAGAATGTACAGCAGCCAATAAAACAAAACAGCAAATATTATTATAAACAACAGAATGATTTTGTACCTCTGTAGAACTGAGATCAAAGCAAAGGTTAGATACCTAATCAAAATGTGGCAAAAGAGAATCGATATTTATAGCTTTACAAGACTCAAAAGAAAAAAACTAACCTACATAAACTCAAATTTTCTGATTAATATTACAACAAACATATTTGACATGATCAGAAAAAGAAAGCAAAGGATCCAGAATAACACCAAGGTATTTGAACTGGGATACTTGTTCAGTTAAGTTACTTTGATTATCATATAACTCAAGTAAGGGACAACTAACCAACTTAACACATGAACCAAAAATCATAGATTTTGTTTTCTTTACATTTAAAATAAGTATATTTTCAGAAAACCAATTATGAACAAAAGGAAAATCAGACTGAAGAGCTTTAGCCAATTTAAGTTGTTCTTTAGCTGAAGAAAAGAATCATAAGATCATTGGCATAAAGCAAATAGTAACAATTTTGGATAATAGAAGAAAAAAAAAAAATAAATTAAAGAAAAGTGATCCAAAACTGACCCCTGAGGTACACCCCTGTCAATTTTATTCACACTAGATAATACTGAAGAAACTTACACAAATTGAAATTGATCTATTAGATAATCTTTAATCCAAGAAGCAACATTAGATGAAAAACCCAAAGATTTTGACCTAAAACAAGGCATTTTATGATCAATGAGATCAAAAGCCTTGGTCAGGTCAATGAACAAAGCCCCAGTGAGGAGACCATTCTTCATACCACTAAGAACCGAGTTTGTGAACCTGACCAAGGCTGCCCCAGTCCCATAACTGTTTCAGAAACCATGCTGCTGTGGACAAAAAAAAACATATTTCTCCAGGTAATAATTTGTTTGTTCAGCTACAATTTTTTCAAGAAGTTTACTATTGGGTTCAATATTGAAATAAGTCAAAAATCCTCAACACAAGCAGCATGGCTTTTCTTGGGTACAGGTACAACCCTAGCACATTTCCAGGCCAAGAAAAATTGTTGAGAAATAAGTGAGAAAATCAATATTGCACACAAAGGGGATGTAATATAAAGAAAAGCCTATTTAAGACCCTGACTATTCAGCCCAGCCCCACAATCAGAACTATTATCAGGGAGAAAGGAAAGTAATTTATAAACATCACTTGGAATAACTTGTATAAAATAAAAATCAGGCTAATTATGAGAAAAAATACAATTATAAGAAAATGAGGAGTTCCCAGGAGCAACATAATCAGAAAATTTAGAATTAAAAGAATTCACAATTTCTAAAGGGTCAGTTATCTCTACATTATTTATCTTCAGGGATTGAACTGTACATTTGTCCTTAACAGTGATCAAATAGTCTACATTGTTCCAAAAATGACGGGAATCAGATCAATCCAATTATTTTTTTTCCTATAATACTGTTTCAGTAGCTCTAATAAGAAATGTAATTATGTTTTTAATTTGTCTATACTGGGACAACCAGTAAACAGACAAAGAAGACTTAAATAAGGCTCATACCAAATTTAATTGTTTGATCAATGTTTTGATATTATCTGTTATCCATTTATTAGGGGCATCCCTAACTCTCCTAATATGGATAGGGAAATATTTTTCTTGAATAGGGAGAAACTGTTGATGAAAATAATCCAAAGCCAAATTAACATTAGGTATTAAATCAATACAAGATCAATGAATAAGAGACCATTCCAAAGTCAGATCAGAGAAAACAACATTTTTAAAGTTATGAGACTTAACAAATAATGGTGGAATTTTTGGTGATCTAAAAGATAAAATATATAGCAATATGGTCACTAACAGATCACTAAGCATGCCAACAGCTGATACTTTGTGATCCCAATTAGTGAGTAGCCAATCAAACAAAGAATGATTAGAACTACTAGAGTTACACCTAGTTGGATCTACCACTCACTGTACAAATTAGTAAGACTGCAATAGTAATTCATAATCTTTTTAACTACCAGATAACCAATTTAGATTAATATCTCCTACAGCTACAAAATCATATAATTTCATGGAAAGCAGAAAGCAAACATTCTCTAAGACCAGATAGGCCACATTGAGATGGTTTATATAATCATCCTAAGATAACATTTTTATTGCCACCCATCAATAAAAGAAGCAAAAGCCAATCAGAAAAAAATATTACTATTAGAACTACTAGAGACCATATTAACTTTAAAATGGTCCTTGAAATAAACAATACTCACCCTTTTTTTCCCTATGCGATCTTGTCTAATACAATTGTATCCCAACAACATGCAAAGACAATTGGGTACTGAGGGTTTTAACCAAGATTCAGAAATACCATTTACATCTGGATGGTAAGTATTAGTAAGAACTTCAAGTTCAACCATTTTAGGCAGAAGACTACAGGCATTAAAATGGAGAATTTTTGAACCATGTTGCTCATGCCAAAGTTTAGAAGGACTGCAATCAGAATGACCAGGACTGGGTTCAATATCCCCAGCTAATAAAAGCAAACAGGGACCTAAAAAAATATATATATAAACTGAATTCTAGTCAAAAACTGCTGACAACTCATAGGACAACAATATAATACAAGAAAACTACAAAGCTGAACAACAAAGTATTTGGTAATCATCAAACAGTAAAGCAACTCAGATTTAAACAAAATGTGACTTAGAAAGAAAATTAGACACAATAAAATCAGCCAAGTCCACTTTACTACAATCCAGTGAACTAATTAAAAAACAAGCGCAGGATTCAGACCTAGCAAATACCATAAAAAGGAAAGATATCCACCCAAAAAATACTTTAAGAATCCACATTTTAACAAAGAAATGGGAGTCTGTCATGCGCTCACTACAAACTCAACAATACAAAAACAAGTTAAATAAAACAAAACTGAAGTAATGTAGTGGGACTCTTCCACCCACCCACCACAAACTCCAACAAAGCAAACTTAAAATTAACAATTTAGACCAATTGGCTAATTTTATTTATTTATTTATTTAAACATTTGGCTACTGAGAAAAGCATACTGAGCCAGGGCTCATTTCCAGGTGTGACCTGGGGGAAGGAAAACAGGAATACAAACACTTTAGGGGAAGTAGCTTGTAGAATGCTATTACATTGAGGTATAGTATCAGTATACACGATAGTAGTGAAGATTCATCAGGTATGAGCGCAATAATGTTAGGTATTTACATCAGCAAGAGACACTTGACAGCAAATTACACAGCAGTATATGCATCAGTATTTACAAAAATGTAGACAGTATTTATTTCTTTATAATTACTCTTGACCATATCTATCAACCTGATTTTGAGCCCTGTCAAATGCCATAATAACCGGAAATCTGGTTATTACAGAGTTTGACACTGTAATAACCTGAAATCCAATTATTCTGGTGTTTGACAAAGTGACAATTTCACAGCAATTTCCAAACTTTGTTTACTTAGCTGTGTCAATTCCAGTATGCACACTGCCCCATTTGCTAATACTCTACTGTATATGTGAGTTGGCTTAATGCTTCAAGAAACATTGCAGCCCCACTTCCTGGCTACCAAGGAGCTGCAGTGATCATTTCTGCTTCAGTCACCACAAATTTTACAACATTTTGAACATTTATCTAGTTGATCCTGTGTTTATAACATAAAATATGTATCTGGCTGATCCAGCTGTTGTCACTCTTCGATCAGAGCTTCAGTCCAGCCCATCTTTGCGATCTCCAGCAGAACTGTCCAACTTTACTGTGCTTCTAAAACTTGGTTAAAAAGAAGGAGACAGTGTCCTTACTGGAGTGCGTGTGTGTGTGTGTGTGTGTGTGTGTGAGAGAGACACTTAGTACTAAATTACACAGCAGTATGCTCATCTGTATTTACAATAATTTACACAATATTCATTTCTTTATATTAGTAATGCAGTGGGAGTCTTCCACCTACCCAGCACAACCTCCAACAAAACAAACTAAAAAAAAAACAGTTTAGACCAGTTAACAAAACTACCTATTTCTTTAATGACCAATATAATGGGAGTCTGCTACTCAGCCACAACAGATTCAGCAATACAAAAACAATTTAAATAGAACAAAACTGGAGTAATGTAGTGGGAGTCTACTACCCACCCACCCACCACAACCTCCAACAAAACAAATTCAAGAAAAACAGTTTAGGCCAGTTGACAAAAGCAACTATTTCTTTATGAGTAATGTAATGGATGTCTGCCACTCACCCACCACAAACTAAGCAATACAGGCCCAAAAAAAGCAAATAAAACAAACTCAAACCAAATACAAACTAGCTAGCTAAGTACTGCCACAAGTGGGATTCTGCTACCCACCCACTAGAGAATGTAGCAGTTCAAAGCAAAACAAATATGTAACATGTAATTCATACTAAACCTATAAATAAAACAAATAAACAAATCTTAAAAATAATCTTAACAAGTGACTACTAAATATAACTATAGCCAACTAGTGTTAAATAATTTGAAACATATTTAGTGCAGAGTAATAAACCTACATGTCTTGATTGCTAAATTAAAATAATCACTTTCAAATTTACATTAAATCTAACAGCTTGAGCCCTTAATAAATAGTTAGATTGTATTCTAAAAGAGACAGTAACCCATCCCTTCACTAGCCCCATATAACTATTGACCCACCACCAAGCAAACATAAAAACTTCAGAAAAAAAAACAACAGTTTATTAACATTTGTGAACATTTAAACTGGGTGCAAGATGCTGAAGCAGATGGCAGGGGTCAAAAACCTCTACTGCCGTTCGTCAGAATTCTTAAATTAAGGGTTGCCTGATGAAATGTTTCATTGCCCACCACTCACACTCATGCTAGCGGGTAGCATGGGCTTTGCAGTGGCTTCAGCCCTGCCCTTGTCATTTGTGGTTACTGGCGGCCTGCTATCCTGAGCCCCTACCCATCAGTGCAGTCTGGTGATCTGGTGATGTAAAATATAACAGCAGGGAGGCGTATGGAAGGCTGTTTGCTGAGGTGCTAGGGACTTCTTCTCTGGTTGAACACTGGATTGCTGGTCTAAATTTCATAGAATAAGACTTAGTACTGAAGTTCAGTAAACAACTCAACAGTTTTTAGCATGTGTCTGTCTGGTAGTGGAGCGCTGCTTCTCTGGACATTGTTTCACAAATGTATCACATTTGTTGGGGCTAGCAACCCTTGCAGTGAGTCGCTCCAATAGCTGTGCGCAGGAATTTTCTGTCAGAATATTCTCCAGTACAAGTCAGAGTCCTCAGGCAGGTGATGAATGAAGCCAACAGGCAGGTAAATGCTTAACATTGGTATGTTAAAGATACCACAAAGCTCTTGAACCTCCTGGAAGATATCTGGCTCAAAAGAAATAGGTATATTGTCATGCTGGACCAGGAATTTCTGTATACAGGTGTGCACCACAGTTGGAGCCTGGAAGCCATTCATACTGTAGGTGGCAAACTACTAAAACACAATATAGTGAAGTCAAGATTGAATTTCTCCTGCAACTAAGTTCATACTGACAGGAAATGGTTTTTTGTGTCACAGTCAAGGTCAAGTTTTCCAACAGACAGAGGGTACAGCCATGGAGATGACATACACCCCAAATTATGCCAACCTTTATCTTGGTGGCTGGGAGAAAAATGTCATACGTGACAGTGATGACAGTCCATACATTTCAAAAACTGACCTCTGTCTGTGCATCATAGACAATGCCTGATGGTATGGTGTGGCAGCATAAATGAACTCAAAGATTTTGTGAAATGTCTGGAAGGAAAAAAAAGTAAATCTCACCATTAATTTTCATAAAACAAACATACAGTTTTCAGACTTGGATATTCACAAAAATCCTGATTGAACCATATGAACAGATCTGTAATGAAAAAAAAAAATACAACCAGAAATACAATCATCCATGCTGCCAGATTCCATTCATGCCATACCATCAAGAACATCCCTAAGTCACAGTTCACAGAATAAAATGGAAACTGCTCAAGTATTCCTGACTTTGAAATGCAAGGTGTCATTTTTCAAAGAGGTTCCAGGAAAGAGAATGTAGACCTGGGTTAATTGGCACAGTGAGAGAACACGCTGAAAGAGTACCTAGATGAGGTATGCCATAATATACAACAAGAAACAATTAGAATCAGGATGGCTTCAGCTTTTCCTGACAAACAGTTCTATGCTGCCGCCTTAGATATTGAAGATTAAATTAATTGGCTTGTAACATGCTGTTAAGATTTAGTCAAGATTTGTACTGTATGTTTAAATGAATTCAAAAATTATTGCTTCAGAATTCTGAAAATTAATAGTATAATAACTATTTGTTTGTTTATTATAAGGTTAAGACCATAGATAGAGCAGAGCTCATTTACTATGGTGACCTTAGTATTACAAAAGGACACACATATGAACAATAATAATAGATTTAGCCTGAAATGTCCTGGATGAGTTGTTATAAAATTATCCAAATAATTGTTTTTAAATATTATAATTTACGCTTCAGTATTAGTAAGAGGGTGTTTAAAAATATTGTTTAAATACAGTTACTATATCAGGCCTGTTTCACAATAAATATTGAATCTGTTGAATAATGTAAATATTTTCAATTTTGTATAATTCATGTTGCTTTCCCTCTGTAATAGACTGGAGACTATCTTAATATGTATTCCAATATGTATTGCATAGTGTTATACATGTTTATTTAAAATGTTAATAAAATATAAGTATAAAAAAGGGGATCCTAACCTGTCAGACAGGTTAGTGAATAGCTTGCAACCCACAGAAAACAAATCTAACATAAGCTGGTTGCTGCCACCACCAAAATGGTGTTTATAATGTGGGCATTGTACTTACTGTGATGTTGTCCAACAGTAAAAGTTCTTCAGTACAACAAATGCAAAAAGAGAATATAACATTTTCAAATTTGTTAACTGTTCCACAACAGGTATGTTATGTCTTGCCTCTTGCCAGTGTAATTCATTTGACTTTGGCAAGACAAACCAAGAACTTAAAAATTGAATTGTGGAACATCTTAGTTCCATTAGGACCAAGGACACACATAATGCCCAATATAGGCACTTGGGTCCCTATTCATGAATACCCATGCAACAGTGATCTGTGCACACCCGGCGGCATTCACTACCAGCATGGTGGCACCTACACACTGGATCCCCCAGCTGGCCGTGAGGCACCATACTGGGTGGGGGTGCCCAGGCTTCACACATGCATGAAGGTACTTGCATGCCGGGACAGAGCATGCAGATTACATGGATGGGCACCCTGGTGTATCTATAGAAACTCCCCCCTCATGTCACCAGCAGCACGTGGTGGCAACAGACTCCCCCCTGCACACAACCGGCACATCACACAGTGCTCCATCGGGGGCTGGGGTTGGCCATTTGGGCAAATGCTCACTGTGTATACATTATCGAATGGTGCATGCCAGCCAAGGACCACCTGCAGGAGTGCAGCAGAGGAGCTATACCGGCTGGGCATCCTATTGGATGCTCACCAGCATCCTGCACTCAACTCCATGTTGCCATGATCCTTAACTGCATGGATGCGTGCTGACGGGGCATGGGTATGGACAGGTGGCTGGCAGTCATGAATGCCAGCCAGCGCATGCCTGTGCAGAGGTGAGGAGCTGCGTTGGTGGGTTACATGCGTTTTGAGCATAATTCCTGCCTATTAGTGCATAGGGTCCATTTTGAGGTCTCCAGATGCAAACCAACATAAATTAAAGTTCTGTGCTATTGAAAAAGTAACACTGGGGAAAAATGGTGGAACCTGGAAACATTTATTCTGAAAAGAGAATCACACTGTATTTTCTGTTGAGCAGAACAAGATACCCAGTACTCAGCAAAGCCATTGATTCAGTATCTTTCCTAAAAACGTAAAACTTCCAGTTTATAATATCTCCTATTTAACATGTTTTTCCTCCTAGTCTGAGTAAAATAATAATTGAGCGCTTTTGTAACTGTTATCAAGGTTATGTATAATGGTCTGGCATTTTTTGCTACTGTAGTAAAGGTGCCACTATATTACAAATAATATTGCTCCTTCACTTTTTTGCATTACTTCCAGGTGCAAAAACAGTGTGTAATCTAACTGGCATAAGTTATGTACATTGGGGTCCATGCATTATAGTGCAGATTCCCTATGCACCATGGATCATTGGTGCATGAGCAACTATAAGTTAGAATGTGCACACCTAGGTCCAGTGAACCCCTCACAGCATTCACAGAAGGAATACATGCCTCTTCTGCACTGGATCTCCTTGTTGAACATGCAGCTGGAAGTCTGGGGATCTGTCTATGGATGTACCTGCACACTCTACACCATTCATGAAGGTGCAGAGTGCAGGGTGAGGGACACAGGATATGGCAGCAGAGACCCTGCCATACCCACTGTGTCCCCCTCGAGTACACTTCCTGGCAGTGATGCAGAAAGAAATCTACCCTACTCTACTACCTCAGCCTTCTGGGCAGGCAAGAGGGGCTGGGGGCAGTCATTCAGGCACTCACCCATAAACTTTAAAATATCCAGTCCAGCCAGCTCCATGGCACTGGGTGATAGGGGTTTGCCTGGCATGCTGGTGACAGGGCTTCATGCCCGAGCCTGGGACGGCAGGAGCGGAGACCAGCAGGGAGGGTTAGTAGAATCTGAGGGATGTTCTCCCCTGGGTGGGGATACAGGCCATCATCACTCTCGAGCAGCTTCTAGCGGCCATCCTATGGTGACACACATTGCTGCGTGAGTGACCACATGCCATGTGTGCATTTCACCAGGACACTGTAGGCATGAAGCTCTTTGAGACGGGGAGAAAATAGAAAATGTCTGCCCAACTGACTGGATGATGGTCACCAGGTCCCCCTCTGCCATGAAGTCCCGGTGGAATGCCCTCCCAAGGCTTCACCCATAGCCCTGTGCCCAGAATCCAGAATGGAGTCCCAGTCTCCCATCCCTGTCCTCCCAGGAGAGGGGGGCCCCCCACTGCAAAGGGATATGATCACAGCCGATGGCAGGAGGAGGACTGTCCTGACCAGTAGGTGGGGCCCTTGGTGACCCGAAGGACTGGTTGGTTTGATGGTGGGGATGGAACAAAAAAAAAAATCCAGTCCCATGATGTCCCACAATCCACCACTCTATGTGGCACAGGGGATCCTCTAGGGGACCAGGATGGGCATCAGATTAGATGTCAGCCTGTGACCTTCAATTCACCACATGTAGCAGCATGCTAGGGGGACAGGGTCATAGACAGACACACGGCAGTGGCCAGCATTCATGCATATCAGCCACTGTGTGCCTACCTGGGGTGCAGAGCTGCAGTGGCCAGGTTCATGCACCTATCACATGTACCAGCCCATCATTAGTGCATGGCTCCCATGAATAGGAATGTAAAATTACATCCTCTTAAAAGACTGAAAAAAACACTTAAAATCAGATTAGTTGATGCTATTGAAATAGTACAGTTTATGATCACCATGCTAGCAACACTTATTTTAGCACACTCAGACTGAACATTGAGTTTGTAATGTATTGATGTTACTGAATTTGTAGTGGAGAGTGCTACTGGCATTTTGCTAGTTAGGACTAGAGCCTAAGGCAAAAAAGTGGACAATTATTGGCAATCACTACTAAGTATGAAACAATCCATTAATCCCTATTGGACAAGTGAAATAGTATGTGCTATCACTATGCTATCAGATGTGGGGTAGGATTCACAAAGAATTGTGCCCATGCAAAAAATTAATTGCTCGATAGACTTTAATTGTGCAAGAGCAAGGCAGTCCCATTCACAAAGGTATAGTGCCAACACTAAACACATAGTGAATATCATGCAAAGAAAGGGGCACAATGGGACTGTATCATGCCACTCTACCAGTTGCCCGGGTTGCAGAATAGAACACTGCAGTGCAATGGTGCAGTGGTGCAAGGCAGCAGGCTAAGCAAATGACAGTAGCATAATGCTGCATAGTACTGGAGAGCAACACATGTCCACAGCAATGTCTGACACACATGGCTAGGCACGCCACATGCCAACACATATGTGGCCTGATGGGGCATGTCTGATAGGCCCACAAAGACATGAGCACAGGAGACAGCAACCAAAGCACATCCAGGTGTGCAGCATTGCGGGGTAACTCAGCTAGTGACATAGGTGGATCAGCCAAAAGGGGGTGGGGCACAGTGTGTCATGTACAGAACAGTACAGAGTCTGGAAGGATGATGCCAGTGACAGTCCAGAGAATGGCCCCCATTGCCTGCCCATGGGCACAAACGACAACCAGTCCCGGTGGACACCTGCCAACACACAGCTGTCCATCTGGCAAGGGATACAGGTGGTATGGTGACATGTATGGGTCCCCCTTCCCACTGGACCTGCACAGGTGGAGGGTGGAACAATGAACTCCAGCAAGTGAAGCCCTGCAGGCGTAAAGAAAAGGCACAGGACAAAACTGTGAAAAGGCAGCGACTTGTGAAAAACAACTGGTGCCAAGAAATATCAAGTGATGAACAATGAAGTCTAGCAAACCAGTTTTTGTGAGAAAAAATTATCTCTAAGCTAGGTCATGATAAAAACAGCATTTATTTTGACAAACAATCCACAGCAAGCACCCCCTTCCCTACACGCAAATGTTTCACATCATGCTGATGCTTTGCCAGTACAAGAACATCACCACACAAATCCATGTTTTATAAGGAAATTTCTTAAAGGGATACCACAAAATGACAATAAAGTGCATTCACATTCATTTCACCCTCAAAATTCAATACATGTCTATAACAACAACCCCACAATAATTTATATAAATATTTAAAAACAAAAGATAAAGTGCAAAGTACAGACCATCACTAATCAAATAACTTTAAAGCATTTCATTATTTTTCTTTCAAAAATGGTACAATACTAAACATTGCATTCAGCCCTTTCTGCCTATGTGCTTCTAACAAACATTGCCAGTTGCTCACGATCTTCAGTAATTTATGAAGTCCCCACCACGGATATTCAATGTGACTTTCTCCAAACCTTGAAATCTGAAAGAAGGCCGACAACGAATATCAATAAATTTAAAATCATGTTGGACTTACATAAGGTCAGCCGAAAGTTGAATCTTAGAGTGATGTTTAATAAAGAAGATTCTAACTTGGAAACTAACAATGTGGGGAATAATATGGAACAGTTAAAGAAGCCCTCCACTTACATCCCTCCAAAAAGCCCCATTGTGGTATCCCTTTAAGAAATTGCCTTATAAAACATAGATTTGTGTGGAGATGTTCACGCATTGACAAAGCGTCAGCATGATGTGAGACATTTGCATGCCGGGAAGAGGGTTCTTGCTGTGGATTGTTTGTCGAAGTAAATGCTGTTTTTGTCGTGACCAAGCTTAGAAGTAGTTTATTCTCACAAAAACTGGGTTGCCAGACTTCATTGTTCTTTAAGAGACACAGGACACATGCTAACAAGCATAGTATAAATTTAATTATGAAAACAACATTATACAAACATCAATGAACAAAATGAACAAAAAGAAACCAACAACTATTTACAGGGAGAGATGTAGAGTAGGGATGGGTGGGGAAAGATTGGATAAAGATGGGTGGGGTTCAAGGGGTAACTATTTACAAATGTACAACTTTACAGCAATGGGGTAGGAAGTGGTGGGTAAATGCTTGGGGGGCAAGAGAATGGAGGACTTAAAGGATCAAGGTGCAGGAGGAGGGGGTGGTGGTGTGAGGAACCTGCTCTCGGTTCACTGCAGGATACAGTACATCTCCCGCAGCTCACACAGGACATCCTCCTGGGACAGCTGCATGGTACACAGTGCCCATGCCTAGAGCTGGCCCAGTAGTTCGATTCTGGCCCTCCAGGCCCACCTGTGCCACCCTACATCAGGCTGTTGAATTGCACCTAAGAGAAGGAAAAAGGTGAAATCAATACATACATTGCAAGTGTGCTATGTGTTAGGCATTCAGCCCCCCCTAAACCCACGTGATGTGTGGCAGGGATGCTGAATGTGAGCTGGAAATGGCAGTGGTACCACGTGCAGTCATTTGGAGGCCTCATGCCTAGAAATGTAGTGCATGGCAATACACTAAGGCCCAATGGCAAGGTGTGCAAGGAAGGCTAGGTACTGGGACCCAAGGCTGCATAAACACACCACCACAACACGAGGTTGAGGGAAAGTGGAGGGTTGCCTTCCATATGTGGCACCAGCATCCATGCCTTTTGGGCCAGACTGACAGGTGCAGCATGGGCCCATGGGACACATTACATGGCAAAGCAGACACATAGTGCCGGAAGGATGTCTAGTTCAGTGCCGAAAGGGCACAGCACCCCAACAGTGACACACCATCAAGGTGTGTCTCACTGTGGGTTCCGCCCATGGCTGGCCATCTGAAGGCCAACGTCCCCATAACATTGTGAGGAGACAGCAGTGGTACCTGGAGATGCAGAACATGGGACAAGATGGCACACATGGTGACAGGTGGGAAAAGCATGCCCAGTGCAGGACAGAAGGTCACATGCAGAGGATGATGAGTCTGGAAAGCAGCAAGTGTCCACCAACACATTACCAAGCAGCTCCTGAGGTAGACAGGGCCCAGGGAGCATGTGGCGGCATGTGTTATCTGGCCTTATTACCACAGGCACCACAGCACATTTAGGGTAATAGGGACCACATACAAACCATGCCAGCAGTGGATGGAGGGACATTGGCAGATGTCCAAAGTGGTCTGCAGTAGTCACATGGGGCACAGCCAGTGGACATGCATCTGTGGCAGAACATAGGCCAAGGGATGCCACACCCAGCACTGGCTCTGCTTGAGGATGCCATCTGCAGCCGAGCACTCCCTTCACAGTTATGGTGCACGCTGTTGGTGCATGCCACAGCATGGCATTTGCATGGTAGCATAACATGGTGGAACATCAAGCAATGTTTGTAGCAAGACTATGTTTGCATGGTAGACAACAACTGGCATTGCACTAATGTGTACCATGCATGCATCGCACTTGGGAAGGTTCTGGAAATACCAAGAATCACACAACTGTTAGTGCGTTATTCACAAATATATAGCATGGCACAAACCCATTGTGCAATTGCACCATTTTTTAGCATGATTCCAAAAACCTGCTATTCACAAAGCTGACATGTAAATGAGCTGCTTAGGCAGTCCATGAGCAAAGTAGTAAATTTTACATCTCATTCTGTAGCTTTCTGCATGCATTTACATAGTACTTTGCTCCAGCACTATAACAGGGAATGCGTGCAACACCCTGAGACAGCTGTGGAATTGCAAGTCATGGAGGCCATTCAGCCTGCAATAGTTACGAGCCAGGAGGGAAATGCCACACTGCAAGGTAAGCATATGCCACTTTCCTAATGTCTGAACATTGTTTATTCCCATCTATGACATGTGTTGTCCATCTCACCATGCCACAAACCACCCTTCTTTATCTGATTATTGTTAAGCAGGCACTGTCCTGCACATGCCCTGTTGTCCCTTCTGGCTGCATGTTCCTGCAGGTACACTGACTGTGATGACATTTAACCTGTGAGACCAGTACCAGTGTTGGTGTGTATATTGCACATGGGCCAGCACCTTCACAGGTGGTCTGTGTCCTGCATTCCACCCAGCCTACATGGGCCAGGGACCATTCTGTCTTCTGCTGCATGTCTTGACCCCTGCTGGAACACACAGCAGAGATGTCATGCACTGCCTGGGCTGACTTCGGGGGAGAAGGTTTCCTCAGTTTTATGGCACACTCAACAACATAGTGGTCCTCTTGACCACTGTGTGCTTTGGTCTGTGACTCTGTAGGCATCCCCTAGCCCACCCCCCTACATCCCATCCCAGTGGTGTCACGTTCCAGTACATGAGTGCAGTTCAAACCTGTAGGGTTATATCCCAAGGTACGGTGTGGTGCACAGATGGGCACACATCCACTGTTGCCAATCTGACATTTGAGACAATATTGCCTCTGGGTAGCCAGGTGGATACATTACCAGAGCATCACAATGTGTCATGCACACAGAGTGGCAGCCCCCTGTTTGTCCAGCAACTCACATGGACAGGCCAGTCTCTGAAAAGGGGACATGGCTCACCAGCCATGTCTGTGATGCACCATGCTGTGTACATCTGCCTGCATACCCAACAGTGTGCATGTCCCATGTTCCTGTTGTGTCCAGGTGGAGCCATACAGCTCCAGCATGAGGCTGCGGTGCTAGCTTGCATGTCAGCATGGACATTTGTGTATCCTATGTGTGTTTCATCCTGGCTCACTGCACAGTAGTGGTACTGCGGGCCAGGGTACTATGGCCTTGTTCAGTGCAGCCCACTGTGGCTGGCTCATGTCAGTCAGTGGTGCCATTGCCATACTGTAGCTGTTCAGGTTTTGTCATACAGTCTCCCAGTGGCCTAGTGGTCACCCTGGTCAGGGGCTCCTGTGGTCGGCCAGTGGAGCATGCCCCTGTGCATTTTGCTGTAGGATAGGATTGAAAATTAGGGGTTATGGTTAGCCACTCACCAGATGTGAAATGGCATTTGGTTCTTCCACCCTGCCATGGATAGGTATAGCTAAGCTGATAAGGCAAAAAGCGTACATGACATTGGTGTCTCTCTCTACCATTCTCCTAGCAGGTGCTTCCCCCGACAGGGACAAGGTCCATGCCCACAGCTTCAGCACCCTGGAGCTTGAAATCCTAGTCCAGGCATACCAGGTTTGGGAGTCTGTTAACAGGTGATACCACAACACTGATGCCATTGTATGCCAGGCATGGCATGAGATCACTGATGAAGTGAATGCTGTTGATGGTAGGGACAGGTTGGTTGATGTTGCACACAAATAGCACAGTGATCTCCACCATCAAGGCCAGTCCAACTTGGCCTCACTGCGGAGGAAACATGTCACTGGCCGTAGCCCTCCAACCCCTGCAGTGTACCTCCCACTTGACCCTGTTGGGGAGGCTGTGGTATCAGTTTTACAGGAGCTTGAGGTGTCCAGGGTGCCTGGCTGAGGCTTTGAGGCCTGCATTCCAGCCAATGAACCACATAAGTAGTGCACTGGCATCACCATTGTGTTGGTATGCACCACATCACTGGTTGCACCACAGAGGTTCCACAGCACATATCTATGGGTACCCATGCTACGGCTGGTGAAAACCTTTCTAATGGTTTCTGTGGGTGGCCCTGAACTGTCCTGGGCCCATTGCCGATGGCTGAAAATGGGTGGGCTGCCCTGGTGGTTTTGGGCCACATTGCACACAATGTGCACCCTCTAATGGTATCTGTGTCTCCATGGTGCATTGTGTCTCATTCCCACCCCACTCCTACTGTCACCACTACTGCATTCACCCCCCTGCATGGTGTGTACTGGTGTGTGTATGTATTCCTACTGCATTAGTTGTACTGCATGTCCATGTGAGTGCATGCACATTCCTCACTATGTCTTGCATGGTGGCAATCTCCACTTCCATCTGCAAGTGTTTCCTGTTCATACAGGGCATATACATGAGGCACTGTCCTGGTAGTGCTGCAACATTACTCTGCAATTGGCTTTGCCCTGCATCATGTGCTGCCTCTCTCAAGCATGTTCCTGTCCCCGCAGCTCCTGACACTGAGCACCCCACAGCCAGTGGTAGAGCAGCCAGGTACATCCCAAGGCATCCAGGGAATGCCCCCCCCACCCCCGACAAGCAGACCTCCCAGTAGAGAGTGACTCAGGCTCCTTGGCAGACAGTGACCACGGACACATGGGGATTCAGTCAGGAACTCCTCTTGACATCTCTGTTAGCAGATATGGATGATACTTTGATCCCCGCCATCACCAAGGATTTCATCTAGCACCCCTCTGCAACTGTTCATTCCACCTGCACCAGCTCAGAGGCCCTTGCACCAGACCCGTCCCAGCCGTCCCACACTTTCATCCCCATCTCTGTTGCCTCATCTTCCCATCCCTCCACATCCAGTGTAATGCCTGCTCATGGACTGGCACAAAAAGGGTATGTGGTCCCACTCTTCCCAGGGACAAAATGGGTCCAGGGATGCTGGGTGACACTCATCAGCCACCTCCACCTAGGCTACCACTGACTGATGGTGCTGCCCCAGGCACACACAGAATTTCTCCAGCCACTCATCCATCTAGAACCCTTCCAGCACCTGTGCCCCTCTCACACAGCATGCCAAGTGTAGTGCCCATGTGATGATGCATGCATGCTGCCATGGACACCCAGACCACATCCCAAAGGGTCCTTAAAATGATGTGGGACCTGCTGTGCATTATGTTCACCTCTGTCAGCAGCAAAATCAGCTGGAATGGCAATGATCCCAGGAGTTTGGGGAATGGCTCCTTGGGACCACCAGGCATCTGCTCAGTGACCTCATGAAGGCAGTTGGCTGCTGGTGCAGGATGCATCATGCAACTCAGTACCACACTTTGGGCACATCTGCAGACAGTGGGCAGTCCCCTGTTTCCCGGCAGTAATAGTGGCATGTGTCCACACCATGGAGGGATACATCTGGCAGGGGCAGCACAGTTGTGTCCCCTGTATCACTTGGTCAGC
Organism: Neoceratodus forsteri; assembly: GCA_016271365.2. NCBI lineage: Eukaryota > Metazoa > Chordata > Ceratodontiformes > Ceratodontidae > Neoceratodus > Neoceratodus forsteri. Next base: position 354,121,556 of record CM028136.1, on the reverse strand, counting down.
CACACACGCCTGCTTGACAGCTGTCTTTAAGGGCATCTGCATCCTCACACAGCTGCACTGGCTCCCATGTGGTGTCCTAGGCCCGTGTATCCTCCAGTTCAGCATCAGCCTCCTTTGAAGCCACGATGACATCCCCCCCATCCCATGCACCACGGCATTATCCACACATGTGATGCCCTCTGGAGGTCATAGCCTGCTATGTCCCTGGCTCCCCCATTCACCATCTAGCCCCTATACTATGTGATGTCCGGCATAACATGGTAGGGCAGGCTGCCCCTGGCTATATCTGTGACATGTTACATAATAATTCTTGCATTATGTGACCCTTTCTATTTAACTCTATTTTATTGATGTATGGCTTTGCTCTTTGTGTTTTCCCATACCCCTGTGCATTTTTTGTTTAATTCTATGCTGCATCATGTCTTGAACATGATTGGTTGTACCTTTGTGTCCCTGGTTTTACTGTGTCCCTTAGGTTCTATTTCTGGTTTGTGTGTCTGTGCATGTTGTGCATTGTGTACAATAAACAAAGGTCATGCATGGTGTCATATATGTTGTTTGCTTCCTAATCACCTTCTGCTGGCTTCTAGCTGTCACATGATGTTCTGTCTGTACTCCTGGGACCTCTGTGCTATATACGTATGCCTGCCTTACATCCATTGTGCCGCTCCCCCCACTCGGCTCTGTGTCTGTGGATGTCTGTTCCTCTTGGACTGGCAGTGGTATTTCATGAGTGTTTGCCATGTTGTGTGGTTTACAACAAGCAAGGAATATGCTACAGGCCTTCTGAGGTATATACTGTAGGGCACCGCCTGAGTGGTCCAAGCAATGTAAACAAATTCTGAGCATTCCAAAGACCCACTCAATGCTGTTTCACATGGTGATATGTGCCACATTGTGTCTCTCCTTTGCCTTGTTCGTGAGGTGGTGGATGGAGGTGAGGAGCCAGGGGCTCAGAGGGTAGCCACTGTCACCTGTATAGGACACAGCACAAATGTAAGGTGGGACATGTCTGTGGTACACTACTCTGGTCCATTCTCTGGAACCTTTTGTGATGCTCCTGCAAATCCCCTACCCACGCCACATGGCCAGGCCTCTTTCATGGGTTTGGCAACCTGTGCTGTGGTGCATTGCCACATTGTCAGTGGCCCCACTGCACGCCATGTCACATTCCTGCCCTTTCCATCTGGATAGCTATTGCTTTCTTCCCACATTCCAGAACCTTCTTACGGTTCCCACTCCCTTCCACCCCACTGTGGGATGCAGCCCTGTGTGACCCACAGGGATTTCCAGTCCCAGCCCAGTTGTACTCACTAGATGTCCCATAGGTATTTCACCTCCCTCAAATCTCTGGCATAACGTGGAGTTCTGTCAAATGAAGGAGTCGTGGGTGCTTCCAGGACAATGCACCATCATGTTGGTGATGCACCCAGTGGCATTGCACACCACCTGGCAGTTGATGGACTAGAAGCCTTTCCTGTTGAGATACTATCGACTTTGTGCCAGGTGGTGCATGGATGGCCACACGGGTATAGTTAATGGCACCAAGTACATGTGGCAGCCACACTACCTGGTACAACTGCTGTATTGTTGCTGTGCCCCCCTCTGAAGTGCTGGAGAATACTATGAATTACTTGGCAAGTGACAGCAGAGCATCTAGGAATTTGGACAGCAGGCACATGGTGGATGTCTTCAACACTCTTGTGGTATCCCCAGTGGGGGATGGAAGGTGCTTGCTGCCTGGAGGCACATGGCAGCAGTCACCTTCACCTCCACCATCAGAGCATGGCTGCGATGGGTGGTAGTGCACAAATCTTCCACCAGGTGTTCACACAGCTGCCTGAGCAGGACCCAGTTGAGGTGGTACCTGCCAACCAGCTGTTCATTGGTCAGTATCTCAAAGAAGACTCTTGGCCAGAACCATCTCTGTGTAGCAGGGCACCTCCACCGGTAGCAGATGGGAACAGGGTTTCCTCCTTCTTGCTTTTCCAGGAGTGCCTTCCGCAGCAAGTTCAGCAGCTGCAGGGTGGTGTGAGTCATTGTGCTGCCTTCTGTAGTTCCACCTTTGGCCCTGGGCTTTGCCTGGATTAAGACAACTTTTATACAGGTGGTAATTTGTGGGGTGCAAAGTGCTGACCAAGGCGATTTGCATGATAGAAATTCTTTGTTAATTGCATTCCACCTGTATGCATGACCACTCCCCTCCTGTTTGTGCCATGCATATATTATATTGTTCAGATTGCACAAACAAGTTTGTACCAGGCAATTGTCCTCGGTGAATCAGGCATTGACTCAAAAAAGCCAGGCAAACTCTGCACAAATGTTTTGCTCGATTCGCAAAGCTTTGTGAATCCTGCCCCTTATGTTTTACTGTTTGTAAGTTTTTAATATCACCTGTGATTAGAAACAGTCATTTTAAAAGGTATGAGTTAAATATTGTTAGTTCTGAGAGCCGCCTCATTCCCTGAGGGTATGCAGTATTTCGAAACCAGTTGGAGGACCTTTAGTTCAAGGCTGGTGTCTCCATGATTTTGGTTTTGGGCTGCAACATGTGAGTTTTTTACACAGTTTATTTGTCCTGGATTCCCCCATTTTCCACCATAAAAGACAGACCACCATTGTGTTGTTGTGCTCAGATTGGCAATCAATTTATTATAACCATAATTTCTTTTGTTACATTCTCATAATCATCTTGCGCTATTGTCTTATTACAACTCTTTTACTATTGCATTACATATCAATATTATTTCAACTCCTCCTCCTCTTCCACTTCTTCTCACCTCCCCATGTGAAAACCTGGGAGCCTTCTTCTTCTCTCTTCTTATAGGTAACGGTGATAACCGAGTCCACGTTATTCTCTTTCTGTTGCTCCTTCTCGTCCTTTTTTGTTTTCCTTGCCCTCCCTCCCCTCATTTTTCAACTTTTTCTGCCATCCACCTTTGGCAGACCCTCTTGGTCTTTATCCAAGAGACACTTTTTTTCTCTGTCTTCCTTTTTGGGTGGGTGAGTGGTAACAAATTTAACCAGCAAAAGAGGCAGAGTGCCTCAGTGCTGCCTGCTAAGTACTCTGCATTTTTCCCCTCCCACTTCCCTAGCTCTCCTACGGTTCACCTGTTCCTCTTCATGCCCACCCTTTCTGCCTATTGCTCCACCCCCCCCTTCCCCTCCTCCTTCCGAGCACTACCACTTGGCCATCAGGGAATGGGTCCATTAGGACAGCTTAGTCTGCCCCTTAATGGGCAAACTCCATTTTCCCAGATTCCCCCCTTTTTTCCCCATAAAAGACAGACCAACATTGTGTTGTTGTGCTCAGATCGGCAATCAATTTATTATAACCATAATTTATTTTGTTCCAATCTCATAATCATCTTGAGCTATTGCCTTACTACACCTCTTTTTCTATTGCATTACATATCAATATAATTTCAGCTCCTCCTCTTCTTCCGCTTCTTCTCGCCTCCCCAGGTGAAAACCTAGGAGCCTTCTTCTCTCTCTTCTTATAGGTAACGGTGATGACCGAGACCACTTTCTTCTCTTTCTGTTGCTCTCCTTCTCGTCCTTTTTCATTTCCCTTCCCCCCTCCACTCCCCCGCTCATTTTTTCCAATAGCCGGTCTCCAGCTTGCGTTGGATGACTGGCCTTCCCCTTTCTTGCTCTCATCCAGATCTACCTGTTGTTTTGTCTCCAGGCCTGAACAAACCCCATCATCTCTGTATTAAACATGTCTATGGCCAGGTCTGATGAATGTACCCCATTGGATCTGTAAAATTCATCTACCCATTTTTCCACTCCCCTCATTATTACATGCCCTCCCATGGCTTTCACCAAAGTCCCCACCCTCCTATTCATCTTTCTTCTAGCTCTATCTACCTCTACATGTCTGCATGCATGTCTCCATACTTTCCGTGGCATCATGTCAGACCATGCCAGGGTCACCTCTGGCCACCACTGTTTTATCTTTTCCAAATCCCTTTTTATCTGTCGATATGTGTCCACCCATGGTTTTTCCCCTTTGTTGTTCCCTCCCAGGTGTATGATACTCAAATCTGGTATAGGTCTCCTCGCCTTCATCTCTAGCAACGATGGAAGCAATTGTGCCCACTTCATCCCACGAATGCCATGCCATATCAGCCTACAGTGTCTGACATCTTGGTAGAGCTGCATTCCCCCAGCATTCTTTTCTGCTCTCCTTTCTGCCAGTAAATGTAGGAGTGCCCGCAGATCCACACCTCCGTTATCCTCCCTCTACCTATTGGATAAAATGAAACACTTTTATTACCTTGAGATTCCATGACTCTTTCACCCCACCCCCCATCCCCCCCTTTAGTCTTTACCTGAAAAACAAAACATAGATAGAATGTTAGTCCTTAAGTCTTGAAAGCATGAATGTATCTTTTGTAACTGGCAGACCACCAGCACCCTATTCTCAACATATTGTTCACTGATTCTCCTTCTGCCACCCATTGTGATGTGGCTCCTATATGAAAGGAGTGAAAAGAATAGCTAGCCGGATCTTCTCCCAGAAATGCCATGCCTTTCTTAAGTATGGCTGTGACCTGGTAACTAGTCACCTTCCTTCCATCCCCGTGCACAAATAGTCTCCCTTCTTTTTTATATCTCTCTGCGATGTAAGCCCACAGAGCTTTTACTGGGCACAAGGTCCCTTCGGGATGGGATTTCAAGGTTATGACACAACCTTTCCCTACCGGATCTGTTTTTGACTTCCTGATTATGAGTTGTATTGTTTTCCATCCTCAGACTATATCTCCCCATTCCAGCCCTCCATCCTCATCATTACCACCATGCCCCACTGCCTCACTCACTCTCAATGCTCCCCCAAACATTACTACATAAAGAATAGCTGTGCTTCATCCTTGGACCTACAAACCTCTGTGAGTATCCCCAATAGTCTGGATATCCCATGCTCAGCTATTGGATGCCTTCCGTCCCTTTCCCTCTGCTTCAACCTGATCCACCATTGCATTATCCTCCATATCAACATTGATTTCATGGGATCCTGCCATCTCTTCAGGCTACATACTACATTGATTCCAGCTAGGTATACTCTCATGGTATTGTATGCCAACCCCTTCTCCCATTGATCTACCATAAACTTCCCTAGCTGGTCTTCTGTAAGTGGCCCACTTACCTCTATGTGGTGTGCTGCCCTGAAAGACTGCAGCACCCGTCATGCCACTTCATAGGCCCTCAAGGTCCATGGTGCCCATGAGTTCTGAAACAGCATCTCTGCTCCCTCTTGCCAACATCCCAGATGTTCTTTGGGATAGGCGTTTTCAGTTCCTCTGCTGTTGGTGCCAGCTCCCGAAAATGATCCAGCTGCAGACGGGAAAGGCTGTCAGCTAGGATATTCCTCACCCTGTTTATGTGTTTGGCCCTAAATGACAGATTCAGCTGTAGTCCTCTGAATACTAACTGCCTTAAAAACCACAGTACTGGCTCTGATCTGGCCCCCTTGTTATTCAGGACATTCACCACTACCCTATTGTCACACCAGAAAGTCACATTCTGATTTCATAATTCCTACGCCCACACTAAGGTGCAAGCCCAAATTGGCATTATTTCCAACAATGTGATGTCCTTTACCCTGCCATCCCTTATCCATTCATCTGGCCATGGTTCTGCAAACCATTTTCCTCTCAAGTACCCTTCCATCCCCTTCCCCCCTGCTACATACATATACAGTTCCAGACTGGTGTTATAGACCCAGTCCACTTGCCAAAAAGATATGCCATTGTAGCTATTTAAAAATTCTTCCCATACCTTGAAGTCGTCCTTTACTCCTTGATTTAAATCCACCCAGTGTTGTGGCCTTGCCACCCCTGCTGTTGCCCTCGCTAGCCTCCTTGTGAATGTCCTCCCAGGTCCAATTGCCCTATAGGAGAAATTCAAATGCCCCAGAACTTGTTGAACTTGTCTTAATTGGACTTGCCTCCTACTCGTGTGTTGCCAAATCAACTCTCTCAACCTCTTCAGTTTGTTATCAGGTAACCGAAATACCTCCCCCAACGCATCTATTTCAATCCCCAAAAATTCCAACACCCTGCTAGGGCTTCTGTTTTCTCTGGTGTCAGTGGCATGCCAAGCTCCCCACTTAATAGCTGAAAACTCGCTAGCATATCCTCGGTCTCTGTGCGTCCACTGCCTATCAATAAGAAGTCATCCAGATAGTGTATCACCATCTTATACCCAGTTTTCTTCTGAAAGATCCATTGTAGACAGGTACTGAACATTTCAAACGTAGCACAGAAAATCGAACAACCCATAGACATCGCCTTATCCAAATAGTATTGCTCTGTAACTTTAAACTCCGAGAGGTCCCAGTCCTCCTCTCTAACAGGTAATAAACAGGAACCTGACTCAATATTTGTCTTTGCTAACCATGCATCCGGGATGGCCCGTATGATCTGTACTGCCATTTCCAGTGTAGCATAGGTCACCCTGCTATGCTCCTCACCTATGAAGTCATTTACCGAATCCCCCTCCGGAAACGACAGGTGGTGTATCACTCTGTATCCCCCTCCTGTTTTTTAGGAACCAAACCCAGGTGGGAAATCCTCAAATTGTCTATTGGGGGAACAAGATATGGGCCTTCCACCCTTCCTGCCACCTTCTCCTTTTCAATCTTTCATGTCAAAATTTCCTCTTTTCCCCAGACTGACCCCAAGTTTTTTGCTTCCCTCGCTTGTCTTGGCATGTTGCACTCAAGTGGAAAACCTGCTCTAAAACCTTCCTTTAAAATTTTTGCCACCTTCCTGTCTGGGTATTCTATAAGCCACTTCTCCCAGGCATCCCTCTTGATAGGGGCCCTGGTGGCCTGAAATCTTTCTCTGCCCCCCCTACTCACTGTCTCCCATCCCTTGTCCCCTTTCCCACTCTTTGTTCCCCCCCAGCCCTTTTAGTATGACTGGGCTCCTCTACTCCCTTGGCCCCTGCCCCTTGTCCCTCTGTTCCAGGCCTGACCCCTATAACCTTGCCCCTCCTGAAAGGACTGGTGGCTTGTCCTTTGCAGCCCCCCTGCTTGTGTCCCCTGGGACCACGAGGTCCTACATCTCGAAGCTGGATGGGTACCCCCACATTTTGAGTATGCATGCCTAAATCGACACTGGGGCCAGGAACAAAATGCCCTGTTATATCCCCAACAGCATTTTTGCAATATCTCCCCTTTTTTGCCCATCTCTCCCTCTGGGATGGATTGGTCAGTGACATAATCTGTCCACAAATCTTATCTGTTTTGTGCCCCATCTTACATCAACGTATGTGGCCATCCTCTGGCAAAAGAATTCATCATAGTATATCCACCCAAACCCCCCTTTTGCTTTTGTCCATCATATGATCAATGAGTATGTGATCCCGGGAATCCCTAGATCTGGCTTCTTCTCCAACACTATGGTGGAATAAGTGGCAAAACCAACAAACCATCCATCCCACATTTTTCCTTTCATATGTTTATCTTCATCCTTTTTACCCAATAGTACTACAGCAGCTGCCATCTCACTCTTTCCTATACTCTCCACCTCTTCATTCTTGGCCGAGGCTTCCCTACTGACCAGGGCACATATGTCCACATATTCCCCATTCCATATTTTTTCCTTTGTCACCAATAGCATGTGTTCCCCTATCCTCATGCCAGATGTTCCAATCTCCCATGTACCTTTTCCCAAACTGTCCATCTCTTTCTTCTCTCCACCTGTGGCTTCCTTGTCTGTCCTAATCTCTGCTAATGCTGACTCCATCTGTCCTAAACTTCCTACCCCCAAAGCTGCAATTATTTGACTGGTATATTCTTTGATACTTTCACCCATGGAACCTAATACACTACCTCTTGGCCTGCACATTCCCTGTGGTCCATTGTCCTTGAGCTGCATCGGTCCTGGTTCCTGTGCTTCAACCCTTCAACAAGATGGCGACCACGTTGGGTCAGCCACTCAAGACTACCAGGAGTTAAAGTTAAAGCTTTAGTTTTAGCTAATGTTTAGTGCGTTTAATGTTTAGTGCATAAACAATTTTATGCTTGTAGTTCTGTTTTAGGTTAATTTATTGCTTTCATAAGTATCGCTAAGTATTGTTAAGTGTGTCTTTCGCAACTTAGATACCTGACCGCTATTACTGCTCCATTTGAACTAAGGACTGTTCACTGACTGACTTTAGTTCCTTGTCTGTTTGTTTTGCTGGTTCTCGCGGTCTCACCAGGCTAAAGGAGCTCGGTTTTGGAGGTCGTGTTGGAGCTGTGGAGTTGTGGATCTGTCCCGTGGGAATCAGCGGATTCAAGCAGGATTATTCATTTAGAGTAGTCTGGAGGAGACTGGACCGAGGATTTACAGCGTGTTGGAGCATCTACTGCCTTCTCGTTTTTGATCGGATTAGGATCTGCCTCGGCTACAGTGTTCTGGTGTGACTGCAGCCGTTTCGGTCCTCGACCGGAGCAGGAGTTGCCTCAGTTTCTCCCTGGGAAGCTGGGGGGACTGAGGCTTCTCCTAAGCCACCCTGCAGCTCAGCTGTTGAGCTGACTCTCGAGGTGTCTGTAGCTACTGGTCGTTGACCGGCCGGAGGTGTCTGCCTTTGTTTGGTGGATGGGCTGCAGTGTTTGATCATGATTGCAGTCATTTCCGAATGGCAGTTTTTGGCTCTTGACTGTGCTGTGGGGATTATTTTGAAGAGCTGTTTGTTTTCCGCAGGCTCGATTCGAACTCCTGCTATGTGATCAGGCTGTTGGAAAGGCTATCTCCTCTTCCCTGTTTGGACTTGATTCTGACTCTTGCCTGTGTCTGGCTCTACTTGAGAACTGACCTTTTTGTTTCCCCTGCTCTTGGACACGGGGTGGTGAGATTGCGCTGTATTTTTATTTTCAAATGTTTAGTCTTATGTTCGGTATTATTTATGAACGGTCCCCCACTATGTGAGAGATGGTACCGGGGAATACATAACATTTTTTGGACTGTTGCACATGAGAGGTGCTGCATTGAACTTAAATTATAAAACTCCTGTTTTTTCTTCAATTTAGGTTTAGTATCCAGTTGCATTTGGTTACATCACCACAGTGTTACTTTGGATAACTTGATATTTTTATCATGTTTTGTTATTTGGGTTTTTGGGTTGGGTTCTAATCTGTGATAGGGTGGGCTTTACTTTACTTTATTATATTGTTTGTTTATTTCTCTCCCCTCTGTGAGAGAGAGTGGAAAGTGTTTTTATTTATAGCTTTTATATTACAGGTTTTTGTTTATTTTGTTTTATATTTGATTTGTCTAAATGTGTTAGACAGGCATAGAGACGGTTGGGCATTATTCCCCCACTAGGCTCAAGGAACTACGTCCTTTTGAATGCCCACCTTTAACATCCAACATCTATTTTAGATGTCGTGCATTGGGCATCTTGAAGCGTGGACGAAAATGGAGAGTTGGGCCTGGTGGTGGACAGGAAAGGGGAGGACGGATTGGGGTTTTGGGGTCCAGGAGATGCCCTGGGGTGAAATGGGGTCAAGATAGAGGTTACTCTTGTCTTGTACCCATACCCAAGGGCTCCAAAATAATTGGACAGGTGCCGAGGTCTTCCCCGACAGCTCATCCCGCCTTGGCGGTGTTATGCAATGCCAGATCAATTAAGAACAAGACAGCTATTATTGCTGATCTTGTTGGATCATCTGATCTGACTTGCATCACTGAGACCTGGCTGGATGAAAATCCAGGCCCTGTATTGGCCTTGGCAACTCCAGCCGGGTTCTCGGTGATACACCGTCCAAGGCTGGATCGTAGGGGCGGGGGGGGTGGCCATTATGTTTAAATATGAGTTGGGCCTTGTGGATGTGCCATGTGTAAATACCAGTTCCTTTGAATATATCCTGGGAGAGGGTGCAGGCTGCGGGATTCTCCTCATCTACTGTCCACCAGGTGACAGTGGAGCATTCCTGCAGGAGATTGCAGACTTCATCATCGACCTGGTGCTGAGGTTTCCCAGACTCATACTTCTGGGTGACTTCAATGCCTGGGTCAATGATGAACTCTCTCATTTTGGTCAAAATCTCCTCCAGCTGATGAACATGCTGGGCCTGACACAGGTTGTTACCTCCTCTACCCATATAGGGGGTCATTCATTTGATCTGATTTTTCTCATGGATATGGAGATCTCTGATTTGGGGGTGGAACCAGTCAGTTGGTCTGACCATTACACCATAAGGTTCTGCTTCAGGGTCCCCTCTAATAGGTCTGCCCCTATGGAGATGGTTCAATACCGCCCTTTAAGGGGTGTTAACCCCAATGACCTAACGGCAGTATTGGATCTATTGAGCTTGTCGGGTGAATGCATGAGTCCAGATGATCTTGAACTGGCCTATAATAAGGCTGTGGGAGATGCTCTGGACAAAATTGCTCCTGTTCGAGTTCGGCCTCTCACCCTTCGTCCAAGGAGCCCGTGGTTTGATGGCTCCTTGAGGGAATTAAGGTGAGTTGGCAGAAGGCTGGAGAGAGTTTGGCGGAAATCGGGCCTTGATGCCGACAGGCTTAGATTGATGGCACATTATGATCGCTATCAATCAGAAATCACTCATAAGAAGGCAGAATTCCTGTCCGGAGAGATTTCTGCTGCACAAAATCGACCGGCTCAGCTTTTCTGGACTGTGGACAGACTGTGCAATCCAGTCTGTCTTCAACCCAGAGAAGCATTTTCTCAGCTAAGATGCGAGGAGTTTGCTCATTTTTTTGTGAATAAGGTTGCCGACCTCAGGTCCGGTATTGGCCCGACCTTTCCTATGGGGGATTGCGGTGGTCGACTAGAGGTGGCTCATCCTCGGTCTGTCTGGCTAGACTTTCACTGGCCGGAATTTGTTGACATTGTGAAGATCATCCAAACAATGCGACCAACTACTTGTAGTTTGGATCCAGGTCCTACACCGCTTTTAGTAAGTTGTGTAGAAGCCATCTACCCAATCCTTGCAGACATTGTCTGGAAATCTTTGGAGAGGGTTTTTTTTCCTGACCCCCTTAAGGAGGCAGTAGTTCGACCACTCCTAAAAATCCTCCTTAGATCCTGACTGTCTAGCTAACTACTGGCCTATCTCTAACCTGCCATTTGTTGGTAAGGTTATTGAAAAGGCAGTTGCGCTGCAATTGGATGATCACCTTATATCTCACAATGTCTATGATAATCTCCAGTCTGGCTTCAGGAAAAGGCATAGTACAGAGACTGCCCTTGTCCGGGTATTGAGTGACCTCCTTATGGCCCAAGATCGAAAGGCACGTACCATTCTGGTCCTTCTCGATCTATCGGCTGCATTTGATACTGTAGACCATGGAGTGCTATTGGAGCACCTGCAGGTCTTCTGTGGACTGTCTGGCGCAGTCCTCGAATGGTTTCGTTCTTACCTCACAGGCAGATTTCAGAGAGTTGTCACTGGAATTTATTCCTCTGATGCTCAGTCTCTGTCTCGTGGGGTACCACAGGGCTCCATTCTAGCTCCCATGTTGTTTGCAGTCTACATGCTGCCATTGGGAGAAATCATCAGGCGATACAGTTTGGGTTTTCACTGCTATGCAGATGATACTCAGCTGTATCTGTCCTTTCTCCCCAGTCAGGGTGATGCACTCTCTATACTTAACAACTGCATTGATGAGATCAGACTTTGGATGAGTTCGAGCTGGCTGAGACTCAATCTGGACAAGACCGAGGTATTGGTGGTGGATCCAGGTCATCTGGGGATAGGTGTGGGAGCTGGACAGCCATCAGGTTTATTACTTGGTGGTGTACCGCTCTCTACCTCTGAACAGGTGCGAAATCTGGGCATTATCTTTGATGATGGTTTGACCCTGAAATCTCAGGTGTCAGGTGTTGTCAAATCCTCTTTTTAACAACTGAGGACACTTGCAGTGTCAGTGGCTCAGTAGGTAGCACACTCGCCTCTGAGGCCGGGAGATCAGAGGGCTGTGGGTTCAGTTCCCACATCTGGCACTTGGGTTAATATCCCAGTACTGACACTGTAATGCAGCATGAGAGGGGTGCTGCATTTCTGAGGTGCCGTCTTTCAGATGAGACGTTAAACCGAGGTCCCATCTGCCTGGATTGGTGGTAGTTCAGGTGGATGTTAAAGATCCCATGGCACTTATCGAAAAGAGTAGGGGAATTTCCCCGGTGTCCTGGCCAAATTTCCCTCATTCACTAAAAATACCACCAACAGCTTAATCTGGTTCAAGGTCAGTTGGCATTCATCTGTATCCCCCTCCCCCGGGTCGTGCCTGAAAATAGGCAGGATTTGTCTAGTGTACTTACCCGGTCAACAAAAGCTAAATAAATAAATAAATAAAAGGAATATCGCCCGGGTGAAACATCTGATCCCCCAGGGCGACCTCCCAACATTGATCCACACCTTTGTCACTACTCATCTTGACTACTGCAATTCCCTTTACCTGGGGTTGATATCCACCGCCTCCAGCTAGTGCAGAATGCGGCAGCCAGGCTTTTGACTGGTACTTCAAGGACCAGTCACATTATGCCTGTGCTCCGTGAACTGCACTGGCTGCCTGTATGGTGGCGGATCACCTTTAAGGTTGGTTTACTAACCTTTAAAGCTATACACGATCAGGGACCCGGTTATCTGAAAGATCTCCTGATTCCCTACTGCCTCCTCCATCCTCTCCGTTCCACCAACGAGGGATTGCTGGAGATTCCCAGGGTACAATTGAAGTCATCAGGATCTCGTGCATTTGCTTTTTCGGCACCAACCCTGTGGAATTCTCTACCTCGTTGGTTGAGAGAATGCCCAACCATTGCTAATTTTAAGGTTGCCTTAAAAACATATTTATTCGAATTAGCATACTCCTGTTAGTTCTTGGTTAACTTTTAAATGCTTTTAAAGATCTGGATTTTATTGATTAATGTCTGTACAGCGCTTTGAATTTGAAAAGTGCTTTATAAATAAAATTGAATTGAATTGAATTGTGCTGGTACTGTTATCTGTGGCATTGGGGGTGATGGGGCAACTGTGGCCGGAGGCTCCATCCTGGGCTCCTCCAGGGGCACTACTGATGGTTCCGGGAGGGGTACTAGTGACTCAGGGACTACAGGAGGAGGAGGTACTGGGCTGACCGCTTGGGGAGGTGCCATCATCGGAGGCCTTCTTGAGCTACCTGTCCTCCCCATAGGACCATTCCCTCCACCCCCTTTCCCTTCTCCAATTTCTGCTTCCCCCCAGACCTCCCAGGCTCATCCCCTTCCACTAACTGCCTCATCATGTTGGCCTTCTCTGCCAACTCTACAATCGCCTTGTATGCGTCCTCCCTTGATGGCTTGTTCTTCTTTGGTGCTATCGTCTCTCCTTGTCGTGCCTGAAGAAATGCTGTAAAACAAACTGAAAAATGTTGCTCATTACCTAAATGCTAAATTTTTTTTCGCGGGGTTGACCATGGTTTTTTAGAGGGCCTTGCCTTCGTATCCTGCATAAATTCCAATTGAAAACTCCATTCACCAGCTAAAACAACTTTCTTCTTCTCCATTAGTCCCTTTATATCCTCCGTGACTACTCCTCTTACAAAACTTCTAGCCAAACCTGTAAGCACTACCCCCCCCCACCATGAGGTGTGACGTCACACACCATGGCTGCCACTGAGTGGCTTCATACCGGCCTTACTCTCTTGAAATGTCATTGCAATTTCTTTTACCCCCAGGAGTGCAGTTCCCCATTAAAAACCCTCTTTGCCCCCCTCTTTTTTTCTTTTCTCCCCAGTTGTTTGGTATTCCCCTTTTTAAACTATTGATAGCCAATCTGACGTGCTGGCTCTGTTGATCTAAGTCTAACAAATTTAACCAGCAAAAGAGGCAGAGTACCTCTGTGCTGCCTGCTAAGTACTCTGCATGTTTCCCCTCCCACTTCCTTAGCTCTCCTATGGTTCACCTGTTCCTCTTCATGTCCCCCCCTTCCTGCCTATTTTTCCACCCCTTCCCCTTCCCCTTCCCTCCTCCTTCTGAGCACTACCACTTGGTCATCAGGGAAGGGGTCCACCAGGGCAACTTGGTCTGCCCCTTAAAAGGCAAACTCCATTATGCAATAAACAGCATTCAGGAAACTTGAGATTGTCTAAGGTGCATTTCTTGATCTCTCCTGTTGTGGTTTAAAAGCATCACATCTGTGGTGGAGGAGTGGCTTTTACCATGTTTTGCATGGTTGGATCCTGGCCACATCTCTTAGAAAATTCTGCCCATACTCTTTAAATTATTAGAGCCAACTGGTCCAAATCAAGTGAAGCAAGTTTACAAATGGATTCCACAGTGTTCTACTGTCTGTCTTAGGCAGCTAAAGAATTTGACCAAGCATGAGCCATGCTGAACTGCTTTCTGAAACCAAACTAGTCATCACAGAGATGACTCCTACTATTAGTGAATTCAAGATGTTATTTGATTAATAATTGTTCTCAAAGCTTTACACACTTAAGCTATAACTGAGATGAACCTGTAATTTTGTTCTTTTGCTTTATTGCCAACTTTAAATGCAAGAGTAACAATTCCACTTTTCCAGTCTGTCTGAGCCTGCATTTCTAATCCCTTCAATCCCCATGAAGAATAAAGGATCACAATTTAGTTGTTTTTTTATTTGTTTACAATTTAGCTCACTGGGATAGCTCATTATTGTGGAGGTCTGAGGGAAGTGACAGACAAATAAAGTGCTTGATAGCTCTGTACATACATACTGTACAGACACAGTACATATATACATGCATGCATACATGCAGTCTATAAATACTGAACATTCATATCCAACAAATACAATACATCATTATAAATGAATAACACTGACTCTGTACATGTGTTGGTACATGGTTGATAAACACATGGTTGCTGAGCTGTGATTTAATGTTGGCTAGAGATGGGGATACATGATTTGGCCTTGAATTTTATTCCAGTTGTTTGGTGCATCATAGACAAAAGAACACCTGGCAAAGTTCTTTATCTTTGATACGGCAAAGTTTGTGAAGGAGGTAGATCATAATTCACAGAAGTAATCACCTCGATGGGGTGAATGTAACCATTCAGACTGTTAGGGACAAATTCACAGACATACTTTAGGTGGAAATAAGTCAATAAGACTGCCTGTATAATTTTGAGCTAAGGTAATTTAGCCTGTTTTAAAGGCAGCACAGCTGGAGTGCTTGGTGCAGGAGAGGAGAAACTTGCATAGTTTCTTAAAAGGAACATTTGCTATAAATTGGTGATCAGTGAGACATACTGTCATGTGACAAGTCAATTGATATCTCTCAATAACTCCAGTTAACAAAAGCTCATCCTGTCATAGAAACATACATAGAATTTGTCAGCAGAAAATGCATGGCCTACCCAGTCTGCCCAGATGTTACTTGACTGATCTGTCATAACAGACCCTAACTGGTCTCTAGCGAACCTCCCTCCCTGTCTATGTTCCAATATACCTCTATGTTTATCTCACTTGTGGTTGAAAACCACCACTGTTTTTGCCTCCACCACTTCCACTGGCCGCCTGTTCTAGGCATCTACCACCCTTTCAGTGAAGAAGTGTTTCCTTACATGTCTCTTAACCCCCCCCCCAGCTTCATTACATCCTCTGTTTCTGGTGCTCTTACTCATTTGAAAGTGATTCAGCTCCTACACTCCTGTAACGTACTCATTGGCCTCCATCATGTCACCTGTCATGCTCCTCTATTCCAATGTGTTCATGTTAAGATCCCATTGTCTGTCCTTGTAGGACTTCTTATGAAACCATTGCACTATTTTAGTTGCCCTCCTCTGAACTGCCTTCATCCTGTCCTTTCTGAGGTGTGGCCTCCAAAACTGTTCACAGTACTGCAGGTGGGGTCTCTCCCACAAGTCATGCAGTGGCACACCACTTACCTTCTCCTGCTGGAGATACCCCACCCTATGCACCCAATAATCTTACTAGCCCTACCCACTGCTCTACCACACTACCCTGCCAATTTGAGATATGACAACCATGAAGTCCCTATCCTGTTTAGTGACTATCAATACCCCAATCCTGTACTCAGCTCATAGGTTCCTATGACTAGGTACATGATTTTACACTTTTTGTCATTGAACCCCAACTGTCATGCTCTTGACCACTCCTTGAGTTTCCTACGATTCCTGTGCATTCTCTCCACCTCCTCTCGAGTGTCCACCTTATTACAGATTTGGATATCATCTGCAAAAAGGCATACCTTCCCTTCCATTTCTTCTTCAGTTAGAGATGTTGTGAAATTAAATTTCACCAGTGAAATTCCCCATGAAATCAGCAATTTCACCACATGAAATATTTTGCTGGTTACTCTCGATTCATTAAATTTAGTGCTGTTAACCACCACTCTCTGTCTTTTATTCATTAACCAGCTTCCCTCCCAGTTCACAGTTTTGGATCCCACCCTAGGCTGCTCAGATTTTTTTGTTGCTATCAGCCTCATGTTTGGCACAGGGTAGAATGCCTTGATAAACTACACCCACTGCCCTCTCCTGATCTATTTCCCTGATCACTTAATGAAAGAAATCTATCAGTTTTGTTTGGCATGACCTCCCCTCTATAAATCCATGCTGCCTTTGGTCTTGTAGCACACTGGATTCAAGACACTCTACCAATCTTTCTTTCACATGAACATAGAACCATATAAAAACTGCCAGTAGAACAAGGCCAAGCTGTCTATCTAGTCTGCTAATATTGTAGAATCCCACGTGGCAGCTAAGGACTCTGCCCACCCCCCCAGCTGATACCCCCTCCTTTCCAACCATTCTCCTTTTGGCCCTTTTCTATCCTCTTTTAAAGCCTTCCAATGTTTCTAGTGATACCACTTGCTCAGGAAGCCCATTCCACCCTGTGACCACCCTTTCCATGAAGAAATACCTCCTGGACTCCATCCTGAACCTCCCTCTCTAGATAAAGACAATGTCCTCTTATGTTTTTATTTCCAATGAGCTTGGAGAGGTTCTCCTTGTCAACCTTGGTAATGCCCTTAAAATACTTAAGGGTATCAATCATGTCCCCCATCACCCTCCTCTCCTCCAAGAAGTACATATTTAGGGCTTCCAGCCTGTCTTTGTATGTCCCATCCTGCTGATCTTTAACTATCTTTGTTGCCCTCCTTTGGACTGCCTCCATCAGGTAAATGTCTTTCTTCAAATAGGGACACCAGTACTGCACATTTTACTCCAAGTATGGCCATACCAACAACCTGTATAATGGAAGAACAACTTCCTCTCACTTGCTGCTCATCTCCCTGACAATGCAGCTGAACATTCTGCTGGCATTTGCTGCTACCGTCCTACTTTGTGAGTAGTATTTCAGGTTGCTAGTGATCAACACCGCCACCTCTTTCTCATCCTCAAATTTGGTTACCAGGACTCCACCCAGGCTGTACTTGGTCTTTGTGTGCTCTGCTCCAATGTGCATGACCTTATACCTCTTTGCATTGGAAGTTGCCATATTCCAGAGAACATCCTCAGCATGGCCAGATCTTCCTTTAGGTCCCATATCTCTTCTTCTGTATCCACCCTCCCAGAGAGCCTGGTGTGGTCCACAATCCAGAAAATCTTGCCCTTTATGGCTTCTCCAATGTAGTTGGAGAGGACATTAAATGACACCAGCCCAAGCAGCAAGCCATGTGGGATTCCACTGGTATCATGTGGTGTGGTGTGGCGCAGTTAGTTAGTGGTCCTGACCCTGGTGGGCATTTAACTACTGGGGCATGTGGCTACACAGAGGGCTGGGCTCTGGTCTGGCTGGGTAGCTGGTGGACCAGGTTGGTAGTCCTTTGGGTTCTCTGGGGGGGTATACCAGTGGGTGTGCCCCGGTGGAGTTCTGTAGTGTGGGCTGCGGATGTCGGTGGTTTTGGTCCATGTCTGGGATTTTTGGGATCCTGCTCCGTACGCCTGAGATTATTGAGAAGAAGACCTTCAATTTTAACTTTTATGTTGCTCATTTTTACAGTCAGACCTTTTCATTTTACTTTTCCTGTTTTGTGGGAATGCAGTGAGAATGCCCTATCATCTGTTCAGCTCCCCTGGCAGTGAGAGTGTTTGGGGACCAAAGAAATTTATTTAATTGTCATCATTACAACCTGGAAAGGCAGTGAGAGTGCCTTGTTATTTGCCTGGCCTTCCCAGCAGTGAGAGTGCACAGTGGCTGGAAAACAAATATTCAGGACATATTTTATCAGTGGGAATGAGAGTACCTGACTTTATTTGGCCCCTCGGGCTGTGAGAGGGCCTGGGGGAGGCTGAAGATTGCATACAGTCGGCTGACTTATTTCTTGGACTTTAGTCATTGTTTCAATTATTATGTACTTTTTAGCCAGTCCTTCAGTGTTTCTTTGGATTTTTAGTCAGTTTTATTTTATGTTGTATTGTATAATTTAAATTAAATTGTTTTAGTATATGGGGTGGGCTTTGAAAGTATTATAGGATCATACAGTTGCAATCCTTATTCTAGTTAATATATTAGCTTCATGATTTGCCTTATTCTTGAACTTTGAGATTTTAAAACCTTGTTGCCAGTCTCCTTTTGTAGTGAGAGAGCTACTAGGGATTGAGAGATTTGGCTTTGAACTGGGATTTAGATTGAGCCTGAGATTTCATATTTTACCTATTGTAGTTATTATAATTTTATGTGGTAATTAGTATTGGCTATTTTGTAGTTTAATTTTATGTTTTTGGTTTTAGGGTTATTAATTTAGTCACCGGAATGTGTTGGAGACCTGCCCTCACTGGTCATGTGCTATTCATCCTCCACCCTTCACTCTCTTCACCTCTTTGTCTACCCCCCATTACACTTGTCAACTTACCAACGCTGTAGAGCATTGGGTATTGTGCGTTGGGGGAGGAGGGGGGTTGGGGTGCGAATGGCGGAGGTTGAATGAATGGAGCCATCACATTGGGGTTGTGAGGACCAAAAGATGCCCTGGGATGAAATGGAATCTAGACCGTGGTCCATCTCATCTGGTTTCCATACCCAAGGGCACCACCAATTTCGGTGGGCATGTGGCCCGGGCAGCCACAGAAGTTCATCCAGCTCGGGCGGTATTATGCAATGCCAGATCCATTAAAAACAAGGCTGCAATTATTGCTGATCTTGTAAATTCAGTGGATCTGGCTTGCATCACCGAGACCTGGCTGGATGAGAACTCCAACCCTATATTAGAGGACGCAATTCCAGCTGGGTACTCAGTGATTCACCGCTCAAGATTGGATCACAGGGAGGGGGAGTTGCTGTCTGTTTTAAGACTGAATTGGACCTCACGTGTGTACCACTTGAGGAGACTGAGTCATTTGAGTGTACTATGGTAGTAGGTGTAAGTTGTAGGATTGTTCTCATCTACCGTCCACCCGGGGATGGGAGACAGTTCCTTCAAGAAGTAGCGGATTTTATTGTCGACATGGCATTTGAGTCCCCCAGGCTGATGGTCCTGGGTGACTTTAAAGCCTGGGTCAATGATGAACTCTCACAAATTGGATGACATTTCCTCCAGTTAATGTCATCTCTGGGCCTTACGCAGATAGTTACCACTGCTACCAATAAACATGGTCACTCTCTTGACTTAGTCTTCCTCCTGTGGATTGAAGCCTCAGATCTGGGGGTGGAACCAGTTGGATGGTCTGATCACTACACCATGGGGTTCAGTTTTGGTGCCCCCCCATAGGCCAACCCCTGTGGAGATGGGCAAGTATCACCCTTTATGAGATGTTACTTCTGAAGGTCTAATGGTGGTACTTGACCTATCGATGATTCTGGTGGCAAACAGTGACCCAGAGGATCTTGTGGTGGCCTATAATATGGCCATCTCGACACCCCTGGATTTCATTGCTCCTGTCTGAGTTCATCTTCTCTCCCTTCACCCTCAGTCCCCATGGTTTGATGGGACTTTGAGGGAGATGCAGCTATTAGGACAAAGGTGAGAGTGTTGCTGGTGGAGATCTGCCCTCTATGCCAACCACCTTAGGTTGATGGACCATTATCAAACCTATCAATCCACAATCACTCGTAAGAAGGCAGAGTTCCTGTCCAGGGAGATTGCAGCCACTCAGAATAGAACAGCTCAGCTTTCTGGACTGTGGACAGACTGTGCAACCCAGCCTGTCTGCAAGTCCAGAAAGCAATGTCACAAATAGAGTGCGATGAACTTGCTCAATTCTTGCAACTAAGGTGGCTGACATCAGGGCAGCTATCTGACCTGCACACTCTATGGGCATTGCTTCTGATCAGTGCTTGGTCACTGGCCTTCAGCTTTCCTGTAGTGCCTTCAACCACCCGGAGTTCATAAATGTCATGAGGATTGTCCAGAGCATGCATCCCACATGCTGTAGTCTGGACCCAGGACCAACTTCCCTTATTTTGGGTTGTATTTATTCCATCAGTCCAATCCTTGCATGGATAGCTCAGTGCTCCTTGCAAACTGGTGAGTTTCCTAGCTCCCTGAAGGAGGTGGTGGTAACACTTCTGCGGAAGAAAGCTTCCTTGGAACTGAACTGTCATGCGAACTACAGAGCAATCTCTAACCTTCCCTTTTTAGCTTTAGTTTAAGCAACATGTGAGCTTTCTGCACACCACTGCTAGCCCATTACTGGAAATCCCTAAGTTACAGTCAGGATCTGGAAGGAGAGCCTTGTCATTTGTGCCCCTTCCCTATTGAACTCACTACCCTGTGAGATTCTAAACTGCCTACTCTCGCATTTTTAAAAAGAGGCTTAACGCCACTCACTTGGGGTGAACTACTGTAGTTGCAAATGGTGATATGCCATGTATTTGGCAAAATAATATTCCTGAGCCTGACCATGGTTTTACTCTCTCCCTACTGGGGGAGCTTGTATGTTTCCTGCTGTTTTTGATTGTGACGTTGCCCTGCTGTAACTGTGATTTTGTAACTTGGTACTGAATGTTTATACCACTGTATTTGAATTATAACTAACATATGTACATTGTATGTATAATTTCTCCATTTTTCTCCCTCTTTTGCTTTATTATTATCTTATTCTGCAGTTACTGTGAACGTTTACTCAACTGTATCTAACTAATTCTAGGTTGTCACTGAAAAAAGGACTTGCATGTCACAGTGGGCCTTCCTGGTTATCAAAATTCAAATAAATAAATACATACATAAATACATACATACATAAATATATTTAGGACACCTACCAAAAGGAATTGTATTTAGATGGCTAGATGCTGACACCCATTCCATACAATCAGGAATGCCCATAATGGTCAATACAACATATGCATGTTAAAAGGAATTGTAATAGTGAAGGCAGGTCACAGGTAGAGGCAGATGCACTTGCTGCTAGGTTTCAACTAAGGGATACCAACCCACCTTTTTGCCAGAAGCAAGACCTATTTGTTGATGAAATACCAATGAACCAAAGGACCAACTTTTGCAAAGCAAAACTAAAGTAGGGATATACTGGAAGATGGGTAAACATTGATTACCGCCTTTAGTGTGCAGGTGCTACAGGTGGAAAATGTGTTAAAAAATAATTTCTGCATCATGATATCTGAGCCTTTGTTACAGAGGTACAAAGGCACTGCTCCAAATATTATAGTCCATAAGATGAGACAGAAATGTAAGATCTATAGGGGATATGACACAAACTGACTTAAAGGAGTGGTCCACCCAAAACTTGCAAAAACATATGTTGTGGAGAATGTTTTGATTTGGATGTTAAGTTCTTGTGTGCCCTTCCCTCTGTCAGCTATTAAGAGTTTTTCCTAAATTAGCCTGCTAGCTGTAGAGTAGTTTTATGACCCCTGGAGATCTCCATCTGAGGCAGCTTAATTGTAGTCCTTTGTCCTACACTGAACCTTGTCTCATGTGACAGTGATGTAGCAGAGACGACAAATTCAGCAGAAAGCACTGTTTTACAATAAGATCATAACAGTAGAGATGGCTATATTTTTAAAATCTGTAGAATTCAGCTTAGTGACTACCCTCATAGTAAAGGTCTTACTGTCCTGAAGAACTTTGCTGCTGGTAATTTTTGTGCAGCTTGTAAAACTTCCATGATATTTAGTTTGTTTGGCATGTGTGCTGAATGTTGAGTCTCTGCTACATCACTGTCACATGAGACAGGATGCACTGTGTGAACAAGGAATACAATTAAGCTGTCTCAGATGAGATCCCCAGGGGTTGTAAAACTAGCATAAAGCTAGTAGGCTAATTTAGGAAAAATTCCTAATAGCAGTCAGAGGGAAGGACAGACTAAAACTTCACATACAAATTAAAACACTCTGCACACCATATATTTTTTGTAAGTTTTGGGTGGACTACTCCTTTAAGATACAATCTTAATCTTCATGTGAAGGTGTTGATCTGTTGATAGCTCAAGAATGACAAAGCCACAAGTAAGACAGCAATAAACCAATACCTTCACATGAAGATAAGAATGATATCTTATGTCAGACCATGTCATATCTGAGTTACACAGTAGTTGTTAAGGTGGTTTTGAGATAGAAATGGTAAAACATTACAAAAGTAAAAAGTACAAAATGTAAACTGTGCCCCTCTGCTCAATGGTCAGCATTAGAACAATTAATCTATATTGTATTTACCTAGAATCAAACGGCAAATGATATTTCACATGTGAGAATAAATTTGTAAGCATGCTCAGTGTGGTCAAAATGAGTGAGAGAAATTTTTGAACATGCTCAGTAACCAACTTCATTTGTCTTGCTATGTTAGGTCAAGATAACACTTTTTATTGTGTTATTTCTCAGTATGCATGCCACATAAATGGTAATAAAAAGATAGCAGCTAGTAACACAACTCAGAAACTGGCTTCTAACCCATTCCCCAAAATGACTGCTTCAGAAGTGGCAAACTAGCTGTAGAAATTGTAATGTGTTGGAATAGAGTAATCATTTCCATAACCCCAAAAGGGGACAGCATTTTTCCATTCAGAGTTTTATAAACTGCAATACAGAGTGATGGGTTGCCTGCTATCTTGCTCATGTAATTGTTTTTTATGTTGGTAGGATAAAAATAAACTAGTGTGTGGGAACACCTTAGGACAATTGAAGGGGGAACCTACACCTTAATTCAATTGAAGGGGGAACATGGAGTACAGTATGCCATGGCAAGATGTGTTTGAAATGCTCCAAACCAAGCAGAAGACAGTGTGCAAGACATGGAAATAGAAAAGATATGGAGGAACAGTAATGATGATAAATACAATATGAGAATATATTGAGTAAGGGAGAGCCCTTTTGGATTTCTAACTTTGAAACACTTAACTGGCCCTATCTTAGTGACCATTTCAAACTGGCTCTTTTCTGACTTAGTCACTCCCTTCCCAATATTCATCTCAGATGTTGATATTAGAATGGGCAATAATATTGTAACTGCTGTCTATATTCATCATATCAAATGGCGCTACATATTGTAGTTTCCCATGCTGTGTGTTTTGCTTTCTATTTCTTTACCCTTTACCCTCACAATCCTTCCTCTTTTTTTAGTCTGCTTAACTGGTCTATTTTTATTATTAATATTATTACAGTAACTAGTTTTACATATGTTTTAACATTACATCTAGGTCTGTCCTAGGATTTGAAGCTGTGGAGATAAGGGACCTTTTTTGGAGACATAGGGAACTTTTTTCTGTTTGGATTTGGGATGGATGCAAGTACAGTTCTTTGTGATCCATGGACTGTTTTTGAAGTATTTCTGTGTTTCCACATTCACCATATCATATTCCCCCTATTTCACTCCTCACTACCCCATCTCCTTATCTCCTACCATTCCCTCTGCTTCCTTTAAAGCTCTCTTGGCACTACAGCCCCACAAGGATATGAGACCTGATGGTCTTGACCCCAAACTCTTGCATCTCTCCACCCATTCAATTGCTCTACCTATTACCTCCCTTCTCAGACCCTTCTTCTCTTTATCTTCTACCCCATTACAGTAATTGGAAACAGGTCACAATCATTCCCATTCCAAAAGGGGGCAACTCCTCCTCTCCTTGCAACTACCGCCATGTATCCCAGCTCCCCACTCTGGCAAAGATCAAAGAACACCTTGTGCTATCTCATCTCTCTTCCTTATTTTATTCATTCTTCTTCTTCACTGCTTTCCAATACGGCTTCCAGAATTCCCACTCCACCACCACCTCCATCCCGAGGCTTACTATTCCATTCTATCTGGCATAGTTTAGGGTTTGGTCACCTCCACCATTTTTGTTGATTTGGCCAGACCTTCAACACTGTTGCTCCCCCCCAACAAGCTGAAGGAAGCAGGCATCTCTGATTCATCAGTCAGTTGGTTCTGCTCCTTCCTTGAGGGCAGGTCTTGATCTGACTTGTTTGGAGAATCCATATCCCCCACTTTCTATCAGGTCAGGCATCCCACAAAGTCCCATCTTTTGTCCAATACACTTCTCCACCTTCCTGAATGATCTGTCCACTGCCTGCTCTTCTGCATCCAACCATATGCACAAAGATAACCTGGTATTCTTTGCCTCTGGCTCCTTTGCCTCGGACCTGACAGCCAGACTCCAGCTGGACTTTATTAACATCCAGCTCTGATTTCTGGCAAATCAACTGTTCCTCAATACCAAGAAAATGGTCTATATGACCTTGGCACTAGACAGAGAATCCCCCTCTTCCCTCCTTTCATAACTTTGATGGTGCTGCTATTGAGGACATCCCTTCATTCAAGTACCTCAGGGTCTGTCTGGACCTTCACCTTCATTTCTTAGTGCATGTGGATGACATCCACAAGAAGCTGCACCCCATGTGCACTCTGTAGTAATAAAGGGTGTATCCTACTTCCTGCATGCTGAGAGATTGCCTCAAATATGACACTTGCCATCTTTTTCTATGGTAATATAGCATACAGTGCAGCTTCCAAGTCCACCCTGGCCAGACTGGATCACCTCTTTTTGCTACTTTGCTCTAGACTGCCCCCCTTGTACCCACCACTGCCCCATGTACTCCTCCCTCTCGTTCCCCTCCCTTGAGGCAAGATGCCTTGTCCATTGTGCTTCCTTCATCTCTAAATACTGGCTTGTCTACTTTCCAACCTACCTTCCTTCCCTCCTCTCTACCCCTAGGCACTTCTTATCCCTTTACAATTCTGGCTATCAGTCTCTTGCACTCCTTTCATAGAAATCCACTGCTGTTCAAGCTACCTTCTCTTTCCATTTACCAAAACTATGGTAGTTCTTCCCCCTTATCATCTGCTTTGCCTGTTCCTACCACTCACTCTCCTCTCTCTCTCTGTGACTGCTCTACTCACTCCTAAAATTGTACTTGATACTGGTCCTGGCCTGTTGCTCACCACCCTCCTACATCAGCTCTGCCTCTGCTCTGCACCTACACTACTGAAGTCTAATCTAACACCCTTCCCATTTGACAACCCTTGCTCCCACCCTAAACTCAGTTTTGCCTCTTCATATTGTAAATGTTCTTATCCTCCAGCACTTTATTGCATTGTAATGGAAAATGCAGTTATCCTTCAGCCCTTTATTGCATTGTTATGTATTTTACTTCTCATAATCCTTGTATTTACACAAGTGTTATTTATGATGCTTATTCACCTATTAATGTATTATTGTTCTTAATATTCAATAATACAATAATGACTGATATTGTTTTTAGTGTTCTTAGTGTTCCTCATTGCCTTCTTTCACCCTCCCCCAAGACACATTTGGAAACAAGTTGTTACCAGATCAGTATGTCTTTCATGGTGAAAGTAGAGTGGGAATATAAGTGTGTGCTTCAGCACTGATCAGTAAATTTCTGTGATTTCTGCAGCTTGATCTTGTTAGATAACTATGTTTGCCTGAGTCTGGGGGAAAGAAATGAGAAGAGGGAGGAACGGGTCACAGGGAGGGCCAAGGGGGGCAAACAAATACCAGGAGTTGCACCATTGTAAGTCAGCAAGATCTCAAGACTGGGACCCAGTACATAATATCCACAATCTCTAGTGATTCCAAAGAATGCATGACCCTGATGCATGAGTGCCACAAAGCAGGAGTGTGGAGTCTATCTATAGGGCATATGGGGGTGTTGATAGGGCATCAACAGGAAGGAGCACAGGGCACAGGCTGCACTAATCTAAGTAGGGCAGGTAAGATAAGAATGGTACAGGAATAGCAAGTAGGGTTATGATAAAAGTAACAGCTGTTCCCTTCATACGAGTAATGAAAGAAGCTAAGCACAGAAATTTAATATATGGAGAAGAGGCATGCGGTAAGGGCAGTATGAGGTGGATAGAGCTGGAGTGTAGGGGATGTGGGGCAGCAGTGTTTCTGGGAGCACTCTGGGAGATGGGGATGCAGGTTTGTAGAAATATTAGTCAGCTGAGGGTGGAGGTGTGGCAACTGAGGCAAGAGATAGGTGTACTGGTGGGGGATTCATATAGTGATGAAGGGAGGGGATGATTGGATGCAGGGCTTGGAGGCTGGCAATGGGTGGGAGAGCAAGAATGGAACCAAGGTGGGGATGGGGGCAAAATTTATTTATTTATTTATTTATTATATATTAAATTTTGTTAACCGGGTAAGCCCGCTGGGCTCCGAAGATCCTTTTTTCAGGGGCAACCCGGGGGATTGGTACATAAGGGTTGAACATACAGACAGGTATCACAGAGTCATACGGATCATACAGAGTTGGTAAGACAGTATACAATATCCCAGATTTGTGCAAGAGGGCAATGAGGTACATTGTGTTAGTTGGTACAGTCGTAATACATTGTAGTGTAATTGTTATAAGATATAGCAATTCAGGGCAGTACTTGAATGATCAGCTGATGCACAGATAGTAGTACAAATAATACAGGGTTATGAATACACCATATAATTTCTGAGGGCATATAATAGGGGTTATGAATACACCGTACAGTTTCTGTGGACGTGGGCAACAAATACATTGTAGTGTGGAATACAGCAGTGAGTCAGGTGGGGAGGTGAATAAGTGCTTCTGTGTCTACAGGAAATTCTGTGCAGGGGTAGTGGGCAGCTCAAACCAAAGTTGGTTGTTGCCCTTATAGGAAGCAGTGTCTAGTTGGTATGGACTGATATTAAGTGTGATTGTCTTAGTAGTTGGGGCAGTTGCAGGGACTTGATTTGTTAATGTGAGCGGTAGCCTTTTGGAAGATGGCTAGTGTTGGTGCCTCCTGAGGCGCCAGAGATTGTTCCATGACTCAAGGGCTAGGTAAGGAAAGGTTTTCTCCCTGCCACTGTAAGGTCGGGGAGTCTCAGGAGTTTTGTTCAAGGAGCAAAGCGATCGTCTGAGCGGCTTTGGGGCTAGTAGTCCATTCAGGCCTGCCGGTGGAAGGGCTTCCTGGAGCTTATAGTTCCAGTTTAGTAGGGAGTACTGGAGCCTATTGTCCAGGGATGACCAGTTGAGGGCAGTGAGGACATCACAATGGTGGGTCCTCGAGTAGGAATTTGAAGCAAAGCGAGCTATTTTGTGATATAGGGTCATAAGTCTGCCCCGGTCCATTTTAGTGGTGCCGAGTAAGATGGGAGCAGCATAGGTTAAGGTTGGGAGAAGGATAGTTTGTGAGATGGCTAGTCTAGTCTCTGGTATCATGTTGTGGCTAAGGCGATAGAGAAAATGAGGAACTAGAAGGGAACAGGTGATTATGTAGGTTACCTGGGTTCCCTTCACCAGCAGGAAGAAAAAGCCCTAGGGGGTTAACAGTAAGAGGAAAAGGTATGCCAGGGAGGGGAGGTGGTCCTGTGGGAGCATCTTCAAAGATACTGGTTCAGAACAGATTCCTCACTTTGGACAGGGGGAGGAGGGGAACTTGGTGGAAAGAGACTGGACAGCAAGATAGGGAGGGATGGGGTAGTAGGAGGGATGTCAGAGGACTGAGAGAAAGTGAGTTCAGGTAAGGGGCAGATAGAGCAGGGAAGGGGGTGATGAGCAAGGGAGACTGAGGGGACAGGCCAGGGGAGCAGAAAAAAAGGGTAGGAGGCAGGCCAGGGGGCAAGCAGATGGGAATGATGGGGGCATGTCAAAGGGGAGTAAGTTTCAGGAAGAGAAGTCAGGGATGTTATATCTGGTGTAGGAGGACAGGGGGACTACAAGAGGGAATGGAGGGGAATGAGGAGGCAGGTAGAAGTGGGTAGCTGTGTGGACAAAGATGAGGGAGGGGACCAGGATGGAGGGAGGTGATCTTAAGGGATTCAATAGTGAAAGGGTGAGATGGAGACAAGAGTCAAAGCAAACCATTGGAGGGTAGAATATATGCCAGGGATGATGGCAGGGAGAGTAGGATCTCTAATAGCACAGAATGTGGAACAGGGAGGAGGGAAACCTCACATTATCATGCACCTGTGTATGAATGACCTTGCAGGATGTGAAGCAGGAGTGGTGCAAGAGAGGTTCAAGGAGGTGGGGAGAATTTGGGATGAGGCAGGCAGGTTAGTAGACTTCTCAGAAGTGCTTACAGCCCTGAAGGATAATCAACAATGAAGGTAAGAATTGAGGAATTTAACTGATGGCTTAGAGGCTGACGTGAGGTGGAAAGATACAAGTTCTTTGCTGACTGCAGAGGGACCAAGAACAACAAAGACCTGTATGCACAGGACAGGTTACATCTAAGTAGGAAGGTCACAAGGGCCCTGAAGGGTAAGCTGGAGAAATTTATGGAGAGAAACCTCAATTTAAACTGATATGGGGTGCAGAAGGAGGAGGAGTTAGACAAGAGGGGTGGAAGAAGGAAGAAGGGACTGAAGGATGAGGGAGTAGAGGGGGCATGTCAAGAGTATGGGTGGACTCAAGTCGCAGTGGAGGGTGGTGTCTCTGAATGACAGAAGTCTTGGAAACAAGATAGCAGAATTGCAGTCACTGGTGGCCAAGGGAGAGGTGGACATAGTGACCATCACAGATACATGGACCACACAAAACCAAAACTGGGACCTAGCAGTTCCCAGGTATAAAATGTATAGAAAGGATAGGGGCAGGAAGGGAAAGGATAGTTTTGTACATGAAGGTGGGGATAACTTGTATCAGAGTGAAGAAGGCCAGAGGGTAAGACAGTGGTAGGTAGTGTCAGTGGCTCAGTAGGTAGCACACTCACCTCTGAGGCCGGGAGATCAGAGGGCTGTGGGTTCAGTTCCCACATCTGACACTTGGGTTAATATCCCAGTACTGACACTGTAGTGCAACTTGAGAGGGGTGCTGCATTTCTGAGGTGCCGTGTTTCTGATGAGACGTTAAACCGAGGTCCCATCTGCCTGGATTGTGGTAGTTCAGGTGGATGTTAAAGATCCCATGGCACTTACCAAAAAGAGTAGGGGAATTTTTTATTAATACTTACAAAAATACATACAGACATAATAGTGTTACTCCACACTAAATCATAACACAGAGAAAAAAAATAAGATAAATAAGAATTTCATCATACCGTAATACATAATTGCAACATAACCCCAAAAAAATAAAATAAAAAGAAGTAGGATCATACCTGTGCTATGATACTTACAAATAATAATGAGGACGTAAAGTAAATCAGAACAGTGGCCTCTCCCCCTTACCACCAGAAATAAAGTAAGGGAAATTTCATTGAAATCCTCACAAAATATACTAGACTAAAGGGCATCATTCTAAAATTAATGCCACTTCATCCTACTTAGGACCATGCTGAAACAAAAAAAGAAAAGAGATGAGAAAAACAATTAAGCAGAAGAGCACATGCCATCAAAGGAGCCAATCAACTGAACCCCATCTAGAGTGAAAAAGGGAGGCAGAAATTTTAACAGAGTCTTGACTTTTGATATTACTAATCGAAGTCTCAGTCATATAAAATAATTCCTCAGGTGTAAAACCAAGTTGTTGGACTGTCAGACTACAGCGGACATACCAAATATAAAATTTAAAACAAACCAGGAATAACCACATCATTGTTTTATCATGCTTAGTCCATAGGAAAGGCAAAATACCTAAACACAAGATTTCCAACATCATAGGAAAAAATGGGTATGTAGGCCATCTATTTTTCAGAATCCACCAGAATCTCTGTATAAAGGGACAATCAAGAAACAAATAGTCCATTGTTTCAATTGTGGTAGAGCATGACTCCCTAGGACAAATTTGTTCAGTAATGTGTTTATGTTTAAGATTACCTCTCACATTTAATTTACCATGTAGAGACAACCATAAGACATCCCACAAAAAAGGAGGAATGCGAGGAGAAGTCAACATGTTACCCATGGAAAGCTGATGCTGGGGAGAATAGGTATTAAAATATGCTAAAACATGGATATATTTCTGGATTAAAAAGCCGTACAGTTCCTACCGACTGAAGTTGGAAATGTGTTCTTTAGCTATACTCCATAATTTAATCTTCCCAAAACAAATTCTCAAGGTATTAGGTAACTGCTCAATATGGGTCTGTTTGGGAATAGCCATCCATGTAGACCAGGCTGTAAATACATTACCCAATGAATCCAAAACCCAAGGTGTTCATTGTGTATTACACAGGGTTACCAAGGGATGTAAATTTGAATAAACAAACATTGTAAAAAAGAAAGCAATAGGTTGTACCATCTTCAAACCTCCCCATTTCCTATCCCTCACTAATAAACATCTTTTTATTGGATTTAACCTACTGCCCCATATACAGGAAACAAAACAACTATACAGCTGTGTTTCCAGATGTGGTGGCAGGCTAAACACTGTACTAAAATATAAGAAAATGGGTAACAGAAAAGATTTTACCATGAATACCCTCTTCATTTTGGACATTCGCCAGGTATTCCATATCTTAACTTTATTCTGAGCTTCTTTAAGTTTTGCTGACCAAGTCAATGAAGTCAAATCCCCAGCTCCAAATAGTAACCCCAAAATAGTGCATGTTTCTCGTACAACAGGTATACCTATTATATGTGTAGCTTGTACATCTGCACCACGAAGTGGGACACAATTACATTTTCCATAATTAATTTGTGCTCCTGTATGCCCCATAAAGACCTGTAAAACTTGCCCTAAAACCTTAGCAGAGGGCAAATCAGCTATAATGAAACATATCATCTGCATAAGCTACACATATTACTTCTGGATCACTACACAAAAAAGAAATACCCCTTATGTCTGTCATGTGTTGAATTTGTCTAATTAATGAATCTATAGTAAATAAATACAAAAGTGCACTCAACGGACAGCCTTGCCTAACCCCCCTGTTGAATCTTACAATGCTGTCCTAGCCATCCGTTACAGTATGCCTGGGCAGTTGCCTTATCATAACAAGTTTTGATCCATCGAATAAAGAGATATGGTATTCCATAATGCTCCAAACAATTCCAAAGGTATGCATGACTCACATTATCAAAGGCCATAGCCTGATCTAGACTAAAAGTATTCCTGTAATCTCCCCGGTAGACCCTCTGTGCATTATTTCTCGGAGGAGAATAAGACTATCTGTTATCTTCCTACCTAGAATAGAACATGTCTGTGCCGTATGAAGTAAAAAGTCTGCATTAAGTAACAATCTGTTATTCAGTAATTTAGTCAAAAATTTAAAATCTGTATTAAGTAATGTAAGTGGGCGCCAGTTTACTAAGTCTTCACGATTTCCTTTTTTATGCATAAAAACTACTAAACCCTCATTCATACTATCAGGTAATATCCCAGTATCCAAAATCTCATTCAGAACCCCCGTATATTCTTTTAAAAGAACCTAAAAGATAGTTTTATATAATTCATATGGGATCCCATCCTGCCTTGGAGCAGTACCCTTTTTAGTTTGTGAAAGCACAGCCGAAACTTCAAAAGATGTGATTTGAGCCACTAGCATATCTTTATATCGAGCAGAAAGTTGAAGAAATGTACACTGGGCCAACCAAGAGTGGTGTACGTCAACTGAGACATCTGACGGACCAAACAGCTTACATATATGCTCATCTACAGCCCACATAATAATTTTTTTATCAGTACACCAGTTTCCTTTCTGGTCTCATATGCCCGGCATACATTTCTGTCGTCTTTGGTATGCACAAAATTGATAGGGATTCATAAAAGCCTTACTTCCCTGTGAACCAAACCTACGTTCTGTATCTAATGATTTAAAGCGAGTGTACTGAGCTGTATTCATCAACTTTCTCAGAATATCTAATTCTGGAAGTACATCTTTATTACCTTGAGCCACTAAGAAGTGTAATTCTAGAAATTTCATTCTATACTCCTGACATATGTTTGATTTATGTTTTCCATTAATTTTACCTATAATTTGAAAATATCTCCTTATATCAATTTTAGAATCTCCCCACCAGTCCCTGTGGGTATCATAGAGGCATAAAACAGATTTCCTAGCTTCTAAAAGAGCCATAAAGCCCTCAACCACTGATGGGAGTGATTGGAGTTCTAAATTTAATCTCCATTACCCTGGTCCTCGGTGCATAATATCATGACTAGAAACTGTAACTTCTATAATAGCATGGTCAGAAGGAGCTACTGGTGTAGTTTCTGAGGGAACTACCATCAGAGAGTCAGACAAAAAACCAAAATCAATCCTCATAGCTTGGGTGCCATGAAAGAAAGTTTTTTTGGGCGTACCTGTAAGGGCCAGAACATTAATCAACCCTGTCTGTAAAAGTAAATCATTAAGACAATTAGCATCACAAAACATTTTCTGTGTTCTAAGTCCTCTATCAGTTCTATATCAACTACAATTAAAATCTCCCCCCAAAGAAGATGTGTCTAGACATAAACAAGAATGGTCGGATTGCCCAAAAGACATCTATTCTAGCAGATTTCAATTGTAGAGCATATACATTAATAAAACAACAATACAAATTACTAACTATCATATCCAACAACAACACATGTCCTGGGATAATATCTATAAGTTGTACCAACTGTGCCGTTGGATTATTCACAGCGATTCCCATGCCACTACACATTTCCTCGCCTAAAGACCAGTAAGTAACCCTCCATTTCCATCCTGTCATTGCCTTTTCTATATCTACCCTAGTGTGTAAATGAGTATCTTGAAAAAACAATATCCTGCTCTCCAGATTCAAATAATGAGTATATTAACATTGTCTTCCTATCTGACTATATACTATTAACATTTAAAGAAGACACCATAAGTTTGTAAATCCCCAGCATACACAGAAAAGCAGTTAAGTACCAAACATTATTGAACATCAGAACTCTCCAGACAAAATACTAGGCCCCAGTCCCTTATTTTTTCTTTGTCCATTTCCAACTTCCTAGATGTGATTTTTTCTTTTTAACAGTGTTAGGGTTCTCAAGAGGCCGATCCATGTCGGAAGTCCCCTCTGGCTGTGAGGAATGTAGCGAGGCAGAATCTGACTCCATACCACCATCTTCTAGCAGTACTTGATAGGGATTTTGTAATGGGACTAGTAAATTATCAGCTACACCTTTCCCTTTGTTTCTAGATCTCAAACTACTCCGTCAAGTAGAAACAACTGTAAAGGCCTCTTCTGGGGGAAGTGGTGGGGGCATAGTGTTAATAGGTGGAGGTAAGAGCACAGCAGTCACGTCTCCACTTATTACATTTAAGTTGATGTCATCTGGCATAATTTCACTTGACTCCTCTTGTGCAACTTCTTCATCATGCACCAGAGGAGCCATCTGGCCCATTTGTGTAGGCCCTGTGGGTCTCCCTAAAGAGGGAGGTGGAGGCCTCTGTCTCTCTGCAGTATTAATGTAGAAATCTTGCACGCAGAAATCCCCATTTGTTTTATTTTGAGCTGCCCATGGGCACTTCATATAGGAATGACTCTCTTCACATAAAGAACATTTAGCAAGGTGGTGACAGTCAGCCAGCACATGTTCTTATTCACTACACTGAACACATTTCACCACATTGCATGTCATAGAAACATAGAAACATAGACTTTGATGGAAGATAAGGACCGCTAGGCCCATCTAGTCTGCCCATTTCCCTACCTACGGATAGGCCGCAGATCCTAGTTAACCAACAGCCTTTATCTTCCTGCCCCCCACAAGAATTGCCTTATGTCTGTCCCATGCATTCTTGAATTCTCCCACAGTTTTAGACCCCACAACTCCTCAGGAAGGCTGTTCCATGCATCCACTACCCTCTGTGAAATAATACTTCCTCCATTGCCCCGAACAGCCTCCTTCTATCTTTAAATTGTGTCCCCTTGTTCTTGCAAGTCTCTTTTCTGAAAGATGCTACCCTCTTGGACTTTGTTGATTCCTTGAGGTACTTGAAAGTTTCTATCATGTCCCCCTCTCCCTTCTTTCCTGGAGGGTATCATATTAAGCTCCTTTAGTCTCTCTTATATCTGACTTCTCTTGCAGACCCTGTCACCATTTGTTGCCCTCCTCTGGACTGCCTCTATCCTGTCTATGTCCTTGCGGAGATGGGGTCTCAGAACTGGACACAGTATTCCAGATGGGGTCTCACCAACTGTCTGTACAGAGGATAACAACTTCCTGTTTTCTGCTGCTGATGCCTCTCCTATACATCCCAGTATACCCCGGCCTCCCTACTGCCTTCTCATTGCTTGCTAACCTTAAGGTCATCTGATATGATTACCCCAGGTCCCGTTCCTGTTTTGTTGTTGTTACTACCTCCCCACCCATTGTGTATTCTTCCCTGGGTTCTTGTTTCCCAGGTGCATTATTTTACTTTTTGCATTGAATCCTAGCTGCCATCGTCTGACCATTCCTCCAACCTTGCAAGTCCCTTTTCATCCTTTCCACGCCTCCTTGTGTATCAACCCTGTTGCAGATCTTTTGTGTCATCTGCAAAAGGCATACTTTTCCTTCCAGTCCCTCTGCAATGTCACTGATGAAGACATTAAAAGGACTGGACCCAATACTAAACCAGCGGTACCCCACTAGTAACCGCCTTTTCTTCAGAGTGGACTCCATTTACAATTACCTTCTGTGTCCTGTTGTCCAGCCAATGTTTTACCAGGCTACCACCCTAGGACCCACTCCCAGGCTGGTTAATTTGACTATCAATCTTTTGTGTGGGACTGTGTCAAATGCCTTGCTAAAGTCTAGGTGAGCCATGTCCACAGCCCCTCCTGGTCTACTACTTTGGTCACCCAGTCAAAGAAATCTATTAGATTCGTCTGACATGACCTTCCCACTGTGAACCCATGCTGCCTTGGATCCTGTGCTCCACTGACCTCTAGGTACTCAACTATTCTTTCCTTCAAGTGACTCCATCACTTTCCCTACCACAGAGGTCAGACTGACAGGTCTGTAGTTTCCTGCCTCTGTCTTGGTCCCACTTTTGTGAAGGGAATCACATCCGCCTTCCTCCAGTTCTCGGGTACCACCATCCTCCCATGATTTATTAAAAGAGTAGCCAGTGGTTTCACTAGTTTCCTTCCTTAATTCTTTTAGAATTCTGGGGTGAATTCCATCAGGACCCATTGCTTTGTCCACCTTCAGTTTTAGGAGTTCTTGCAGAACCCTTTCTTCTGTGAAAGGACTGGGATCGACCCCCCTATCAAGAGTGCTTCTGTTAATTGGATTAGGCACTTCCCCCTCCTCTTTTGTGAATACTGAGCAGAAATATTCGTTCAGTATTCCTGCTTTTTCACTGTCCACCCACATGTCCTACTGAGGTGCCTAGGTGAACTACACTTATAACAGTGGCGGGGTTGGCCTGGATAAAAAATACAACCCTTATCATGACCCAAGTAGAAACAACTGGGTAGATGTTGCAATCCTTCATCAGTTTGTGTTAAATTTACCTTGTACCATCACTCCCCCATTCCAGAAACCTTCAGCATCAAGAATAGGATCAGGATTTCATTGGATTTTACATTTTCATTCAAGCCAATAAGTAATATCCTCAACATTGACCCCCTCGTTTCTGAGAGGACCGTAATAACTTTAAATGACTGTTTCATAAGAGGAATTGCCTGAAAATGTGACCAAGCTGGATTTGTTTTTAGTACTGCATATTTCATCCAAAATCTGTTTAACATATCAGGCATTCTGAAACTAATATCATATGTATTATCTCCAGGTGTGTGGATAAGGGCATATACTTCACTTGAGGAAAAGCCCAGCATTTGTTTGATCGACACCTTGCCCACATAAAACCTATCAGGCATAGTATCAGTAGCCCCTAAATATCGTAGCCTTACTGCATTCCTCCATTTTGCTAGCATCACAGGCTTGTGAAATACACTAGCATATGTAGCCACAGGGAGCGTGGAAGCTGTGGAACCCTCCAGAGGTGGGACAGGGTCTGGCCTAATAGCCTCATGGGCTTCCCTCACCCCACCAGCAGAATCAGGAACTTCAAGTAACGCACCATCCATTGGTGAATATGAAGAGCTTTGGGAGGCTAAGTTGCCTAATTCAACCTCCTGAGCAGGGAGAACAATATTATGTGTCTGCTGACTAGTATCAGTAAGAATCCTAGGACTATGAGGTCATTGTTTATTGTGAGTCAGTAACACCTCAGAATGCTGTACCGTCATGTCCATCTCTGAACCAAACATAATCATACTCTGCTTGCCTACCCCAGAAACCCCAAGAATTGGGAGAGCAGGATCCGCCATCCACTCAACTGTGTCAGTCTGAATCCAGCCCGCTCCTGCAAGAGCTTTCTGTGGGGACCACTCTGCACACATAACACCCCCATGGGTAACTAGGGTCTGGGGTAGGGACAACTATTCTCCAAGCACAACAGGTGCAACACATTTGAAAATTTTACTGCCAGTACTTGAAATACCTCAGGGGAAATTTACCTCAGGGCGTTTCCTCTTCTTGTATTCCTCCTCTGCTAGCAACTGTGCCAAATGGAATTCCTCCATAGCCGCCTCCAAAAGTCTCCATTTTTCTGCCAGACGTGTTGTAGTATCTATGGAATCCTGGACTAAATCAGCCGCAACTGATCTCACACCAGTTTCCACTCCAGTAGCGTCTCTATGCATCATGGAATCTGCCCATATAATCAGGCCTGTAGTCACCATACCACTCTCAGCGACTTCCAAGCAAGGCAATGAAAACTCCTGCTGTGGGAGGTTAGGTACATTCTGCTGGCCACCTTCATGGTGCATTCCAGCTGTACCATTTCCCCCGCTCGCTACTTGCAGCAGCAGACTTGCAGGTGTCCTTACTCCTCCACTGTTCTCATCCATCTGAGTGCCAACACCCTTTTCCAGCCAAACAATGCCACCTGCCACAAAGAATAGGGGAGTTTTTATTGATAAATACACATAAATCACAACTTAATATAATAACAAAACAATATAATTCACTCTTATAAATACTTCATCAGTTCTAGGAGTTCCTTAGAAAAATAACATTCTTATTTGTATTTAATAGTATGAGAAAAACGTTTCCACCATTTCACGACTTTAGAAGAATAATACAATTGGGCATCTTTAAAATACATTTTCTGTATTTCATTAGCAACTAGCATACAGTAACCCTCATCTGACACTCTTTTTTGGTATATTACCCATTGACACCTAACCTACCATAAATAAAAATGCAAACCACCAAAAGAAAACTGCTAGAGTACTTTTGTTAAATGCTCCTAAACTAGGAGGAAATTTACATAGAACCACAATTCCATAATCTAGATTCTTTAACCAAGGAAACTTCCATTTCTTAGCAGCATATTCCCACAATTGTTTTACAAATGAATAATGCAAGAAAAAATGTTCCATTGTTTCTTCTTGGTTAACACAATCAGGGTAAGGACAGTTCCTTTCATTTTTTGCTTTATATTTAGCATTTCCCCTCACATTCAGTTTACCGTACATTATCAACCACTGTGTTTCCCACATAAAAGAAGGAATTCTAGTGTTATTTAATTGATCCAATATATAGAAATTCTGAGCCTCAGGGCAATTCTTAAAACTGGGATCTACAGGGGGAATATGACTCATAATTTCTTTGTATAAGGCTTTGACCATAGTAGATACTATAAGTTGTTTAGTTATCTGCCATTTAAATAACTTCTGCACTGCTGGTCTAAAATAAACAGGGACATGAATATGTGGATTCAGTTTAGGGGCTAAGTTTTTCCAGGCTTTAAAATATCGACCTAACACTGTTCCTATCCAAATACCTTCTCTACTGTCAGGAAGTAAAAGCATTTTTTTAATTGTTTGAGAAAAAAAAAGAGAGTGGAAAAAAACAATAGGGTCAATCATACCAAGACCTCCATTCTTATTTTCAAAATAGGTAAAATACCTCCTTACTGGATTTAGCCTGTTACCCTATAACATCTGGAAAAAACAGCTATAGATTCTGGTCTCAAACTGGGATGGCAGGGGAAAAAGCATGGCTATATATTGTAAGCCAGGAATTATGAACTGCTTGAGAATTTAAATGCGTTTAGCCTTTGAAAATTTATACTGTCTTCAAAGGGTCACTTTAAGTTCTACTTTTTTTAATACTAGATCCCAGTTCACATCAGGAACATTTTGTGAACCAAAAGATACACCTAAGATACTTATGGGCCCTGAAGATATACAAATGTTTTTGTAACAAATGGCTGAATGACACCCTGCTCCTATGATAAAGCCCTTTGTTTTACCCATATTGAGTTTAGCATTTGAAACCATAAAAAATAAGTCAAATTCCTCAAGAAAGTGTTGCAGATGTTCATATTTATTAAAAAAATAGGCATACATCATCCGCATAAGCTTGAATATGCACTTGGGAATGCAATTGGGCTCCTCCAATCCCTTTCCATCTAGGAGATAATGACAAGGTACGAATTAGGGGTTCCAATGAAAAAATGTATAAGAGCAGACTTAATGGGCATCCTTGACATACCCCCGTTTTCAAGCAAAAATCTGTTGTTTGTATACCTTTAATAAGTGGATACACCCTGGCCGAAGTGTAAAGGGATCTAATTATGTTGATAAATAACTGTGGTATTCCAAAAAATTGTAGAACCATAAATAAGTATGTATGATCTACTCTATCAAATGCTTTTTTCAAAATCTGCAGAAATCAAATATCTTGTGTTATCTTCTAAAGACAAATGCTCTATAACATCTCTAATAATCATAAGGGCAGATTGAATGCTCCTACTTTGTAATGCACAAAATTGATACGGTGAGATTACTCTTTCCGCATACATTTTCAATCTATTATTCAAAAGCATAGTAAAAATCTTATAATCAGAATTCAGAATTGTGATGGGCCTCCAGTTTTTAATATCTCCTTTATCTCCTGATTTATATCTATGAATAATTAGCCCAACCATAAAGAAGGTGGCATAACCTGTCCCCTCATCATAAATTGAAAAACTAAAAATAAGCAAGAAGTTATAACAGTGTTGAATGTTCTATAGAATAAATTCGGGAGCCCATCCAATCCTGGAGAAATTCTGTCTTTTAAGTTCTTAATAATTAATTCTATTTCAGATACAGTAATGGGGTCCAATAACAGTAATGAATTATTTAAAAATAATGGAGATGGGGAAGAGTCTAAACAGGAACTAACATTTACTTCCAATATCGGAGGTGTAGGATAAAGGGATTCATAGTGATACTTTATGATGAAGCACATATCCATCTCCCTAACTACCTGTTTATCATCACAGACTAAGTAATCCATTGACGTAGACTCTTTCAAGTTTTTACAGATTTCGAAAGGATCCTCTATTTTAGATTTTTGAGTTTGATTTGAAAGTACTGCCTGCAAAGTTTTGGTTCTATCATATTGCACTTGTTTCATTTCATTTTTAACAATTTCAGTTTGATCTGAATAGTCTCTATTTGAGGTGTTTGAGATTGAAATCAACTGTTGTAAATGTCTTCTGAGTTTTAGATAAGAAAAAAAAAAGAGTTCTTCTGTTGAATCCCATACTTCTTAAACCAGTTGCTTAAGTCTGTTTTGGTCTCCAGCCACCAAACCCCTAAGTCAGGATATAAAAAGGCTACTGATAATCGGGCATTTAAAATGGTAAGTATTGAATGTTTAACATAAGTATTCTGAAGAACAGAGGTATTCAACTTCCATCTTAGTTTCCTTTGTTGAACCGGAGTCAAAACTCCAAAGGAATATAGTAAAAGCATATGATCTGAATATTCCACAGAAATAGTTTGAAAATTCCCAGTAGGCACTAGTGGAGATATAAATAAATAATCAATTGTAGAATACAATTTACCCTTCATAAAGGTAAACCTGGGCCCAGTTTTCAGGTGTTGAAAACAATTAACGAGGCCAGCCACTTTAATGATTGATTCCAAAGAGTGTGAATCACAATACATTTTTTCTTTGATTCTCCTTTAGCCAACAGGCTACAATTAAAATATCCTCCCCAAAAGATTTTATTTGAAGTAACTAAATATGGTTGGACTGCCTCCATACATTTAATTTGATCAGTCTTAGTTTGAGGGTTATAGATATTGATGAATCTACATTTCATAGAATTCCATTTCCCATCCAGAATTAAGACCCTTCCCGGAATTAAATCAATTAATTTATAAAGCAAAAAATGAAAATCACTCAACAGGATACCTACTCCATCTGTGCAATCTCTTCCAAAGGACCAATAAGAGGGTCCCCATGGCCAATCCCTTTGAAAAGAAGAGATTTGTTCAAAGGAGAACACTCAGGTTTCTTGAAAAAAATAAACTGAAATGTTAAATTCATGCAGTGTCTGAAACAAAGCTTGCCTTTTAATACCATTTAATAAACTGTGAGTGTTCAGAGAACCCCATTTATGTGCCACCATTCTGTAATTATAAATATAAAACTATCTTTGTTTCTTCCTTTTTTTTCTTTTTCTTCCCTTTATATTCCTCAGCAGACATTCCTATGGTCTTCTAAACAGATTTTTGGGAACCAGAGTCCCAATATCCATTTTGGAGTCTCCCCAATTAGTAAATAAAGCAGCATAAGAATTATGGGTTTCTTTGCTGGTAGTGGAAGGAGAAGATTTTGCTCTAATATTCCAAGATCTCCTTGGGGCTAAAGGAGACAGGGCAGTGTTATCATCATGAATTTAGTCTGAAGTCTCTGGATCTCTATAACATACTGGTTCAAAAGGCTCAGGATTAACATGAGAGTCATCTAAGTCATCCTTATGTATCAACCCAAATTTCCTAGTTTTAGGGGTCACAACCTCAGGATCCAGATTCGAAGGGGGGGGTTATCCAAAGGATGCTGCTCAGTCTTGCCCACCTGTTGCTGGGAGAGGGCGGTATTGTCAGGGTGTTTCTCTAACTTCTCTGAAGAAGATTCCTGAGCTTTCTGGATCAGTAAGTCAGAGCTAATGCATGATGCCTTAATTTTACCCACCCCGGGGCATTCACGAAACACATGGCCATACCCCTCACATAGGTCACACCTAGAGTGATTTGCACACTGCATGGTTACATGCCCAATTTTCCCCAAATTATCACACCTAGGTTG
Organism: Neoceratodus forsteri; assembly: GCA_016271365.2. Taxonomy (NCBI): domain Eukaryota; kingdom Metazoa; phylum Chordata; order Ceratodontiformes; family Ceratodontidae; genus Neoceratodus; species Neoceratodus forsteri. The sequence goes on along the minus strand of CM028136.1, from coordinate 354,080,251 downwards.
GTTACATACACTAGACAGATGGGGTTTTGATCAACATTTTTAACAAGCCCTAGGCTGACCTCCATAAAAACATACTCCCCTATCTCTCCCCAACAGAAATGAATTAGGTATATGTTCCACTCCAGAATCAGACTGTCGTAATTTAACTTTATATTTCCAACCCCCTGTCCAGAATTGTTCAGAGTCAAGGATGGGTTCTGGTTGACTCAATACCTCACATTTTTGGGTGAGCCAGTAAGTTACGTCCTCCACATGAACTCCCCCATTCCTAAACATCACCGTTACATATTTAATCAAAGGTTTTGTCAGAGGAATGACTAGAAAGGTAGTCCATGTGGAGAAAAACTTTACCTGTCCATAATGCTCCCAAAATAAGTCTAATGCATACGACGTTCTAAAACTAATGTCATAATTATCCTCCCCGAGATATTTATGAATGTGAAAACATCTCGTGGGGAAAAATGAAGCAAGTCTTTTATCAAACATTTGCCTACATAGTGTCTGTCTGGATGTTCAGCTAAGCCCCCTTGTACCGAATGCGTACTGCATTCCGTCTTGGAGCAGCTTCTCTTTTAGCATGAGAAAATTAATCTGACTTCAGGGTTTTGTTTTTTCAGATAAGGACAAATTAATTTCTACATTAAGATCCTCAGGTTTACAAGAAGTCACTGAGAGTTGCACAGAATCGGCATTTATAGAAATACTGGAACCAACTCTTGCATTTAAGACTACAGTATTTGCTACAATATTGTCCAGGGATGACTTCGAAACATTCTCAGTCTCTGATTGTGCTACCACAGTGATTTGTGGCTTCCAATCTGGAGAAGCTGACTGAAGATAAAATGAGGAATCCCACAGAGGATCAGGCATCCAAACACCTGTAACAGTCTTCTCCCATCCCGCCTCTAGGAGCACCTTATGTGGCGACCACTTTTCATCCTGTAAGTCTTTTAGCAGCAAGTCTTTTCCTTTAGGCTGTTTCTCTGCTTTAGTTTCAAAGGCAAGAGGGGGATTTACACAATTCTTCATTAAATGAGCACCCACAGGAACAGTAGCAGCTTTGCTAGGGAAACTAAACTCTGTAACTCCCGACTGCTGCATTCCTTCTTTTTGAAATGTCACTAGATTAGATTTCTCAGCCGTTTTTTTGTGGGAAACCAGCAACTTAAACACAAACCCAGCATCTGTATCCAAACGATGTTTTGATTCAAATGGGTGTGTTCCACCAACTCTGTGCAGAGTAAACAAGTTTTTGGCTTCTTTAACCACAGTTTCTTTGTCTGAAAAGGATGGCTTTAGGCACTCGCTCTTGCTTGCGATTTTCCTGCCAGCCGACCCTGAAATTAAGTTTGACTCACCCTCACATTTCTCACCAGCCTGCTGCACTGCATCACCATCTCTGCTGTCAGGCTTCTCTACCAGACTGTCAGATGTAGCAGCTGAAGACTCTGTGGGCTGAGGGATCAAATCTTGCAGGAGTTTCTTAGACTGTAGATTTTGGATTTCCACATGAGACTCAGTGCATAACGCATCCAATGTATTGTTGACCAATTTTAAATCCTGAATCTGATGCTCACTGTGAAGTCCCAACTCCTCCGAAGAATAAAAAGTTTCATGAAAAATTTCCTCTAAATCAATATTCATTTCCAGGCTTTCACCCTGAACAGCCTCTGTCAGCAGTGTAGTGGAAGGAGAGGCCTGTCCTCCCACCAGACACACATGCTCCTCCTCCGACTTCTCTCCCAAAGTGGCCATCATGCAGTCTGACAGCCTATCCATCTACAGGAGAGTAGGTGGAATTTCCACGGTGTCCCAGCCAAATTTCCCTCATTCACTAAAAATACCACCAACAGCTTAATCTGGTTCAAGGTCAGTTGGCATTCATCTGTATCACCCCCTGGGTCATGCCTAAAAATAGGCAGGATTTGTCTAGTGCACTTACCCAGTCAACAAAAACTAAATAAATAAATAATAAATAAGACTGAAGCAGTGTATCCCAGCTACCACCTTCATTAGGGAACAAGTACTACTGGATGCATTCTAGAGCGTTTTTCTGACACAAGGTGTCATGGGGACCACTAGGGCTATACTAGATGTAGTCATTCTGAACTGTACACATGTTCAGGATATGAAGGTGGAAGCACTGCTTGCAGGTAGTGACCACCACACGGTGTGGTTCCACCTGGACATGGACATGAGGATGGACAGGACCAAGATGAGTGTTTTGAATTTTAGGAGGATTGACTTTGAAGAATGGGAGAAATTCTAGTAGGATACCTGGTTGGCATCAGAATGGAATGGAAGTGGAACAGAAATGGGCCATAATAAAGGAGGAGCTGATGGAGTCCACTAGTCAGTATGCTAAAATAAAACTGAGAAATCTAAGGCCAAAAAGCCAAACTGGTTCAGCAAGGTGGTGGTAAAAATGATAGGGAACAAGACAGCAGCCTCCTGGAAGTACAAATGTACTAGGAAGGAGGATAAGGAGGATTACTTTGCTAAATCAAGGGAGGAGTGCAGAGTGGTTAGAGTGGCAAAGGCTACAAGGGCAGTACAGCTAGCATAGGGAATAAAAACAGGTGAGAAGCCCCTTTTCTGACATATGTAGGAAAAGAGAATGTAAAGAATGATCTTGTCAGATTAAAAAAGGAGGGGGAGAGGGGTTGGACAGTGGTTAGTGAATAGAAAATGGAGGTACATAACAAGTATTTCTGCTCCGTCTTCACTAGGGAAAAGAACAGTCCAGTACCATGAATGAGTGGGGGTGAGGACTGGGGAGGGGGAGTCCCAGAGAGCATAATACAAGCTGACAGTGTACTTAAGGGCCTAAGGGCCCTTAACATAGGTGAAGCCTCAGGGCCAAATGGCATGCAACCAACAGTCCTAAGGGAACTGGCGGAGGTTCTGTTGGACTCCCTGAAAGACCTGTTTAACACCATTCTGGAGTCAGGGAATGTGCCCCATGACTGGAAAACTTCACATGTGCTACCAATCCCTAAAACTAGGTCGAGGGATGAACCATGGAACTACAAGCAGGTCAGTCTGAACTGTATCTGACCTTCAGCAAGGCCTTCGACTCTGTGCTTTATAGGATATTATTCAGGAAGCTGAAAGACCTGGGGGTTGGGGATAAGCTTGATGGATGGGTCAGAAGCTGCTTGCAGGACAGAAACCAAAAGGTGGTAGTTGGTGGGGGATTCTTGGAACCAGGCCAATGACCAGTGGGGTCCCACAGGGATTGGTGCTTGGTCCGGTGTTGTTTAATAGCTTCATAAGTGACATCACAGATGGGATCTAGGGTAAAATCTGCCTGTTTATGGACAATACAAAGCCATTTGGGAGGGTAGACATGGAGGACAGAAGACAGGAAGTCAGGGAAGGCCTGGCTAGACCAGAGATGTGGTCTGGCATTTGGCAACTGTGGTTCAACACTAAAAAGTGAAAGGTTATGCACTTGAAGGTGAAGAACCCAGGGAAAAAATACTGGCTGGGTGGTGTGCAGGCAACCTGGTCAGAGGAAGAAAAGGACCTGGAAGTAATTATCACAAGTGACATGAAATACTTGGAAAACTGCAGGAGAGTAGCAACCAAAGCAAATTGAATGCTGAGCTGCTTAGACAGGGGAATTATCTGCAGGAAAGTGGAGGTCATTCTGATGTTGCAGTATGCAGTATTTGTGCCTTTACCTTTAAAAGGAAGCATTTCTTTACTGAAAGGGTGATGGCCAAGTGGAATGAGTTGCCAGAAGAGGTGGTATCCCTTAAAACAGTGGACAGCTTTAAGAGAGAATGGGACATGGTGAAGGGAAAAGTTGCAGGTAGAGGGGGCGTGAGTGGAGTGAGCAGGTATTTAATAGGGAGGAAACAGTTCCCTCTGTAAACACAATGGGAGTGGCACACTTGAGCAGACTAGATAGGCTATAAGCCCTTTATCTGCTGGCACATTTGTATGTTCATAACTTTTGACATAAAATAATTTTTGAACATCAGGATGACTGTTCTTTCCCACTGCTGGACTAGTATTACAGACTTAGAATGAATTATTCATTAAAAAGACAAGAATATCAATTATATTTGCCTATATATTGTGAACCACCGGAAGGGGCTTTTACTTCTAATGAAGCCTAGATGACATGGGTAAACCATTAGGACTCTGAGCACTTAGGATTTCGCTCACTTTATTTATGCACTTTTTGCTGTGTGTAGTCTCATTGTTAGGTATGTAACTCAAGGTTCTTCACTTTTTCTGTTTTAATGATTTTTTGTTGTTGTTGCTCTTGTTATTGAAAGCAAGTGCTGTTGTTTTTTTTTTCATAGGAGATTTACAGGCTTCCTCAGCTGTACAACACAGTTCATGGTCCAGCTCTCATTTTTGTATTTTTAGCCTGTTACTTTGCTTATTTTACTGTTTTCGCTCCCCAGTTTTCCGTACTTCCCAGGTCATACCTGCAGACATGTTCAGCCTCATTGTAATTGTTCCTTGTTACCAATGCTTACATACATATATATTTTTTTAATTCTTTTTTTCACATTTATAAAAAATGCATTTTTTTTGGAAACATTTTTCACTACTTCATACTTACAGAATTTTGAGGACTTGTGGAGTGTTCTTCTCTTGTTGTGGACTTGTGCTACAGTTTCAGCTAATGACATGCCACTATATTTCAACACGTTGTGAATTTTTTTCTAATCAAGTCTGCAACTTGGGAAAAGTAAAGGAACATTGCAGATGTTTTCCCTCACTTTTTGTAAAATTTGTAGATGTGAACATCTGCAAGTTTATTCAGCCTTAATTATAATCAGTTTCTGGCCACCAAATGTAATGAAGGACAAGTTCATTAATTTTTCTATACCCCAATGAATTTCCTGCAGCTTGGCCAGTAGCTGATTTTGAAAAACTGATAGAACTATTGTTCTGAAATCTGACAATATGAAATAATTTGTCATAGTCACTTCATATTTTTTGTTTATAAAAGTTTTAAATACATGTTATGTACATCACCATGCCACCCAGGAAGTGTCTAGTGCACATTCTTTTTTAGCACATGATCTTTCTCAGTTTTATTTTCTCTCTCAGCTGTAGTAATAGGTAATAAATCAGAAAATGACACACCACAAATTTGGTTAGCTATTTCACCATCAACATCCCATGGCAATCTGGACAATGCATCCATACTGCAATGCTGGTTTGAAGCTGTGTATCAAATAGCTTTCTGATATACAGCCCAAATCAGTGTTTGTTTCTGTAACCTAGTATAAAAAAATGTTACGTTAACAGAGGTCAGTGACATATCACAAGGAGAGACCTTTTACAGTACATTTTTATTTATTTTCTGCATAGAAAGCCACTGGGTGACATTTCTAAAGAGATATGTCCATTTTTCAAACGTGACAGCATGACATCCACCCAGACAGACCACCTAAAAGGTGGCCTAAGCTCTGGATGACATTGCTACAACTTGCTCTCTGAAATGGTGCATGTGTCAGAATTTTGAAGCATGTGTCACATTTTTTAAATAAATGTGGCAACTTGTCACAAAAGCATCAGAATGTTTGAAAGCATGCCACATTATCCCACACCATTGGCTGGAAGAAGCACACATCCCAAATATGAATGTGAGTGCTGCATTCATAGCTTTGAAAATCCCCACTGTCGTGTTTAATGAATAGTACAAGTGGCTGTGAGAAATCTCAATTGGATTTAGAATACTGACTTAGTGATTGGTTCACTGTGAATATACTTACAGTACGTTGGAAAAGCAGTAGGTCAAGTGAGGACAAAAATGAACATTTAATTGAGTTTCCCAACTTAATATTTCATGCATATTTTTGTAAAACATGACTGAATACAGTAGTTTTCCCAAACAGGGTTGTATTATCCAGCAATGTGGTGGGCAACTTAAAGGGGACAGGAAGTTAGTGCTAACTGGAAGCAGTTAGTGATGTTCCTAGTTACAGAAATTAAGTGGCTAACCTTCAACTGAGCCATATTTAACTGCTCCTGAATAAACTCTGATGTAAAAAACTGTGTTTTCAATTGTTTTCTTTTTGTGAACAACATTCTGCACAGTTCTCTTCATGGAACCAGTAATTTGGAGTTTTTACTACATCACGGTTTGTGTACAGAATGCTAAACATGAACTATTGTCCTATCGGAACCATGCTTAGAGTTCTGTGCACAAACTGTGACATAGTTGAAACTCCAGACCACTGGTTCTGTGAAGAGAACTGTAACAGACTGCTGCTCATAAAAATTAAACAATGCAACATACAGTTTTTCACATCACTTTTTATTCAGTTACAGTTGCATATGGATCATTTAGGCTTATTATACAATTTCTTTAAGTAGGAACATTATAAATAGCTGCCAGTTAGAAATAATTTCCTGTCCTCTTTAACAGTATGCATTACTACCAAAAATCAACACTTTTCATACTAATATGGAAGCTGACTCTTCTACCTACACAAAATGGAAATATGATTTACATTCAAGAAAGTATTTTCAGTCACTTGCTTACAGTATGTGTCTATTTGTTATTTACCCTCTTTGATCCTTACTATTTGTTGTAAACAGTTTCAAATGTTGAAGATCTTTTTTTTCCACCCATATTTAAAGAAAGTTCCATCCAGCTACAGGATGTAACAACACCTTGACATTCTGCAAAGTGACTGAAGTTTTGACAGCTGAATCATGAAGTCACATCAGAGCCTGCAAGCACTTCCAAGATGTGTTATAAAAAAGATGTCATTCAAGATGCAGATGATTAAAAATAGCCAGCTCACAAAATACAGACTTCTGCCCACAAAAACATGAGGCTTTGTCTCACACACCATGCAGACTAAACCCAGAAGTAAATACAGTTACCATAGTTTGTTTTCTAGTTATTACTTCACAAAATGGTCTTTCTGCCAAAATGCATATTTTGAGTTTCATTGTGTTACGAATAGGAAAACTAATGGGTTAATCTTCCTGTGCTTTTATTTCATTACTGGCACTGGCCTAGGGTATACTGTAATACATTTTTCAGTTTCACATCACACTGTCTAATTACATTGTAATGTATCTATATTTTAATTTGTATGTAATTAAATTATTTAACCAGTAACTACACTGCCTATCTTTTTTAGAGTAACTTCATAGCTTGCAACTGGAAAATTAAAATGAAATAGTAGTGTAGTTATAACTCAAATAATCAAAGTTTTCATTACCATATCAAATCTTCTTTATCACTTTTTTCTTAATGATGAGCAGCTCAGTTGCCAAGACTGTGTGCTAATACTGCTCCACAATGAGGATATTATCTTCCTGTTTACCCTCATCATAAAGAATATTAATCATTTCAAATTGTCTCTTCCCCTAGGTATACTTTGTGGTCAGGGGGATTGGGACTTGTGTCAGTTCTTACCTCAGGATTAAAACCAGCAGGTTATTAGCCAATTGTAATTGTATCTACCAGTTTATGGAATGTATATCCAGCAGAAATAATATCATTGGCTTAGTATAGGAGGGACAGTGACTAAGCAATGAGAAAAAAATGTTTCTAGCATTATACCCAGTCATGGTGGGTTAGGGGCCACATTATTAACATTATGCTCCTGCTGGGCTATGATGGAGTCTGGCGAAAATGTCAATATTTCTAGCAGGACTACTCAGAATATGGGTGGGACGAATGGTGAAAGATGACTGTAGGGATACAGCGGATCAAGAGACTGACCTTGGCCATCTGGGGAGGGCTAGATTGATTTAAAACTGTTTTCTATCTATTGCTAACTGATTAATATAGTGATAATACCATAGTGGTCTGGATTTATGAGGTAGTGACTAGACCAGGGATAATAAACACCAAGGCCAAAAGCAGAGAGGTGTTTATTAACCCCCGGACTGATTAATACCAAGGAAACCCAGACCACTATTGGTATTATCACAATTATTCTGGAAAAATTAAAATGTAAATTTTAAACTGCAAAACCTGTGCCTTAGGCTAAAGTGCATCCTTTCTCACAGAAGCACTGCAGCATTACTAGAGTTTCAAATTGGCTGCTGCTTGTTGAAGTGGGAGGGCAAACTTGGATTGCTATGTGATTGGCTAAGTACACATGCAGGAGCCAATCCAAAAGCAGTGCCACTGTCCCATTATTCAGTCTACTGTCTGGTTATCACACAATAAGAAGACAGTAACTCTACATTCGGGCTGACTAAGAGGGCTCTTCTCCAGTATAATTGCTAGCAAATGCTTACAACCCAAAACTGGAGAGACCCAAGTGTGACTACTCAGATCAGCCCACTGGTGCAGCAGAAGTGCTTCTGATGCTAGGGATCTGGGTTGGGAAATGAGTCAAGAGCTTCAGAGGGTCAGCTGGGGAGAGGCAGTATGAGCATCCATAGGCCTACTCTCCTCCTCCGGGGGATGCATTATGGATCCCACTATAAGTTTGACTCCCAGCACAGGCTGGGTGTACAGTGCCAGCACAGGATCAGGTTCCTGGGAGGAGACATTGGCAGACATCTGTAGGGTGAATGCTGGAGTGCACATGTCCTGTGCTGATGTCACTGTACATCTGCATTTCTGGGGGCAGCCATACACAGAAAACCTCTGAAGCAGCTGAACAATGACACCAGGGCCCTCACAAGCACCATTTCTAGTCCACTGTGCACTGTGGGGTATGCTGGAGGGCCAGATTAGCATCTCTCCCTTCCCCATCTGGGCTGGAGCACTTCAGCCAAGGGGGGCAAGTCGCAGTCTCACAGATTCCTATGGTAGGTCCCTGGAGCTGGTACAAGTGTGGAGATGAACCTGAAAGGGGCCAGACTGGCAGAAATGGGAGTAATACCCCCTCCTCCTCAATATGAATAAAACAGAAATAAAAAAAGTATGAATACTCACTTAGTATTTCCAAGAAGGTATTTGTATAAGCCAAATGGTCACAGAATCTACATTATGATATCATGTATTTAGATTTTTATTAACTGGTGAGAGATAATGACTGGCTTTCTCATTTGACCAGGAGGATTCAACTGATAGGTGAAAGTCTCAGAGCTCATTAATAGGGTTTAGGGGAACTGAACTGAATGGACATTCTTCAGGATTTCTCAAGGTGGAAAAGTGTAGCTCAAATTCATCCTTTCCTTCCTTTCATGGGATGAGGAAGAAAGAGATTGGTTTTACTCCCTCTACACTGACATAATGTCATCACTCACCTATGGCTTTCATACTGCAACAGACGCTGCTCTGATCATTAGGGGGCTGTGCTTCTTGAAGCTGTGAAGGCTCGTGTGGTACATAGCCAATTCTGGGGGCCACATTTGATCTCTTCACTCCACAACATTTGTAAAGCACCTACAAATGCTATGTCTGCTAGGCCAAGAATTATTAATCTAGCTGACTTTTGCTCACACTGGCAGACATGCCCAAAGGTTGACAAAAGCTGTATTAAGTGAGTTTCAGATGTGATTTTGAGAATGGCATCTGCTGTATTCCAGTAGGAGATGGCAATGGTGTGGGGGGGTGGTACTGGATGCAGGCATATCCTGGAGCCATTCTGATCATAATGTTCAGTTAACTAGAAAGTTGTACCTTTAAGACAGAGATGCAAGTTATGCACAGAGTTTAAAAATCAGACCTTTTTATTGGTTTGTACTTCTAGCCCTTTATAAATACTGCCGTACACCATTTGTTTAGTGAGTGAGCTCACTACTCCTTATGACACTAAGCTCTGTGGCAGGGTAGACAGTGAATAAGTGGTAAGGGAGTTACAGAGGGACTGCAAATGTTAGAAAGGAAGTCCAAGGTTTGACAGTTGAAATTCAGTGCCAAGAAGTGGAAGGAGATGCACATAGGGATCAACAACCCTAAGATGCAATATTGAATGGGAAGGGTTAAGTTGGATGCTACATCTGAGGGAAGGGATCTGGGAGTCATCATAAGTGACTCCATAGAACAATCTAGTGAATGGAGCAAAGCAAAGCAATCTTTATTTGTTAAACACTATTCTAAAATCAAGATCATAGCGTTGTACAGAAAATCCTAAAAGTATATATAAAACTATAAAACAATTCTAGAATAATTAAACATAGGCAGCCAAATTTCAAATTTCAGACAAATGCCAGACTAAATAAATATGTTTTTAAGGCAGATTTAAAAGCCTTAACAGTTCAGCACTCTCTAATCTGACAAGGTAGAGATCTCCACAGGTCAGAGCCACAAATGCAAATGAGTCTAGTTCCTGACATTTTAAACAAACCTTGGATACCTCTAGTGATCCCTCATCAGAGGAGCAGAGGGATTGTAAGGAGCAAAGGAGATCTTGCAAATACCATGATCCCTGGCAACCAGAATGTTGTGGTGTGTTGGGAGTGGGATTGGGAGGTTTGACAACAGGAAGAACGAAGTAATTAATACTGCCTTTTTATAGATCACTGGTGAGGCCCCATGTGGAAAACTGCACTCAGTTTTGGAGTCAGTTCTGGAGTCTCCACCTAAAGAACAACAAAGGCAGGATGGAGACAGTGCAGCTTAGCATAGCCAAAATGATTCAGGGGCAACAGAGCAGATCCTAAGAGGATTGGCTTAAGGCCTGAACATGTACTCACAGGAGACTGGAAGGGAGAGGGGTGATGGATAATTTCAAGTTCCTGAAAGGAATGAACAGGGTAGATTGAGAGGAAATATTCAGCAGGAATAGCCAATCAAAAACATAGGGACATGAGTAGGAGGTGGAGGGCAAGATTCAGAAGGGACATGACAATGTTTTATTTACAGAGAGAGAGAGTGGATGAGCCAGGGAACAGCATAGCAGAAGAGGTGCTGGATAAACAATCCATTAATGGTTTCAAATAACTTGTACCAAGTAAAAGGCTTAATAGTTATTCAGGAGAAAACACTAGGACTGGGGTAGGGGAGGGAGGATGTGAGGCAAAGGCAAAACCTTCAACTAGACAATAGGTCCCAGGGTGGGATAAGATATAGCAGGGCAAACTGGATGTGCAAGTCACCTTTTTCTGCTGACATTTTCTAAATTTCTCTGGATTTTTGAATAACAATGTGGTCCCTTTAAGGCAGTCATATAGAGGTGTAGAACTCAGATGTGCAAGTTGTTGGTGGCTTAGTCACTTTAAGTAGAATATATGTGAGCTGGGCATTATAAACAGTCAAGCAATGGGAGATGAACAGGAAATGAAACAACCCCTACATGGTCAAGAGAAGCAAGATTTGATGTGGCAAAAGCATGACCAGGGAGATTACATCAGAGGCAGTAGCCCCAGTCAAGAAATATGGAGTACCATTTTTTGCAGGAGTGGAGGTTGCAGAAATTAGAAGAATTAACTCATTGCTGGTTCTGATCTGAGCAGGATTTCCCCAAAAGAGGCAGTAAAGATGGCAAACAACTGGTGGCACGTGCAAAGCACTGATATACAAGAAAGCCATCACTCTAGCCCAGCATCTTCTATGACACTTGAAAGGAAGAGGTGGACTAGATTGCCTAATGCCCCATTGAACAGTAGGCATAGTGTGATAGTTGCTTGTACCTGTGTTTTTGTGTTTGCCACACTTCTGTGTAATGTATGCTGAGCTATAGGGAAAGTGCATTACAGACTGTGTAAAATAAATAAAAGAAAGAATTATTACAATGTCATCATGGGGAAATAGGCAATAATTGCTCTCTTTCTGTTCTTCTATAAAAACTGTTATAGTTTAGTGATTATTGGAATATAAACCAAGCATCACTACTATGGTGTAGTAGCTTTCAAGATTGACCAGGCACTAAATGTGTTCATAGAAGTGGAAAGGAAATGATACAATGGCATTAGTTTCTTTTATATAGTAAAGCAATAAAAATACAATTTAAACCTCATGGCCTGAACTAGTCTTAGCTCCCATATGTTACCATGCAGGACAGTGACAACCAGAACATGGCAGGCATACCCTCTTCTGTTCCTGTGATGCTCAGAGAACTTTGGGCAGGTGAGTCTACATAAAAGTGCACACAAGGAAGGTGGTGCTCCAAATTAAAATAGGACATCCATCCATGTAGAAATTCAGGCACTCACCAACCATAAAGAAGGATGTCAAACTTGTCTTCAGTAAGCCAAACACATTTATTAAAATTAAAAAACACTCATAACACTCAACACATTTTGAGCAATAGCTTGTCCTTTATCAAAGGTTCCTTTGATAAAGGACAAGCTATTGTTCAAAATGTGTTGGGTGTTATGAGTGTTTTTTTTATTTTAATAAATGTGTCTGACTTACTAAAGACAAGTTTGACATCCCTCTTAATGGATGGTGAATGCCTAAACTTTTATGTGAATGGAAGAACTTTGGGCAGGTGAATAGGTCTCACTAGACTGGAAGCATGTGGTACCTCAGAATGGGTATGCATCTGGAGGGCAATAGTATGCCTCCAAGCCTGCTGAGTGCCAGATATGATTTAGAATTGCATCACTGTCAGTCAACTCCAGGAATGCTGAGCTTAAAAGGCAGTGTGTGTATATATATGTATCTATCTATCTATCTATCTATCTATATTACAGATAATTGTTTGAAATCCTTTTATTTTGTCAGCTTGATTTACTGTAAATGCCTATATTATTAAAGATGCTGACCATTTCACCAGACACTGTTATACTGTATGACTCTTTACAGGGGCTAATTGTGAGGTAAAACCACTTATGAATAGTGTCATGGTTATTCAGTTCACACTGTGCGCATAATTTTAGTTTATGGACTTTCTGGATAACCATCAACAATGTTTTTCAAATGGTACTATGAAACAGTTTTTGCATTGCAGTGGCAAATCTGTTTCAGGAAAAGTACCCAAGGAATTTGTTAATCATTGCCAATAAAAGTTTCCAGTTTAAGGACTTATAAGTCTTACAATTGCCTTATGAGAAATCTAGTTCCTGCCAAACAGTCATTTCACATCCCACATTACATACAACCTAGTAGGTTTCATCCATAAATGTTTTACTATACATACATATTTTATTACTGCATTTGTATGCCCTAACTCGAAATCAAGAGTGGGCAACCTCATATACCAAGAATATAAAAAGAAGAACATTTTTAAAAAGTGTTTTTATGATGCCACAAGACAGAAAAGCTGTTAATCTTTTGTGTGACATTTATATTTTTTAGTATACATGTTTAACAAAACCACTACAGCACTTTCACAATTTTCAGATAAATGTCAAAACCAATTTGAAGTAACACTATTTAAACTCAATATCTTTAATTACAGGTAGGTGAGGATAATTCACTTTTGGTAAACCCATAAATAACAATTCTGAAACATTTGACAATAGTGTTATCACATGGAGTAAAATAAATGGAAAATAATGCAATCTGGACAACATCACAGACTGGCAGAGGACATTTCAGTTCTATATTTCATCTGAACATCTCCAACAGGGCTGCACCCACTTACTTACAATGTAGTGTCACCATTTATTATGAGCACACAACCCTACTGTGGACACAACCCTTGTGTGGAATTACAGTAAAAAAATAAAAATCTAGCTCAGAGCAATATTGCATCACACTAGCATAGGTTTGTAATAGTCAGTCCAAGAAAGCGACTTCCCTTTTTGTGAAAAATCAGATTTGCCTGTAGAGATGGATGACTAGCAAAAATGTATACCGTCTTGGGTAGTTTTGACTTTTGGTAGATACTGTAGCTGTGTAATCACCATAAATTTAGATTGGAATTGCTTTTGTAAAATGTTTTCTTAGAAATTGGCTAGAAAGTTATCAGAAAATCTTGAAGAATGATAAAATAAGACCTCAAAACATCATCTATATGCAACTAAAGGTGTCTTTTTCAACCTGCTGCCCAATCCCAACTTGTTACCACTTGCTGATGTCTAATAAAGGCAGATGGGGTAGTAATAGACTATGAATAATGAGGCTTGAAAAAGATTTGACAGAATACTGTGCTCTGTAATACTTGTGAGAATAGGAACTCATGTTGGAAGCTAGACTGCATTTATCATAAACATAATTTCTTGAAGGGCCTTAGAAATGCAAATAATTAACTGGTCTTTCATCACTGGACACCTGCATTTGACATATAGCACAATTCATGAATAAAATGTATTTGGTATCCTGCATTTTGATCATAGTGAGAAATAACCCATCATACAACATAAAACTGCCTTGTCATAACATGAGTAACAATATACTTTTAAAGAAGGTATAGGATAAATTTGGCATGTAGATGAGATCCTTCTCTCAGCAATTGTATTTATAAAACAATGGTTCAAAACTGAGCATTCTGATTGGATAATTGCATTCTAATAGGTTTATGTTTATGGTTGGAAATTATAAAGAAAGACCTCACATTGGCAAAGGTAAAATCACATACAGTAGATAGAACAGCAGGAGATGATAAAGCAACAGTTAGAAGTTTTAAATGGTAGTACCAAAGGAAGAATTGATTCTGCTGATATTGACAGTTCCACATTTTATGGTGATTTGTGTAATTATATATTAACTGATATCACTGACACTTGGCACTGCTCTTGTTCTGTACTATTGTGTTCAGTGCCTTTAGCCATTGTGATACGGTGCTGTATTACCAAAAAAAAAAAAAATATTGATTAATGAATTTAAAGCAGCAATGCAACAAAATTCAGCAAATATGTGACCCTACCTTTTCTCACCATAAAAGATTCCAGGGATCTTCCAGATCTATTTGATAGTAAAATGTTATATTTCTACTAGCATGTGAATCCTTTATAAATGATTTAATGTAGTTTTTTCTAAAGAAAAAAATAGATGACCACTACATTTGGCTTAGAAAAAGCATTGTAAACCTGGCAAGGGATAGGACTGAGAAAATAAAAACAACAAAAACAACAAACAGCTCATGGTGTAGAGCTTAGGAGGAAAGGAGATTTGTCAGATATTCACATATTTTTGTTAAAGGTACAGCAGCTGAAATTAACTTTTGTCAAAATATTTTTCATTGCCCAGCTGCTTCAGTAATTTATTAATGTAATTAACAAAATAATTCACAGCACAAGGAGAAAAACACAGAACAATTGCAAACTTCAAAAGGAAACAGACCACTGAAACTGGTAAAGAAAATAGTGTCTGCGAGATAGTAGTAGTTATTCCTATTGAATCAGAGTTTTCAGGTACCGGGTGAATATCTCACAGATGAAACTGTGCAAGGATAAAAGAGCAGTCTAAAGCATTTAATGAAATACAGCGACAGGGGTATGATAGCAACAGAACACTACCACTACTCCTGTTGCTCACTCTGAAGTGGAGGAAGGACTGAAGATGCCACAGGTGCTGTGCCTGGTTGAGCTGCTCCTGTGGTGGAGTGGCTAAGGCACATGCACCTGGTGCAGTGGAGGTCTGGGGATTGGGGTTTGAATCCCCATCTCCCAACATGTTATTTTTTCCCAAAAAAAAAACTAAGTTCCCCCACTCAGACTTTCCCCTTTTCCCCTTGGTCCACATGCATCTCAGAGTTAGATATTTAAGTTGGGGGTGGTTTGGATGGCATAGCCTCCCACATTGGGGGGTGCTGGGGGTAGAGCTCCCCGCAAAAATAAAGATTTCCCTATGTGTTCCAGTGGTGTGCTTTTTGTGGTGCGGTTGGCATTTTGTTCTGATCTTACTGTGCTGTACAATATAATGTCTGCAGCATTGTTGTGGTGCACGGTTTCATCCACAACATAATGACCCCTTGCTGATTTTTCATAGCTGTTATTATTTTATTATTGGTATAATGGAACTTTACATATCAATTAATTATTCATAGATAAACACATTAAATTCATAATACATAAATTTACAGTACATATGCAAAATATAACTTGCATATATTAGGAAGCAATGTCAGACACATCTATCTAGCAATGTTGCCACTGATCATTTTCAAAAAGATTGCCTCAGATCTTACCCAAGCATATCTCCAGTTTGAATAATCCCTATTGGAGTTTTGTATCTAGTTTGGCTTAATAAATGATTATCACCCTACTGCTCAATTGGTTCAAATACCCTTTTTCTGATATTTATTGCAGATTTTGGAAAATACCATTGTTTTTCAAGTAAGGATGACTCAGTTGTTGCTAACAGATATTGGACTGTTTCTTCTGATGGCTTATATTCATTGTAATAAATTACATTAATGCAGACATTAGGGTTTACGAAAGTAAAGTGCACAAAGTAAGGAAATGAAAACATTTGGGTTTGGAGTGTTGGGAGTCTTCAGAAATTACTGGTGTAGTGTTTCATGGGAGTTTCAACCCAAATGGCCACCCCCTTTCCCAGCCTCTAGCACTGTGACCAAAAAACAAGCCCATGCCCCATAGGTGTACTGTTTGGCATTAGGCAAACTATGTTTTTTGACATGGAGCTGCAGAACCAGTTATCAGTTTCACCACACAGGTCCCTGTATTCTACACAGGGCCCTGGATTATGTAGATTATAGCTTTACTTTCTTTTTACAGGGGATGGGGATGAGCATTAGGGTTAAAAACTTCAAAGAACACCACACCACCAATTGCAAAAACTCCTGAGACTCAAAACCTTCTGCCTTCATTTCCTTAATGTCTGCACTTCACATGCTTCAATCCTAATGTCTGTAATAATATAATTTTTTGTAATGAATTTTCTTTCATTTTGTGATAGTGTAATTGCATTCTCATTGATGCAGATCCCTTCAGAATATATGCAAAACACCTTCTGGGAGTGGCACCAGGAAATCTTGATGGCACTGGAGAAGGAGAAGCAGATTGCTCTGTGGGATGATAGGCCGCTTAGATTCCAATCCAGATGGGAACATTTGTATGCCTTGCTGGCTATTTTATCCCCCCTCCCCCCCTCACGGCCTACTTAAATTATTGTATCCCCCCCATAATTTCCTGGGAAATCCCTCCTCTGGGGGCCCATCCTGGGTTTTAAACTGAATAATCTTCCTGGATATTTGCTGGTGTGCTCCAGGGAGTGGGGAGGGTGGATCTGGTTTTGTTTTGTTTGTTTGGTTTACTTTGTTAATGTTGTTGCTTTTTCTTTTGCTGTTGTATTAAGAAAATTACAATCAAGTTTAATGAATTGCAAAAAAAGATATTATGCAAAATTATAAGAATTCACAGGGTCTTTCACTCCCTGCACCAAGGGATGAATCCACTTGGCTGTGGGCCCGGCACAAAAAGAGGACTACATGTGGCTGCTGAACCACAAGGCCCATTAGGTCCTGAGCTCTTATATGTCTATGGATATAGACAGGACACTCTGGACCTTAAACCTTAGGGAAGAGTCCATCTGGTTGTAGATGTGCAGGGTCCTCAGGGTGCTGCACCATGGGAAAGGGCAGTCTGTCTCCAGACATACATGACTCCTCAGGTTCTGTGTCAAGAAAATGACAAAAACATATTTAAAAATCCTTCTAAAAAGCAGTCACGAAAGCAAACATAACATTACAAATATATTTCATAAACTTATTTTTGTGTTCAAATAGGGTGACTTGGCATATTTTCATTGTTGTATACTTTAAGGGCCATATGTCAAGAAAACACAATCTGAATAAACCTTCAAACACCTTAACCTGTCAAACACACAAGGTGTAGCTGGTAAATCAACTTTGTTTTCAAATTGCTAAAACACAATTATTTTCTGTTATTATAAACTGCCAGGAACACAGAAATGAGTCATGAATGTATAATCATGCATGCATAAAATATTTATGCCCCCGTGATTTGTGATTTTTAACAAATGTTATTTTGTGGTAACAAAATACAACATTTAGAGGCAAACACTACAAAAGTACATTCATTTCTGAGTAATCTGTTATCCATTTAAAGAACAGACCACTACGCCACATGAACAGATTAAATTTATGAAGGAAGGGGCCCTAGATCTATTTTGTTCTTCAGACACTTCACAGTAGTTATTTACATAAGACCCCAAAGAATTCATAAGTTTATCCAAGTGAGTCTTTAATGCTCTTATTGTGTTTGCTGATACTGGTTCACATGGTAATTTATTCGAAAATTATACCACACTTTGCATGAAGAAACCTGCTCTTCTAAAGTTTTTATCTGTTTGCCCTTTTAATGAGAACATATGGTTCCTTGTATTGAATTATTTTGGTGATATGATGTGATATCTAACTTACACTTTGATTCAGTTGTTCCAGATTTTATGCATCTATAGACCAGTATTAACCCCCCCCCCCATTCTTATATACTTCAAGGAAAACAAGTTCAGATTGTTCAGTCTTTCCTCATATTTCATGTTTTGGATTCCTGCTATGATTTTATGAACCCACTCTGTACTCTCCCTGATCTATTAATATCACCACTCTGATATGACCCCACACCTATGCACAATACTACATATTTGACCTCACCAATGATTTATACATAGATGTGAACACAACTCTGTTTTTTGCAGCTATGTGTGTTTTGGGATATATTACGATACTGTAACTCAGTTCCCAGAGTTTCAGTAACCCGACACCAGAAGACCGAATATGGTTGCCCAATGGGCAATGTTTTCACTTAGTGTGTTTTTTATGCTTTAAGGGTTTCATCTCCTCATCGCTTTCAGCAGGGGGCTTGGTCCCTGCAACCCCCTTTTACCTTTATAGAACCAACTCCAAAGCAGGCAAATCCTCACCTGTTGGGCAACTATGTTTTGGGTAAACGGTGTCAGGTTACTGAAACCCAAGGAACTGAGTTTCAGTACAGTCTTTTTGATGTTGGCAATTGTCATATTACATTTTTTTTACTGTTTGTTCAGTATGGCCCGGATAGTCAAAAGGGTTGCACCATGCGCAACAGGGTTGCGCATGCTCAAGTCCTACACTGCGCCATTCTGCGATATTCAGCAGGAGGCAGTTGCGCCACTGAAAACAGGCTGAGCAACAGCACAATGCAAATGAATGCATGCTCAACAGGAGGGGGAGGAACCATGCATATACTGCACAGCCCGATATTCAGTCGGGCTGTGCAGAGTTGTGCAGGCACGACCCCCAACCTGTGCCTGCACAACTTTGAGCCAAAAAAAAAAGGCTTAAGTTGAGGGCCACCCACAGGTGAGCTGCTGTATTGCAGGGTGCAACACAGCAGCTGCCACCCGTGGCTGGCCCCCAACTCAGTCCCTGTGCCCCCCCACCAGCTTGATTGCGGGCATCAATGTGGCCCCCCTCCCGTTCACATCCCTGGTGGTCCAGTGGACCGTAATGCCCGATCGCTGGGCAGAATGTAATAAGAACCCCCGTGACCGATCATGGGCAGAATGTAATAAGAACCCCCAGTGCCCGATCGCAGGCAGAATGTAATAGGACCCCCAGTGCCCGATCATGGGCAGAATGTAATAGGAACCCCCAGTGCCCGATCACGGGCAGAATGTAAGGAACTCCAGTGCCCGATCACGGGCAGAATGTAATAAGAACCCCCCAACCGAATATCTCCCTGGTGGTCTAGTGGGACCGTAATGCCCGATTGTGGGCAGAATGAATATTGACAACCCCCCACCCAAACATCTCCCTGGTGTCTAGTGTCCCCACCCCACCCCTCTACAGCCCCACCACCCCTCCCCCAGCAGCCGGCGTGGCGGCAGCATCCCACCACCTGCCACCCCGCCACCAGCTGACTGACTGGCGGTAGGGCTGCCGCCCGGTAGTGTAGAGCTGGAGGCAATGGGTGTGCAGTTTACATTGTACATGACAGTTCAGATTTGTGAATGATGCATCTCATTCACAAATCTGACCGTCATGTACAGTATGAGCTGCACGCCCATTGGCTCTCAGCTCTGCACCACTGGTGTGCAGCCCCACCGGCCAGTCCGTCGGCGGTGGCAGGCGGCAGGCGGTGGGATGCTGTTGCCTGGCCGCTGCCGGGGAGCGGGCAGGGCGTTGGAGTGGTGGGTGGGGGGGACACTCAGACACCAGGAGATGTTTGGGTGGGGTTGTCAATATACATTCTGCCCGTGTTTGGCATTACTGTCCACTGGATCACCAGGGAGATATTCGGTTGGGGGGCTATTACTATCTCTGCCCACGATCGGGCACTGGGGTTCCTTATTACATTCATTCACGATTGGGCACCCACTGGGGGTTCCTATTACATTCTGCCCGCGATCGGGCACGGGGGGTTCTTTACATTCTGCCCACGATCGGGCATTAGGGAGATGTTTGGGGGTTCTTCACATCTGCCCGTGCGATCAGGCTGCAGGTGCGTCTGTCCCCGACAGCTGCTGCCTGGCAGGGCGCCAGGCGCAAGTCCTCAGGGATCGCGCGCCCTGCATGCTAATGGCATGCAACAAGATAGATCCAGATGCAAATGGCCCCCTGCACCTGCATCAATTATGGCCCCATTTGCATGTCACCTTTTGAATATCATTTTTTGTGCATGGCACAATGGTACTAACGTACCGCCAGTTGAATACTCCACTCTGACAACTTGCGGTTGGCGCTTAAGTTCCACTGCGCCATGCACGGTGGCTGGCGGCTGGGGGTGATATTCCGAGGTTGCTCAGCCAGCGCAACTCCTTTGAATATCACCCCGGCCACACCCCTGCGCAACTATGTTGCGCAGCACAAGGGCTTGCGCCTCAGAATGGCACAGTTTGAATATCCGGGCCAATGTTTATTGAAATTAAGGTTTTTGTTGATCATCACTCCCAAATCCCTGTGTTGTTCTGTTTTTTGTTTCATTCTTTCCCATATAGTTTATTTGTACCTATTTTTCCTCCCAAAATGTTACCAAACATTTTTCAACACTGAATTTCATATTATTTTTTTTCTGCCACTCTTCTATAACTTTAGGGCCTTGCAAAATCTGATGTTGCTTGCCTGTCTCCATTACATTACCAAGTTTTACATCATTTTAAATATCCATGTGGAGACTACCTGTCTGAGATTTCATGTCTCTTATAAAAATGTTTAATAGTATTGGTCCGAGTAACAACCCTCTGGGGACTACCTCCAGCTAATTCTTTTGTTTTCAGCCTGCAAGGATTTCACTTTTTTTAGTGTTCATATTGTCAACTCCTATGAAGACTAAAACGTTTACTAAAGGAAAGAATGTTCGCCATACAAATACATTTTTTGCCATAAAAATGCATAAATGTTTGCTTTCATAATAAAACAGTTATCCATAGAATGTTCATTTTCCTAACTGAGCATATACAAAAAACAAAACACATTTTGCTAATAAACCAGAAACAGCAAAAGGTAGGGAAATAAAATAAACAGGGACAAATAAAATAGTCATGCTTTCAAAACCCATGATTTTTAACCAATGTTATTTTCAGGTAAAATATACAATATTAAGGGCAAAAGGTACAAAAGCATATTCTTTTCTGAGTAATCTGTCAACCACTCAAAGCACAAAATACCATTTCAGCTACGTTTCTTGTTTTCAACCTGCAAAAATGTGAACTTTTTCTTAGTGTTCATATGACCAACTCATATGAACAGTAAAACACAAGACACAAATGCATAATAGGGACACGTAAAATAATTTATGTGTTCATAACTTATGATTTGTAACACGTTATTTTCTGGTAAAAAGCATAATGGGCTGGGTCAGGAAGTACAGATGTACATTATTTTCACAGTAATCTGTCAACCACTCAAAGTATAGACCATCCTTCTAGTGAATTTTTTGTTATCAGCCTGCAAAACTTAGATTTTTTTCTTAGTGTTCATTTGGCTAACTCATACAAATGCTAAACCATGAGTCACAAATGTATAAATAATACAATGCATCCCAGAGCCATTATCAAAAGCAGCCTGTGACAACATGCAGGCTGATTGCTCCAAAGGGGACTTGCACCATCCTTGTGCAAAAAACTGGACTGCAACATTGCCTAACAGGGTTTGAGAATAAGACCATGCAGCTGCCACAAAGGGTGGCTGCCACATCCCCTAATTTAATATTCTCAATAAAAACCAGAGGACAACCAACTAAGTATATTTATACCAGCCAGGAGCCAGTCTAAGTGTACACCAGCATCCTCAGGGGGTTGCGCCAATGTGTTGCCTGCCGATCCCTATAGGTCATGCATCTCCCAACCCTTATCACCAGTATTCAAGATTGCAATAGCCCTCATGGGCTAGCAGATGCCCCAGCCTGATCCCCAAAAGTATTATTAATGAGCCCCCTGGCCCCAATCCCCGAATCTGAGTATTAGCTTTCAGCCCCGATCCCTGAAATAAGTATAAAGGAGCCCCTCCAGCCCCAATCCTCTCACAGTATTATAGCCCCCAGCATGAGGATCCCCAAATTAGTACAAATGAGCTTCACTAGCCCCAATCCCCAAAAGTATTATTAAGTAGCTCCTCCAGCCCTGATCCCTGAAAGTTGTAGTAGTTATCCCCCAGCCCCCAGTCCCGCCTTTTTGCAGAATGAAGTAATCACTGGTGGCCCAGCTGCTGTCATTCACTGAGCATGTACTATATATAATATGTGCTCATACAGAGCTCAGTCAGCAGCTGGCTGTGGTGGAAAAAGGTGAGCTGTACCAGTTGCCAGCTGTGTACAGGTTGGGAGAGAGGGGGATACAGCACTGCTAGGGGGTTGGGGTCCACTAGACCACCAGCTATGTTGAGGATATATGTAACAGTTGATCAGTCTTGGGGGTTTACTGACCCACCAATGATTACTTCATTTCATAACATGGAGTGAATGGGTGGATCAGGGCTGGGGGGGCTAATTTATACTGCGTTCAGGGATAAGGGCTTGGGGGCTACTTAATACTTTTGGAGATCAGGGCTGGTGGGGTCATTTTTCCTCATTTTGGGATCAGGGTTGGGGGGTCCACTAGCTGACTAGGGCTATCTTGACATTTGTGTCAGGGATCAGGGCTGGAAGGAGGGTCTTGCACACTTTCATTGTGTAATGCCACAGGCTTGGACAATCTATCCATGTGCACCCTCTGTTTGGCACACTGCTGAGGTTGCTACAAGCCATGGGACTTAGTCATTGGGACCTTGCCCAAAAGATAATCAGTCACAGGGTCCTCATCACATTGGCATTTGGCCCAAGTCACCTTTGGTGTGACTTGTGCCTTGCCTTTGAGAATCAACCCCATGATTTTTAATAAATGTTATTTTCTGGTTAAAATACAAAATTTATGATGAAAAGTACAAAAACACATTTCTTTCAGAGTAATCTGTCAACCACTCAAAGTACAGACTGACACTCCAACTAATATTCTTGTTTTTAGCCTGAAAATATTTAACCTTTTTTAGTGTTCATATCACTAACTTAAATGAACACTAAAATGTTTACCGAATTAACATATTTTGCCATATAAATGTATTTTCACCATGCAAATTCATTGTCACCATATGAATACATTTTCACCATGCAAATGCATGTTTTCCATACAAACACATTTTTACTATATTAATGCATAAATTCATGATTTCATAAAAATATAGTTATCCTTAGAACATTCATTTTTCTCTACTTAACATGTGCAAAATACAGAATACATTTTTGCTAATATCTCAAAAATAGCTAAATGTAAGGAAATAAAAATAGTTGCACATAAAATGTTTATGCATTCATGACTCATTTATTTAAACATATGTTATTTTCTGGTTACAAAAACAAATTTGGGGCAAAAAGTATAAAAGCACATTCCTTTCAAAGTAATCTGTCAATCACTGAAAGTACAGGCCATGCCTTTAGCTAAGCTGTTTGTTTTCAACCATAACGATTTGACCTTATTTTTAGTGTATATATGGCAAACTCACAGGAAGGCTAAAACTCAAGACATGGGGCCCAATTCGCAAAACTTTGGCCCTGCGCAAACCCAGTTGGTGCCATGCAAACTGAGTTTTGCTCCAAAGAGGTATTCACAAAAGCCCAGTTTGCACCAGCAAACTGGGTTTGAGCTCGGGCAAAGTTTTGAGGAAGCAGCAATGCAAATGAGGGTGAGGAGACCTGCATATGGGCACAGTTCTATTCATAAAGGATTTTCTCCACACAAGGGCCTTTTGTGGGGTGCCCTTGTGTGGAGAAAATACTGCTGACTGAGACCTGGTAGTATTCCGTGCAACCCTAGTGGCTACCAGAGGTACTGCTGATCACTGCCTTGTAATAAAAAAAGTGACCATGTCATTGGTGGTACAGTGATCCCTCTAAATCCCTGATAGCCAATCACCATTCCTGTATGAAAAAAACTGACCATTTCATTGGTGGCATATTGGTTCTTCCCTGTCCCCGAGAGCTGATTGCCATCCAGGTAATACAAAAACAGACTATTTCCGTGGTGGTACAGTGGTCACTCCCCATCCCTGAGAGCTGTTCACTGTCCAAAGAACAAAAAAAGTGACTGATGCAATGGTGGCATAGTGGTCCCTCCTCAACCCCCAGAACCGATTGCTGTCCCTATAGTTTAAAAAAAATACATTATTCCCTGGTGGTAGTGGTTCCCGCCCCCCTCCACAATTCCTGATCACCATCACTGTGGCAGAAGGAAACTGTAAAGGAAGCCCCAGTGGTAGTGTTCCCCACCCCTGCTCACTGATTGCCGGACCAATAGCAAGCATCGAGATTCCCTGGTAGTCTAGTGGTTACCACCTTGCTGATCGCCATCCCACTTGCAAGGAAACATGTTAAGAAAGCAACCCTGGTGGCTAATGGTCTCTCCCCCCCCACCTGATCACTGGCTGGACAGTGTACAGTGTAACACCCCCACATCATGGTTTCCTGTAAATGAAAGTAACATTTTCCCTGGTGTCTAGCAAACCCATCTCCCATCCCTGATCCACTGTTCAGTAAAAAATACATTTGTCACTGGTATCTAGTGGCCCCCTACCCCCCAAACTGGCATGAAAAGTCCCACCACCCCATTCCCCCAACCTGATCTTAGCCAGTGACCAGCACAGCCCTCCTTTCACCACCACATCCAGTGCAGTGGTGAGAGGAGGGCTGTGCCTGTCGCTGGCTCAGGTTAGGTTGGGGGAGTGGCATGGTGGGGCTTTACATGCCAGGGTGGGGAGAGGGTGCCACTAGATGCCATGGTTGAATTTATGTTTACTTAACAGGGGATTGAGAATGGGAGGAGGGGTCTGCTAGACGCCAGGGAAAATGTTAGTTTCATTTACAGGGGATCATGATGTGGGGGTACACTGTATACTGTCAGACCAGTGATCTGGTGGGAGGAGGGACCACTAGCCACCAGGGTTGCTTTATTATCATTTTTCCTTGTGATTGGGATGTTGACCACTAGACCACAAGGGGACCTTGATCTTTGCTATCGGTCTGGTGATCAGCAATCGAGGGCGGGGGGGCACTACCACTGGGGCTTACTTTACAGTTTCTTTATGCCATAGGGATGGTGATTGGGGAGGCGGGTGGGAAATACTACCACCAGGGAATAATTTACAGTTTTTTTAAACTATAGAGAAGATGATAGGTTCTGGGGGAATGGGAGGGACCACTGTACCATCACTGCAACAGTCACTTTTTTATTCTAGGGATGGTGAATGGTTCTCAGGGATAGGGAGGGACCACTATACCACCATGGAAACAGATTTCTTATTACCGGGATGGTGATTGGCTCTTGGTGACAAGGAGGAACCATCATACCACCAGGGATATTTTTTCATTAATAAAGGGATGGCGATTGGTAATAGAGAAGGGCCAGTAGATCACAAAGAAGATTTATTTTGTCTATATATGGAAATTGCAGTCCACGTTGGAGGGGGGCACAAAACTCCCTTGCAGCCTATGTAAATGGGCCCATAATGGGCATGTAAATGGCCAGCTAGCACCTTGCATGCCCAATGGGCTCATCTGCATGGCTACTTTTGTGAATACCAAATAGTGTACCAGCATTATTTATTGTTGGACCATTTACAGGAATGAAGGTTGGGGCAGTACTTGTGAGGTTGTTGGTGGTGGCAATGTGGTTACTGCTGCCTTTAGCCCTATTCACAGTCCGATAATGTCCTACACTATCCATCTGTGAATAGGAGTTTTTTTTACCACCTGGGCCAGTGCAAAAAGCAACACAAACTTTTGTGCTGCACTTATGATTTTTTGAGTCCTTCCCATGAACACATAAATGAAGATACATAGAATATTTATGCATTCATCACTTGTGACTTTTAACAAATGTTATTTTCTGGTGAAAAACACAATAAGGTGCAAAAAGTACAAAAGCACATTCTTTGAGAGTGATCTGTCAAAACTTAAAGCATAGACCACCCCTTCAGGTGCTTTTCTTGTTTTTAGCCTGAAAAGAGTTTACCTATTCTTAGTGTTCATATGGCTAATTCATGCAAACACAAAGAGGCAAGAAACAAAAACATAAATAAAACACAAAAAATATTTCAGCAGTCATGACTCTTGATTTTTAAAAAATGTTATTTGCTGGTAAAAAAAAACCCACAGCATTTAGGATCACTTTCTTTTAAGAGTATTTGTCAACCAATCAAAAGACACTCCACCCCTCTAGTTAACTTTCCTGTCATCAACTTTAAAAGATTTGATGTTTTTTTTTTTAGTGTTAATATGATGTCCTCATAGAAATGCTGAAATGTGAGTCATGAATGCATAAATAGACACATAAAATATTTTTGCATTCCTGACTCATGATTTTTTGACAAATGTCATTTTCTGGAAAAAAAAACAACACAATATTTAAGGACAAAAATACATTCATTTCAGAGTAATCTTCAATCACTTAAAGTACAGACCACCACTCCAGTTAATTTTCTTGTTTTTAGTCAGCAAAGATTTAACCTTTTTTATTGTTTGTATTGCTAACTCAGACAAACACTAAAATGTTTACTGAACAAATGCATTTTTGCCATACAAATACATTTTTGCCATATGAAAGCATGTTCACCATATAAACACATGTTTATAATATGAATGCAATTTTTCAATCCAAACACATTTTTGCCACAGGAATTCATAAATGTATGCCTTTTGTAAAAACACATTTATCCTTAGAATGGTCATATTCCATACTGAGCATGTTCTGAAAATGGAATACATGTTGGCTAATATCTCAAAAACAACATATGGTAGGGAAATAAAAATTACAAAAGTACACTTCTTAGGATAGGCTCTATCAAACCCAAAAGTTTCAAACTTCAAATCCAACACATTTTTGAGTTACTGGTGAGCCAAACATCTTAATTTTGACCAGTTTAATGTTTTTGCACCTCTATAAATTTGTCACCATGAAACCAATTTCCACAAACTTTACATGACACAGAAATCCTGACACTGACTCTGTACTCTCCAAAATGTTAAGTAAGTTGGTTGAACAGGGTGGAGATATTAAGCTGCAAAAATCAGGGTTAATCATAGAATTGTTTAATCGGCCATAATATACAGGTGCTATCGCACTTGTATAATATGTTAGGATACTCCCTAAAAAGTCATAGTTCATCTTATACCATTGCACTAATTGCACTATCAAGTTATCTGAATATTTATTTTATCTCTTAGTCCATAGTTGCAGAATAGAGCATTATTACCTATATATATTTTTTTCCAAATCTAACTTCCAGTAATGTACTTGGAAAGGTTTTAAATCTGAATGGCATAATTGAAAGTGTATTTCAGCATTAATAATTTGCTAACATTTTAAATACAACTCCAGACAGTGTGTCATGTTATTAATGGACAGCAATAGTGAGGCTCAATGGCCTTTAACATTTTCCATGTAATATTACTTACACTGTATAACCTTATCCCTTTGTTTTATAATTTTTTTATACTGTAACCTAACCTGTACTCCATTTTTATATAATCCCTGAAGTAATGCACACCTTTTGACTGCAGTTTGAAGAACAAATGTAATCTATTTTGATTTGTAATCATGAAGCCAATTTTTCAATTCATGGCACATAGTTTGCATCCAGCCCTGCACTACAATACTTTGGTTTTGGTAGTGTGCCAACCCTGTTGCTGCAGTTGTACCCAATTTTACAATTTTGGGCAAAGTTGTGACAGTTTTCACAAGTTACAGCAGCTTGCGACACATATCTTGTGCAAGCTCTGTAACACAGGCCCCTTGAGTGCCACAAATTAGACCAGAAAATGTTGGTCTAACTTGAGGTAATTGCTACACAGTAAGAAAAATCCTGTTCAAGCCCCACAAGCCTCAAGCACCGTATCATTGGTGCACCAGGGCTTGCAGTGATCTAAGAATTTTGAAAATCCAACCCATTATCCTTAAATTTAATCTTTTCCTTCAAACACTGTGCTAGGAGTCTTTCTGTGATTATGTTAATGACCTTTTTTTCATGTAAATATGATTAACTCATCTGAACAATAAAAGGCAAGTCATGAATAGAGATATGAAAAGCTGGCAAACTTTGCACTGCAAAAAAATGTGCAAAGTTTGTCACATTTGAGAACTGCAAAGTGCTGGCAACTTCTCTTTTTTTTAACCAGGAGAGACTTCACAATGTTTTTGACAGGTTAAGTAGCAACTCTGCCATAACTTCACTTAACTTTGCTTCAAACAGTGCCATTTTCCAAGAAAAACTCAATGCGCAGTGGCAAAGTGGTGAAGCGGCAAAGTGGTCAATTTGCAACATTATTCTCAAAGGCAAATGTTGTAACTTTGCTGGAACTTCACCAGTGAAGTAAAACTTTGCAATATCACTAATCAAAAACACATAAATAGTACACATAAAATTTCAATTTACAATCCTTCCTTTTGCCAAGGTCTTCACCCTGGTAGCCCCCAATTCAGCTTCTACTAGTGGTATCAATGATGTGATAGGATTTGTTTATCTAACTAGGTGACTACTGACTCAGTGTAACAAATCATTAAATCCCCTCATCCCCATGGCATCTAACATCCAGACTGTTAAACCTGACATCTGCTACTTTAAGCATCTTTTGGATTAAGGGCCCATCAGCACCGTGGTAGAGCTACCACTTCTGACACCTGTGATCCAGGTTGGGATGTGAGCCCAAATCATTGGGGCCCGCTAGGGGAAGGATACTAACATACTAATATACCAATTGCCAGCAGATTAGGCCTTACGGTCTATCAAGTCTGCTCTAACCTCAGATCCCTAGTTGGGTGCCGAGGCCCTCCCCCCTTGTGTTCCAGAAACTCCTATCATCCATCCCCACCTTCCTGGACCAGGCCATCATCTGATACATTCGCTTTCTGTGTCTGTCTCACCCTCTCTTGAAGCCCTCTACTGTGGATCTCTGAACCAGCTCACCAGGCAGCGCATTCAAAGGGTCCACCACCCTCTCAGTGAAAAACCTCCTCCTCTTCCCCCTTCACCCTTCCAGCTTCCAACTTCAAACCACGACTCTGATGATACCTCCCTGCTTTAGTCTAAAGATCCCCTCCATGTTTACCC
This sequence comes from Neoceratodus forsteri, assembly GCA_016271365.2. Taxonomy (NCBI): domain Eukaryota; kingdom Metazoa; phylum Chordata; order Ceratodontiformes; family Ceratodontidae; genus Neoceratodus; species Neoceratodus forsteri. Next base: position 354,050,930 of record CM028136.1, on the reverse strand, counting down.
TATTTATTCCCTTGAGGTACTTGAAGACCTCAATAATGCCCCCCCATCTCTCCTCTCCTCCAATGAAAACAGGCAGAGCTCCTCAAGTCTGTCCTCATAAGTCAAATCCCCTAGTCCTCGTATCATCTTAGTTACCCTCCTCTGTACCCTCTTCAGGAGCTGTATGTCCCTCTTCAAGTGTGGTCTCCAGTACTGTACACAGTACTCAAGGTGTGGTCTAGCCAGTCCATTGTACAGCGGCAGAATCACTTCCCTGCTCCTAGAGGTGATCCCCCTTATGATGCATCCCAGCATCCTGTTTGCCTTGCTAGCCTCTTTCCAGCGCTGCTCAGAGTTATTCATACATGCATCCACCATGACCCCTAGGTCTTTTTCCCCTGTTGAGGCCTCCAGTGCCTCCCCTCCCAGGGTGTACCTGTGTTTAGGGTTTCCCTGCCCAAGATGTAACACCTTGCACTTGGTGATATTGAAATTTAATTTCCATGTGTGAGCCCAGCTTTCCAGGGTGTCCAGGTCCCCTTGCAGAGCCAACCTCCCCTGTTCCCCCAACTACTGCTCCCATCTTGGAGTCATCAGCGAAGAGACTCATTTCACACCCTATACCCTCCCTGATGTCCGATATGTATGCATTAAACAGGATCGGACCCACGACCGAGCCCTGCGGTACCCCACTACCGACCTGTCTAGGGTTCGAGAGCTCCCCACTGACCACTACTCTCTGGGTGCATCCATCTAGCCAGTTTTCAATCCATCTGACCATCAAAGGGCCTACTCCCAACTCCGTCAGTTTCTCCACCAGACCATTGTTGGGGACAGAGTCAAACGCCTTGCTGAAGTCCAAGAATAATACATCCACAGGCTTTCCTCTGTCCAGTTCTGATGTTACCCATTCATAGAACTCCACAAGATTGGTTTGACATGATCTACCTGGCACAAACCCATGTTGCCGACTATCCAGACCTCCACCTCCACCAAGTACACCCCAATCGTTCCTTTAGTATACTCTCCATTAATTTTTCCACCACTGAGGTCAAAATGATGGGTCTATAGTTACTAGTACTTCCTTGACCTCCTTTTGGATTGGCCACATGTGCCTCGCCAATCTAGGTACCCTCCCTGTCTCAAGTGACCTGTTGAAGATCTCCACCAGGGGTGCAGCCAGTATGTCCTCCAATTCCCACAGTACTCTTAGATGAATGCCATCCAGCCCAGGAGATTTATCTTTCTTTAGGGCCTTGAGGGCTAACCACACCCTTTCGGTGGAGACAGCATCATCCATCCCTTCCACCTTACTGGCCTTTTCATCCGTATCCTGATGTGACACCCCTGGGGTACCTATCCCCCCCTTGCTCCATTTCTGTTGCTCCCTTGATCACACTCGCTACCGCTTCTATCCCCATTGTGCCTTGCTTTGTAGATATCCCATCCTCCTCCCTAGTGAACACAGAGGTGAAGTACTCATTTAATACCTCTGCCTGGTCCCTCGCCTCTTCCACCCACTCTCCTTCTGATCTCAATCTGCCTAGATTGCCCTTAGTTTTTCTCCACTCCCCAATGTACCAGAAGAACCCCTTTTCCCCTTCATGTATCCCTTGTGCCAACCACTGCTCTTTACTGGACTTTGGCCACTAACCCTCCGGGTAACTTTTCTAGATGCAAGGTGGTACATTTCCTTTTCCCTATCCCGTCTTGTTGTTTTATATTTTTTGTAGGCCGCCTTCTTTTCTCTGAACGCTACCTGAACCTCACTGGAATACCGGCATGGTTTATGTGACCTTGCTCCCTTACGTTTCACCTTAGCGCAGGTCCAGACTGCCTCATGAAGTCCCTGTTTTATGACCTCCCATCTCTTTTCCACATTTATCATTGATGTAATCCCCTTCAAGTGATCCTTGAGAATATTTCCCATGCCCACAAAGTCTGCCCCTTGAAGTCCACTGCCAGTGTCCTAGATCTCTCCCCTCCCCATGCTTATTTGAAACCAGACAGTGTTGTGGCCACTCTCAGTCAGGGGATCCTCTACAACCAGGTCCCTTACCAGATCCCATCTGCCAGAATCACGTCCAGGACATACCCCTCCCTTGTGGGTTCCATCACATGCTGTGTTAAGAACACATCCTGGAAGCCGTCCAGCAGCCTCTGCTCCTTGGCCACCTTAGAGGACATGGTTCCCCAGTTTCTACCTGGCATATTAAGGTCCCCATCAACACCACTCTTTCCCCTTTTGGTCCACACTGGGCAATGATATTGTCCAGCAACCATCTGCCAGAACCTCACCCATCCCAGGGGGCCTATATACTACACCCAGCTTGACCTTACCTCCTGCTGGGGTTTGTAAGGTGACCCATAAGGCTCTCATGTTTCCTCTGCCTCTTCTACCATAGCAATTTCTATGTCATCTCTAATGAACATAGCCACTCCCCCCTCTGCCCTCCTTTCTATCCTTCCTAAGCATAGTGTACCCCCGCATGTTTAGGTCCCAATCATGGTTTTTGTTGGCCCACAATTCCGTGACTGCCGCCACTTCAACCTCCCCCTGAACAGCATGGCCTGGAACTCTGGCAACTTGTTTCCCAAGATCCTGCCATTTACTGACACCACCTCCCACCCCTTATCACTGATCCCCTTTGTCGAACCCCACCCAGGTTCCTTATACTTCCATCCTCCCTCTGCTTCTCCTGAAACCTCCTACCCCAGTCTGTTCCCCCCTTCCCCCTTGGGTTTGAAGGATACTCCCCTCATCTGGAAGAGGGCTTCTGGTGAGCCCCTCCCTTATCCCTCCCCTCTCACAAGTTTAAACCCCACCTTTCTTGAATGTAGTCAGCCACCCCTGTTTAGGACTTCCTTCCCCTAGCAGGACAAGATGAAGCCTCTCCTTGGCATACAGTCCCTTATCCTCCCAAACTCCTTTCCAGTTTCTAACACCCCAACCCACTCTCTTCACCCACTTCCTGAGCCAGTCATTAGCCTCTGTGATCTTCTTTTTTCTCCACTGAGGGCCTTTGGTACTGGCAATATCTCCAAAAAGGAAATGTTGCATCCATTATCCCGACAGACTCTAGCAAGTTCTTGGAACCTTGTTTGGATTTCAAAAACACTATTTCCCTCTAGATCGTTAGTTCCCAAATGCACAAGGAAATCCAGTTTCCCTCCACAATCCCTAACCAGTTTGTACACCATGAACTTTGCTCTGTGCACTGTCAGTCCAGAGATACTCACTACCTTCACCTGGCTATGGCATCCACCCCCCGTCCCTCCCACTGGATACCCCTAATCATCGAGTCTCCCAATAACAGAACCTCAACACTGCCATCATTCTTATGGTTACCTCCACTATGTGCTCTCAACCCCCCCATTCCCCCTTTATTCATGATCTTAATTCCATGGGAGTCTTCCTGCCTTATTAGAGACCCCCTTGTCACCCTCTCCTTTTTGCCTCCCTTGTTATTTTTCCCACTTAACTCATACCCCCCCTGAATAGGTGTCCCCTTTAACCCTCTCTTATCTGAACCATTTATCTTGACCCTGATGGTTTCCCCTTTTCCCACACCACCATCCTCCCCCCTTGTAATAGTACCCCTACCTCCAGAGGCCCTCTGTGGGTCCCCTTTACCTAGGGCCCCAGCCTTGGTACAGACCCCCTGCTGAAGGGGGGCCCCTCCCCCACCTCCTTGTTTCTCAAGTTTCTCTCCAGTCGTGCTGTCCTCCTTCATGTCTGCAATATGTTGCATCTCCCCATCTGCTTAACATTTATTTTTCCCTGTCTCCCTCTGGGACTATTTCTATCCTTTCCATTGCCGTTCTGTGATGTCCTATGGGTATCCGACTCCCTCCCCTTGGCCTCTGTATCAGTTTCCTCATTTCCACTAACCCCTTCCTCCCCCCCAGGTTGCTTAGTAGCTCAAATTTATTGTAACGCTCTATGCCAACCTCCATCAAGTAACCTGAGTTTCCCCCGACTTCCCCTCTAAACTGTCCCTCTTCCTCCCCTCTTGCCCTGTTCTCCTTAGGAGCTTCCTTCCCACAGTCTGCTCTTTTAGGCTTCCCCACAACAGCCCCTCCTGACTCCTCCCCCTCCATTCTCTTTATATTCGGAATGTTTACCCCATACATTTTCTCCATAGTGTCAACATCCCTATATAAGAGTCCTCTGTCCCTAATATTCCTCCTCCTGCTTGCTGTAGCATAACATCCTGTAATTTCTGAGCATTGACCCAGCCTCCCCTCAGCCCCACCCTTCTGCCACCCATATCCACACCCCTTATCCTTGGATACCCCCAAGCTCCCCCAGCTTACTCCTTAACCAATATACTTCACTCCTGATATAAGATAGCTGTCTACAGAGTGGACAGCCTCCCTCTCTCCAGGCCCAATTGAGAATTATTGCCATCCCACAGCCTGTGCAGCCTACAACCCTTCTGAAGATGCCTACCATGGTGGAATGTGGCCACCCTGCTTGTCCCTCTCTGTTCATAATGGCACACACCCCTTTTCTCAGTCCCTTCCCCCTCGAATTTAGTCTCTCTCTATACTGATTGCAGTTATTTACAAACCCAATTTCAACCCCACCAATAAAGTTCCCAAGTCTCACAAGCACATACAGTCCAGTGTGTGTCCAGTCCCACTAACAGTGTGTGTATGTAGACATCAGGTACCATATGATGTCACAGGCCCACCAGTTCCTGTTGCTTCAAATTTCAGTCACAAACAGAAATGCACAGCCCTTCAATCCCAACCCCCAATGGCTTTTCAGTATTTAAGAAAGCCTACAAAACAGGGTAGGTGGGAGGGCTCTACCACCACCAGGCAAGCATCACATTTAAATTTCACTCTGATTATCACTGCCAAACAAGTGTTCCCACACCCAGCACACAAGCCCCAATAGTTACAATATCACAGCCCAAGTAACAGTTCTAACTCAAAGTACTAATTTTTAACACACAGAACTAATTTCAAGTACAAACCTATTCAAATATTTCAGTTAAAACAGAAGATAAAACCAAACCTCTTTCCTGAACAACCTCATACTTCTGTTCCCAGGTGGACAAAGAATGACAGAGTGTCCCAGAGGATGCTCTCCTCCTCTGTGGAGGGAAGATGGTTGGTCCTGTTTCTGCATTGCCAGCTGGGTGATCACAGTTGGCACTGTGCTTGAAGCAACATAACATTAGGGAGGGGCACCTGATGAGGGTGCCCACCACATACTCGTGTGCACAAGGTTGCTCCTTATGGAGTCAGTGTCCATGAGGGGAAACAAGGGGGAAAAGCTGGCAGGGCATCTATGAGGGGTCTGACCTTGCATGCTTAACACTAGCGGCAAGGCCCTCTTCCCAGCAAAACTGGATCTGTGTCATCGGTGGGGCTCAATGAACCTGCTGATCCCTGCCATGGGGGTTACCCATGAGGATGGTGTGAGGGATTTGAGCTAAGTTCCTGAAGAGCCATGTAATGGGGTTGAAGATTGGACCCAGATGACTAGTAAAAACTGCACCAGAGGGGGAGAGAAGCAAATTAACAAAAAAAAAAATCTATTGGACACAATTCTGACCATATAGGTTATTAAACCTTTGTAATCCTTGATTCTCCTGTTTGATCTTACTGAATGTTTTAACTGTATGCTTGGTCTTTTCAAAGCTAAGTTGTTCTCTCAAATACGTATATTTGTTTACTGTATCTAATTTCTTGACCTCCAAAAAAACAGGATATTTTTTATGTACTGAGCCACATACCCTGCGTGGGATATGTGGATGGACAGCCACTCAAAACTGGCAGACAAGACCAGCAAAGATGTTGAATTACATAATTGTATGAGATGGTGTCAGTATGTTCTCAAGCTTGGAAAAAGACATTCAATTAATGGAATCTTAAGAAGGATTTTGTCTTCCCTGCACCAGAAATCTATGGAGAAAATGTGGACTTTACACTAAATATGGGTACCAAATGTGGTTCCTCAGGCAGTGTATCAGACTAGACTGGATGGCAAACTACAGATATACACAAACAGTCTATGTAAGGCAGGACATGTTCTTTGGGAGTTTGTTCATGGAAAATTGTAGGACATGCTGGGCTGTAAAGGAAAAATTACACAGGAATACATATATGTGGTAGAGGAGTTTATCCAACTGTTGCAGGGCTTCCAAGCAATAAAATATTATGGTCCAATACAGATAATAGTGATAATGCACAAATCTTCAGTCAACTAGAAAACATAGCTTCCACTAGTGTTCTGGGCCTTAGGAATCCTCAAAGGGGAGTATACATCAGGCTCAACCCAGACACCTATCCATGTGCTCTGACAACACCAGAAAGGTAACCTATGAAAGCAATGAAAAAAGACCATAGCAAACCTCCAGAGCATAGAAAAAATGGGCATGCTAGGATAGTGGAGGAGCATACCAACTGATGTATGAGTATGGTAGAAATCCTCAGATCTAATGGCACTATTCATATTCATGTTGATTTACCCCAGCAAGATCCAGCTTTCTGTTTTTATTCATAATATATGGCACACAAGATACAGCACAAAGACAATAAAGCTTTATATTGGAGTAGCATCAGGTTTATCAATGTCATGGTAAATATGTTTCTGCATCGACCAGAAATACCAGAGCAGGTTACACTTTCACTGACATTCTTATGACAGACTGGAGCATTCAAGCAGAACATTACTCCTTGATGATGTCACAAGCTAAGTGAGATGGAACTGATTCATAAATAAAAAAAATTAATGCAATTGATCAGACATATGGGAGACATTAAATAAAACTTGATTCTGAAAAAAAAAACAAGAGTTGAGAACTTAATTCATGAATACAGTTTTTTGTGTGATTAACATGGCTGTAAAGGAAGTAAACACCATGGGAATCCATTAATATATTTGCCATTGATTATTTAGGTGAAAGATGCTCAGATTAAATAGAGAAGTGATTCTAATCACAGATACCACATGAAATTGCATAAACCCTCATGCACAAAAGAACAATTAGAGCTTTAGGTATAAAACCATTATAAAAAATGAAAATATTTCAGTTTAATTCTTTGCAAAAAAAACTACATTTGGACATTATTTAAGGAGGGAGAACAGAGCTGTGTGGAATATAAAATTCTGCCTGCAGAATGCCTGTGGAATAGCCATTCTGATTCTGCAGAACTACGTGGAATTTTTTACAAAAATTCCACAGCATTTTGCAACATTTTAAATCTCAGTTATTTCACTATAATTTAAAGAGTATGCTTCCAAATAATTAAATTTGGAATGTAAGCAGTAATGTATGGTTTAGAAATGTGTACCAAATTTCAGAGTTGCAGATTGAAAGGGGGCAGAGTTATGGGTGGCCAAACATTTAATCAAAATTAAATTTTCAGTTATTTTGAGATAATTTAAAAATTTCTTCTTCAAATTTCTCCACAATATCAGGATTTAGAGAAGCACATAGAATGCATATATGTACCATGATTTAAGTCTCAAGCTTTAATGGGATCTGAGTGATAGGTAGTCAAATAATTTGCCAAAATTTGGATTTCTTTAATTTTAGTATAACTTTCATAGTATTCATTGAAATATTTCACAAATGGCCAGGTATGCAGGTTATCACTACATTTGCATATGCACACAGATTCAGATTTCTAGCTTTAAATGGGACTGCATTATAGCCTGCCACACCTGTTGCCAAAATTTAAATTTTGGTTACTTCCCTCTAATTTTAAAACTACATATCCTGCAGAGCTGCATGGCTTTTGGAGGCTTCATAGTACTGGCACAGTATTGACAGACTTTATTAATCACACTTTAAGATCAATGGATGCTGGTCAGTTGACTGAAGCAGTATTTATTGACTTATTGAAGGCCTTCGATTTAGTTAATCATGCCGTGCTGCTCCAGAGACTGAGGAGCCTTGTTCTTTCCAAAATAACCTGTGATTGTTTTCAAAGTTATTTAACTGCCTGACCTGTAAGGGTAAAACTTTGTGCTGTGGAATTAACACTGGGTGAGTTTTAGCATGGGGTGCCACAGGGGTCCATTTTTTGGCCACTGTTGTTTTCTGTGTTTATAGACCCCATTGTTAAGGTTCCATCTTATTCCAGAATGTTGTTGTACACCAACGATATAATTTTGCTTACAAGTTCCTCAAAAATTAGTGATATAAATGCTTTTTTACAGCAGGATTTCTTAGCCTTAAACAAGTGGTTGTTGGAACACTGTTTGATATTAAACTCTAAAAAACCAGAATGTATTTTATTCGGTTCTAAATCTAAAATTCACAATGTGGCATCTTTAACAATTAGTGATTTGGTAGGTAACTTGATAAAACAAGTAACTGAAACTAAATATTTAGGACTAATTCTTGATCCCAGCTTAACCTATTCAGCACATATTAGGAAAACAGTAAAGTCAGTAAACCAAAAAATAGGTGCCTTATACTGCATTAAGGATTGTTTAACTAGGGAAGCAAGAGAGATGATATCTAGAAGTGTTTTACTTACAACTTTGTATTATAATTCTTTTTTGTTTACTAAACTAGCATTGAAGGATTTTGAACTGGTTAATAAATCATTTAATTCCATCTGTAGATTTGTTTTGGCTAAACCTTACAATACGCATCATTGTGATTTATATAATGAACTCAATTGGCTTCCTCCTAAACTGGCTTATTCTTATAAACTAGGCTGTTTGACTAAGAATATACTTGTGTAGGGTATTAAAACACCTCTGCACAGTCTAATTAAGTTAAAGGAAGATACTGGGTTATTACGCTCAACTAGTGTACAATGGTTATCAGTTCCTAGATCTGTTACCTGCATGGGTGAGAGTGCTTTCTCCTCACAATGCTTGATTTTATGGAACACTTTGCCTGATAATTGTATTATTGTCTCTAAGCAAGAAAGTTTAAAAAAGTCTTGTATTGTTATTTGCAATCACTTGCTGTGTGTAACTGTTTTTAAGAGTCCTAAATGTATTTTCTTACTTATCATTATTGAAATAATTAATATGTTGTACACTTGCCTGTATTATTTGTACTGTGTCAATTTGCTTCTTTGAAACTGAAGCACCAGGTCGATACTGAAAAAGGGCCTTGGCCCAGTGATCTTACCTGGTAAATAAAGTGAACTGAATTGAGTGAAACATTTAAACTACTATACCACATGGTCATTTCTGAAAAAGTTCATATTTTCAAATTTAAATGGGATTAAATTAAAAGTAGTTAAACTTTCACAACATTTAAAAATTACATTTTGCAAAAATCTAAACTATAAATTTATAAACCTTTGAAACTTTAAAACTAGAGAATGCTGTACCATTACATCTGGTAGGTTCAAAGACCTTATAAAGGGACTGTGTGTGCCAAATTTATTAATTGCTTGCTGCAAAAAATTGCAAAACAACATCTGTCCTTAAAGTCAAATCCCATGAGTCTTTATGAAAATTGCAGAATTTCATGAAAAATGCAATAAAACTGGAATTTTCTTTATTTCACTCAGTCTTTTCTGGGGCATTCTAATTAAAGGATATGGGGTATAAGAAGCAGGTAGTGTGGGGGGATCTCCAGGTTCAGGAGTTAGATGCACAATTTCTCCAAGAAATGAACAGCTGAGCGGAGCAGCACAACAGTGGTAGATCTCCAGGTTGGAGCAAGAAAGCACAGTGTCAACAATTCCAGTCTGAATGCAAGATATTTAAGGATCACAACCAGTAAATTTACAATCCAGGGAGCCTGGTGTGCATGCAAGTCTAGGACTCAGAGGTACTCAGAAAGATGTAGAGGGGTAAGACAATGTCTTGGGCAGCAGGAAGAAAGAATTCTGGCTATTCCAACAGGGTAGGTTGATAGGAAAAGGAGTAGGTGACTCATGTTTTAAGGAAGTTTGTCATTGTAAAGAACAAAGAGGATATAAGTGGGACCAGTAGTTCTATTGAGTCAATCTGGCTATTCCAAAAGAGAAGGGGGAGATAGCCATCCAGTAAGGAACATCAGGACTGTGAAAAGCTCAGCTCAGCTTATCAAATGAGGTAGTGATAAGTACATTGTTAATGTTAAATTCCACAAAAAAAATAAATTCTGGGTGCTTCATCTACATAATTTGCTTTCATAAATATGTGAACACATGTTACTAGTCCTTTTTTTTCTCCTGCTAAATTAAAACTGCTGAACCAATTTATCCAGTTGTGTTAGACACCAGGATACACGGACTGTGGATATGTATGTCAAATGTTAACTCTATGCATGCAAGAGCAGAGAAGTTACAAACATTCACTTTTTTGATAGTTTTCAGAAAGTTTTGCAAATATTTACATTGTAAAGTTTTGAATCCCTATAACTTAAAAATCTCTTGTCTAATTCTCTCCATATTTAGATCATTCTATAAGTATTACAAAAAAGGTATCCATACTAATTTACACCTGTCTAGCTCCAAAGGTGCCAAGTTATATGTAGATTATTTTTTTTCATGAAATTTCCTGAACAAAATAAAATGAGAGATTTTGAGCATATATAATTTTGAGACAATGCATCATATTGTCATGAAATCTGACACATTGTTAGAACACCTAGCATCAAGAAATCATGCCAAATTTAAGATCCCTAACCCAATAGATGGTTAAGATATGTGCAGATAAAAATGTTCATGACATTTTGCACAAACAATAAAATGACAATATTTGAACACCTATAATTTTGAGACTATCCAATGACACAATATTTGGCACATTTGTGGCCATTGTCTGACTGAGTACATATGCCAAATGTCAGAGCTCTAGCTTGCAAGGTTATTGAGTTATAGCCACATTACTAAATTTCAAAAATTCCTTGAAATTTCAACAAAATTCCACGGATTCAGAATTTTCCCATTCGGCACAGCTCTAATGAAGAACAACATCACAAAAGTATGGAAGTGCAATGCCATGATAAAAAGGTTCCCGAATCAACATGATTTACGGGGTGTTGTATACCTGGGTTAAAATGCCTGCTCAAAGCATTGTTGGGGTTACGCTATCTTTAGCTCTGTCTTTCACAGAAAGTAAATTTACTCAGGCAGCAATGTATTTAACATGGGTGCTAAAGTTATGATAATACCAGTGCTGCTTCAAGTGGTCATTCAGACCTCAAGTAACAGTGCACCACAGAGGCACAATGATTCAGGGGACTGCATCCTAGATAGAGACGAGAAAAGGCTGCTCACTGAGATAAAAAGTCAAGATTCAGGTAAAACAAGTAATAGAGACAAACAGAAAACCCAGCTCTACACATTTTCAGTAAAGACAAAATTCAGGAATATAACTGTAAAAAATATAGTGATGCATATATCACTCCAAAAGGGATAACAACACTTATAAGGCTATACCAGCAGCTGTACAAGTATAATAGCTGATATTTTGTGCATCTGAGTGTTCTTTCAAGGCTCAAGGCATATGCACATGTGACATGTCAGCTGTGATGCTTGTACCTGCTACCCCCTTGTAAATGTTTTTTTACCTGTTCTTAAATGCTGCATGTATCAATGTGCTTTTAATTTATAATCTTGAACTTTGTAGTACTCTACCATTGCATTTCTGTACTTTTGAGCTTCAACTGTACCTGATGCCTAAACACATTTTTCCAGTAAATCACCATCCTTTTTTAAAATAATATTTTAAAGAATATTTAATACAAAATGCACATTAATTTGTATTGAAAGTTCTGGACTTTGGCTGACATTGTTACTACATTTGGTGCCAAACAGTCCCTAATGTACACTTCATCTGATCCTATGCCAATCAGTCCATGGTCCCTCCCCCCCACCACTGTGCCAAGTATTCTGTAATGTCTAGTGACAACCAGTTGATTCATCCAGCCCCCATGTGAAGCAGTCCCTGGCATCCAGTGGCACCATCTGCAACACCCAGTCCCATACCAAGCAGTCTCTGGTGTCCAATGGAACCCTCTTTTCTAGCCCTGCTACAAGTCAAGCAGTTCCAGGCATCTAATGGCACCACCTCCTGCACACTAGCCTAAATGAGTCCCTGGTATCTTGTGGCACCCCCTACTTCACTCAACTTTATGTCAAACAGTCCCTGTTATTTAGTGACACTCACTCCCTCACCCTTCCCTATGTCAATAAGTGCCTGGTGTCCAGCAGCATTCCCTTCCCTCACTCATTCTAAAACCAAGCAATCACCAGTGTCCAGTGGCACTAGCTCCTCCCTCACCCTGACCCATACCAACCAGTCTCTGGCTTTCAGTTGCATCCCCTTCTTCACCCTTCTTTATGGTAAGCATTTCCTGACATCCAGCGGCAACCCCTTCCTCACCTTTCCACAAGCCATCTATAGCCAGTGACCAACCCCACCCCTCCAATTGCCTCTACAACTGGATATCATCTGAATTGTCATTTCAAATAAAATACATGTACTGTATAATGCATTTATTTCATATATCACTGTTTGTGATCATTATCACAAGCTAGGACTTATTAAATACAAGCAGTGTATGTATTTAGCAAATCACAGTTGCAGTTCAGACAGCAGCTGGCCACACAGGTGGCTAGAGGGGTTGTGCAGCTGATCATTTTGGGTAAGGTATTCATGTCAGGCACTACAGGACTACTGGGAATGGCCTCTTGGTGGTGGCTTGCCTTGTCAAAGGGGCACTGTAGGGCCACCTTGACTGGGCTCCTAGTGTGTGTACATGAGTTTTAGGAGGGTGACAGATGTGATACTGGGGATGTGCTCCCAGTGACAAAATAAAACAAGATTAAGGCACAGTTTATAAGCATAAGGGACATGCTCCCACTTTCCATTTTATATTAATTGGAGTACTTACTGGCTATAGGAATAGGCTCCATCTTCCCATTTGTATATTTTAATAAACTTGAAAATGTGTCACCAGGTACACATAGAACAGCAGGGGAAGGAGAGGACTTACTAAGCATCTGGCTGCTGTGCATGAATCTTCACAAACCTGTAATAGGGTTATAATAACCAGGGAGCATTTTTTCCCATTGGGAAACCCAGTTATAATTTGCCATTATAACCAGCTGGTTATAACGGCAAACATGTGCCTGGCTTCCCTCGCTCCATGCATGGGCCAGCTGTTTGTCTTTTTGTACTCACGCTGAACCCTAGGGTGAACACTTCACCACATGCATCACATGTACTCAGTGGCAAGCAAACTTTTTAAAAAAACTGAACTTGTTAAATGCTTTCCAACATGTAATTTTTAACTGTTTTAAAAAATGAAATGTTTCAGCACCTGCTTCAACTTGACTGCAGACCGTGCTGATACCTGACCAAACCACAGCTGAACAGTGAAGTTGTGTTTATTTTATATAATTATATAAAATAAAACATGGGGTGGTGTGTAAAACTTGAATTTTACACACATCACCCCATATATTATTCTATATGACATTCTGATGGAACAGAATTCTGTAGAATTCCATCAGAAGCAGAATTCTATTACTTTGCATGGAAAATAACTTTAATGGATTCTTTTTCCACAGTCTACAGAACAATATTCTGCAGTTGGCTAAATGGTTTTCAGAATTCCACTGAACTTAACATGAAATACCAAAAAGCATCTCAGAAGTGGAATGGCAGATTGTCACAGTCTGCATAGCCCTAGCCTGTAATTACTATTTGTGATTACAACATCATGAAAATGGCTTATAATGAAGGAATAATGCCTGACAGGGTGGGTGTTATGCTGGGATAACATCCCACCTCGGGTGGTTGGGCCCGAGGCCACTGGCCGAGGGCATTCAACACCCGAGTAGGGATGTTATCCCAACATAACACCCACCCTGTCAGGTATTATTCCTATTATATAATGACTTATTGTTTTATAATTAAAACACATATTTTAAAGAATGCTTTTGTTAGTGTGTAAAAATATTTTTGTTTCTTAAGAGAAATAAGAGCTGCTCATCCAAATCCTACAAACAGTCTGCAGGGATGTTATGCCAGATAACATTCCTACTGTGACAGCCAACTGACCAATCAGAAGCCAGGATTCTTTCTTGCCATTGTATAATACATAACAGAAATATATACTGAACATGCTCAGCTGTAGGCATTTTATTTTGTTTATAACTTGTTTATCAAATTTTTTACCAAAAACATCAGAAGACCCACCCTTGCAACAGCATCCAATGATCCTAATTGTTGCAGGCCATTCTAATCATTTTGCTGTTATTGGAGAGAAAACAGAGTCTTTGAATTGATAATTTACATGGTTTTGACCAATCCTGTAACTTTAAATCTATAAAACCAAATTTTACCAAATGCAAAAGGTTAAGAGATCTTTTCAAAAAAGTGTCCGTGCCAATTTTCAGGTCCCTGGATCAAAACATGACTAAGTAGTCACAAATAGGGATTAACAAAACAGTGTGCACACCACCTTAACCATAGTTTTCAGTACCACACCACAGTAACAATAGCTTTAAAACACTCCAAGGTCTGGGATAGCTTCATTAATCTATAACACTAGGGGCATATGACCCTCAACTTCACCTTGTACCTCATGGTCCCCCAGTGATTTATTTGTTGATTGTTATTCAACCCTGGCAGTGCCTGAGATCCTGATCTGCAGAGGTTTCCTGGCCCATCTGCATATGTGAAGGACTGGTAAAAGCTGCTGATTACCCATTACATGAAGAATGCACACCATCAAGGCACTTTACAGCCTCCACAATGTGTGTCTCTCCCTAAGAACCAAATCCCTAACTTGTAGGCCTGGCTATGCAGTTGGGCAGGATGGGAGTGGGCAAGGGGGTTTGGTGGGTACACACCCAATACAGAATGGAAAACATGTCATGCAGGGGGCTGGTGAGGGGGTGGCTGCTACACATGCCTAGGGGCAGCAGTAACAGCTAGGTGCCCCTCTCTGCCTGGCCATGCAGAGAAATTCTGGGCTCAATCAGCCTTCTCTCTTCCAGCTCCCAATGTGGATCTTCAGTGGTGGGCTGAGAGCATTAAAGGCACTGGCTGGTGATCTTTCCAGAAAGTTATATTTTCTGGTGTGGATATGGCAATCTTAGAGGAATGATGTACTCTGATATGCCCTGCCACTGGGCAGGCAGGGATCCACTCGTGCACTGGCACAGGTATTTGATTGAATTCCAGTGACTTGGATCCATCCTACCCACCCCTGTCCTCCCTGGCTCAGCAGGTGGCACTGCATCAGCAGGATATGGAGGCAGGGTGTTGAGGTAGTGGTCCTGTGTAGATAGACATCAAGGTTACAGGGCTATCATTGTGATCTGCTCTTCTCAAGCATATCAAAGACACCTACAATATGTGGACTGTACCTGCAATACTTAAGTGATGCAGCATTGCAGCATTAATATGCTCTATCACCCCTGCATGACCTATGGTTTATCATACACTTTTTTCTCATCCACCAAAAGCTGTATTCTGATTGGTCAGGCAGCATATTTTATTGGCTTGTAAACGCTCAAAGAATGCTCCAATTAACATTATTCTGTCAGTTGCAATGGTCACCACAGGATTCATAGCAATATCTAAACAGTTTTAAGACTTTTAGACAATTTGAAAATAAAATTGAAACTTAAAATAACAATAAGGCCCACTGACCCTGATTGTACCTGGAGGCTATTAACTTGATGGAGGTTTAAGACCCTAGTCAAACACCTCCCTCAGCTCAGTATCCTGGAAATGATGGAGATGCATATTGTTGGTCTTGGCAGATTGTATCACAGTGAATCCTTGTATATTTGGCCTGTGTTCCAGTTGTTGCATTTTGAAACATTTGTTTGTCAGAGAAAAGCAACCGTGGCAGCAGAAGGCACTCTGCACACTACTTGTATGCATCTCCGTCCATTCCATGCTGTTAAATAAGCATAATGAATAGTTCACAGGTGCTTTTATGAGGTTTAGATTATTGCTGGGAGCCTTGGTTACTGAAAGAGGCCAAACTGAGGGGAGCAGATGTGCTAGCAGCTATGGTAGTCCCTGAGCATAAGTATCAATCCTGCATTGATGAAGGTCATTATACACATTTTGCCTGATTGGCCTAAAATTCAGGTGAAGCCATGGCATTAATTGACCATTTTAATACTGGAGCTTAACTATGGCTTGATTCTGTTTTTGAAAACTACATGCACATTACTCAAGTTAAAAAGGTCATGAAGCTCATTCATTTGGAAATTCTTGATTAAGTTTTAATCTTAAAGTTTGTTTACTGGTTCTAGAAGCCAAGCAAAGGGAAGAAAGGATTGTAAGAGGAGTGACCCTTCATCACATTCAGATTTGCTTTTCTCATGCCACAAATTCAAACAGTAAACACTATGCATTTCTAGAGGGTTGCATTTTAGACTAAGGAGTTGTTGGTGCCTAAAATCATCATTGACTGCATGCAAAGTAGGAGAAGGGGATTAAAAGAAATACATTATGACTAGGACAGATATCTTTGTAGTCAATCCATTCGTCCTTAAAAAAATAATTATTTAAATATAATACAAGTAAATGGTGAGGGGTTGATGACCATGGAAATCGAAAGTCTTTATCCATATACATATTATATTATATACATATTAGAGGAACATTCAGTCATGTTCATTCAGTTTATCATCAGTTTCAAGAAAAGATCGACAACTGTTTCAAGTCCCACTAAGCTTTGTGTGGTAGACCAGCTGTAATATTCTGGTGCCCTAGACAGACAGACTCAGACACAGCATATCAGTTCAGTGGCCATCATTATGTCTACTCAGGAAATACTGCTCACACACTGCTAGACACAGACAAAGGAATGCCCACTTGGACTGACAGGAAGTATGCATAGGTAGGACTACAAATATTTATATGCATGAACTACAGCCCTAATTGTGTTACTTTCTACTACTTATATACATAGATACCCAAATGTATATGGTACACCGACAATGAAGTTTGGCAACATCTGCCAACTAAGAACTTGAGCTGAAACTATATTCTGTATCTCATTACAGATTATCAGAGCAGTTTGGAGTGAAAGAAAATTAATGAACTTTTTTAGGTTAACAGATTCCTGTAACACTGGTTAATGTTTGCTTAAGTCACCTCTTTTAGAACATTTGTGGTACAGTGGTTAGCATATCTGCCTTTCAAGCAGTTGACCTGGGTTTGATTCCCGGGCAATGCAGAAGCTAATGTAAGGAGGCAGTTTAGCTCAGTGGTTTAGGGCTCTGAGCTGCAGACCTGGGTTTGAATCCCACAGCCCCCACTTACATTCTGTGTGACCCTAAGCAAGTCACTTAACATATTTATGGTCCCAGGTCACACCTGGAAAAAAGCTTCAACTTAGTGTACCTTTCCTGGTTAAACAACCCCCTTCCCCAATTAAAAAGGTGTGACACTAGACTGGTAAGCCATGAGTTTTACATTATGCTTTACATTATGCTTTGTGAGACTGAGTTTCTTTATAAATGTACTATGATTCTGCCATACAGTATTTAAAAAAAAAATGTTTGGAACTAAATCGTGACTCATGGGGTTGTTTAAATTTACCTAGGTTTAAGTCTCATAAACATGGTTTACATTAGCTTTGCTTGTGACTTCAAATGAGATTCAAATTATGGGGGGCGCTAGAGAGAGCAAGATGAATGCTTATTTTTCTCATTTGTTTCGCTAAATCCTTGCTAAAAACAGCTTCAATCGCTGTCTATACTGAATTTTCGATTTACTGGATTTCTGTGAGTACTGTGTGAAATCCTATAGATCTTGTTGGAGTCGAAGGAGGCAGTGAAGCGTGACATTCATGGAGAACTTTATCTCTCCCAAAATGAACACCGGGAAGGCCGGTCAACCTCGGGGAGCAGCAAATGTGACGCTCCCAATTGGCTAGATGTCTTCACCAGCTGTGCAGCGTCTGGAGGGTGCAAAGGCAAAAAACCCACAGAAGCCAACTTTGGCGTCTATGCAAGCTTTCTTGGTGGAATTACAAGGGGATATCAAAGAATCATTCAATAAGGTGCAAATATCGCTTCAAGAAATATCACAACGTTGTGGGAGTATTGAGCTAAAATGACTAAAATTGAAGAATGAGTGGATATCATATAGAAAACGACAGAGTAATTGGCTTTGTGGATTTTGACAGTCGAGAGGGCTATAAATGACTCATTGCATGAACAGATAAACACTATGTCTAAGTTGGAAAAAATGGAGAATACCCTTCTTATGAAAATCCTGAGATTAATTGGTCTTGCAGCTGATATCCCTCTTTCTGAATTAAAAACTGAGGTCGAAAAAATCTTAATGTTGACTTTTTCTCTTGATCAAAAGGTGCTGTTGGAATCGATATTTCGCCATAGTCAAGATCGAAACAAGCTACGAATGAGTTTCTGTCAAGACATGATATTTGCAATTTTTCATCTCTCGACCAGTGGAATATGATGCTGCAGGCAGCTAGAAATAAGACAGGATTTGTGTATGAGGGTTGGAAAATCCATTTGTATTCTGATTTTTGTTTGATGACACAGAAGCTAAGAAAGCGCTTCTTGAACTTGCGCCAAGAGTTTCGTCAGTCAGGGGTTACAGCAGTGTTGCAGTCTCCTGCAAGGTTAAAAAGGTATTTTCAAAATAAAGACCATGTTTTTGAGGATGTTGACACTGCTAAGATTTTTTATGACAAGAATATTGCTCTACCTACTGAAATAGACTCTGATTTGTCTAAGGAGGAAGATCAAGTGAATAGTACTCAGTACATTCCAGTAACTTCATGATTTGATTTTTTTATTTTTTTGGGTTGTTTGAATGATATATCTTTGTCTTTCCCTTACTTTGTTTTTGTTTTTTTGCCAGATACAGATTTTCAGTTTTTTTTCTTAAAAGGGAAGTAATAGCGTGGAGACCGAGGAATAGTATTTTGATATAAACTTCAGATAAACTTTAGATGCTCTAAGAATAAATGAATTTAATGATTTTCTTTTTATTCCCCCCCAAAATATATATTTTTTTATGCTTTATGGTGCTTATTTTGTATAATATTAGTCTCGAGATGGATCTTCTATTTTCTGTTTTTGTCATTTTTATATACAGTATTTCTCTCTGAATAAAAATGAAAGTATAAAAAAAAAATTATGACTTCCTAAGGTGAAAGAAAAGTCATCATGATAGTTTCTATTTCAGGCAGAAAGCTTCTGTTTAAGGAGTTTGGTCAGTGCACTTTGAAATGTCTAAATCTCGCAGTCTGGGGAAGAATGATCAGTTATGGGCATCTACTCTACGCAGTTACTCAGAGCTGGATGACAATGCTCAGACACAAATTACATGGAATGACAAAGTATACATACACCTTGCTGTGCCCCTTCCTGGCTTAATACCCTGCCCAACAACATCATCCAAAATGAAACATAGTTAGGACCTTTTAAAAGTAAGCTCCTATAACACCTCACATCACTTGGTGTATGTAACTGTCAAATCTAAACGTTCATGTGCATTTTTCCTGCTAATCTCTTAGAGGCACTTAGCATGTAACTCTGTGCTTAGTAATCTGTTCTTTAGCCTACCCCCATATCCCTTCCTACCTCCTTCCCTCCCTACCTTACTTGCTACTTATCCCCAGTCCTACTATCTTCCTCTCCACTCCACCTCTTCCTGCCACCTTCCACCGCTCTTCCCTCCTCTGTCCCATTGCCCTCCCCTTCTTCCCCAGTTCACCTTTTACCCACCACCCACTACTCCCTTGCCCCTTACATGCACCACCCATTCCCCCAATCTCCAACCCTCATCTCGACAATGCCTTCTTGGTTGCTTTCTTGCTCCTCTCTCCACCATGCTTCAATTTAAAGTAATAGAAAGTCAAGCCACTGACTGCTTTGGTATTATTGTAATCCTATTTTATTAGTACCTACAATGTTATTTGTTAAGACTTGTTTTACTCCCCTTATGTGAGTATCACATGTAATCCCAATTGTATTTGTATGATGTGTTGTTAAGTCCCAATTGTATTTGTATGTCATGTTTCTTCTTTTCTTTTGTACTGAACTGGACATGGAATCTTTGTAAATGAGCTCTCAGCACAAAAGTTAAGTGTAGTTCCAAGACTGCATACATAAATAAATAAATATAAATAAACATGATGTGCTCAAAATGACAAAGTGCAAGAAAATGTGTGCTGTTGAAATTTACTTTCTCTTAATTTGCACTCCTCTACTAAACCTATTTTTATTTGCTATATTTTTAATATTTGTTTAAAAACTTGTAAACAGCTTTGTGTCGTTGTTTCCTACATTTATACTGCTATTTTGAGTTTGATTTTAAAAATATACTGGTTTACTGCTGTTATACAGATTAATTCCTGACCAACTGGTGGTTGAAATATAGCTGCCTTTCTGGATCCACCTGATCAGAGGTTTTCCTGTTGGTATGTACCAGGAGGTCGGGGGGGGCTATACCTAAGTTAATGTCTCTGCAGGATTGATTTACTTTTTGATTCATTTTTTGATATCGGACCTCTCCAGTCTATGTAGTTTTCCTTATTTTGTTGTACTTTCTTCCCTATTTTTTTGGATCATTATCTGGTAAGGTGTCTGTTTTTTTGGTTTTTGTTTGTATTTAAAATATTTTCAAAACTGTTACTGTATTTAAAAAAAAAATAGTAAGTGAGGCTGCCAAACAATCAGTTTTGAATCTTAATGTCATCTTGCCCATAGTAACTAGTTTCTTTACACTGGAGAGGATATTTAAGACTCTCTTGACAAGGCTAAGTATTTAATTAAATGTTTTAACATTTATTTAATTGTATTAGTTAAAATTAGATTTCACAGCTGCACATTAGTTAAATATATCTAATTAATCATTTTACTAACTGCGTCAAGATGGATGGCAGCTGTCCTGCCAGTTCAGTGCTAACACTACAGCATGCAGACAGACAACCTGAGTTCAGGAGTGCATTTGGAGCATTGTAGGGTCAGCCTGACAGAGGAGGACTGAGCATCCTTTGAAATGCTGTTCTCCTCCTGGAAGGATGGTCGCAATGCCTGGTAGAAACTGGTCCCTAGCAGTGCCTGGAGGTGAGGATGCTTGGGACCACACACTTAGGCAAGGAGGAGAAGCAGTCATTAACATGTTGTACACAGGAGTGCACACAGTGGTGTCATTGACTGCACTGAAACCTGTCAATGACATCCTTGTGTGCACAGTGGTGTCACTGACTGAACTGCATAGTAATGTCATTGATTGCATTGTATACATGCTTCTCCTGGGAACCAGAAACAAAGAAATGAGCAGCCATCTGTGAGGGTGATGCCGCAAATGTTTACCTTTTGATAAATAAGCTCTTTTTGGTTATTTTTTATACAGTGGTGTTGGTGATGAGTGCCCAGTTTTCTACTACTAACTTGTTGCTGCACCATTCCTCCCATGTTCCTCACCAGGCACCTGCTATCCCAGCCTTCACTGACACTACAGTAGCTGCCTTGATAATATGGGGCATTACCAAGAAGTTGATGTAATCCCACTTTAGGAGCATGCCAAGAGGGAACAGCTGACTGTGGTGTGTTGTGGGTGGAGCACGACACCAGCTTTCCAGGTAGGGGAGCCTCAGGAGGATGGGAGAACGGGCTGGTGACAGCCAAAAGAGATCCCAGTCCGCAAGACTGGAAGAGGATGAATAAAACTAAAACAAATGGATGGAAGCATAAGTGTGCAGCTAGTGCTACATAACCACCCCACCCGTCTGTGGGCGGGGTTATATAAAGTAGAAGGGTTCATCTTCTGCCACTGAAAACAGGTCATTACTCTGGAGAACTGAAGTAAGATTTACAGTGCACACTAAATTCATATCAGCAAAATGTATTTATTAGGACATACTGCCTGGAATGTGCTCTGGGGCTTCAAGGTTTAATGCCACTTCATCAACTGTCCTAACTGTGCAGCACAGGAAGGAAGATTTTCAGTTGAGCAGTAGTCTGAGGTAGGGCTGTGCAACCCCCGTATATCATTTTCTCAATACCATGAATAATGGGCTATCCGGATATTCAGACCTGAATACTGAATAGTCTACTATTCGAGCGGTATTCAGCCAGGAGATTGCCTAAAATGAAAAAAATAAAGCCTTTTTTGGCCCCTACCCCTTCTGGCAAACAGTAGAACAACAAATATAATACCTGGTGTCCAGTGGTCCCTTCCCCCTGGCCGATCACTGGCCAAAACTTAAGAATCCCCCCCGCTGAGATTTCCATCAATTTCCCAGTCCCTGTTGTCTACAAATAAAAACAAATTCCCATCTCCCTGGTGTCCAGTGTACCCCCACCCTAACACCCTGCCGTAGATATAATCCCTAGTGTCTAGTGGTCCCAGCCCCTAGCAATTACCAGCCTAAACTTAAGAATCCCCCGCCGAGATTGTCATCAATTCCTCGATCCCCACTGATAAAAAATAAAAATCTCCAGATCCCTGGTGTCCATTGGACCACCACCACTTCACCCTGCCATCAGATAAATTTCAGTGTGCCTACCCCTCACTCCCCCAGTACACAGCGGGGCTGGTCAGCACAGTTTCTCCACTCATCTCCACTGCCAGCTCGACTCAGCACTTCAATGAATGACCGCGAACGCCTCATTCATTTAAGTGCTCAGTTAGGCCACCGGCCATGGAGATGAGTAGAGGGCTGTGCCAGTGGCCCACTGGGGCACTGGGGGGGCAGGAGATATGCACACTGAAATGTATCTGTTGGCAGGGTGTGAGGGTGGGGGGGGTCCACTGGACTCCCGGGAGACAGGAATTTTTTTTTTGTTTTATTATTTGTAGACAACGGGGACTGGGAAATTGATGGAAATCTTATTGGGGAGGGATTCTTAAGTTTGGGCCAGTAATCAGCTGAGGGAGGTGGTACCACTAGACACCAGGGATTATTTGTGTTGGCAGGGTGTGAGTGTGAGGGGTGTCCACTGGACACCAGTGAGACAGGATTTTTTAAAAATTTGTAGACAATGGGGATTGGGAAATTGATGGAAATATTGGTGGGGGGGGTTCTTAAATTTAGGCCGGTGATCAGCCGGTGAGGTGGGATCACTAGACACCAGGGATTATATTTGTTGGCAGGGTGTGAGGGTGGGTGGTCCACTGGACACCACGGAGACAGGATTTTTTTTGAGATTGGGATATTGATGGCAATCTTGGCGGAGGGGTGATCTTCAGGTTGGGATTGTGATCGGCAGGAGGGTAGGACCACTAGACACCAGGGATTATATTTTTGTTCTACTGTTGGCCAGAAAGGGGGGACTTTTTTTACATTTTAATCAACCTCCTCCTGGCCATGAATACTGAATATTCTGGCCTCAGACATCAATATTCAGCCAGATATTAGGAAAAAGGTATTCGCACGGCCCTAGTCTGAGGATGGGTTGAAAGTTAGAGTCAAAAACACTAGGTGGGATACACACCTGTATTCTGCCAGCACTGTGTGATGGACACAGTCCTGACAATGGAGGGAAGAAGGTGTGTTATATACAGGTACTGAAGTCTGGATGACATTCTTAAGAGGTATGTTTTTTGGCTTGATTAGCAAATGAAGGTACCATGTTTGTGCAGAGAAATAATAAGGAAACTAAGGAGGATGCAGGAAGAAGAGGCTAGGGCCATGGGCACTAGGCCAACAGAGGTATGGTTGACTGAGTCAAGCAGGGTAGGGTGGAGAGTAACAGGAGCTTTGATATGTAGTGGGAGGGATGGTGATGGACAAGAGCAGAACAGGGTGTACAAGGCATGTTAATAAGGGAACACCATTGCCAGTAGCAACCAAAAACAGGTATCAGCATCTGACTGATCAGGTTGAGAAAGAAGAAGAAAAAGGTTGAGTGATGTAACAAGAAGGTAGCAATAATTGACAACTTCATAAGGAAGTTGGTGAGAAAAAGCAAAAAGTAAACTGTTGGATCAGGATTGTATTTTAAGATAAGTGGGTTGCTTGGCTAGAGAATGGTTCTAACAAATGGTATCCAGTGCCCCAAAATCCAGCTGGAGGGAGAAGCAAACCACCATCATCAATGTTGGTATGAATGCCATAGGGTTCACAAATCCAAAGAAGATGAAGTTATTCAAGGAATTAGGGATGCTCCTAAATGGAAAAGTTTTCAGGGTGATCTTTTCTGAGATCCTCCAAGTCCTAAGGACTAGTATGGGTGTAAGAGTAGACCATTATGCAAGAAAGTGCTCAGCTAAGGATCTGGTGCAAGATGGAGGGCTTTCTTTTTCTGGCTAACTCCAGGGACTTTTTGGGTAATGGACACTGAACTCCTGGTATGGGCTACACCTATGCCAGAAGGCTATGTGGGTATAGGCCAGAAAAATGGACAGGGCAGTTAAGGGGAATTTAAAGTAGAGTATATGAATGGGGCTGGTGAAATGGTTCACCAATGGCATGTGGCAGATGCAGAAAACACTGAGGGAAGGACAGCAGAGCACTGGGGCAACAAGGGAGGAGACTGACAAGGGGAGTGAGGAAGCATAGAGGAGCAAATATTCTCACTTGCATGCAGGTCAGTATGGGGAATGTACCCTATGAAGTGGACAATTTCAGGTGTCTGATGCACTTTGAAGGTGAAGACTTAGTGGTATTTGTCAGAAACTTGCTTGTGGGGGGGGAGGATTTTACTGGAACACCATGACAGAAGACTGCAGACAATTCTGAAGGGATTGGCCTGACAAAAAATGTGGTAGGTGGCTTTCTTCATAAGGAATGGAGTCACTTTGGAAGACAAAGAGTTCACTGGGGAAAACAATGCTACACAGTCTATTTGGGCCAAGCTAGGGGAAAAAGTAGCCAAAACAGTAACTTTGGGAGAGGTGCTGCAGGTCCCAAAAAGTTCAGCAGGGTAGGATGCCCAGCTGGTTTGGGAAATTATAAAAGTATTTTAAATTAGACATAGTGGTGATCCAGAGGAACTTCATCTTCATGGGCATAGACTAGCATCTTAAGAGAGCTAATGGCAGGGCTGAGACTGAGATCCTGGTCCCTTTCAATGACTGCTTTTTTTTTCTTAAACTGTATTTCTTGCTCCTCAGCTTGAAACTCTCTCAGGCCTCCTGCTCGTGCCATCTAGTTCTACCTCCTGCTGTGTTCTCCGACTATCTTCAAGGTCATTGCAGTTCCCTAGGTCGGGCAGGTCAACCCGGAGAGCCACCAGGTGCAGTGGTGGGAACCAGCTTTGGGAGTGTGGCAGTGGCTGTGGCAGGGACTGTCATCTATCCAGGTCTGGAGGAAGTATTTCCTGATAGTTTATCCTGGGATCCCCCATGGGCACATCTGGCCTTGGCAACCCTCTTACATCAGCCACGTCTGTGTGCAGCCCGTGGCTCAATGGTGCTCCCTGTCTCCACTGGGGTCACCAGAGCACTGGGCTTCCCCTATCCCTCCTACCCAGAGGAGAGCCAGAGGGCACTTTATCCGTCTCCTCCCTGCGAACTTCGGACTCTCGAGCCTGCCTCCTGAACTGGTCGCTAGCGGGCGAGGTTTACGGCCCGCGCCTCAACCCTCAGCACCACCGGGCCAGCTCCAATGACTGCTTCTTAATCCAACATGTCCAACAAAAGCCTAAGATTCAAGATATCCTTGACCTTCTTCTCAGCAGTGGGGATGGGATAATCTCAAGTGTGAATGTCAAGGAACCAGTGGTAGACAGGGGGGCCACTATCAGGTAGCCATCACCCTGGCGATAGGAAAAACTAGTCAGGTCTCTACCACCAGGACCCAGAAGTTCAGAAAGGCATACTTTGCCTTGGTGAGGGATCTGGTACACACGGGTCTTGAGAAGCTGCATAAAGCATCCTAACAACAAGTTTTATACTGGGAAAGGGATGTGTTATCTAATTTTAATAAAATATGGACACCATGGTTGAGCAGACTGGGGGTGAGTGTTTAGGCTGGTATCATCTCTATCAGGGTGTTGCCATAGTGACTTCTGCCTTATAAGGATAGTGGATTGTAGGATCTCTGTGTTATATGACTACTAATTTTCTCTTTTCTTTCTTTCCTTTTTACTGTTATGACATTCACGTTTGTATCTAAGTATACAGTCAAGCTGCAATCTGATCGAGTTCTCTCAATAATACTTCTTGTACAATAAGAAAATATTTCATGTATGAGATAATAGTACTGTTTTGGTTGTTGGTAATGACTTGTTATTGCAAAAATTCAATAAAATTGTTCTTGTATAAAGATTGCCCCTTTCACTGTCACTCTTGTTGTGGTGCCATAATTGCCATGACTAAAATGAGAGAGCAACTTGACAGACTATGCTTCAATGGAAAGCGGAAAGTGAGGGAAGGGATTTGGCATTTGGAAACAAGAGAAGGGTGTGGATCCTGTGCATGAGCCAGTGTTTAAGCAAAAATACATTAGTAATAACTTATATAGGATGTGAAGTAGAAAGTTTTCTAAGGGCATGTCTAAATCTAATGTAAAGAAATAGATAACAAGCTGGAATATAGTCTGTAACATTCATATTTTTAATCGGCATTTAGAGTACATGGTTTTGAGTCTGAAATTGGAGCCCTGAACCTATTGCAATGAATTGTAAATTATTTGGCCCTGCATACATCTATCAGCTTTAGCCAAAACTTGTCTTTCAACCCTTATGTCAAAGGTCTACACATTTCTTTTTTTTTGTAATTGCATTATCTGATCTTATTAATGTGACCACTCCGCATCATAGATGACCTAAAGAAACAACTAGCAGGGTCTTTTATGGTAATCTTGTATGAGTTTCTATGTATAGCTGTGTTGCCAGAAGACTTGAAAGTGACCAATGTGGTCCCCATCTTGAAGCAGGGGCAAGGCTGGACTCAGGCATCTATAGGCTGGTCAATCTGACATCAGTGCTGGACAAGGTCCTGGAATCCCTTTTTATGGAATGATTAATGGGCCACTTGATTAAGGCTAAGTTCCTCACCCCTCTCAGTATGGGTTTTGGAGGGGTAGGTCATGTCAAACTAAACTGATTATATTCTTCAAGGGGGTGGTCTGGAATGTGGACAAGGACAAGGCAGCATCCTGCCCGGTATGGGTGACTGCCTCCTCCTGCAAGCCGCAGGAGCTGCTCTGAACCCAGTGGCTGTTCTAGGCTGACCCACCTGCCTCTCAGCTTACGACCAGGCATCCTGCCCGGTACAAGAGACTGCCTCCTTCTGCAAGCTGCAGGAGCTGCTCTGAACCCAGTGGCTGTTCTAGGCTGACCCACCTGCCTCTCGGCCTACAACCAGGCATCCTGCCCCATACGGGTGACTGCCTCCTCATGCAAGCTGTAGGAGCTGCTCTGAACCCAGCTTCTGTTCTGCGCTGACCCACCTGCCTCTCGGCCTACAACCAGGTACACATTTTGAAGAGCAGCTCACAGCTACCAACGGGATTGAACATGGCACTTTTTGTCTTTCAGGCCATTTGTCTGCACTACTACTGCTCCTATGCTCTGATTAGGCATAACGCTATTCCCCCTTCTTTTGTTGGCTCTTGACTCTACCCTTCCTGAGCTGTCTCCTTTTTAATACAAGAATTACTAATGCTGAGTTTACCGGTACCAACTGATTAGTGGAACAGGATTGTTAATTTTTCTAGTTTTCTTTTTTTTTTTTTTCTTTGCAAATTATACTGCAAAGCCACTAGATGGCAACAACTCTTGAAGGTTGCAATCCTCTTCCCACTGCTCTCCCCTAACACTTCTCATCCTGGGTCCTTCATACCTAAAGCAAATGACTACACTCTAACAAACTGTAGTGCATCACCCTACAGCTGTGCCACAGTGACCACCACAATTATGGTTATCGGAGTGCCTTTATCACCACTTGCTGGGCACCCATTGTCACGTGGACCACTCAGGCTCCTACCAATCACTCTTACTATCCTACTTCTACAGACAAGCCTATGAAGTGGCTCATAACAGATGCACTTGGGACATAAAACAGGCCAAATTGGGCTACTGCAAAATGACCCTTGCCTCCTCCTGGGAGGACTGCTTGGTTGTTCTGGGATGATATCAAGGAATTCAATGGCAAATCCCAGCATCCACCCCCCCTGCTAATTGTCAACAATGTCCCTACCACCAACCCACTGGCCATCGCCAACTGCCTCAACTCATCATTCATTGACCTTAGTGGAGTACTCCCAAACAACTTCTTCGACCCCACTCCTGCAACCCCGCCCCCTAACACCCAGCATCCCCCCTTACATCTCTGGATGATGTCTATGAATGAGACAAGGCCTTATCTCATTAAAGCACTCAGTGGCTCTTGCTATTGCAAAGATTCTTTTGATATGAGAAGTCTACATCTAGTACTAGATACACTCCCCTTCCCTCTGACTGACCTCATTAACCGCTCCCTAAGTCTGCAGCAGTTCCCGGCAGCCTAGAAGACTGCCACAGTCACCCCAATACTGATGAGTGGTGACAGCACCTCCCCCAATAACTACTATCCCATAGCCATTCTCCCACCACTCTGGAAAGCCCTTGAAAAAATTATAGCCGCCCAACTCACTGAGTACCTGCTTGCTGATAATCTACTTTGCAGGGAGCAGCATGGCTTCAGATCTGGGCACAGTACAACTACGGCTCTCACTGAGTTCTCTAATTTTATTCACTCTACCCTGGACAGAAAACACCTAGCTAGAGCTGTCTTCATCGACCTGTCAAAGGCCGTTGATATAGTCTCCCACCCCTTACTCTTAAGCACTGCCCACCACATAGGTCTGTCTCAAGGACCCGTCTCCTGGTTTACCAGTTACCTCACAGCTAGATCACAATGTGTCAACATAAACAACACCCTCTCAACCACCCTGCCAGTCCACTCTGGGGTTCCCCAGGGCTCCATTCTCAGCCCTTTAATATTCAGCATCTACCTAAACACCTTGCCCAATTCCTGCTCTGGCAAACTACTACTCTAAGCGGACAACTCTGTTCTTTTTGCCTCACACACAGATCCCACAGTATTGCAGTCCTCCCTCCCAACACGCATTTAATCAGATTGAAAACTGGTTCATAGACCAAAGACTTGTGGTCGATGTATAAAAGACAAATACCATTTTCTTTTCCAACCAACAGAATAAGGCCAAGAATGCACAGCTAACAATCCTCTCCCACTCTCTCCTTCCTCTAGAACAGGTCCATACCTATAAATACCTGGGCCTTACATTTGATTCCAGCCTCTCTTTCCATTCACACATTAACAATCTATCATAAGCCATAAATGTCCATATAGGCCTACTGTATCGGCACAAGGATTGCCTACCTCTGGAAGCCTTTAATCTGGCTGTCACCTCCTCAGTCCTCTCCCTTGTTGATTATGGGCTCACTATCTACTCAGCCGCTGACTACACAGCCCTTAACAAAATCCATCTGGCCATAAACAAAGCATGCAAACTCCTCTCCGGGGCAGACAAGCGTACCCATACTTGTACCCTATATGCCCTGACAAATCTCCTCACCCTGGATGAAAGACTATTTTATCAAACATATCTCCTCACAAAGAAAATACACCTGGGGCTTACCCCTTGGGTGTTTCTGCCTCTCTTTCTATCCTCCCACACTTCAGTGAACACCTGCATTGCCAACCGACAGGTGTGGTCCATCCTGAGGGTTAGAACCACCTTAGCCCAAAGGTCATTGCCACACAGGGCCCCAGTCTGGTACAACAAACTCCCCTCTGATGTTTCTTCCATCTCCAAATTAGGACCTTTCAAGTCAGCCCTCAAAGAGCACATTCTCATTTAACGACACTGCCACTGTATCAGCTAGAGCTGGGTCATCTATCTATCATCTTATGGGACCACCCCGACACTGAGCTCCTACCTATAGGGCTACCAGACATTACCTATTAACAATGCCTCCTTTGGCTACACTCACAAGATATCTGTCTAATTGTCTACTTCACTGTAAATATCAAACCTGTTACTCCCTCCCTCTATCAGCAAACTTACTCTTCTCTTGAAAACTGTAAAATACAGCTCTCTGTAACACATTCAGTGCAATGTATAGCTGATCTTGATTCTGCAATATTGTATAACTGAAAAAACTGTAACCATTAGCTGCCATTCTATGTCTACAGGTATATGTATTAAGTGTTTGTATTTGTTTTTTCTGATGCTGAGCCTTTGTAAATGAGTCCCTGACTCAAAGGTTGTAATCCTAAAGTCTGTTAAAAAAATAAATAAAATAAATTAATAAGCATACATACTCTATCTGGACTCCTACAAGGTCTTTGGCACTTAGCACATGATAGGGTTCTGTCAAAGAGCTCAAGTGCTGAACAGATGATAGATTTACAAGGCAGATTACAGACTGTCTTGGGTGCAGGTTTCAGAGTTGTGTTTAACAGTAACTACTCAGAGTGGAGAGGGCTACTCAGTGGCATCCCTCAGGGTTCAGGGCTATTCAACATCTTCGTCGGTGATCTAGAAGCTAACATCTTCACACAGGCTAATTAAGATTGCTCATGGCACTAATCAGCTATTGGGCATGGGGCCAAATTTGAAGTGGCTGGGTAACTGGTTGGATTGCTGGAGTCTCAGATTAATTGCAGCCAAATGCAAGGTGCTACACTTGGAGAGCAGAAACAAAGGTAGTAACAACACACTATGCTGGGCACCTCTTGCTGTAGTGGAGCTGGACAATGTCCTGGGGGTCATAATAGACAAACTAAAGCATAACAAGCAGTACATGGCTGCTGTCATGAAGGCTACAAGAATGATGGTGTACATTTAAGGGGGAGGATGGCCAACAGACCAGAGGAAGCAATCCTGCTACTATAAAAGGCCCTGAATAGGCCTAGCCTTGTGCACTGTGTGCAGTGTAGTGGTCCCCATTACAAAAAGGACATTAGAGCAATAAAGTTTAATGCAGAGCTACCAAAATTAAAAGGAGTGAGAGGCATAAAAACTATGGGGAGAGAGTAGAGGTCCTTAACATACTCACCCTGGAAAGAAGGAGGATGATAGGGGCATAATCTCAAGTCTTCTGCATACTGAAGGGTATCAACAAGATTGAACAGATGGAAATATTTGATATGGTGCACTCCTGCAGGACATGGGAACATGCCCTGAAGTTCAAAGGTAGTAAATTCAGGAATAACACCAAGATACATTAATCTGGTGTATTGATGGAAGGCCAAAACCCCGTTGACGAAATCTCCCACAGCGGCATTTTTGACAAGTTTCAAAACTGTTGCTGTGGGGGACCTGCGGGTGAAATCTTGCCATTTCACTGAGTTTGGCTCCCCCTTTGAGTTAACTCCAACTTGGACTTAACCAATCAATCAATCAATCAATCAAGTCTTTATTTAACCAGGCGTTCATCGTTGAGCAGAAGCTCATTTGCAAGATGGACCTGGGTGGAGCATGAACAATTGTATATACAGGTCAACACAGGTATTTACAAGGCAATACAGATAATACTCTTTACAGAGAGGAAGGAAAAGAAGATCATATGTACATAGAATTATACAGATATTATACAGATTACACGGTATTTACATACATAGAAGTGTCTATAGGAAGATAAAGCAGGTTATCTAAGGTTGCAGGAGGAAGTAACGGAAGAAAAAATAAAATAAAAATATACACCAGGTAGAGGTGAAGGTAGGGGGGAAGAGAGGGAGGAAGTAGGGGAGAAAGGCTAGGAGGGCACGGTGCACAGAAAGGAGTTGGTAAAGCTGGATGTAGAGAAGGTGGATGGAGAAAAGGAGTATGTGTGAGCCCCGGGATTGAATGCTATAAAGTACGGGGCATGGTAGGATGTCACAACCCAGGGTAGTGAGCTCCTATCCGAGGTTGGGAAAGGAAGAATAAGGGGATGGATGGGCCTAGTGTTGATAAGACAGGGGGATAAGAGAGAGAACAATTAGGCTGGTGAGGAGCAAGCTGGGGGGGTCAGTACTTAAAATTGGGTCTAGGCATGGCTATATACCAGTACTGGGTCTGAGTGGGTGAAGCAGTTACATAATTCTCTGATGAAAATGGAAATAAAGCATCTTGAAAGCATTTATACCGATTAGAGTGCTTAATTTGAGGGTTTTTTGTAGATCGTTCCATAAGGTAGGTAGCACGACGCTTATGGCTGCCCTGCTGAAGCGGGATTTTGCTTTGGGTACTTTAAGTGTAATAGCTGAGTAATTTCTTAACGCGTATTTCCCAATTATACTCAGGGGAAGACAGCAGGAGATATAGTAAGGCAGTTTATTAGAGATGGCTCTATAGGTCCAGAGAGCGGCGTTTCTGTGGCGCCTGAACTTTAGTGATGTCCATCCCACTGCCGCATATAGGGTGCAGTGATGTGTGTTGAAGGGGAGTCCCGTTATAAACCTCAGTGCTTGATGGTAGAGTGTGTCCAGTTTAGCCATGTAAGAGTTGGGGCATTGGCTGTAGAGGAAGTCAGCGTAATCAACCAATGATAGGAAAATGGATTGGACCAGTTGTTTCTTGGCATCTCTGGTGAGAAATTGGCTGATTCTAAAAAACAGTCCAAGCCTTTGCCGAAGTCGTTTTAGCAAGTCCTCGATATGTTCAATGAAGGAGAGTCTTTGGTCTATCCAAACTCCCAGATACTTGAATTTTGTAACAAATTCTAGTTTTTCACCTAGAACTGTGGTAATTTGGGGAACTGTCCCATTGGACACAGGGTTAGCTGTACGGATAAAAGGAGAGAGGACCATCGCTTTATTTTTTGGGGCATTAAGGAGTAGCTTTTTTTGGAGGAGTTGGCTTTGCAAAGGTTGAATTCTGACTGTTGGTCATTGCAGGCAGCTTCAGGTGTTGGCACTCACGGAGAACTGTATCATCTGCAAACAGATGGATGTTGGCTTTTTATACAGTAGTCGATGTTATTAATGTAGATTGCAAAAAGTAAGGGCCCTAATATAGAACCTTGAGGTACCCTCTTGCAGAGTTTTTAAGGGGGACAGGCCTCCTTCGGCTTTAACTTGTTGAAGGCGCCCTGTAAGATAGTCAGTGAACCAACGCAGAGAAGAGGGGTCCACACCTATGGTTTGAAGGGCGGAGAGGAGCAGACTATGGTCGACGGTGTTGAAAGCCTTGCTTAGATCAAGGAAAACAGCACAAATAAAGTTTTTGCTCTCAAGATTACGCTGCCAGTCATTAGTAACTTTGGCGAGGGCTGAGATAGTGCTATGTTTAGCTCTGAATCTGGACAGCATAGGATTTAGCAGTTCCCTAGACTCAAGGTGAGTCCTCAGCTGTGCATTTACAATTTTCTCTAGGAGCTTGGACAGTACCGGAAGGAGGGAAATTGGCCTGTAGTTATTGAGATCGCCACGGTCACCTGATTTGAACAGTGGTATGACATGTGCTGTCTTCCATATAGGTGGTAAGGTGCCCTGAGACAGGGATAAGTTAAAAAGGTGGGTGACGGGTATCGCTAGTATGTGGTAGGCAATTTTTAGGAAGTAAGGGTCAAGGGAGTCGGCCCAGCACTTTTTCTAGTATCCAACTGAAGCAAGAGATCCTCTACCTCTTTCAGTGTGGCAGGTTGAAGTGAGAAAGGCGGCGAAGCTATCGGAGTTTCAGACAGTTGGCTGGCAGTCTGGGAGCGAAGTATGTTTGCAGGGGAGTTATCAAATGCCATGCCTGCAGTAGCAAAGTGGTTATTGAATGCATCAAGTATATCCATCTTTTCGGTTATAGTCAAGTTGCCAGAGGTAATCTTGGTCGGGAGTGAATTTCCTGAGGAGTGGCCTAGCAGATCACTGATTGTGTTCCAGAGCTTGATTGGGCTCTTTGTGGCAGAGTCGAGTTCGGATTTGAAGAAGGTGGTCTTCGATTCTCTGATTGTTTTGGTACATAAATTTCGTAGTCTCCTGAACTGGTTCCAATCCTCTGCAGTGTTCAGTCTGCGTGCTTTTTTCCAGAGCTTATCTCTTTCTAGAAGCAAGGACTTGATCTGAGGGGTGAACCATTTACAGGTTTTGGTCCTAGTTCGAACTTTAATAAGGGGAGCATACTTATTAAGGGCCCTTGATAGAATGTTGTGGAAGATATTGTAAGCTGATGTAATCATTTTGGCCAGGTAGAAATCTTGCCACTCAGGGAGTACTTAAGCTCGTTTAGGTAGGCATGTTCATTGAAGTTGCCTGGATCTCTTCATAGAGAACTTGTTGATGGGTGCTGGGTTGTTGGTGGATCTTGATCCCAAGAATAAACAATGGTCGCTGGTGTCTGAGAAGAAGACATCAGCGTGGGAGAAGAGATGAGGTTTGCTCACCATTAGCACATCCAAAAGTGTACTTTTACTGGGGTTCTTCACGTTTGGGCGTGTTGGTTCAGTCATAAGTCTGGCCAGCCCATGTTCATCACTGCAGATGCAAGGGGGCAGCTGTGTTAGAGAGCCAGTCAAAGTTGAGGTCTCCTAAAATAATAGTTTCTGGCAGCCCCTGTCCCAACTTGTCACTTAGATATGACACAAGCTGTGGCCAGCAGGCGGTGGTCTGTAGCATCCTATTACGCAGAGTGCAGTAGTCTGTGTAATTTCCACTTTGAGAATTAGGCATTGAATTCGCTGGCGACAGATGCCGAGGATAAGCAGGAGGCAGAAAATTTGTCTTTAACGTAGATAGCTACCCCTCCTCCTCTGGCATGCCTATCAGCTCTGAACAAAGGCATAGTTGGGTATGTTTACTTCTCTATCAGTGGTGCTGGGTCTAAGCCAAGTTTCGGAAATCACAAGTATGTCAGGAGAGGTATGATTTATCCAGGTTTGTATTAACCCCCTTAACAACCTATAGAAGGAGGGCACAGGGCCATGCATGGGGGATTTGGGGGGTACAGCCCCCTGATAGAAACACACACTGATGTCTGACAGGCAAAATTTTGCCTGTCGACATTGGGGAGGCCGCTAAGCCGAACATCAACAACATTGTTGTCACATCGGCAAAGGTAATCCCACTAATCTCAGGTCAGTGAACCAATGAAATAGCCCACCAGTAGAGACTGTGGACATTAAGACAGTACAGGCCTTCAAGGTAAGCTTAGACAAATTTCTGCTTACCAAGGGAATAATAACTCTCAGCCCCGTCCCACTGATAATGGTCAAATATTTAAAAAGAAAAAAAAAATCTGTGATTGGGGGGCCAAAATCAAAGACATAACTTAAAAAAGGTAATATCAACACCAAAAGGTATTACACTATTATTCATTAATTGTTCAACAATAACTTTTAAACTATTGCAAATTGTTAAAACAGGCTATAACACATATACATGTAAACATTTACATATGAATAAAAACAGAAGAATACAAGTAAATAACCTGATTGCAATATCATAATATAAAGGAGACAAAATGGAGTCATTAACAAATGCTAGGAAACTATTTCTATGCATGCAGATTAATAGTTCAAGGTTTTGGCCTGGTCATCTACATTCCAGAAACTAATACTAATTACGCAGAATTCCAAATTTAACTGGTGCCTAAAATTATCGATATTTTCTTCTTTTTACAGAAACATTTAGCCATACCTAAAAACTAAACTCCTGAATACTGACCAAGTATAGCAGCTACTGAAGAAATGCCTATTAGGGCTTTCAGAATTAATTTAACAAAGGCAAAGGCTCACATACAAAGTGCACAAAGTTGAAAACAACCACAAGATGTGCATATAAAATGTATATATGTAATGCTCACCAAAAGAAGTGAAATATACAAAACAGAAATTCCCACAGCCTAACAAAAAGACCCAATGGTGTTTCATACCTAAACTGGCGCTTTGTCAATGGCACATCTTGTGGTAATTTTCAACTTTCAGCACATTCTGTGTGAGCCTTTGCCTTTGTTAAATTTATGATTTGTTTGGCCCATGCACCTTATTTTCCTGGTGAGCCTTTGTTGCTGCATTACATTTAGCATTAAGCAGACTTTTTAATTTACCTGCTGCATGCCAATTTCACTTTTAAACAACCACACCATCCATAATGTGTGCAGAGGCACCTGCAGCCATCTCATACACCTTAGGTGGCTTCTGCCATGCTGGTTATGTTAATGACTCTGCCATTAGTTGGTAACTCTCATTAGCATAATCCATGCAGCAGAAGCCGCCCGAGGTATGCAAGGTGGCAGCAGGCAACTATGTAGATATTAAGGGCTGCACAGTGTTTAAAAGTGAAATTGGCATGCAGCAGGTCATTTAAAAATCAGCTTCATGCTAAAAGACTTAATCAGGCCTTTCTGTGGTAGCTGCTGTACTTGCTAGGTATTCAGGGTTTCACTTTAAACACAAACCTGATTGTGAGCCCGGTTTTCAAAGTGTTTTAAAAAGTGGCCAGGCTGTTTGAAAAATAATTAAAAGCTGATATAAAAAATGTAACATTTTCTCAGAATCCAAGTAGGAAGTTTGTAGACATGTTCCAAGAAATAATTTTGTTTTAGAAAAGAAAAATAGACAAAATAATAATTCATGCTTTTGATCATCGTCATCATTTGATGAACTGCGTGAACAAAGTGATGACATTGCCCCATTTCCCCTTTGAGTGAAAAAAAGCATATTACTGTCATATATTCCCCTTCTAAATTTTATGAAGACTGGAATGTCTTCTTGGTTTTCAAGAGTATCTATAGGATAGCTTTCTGTGATTAATTCTGTTTTTAGCTTACCACTCATGGACTTTGTGAACTAAGTAACATTGTTAGATCTTGTTGCCTTTAATTATCTCTAAAACAGCCTTTTATCATAGAAACTATATCTACCCAAGGAAGTCAATGAAGATCTCCAAGCATGAGATAAACAAGCTATACAGATTTATACATGGATACAATTAATGTCAAGGAGTGGAACACTATAGGAGAAGCCAATCTGGTCCTCCTTGTAAATTCTGGAAAGTATATTTGAGAGTAAGAGAAAAACCTTCAATATAAAAATTGTAATCCTTTCTTTGGCCAAAACCCCAATAGGTGACTGACATAAATCTGTTTGAAGAACAGCACAGGAAGTAAATTGTGGAACTTTAAGAAGACACCTACATAATTTATTCAAGCATTTTTCTATCCCTGCTAAATTGCTCATACCCTATATCTCAATGGCATAATGTAATGGCAATTTAATTTTTGCATTCACTGAATGTAATACACCTATTAGAGATTCACCTCATTTATTGTAAAAGGATCTTAGAGCAGACAAATGCAATATTATTTAAAAAGACATTTGCCGACGAAGTCCTGAATAACAGACAAGTTTAAAATAATTTTATTCTTCAAATTTCAAACAATATATTGACCAAGATGCCAACTGCAGGGGGAACAAGGACATTTTGAATCCTAATCAGTGATTTCTCTGAAAAGCAAGGACAGTTGCTAGATATGAGGAGAATCAGTGTAAGCTGGGTAGAAGGGTGGGGGAGGAGGGAATCTCTATAAATTAGGATAAGTTTGCACAACATACTTGTTGGTCCTTGGTTAAGAAACGGGGGGGACTTTCTGAATCTACAGTAGTGTCCCTTCTGACCTAAAATTCCTATGTTACTATGATACGTTAGCCCTCATTTAGTGTTCCTATGGAATTAGACTAAAAGATTTTATAACTGAATGCTATTTTAAAAAGTACTTTGTATGACAGATACTAGTAAGAGTTGTCATCATATGTTAGTACATACCAATTATGAGAATGACAGCCTTATGATACCACTCATTAAAGTTTATGAATCATTCTCAATATTGACAGATGTGTGCAGAATCCATTAAAAAACATATTATTTTAGGAACACTTTTGTAATGTTGTGTGACAAATGTCAGAATCAAGATTGCCATGTAAAATTCCACAATTATGACATACAGTTTTTAGATTTTTATTTTAACAGGAATCCCACTCATTTTGAATAGTCCAATTTGTAATTCAACACTATAAAATGGAAACTGCTTTTTGAAGAAGAGGTTTTTGCTTAAAATAGCAGCACAGATTTCTCCCTGGGCTGGTCAGAGGCATGAAGGTGGAACAAACATCATGCTGACTCATGGGAGACTGGGGGTTTGCATGTGAGCCCCAGAATCACACACTAGGGCCAACTTGGATTAAGGCACATTGTGTAGTTGTGGCACTAAACTCCTGAGGAAGGAGGGCAAGGTATGGCAGAGGTGTTAACTGTGAGGGCTGCTGCTTGCCTATCCTTCAACAAGAAGAAAAACACTGCTGTCATGACCCCAGTCATTGGGGTGGAGTTGAGGTGTCAGAGAGAAAGGGACACAGTGGGGACACTAAAATGAAAAACTCCCCCTCTAAACAAATTTCTGCTTTTTAATTCTTCATTTATTTACATGTGCTTTTGCTCTGCTATTACATAATGGTATAAAATGCTGGATAATTTACATGAATAATGCCAAACAGCAAAATTACAAATGTTATGCTGACTTTGGACATATGGATTGAAAGACTAGGTTTGATTAAACATAGAGATGCAGGCAGAATCAAACAATTTCTACTGTAATTCATAACAACAGATTCAGGGACTAGATTTCAAACTGAGAGCATTTTACCCTAAAAGACCAGTCACAATATTAGTTGTATGCATTATGTTATCTACAGCAGTCCAGCTTGTTACATAGTTCTTTACAATGGATTTAAACATGCCTTTACAATATATTCTAGTATACATCCTCTATAAGTTATCACAAATGTGTTTTCATTTGAAAACTGTTTACAAATAATGTAATGCCCCTTTTCATTGTTGTATTCCATATATTTAATTTATGTGATCAATGGGCCATTTTTCCTCCTTTGAAAAAGCCTCCCAGTGTAAAATTAAATGCTAAGCAGGTATAAATAACTGCTACCTCTTACTTCCCACTCATACCTTGGTCTCTTCTCTTCTAAGCCTTTCCCTCCCTTCATACTCTACCCACCCCTTGCACCCCAGCACATGGCCTTGTGTCCGATTCCAAGGGGAGATGCCACAATCACTACCATGCTTTGGTGCACCTAATCACCCTCCTGTTGCTTCTATTAGGTGACATTCATCCAAACCCTGGCCCCATGCCCAACCTTATGAACAAGCCTGCCCAGGCTCAAGGACTCAACATAGCTTCCATGAATATTTGCAGCCTCCTTAAGAAGGCTGCTGCATTCCAGTGCTGGGTTATTTAGCGACAACCGGACATTGTCTCACTCGTTGAAACCTGGTTATCCAAATCCACCACTGACTCCTTTGTCTCCCTCCCTGGTTACACCCTTTTAAGGGAAGATCGAGTGGGTAGGCGTGGAGGTGGTTGTGCTGTCTACATGCATGACTCCCTCCTTGGACATGCACTTCCACCACCCAAGCTTGATAACGGGGTGCAAACCCTCACACTAAAAATCTCCTCCAACCCTGGTAAGGGCCCACTCTTTCTCATCGTTGTCTATATTCCTGCCAGAAAGCAATACCTCATCATTCAGGCACTTGCTGACCACCTCTCTGGCCTACCACCTAAAATGGCCCAGATAATTGTTGGTGACCTGAATATCAACTGGCTCTCTGCCACGGCCTCCCAAACCAGAGATATCTTTGCTGCCCTTGACATGTCTCAGCTTGTTACCACCCCAACTAGATTAAACCCCACTACTGGCACCAGCACCATCCTAAACATCACCATTACCAACCTCCCCCAGAGGGTGCTTGATATCAGTGTACTTCCCAACTCACTTAGTGACCACTCCCTGATCATATTCTCTTGGTCCGCTACCAACAGCAAACTTGCACCACAAACCACCCAGTGATGTTGCCTACTCCCAGGTGGCCTGTGTCACCTTAAACAGTACCTCTCACAACTGGATTGGTCCCCAATCAGGCTTGCACCATCCATAGATGAGGCATTGGATAATTTCACTTGTACTTTTAACACTGCCTGTGACCTCTATTCCCCCTTCACTAGAAATTACAACAAAAAGCAAAGCATGCCCTGGGTTACCCCGTCCCTCCTTCAAAACTTAAAATGAGAGACAACCTATGGCACATTGCCATGGAATCTGGCAAGTCAGATGATAGGCAAGCGTACAACGCCAAGCACAATAAGTGTACTTGGACCATTTCGACAGTCCAAAGCCCAGTACTACCAGTCTGACCTTGTCTCCTCCTGGGGGTTGGCTAGGGACTTTTGGGATAATGTAAAAGAGCTGAATGGGAAATCCTGCTCCCCACCCCCTCCCAACTCTCCTTTAATGGAACTGTCTGCTCTGACCCCCTTGGCATTGCAGACTGCCTAAACCACATTTTCTCAGACCTGAGTTCAGTCCTGACAGTAACCTCTTTGACCCCATCCCAGTAGCACCCCTGCCCACTCTCCACAGACCTCCCTTCTATCTACATACCATCTCCCCACTGGAGGCTAGTCCCCTTCTGCAAAAAGCCGTTAGTAGTAACAACCCTGGCATTGACCTACTGGACACTAGGCTACTTTGTCTGACATTGGATGCTTTCCTGGTCCCACTTACTGAGCTGCTCAACTGCTCTCTGTGCCTGGGGCAGTTCCCCAGCACATGGAAAACTGCCATCATCACCTCCATACTAAAAAGCGGTGATCAAGCACCCCTGGGTAACTATCGACCTATCTCCACCCTCCCCCCACTCTCTAAGGCCATTGAAAAAGTAGTTACCAACCAGCTTGCCGAATACCTGGCCTTGTACAATGTCCTGTGCCCTGAACATCATGGCTATTGTGCAGGTCACAGCACCACAACTGCGCTACTTGAATTCTCCAACTTCCTGCACTCTGCTCTTGATGTCGGAAGTCCTGCCGGTGCCATGTTCCTTGACATCTCCAAGGCCTTTGACACGGTTTGCCATGCCCTCCTGCTTGACTCCATCAGATGCCTTGGTTTCTCCCCTGGCCCCCTTGCATGGTTCACCAGCTACCTCTCTACCAGAACTCGGTGTGTAAAAATCAATAGCACCCTATGTGACACACAACCTGTCCGCTCTGGGGTGCCCAGGGCTCCATTTTAGGCCCTCTCCTCTTCAGTCTCTACCTCAACTCCCTCCCCTCAGCCTGCCCAAGTTAGATCCTCCTCTACACAGATGACAATGTGCTCCTCGCCTCTGACCCCAAACCCAACACACTCCAGGCCACCTCCAACAAGCTTTTGATAGAGCTGAGCATTGGTTCACATCATGAAGGTTAGTCCTGAACCTAAAAAAGACCAAAGCTATGCTCTTAGTGCATCGCCAAAGCAAAGCCAGTGGTTCCCCTCTAGTGATACTGCCTAGCACACTAAATCCCATTGAGCAGGTTTCCTCCTACAAGTATCTGGGCATTACCTTTGATTCGGCACTCTTCTAGTCCCATATCAATGCCCTTTCTTCTGCCACCAATGTCAGGATTGGACTGTTAGATTGCCATAGGGACTGCCTACTACAAGAGATCCTTAGATTGGTAATCACCTCCTCCGTCCTGTTGTTAACTGACTATGAGCTGCCCATCTATGCTGCAGCCAACAACACTGCACTTGCAAGAATCCAGCTCTCTATAAACAAGGTCTGCAGGCTAATGCTGGGAGCCCCTAGGTGCACCCATACGTGCATGCTGTACTCCACCACCAACTTGCTCAAGCTTGAAGAAAGACTCCACTTCCAAACCTGCCCTCTTGTAAAAAAAGACCCTGCTAGGGCTCTCCACCCCGGGATCACCACCTCCCTGCAGTGTGCCTCCCCCTCAGTCTCCACCTGCAGCACTGCCAAAACCTCCCTTATTGTCCCCAGGGTGAGGACCTCTATGGCCCAGAAATCCTTTTGCTATTGAGCTCCATCCTGGTTCAATTCCCTCTCAGTCAACATAGCTGACTCCACTAAACTTGGTCCTTTCAAGGTCTCTCTCAGAAGCCATCTGACAAGCACTCGCTACTGCAACTGCACATAATCCCCCACCTGCCCCCTTACCCTCAACCCTAGGCTGGGTTTGCCCTGTCTACTTTTGCTGTATATGGCTGGGGTCTCAGGAAACATATGCTGACTACTGTAATAAAATATCTCTGGTTGCTACCTGACATGGTATTCATGTACCTATATTATGACTACTGTGATCTACCTATTACCATGCTTATACCATCAGTGAATTCCTTTAACACTGGTTGCTTTTTTAATCTAAGCGTTATGTACTGTACTGTTCTGTTTGCTGTGATGTATTGCTGTCTTGATGAGGTGCCTTTGTAAATGAGTCTTTGACTCAAAAGTCTGCAAACCGATGATCTGATAAATAAAACAAATAAAATACATTGTACATGCAGAACTGTTTCAAAAATCAAACTTGTAATGTCTGCAGATTTGCTTCCCGAAACTTGTTCCATGCTTCATGTAAAAGGTATTTTCTACAACTTATCCAAGTTTCACAACCTAACTCCCATAAACCTGCAACAGACTGATGCCATCATAAGATGCATTATGTATAATATTATACATTTTACAGCAGCTCTGTGGCAAATTATCATTATCATAGAAAGCACAAATGTTTTTGCATGCATTTCTGGGAGAGAACATGCCAAGAAAAAAGAGACAGGAGTGGTGATTTTCCTATTTAAGTTTTCAAGAACAAAACAGGAAGCAGTTGTCAATTTGCTGGGAAATATTATGTACTGGATATAAAGATATCTACACTTCCTACTGTAAGTATAGCTCTGTTCCTCAGAAGTTTCCATTTTGAAAAGCTATGCAAAGTAAAATAGTTATGTGCCTGCCAATATAGCTATGTTAGTATTTTCACTACAGGTAGCTTGTTTCCCTGATGACTGGTCTGAGAACAGGCTGGTCTGGGGCCAGCCTGGTCTTGGGTCAGTTAGCATGAACTCTCTTTAGTGTAGATTTTCTATTACCAGCTCCACGCTACCATGGATCACCACACCAGTGAAATTTGGGGTCAAAAGAATCGTAGGGGGAAAGTAAGATTCAAACCTAGACTTTCAGGGTAACAGGCAAGTGCACTAACCACTGCACTATGCTGGCTGCTGCCATTGCACCCATTCAGGGCAGCAGTGGCAGTGCACCGTTCCTTAGGCACCAAATAGTGAAATTTGCCACCCCCCTCCTTGAGGTCTGCCCCCCCCCAGAGTTGATATATTTAGAAAGGAGGGGTGTGGGGGGCATGGGGTGCACAGCCCCCTCAAAGAGAAGGGTTGGCGACTTTGAAACTTGGTGCCCTAATTACCAGGCGCACTGCTG
Source organism: Neoceratodus forsteri (assembly GCA_016271365.2). NCBI lineage: Eukaryota > Metazoa > Chordata > Ceratodontiformes > Ceratodontidae > Neoceratodus > Neoceratodus forsteri. Next base: position 354,007,849 of record CM028136.1, on the reverse strand, counting down.
CCAGCGCCCTGAATGGGTGGAACCAGCTGCTGCCTAGCAAGCCTGTGGTTAGACACATTTCTGACAGTAACTGATCCCAGACCAAATAGGCATGGAAACTGATCTAAGACCAGGCAGATGTGAAACTGGTCTTAGATCAGGCTGGTCCCAGACCAGTCGTCAGGTGAACAATCTTCCCTACAACTGTATTTACCTGGAAGGAGTTTAGGATTCAGTGGTGCTCACAAATGTTAATGCATATTGTGAAGCTGCTTCTGACTGATGTGGTTTGTGAAGGGATAAAGTTGCAGTAAAAGAGAAATAGGGTCCATATTTGTTGAAACAGTCAGTGTCAGACTCCTTTATTTTTTTTTTAATTTTATTTATTTAAGGATTCTGAAAAGTCGTTTGAGCACAGACCCTTTTACAAAGGTTCCGCCTCAGGTTAACAGGCTAACAGACATGTAACAGCACAAATTCAGGATAAGTGGAGAACATAGATTAGGTTACAGTATTACACAATCATTTGTAATACTAGAGATTAGTACAGCATCAAGCAAAGGAATTATAAGCAGTAGTGAACTTAGGAGAGAAAGGAGGCAGAGAGCACCCTCTTTAGTGAACGGGAGACTTAAGGAAATTGAAGGGCAGGGTAGTCCATCCCGGAGGGGGGCACAAACAAAATGCTACCTCAGGGGAAGGTTTTGTTGAGAAAAGGGGATATAGTTGCTGGGGAGTGCTAAGGGGGATTTGAGGAGGGACGGTGGCACCAGTTAGGTGGGGGGGGGTGTAGGGCTGAAAAGTCACAGGTGAAAGGGGTGGGATGGTGTGGGGAACAGTATAAGATGAGATAGGTGGTTTCCAGCTGACAGTAGGTGGTAGTAAGGGTGAGTAAGCCACAGGGAGAGGTAGGCCCCCAGACTAGGTCTGTAGTGGGGGGAAGGGGCAGAAGGGACCAAGAGGATGGATTGGGAGGGGGTTTCTAGGGGAGGGGGACAGTAGGGCTGCCTTATGTCAGCTCAGGTTGTGGCACTGGGGACTATGGTGTAGGTTTAAGGGGGAAAAATGAGTCACACCTTCTGGAGAGCAGTCACATGCTGTGTTAGAGGAGCGGGGTATAGCTGGGCTGCCACATGACAACTTGGGAGGCTTAGGGAGGGAAGAGTCATGCCTTCAGAAAGCAGTCACACTCTGTGCTTGAGTTAAGGTGATGCCTTAGGCCAGTTTTGAAGTGGGATAGGCAAGAGGGAGATTTGAATGGGCACAGGATTTTTGTTAACAGGTGGGCCCTATAGGCAAAGGTGTATTGTCCAAGCTTGGTTTGGATGAAAAGGTGTTGAGAGAGCTCCCCATCCTACCTCTGGTGTCATATACAGAGTCAATCAGGGAGAAGATATCAAATAAGGTGGGTGTTTTGCCCATTAACGCCTTCTTACCAAGGAGGCAGGTTTGGAACTTGATTCTGTTCCTAATTGGCAGCCATTTAGTCTGCTCATACAGTGAGTAAGTGTGTACAACAATCATCAGCCAAGGTGAGCCTGCATGCTTTATTGAGAGCAATTTTTACCCTCTGTAGTGCTGCTTCCATGGCTGCTGTAAACAACCAGGCCATAATCAATGGTTGATAAGATGGAGCTGGAGACTGAGAGGCAGAGGGCCTCAGGAGTGAGACATTTTCTGTGCCTGTAGAGGACACCCAGCTTAGAGTTTACCACCTTGACCCCGAATCAATGTGTTGGGTGAAGGTGAGGGTGTCCTGTGGCCCCAGATACTTGAATGAGTGCACTTGTTCCAATGGTGTGCTGACTTTGTTGGAAATGATGAGGGAGAGGAACTTCTCTTTGAGCTGGGGACTGGATATGAGCATGGTCTGGGTCTTTTTATAATTTAGTAGAAGATTATGCATGCAGAACCAATCCTTTAGTTTGTTGAAAGAGTTCTATAGTTCAGATTGGAGAGTGTCAATGTGTGTGTTGCTGTTGAGAAGTACCGCATCATTGGCATATAGGATAATTTTAGTATCACAAGCTTTTGGGAGAATGTTCAGGAAAAAGGCTGAAGAGTAAGGGCCCCAATATTGACCCCTTGGGGACCACCAATGATATTTCTCTGGATCCAGACATGATTTGTCCAACTTTGACACATTGAGATCTGTGAGTCAGGTAGTCCTGGAACCAGCATGTGGTATTGGCAGCCACACCCAGGTTCTGCAACTGGGCCAGGAGTAGGGAGTGGTTAACAGTGTTGAAGGCTTTAGTTAGGTCAATAAACACCAACCCTAGCAATTTGTCTCCATCCAGTGCCTTGTAGCGCAGAGTCAGTGTACTCCACCAGTGCAGTGGTAGTACTATGATTCTGCTTGAAACCATGCTGGTTAGGGCATAGTAATTGATATTTGTTGAGGTATTCAGTGAGTTGCTCAGCCACAATCTTTTCCAGTGCCTTGGATAGAGGGATGAGGATGGAAACTGATCTGTAGTTGGATATACAGGTCCTGTCACCGCTCTTGTGTACAGGTGTCACAGGGCCTATTTCCAGACCTCAGGGAATTTATTGAGTGATAGTGATTCGTTAAATAGTTTCGTTATTGGCATGATGAGGACATCAAGTGTGAGGGATAGAAATGTAATGTCTACCCCATCACTGCCCAATCTGGTCTTGCCTAGCACTTTTTTTTTTACATGCATCAGGGCCTCCTTCACTGTCAGTCTCTTAAAGTAGAAGTCTGGATGGGAGTTTTGATGGACTTGCTGCCAGGATGATAATGTGAGGGAAGCAGGCAGGCGGGAGGTAGTACTGAGCTCAGGTCAGTGAAGGCCATGTTGAACGATTCCGCAATTAGGAATGGGTCAATTGTGGGGGGGGGGGGCTATTAATGTTGAGCAGATATGGATGCTTCTTATCATCCTTCCCAAGGAGACTTTTGACATTCTCCCAGGGCCTCTTTCCATCACCCTGTGTACTATTGAGTTGTTCCTTATGGAAGTTGACTTTGACCTGCCGGATGAAGTTAGTGCAGTGATTTCTGGTTGCTCTGTAGCACTGGTAATCATGTTTGTTATGGGCGGACCTGGCTTTTGACCAGAGGCTATCCCTTTCCTGCATCTTGGCAAGGAGTCCACCCGTGATCCAGCCATTGTTATACCCACGGGCTTTCCTTTTCCTCAGCTATGCAAAGAGATCACAGATGCTGTTGAATCCATCAATAAAGTAGTTAAGGGCCTGGTCGAGATCAGGTGCCAGGTCAATGGGGGACCAGTCGTGCAAGGAGAGGGCTGTGGTGAGGAACCCTAGTTTGCCTTTCCTCAGGACCCTGCTTTCAATTAGGATGGGGGGGTTTAGTAAATTTGTTGGACCAGAGGAAGATGACTGGTGAGTGGTCTTTTAAGGTGTCAGGCAGCACCTTGACCTCGGAGATCCGGAAAGGGGAGCTTGAAAGGATCCTGTTGAAGAGTGTGTCATTACCTGACTTGTAGTTCCATCTGGTGGGACTGGTGACAAGTTGGGGTAGGTAGGAACTAGCAACAATATCCCTATGGGGGGTCAACTCATTACCTACCCAGTTAATGTTAAAATCACCTGTGATGATGAGTTCTGGGCCCTTACGGACAGTGGCCACTGCTTCCAAAATTTTAGGAGGCCCTTCTGGCTTTTTGGGGACGGTAGACTGAGGCAATGATTAGAGACTTACCATGTTGCCTGACCTGTGCTTTCACCACTAATAGTTCATAATCATCCACCATTTCGTGATAGAGAGGACAGAGCAGTGTAGGGATTCTTTGGCATAGATGAGGCATCCCCACTTTTCTTACCCTTCCTGTCAGTCCTGAAGGCTTGGTACCCAGTAAGTGCTATTTCATTATTTTTATCTTGCTTGACAACCAGGTCTCTGTAACGCATATAATATCAGGGGCATGGTGGGTTATCCATGCCTGGAACTGTCAAAATTTGGCAGTTATACTGCAGATGTTCATTGCAGCTATTCTCAGTCCTTTTATCTTACAACCTCCAGTGCCAGATAAAGTTGGTGGTCCTGGGTTGGCATGTATATTTCCAGATAAGAGCAGTAGCATGAACATCACCTTCCTGGCCGAGAGACCAATGATTATTGTGGCCCGGATCTTCCGCCATTGGATTTTGCTATGAAAAGGCTGTGCGGTCTTCGGCAGTAGCTTTAAAGAGGAGAGAATCACTAAGGTGCCATAGCTGGGGGCGGCTGTAGGGGACTCTGGGTTTGTTGGGGGTAAGGGGGAATCCTGGTGGTTACCTACCAAAGCAGTTGCCTTGACGCCAGTGACAGACCACTGTTGTCAAGATATGGTTCTGGCAGTGGAGGCAGTGGTCCACTTCAGTCACAAGGGCCTACAGTGATGAAAGAGATTACACTGAGCAGGAAGAGAGTGCAGCCCATTTTTTGTGCTGCTGCAGCTAGCACAGGGTAATCCTGCTAGCGTTGCTGGGGATGGGTGGCTGAGTAAATGGTGGTACCACTTTAAGGTCTGCTGTTGAGGGGGGATCCAATAAAGCAGGGAGCTTAGTGTAGGAGGCAGGGTTAGTGAGTATTTAACAGAGGTTGGGGTTGGGCGGGCAGGTGTGATGAAAATACCTATTACTTAATTAAGTCTGGAGTGCAGGAAAGCCAGTGGCAAGGGAGGAACAGCAGCCCTACAGGGCTTGAGAGGTGTGCCAATCAGAGGCTTTACGCTAGTGGTCCTGACCAACCAGAGGGCTGGGCAGACAATCCAAACCCAGAGGAACGTGGAGCCTGGGGGTGCCTACCTGGACACTTGATCTTTGGGTTGCTGGCATGGGGATGACAGCAGGAGAGGCATCACCTTTCTGGTTCTCCTTCCAGCTTTAGGCTTTAGGTGGCTTGAATCAGTGGCCACCGCCTAGGGAATGGAGAGGAGCCTTTGTTAAAAAGGCACAAATTGGTGGGCAGAGAAAAAAGCAGAAGGGGCAGAGCAGATTAGGCTAGGGACAATAGAGGTGTGAAAGTGTAGCTAGCATGCAGCACCAGGGGTCTGAGAGTGTAGTGAGGATGGGGGTAAAGGTTGGAGAAAGAGCTTAGGAGTCATAGCACAGGAAGAAAATGAGGCAGTCAACAGTTTCAAAAACAAATTCTCCAAATGGCTGTAATCCCTCACAAATTGCAGGCAGAAACCAGCACTCAAGCATAGAGGAAAAAAAATGAAATAAAACATGCTAACAGAAAAATAGGAACATAGAAGTTGACGGCAGATAAGGACCACAAGGCCCATCCAGTCTGCCCATTTCTTTTTCTACCTTATAAATGTGCCATCGTCCTTTGCTGTCAGTGGCCTATCTATTCATACTCCTCAGTATTGCTCCCTTATGCCTATCCCATGCCTGTTTGAAGCCCTGCACTGTATTCATAGCCACCACTTCCTGAGGTAGGCCTTTCCATGCATCCACCACCCTTTCTGTGAAAAAGAACTTCCTCACATTACCCCTTAATCGGCCTCCCTCTAATCTCATGCTGTGTCCTCTTTTCCTGCTATTTTTCTTATATTGAAACATGTTAGTCTCTTTCAACTTGTTAATGCCCTTAAGGTGTTTGAATGTTTCGATCATATCACCTCTCTCCCTTCTTTGCTCTAGGGTATACATATTGAGCTCTGTTAATCTGTTCTCATATGTCTTCTGATGCAGTCCCTGCACCATTTTGGTTGCCCTTCTCTGCACTGCCTCCATTTGGTTAATGTCCTTGTGAAGGTGTGGCCTCCAGTACTGCATGCAGTACTCCAGATGGGGCCTAACCAGTGTCTTGTAAAGAGGGATTATTACCTCCCTCTTACGACTTGTGATACCCCTACTAATACACCCTAACATCCCCCTAGCCTTACCTACTGCTTCAGAGGTCTGCTTGGATGATTTTAGGTCATCAGTGATGATGATGCCCAAGCCTCTTAGTTCCTTTGTGACTGCCAGCAACTCCCCTCCTAGCCTATAGGTGGATTCAGGGTTTCTCTTCCCTATGTGCATGATCTTGCACTTCTTTGCATTAAATCCCAGTTGCCACTTTTCTGACCATTTTGCTAGTTTATCCAGATCTCTTCTTATTCTGCCCACCCCATCTGAATCATCTACTCTGTTGCAGATCTTGGTGTCATCTGCAAACAGACAAGCCTTACCCTCTAGTCTATCTGCAATGTCACTGCAGTGACTAGGCTAACAGTACAGCATGGCTAACTTAGTAAAATGAAAATACCGCCGCCACTACCTCAGAGTTTGCCAAGAAAGAGGAGTGGTTGGACCACGGTGGGCTCAGGGAGGGTGAGGGTGGTGGAACAGAGGTGTATCCCTCCAGTTGTGCCTCTCCACAATTCATTCGCCACTCTGGTGGAGCATGGTTCCTCTACGGAGGCACTCACAGTGGAGACCAAAGAGGATGCTGGGAACCTCCACAATGGAGACCCACAGGAGGGTGGCACAGGACTCCACAGGCAAAGGAAGCAACTCCTGGTGGGGGACTCAATTGTTAGGTGGTAGAACTGGGGGAGGGAGGGGAAAGGGAGGTAAGGTGCCTGCCTGATGCCATGGCTTGAGGGACAGGAAATGAATACTCAGGAGTAGGAGTGGAGCAGCTGCAAGGGGAGGGAGCTGGATGTCATTATCCACCTAGGGACTGAATGACCTGGTTGAGAATCGGATCAAAGCAGTGCAACAGGAGTTTGTAGAGTTGGGGAGGGCCTTAGACAAGCAGAACACACGGTAACTTTCTCAGAAGTGCTACCTGTCTATGGCATGGATGAGGCTAGGGTACTCCGCACCATGGGATTCAATGACTGGTTGAAAAACTAGTGAAGAACTCAGGGATTTGGCTTCTTTGGGGACTGGGGCTCCACCTGGAGGGATGCAGGCCTATACAGGTGTAATGGTCTGCATCTATCCAGGAGGGGAACCAGGATCCTAGGTGATAGGTTTAAATGCTTCATTGGTGGTGGGGGGGGGAGCCTGGTAGCCAACATGGTGGCATGCTAATTCTTGCTGAAGTTACCCTGTGAACCCCTAGTAGCCCATCCGTAACAACCAGTCGGGAGATTAGCACTTCTAAGAGAAAGCTCTCATTGTCGGATCACCGATCTTTCATTTAAGATGTTTCTTTGAGAATTGAGGCAGACTCAACCTAACTGCGACACAACTCAGGCTCAGCTGCTTCCCGCACTATAGGGGCCAAGAACCAAGCACCTCCTGAGTTTTTGGAGCACCCAGTTTGATGCACAGTGTACAGGCATCAACCCAGAGACTGCTGGGGGAGAAATGGCCTTCTCCACCACTTCCAAAAGCTTGGCCAAGGACATTGCGAATATGTTGGCGATGTTAGGCAAAGTATTACAAGATACTACAGAGCTAAATCAAGCATCTACACAAATAAACGAGGAGTTGCGAGTACTAGCCCAGTGGTTGGAGGGCTCTGAAAAAGTTATAAAGCAGCAATCTGAACAAATTTTACAGCACGACGGTCAGCTGAGGGAACATCATTGCCAGATTCAGTACTTACTCTACAAAGTGGATGATTTGGAAAATAGAGATCGAAGGTGGAACATCAGAATAGTGGGAATTCCAGAAGGAATGGAGAGCAAGGACATGATATCCTTTCTGGAGGATGCGCTGCCAGCGATGCTAGGGCTGGAGTTTGAGGCCCCACCAGAGATTGAACTAGCCCACCACACACTTGCACCCACATCCAAACCTGGTGAGCGCCCTCGTCCAATATTGTGCAAATTTCTTTGATACCCGGTAAAGGAGAGATATCTCCATCTAGCAAGAGAACTAAAGTCCCTAATGTGGCAAGGTTGCACCATCCAGCTTTACCAAGATTTCTCTCAGGAGCTAGCTAGTCAGAAAAGAGCATACGCAGAGGTGAAACAGCAACTATACAAAATGGGTATTCCCACCTCATTCAGATAGCCAGCGCAGCTCAGAATCCAATACAACGGGGTCTCTCATACATTTAGCAGCCCTGGGCATGTGTAACGCTTTCTGCATAACATACAGATACCAAGCAGCGACATGACCAAATCCCCACAACCTCTGAGTAGCACAAGTAAACCGCACAGGAGAACTCCCGATTTCTATGGAGATAGCAACCAGTTCCAAGCCCAAGGATACAGAGCCGGGGGCCTGGTAGAACTCAGCCGGGACGATCGAGGAAGCCTGGGAGGGATAACACAAGCAGCAAGTTGTCGGTCAGCAAGAACAGATCTAGGAGCAGACAGAGATTGCAAATCCTCTCAGATGATAGCACGATTTCCCCAGCCATTACACCTATTAAGCTGTCCAATAGATATGAACCTCTGAGGGACCTTGTGCCGCACACCCTGGACTTAACAAAGAATTCGGACTGTCCATCCCAAGAAGATCTCATGGATCAGAGTTTGCTTAAGGATTGGGCCCCACAGTGCACAGACTGGGCCGAATGCGAGGGGGATCTGCAGGCCCAGCAACAGCCGCCAAGATGACTGAGGGGTTCCAACCTTACTTTACCTGCCTGGCTTGCTGGGCCTTGAAGGGCAATGGAGGAGATGAATTACTCTCCCCATCCTTCCCTCTTGCCAGTTAACATATAGGGGATAGTCCCCCTTGTTTGGCTGGCACCCGAGTAGGGTCTTTTATGTTTGGCCGGTTATGGCGAGGAGGCAGTATTTTGGGGCTTGCCCTGCCTCCTTTGTCAGATGGCCTAAGGCCTAATATGGGTCATGTTATTTGGGTGAACCAAGTTAGATGTTTTCTAACTACATCAGAGAGTTAACGCAAAGCCTTTAATTATTTTTTTTTAGATCTGCACAGCAAATACTGGATTCACGCAGTTAAAGAGAGTGCTTCCCCATCTAGTGGTTAAAAGGGGAACTGATCTGGACTTTATTGTTGGTTCTTACATGGTTTAAGGGTGTCAATTTTATGTTCCATGATTTGCTGCTTTATAACCTGGTACTCCCACATGGCAAATTTTGAGGGGTTCACAGGGCCTTATTTGAGGCAAGTAGCAGTAGAGGTCACACTATAGGATGATTGCAAAATTAGAGGTTTCTCAGTAAATTACCAGGCCCGTGCTCAGGAGGGGTTCTCTGATCATGGACCATATCCATATGCAATGGTCAGATCATACAAGGAGAGCCTTTTAGGCGATGGTTTGATACAAGAAGGGTGGTATGGAAAGGTACAAAAAAGTTGTTATAGGGACTAGAAGCGATTAAGGAATTGTTTCACAGTGTATGTGGGACTGCAGAAATACAGAGGGCAGACATGGGAAGGGACTAGGGATTGTTTCAAGGCCAAGCTTCCTACATACAGACTTCTAGTTTCCTGGTAATTAGGTGGGGCTCTCGGGCATTTTGACTGTTAGTACTCATGGCAGGTAAAGATATGGTAAAGGCTACCTCATGGAATGTGAGGGCCAGAACTCTCCCATTAAACATAAGAAGTACTTGCCAGACTTAAATCCCAGAGAACTCAGATAGCCTTCTTACAGGAGACTAAACTAAATCATATGGAAGCAAAAACTAAGGCGGAATGGGTGGGATGGAAGTTCATAGTATGGCTAACAAAACCAGAGGAGGGGTTGCCATACTGTGTCATAAAACTTAAAATGGTCTATGCAAGAACAAATAGCTGACAAAGGAGGGAGATGGGTATTAGCCAAAGTAGGCACCCCACAGGAATATAGTTTTAGCTAACATTTACACTCCAAATGAGGACACCCCAATTTTTTCATAAACTCTCACAAGAGCAATTGGAGTTGTCAGCAGGGAGGATGACATTCTTCTAGGAGGGATTTTAATTTAACTATGTATTCCTTCCTGGATAGATCCGACTCCAGCCAGATGCACACCCCTGATTCATTAGGGCTTTAGAGGATATGTTATCCCTACACAAGCTGCAAGACATATGGAGAGTAGCCCACCCAGTTGAGAGGGACTATATCTATTTCTCCGAGGCCAAACAAGTTGCTAGTAGATTAGACTATTGGTTTATCTCTCCGAACATTATAAATAAGGTACTTGATGTTATAATTGCCCCTTTATACATTTCAGACCCTGCCCCTTTAACATTAATCTTGGGTCCTTTTGCTCCCCACACTAGGTCAGTCAGCTGGAGGTTAGACCCCCTATTGTTGCACGAGACAGACTTCAAAGACTGGCTTAAAGGGGAGGTTAAAACCTTTTTTTCTGACAATCTGCGTGGGTCTGCAACTGCAGCAGCCATCTGGGAGGCTTTTAAAGCCACGATTAGAGGTTGCATTATTAGTTATGCTGCCTACCGTAGGAAGCAGAGAGAAAATGAGGATAAGGAACTAAAGAGGGTACTGGGAGAGAAAGAAGGCCTATACAAGAAGGACCCTACTAAACTCCAGAACCCTGATCTGCTGCACGACCTCCTGGCCCTACGAATAAAATTAAACATGCTTGCACCTTGAAAAGCAGAATTACAAATTCTAAGATTAAAACATAAATACTGGGTGGGGGGAGAAAAAGCTGGGAAACTCCTAGCCTTTCGGCTAAAAAAACAACAAGCTGAGAGGCATATAGCCCAACTAAGGGACAATAAGGGGGTAAAACATAATAAGCCAGAGGTCATTAACCAAATCATGCTATCTTTCTACAATACCTTGTACAGCTCCCACACTACCTGGGATGAGTCTAAATTTGAAGAGTTCATGGCAGGTACATGACTTCCTAGACTCACAGATGCCAAGAGAGACCATCTAGAGAAGCCCATGGAGATTCAAGAAATAAAAGAGGCAATTAATAAAATGGCCCCAAAAAAAGCCCCAGGGGGAGATGGGTTCTCTATTGATTTTTATAAGGTAATACCAGAGATAGTATCTAATCCACTAAGGGATATGTTACAAGAAGCTTGGGATCAGGAGATTCTCCCCGCCACCCTCAGGGAGGCGATCATCACAGTCCTTCCTAAAGAAGGTAAGGACCACACCCTACCTACAAGCTATAGGCCCATTTCATTGATTAATGCAGACACCAAAATACTAGCTAAGGTACTAGAAGCTAGATTGGAGAAAATCCTCCCCTGTTTGATCCACACCTCCCAGGTGGGCTTTTTGAAGGGCTGTGCCAGTTCAGATCACATTAGATCCTTAATTTCCCTTATACTGAAGGCAGGGATGGCCCCCATTCCAGCAGCTGCTATTTCAGTAGATTTTGAGAAGGCCTTCGATTCAGTAGAGTGGGATTTTCTCCACAGGATGCTGCTGCACTACAACTGTGGTGATGTGTTTAGGGGCTAGGTCAAAACACCGTACAAGTCTCCTATGGCCAGACTGCTTACTAATAACACACTCTCTGCACCATTAGAACTACATAGGGGCACCAGTCAGGGATGTCCCCTCTCCCCGATGTTATTTGTGCTGGTCATAGAAGCTCTAGCTAATGCTTTGAGAGAGCATCCAAATATTAAAGGTATATGGGTAGGCTCTGAGTCATATTGTCAGGCTGTTATATGCTGATGACTCTCTCATTCTAACAGATGATTTTCAATTCAGTGCCTAATATATTGTGAAGTTACTCCAATCCTTTGCTAGCATCTCAGGCCTTAGGATTAATCAGGGTAAAACAGAAGTCCTCCCTCAATAAGCAGCTTTCATCTGAAGATATCTCAGCCGTGGGCTTGGTTAGGGCCAAGGGCGAATTAAGTATGGGCATTAGGATAAATGCTAATGTATCCTCCCTTCCAGAGACTAATCTCTCCACTGATTGATAGCCTCAAGGTAGAAACTCAAAGGTGGAAACAGTTAAACCTCTCTCTCCCTGGAAAGTGGCGGCAATTAAAATGATGATTGTGCTGAGGGTGAAACATACATGCTATGCACACTTCCAGTTTGAGATCCCCCAAGAAATGGTTTCAATTACTGGATAGTATAATATGGGCATTTATGTGGGGAAAATATAACCGCGGTATGAATGTAGAGCTAAACTCCAGAGTGCTCCATGGAGCAAGGGTGGTGCGGTGTCTTCCAAGACTTTCAACATTTATATGCTTTTCAGCAGGCCAATACGTAGACTGCTTCCAGAGAAACAACTCTGATTTACCAGCTTGGGAAGCATTAGAGAGGGTGGCCCTGCAAGGGTCCCTTCTGGTTGGATATATGGGCAATCCCATCCCTTCTAATTTTCAGTTTTGGCTCACAATAAAAGCAGCTCATAAGGCCTGGTATCAAGTGGGGGCCATAAGTAACTCCTGTTTGAATCTGGGGAAGTACCTCCCTCTATGGAACAATCCAGGTTGGACCTTGATCATAAACCCCTGAACTGGGAGTGCTGGAAGGGGAGGCAGATCAACACTCTACAAGACATACTAATGGAGGATGGCCATACCATAGATAGTTTTACCTGTCTGAAAGAGAAGTATAGTTTGGGTCCTAGTGATTTTTGGAGATATCTTCAATTGAGACATGTTTATTCATCTGGATTGAAATGAGGGTGCAGGTGCTCGATGTGTCAAGGCAAGGGCAGAGCCAAACAAAACAAACTGCCTCTGGATGGCTGGCAATAATCACAGAAAGGCCTGGCAGGCCATATTTTATAGGTATATGAGGGGTGCTCTAACAGACCCACCCCTACCTGCCAAAATTAGGTGGCAGCATATATTAAATCTTCCCGTCACTGAGGAAGCCTGGCAAAGGGGCTGGTTAATGGCAAAAAAAGCCTGTGGAGACCCCAGAAGCATCTTTATCCAAAATAAGATAAGACACCTCTGGTACCGTACTCCAGTAGTACTAAAGAAAATGAATTTACTTACGAACGATAGGTGCTGGAGATGTAATGCGAATGGAGCAGACTTACTCCATATTCTGTGGCAATGTGATCCTATCCATCCTTCCTGGTCGGAAATACTTACATGTTGTTCCAATGTATTGGGGCAAAAGGTTCCTACCTCTCCTAGTTTTTGGATTTTGGGGCTCCTGCCCACTGAATTCAGACCATCTTACCCCACTTGTCCTGGCTTGTACAGGCCTCAGTGGAGGCTAAACTGCTGCTTATGTATAGATGGAGGACTAGGGAGGTACCCTCTCTCATGGCTTGGTTAGTAGCCATGGCTAATTTGGCCAGTTTCTCCAAGCTAACTCACTTGGCTGCAGCAACCCTGCATGCCTTCCTGGATAAATGGGATCCATTTATGCAGTACCTTCAGAATGCACCATCACATTTTGTAAACCCTTTGGGCAAAGATGTGTTAAAGCCACCTTGAGTGCTCCCAGTCTTACTTCTTCCCACCCGCTGGTGATAACTGGTATAGAGAATGAGACCCCTCCACCCCAGTACCCCACATTGCGAGTAACAACCCAGTTCCATGTCATGACCGTGATATCATCCACTTTCTTCAAATGTATTGTAAATGCACTGTGAATACTTTATTATGATACGGTATGTAAAATATGTATGAAATGTATCACTTATATATGCACTGTGATATATGCTCTGTCTCTGTAACAAAATAAAAGAATCTAACTGCAAAACATAACTGCTTCATTGACAAGCATTTAAACTAGCCAAGGGGTGAGGCACTGAAAAGGAGAAGGGAAATCCTAGCCCCCCCCAAAAAAATCAGCATAGTTAGTGAGGTAAACACCAAGATAGAGCAGTCAATAGGGAGAAGGGCAGAGGTAAATGGAGAAAAAGACAAAGGCAGTAAGGACAGGGATGGGACAAAAAGAAATAAAGCCATAAAAAATGGAGGGTAATGAGTACCAATTCCCATAGTCTAGGTAAAAAGCTCCCTGAAATGGTGGGCTTCATGAAAGAGGCATGTCTGGATATCGTGGCAGTCACAGAAACATGGTACACAGAGAACCATGACTGGGATGTCAACATACCAGGGTACACAATCTACTGGAGGGACAGGGATGGAAGAAGAGGAGAAGGAGTAACTCTCTATGTATGGGAAGGGATCAAAGCAACTGAACTAAAGGGTAAGCAGGGAGGAGAGGAGGCACTGTGTGTCACCCTGGAGATTGGAAATGGCTCCACAATCTGCACAGGGGTTGTATACAGACCCCCGGCTCAGACAGAGGAAATAGACAAAAAAAATGATAGATGGCATCCTTGGGATGGCAGAGAAAGGGGAGGTATTGCTGATGGGGCACCTGAATATGCCAGATGTTAACTGGAGCACCTTTGCTGCAGCCACATCCAAGAGCAGGGCCATTCTCAATGCCCTACAGGGGCATGCCTTAGACAGCTAGTTTTGGAACCCGCTCAGGAGGGAGCAATCCTAGACCTGGTACTCTCAAATGGGGATGGAGAGAGGACCTCTGATCTGGAAGTGGGTAGCCATCTGGGAACAAGTGACCACCAAACAGCGTAGTTCACAATAAACTTAGCTATAGAGTCAAGCCTCACAAAAGTGAAGGTACTGGACTTCAGGAGGGCTGATTTTGTCAAATGGGAGAGTGCCTCAGAAAAGCACTAGTAAACAGGCAAGATGGTGGGGTAGAGCAACAATGGGGAAATATTAGAACCGTCATCACAGAGGCAACAAGCCTTTGTGTGAAGCAAATAAACAAATCAAAATGAAAGAAGAAACCTCTATGGTTCTTAAAGGAAGTAGCGGGGAAGGTAAGGGAGGAAAGAGATAGCATTCAGGAAGTATAAGGAAACACAGAAGGAGCAGGACAGAGAACTGTACCAGTTAAAGCAGAAGGAAGTGGGGAAGGCAGTCAGAATAGCAAAGGCCCAAACCAAGGAAAAGATAGCCAACTCACTTAAGAAGTGGGATAAAACCTTTTATAGGTACATCAGGGAGCAAAGAAAGACTAAGGCAGGGATACTGAGGTAGAATAAAGAGGAAGGTGGTTGGGCAGAGAGTGACAGTGAAAAAGCAGGGATACTGAATGAATACTTCTGTTCAGTATTCACAGTGGAAAAGCAGGGGGAGGTACCTAATCCAGTCAATAGAAGCACTCTGGATAGGGGGGTTGATATTAGTCCTTTCAAGGAAGAAAGGGTTCTGAAAGAACTTCTAAAACTGAAGGTGGATAAAGGAATGGGTCTAATCGATTCACCCCAGAATTCTAAAAGAACTAAAGGAAGAACTAGTAACACCACTGACTACCCTTTTTAATTAATCATGGAAGGATAGTGTGGTACCTAAAGACTGGAGGGGGGGGTGGATGTGATTCCCCTTCACAAAAGTGGGAGCAAGACAGAGGCAGGAAACTACAGACCTGCCAGTTTGACCTCAGTGGTAGGGAAAATGATGGAATCACTGCTGAAGAAAAGAATTGCTGAGTACCTAGAGGCCAGTGGGGTACAGGACCCAAGGCAGCATGGATTCACAGTAGGAAGGTCATGTCGGACAAATCTAATTGATTTCTTTGACTGGGTGCTCAAAGTAGTAGACCAGTGGACATGGCCTACCTAGACTTTAGCAAGGCATTTGACAGAGTCCCGCACAAAAGATTAATAAACAAATTAGCCAGCCTAGGAGTGGGTCCCAGGGTGGTAGCCTGGGTAAAACACTGGCTGGACAACAGGACACAGCGGGTAATAGTAAATGGAGTCCACAGTGAAGAAAGGAGGGTTACTAGTGGGGTACAGCAGGGTTCAGTCCTGGGGCTGGTCCTTTTTAATGTCTTTATAAGTGACATTACAGAGGGACTAGAAGGGAAAGTATGTCTCTTTGCAGATGACACAAAGATCTGCAACAGGGTTGATATGCAAGGTGGGGTGGAAAGGATGAAAAGGGACTTGGCAAGGTTGGAGGAATGGTCAAATGTATGGCAGCTTAGATTCAACGCAAAGAAGTTCAAAGTAATGCACCTGGGAAACAAAAACCCAGGGGAAGAGTACACAATGGAGGGTGAGATACCGACAACAACAAAAATGGAAAGGGACCTGGGGTAGTCATATCAGATGACCTAAAGGTGGGCCAACAATGTGAGAAGGCAGAAAGGAGGGCTGGGGGGATACTGGGTTGCATAGGGAGAGGCATCACCAGTAGAAAACAGGAAGTTATTGGCCCTCTGAACAGACAGTTGGTAAGACCACATCTGGAGTACTGTGCACACTCCTGAGACCCCATCTCCGCAAAGACATAGACAGGTGGAGGCTGTCCAGAGGAGGGCAACAAAATGGTACAGGGTCTGCACCAGAAGACATATGAAGAAAGACTAAAGAAACTTAAGATGCATAGCTTTGAGGAAAGGGTGGGGGGGACATGATAGAAACTTTCAAATACCTCAAGGGAATCAACAAAGTCCAAGAGGGCAGCATCTTTCAGAAAAAGAGATGTGCAAGAACAAGGGGACATAATTTGAAGATAGAGGGGGGATGGCTCAGAGGTAATGTGAGGAAGTATTTCTTCACAGAGAGGGTTGTAGATGCATGGAACAGCCTTCCTGAGGAGGTCAGAGTCAAAAAAAAGTGGGGAATTCAAGAATGCATGGGACAGACATAAGGCAGTTCTAGTGGGGAGTAGGAGGAAGTAGGCTGTTGGTTAACTAGTATCTGCAGCTTATCAGTTAGGTAGGGAAATGGGCAGACTAGGTGGGCCATGCGGTCCTTATCTGCCATCAAATTCTATGTTTCTATGTTTCTATTACTTAATTAAGTTTGGAGCACTGGACAGCCAGTGGCAAGGGAAAAACAGCAGTCCTTTAGGGCTTGAGAGGTGAGTTAATCGGAGGCTTTGCACTAGTGGTCCTGACCAATCAGAGGGCCGGGTGGAAAGTCCAAATGCAGTGGAGCATGGAGTCTGGGGGAGCCATACCTGGATACTTGATCTTCAGGTTGTCAGCAAGGGGATGACGGCAGGAGAGGGCACCGCCTTTTTGGTTCTCCTTCTCTGCTTTAGGCTTCAGGTGTGCCCGAGTCAGGGATTCCATACCTTTCATGTTCTAAACTTAGAAACATAGAATTTGATGGCAGATAAGGACCGCTTGGCCCACCTAGTCTGCCCATTTCCCTACCTGATGGATAAGCTGCAGATTCTAGGTAATCAACAGCTTACTTCCTCTACCCCCACTAGAATTGCCTTATGTCTGTCCCATGCATTCTTGAATTCTCTCACTGTTCCTGACTCCACAGCCTCCTCAGGAAGGCTGTTCCATGCATCCACAACCCTCTCTGTGAAAAAATACTTTCTAACATTACCTCTGAGCTGTCCCTCCTCTATCTTCAAATTGTGCCCCATTGTTCTTGCACATCTCTTTTTCTGAAAGATACTACCCTCTTGTACTTTGTTAATTCCCTTGAGATACTTGAAAGTTTCTATCATGTCCCCCCCCCCTTCCTCAGGGCTATACATATTAAGCTGCTTTAGTCTCTCCTTGTATGTCTTCTGGTGCAGACCCTGCACCATTTTGGTTGCCCTCCTCTGAACAGCCTCCACTCTATGTCTTTGCAGAGATGGGGTCTCCAGAATTGTACGCAGTACTCTAGATGGGGTCTCGCCAACTGTCTGTACAGAGGGATAACAACTTCCTGCTTTCTACTGTTGATGCCTCTCCCTATGCATCCCAGATTCCCCCAACCCTCCTTACTGCCTTCTCACACTGCTTGCCCACCTTTAGGTCATCTGATATAATTACTCCTAGGTCTTTTTAGATTTTCGCTGTTGTTATTATATCACCCCACATTATATACTGTTCCTCTGGATTTTGTTTCCCAGATGCACTACCTTGCATTTTTTTGCATTGAATCTGAGCTGCCATATATTTCCATTCCTCCAACCTTCACCAAGTCCCTTTTCATCCATTCCACCCCACCTTGTGTATCAACCCTGTTGCAGATCTTTGTGTCATCTGTAAAGAGACATACTTTTCCTTCCAGGTGCTTTCCAATGTCACCTATAAACGACATTAAAGAGGACCGGTCCCAGTACCGAACCCTGTGGTACCCGCTGTAGATACCCTCTTTTTCACTGTGGACTTCATTTACTATTACACTTTGCATCCTGTTGTCCATCCACTTTTTATCCAGGCTACCACTGTAGGACCAACTCCAAGGCTGGCTAACTTGTATATTAATCTTTGCGTGAGACTGTGTCAAATGCCTTGCAAAATCTAGGTAGGCTATATCCACAGCCCTCCCAGGTCTACTACTTTGGTCACCCAGTCAAAGAAATCTATTAGGTTCATCTGACATGACTTTCCTGCTGTGAAACCATGCTGCCTTGGGTTCTGTGCCCACTGGCCTCTAGGTACTCAACAGTTCTTTCCTTCAGAAGTGATTCCATCATTTTCCTTACCACTGAGATCAAACGAACTGGTCTGTAGTTTCTGCCTCTGCCCTGCTCCCACTTTTGTGAAGTGGAATCACATTTGCCCTCCTCCAGTCCTCAGGTACCACCCCATCCTCCCATGATTTGTTAAAGGAGTAGTCAGTATGCTATTAGTTCTACCCTTAGTTCTTTTAGAATTTGGGGTGAATCCCATCAGGCCCCATTGCTTCTGATCTAGTTGTAGAATTTTATTAATACTGTATTGTTTCAAAATCATTTAGGTTTTCATGCAAAACCTGAACTATGTCATTGGCCCATAGTTCTTCCTCCCTTGAATTATTGAAGGGCAATACATTTTAACACTGTTGCACATGAGCAATATAATATCATTAAATGTTGCTTTCATTAAAACTGTGTTTTCTGCCAAATTTAAAATGTGCCTCAGTTATGTTTTTCTAATACATACAAAAATGGCACACTTATTTTTCTGCTTCTCTAATGGAGAAAATGGGCTTGAATGTTCTCAATTTACAGTACCTTCACTCATTGACAGTATAAAAACATAACACAATACGGATTGATCTATGCAAGCTAGTGGGCTCCATACAATTTTTTATTTGTGGCACAGTTCTGTTTCTCCATTTTGTCTGTCTTTTTCACTCTCAGCTCCCATTCCCAACACTGAGTTACCAAGCTCTGTGCAGCAAACATTCTGATTGGCTTCGCACCAATGAATTTTTGGATGTTGCTGCCTCTTTACAAATTACCATTTGCTTTTAGTCCTACTACCACCAGTATGTCATTTGTGTGTCTTCTTCAAACAGATCAGTCAGTCAGAGCCACTGTTCTGGATTTCACCACAGAAAACACAATCATTTCAGAAGAACCTAAGACAAATATATAGCTGGATCCCATACATGTTCCTATACAGCTTAGCTGGAACTAAAAGAGCCACTGTACAAGGCTCACTCCCTGCAGCTCCTCAGCTGATCAACCTCCCCCTGGAGCTTCCCTGGAACTGAAAGAGCCACATCAAAATGCTCACTCCCTGCAGCCCCTCAGCTGATCAGCTTCCCCTACAGAGCTTCACTGGAACTGAAAGAGCCACAGCACAATACACATTTCTTTCAGCCCTCAGCTGATCAACCTCCCCCAAGGAGCTTCAGTGGAACTGAAAGAGCCACAGCACAAGGCTCACGCTCTGCAGCCCCTCAGCTGATCAACCTCCCCCACGGAGCTTTGCTGGAACTGGAAGAGCCACAGCACAAGGTGACTGAAAAACTACTTCTCTGCCCTCCTGAGGTGCTGTTGTGCACCTGTGTTACAAAATACTTTTTTATTAATTAAATACTGCTGTTTACCCATCAGCAGAGCTCCACTGATTGTTTTTTTTTTTGTGCTAGGTTTAATTTGTCTTTAGCTCTGCCAACTGCACCACTGCCGTGTGAGCTTTAATTCTGGTTTTAGCAACTGCTTACTGTTTACAGCCTGCTTAGAAGTAATGTAAGTGTTTGCTGTGCTTACTGAAGTGTAAAGGTCATAGAGTTTCTTCGGAGAATTAAATTCGGATTTGGTGGAGATTTCCTTCTTGCCTGCACCTAGCCCACAAATGCACAGTTGTTCCCCCCACCCCATGCCACTTGAATTTCTTTTGTTCTTCTGATTTTAATCTGCCCTTTTTCCCCCACAGGCTCACTCTCTGCAGCCCCTGCAGCCCCTCAGCTGATCAACCTCCCCTGTGGAGCTTCACTGGAACCGAAAGAGTCACAGCACAAGGTGACTGGAAAACTACTTCTCTGCCCTCCTTAGGTGCCATTGTGCACCTGTGTTAGCATGTTGTTGCTTTGTGATGACTGCCCTGGCCACTCCCCACCCTGGTCCACCCACAAATATATAGCTGAAGGACATCACATAACAGGTCACATGACATCATGTCCAGAAACTATCAGCTCACTTCCCCATTGATACCTTATACTGTCTGCCAACTAGAGGTCACTGTTGTGCAATCAATTTTCCTCCTTTCTCTGTCACTTTGTCTCCTATCTTCCTTATCCTCCCCCCATCTCTCTCTCTCCATCACCTGTTCCCTGCTCTCCTCTACACATCTCTCCACCAGCTCGAGCAGGGACTGAACCCTGACCTTCATCCCCAGAGGTTACTCACAACCACTACACCACTGAAGCTGCCTACTTTCACCATGTTCTCAGCCAACCTTATCCTGAGAAGTACTATACCCTGTGTTGGATATAGCGCCTCTTTCTCATTCCCACACCAACACCTGTCACTGGCCACTGACCATAATGCTATCTCCATTTAGGCTGCTCTACACGGCCATTTTCCACCTTCTTAGTCTTGCTCTCTCTCAGCACCCCCACCAACCACAACCCACAGTCCCCCTCCTCATTCCCTCCACCCCTCCATCGCAGGCAGCTTAGCTCCCCTCACCTCCTCAACCCTCCCCTTCCCTCTACAGCATCCTGTTCCTCCTTCCCTCCTGGTCTATCTCTCACTCAGTCACCTTCCTTGTCTCAGGGCCCTCAAACCCAGGACCCATCCCTCTGGCCCACTAAGAAAAAAAAACCTTCCAAAATTCCTAATCCCTTGCCTCTTACTTTTCTTACTTGCCAGTGATGTTGAGCCGAATTCTGGGTCTGACTCCACTGTCCCTGGCCCCTCCCCCTCAAATGGGCTCAGCATCTTCCATATAAATGCTAGGAGCCTCCTGCCCAAATTAGATAACATCAAGGCTTGGATAACACAAAGTTCTCCTGACTTCCTCTGTGTCACAGAGACATGATACCTGTCAAAGTCCTGACTCTTTAGTAACTATTCCAGGGTACTCCATCTTCCACCAGGACAGGGGAAAACATGCGGTGGTGTCGCCACCTATATCAGTGAGTCCCTTCAGACCATCACTGTCCTCCAAGAGGCTATCCAAAATCCCACAAACTACTTCTCTCTGCTGGTATTCCTTCCTCTTCACCCTCATTGTCGCAAATTGCTATTTCTCCCAACCCATCCCCTGCATCTATAGTCTCAAAATGCACCTCCTTCTTTCCACTGCTTTCCCGGTGAGCTCCGCATCCTGGGTGAATTTAATCTGAACTGGTCTGCTCCACTATTTCAACCAATCACACAAGAAATAAAGGCGCTCAACCTCACACAATTAATACTCAACCCCACTAGACTCAACCCCAGCTCCAACAACCACTCACTAATTGGTTGGATTCTAACAACACACCCACACAAATACTCCTCAGCTGGTACTCTCCCAGATGCCTTCGGTGACCACTGTATCACTCACTGTCACAGGAAGTCCCGTCCCCCTCCCATCCCTCCCAAGTACATGTTGTTCTGGCCTCTAAGGTCTCTGAACCAACAGTCTCTGCTGGCTGACCTATACCTCACTGACTGGTCTGGAGTCTTTATTGCTCCAGACATTGACTCAGCATTGGCAGCCTTCAGCTTCACCTTCCTGAATATCTGGCACTCCTATGCTCCCATCAAGAGGTTGAGGCTATGGTGCAGACATATACCTTGGATCTCTCCACACCTGGTGAAGCTCTTCAAAAACAGAAATTGAGAATGAAAATTCTACAAGGCTTCCTCTGTAGTAGTAGTAGTAATTTGTTTATTGTTTGACATAATTTATTTATTTATTCATTTCAAGATTTGGACATTACCTTTGAGCAAAAGTTCTTTTACAAAGGTTCCACGTCAGGTACAACAAAGTGTGAACAATTGAGAAAAAGAAAACAAAGGAGGGTGGAGCCCCAGTGTAAGAAAATTACAAGGTTGAAACATTACTACCAGAGACATAAGCTATCTAGTAAGTGCAAAGAAACATGACAAGGCCAAACATTGTCAGGTACACTGGTATAATTTACAACAGCCAAAGGCTAGGCATAAAGGTATAATCTTCAGTAGCCAGGGAGCTAGATCCATCTACATAGTGGAACTGATGTAGAGAGTTGGGGGTGGAGGATCCGGGATGTGGGTAGTGGCCCTGTGAGGTCTTTGTTAAAAAGGGTGTAGGAGGTGATTTGATCCACGTCAGTTAGCAAGGTGATTATGTCTTAATACATGCAGTGCTGGGAATGCAATTACTGCCTACAGCAACAGGCCATGCTTCCAGAGAAGTACTGTTTAAGCTCAGCCTTAAGGGCAGGTATGCTCAGGTTTGTCAGCAGGTGAGTCAGGATCTCGTTAAGCCACAGGGGAGCATGGTATGCAAATGACTACTGTCCCAGTGTTATTTTCCTGAAGGGAACCGCTAGGGAGCCCCAGTAGTGGTCTCTGGTCTGATACCCAGATCTATGTGCAGGCAGAAAGCCACCGAGGAATGGAGCCTCTTTGCCTAGTAGTGATTTCTTGCCCAACAGGCAGGTTTGGTATTTTATTCTGTTGGGTAGTTTAAGCCAATAGGTCTGCTAAAAGAGGGAGCATGTGTGTGGGTGGTTGTCTGCCCAAGTGTTAGCCTACACACTGTGTAAAAGGCCATTGCAATGCATGCAAGTAGTACTGGAGGCGCCCCATACACCACAAGTCCGTAGTTGATGACAGACAGAACTGAGGAAGAGACCGAGATGAAGGGTTAATGGTGTGAGGTATTGCCTGTGCCTATAGCACACTGAGCTTTGCATTTACTGCTTTTACCACATAGTCGATGTGCTGCTCGAAGGAGAGGGTGCCATTGATAATAACCCCTAGGTACTTGAAACAGTGTACCTGCTCCAGCAGGCCAGCCTTGCTACTGGTGATAGTAAGAGCAGAGAAGGTTTTCTTGTGCTGGGGACTAGAGATGATCATCGCTTTGTCATTTTGTGATTGAAGAACACCTTTTTTACAGAACCTATCCTCCTGCCCATTGAACGAGCTCTGAAGCTCTGCTGCAGGGCCATATGCTGCTTGCTGCTGCACAAAACAATGGCGTCATCTGCATACAGGATGATCTTGCTCTCACTCTCACAAGCTTCAGGGAGCCTATTTATAAATAGACTAAATAGGAGTGGCCTCAATATTGACCCTTGAGGGACTCCTAGTGTAATTTTCCTTGAGGGAGATATGGCTGTCCCAATTTTGACACTTTGTTTTCTGTGAGATAAGTAGTCTTGGAACCAGTGGACCATTTCAGGTGAGAGCCCCAAGTTTAGTAGGTCAGTAAGAAGGATGCGGTGATTGACAGTGTCAAATGCATTAGTGAGATCTATGAGTCTAGATCCCACCAAATGGCCCCCGTCCATGGCCTTGTGCACACAGTCAGAGAACTCCACCAGGGCAGTAGCCATGCTGTGGTTTCTGTGGAATCCATGGTGTTGCAGGCATTGGAGTCCATACTTATGGAGGTACTCAGTAACCTGGTCCACCACAATCTCTCAAGGGCTTTAGAGAGAGAGAGAGGAGAGAGGATGGAGATCGCCTATAGTTGGCAGTGTTGAACCGATACCCACTTTTAAAACTGGGGTGACAAGGGCTAATTTCAGGTCAAGGGAACTTTGCCTGGGCAAAGGATTTATTAAAGAGCCTGGTAATTGGTCTCACTAGCTCTTCAAGTGCTACTGCCACAAGTTTCATGTCTAAACCATTGCTATCTAGCCTTGTTTTCCTGAGCACCTTCATATGTAGGTTCTGACTGCACTAATTGTGACTTGTTTAAAAAAAAATTTTGATGGAAGGGGTTATGTTGGTCTCATGGAGGGGAGGTTCTGGGCTGTTTAAATAGTCTGGTGGCAGGACAGCACTAAGATCAGAGAATGAAAGATCAAAGGATTTGGCTAAGATGCACAGGTCAGTGGTAGGAGTCCCATTAATGGTGAGCATTCTGGGATGTCTCCTGTCTTCCTTTCAAAGCAGGTCTTTGATGTTGTCCGAGAAGTGTCTACCATCCCCCTAACTGCTGTTTAGCTTCTCTTTGTAAGGTGCTGCCTTGGCTTGCTGAATGAGCAGGGTGCACTTGTTTCTTGCTGACCGATAATTTTGCCAGTCAGTGGGGTTGCCAGAATTTCTAGCAAGACACCAGAGGTTATACCACTTCCTCATATGGCTGAGTAGGTCACGGGAGACCCAGTCATTGGAGGCTGCCCTTATCCTTCTCTTTCTCAGTGGTGCAAAAGTATCACAAATACCATTGACGGTATCGACAAAAAATTGTAGGGCCTGGTTGATGTCACCAGTGGCATCAGTTGGAGACCAGTAGATTCAATAAATATTAAAACTTGTTAAAGAGAGAAAGAAATACAAATATATAAATATACATATCAATACATACACTCAAAGCATCTATATTGCACACAGAGAGAATACAATATTCTTTACAATTATCCCCAAAATAAAGCATCTATATTGCACAAAGGTGTTATATAGCATTTGCACAAAGGAGACATACAGTACTATTTGTATAATTACCCCTACTTAGAATGTGCTTAATACAGTGAGTGTTCACAGATCAATTGAACTTTCATATTTATTTTTTTTTACTTTACAGATCGCCTTCCTCTGACACCTCCAACCTCCAAGAATACAGAACACTTAGGAACACCTGCACTAAGGCAGTGCAAACTGCTAAAGCTGATTTCTTTAAAACCCAGCTCAGTGACAGCTGTTCCACCCAGCCACTTTCTAGAAGACTGTCGACTCCTGTTAGGCTCCCCTCTTAAACCCACTCAGCTATCAGTCCCCAGATGGGGCAGGTGATGAAAACATTTCCATAAATCAATTTTTCACTACCTGTGCCTTATCCTTGGGCATCCCCCTTCCATCTCGCCCCCAGTACACATCTATTCATCCCTCCTCTGCATGCAGACATACTCTGGCAATCCTCACTTCACCATGTACACTCCTCCTCAACCTCTCTCCCACCCAACCATAACTCCCCCATTACCCCTGCTAGAGTAGTACCATACCTCAAATCTCTAAACTCCACCAAACAGAGCACAGATGGAATGAATTCCAAACTTTTGAAAATCTCAGCTCCAGCCATTGTCCCTCCTATCACTCATCTTTTCAACTTCTTATCTCAACAGGCTCTACCAAAAGCCTGGAAATTAGCCAAGGTTATTCTCCTACAGAAAGGTGATCCTCTAATCCTGTCAACTACAGGCATGTCTTGCTCCTCCCCACCTTCTCCAAGATTCTGGAATCCCTCATCTCCAAAAGGCTAAACTCCTTCCTGTCTGCTAACGACATTTTGACCCCTTACCAATCTGGCTTTCAACATCACCACTCCACCTCATCATCCCTTCTCAGTCTTACCTACACACTCACACTGCCATGAACAAGAGTCACCTGACATTGGTCATCTTTGGAAACTTAGCCAAAGCATTTGACTCCATTGCCCACAAATTTCTAATCGACAACCTTACATCAATTGGCCTCCCTCCCCTTGTCATCGATTGGTTCAACACCTACCTCTATGACAGGTTTCACTGTGTGCAGCTGGGCAAAATTAAATCCCCCTTCCCATCCTAGCTGAGTCTCACAGGGTCGATCCTTGGCTCAACCATTTTCTCCATCTTCATAAATAGTCTACCATCTGTCTGCCCCACTTCCAATGTTCAAATGTATGCCAACGACTCCATGAACTTCGCTCCTCAGTCCTCCCAAACCCAAATTGAACCCGTCCTCCAGGTCAGCTTCAAGATCATGTTGCATTGGCTTGATGCAAAATCACTCAAATGTAATACCAAAAACATTGCACATGGCATTTGGTTCCTCCTAGAAGCTGGCCAAAATGTCTTCCCCACCTTCCTTCACTGCCCTAGATGGGTCCAGAATCTCAGCAGTGGACAGCTACAAGTACCTGGGAATATGGCTTGACTACAAACTGGACTTCTTTCTACACCTTGACTCAATTCATAACAAGTTCCAACCCAAACTAGGCATGCTGCACAGGCATAAGCACAGTCTCTCCCTCCCCATCAGGAAAGAAATAATAACCAAGCTTATCCTCCCTTCTTTTGACTACTCTGATGTGGTTTACAGCTCAGCCCATCAATCCTCCCTAGTCAAGCTCGACCTCCTGTTCCATGCCTTTTGCCGCTTCACTTCTAATCTCCCTTACTGAATACATCATTGCCTCCTATACCATATGGTTTCCATCCCCCCCAGCTAATCTTTGGCTTGCACACTGTGTATCCTTCATAGCCAAGTTCTGGTTCAGTATTCTCCCCTCCTACCTCTCCTCCCTCTTAGCCCCAGCCTCCTGCTTGGGCTATGCACTGCTCTCCCACAGCCCTCACTCTTTCTTATTAGCAACGCCGCATTCTCTTGCAGGTAAACAAGTCTTTGCCTACCAGCTCCACACTCTGTGGAACTCATTACCCCTCACCGTTCACAGTTTGCCAACTGTGGCAACCATCAAAAACTACTTCAGGTGTTTCCCCCTCCGCCACCTCTGACACTCTCCCCTTAACCATAATATCCCCTAGCAGCTTCCCTTGCTATTTTCCTACCTCTCTTCCTTACCCTCCCCCCTTTTCTACCCTGACATAACACCAGCACTAGCTTTTACTCTCTGTCCAAGTATCTTAGCGTGTATTACCACTAATCCCAAAAGCATTACCTGTATTGTTGCCTGCTCTGCAACATGTGTTTTGTTATTGCCTCCACATACTATGTATTACTGTACATACCCATGCAGCACCATTTCTCAGTTTTGCTTTTGCCCCGCAATCTGTACCTGTATCACTTTAAACCATTGTAATTATTCTCGCAGACTTGTACCAAAAGTTAATGTTTTAAACTACTCTCGTAACATTTGTATATTGTACCCTTACTCTTGCCCAAGGTCACACCTGGAATTGAGTCCTGGCTCAGTGTGCTTTTCCCGGTTATCAGCTTTTAATGAATGAATAAATAAGTAAGTAAATTTGTGGGTGGAGGTTTTGATGCACTGCTGCAGCAGACAAAGTGACTTGCCCAAGGTCACACACACACACACACACACACACACACACACACACACACACAAACACAGCCAGTGACTATGCCAGAATTTTAACTAGTATCTCCATCCTCAATAACCTTTATTTTAACCCTTATACAACTTTGTTTCAATACTGTATTTGCCAACAGAAGCAATCAGTGTGCCATCACATTAAACAATATGTACAACTAATTTAAATGTTCTCCACACTGTTCACATGACTGATTTGGGTGTTTTGGACAACAGAAAATTAACATATTGTTCAGGAAAGGTACCAGAGAAAAGTGTGTGTGTGTGTGTGTGTGTGTGTGTGTGTGTGTGTGTGTGTGTTAATAGAAGCTACATGCCAAGAAATATTTTTCAGAAATGTACCTGAGAAAATGTGTGTGTGTGTATGTGTGCATGCGTGTGTGTGTCTGTGTTAATAGAAGCTGCATGCCAAGACAGTAAAGTAAAGAATGGTTTATTATCTCCTTTATTTAAGCATGGTTGGAAGATACTGTATTAAGAAAATAAGTCATGTTCATAAACAATGGAAGATTCATATTACTTACAAAACATATAAAAATAAAATTTTGGTGAGCACAACACTAGGAGAGTAGGCACTCCCAATGTAACTATATATTTCTGGTGGCAGTGTGAGGTGGTGGGTGCTGAGAGGGAGGGTCGGGTGGGGTTGAATGTGCATAATTTGAAAGAAAAATAAATGGCAGTCACAGCAGACCACAGCACACTCCACGTGACCAAGATGACCACCACTTTACAATGCGCATGCTAGTGCTAGTGTATGTGTAGTAGAGTTCAGCTGCCATCTTGAACATAGCAGAGTGTTTTCTGTTCCACCATGACCGCCATCTGTTTTTTTTCTTTAAAATTAGGAATATGCTTCACACTCGATCCTCCCTCTTAGCACCCTCCTCCTCCCCCAGAAATATAATAGTGACACTGGGGGTGCCCAATCCCCCCGTGTCCTGATCAGGATGCCCCAATTTTTTTTCCAGGTTAAAAATAGTGCATTGTGACCAGAGTGCTCAACAAACATGGAGGTGACTGTGGTGATACTCCAACATGTTGTTCAGTTGCAAAGAATGCAAGGAATGCAGAGTCCTTTTGAAAGCAATACTGTAGGTCTGCAGGGCTCTGCCCACTGAAGTCCTAAAAGTAAATGAATTTATCAGTTGGGTTTAACACAATGTGAACAAAGTAACAATATGAAAATTAAGAGTCAAAGGTTCATGAACCTTGGAAAATCAGTGGTGTAGTGCTCCTCTTGGTTTTTAATCCTAGTACCCACCTCCTCCCCCCAACTCTTCCCCTTGTTACCTAATGCCAAGCTACAGGTCTCAGCAGAATTATGCCCCATGTGTCTGCTGCTTCAAGCTGCAGGTCTGAAGCTCTGCCCCAATATTCTGTTATTCCACATATGGTCTGCAGGGTCAGTTATAACTTTTTTTTCACACTACCCTGTGGGCCTTGCATGAAGCATGTGATCAGAAATAGCTTTCTTAGAGAAGGGCCTTGCACAAAGCAGGTGATAACTTGAGCCATTCTAGACAAAGGGAAGAATTTTCTTCATGCCGGGCACTGTAGCACCTGCACAAAGTAGGAGATCCATCAAACCTTTTTTTATGCAGGCCCTGGGCCAAGCAGGAGATAAGGCATAAGGCATTTCTTCACACAGGGCTCCAGACCTGTAACTTAAATCAGCAAACCCATGGTGCATGGCTCTGTACCTGTAACTTGGCCTTAGAAAGCAGCTGGATAGAGACACACACACACACACATACACACACACTGTGCCAGGCTTGGATTTTTTTTTCACAACTTGTGATGCAGTTGCATGGTGATGTACACTGCACAAAACCATGAATGGCCAAAAAGGCCTCACCTATTTTGATTTCCTGACACATAGTGTCCAATCCCAGAGACAGGCAGTCATACAGAAACACCTCCCCATGTGCTAGCACCAATGCCTTCCTCTTCCTCATCCATGGTATTAAAATGTACCCTCATTCCCCCAACCCACTTAACACACATCCATACCCTCACTATCTACAACCATCATTTCAGTGAAATGCACTATTGGACAATCAATACAACCTTCTCTCTACCGTAGTCAGGCACCATCTGTAAAGAAAAAAAATAAAACATGCCTAAGTCCTCATGCATGTACAGTACATGAATTGTGGGACTTAGGTGTTTCCAAGTTGCTTTTTCTGCTCATACCATGGCCATTTATGACAATTTTGGGCCCATATTTATAAACTGTACAAGTTGCAACTGTCCTTCATATCACATAAATGGCCCTTTTGAAATCTGACAAAATGTGTTTTTGATATCTGACAAAATGTGTCCCCAAAAATCACATTTTGAGTCACATTTACATGGTGAAAGTTACAGTATGTGCATGTTAGCTGGGATAGAAACTGGACTACCCTGAAAATCTGGGTTAAAAATGGCAAAAACATGACCATGTTATGAGCAAAGGAAAAATGAAAAAAAAAATACTGGTTAATACCAGCAGTGGGGCTGAGCACTCAATGCTGGACTTTTTTAAAAATGCTTCTGACGGAAGAGGGGTACCAGCAGTGGGATGAAATCCTGCTCTTTGTAACTGGAAAAGACATTCTGGAGACTCAGAACTTTAGTTTCAAGTCATAAAATTAGGCACCCCCTTAAATAACTGAGATGTCAGTTTTGCATAAATACAGTTATCCTTAGAATGTTCAGAAAATGAACTGTGCATATTCTAAATTTAAGAAAGCAGTAAGACATGCGGTAGTGTATTAAACATTTCTAACACATGGCCAGTGGTGTAGTGAGGCATGAGGCTGCAGGTTGAGTGCTTTCAGACCCTGGTTGTGTGTTAGAAATGTCTAATGCACACCCTGTAGTGTCTTATTGTGCTTATAAAATGGGGCACTGTATTTTACATGTCTAAAACATTAAATTTGCATCTTTAAATGGTAAAAGAGTAAACAATGTCATTCATTTTAAGATAAAATAGTTCCTCTACCTTTACTAGTTTGCTGTTACACTCAAGCCTCTTCACATGTAACCTGGGAGTTGGTTGTCATGGTTACTTCCCCATATATGCACAAACACACAAAATCAGGGGTTGTAAGTCTTTTAAAAGCTTCATTTATTCATGTTTAATACTTTTAGTTGGCTTGTGCAAACTGTATCTATTATGGACATGACTGAGTGATCAAGTGGAGAATCTCCTGACTGGTCAGTAAGAAAAGCTGGTTGCTGATTGTCTTGGTTACCCGTCATGTGTCCCCCCACCACCACCACTACACACACACACACACACACACACTATAGGGGATTGTAAGCATTTGAAAGACTTTGTTTATATTTTTCTTAAATATTTTTGTTTGATTTGAGCTAGAATTGTTCATGTGGGAAAGTATCCAACTGATTGGTGGAAAAGCCACCAGTGAAAGCATGATCACAGATATGCTGGAGAGTGTTTTTTTTTTCAAATGCTTTGACTTCAGCACAGTGCATCTGATAGGTTGATGATAGTGACAAGAAACTGTCTGTGAATCCAGATAAATGTTTGAAAACATTTAAAAGGTTAGTTGATCACAGGTGCAAGCAGTGAGTGGGAGTGAGTGACAAGCATGGCAGGGAATAGATGGCAGCGAGGGTGAACAGGAGTAAGTGCCTGGTACTTGGGGTCAGGGCAGAGAACAGAACACAGTAGCTCTGGAAGGAAAGAGGAGGCAAAAATAGCAATAATGTAATGTTTATGGCCATTTGATTAAATAATAATAATTATGTTTCAAATAAATGACAGGTACATTTTTGTTAGTGAGTAAGAAAGCAAGCAGCAGGTGGGAATGAGTGATGGGCAGGGATGAGGATGGTTGGGGGACCAATCACAATGGACAGGAAAAAGAAGACAAAAAAGACAGAAGATGTTTAAAATGCTGTGATTAAATGCCTGTTTATTTTAATACTGTCTACTGAGATTTGGTAGACAGGGAAGGAATCAGCTACTGTAGTGAATTAGGCTGTTTAGGCAAATGTGTGGTTACCAGGAAAAAAAATGGCAGATTTTCAAAATTCAAAATTCCATTTGGATTGAGGATACCTATTTATTGTAGTAAGACCATAGGAACATGACCTTGTTGCTAGCTCATGCATTAGACATGTCTAATGCATGATAAATGACCAACTGGGATGCAGGATTTTTCCTTCCTATTTTATAAATTTTAAATAATTCAGAAAATATACATTTTTCAGTAAAACTGCATACTATGCCAAAAAAAAAAAAAAATCCATGGACCAAACTCTAACTAACCTGGAATTTTCAGGCTACAACTCAAAGTTGTTTTAGTGCTATTTATGAGCAAAAGAAATGTCTTGATTTCCATATTTTGAAAAGGTTTCAACCTTCTAGAACTTTTAAATTGTAGAACTGGCTGTTACCAAATATACAGAATACTAAGACCCTTACACTGACTCCAAGCATGTCAAATGCCAGGCTATTCAGTCCAGGGACAACCACTTCATTAAGGTGCAAGAACTGGGGTTAATAGTAAACTGTCTACTCAACCCAATATAGGGGACCAATAACTACTTTTACTTTTTTCTTTATACATGATTCTTGAAGAAGAACTATGGTGAAAACATCAGGTCTAACTCTATTTTCTATTTACAGCATGCATTTTATATTACTGTTTTGTTTTAGATATTATAGTGGTATGGTAGCACCAGCATAATTTGGGTTGAGTAGCCTGTTCAACGTTAAGCCCCACTTTTGCACCTTAATAACTTTGTGGTGTTTGATAAAATTGCCTAAATTTTGGCATGCAGTGTCTTGAAGGCAGGTTCTCAAGACATGAAAAGTTTCATGATCGCAGCATAACAAAAAGATTTTTTTCCTAAACATACTATGGCCCCCAACATTCAGAATTGTGCCTGGTGTGCATCTGTATAGCGCAACTGTGTTGCACTGTAGCAACAAAGGGAGATATTCAAAAGAGATGTGCCATGGTGCATCTCATCTGAATACTCACCTGCATATCTCTGTGGCTGCCTGCCAAATGACAGCTTACAGTATCAGCTGCAAGCCCATTGGTACATTGTCTTTATTCACATATTTGTGAATGACTTAGCAGTAGTAGTACTGCGTGCTCACTTGGTCCACAGTGGCCAATGGGCTTCCAGTGGATACTGTAAGCTGTCATTTGTCAAGCAACTGCGAAGGTATGTGGGTGGGTTTGCTGCTGCCCACCAATGATGGGGGGGGAGCTGGGTGGTCTGGGGGTCCTGTGTGGGTGGAGGATTGAGGGGTGCCACTGGACCACCAGGGATATGTTCAGTCCCACTGTACCAGTGATTGGGGTTACCGGTGGGGTGGAGGGGTACCACTAGACTACCAGGGCACAAATAATATTTTCTTTTGGCTGATCAGCTCTATGGGAGGGGTGGGGGGAACCACTAGTCTACCACAGCATTATTAATCATTTATATCAGGTGATCAGAGGGTCGGGAGGGGAGGGGGAACCACTTGACCACCAGGGACATTTGTGGGTGTTTGTGAATGGTGTTCAGGGGGGCCACCCACAGCTGGAGGCTTGCATTATGGCAGCTCTCCTCTGGGTAGCTACCATTTGAGCCATATATTTCAGGCTCAACTTTGTGCCCCAGTATGCAGTGCATCTCAGGGTTGTGCCAGTATATGCACCACACATCCTGGGCTGAATATTGGGATGTGATGCATATGCATGGGCACACCCCCTGGAGATGAACTGCATACCCAGTATATAGAGAATTGCGCTGCATAATTCCACCTTTTGATTATTGCCCTGGGTGCATTTCTGGGGTTGCGCTGTGCAACTTAGTTGTACCAGGCACAATGCCTTTGAATATCTTGGCCAGCATGTTTTTCTCTTTTTGCTTTCACCTACAGCCCAGTAGACAGTACAGAATTATTTTTCCAAAACATCTAGAGTACAAGCAGCCTGTGCTAAGGAAGTGCCTGGTGAAGATTTCATGAAAAAATATTAATCAGTTCTAGAGATATAAGGATTTAACAGTTTTTTTCTGAGCATGCTCTGTAGGGTTTTTGAATAACCCTCTCATATGACACTAAACTTTTCATGTCGCAAGAGCATTTTGCTTTCACACCACTTAGTTCTCACGACATGGAAATACGTTTTTGAGTTTTGATGGCTGCCATCTTTTTTATCTTCATCAAACTAAAGAACATGGAAAATATCTGAAAATGATGGGCCTGATTGACAAAAAAATTAGGAACGATGCAAGGTGCTTGCATTAAAGTGAAATGTTGCAAGGGGATCCCTGCACCACATGTTCTATTACTCCCAATTCTACGATGTCACCTGCACCAGTTGAGGTACTGCCTGAGACAACTGAGCCTGTAATGGTCACACTGTGTGTGCCATTGTGGAAGGGGGCTTGTGCCAGAGTAGCACTGCAGCATTCTGCATATTTGGGATTCAGTAATCCCCCAACAGGGTGCATGGTCTGCAACAGTTAGACTACTCTGGAGCTGGTCTAACAGCCTGTGCATCAAACCCCAGGGCTGTTGCTGGGTGGGAGGGAACCTGTGCCCCCTCTTGTTGATGCCAGTCACCCACAGTATCCCATGCCCCTACAGCACCTGGACACTTGCAGACCATCAGTGGAGCTTTGCCCACAGGGTCCCCCATGGTGCCAGTCATGCCATTGCCACCTCCACACACACTATTACTGTCCCAATGGCAGCCATGCAATGTTTCTGTCAAAGATTTGTTGCCACCCATGTCTCCATCCCTGACCCGCTCTGCCCACCATCTTCCCTGTCCCATCCACCACAACAATGCCAGGCTCCTGGACAGTGGTCCAGTGGGTCTCTATCACTGGCTGGTGATGTTGCAGGACTATCCCACAGCTTGTGGCAATCCCTCCATGTACCATGTGTTTGGTGCATTGCGTAGTTGTGGCAACTGTGCAGAATTGGGCTCTTGTTACTGAATTTGGTGCCATGGTTCCCAGCACAATGGTGATCAATGCAAGCTGCTGTTTGCTGCAGCTTCAGTCGATCTATTGACCACGTAGTGAATCTGGCCCAATATATTAAAAAAAACACCTGAACTTAGCTAAACAAGACCTGTTAGATAGATTATGGTGTTTGTTTTTTTAAAAATAAGTCCAGTAATAAGTTTTTGGGCAAGATTCTGGGTGCCCAGCTTACTGTGAGCAGCCATTTTTTGTGTTGTGACTTGAGAAGTTCCCTGTCATGCACACAGTGATGTCACAGGGAATTCTATTTTCAGCTTGTACTCAAAAAAATACACTTAGATGTTCCCTCCCACCCAGCCCAGCTAGCCCTCCTTGGTTGAACCCCTTTCTGTAATTCAAATCTCCCACAGCTCAGCAAATCCTCATTTGTTCTTACTGAGTTTCCACTTTTATTGTATTCCTTCCCAGATTAGCCAGCACTCCTTTGTCCTTCCTGAATTCTTTATATTTGTTATGCAAGCTTCAGCAGACTAGGGTGCCAACCCCTGGTACAGCTTATCCATCCCCTCCCCTTCAGATTTCCCAACCCCCCAATAGTTAGGTGGTGACACAGGGGTGCCCACCACTGGTGCTGCTATACAGTAAATGTTTACATTGCAGTGCCCAATCCCATTTGGGTCCAGGACCTGTAAAGAAGAAAATGGTTCTTCATTGTTGCTTTTATTAAACTTGCAAGAAAAAAAAAGTCCCTCACCAATCTATAGCACCTACCCAACCCATGACACCCACTCAGCACCCACCACCCCACACCCCTCACTTATCTGAACATGGTCCCACAATGCAGATTCACTCTCCAATTTAAAATATGTCCTCTTGCTGAGAAAATAAGTTGAGTCCAGTTAATGTATTTCAATGCATTTTGCACTTTTACTCATAACGTTGTCATTTTTCAATACATTTACACCAGATTTTCAATATGGCCATTTTGGGACTAACATCATGAGCAAGGTAGGAGCATTTTTCAACTCTGGCTAGAAGGTGATTTTGCAGCCTCTCTGCAAAATCATCTATCAGGCAGGATTTGACCTTGCCCTACCAGTTATTGAAATGGTGTCATAAAAGACTGTGGAAAATTTGGTGGAAAAATATGGTAAAATGAAGAAGTTATGAGTGAACATTAAAACATTTCAACGCTCACTCATAACCTTGCTAATTTTCTATATTTTACTGCCAAAATTTCAATATGACCTTTTGGGACCCCACCTCATGAACAAGGTAGATGACAATTTTCAAATGCACGTCGAAAGGTGATTTTCATGTTGTTCCAAGAAATCATCTTTTGGTGGATTTGAAATGTTTCACCTAGTGGGTTAATGACACTGGGTTATAAGAAGACTATGGTCAAAATCTAGGAAAAAAATAGTAAAAAATAACGGTTTCTTACATTTAAATTTTTCTATGCTCACTCATAACTTTTGTCACTTTCATTATTTTCATTCAAAACTTTCAACATAGCCATTTTCCATACTACCTTATACACCTGACAGCTGTCATTGTTCAAAACCAGGCTAAATGTTTTTTTTCACTCTTGTGGAACAAATTGACCTAGTATTCTATAAATGTCATATTTATAAGGAAGAATCAGAAAATGACTATGTTACAAATAAGGGGCAAAATAAAAAAATAGCATTAAGAAATGTTCTTTGCAGTGCCAGCCTTTGGCACAGTGGGTACTGTTTGTGATCTCATGCTGGTGAGCTGAGTTTGGGGGCAATTTCAATGAGCCAGCTGGATGGGCAGAGGCTGAAGAGACAGCGCTGTCATGCGACACCAGTCCACAGCCTGGTAGGGAAGGTGCAGGGTTGTCTGCTTGGAACACAGCACCATATAGTGAAGAGAACTCTTCTCTTGGCATAGGACCCTGCACCCCGCTGCCATGGCTGCCAGATGGCCCTACTCTTCAGCACAAATGATGGATTCTTTGCTTTGCACATCTGTATCTGTACCAATATGGAAGCACTTCTGCAACTTGCAGACATCCTGCAAATTCTGGACATCTCCTCATGGATCAGGGCCCAGAGGGCCCTGTATGTTCAGATCGTTCAAACAGGTCCCAAAGGACCTGCATTAATGAGAATATGATTCTACTACCTCAAAAAGAAAGGCATTCTTGCCAGAAAAAAGCTGAATAAATGCATTAGTTAAGATTCAACTTAACACCACAAAGTAGAATGCAGAATTATGGTTTCCAACCCTAATTCTAAAATACAGGTCAAATGTTGGTTTTGCAGTTGCTAACTACCCCACCAAGCAGCAAAAGGAAAAAAACACATACACAACTACAGATAGCCATCATCAGGTAAGTGAATTAACCTAAACTGTTTCAGATGACACAGGTCAGTAGCACTGACAAGCTACCTTCATGGTTTTGTAGCTGTGGTACACAAAATGCATGGCACACACACTGACTTCTGGCTACAGATGGAACCACATTACTCAAACCACAACAAACTGTGAACTGCCTGTGAATCTACACAAACAAAGCAAAATAGATTTATGTGCAGGGGACTGAATTGTAAAATTTACAGATCGATACACAGCTGGTCATGACAAAGAAAATATCACTACCAGTTATTTTCCTGGTACAAGACTTAAAGATATAGAAAAATGGTACAAAACATTGTAAAAGATAAGGATAACAAGCTGACTGAAATATTGCATATTGGTACAAACAATATAAACAAGTAGGATGAATCAGAAATAAAAGAGGACTTTATGAGTATAAAGCATTATTGCAGGATATGATCTGTGATGTGGCATTTTCAGAAACTTTACCTGTCCTAAGAGCTGGTGTAATTAATAATACAAAATAAAAAAATATTAACAATTGGTTGAGGAGGTGGTCCTTGCAAAACTGGATCACTTGCCATATTCATTGTGAGGAATTCAGCTGTAGTCCAGTGCTTTATAGTCATAACGGTTTACATAAAAACAAGACAGGTAGCATAAATAAATGTTTAAACTAGTGAATGTGGTGAGAGATAAAGTAAGACCAGCCCAGAAAACAGGCAAAATGGTGAAAAGCAAGATAAATGTGATTTGTATTAAAAAAAAGAAGGGTTGAAGGTTATTTCTTTACATGCCAGAAGCTTTAACCTTATAAATAAATCAGAACTAGAGTTGTTTTTACTGGAGGAATATATTGACATTTGTGCTATATCTGAGACATGGTATGATGAGCAAACTTTATGGAACAGAGACATACCAGATTATACACTGTTTCATAGTGACGGAGTTCAAAAGAAAGGAGGAGGGGTGGCATTTTATGTCAAGAAAGATATTGAATGCACAGCATGTGGCATAAATAACATGATACCAAAGCACAAATTACTTTGGATTATTGTTTGTGATTATAATAACAAAAAAATTTTTATTAGGGGTTCACTACAGACCTCATAATTCACCTGCTAGTGTAGATTCCAGGATGAATCAGGGACTAGATGAAATAACGAGTAGGGGCAATACTATTATTATGGGTGATTTTAACTTCCCAAACATTGACTGGCCCAGTATGTTACCAAGAACAATGGCTGAAAACAAGTTCATTAACACATTACTTGATGCACGGTTACAAGATTTATTGTTTAAACCCACAAGAGGCAGAAGGAATAAACAATATACTGATTAGAGAAAGCTTGGGAGGTGGGGGATCATGACATGATAGAGTTTACCATTAAATCATTTATTAAATAGGATACAGGGAAGACGATTATCAAAAATTAGAATGAAGCTAATTTTCCTAAAACAATGGGAGAACTTGTGAAATGGAACTGGTACAGGGACTTTCATTCTAAAGGAGTTGAAATGTTGACAAACTTAAAGAACAAGCTTTTGGATGTTGAAAATGATTATGTACTTAGCAAGTTTCTGTACAACAAGAAGGGCACAATTCCTATGTGGTATACGCCTTAGATATCAGAACAAATACAAAAAAGAAACCAGTTCATAAATCAGTGAAAATGGATCAAAATGAACACTCCATTTGCTGTTATAAATCAGAACTCAAAAAAATTAGAAAATAAAATAAAAAACTAATCAAATTTGAACTGCAAAAACTAGAACTAGAATTTCATATTGCACACACCAAGGACAACAGCAAGATTTTTAAACATGAGAACTATGGATACAACTGTAAGACCAATAATCAAGAATGGGGAGGAAATTAAACAACCACAGGAAATGGCAGACACCTTTAATGAACATTTTTGTGAGTTATTCAATGGGGGTATATCTGTCAAAAAAAAGCAATCACACAGAAGGATGATTTACCAATACAGCAAACATTTAAGTCAGCAGAAGTGCTAAAAATGTTATCCCAGCTAAAGCCAAACAAATCACCAGGACTAGATATGTTGCACCCTAAATTACTAAGAGAAGTCAGGACAATTATTTCAGAACCATTAAATCATCCTTAAAACACTTCATACATTCAGGGTGAAATACAGATTGGAAGACAGCCACAGTTATACCCCTATTTAAAAAGGAAGATAGATCAGTGGTGGCGAATTATAGACTGAGTAGCCTGACAGTAATATTATGCAAAACTGGAGAGAGACTCATTAAAAACAAATTGGGAGAGGACTTTATAAAAATGGAGTACATGATAGCAAACAGCGTGGCTTCAAAAGAATAGAGCAAGCATTTCAAATTAGCTGTTTTGTTTGAAACAGTGAAAAAATCCATTAATTAAAACATGCCTGTTGACATTGTCTTTTGGACTTTCAAAAGCATTTGGTGAAGTTCCACACACTTTATAATTATTAAGAAAATTGGAAAATTATAAATTGAATCAAAGAACCATCACATGGGATCAAAACTGGCTCACTGATAGGACACAGAAAGTAAGAATAAAGGTATTCCACTCTAGGAAGCCAGTGTCATGAGTGGGTTCCAGGGTTCATCTTGAGCCCATTGCTTTTTCAATATTTATCAATGACATCCTCAAAGGTCTTAGTAGCTTAGTGGTCAAATTTGCCGATGACATCAAGCTTGGGGTCCTGCAAAACTGACCATGAAAAGAAAATACTCATGGACCATCAGTTTAGGGTGTAACAGTGGGCTATTAACAACAAATTAGTTTTATGTTGAGAAATGTTCAATACTGCACATTGGAAAAATAATATTCCTCAAGACCATCTAATAAATGCCACCCCATTAAAAAAGTTGATACAGAAAAGGATCTAGGTATTATAATGGACAAAGAGCTCAAATTTAGTACTAACTGTACCAAGCTGGTTCATAAAACAACTTACTCAGCAACATCAAAAGGTGTTTGTGGCTAGAAATTGTCATGTATCATGACCCCTGCATACAGCATTTATTAGGCCCCATCTGGACTATTGCACATAGCTATGGAGTCCATTTATGAGGAAGGATGTGACAGAGTCGAGAGAGTCCAGAGAATAACTAGTTGGTCTGTGCTTTGAAGCATATGAGTTATGAGGATAGGCTGGACAGCTTGGGGCTGTACTGACTGGAACAGAGGTGGGTAAGAAGAGACCTTTTGATGATGTTTAAAATCATGAATGATAATGAAATGATTAGTGAAATGGGATTGAAGATCTACAATAAGCCTACTGGTGTAAGGTCACACAAAAAAACAAATCAGTGCCAAATCAGGCTAGAGTACACCACCAAAAATAAAAGATTACACATGTTCACATAATGGGCTTGAAGACTGTAGAATGCTCTTCCAGATGACATAGTGCAGAGCACTAACATAGATGTCTTTAAACACAGGCTAGACAAACATTTACTTAATGGAGGGATACGTTTTATCTGCTTATGTGAATAGACATACATGATGGGTATAAAGCCTTCTTCTGTCTAAACACCCAGGCCCAGATATTCAAACTGCACCAGGCTGTGGTGCAAGCCTGAGGGCAGCGCAACTTGGCTGTGCAGGGGCATTGACTGTCGCGATATTCAATGGAGCTGCGCCATGGCTCAGCATAATTGAATATTGCACCTAACCACCCGCGAGTGCGCATGGCGCAGTGGCACTGCACCAGCACCAGTGGCCAAAGTGGAGCATGTGGATGCGCTGGCGAAGTTCCATTGCGCAAGGCGCAGCAACGCGATATTCAAAAGCTGACATGCAAATGGACTACAATGTATGCAAGGCACACATGGGGCCTTTTGCATGTCAATTATGGTCATTTGCATGCAGGTGCGCCCGATCCCTGACGACTTGTGCCTGGTGCCCTGCCAGGCAGCAGCCGCCGGGACCGATGCCCCTGCAGCACAATCGTGGCCATTTGCAAGATAAAAAGATCCCAATATCCCTGGAGGTCCAGTGGACCACTGCCCACCTGATCCTGGGCTTAAGTGTGTTAAAAAGATAAATTCTGAATCTCTGGCGGTCCAGTGGACCGAAATCTGCCCAATCACGGGCTTAAGTGTGAAAAATAGATAAATTCTGAATCCCTGTTGGTTCAGTGGACCGAAGTCTGCCCGATCGCAGGCTTAAGTGTGACAGAATATTACACCTATATCCTTGGTGGTCCAGTGGACCCCCCTTCCCACACACCCACTGATCCCCACCACCCGCTGGTCGGCGGCAGGTGGCAGCACCTCACCAGCCTGCCGCCCTGCCGCCCGCTGACTGACACAGTCAGTAGGTGTACACAGGTCACAGTGAGCCAATGAGCGTGCTAGCCCATACCATATTCACATTCCAGATATGTGAATGGATCCATTCACATATCTGGAATGTGTAGTAGAGTATGGGCTGCATGCTCATTGGCTCACGCTGTGACCAATGGGTGTAGCCCTACGGGACGGTGTCACTGCGGGCGGCTGGGCGGCAAACAGGTGGTGCTGCTGCTGACCGTGGGGGGAGCGGGGTGGTGGGATCAGTGGGCGGGTGGGGAAGGGGTCCACTGGACCACCAGGGATATAGGTGTAATATTATGTCACACTTAAGCCTGCAATCGGATATAGGTGTAATATAGGATAAACTATTTCTTTGCTGAAGCCCGCGATCGGGTGGGCAGAAGTCCACTGGACCACCAGGGATGTGGGTTTTTTTCTTTATTTTACTAATGCCCATGATTGGGCATGGGGGGGCACCATCAGGAGGTGCAGCCAGAGCTCACAGGTGGCAGCTGCCGTGTTGTGCCCTGCAGTGTGGCAGCTCACCTGTGGGTGGCCATCCGTTGTTCCTTTTTTTTTTGGATAAACTTTGTGCTGGCACAGGTAGGAGTTGCACATGCATGGCTCTGCACATCCTGGGCTAAATATCGGGCTGTGCAGAGTATGTGCATGCGCCCTCCACCTGCACCTGCATACATTACTGATGCGCTCCAGCCGCATCGGGATTTGTGCTATGCACCTTCCCTTTTGAATATCGCATCAAGCATGACAGTGGGTTATGGATGCAACACTGTTGCACCATGCACAACCTTTGAATATCTGGGTCCCAGTGTAATACCAAAGGGAGGGATTGCCACTTGATACAGTGCAGAGTCTCTTTGTTTATTTACTTAAACATTGGTAACTGGGAAAGGCACACTAAGCCGAGTCTCATTTCCAGGTGCTCGGGGGATTGATAGGGCAGTACAGAAGCATAAAAATTAAAATGCAACATATTTTGTTTACATGGCATCACTAAGTAGGCAACATCATAGAAACTGGAGTGCTTGTGAGGAAAACAATTGGGTAAATACCATGGATGGGTGAGTAGGAAACAGTAAAAGTGCACAGGACCTGTTGGGGAAAGTGACAGTGTTATGGGGACGTAGAAACAGGGCACAGAGAAAGCAGAAGCTGGCCTTGACTTAGGGAGATAAACACAGAGGGGGGTCAAAGTGGAAGGAAGCAATTGTCTGGGATGTGTATAGAGGAGGATTACAGGTACAGGGAGGAGGAGTGCTCTGGTTTACCAGGAGGCTAAAGGCAGGAAGTGAGGCAGAGAGGTGACGAGAAGAGGGGTCCACATTCCAGAAGGAAGGGAGGCAATAGGAGAAGGCAGCTTGCCCATCACAAGTGTGAGGGCTGAGAACAGAGAAGGTAGGGGAATCTTTGATGTTGGAACAAGTATAAAGAGGTGGGGACAGCAGAGAGGAGTGATCATGAGTAGGACTGGAGGGACCCAAACCGGAATCTTGGCAATAAAAGTGGTACAGTGGGACTGGTGACATGAGGGTTGAGAGAGGATGGAGAGGGAGGAACAGAGGAAACATTGGTGAGTACAATGACAGAAGGTGTTGCAGAGTGTATCCATTCTGGCAAGGAAAGAGAGGGGAAGTATTGTAGACCACATCCACATAGTAAAAATTGGGAAACCATTTTGGTTACCAGTTCTTAGCAGACCTAGGGAGAGCCAATCTTTTAAAATTAACACATCGGGTCAGCACAGTAAATTTACTTTAATAATTTCAGTCAAAAAACATGAAAACAACACACATAAAAAAGGCATAGATCTCACCCAATATGAACAGTGATACAGGCATAAGCAATACCGTGTTTATCCAAAAGTTTATGAAAAGCAGGTCCATGAAGTGCTTGCAACAAAAAATATAACAGAGTGGGCGTGCAACTGCATGCAAGACAGCATCTTAGCAAGGAAAAGACTAAATTCCCAATGGACCCCAAAAAAGAGCAGGAACTGCAAAATGCATATAAATCCAGCTCCGGGATAGTAACTAGTCGAAATGTAACTGCTGAACCATGAAACACGGAGAAAATGCCAAACACTCATGCCTCCACTATGACCCGCTTGACCACAAACAAGCGTGGAACAAGTGCAGCATGTAGTGTAAGTACTTCTGGAGCAGATCTTCCACAGCTAAAGTTGGTCGGCTGAAGGTGTAAATGACCATGTTGTCTGCCTACATATGGATATTTAAGGAGACACAAGCAGACGGAGGTCATTTAGGAAAACTGAAAACAGGACTGAGCTCAGGATGGAGCCTTGAGGGACCCCAGCCAGTATGGGAGGGTAGACTGGACACCACCAACCTGTACCGACTGTTGGAGGCCTTTGAGGTGTAAGCAGAACCAGTCAACAGCGGATGCTGAAAGGCCAGCAGAGCTCAGCTTGTCCAAGAGGAGTGGATAGGACACCAAGTCAAAAGCTATGGCCAGATTGATGAAGACTGCTATGGTGATATGTCCCTGATCTATTCTGGTAAGGATAGTCAGTTAGCATGAGCAGGGAGGAGGTGATAGAGTGGTGCTCCTAAAGCCAGACTGCTAGGGAAGAGGAGGTTAGAAGAATTAAGGAAGCCAGCAAGTCTAGAATATACAATGGACTCCTGCAATTTAATAAGTGAAAGAAGGAGAGAGGTAGGCCAGAAAGTTCCAGGAGAGGAAGGGTTACCCCTCTGTGCAATGGCAGGATTTTAGTAAACTCCATGCCTGAGGACAGCATGGAAGAAGAAGAAGGGAGAGGTTCAGAAGATGAATGAGAGGAGATGCAATGGCTGGAGCAGACATATGTAGAAGTTTAGGGTCCAGCCTGTCACAGCTGGATTTAGAAAGGCTGAGTGAGGTAATGGTGAGGAAGACCTCCTGAGGGAAACAAGAGGGAATTTGGAACCTTCAGGTGAGTGGGGTGGGGAATAAGCAGCAAGGGGCAGAAAGGTGGCATGATCTGGAAATGGAGGAGAAGGTAGTTCACAGGTTGTGAAGAAGTTATTAAAATGTATGGCAACTGAGGGGAGTTCAGAGACCAGTGAGCCATCCCGCTTGGGGAATGGGGAGGCAGATTGGCTGGGGATCAAAAGGAGTAGATAACCTTCCAGAACTTATAAAGGACTTAAGGTTAGACTGAAGGTTTGAGTTGAAGTAGTAGGCCTTAGCAGTGCAGACTGCCATTGTAAACATATAGGGTCCACAGACTGGATGGGCCAAAAGGTCTTTTTCTGATATCATTGTCTATATATCTACAGTATGTATCTATTTATATGTATTGAACCCTTTTTGACAGTTGTAACTGCATC
Source organism: Neoceratodus forsteri (assembly GCA_016271365.2). Classification (NCBI taxonomy): domain Eukaryota; kingdom Metazoa; phylum Chordata; order Ceratodontiformes; family Ceratodontidae; genus Neoceratodus; species Neoceratodus forsteri. The sequence goes on along the minus strand of CM028136.1, from coordinate 353,963,761 downwards.
TGTTTCTTTGCATTCAATGTCCCCCTCCTCCTCCCTTCTTCTTCTTCCTCCTCTTAACTATGTTTCTGGCCCCTTCTCTACTCTTTGCATTCCCCTGTTTCCCCTCCCTGCTGGTCTAAGCAGTCTTGCCTATTTCTTCCTTATGACAATACCAAGAGTTGACTTTCATACCCTGCAACAACATTAATTTATTCATACAATTTGATATATAATTACCCGTTATTCTATATACACTCATTCTATATAACATATAGTCATTGTTAAGGAATTTTGTTACTATACCTGTCCTGTTTATATTAATTGACTGCTCCTGTGAACTTTCTGTAGTGTTGTCAGATCTTGAAAACAGTTTTTACTCTTTGCCATTTTGGCCATGCTTTTTCTTTTTTTTTTTTTAACTTGCACTTTATACTTCCCCTGCTCCCGGAGACCCGCAACATCAGGAGTCACCTATGGTGTCTGCCCCTACTCTCTCACCTATCTGAGCCTGCAGGTGGAGCCCCATGGAGCATTGGTTCTACCCACCAGGTTGGGATGAGGTGTGGCCCATACACCACAAGCTTCTAGTTTCATCAGGCCCCTAGCAGGAAAGGCAGGAAAGAGCTACGGGGTCTGCACTGGCACTCCATCTTCCTGGTGCTCGGGAGCTATTTTTCCTTGTTCTCAGGAGTGTGTCATGCACCCAGATGTCAAGGCACTCAACGCTGATGTCCGGCACACCCCACCCCTTTAGAATGGCTACAATGCTTTCTGTGCCCTTGCTTCCACCAGAGGCCAGTCAAGCCCTGAGTCTCATCCCACCTCCCTCCCTGGAAAAGGTGAGCAGTCCTCAGATGCTCGAGCAGCCTCCTCCCCCGCTGGCCCTCCATCTCCCAGGTGCATTCCTCGAACCTGGTTGACAGCGTGATGTGGTAGTGCTACCACTGCACCACCAGACCAGCCTTGCCCATTCGTTTTTTTACTATATTGTTTAAGTTTTTGTCGATTTTGTCCTCCCCTGCCCCAGGCCTCACTGAAACGGGCATTATCTCAGAGTTCATCTCCAAGTCACCAATTCACAAACTAATGAACTAAATAAATGAAAATATTTATAGGTTTTAAGACCATTATCAAAACAACTTTTATAAGCAATAATCATTTTTATGGAACTATATCTCAGTTTCCTTTACTTTACTGCAATAGAGTTTTATCCCAGTTAAATGTTATTTTTAAATACAGTAAGGAAATATACATACAGTGTGGCATTTTTATAAGGTCATACAAAGCATATTTATATAAGACTTAAGAGTCAGTCACTTTTTGAACAATAATGAATTGTGTTGCACCTTCTTTACAGAAGTTCAATATAGCAAAGTCTCATTCTAGCTAAGCTAGGTAACCTGGTCCACTAGTTGTGTGATTAGGCTCCTGCTTTGAAGTTGGATGTCTGTGAGTTCAATTCTGTCCCACTCATTTTAATGCTGTGGGCATTTTATGAGTAAGTTATTTACTTGCAGTGTATTAAGGCTGGGGCATTATAAATGGGATTGACTGTAATTAGAGGCTATTCATAGTATTAAGTAAATTTGTTATGTAGGTATTCTTTATGAGCATTCTGGAGTTTAGTGTATTTATATTTATACATTTTTTATTTTCCTTTTAGTTTCCTACACAGCAAAGTCACTTGCATTTGTATGACTCAAATATCATTACATTTCAAAAACACTGAATTTCAGGATATTCCATTTTTAATTACCAAATCTAATTGCATTAAAACAGACTTTGCCCCCTTGACATTTACATTTCCCAGTGTCCTTCATACCCTGAAGTCATAATCCTACTTGTGACATCAGAAATAGTTTCCAATGGCAGCTGGCTGCAATGTTAAAACCAGAGGAGTAAACAAGTAATGTCTAAGAGAAAAAGAAGATCCTGTTTTAAGAATAATGCCTTTTGTAATAAAAAGGAAGATCCTGAATATAAAATGTTGGGTGAATTTTGTGTAACTGAGTTTAGATGATGCCAACAGTGATTACTTTGCTGAAAACCACAGCATCTGTTTAACTATACCAATTGTAAGGAATCCTACTAGCAAAATCTCTACTTCAGAATCTTGAAATCCAAGATAAAGTACTAAAATGCAAAAAAAATGAAGGCACTAGTCCCTAGCACTAACAGATCATCAAGGCAGCATCATGCAACAGTGCCTGTATTAATGTAGTTGCAGCTACAGAACACATTGATGTGTTGCATTAATGTTAGGTTGTTGAAATGACAGATTTCTTCTTTTAGGGTCAAGTAATATTTTGGTAGTTTTAAATACTGAAGCACAAAATACTTTGATATTAGAATTATTAAGGATATTTGCATTTAAATTACCATATATTATATCATTAACTTGTCCCTTCTATTTTGTAAATACAATTAGGCAGTACAGTATTAATATGAAGGCTATACCAGCTGAAAATTGAGCCACATTAGTGTAAGCAACTGCAAAGCTGTGCATTCTTGATGGAGAAGACATGAATGGTTTAATTATCCAGCCAGTAGAGCTTAAATGTAAGAGTTTCATGGGTCATATAAACTATTCTATTTAATTGCTTTAATATTTTGAGGTTTTTTTAAATAGTTATTTTTCCCCTTTTCAAATCATCCAAGTATACAGTCAGTGCATCCCAGTGTTCAGAATACATACTTGTGAACCAGAATCCCAGGCTTGAATCCCACCATAATGATTGATTCACTGTGCCACTTTGAATGCCACTTTTAAGTCCTGTACTACAGTTCACAGAATCGTAAAACTGGGCAGAAGCACTCCTGCTACCCCCACTGTAAATTTAAAATCGTATCACAGCCAAACTGTGCTGTGGTGCAATTGCAGAGCTGTGTGTTGCCACCTGGGGGACAGAAGATGGCAAGTGGACTCTGTTTTACCTGTGGTACAGGTAGGGAAAAAGACAGACTGGGTGGGTCTGGTGGTCCTTTTCTGCTGACAGATTCTGTTTCTATGTTCTATATTTTCCTGCCTTTGTTCCAGAAGAGGAGCAGGCATGTTGCAGAGCTAAGATGATTTTTCTGACACGAAGTCAAATCTGGGTCAGATGGCATCTGTACACACTCATCTTGCTGGTCATAAAACAGCATTGTCATTGTTTACAAAGGTACCTCTTATAGCTCCCTGATTGCTGGTGAACAAGGTGCAGCTGCACCACCCTGATATCAGAGTGGGGAGTGGGGGACAGGTAAGCAAAAAAAAAATGTTACTCCCCCACCAAAAAAAAAAAACTCTGGTCAGAGACAACATGGCTGCTATACTGATTTAAAGAGACACTGACCAAGACAGCCCAGCCTCTTTCAGTTCCCTTTGTTAGTCTCTCACAATATAATTTAACTTTCTCTGGAGTCTCTACCCTTGTGCACCATTTAAGCTTTGTTTTATTCTCCCATTGATGTCACTAAGAGTCCCTTCAATATTGTATTAAGCTTATATAGCTTAACACTGCATTCTGCTTAAAGCTATGTTGCAATCGGTTTTAACAGTGCACTGCATTAGTAGCCTCTTTAACAAGGACATACTGTGCTTCTGCTTCAGTAGTTGTGTCATGAGTGAGTGGAATGGCACTCAAACCCAGCTACACATGTGCACTCAGGCAGTAAGACTATCTATCATATGGTTAGTATTTTACCGAGATTACTCACCATGCAATCCATAACTGGCCATGTTGGAATCTCTTGTAGTCTGATCATGATCATGAGCACTCTAGCAAGCTGGGTGACTACCATAATAAGCCAATGGCAGAACCGTAAACAGAGAGACTGTTGCCCCCCACTGAACATAATGCATTCAGCATGCACTAATTTATGCTCATCCTGGAGGTAAGCATAGCAGGTGGATGGGAGAAATCCTTTAATAGAAAACAAGTCTTACAATATTTGACATGGCTCTGAGTCCAGGTAATGGGAAGATGAAGGAGTTAGACTGCCTAATAGCTCTTTTGTTGTGCATGTGCACACAGTCACTGGTAGCTCAGGAAGTCCATTGGACTGTCACAGGGTGAGAAGTGAAAGTCCTGCTTCACATTGATCAGGCCACATACCTCAAACTTGGGGATTTTTTAGCCCCTGAGGGGGGCTGGTGCACCAATGATGGAGGAGTGGGAGAGACAGGGATGCACCAGTGATTAGATGGGGCAAGACAGGGATCTGGCTTTACTTTTCTTTTTATCTGCAACTGTGGAAGTGAAACAGAAGTGATGAGCAACAAGAAAATAGTGCACCCACAGAGGAGTGGTAGAGAAACAAAAGAACAGCACTGACTGCGTGTGCATAAACTCCACTGTGGAAGGACACAGTTTGGGTACCCAGTCATGTGTTTCCACCATCCCTTCTCTCTCCTATGTCATAGTAGTATGTTAGCATGGCTCCTCTCATGCAGCCATAATGATGCTGAATCTCAGTTTGTTGGTTGGGCTTTATTTATAAACTTGACTCTCAACTGTCTGTGATTTTGACCTTTAAATGTATTTATTATTAATGTAAAATGTACTTTAGTCCCCAGTGATAAGCACCATTGAGATATATCACCTCAAATTCAAGGGGGTCCTAGCTGCAGCAGCACAATCAATTACTAAATTCACATAATAGTTGACATAGGATTAGTCAATTAAAATATTTACAGATATCTTGTTCATATATAAGCTTTTGTGCATTAGTTTTTAAACTATACATGAATGTATCTACAGTAGTCTAATGTTCAACAGTGCTGTTATTTATTCCAGTTATGTGCCTATATGAAAACAGGATTTTCCTTTTCCAGTTTTTGTACTAGGTTTTATAAAACAAGCTGACATTTTTTCACTAAAGAAGGGGAGGGGTCAAATGCACCTCAGATATTTGTGGCATGATTACCCTGCATCTTGATATTCGTGCTAGTATGCTAAACCACCTAAATGGTGGTATAACTCTCTGGTGCAAACATTGAAGTTTGCAGGACTTTGGCTCCACTTGTGTCAAAAAAGTGACGGATGTGCTATATAATCCATAGGACATCGTTTTCCAGTAAAGTATTTACAATTGCTATAAAAACATCAGAGCATTTGAAACTAGCATTTAAACATTTTGGCACAATTAATTAATTAGTCATTGCACATTCATCAATACTGTTGGTAATCCTGCCCATGAGCTTTAGAAGAATAAACTAGAAAAGTTTTGTTCCCCCTGATAGTGCTTATACAGTTCGTACACAAGTCAAAGAGCATAGTGCTAACCATGCACCAAAATGTTATTATCATTTGCAGAAATGTCAATATATTTTCCATGAATTCTTTTCATCTCCACGGGATACTTTTTTTCTCCAGTGTGAATAGACATTTTCACTTTCATTTGACATTTACTATAAAAAATGATTTTACATACTGCATTTTCTATTTGTTGTTTAAAAACATTTTACAAATAATTCTCCTGAAGTTACAGTAATTATTTTTAAACAAGGTAATATACAGTACTTGTATTCCTTTTTTACCTTATTTTCCCCATAACATATTATATTTTTTAATGACATTAAAGTTTTTATTTTGAACTTTGGTTTTAAAAATGTAGCTTAAAATGAATATGCATGTTGGTATTCCTTTATATTATATCTGTAATATATACTGTAGCACATTTTGAAGATCACCCAATGCTGCCTAATTTGAAATGTTGGAAAGTAATAATATCAATTAACATGTTTATAGTCTAGTTCTTTAACAGAAAATGTGTGTTTTTTATTAAATAAGTTACTTGGACAACTTTCCACTAAATAAGTTACTCAGACAGCCTTTTTAGATAATACTACCTGTTTTATGTGTAAGATTTTCTCCCCATTGACTGTGATGTCTTACTTATGACACCCAGTGACCTCCCAGCCCAAACATGGAGGCACTCAGAGCTGGATTTTTACAAAACTGCAGCACATTTAATGCAGTTCCATGCAGTTGTGACAAATCTAGTGGCACAGCTAAGCCACTTAAAGTTTACCTGCCAGCCCAGCAGTGCAGAAGGCTGAGGCACTGGTGCCTGACTCATGTCACACCGTGACCTGGGTTTGGGAATGACCTGGGCCACCGGGTGCCAGTTTGGGGGAGGGTTGAAACAGGATTGAGCTATGACTCTCCTTCCATTGGGGTGGATACCCCGCTGTAGTCCTGCTTCCACGGGTGGAGGTCCAGTGGGTAGTGTAGGCAGGCAGGAGTGGTGGCACAGTCTGGGAAAGGGTGGGAGTGACCACCAGATCCTGGTGATTGAGTGTACCTCACGCATGTACATGTGTATGCTGCCATGGCGAGGGGGAGAAGGGAGTAAATAGAAAAAAATGAAAAGTATGTATAGAAAAAAAGTTTATCTAACTTTGGCAGTTTCACAAAAAGATGCATGTGTCACTTTTTGAAGCAAGCAATCACAAAGCAGAAAAACTCTCATAAATACACCAACTAGTCTGAAACAGAACAAATGGCATTTTGAGACATTTCTGAGGATGCAGTCACAACTCATAATTGAGAGTTATGACTGCATCATCAATTTAAAAATCCAGTCCATAGTGCCTTCTGAGTGTCATGAGGCTCAAGACTACCAGCAGTCATAATTCCAAAAGGAATAGTGTTTTTCACCTCTTTTATTTTCTCTGTTATTTTCTCAACATTCCCTCTGTACACCTCTCCAAAGGTATCACAGTAATTACAATTTCCTTTTTCCGCCACATGGAAACACAGTTCTCTCCTGCCATGAGGTCATGTGACCAAAAAATGTGTCTCCATCTTCGCTAATCAGACAAGACCCTGACCACAGACAACCCAGGCTTGCTCCTAAATCTTAGCTTGGAGCATGGTCGCTTTATGCACCACTGCAGAAGGACCATTTTTGCCATAATTTCCCTAATTCAGGACATTTGTCTCTGATTAATGAACCACATCGAAAGGTGAGTAGTATGTTAGTAGATAAGTTGATAAAGTATAAAAAACAAAATACTGAATAATTTTAATTAATTTGTTACCTTCTATAAAATAATGCTTCTTGAGTGGACATTCTGCTCAGATAATGGGATTCTGAATATGTATTGTCAAACAATGAATAATGCTACCTAATAGCTAATATTTTTGCCATGCTAGCAACCCAGACTAAGGAGCACAATAGGGTGGCTTACATCAGGTTGCCAGGGCTGGGAGCAAATCCCAACATCCCAGCCTAGTGGTTTCTGGTGCAGTGCTTCACTGCAGCAGTCTCTGCATTGCTTTTCTTCTCCAGAGGTGGTTGCTACATGCATCCATTTCTATAGGGCACTGAATGGCATCAGTGGGTGAGGAGAGTGCAGAGAAACTGGGAAGAAAACTGAAAGAAAATGTCAGCCATTAGGGTGATATTAACAGGACTCCTGGGTTTTGTTCTACTTGGAACACCACAGGCACAGGTTAATGTAAACTTGAGTGTTAGGGCTGGGAGGTGGCAGAGCCTGATGGGAAGGGACTAGCCAGTAGATAAAATGTAAATTATAAATGTAACTAGTAAATATGTCAGTTTGAAACTTGATTGTATGCTGCTACACATCTCAAGTGAAGTAAAGCTGTACAGCAGTAACTTGTGTTTTTAATACATGGCAGTTCATGAAAAAGAGGAATTATACCTCTTATTAACAGCATTTTTAAATAATTTCCAATCATGTTGACCTAAAAATATATAAAAAGGCAAATGCCGCAGAATGTCTTATAAGCTGTTAAATACAACTCTTCTTTGAGAAGAGCCATTTAGAAGTAAAAGGTTGCAATATATGCCAGACAAGGAAGACACTGCATTAGATGAACCCTTGGGGGCCAGATTTTCATAGGGTGGTGCATGGCTTGCATGAAGCCCTGCACCACAATACATTTAAATTGCTACTATCCCAATGCTGTTTACCACAACGGTGCATGCTTTTCAAAGGTCAGACACAGTTGTGATCATTTGAAATCCAAGATGAAGTGTTAAAATACAAAAAAAATGAAGGCACTAGTTCCTATCACTAACAGATCATCAAGGCAGCATCATGCAACAGTGCCTGTATTAATGTAGTTGCAGCTACAGAACACATTGATGAGTTGTATTGATGTTACATTGTTGAAATGACAGGTTTCTTCTTTTAGAGTCAAGTAATATTTTGGTAGTTTTAAATACTAAGGCACAAAATACTTTGATATTAGAATTATTAAGGATATTTGCATTTAAATTACCATATATTATGTCATTAACTTGTCCCTTCTATTTACAGTAGCTTGTGCCAACTCTCGGGTGCAAGTTCTGTAAAAATGGTACTGGGGATTGATGCAACCTAAACCACAAAAACATGGTTTAACTTTTGTCATTTGCCAGATGGGATAGAAAATTCCATTAGATGTCGTAAGTCCAGTGTGCCATGTCACTGGGCATCTCGGTTAATGGCAGTCTTGCCCTTCTGAAAATCTGGACCCTGGTGTTAGAGACATCTTTATTCTACTCCCCCAATGCTGTTTACCCCATCCACCTCAGGTTAGAAGAAGAGGTAGAGAAATAGAGGAGGATGAGTAGAAAGCATCCACTCTGAATGGCTATGTATGCTTGTATTCATATTGGAGAACAGTGGGCCATCGTTAAAGAATAGATAAATGCAGATGATAGGGGTAGGGGCCAGTAAATGAGGCTGCAGAAGTATACTAGTAAAAGAATAAGAAAAGAGTAAGTATCCCTGAAGGTAAACAAGATCCCAGGGCTAGATGAGATGCATCTGAGTGTATTAAAGGAACTGGCATCAGTGTTAGCTGAACTTTTGGTGGGGCTATTCAATGGCTCTTTGCAGCAAGCACTAGTTACTAAGGACTAGCAGGTGGTGGATGTAGTTCCACAATACAAGGAAGGGGACAATGAGCAGCTGGGAAACTAGACCCATCAGTCTTATCTCTGTGGTAGGGAAACTGATGGAGGCACTAGTCGAAGAGGACCTAGTTGAATACCTGGAGAAAAATGGACTTTAGAACAGTAAGCAGCACAATTTCATGGCAGGGAGGTCTTGTCAGACCAATCTCATATTATTCTTTGACTGGCTAACTAGGGTAGTTGACAAGAAGCATGCATTATACTTACTATGCTTTTACTTTAGCAAGGCACTTGACTAAGTGCTACAATGAAGGCTGCTGAAGAAGATGGAGAATCTGGGCACACCCAGAGAAATAGTAAAGTGGGTAAGGAGTTGCTTGGAGTGGAGAAGAGGAGAGTTGTGGTGAATGGGGTCACATCAGTGGAAAGAAAGAGATCACCAGCAGAGTACCACTGGGATCTGTCCTGGGCCCAGTCCTTTTCAATATGTTTATTAACTATATAGGGCAAGATTTGTCTGTTCACAGATACCACTAAACTCTGTGGTACTGCAACTGAAATTCAATGCTGAAAAGTGCAAAGTGGTGCACTTACAGAAACAAATCTAGAACAGATTATTGGAGAGGAGAGGTTCAGCAGGACACGACATCAGATGAAAGGAACCTAGGAGTCATCATTAGTGAATTCCTGAAACAAACCAGCTAGTGTAACAAGTCCTTCAGCAAGGCTAACAGGATGCTAGAGTGCAATGGTACAGGGTTTAACTGTTGGGAGGAGGAGGTACTGCTACATCTGTATAGGTCACTGGTAAGGCCACACCTGGAGCACTGTGCCCAGCTCTGGAGTCCACACGTAAAAAGGACAGGTCAGGCTAGAAATGGTACAACATGGGGTGACTGAGATGATGCAGGGCCTGGGAGATAAATCCTATGAGGATTGGCTACAGGTGCTGAACATGTATTCACTCCAAACTAGACAAGAGAGGGTGGATATGATAGACACCTTCACATTCATGAAAGAAATAAACAAGATGAACTGAAGCACTATTTACAAGAAACAGAGAAGACAGGATAGGGGTCACGAGTGGAGGTTAATGGGGAAAGGTTTAAAAAGCAAGTGAGGAATTATTATTTACAGAAGAGTGCTTAAGCCATAGAATGGTCTGTCGGCACAGGTGGTGTGTACCAGAGCCACAAACAGCTTTTAAGCACAGCTGAGATAAACCTAAGGGTCTATTATTATTCAGCAGAATGAGAGGAGGGAAACATAGAGCACAAAAGGGGAATAGGGTGAGTGTAGACCCCAAAGATACAATAGGCCTCTGGATATGATAAGGTAATATATGCAGACTCAATGGACTGTCTGTATTTTTCTGGCATCATTGTCTATTTTTCATCTATGTTTATAAAGCACTGCAGTGACTAGGAATTGTATCAGCTACTGGAGATTTCCGCTATGCATAGTTCAGCATCTGGCTTTGGAACTCAGAGGCTGCAGTTTAATCTATAGGCAAGGGTTCTATGTGATAAAGACAATCACAGAATAGCGACGCATTTAGGTGAGTGTACATCGCAAAATGAATTACAGTGATGTACACTCACAGCGCACTAGACAGAAGCGATCAGTTTCCTATGTTTGTGGGTCTTTGCCTCCTGAACCCCCTACTTAAGGATTCTCAACTCCAGTGGGTGCATGTCGGGGGTGTGTGTGTGTGTGTGTGTGTGTGTGTGGTGTAAAACTTGAACAAAAAGAAAGCCCAACCCAATGCAAAAAGGAGTATCTGCCCAGAATCGAACCCGGCACCCTCCCAACCCCAGCCTGCCATTTACCCACCACACCACATGGCCAGTTCAGCAGCTAACAGCCACACTACACCCCACATATCCTCCCTCCCCTTCTGCCCATCACCCGGCGTGGTACCTCCCCCCCCCGTGTATATATAGCTTCATCCTGTCACTGTTCTCGCCTACCTCTGTATCCAGTCGCTACCCTGCCAGGTAGCTCAGAACACAGGCACCATGACTTGAGTCACCCTTTTTGAAAGTGCTGAATCACGCTCACCATGTTCACTAGATAACACAGGCAAGATAAGTGGGCTACAGCAAACTGTGGTTTTGCTTCAAGTTGCAGCCTGAAAATTGGTTCAGATTTGCCAATTCATCAGAACCACTTTGGCTCTGTATGTACTAATTGTCAGAGGGTAAAGCAGATGACAAATGGGGGCTTCAAGTCACCTATGAATATAAATAACTGTAGCTTACATCTGGTAGGAGCTGTTGGCATACAACTCTATAGATTACTGTTTGTGATATTGTAACACAGTTGCAAAACTCACCTAGACTGCCATGACCCAGTGCTAGCTACAATAATAGTTACTATTTATTGCTGACCTCAAGGCATTTACCCACCTGTAGTCTTTGAGTCTACTCTTTACTTCATGCCAGTTACTATTCTTTCCCTTGTAGCATCATAGATTTTAGAATTATACCTTTATAATATAATGATTATTTTATCTTACATATACCCCAATAATGCAAAGCATTATGGGAAGTATATGCAAATCACCATTAAAAACTTAGACTGATTCTGCTTACGAGGAGTGGATGTGCCAAGTGACCTCTCATATAATCTGTAAAGACTGAGAATAGAAGGCACAGACACAGGATGAGTCCTTCTCAGGAAACATCAATGTGCCTCATCTGCACTTCAACTCATAGGAAAGCTGAACCAGCCACATGTTGATATTATGGATTTGGGCCATGGTGAGCCCAACATAGAAAAGCAATCTAAAAGACAAAGAACCTCAAACAGATGTACTGAAGCATTAGGGATGATAACGCCAAGGTACACTCCACGCTGTATTCTGAAGATGTAGGAGAGGTCAAATCATAATGTCTTTTCCTGTTGCTGCCTGCAGGTGGGGCGGGTGATAGGGATGGAATCCTAACATCACATTTTCCTACTTTTGTGGGTTTAACCCTAACTATTGCATCAATTAATTTTTGCAGTGTGTCTGTCTATCTATCTTTTTCTTATAACTTGAAATCTTCTGTTATGATGCATTTGTTGTAACTTAAATTTACTAACAATGTAAAGTGATTAGAGCTCTGGAAAAGCACTATATAAAAAGTTCATATCCTGCCCTATCCTGTCCTATCCTATCCTATGTTGGTGAAGCTCAACTCTGTACTTGTTATGTACAACAGACCTGGAATGTGATGGATTGTATGTCTAAAATGCTGTTCAAGATTGCAGAATGAATGATCAGGTGCTGGATGACAATTAATACTGAGAAATCTAAAATTATAGTGTGAACAGAGAAGGAATTAAATGGCCTTAGTTACCAGTTGGTCTCCTCTCCACTGACATGGTAGCCTCAAGGAAAGCAGATGCTCTCAGAGACTGAGTGTGCTTCTTGATGGGGGCTGCATAATTATTCTTACACAGTAGCTCAGCTACTGTGAGAATGTGTTTTTTCATCTTCACAGTATATTCAAGATCCAATTTTTTTTTATCAGTCAGTCTGAAAACACTAGTCTATAACTTGGCATATTCAAGACTAGAGCATTATAGTTTGCTTTATGCTGTTTGCCTGCAGAGCTACTTCAACATCTGCACCCAGCTTATCCAGAATGTGGGTGATTAGTAGTGAGCAAAGCATTCATTTTCAGTTTTGCCAGAAAACCTGGTAAAATTCCAGAATCTGGGCCATCTGCACATTGGTAAAAATAAAGAATTTCACAGAATTTGGCATTTTACAGCAGATCGATAAACCTACAGAACCTGTATTTTCTTATAATTGCTTCATTTACTAATTTTAGTTTGCTTCATTTAATGCTGTGTATAGTAAGCCTTCTGGTATTCTGATTATTTATACATACTAAAAGGATAACAATAGAATCTAAGTAGAATCCAGAAATTAAACTAACAGTCACCAGTGCACCTTCCAGAATATCAAGCCTTAAAAACTGAGTTGCATTATTTGAATCACCAGAAATCAGTGGCCTTCATAGTGGGCAGTGTTCAGTTTGACAACATAACCCATACAATGTATAAACTGGGTTGGATGTTAGAGTTTAAGTTTAGTGTAAGGTGTTAGCCCTTACTTATAAATAAATCAATGTATTGGGTCCCCCATACCTCTCCAACCTTGCCTTTTTCATGTTCTTGGAAGGATTCATGAAGTCTGCTAGTGCCGGCCTTGTAGCTTATAGATCAACAACCTGAAAAAGTGGTGAGAAGTTTTAGTGTCTATGCCCCAAAGTCCTTGACACCATTCTAGCCTCAGTCAGGCCCACATGTTTTCGAAATGCTTCAAAAGCAAACTACAAAAAATCTGTTTTTGATAAGGCATTGTGTCTGTGATTTACTGAAATTATTGTTTACATGATACACACACACAAAAAAAAAAGCTAAACAAGGTAGACAGTTATGTGGGGAGTAGTACAATGTAATGGCTGGGGCAGCAGTCTTCCGGGAGTCTCTCTGGAGGCTGAGACGCTGCCCTGTTTGCAGACAACTATCTGCCCTGAGGGAGGAAGTTGACCGTCTTCAGGCCGCACTGGACAGTAGCAAGGGAACCTCCCCTATCCAGGGAGCACCAGAGCCACCACCACTACATCAGAGGTTGTGAAGAAAGCACAGCAGTTGGACCACAGTGGGCTCAGGGAGGGTAAGGGTGGTGGAACAGAGGCACACCCAGTCAGTTGTTCCACTTCACAATCCATACACCATTCTGAGGGAGCATAGTTCCCCTATGGATGCACCTGCAGAGGAGACTAAGGAGGGTGCAGACAACTGTCACAAGGGAGGCCCTCAGGAAGGAGGCAGCGGGCACCACAGGGAAAGGAAGCAGCTCCTGGTGGGGGACTCAGTTATTAGGGGGATAGAACTGGATGGGAGCAGGGAAAACTGAAGTAAGGTGCCTGCCTGGTGCCATGGCTTGGAGGGACAGGAAGCGCATCCTTAGGATCACAAGAACAGTTGCACGGGAGTCTGAGCTGGACGTCATTGTCCACCTAGGGACAAATGACTTGGCTCATCATGAGATTAGAGCAGTGCAGAAGGACTTTGTAGAGTTGGGGAGGGGCTTAAGACAAGTAGCACACACAGTATCCTTCTCAAAGGTGCTGCCTGTCAATGGCATGGGTGAGGTAAGGGTACTTGCACCATGCAGTTTAATGAATGGTTGAAAAATGGTGGAGCACAGGGGTTGGCTTCATTGGGGACTGGGGTTCCACCTGAGGGACACCAGCCTATACTGGTAGGATGGTCTGCATCTGTCCAGGAAGGAACAAGTCTTTAGCAATCAGTTTAAATGCTTCATTGGCAAGCTTTTAAACTAGTCAAGGGGAGGCACTGATAAGCAGCAGGAAAATCCCAGCCTCCCCCTAAAAAACAGGGTACTAAATGAGAAAAAGGCCTAGGTAGAAAGGTCAGTGGGGGATGCTGCTACAGAAGGTAAAGCCATCAAAAAATGGAGAGCAATGAGTACCAATGCCCATAGTCTGGGTAACAAGCTTCCTGAATTAGTGGCCTTGATGGAGGAGGAACATCTGGATATTGTGGTAGTTACAGAAACATGGTACACACAGAACCATGACTGGGACGTAAACATACCAGGATACACTATCTACAGGAGGGACAGGGAGGGTAAAAGAGGAGGAGGAGTAGCTCTCTACATAAGAGAAGGAATCAAAGCAACAGAACAAAAGGGTAAGCAGGGAGGAGGAGGAGAAGCACTGTGGGTCAGTTTTGAGGCAGGGAATGGCACCACAATCCGCACAGGAATTGTATACAGACCCCCCTCTTAGGGGGAGGAAATGGACAAGGAAATGATAGAAAGTATACTTACAATGGCAGATAAAGGGGAGATATTGCTGATGGGTGATCTGAATATGCCAGATGTTAACTGGAGTGCAGTTGCAGCAGCCACTTCTAAGAGTGGGGTTATTCTAGATGCCCTACAGGGGGCATGCCTTAGACAACTAGTATTGGAACCCACTCGAGAGGGAGCAATCCTAGACCTGGCCCTCTCAAATGGAGATGGAGAGAGGATCACAGATGTAGAAGTGGGTAGACATCTGGGAACTAGCGACCATCAAACAGTATGGTTCACAAAAAACACAGCAATAGAGTCAAGCCATACAAAGGCAAAAGTACTGGACTTCAGGAGGGCTGACTTTGCCAAAATGGGTGAGTGCCTAAGGAATGTATTAGCAAATGGGCAGGAAGGAGGGGTGGAAGAACAATAGGGAATAATAAAAACTACCATCACAGAGGTAACAAGCCTTTGTGTGAAGCAAATAAACAAAACAAAACGATGTAAGAAACCACTATGGTTCTCAAAGGAGGTGGCAGTGAAGGTTCAAGAGAAAAGAAAGCATTCAGAAAGTACAAGGAATCACAGAAGGAGCAGAACAGATAATTGTATCAGTTAAAGCAAAAGGAAGCTGGGAAGGCAGTCAGAACAGCAAAGGCCTGAACTGAGGAAAAGATAGCCAACCAGTTAAGAAGGGGATACAACCAGGGAGCGAAGGAAGACTAAGGGAGGGATAGTGAGGCTTAATAAAGGGAGGAGTGGGCAGAGGGTGATCTGAAAAGGCAGAGATACTAAACAAATATTTTTGCTCAGTATTTACAAATGAAGAGGGGAGGTACCTAAAACAAACA
Organism: Neoceratodus forsteri; assembly: GCA_016271365.2. NCBI lineage: Eukaryota > Metazoa > Chordata > Ceratodontiformes > Ceratodontidae > Neoceratodus > Neoceratodus forsteri. The sequence continues at coordinate 353,948,254 of CM028136.1, read as the reverse complement.
ATAGAAACACTCTGGATACAGAAGTTGATACCAGCCCATTTACAGAAGAAAGGGTTCTGAAATAACTCTTAAAACTGAAGGCGGACAAAGCAATGGGGCCTGATGGGATTCATCCCAGAATTCTAAAAGAACTAAGGGTAGAACTAGTGACACCACTGACTACCCTCTTTAACAAATCATGGGAGGATAGGGAGGTACCTGAGAACTGGAGGAGGGCAGGTGTGATTCCCTTCACAAAGTGGGAGTAGGGCAGAAGCGGGAAACTACAGACCAGTTAGTTTAACCTCAGTGATAGGGAAAATGATGGAATCACTTCTGAAGGAAAGAATTGTCAAGTACTTAGAGGTCAGAGGGGCCCAGGACCCAAGGCAGCATGGATTCACAGCAGGAAGGTCATGCCAGATGAATCTAATAGATTTCTTTGACTGGGTGACCAAAGTAGTAGATCAGGGAGGGGCTGTGGACATGGCCTACTTAGACTTTAGCAAGACATTTGACTTAGTCCCACACAAAAGATTAATATACAAGTTAGCCAGCCTGGGAGTGGGTCCAAGATGATAGCCTGGGTAAAGAATTGGCTGGAGAATAGGACACAGAGGGTAATAGTAAATGGAATCCACTCTGAAGAAAGGGGGGTTACTAGTGGGGTGCCGCAGGGTTCAGTATTAGGACCGGTCCTCTTCAATGTCTTTGTAAGCAACATTGCAGAGGGACTAGAAGGAAAAGTATGTCTCTTTGCAGATAACACAAAGATCTGCAACAGAGTTGATGCACAAGGGGGTGGAAAGGATGAGAAGGGACTTGGCAAGGTTAGAGGAATGGTCAAATGTATGGCAGCTTAGATTTAATGCTAGAAGTGCAGGTAATACACCTGGGAAACAAAACCCAGGGAGAGTACACAATGGGGGTGAGATGCTAACAACAACAAAAATGGAAAGGGGCCTGGGGTAGTCATATCAGATGACTTAAAGGTGGACAAGCAATGTGAGAGGGCAGTAAGGAGGGCTGGGGGGATACTGGGATGCATAGGGAGAGGCATCACCAGTAGAAAACAGGAAGTTGTTATCCCTCTGTACAGACAGCTGGTGAGACCCCATCTGGAGTACTGTGTGCAGTTCTGGAGACCCAATCTCGGCAAGGACATAGACAAGATGGAAGCTGTCCAGAGGAGGGCAACTAAAATGGTGCAGAGTCTGCACTGGAAGACATATGAAGAGAGGCTAAAGGAGCTTAATATGTATAGCCTCGAGGAAAGGAGGGAGAGGGGGGACATGATAGAAATGTTGAAGTACCTCAAGGGAATCAACAAAGTCCAAGAGGTAGCATCTTTCAAAAAAAGAGGTGTGCAAGAACAAGGAGTACAATTTGAAGATAGACGGGGGCGGCTCAGGAGGTAATGTAAGGAAGTATTTTTTCACAGAGAGGATTGTGGATGCATGGAACAGCCTTCCGGAGGAGGTTGAGTCAAAACAATGATTGAATTCAAGCATGCATGTGACAGCCATAAGGCAATTCTAGGGGGTGGGGGTAGAAAGAAGTAGGCTGCTGGTTAACTAGGATCTGCAGCTTATCCATTAGATAGGGAAATGGGCAGACTGGGTGGGCCAAGCGGTCCTTATCTGCCATCAAATTCTATGTTTCTATGTTTCTAATTGTGCATTTATGTATATTGTATTTCCTCCACCTTGACTGCATATGACAAAAAAGCGCAATGTCTTGAAACCTTCCAGTAAAGCTCATTCTGTGTTACATCCTGAAATATTGTTTTTTGGTGAGTCTGCTAATGTGCAAAACCAGTGCTAAAACTAGTGATGGGGATGGATGGCTGCATTACCAATACCTTGAATTGCATTTTGAAATGAATCTATAAAAAGATCCTACTAATGGTAAGATGTTGGAATGGGCAGTGGCTAGATTGAAAATGTTTAGATGAGGGAACTCTTACATCTAGATTTCTAGATGTTGGAACTATAATTTATAGTTGGTGGAATTCTCCTGTAGTAGTCAATGGAGAAAGAAGACAGAGTTGGTGAAACTGTCATCCAATTTCTTAAGAGGTGGAAGAATTGGGTATATCATGATATGGGGCACTAGCAAGTGCGCTGCTGAAATGGTGACCCTCTTTTGGCTAGTGCCCTGACGGCAGGGGTGTAGGGTTGGTGACCTGATGGGATGGGTTGCAAAGGCTATTATAAACTAAAGAACTGTGTTCCTGTGGGCCCCTGTCCAATTTCACCCTGGCAATGGATAAAACTTTGTGGTAACAGGTTGCAGAAATAAGAAATGATTGCAACACACTCTTCTTTTCACAGCTACTAAAAAATTTTCTGTAGCTGTTGGCTTTCCAACTTGGGCTTGGTTTTCTGATATCTCTCTGTCTCCTTTTGAATTACAGCTCTTAAATAAATATGGGTGCACAATGAGCTGACTTGGATTATGCCATTTATTTTCATGAGTGCAGGGCTTGGCAATTACTTATGCTTGACAAAGCCTCAAGAGAGTTATGTAAGTTTTGCCCCCTCATACAGTAAGTGATAATAAGTGGCATATTCTAAGTTATAAGGTTTTAACATTTCTGCATGCATGACCAATTTCCCAGCAGTTGAAAAAATGCAAAGTTCTTTTTTTTATAATCCATGAATGACTTTTCAAGTCAGCCACAAATAAAAGAAACAAAACTCAACATGTATGTCCCTGCCCACCATGTCAAACTGCTCTGAATACAATGTTTTATTATTCATGACTGACTTATAAAATCAGTTATGAATGAAAACAAAATCACATTGTCAAGCATTTGTGTGATACAGGGCGCTCAATCCTGGTGTCAGCCCCCCACACACACACCTTCCTGACATCAATTGCCAATTCCTGTGTTGAGTGTATAAATCATTTGCTTCCACCACCTGTCCAACCCCATAACTCTTTAACCCCTCCAGTTGAAAAAACTTCACCCACCCTCACCCAGCCTCTGGCACTCATACAACCCTGCTTCCCACTCACTATCACCCTAGCACATATTGTACTATACCCCATGGTTGGCAACCAGCACAGACCTCCATCCGCCTAGGTCGGACATCATATTGTACACTGTCCCCTGCTAATGGCAAGTGTAAAATGAAAACCAAAAAGTTGATGAAAAATAACACCCAACCATCACCGTCCTTTGTCACCCATGTTACCCTCCTCCCTCCACATGGCTACACCAGCATATATTAAAATAGGTCCCATGGGAAGAAACTGGTACAGGTCTACCTCCACAATGGTCATTTCACATCTGATCTGTTGCCTCCCACCAATAACATCATGTAAAAAGAAAAAAGATTTACAAAAAACAATACCCACCATGCTCACCTACCCCCTGTCATGCATGCTTCCCTCTCCCCCAACTCTGCACCCCAGCACATACTGAAATAGTTCCAAAAGTTGACAAATGGCATAGTCCTTCCTACAACATCACTGATCTACTGTCCACAGCTAATCACAACCTGCAAAAATTATTAAAAAACCCACCCTCTGGTACCGCTAGCCCTCCTCCTCCAATCATGTTAAAACAAAACACCTTCACCCACACTCTAGGACCATCCCAGTTCCATCACATCCACATCCAAGGAAAATTACCTCCCATCCTTACCCACACTCTAGCACGAATGCTACTCCCTCACCACACAAACACCTTGGTACCTTCTAAACTGTGGTTCCCATGGAAGGGACTAGCATAGTTCTACCACCACCTCTGCCAGTTGTCTTCATTTACTCAGTCCCATGCTGTCAATCTCAAATTGAAAAAATTGCTGTCAAACAATTAAGTCTATAAAAAGACCTACTGCACATGCCACAGGTAATTTTTTTTTTAACAGCAATAACATCTTTAAATTTGGAGTCCCTAGAAATGCATTTTTGGCCAAATTCAAGAAGTACACCTAAGTGGTCATGGAGGGGGGAGAGTACTAAGCACTCTGACTCTCATATTTAGTAACTAAAAATTAAGAAATAAATTTAACGGGTAACTGAAAAAGCACCCCCAAAATTATAAGTACAAAAAAAAACATGATCTGAACATGTTCAGTGAGTCACAATTTTAGTCTCTCATTTTTTTCTATCACATGTTGCTTTAATATTATTGAACTATTTGGAATAAGTTAAGTAACTCATTACATTATAATCTCCAAATAAGCAACTTTGCTATGTCTGTCGCTGCGGCACTAAAAAAGTTCCAATTAAACAGTACTTCAAATGCACAGAGGCTTCACTTTTTTGTTAAAAAAATAATAGACTTTGGTGTCCTCAAAAATGTAACCACTAAACTGTGCAGTGAACCTAATATTTGAAAAACAAAAAGCTATGGATGATTTAAAATAAGTAAGTAAGTAAATAAATAAATACATACTGTACATATGTAAACAAAATCCCCAAAACATGAACTGCACATTCTCAGGGACTGTTTTACCAATCTTCTTTTTTTAATTTCACATAACAGTTTTTTAGCACTTTAAGCCCAAATGTTAGGGATGGTCCACTAACCACTCTTTTCATGACCACCCATGTGCTAACTTTTAAACCTATTAACAGATTTTTCATTTCTTGTAGTGTCTGCATGGTCCTGTATAAGGTATCTAACATATCTTGCACAGTTCCCCATGGGTCTGCTGCTTCATCTAGGGCCCAAAGAGCCCAGTGCAAAGAAACCCATAGCTTCAGCACAATGCCTGATGGATCAGTTGATTTTGTATAGTGTCCACAGGGCCATGCAAGGAACAAGATACAGGTATGCCCTTGTTCCCATTGGGTTTGCTGAATTGTGCATTCTCCACAGGGCTCTGCATGAAGCAAGATACAGTCCATTCCATTGTATAACAGGATTATTGCTTTGCACAAGGCCCACAGGACATAGTGCAAAGTAAGATACTGATCTAGCACCATATCTGATTTCACTGTTGTTCTTCATATGGTCCACAGGACCCTGTGTGTAGGAAGCTACCTGTCTGGTGCTATGCCTGATGGGTATGCTACTTTGCATGAGACCCACACGTTTCTTGTGTAGAAACCTAGATATTCTGCACTGTGCTTTAAGCTGCAGATCTTCTGCAGTGCCTGAAGGGTCTGCTGCTTTGAACAGAACAAACAGCTATAAGTGTCAGCTGTTATATATGATTTTTAAAAAGTAAGAAAATAATATTGCAAAAATTATGTTAATGCATCTGTTAGAGCTGAAGCAGAAACCGTAAAAAGTAGGGAAATAAAAAGTTAGGCAAAACGTCCTTGGAGCCTTGGTCAGTCAGGAAGTGATGTTCCTCAGGGTTTGAACAACCACTCATCACTACTGTACATTGACATTATTCTAACTTTGGCACTGTCTTGTCAAACAAAGTAAAATACTGAGACAGTAATGCTGGAATAGAGGGTGCCAAACAGGGTAATGCCAATGCTGCATCTCTTGATCTAGCAAACCCTGAGAAACAAGTCACCAGATATCTGTCAATCCTCCAGGGTCTTTCCCCTAACTTTTTATTTCCCTTTTATGGTGTGCCTTAACCCTAAGCAATAAAGAATGTCCTGGAATCTGAACGGCTGACACACCTTTCTAGCTCTGTGTTTGCTTTTTCAATATTGTACAGAATAAAGTGCCAGCACCCACTGTCCTCTTTACTAAAGATACTCGTGCCACCGATCAAGTTTTTAAAATCTCATCTAGTACTTATTTTTTTCAGTGACCCATTCACTTTCACTCCCCCTTCATATTTTAACACAAATGTATAAAAAAGTGGCACTACACTCACCAGTCAGTTTTTGTAAACTGTCACATTACCAGCTAACTTATTTTTGTATTGTCATATGACCAGCTTTACTCACAGCTTTTTACATTGCTCCTTATTTATTCTCACTCTGTCTGGTCCATTGACACACATACTCTCTCCTGGCTATGTGCTCAGCAGCTCTCACTCACCCAACTCCTCTGCACCCTAAGAAAACAAAGTGAAAAATTCTCCTGCCCACAGCAGTCACTTACCCGAATCACAGACAGGGAAAAAATGTAAATGTAAATCATTTCAACTTAAGAAACTGAAATACAAAATCATTAAAATATTACAATTACAATTGAAAGCAATGCACAATTAACATAGTAACACATCAGTAAAAGCAAGACCTCTGGCAGACAATAGATGCCAAGGGAATATAGGTAATGGTACTGATTCTACAACAGGGAAAACAAGATCACACATGATGATGTCAAAATAACAATTCAAGCAGTGCACAAAAACATAGCATATGCACCAGTATAAGGAAGACTTTGGACAGTCATAGATATTAATGGTGGGGGTAGTAGCAGTACACTGTTCATGGTGCAAACATAATCACTCCACAGTGGCAGTGGTATAATAATGAATAGGAGTACATCATGTTGAGGTGCAGGAACTTGATAGGAGCAAAATTCCTTCAAAGATACAAAACTGCAGGTGACAGGTAGAGCACTTTAGAGCAATTCGCAGAAGAGGGCAGGATGTTTTATGTTTTAGAGCATATTAGGCAAAGGAGTTGACCTGGATCTGTGACACATCTCACTGTAGAAGTAGGTCATCTTGCACATCTCAAGCTGTAATATGCTGCACAATGAGTCAGATGGTCATCCTGTCATCCTAATATAAGCAGTTTGTGTACAAAACAGCCCTAGAGGAAAGGACATAATCGGTCACATTGACTCAGATAAGCCCATTAGTAGCTAGCAGCGGTGGGTAAGTAGAGGGGTAACCAGGGCAAAGTATCAGATATTGTTTTATGCCACATCACTCTTGGATAGGTTGGTCTCATTAGCATCAAGGTAGGCCAGCATACTGTTGGTAAGATTTGGCAGCAACACTCTTTTTGTAATGGATAGGCTTGTCTTGGGGGATAGGTAATGTTTAACCCTGTGGGCCACATCCAGTTCAGAGTTGACAGATTTACATAATGTCATCATATGCAAGTAGAAATTCAGTGATGGATCAATTATGATCCTTGAGTGTTTAAAGCAGCCAACTTCATCCTGTAGGAAACCATGAGGAACAGCAACTCTAGAACATGGTGAAATGACAGGAAACTGGTGGGATGGATATTTAGGAGGAGTTGAGAAGTTATTTTTTATTGAGGGAGTGGATGAACCATAGAACACCCTGCCAGCTGAAGTGGTGACGACAAGGCCATTAACAGCTTCAGATGTGGCTCAGACAGAGTTAAGGGCTTAATAGGAGGGTAACAGCAAGGCAGGGAACATAGCACATATCAAAGGACACTGGTGCATGGAAGGGGACAGTTGCAGTCATGTAAATGGCATGCATTGCCATTGGCAATAGTGGAGATTATCAGACCAGGGTTATAGCTCCATTACCAGTGTGGCATAACACCATGCGTTTAAAGAAACATCATGGTGCACTGCCATGACTTGCACATTTGGTTTACTTGGATCACTGAGCTACTTTATTTTATTTTGGGAGCTTTGCTCCCCCTTCCCTGGATTTTCAAAAAAGATAAAGGGGAGGTGCGGGGGGCAAAGCCCCGTGACTAATGCGACAGTGAGAAAATCTAAACCTGTGGGACTTACTTAGCATAAAGAACACAGCCACCAGCTTTAGGTGATAGTACATTGTATTCACTAAAAGCTTTATGCTACAAGTAGCACTGGTCTGATAATCTCCACTATCACCTTGCCAAGTATTAACTACTTACCCATTGCAGCATTTTTCCCATAGTTTCCAAACACCATCAGAAAAACTGATGGTAGGAGGTCATCAGAGTGCTAGGATGTGTGCCCAAAGATGCTGAGTGACGCAATTCATTGTTTGACTCAATCATCAAGGAAACTGTTTCACAACATCGGAACAGAGACGGAAGATCCACTAGAGTACCATGGATGATTATATGGTAATCAATGGATTTAGGAGTCACTGGACCAACAGAGCAACCAATATGGGCTGCCAACAGAGATACTGTGGAGGGTCAGAAGTGGCCCAAATCTATATGACAGGTAGTGGGGGAACATCTGTGTCAGTTGTACTACCATAGACATGTATGTGCATGACACAGCACCATGAGTATAAATGTGTGTGGCAGTAATCAGTAGAGTTTTAAAGCACAGCCATAATTCTGCACAGTAACATCTGGTCATGTTCATCTTAATATTTGGCTCTGTATGGTGGTCTCCACTCCTTTTTCTTTCTTTCTTTATTTTGAAATCTTGGATTGCACCAGTGAGTGGATGCTCGTTAATTGGTTCCAAGTCAGTTAACAAGTACAGAGTGATACATAAACATTCAAATACAGAGTGGTTCAGTAGCAAATATACAAACACATGTTACAGTACAACAATACAGATAAAGTTCATGGTTACACTATACTGAGGCATTGTACAATGTATGCCCATGTCAAGGACAAACAAACATTAGTAGAATAGACAGAGGGAGGAGAAGGGGGAGAAGATGGAGAGGTAATGGTAAGAGGAAGGGGTGGGTGGGAATTGGAGGTGGAGGGGGTAGGAGTAGGGAAGAGAGGTGGGGGGCATGGCAGTGCCATGGGAGAGGTCGGAGGATCAGTGAAGTGAAAGGTCAGGGCTACCCAGTGGAACAGTGACAGGGTTAAGAAGTGCTAGAGGGTAAGTGCAGTCTACATCAATGGGATTACTGACTTGAGGCAGGATTTAGTGGGGGCAGGCACGGGTACTCATGGTAAGAAGGTGTGGCACAGTTTGTGTTTAAAAGAGCCAACTGTTGCTGCATCACAGATGTCCTGAGGTAGTGCATTTGTCCAGAAGGGGGCCAGGTATGAGAAACTCCACTGAGCCAAGGTAGTGCGGCACCTTGGCAAATGGAATACCTTAGAGGCAGCACTTCTGGTTTGCTTTGTGCTCCCGGAATGGGTCAGTAGGTTCCATACTCCTGGTGGTAGAAGGTTTTAGGAGGCTTTTTTGGCAAGGAGTCAGGTTTGGTACCTGATTCTTCCACTGAGCTGCAGCCAGCCAGCCAGCCATGGTATAGATATCACAGGCATGCATCAGTTTAGCAGCACCGGTGAGGAGATGGCAGGCTTTGTTCATTGCGGTTGAGATGTGGTGCAGGGCTGTGTCTGTTGCAGATCCATAGATCACCAGCCCATAATCGATGAGTGAGACGATTGAGCTATTGATGACAGTACTCAAGGCTTCGAGTGTGAGACAGTGCCTGTGCTGATACAGGATCCTGATTATGGTATTGATGGCCCTTGCAGTAATGTCGATGTGCTCGGCATATGATAGGGTGAAATCGATAGTGATGCCTAGGTATTTGAAGTGCAACAAGTTTGGGAGTGGTACCCCAATGTTCATAATTGTAAGTGGAAGGCTCTATGTCTTTTTGTGGGTGGAGAACATCATGGTCTTGATCTTTTATAATTCAAGATCAGTCTATGGTCCTTAAAATACTGCTCCGTGGATGCAAAGCCACTTTGTAGATCCACCTCCAGATGTTCAGGGTGTTGACTGCTGGTGAATAAACCACATCATCTGCGTAGAGGGCATTTGACATGAGCTAGAGATTGGGAGCTCATTTAAGAATAAGCTGAAGAGGCCTAATATGGATCCTTATGTACACCAGATCTGACGGGTCTGTTGTCAGAGATCACATCCTCGATCCTAACCTGCTGATAGCGGTTGCTCAGGTAGCTAGTGAACCAGTCCAAAGTTTCAGAGGAGAGCCCAATGTCAGCCAGTTGTTTGAGGAGGGCCATGATGCACTGTATCAAATGCCTTTGATAGGTCGATGAATGTGACTCCTACTGGGAGGCCTTGGTCAAATGCGTGGTGGATGTATCCTGTAAATTCTAGCAAGGCCAGAATGGTGCTGTGGCCACCCTTAACCTTTGCTGTTCAGGACACAGTAGTTGATGGTGGTTGAAGTACTCCACAAATTGGTTGACCATGATCTGCTCTAGGGCCTTGGAGAGCAGAGGGAGTATCGAGATTGGTCTATAGTTATTGTGCAGAGTCCGATCACCACTTTTGTGCACTGGGGTAACTGTTGCAGATTTCCAGCATTGAGAGAATCGTAAGTGACAGAGCGAGAGGTTTATAATTTGCGTCAGCTGGCTAAGAACTTCCTTAAGTGCCAGGCTAACAAATTTTAGGTCTAGGGAGTCCCCACTGCTTCTTGACTTTCCTAGTACCTTTTCCAGGTATTTTCTGGCATCGGCTTCAGAGAATACTTTCAAGTGAAGTAGTGGTTGGTCATGGAGAGGCAATTGTTTCTTTTGTGGATCATTTTTGGTGAGGGGATTGAAGAAGTTAGCAGGGAGCACACTTCTTAGATCCATTAAGGAATGATTCGGGGAGCTGGCAATGAGAAGAGTGTCTAAGGACGGTACCCCATCAATTATGAGCATAGCTGGAGCATTTTTTGGGTCTTTCCCAGTGATGTCATTAAGGTTATCCCAAAAGGATTTGCTGCTATTCCACGAGCTGCTGAGGGCTACTTTGTAGTAGGTGCTTTTTGCACGACAGATGGCTTTTGTGTAGTCATTACATGCTTGTTTGTACTGTTGGATGTTTGCTGCTGAGCCATGTGCTCGTGCCACTTGCCATAGATGATCTCTTGAGGAGAGTTGCTCTAGCAGATCCAGAGTAATCCAGGGGCTGTAGTGTTCTTTGACTGATCTTGTTTTTATTGGGGCATGCTTGCCACAGACAAAACTGAATTTGGTTATGAAGAGGTCAAGGGCTACATCCACATTCTTGGCTTCATACAGGTCAGACAAGTCTTGGTACTTGAGGTCTGTTTTGAGCTGTTATAGATGGCCTTTTAGGAGGACACGGCTTGATATATTTCTGGCAGGAGGTTTGCTGTAGTTGTTATTCTAGGTTCCAGGTACATGTGACAGGGGAGTGGTAGCTCAGAGAATCTGGGAGTACAGTAATATTGTTAGATGTGCAGGATGGTTAGTGAGTATCCAATCCAGCAGGGTGCTGGTACTGGTTTTGTAACTGACTCTGTTGGAGATTCTATCAGTTGGGAGAGGTGGATGGCAAACAAGGTACCCTTTGATACTGGCAGATGATGGGATAGCCACTTGATGTTGAAGTCACCTAGAAGTATAATTTCTGAGTTGAGGCTGAGGGTATTGATATCATCCATAAGGTTGCTGGTGCCAGCTGTGGTCTGTTTAGGTGGGATGTATATGGAGACCAGGATGAGCACTCTATTGTGTGCACCTAGGATCAGTTTGACTGCCAGCACTTGTAGGTTGTCACACATGCTTTGGGGGGGACAGGCCATGCCCCTGCAGATAGTTTTTGGTGTACATGACACAGCCACTGCCTCTTTTTCAAACAGGGTATAGCCAGGTAGTGCGATGGCTGTATCTGGTATCTTAGGGGAAATCCAGGATTCCACTACAGACAACACATCCGGGTTATGTTGAGATACCCACACCTTCAGGTTGTCCATCTTGGAAAAATGATACAGATGTTTATTGAGGCCAACCTAAGCCCAGCTGACTTTTGTGACTGTGCAATCGATCCATGGGGAGGACCCGGTTTGGATGTATATTGCTCGATAGTAGCAGTAGGAGAAGAAGCAGTCAAGGAGATGGTCCAGAAGAAGTTTGTTAATCTGGACCTTGATCTCTTGCTTGGTGATCTTGATAATGTGGATTCAAAGTGAATAACATGTCCGTGGAGGAAAGGAATCATAGGAGGGTCAGTGACTTGGTGTGATCGCTCCCAGCACATGAAGTTTTTTTTTCTGACTATAGTTGTTCTCCATGTGATAGGGTGAGGTCATGGTTCCATGGGCATTTATCACTACCCTCAGGTGGTAGAAATGACCATTTTGGTTGGATGCAGTACACAGGTGTCCGAGGAGGCAAATATGGTAGAGTAGGATGATGCCCTGTACAATCCTGATGGCTGGAGGTGGAATTGTTGGGTACTTTGCTTGGCAAGGTAATGCAATTGGTGGGGATAAGGTAGCAGTTACTGCTTGGATTAATAGGGTTATTTTCAGAGACTATGGGTCTAGGCTGCTGATACAAGTAGGGGTAGGATATTTTTGAATGAATCCAGTCATCAGAACAGTAGTTGAGGTAGTTATGCACCCCTTGTGGCTGGTAGTAAAGTATAATCAGCAAGTGGAAAAAAACAACACTTAGTCACATGGTCCCCATAAACTACAAGAGACAGACAAGCCAAGAGTTGAAGATATAGCCCTCTAGTGGCTAGAAGTTATAAGCTGCAAATGAAAAAAAAAAAAGAGTTTCAAATTCTGGTACAAGAGCAACTAAAATGCTATAAGGTAAGGAGTGAGAAGAAAGAACAGACAGTAGAGCAATTCAAATTCAAGCCCAGAAAAAAGTATCCAAAAGTCAGGGAGCAATAGTCCAAAGTGGATTAAGGATACAGCCAATGAGAGGCAGCGAAGACGGGAAGCCATCCAGTTGGTGGCTGTGCAGGTCTGGAGGAGGAACAGAGCTGAAACAGCTCAGTGAGCCATACCTTGTGGATCCCTTATTGTAGTGCTCATACAAGCAATAACTTCTACCTTACCCCTATCAATTGCATTACTTCATGAAGCAAAGTACCCAACAATGCCGCCTCCAGCCATCAGGATCGTACAGTGTGCAATCCTACTCTATCATATTTGCCTCCTGGGACACCCGTGTACTGCATCCAACCAAATTGGTCATTTCTACCACCTGAGGGTAGTGCTAAGGATATCTTATGCAAGGAGCACATAACTTCCTCAACTACTCTTCTGATAACTGGATCCATTCCTGTCACAGATCATTGCTTCTCAGTATACCAGTTTGTTAGCTCAGCTCAGCAGGGCACACTTTTTGTACTGTATTCTGGTGTAAAAAATGGCCTCCAGATTGGTTGAAATGGTAAATGATACAAAAAGAGTTGCACATCACCACAGCATATTAACAATAACATCTGGTGGTACTACCAAATCTTGCTGTAAATTGAGGACAGAGGGTGTGTCAGAGTATTGCATGGAGTGCATAGCACAGGCTCTGTTTCATTTCAAATAATGGTGCTGGAGATCATAAGCTATTACATTTAATAGAATGATTAAATCTGGGCATTCCCTGGAAGATAGGGATCTGTGAAATTTATGCCAGTGGAATAATATTTAAATTATAATTTGCTTTCAGACACTTGTATAATTTCCACAAAACATTTGTGGAAAGTATGCAAAATTTTCATAAACATTTGGAAACTGTTGACAATTTTTTTCAGTTATTTCCATTCTAATTTAAAAAACATTTATTCAGATTTTACCCAATTCGATACATGTACAGTTCCTTTACACACACACACACACACACACACACACACACACACATATGCACCACTTGGCCCACCTTACCTGTCCCTCTTTTCACTGGCACTGCAGACCATACCTAGTCTTCAGTCCCCCCCCAGCTTTGATACCAGTTTTCCTTTATGCCTATCCCAAGCACACTTGAAGCCCACCACTTATTTCACCCCACCACCTCCATTGGAAGATTGTGTGAAGCATCCACCACCCTCTCAGTGAAGAAATACTTCCTCATATCCCTCTGAAACTTCCCCCACCAGCTTCATTGCATGCCCCCACATTCTTGTACACCTTTCTTTCTGAAAAATGCTCCCTTCCTGTTCCTTAGTAACCACTGCAAAGTATTTTAAGACCTCTATTATACCCCCTCTCCCCTGCTGTCTTCCAGGGCAGACATGTTTAGATCCCTCAGTCTCTCCTCCTAGTACATTAGTTGTAGCCCTGCACCATTTATTTTACCTTTCTTGGATAGCTTCTACAGTTGCCCTTTCTGTGTTGTGATGTCCAGAACTGACCCAGTACTCCAGATGTGGTCTCACTAGTGACCAATACAGTGGCAACACCAACTCCCTCCTTGTGCTTGTGATACCCTCCCTGTGCAATCCAACATCCCACTGCCTTCCCTACTGCTTGTCATATTGCCTGGCCACCTTAAGGTCAACTGTCATGATTATCCCTAGGTCCTTTTCCTGTTTTGTGACTGTCAATATCTACCCCTCCCTTCTATGCTCTGCCTCTAGGTTTCTTCTCCTAAAGTGCATGATTTTGCACTTTTGCATTGAAATCCAGCTGCCATACCCTTGACTATTCTTTGAGTTTTTCAGATCTCTTTCATTCTGTCCACCCTTCCACAGTGTCCACCCTATTGCAGGTTTGGTGTCATCTGCAAAAGACACACCTTCCTTCCAGTTTGTCAGCAATGTTATTAAGATATCAAAGTGGGCTGACTCAGTACTGAGCCCTGACTAACCCAGCTGGTCACTCTCCCTTCCCTGAGTGAGTGCCGAGTACCACCCTGTATCACCTATCCATCAGCAATTACATGTCCAGTGTACCACCTTGGTTACCACATAAAAGCTTCCGAGATTGTTTCTAAACCTCCTGTGTGCATGGTGTCAATGAACTTGCTGATGTCTAACTAGGTCATGTCCATGAGTGCCACTCCCCGATCAGTTTCTCTGATCAACAAATCAAAGAAAGATTTTCCTGACATGATCTCCATTCCATGAACCTATGCTGCTTCGGGTCCTGTATTCTTCCAGATAAAAGATAAACTACAGTTTTCTCCTTTATGCAGTAATTAACTCCTTTAGTTTCCCCACTACTTATGTCAGACTGACCAGTCTGTATTTGCCACCCTCTTCCCTGATGTCACGCCTCTGGAGGAGAACTAAATCTGCCCTTCACCAGTCCTCTGGCATCACCCTTGTATACAGTACAGTGAGTTATTGAATAGGGCTGTCAGAGGTTCAGCAAGTATCTCCCTGATCTTCATAAGTACCCTTGGATGCACCCCATCCAGCCCCATAGCCTTGTCCACTCTCAGATTCACAAGTCACTACAGGACTCTTTCCACTTTGAATGGACTTGTTTCTACTTACCTCCCTCCAGTGGTTCTGTAACCTATGTGGCTCATCCTTCCCTTCCACTGTGAAGACAGAACAGAAGTATTTTTTCAGGATATCTGCTTTTTCATGATCATCCTCTGCATAGTTTCCCTCTGCAACCTTCAGCCTCATAATTCCTCCAGTTGTCTTTATTTTTTCATTTATATTCCTTAAAACGATCTTGTCCCCCTTTGTTACCCCCTAGCTATTATCTTCTCAATTTGTACATTAGCACCCCTCACCTCCTTCCCTGTTTCCCTCTGTTCTGGCTGGTACACTTTATCCTCTTCCCATTGCATCTCCTTGTAGCTCCTGACCACTGCCTTTTTTACCCTTACCCTTGTTGCCACTCACCTTGAGAACCATATTGGTAATTTTTTCCTCCTGCTTTTGCTCACATTTTTTGTGCAGAGGTTTATTTATTGCCTTCACTAGTCTGTCCCATAATCTAGCCCACTGTCCCTCCACCCCATCAGGGTAATTCCTCCTGACAGAGCATCTCTAAGGCATTCACTGATTTTTTAAAAATATGATCTCATGATGTCCACAACTCTGATCCTTGTGTGGTTCACCTCTATTAGTATCCTAATGTTGAACCACCCTGTCCAGTGATCACTGGTCCCCAGGTGACATCCCTTCCTGATGTAAGCAACCCTGTTCTTGTTCATTAGCACCAGGTACAGTATTGTTCCATTATGAGTGGGTTCCTTGACTCCTTGCCAAAGAAATACTCCTGCAGGGATTCTAGGATGACCCTGCTTCTATACGAGGCCATGGATGGGAGGCTTCAATCAATATCTAATACACTGGTCCCTCATCAGCAGTATATCCCCCTTATCTGCCATCTTGCTAATAGTTTCCCCATTTCCTTATCTAGATTCTCCCCCTGTACTAGAGGTCTTTATTGATATAAAGTGTGACTGGAGGCTCTGGCTGCTGTCTCCAGGGTGATCCACAGTACCTCCAGCCCCTTCTAACTGCCTTGCATTTCTGTTGCCTCAATATCTTGCGGGAACAGGTGTGAGGGGTGAGTCTTCGGGTTGTGAACCCTATTGCTCACCCCATTCTCTTATTCTGTACCCATTTTAGCTTACTTACTCTTGGAATGTGGTGAGCATTAGGGTCCACACCCCAAGTCACACCCCTCACACTTGTTCCTGCATGCAGGGTAGGGGTGGGGTGTTAGGGTTGGATGCCTAGGGTAGGGGTGGGGTCTTAGGACTGATAACCCTAAGATCTCATTTCCCTACTTCTGATGCTGGAACTCTAAAGGTCCATTAACAAAGTATTTTTTGCATATGATTTCCTTACTTTTTGAGAAAGTATAATCTTAAGGAACCATAATGGTGAACTTTTTTTTGGCTTAAACATATATATATATATATATATATATATATATATATATAAAATTTTGTTAATGCATCAGTTAAGTTGATGTCACAGTGACAAAAGTTTGGAATTCAACATTGAGGTTTCCCCCTACCACCCCTCCCCATCCCCATTCTCTACACCCCAACAGGCGTCGGGGTATGCCATGGGGTAATCAGGCTCAACTCTCGCCCCATTCCATGTGTAAACAAGTTGACATGCTATAGTATAGGAGAATGGGGTGAGTTAAGACTGATTTACTCCATGGTACACCCCGATGTCTGTTGGTGTGTGGAGGATGGGGGTGGGTGTAACCCTAACATAGAATTTCTAAACTTTTGTTGCTGTGACATCAACCCTATTCTGATGCATTAATGAAGTTTTTGCATTGAATTACCTTACTTTTTGAAAAAGTGTAATCTAACTAGTAAATGGTATGTGTTGGTGGGGCCCTGAGCTCTCACCAAACTGAGCATTTGTGCATAATGATATGTGTCTGTGCACTTACACCTAACAACAGAGCCATACAATAGCCCTATAGGCCTGAAAAGGAACCCTTCTAACACTAATTTGCCAATATCTCGGAAAACATACAACCTATGAAAAAAATTCCACTGCAGGTGTAATCTATGACTTTGAAACTTCCTTGCCTGCTTAATCCACCTAAAGGTAGTGAAAAATCTGTATCTCACACCATTTCTGAGACACGGGAGCTGTAAAGTGCCACAGGCACTGCAATGTTATCTTATGGGAAATTTCTCAACTTTGGAACACTGTTAACTATGGGCCTAATGAATGTTTTGGAACCCAGCCACCAAAAGGCACATCTGCATTCTCCCTGCTGTTTTTGGGGACCAAACCCAATGGAGAAATCCTCATATTCTGCAATGGAGGGTATCATATGGGCCTTCCACTCTACCCACTGCCATTTATTTCTCTATTTTTTGTCTTAAAATCTCTTCTCTCCCTTTTACTGAGCCCAGATTGTTCACCTCTCTCGCTTGCCTCAGGCCCTCACACTGCAATGAAAAACCTGTGTGAAAACCTTTTCCAGTCATCACTGCCACTTGTCTATTTGGGTATCTTTCCAACAAATCTTCCCATGTCTCTATCCTAATGGGAGTTCTTGCTTCTTGCTCTCCACAATTTCTATGCTGTTCTGTAAAAGTGTGGTTCCTCTATGGAGGCACCCACAGTGGAGACCAAGGAGGATGCTGGGAACCTCCACAAAGGAGACCCACAGGAGGGTGGCATGGGACCCCACATGGGAAGGAAACAACTCCTGGTTGGGACTCCATTGTTAGGAATGTAGAATTGGTGGAGGAAGGGGAGAGGGAGGTAAGGTGCTTGCCTGGCACCATGGCTTGGAAGGACAGGGAGCGAATCCTCAGGATCACAGGAGCAGCTGCACAGGGAGGGAGATGGATGTCATTGTCCATCTAGGAACAAATGACCTGGCTAAGAAAGGGATCAGAGTAGTGCAAGTATTTGTGGAGATGGGAGGGCCTTAGACAAAAAGCACACATAATAACGTTCTCGGAGGTGCTGCCTGTCTATGGCATGGGTGAGGCTAGAGTGCTCCACACCATGGGATTCAACCAGTGGTTGAAAACTGGTGGAGCTCAGGATTTGGCTTTATTGCGGACTGGGGGTCCACCTGGAGGGATGCAGGCCTATACTAGTGTGACGGTCTGCATCTGTCCGGGGGGAACAGAATCTAGGTGATAGGTTTAAATGCTTCATTGGCAAGCATTTAAACTAGCCAAGGAGGGAGACACTGGAGAGGAGCAGGGAAATCTTAGCCCCCTCAAAGAAATCAGGGTACTAAGTGAGGTAGACACCAACATAGAGATGTCAATAGGGAGAAGTGCAGGGGTAAATGGAGAAAGTGACAAATGCAATAAGGACAGGGATGGGGCAAAAAGGGGTAAGGCCATCAAGAAATGGAGGGTAATGAGTACCAACGTCCGTAGTCTGGGCAACAAGCTCCCTGAACTGGTGGCCTTGATGGAAGAGGGATGCCTGGATATCGTAGCAGTCACAGAGACATGGTACACAGAGAACCATGACTGGGATGTTAACATACCAGGGTACACAACCTACAGGAGAGACAGGCAGGGGAGAAGAGGGGGTGGAGTAGTTCTCTATGTAAGGGAAGGGATAAAAGCAACTGAACAAAAAAGTAAACAGGGAGGAGAGGAGGCACCATGGATCACCTTAGAGACTGGAAATGGCACCACAATCTGCACAGGGGTTGTATACAGACCCCCATGTCAGGGGGAGGAAATGGACAAGGATATGATAGAAGGCATACTTAGGATGGCAGAGAAAGGGGAGATACTGTTGATGGGGGACCTTAATATGCAAGATGTCAACTGGACCACCTTTGCTGAAGCCACATCCAAAAGCAGGGCCATTCTCAATGCCCTTCAGGTGGCATGCCTCAGACAGCTAGTTTTGGAACCTACTCATAAGGGAGCAATCTTAGACCTCGTACTCTCAAATGGGGACAGTGAGAGGATTTCAGATCTAGAAGTGGGTAGCCATTTGGGAACAAGTGACCACCAAACAGTGTGGTTCACAGTAAACTAAGCTGCAGAGTCAAGCCATACAAAAGTGAGGGTTCTGTACTTCAGGAGAGCTGACTTTGGCAAGATGGGAGAGTGCCTTAGAAAAGCACTAGCAAACAGGCTAGAAGGAGGGTGGAGCTACAATGGGAAATACTAAAATGCCATCACAGAGGCAACAAGCCTTTGTGTGAAGCAAATAAACAAATCAAAATGAAAGAAAAGCCACTATGGTTCTCAAAAGAGGTGATGTGAAGGTTAGGAGAAAAGATAGCATTTAGGAAGTATAAGAAAACACAGAAGGACTATGACAGAGAACTGTACCAGTTAAAGCAGAAGGAAGCAGGGAGGGTAGTCAGAATAGCAAAGGCCCAAACTGAGGAAAAGATAGCCAACTCGGTTAAGAAGGGGGATAAAACCTTTTATAAGTATATCAGGGAGCACAGAAAGACAAAGGGAGGGATAGTGAGGCTGAACAGAATGGACAGTGGGTGGGCAGAGAGGGACAGTGAAAAAGCAGGAGTACTGAATGAATACTTCTGTTCAGTATTCACAAAAGAGGAGGTGGGGATGTGCCTAATCCAATTAACAGAAGCACTCTGGATAGGGAGTCGATCCCAGACCTTTCACAGAAGTAAGGGTTCTGAAAGAACTCCTAAAACTGAAGGTGGACAAAGCAATGGGGCCAGATGGAATTCACCCCAGAATTCTAAAAGAATTAAGCAGAGAACTAGTGACACCACTGACTACCCTTTTTAACAAATCATGGGAGGATGGTGTAGTACCTGAGGACTGTAGAAAGGCAGATGTGATTCCCCTTCACAAAAGTGGGACCAAGATAGAGACAGGAAACTACAGACCTGTCAGTTTGACCTCTGTGGTAGGGAAAGTAATGGAATCACTTCTGAAGGAAAGAACTGTTGAGTACCTAGAGGCCAGTGGGGCAGCATGGTTTCACAGCGGGAATGTCATGTCAGATTAGTCTAATTGATTTCTTTGACTGGGTGGCCATAGTAGTAGACCAGGGAGGGGCTGTGGACATGGCCTACCTAGACTTTAGCAAGGCATTTGACACAGTCCCACACAAAAGATTAATAATCAAATTAACCAGCCTGGGAGTGGGTCCCAGGGTGGTAGACTGGGTAAAACATTGGCTGGACAACAGGATACAGAAAATAATTGTAAATGGAGTCCACTCTGAAGAAAGAGGGTTACTAGTGGGGTACCGCAGGGTTCAGTACTGGGTCCAGTCCTTTTTAATGTCTTTATAAGTGACATTGCAGAGGGACTGGAAGGAAAAGTATGCCTTTGCAGATGACACAAAGATCTGCAACTGGGTTGATACACAAGGAGATGGAAAGAATGTGAAGGACTTGGCAAAGGTTGGAGCAATAGTCGAAGTATGGCAGCTTGGATTCAATGAAAAGAAGTGCAAAATAATGCACCTGGGAAACAAAACCCAGGGAAGATTACACAAGGGGAGGTAGTAACAACAAAAATGGAAAGAGACCTGGGTTAATCATATCAGATGACTTTAAGGTTGGCAAGCAATGTGAGAAGGCGGTAGGGAGGGCTGGGGGGATACTGGGATGTATAGGGAGAGGCATCACCAGCAGAAAACAGGAAGTTGTTATTCCCCTGTACAGACAGTTGGTGAGACCCCATCTGGAGTACTGCGTCCAGTTCTGGAGACCCCATCTCTGCAAGGACATAGACAGGATGGAGGCAGTTCAGAGGAGGGCAACTAAAATGGTACAGGGTCTGCAAGAGAAGCCATACAAGGAGAGACTAAAGGAGCTTAATATGTATACCGTTGAGGAAAGGAGGGAGATGGGGGACATGATAGAAATGTTTAAGTACCTCAGTGGAATCAACAAAGTCCAAGAGAGTAGCATCTTTCAGAAAAAGAGATGTTCAAGAACAAGGGGACACAATTTGAAGATAGAAGGGGGATGGCTCAGGGGCAATGTGAGGAAGTATTTTTTCACAGAGAGGGTGGCGGATGAATGAAACAGCCTTCCTGGGGAGGTTGTGGGGTCTAAAACTGTGAGAAAATTTAAGAATGCATGGGACAGGCATAATGCAATTTTTGTGGGGTGTAGGAAGAAATAGGCTGTTGGTTAAATAGGATCTGCAGCTTATCCTCTAGGTAGGGAAATGGGCAGACTAGGTGGGCCAAGCAGTCCTTATCTGCCATCAAAGTCTATGTTTCTATGTTTTTTTAAACTGCTTCCTTGCCTTCTTCCCTTCTCCTCCGCCAAAGCCCCCCACATTGTTCATTGTCTGGCCTTGCTGGTCAGTAATTCTGATCTCCCTCTACATGCATGCCCCCTGCCTCTCCCCCCTCTACAACATGCCTGCCCTCTATACCCCTGCCCCTCTCAAAAAAGCTGTTGACCTGTTCCTTGCACCCCTGACCCTTGGGATCCCTGTACCCATGTCGTTCTACATCTGTTTGCTGGATGTTTTCCTGTGCATTTTGAGCATGCATGCCAAAAGCAGCATTGTGGCCAGGAACAAAAGGCCCTATTGTAATCTCAGCAACACCTCTGGGACATCGTTCCTTTCCTCCCCATCTCCCTTTAGTCTGTCCACAAATCTAATTGCTTCCTGTCCCATTTTACATCCCCTTATGTTGCCATTCTTAGTCAAAGAATTTGTCATGGTATATCCACCCCACCCCCTTCGCCTTTGTCCACCTTATTATCAGGAGCACGTGATGAGTGGGATGCCCAGCTCCGGCTTCTTCTCCGGTACTATGGCTGAGAATGTGGTGAAACCTACAAACCATCCATCCCAAGTCTTCCCTTTTGTGAATTTGTCTTCCTCCTTCTTACCTAACAACACTACCACTGCTGCCATTTCACACTTTCCTGTATTCTCTGTTTCATCATATCAAAACTCCAGCAAAAGTGGCTGAACCACTCCTGTGCTGCCCATTATGTACCTCCTTTTGCCCCTCCCCTTCCTGTTGGCTGCCCATTGTTCTGTCTCCCTGTCCCTCCCCTTCCCTTCCCCCTCCCCTTCTGAGCACACCATTTTCAGGTAAAGGGAAGGAGTGCACCAGGACAACTTGTTCTGCCCTTTAAAGGGCAACCCATTATGCTGACTGAAAAATGTGCAAAATTGGTACTTTCACTTTTCGGACACTCTACAATTCCACTACCGTAACATCTGACCGGATACAACTTTCCAGATCTAGAGACCGATGGTCAGAGGCTCTGCATGCAAAATTTCAGGCAAATTCAAGAAGTTGAAAGTTATCAAGTGTAAACTTTGAGGTTTAATGTAGACATGACTGCAGTAAACCTAATTATACTGGCTCCTACTGGCAGTATAAGATATATATATATATATATATATATATATATATATATATATACTGTATATATATATATATATATAGAGAGAGAGAGAGAGAGAGAGATAGGTATCTATATTATATATATATATTTGATAACCATATCTGAATCAAAAATGTTTTTATAAAAGAGAACAGAATTTATTTATTATAATTTTAACAGTTTTAGTATTTTTAAAGTATTAGTTGTAAATATGGGTCAATGAAAAGACACTGACTTATATTAGTTTGCTGAGATTTTTTTGATGCACTTAAGAAAATAGATTCACCATAAAGGCATGGAAATTATATATATTGTAGTTAGGAGTTATTTGTTTTGAAAATAGAATCAAATTGGAAAGAATATTATTTGTTTCTCTCTCTCTCTCTATATATATTATGGTAGCAGGGTTGAGTAGTACTTTTAAGGTTAAAGGGTCAAATTTTGCACCTTAATAACTTTGCCACCATTCAAAGGATTTGCCTGAAATTTGGTATGCATGATTGGGCATGGTAGGTCTTGCAATCTGCAAAGTTTTGAACCTGTCAGATATACAGCTGTGGAGTTATTAAGCAACAATGAATTGCGCAATTATGCTTTTTTGTGATTCTTTGCTCTCACCTACAGTTTGCATGGTTTATGCGACCAGTCTAAAACTTCAGAGAAAGTGTAGTATAGTGTCTATGTGCCTTTTGAAGATTTTGTAAAAAATATTACACGGTTCAAAAGTTATTTAAAAACGAGTTCCAATTATAAGTCAATGGGAAAGTTAACAAACAGTTTGAAAGTGTCACAAATGCAGTTTTTACTTTCATAAATGGCCCTTTTACTTTTGCAACTCCATTTTGTTTACAGTTGGTGATCAGAAAAATGCTTGTGTGTTTAAATTTGGGACCCTTTAGCAACTTAATTCTTTTGTATTCACCTAGTTGAACCCTGAGGATGCTAGGCATGTCTATATTTTGGGGTAAAACACTCCAGAAATATGTTTTCAATTTCTGGAAAAGTACTCACAAAGTACTTTCACACTTGTGACACTGTCGAAAGAATTTGCGAAAGCTTTCGCAAAGTTCGACAGTACTTTTCCAGGCTGTGGCAAAATGATAGCAATTCTTTGCCACCCTGCTGCAAAAGAACAGTTTGGTCTTTTGGGCTGAAATTGGGCGGGAATGCAGCCGACATCTCACAGATGTGCTTTTCACTATTTTGTTGAAAAAATATTACAGGGCAGCAAAGTTACGGCACTCCAAAGTTTACACTTTTTCCCATAGGATAGCATTACAGTGTCCGCTGCATTACAGGAATCCTTTGTCGCCCTGCTCCAAAATAACGGTTTGTTTTTTGAGCTGAAATTGGGAGGAAGAAAGCCAATATCCCACTGATGTTCCTTTTGGTGGTTTGATGAAAAATATTACAGGGCAGCACAGTGACAGCATCCAAAGTTGATAACATTATGCCGTCCATTGCGCCTTTCGGGACGGTATCTCGTAAACGGTGTGAGATACAGACTTTTTGTCACAAAATGCTTAGCTCCCAGAAGGGGCTAAGTATAAAACTAGCCAGGAAAGTCATAATTCATATGAAATTAACATTTTTTTCTACGTTGTACAGTTCCTGAGATATAAGCAATTTAATATTCCAAGTCCTCATTTTCTGCTCCGAGGCCCATTGTTATGTATACATGCTTTGTTTCCACTGTGTTTTCCAATGTATTTTTTGGGGAAGAGAAGGGTATGCCCTTTTGTTACTGTGCCAGTTAGCATTTCCAGTTGCGTTTCCATTACCATTTGCAGCACCGTTACCTTCTACACCACTGTGGGAGTTACGGTTTGCATTTTTGCTTGCACTTGTGTTTGCATTTCTGTGTCATTTGTCATTATTGTTGCTGTTACCATTACCTGTTTCATTTGCAATTGAGGTACCGTGCACGTGAGTTACGGTTTGCAGTTCCGTACGTGCTTGTGTTTCTATTTCGTTTCTGTTTCCTCTGGCATTATTTTTGCTGTTACTGTTATCATTTGTGTTTACAATTGCGGTACCATGACCGTGCATGTAATGGTTTGCGTTTCTGTACTTGCTTTTGTTCCCATTTCCGTTTCTCTTTCCTTTGGCATTATTGTTCCTGTTACCATTACCATTTGCGTTAACAATTGCGGTACTGTGCCCGTACACATTTCAGTTTGCATTTCTGTATGCGCTTCTGTTCCCATTTCTGTTTCTCTTTCCTTTGGCATTATTCTTCATGTTAACTTTATCATTTGCATTTACAATTGCGGTACCATGCCTGTGCACATTATGGTTTGCGTCTACGTGTGCGCTTGTGTTCACGTTTCCGTTTCTGTTCCCTTTCACATTCTTTTTGCTGTGACACTTAACATTTCCTTTTAAAATACTGCTGCCATCACTGTTCACATTACCAGTTGCATTTTGGTATGCGCTCAATGTCCGTTTGTGTCACTGTTTGCTTTGGCGTCACTTAGCACTTCATGCTTCTATTAACATTTCCTTTACCATTTATGTTTCCATTACCATGTGTGCCACTGTTGGCACTTCTGTTTGCATTGCTGTTCCTGTTACTATGTCACAAGACATCATGTGGGGAAGGGCCCCACGCCTGCCGCTGCATTACATTCACTATTTGTCATCATCATTCTCAAAAAGAAGAGAAATTAGAGGCAGAAAACTCTGTTTAATGCATCAGTTAGGGTTGTTCCACAGTAACAAAAGTGAGAAAATTCGGTGTTAGGGTTGAAAGCCCCCTGGACACCTCCAGCCCGCCCCGAAACTGGCATTGGGGTGCACGTTGGGGTCGTCGGTCCTAACTCTTGCCCCATTCTCCTATACCTCTGCTTCTTTACACATGTGATGGGGTGATAGTTAGAGCCGTTGACTCCAGTGTTCACCACGATGCCGGTTGGGTGGTGGGCTGGAGGTGTCCAGGGGAGTTTCAACCCTAACACCGAATTTCCTTGCTTTTGTCGCTGTGGAACAACCCTAACTGATGCATTAAATTGAGTTTTTTGCCTCTAATATATATATATATATATATATATATATATATATATATAGACTAAAATAATATTCTTTCCGATTTGATTCTATTTTCAAAACAAATAACTCCTAACTATAGTATATCATTTCCATGTCTTTATGGTGAATCTATTTTCTTAAGTGCATCAAAATAATCTCAGCAAACCAATATAAGCCAATGTCCTTTCATTGACCCATATTTACAACTAATATTAAAAAAATACTAAAACTGTTAAAATTATGATAAATTCTGTTCTTTTTCATAAAACATTTTGATTCAGATATGGTTATCAAATCACTTTCATAAAGTTCCTACCTTTTGGTAGAACTAGCCATCTCCTTTCTTAATTGAAACTGTTCATTGTTATCTATTATAAAGCAAACAGAAGGTGTTTAGATAAATGGTGCTAAACATTATCCCCATGATTGTGTTGTTAAATTCTTTTCTTTATCTGTATAAAATACCTCAGCTCTCAAAATCAAGTATCACTTTGCTTTCTCACTAATGTGTTCTGTTTTATAATTTTCAACAATTGCTGCATACAAAACATACAACTTACACATCAGAATTTGTATCCATATTTCATTTCCTTATTATTTTAATATACAAAAAGGATTTTTTATGTGTTTGCACCACTTACCAAGTGAAGCCACTGGCTTCGTCCTTGTCCATACCTACTGTAATATTCAAAAATAAAAATTGAATAATATTTCAGAATTTAAATGTCTAGTTTATAATACTCTCTTATTTCTTTAAACAATTTAAATAATTACTATTTGTTTTTCAAAGTTTAATATATTTGTTTACACCTGTTAGTATTGATCCATTCTGGGTAAGCCAAACATATTATGTTGATTGAAAACACACGTTTCCACATTACCAGAGTCTTAACTTTTTGTTATCTAATTTAAATGTGCTTCATTTCATTGTGCATTCTTTACTTACTCTGCTCAAGCTGATGCATCTTACCTCTGTTTGCAGCCTTTTTGCTTTACTGTGTAGATGCCAGCTGCCACTCGCTTTTCCCTAAAATCAGAAGCTAGTAACTACGGAAATCTCTTAAAGCGTGCAAACCCATCATGCCTCTGCATTCCATTACATCTGACTCTTTGATCATTTTAAAACACATAATGCGCTCACTAAAATAGGTTTTTTACATTTATATTTTCTATGTAAGTATTTTATAGGTCGGAATGGAATTTCCTCCTTGTAACATGGATCAGCTATAGAACACTTTGCACACTACTGGCTTACAGTAATTTAATAGGTTTATATTGCAGTTATCTGTATGTTGTTCACTATACATAACTACTACTGTATAGGCTGAATGGGCCAGAGGACTGAATCAGGCCCAGGAGCTAAATCAAGAAGGTAAAGCCCCGGGTCTTGTCCCATCCAGTTCCACCCTATTGTGGAGCTGTTAAGGTGGCCATCACTGGGCTACTAGTCCAAAATGGCTAGATGGTATGGACGTGCTCAGTACAACACAGGGAAACTGTTACAACCACTACCAAAGATAAATCTCTAGTCTTGATGATTGTCTAACAAAATGCCTGCAAATTGGAATAGATAGATTGTTAGATAGCTAATGATGTATTCTGGTTTGCAGTCATGCTACCGTCCTTCAAGGGGATTGTCTCCAGAGAGTCTAATGGTGGTAATGGACCTCTCAGCAGTGAGTTCTGCCAGTGAGGTCAGCTCAAGTGAAGTGGTGGAAGCCTATAATAGGGCTGTCTCTTCAGCACTTGATTCTGTTGTGCTGGTCCATATATGACCTAAGTCTTTTCACTTGAGGCCCACTGGTTTGATGGGAAGCTTAAGGAGATAAAGACCAAAAATCTGAGATTGGAGCATTGTTGGCATAAATTGTGGTGGGTGGAGGACAGGCTGGCTCTGAGAACTCACTACAGTGAGTATCAGAGGGCAATCTCTCATAAGAAGGCAGCTTATCTGTCCAGTGAGATCGCTGCAGGGAAGAACAGACCAGCTCAACTCTTCAAGACTGTGGACAGGTAAATTCATCTGGCCTGCCTGCAGCCAGTTAAAGAAGTTTCAAAGGTGAAGTGTGAGGAGTTTGCTTTGTTCTTCTATGACAGAATAGCCTCCATCAGGGCTGTGATTTCCCCAACTGGACTATCTCAGCCCAGCAGTGGGATGTAGGATGTCTATGAGATCGCTCCCCTTGTCTGGAGCAAGTTTTGACCAGTGAACGTGGAAAAAATCTGTGAGGTGATTTCAAAGCATTGTCTTCATATTGTGAACTGGTCCTGGGCCCAACTCATATTATAATTGGATGCATGGAGTCCGTTAGTCCAATGTTCGCTGAGATAGTCCAGCATTTGGTTTCAGAAAGGATCTTTCCTGACACTTTGAAAAAATCGCTAAAAAGTCCCTTCTGTAAAAACTATCTCTTAACTCAGACATCTTGGTGAATTATAGACCAGTCTCTAACCTTCCCTTCCCTTCCCTTCCCTTCTTGGGTAAGGTTATTGAGAAAATTGTGGTTCTGCAGCTTGAGGCACACTTCACAGTCTTTGACATCTATGAGTCCATCCAGTCAGGATTTAGTTCTGGACGTAGTACTGAAACTGCATTGACCAAGGTGTAAAATGATCTCCTCAGGGCTATCGATAGAGAGGAGTGGCCAATACTTGTCTTCCTAGATCTGTCATCAGCATTTGACACCATGGACCATGCAGTGCTATTGGATCACAGGCAGGACTCAGAGGGTGGTGATTGGAAGTTTTTCTTCCTGCCCTAAGTCCCTGCTTTTTGGAGTTCCTGAAGGGTCTGTCCTTTCACCCATGTTGTTTGCAGTGTACATGCTGCCCCTGGGTGGGATCATTAGATGTTACAGTTTGGAGTTTCACAGTTATGTAGATGATGCCAAACTGTACATGTCTTTTGCACCTGGGACATGTGATGCAGTGGCAGTATTAATAAATGTCTTACTGAGATCCAGGACTGGATGACCTCTAACTGGCTGAGGCTGAACCCAGGTAAGATGGTGGTGCTGGTGACTAAGCCTGGCCACCAGAGGAAGCTGGATGCTACAAGGGCTGATACGGGCTTGATGCTTGGTACAGTTCCTCTTCTGGCATCTGTGAAAGTGAAAAATCTTGATGTCATCCTAGACAGCAGATTGACGCTTGAGGCTTAGGTGTCATCTGTTGTCCAAATTGTTTTTTTACCATTCTAGGAATATCACCTGGATTAAACCCTTAATCCCTCCAAGTGACTACCATCACTAGTGCATGCTTTCATGATGTCCATACTTGACTACTGCAATGCTCTACATCTCAGGGTTAGTGAAAGGGTCATGTGCTGTCTGCAGCTATTTCAGAATGCTGTAGCTAGGTTGATAACAGGCCTCTTGAGGTTCTGTCATGTCACCCTGGTTCTGCATGGCCTACACTGGCTGCCAGTGAGATGGAGGATCTCCTTCAAAGTGCATTTACTTACCTACAAGACCCTATACGGTACAGATCCAGGCAGTCTATGAGACCTCCTGACTCCTGCCCACCCCTTGAGCTCTATCTGCTCTACTGATGAGGGCCCTACTAGTGATTCCCAGGGCCCGGCTAAAAACATTGAATGATCCTGCCTTTGATGTGGTGGCACCGGTCCTGTGCGTCTTGCTTCCTAGGTCCTTGAGGGGAGCCCCCTTGGTGAAGTTTTCAAACGGGGTCTGAAGAAGCACCTTTTTAGAGAAGTCTTTGGGGCTTAGCATCTTGTTCTTCTATTTGTTGCTTATTTATTGCTGACATCTTATATGTTTTGTTCTAACTATATTTTTCTCATTTGCCTGTATTCTGTACAGCACCCTGAGCCTCAGGGAAAGGGTGCTTAAGAAATAAAACCTTACTTACTCAACCCTAACTATAGTGGTGTTACCGTGCCACTATAATATAATATACAGTATATAAAGCCCAGTTGGTTTAGAATTTTTGTCTGACATTCTCAGAGTAGATATGGCTTGCCACAGAATGGTGCCTTTCATTGGTTTGGTGAAAAATATGAACCCATTCACAAGTTATAAGACTTTAAAATTTCCGGTGGAGCATGCTCAGTCAGGTATCAAATGAATAAAAGGCACCACTCTGGGACAAGCACTTTCTGCCCTGAAAATTTCAGACCAAAATTCCAAACCTTCTGGGTGCTAGGAGATAACAAACAAACAGAAAAATTGTTTCCTAAAATTGCACTATACCCCTGCATATCCATTCAGAATGAAACTCAGCAAATCAAAAGACTTTGCCCCTAGACTGCACATTCAAAATTTTTGATTTATGTGATAAGGGTGAAAGCCCAATTGCAATCGGCGGCAGGGTGAAAGTACATCGCTAAAAATCAGTTTCAGCAAAATACATCCCTGGTGCACAAGAAAATGGCACCAGGGACTTAGATTTTAATTGTTCATGTGGGGGCTGTGCCCCTGCACTTCATGGGTGCTTTGTTACCCTGAACCCGCTACTAAAGGACTTCTTAACTCCAGGGGGTGCATGTTGGGGTGCAAATTCTTCAAAATAAAAATTTTGGGCCGGGCACACAAAAATGTAGCTGCTCCTGAACCTGAACCCGGAAACCTCACAGCATTATTCTGCCACCCACCCACCATGTTATGGGGCCAGCTCGGCAGCCCCATGCCAACCATGCCAGGCCAACCCTCCCTCCCTTCCATCATGCTTGCACCCTCCACGTGCGAATACATAGAACAACTTCCTGTCACTATATGCGCCCACCTCCCCCATCTGGTTGCCTTTCCTTAGTGGTAGCCCCATCGACATGCACCGGGATTGAGTCACCATTATTGCAAGCACTCAATCGCTGATGCCCATATCACGGTCTACCAAAATTATGTAAAAACTCATTGGGCGGGTGAAGCTAACAAAGTTAGGGCTTTAGCATTAAACAGTCCACTCAACCCTAACTATACTGGGGCTACACTGTAGCACCACTATTATATATTTATTATTTATAATTTCATTTTACTCTGATGTTTGGAATTTTGTGAAATGCTCTGAACTCCTGGGATTGGGCACTATATAAATAAAGTTTATTACTACTACTAGTACTACTACAAGAATGTCCAGGTCTACTACACCATGATAGCTTCAAGATCTGGAATTTTATTTCCAAGACATCTTGCATTTCCATCTTAGCATCATTCCACATCTTGATCCCACCCTGCTTGCAGCCCCCTTTCTTCATTTGGTCTTGCCTCATTTCTCTTTATCCTCTCATATTACTATGTTTGTTCTTTATCCCTTTGTCTCCAGTTCCTGTTCTTTTGTCTTGAACTTATTCCATGGAGGAGTTTTCTCCCCTAAGTTCTCTTTCCTTCCCGCTTCATTTTGTGGGGTTAAGGGCAGCATATGTCTCCCTCTGTCCATGTGCAACCCTCAGCTAGTTTAAAGTTTAATCGAAGTAACATTTAAACTGTACACTGAGGATTACAGTTCCTATCCTAGATGGAGGCGGTCCAGAGAAGGACAACAAAAATCACTTTATACACCTTTAAAAAATACATTTCCTGTCAATTATTTGTACTACATCCACTTGTTCATTGCAAGATCTGGTACTTTCTCCTCCTGTCTCTCCAGCTGTTAGTAGATATTGAATTAATCCCTGGTCCTGAGGCCCACTACTCCCATTCTGAACCATCACTTAATAATACCAAGGAACTCTGAGTTGCTCACCTTATTATCAGGAGCCTTGTCCATAAACTTGCAGACCTTGAAGCATGTGTTGATCTCTATCACCCTGGTATCCTATGCTTATCCGAGACCTGGCTCAAACTGTACATTCCAGATTCAGAGTGTTCCCTACCCAACTATAATCTGCTCAGGTGTGGCAGACACACCTCCAAATGGGGGAAGGAGTTGTTATCTTCTACAAGACACATCTTAATCTCTCCATCATTCCCACTCCTACTCCTTCCCTGTGTGAATCCCTTCATGCTACCCTTCTCTTAGGTGCAAAAAAACTGCACATAGTCTGTGCCTATAAACCACCACATAGTTGCTACTCAGGCCTTAAGAAACTACTCAACCTAACCACCCAGGTTGTTGGGCACAATGAAGTAATCATTCTCAGGGACCTAAACTTCAACTGGATGGGTAAGGCACGCAATATCCTCCTCTCCCTAGTGCAAGGTCATAACTTACACCAACTCATTTCTGACTGGACCAGGGTCAGGTCTCCATCCAACTCCTGTACTCTGATCGATTGGATACTGACAAATTGTATTGACAGAATTCAGGTCACAGGTACTCTTTCAGATGCCATTAGTGATCACTCCTCTATATTCTGTATCTGATATCCCTTCTCAGTCCCCTCTCCCCCTCTGCGCAATATCACCTTTCGTAACTTTGCCAGTCTTGATCAGGCTAAGTTTCTACATGTTATCTCCTTAGTTGACTGGTCCTATCTATACCAAGCTCAGGATGCTCATGCAGCTCTCAGCCACTTCCTTACCATATTTGGGGCACTAGAGGACAGGCACATTCCTCTAATCACCCATCATGTTTGGGACAAACAGAGCAGGTGGCTCCACAAAGACCTACTCGCATTGCTCTATGCGAGGGATAAAAGCTGGAGGTGCTTTAAATCCTCAGGCCTACCATCTGACTATAACAACTACAGGGCATAATGAAACACCTGCAGAAAACAAATCAGAATAGCTAAAAGTTCCTGTTGCAGAGGGTGTCTATTAGATGCAGCAGGGGACTCAAGAACATTTTGGCCTCATATTAAAACCTTCCTATGTACTAAATTTTCCCACTCAACCAATGATATGATCCTAAATGGTGTTCATTGTAATGATCCCGCCACCATTGCCAACTCCTTTAACCTCCACTTCTCTGATCCATCTAAATATATTTCCTCTTTCCCTCCAGCACAACCCACCAGCTCTTGTACCTTAACTGACTCCTTGGTTGGTAACCCACCCTTTTGTTTTATAGCCATAACTAAGCATGGTGTTTTAAAACTCTTAAATGCCATCTCTGATAGTACTAGCATTGGCTCAGCCTGTCTTGAGCCTAGGCTCCTAAAAATTGTTGCTTCCTTCATTGCCTCACCCCTGGCAAGAATATTTACTTTGTCACTATGCAACAGTCAAGACCCTGACATCTGGAAAATTGCTAGAGTTACTCCTGTCTTCAAAGAGGGTGACCTGAAAGATATCTCTAAGTATTGGCCACAACCATCCTCTCTGTTCTGAGCAAAATCTTTGACAAACTGGTTGCCTCACAGACCATTGATCATCTCCTTAATCATAATCTCTTCTTGGAGAAACAACACAGTTTCCACAAGGGGCATAATACTTCCACAGCCTTACTTAAATTCACTAATGACTGTCTCACTATCTTCTCTCTCTCTCTCTCTCTCTCTCTCTGCAATGGATTCTGACCTTTTGACAGGTGCAGTCTTTATTGATTTAATGAAAGCATTTGATCTTGTTAACTACCCTCTTCTTCTTACCAAACTTCTATTCATGGGATTCTCAATGCATGCCATTGCCCGGTTCAACAGCTACTTATCAAACCATATGCAAGTCGTCAAATTTAACTCTGCCTTATCTGACCAAACAACTATCAAATTTGGAGTACCACAAGGCTCCATACTGGGTCCCTTCCTGTTCTCCATTTTTATTAACAACATCATCAAGGACTCTTCCTCTTGTTCATCCCTTCTATATGCAGATGATCTTGTCCTGTACCTCAGCTCCAAAAATATATTGGATATTAATCTTAATCTCTCCTCTACCTTTTTAAATGTCCAATCATGGCTCTCTGAGCACAAGCTTGTATTAAATGTGGGCAAAACTCAAGCTATGCTCTTTGGTTCCATCTCTGAAGTCAAAACTAGCTGGAACTGTCTCAGAATATCCTGCTCTGATGGCTCACTCTTAGGAACTGTGAGCTGTTTTAGGTATTTTGGTGTTCTACTGGATGAGTCCCTTGATTCTGACCTCCACGTCAAACCCACCTGTAAATCTGTAAATACCAAAATTGGGATTTCATATAAAATGAGTTATGTCCTTACTCCTTCTGGTAGACAGGTCATTGCCTATGGCATATGGCTCCCAGCACTCACCTACGGTGTTGTCACATATGTGGATGTGCAAAAGACCTCTCTTCACAAATGGGACACTACTTATAATAATATTTGCTGCTATGCATCTGCATCCCCATGGCAGAAACATCACTGCCAGCTCAATGCTGATCTAATTTGGCTCTTCCTATTCACCCATAGACTTCTCGCCCTTGGCTCCCTGACTGACAACATCATCAGATCAAAAAAACCTTCATCTCTTGCCTCTCTGCTGATCCTGCAGTCCTCCTCCTATGGCCTTTGTTTTGTTGACCAATCTCTCCTATGTGTACCTAAATGCAAAACTTCCAAGGGTGCCTCTGTTTTCTCTCACTCTGGCCCGAAGTACTGGAACTCCCTTCCCTTGCTATCTGTCAAATGCCTAGTCTCTCCATATTTAAAAAGGAACTTCATACCTTCTTATCCTAACTTGCCCCTTAAACGTGCTTTAATCCACCTTAGCTTACTCCTTTCTCATACTTGTGCCCACTTTCCCTGGTTTAGCTTACAACTGTTTTGTTGCTTTTAACTGTGTGTTTTTTCTTTATGTTGCTATCTGCTACCTTATCCAGTTCCCTACCTTGCTGTAGACCTGTATGCTATGTACCAGCTGGTTCTACTGTGCCCTTATAGTAAAATTTATAAATTTTGTGAATTTTGTGTTACCCTTGGGATGAACTATGAACTATCCTGCCTTATTCTTATCTTGTATCAGCACTTAACTGTATATCTTGTACCATCAGCTCCCTGCTTTATATCATTATTGTATTGCTTTTGCCATTTTGTATTTGTTCCTCTGACCTCTGTATCTTTGCTTTTGTTTCTACATTCACTTCTTTGTACCCTCCCGGGTCATGCCTGAAAATAGTCATTTCTATGGCTACTGCACCTACTTGGCTAACAAAAACTAAATAAATAAATGGTGAAAGGAATGCACCAGAAAACATATGAGGAAAGACTGAAAGACCTTGTCACATGTCGCTCCCCAGAGGAAAGGAAGGAGAGGGGGGATATGATAGAGACATTCAAGTACCTCAGGGGAATCAACAAGGTCCAGTAAGGCAGCATCTTTCAGAAAAAGAGATGTGCAAGAACAAGGGGTCAAAATATGAGGCTGGGGGGGTAGACTCATGGGTAATGTGAAGAAGTATTTTTTCATAGAAAGGGCGGTGAATGCATGGAACAGCCTCCCAACAGAGGTCGTAGAGGCTAAAACAATTGGTGAGTTCAAGAATGTGTGGGATAGACATAAGGCAACCATAGTGATAGGAAAGAGAGTGTAAGCTGCTGCTAATTTATGATCAGTTTTTAAATAGGTAGGGAAATGTGCAGCCAAGGTGGGCCATGCGGTCCTTCTCTGCCATTAAAATCTATGTTTCTATGTTTCTAGATGGATGCAAGCCATCACCTTTGTACAGGCCCACATCCTCCCAGGTTGCTGTCCTCAGTGTAGTTGAACTCCTCCTCTCTGCTCCACTCCTTTAATCATGAGTTGAAGCTCCAGATGCAGAGTTCCCTGTCCTCCCCTTAGCTGTATACAGATAGCACCCCTTATAAAGGCCACCATGAATGCTACCTGTTTTAGAACCCTTCCCAGATCTGTAAACAACCCTTGAATGGTCCCAGCTGCATCCCTAGCTAAGGCATTGGTCCTCAGCTGGACAGTGATCTTCAGCTCCCCCCAACTGTCCTATAAATTCTTAGGATCTGCTAACTATCCCTTTGAGCTGTAGTGCCAGATAGGCACCTTACCTCCCACTCCACCCCCTCCCTATTCCTAAATCAATACACCACACAGTTGGCTTCCCCACCAGAAGCTGCTTCTTCTGCTGGAGTCCTCTGCCAACCACCTTGGGTTTGCCCCTTTTGGGGACCCTACATTCTACCCTGCCACTACTATGGGTGTCTTCTCCTGATAGTCCCATCCTGCTAGAATGGTGAAGGCGTTGTATATAGACACTGGTAGAGGAATGTATCATTCCCCTGCCACATTCACCCTCCCAGAGTCCAACACTGTCCAGACAACCCTCCTTCTCCAAGGCATCCTCTGGGGCAGTGATGGTGGACTCAGCCGCCCCTTGCTGAAGGATGAGAACATCTGCATCCTGTTCAGCTTGGCACAGGGTCTAGTGACCTCTTCCCCCAACCAAAGGTGGTGCATATGTATGGGGCAACACCTCTGTTTCCAGAATGCCACCTGAAGACTGCAGTTCTGCATCCACTGCACTGCATCACTCCTGTTTCTGGTTATATGTTCTTCCTCCTGCTCTTTACTGCACCCTGTCCCTCTGTTTGGCTCTACCCCCTGGAATCTCCTAGAAGTCTTTCCTATGTCACCCCACCCAGATAGGGTGTCTCCTGACTTTCCCTTTTATCCATGCTTACTTGTTTACTACCATATTTAAATTCCTTGCTGCTTCTGTCTGCCTCATTACTACTTTTAGATCTTTCCCTTTAGTGACCCACTAGAAACTAACCCTTCAGTTCTCAACTGGAAGGTGGTGTCCTTGAACACACAGGAACAAACTGGGTGGATACATAACCCATGCACTTAATTTAAACTACTGATGCAGTTAGGAGAGAAGAGATGGAGGCCCAGACTCAAGGTGGAACATGGTGTCCCTGTATTCACAAGAGCAAATTGGGGGATACATAAACCATAAACTTATTTTAAACTACTCTGGAGGGAGGGCAAGTAGGCCTGCAGGCTCAGAGGCTCCAGGATGAGGTCAGTGGGGTGGGGTTACAAACAATGAAGAGAAATGAGAAACGCAGTTGGGAAAGAAGGGAAGGATGATCCAACCCTCAGTGGAAGGTGAGATCTCTGAGTGCAAAAAATATTGGAAACAAAATGGATAACCAGCAGGCATTGTTGGCAGAAAGTGGAATAGAAATTGCTGCAGTCACAGAGACATGGGCCACAATAAACCATCAGTGGGACCTCTCGATCCCGGGGTATAAATTTTACAGGAGTGACAGAGTCATAGGAAAAGGGGGAGTGGTGGCAGTTTACATCAGGGAGGTTATAATGTGTACAGGGGAAGAGTGGAAGGAGGGAAGGGCAGAAGCAATATAGATTCATCTACTGCCTAGTAAAGGGAGGAAGGTGAGGTCAGGGTGGTATACAGACCACTCAGCCAGAAGGACAAAAGGGACAGGGAACTGAACTTGCAAATATTGACTGCTGCAGGTAAGGGAAAGGCTGTAATATTGAAAGACTTCAACCTGCCCAAGATGAACTAGAGGGTACCAGTCACAACCTACATCAGGAGTCAGGTGATCCAAGATATTCTGAAAAGTAGTTCCTCTCTCAAGGCATCACAGAACCCACCAGACAGGGTGTAATCTTTGATCTGGTGTTAATTAGTGGGGGAGCACCTCCAGGATGTAAGGGTCAAGGTGTCCCTGGGTGGAAATGATCATCTCACTGTGTGGTTCCGGTTGGACATAGGCATTAAAAAAGTTCCCACTAAAACTGAAATCTTGGATTTTAGGAAGGCAGACTTCCAAAAGATGGGTGTGTTGCTAAAGAGTCATCTGGAAAGCATCCGAGGAGATATGAGTGTGGCTCAAAAGTGGTCCACCATCAAGGAGGGAATAACAGTTGCCATAAGGGAGTGCATTAGGCTCAAAGGGAAAAACTCAATGGCCAAAGCACCCAGCTGGTATAGTAAAGAGTTAACCCAGGCAGTAAGAGACAAGAGGGTATTCTGCAAGAAATTCAGAGGAGCCAAGAGAGAGGAAGAAAAGGAGAATTACCTAAAAATGGATAGTGTAGCAGATAAGGTAGTCCAGCAGGATAAAGCTCAGAAGGAACTTAGGTAGCTGAGGGAATTAAGAAGGGGAAATGGCATTTTTTGCTGCATTATTGAGAAAAGAGACAAGAAGGCTGGGATTGTTAGGCTCAGGAAAGGGGACAGGTAAATGGAGGAGAATGGAGGCAAAGCAGAGGTACTGAATGAGTACTTCGGTTCCATCTTCACCAGGGAGAAACATAGATTGGTGCCATTGGGGGAAGGAGAGAAGTGGGGGAGGGT
Source organism: Neoceratodus forsteri (assembly GCA_016271365.2). Lineage (NCBI taxonomy): Eukaryota > Metazoa > Chordata > Ceratodontiformes > Ceratodontidae > Neoceratodus > Neoceratodus forsteri. The sequence continues at coordinate 353,910,887 of CM028136.1, read as the reverse complement.
AGGGAGCACAGATGTTGTGATAAAGGTGGCTAGGCTGAGAACAGAGCTGCTAAATTGAAGTTGGACAAATCCACAGGACCAGATAGCATATACCCAAGGGTGCTGGGGGAACTGGCAAGAGGTTGCAGATCCATTAGCTTACCCATTCAATAATTCACTGGAGTGAGGTATGGTATTGCAGTACTGGAGAATTGCACATATAGTGCCCTTCTGTAAAAGCAGTCCCATGGATGACCCAGGGAATTACAGACCAGTCAGTCTGACCTCAAACATGTGCAGGATCATGGAGATCATACTTAAGGAAATGTTGGTAGCATATCTAGATAAGAATGGTCTCCAGGATGTGAGGCAGTACAGATTTATGGGAGGGAGGTGGTGTCAGATGAAGTTGATTGACTTCTTTGACTGGGATTAAAACAGAGGACAAGGGCCTGTTGATGGATGGCCTTTACCTGAACTTCAGCAAGACCTTTGACTCTTTACTCCACAAGAGGTTGATCAAGAAGACCTTGGGGTCAGAGATATGTTGACCAAATGGGTGGGAAACTGATTGAAGGCAGGACCCTGACAGTGGTTGTTTGGGGTGAGCTATTGAGCACCATGGAGGTCACCAGTGGGGTCCCACAGGGCTAAGTGATTGGACCAGTGCTATTCAATATCTTTATCAATGAATACTGGGGAAGGCATTAAGGGGAAAATGTGTCTATTCACTGATGACACTAAGCTCTGTTGGAGGGTGGACACATCTGAAGGGATACAAGACCTATAGGAAAATTTGGAAAAAACTAGAGCGCTGGTCCAGGATTTTGCAGCTTGGCTTAAATACAAATAAATGCAAAGTCATGCACACTGGAGCTAAGAACTCTAGGACTTAACGTAGCCTTGGAGGGGTCTGGGTATCTGTATCAGAGGAGGAGAAGGATCTGGTGGTGATGATCACTAGTGACCTGAAGCACTCCACACGGTGTAGAAACACAGCAACCAAGACAAAATGTTGGGCTGCATTCCCAGAGGTATCAGCAGCTGGTGAGAAGAGGTAATACTGCCCTCATACAGGTTATTGGTGAGGCTGCATCTGGAGTACAGTGTACAGTACTAATGCCCATACCCTAAGAATGAAATTAACCTTCTGGAGATGGTCCAAATGGGGGCAACAAAGGTAATAATTTTTCCAGCAACGTAGAACATATGATGAAAGATTTAAGGCCCTGAGCATGTACTCCCTGTACTCCCTAGAGGAGAGGAGACCAATGACACCATTGAGACATTCAAGTATTTGAAAGGAATTAATAAGGAGGGTCTCTTTAAGCTAAGTGGAAACTAAAACATGAGTGGACACAGTCTCATGGTGGAAGGGGAGGTTTAGGAGGGAGGCTAGGTGACACTTCTTCATGGAGATGATGGTGGTGAGTTGCAAAATGCTGTCAGAAGAGGTGGCTTCATTGAAGATGGTGGGCAGCTTCAAGAGAGGCTGGGATAGAGTTATGGGGAAAATAAAGGTCAAGGTAGTGGCAGATAGAGGGGAAGGGAAGGGAAGATTGGGGAGGGGCAGTCAGTTTCTTAAGCTAAGGACCCTGCAATATGAGTAGATTAGTTAGATCAAACAGCCTTATTCTGCTAGCTTCTTCGTATGTTTACATGTTTGTATGTAAACCTTATTTCACCTTACCCTAGCTAGTGTGTCTCTCCTATTCCCACCAATGGCCTGACTTCTACCCTTTACCCGTTTCCTGCCATGAGTATAACAAAGAATGACCAGATACCTTACTCAACCAACTGGCACAGCCCACTGCTTCACCGTGGCCTCCTGTGGATGCCTGCTGATGCCTAAGATGCCAGTACTTGCTCCACTCCTTTGCTGTTCCACTCACTTGCTGGGGCATACTGGATAAGGGAGATTTTATGGTGAACTTGTTAGAAAGCACTAAGCCTCTGTCAGCCCAATCCCTCAATTAAACGCCTGATTCACAGAGCTTCCTGAATCTACTCAGCCTCAAGATTAATTTCCTGAGCTAATTCTCCCTCACACTACCTCGTGCAGTTTTAAAGACAAGTCTCAAAGTGCCACAAATACTGCCTAAAAATCCCTTTTTTCTCTTCACGTACCATGCTACTTTCAGTATGGAGAGAAATATAAATAAATTAATTGCAAAAAATGTTGTTAATTCACCAGTTAGTTTTAAATCAACATAAGTAGTAAAATGTGGTGTCAGGGTTTCCAACATTAACACCGCAGCTCCACCATGCAAGCAGTGAAAAGTAAACACTGTACAGTTCTGGCTGTCTTGAGTCTTGGCAAGTCAGGTCCAAACGCTCACCCCATTCTTATATAGTCTGTACATCTGAGCTCATTTGCTGATGGAATGGGGGGAGCTTTAGGGTTGATAACCACAAGGAAGATCCAGGCCTGAGTTGCCAAGACACAGGACAGCCAAAACCATAACATTTTTTAATTTTGCTACTTGAAAGGTGGGGTGGGTTTTTAAGGTTGGAAACCCTAAGATTAGTTTTCCCTACTTTTGTTGCTTTAACCCACCACATGCATTAACAAAGTTTTTTTGTAATGAATTTGCTTGCTCTATGAGATAGTACTTTTTCTGTAATTAGTTTTCATAAACGCTTGAGTATTTTTCTATAATTAGTTTTTATAAATGCATGAGTTACTAAAAAAAAAAAAAACTTCTGACCATATTCAGCAGGGGCTGTGGGATGCATGAGTATGTTTCTATAATTATTTTTTATAACCGCATGAGTTACTATAAAAAAAAAAGCTTTTCACCATATTTAGCAGGGGCTGTGGGATTCAAATCCAGGTCTCTGGGTTTATAGCCCCGAATATAAGCCACTACACTACTGTACATTGCCTTCTTGAATATCACTGTGTCAATGCTCTCTTAGCCAAAGTCAAGACAGTTCCAAACAAAAACAGCCAATACTTTTCTGTCTCTCTGTATTGCCTGAAATCTTCTCTTAACTTTACATATTTCTAAGCTGTTGAATTTACTGAAACCTTTTCACTTCACATGAACACAAAACTTATAGTCTAGTGTCTGTTTTAACATATGTCAAAACATGACTACTTTCCTTCTGTAGCCCTGATGTTTAATGATTTGTAGCCCATGTTTCAAAACAAGTCACATCTTCAGTCTGTCAATATCCAAAAAGTAAACCAAAAAGTAATTGTTCTAAATAATGATTTAGAACAGACCAAGATTCCCAAAGAGGGATAGCTTGTAGTTTTCACCTGATTTTTCTAATTCCCTCAATTTAAAAAAATGAGTATGCAAATAAGCTCATGATTATTCATGAGATAGTTACACTGACATTTTTGAAAATGCGAGGCACATAAGGAACTATTCTTCTTGCAATGTGAATGGGTGAAACAAAAAAAAAGTTGTAAACAGTCATTCTGAACAGACCAAGCTTCACAAATAAGGGCTAGCTTGTAGTTTTAGAGATATTTCTAATTTCCTCAATTTAAAAAAAGGTATGCAAATAAGCGCATGATTATTCATGAGCTATGAAGTGCCTCTAGTCATCCAAGCCACATTCCTTTTATAGCTATTTTGAATTGCTTACTGAGCATGCTCAGAACCCAAATTTATAAAATGTAATAAGTGTGGAACAGACTAATACATTATTTTCACAAAACCAGTGAAGGAAATCCTTGTGAGGCAAGCCCTTTGTACCTTGAAAATATCAGATCAAAATTCCAAACCATCTGCACACTATGCAATGGCAAAAAAAGGAAAAACACTTTTTTAATTTTTTTCACTATCTGCATCTCGGAATTTTCACATCCAACTATAATGAAACTTTGAATGTCAATAGACCTACCCCACAAGACTGAGCATGCAACATTTTGTGCAAATCTGTTGAACAGTTGCAAAGATATTAAAGTGAACAATTGAGATTTAACATTAAATTGCCTGCTTAACTCTTACTATAGTGGTGCTACTGCATCAGTATAATACCCAAACTAGTGCATTAATGAAGTTTTGTGCAATGAATTTGCTTACTTTTTGAGACAGTACTTTTTCTGTAATTAGTTTTTATAAATATACGTGTTTTCCATAATTAGTATTTTTAAATGCATGAGTTATTATAACAAAAAAAGGAACAAACAAAAAACATTTTGACCATATTTAGTGGGGGCTTTGGGATTCAAACCCAGGTCTCCAAGTTCATAACCCAAAGCCTTAGCCACTACAATACATTGCCTCTTTAGATTGCACTGTGTCAAAGTTGTCTTATCCAAAGTCAAGCCAGTTCCGAAGTAAAACTGGCAATGATACTTTCCTGTTTCTCTATATTGCCAAAATACATTGAATTGTCCAGAACTTTTTAAATTCACATTAACACAAAATCTATACTCTAATGTCTATTTTAACATAAGTTAAAAATGATGACTTTCCTTCTATAGCCCTAATGTTTAACATATTGATTTGTAGCCAATGTTTCAAAACAATTCACATCTTCAATCTGTCAACATCCAAAAAGTAAACCAAAACAAAATTGTTGTAAACAGTGATTTTGAACAGATCAAGCTTCCCAAAGAGGGGGCAGCTTGTAGTTTTCATCTGTGTTTTCTAATTCTCTCAATTTTAAAAAATGGGTATGCAAATAAGCTTATTATTATTCATGAGCTATGAGGTGATGCTAGTCATCCAAGCCACTCCCCTTTTACAGCTATTTTGAAGTGCATTCTGTGTATGCTCAGAACTGGAATTTTTAAGATTTAATAACTTTGGAACAGATAAATCTTTTTACATCGAACTAGCAAAGGAAATCCTTCTGGGGCAGGTCCCTTGTACCCTGAACATTTCAGACCAAAATTCCAAACTGTCTGGGCACTATGTAGTGGCCAGAAAACAACAAAAAAACAGCAATTGATTATGATGCTTCACTGTCCACATCTTGGAATCCACACATCCAACCAGAATAAAACTTGGCATGTCAAGAGCTCTACCCCATGAGACTGGGCATGCAAACTTTTGTACACATCTGTTGAATGCTTTCAAAGATATTAAAGCACAAAAAATGGGGCTAACATTAAAGTGCCTACTCAACTCTAACTATAGTGGCATTACTTTGCCACTGTAATATAAATATACCTTTAAGGTAAGGTGAGTTACTTACACTCCTGTCTGTCAGCAAAGTCTGTACTCCCAGTCAAGTGTGTGTGAGTTGTGTGTGTGTGTGTGTGTGTGTGTGTGTGTGTGTGTAGTGTGTGGTGGTGGTGGTGGGGTGCCCCAAGTTTCAGATTTCTATCTTTTAAGGGAACTGAGTCATAAACAGACAAACATTGAGAACTGTGTCAATTACATTCCACAAGCAGGTAAATTGCACAATTATAGGTCCTTGTAGCCTTAAAATTGTCACCAAATCTTAGTTTCACAGACCCTAAAATGAAGGCTGCTTGTGTCAACATTTTAATCTCTTACTGAAGGATGCCCATGTTGTAAGCAGTCTAACACTGTAAAATAACATCAGTACGTAAAGTCAAATTTCATTAATTTTAATGAAAACTGTGGAACTTTGTGATGATTTTCTTCAAAGACATATTCATAAATTTTCTCAGGCCATACACCTGACCTCCTAAGAAAGAGAAAGGAAAATAATGAATTGAGTAGAAATAAAACTGGTTTCATACAGTAGGTGACTTTATTGTAAAAACTAGCAAAAGGTTGGTGGGGGCATTATTAGGAATTTGCCTGCCTTCCATACAGGTCAAATGAGTGTGACCTATAGCCAAGAACTGCAGCTAGAGGAAGGAGCTGACTCTTGTCCGCATTGTGATAGGAAGTACAAGTTCTGAGGACATGAGGAGGCCTTTTATTAAATTAGGGATGTTCCTAAGATTAAAGACATACAGATGAATCTTTTCTAAGGTACTCATGATCATAACTGTTGCTGAAATTTTGTTTAAAGTGTGATGGTCTTCTTTATCTGGCTAGTTAGAGAGCATTCTGTGGCATGGGGTGCCACCATTCTAATGATGAGCTTCAGATGTGCCAAGAAGGAGGGTAGTGGACATATCAAGGGTCAGGGCAGTCATGGCAGCTGTCAAGAAGAGATAGAGGTTGGGGAGAAAGATAGAGCAGGGAACCACAATTGGCAGGAGTTACATGCACGGGTTCACCACAAAAAGGACAGCTGTGCTAGGTAGCACAATAATAATAGGCCCCTAGCTGGATCAAGGAAGCATAGATGGATAACAATTCTGACTTGAAAGCAGCTCATATTAGAATCCCACCCAGGACATTTTACTAGCTAGAGAGCCTGATGTACTCAGAAATTCAGGACTTAGAGGTATTCAGAAAGACACATTGGGGGATGAAAATGACTAGGGGACCAAGAAGTAGGAAGTCCAGCAACTCCAAGGGGAAAGATTGGACAAGAACAGGATTAAGTGGTTCTCTTATTAACTGAGTGAGTCACTCTGAAGAGGAGGATATCAGGGAGACAAGTAATTCCATGGAGCCCATCTGGTCAAACTATGAGAAAAAGATGGCAGCAAAAGTGTCCACCTGGAAGAAAGTAAAGACTGCCAATAGCTATGTTCATCTTACCAGATGCATGGTGATAAGTGCTTTGTAAATGGTAAATTCTTTGAGGGAAGTTCTGATGCCATGATATGATACACTGCCATGAAGTTTTCAGAAATTTTTACCAATTAATTTGTGGTATTTCCACTGTTTATTTAAAGCTAGAGAAATAAATTTCTCCAGCGTTTCAACAGTCCAACCAGGATCCATTGACATCAAGTATGCATGCCAAATTTCAGATCCATGTCTGCAATAACAGGGAAGTTACAAACAACCACAATATTATAAAGTTGTTTCAAAAGTTTACAAATAAACAGTGAAATTATTATGAACCCCGCAATATAAATTTTACATAACCAAGTATCTCCATATTTAATAGTTTCTGTTGCACTTCTAAGAATGTTATGCATCCTGATTTGCAGATGTGTACCACTACAAGTGGATGAGTCACAAGCAGAGATATATGTTAACAAAATTTCAGAAAAAACAATGCCATACCATGAGCCCCTATAAGTTCAATACTGCTTTTTTCAAATCATATATCCATATGACATCTTACTATGCAGGACACTGCTGAGATGTCTTATGATCAAATATGTGTTTGTAAAATTCCAGGAGCATTCCACATTCACAGAATTTTCCAATATTTCATCAAAATTCCATGAAATCAGAATTCCGTATTTTTACCAAGTTCTACTGGTTGCCCATGCATTGTTCAAAAAATATTAGACTATTTCTAGATATCAGTCAACACATGGAAGAGATGTGGCCCTGTGCAGTCATCTTTCAATAACAGTAGGGAGAGGAGAACATGGGTTGACAGGGAGGCATAGAATCTCATATGGACAATAGGTCTCATGGCAAATAGGGAACTACAGACAGAATAGATGGTCCTTGGTCTTTTTACTGCTATTATTGTATATGTTTCTATGTTTCTATGAGACAGTAAGAGAGCTAGAAAACAAATTAATGGTAGATCAAATGGAGAAATAAACCATGTGAAAGAAAAAGCTCTTTAGCTGAGCAGATAAGGAAGCTCACAGTGCTGAGAGAGATATAAAGAAAACAGCCTCTGCCATATGATAGCAAACATAAACATTCATACAGTAGATTAAGGGTGATGACTCATGCCTTTATTTTTTTGTGTAACAGAATTGTAAATATCATATCAATTCTACGTACACCAATAATTCTGGCTTTGCTCCATCCATAATTCATTAGGCTAAATATGCATGGACCATTGACTCGCAAGGCAATAACCCTAAGTGCCTCATTAATTATTCATAAGTGACTAAGAGTAGTAGCCTTGAGAAAAACAATGGACGATTGTAATTAACATTGGCTCAGTCTGAAAGCAGGAGCAGTGATAGGGGACAAGCCTTAACCTTTTCATATGACTGGCAGGTTTTAATTATGTTTTAAGTTGGCATTTTTAAAGGAATAGTCTACTGTTTTGAGATGGAATATTACATTTTTTAACTTTGATGTAAATCATAGGGGTTACTGTTATCAAATGTCTTAGTCCTAACACAAATCAATTGTGAACTTTGCTGATTTTATGAGGTTTGTCTATAGAGTAAACTGGCCAATTTTCTAGATAGGTTTAGCTTGAATCCAAACAATATATCTCATAAGCTAGACAGCACTAAGAGTATCAAAGAGCCTAAGGATAATGTCTACAAGCTATGCTAACTTACAATACAATCACAATTAGTAGAAACACAACAAAACCTTACACAGGAGATTCCTTAGAGGGAATCTAGAACCTATTTCACATAGACAAAAGAGAGCCAATCAATCAATCAATCAAATTTTCTATCAGAAATCTCTAAACTTCAGCTTTAAACAGGATTACAAACAGTATTCAACTGCTGATAGTGAGATGTCAAACACTTGATCATTGAAGGCCCAACACACCCTCGCCAAACACACACATGAGCGCGCACACACACACACACACACACACATTTTCTAGTTCAGTCACTATCTTAAAATGTACAATGTCCTTTGACAATTTAGAGCTATTGGTCACACTCTGACATCTAAATTGTTCAGGCTAACATTCTTAGCTCAACAGACACCAACTGGTTTAGCCTGCATATAGCTGCTAAATTGCCTATGGCATTGTAATCTACCAAGCTCACCCAACAAGTTAGTACAAGACAGTTGCAAGACAGCCCTCAATCACTGTACAATAGGTCGGCTTCTACCTTACCAGTGTTACCTCAAATATTTGTAATAATTATGGACATCTAGAGTAACATTATACTCCGGGTGTATAAATGATTGCTTGTTTCTATTACCAGTATAGTTGGGTTTCAAAGTAAATTATTCCATTACCACACTTCCAAAAGTGGATGATGACAGTCTATGCTCCTTTAACCAAAGCTAAAGCACTGAGTGGTTCAGTTTTCCTAGATTATTCACTTACCACTACTACGGAAACTAATAAAATGTGACTATTTTATTTGTGGAACATTGATCTGAATGGCAACTAAGTGGCTACATTCAGTTTGTCGCTGTTAGTTGGAATAATAGCACCACAGAAAAGCATAGCCCTCCTATAGGGAATACCACTAGGATATTCAAAGTCAGTGGCTAATATTATATCAAGTGTTGTCCCCCTTTATGTAGAAATGAAGACATCTGCACACCGTTATAAAGCTTTGCCAGTATAGTTTGTTTATGCTGAATGTGAATCAAATATAGGAATATTTTTAAAAAGAAAAAATGAACTTCGTAGTTTTTTTTTTAAAAAACATACTATGGTGAAAATCATTTTTATATAAATCATTGTGAATTGATGCATAGAAAAGTCAAACATTTTATCATTCACTGCAATAGATTTTGATGCCTCACCCACATCTACCACCCACCCCCTCATAGAACATGTTTTTTTTAAATGTAACATAAGAAAGAACATGTAGTTAGGTTTAATATTTAGGGGCAGGGGCCTATTTTTTACAGTCTGCTAGACAAAAGAGCCACATTGGACTTGAACTGGGTCCAGAATGGAAAGTAAGGGATGTGGTGGTATGTTACAACACCATTATGGTGTTAAGCATGGAATTTGATCCACTAATGTGATATATGCCTGAAACACTGTCCAGTGGGGCTACTTTCAATGGAATTCACTTTGGCCAAACAGAATTAATTAGGGGTCAAAGAGGCTAAATCTAAACATTAAAAGCAAGTTGAAAATTCCAGCATTCCCCACAATGTCTGTCAGGTAGTGGTGTGTAGAATATCAGAGATTTGGTTGATACCCTTGATTCCTGATTGGTTATGTTCCTTATATGGATATAAAATTATTAGGAATTATAGTAAAGGAAGAAAAAAGGGTGGTGATGTCACAGTTTACTTCAAAGAGCATTTACAGATTAATTTGATCAACAGTAGTGGGAAGTGTAATACTATGAATGACTGTGTTCTCCTTTGTTTAGTTCTGGGAGACTGAAAACATATTATTCATTGTTGCTTATATAACCCTCCTCACTGTGGTCTGACTGGCATTAAAGAATTTTTGGACCCTACAAATTTCTTTACTAAATTTCACAATTATTTTATCATTGGTGATGTAAATTTGAACTGGTTATAAGACAAAGAGATTTGTTTTGAATCATTACTACAAACCCATAACCTTTTGCAACTAATTACAGAGTCAACCCCCAAAATTTGTTAAGTTCTAATCATTCCCTTTTAGACTGGATTGTCAGTAATCACAAAAGTAATTCTCCATGTTACGTATTCTTGAGGATGCTGTGAGTGACCATCTTGCCACTTACTGTCTCCTCTACTCTACTTTCCACCACCAAAAATCCCACCCCATGTTATTTAAACTCAGAATTTCAAACATTTTGAATCTAGTCCTATAAATACAGAACTGACTCAGATCGATTGATTCTTTATTGAACTTATTCTCCACATTGATTTAGCATTACATTTTTTTCAACGTCAGCTAACTCCAATTCAGGATTTGTTTCCCCTAAGTGTACAAAGAACGTTTGTGGTGTTATCAATAAAAGGTTTTCTGATCATATCAAACAGTGAATAAAATAGAAACGAGTTTGAGATGCCTATAAAAATGGATCATCAGATAATTTATTGGTTCATTGATTGCCTTGGTTAGAGGAGCAAAGTTAAAATGTGATGAGAATGGTGGCAACTAAGTTTTATGAAAAGTGATTTGAGACTAATTGGTCTAACTCACATCAGTTCTGGGATAATAATAATTAATTGCTAAATTCTAATTCTAAAGGGCCAGTTAATACCATGATTATTAATGGTAGGGAAATAAATAACTATCTTCAAACTGTTAATGCTTTGAATGTTAAGTTTCCATATTTTTCTAGTTAGAGTACAAATTCTTCTCAGGTTAGCTCTGTTGTACAGGATACTGATTTTACTTTTGAGGGTCACCCTAATTTTTATTTTAGGAAGGTGTCAGTCAGTGAAGTTCATAAGTTACTGTATAACAGTAAATATTCACTGTATTTTTATTTTCACTATATTCACTGGTTCCATATTAGAGTGAAAATAAAAAGACAGTGAATATTAGGTAGACGACTATATATAGCAGCACTAGTGTTCCACCAGTGAAAATAAGAAGAAGTGAATATGTGGGGGTGTGCTTGCAGCATTAAATATAAAGAGAATGAATATAAACTGCTATATAGTAATTCCATATATTCCTGATAAGGAGATTGATTGTGGGGATGGTCTTGATAGGCACTTTCTGAGGTTGGTCACCCCTGTAATGTAACTATATTGTGTTATACTTTTAATTTATCTTTGACCTTCAACAATTGCCAAATGACTAAAAATGTGCAAGAGTTGTACCAATGACAAAGAAGCCCCATGCTGTTTTGGTTGAATATTTTAGGTTTATTTCAATTTTAAACCCCATGGGTAAGTTGTTGGAGAAAATTGTTGTTAGACAAACAAATTGCTGCCTGGAAAAGTACAATGGTCTTTGTCCCCAACAGCATGGTTTTTGAAAGGGCTAAAATACAAAGATTGCCTTGAACAGGTTCACAGAGACAGTTCTCAGTGGTTTTGATGTTGGATATATAAATGGGGCCATGTTCATTGACCTGAACAAGGTATTGAACCTTATAGATCATAATTTACTTCATATTAAATTCCAGTTTTAATGCCTTTCTGTAAATGTGGTCTTCTGAGTTAAGGACTATTTAACTGATCATACTCAGTTTGTTGGTGTTGGCCCTGTTTCTTCTAATTCTTGTATTATTGGAAAGGAGGTACCCCAGGGGTTAATATTAGGCATCTTAATGTTTTCATTATTTTTGGAGCTACTTTCATCAGTATATAAATCTTGCAACTCTTTACTTTATGCATAAATTCTGATTATCTTTTCCACAGCTAAAACCCTGACTGGCATTTCAGTGAACCTTGAGATAGATTTGTCTTCCGCGTGTAGTTGGTTCTTCAAACATTCTCTTATTCTGAATAAAAAAAAGGCTAAATCAATATTTACTTGGCACTGGTTCCAAGTTGAGTAGGAGCCCTCTTTAAGGTTACATGCTGCATAGGGAATGACATAGAGCAACTTTATCAATTCACATACTTTGGTGCTGTTTTATTCCCTGGAATGACCTTTTCCACTTATGTTTAACAGGCCTTCACAGCATTAAACAAATGCTTTGGGTTCTTCAGAAATTGAAACTTTTTTCTTTGACACCCAGAAAGCAATTTCTGTTTTTTTCTCTTTGACTCCATTTTGATCATGTGTCTTGTTGTTTTAACAATCTGGGTATCAAGTAATGTAATGTTCTCTGTTTCTTACAACATATGGTGTTTTGATTTCAAGTCCATCCTGAGCTAGCATGTGTAGAAATACAGAGAGAATTTGATGTTCTTCATCACAACTTTGTACAGTTAAAACTACTTCTGAATGCAAAAAAGACCAAAGCCATGTTCATCTCTGCCTTCTCACATGCTACAAAATCTGCACTAAGTAATCATGTCTTAAAGATGGATACTCTTTTATGAGAAACACTGGAAGTTGTAGATAAATTTAAACACCTGGGGTTTTGGATTTACAGTAATCTCAGCTTTTCATATAACCCTGATGAGCGAGCCAAAAAGCTATGACAGAGATTAGGTACATTCTTCTGTATCAAACACCTCCTCAATTATGAGGTGAAAATAAGGCTAGTCCAAACTACCTCCCTACCACTGATAGACTATGGAGACATTCTCTAAAGCCACTTCCCAAAAGCTGCACTATCCAAACTGGACAGACTATATCACCATGCACTGCACTTCATCACAGGTGCTCTCTTCAACACCTATCACTGCTCGCTGTATACTATGTAAGGCTGGTCCTCTCTTAATGCCAGGAGACTGAGGAATGCTTCTTTTTGGATATATAGAGCCATTTCCAATAAGCTGCCCTCATACATCATCAGACTGTTCCAATGGGTGAAAGGACCCTGCTGTCTAAGGCACTACTCCCTTATCACATTTGCTGTCCCAAAGGCAATAACATGCTTTGCCACCACATCAATTGGTTTCTCTGTCCCCCTCTCTATGGAACACTTTCCAAAAGGCATTAAGACTTATCTGAATACCTGGTGTTACTGTCTTTAAATCCATGCAAAATAGTGTGCTACACAAAACACATAACTGCTATCCTTAAATTACCTGCATCCTGGTCAGTACAAGATATGTATTCTGGCTACTTTCCTGCTCCTAGCCTTAGTCACCTCCCTTCAATTCACCCCAATATAGCCACTCCAGCCCTCTTATAAGTAACCCTTCTAGCCCTCTATTTTTATCCCTCTATCCATCCCATACTGCATACTTCTACCAACCCCATAGCCTAAACCTTTGTCTTTCACTTTCTCTCCCATCTTCTCCCCTTCCCACCATCCTCCCTTCTTCACCCTTCTTTGCCTAAACTTCTATTGGTAGCCTCCTTGTTTGTAGTTGGGTTTTCTGGTCAGACTGAAGTGTAATAATGATACCCTGACTGTATTTAAGGTATGTGCACTTGATGTCTTCTTGCTCATTGCATTGTAACATTTATTTTTATTATTGTATATGTCTTTGTAAAAATGTGTCCATCCCAGGACCATCTTGCAAATGAGATTTGCTCAATGATGTCTTGCCTGGTTAAATAACAATTCAATTGACTTGATTTGCTTGCCACAAATCATACTCACTGCTGTCCTTATACAGTATTTTTAATTGGGGTGGTTATCTCTAGTATCACATATATAATTTTTTTTAGCTTTCAAATATTCATTTTTTCCCTATTACTCCATATGTTTTTTTTTTCTGATTTAGTTTCTGTAGTGACAGTGTTAATAAATTTGAGATCAGCAAATGGAGTTTTATTTCAGACTTAATACCATAAATCTAAAAGTAGTTCCTGTGCTTTTTTGGCTGCATCCCCCTGTTACTGGAACAGCATACCAGAATTTCTATGTCTTTCATACTCACTACTTGTTTTTAAAAAGAAGCTTAGGCAATATCTGCTTAACTTGGGTACTTGTGACTGTCTATTATTCTATGTATACTGAAGATATATTTATTGTATTGTATTATTCATTTATGTAGTGTATTGTATTTTTGGATCAAGCCTGAAAAATGACTCTTGGTTCACTGCTCTTACCCAGTTAACAAATCAATAAATACAATAATATAAAAATAAATTTACAAAAAATTCTGCTTCTACTGGAATTCTGTAGAATTACTGAAATTAAACCTAATTCCATGGAATTCTGTCAGAAGTAGAATTCTGGAATTCTAAAAGCAGAATGTTAACTCTGAAATCATAGTCCAAAGTTTATGTATACTGTGGATTAATTTTCTTCAAATCACAGAATATTATCATATGCATTACATAATTCAGAGAATATTATTCTACAGTTTACCTAGAAATGCAGTTTGGAATTCTTCACAATTAAAAAATACATTTTTGAAATGTATTTTGGAAGCAGATATACCATTCTGGACAAATTCCACTAGCAGAATTCCACATTTAGGACAGCCCCCTTTTCAGGACCTCATTTAACTACTAAATAATGTATTTTTGACATATGTTATACCATGGCAGAAGGGACAACAAATGAGTTTTACAGCAAAGAAGAGGGTAAGGCTGGGATAACATTTAGGGTCTGGTAGATAGGGTAATTAAAAGGACAAGGAAGGACATAGAATGGAAACCATAGGTCCCTTTGGTGAAAATTAGAGGCCTTTTTGTCACCAAATGCCAGGTCCAACCAACCAATGTGATATATTATTTAAAATGCTATGTAATCAGGATAATTCCAGTGGAAGTCACTTTAAACATGAGTGGAATCACATAGTGGCCAAAGGGCCCTAAATTCAAAATTCAATTAAAGTTGAAACAATTTAACATTCACTGCCATGACTTCAAGAATCCCCACTGCCCATCACATAATGTATATTCCCAAAATGTAATATGCCATTAGAAAAGAAAATGAATTAGCTTTAAAAATGTATGGGGTTGAGGGATCCATTTTTTATGGTATGGGAAATAAATGTTCACAAAGAGGATATGGAAGGGCCCTGAATAAAAAGTTTGGGATGTACTAAAGGGGTGAAATTCGGGAACTTAGTGGCACTTACTGCGAAGTGTAACCCACTAATGTGATACATGACTAAATGGCTACAGTAGAGAAGTTGTGAACTTCTACTTCACTGGCGAAGTTCCAGCCAAGTTGAAAATTTGCCTTTGTCAAATAGTTCAGGAAGTTCCCACTTCACAACTTCACCTGTCTTTGCCTTTAAAAAGTAGCAATTGTTCTGGAAAAAAATCAGGAGAAGTCAGATGAAGTGGTAATTTCACCAATGAATTTAAGTCAATTTGCTTAGAAAAAGGGTCAGTTCCAGTTGATGTAGCTAGCAGCACCTTTGTGGGTTTAGTGTGCACTCCACTTCTCTTCTGTACATCTGGTGGAGCTTTGCCTGGTGAAAGTCACTCAGTCAATCAATCAATCACGCAATCAATGTTTATTTGTAGTCAAGTTAAGGGGAAGCCTCTCTTTTACAACTGCAGCCAGCAGTCATCTAGATTGCAAACAGCTATGTACAACAATATATAGGCTATGTCAACATGGTATAAACTTTAACATTTATAAATAATCTATGGCAGTCACAATAGTTCTACAATTAATATACTATCAACATTAAAAGCGTGAAACAGAAACCAGAGATTTAATTTAGCAATTTTTGAGTCTATAATCAGGAATAAGGACCAGATATACTAAAGATAGGGTACTCATATTAGTCTGAGTTATTGGAAGGTATTACAAAAACAGGCTGGCTATATGTAACCTATGATCAATTTGTCTTTTGTGTAATACTTCGGTCAGATATGATGGAACAAAGTCACATAAAATTTTATGCACAAAAGTGTACAAGTGAAGTAGCCTTCTAGATGAAAAAAGAAGAGCAGTCAAGTGCAGCATTTACTACACGGTAGTTTGTTTACCATGGTAAGTTAGCAATAAATCCCAACGAGATACTGTACAGTGTCCAAAGAATGTAATAAGGTTATAAAAGAATTACAGTATATAAAGCACTATAATCTAACTGGGACAAAAGCAAGGAAGACCTTAACTCTTTTCTGACAGATTTACTAAACTGAACTCTTTTAAATGTAGAAAAAAATCCTAACAATTTATTTAACCTACTGGACAAACAGGATTTATTACTTTCAAATGGCTAAGCAATTCCTCCTTATGATGGTGCTACTATGTTATACATTTATAGATTTATAGATTTATTTATTGAGATCAGTTTTTTTAATGCTTGATCATTAATTTGATATTACTGCCTCTTTCAATAAATTATTTAATTCCTGACTGTTACTGTGCTATATGTCTTGTACAGCACCCTGCACACTCAGGGAAGGGCATCTTAGAAATAAATATAATACTACTGACTGCACTGTTAGTTGGTGATCCAAATGTTCAAGAAGTATTCAGTTAGAGTAGATCAAGGATTTGAAACAAATCAAGGTTACGTTTAAGTACACCTTTAGTATGCATTTCAGTTCTACTAATAAAATAAGCAGATAAAACAACCAACAATGCCAGCCTGATGGCACTGAGGAGCTGTGATGCCTTATCTCACACTATGCTGGTGACCCAGGTTCAGGAATGACCTTGGGACATTGGGGAGCCAGTGTGAGGGGGATCAGGATTGAGCAGCCATAAGGCAGTGCTCCCCTTCTGGGGTGGATGCTTGCACCCTCCATAGTTCCACTTCCACCGGGTGGAGGTCCAGTGGGAAGCATGGGCACGAGGGGGTGGCAGTGATATCCAGAAGTGGGGCAGAAGGGGCTGAGCTGGTACCCTGCATGTGCATGCACACACATGCATGTACGTGTCTGCCAGGGTCCAGGGTGGTGAGAAAAAGGGGAAAAAATCCATAAAGAACATATAAAAAAAAAACAACTAATAACATCAATCTATTTTAGAGAAGGTAAGCAATCATAAAATGTGGGCTTTCACCTAGAAATAATAGGATGAAAAAATGGCTGACAGTGTCGCTTTACAACTTTTGAGTTCACATTTACCATATATAGAGATGTTGTAATGATCTATCTCATTTGTGAACATCTGTTGAAGTTGTGATGTTTGCCTTCACAAATAACATTGCAAATTGATTGCCACCTTTACCACTTCACAATGAGTTTTTCTGAAAAATTGTCACTGTTTCAGGCAAAGACAGGTGAAGTTATGGCAAAGCTGCAACTTTATGTAACTTCACCTGAAAAATGCAACTTCTACTGCCAAAAACTTTATGAAGTCAACACTTTCCACTTCACAAGTTTGGCAACCTTTGCAAGTTATTTTGAAAAGTGAAGTGTGTCAGCTTTGCAAGTCTCTAACCATATGCAGATAAAGATGATTTTATTTGTTTGTTTTTTCACCTTTCTAAAGAGTAGTAATCATCTCACAAATAAATTATTTTCCCTTGACTTGACCCATAATCTTCTTATACTCTGGCTGGCTTCACCAGCAGAAGCAGATGATAAATTTAATATTAATAGTAATATATGCATAGTTACTATGTAGTTATTAAAAGGTTATTAAAAGTTATTAAAAGGTTTCTGGTGACATCATGAACTATGAGTGCAAAGATCAAGTGGTTTGTAAATGGCATGAAAACCCCAAGATGGACTTGCAAGCATTTTAGTTTACAGTTTTATTTTATTTTTTGTATAATATAAGGTCAAAGGCTTTTTACATGGTTTAAAATGTTCACAGATGAATGAATTACATTCCTTGTCAGTAGGGTGTGAATCAAGTAGGCATAATTTACCATTAGAATGATGTAGAATAAATGGAACATTAAGACAGTTGAGTGTCCCAGACTTTCTAATAAATCATAATTCACTTTTCTGACATACCAACAGTAAATTCTGTTAAACAAATGTATGCGCTAACTTATTGCAAAGGCTAACAATATAATCATCATCATCAGATTTGATAGTGTATGTCAATGGCAGCCCTTAAAGGTCTATTCTCAGCCTTCTATTTTTAGGCACCAGACAAAGTTAGGAAATGTGATCAAGTATGTGCCCAACAACTCCCTACACCCATAAATCACAGCTCAACCCTACAATACAGGCAACCAAGATTCACACAGGCTTGGAGGGTTTAAACCAAACCTCTCTTGCTTTAAAATTGTCCCTGTAAGAGCAGTCTGCACTGTTTGTTCTAAGTGTTGGATGTCCCTCAGGGGGGACAAAAATCAACACCTGAGCCTGGTAAAGGGAGAAAGACCAAGAAAGCTATTTGTGAGAGCAAGAGACTGAACTGTAGAACCTGCAAGCAAAGCTGAATGTATTCTTTTGTTTTGATTTTTGTTTGTTGTTTTGCTGAAGTAAAGCTGAATTTTCATTTAATCTGGGGTCTGGAGTGTTTTAACACTGAATGTTCCCTGCAAATCTGCCCAGTTTGCTATTCTGTCACATGTGGAGCAGGAAATGGGATCAAACTTCCCTCATCTAAATAGGGCTAAGATGGACTTGGACATGATATTGAAATGGTTGGCAGGGCAGCAAGCACAACAGGCCCAGATGCAAAGAGACTGGATGACACAGCAAGCACAACAGCAGGCTCAGAGAGAGCAACAGCTGGTGAAATAGACATGGAATGTCTATACCCTTCTTCTGTGTACCATACACAGATCTACTGATGTAGGGACTGCCAATGCTCCACCTGCTTGCTTGCGTTGAAAAGACAGAGAGTGTGATGACTATGCAGGTGGTCCTCAGGGGACAGGAGGCTACTGAGGCAAGCAAGAGCTGTGTGTGTGTGTGTGTGTGTGTGTGTGTGTGTGTGTGTGTGTGTAAAGTCCAGGAAATGGGCTGAAAGAATGCTGATGGTGGGGAAGTGCAATTCAGGACAGTGATGGAGAGCATGCTGTCATGCTGTGCATGCATGGATATGAGAGGATTTGGACAATCTAGGAGTGTGCGTGTGTGTGTGTGTGTGTGTGTGTGTGTGTGTGTGTGTGTGTGTGAGAGTCCAGGAGTGGATGAGAATGTATGCTTCTGCATTAAATGTGAATGTTGGGAAGGTGTGCTGAGGGAAAGGATTGGGACAATCCTGAAGTATAAGAGAGATATCACTGTTATATCTGTATGCATGTGGGGTGGTGAATACGGAAAGCCCAGGAGAGATAGGTAGAGAATGCTTTTGGATTTGAGTGTGAGAGGGGGACAGAATGAACAATCCAGGAGAGGAAGGGAGAGAATGCTGCTGTGTGAGTGTGTGCATGTGTGTGTGTGTGTGCGTGTGCATGCAGTCTGAGATAATCCAGGAGAGGAAGGAAGAGACTGCTCCTACATTTGTGTATTTTGGGGCTGAATCAATGAGAGGGAGGAGCTGAATGCTGCTGTGTGTGTGTGTGTGTGTGTGTGTGTGTGTGTGTGTGTGAGGGGGAGCAGAGATACACAAGAGGGAGGGGGAGAATACTACTTTATTTATGTGTCTGTATGTGGGGTGAGGAGGGCATAGATGTGAACAATCCAGGTGAAGGAAGGAGTGAATGCTGTTGCATTTGTTTATGCATGTTTCTGTATGTGGGAGTTGATGGGAAGGACAGGGATAAATCCAGAAGAGGTAGAGAGATAATGCTGCTGTATTTTTATGTTTCTGTGGGGAAAGGGGGAGGCAGGGAGTGAGAATGAGAATGAGGACAATCCAGAAAAAACTCAGGTGAGAATGTGGTTGCAGTGTGTGTGTGTGTGTGTGTGTGTGTGTGTGTGTGTGTGTGTGTGTGTGTGTGTGTGTCTGATTTTTTATTCTGGTATATCATAAGTTAATAGGGCCTCTGAAGGGTGTCTTTTATGATATAAGAGACTCCAAGCATGAGCTTCGGGTGACATGATGGTGAAGTGAATCTGAGCAGTTCAGTTCTCTCTGTCCAAACTTCACAAGAGAAGTCTCATACCATAAGAGACACACCTCTGAGGCCCTATTGACTTACTATAAATCATCAGAGTTAGCTGGACTGTTTTATTGTTTTTTTAAACTTTCTTCATTTTATAGAAACAAACATACAAATCACAATATTTGATTCTGAGTGTAGAAGAAATTCATTAAAGAATGTTACAGCAAGAATACCAGCCTTGTCACTCATTTGTTACATCACTGGAGGGTAGTTTAAATATTAATTACTAGTCCAAATGAGTCCAAGTTTGGCCAAATGCAATATAACCATGGATGACAGTCTGTAAACTGTTGTTACACCAAGTTGACAGTACAAATCCCTTTGATAGAAAATGGGTTAAAAATGCCTTGAAGTCCATATACCTGCAAATAAGGCAATAATAGAAACAAATCCCTATGATGGCATATGAACATTCCTCTAAGAACTCTCCCACGCTTCTCTGTCATGACAGTTTTATAATTCTTCTTGTCCATATCCTAGTAAATGTAACAAAATTGCTTAATAGGTAAGGAATAGACCAAAAGCAGTTTCAAACTAACGCTTTGAACTGTATAAAATCAATAACATGTTATAGCACTCCAGGATGTGTTTAACAGTTTATGCTCAGTAAACTCACCAAGTTAAAGTCTATAGAATTGAGTCGTATACAATCTGATGAGCTGCATTTAACAGGCAGAATGTTAGGCTGCATTCTATTGTTGGGAATGCCCAAAGCCATCACGATCATACAATGAGGGGATATACCCCTCCCATGTCAGGGCTGTCTGACCTTACAATAGTGGCATTGCATGGATCCTCTAGCACTGCCTTGTTGGCCAACTGAGGAAGGAGTTGGAAACTACCTGCCCCAGATTTTGTCATGCAGCTGCAACAATTTTACTGCAAATGCTGAGTCATGCACTGTTTACAGGATAGTAAACATGGCTGGGCACTCCGTAATAGAGCAACACTAAAAATGTAGCATAAACAATACTTTAAACAACTTTTTCAACACACATTCAACAAACCATTAGTGATTTAACTAAATAGACTGAACAATTAACGATAATCCATTGTAGTAGAAGGAAGTTCAATTTGAAAAGAACACAAGTCCCAAAGTGTGTACAACTTCTTTTTACTGTATCTCATGTTTCTTGTTCACCTTCACTGTTTTCAGCCCTTACATTTTATCAAAGTCCTTTCAAAATGATTCTAGTTTCTTGCCTGCATTTTCTGGGTCCCCATAAATGGAAACTTTTCCTACATAATTCACTTTAAGCTGAGTGGGGAGCTGTGGGACCTGAGCAAAACCAAGCTCCTGCAGTCCCGCTAGGACAGCATCAAAACTTCATCTTCTCTGTCAAGTCGAATAACTGAGATTAGGAAAACAATGAATTGTAGCTCTGTCTAGCAAGACTGGTGTCCCTCTGGATTTGGCTTTGTTAAGAAACAGATCTCTAATGTGAGCCCTGTTGTAATGATCAGCATAGTTCTGTGTAAGTCTGGGCTGCTCAAGTGGCATTGGTGGGTTATTCTGTAAGCTCTGACTAGAAACTAGTCTGTCCCTAATTTAAATATTGCCCTCAGAACAATTTTGACATAGCCCAGTGAACTCAGCCCCTCTGATCATTTAGGGAGCCCCAGCACTTGTAGATTTGCCACCCAAGCCCCATTTTCAAGTTACTATAGATAAACTCTGAGTATCTTGCTTTCCTTCAAAACCCCTGACACCACCTTGGGATAGTAACTGTCTGCCAATGTTTTATGCTCAGTTAGCACTCCATTTACTTTGGTCTCTACTACTGAAACATGGGAGTTGAAGTCATTAACTTTCTTGGCAAGCTATCACACTGCCTCCAATGCAGCTTTCACTGTGGACTCCAAGTCCCTGCCGGTTTTATTGTGTGGCCCACTGGTCTTGCTGCAGCTGGTAGAGGGAGTTGGCACCTTCCCCGTCTCACCTTTCTTCTGCAGTTCTGATTTCATTCTTTATCTTTTCAGATCACTCTCAAATAAATAAATTACATGTTGTTCCTCTTGCTGGCCCAGCTCCTGACTACAAGGGGACAGCAGAATAAAGATGGCAGTTGAATCCTTTACATAAAGGACTATAGCAGTTACACACTATTTTTAATCAGAAATGACCAACCAAGGAGGTGGGTGGAAAGCCATATCAGTTACCATCTGGAGGAGGGTAAATCAGATCTGGGGTGCCACTAGATGGACACAGCAGACACTTGGCATGGTCAGTACTGTTGGATACCAAAGAACGCTTGACATCAAGACTCATTATATAGGGGTATCACAGGACAAAAGGGAATGATTGACATTGCATAGGATAATGGTAGAGGGTATCACTGAATAACAGTGCTTGGCATGGAATAGGTAATGGAGGGGACTGCCAGTGCTCCCCTAGTTGGTCCTTCCCCTGCTGGTGAGCGAAAAAATGATGCAGGCCGCAAGCTGAACTCATGATTTGCTATAGGGAAAAGACTGGGTCTCAGTGATGTCTTCTTCATTCCTGGCTTCTGTCAGTGAGCAGTGAGCAAACTTGAGCCATTGGGACATTTTGAATTGTAACAAGAAATGTGCCTTATATAGTAATCCTCTCTCTGGTACTGATTCCTTGTGGCATGGGGGATCCGTGCACTCTGTGCTGGCCCACACCATATTAACTTTCCTCATCCATTCAGATGTTTACTGGTACAAAGCAACATTCTCCTTCTCAGCCATCCACAACTGGAAGTCAAATACCATTCAATGACCCTGATGTCAAACTTTAGTGGCATTTGAATTCAGTCAGTGGGCAATGAAGAGGGGTACCAGTAAACACCAGGCAGTCCTTAGCATGGGATGGTGTGGGTGATGCCACTGATCACCAGGCAGTGCTTAGCCCAAAATGAGCTGAAGGAAGTAAACCACAGGATGCCAAGCAGTGCTTGACATGGGAGGGGCCAAAGGAGGGAGGGTGGTGACATTGGACACCAGACAATGCTTGGTATGGCATAGTGTGAGGGAGGGACATATCACTTGACAACAGAACTGAGTAAACATAAGGTTCTGTTTTAAGACCTTAGAGCTCTGACTCACCTTCACTGTTGGTGACTTGAGACCAAGTTTACAGCTTGACCCAGTAAACCCTTATAGTATTCATGGTAGCCAGACATAGGTCAAAGGGTTCATTGCTTGCTACTCTATCAATCCCATCTCCCCCACCCACTATAAAACAAGATCACTATGCCCTTTTAGGGCCATCACAAATAATCTGGTGTTGCAAAAATAATACTGTAAAGTTTGTAAATCAAAATTAACACAGAGACAATACTTTTAAAGAAATAATGCTATTGAATGGCATGTAATTATACTAGAATTACTTGAGATCAAATGCCCTTAGCAGATGCTATTTGATGATGGCATAATAATAATAATAATAATAATAATAATAACAATAATAATAATGAAAATAGCACAGCACCATTCGCAATGGAGGCCACCATCTTTGTTATTCATAATTTACGATGACAATTTACAACAACAGTCATAAAGCACATGGGATGCACTTAATGTATTCTGGGATATGAACTAAACAACAATCTCAGAATTCAGATAGGAACTGGTTACAGGGAGAATAGGTTTAGCAACAGTAATATGGACACTAAGAATAGTTATGCTTGCTGAACCAGTTTAACTAAACCAATTTTCAAAAAATTTTCTAAAACTGTTCTATACCAAAAACTGAATGATACACAAATATAACAACATGAAACAACAAGACCACCCCGGTGACACCAGCCAGATCTGATTTGTAATGTGTGGGTCATTGTGGTGAGCTAACTCTGGTGCAAGCTAATAAACTGTGTGATCTCTTTCTATATACTGTGCCTGACATTACTGTTTTTCACCTTTGTTTTAATTTTGAACCTTATTTAAAGTGATCTGCTAGTGAATGTGTCACTTAAAGTGCAAATGTGCTTGTTTATTAGTAAAGCATATTCAGACAGTGTGTTTATTGTGTGTGTGTGTGTGTGTGTGTGTGTGTGTGGTGCACATGTGCATGCCTGCACACGAATCATGTAATCTCTGTTTAGATAGCATTAGGTAGGTGGTTCTCTGGATACAAGATGGAGATGTCAATTTGTATTTTTGGCATTATAGATGGATGTAGTGATGCTGAGAAACAACTGATTTTAGGAATGGATATTTTACTTTTGATATTTTCCAATAAAAAATTGAAAAGATGGCAAAAGGTATTCTTAAAATGCTTCTACTCAGCTGCATCACTGAGACAGTGGTCTCGATATATGGATGTCAGAGTATATGTTTTGTGAAACAAGTTTTGAAATGTATGGACTGATAAGATTTTCTGTTTAGAGGTTACTTTAGACAATAATATTTTTCCATTCTAAATGTTTCTTTAGTCTGAAATACTGTTTTGACACTGTGCATGCTGTGCATGCATAACTTTATCTCACAATTTACATTTAGATGATGTGGGCAGCAACTGTTTTTTTGTTTTTTTTTTAAAAGGAAACTAATTTGTGAAAAACAATTATAAGTGGCTGTAAGAACCGATAGTGTGCTTTGCTATCTCACATATTGAATGATTCATGATTTCAAACATGCTCCCTTCAAAGCTTGATCTCAGTAATGGTTTCAGGCACATGCCCACTACTCACCTGGAATAATGGCTGCCAACTGTTACTCTGATGCTATACAATTATGTGAGGTAATATTGTGTTGAAGGATGGCAGTTTATAAACATGTATCAAATACTACAGTAATTGTGATCTGCAGGCACTGACAGGCAATGTGGTTAATGGTGGGTATGTGTCTGCCTGCACCACTACATTTTGTATGTTTTTTGCACTGCTTCCCAAGTAAAACACAAGGTAAGATGATGACACCACTACCATCATTATATGATCAATAAAATGATAGTAGTAATGTTACTACAATTATTTTGTTGAGAATACCTTGGCTTGAAACCTACCTATGATACCTATGATGTGAATACAATGACAGTTTTAAGTTTGCTGTGGGGTAAATGACTGTAACTGTGCATTCAAATTGGCAGAGCGAGTCCACATATATTATAATCTCAGGATTATTGACTCAACTGAACGAACCAAAATTTGATGTCTACTGCTTTCAAAATGAATAGTTTTGTGCCTTTCAGTACCTTTGGTACTATGATTTAGCTTTGTGAATGACCTGACCAGGCAGTACACTGTAGAGAAACATAGAAACATAGAAACATAGACTTTGATGGCAGATAAGGACCGCTAGGCCCATCTAGTCTGCCCATTTCCCTACCTACAGGATAGGCCGCAGATCCTAGTTAACCAACAGCCTATTTCTTCCTACCCCCCACAAGAATTGCCTTATGTCTGTCCCATGCATTCTTGAATTCTCCCACAGTTTTAGACCCCACAACCTCCTCAGGAAG
This sequence comes from Neoceratodus forsteri, assembly GCA_016271365.2. Lineage (NCBI taxonomy): Eukaryota > Metazoa > Chordata > Ceratodontiformes > Ceratodontidae > Neoceratodus > Neoceratodus forsteri. Next base: position 353,885,453 of record CM028136.1, on the reverse strand, counting down.
GCTGTTCCATGCATCCACTACCCTCTCTGTGAAATAATACTTCCTCACATTGCCCCTGAACCGCCCTCCTTCTATCTTTAAATTGTGTCCTCTTGTTCTTGCAAGTCTCTTTTTCTGAAAAAAATGCTACCCTCTTGGACTTTGTTGATTCCACTGAGGTACTTAAAAGTTTCTATCATTTCCCCCTCTCCCTTCTTTCCTCAAGGGTATACATATTAAGCTCCTTTAGTCTCTCCTCATATGGTTTCTCTTGCAGACCCTGCACCATTTTAGTAGCCCTCCTCTGGACTGCCTCTATCCTGTCTATGTCCTTGCAGAGATGGGGTCTCCAGAACTGGACACAGTACTCCAGATGGGGTCTCACCAACTGTCTGTACAGAGGGATAACAACTTCCTGTTTTCTGCTGCTGATGCCTCTTCCTATACATCCCAGTATACCCCCAGCCCTCCCTACTGCCTTCTCACATTGCTTGCTAACCTTAAGGTCATCTGATATGATTACCCCCAGGTCCCTTTCCTTTTTTGTTGTTGTTACTACCTCCCCACCCATTGTGTATTCTTCCCTGGGTTCTTGTTTCCCAGGTGCATTATTTTGCACTTCTTTGCATTGAATCCTAGCTGCCATACTTCTGACCATTCCTCCAACCATGCCAAGTCCCTTTTCATCCTTTCCACGCCTCCTTGTGTATCAACCCTGTTGCAGATTTTTGTGTCATCTGCAAAAAGGCATACTTTTCCTTCCAGTCCCTCTGCAATGTCACTGATGAAGACATTAAAAAGGACTGGACCCAATACTGAACCCTACGGTACCCCACTAGCAACTCCCCTTTCTTCAGAATGGACTCCATTTATAATTATCTTCTGTGTCCTGTTGTCCAGCCAATGTTTTACCCAGGCTACCACCCTGGGTCCCACTCCCAGGCTGGTTACTTTGACTATCAATCTTTTGTGTGGGACTGTGTCAAATGCCTTGCTAAAGTCTAGGTAGGCCATGTCCACAGCCCCTCCCTGGTCTACTACTTTGGTCACCCAGTCAAAGAAATCTATTAGATTCATCTGACATGACCTTCCCGCTGTGAACCCATGCTGCCTTGGGTCCTGTGCTCCACTGGCCTCTAGGTACTCAACTATTCTTTCCTTCAGAAGTGACTCCATCACTTTCCCTACCACAGAGGTCAGACTGACAGGTCTGTAGTTTCCTGCCTCTATCTTGGACCCACTTTTGTGAAGGAGAATCACATCCGCCTTCCTCCAGTCCTCGCGTACCACACCATCCTCCCATGATTTATTAAAAAGAGTAGCCAGTGGTTTCACTAGTTCCTCCTTAATTCTTTTAGAATTCTGGGGTGAATTCCATCAGGGCCCATTGCTTTGTCCACTTTCAGTTTTAGGAGTTCTTGCAGAACCCTTTCTTCTTGAAAGGACTGGGATCAACCCCCATCAAGAGTGCTTTTGTTAATTGGATTAGGCACTTCCCTCTCTTTTGTGAATACTGAGCAGAAATATTCGTTCAGTATTCCTGCTTTTCACTGTCCCCTCTGTCCACCCACTGTTCATTCTATTCAGCCTCACTATCCTTCCCTTTGTCTTTCGCTCACTGATGTACCTATAAAGGTTTATCCCCTTCTTAACTGAGTTGGCTATCTTTTCCTCAGTTTGGGCCTTTGCTATTCTGACTTCCTCCCTGCTTCCTTCTGCCTTAACTGATACAGCTCTCTGTCCTGCTCCTTCTGTGTTTCCTTATACTTCGGAATGCTATCTTTTCATCCTGACTTTCACAGCCACCTCTTTTGAGAACCATAGTGGCTTTTTCTTTCATTTGATTTGTTCATTTGCTTCACACAAAGGCTTGTTGCCTCTGTGATGGCAGTTTTGATAATTCCCCATTGTTGCTCCACCTCCTTCTAGCCTGTTTGCTGGTGCTTTTCTGAGGCACTCTCCCATCTTGCCAAAGTCAGCCCTCCTAAAGTCCAGTACCCTCACTTTTGTATGGCTTGACTCTGTAGCTGAGTTTAACGTGAACCACACTGTTTGATGGTCACTTGTCCCCAGATGGCAACCCACCTCTAGATCTGAGATCCTCTCACTGCCCCCGTTTGAGAGTACGAGGTCTAAGATTTCTCCCTCATGAGTGGGTTCCGAAACTAGCTGTCTAATGCCTGCCACCTGTAGGGCATCAAGAATGGCCCTGCTCTTGGATGTGGCTGCAGCAAATGTGCTCCAGTTAACATCTGTTATATTCAGGTCTCCCATCAACAGTATCTCCCCTTTCTCTGCCATTCTAAGAATGCCTTCTATCATATCCTTGTCCAGTCCTTCCCCCTGACATGGGGTCTGTACACAACCCCTGTGCGGATTGTGGTGCCCTTTCCAGTCTCCAAGGTGACCCACAGTGCCTCCTCTCCTCCCTGTTTACTCTTTTGTTCAGTTGCTTTTATCCCTTCCTTTACATAGAGAGCTACTCCTCCCCCTCTTCTCCCCTGCCTGTCTCTCCTGTAGGTTATGTACCCTGGTATGTTAACATCCCAGTCATGGTTCTCTGTGTACCGTGTTTCTGTGACTGCTATGATATCCAGGCATCCCTCTTCCATTAAGGCCATCAGCTCAGGAGCTTGTTGACCAGACCGGGCATTGGTACTCATTACCCTCCATTTCTGATGGCCTTACTCCCTTTGCCCCATCCCTGTCCTTCTTGCCTTTGTCACTTTCTCCATTTACCCTGCCCTTCTCCTATCAACACCTCTATGTTGGTGTTTGCCACTTACTACCATGATTATTTGGGGGCTGGATTTTCCTGCTCCTTTCCAGTGCCTCCCCTTGGCTAGTTTAAAAGCTTGCCAATGAAGCATTTAAACCTATCACCTAGGATCCTGGTTCCCTCCCAGACAGATGCAGCCCATCATGCCAGTATAGGCTTGCATCACTCCAGGTGGACCCCAGTCCCCAATGAAGCCAAATCCCTGAGCTCCACACCGGTTTTCAACCACTGATTGAATCCCATGGTCGGAACACCCTAGCCTCTCCTATGCCATAGATGGGTAGCACTCGAGAAGGTTACCGTGGCATGCTACTTAACTAAGGCCCCTCCCAATTCCACAAACTCTTCCTGCACTTCTAATCCCTTTATTAGCCAGGTCATTTGTCCCTAGGTGGACAATGACATCCAGCTCCCTCCCCTGTGCAGCTGCTCTGGAAATCCTGAGGATTCGCTTCCTGTCCCTGCAAGCCATGGCGCCAGGCAGGCACCTTACCTCCCTCTCCCCTTCCTCCCCCAGTTCTACCTTCCTAACAATGGAGTCCCCCACCAGGAGTTGTTTCCTTCCCCTGCAGGGTCCCCTGCCACCCTCCTGTGGGTCTCCTTTGTGGAAGTTCCCAGCATCCTCCTTGGTCTCCAATGTAGGTGCCTCCATAGAGGAACCACACTTTGCCAGAATGGCATAGGAATTGTGGAGAGGTACAATGGGAGGGATGCACCTCTGTTCCACCACCCTCACCCTCCCTGAGCCCACTGTGGTCCAACCACTCCTCTTTCTTGGCAACCTCTGAGGCAGCGGCAGTGGTGGTCCCTGGATGGAAAGGAGGTCCCACAAATCCTGGCCAACTCAGCCTGGAGATGAGCAACCTCCTCCCTCAGCCCAGAGAGGTGCCTGCAGATGGGACAACACCGCATCCTCCAGAACATCTCCCGGAAGTCTACTGCTCCACAGCCACTGCACTGCACCACTCCAATCATGTCTTATTTCTGACCCCTTAACTGTTTGCAATCTTTAGTCTTTCCTCTGTTTTTTTTCTCTCTCTCTCCTTACTTTCTGCCTGTGTGCCCTTTAAGCTCCTGATTGTCCTGTTCTTAGACAAGAATATCCTATATTTCGCAGTAGACCACTAGCTTGCTCAGAGGTAGACCTCCAGCAGCTAGAGGGGGCCGGAGAGCTACTCTTGCCCTTCTAGGATGGTGGATCCTTGGTGGTTCTGTGATCACTCACTTCCTGTTTAGGGGCAGGAAGTTCCTGTTGTCAGTCAAATTCTGTGCCTATAAAAATAGAACTAGCTTTTGGTGGGGGGTGGAGGGGAGGGAAGGAGGGCAATATAGTCCCAGCAGAGAAGTTCAGTCACACAGCAGTCCTTTCTCCTGGTGTCTTCTGCCAAACTATTAGCAGAATCTTTCAAAGGCAGTCTTTAAATGTAGCTTCCTTCTAGCTAAGCCACTCCCCCTACTACCAGATCTTTCTACAAGTAATTTAAACCTCACAGCAGTTAAGTCCTTTCAGTCACCTGAGATTTACACCTAGATAACTCTTCAGACACCCATTCAGTTCAGTTAACCCAGACACACACTTTTTTTTTTGTATGTTAGTTTTTTTTACCCTAAATTAAAGGTCAAATACAAAAGTTCTTCTATTTTAGTCCCAGCAGAGAAGTTCAGTCACACAGCAGTCCTTTCTCCTGGTGTCTTCTGCAGAGCTTTCCTTTGTGCTTTATACAGTCCATTAATAGCCAGTCTTAAGCTGTACATTAGCATGCTTATTTATTTCATTATTTATTTATTTTTATTCATTTATTCTATCAGTCATGCATGTATTTATGTATTAAATTATTTGGTAATTGGGCTGGCCCACTGAGAAACTGAGACAGAAACAAAGAAAAAAATTCACAGAAAGTTACAAATACCATGCTGCAATATTGCAAGACATATAAGCAATACAATTCAAGTAGAACGATTGTATTTAGAGTATGCTTCTATGTAAAATGTTCATATAGATATTTTTTATCTGACTTTAAAAGACCAAAATCCTTGCCTTAAATGCACAGGTAGGGAAAAAAGAATTGGAAGGTACTTGTGACTAAGGCAAAATAGAATCATGATTCATATCAGTCATGCTGTTCATTAAACCCAGGCCATGGTTTACATTCACCATACTGCATTGTACATTTAAAAAAAACAGACTGAGCTATTTGGAAATAAGGTTTCTGAGAGCATGCCACAAGAAAAATCAACTACTTTACATTACCTTAGGTATTGATAAAACCACCTCTGGTCATAAATGTACACATTATGCACTAGTGTTCTGGAGATAGTGCATTTCTCTAGCTGCCTGGCTAGCCAGCAGCTATGAAAGTGCATCATCCAAAGCTGATAATATTCAGTCCACTAAGCCTGAATAATCAGATCAGATAATGCACTAGTCACCCCTTATTCGCAAATAGTTGACTCTGTCTAAGCTGTTCAGTAGCATAGATAGTATCTACACAAACCTACTATTAACTATCAATAGTTGAACACAAAGCCAATATGCTGAGTTGGATGCACAGCTGTAAAGCCAGATAGAAAATAGTTTTGCAGTAATTGTTACCGACCATCTACTATAGTTATGCTTTTATTATAGCATTGTTGTTAGTACTGCTGAAACTTGCTGAGCTATAACAAGCCCCACAAACATCCCTTAATATATAACGCTCTAACACATCACTACACTCTGTACAATAACACAAGCTGGCTATACCTGGTGATGAACAGAAAAGAATATTCTCTAATCTCTGTGCATAAATGTGCTCATGGTAATGCTCCAGCATACTTGTGGAATCACTTTTTATGTTTCCTTGTGTGTGCACAAGAAACATCTTGCAGTAGAATGACAGCAATCTACAGTGGGCTCATCCCTAACAGACCAATAAGCACACAACCAAACTGTGACACTAGTCACAGTATTACAACTGGAAGCCATTCTCTAGTTGAAAGAAATGAAATGCTATAAAGAGAGTGCTTCATTTCTTTCATTTTCATAAAGCTAACAGCTCTGTCCCCTGTCCCCCCCCATTCTACAATCGGTTGGGATTAAGTCACAAAATGAGCTCCATGCCTCCCACCAACATAAGAAAAAGTCCAGTGGGGCATATTAAAGTTAACTGCCTTGTAGCACTTGCTGCCTTCCAATGGTATCTGCCCCTGGACCAGCACCAAAGTCCTCTGTGAGCCACTTGTAGCAGTGGTGTGGCTCTACTGAGGAGACTGAATATTTGTCTTTTTTGATCTTTACAGAGAGCAGTCTGTCACCATCTCTGCTGCTTCACAGCCCCTTAGGGCGATTACATGTGCAGACAGAGACTGGCCTCCTTCACCTTCTGACAAGTTTCTCTCCTCCTCCCTGGCCTGCAGGGAGCAGGCTGCAGCCTGAGCTCCATATGGGCTGTGAGTAAAAAGTGCTGCCTGGCCAGTGCTGGCATTTCACATACAGCAATGCAGCCACTTCTGGCACCAGGGCACAGAAGGCTGACTGCACAATGCAGATAGGAATGTGGGGAGGCAAAGTTTAACACAGTCCCTCCACTTATCTTTGTTGACATCGGGGGTCCCAATCCCCATGTCAGCAGTGGAAGACCCTCTCCAGCAGTACTGGACACTGGGGGGCCCAATCCCAGTGTCCCCAGTCATTTGCACCCCCACCACCACTGTGGAATATTGGGGAGCCCACCCCCAGTGTCCCAAAACATTCCTGTCCATAAAAAATAGAAAACCATCCCCAGCATCTTTATTATTTTCTTTTAACCTTGCAAAAAAGGAAACGGTCCCTTGTTGTCTCCCCATCCCCATCCCAACCCTCCTTCTGTGCACCCACCTCCTAGCACCCCCCCCATACCCCATACTTAACCTCCGAGGTCAATGCCTGTGATCTTCTGTGGACCGAGACACGTCTGCACTCTTCAAAGCTGAACCATGAACTGAAGGAATCCAGGTAAGTGCTATATAATGGCTGCCAATGGCAGTTTTAACTTATGTTGATATCACAGCCAAATTTTGAGATTTTTGCACCAAATTTTGAACATGGGGTTCTTGGGACCCCACCTCATGAATAATGTTACTGTCATTTCTTTACTCAGTCCCAAAAGGTGATTTTGCAGTTGCTGTGCAGAATCACCTTTTGAGACTGATTAATGAAACAACAGTGCCACTGTTTATGAGGTGGAGTCACAAAAAGCCCATGTTGAAAATTTGGTGCAAAAATATCAAAAAATGTAGTGTTACATGCGTTCATTGGAATTTTTATACATACGCATGTAACTTTGTTTATTTTTAATATTTTGACTACAAATTTTCAGCATAGCTATTTGTTTCATATCACCTCATGAGCAACGAAGCTGTCATTTTTCACATCCTGTCCTAAACACATTTTAACATCTGTGGCATGGAATGGCACAGTAGCTGCAAGAAATCACCTTTTGGGATAGAGTACTGAAATGATCATGCCACTTTTCATGAGGTGGGATCCCAAAAAGCCCATGTTGAAAATTTGGAGCAAAAATACCAACAAACGCCCAACTTACATGCACTCATTTAAATGTTCCTAAGCACAACCATAACTTGGTAAATTTTTAATATTATCACTCCAAATGTTCAACATAGCCATTTTTCCACACTACCTCATGAACAGTGTAGCTGTCATTTCTCACATCCTGCCCAAACATGTTCTTGCACCTGTGGCGTGGAAGGGCACAGTCGCTGTGCAAAACCACCTTTTGGGATTGAGTAACAAAATGATAGCACAACTGTTCATGAGGCAGGGTCCCAAAAAGCCCAAATGGAAAATCTGGAGCAAAAATATCAACAAACAACAGAGTTACGTGTGCTAGTTGAAATTTTCCTACGCACATAACTTTGCCAATTTTTTATATTTTGACTCCAAAGTTTCAACCTAGCCATTTATTCACACAACCTCTTGAACAGTACAGCTGTCATTTCACACATCCTGTCCAAAATGAGTTTCCACACTTGTGATGTGGAATGGCATTTTGGCACAGATTAAGAAACTTTCACCTATGGGGTTTATGAGGTACAGTGATAAGAAGACTATGTTGACAATGTGGTGTCAAAATGTGAAAAAATTACAAGGGGTGCATAGGCAGGGGTGTCACCAGCAGAAGGAGTGAGGTAGTGATGCTGTTATGTAAAACTCTGGTCAGGCCTAACAGTGGGTAGGTTGTGTCAGATAAATCTGATCGATTTCTTTGTCTGGGTGACAAAGGAAGTTAATCGGGGGGGGGGCTGGATGTTGCCTACTTCAATTTCAGCAAGGTCTTTGACACCACCTCCCATAAGAGGCTTATTAACAAGATTGGTAGTCTTGGCATGGTAGACAATGCTATGAACTGGGTTAGGAACTGGCTAACAGACTGGAGACAGAGGGTGGTGGTAAATGCAGTTCAATCTGGGGAGAGAGGGGTGACCAGTGGGGTACTGCAGAAATCAGTCCATGGGACAGTTCTGTTCAATGTCTTCATAAGTGACATTGCACAGGGCCTGGAAGGAAAGGTCTGCCTGTTTGCAGATAACACCAACATCTGCAATAGGGTGGATACTCCGGAAGGAGTGGAGAAAATGAGAAAGGACCTAGGCAGGCTTGAGAAATGGTCTGAGGAGTGGCAACTGAGGTTTAAATCAAAGAATTTCAAAATTATTCACCTGGGGCATAGAAACCCTAGGTAGAGTTACAAGATGGGGGGGGCAGTTGCTGACAGTCACCAAGGAATAAAGGGACCTGGGGTTTATAATTCCACATGACTTGAAAATGTCAAAGCAGACTACAAAGGCAGTGGGGAGGTCCTGTGACATGCTGGGATGCATAAGTAGGGGTATCACCAGCAGAAGGATGGAGGTAGTGATGACATTATATAAAACACTGGTCAGGCCTCACATGGGGTACTGTGTGCAGTTCTGGCTGTCACTTCTTTGAAAGGGCATAAACAGGCTGGAGACGGTCCTGAGAAGGGCGTCTAAGATGGTACAGGACTTGCACCACAAAACAAATGAGCAGAGATTAAGGGACCACGATATGTACTCGCTAGAGGAGGAGGTAGAGAGGAGACATGATGCAGACATTCAAGTACCTCAAGGGTATAAACAAGATGCAGGGAGAAGACATCTTCCAATACAGGATGAGTACAAGAATGAGGAGGCAGGACATGAAATTGGAAGGTGGCAAGCTAAAAGGTAATATGAGGGCATTTTTCTTCAAGAGAGGGTGGTGGACACAAGGAAAGGTCTGCCACAGGAGGTGCTAGGAGAGAGAACTGTGGCAGAATTTAAACATGCATAGGACAGGCATGGGAGAACCATAGAGGTACAGCTGAGAGAGAGTCTGAAGCAGTAGTGAAGTACTTGGCTTACAGTCAGACTGGATGGGCCTAGCGGTCCTGATCTGCTGACAGTTTCTATGTTTCATCCTCTGGCAGCCATGTTCACAGAGTCACTCAACACAGGAGTTGTGCCAGAGGATTGGAGGAGGCACACATGCTCCCTCTACACAAATCAGGCAGTAGGGAGGAGGCAGGGAACTATAAGCCAATCAGCCTCACTTCAATAGTGGGGAAGATCATGCATGCACTGTGGCAAAAGGAGGAAAATGAAGTGTTAGGGTTTCCAACCATAAAGCTCCACCCCCACCCCCACCCTGCAGTGACTGACAGGTGTTGAGTGGGGTGCCTTGAGGTTGTCAACTGTAATGCTCATGTCATTCCACCCCCAACCCCATCCCCATCCCTACCCTGCAGACTCTGACAGGCATTGGGGTGTGCCTTGGGGACATCGGCCCTAATGCTCACCCCATTCCATAAATAAATAAAGCTGAGATGGGTACAGTAGGTGAACGGGGTGAGCATTAGGGTCGATGACCCCACGGCACACCCTGACGCCTGTCAGTGTCTGCAGGGTGGGGGTGGAATGATGTGATCATTATGGTTGACAACCCCAGGGCTCACTCTCAATGCCTGTCAGTCCCTGCAGGGTGGGCCATTAGGGTTGGAAACCCTAACGCCTAACGCCTGATTTCCCTCCTATTGCCACTAGTATTAGTACTCACTCTAACTGATGCATTAATTAAGTTTTTTGCAATGGATTTTTTAAAAATAATTTGCCACCTATGGTACTCATACTTTTCTCCTTTATTAGTCCCAGCATTCATCTACTCTGTTCAGCATATCAATTCAGATTTCTTCTTGTTTACCAAGGACAATTACATGAAAACAGAAAATGACCTCCTGGCCCACCTAATGTATTCTGCTATAAGGTCCTTACCTACTATGTTACCATAAATCCTAACAGCTATTCAGCCTTATCCTCCCCCCAAGCCCTGTTACCAAGGTTACCGTTTGTTGATTACCAGGCATGTTTCACACTGACATCATCACATACACCATGCAAGGAAAGATGTAAGGATTAACCCACAACAAAGCATGGGTCTACTTGGGAATTAATCAATGGCTGGGGGGGGTTGGACCACAAGGCCCCAGGCCGAGTAGTTCCAACCACCCTGTCATTGATTAATTCCCAAGTAGAACCATGCTCTGTAGTGGATTAATTTACTTGTAACATGGGGAAGAAAAAGGGTTCAGCTCACTTCTTCCCCATGTTACAGGTTTTGACAGGTTTGTTTCATAGTGTTGTGTGACACTTGTACACTTCCAGCTTTATCATGCTGCAAGGAATATTAATAGATCTGACACTGCGAGTCGTTCCATTTCACCACTGTATTTAGGAACTTTTGTTTCTTACCTCCAGTGTCTGCATCGGCTGCAATACTGAGCTGTCTGTGTCTGCATGTTGTGGAATATTCAGTCTTCCTCTGCTACTGTGGTCAGATTGTCTGTTAAAGATTGTTCCACTATAAATTGCTTTGTCCGTTCATTCCAAGGATGTGCCCATTGTAAAATGCTGTGCTGTCACATATGCGGAAAAAAGGTATGCCCATTTGGGTAGTACAGCACAAAAACAGAAAAAATGTTTATCTGTGGTTTGCTACAACCACTGAGCTTTTGGAAATCTTGAAATGGTACAGCAAAGAAAAAATAGAGGGCAGAAGTTCAACTACAGGTTTAGCTACTGTATAAAACTGTCAAAAAGTATTACTATTACCTCAGCGCACACTTTACTGCTGACAGGGATCAGTTGTGAGAAACATTTTCAAATGCCTTTGTAATATCTCATCGTATTACTCACATATATGTGCTACGATCTGATTAATGAGGCACACTCTACTCATCTAGTCTGTTATAGAACTGTCTGACATCCTAGAGCTCTATTCGGGTGGGTGAATGGGAACATCAAAACAGCTGCACAGAATGAGAAAAAAATGACAACAGGGCACATGCACAGCACATAAAGGTAATATTCTTTTATTTCTCTCCCACATCAAACTTCAGGATGGCAAATTCATCTGATGTACTTTAGTGCTATTTGAAATACCTGATTGCCACATAGCTGCCACCAGATATCTACACTCATTGTCATGTGGTTTTCTAATTCATATACCGTGCGTGTGTTGGCGGGTGTAGGTACTGCACCATACATGACTTGTAGCATGGGCATTCATACTTGAGAATTAATGTATCCCCACCTGATCTTCTTTAACCAATGAAATGTGACACTTTTTCTTCCCCATGTTACAATCGGCATTGACAAATGCTTGTTTCCTGTTGACAGCAACTACTGTATTCCTCATGCTTTGTTAGAATCCCTTTAATGTAGGCACCCAAAATGAAGCAGCACTGCAGTAGACATACTTGTGCCTTCGTTATGCCTGATAAATGAAAGAAATGACCTTATTGCCATCTTGCCTAAGCTTTATAATTTTAAAATGCACTTTTCTCTCCATTACTATAAATCTATCTATGAGTAATCATTACTAGTTATCTTTCTCACCTACACAAAAAGCTCCATTATTTGTGAATATAGTGTTACACTCTCCCGTTCCTTCTGTATTCAATACCTTTTGTGTGCAAGTATTTTCTCCTGTCTTTCTACTCTCCAGTGTTTCCTCCAGTCTACCTTTTTGTTCATTCACCTCTAATTCACTCTTGCCTGTAAATATGTAAATTCATTTGATTTTTTAGTATATTGTTTGTTGTGTTTGTTAAACTAGTTCTCAGATAGGTTAAGATTTCCAAATGTCATGTGTAGAATATTTTATCTGCTGCTATATCATTTCCTCCAGGGTCGGCTTGGAAAATATGTGTTAACCCTAATGGGCCTATGGAGTTGTGCAAAATAATATAATAATAAATAAAATAAAATCAATGAGAGTGTGTATTCTGTCCCTTCTGATCCTCATGAAAACAAGATAGTATCTCTTATGAGGTTAGCTTGCTGTGAGCACCTAACTAAATAAAAATGTATGAAGCATCATGTTTTCTGTGAAGCATGTGACTTATAGTTTAAACCTTTTTTGTACATGAAACTTTATAATTGTTCGTTGCACACTCTAAAGCCTTACACCAGTGTAAAGCATCCTGGGTGCCAGTATGCTTATTGTTGTGTGGCTATACTGACAAAAAATTTGCTTTATAAGAGGCTTCTGCATATGTTCAAGTTTAGACTGAGAAGAGTTACTACAAACACATTATTTTATCCTTTGCAGGACTCCACATTGCAGTTTTGACTCCGAGAATTATTGATGAATGGGGCTTTCTCAAGGTACAGAGGGCTTGTGCCTGAACTTATTCTGTAGTTTGATTTAAATACAGACTATGCTGTCAGCTAAATATTGATGAGGGATAGCTCAGCCACAGTAGATTTTTTTATGAGCAGTGTGCCCCATCCAGCCCCCTGACCAGGAGCTGCCCATGCCTCAGTGTGGAAGTCATAATATCACCAAGCACTGGATCAGTCCCAGAGGAAAATATGCCTTTTGAACTTGCAGAGGTAACATTTTGCTCTGTGTTCTGACTCCCTAACCTTGAACATAGCTCTTCATTGGCACTTGCACATATGTAACTTCACTTTCACAGAGCCAGTTTTAAACTGTATTCAGAGATTTGTTATATTTATTCTATAATTGAATTTTGTTGACCAGGTAGACCCACTGAGACTGATAGTCCCTTTTTCTGGGGTGACCTAGGATTAGTTAACAGATAACAAAATAATACATTTTAGTGACTCAGCATAAATAAAATGTCTAGACAGAACAAAACAATAACTTTTACCAAGGTATAAACAGTAGCATAAGACATGCATAAGATAAAGTTAACCAACATTGAAACAATACTATAAGTCCGGCCCAGCCCAGTGACACTGAGGGTTGAAGTGTTGGATGCCCCACCTGACACTACCCCAGTGACCCAGGTTTGGGAGTGCACCCAAGGCCCCGGGGGTTGGCAGTGGGGGAAGGTTCAAGCATCTGATGACAGCTCACCTTCTCTGGGGTGGGGTGGGTAGAAGGCTCTGGTAACAGTATACCTCCCAGCAATGGCTGGGAGGTATTGCACCAACAGTCTTTTGCATTACATGGTGGTGGGATGCAGTGGACATTGGTGTGGGGTGCATGGGAGCATGTGTGCCTCACCTGGACATCATTGCATGTCCACATTCACTGACAGGGGGCCTAATGCATGCAGAAGAAGGAAGAACTCTGATGTCTGGATAGACAACAGTGCACCACAGTCCCATGCCCATAGCCAGATCCTGACTTTCTGGGTCCTGATTGCCCCTGATCTTCACCTCTGCCTGCAGGTAATTAAATGTGTGTAAGGAAGCACCAAGGAGCTAAAGGTGGCCCTGTCTTGGGGGGAAAAAGCAGGGGTGGGTGTCTGCAGGTGGGTCAGAGGTCTGTATGTCCCCAGGTATGGAGGATCTCAGGCCAGGCAGGAGTAGCTGATGGTGTCAACTGAGGAAGTTACAGAGGGTCAGTAACCGGAGGGAAAAAGAATTGGAAAAAAAAAACAATGTTATAATTAAGCAGAAATATCATTGGGAACAGATAACAATGAATTGACTTAACACATTAATTGTACCAATTGCATTCTCGCCTACCCATATAAAGAGTTTTCACACTATTTTTGAAGGTGCATAAAGTCTTACAGAAGTTTCAGAAGGAAGGTGGTTCCTATTCTAGGAGCAAAGCAGTCAAAGGATCTTCTCCCAGACTTTGATTAAGGAACATCCAGCAGGATATGGATGAAGAGCAAAGAGATCCCCTCAGTGGCTTAAGTTTTAGAATGTCTTGCAGTCTAGGAGGAGGGTGCCAAACACAAGCTTATGTATTAGACATAAGAGGGAAATTCTAATTTGCATTTAAAGGAGGGCCAATTATGCAGGGAGAAGACTCTGAAGTGGAGCTCTCTGCAGGAGACACCTGCGGCAAATCAACCAATTTAGTTATGTAATCCTTTTAGCTTACTGAGCTCCATCTCCCCGACAGAGCATAGTACTGGAGCTCTATATAGTAGCTTGGGAAGGAGGATATTGTTAGCGATGGATAGTCATACAGATGGGGTGAGATAGTTTCTAATCCGGTATATTACACTGAGCTTTTGATGGATGGATTTTGACAATTGTTCAATATGCAGCTTGAAATTTAATTCCTGGTCAAGACAGACACCAAGGTATTTTGTAACAACAACTACCACTATACGAGAGTCAGATATGGAAGATATATTAAGAAGATTACCTCTATCCCCACCCAACTTCCTGGTGCAAAACAGCATAGCCTTAGTCTTTTTAGAGTTCAATATCAATTTATTCCTACCAAACCAATCTTCAAGATTCTTGAAATCCTTAGCCAGACCTGCATTTGAAGAAGCAGGATCAAAATTACTTTTACACAGTACATTGTCATCCACATAAAGGAGTGCCTTACCACCACCACAGTATTCAGGTAGGTCATTAATGAATAATGAGAAGAGCAAAGGGCCCAGTATACAGCCCTGTGCACCCCATCTGTGACTGGTCTAGGGGAGGATAAACAACCTTTCCATTTAAACTATTGCTGCCTATTGGATCGGTAGTTTTTGAACAAGAGATGTGATAGTTCATCAAAACCCAGGGTGCTAAATTTAGTTAGCAGTATTTTATGATTAACTTAGTCAAAGGCCTTTGTTAAATCAACAAAGGTTGTACAAGTTGCAAGGCTGGAGTTCATTACCTAAAAGATATCTGAGGTTAGTTAGATCAATGCAGTGTCAGTACTACGGTAGATTTACAGTAAACCAATGCTGTGCCGAATGAAGGATATCATGCATGTCAAGAAACTTTTTTAACTGACTAAACATAAGTCACTCTTGGATTTTGGCCAGAGGGCAAATGAGAGAGATGGATTTATAGTTTTCATTAGATACCTTATTTCCTTCTTTTTGGACAGGCACCACTAAGGTAACATTCAATGTAGTAGGTACCCTGCCCTGAATCAGAGATTTATTGAACAGATCCCCTAATAGGGAGGCTATGATTGGGGATGCTAGGTTGAGTAATTTGGGCTCCAAGTTGCCATATCCAATCAAGGAATCCTCCTTTAAACTATTGAGCTGAGTGAGGACATCCTCTATAGTCATTAATGAAAAATGAAATTGAGAGGGAGATCCTGAGCTGTTCAGTTGATAAAGGGGAGGCTGGGGAGCTAGAGGGATTGCAGATGGAGAACCTTTAAATTTCCCTAGGTTAGTGAGGAAGCAATTAAAAGCAGTAGCCAAGGCAGCTGGTTCAGTGAGTACTGCACCACCATATGAAATTTCATTCATTTGGAAGTATGAGTGACCCTTCAGGAGACAGTTCACTTGGCTCAAGAAGCATTTGGAGTCAGTGAGGTTCTTACCTTGTAGGCTTAAGACATGTTTAATTTATGCTCTTTTGAGCTCATGTTTACATGTATTTCTAAGTCTCCTAAAGCTTTGCCAATTATTTGCAAGGTCTGTTGATTTATGAAGCACTCAAGCTTTCTCTCTTAATTTCATGACCTGACCAAGCCAGAGGTTAGCCATTTAGAGTAAAGCCTTTTTACCCTTCTCTGAACAAGGGGAGCATGCCTGTTGACCATGCTTAGAACATTTTTCCAGTAGAAATTGCAAGCCTCATCAACTGTATTGAGCTGGTGTATGGAGCTCCAGTTTACCTCAAGAAGTCTACTATGGTATGCAGACAAATTAAATTGGGAAAATTCATAGACAGATATGGCTCTGGGCAAGGGCCTTAGGGCATTGTTTTTACACACACACAAAACCTAAGGTCACTCAAGGAGACAGTAAGTCTTTATTCTGTCTACTTTATTTACAGGGATGCAGTCCAGGAGTGAATGGTTACCTGGTTTGTTGTTCATCTGTGTCAGATTCTTGATAATTTGGTGGAGCTGAGCATCAGCAAGGGTATTCAGGGGGTTTCAAGTGTTTACATCACCAGAAGAATAAAATGGGAAAGAACATCACGGGCGAAATGGTTGCACTCTGCAAAATGTTGCAGAGTGAAAACACTGTATGCACTGCCATTGGTGTGTGGCCAAGGTCCTTGGAGGCTGATGCAGGAGTGTGGCAGCATGGAGCAAGCAGGAGGGGCCAGATACCATGACACAGGGGAGGGCAGGGTAGTGATACGGCCAGGATGCAGAGCACCACATGGACAGCAAAGGGTGCCAGGGGTTCAGGGCAAGAGGGCTGCAAACATAGGACAACCATGAAAAAGGAACACCCCCCCTTGCAGGAGA
Source organism: Neoceratodus forsteri (assembly GCA_016271365.2). Classification (NCBI taxonomy): domain Eukaryota; kingdom Metazoa; phylum Chordata; order Ceratodontiformes; family Ceratodontidae; genus Neoceratodus; species Neoceratodus forsteri. The sequence continues at coordinate 353,868,999 of CM028136.1, read as the reverse complement.
ACCATACATAATCTGGCAAAGAACAGCTCCCTACACAGCCACAGAATGACTGGAGCTGCAGAGTGTTGTCAACACATGGCATATGCTGGCTGGATTACTATAAAAAGGGAATGGAAATCCAGCTACAGTGCACACATATAGAGCCTGCTGACAGGGAGAGTGACAAGGACACATGCATGAAAATACCCCTGTCCATTGCACCCATCTGGGAATACAGGAGGTGATCACCAGAAACCAGTAGACATCCAATAGGGGGCAGCGTACACCCCCTAACCGCATGACACTGACAGAACAAAGTGACACCATGGCCCACAATGCTGGGCATGTGCTGGCACAGGCACCATGGAGCCAGTAGCATAGGATCTGAACAGGATGTAGCAGCCAGAGGAAACTGTATGGATACCACAAATGGCCAGTAGGACTGTTAACACACACCTCAGGAGGATGGCATTGGACCAAGCAGGAGGAGGACACAGTGCAGCAGTGGACTGGGAAGTCTGTCTGCACAAGATTAAAGTATGGCTGTGCAAAGTTCAACCCACCCAATGCAGGTGAATGTTGTGCAGGGCAACTGAAAGCAGCAGAGCAGTGGCTGTGCAAAGTTAGGCTCCCCCAATGCAGGTGCGCGGCTGCCATTAATCATACCCAGCATTATAAATGGAGGCACTTACTGGTTGCAGGCAGTCCTGTCAGAGCCACAGTTCCTGTGCCGGTAGTGCCACAGTGGGTGTTAGCGTGTCAGGTGTGGAATTTATTTGGGATGGCACTGCACTATGTGAACAGCCAATAGGGGAAGGCTCCCCTGCATTTTGACAGGCACCCTGCACTATAATAATGGATGACTGCTAAGAAGACATACTGAAAATGTTCTGAGTACTACTGTGGGAAGTGCAAGGCAAGGGTGCACACCACTGGTGAGGCTGTGACAAAGGTGCTGAGTGCACAGAATCACATCCCTGACTGTGGGGACATTGTTGCCAGGGAAACAGTAGCAGCAGTGAAGGACAGGGCTGCCCGCACCGGTGAGACCCCACACCAGGTTGTTGTTGCCTGCTGCAGCAATGTAGTACCCTCTGTTGGTTGGAAGCTGCCCAGTGTGGACCTGTTGCACAGACAGGTACAATGTGTGCAGAAGACAGCCTGCCACCTGCCCTACATGCCTGCAACCTTGTGTGACCTGATGATCCCAGAGGAGTACAGACAGACACTATTGAGGGAGACATTCCTCATGCATGAGAGTGGTGGTGCAGACAGGTGCCTTATCTTCACCACTGAGAAGAACCTGCAGTATATGTTGTTCTTGACACAGGACAACTTTGAAAATAGGTCTATGACCTAAAGTTTGCTATCCTGTATAAAAATAAACATTTTTACTACTACTACTACTACATATGGCACACTGCAACACATGGTTTGCAGATGGCACCTTCAAAACTGCTCCCCCCTGATGTTCCTGCAGCTGTACATGGTGTACGGTGTCCAGTGCTATGCAGTCATCCCCACCGTGTACATCCTGCTGACCTCCAAGGCAAGTGCCATATACACCAGGGCATTCACTGAGCCATGGGGGCTGCATCAGGGCCTCCGCCTGGCATCCATCATGCAGGACTTTGAACAGGTTGCAATAAAGTCATTTGGTGCTGTGTTTCCCGATGCCTGCCTACATGGATGCTTTTTTTACATGTGTAAGGCAGTCTAGAGGAAGATCCTGGAGGTGTCCACCATGCAGCAGCTCTATTTGGAAGATGACGACTTTGTTCTGCATGTGCGTAGTTTGCCAGACGTGGCGTTTGTGCCCCCTTGAGATGTCACCATGGTGTTTGAGGAACTGCGGTCCTGAGATTTTTTTCATCCACCATGACGAGCTGCTTGCCCCCATTGTGGACTATATTGAGGACACTTGGGTTGGACGGCCCATCCATGGTGAGGTGCTCCACCATCCCCTCTTTCCAGTTGAGCTGTGGAACTACTATGTGTTCTGTAAGTCTGGCAAGGTGAGGACCATCAGTTCCATTGAGGGATGGCAACAGGCATTCAACACACTCATCAGTGCCTGTCATCCTAACCTGTGGCATTTCATCCACATGCTGAATTCTGAGCAACATTTGAATGTCATCAAGATGGAGTAGTGTGTCTCCATCCAGCATGCCACTTCAGGAAAGAAAAAAAAACTTGGACTCCTCCAGGCATATTCATACCATTGTCACAGACTATGGTGGCAGGAGCACATACAGTTACCTCAGGGTCATTGCATACAATTTACAGCTGCAGATATAAGTTCCCCCGGCACTGGTCTAACTGCATGCCCACTGGCCATGGGCTACTGTTCCATATTCTGGTTTGAGTGGTGGGGTGTGCATGGGTCTGTGTGTTCATGGTCCACTGTGTTGTGTCATTAAAGGTGTACACTGAATGCTCCAGTGTCCTGTGCTATGTTGCCACCTTGCAGCTTGTACTGCCTGATCCTTGACTGCACTGTTCTGTCCTGCAATGCCTTTGACAGCCAACATTTCTGTCGGCAATGTTTTGCCCACAATATTTTGTATTGCAATATTATTGACCGTGATGTTAACACACGGAACCATGCAGGGCTAGGCATGGGTCACATTCAAACCAATTAAGGTTAAAGTCACCAACTTGGATAATTTCTACCAGATTTTGTTCCAGCCAAGCAAGTGGAGATTGCTGTAAGTGTTGCTTTGACCACATTAGGGGGGTGATATATACCACCAATTGGAATTAGTTTGCTCTCACCAAGTAACAACCTAACAAAGAGTAACTCACCTGGGGTGTCTTGGGGAATGGGAAGGGGGATCTCCTTACAACTGAAATGAGACCTAACATAGATTAGCACTCTGCCACCTTTTTTTAATACTCTGTACTTCCTGAATACTATGTACTTTGGAATGTCAGTTTCATGAGAAGATACACAGGGCTTGAGCCATGCTTCCATGACAGCTAGAGCATCAGGATTATAGAGGTTTTTCCAGGATTCAATTTCATGCAGTTTAGGCTTCAGACTTTGTATATTCATGTGTGCCAGCTTACAACCTTTAGCATTTAGTCAGATGGAGTCAGTAGGGGAAGCTATATTATAGTTCAGAGGGACTAGACCAGGGTTAGGTTCCACATCACCTGTTGAGAGCTGCAGCAGTAGCAACAATAATTTAATCTTCAGTACATGGATAGGGAAGGACTTATGAGATACTATTCTAGCATAGGTGGTAAGCTTATAGCATAGCCCTTCACAAAATAGGCAATAAATCTCCAATAGCTGAGGAGTACACCATGAAGAATAAGGCATACCAGCAGGCGCCATTAATAGGCCATGACTAATCTTGTATCTTGGGGTAAGAGTAACTAGATAGTCCATAATAAACAAATGGAACATGTATAGTGTAGCTAGAAATATACCCTTGAGAGACATGGCTGGTGCACTAGAGAAAAGTTGCCTGCTAAGTTAACAAGATTAAGGAGGACTGCAATAAATTTGGTATGACTCTGAGGTAGAGATTTTATGATAACTTTGTAAGCGATGGTTCCCAAGAATTAGGTACACCAAGTTCACCCAATAAAACAGAACATTCAGGTTAAGCTCTAACAGTTGAATGCAGTATTCCTACTATCTACTCCAAATTAGAGACTAAACATATATAGACTCACAGGCATGCATCCAATGTTTAGGTTTGAAAATAAATACAGGCAAGACATATAAAACTAACCTTCAACAAAGAGCATGAAAGGAGTGCAACTAGGCAGTAGCAATAGGAGCTAGTAAACTCATGCAATAGGAGAATGAGAATAATGTATATTTGGGAAACAGAACAGCTCAACATTAAATTAAATTAACATACACTTAACAACGCTATATATTCCAGATCTTTTCAAGTAGAGATACCTGAATAAATTAAAACAGACATGTGTCCAAAGGAAAATTACAACAGGAAGAAAACAGGGAGAAGGTCCAGATAAATGGGAGAATAAATGAGTTAATAGGAGGCAGAGGCAGCACACTGGTGGAGAGCTACTGTACAGCCGAGGACAAAAAAGCAGAGTATCTCCAGTAAACAGCATTAAGTAACTATGAGTAGGCCTTAAGCAAAGTGTGAGTATAGATCCTTAGTAGCAGCACAACATTATACAGCATGTCAGTCTCAAAACAACATGCACAACAGGGGAATGGTTTGCAGGCAGAGAAAAGTCAAATGCTTACGTAGTCAACTATTCAGGTAGTAGATATTGTCCTGGAGGCCTGCAGGCAGAGTCTGCGGCTGACGGTCATTGCCACAGCTGATGCCTATTGTAGACACCATCATTTGGTTACCCTTAGCACATTGGCCCACCTGCAGAGGCCTGCCTGCAGAGCTTCATCGCAGTTTATAGGAAGAAGAAGAGCTTCCCACTGCCTGACTGGTTGCCTGGACAGGAGAGCAGCTGCCATGTTCCAGGTTGTGGCGATCGTTCACTGGGGGAAGGGAGGAAGTCCAAGAACCCTCCTCATGACTCCAGTGCAAGGTCATTGCCACTGGCTGTAGCTATGAAGAAATCTCCTCAGGTAAGGGACTAAAAAGAGCAAAGTGTTCCCACTATGGCCACCTCCCCTGCTGCGATTAGAAAAAGCAGGGGAGAGTGGTGTGCAGCAGTCTGACAGTGGGCTTTTGGTCTCCCTGTGGGGTGATCGCTTATTGGGGGAGGGGGAGAAAGTCTTGGAGCTCTCCTCATGACCCCTCTGCAAGGTCCATGCCACCAGCTGCAGCTATAAAGTAATTTATGCATACAAAATAATACAGAATAACAAAATACAGACTGTGAGAACAAGCTAGCTCTCACAGTCTGTAGTTTGCTATTTTGTATTATTTTGTGTGAATAAACATTATTGTTTTTCCATATCTTGGAGTTACAGAGATTCCATAAATGCACACTTTTGTGGACTTTATACTAAGCGTGCTGCCCCCCCCCCCGCGCCATAGTGCACACCAACCTGCCTTTTTTTGCAGTTTTACTTTGGATTCTGTTGAAAGTGGCATGCAGCAGTCTGGCGGTGGGCTTCTGGACACCCCATGTAACAACTGCTCATTGGGGGCAGGGGGAGAAAGTCCGGGAGCCCTCCTCATGGCTCTGCTGCAATGTCCATGCAGCTGGCTGCAGCTTATTTGAAAATATAACATATGTCATGTATTTAAGTAACTCTGAAGTGTATAGAAGCTCAAAATTACTCTTTTTTCTGGAAATAAATTGGGATATACCAACTTTATGAGATTTAGGTATGCTCTACCATAATAGAGATTCTCTCCAATGGCCTGTCAGATGTGAAATCCTATCCAAAATGATGATTCCCATCTTTGATTATGCAGAGGTGATTTACAGTACTGCCCTGGCCTTAACCCCATCCAGACTGGACACACTCCTGAATGCGTTCTGCCACTTTGCCACAACCCCCCCCCTGCAGAAATCACCACTACTCCCTTTACACCCCACTAGGTTCAGCTCCTCTTTTCCATCGGTGCTACAGCCACTCTATCAGTCATATCCAAATATTGGTTCAACTTGTCACCTTCCTACTATCAAAGTGTCTTTTCACAGTTCCAACTCTCCATATGGACTTAGGCACAGGGATGCCAGTTCCTTCACTCCGCCTCGGCCATCCTCCTAAGCTGGTAAATCCACCTTCTCCTATAGGCTCCACTACCTATGGTATAAACTTTCCCCTTCCATCAGAAACTCCCCGTCATACTATTCTATTAAGCAGCAGCTTTACCTACTACCTCCTCCTGTGTGCTTCTCTCAAGCAAATGCATAACCTACTCCCATAGATGAGGATTCAGTGTACCATCAAGCAACACATGCAATTATAGATGTACTTACAGCTGTGTAAATTGTGTAAATACTTATGTACATACTGTTGTTTAAATAATGTTGAATGTCTCTTGCTATTGTAAATACACGCTTACTATTGTACTTTACTAAATTACTATCCACCACTACTGTGTATACCTAAACTAATCTGTATGAATAGCATTTACAAGTTGCCTGTCTCTCTCAATGTGTATATATACCTGTTTTCTCAAAGTGCATGTATACCCGTGTACTATGCCCCCGCAGGTCACACCTGGAAATGAGCTCCGGCTCAGTGTACTTTTTCCAGTAACCAAATGTTTAAATAAAAAAAAAATTCATATTAAGTACTCTGTAATTAATTTATCTTACTTTGAGGAAAGCTCTTGCAGTAGGCCACACTGGTAGGACTAAGCCATCAGGTGCCAGGGCCACATGGAAAACTTCTAGCTAGTAGTCTACCATGGGGGACTGCCCACCAGTCCAGTCAAGTCAAGTTTATTGTTTGGCTGAAAAGCCATTACAGTATTCCAAAAGAAAAACAATATATAGTAGAACACCCTGCCAGAGGAAGTGGTGGGGGCTAAAACAATCACGGGATTTAAGAATGCATGGGATAGACATAAAGGAATTCTGGAGATCAGGGTTAAGGGGCAACAGACTTCTAGGAAAACATAAAGTAAACTTACAAGCTCAAATGGGCAGACTGGGTGGGCCATAGGCCCTTATCTGCCGACACTGTCTATGTTTCTATATACATGTCAAACAGATAAAAATACATACTTCATACAATTATCATTCAATAAAATAAATTCAGTTAAAGCTTATGACAGCTATAGGCACCTGCAATTTACACACATGCTAATATTTTATGTCCATATCAAATTCATGGTTCCTCTAAATTAACTTTGTTGGTAAAACCAGGACATTATAATTACCATAGAATATAAAATATGCTACCTACAAATAGTTATTGTTATAGCAGTCTATATCTCACAACTATCATTCTTAGCCAATACAGCTTTAAATATTAAAGGAATTAAAAATTAATGCCATAAAGACCGACTTGCAGCCTCCCAATAAGTATTGAATTTGGCCATCCATTCCTGCCCCAAATCAGGTTCATTGCCAATCTTCAAAGATACTTCTACATGGAGATTGATAGCAGTAAGGCAATCACTGGATCTGAACTAAAACAACCTGAATTACCAGCAATACCCACACTTTTTGGCAAATTTCAGAAGCAAGCTACAACACTCACTAGCTCTGAAATTCCATTTGTCACCAGTCTAGCAGGGATTATAAACCAGCAACAATTAAAACCTCTTAAGGGGCACTGTGTACCCTATATGCTTTCCTGTGCACAGACATTTTGCTTCATTTTCAGACACCCTTGTCATTTAATAGGCCCTACTGCGGGCATATGGAAGATACAACCACTTAACTTGTAGGGTCTCCTTTCGGACTGGGCATCAACTCATCAAGATACTACTGTGTGTCTTACACAAAACTTGCATACATTATGTCACATGTCCCATTGGGAATAACCTTGATACCAGTTATACCAATTTTTCTTAGTAGACATATTGGAACTTCAGTGCTCCCAGATCTATCTGGCATTTTCCCTGTAACTCCAGGGCAATATTCCTATGTTTTCCTATAGATTACATTATTTCCTATGGAAGCCAAATTGCTTAGTTTTCCTGTAAAAAGAATGCAAATCTATGGGGCCGATTTCCCTGTAGATGGCTCCATTTCCCTGTAAAATGCAGGAATCCCTGTAGATCTGGGAGTCCTGGAACTTCCTGCCATACTTATTGCTCCTTGCCACTCTTTATACGCCAGGTATGGTGGGAATTACATACCGACAAAGGATAGTTCTCATATCAGATTTCTATGAGCAGCATCCTGCCCTCAAGCAGCCAAGCATTTTACTCCACTGTCTGGCTCACTTACCCTCTACTGGACCAAAATATGGCTCCCAATCCAATCCCCATAGAGGCATTGATCCGTCTATTATTCTGTCAGCTACTTTATCATAAATTCGTTCTCTCAAGGAAACAAATTTTAAAACTTTAGTTACATTAAAGGTAGCCACCTATAATAGGATCCTAATTAATGAAAGTCCTGCATAAAAATTCAGCATCTAACACACATAATAACTATGATGGCACACAAAGAAAAAAGAAACACAGTAATACAATAACACAACAATAGCGACACTGTGGATAACTCTGCTTATAGCAGTCACTTACAAACCTACATGGCTCATTATAAAAAGTTCACACACTTTTCTGATTCTCCACATAGAACTGGGAGCTGTATTAAGGCTCCAAAATAAGTTTCTGGAGAGGAGAAAAAGTTGCAGAGTATCACAGAGTCACAATTAGTATCACAGTTAGCCAGGTATTCCAAATATATTCAGTACACCATTAATTGGAGTTCTTCTGAGACCACAATCAATCTTGGTCCATGAGGTTTCAGAGATGGCATCAATAAAACAGGAAAATCAAAATAAATAACAGTACCTCTTGGGGCAATACTACCACCATTAGTCGGGCTCTTTATATCACAGCCACAGCATCTTTTTTTCTTTTGCTTTGGCTCACCAGTTCCCTTTTCTCTGGGTGATAGTCTAAATGGATGGAGAGTCAAACTAAATCCTATGCGCAACTAATATCAGCTATCAATTCTCTATCACTTAATCCATTTTCTTCTCTTCACTGCAACGGCCCCATAATAACAAAAAGATGAAAACCGCGCTCCTCTGAGTGTAGTAAATTTTAATCGTTAGGAGTATGTTTTATAAAGGCCCTCAGGCAACATTGGCATACCTGTTATAGGTTTAAATGAGCTCATTGGCAACCAGTCCTGCACACCGGTTTCCTTCCAGTTCAGCGGGATATCGCCAAAAGTGAAGCCTGAACGCTGCAGATCCCAAAACAATGGATGGCCGACTCATCCACTCATTAAAAAGAGGCCCTTGGGAGAATGGTTTAATCTCACCAATTGCTTCAGTTAGAATTTCTATTCTTAAAGCATGGAGCAAGAAAAAACACCAGCTGTTAACACCAAACCAAGCTCCCACAGCTGCCAGTCTAGGAGCTAAAAGCAAACAATGACTGCGGTATAGCAGATTAAAATAAATTTAGGGCTTGCTTTCATTCACCATTTTACCACAGAGTAAAAATTGGTGAATTAGAAAAAGAGAAGACTTCTAATGCTACAGTAAACGTTACAGCGAATGGAGCTGCAGGAAGCGGAGCAGCATAGCAGCCATCTTGCTGCCCTGCCCCCTCCTACCGCCTACCACAGATGTCAGCCACTGATATCAGCCTATCCTATAAAGGTGGGTGGTCCCCCCACACCTTTCTCAGTTCTTTTCCCTCTGTCATCCCATGCACGTCTGACCTTAGCAGACACCACAGCAACAATCAACTGCCATTATCCACACTGTAAAAGGCTGTGGGACACAAATGGACACAAACACCGGTTCTTCAGTTGTTTATTCCAACGTTGTTTATTGATAAGCCCAAAGTGAAAATAAACAGACAAAATACTAGCGGACTGATTCGTCAGAAAAAAAAAAAGAATCAAAATAAATCAGCTTAAAGTCAGCATTAACTTCAAAAGAAAGAGATCAGCAAGTTACTTCAACAGATCTAGTAGTCACTAGTCTGGACAGGTGTTTCCACTACAACACCCTAAAACAAATCTGATCTACATCTTTGCCTAGGCTGAATACATAGGGCATAAAAGCCTTCTGATAGGTCAGTTTACCTGTCTATCAATTAAATGGTAAGATTTTTGTTTAGCTTGCTTTGAAAGAGATAGAAAAATATAGCTTTTACATTATCTGGATGATTTATTACAGAAACAGCAGTTTATTTCAAGGTTTTCTCCTTTAAATGGCAAATAAAATAACCATTTCCTTGAGTAAACTCCTCCTCCCCTTGCAGTCCAGTCTATAAAAAAATGAAAAAAATGGCCAGCCAGCTCTTAGAGAGAGAACTTGCAGGGAGGAGTTACTGAAGAAATCCACACCTTAGGCTAGCTACAGAGGATACAAGCATACAAGGGTAAAATATAAACTTCTGTACCTATTCCACCTATTTTGTTCCTTATTTATTTTATTTAGTTGTCCTGCTAGTCTGATAAGAAAAGGGGAAGGGTTAAGCGCACTAAATCCGTGAGGTATTATCACAGGCAAGTTCAAAGTTACGCTTACCGGCTAATTTTCAGCCGTATTACTTATTTCATAGCGAGCTGTCTTGCCAAGAAGTATTTGGTGCCTCCAGACTGTGTGTGTTTTATCTTGGGCAACAGCTCCTGATGGTTTCTTGGCAAAATATTATTTCTCTGAAAAAAAACGCTTATGTGGCCGCTGCACGAACGTGCGAACAGTTGCACAGTAAGCTCTAAAGTCAGTCGGGTTTGATTTAAGCTGTAGCAACAGCGCGATCGGGCTTGCAACTAACAGCTTTATTTCAACAGCGTTTTGGGAGTTGAGGGGAGGCTTTTACACAAATGGATACCTCCTACTTAACTTTAGGGCTCATAATTAAATGAAATGTGACCTTTTATGACAGTTTTAATAATTTGGCATTTGGAGGAACAAATGACCGACACATAGTTCCTATTAGCTTCACCTCGTTTACAGAGCACCTATAATGGTACATTTTATTTATGTACATGTACATTTGTATTTTATCCTGCATTATAGGGTTAAGGCAGGTTACAGGACCAGTCTGAAATTATGACCATAGAAGGGGAAGGGAGAACAAACAGACAACATGAAAGTAAAAATAATAAACATAGGTGGACAGCCTATGTGCACAAACATAAAAACAACAAGACGGAACCAAAGGATATTTCTAAGTCATACTTCATCTTGGTATTATACCTTATTATGTACCCTTTTACATTCTCCTCCCCACTGAAAATAAAAACCCACACATGAGTTTTTTTTTTTTAAACCTAAACCAATTTCAGATCTCTCCTTCTGGAAGAGATGGAGCCAAAGCCCACCCAACTCCTCAGGCTGCACCTCAGGGTCCCTGTTTAGTTTATGATCTCCTTTTTATTTTTTGATTGTGAAATAATAATAATTTCATGATTATTAACTGTCTTACCCTGAGGTATGATATTTAGGTATACCCTGACTGAACTCATGTCGATATCTAGATAGAAAGTCAGCATTCTTATGTTCAGTACCTTTTCGATGTTTGATTTTGAATCGATATGGCTGTAATGCTAAATACCATCACATACTGCATGGATTTTGGTCTTTCATCACATTCAGCCAGCACAAAGGGTTATGGTCTGTCTAAAGTTCAAACTCAACCCCCCATAAATAAAACCATAGTGTCTCTATCACCCAGCATACTGCTAGGCATTCTTTTTCTATCATGGAGTAGCGTGTCTCCCTCTCGTGCAATTTTCTACTGATGTATATAACAGGGTGCTCATTTCCATCAATAATTTGGGTTAACACTGCTCCAATGCCACAGTTTAAGGCATCTGTTTGCAGTATGAATGGCAATGTGAAATCTGGTGTACGTAGTACAGGTGAGGAACATAATATTACCTTAATAGCAGAAAATGCTTCCTCACAGGCAGGGGTCTATAATACTTTGTCAGGGTTGTGTTTCTTGGTCAGATCAGTGAGAGCACTAGCCAGTGTTGAAAAATCAGGTATGAAGCATCGATAATAACTCACTAGTCTTAAAAGGATCTGACATCCTTTTTAGTTATAGGTTGAGAACTATTGGCTACTGCCTCAATTTTTGACTTCACAGGTTTTACCATACCTCCACCTATCTGAAATCCCAGATATTCAGTTTCTTGCATGGCTAGGGAACATTTTGATGGATTTATAGTCATGCCAGCTGTAGATATTGCATCCAATACTAATGATCAATGGCGTAAATGGTCAGACCAATTTTTACTAAAAATTACTATGTCATCCATGTAAGCTGCACTATAAGCTACATGAGGTGACTGAAGTTTTTCCATAAGTCTTTGGAAGGTGGCAGGTGCACCATGTAGCCCAAAGGGCATTACAGTGAATTGAAACAGTCCAATAGGTGTGCTAAATGCTGTTTTTCCCTTATCCGAGGCATCAAGTGGGACCTGACAATACCCTTTTGTCAAATCCATGGTAGTGAGATACTGGGCATTCCCTAAGTGATCCCAAATGTCATCTATGCATAGCATTGGGTAGCTGTCAAATTTGGAAATGTCATTTAATTGTCTGAAATCTAGACATATTCGTACCCCACCTTCCTTTTTCCCTACTACTACAATAGGAAAGCTCCATTCACTATGAGATGGTTCTATGATACTTAACTGTTGCATCTTGTGGAGCTCTTTCACTACATCTTTCTTAAGCCTTTCTGGTAATCTGTAGGGTCTTTGTCTTATGGGGTTATTTTGGGTCACAGTTATTCGGTGAACCACATCTTTCACCTTTCCAGGGGTTCCAGTAAAGGAATTAACATACTAATGTAGCACAGTTTGAATTCTGCTACCTGTTGTGGGTTTAAATGGGGATTAATAGTTACATCATTGATATCCCCTTGTACCTCTAGCCATTGGTATACTATATCTACTTCACTAACAGAAGATTCTGGGTGTATATATCCACAGAAATGAGTTTCTCTTTCCACTCAACGTTTTAGCAAATTTAAATGATACACATTTTGTCTCTTTCTCTTATCCGGTAACTCTATTTTATATGTTACAGGCCCCATTCGTTTCAGTATTGTATATGGACCCTGCCATTTCATGTAAAGTTTATTCTCTGAGGAAGGTAGTAAAAGTAAAACTTTATCCCCCTCTTCAAATTCATTATTCCCAGTTCCTTTATCATAATGAAACTTCTGTATGTCCTGGTGTTTTGTATTTATGTAATGTGCCTTTTGCATGTATTTCTTTATTCTTTGTCTAAGGTTATACATATAATCATTTGGCTTCAAACCTAATGGTGCTTGCCCTTCTTCCCATTCCTCTTTTATAAGGTCTAAAGGGCCTCAGGGATTACACCCACATAACAACTCGAATGGCGAAAATCCCGTAGAGGCCTGGGGTGCCTCTCTATATGCAAACATCAAGTATGGCAATAGTATGTCCCATTTACTATCTTCCTCCTGACTATACTTTTGTAACATTTTTTTGAGGGTTTGATTAAATTGCTCTACCAAACCATCCATTTGGGGGTGGTATGGGGTGGTGTGTATGGCAGTAATACCTAAGATTTGATAGTGTCGCTTCAACATTGTTGAACAAAAATTGCTACCCCCTGTCAGTTAGAATCTCTTTGGGTATACCCACCCTGCTAAAAATCTTGCTTAATTCTTCCGCTATCTTAGGTGCTGTGACATTTCGCAAAGGTATGGCCTCTGGGTACTTAGTGGCATAGTTACAGACCACCAAGATGTATTAATTCCCCTTTGCACTTTTAGGAAGGGGACCCACCACATCTATAGCTATGCGTTCGAAAGGGGTTGTAATCAAAGGGATGGTAAGTAAGGGTACCTTGTCTTTCTTACTTATTCTGGCCACTTTCTGGCATTCTGCACAACTTCTACAAAACTCTGAAACCTGTTCGAGAGTGCCTGGCCAAAAAAATGGTACAACAGTCGACCTAAGGTATGGTCTCTTCCCATATGTCCTGCTAGGGGGACATCATGAGCTATCTCTAACAATTGTTGTCTATATAGCTGGGGAACCATGAGCTGCTGGACTTCTTCCCCATTTTTAGGATTGGTACTTTTTCTATATAACAACCCATTGTGTATCTGCTATTTTGCAAGCTAGCATCTTGTTGTTGTGCAACTTTAAATTCATTTCTCTTTACAACATTGTGCATAACATCATCACATACAGTGTTATTTCCTTTTGTTTGAGTCCATAAAATTTTGTCTTTTCTTTTCTGACATCTTGTTTTCTTCTCCTTACTGGGATCTCCATATACATCCTCAGAAAAGGGAAATATTTACTCTAGTGTTTTCTTAGCTGGGGATCTAGTGACCACCGAAGAGAAATTAGAAGTTAACAAGGACTGGAATTGTGGGTGGTCATGACCAATGAGTACTGGAACCAGAAGATTTGGGACAATTGCTACCCTCATAGACTGGGCTTGCCCCTGTACAGTCAGAATGGTTTTATGTAGGGGGTAGTGATGTGTGTCCCCATGAATACATGTGACCCCAGTAGTATGTTTATTAATTATGGGTGTTTGTTCCAAAACAGATGTTTGAACCAGAGTCTGCTTATTCCCAGAATCAAGGAGTCCTTGTACTGTTTTTTTCCCTACTTGCACTGGCATCAGATACTGGCCCCAATTGGCTAGGGCCAGATGAGTAGGCTCACTCCTTTTCTTAGGGCAGAAACATGCTATATGTCCCTTCCTGCTACACTCTCGACATACAATGTCAGGGTTATACCCTCTTGAAGGCTTAGAATAAGTATTTCCTCCTACTAGAGGAGGGACAGTAGTGACAGAAGAAGGAGTAATGGGGTGTCTTACCATTTGGTGTTGATGTCCATGGGGTACAGTTCCTTTTTGATGGCTAGGTCAAGCAGCTAAATAGTCCTCTGCCAATCTAATTGCCACATCTGACATCTCTGGGCAGTGATCCTTCACCCAGAGCTGTACAACTTGTGGCAATATTTGGTTAAATTTCTCCAGGACGATAGCTTCTATCACTTGGTCCAAAGTTCTTGTAGTAGGCTGCAACCATTTTAAACACAGATCTTTCAAGAGAATATATGCATCCTGTGGATTGTCAGCAGTCTGATAAAGATATGTTATAAAGCACTGGTGATAGGTTTTGGTATTAATGTCCTATCGTTTTAAGATGGTAGCCTTGACTTTTTTATAATTACTAGCTTGGGCTATCTCAACGTGACTGTAGACTAGTTGTGCTTTTCCAGTTAAATATGGCGCCAATCGGATAATCCATTGGCCCCTGGGCCATGCGCATGCCACGGCCACCCTTTCAAAGGTCATTATGTAGGCTTCTATGTCATCAGTTTCGGATAATTTAACTAATTTAATGTCTTTATGACCACCTACAGGAGGCTGCTCAGGAGGACGATTGGTGCCCAATGCTTGTATTGCACGTAATGTGTCAGTCCACCTAGCCTCATTCTCTTTTCTATCTTTTTGTCTCTGTTTCTCCATCTCAACTTGGTGCATACATAGCCATCTCAGCAATTCATGTCTCTCTAATTTCCTCCCCAAGTTCCCCTCCAGTTGCCTGTCCCTTTGGCTCTTCCTCCATCTTCTTGGTGGGTTTTACCTCTTTTCTTCTCACGACAGGAACCAGACCTGGTAATAGAGGTAGCTGGTATAAAGCTGACATCGATCGTGTAACCACTCCGGGTAAAGGAATAGAGTCCGACTTAACTTCTTGCATTGGTTGTACACCAGAGCCTTGTCTCAGACTCTCCGGCTGGAATATGATGCCAACTGTATCCCACTTCTGACACCAGTGTAAAAGACTGTAGGACACAGATGGACACAAACACCAGTTTCTTCATTTGTTTATTCCAATGTTGTTTATTGATAAGTCCAAAGTGAAAATAAACAAACAAAATACTAGCGGACTAATTTGTCAGAAAAAAAAAAAAAATCAAAATAAATCAGCTTAAAGTCAGCATTAACTTCAAAAGAAAGAGATCAGCAAGTTAATTCAACAGATCTAGTAGTCACTAGTCTGGACAGGTGTTTCCACTACAACACCCTAAAACAAATCTGATCTACATCTTTGCCTAGGCTGAATATATAGGGCATAAAAGTCTTCTGATAGGTCAGTTTACCTGTCTATCAATTAAATGGTAACATTTTTATTTAGCTTGCTTTAAAAGAGGCAGAAAAACATAACTTTTACATAATCTGGATAATTTATTGCAGAAACAACAGTTTATTTCAAGGTTTTCTCCTTTAAATGACAAATAAAACAACCATTTCCTTGAGTAAACTCCTCCCCTTGCAGTCCAGTTTATAAAAAAATAGAAAAAATGGCCAGCCGGCTCTTAGAGAGAGAACTTGCAGGGAGGAGTTACTGAAGAAACCCACACCTTAGACTAGCTACACAGGATACAAGCATACAAGGGTAAAATATAAACTTCTGTACCTATTCCACCTATTTTGTTCCTTATTTATTTTATTTAGTTGTCCTGCCAGTCTGATAAGAAAAGGGGAATGGTTAAGCCTACTAAATCTGTGAGGGATTACAGCAGACAAGTTCAGTTAAGCTTACCAGCTAATTTTCAGCCGTATTACTTATTTCACAGCGAGCTGTCTTGCCGAGAAGTATTTGGTGCCTTCAGGCTGTATGCATTTTATCTCTGGCAACAGCTCCTGATGGTTTCTTGACAAAACATTATTTCTCTAAAAAAAACGCTCATGTGGCAGCTGCACGAATGTGAAAACAGTTGCACAGTAAGCTCTAAAGTCAGTCGGGGTTTGATTTAAGCCGTAGCAACAGCGTGATCGGGCTTGCAACTAACAGCTTTATTTCAACAGCATTTTGGGAGTTGAGGGGAGGCTTGTACACAAATGGATACCTCCTGCTTAACATTAGGGCTCATAATTAAATGAAATGTGACCATTTATGACGGTTTTAATATTTTGGCATTTGGAGGAAAACACGACTGACACATAGCTCCTATTAGCTTCACTTCATTTACAGAGCACCTATAATGGTACATTTTATTCATGTACATGTACATTTGTATTTTATCCTGCATTATAGGGTTAAGGCAGGTTACAGGACCAGTCTGAAATTATGACCATAGAAGGGGGAGAACAAACAGACAACATGAAAGTAAAAATAATAAACATAGGTGGCCAGACTCTGTGCACAAACATAAAAACAACAAGACGGAACCAGAAGGATATTTCTAAGTCATACTTCATCTTGTTATTATGCCTTATTATGTACCATTTTACACACATTTGCCACCCTTTTTTATTTTCCTTTTTTCTTTAGTGTTAAACATCGTATTTTCAGTGTTTTCATCGACAAGTGTATGCCTTCTCCGTCAGCCTCATCTTCATACTGCACCACTAAGTGTGCCTGTAGCAAACAGATTCCTGAAAAAGATGGCCACCCTGCATGTCTCATCTGCATAGGCTCCAGCCACAACACTGAAGCCTGCCAGATTTGCCTGAAATTCAATCAGACCACTGAGAGATGTTGTCTAAAAACTCTGAGAGCCACCATTTGAAGCAGAAGCTGATCATGATGGAAAGGAAGCTGCAACCCAGGAGCTCTTCAGCCTAGCTGGTACAGTTCTCTGGGGCCTTATCTTCTTCTCAGAAATCTGGTGAGAAGCAAAAACACCAGGACAAACACTGGGACTGGAACCTGTCTGCTTCTTGCTCGCAGTCATCCCACAAACCCTCAATTGTGATGGGGTCATTCTCCCACAGGGGGTTGGCCCCTTCATCCTCTCCAGCCCCTTCTTCTATTGGGCTCCCAGTGGCTCAGCCACCCATCCTCATTGCTATTTTGGGTGGCAGCTCCTTGGGGCAGTGGACTTCATTTCCTGTTCCCCAGCCTCTGATACTCAGGACCATGTCTTCCATGGGTTCTCAGCCAGGTAGCATGGCTAGTGTTGGTTCATCAGGCATCAGTTTCTCTACCATCACCCCCCCCGGCCACAGTGCTGCCGTTGTCTTCCCTACCTCTGGGGCAGAAAATAGTGCTTCTAGGCAGTACCTGCAGAGACTACCGCTACTTCTTCTTCTCTGGTGTCACTTCTGCCTCTGTCAAAGGGGTCTCCTTCCTCCCAGTCACCTGCTTCTCCTGCTAGGCCTGCTCTGGTGGACCTGTCACCTGAATGCTCCTGGCCAATGCCCATTGAGCCCCTACTAGTGCTGCCACTGCCCCAGCCTGTGAGTCCAAAGCCAGCGTTGCCCCTGCTATAACCCACGCCGCAGCCAATGCATGCTGACCTGACACCGGATCCTTATCCAGCACCGGGTGGCCCTATCCCTGGGTACCCAATGCCCACCTCACAGCCATTGTACTCATACCCAGCACCTTCCTACTCTTATCCACCAGTGCATAATCTCCCACCAAAGATGGAGTACAATGCCCTGTTTTTGGCATGGTGGTCCTTTGTCCAGAGGCAGACCCCTGTTCCTCAAGGGCTGCCTCTGGCATCCCCCCAGCTTCCATCGCAGTACCCACTGCCCCAGGATCCAGGCTGGGTGGGCCCTAGTGAATCCTGAACATTGGGGTCTTCCGGGTCTCAGTCCGACATCAACTCTGGCCATCGCCTGGATGAGTGTATGCCACTGGCATCAGACCCAGATAGCAAGAGCAATGAGGATGACTCAGACTGTACCAAGTCTTCCTCCTTACCTGGAGAGTCTTCAGATGGGGAGGACCCTCCTAGAGAGGTCCTTAAATCCCCCCTGATGACCCAATCTTAATTGATGTTATGCGTCAAATCCAGTCCATTATGGACTGGGAAATGGAGGAGTAGGACCCAGATCGCCATTACCTGGCCATATATTTAATGCAGTGGGAAGCCCTCCTTGTGGTGGTGCTTCCCATGATTGACTCCTATGAGGATGTCAGAAGGGCATCATAGAATCACCTGTCTTCCACCCCTCTGTTTCCCAATACAGTGGACCATCCTTACAATGCCCTTGCTGGTAAACACTTTTTAGGGAGTCTCCCAAGGCTCATTCCTTGGTCATAAATGCAGTGCTTGATCATACCAAATACCTAACCACCTTAGTGCCCTTCTCCCAGACAGGGAGTCTCAGCAGCTGGACCATCTGGGTAAACACTTGTTCTCGTGTACTACCCTGGCTATCTGAGCCATTAATTACCTGGCCCATATGGTCCAGTATCAGAATGTTCTTGAGACCAGGCCAGGTACCTGGTGCAGGCATTGCCAGAAGACCCTACTAATATGCAGCTCACCCAACTCTTGAAGTAGGGCTCAGACATCAGCAGCCATGTTCTCCGGGCTCCTTATGATGCTGTGGACACCTCTGGGTGTGGAACAGCTGTTGAAGTCTACCTCTTGCACCATTCTTGGCTCCAGGAATCCAGCTTTGCCACGGATATGCAAGCTAGCATCTTGGACATCCCCTTCCAGGGACTCTGTCCTTTTTGATAGGATGTCCAGGACATCATTTCCAGCCTGCAGGTGTCATGGTGAGCCCTTAAGTTGGTTCATTTGCTCTAAAACATTCAGCCTAGAGTGGGCCAATATCAATCCTTTTATCGGTCCTCGGGCAAGCAATCCCAAAACCAGTCTGCAAAGGGCCAGAACAAGTGAAAGGACACAGCGGCCCCTGCAGCTGCTGCTGACAAAGCTCCTTGGGCACCTGAGGCCACCCTGCCAGTACCTTCCCCCACCTCCTGACTCCTTAGCCAACCCCACCAAGCAGAGGCTTTGGAGGTTAGGGGTCAGTTCTCCCTCCACCTAGAAGGGTGGCAGGGAGTGACCACAGAAAATCGGGTGATCCAGATCAAAGAGCACAGGCACAAGCTGGAGTTTCTAGAATGGCCTCCATAAAATCCTCTAGAACACTCTTCTTAACCCTCAGCCCACCTGTCCTTTGTCTGGAGGAAATTTAGGATCTCCTACAAGAAGAGCCCAGGGGGATTTACTCCCACTTCTTCTTTGTCCCCAATAAGACCTGGGAACTTCGACCCATCCTGGACCTTAGCCATCTGAATCTGTACACGGAGTACAAATGCTTAATGGTGGTCACTCTCCAGGGAGTGCTTCTCCTTTTGCACCAGGGGGATTGGCTCTGCTCTATGAATATGTAGGATGCTTACCTACACATTCAAATTTTTCTTGCCCATCATCGCTTCCTCCACTTCCATTTTCAGGGAGCCAATTTTCAATTCCAGGTCCTCCCTTTTGACCTTTCTTCAGTTTCCCCCAGGGTGTTTACCAAGTGCATGGTGATCATGGTGGTGGCTCTGAGAAGGCAGGGCTTCTATGTGTTCCTTTACCTGGATGATTGGCTGCTAACAGCCACTTCCAGGGACCTTCTGCTTTAGATTCTAGACTACACCTTTTGCCTATTCCAGGCCTTGGGGATCACTGACAATCTGCTGAAGTCCTGCCTGTCTCCTTGCCAGTGGCTTCAAGACATAGCAGCAATCATAGACACTACCCAGGACAAGGTGTTTTAGCCCATGGACAGGGAGGAGAAACTGATGAAACAGGCCTATCTGGTTTTCTCCAGTCAGCAGGTCCCTGCCAGCATTTTCCTACACCTTCTGGGCCATATGGCAGCAGCAATTGCCACAGCTCCCCTGGCCTGGTTGCACATGCGAGTCCCTCAGTGGACCTTGTGAGACCAGTGGGACCAACACATTGACAACCTGGACCAGTTGGTCCTGGTTTACGACCTGGTCTGGAGGTTTCTGTCATAGTAGCTGGATCTGGCCAACCCCCTTTGGGGAGTCTCCTTTCAGTTCTTGACCCCCCCATCAGATTCTCATGACAGACACATCCAGTCTGGGATGGGGCACTCATCTGGCCAATCACTGGACCCAGGGTACCTGGATGGAATTTGAACAAGGTCTCCATATCAACATCTTGGAGATGTGAGTGGTCCTTTATGCCCAGCAGGCCTTTCAGACTCATCTCCTCCCTAGGCTACTGCTATGTATGTGGTGTATTACATCGACAAGGAGAAAGGGAACCCATTCTTACCCACTGTGTCGGGAGGTGATGAGAGTCTGGTATTGGACCATCGAGAATGGTGTGGAGCTCTTGGCCTTACATGTTCCAGGCATCCAAAACGTCTTGGCCAACAGTCTCAGCCGCTCCAGATTGTGGGCTCACAAGTGGGAGCTTCTAACCCCAGTAGTCGAACATCTCTTCAACAGGTGGGGTCATCCAGAGTTGGACCTTTTTGTGTCTCCGCTTAATGCAAACAGCTGCTTTTCTGCTTGCTCAATCCTGGGCCTGGAATTTTCTGGTGAGACACATTGTCACTCTCTTGGAAGGAGAGGTTTCTGTACATCTTTTCCCCTTCTCACTTCTACAGAGGTTTCTGCTCAACTTCCAGTTGGAAGGGGTGGAGATGATCCTCATAGCTCCCTTCTGGCTGTGTCACATTTGGTTCATCTTGCTGCAGAGCTGGTGGTGGAATCTCCAGTGTCCTTGCCTCTGTGCACAGGGCTGCTGTCCCAGGACCAGGGCACCCTAATCCAGCTGAACCTCAAGTCCCTGCATCTCCATGAGTGGCTCCTGCAGACCTATCTATCACCTGCTCTGGAGTGTCATCTAGGGTCACTGACATCCTGGTGGCTGTTAGAAAGCTCTCCACCAGAGCCACTTATGCTATGAAATGGAAGCATTTCTCCCTTTGGGCTGCTGCTTGCCATTTGGACCCTTTCAGCTGACCAGTTAATCAGGTGTTGGAGTACCTTCTTTTCCTCTTGGACTCTGGTTTGTGGCACTCCTTGCTCAAGATGCATCTTTCTGCCATCTCTGCATACTGTGCACACTGTCAAAGGAAAAACTGTCACCCAGCTTGAAGTGTCCCATACCTCCCTGCGGGGCATCTTGCATCTGAAACTTCCAATTCAGGACCCGGGAACTCCATTGGACTTGAATTTTATGTTGGAGAAACTAGCTTTACCTCCCTTTTTACTGGCCGTGAATTGCGAGCTGCACTTTCTGTTGTGGAAAGTGCTTTTTTAGTCGTGGTTACTTCTGCTCAAAGGATTTCCGAGCTCTAGGCTCTTATGTATAAGGTGCCTTATTTGTTTTTTCACAAAGACAGGGTGTCTTTGTGTACTAATCCTAAGTTTCTTCTCAAGGTGGTGTCAAAGTTTACTTTGAATCAATCCATCCACCTTCCTTTTTTTTCCTGAGTATTCTAATCGGGGGAGGCTTTTCTCTATACTTTGGATGTACACAGGATTTTGTAGTACTATATGAACCACACCAAACCTTTCAGGAAATCTGATCAGGTGTTTGTTTCATTCACCCCTAAGACAGAGGGTGCCCCTGTTTGCAAACAGTATTTGGCTAAGTGGTTAGTGAATTGCATTGTTTATTGCTACCACAAATACAACAAGACCCTTCCGGGAGTGGTCATGGGTCTTTCCACTAGGGGTAGGGCTGCCTCTATGGCTTCTTTCAGAAATGTTTCTGCTGTGGACATCTCTGTAGCTGCCACCTGGAGTTCTGTCCACACTTTCACCAAGCATTACAGTCTGGACATCGCCTCTAGTCGCAGGGCCAATTTCAGCCTAGCTGTACTTCAGGGCCTTCTTTCCTAAGCTTTTGGCTTCTGATCTGTCCTCCTTCAGGTGTTATTCTCCTGGTGATTCCCAGTATTGCTTGGGGCTCAGTTCTGTGTGGCCTGCTGCAACATCCTTCCTTAAAGCAAGATAGTAAAGTTACGTAAGAACTTACCATTACAGTAAATCTTCAAGAGAAGCTCTTGCAGCAGGCTCTGCTTTCCCTCCTTCCTTCTCCCTGCTGCTTTTTCTTCCTCCCACACTGCTTCTGCCTTTCTTTTGGCTCTCAGGAACCTCCTCAGTTCTCCATTTGCTGCCTGTTTTGGATCTCATGTGGGAAAACTGAGGTTGGTGTGGGGGACCACCCACCTTTATAGGATAGGCTGACATCAGCAGCTGATGTTGGCAGTGGGCGGTCCCCCATGGTAGACTGCTAGCTAGAAGTTTTCCATGTGGTCCTGACATCTGATGGCTTAGTCCTACCAGTGTAGTCTGCTGCAAGAGCTTCTCTCAAAGATCTACTGTTACTGTAAGTTCTTACATAATTGTACTTTTTGGCTTAAGAGCCTTCACACCTCCTGATGAATTGGGCAGAGTGGATAAACTATGAGCCTTTTTATGTTTATAAACATCTGTGTTTCTGTATCTGTGTCTGATTACACAAATCACTGTGGTGTTTGTATATACCTCAGGAACAAACTTTGTTCATTCATGTTTGGTTCAGTAACTTTTTTTGCAGCACTTTAGCTAAATTTGACTGTGACTTTTTAATGATTGCATTTCCTGAGCAGTTTCCTTTTTGCATATTCTCCAATTCATAGTGAGTGCATGTAGGGATTTCTTAGCAGTGTTGTCCCTCTTTTGTGACTGTTAGAATATGTAAGAGGAAATTATAAGAAGAGAAGTGTGTAGGGCCCCTGAAGGATAATACAGAGAACAAATTTCAAACCATTTTGGTTTCTGAGTGTCTGGCCGAACCACACATGCACTTTATACTGCCTTAAATACAGTGCATGAGTAGAAGCATGCAATTGCAAATTATTGTGTGGGGAAGGCTGACAAGGCATCATCAAAACAAAATGCCCAATAGGAGGCATATACATTTGTTCCAGATAGTTGTTATGGTGTCCTAGATGCTGTACTGTACACTTGGAGGCTGAAATTTGCAGCAGCCTACTAAAGCAAATCTGCAGAGATGTCAAACATGTCAACGCATCATCCCAGCAACAATTCATTGCAGTAAGTTACTTGGATGCCCTTTGTTTTGTCAATATTTTTAGAGATACTGTAGTGCTGTGCAAAAGATTCTGGGTCAGAATTAGTCTTTTGACTTAGCAGGCTGCTCACAGGAAGCCATGTTATGGGGTTTCTGCATTTTACTGCTTAACTATCAGATTAGGGACTAATGTGATTCTAAAAGTCCCAAGTATTGCAACATGTCTGCACAATATCTGACATTTTCAATGAAACTATCTACACTGCAATTTCTTGTTATGTAAAGCTAGTCTGCCACCATAGTGTGCATTACAAAATTAAGACACCTTTGTGAAGAGATAAGCAGAAATATGTTGTTCATTATGTGTAATTTGATTATTATACAATGGTAAAAAAATGTCCTCCTCTCTGATTCAGTCAGTGCCAAGCTTCAGCAGTGATGTTATCCAAGTATAACATCACACTAGTAAGGTCCAACACATACAGGGCCACATGACATGAAAAATTAATCACTTCATGTACATTTCCAAGTTGCCCACACCTCACATGACTGCTACAAACTTTGCAATACTTCATGAAAAAAAAGCTTTCTTCCCACTATGTTAAAGCAACAAAATCCCTCTTTTTTATTTCCCCACACAAGAATTCTGCTTAGTCCTTCAGCAAATTCCCATAGTTTAGCATCAAACTAAAAAACAAAAGTGAAGTTGTCAGAGCAATTGACTTCAGAGTCCCGCTGTACTTGACAGCAAATCAGACATGTCCTTTCTTGGAAATATTATTCAGAAAATTGTGGTTTCACAGCTTGAAACACACTTCTCTACCTTTGACATTTATGAGCCCTTCCAGTCAAGATTTAGGCCTAGACACAGTATGGAAACTGCATTAGTCATTAGTCAGGGTGGCAAATGATATCCCCTTTGGGTGAGAGACAAAGGTGAATGGTCAGTTCTTGTTCTACTCAAAGTCTCTTCAGCATTTGACACAGTGGACCATTGGGTGTTGTTGGATCACTTTAGGGAGCTCTGTGTACGCACCGGTACTGTTATCAAATGGTTTGAGTCCTTTCTGACAGATAGGATGCAGAGGGTTGTTGTGGAGAATTATTCATCTAGCCCAAACCCCTATCATGTGGAGTTCCTCAGGGCTCTATTCTCGTAACCATGTACTTCACAATGTACATGCTGCCCCTGGGTGATATCATTAGACACTACAGTGCTGGGTTTCACTACTATGTAGATGACACCCATCTGTATCTGTCATTTGCACCCGGAGCACAGGATGTGGTTTCCATGCTGAATTCCTGCCTGCCCGAGGTCAAAGACTAAATGTCCTCTAGATGACTGAGGCTTAATAAGGACAAGACAAAGGTGCTAGTGATTGAGCCTGGTCTTCAGCGAGGTGCAAAATCACCTGGGTTAATGCTGGGTTCCTCTTCTCTTGCCATCTCTCATTTGGTGAAGAATCTGGGTGTAATGTTGGATAGTGGTATGTCACTAGTGGTTCAGGTGTCAACCATTATCTGGAGTGTTTTTTACCACCCTAGGAATATTGCCTGGATCAAACCTTTCATCCCACCCAATGACTTGCCCACACTGGTACACACTTTGGTGGTCTCCAGACTCCACTACTCTAATGCTCTGTATGAAACAGAGAAACAGGACAGAGCAAAACAAGCAAGAGGGTGATCGAATAGGAGGTGCAAACCTCAAAACAGCAATCCTTCTTGTGAAATGAGCACACCAAAAACGGATAGATTAATGCACAATTAGTTTATTTGCATCAGGATATTACCAGGACCCCTGCGCTTTGGCTCAATGCCTTCAAAGGGGGTATGATTGACACAAAGACATCTCAGAATCTATACTTCTAATGATGATGTCATAATAATGAGACACCAAACTTTAAAGCTCACATATATCCAAATACATATTTATCTACAATATAAGAATACATTCTCCATATTTCTAACCAAGTCCATATTTCAGGACTATAATATACAGTGATAAAGAACTCATAAATAATATACACATATATGAAAGGAAGTATCCAAAAAGTATGTATAAAAATCAATTCAGTTTTTTTACACACATTCTCCTAGGGCCAACTATGTTGTGCACACACTAGTTCATGACAATTATTTATTACTACCTGAACTGAAAGCATTTTACTTTTTATCTCTGCTTATTTCATTTCCATTCCAAGCAAATGCAGTGTATACATATACATAGGTGTGTGTATATAACACATAAAGAAGAAGGACCTACAGCATAAATAGCTTAATCATTACGCTATAGACAATCCAGATGCATGTAAATCACAAATAATCCATGGTGTATATGAAAACAACAAATATGCCACAAAAAAACATGAAAAGCCATGAGAGGCAATACTGACTACATTACTCAGATATGATGATAATGGAAACATGAGACAGGAATGATAAAGTCAGACAACACAATGGATCACAATGGATTGACATAAACGAACGAGATGGAAAGGAACTGTGACGTCATTATGGTGATCACCCTTATCCACTTATTGCCTTAAATGGGTGAAGGAAACCAGTGGGGATCCACTGGTTATAACATCTCCAAAGTTCCTAAAAATAGAAAGATGAAAACATTGAAAAATGAGACAATTTTAATACATTTATCAAGCAGAAGAAAACCTCTTCATTTTCACTTATACACTTTTGTTTCCAAACTTCATTTCTTACCATCTTTCAAAACAGGTTTAAGATCCCACTGGTCATTAAGACCATCTGGTTTCACTGTTTTAAACCTATAAATCCATTTAATCTCTTTTTTAAGTAATTCATTCACCCTGTCACCCCCATATCTGAGTGGAACCTGCCACTCGAGCGCCATAAACTTCAAACTTTTCGGGTCAGAACTGTGCCTTAATGAGAAGTGTTCACCAATTGGGTTATCCATTTTCACATTTACAATATTTCTAACATGTTCTTGCATCCTGGTTTTCAGGGCCCTTTTTGTGCGTCCTATGTAAATACACTTACAATCACACCATAATACATAAACTACAAATGTGGTGTCACAATTTATGAAATCTTTAACATCATATTTGTGTCCCATAAGTGGATGCTTGAATTTCGATCCCACTCTATAGTAGCTGCATATGTTACACCTCTAGCATCTGAAATTCACTTTTGGTTTTGTACCTAGCCACATGCTTTTTTTCTGGTTGTAGCAACCTGCTGTGCAATAGTTTCATTTTCAAATGCTGACCTCTTGAAAGAGTAATTCTTGGTTTGGATCCTACAACCTCCCGCAGATGAATATCAGTGTGTAATAGGTGGCAATTTTTGTAAATTATGTTATCTATTTGTCCTGACCAATTATTGTACTCGGTAACAAAGGTCACAGGAAAATTGTCATGAGGAGGAAGAAGAAGGGGTTGTCTCAATAGTTCCTCTCTATTTCTGACAAAAGCCTTACTCATAGCCAATGTCAATGTGTCTTCACAATACCCCCTATCAAGGAATCTCTGCCTAAGTTCCTCAGCTTGTCTGAGGAAATCTGTTTCCTCTGAGCAGTTTCTTCTTAAACATAGAAACTGTCCATATGGAAAGGATTCCTTAAATTTTCTTGGGTGGCCACTATTGGCTCTGAGTAGGCTATTGGTGGCAGTAGGTCTCCTGTGGCATAAGGTAGTTATATTCCCATTTGTTTCATATGGCTTATGTAACTCCACATCTAGAAATTCAATGTAATGCTCTGTACCCTGGGGTCCATGGAGGTATCCTTCATCACCTGCAGCTGGTGCAGAATGCAAGAACTAGGTTGCCATTGGGCCTGCCTCGATCTTGCCATGTGACCCTAGTTCTGGGTAATCGTCACTCACTGACTGACAGTGAGCTGCCGAATCACCTTCAAGGTCAGTTTTGTGACCTATAAAGATCTACATGGCCAGGATCTTAGCTCTGTGACCTCCTGACACCTGCCACCCCCTCCATCCTTTCTGCTCCTGTGAGGAAGTCCTCCTGGTGGGTCTGAAGGCCCAGCAAAAATCTTCCAGGGACAGAGCTTTTGCAGTTGCCACCCCAGTGCTGTGGAATTTCTTCCTCAGATCTCTGATGGAGGCCCCCTTGGTGGAGGCCTTTAAGAGGGGTCTGAAATCGTACCTTTTTAATGAGGCATTTGGCATATAATTCCTCATGTTCACTGGCTGGTTGATTCTACTGACTGTATAATTATTTACTATTATTTATGTATTTAATTTGTTTTATTTAGTATAATTGAGATTGTTTTTGTTATTTTATATTTATTCTTGGTGTAGTAAAGTTGACATTTTGTGCAGTGCTCTGAGGCCCTGGGAATGGGCATTTGAAAAATAAAGGTTTACTTACTTACTAACGCTTTTTTATGCTACTCTCTCCCAGACCATGTCCCCCACTTCACTGAATCAGCAACAAAATGATATCTAACTCCTAGAAAAAAAACTAAATCTGCCACCTCAGAGGATCAATCTCCACAATCAATCCAGTCTGCAGCCACAACTCAAAGCCTATGCAATTTAAAACAGCAGCACTTGCTCCACTTACTGATCACCTCCTTAAACTAACAGATGCACTGCTCAAGTAAAGCCTCATTCAAGTAAAAGCTAGCATACACAGAATGAGGGCCACCTGTGAGAGTGCAATGGTGCGTAGGTAGGGGTGGGTGGGCATATGGAAAGACAAAAAGAACAAGGAGGGTGTGGGAAAGGGCAGGTAACATGTAGCATGTAACAACAGCTACACCTACTGGAGACAGAATACAAATTGTGGACATTTTTAAATATATATACAGTACCTGCACATAGAAAAGGAAGGTAAAAATGTACAAAAAATGTATTTTGTCACAGTTTTTTCTTTTCTGTTTTTTTAATACAAAAAAGCCATTCTATAATAGCCATAATGCACTCCAGAGGTGTGTGTCGTGGGGATAATGTAATTCTCTGGTGTTGAACATTCTTAGCCTGCAGTCTCATGTGCAGTCACTGGAGGCATGATGTTATCCCAGCATAACACACACCTCTGCTGTGTATAATTGTTTATTGAAGTACTGGCTGAGCAACATGGCAGATTGGAATTTGAAATGTGTGTGTATAATTTTTTTAATTAAATAGCTTACTGAAATGTCATTACTGAGGCAGGCTACCATATATATTTGACAAATAACTATCAAAAAGAACATATTGGGTAAATATTTTTGCCTAGCAACTAAACAATAATCACATAACTTACTCAAAAAGTGCTAAAGTAATAGTGAAGTAATATTTAATTAGTTACAGGAAGGCCTGTAAGATTCTTAGGGCCAGATATTCAAAACTTTGCCCCGGGGCTAAATTAGCACTGCCCGGCAGGCAAATTTAGCCCGGAGCATAAAACAAGCCATATTCAAAAGGAATAGCCCAGGGCAAACAGCTTCTGAATATAGCATGGGAATGAGGCCGGGCAAACTGGGCTGGGAGTGCAGGGCAAACTTAGCCCTAGAATAAGATAGCTCTGAATATGGCAACCAGGAAGTGCAAAGCACAACAGCAAACACAGTGCACAGTGATGTGAAGGTAGGTAGAGATGAACTATGTGGCCAATGTGTGTGCCAGCAAATCGTGGACAGTACAGCTGCAGGCAGCAGCATATGTGAAAGTACAGTGTGCAAAACTGTAAAATATTCCCCAAACTGTTAGCGCAGAGCTAACATGTTTGTGCGGGTTTAGTGCAGGGCTAAACCGATAGCCCTGTGCAAACACGTTTGCCTGGCACTAAACTTTGCCATATTTAAAAGTGACATGCAAATGAGGCTACTTAGGTAGTCTGTGGGCAAACATCCAGATTAGCATCTCATTATGCCTTAATTTGCATGCAGCTTGCACCGGGCTAACTGTTTAGCCCTGCGCTAATCCCACGCAAACATGTTAGCGTTGCGCAAACAGCTTGGGGAATATTATACAGTTCTGAACTCTACTTCCTCATTGCAGCTGTACTGGGACAACACAGCATAGGCACAGATGGTGGTGGTGCTGCATGCAACTGTCACATTGTAGGTCATGCTACAGTGCACAGCAAAAACTACAGTAGCAAGAGGGCCAGTAGTGTGTGGACACAGCAATGCCTATGGTGTGTAGGGCAGTGATGATGACTGCACTATACACAGTGAGAGGCCCAACCTGCAGGTGTTTACTGACAGTGGACATTACTGTTACACTGTTGTGTGACCCACAGATGCTGCACTTGTAGCATGGGATGCTCACAGTGACATGTACATTTCTGGCTTTGTGTGCTATGGCAGTTGTACAGCTGTGAGGTATGTGGCCGGGGGGGCATATATTATCCAAAAGGCACACTGGTGTTGGGGTATTCCCAATACTGGCCCATGTGCACTGCATGATGTGTCCCAGCCTTGTGGCCACACCTGGTCTGTAGCACAGCCTCGCCACCCATACATGCTCCCCTCAACATCCTTCATGCCCACAGTGCTGCATGTGTGTGCTGGCATCTGTTGGTGTCCACAGAAGTGTGGTCCACAGGTGTGTGCTGTATGGCCACACTGCCATGCTGTCCACTGGCAGCAGGGCCACCACTTACTGCCTGGCATGCCTGGGACTGGTGGCAGATGATGGTATCATTATGATGCCATCAGTTAGCAGCATGATTCCTCTATGTTTGGCTTAATCTATGTGTCATATTTATTTGTTAGAGTTGCACAAAACCAGCGCTAAACCCGCGCAAACACCATGCAAAGCCATAGTATTGCGCAAAGCTGATTGCCCAGGGTTAGGACAAGCTTTTCCTGGGCGGTAATGTGCACAGCACTAAGTGTCATGCTAAGTCGCGCAAAACCACTTAGCGTGGCGCTAGTCGCTGAATATAGCATTGCACCTGTATTCATGTCAGTTTGCCCCTTGCATACATTATAATTTTGCCTGCCGCTAATGCAGTTTGCCCACGCTATTTGGCTTTTTGAATATAGCAGACCCGCGCTAAACCTGTGCAAACAGTTTTTGCCCGGCGCAAAGTTTTGAATATCTGGCCCTTAGCCTTCTTTTTTTTTTTGTCAATATAAAAAAAAATTTGTATCTCCCACTGCTGGCAGGGCTTAGTGGTGGCAGTACGGACCATCCATACTCCATCCCCCCTCCAGCATTGTCGGGGATCATGCTGCACAGCACTGGGGGCTTGAGTTTCTGTATGTTTATGGCATGGAGTCATTATGTTGCTAACAAAAACAGCACAGCAATAAATGCTGCAAGCAACACAGCACGTGACAAAATATGGTCGGAAAAGACACCAACCACAACACAGCGTGCCCCATTGAAAATAATGGGACTTTCATTTTTGTGGGGGCATTGCCCTCACACCTCCTCAATGTGGGGGACTTTTTCCACCCCCCAGACTTTAAATTACTAACTCAGAGGGGGTGTGGACTACAGGGATAGGAAGAAACTCGGGAGGGAAGAAAAGTTAATTTTCTAACAAAAAAAAAAAATGAAAAAGTGGTAACACAAAGAGACCTGGGGGGAACTGAACCACAGTCCCTGGTCTCCAGCTCTGCTATGTGGCTTGACCAAGCATCACACACATGGCATCTTGATCCCTTCTCAGTGTAAGCATAGAGTGATATGGGTAGCGGTAATTACGCTATTATACAACTGTCACTCTAAATGCTTTAGCACTTTACACAGTGTGGTTATTGCTGCGCTGTTTTTGTAGCATGGTTTTGAGGGGTACCATGTTTCTTCTGTTGGATTTTGGTCCCAAACCCCCCCACCGACTACATTGGCATAAAGGATGAGACTCCAGGCTGTAGATGTGCTGGTGCACATCTCAGCCAAGTGCCTAACGGCATCCTCCCCTTCCCACACCATGAGTCTTGTGCCATTACTCATGCCTTCTTTTAACACTTAAACCAAACAATACAGAAAAAAATGAATGTGGCTCTTGGGGTATTAGCATGAAATAGGGGAGCTATTGAAATGCTTCTCATTAAATTATTGATAACAAAACAGTGGCAAAATATTCAGTTCTATTGTCTTTGTGAACATACTCTGCCTTATTAGGCAAGGTCCAGGTTAATAACACCTGAAATATTATAGAGTGGTTTAATAAAGTGCAACCAAAAATCTGTGGTAAAAGACTGCATCAGGGAAAAACAGCAAGGCAAACAACCTCGTGATCCAGTGCTCCCTGACACCACAAACCACACAGCACACAACACGGAATATCATTTTTGATGCAGGAGACTTTGTCTCCTGCAGCCCCATGCGAGGGCTTTACCCCCCACTACACTCCTAATAAATACAATCAACTCTGAGGGGGGGCCACACTCAGGGAGGGTGACAAAATCAGGCCAACAAGGGTCAGGTGCAAGAGGAAACAAAAACACTAAACAGAACACATAAGAGGGAAAAAAACTACACATACAGCACAGAGGTAGGACCTGAACCCCTGATGCTCCAATCTGTATTGCTTTCTCAAACTGTGGCTCTATCCTCTGGGCCACGGCAGCAGCATGCTAATTCCAGTCACAGTTCCATACTTGCAGTACTCAGCCTGAGTAAACACAGCTACAGGTAAGAGCTGTAATGTTCAACGCTAATATTTCCCTGTAGCTGTATTCACTTACACTGTTTTTCCTTCTCCATTTTTACCGCGATCATATTGCTGTGCTCTTCTGCCCACATACCATTAGATGAATGCTTTAAAAGCCAAAATGTAGAAATGTTCCACATAGTGCTGACTGAATCAGTCCAGAAACTTGTAAATACCATACCCCAGTCCCCAAATAGTTGAAAGAATTCACAGCAAAAGAACAAGTCCACTCAGTACACATGTAGCATGGACATTTAAAAATCATCACAGATTAAAAATAAAATGTTACAATTTTTTGGACTGATAGAATTTTATACTCCTTCTTGGAGCATCAATCTGTAAAACGCTATGTTTTAAGAGTGTGAGATTTAGAAATGTTCTATAGCATTGGGAAAGCTGCATTTTCAAAATTACAGTTAAACACCTAGCAAAATAGAGCAGTGCTTGTTAAATCTCAACAGTTCTTTGAGTGATTGTTACAACTGTGGGATATATAAAATGCTCTATAGCTTTGAGAAAGCTATATTTTCAAAATTACAGAAAAGCATCTGGCAAAATAAAACAGTGCTTGTTAAATCTAATCAAAAATCCTAATTCAAGATTAAATTTTGATAGCTCAGAACTGCATGTTTTTAAGAGACAGTCATATATGGTAGGTCACATTGGCTATGAACAATCTTTAGTAGACATGGAAATCACGTATACCTGTACTCTGGCTGATTGTTGGGCTTTGCAGTAAGAGTGTGTGTGTGTGTGTGTGTGTGTGTGTGTGTGTACGTGTGTGTGTGTGTGTCCCTGTGACTCTGCACAAGGTTCTCCAACTGAAGCAATCATAATCATCCCCCCTCCCAAACTGACAACACCTTCTAGGAATCTGTTCAGTTTTAGCACATTTTACATGGACCATATTAATAGAGGGGTTTCTAAACTGATGATTTATTACTCTTTTTTTATACAAATTACATTTGATTTTCTTTCCCTCTCCTTGGATTTTTTTTTAAATGATACTTCTGTGATACTTTTATAACACACGCTGTGAGTTTGCTTTATGGGAGGAATGTTCCACTGTTGAATAATATGTTCTGAACTCTCCCCCCAGTGTGAAAGCATCATGAGATGCTCCATCATTCGACAGAAAAACCTTCATTTGACTGCCACTGTTTGAACGCAGAGCTGTGCTGCTGTTTGTAAATGTCTCTGACCGATTCAGTTCAGATCTGTGGATCTAGCCAAGAGGTTTGCTGTAATTAAGAAGACAATGGAGCTGTTAAGAGTTAAGCCCTAAACGTGATGGTTGATTGCTCATTTAGTCTATGGACTAAGCCACCCTGCAGGAGAAGTAACCAGGCAACTTCACTTGGAGCAGAAAAGCGCTCTGTTTTTGACAGAAAAAGCTATGGGGGAGTAAGAGATCTTTGGACTACAAAATGCCCTAAAAGGGGGAAAAGGGAAAAGGATACAATTTGAAATCACCAGCTTGTTTAATCATATTAGAGGAGATTTATTTATCTTACAAAATGACAGGATTTTTTACTCTTGATATCATGGGAATTCCACTGCTGCATTTCCTATCCAGGTCAGTTCCAGCTCCTTTTTCATATGATGTGCTGTACTTTCATTTCTATCCTCATATTAAAAGCATGTCCAGGACTTTTTTCTGCTGAGAATTTACAATTCAGCATACTAGGAAATGGCCTTATTTTCAGCAGTATCCGTTCATTTTGTGGTGAATGGTAGAGCATTTTCTAATGTTGTTCCTTGGAAGGCATAACAACTAATTGTTAAATCTAATGGTGGGGGCATACAAAAGGGCACATTTATTTCAATAAAAGAGTTCTAAAAGAAAAACCTTCATTTCCCATCTGCCACTTTAGAGTTGTCTTTTTTGCTTTTATTATAACCTTGTCTTTGCATTTCTTTTCATAATAACATACAGAAAAAATGTAGCATGTGTATGTTTAAGGACACTGGGAGCGCCTCTCAGGCTAGGTGTCTTTTTTCCCTTCTTAGCATATTTCTGCTTAAGTGCCGCTATTGATGGTTTTTGAAGTTCCACTGCAACTGTTTTCTATAGGCTGTTTAAAATTACAGAAGTCCATATTGTTTTGTTGAGATACTTCACAGTTTTAAAAACGTTTATAACTTCTTTTGTGAACTCCACAGTTAAAATACATTGTAAACTGCAGATGCAGGTTTTAGTTTATTTGGAAATGTCTGTAAGGCATAACTCTAATCTGTAGAGTTCTAGGAGGAACAACTGCCATCTCTAGGAGGTAAGACTGTCTTACTATATTAAATTGAGAGTACAAAGTTTGCCAAAGCATTGCAGCAAATATTCCCTTGTCTGTGTCTCCTCCCCTGCATAATGTAGTCTGGCAAGTAGGCTTCTGCCCTCAAAATTGAGGGCTTAGCCCTTGAACCACCACCAGAGGAGGAACCACTGGGGCTGCTCATGGGGTATGGAGTACCTGCAGGGGGTGGAGAGTAAGGGGTTAGAAACAACTGAAGCCAGTGGCTCCCCTTCACTTCATCCTCCCTTTTCAGATCACCCATCCACCCACCTTCATAAATGCAGGGTAAGGGTCAGGCAGGCTAGAGCAGGGAGTCTATCAACCAACTAGGGGTGGCCAGCCGGTGGCGCTGAGGGCTGAGGTGCTGGACGCCTTACCTCATACCATGCTGGCAACCCATGTTCAGGAATGAGCATGGGCCGCTGGGGGTCAGCTGGGGAAGAGAAGGGTTGAGCGCCTGATGGCTACGCTCCTTCTCTGGGGGGACATCTGCATGCTCCCACCGCTATACCACCACCTTGGGGAGCTTGGGTGGAAGGTGCGGTAGATGGGGGAGAAGCAGTGAGAAAACAGGGAAGATGTCAGCAGAGAGGCAGAGCAGGAGGCGCATCTCAGTGAGGCTCCTTGGCCCTCGTTGCATGCTGATGTCTGGGGATTGAATACAAGGGAATAACACTTCCTCTAGCCTGGATGATGACTCCTCAGTGTGTGTGCATCTCCTCAAGATTGTCAGTTCAGACTCCGCTGTACCGGATCAGACCACTTCAGAAATGAGTGAGTTAGGGAGTAGGGGCCTCTCCCCACCCTACACCGGGGGTTAACTGGGCATCATAGGTCAGTGGTACCTGGTACTCTAGGGGTAGATCCTGATAATGAAGGTGGGACACATGCAACTTAGAGGAAGTCTGAAGCAGTAGAGAGAGGGGGCAGTAAGGAGCATGGAAAAAAATCTAAAGTAAAAAAAAAAAAAAACAACTAGGGGTGACTGCTCTAGGGGTTGGGGAGTGACATTCCCAAGTTTTTCCACAAAGGGTGTTTTATGGGTTTGATCTTCCTCCAAAGGGATAAGTTAGAGATGCTAGCAGAGAAAATAAACTGTCACAGTCATGTAAAGTGGCAGCTTGGGAGTCTCTCAGACCAATATTAATTGGGTGAAAAAGGAGTATGAGTTGTGTTCTTCCAAAGTGCTCCTTTTCAGTGCTTGGCATGAGGACTGTGGACTGCAGGACCTGGACTGCAGTTGGAGGAGTCATGGTTCCACCTCACTGGGACTGCTTGTGGGTGTGGTGACACCAGATGTGGGCAATCACTTGCCACCTGGCCACATGATCTTGTGGCTTGGGTATCAAATCAGGGGGTACTTCTTTCCCTCAGCCCACACAAGAGGCATGCCCTTCACTGGAAGGGGTGTGGAGGCTGAGGTGACCAACGAGATCTCCCAGCTGCACATGCCATTCAAACAGTATAAATTACAATTAATACACATATGGCTATGGCCATTTTTCCAAGACCTGTATGTGTGTGTATTCTCTTGCAGGGGGGAAGGGGTATGGTGACTATTAAGACAATGATGTCAGAAGAGCAGAAACTAGCATGCAATTTTATAACAGGAAGCATCTCTGAGTTTCAGTTGATTCCTGCCCAACTATGGCCCATCACAGAAACTACAGTGGAGCTCATCTATAAATCTGCATGTGGTTACTGACAAAGTGTTGTTGAATTATATAGTTACAGAGTTGTAGTTTTTTATTTAATCAGGAGCCGCATTATAGTAACTTTATGCAGACTACTACTTTGTAGGTTACAACTAAAGGCCTTTACAGTTGTGACATAAACTGTTTACAGATGTCTTCAATATTCCATCTAATACTGTAGGTACTACTCCCCCATGAAAACAATAATTTTAAGAAGAGCTATATGTCATCCATTCTTTCCTTCCATTTAGCTACTCATCCTTACGTGTTTGCATTCCCTCTTCAAATGCATACACTGATTCAGTGAGTTATGATTATCAACTACAGGATACTCCTTATCGCTACCTCACACCATCTAACAGAGAAAACAAAGCTGGCCCCAGTATACCAACTGACCAACCCATCAATCCTATCTTAGCTTCTAATG
Organism: Neoceratodus forsteri; assembly: GCA_016271365.2. NCBI lineage: Eukaryota > Metazoa > Chordata > Ceratodontiformes > Ceratodontidae > Neoceratodus > Neoceratodus forsteri. Next base: position 353,832,691 of record CM028136.1, on the reverse strand, counting down.
CTCCTCTCCTCCTGACTTTAACAGTGAGGCTTCATTAATGTCCCTACTCACCCATGGCTAACTTCCTTCAGGGTACTGAAAATGCAGCAGGTATCCTTCCTCCCTATACATCCTCCACAGGGATCTATAACTGCCCTCCTTTTTAAAGCCTTAATAATACATCAAGTACACAGTAGAAAGTGACACACATTGCAAAAACTGGTGAAAATGTAAGGTTATCAGTTGGGGACTACATCAGGATTGCAATGACCTTCATAAATTGAGCTCTTTAGTATACAGTATCTTTCAGCTATCTACATTTAAAATATATACTTTGCTGTTATAGTACCCCGCAGTTGTTGATAATACAGAAAATGAACATAATGCTCTAGTATCCTGAAGCACTAAGCGAGTGTGATGTTCCGTCTTGGAGCCATTTCATTATTCATAAATGCAGAGTATACATGTAGGAATACCAAAGGGATGTTCTATCCGTGAACTGTTCATATAGCAAAAGCATTTAACTTCAGACTACAGCTTGGCATTTAGAATAATCCAACTACTGCATCTGACCCATTTCTGTGATTTACCTCATCTGTACATTAAAAAGATTACTCTGACATGAATTGCTTACTGAATTGTGTAGATTAATCACTAACTGCATTTCAAAAGCATGTGCTTAGCATTCAGTCACTGCTTGTCCTCCGAAGTATTTATGGAGAGCAGTGTAGGTAGATACCTGTTTAACTGTTAATATTTATTCTGTTCTTTATAAATATTGAGGAATTATGTGATAGTGAAATGAACAGAGGCATCTAATGGCTGTGAGTGTTAAGTATACTGATTATGAAAAATAGTGCCCAATTGCTAATGTCACCAGTGAGGCTGTGTGGTACTTGCTTCTTGTACTCATCAGATAATTAGCATAAATTGAGGGCATTCATAATTTTAAGAAATACAGCAAGTGCACTTGGCAAAGTAGCATCCAGCAAACATGTTGAATAACAAAGAATTATTCTAGCAAATTATGCATCTATAAGGATGTACATTTCATTTAAATTTGCAAAATCATGCAGAGTTAAGAAGTTGATTATATTACCAGCAGCAGCAGTAGTAACTGTATTCTTGCTCCTGTTTCATTGAGCTTACAGTGAGGCAGCAACAAACAGAATTTATTTAAAATACCTGCTCTCAATTAAAACACTGATACCTGAATTCCTGGGTGCAGCAGCTGTTCTATCCATCAAAGTTCTAGTGCCTCATCTGGATTTTCACTCACCTCTGGACCATAAACAACAGGTAGTCATGGGTTCAAGTCCCATACCAGACACTTGGGCAACTACTTGACAAAGAGTCAATAATAATCAGACAGCCTGGGCACTTTGTCCCCATATGCTGTTGCAGCTGCCATGAGTTGGAGGCAGTGTGCTCTAGTGGTTAGAGCACCTGATGTTGAACTGGGGGATCACATGTTATAAATACATAGCTATAGATACATAGACAATGACAGCAGAAAAAGGCCTGTCACCCATTCCAGTCTGCCCTACCTAATCAATCAGCATTGGCCCTAGTGGCAATCTCTCCCCCAACCCTTCTCACCAATCCCATATTCCTGCCCTATCCTTGCTTAAAGCTGATCACTGATTTTGCCTGTGCTGCTTCCTCTGGCTGCTTGTTCCATATGTTCACCACTCTTTTTGTGGAAAAGTGCTTATGGACATCCCTTTTGATCTCCCCCCTGCGAGTTTAGGTGAGTTATCTCTCATCTCTGTATTTGAGCTAAAGTGGAACATTTCTTTGGTGTTCACCTTATTTATCCCACAGGTACTTGTATGTCTCAGTCATGTCACCCTTTCCCTCATTTTCTCAAATGTGTACATGTTCATGTCCTGCTGCCTCATCTCATATGTCTTGCCCCCTAGCCCATGAGGTATCTTTTTTGCCCTGCACTGTACTGCTTCTACCTTGTCACAGTCTCTCCTCACTCCATTACCTTGCCTAGTATTCCAGCTGTGGTCACAACAGTGACCTATACAATGGGAGGATCACTTCCCAGCTTCCATTGCTTCAAACCAATGAAGAGCCAGATATTCAAAGTGTGACCTTGGGCAAGTCACTTATCCTCCCAGTGCTCCAGTCCATCCAGTTGTGGAAATGGGTAGCAGCAGGACCCCAGTGGAAACAAATTAATGCATTGTAGCAGGGCTATCCTGGATAAGCAAACTATAAAATAAAAAGTAAAACATGAACACAGTCATTGAATAGATTTCTGTGCACCTTCATTGAGTTAAGATTCTGACCATTCCTTTATGTGTGCTCTGAGTTCCGGATTGTTTGTCATATTTGGGCTGATCATCCTTCTTATTGCACCATTTGCACAATGAGCATGTCTTCACTTTGTTTACGTGTTTACTTGGTGCTAACACTCAACACAGTCATTGCAATGCTACACTAGGGGGTGCTGCACTGCTGCAGGTACCATCCTTTAGAGGAGACATTAAATTGACATTCCTTCTACCTGTCTCTGGGGTCTGCCCAGGTGAAAGTTAATATTCCCATGTTATTTTCAAAAGAGGAGTTGTCCTTGGTGTTATCAGTGTATTGACATTCATAATGACTCCTATAAGCATACTACATACAGTAGAGTTGCTACAGTACAAGTATTTAACTCACTGATTTGTGAAGAGCTGTGGGATACAGTGTGTATGAAGGGTGCTATATAAAACCAAATTATAATCTTTTTTTTTATAATAACATCTTTATTAGACAATGAACAAAGGCCATAATTCCAAAACAGCAAATATACAAAATAGAAAACATACTCTTAATAAGAAGAATATACACCACTTCAGCAACTAGTGAACAATAATGGTTAAGCTAAGAGCTATTAGCAGTAACCTAAAATACTTCAAGCAATGGGGGTAATACTACTAAAGCTACTAGGCAGCATGTAAGGAACTAAAGAGAATAGCATAATCCCAATAATACAATAAGCACAGTTCTTAAAAATTAACAAAATACCAAAAAATTAAGTTAACAACCACAGAATAATGCTAGAGAATCCATGATAGGACAGGGCAACTAATCAACAAGGTGGAAATCAAATACATCAAACGTTCCATAGACAAAGCAGGATACAAATCCAACAATAAACAGGAATATCACCTAAAAATAAAAATAAATCCATTCATGGGACAAACTTCAGATTAGATTGCAACCAATATAACACTCATTTCTGCCAAATTAAATGAAAGGACATTAAACAAATCAAATATTGGTAAGAACATCTCTCATAATAGTAAATAGAATCAACCAACTTTGCCCAATGAGCAAAAGAAGGAGAACGTGGAGTGAATCATAAATTAGTAATAATCTTCTTAGCACAAACCAAAAGAATTAAAAAACATTTTAATTGCTGAATAACAATCTGAGTATCCCGAGGAGGGATATGTAAAAGAGCTAAATGCGGGGAAAGAAAGTTGAGGGTATCGAACAAAGATAGAATAACTTTTGAAATTTCTTACCAGTAAGTAGGCCAAATATTTGGTATTCGGTGACCAGGTATTCAGCCAAAGTATTCGGCATTCGTGTTTTAAAATTATGATAAATAAAAATCCAACAGCCCCCCATCCTCCTCCCTATCCCAGATCCAGTTAGATACAGAAGCCCCCATCTCCACATCCACATTTAGCACCCAAATCCCCCCTCCCTCAGCACCACATTTTGACATGTCAGAATAATAAAAAACTACAAGGATGGGTGACTGACACAACCCGCCCACCCCCGTGGCAAGCCACTCAGGTTCATGACTGTCATCATCACCCCCCCCAGTAGCTAGCAGTTGCCTCCCCCACACCCAAATATAAATAGAAATAGAAGGCAACTGACACAGCCTGCCCTCCTCCATTGCCAGCTGCCTTCCTCTGAATAAAGGGAGTCGCACAGGTGCTTACTTGCATAGTAAAACCAGCTGATCACATGATCAGCTGGTTTTACTATGCGAGCAAGCATGCATGAGTCCCTTCATTTAGAGGAAGGCAACCAACCATGGAGGAGGGTGGGCTGTGTCAGTTGCCTTCTATTTTTGATTTACAGTCAGGTGTTGGGGGCTCTAGCTACCAGGGGTGGGATGAGAACAGTCATTCATGAACCTGAGGCAGGTGGTTGTGCTGGTCACTCAACCTTGTCGTTTTTTTATTAATCTAGGATGTCAAAATGTGGTGCTGCAGAGGAGAAGAGGGTGGGATTTTGGTGCTAACTGAGGGTGGGGGAAGGGGGCTGCTGTATCTAATTGGATCTAGACTAGGGATGAGGATGGGGCTGCTTTTTATGTTTTAAATACTACATAAAGATGTTTCCCATCTAGGGGGTAAATAGTGCACTATTAGTTATTTGGGATCTGAATAACGAATAATGCATTATTCGTGGTATTTGGGAAATAATATTCAGAACATGCACTACCCTACCAGTAGGGCCTCAGAGGAGGGCATGACCAAAAAATATGAACATGGTCTGCTACAGATGCCCCACACTCCCTCTAACACTCTCCTGATAAAGTACCATGAAACCTTGCCATGCCAAACTGGTGTCCTAAAGAAATGCATTCAGCATTTCCAAGCAAACTCTTTTAAATATAAAGAGAATGTCAACTTAATTGTTGGGAGAGAATACTTTTCCCAAGCAGAAAAATTGCAAGTAGAATGCAGATCTGAATTCCATTGGGCTAAAATAGAAGCCATCGAATTCAACGTCTGAGACCTCAAAGCAGAATAAATGAAGCCTTCCAAGTGGGGATGAAGCTCCCCAGATTGATGTATGCTAATTAATATCAAAAGCAGAGAGAAGGAGTCAGGAAGATGTCTATTCTCAAGTGGTAAAGTATTGAAAATAGCCTACAACTGTAAGCAATGATAGTAGTCCGTAGAGGGCAAAGCATACTTATAATATTCCTGAGGATTTTTATCAAATGGATTCATCTCCTTTATGATCGACCATCAGCATTTATTTTATGTAACGGTGTTATTTATAACCCTTTTTTATTACAACAGGTACCCATCAAGGCTGTCCCCTTCCCCATTTTTATTCAACTTGTATTTGGAACCACTTATTTTGAAATAAAAAGAGAACCCATGGGTCTGGGGCATTTCCATAGAGGGTGCTGAATATAAACTCTCGGTGTATGCTGATGGTATTTTGTTGCATTTATCTGACCAGGTAGCATCTGTCACTGAAATGATGTCATTCAGAAGTGTGGCTGCCTATAAACTCAATGTCAGTAGAACAAGGGTTTTACCACTTAATACTTTTGTGGATAAGGCTTTCATACTCTCATTGGATTTACAGTGGGAAGCTAAGGAGCTGTCTTATTTGGGTATTTCTATCCCACATTGTCTCACATTTTAGTAAAACTTAATCTGGACCCTTTATTAAATATAATTAAGCAAGATTTAAAGAGATGGGTGGCTCTCCCACTTTCTTTTTGGAGTTGGGTGAATGTTATTCAAATTAATATTTTACCCTGCATTTTATACCCATTGGGGATGTTAAATATTATTTTACCTCTTAAGTGGTTCCAGCAGGTCCAATCATTGCTCTTGGCTTTTCTGTGGAAAAATGGGGCTAATAGAAGAGCATATATTAAACTTACCGCCCCCTGCTGACCAGGGGATCCTCTGATTGCCAAATCTTTATCTGTATTATCTCGCATCACATGGGTCCAAATATTTCTGTTTTGGGGCTTCTTCAGAGGATGCATGTGAATCGTATGTACCATTGTGATTAACTTTAGAATGGGCCTTATGTTCATGATGTAGTCTTCAAATTTGTGTACTTTTTTATGCCTCTCCTAAGGTGCTCTTTCGCCTCCTGAAAGGCACCCACATTTATTAGCTATTGCTGGCTCACACCCAACTTTGTTTTTATTATGGGTTTATGATCAGGTCATGTTTAGTACAACCCTTATTCAGTAACCCTAATTTGATGATTGGACAATGGCCAATTGCACCTTCTTTTCTTCCTTTGGATCCTTTTATTTCTATCTCTTAGTTTTTATTGGAGGATTGACTTTTAGATTTTTTGGTTTTCTGTTCTAGGTTTTATTTAGAGCCTAATTATTATTTTAAATATTTGCAGTTGACTAGGGTGTTTTTCATCAACTTTGGCTCGCCTCCTTGGCATGACTCTCTCTCTCTCCCACTGTTGATAGGTTTTTGTTTGCAGTGGCTTCTCATCATGCTGTGGCACAACTGTATTGCTTGTGTCAAGCAATGGAGCCATCCAGGCCTCTGGGAATTACCTGTTATTGGCAAAATTCTCTTTTTTTGAATTGGAGTTTGTTGGATTGATACAAGATCTAGCAGAATATGTACAAATTATTGTAAAACAAGATCATTACAGGCAACTACAGTTCAGTATTTTACACAACCCATATTTTACCCTGGTTCACATGTTCAGGATGGGATGGCTGGATCAACTTGACTGTTGCAGGTCATGTAAGGAAGAAAGGCAGACTTTTTCACATGTTGTGGCAGTGTGAAAAGGTGGTACCATTTTGGGAGGCAATTTAAAGTATGATTAGACTCTTCTTTTACTTTGGACAGTTTGTTCACTCCTGAAATCTGCATTTTGGGTTTGTATAGAGACATTTTGTTTCCTTACCAAAAGAATTATATTGCTTTTATAGCTCCTGCTGCAAAGATGGTTATTTTATGACACTGGCTAGATGACCATTTGCCTGCTTGGTCAGAGTGGCACAAAGAACTCCTTAGTGACTTAACCTTGGAACTCCACATTGTGAACACTCAACATAGGCATTCAGCTGTTCTTTCTAAATGGGGACCATTGTATGGTTGGTCACTAATGTTATAACTAATTGGATGTTCCATATTTTGGTTAGTCCCCCTTTATGAACATTTATGTGCTGGTTGATATTCATTATTTTTCATATTTACAGTAGTCCATTTATTGACTTTTTTCTTTTCTGGTGCAGCATGAGTAGGGTGGGTGGGGGTTGTTGTTATAGGGGTATTGTTTTATTGTTGGTCATTGAACTGTATTGTAATATTGTTGTGTTTGTTCTCCATATTGTTATGATTGTTTTGATGTTTTATGTATATTGAAACTATAAATAATCACGTCTACTTAAAAGGAAAAAAAGGGCAAAGCATATGCAGCCAGCAGGTCAGAAAAAAGACATCCCTTGAGACTCCAATACATGATAATAATAAATCAAATCCATTCTAGCCCACAGGTGAAAAAATACATCCAAATCAGTTAAGTGGTTGTTGGAGTCCCACAGTAATGCTGTCACAAATGTAAGGTTGACAGGACAAAAATACTTATGAAGCTTATGCCAGACCCGGAAGGGAATCTATGTATAACCAAGCAAAATTAGAAAAGAGAAGGTAAACCAGTGTAAATGAAAATAAAATACCTCTAAGACTGTACAAATAATTAATAGTAAATTCAAGATCCTTCCAATAAGTTTGAAAAGAATCAGAGTTCGAAAGAGAGAGTATCCACAAATCACAGGCCATCACATAACAATGTAAATTAGGAAGATTTAGGAGCCCCCAAGATAAAGGCAGATGTAAAAATGCAAAATGTACTCCAGGTCTCTGGCCACCCCAAATAAAACAAGAAACCATCTGATGCCAGTCTCTAATATAAAAGGGGCTAGGATAAATAGGCAAAATTTAAAGATAAAATAATATTCAAGGGAGTACATTAAGATGGATGATTTCTATCCAATGGAGTAAAGAAAAATGATAAGCTGACCAGTGACTGAGGTCATCCGCTATGGGCATTGTCAAAGGTTCAAAATTAAGTAGATTCAAATGATTGGGGTTTAGAGTAAGGTGGACTCCGAAATAATTCAAAGCATTTCTATTCCAATGATCAGAGAGCAAAGCAACAATGCAGGGGAGTGGAGCATAATTAAAAACCAACAATTCAGTTTTATCATTATTTAATCAGAAACTGGCTAAAGATTCAAACTGACCAACAACTGAAAAAGAGGTGGGACAGATAAACTAGGCTCAGTCAAAGTGAACAAAATATCATAGGTGAACTGAGAAATCCTGTAATCTCGACCACCAAATGGGATGCCAAAAATGGAGGAGGAAAGCCGAATATGGGCAGCTAAAGGTTAAATGTAAAGTGCAAACAGAAGCAGAGATAGGGAGCATCCTTGTATAGTACCCCTTCCTAAAGAAAAAGGAGAAGAATAAAGCCCATTATCCTTAACCAAAGCAAGAGGAGAAGACTGTAATTGATGTAACAAAGAAATAAACTGGAAAAGAAATCCACAAACACGAAGAGTGCTCTAAAGAAAATCCCAAGAAACCCTATCAAAGGCCTTCTCTGCATAGAAACTGGCCAGGACCAGTGGCATAGAAAGACTAGAGACATAATCTAATAAAAGAAGAGTTCAGCACACATTATCATGTGCTTGTCTTGTATGCCCAAAACCTGCTTGGTCCCAGTCCAGTAAGGTGGAGGAGAAGCAAGCAACAATACCCAACAGGTTGGGCGGTATTGGGCAATACCAGACCACCTAGGGGCATAATGAGGCTCAATGCCACAGGTGGAGGGCCTTATAGTCCCTGTGCAGTCCGGTATTGCCCATATCGCTCACCCGGGAGGCATTATTGTGCTTAGAAAATAGGTAAACTGTAATCTTTTTTTTAAACATTTCATTTTTTTTTAAAGAAAACATTAATTTATAGTTGTTTGCTTAGCAAAATAGTCCCCCTGGTATTCTTGACAATCCTTACCTGTAATACCCTGAGTATAATGTGAGGGTGTAATGGATATTGTCAAGTAACTGCTCAGAATACCAGTGTGGTTTTATTTAAGTATTCTAGCATGTCTTTTGCAAGTATTTTGTAACTGCTGCTGGCAAGCTCATTGTGAGAGACACCAAAACCTCATGCAGGCAGCCTCTGATCACGTCCATCCTATTACACATTTCTTGCAATGCCAGGACACTTCATGAAACTCATGCACTGTGACTATGTAAGAAAAGAACCAGCAGGACCATCCCTCTGGTCCCCATCTGCATACAACTGTAGGCCATCACTGGAACAAACACAATATTGAGTCCTTGGTCAGGATGGCGACAGGGCACTGAATGACAGTCACTGACCAGAAACTGGCTGGCAGGGCAGCAGTCACCACCAATTCTCAAACACTTACTGGAGCCCTGGTGGTCCTCAGACTCTAAGGATTCTCATTTTCCACCAGCTGAGTGCTCTCCATCAGGCTGCTGGGCCCCAAGTTCAGGCTGGGAATGGATTCATGTTTCAGAAATGCAGCACGTCTCACTAGCCTGCTCCCATATTCTGCTCTCCCTACAGAGTCGCTGCTCCACTCCTGTCACCACTGAGTTCCGGGTGATGAATGCTGCTGCTGCTCAGTAATCCCCCACTGCAGTGAGGAGTGGTGGTGGTGTTTGGGTGAGCTTTGGGAAAAAAAGCTGCTGTATCAATGTAAATTAGTCGGCGATCAGTGATGGGACAGGGTCCCGGGGGGGTTGGAGAAAGTGTGATGGGCTGGTTAAATTGAAGTTTCTGTGGTGCTAGTTTCAAATGAAGTAGTTTAAGTTTTTTTGTTGTTGTTTTTTAAGAAGTGAGAAAACTGTTGTGGTCACGCCATCTTTTTGTGTCTGTGGTAGGGTTGACTTGCTATGGGTAGCATCTCTCAGTAAGTGAGAGAAAACATGGCAGCAATTTAAAATAGAAATTATGTGTTGGCCACTTAGGAAGCAGGGTGGGCACCAGGATAAGTAAGTGGGTGAAGGGGCACTATAGGCTGGTCCTTTTAATATCCTGGGCATCTACTGAAAGTTAATGTACCCCCCTGGCAAGGGTACTAGCCAATCAGATGCCAGGAAATAAAAAGCTCATTTTCTAAAGCCTTCTAATCAATGCACCCAGATAGACATAAACACTTTATAATCTGTATTAAGGATAGAAATATGGTGATAAGAAGACAAAAGTGTGGGATCCTTACCTGGTTCAAGTAAGGCAGCAGTAAAGGCATAATGCCAAGATGGGGGTGTGGGGTCCCCATCCTAAAGATAACAAAAAAGACATAGGAGAATTGGCAACAAAAGTGGGAGGGGGGGCATCCTTTATACTACAAGTTAATTCCATCTCGAAAATGGGAGACTATAAACACTGAACTTGTTCCAAAGAAAGTTTATGAAGACCAGTCTGAGATAGAAATTATTGTATCTGAGAAGGAGAAGGGTGTTGGGCATTAGGAGAATACAAGGTAGAGTAATAAGATTGAAAAAGAGAAGCTATTTCCATACTATGAAAAGTAGAGTGCCCAGTAACAGGATCTCTAAGTTTAACAATCGTCATAGCTCCTCTACATGTCTGAGGACATCATGCCAACCAATGGCACCCCAAGGTCCACCATCAAATGCCCGCTGGTGGAGATAAAATAAAGCTTGCTCCACCTTCTGATCCATGAGCTTCTGAATTTGGGCCCAAACTTCTAAAAGAGATATTTAAACAGAGTGATCCCCTTGCACCCAACAAGTAAGATAAGAACGTAGGGAGCAATACAGCTCCTGTAATTTCCATTCCTGATCACAATGTAGAGCAGAGGAATAAGCTATTATTGTGCCACAGAGAACAACCTTAAGGGTATCCCATAAAATACTGGGAGTAACCCCTTCCACATCATTTTCCTGCAAGAATTGAGGAATTTGAGTCAACAGTTTATCTAAGAGGAGTCGATCCCACAAAGGACCCAACACCTGAACGTACAACATTCAGGGCTCCCTAAAGTAAAAGAAATGTGAAGGGGGGTATGGTCCAAAAGATGAAATTGGCCATGCTCCATCTCATGGGACAAACCAATATGTTCTACTGTGGTGAAAAAATAATCAAATCGAGCAAAAGTGCCATGCCAAGGTGAATAATCCCTATGTCTCTGGTGACTGAACTGCCATACGTCAACCAGTCCTAAAGACTGAAGCATTTTAGTGAAGTATTTAATAGCAGCTGTCTAACAGAAAAGCCTTAAGGTGTGAGGAATCCCAGTCTCATGACAAAGTAAGATTAAGATCGCCTCCCCAGAATACTTGACTATGTATGTGATTTAACAATGTGGAGAAAAAAGATACAAAAACCTGACAAGCAGTGCTGGAGAAAAATAGATGTTCACCAAAGTTATAGGACAACCTTCAAGAGACCTTGTAACAATTACATGATAGCCCACCTTATCACTAACAGGAAAACAGGTATCAAAGGGCAGTCCAAGATGGCATAACAATAGAACCCCTGTCCGGTAGCCTGACTTATGGGAGGGAAAAAAACATGATCAAAACCTAACTTAACAAATTTATTATGTTCCTTGGGTGATAAATGAGTTCCCTGCAGAAATATAAAGTCCGACCAATGGTGTTCAAAAAATTGAAGGAGATGATAACATTTGACAGAATTATGAATGCCATTAACGTAGTAGGAAATAACTTTGGTTGGCATCACCATATTGGGTACATCATAGGAAAAAAACAGAATAAAAAGGGGCTAGGAGCCCTGCTCTCTGGCACCTTAAAACAAAATGAAAATTTGCCAAATTGTGGCTTCTTACTAAACCAGTAAACCCTGTCCCTTACCTAGATCCCCCTAACAATACAAATAATACAAAGAAGGAATTACACAAGAAGTATTGTACCTTAACAGAACCTTCAGACAGTAAAAATAAAAAGAACCTTAGCTGCCTTCAGTTGAAGTAACATAGAAAAATGCCAGAATGTTTACATATGTGTATATGAATAAGCTGTACTCTAATCAGAACACCAAAGCTATTAGTGCTCTGTAGAAAATACCCAATGAACAGGTACAATAAAAAATAAAACTTGATAAATAAAGAAAATACTACTTATCCAATTCTGCCTAATTAACCAACTGGGCAGAGTATACTAAATATCCAAAAAGGCAGGTCCAACAAAAGTGGGTCCAAATAGCCAGTATCCTATTCCCCTAAAAGAAGGTGAAATCAAGGAAACAGACCAAATACATAAGATATGCAGAAAAATCATCATAATACAAAATCCCCCCTCCCCCACAAGGGGAGAAAAAATTTCTGCCAAGAGGGCAAGAAAAAAATCCTCTAACAGCCCAACCAACCATATTAAATAAAGGCACAAAAAAAAAGACTTCCAAGGATGGGAGCCATACCCACAACCAGCCTCCTGGGCAGCACAGAAAGACTGAGTAGCACTGCAGAGGAAAACATTTGGCCAAGTCAGAGATCCGCAGGTTCACCCTGAACCTTATCAAAAAATATCCTACAAATATCCAAGTTACATTGGATATGAAGGACACCCACCAAATAAAGAAAAAAAAAGAACATTAATACAGGAAAACACAGGAAGACAGAAACAGGGGAGGGGCAAAAAGGGAAAAAAAAAAGGAAAAAGGAAGAAAAGAATAGACAGACCCAACTAAAATATAACTTAGGAACTGCCCACTAAAGAAGAAAACTAGAAATATGAAACCCAACAACTAAAAAAAGTACCATCAGAAATATGGCAAATAATTATATGACGTGCACATTACAAAATAGAAAAACAAAAGAAAAGAGGGCTTACATGCACAGCAGTTCAGTGGTAACAAATAATGTTAAAAAATCCCAAACTGAGAGAAAAAAAGATGATAGTAGAAAAAGGAAAAAACAATAAAAAGAACATGCATCGAAAAAAACTATGAAATTATGAAACCTTCAAAAAAGAAATCATCCCAGGGAAGGGCTACAGCAGAGAATAAGTAAAACCCCTGTAACAAGCCAGGTGAAACAAAAGACATTCTTCAAGCAACACTAAAAAGAATAATAATATAATAAATAAACTGTACCCACCCAGTCAACACTCAGAATAGCCCCCAAGACCCAACAAAGAAAGAAGCAATCTACAGTCTACAAACTAAAGAAATGCAAATTCATAATAAAAAAGAGATCCAAAAACTAAAAGACAGTAGTCAATAACTGTCCTAGCAGAAAGTGGCTAAACAAAGTGGGACCAGGAAGCCTAGTGTAGTTAAGAATCTAAAACAAATCGCGTAGGAGCAAACGGCAAAGAAAACATCCACAAATGCTACAAAAATGACCCCCAGCACTTCACAGTGTTTGAATAATAAAACAAAATGTTCCCCAGGCTAACTGTATCCCATATTATTGCCAGCATTTAGAAAACACAAAGGAAACCATAGCCAGAGAAGACTGATAGAGAACAGATACTAGCCCAAATCAGACAAAAAGTGAAGAGAAAATAAAGATAAAAAAGACAAACTAAGGAAACAATAATGAAAGATAATGAATGAAAGCCCCATTTAAAGGATATAAAGAATAGTTCCCAGCCTATTCCAAATTCATCAACACATTAAATAATAAGAAGATAGAAAAAATAGTGGAGAAACAGAGGGCAGATAATAAAACTTTAGAAAAAAATGAAGATCTCCATTTACCTCTCAGCCTCAGCTCCTAAAAAAAAAAAAGCAGCCCCAAAACTTCAAAATAGTTGCATGCCAATATAAGAAATATTGGGGGAAAACAGAAACAAAACCGTGACCACCCAAACTAATTAAATTGGTTGCCTCAAAGATTGGATCAATAAAACCAGCTGAAATACTACCACAGTATATGAATAAGAGTTCTAGGGGGAAACAAGTATCTCGTCTGCAGGTGGGGGCTGGAGCTGTAGCCTGCTAAGCAGCAGAGAATCATTGTCAAATGACAAAGAAAGAGATGGCCAGCCACCCTACAAAACTGAAAAGTACAGACACACTCAGCAGAGCGTGCAAGAAAATACCGACTGGCTGCCATCTTAGCTAATATGCACAAAAAGACAAAAATCACAACATAGAAATATACAGCCCCCCGTCACTGCATCTCCAAATCAATTAAACGCAATCACAGAAAAATAAACAATCTAGGAACAAGAAAAATGGAAAAAAAAGAAAGAAAAAAAAAAACCTGAACAGGAAACTGCATCAACCAGAGTCCAGCCCTCCCCCAACGCACCCCACACATCCAACCCCCCCAAAAATGGAAAGAGCACCATAACAAATCAAATTAATTCTCAGATTAAACAGTAGCATAAGAAACAGAGGCTACAATTATAAACACAGTAGTGAATTACTGGCTGAAACATGCCAGTGAAATCAGTTCAATAATAAAACTTTCTGATTCATCCTGTTTAAATGTCTACAGAACAGAATTAATTTCTTTCAAAGTTTGTTCCTCCTTCCTCTGTTTCTTTCCTTCCTTCAGGAGAAACCTTGGTCCAGACTTCCTTTTGGAGGGCTTATTTATCCCATAGCTCTTGTACCTCCATCGAAGACCAGATTCCGTTCTCGGAAAGCCTAATTTGTGGAGTCATAATCCTCATAGGTCTTGACTCCCTCCGAAAATAAATTCACAAATGGGCTGGGAAGGAGTAGTAAACTTTAGATTATGAGTCTGAAGGATCTTAAAGAGAAGAGCAAATGTTTTTCACTGTCGCTGAACCAGTAGCAAGTAGTCATTGGCTAACACTAGCCTATGGCACTGATAAAGTAACTGTTCCTTCCCCCAGGCTGTATGTAGGATGGCTTACTTGATTGTATAGTTAAACGAGTGAATGATGATGGAGTGAGGGTGAAAGTTTGAATCCTTACCAGGGACAGAAGGTGACCGGTGTGCCCATTCGATTGGCAAGGGGAGAGAGGATCGGCCACAAAGATATCAGTACCAGCAGGCTACCAATGTTTTCCCATCAAAAGAGTAACCTCCCAGCTACTATAATGAGTTAACCAATGAAGTTCAACCATTAAAAGGAGGATTTAGTATGGGTCCAAAAATTGAGCTCAGGGCTTAGCCTGCGATCTTCAAGGATTGCGTCACTGGAAGTCCAAAATCAGATTGTAATCTGTCCTTCATTTTATTCTTTAATAGTATTTACACACTGAGGAATACATTTCCAGAAACTCAAAAACTGCATAGAGTATAAATTGAAGCAACGTTTTTCATCTGTTATGCATTCTGCCAGTTATGGCATTCTACAAGTTATTTAGTACCAGTGGATTGTTTTCTAAGCAATGTTGTTACTGGCCATTTCTCACTTATATTCAAAGCACAATTACAAAATGGCAAGAAACATTATTGGGCTCTGACAGATCAGTGCTGACCTTCAACAGTGATGTTATCCAAGAAGACATACAGATGCTACAGGAGGTTCAGAGGATGGCACTTTGGGGGGAGATCCTGCTGGTGGATGACCTTAACCTCCCAGATATAGACTGGGATATCCCATCAGCTAGGTCATCCAGGAGCAGAGAATTCCTCAGGTCCCTCCAGGGAGCCTTCCTGCAGCAGCTGGTCAGGAAGCCCACCGGGGGGGATAATGTACTTGATGTGATCCTCACCAATGGGAATAGCGTAGAAGGATTGGAGGTGGGAAGTAGCCTCGGAGCTAGTGACCATAACACAGTGGACTTCAGGGTTAGAGTGGGGTATGAAGTAAGTTGAACTATCATGGAGGTCCTGGACTTCAGGTTGGCAGATTTTCCCAGAATGAGGGAGATATTCCAGAATAAAATGGAGGGGAAGGAGAAGATGGGGTGGGGGGATTAGGACCTATGGAGCAAAATCAAGGAGTGGGATACTAAAAGTCACGGAGATCTGCATAAGCAAGGTGAGGAAGAGCAGAAGACAAAGGAGACTGCTTTTGTTCAATAGGAATATGAGGGAGGCAATGGGAAGAAAAAAAGGGTGTTCAGGGAATATAAGAGGACACAAGGGAAAGAGGACTGGAAAACTTACAGGGAAAAGCTGAGGGTGGTGGGGTGGAGGATTAGAAAGGCAAAAGCAGCAATGGAGGAGAAAATTCTTGGCAAACCAAAAGGGGTGATAAGACTTTTTCAGCACACAGGGGTGAAGAGGAAATCCAGGCCAGAGGATAGTAAGGGTAAAGGGAGAGGGGGGAGTAACAGTGAAAGGGGACTTTGAGAAGGCGGAGGTGCTAAATAGGTACTTCAACTCGATCTTCACATTAGAGGGAGAGGAAAAGGGACCAGTGTTAAGGGAGAAGGGAAGGGTGGATGTAAGGGTGGATCCTAGCCCAATCAGTGAGGCCAGGGAAGAGTTAGGTAAGTTAAGGGTGGACAAGGCTATGGGTCCAGATGCCCTGCATCCTAGGGTGCTCCAGAAGCTAAGGGAGGAGCTGGTTGCACCACTAGTGAGGTTGTTCAACTTGTTCATAGATACAGGGTGGGTACTGGAGGACTAGAAGAGGGTGGATGTGGTGCCACTTCATAAAAGTGGCAGCAGGGAGGAGGCAGCAGTTATTGCCCAGTCAGCCTCACATCTTTGGTGGGTAAGGTGATGGAGGCATTATTGAAGGAAAGGGTGGTTAGATATCTGGAGGATAGTGGGCTGCAGGACATCCATCAGCATGGTTTCACTCAGGGGAGATCATGTCAGATGAACCTGATCGAGTTCTTCGATTGGGTGATGAGGGTGGTTGATTGAGGGGGCAGTGGGCGTGGCCTATCTGGACTTTGGGAAGGCTTTCAACACTGTGCACCATAGACTATTGGTTAACAAACTAGAGAGTTTGGGGGTGGGACAAAAAATAACAAGGTGGGTGGAGAACTGGCTGATGGGCAGAAGTCAGAGAGTGGTGGTAAATGGGGTGCATTTCATGGAGGTAAGGGTGATGAGTGGGGTATCTCCGAGGTCAGTGCAGGGGCCCATCCTGTTTAACATCTACATCAGCGACATGGTAGAGAGGCTGAGGGGAAGATCTGCCTTTTTGCAGATGATACAAAGATCTGCAATATGGTGTACACCCCAGAGGGAGTGGCGGCTATGAGGGAGGATCTAAAGCTGCTGAAATAGTGGTCAGAAACATGGCAGCTAAAATTCAGTGTTAGAAAAATGCACAGTGATGCAGATGGAGTTGAATAACCTACAAGCAAAGTAAACATGAGGGGGGAGGAAATAAAAACAACTAAGCAGGAGAAGGATCTGGGAATCATAATCACAGATAACATTAAGGTAGGGACCCAGTGCAGCAAGGTGGTGGGAAAGACAAATAGAATGCTGGCGTGCATAGGGAGAGAGAGATAACTAGAAGAAGGCAGGAGATGCTGATGCCACTTTACAAGTCCATGGTGAGGCCCCACCTGGAGTACTGGGTTCAATTCTAGAGACCTCACCTATGCAAGGACATAGATGGCATGGAGATAGTTCAGAGAAGGGCCACTAAGATGGGTTAAGTGGGAAGGCATACAAAGTGAGATTGAGGGAGTAGGATTTGTACCCACTAGAGACCCGAAGGGAGAGGGGGAACATGACAGAGATGTTCAAGTGCATGAAGGGGATTAATAAAGTGGGGGGATCTTATTCATGGGGAAGGTAGGTGCCAAAACTAGAGAGCATAGACTGAGGGTGGAGGAGGGTAGGTTTAAGGGTGACATGAGAAGATATTACTTCATGGAGAAGGTGTACAGCCCTGGAATGGCCTGCTGGGGAGGTGGTTGGGGCCAGAACAGTGGAGGGATTCAAAGGAGTATGGGACAAACACAAGGGGTTGAGTAGAGGGAGGAGAGGGGAATCCCTGGGAGGAGGGCCAATAAAGGGTGAGGACTGGGCAGATTCGACGGACCAAGTGGGTCCTTTTCTGCCAAATTAATATCTATGAATCTATGAAACAACACTAGGCATATCCAAAAAGCAAATAAAATGTACTTTTCACTTTTCTTTTTTTTTTTTTAATACAAGCAGGCCATTTGACACACTTAGCCTGCAGCCTTGTGCCCAACCTCCCAAGGTGTGATGTTATCACAGCACATCACACACCCAGTCATGTAGTTTTGCCTAAATGCTGCACATGTCAGACTTTGTACTATAGATAATGTGCATGGTTCAACTATGCCTACCTAACCTGTATGATACAGCTAAAGAAAAAAAGACGTTCACAGGTTTTCTCTCTTCTCCCAGACCATCAGGCCCTTGAGCATTTTTTCAAGATGCTGCTTCTGGCCCCATTTTGCCCAGACAAGATGCAATCTCAGAGATGATGCAGGCCCTGGGACTAAGTCTCCATTTCCATCCATGATCATCAGCAGAGAGGGACTATGTCAGTTGGACCATTGTTTTGGGATCTGTGTTTGTAGGGGACCCAATCCACAGTGATGTCCCAGGTACATTTGAATCACACATATCTTGGCACAGAGCATAATGCCCCTAGACTCAGCCACACATGACTGTATCCACAGCCACCAGCTGCACAGATATGCATGAAAGCTGTGGCTGCTCTGAGGGAACAGCATGACAGGACATGAATCTCCAGCTCCATGAACAGCATGGGGATTTCTCGGAGCAGCCATTCGGTATGGACTGCTGTATCTCCGTACTGGTTGACCAATTAAAATAAATGTCCCAGTATTCCTCCAAGCCCTCCATGCCAATTTTAAAAGAACAAGGGGTAAGAAGTGGGGGTGCCATTCGGACTCTACTAGAATTCAGGAAGACAATGTGGAGGGGGCACATAAATGAAAGAGTCCCCCTTGCTTAGCATCTTACCCCTCTGCCAGCCCTCTGCACTATGGAAAAGGCATGTTGGGTTACGCAGATTATGACACAACTCTGTTCTCACCCCAGACCCAACTGTCTGTGAAGATGTGTGTATCCGGTAAGGGCCAGCTTCCAGGGTGGGGGGAGGGCAACTAATGTTGAGGAGGGAGCTCTCTGTGATCTCACAACATCTGTACTACAATTCATCATATGCATCAACTGTTGGACACATGCTACTGGAAAACATGTTCGATCATCACAAATCTAGTGAGGTTTCACAACAGCATGCACTGTGTCCAACAATGTAATGGAAATACAAGGGTGTTGCTGGACGCAGGTGCATCTGGTGCATGCCCCTGTATCCAACATTTAAAAAAACTGTTCCAGTATATAATTTTTGATGGCATACTTCGGTGCTATATACCTGGATACAAAATTGTTTCAGTACAATAGAAAAATAGTTACAATAGACAATGCGTGGCACCGGATGATCTACATTGGGCATTTATTGCCTTCAAAGGGAATTATGCCAGCCTTATTGCATTTTTGCATGTCCTGTGCAGACTGTGAGCTTTTTCAACTGGTTTACATGTCAAGATAGTCTTGATCATCACTTAGAGTTATGGATTCCAATACAGTGTAAACATGTGGGGAGATTTTCTGAAGGATATGCCGAGAATGTAGCCACCACTATTTTCAAAATGTAATCAAAACTGTTAGACTATCTATAAAATCAACTGACTGTTAGACCATCTGTTAAACGGACTAACTAAATGTTAGACCATCTGTTAAATGGACTGTTAGAATATCTGTTAGATGAACTAGCTGTTAGACTGTCTGTTAGATGGTCTAACTGGGTCTGAATGATGATGAGGTTGGAGGTCCAAAAGAAGGCCTTCAAGGGGACAAGCTCAGTAAAGGTAAGGCATTTTTAGAAGGCTGACTTTGACAGAATGAGGGGGCTGTTGAGGGAAAACATGAAAAGAGTATAGCAGATCCAAGGGAGAAAAGTAGAGTAGTGAAAGGAAATTAAAGGTAGTTTGGGAGGGGTCTCAAGCAAGTAGCACAAATGGTGGCTTTTTCCAAGGACCTAATTGTGTACCACCAGGGGAGATGCAAGGACATTCCACAACAGGGCTTTTAATGGATGGTTGAAGGCATGTTGCATGGAGGAAGGTTTTAAATACATTGGGGACTGGTGAACAACCTGGGAGGATATGGGCCTCTATGAGTGAGATGGTCTGTATCTTTCCAGGAAGAGGTCCACAGGTTTTCATGGCAGGTTTAAATGCTGTATGGATGAGCATTTAAACTAGACAGTGCAAGTTGGTGAAACCAAAGGTGGCAGCAATTGCATCCCCCTGGATGATAAAGTGTTAGAAAGGGAAGACTGTAGTGGAGAAAAGACCCCTAGAGTTGATGTTCAGAAAGAAAGAGACAAGGATGGGAATGAAGAAAATGGGAATATAATGCAGGTAGGGGAGGAAATAGGATTAAAGAGGTCCAGATACAGTAAAAGTAAAAAGGGAAAGGATGGGTTAAGGGGTAAGCCAGGGAACAAACCTGGTAGGAGTGGAAGGGAGAAGGGTAGTAGACAGAGAAAAGGATTTGGAAAGCGATGTGCATGAATGCAAGGAGCTAGGTAATAGAATTCCAGACCTGGAAGTCACCATGGCAGAGGCTAATCTAGATGTAGAGGCTGTAACAGAGTTGCAGTGCACCGAGCACCAAAACTGGGAAATGGGCATACCGGGCTGCACTCTGTTCAGAAGACAAGGCGTGGGAAAGAAAGGAGGATGGGTAATACTTATTAGATGTAGGGGAGGGTAACACAGCCACAGAGGTACGGGGACACAAAGAGGAAAATGAATGGCTGGAATCAGTAAGAGTCGGCCTAGAGGTAGACTCTCAATACACTAGCCATACTTGAGTAGAGTGCAGACTCCCAGAACAGGGCAAGGAGAAGGAGAAGGCACATAGGGAAACCATAATCAGAATGGTAAATAAGGAGAGGTGCTAGGTATCCTAGGTACTTGGTTTCAGTTACAGCCACAGCACATTTACCTGTGTTGATGATAAACCCTGCTGTTTTTATAGACTTTTTAACAGCAGCTAACTGTGTAAGGTGTGTCTTCCAGTCTGGGCTATACACTACCACATTGTCTAGGTAGGCCAAACAATACTCTGTGTGTGGTGTTAAAATCTGATCCATAAACTGCTGGAAAGTAGCAGGGACACCATGTAGGCCAAAGGGCTTGGTTACAAACTGGAAAAGACCTAGTGGGGTAATAAAGGTTGTCTTATCCCTAAATTTGTTTTCTAAAGGGATTTGCCAGTACACTTTTGTCAGATCCAGTGTGTTAATGTACTTGGTATGCATTTTATTATATCATCTACCTGTGGCATGGGGTAACCATCAAAGTGAGATACAGCATTTAGCTTCCAGAAATCTAAGCATAATCTTATTCATACTAACATACTAATTGTCAGCAGATTAGGCCTTACGGTCTATCAAGTCTGCTCAAACCTCAGATCCCCTAGTTGGGTGCCGAGGTCCTCTCCCCCACTTGTGTTCCAGAAACCCCTGTCATCCATCCCCACCTCCCTGGGCCAGGCCATCATCTGGTACATCCGCTTTCTGTGTCTGTCCCACCCTCTCTTGAAGCCATCCACTGTGGATTTCTGAACCAGCTCACCAAGCAGCACATTCCAAGGGCCCACCACCCTCTCAGTGAAAAACATCCTCCTCTTTTCCCCCCTCACCCTTCCACCTTCCAACTTCAAACCATGCCCTCTGGTGATACCTTCCTACTTTAGTCTAAAGATCCCCTCCATGTTTACCCTATTTATTCCCTTGAGGTACTTGAAGACCTCAATAATGTCCCCATGTCTCTCCTCTCCTCCAATGAAAACAGGCAGAGCTCCTCAAGTCTGTCCTCATACATCAAATGCCCTAGTCCTCGTATCATCTTAGTTGCCCTCCTCTGTACCCTCTCCAGGAGCTGTATGTCCCTCTTCAAGTGTGGTCTCCAGTACTGTACACAGTACTCAAGGTGTGGTCTAACCAGTCCATTGTACAGCAGCTGAATCACTTCCCTGCTCCTAGAGGTGATCCCCCTTACGATGCATCCCAACATCCTGTTTGCCTTGCTAGCCACTCTCCTGCCCTGCTCAGAGTTATTCATACATGCATCCACCATGACCCCTGGGTCTCTTTCCCCTGTTGAGGCCTCCAGTGCCTCCCCTCCCAGGGTGTGTACCTGTGTTTAGGGTTTCCCCGCCCAAGATGTAACACCTTGCACTTGGTGATATTGAAATTTAATTTCCATGTGTGAGCCCAGATTTCCAGGGTGTCCAGGTCAACTTGCAGGGCCAACTTCCCCCCTCCCCCCTCAACTACTGCTCCCATCTTGGAGTCATCAGCAAAGAGACTCATTTCACACCCTATACCCTCCCTGATGTCCGATATGTATGCATTAAACAGGATCGGACCCAGGACCGAGCCCTGTGGTACCCCACTACTGACCTCTCTAGGGTTTGACAGATCCCCACCGACCACTACTCTCTGGGTGCATCCAGCTAGCCAGTTTTCAATCCATCTGACCATCAAAGGGCCTACTTCCAACCCCGTCAGTTTCTCCACCAGACCATTGTGGGGGACAGAGTCAAATGCCTTGCTGAAGTCCAAGAATAATACATCCACAGGCTTTCCCCTGTCCAGTTCTGATGTTACCCATTCGTAGAACTCCACAAGATTGGTTTGACATGATCTACCTGGCACAAACCCATGTTGCCAACTATCCAGACCTCCCACCTCCTCCAAGTACACCCCCAATCATTCCTTTAGTATACTCTCCATAAATTTTCCCACCACCAAGGTCAAACTGATGGGTCTATAGTTACCTGGTACTTCCCTCGACCCCCTCCTTTATGGATTGGCACCACATGTGCCTCTCGCCAATCTCTAGGTACCCTCCATGTCTCAAGCGACCTGTTGAAGAGCTCCACCAGGGGTTCAGCCAGTATGTCCGCCAATTCCCATAGTACTCTCGGATGAATGCCATCCAGTCCAGGAGAGTTATCTTTCTTTAAGGCCTTGAGGGCTAACCACACCCTTTCGGTGAAGATAGCATCATCCATCCCCTCCGCCTTACTGGCCTTTTTATACTTATCCTGATGTGACACCCCTGGGGTACCTCTCCCTCTCTCTTGCACCATTTCTGTTGCTCCCCTGATCCCACTCACTACCGCTTCTATCCCCATTGTGCCTTGCTTTGTTGATATCCCATCCCCCCTCCCTAGTGAACACAGAGGCGAAGTACTCATTTAATACCTCTGCATGGTCCCTCGCCTCTTCCACCCACCCTCCTTCTGATCTCAATCTGCCGAGATGGCCCTTAGATTTTCTCCGCTCCCCAATGTACTGGAAGAACCCCTTTTCCCCTCCATGTATCCCCTGTGCCAGCCGCTGCTCTTTAATGGACTTTGCCCCCCTCACCATCCGGGTGACTTTTCTAGATGCAAGATGGTACATTTCCTTTTCCCTATCCCCTCTTGTTGTTTTATATTTTTTGTAGGCCGCCTTCTTTTCTCTGACTGCTACTTGAACCTCACTGGACCACCAGCATGGTTTATGTGACCTTGCCCCCTTAAGTTTTACCTTAGCTCAGGTCCTGACTGCCTCATGAAGTCCTCGTTTTATGACCTCCCATCTCTTTTCCACATTTGTCATTGATGTAATCCCCTTCAAGTGATCCTTGAAAATATTTCCCATGCCCACAAAGTCTGCCCCCCTGAAGTCCACTGCCAGTGTCCTAGATCTCTCCCCCCTCTCCCCATGCTTATTTGAAACCAAACAGTATTGTGGGCGCTCCCAGTCAGGGGATCCTCTACAACCAGGTCCCTTACCAAATCCCCATCTGCCAGAACCATGTCCAGGACATGCCCCTCCCTTGTGGGCTCCATCACATGCTGTGTTAAGAACACATCCTGGAAGTTGTTCAGCAGCCTCTACTCCTTGGCCACCTTAGAGGACATGGTTCCCCAGTTTGTACCTGGCATATTAAGTTCCCCCATCAACACCACTCCTTCTCTTTTTGGTCCACACTTTGCAATGATGTTGTCCAGCAAGCCATCCTCCAGAATATCACCCATCCTGGGGGGCCTATATACTACACCCAGCTTGAACTT
The DNA here is from genome assembly GCA_016271365.2 of Neoceratodus forsteri. NCBI lineage: Eukaryota > Metazoa > Chordata > Ceratodontiformes > Ceratodontidae > Neoceratodus > Neoceratodus forsteri. Next base: position 353,808,949 of record CM028136.1, on the reverse strand, counting down.
ACCTCCTGCTGGAGTTCGTAAGGTGACCCATAAGGCCTCCATGTTTCCCTCTGCCTCTTCTACCCTAGCAATCTCTATGTCATTTCTAATGAACATAGCCACTCCACCCCCTCTGCCCTCCTTTCTATCCTTCCTAAGCATAGTGTACCCCCGCACGTTTAGGTCCCAGTCATGGTTTTTGTTGGCCCACATTTCCGTGACCACTGCCACATCCACCCCCCAAACAGCATGGCCTGGAACTCTGGCAACTTGTTTCCCAAGCTCCTGGCATTTACTAACACCAACCCCCCCCCCTTATCCCTGATCCCTTTGTTGAACCCCACCCAGGTTCCTTATACTTCCATCCTCCTCTGCTCCTCCTGAAACCTCCTCCTCCCCCATACTGTTTCCCCTCCCCTTAGGTATGAAGGCTACTCCTTTCATCTGGAGAGAGGCTTCTGTCAGCCCTCCCTTATCCCCCTCACAAGTTTAAACCCCACCTTTCTTGAATGTAGTCAGCCACCCCCTGTTTAAGGACTTCTTTCCCTAATGGGGCAAGATGAAGCCTGTCCTTGTCATACAGTCCCCAGTCCCTTATCCTCCCAAACTCCTTTCCAATTATCTAACACTCCCAACCCACTTTCTTCACCCCACTTTCTGAGCCAGTCATTAACCTCTGTGATCTTCATTTTTTTCTCCTCTGAGGCCTTTGGTACTGGCAATATCTCCGAAAAGGATATGTTGCATCCGTTATCCCGACAGACTCTGGCAAGTTCTTGGAACCTTGCTTGGATTTCCAAAATGCTATTTCCCTCTAGATCGTTAAGTTTCCAAATGCACCAGGAAATCTGGTTTCCCTCCACAATCCCTAACCAGTTCGTACACCATGAACTTTGCTCTGTGCACTGTCAACGCAGAGATACTCACTACCTTCACCTGGCTATGGCATCCACCCCCCTGTCCCTCCCACTGGATACCCCTAATCATCGAGTCTCCCAATAACAGAACCTTAACACCGCCATCATCCTTATGGTTACCTCCACTATGCGCTCTCAACCCTCCACCCTCCCCTTTAGTCGTGATCTCAATTCCATGGGAGTCTTCCTGCCTTATTAGAGACCCCCATGTCACCCTCCCCTTTCTGCCTCCCTTGTTATTTTGCCCACTTAACTCAGACCCCCCCCGAATAGGTGTCCCCTTTAACCCTCTCTTATCCAAACCAGTTATCCTGGCCCTGATGGTTTCCCTTCCCCACACCACCATCCTCCCCCCTTGTAATAGTACCCCTACCTCCAGAGGCCTTCTGTGGGTCTCCTTTACCTAGGGCCCCATCCTTGGTACAGACCCCCTGCTGAAGGGGGGCCCCTCCCCACCTCCTTGTCTCCCAGTTTCTCTCCAGTCATGATCTCCTCCCTCATGTCTGCAATATGTTGCATCTCCCCCATCTGCTTAACATTTATTTTTCCCCTTCTCCCTCTGGGACTATTTCTATCCTTTCCATTGCCGGTCTGTGATGCCCTATGGGTATCCGACTCCCTCTCCCTGGCCTCTGTATCAGTTTCCTCATTTCCACCATCCTCTTCCTCCCCTTCTAGGTTGCTTAGTAGCTCAAATTTATTGTAACACTCCATGCCAGCCTCCATCAAGTAACGTTAGTTTCCCCCAACTGCCCCTCTAAACTGCCTCTCTTCCTCCCTTCTTGCTCTGTTCTCCTTAGGAGCTCCCTTCCCACAGTCTGCTCATTTAGGCTTCCCCACAACAGCCCCTCCTTCTCACTGTCTGCTCTTCTAGACTTCCCCACAACAGCCCCTCCTGACTCTTCCCCCTCCACTCTCTTTATATTCGGAATGTTTACCCCCTTCGTTTTTCCCCTTAACATCAACATCCCTATCTAAGGGTCCTCTGCCCCTAATATCCCCCCTCCTGCTTGCTGTAACATAATGTCCTGTAATCTCTGAGCATTGTCCCAGCCTCCTCTCAGCCCCACCCTTCTGCCGCCCATATCCACACCCCTTATCCTTGGACACCCCCCAACTCCCTCAGCTTACTCCTTAACCAATATACTTCACTCCTGATACAAGATAGCTGTATACAGAGTGGGCAGCCTCCCTCTCTCCAGGCCCAATTGAGAATGCTTGCCATCCTACAGCCTGTGCAGCCTACAACCCTTCCGAAGATGCCTGCCATGGTGGATTGTGGCCACCCTGTTTGTTCCTCTCTGTTCATAATGACACACGGCCCTTTTCTCAGTCCCTTCACCCTGGCATACTCTCTATACTGACTGCAGTTATTTACGAACCCAATTTCAACCTCACCAATAAAGTTCCCAAGTCTCACAAACACATACAGTCCAGAGTGTGTCCAGTCCCACTAACAGTGTGTGTATGCAGACATCAGGTACCGTATGATGTCACAGGCCCACCAGTTCCTGTTGCTTCAAATTTCAGTCACAAACAGAAATGCACAGCTTCAATCCCAACCCCAGTGGCTTTTCAGTACAGGGTGGGTGGAGGGCTCACCACCAGGCAAACATCACATTTAAATTTCACTCTAATTATCACTGCCAAACAAGTGTTCCCACACCCAGCACACAAGCCCCAATAGTTACAATATCACAGCCCAAGTAACAGTTCTAGCTCAAAGTAGTAATTTTTAACACACAGAACTAATTTCAAGTACAAAACTATTCAAATATTTCAGTTAAAAGAGAAGATAAAACCAAACCTCTTTCCTGAACAACCTCCTACCTCTGTTGCCAAGTGGACAATGAAAGACAAGATGATTCTTGTAATTTCCCCTCCCCCTAACACCGGGCAAACATCACATTTAAATTTCACTCTAATTATCACTGCCAAACAAGTGTTTCCACACCCAGCACACAAGCCCCAATAGTTACAGTATCACAGCCCAAGTAACAGTTCTAGCTCAAAGTAGTAATTTTTAACACACAGAACTAATTTCAAGTACAAAACTATTCAAATATTTCAGTTAAAACAGAAGATAAAACCAAACCTCTTTCCTGAACAACCTCATACCTCTGTTCCCAAGTGGACAAACCACTGTCTTTCTTACCAGCCACTACAATAAGTGAGACCTGGGGACTAGTAGATGGCTCTGTGATGCCTGTTACAGTTTTTTTGTCTTTACCATAAACTCAATTCTCACCCTCTCAAGGCATCTGTAGGGTTTTTGCCTTATAGGTTGTGCTTGGGTAACAAGTATTTGATGTTCTACCCCTTCTGCATTTCATGGACTGCTCCTCAAAGTGGTTTGAAAAGTCTCAAACAGTTGTTTTACCTCATTCTGTTGCATGCACTGCAATGTAGGGTTGATTATCAGTTCCTTCAACCCCCCTGGTTTTTCTAGCCTTTCATAGGCCAAATCCATCTCTATGCCCTCTCCCGTGGAAAAACTATCAGGATCAGGTCAGAGGGGTTGTTTTTCTCATGTCACTTTTTTAACAGGTTGCATGATATATCTTTTTACACTGGCATCTTTCTGGGGTGTCTATCTCATATGTCACTTGTCCTGTCTGTCTAATGACCTGGTAAGGCCCCTGCTATTTCATAAATAACTTTTTTTCAGAGGAGGGTAGAAGTAAAAAGACTTTTTCTCCTTCTTTAAATTCTTTTGTCTTACTCCCTGATCATAAAGATATTTTTGCTTTCTCTGGGCCTGTATATTGTTGTCATGTTCATTTTCATTACTGTATATTTAACCATCCACTTATGAAGCTGAATCATACATTTTCCCTCCTCCCAATATTCTTTGACAACATCTAATGGGCCCCAAGAGTTTCTTCCAAATAACAGCAAAAAGGAGGAGTAACCAGCGGAAGCTTGGGGCTTCCAGCAGTGCACAAAACAGCAGGAAAGGCAAATACTTATACTAGTCCTTTCTTTCATCATGGACAAACTTTCTCAGCATGTGTTTCAAGGCTTGGTTAAACCTTGCCTCTAGCCCATCTGTTTGGGGATGGGAGGGGGATGTCTGGACTGCTACTACACTAAATAGGTGGTATACATTTTTTAACAATTGCTTCTCTGATCAGTCAGGATCACTTTTAGGCTGCCTAGTCTGCTGAAGTTTTATCAACTGCTTGGCAATTTTTGGGGTAGTGATTGTATGTAAGGGTATGGCCTCTGGGCATTTGGTGGCATAGTCACACACAACAAGAGTAAAGCAGTTCCCTTGAGAGCTCTTCTCTAATGGGTCTACTATGTCCATAGCTATTCTTTCACAGGGCGTAGTCACAAAAGGTAAGAGCATCAGGGGCACCATATCATTCCTCCCTAACTGCGCAATGCTCTGTCATTATGCACAGGCTCAACAATAATCAGCTACCTGCTCATGGGCATTAGGCCAAAGGAACCTTTGTAAGAAGTGAGGTAAAGTATGATCCCTCCTAGCATGACCAACTAACAGTAAATCATGAGCCAAGTATAACAACTGGGCATGAAACCTTTCAGGGATGACCAATTACTCTACACCAGGACAAGTTGTATGAAACTGTACCACCAATGAGTTAGTTTAGAATTTTTTTTTACAGTTGGCAATGCATTGGCAACTCATATTGCATTGTTTTCCAACTCCTAAAGAGCTCAACAGCAATGTCTGTAAAATCATTCTTCAACTTAACTGGAAAGCATCTGCAGTCGAGTCACAATGTAAGACAAAACTGTGCGTTCAGTTTCATGAAACAGTCTGTGTAAGGGTTTATGCTGGATCCCAGCAACACTTATGCAACTCAGCTGGAAATGCTAAACCAACTCTCTGGATGAACAGTTTAATTTGACTTAAACTGTACTTCTCTTGTGTTTGGATTAGCACAGACCCAATATAAAATATTATTTTTCTCCTTATATTTGTGTGTCCCTTGACACATGCTTTTTTCCCACCTGTTTGAAAAAGGGGTTATAGTTTTATCATTATTTTGTTCAACCCCAATATCACACCCTTCAAACATGTTGTCTAAGTGAACCTCAGACAGTCCTTTATGTTCTTTGTTCCATTTCTTCTTTAGTCTTACTGTTCTGTTTTGTTCTGTTCTGTTCTGTTCTTGCCTTGTCTTTTCTTTTCTCTTCTGGAACATTTACCCCATTACATTTCCTTCAAAAGGAAAGGTGTCATTAGGGATATTGCTTAGCCTGGACCCTGGTAGTCACTGTAGACATTGTTTCAACCCTTTTTATCAAAGTGCCAAAGTCTGGGAAATCATGCCCAATAACCACAGATACAGAGAGCCTGGGCACAAGTCCTTCAGTTACTCTAGCTGGTTTACCTTTTATGGTCATATTTACAACAGTGGTAGGGTAATGGTGTGTGTCACCATGAATACAAATGACACCTGTAGAAGGACCTCTATTTGGCACATTGTCTAGGAAATCTGATCTGATCTGATCAATGCCTGTTTACTACCATAATCTATCAAGGTTCAAGATTCAGCTTTATTTGTTTGATCATTAACAATTATTACAAAACATAAAAAGTCATAAATAATCATAAATACATTTATTTAACATATCAGAAATGGTTACTTTCAGTTTTAATATTGGACACAGGAAAAGCAGATACGTTAAAGCTGCATTACCATATTTTCTTCAACCATACATTAGCTACCTTAGTTTCCTTATTGCACAAGAGAATTTCAGCAGCTCCTTGTATTATTAACACTTCTTCTATGAAAAGTAAAAATCTCTTTCTTTATACCTATAATAAAGAGATAAAAGGATTTGATCCAAAATTTGTGGCCTACCATGCACAGAAATGTGTAAGATAGCCTGAATGTAGCAGTAACAATGCTTTGTAAATCACCCCAAATTCGGGATTCCAAATTTCAATTTGAACAGAGTCTATCAGCCACATCACTTGTTTGTTATCAATGTTAACATTAGTTAAATAATGTCTCTAGTTGGCAATGGCCAGATGTGTGGACTCCAATTTCTTTTTCTGGCAATAGTGAGCTATATGGCCTGCCCCTTGTCAATTGTGGCAGATGATGTCAGGTGGAAAACTTCTCCCTCCTTGTTCTGGTTTCCCCTCAGGTTTCTTTGAGATTTTCTAGGCCCAAGTAGGTATAAACGGGGTTTGTCTTACCATATTAAATGTGGTAGAGTTAAAAAAAAACAGTAACTCTGTACCCTTTTTTGCTAGACTGTAGGGACAGCCAGTAAATTCTCTACCAACATGATGGTCATGTCCACAGTTTCTGGTTGGTGTTCCCTCACCCACATCTGGACATCTTGTGGTATTATTTGTAAGAGCTGCTAGATCACCAAGGTTTCCAAGATCTCAACAACTGTTTTCCCCTCAGGTTGAAACAACTTGATGCACACCTCCTTTAGTCTGATGTACACTTCTCTTAGAGTATCCATAGTTTGCTAATGAAATGAACAACATTTTTGTCTGTAGGTTTCAGTGCTTATATCAAATCATCCAATTTCCTTCTTTATTAATTCATAGTCATCTGTATCTCTACTGTCCATATGACTGTAGGCTAATTGGGCATGACCAGTTGAATATGGAGCTAACTGTACTACCCACTGAGCCTGAGGCCACTCACCGTCTCTTGCAATTCTTTAAAATGTAGTCAGGTAGGTACCAATATCATCTGTATCAGTCATTTTGGTAAGTTTTAGGTCTTTTGGGGATGTACCACTGCCAGCAGTAGGATGACTGGTCCCCAATGACCTGGAGTGCTTGCATTGTATAGGCCCACCTCGAATCCTGTCTTCTTCACTCCATCTACCTTTCTTGGCATTCTCTCTCTCTCTGTTTCTCCATATCCATCTCATACTAAGGTTCATACTAAGGTTGGTTCAGGAGCAAGAAGGCCAAGGCCCATAACTCTCCGATACTAAACCAAGGAAAAGTAGGTCAGCTTATAACCAGTATTTATTAGCGCATCTAGTCAATACTTAAATATATTTTTGGTCTCACTAATGACCACATGAAGTGGCAGTTTGTTCCCAGGACCAATCACTCTAATAGTATAAAAGTAGTTCCTATTGGTATGACTAAATGGCTTCCTTATCAGTTGTAGAGGGTGACCCCTAATCTCAAGAAGATGATTTTTAAATTCCAAACCCATTTTATGTATAAGATATGGATCTTGAATAACATCATATAGAAGCACAAGATCACCTATAAGATGACGGGTGGAAAGGGGCATGAGTTTTAGGGAGTCTAGCCTTTCGCAGTATGACACCTTTTCAAACCCAGATATTTTGTTTTTAACTTTCCTTTGAACACCTTCTAACAGGTGGCATTCTGATTTTTTATAAGAGTTCCAAAGCTGAGAAGCATATCCCAGGTGAGTCCTGACATATGCTCTAAACAGAGGTAGCAGTACGTCTCGATTTCTAGATCTAATGTTACAAAGAACAGACCAAATTACCTTGTTTGATTTATTAATGATATCTTGCACATGTCTATTATTTGATAAATCATCAGAAATTGTGATACCCAGATCCTTTTCATCCGATGTTAGAACCAGCATAACACCAGCCAATAAATATTGGTGGTGTAAATTAGTAGGGCCCAGGTGCATAACTTTACACTTAGAAATATTCAATTTCATGCCCCATTTATTTACCCATTCTGTAATATAATCTAAGTCTTTCTGAATGGTTAGTGCATCAGAAGCTGATGCACAAGAGCCCCTAATTTTAATGTTATCTGCACACTTAGTAGTAATAGATAAACATTCCTTAGTTAAATCAGCAATAAATAATTGAAATAGACAAGGGCCCAAAATGGATCCTTGTGGTACACCACTAGACACTGAACAATTTTCTGATTTGAAACCATTAATGATAACTTGCTGAGTCCTATTACATATCCAGTTGGATATCCAATTAATAAGAAAATAATTAATATTCAGTTTGCGAAGTTTTGAGTTAAGGCCCAGTGTGGCATAACATCAAAAGCCTTACTGAAGTCTATAAATACGACGTCACAAGGTATTCTCTTATCTAAAAAGGAACTGATATTTTCATAGAAACACATCAAGTTAGTAATACAGCTTCGACCGCTTCTGAAATCGTGTTGCTCAGAATCACATTTATTAAGAACTGGTGTAATCATGTCTTTTATAAGACTTTCAAGAATCTTGCAAACTGAAGTTGTCAAACTTATGGGCCGATAGTTTTCCCACATGTTCTTTAGCCCTTTTTTGTAAATAGGAATGACACTGGCTTCTTTCCAATCCTGTGGGACATAGCCTTCAGCAAGAAAATAATCAAACATTATTTTTAAAGGTTCTACTAGAATGTTTGCCAATAGAAATAGTAAATGGCCTGGTATATCATATGGACCTGGGCTGTATTTGCCCTTTTGAGTCAATAGTTTTTTGTAAATTACATCCTTAGACAGACTAATAAGTGTATTACTGCCAGAAATAAGTGGATTCGAAGTGAGGTTGTCATCAGAACTTTTAATGAAAATGTTGCACAATTCTGTATTAAACAAATCAGCCATTGATTTTGAATCATAAATAAGAGTGTTTTTGTGTAGTAGAGGCCCTACTTGACATTTTGTTGTTTTTTAAGGAATTAATGTATGAATAAAATTCTTTTCTGTTAGTTTTTTTAGCATTGCACGCTAAATTATATTCCCACCTAGATTTTGCTTTTCTAATCATACTTTGGCATTTTTTTTGAATAGGTTTATATGAATCCCAATGTAATGGGGCTTTATTTCTTTGGAAGGCATTATATTTTTATTGCTTTTCTTTATTTGATCTTTTTATGGTCTGATTCATCCATTTCGGTGCCCTTTTTTGGTTTGGGATTTTTTGTTTAGATGGAATGTATGAATCTCTTAAATGATAAATAATATTCTTAAATGTCTCCCAACAGTGTTGAGGTGAAGAATGTAACAGTACTGCCTCCCAATTTAGTTCTTTAATAGCTTGCCTTATACTAATTAAGTTTGCTTAATTGTATAAATATATGATTGTTGTATTGGGATTATATACATGATCTTATCTCCATTTCCTTCACAGCAAACCACCTCAACAGTTCACTTACTGTATATTCTCTGGGGGTTCAACAGCCACTTCCTCATCTGTCTTACCCATACTAGCATTAAATCAAGAATCAGGCTTTGTCTTCCTTCTGGCTCCAAGCTACAGAACAGACAGTGGCTTTTCCCCAATTTCTTCAGCCGTGGCCCTTATTAATATCCTTCAGTACTTAATGTTCCTTTCAGGCTCTCTTGCTGGTCTTAAGACATGCACCTTAAGTCTATCGTGATACCAGGGCTGGTATCTGTTAGCTGACATTCCCCTGACCACCTGAATGTCAATCAGTATCCAGTGCTATCACCATGTGTCACAAGGTGTTGGTGTAAAAGATAGGCACTGATTCAGTTTGTAAAAGGTACAACACACTTTGTGTGATTTTATTTCAACAAGATTCCAAAAAGGAAAAATCACATGGAAATAAAAGAAAATAAATCATTACATAGCATTTGTCAGGAGGCATCAGCCAGGATCAGATAACATCAATAGGATCCTTTCCTCATCTGTGCTTCAGATTGCTTTGAGGACATGAATACTGCATGTCCTTCCCTCTCCCAGGATCCTGGCAGACTGAAAAAAACAAGACTGTTTATATCAGATACCATTATGAATTTAAAATAAAACAAATATGTTCTCCATATAAGAAGGAAAAACATCCATTTTCTTATACAGCAGCCAGCTGAAAAAATGGCTTTTTATGTCAACCTCCAGCCTTTTCCCTATTGAGGGAAATACTTTATTTATATTAAATCTGGCTTTCTCAGGCACCAAATCACTACATAGTATGCACCATTTTAAATGAACTGTAGGCAGTCAAACATTTTATATTATATGTGCTGCAGAACAACATGGCAGCAAGAAATGGCTCATATTTTAAATGTGAAAATATTTTACAAAAGGTATCTGTTTTTACATTGGCAAATGAAACTGTGCTAGTTAGCTATTACATTGTTTGGTCACTTTGTGCCATACAGGATGCATTTCAGAGGGACTTGGAAAGGAACCATAGAATGAAGAAGAAAAGGAAAAAGGGAGGATCTGTAGGTGACCATCCTGACTGACCAGGGAGATGATAGTACAGTATAGAATAGTTAGAATGCTGTTTCAACAGGCTTTAGAAGAAGAAATTAGAATAGAGTCCCTCTAATTCCAAGGAAGGATGACCAGCCCTACCACAAACCTAACAAATTGCATCCTAGAATACCCACAGAGACTGCAGAGGTAATATTGGCTCCACTTGCAGATGTATTTAACCATTTGCTGGCCACAGGGGTGATCCTAAGAAAGTGGAGGACAGCAGACATGGTCTATCTGCACAAACATAGAGGGAAAGATGAACTAAGAAAGTACAGTCCATATAAATTGGTTAAAAAATGACCACTCACCCAGTTAGTGTTTAAAAAGATTATTTTTACCGGTTTTTAGATAGAGTACATTTATTTATTTATTTATTTTTTGTTAACTGGGTAAGTACAGTAGACAAGGGTATTGCCTATATTCAGGCATGACCCAGGAGAGTACAGGCAGGAGAGAACAAAGTCACACAATGTACAACAAACTGACAGTAGTTCACGACGTAGCATGAAGTGAGAAAAAAAAATTACACAGTTTACTGACAAGAGCAAGCCGTATCTGTAGATGCTAAGAGAAAACAAATGACAATTACATTAATTAATTGCACTAGAATGGTATATCAATTACTAAAACTGAACTACATACTACAACAACCAAGAAATAAGTAGCAGTTATAACAATAGGATTCATGTAGAAGTAGGAACATGCTGAATTCAGAAACATGAGGGGAAGCAGTAAGTGCCATGTAGGGAAGGAAAGCTACTAGGAGTGTCTCAAGTTATAGCACAGGAGCAGCCATCAGATTCTATTAGGTGGGCATGAAGACCCAGTTTAAAGGCTTTGTGGGATTTGGAGAGTTTGATGTGGGGGAGGAGGGAGTTCCAGGTGCGGGGGGCAGACATAGCAAAAGATAGTTCCCCCTTTTTTGTGAGATAGCTAGGAATTTCTAGTGGTGTTTGGAAGGATGACCTGAGGAGATATGCTTGGGAGGGATGAGATAGCAGTGTAGAGAGTTACTCAGGGGTTCCCCTTCTGAGGATATTATCAATCATACAGCCAGCAGAATAGAGTCTGTGCAAAGCCAGTGCGAGCCAGTTCAAGTTAGAGTAGAGTTGACAATGATGGGTAAGTCTGGGTGCAGAGATGGCAAATCTGCATGTGCTGTTATAGCAGGTGCTCCATTTAAGGAGGACTCCTTTGCTAGCATTAAGGTATACCTGTGAGCAGTATGTAAGAGAGGGAAGGAGGAAACCTTGTGCAATAGCAAGCTGAGCAGCATCATTGAGGGAGGATGTGACTTTATAGACAAGACCCAGTTTGTAGTTTACCACCTTACAGGTAGCCACAATGTGGAGGTTAAACTACAGAGATGGGTCAAGAGTGACTCCTAGGTACCTGAATGAGTTAACGGCTTCCAAAGAGGAGTCACCTAGACATCATACTGAAAAATCCAGAGCTAGGGATTTGATTCTAGAGGGGGAGCCAAAAAGCATAGTCACAGTTTCTTAGCATTAAGTATGAGCCTGTTTTATAAAAGTCAGTCCTGTAAGCAGTCAAAGTCAGTTTGAAGATCTGCGTTTACTGATGAGGGGTCTTTATCACTAGCGAGAAGCACTGTGTCATCAGCATAAAGGATCAATGAGAAGGAACAAGGGAGAGAGGGCAGGTTGTTAATAAAAAGAGAGAACAGGAGAGGGCCAAGTAGAGATTCCTGGGGAAGTCCAACAGAGGTAGGGGAAAGATCAGAGACAGCATTTTCAATTGGAACAAATTGCATCCTACCAGTGAGGTAGCTATCAAACCAGGAGATGGCAGGCTGGGCAAAACCCAGGGAGGACAGTTTGGAGAGTAGCAGAGCATGATTCACAAGATCAAAGGCCTTAGTGAGGTCGATGAATATGGCCCCCATGAGCAGACCCTTATCCATTGCGTTAGGACTTCATTAGTTACTTGAAGTAGTGCAGTTGTGGTGTTGTGCCCTATTCAGAATCCATGTTGAGCAGGAGATAGAAGGTTGTGAAGTTGCAGATATTTTGAGACCTGGGAGGCAACAGCCTTCACGAGCAGTTTGTTCAGGGTCGAGAAAATGGCAATCGGTCTGTAATTTGCCATGCTTTTCGTATCCCCTTTTTGTGTACAGGGACAACACAAGCAGTTTCCATAGCGAAGGCACTGTTTGGGTTAGTATGGAAAGATTGAAAATTCTCACAATAGGGACAACAAGAGGTGGAGCTGCCAGTTTGATGAAGTTTGGCAGTAACCCATCTGAACCCACAGATCCATGTGGGGAGATAGATTTAAGGAAATGCAGCACATCAGTAGAGGAGACTGGTCTGAGCTGAAAGGAGGATTCATACAGAATGTGCATTTCAGGAGGAGGAGCAGGGGACTGGTTAAATTTCTCTAGGTACTCAGAGAGATTTGAGAATTGAGCATTCAGAGCATTTGCAATAGTAGGTAATTTATTACAATTGGCAGCATTTAGCGTCATGTCGGTTATAGCCGTCTTGGGCCTTTGACCTATGAAATTTTTTATATGGTTCCAAAAACCCTGGGTATCACCAACTGAGGACTGGAGAAGCTTATGGCAATAGTTCCTTTTAGCCATCCGAATATCTTTTTTGTGGGCATTTCACATTTGTCTATAGTTAGCCCAGTCTTCTGGCTATAGGGACTTCTTAGCCAAGGCCCAGGCCTTATCTCTTCTTCTCATAGTTTGAAGGAGGTCTTTGAGTAACCATCTGTTGGCAGATCCCCTAAGATGCCTTCTTTTCAATGGGACATGCAGATCCTGTAAGGCGAGTAGCTGAAAAATCAGGCAGTCGAGTGCTGTATTTATGTCCTCTGTGAAATAGATCGGAGACCAGTCAATGTTATTAATATCATCGAGAAGTGCACTTAAGTTAAGACTGGTGAAATCACAAAACTGTATAATTCTAGATGGGATGGGGGGAGGTTAGGGCAGTGACCATTACAAATGCAAAAAGTAGGCAGGTGATCACTAATGGAATCTGAAAAGGTACCTGCAGCAACAATTTTATTTTCTCTGTTTGTAGTAATCCAGTCCAAGAGAGACTGATGCTCACCATTTGCTGAGATTCGAGTAGGACTAGAAATCATTTGAGATAGGTGAAGTCAAATAAGAGCTTCAGTGTATGAACCAGCATGGCTACCTGAAAGGTCTAGGTTGAAATAGCCCATTAAAATGACTCAAGATCTACCCTTTAGAGTAGAGGGATAGTCCAAGAGCCCATTTAAGCATGGGAGAGACCCCTTTGGGGGATTGTAAACACATATCAAGTTTACCCTTTTTCCACCACCTAAGAGCAGAACGGTTTGCAGAGTTTCACAGAGACCAGGTAAACCCAAATGTTGGACAGAGATATTGAGACATTCTTTATAATAGACAGCAACCCAACCATCCCTTTGTTTGTGGGGGTGATTGAATCTCGTCAGGTTATAGACAGTTAATTTGTGCATTGAATCAGGGATATCTGGCCTGAACCATGATTCAGTCACTCCTAGTATGTCCGGATGATAGTTAGCAACCCATGAAATCAAAGCAAACATTTCATAAATTATTGTTCATCAGTGCTGTTGCTTTATCACTTAAAATAAAATAGAAAAGAAAACTGTCTTAGTGTCTATCATTTGAAAACGTATAAAAAAGTCTAATAAAGGAAATTATATCCTGATTCAGCTCACCCAATAAATCTTTTATACAACCATCACTCTCTTCTTCTTAATTCAATTATATATCTAAGTAAAATTAATTGATAATCAATTTACTCATTGTCCTTCACATACAACTACTACAAGACTTGAAATCATATATATATATATATATATATATATATATATATATATATATATATAATAAATTCACACTTGCCTTTTTCAAGTATCTAGATCACCTGAAATAGGTTTCAAAAACAGCTTAAACATTGACTGGTTTCCTTTCTTATTCTCTCTCTGAAGGCATTAAAATGTATCTTTAGTGTGTCAATTAATGACAACTCCCATTTGTTTATCATTATGTGTTCTTTTCTTAAATGTATTGAATTGTTTTCTATTCAGGCTACTGTCCATTTGTGAAAGAGCTGCTTGTGTTATAAAACTGAGTTCCAAAGCTTCTTATTCACATTAGCATTGCACTTAGTGTTTTTTATGTTTACAACAAAACATAGTTACTGTTGCTTCCCAAGTCCTATTATTCATATCAACAGCTTGCTGATTTTAGATTTTAATTTTTTAATTTCTTATTGGACCTAGAGATTCTATACTAATATTATTCTTGTATCCATGTAAGGACATTTTTGTTATTTACCTTTTCAGCCTGTTTGCTGTTCCTCCCTTAGGTTGGATAGCTACATGGGAACACAACAGTACTCACTTTTAGAGTCTTTTAGTTACTGTGCTGTTTATGACAAATACATTTCTCTCCTTCTACATTTAGTAGAGACTCACTTACATTTGAAAGTTTGTAGAGTGTGGTGCAACCTCCTACTTTCTCTTCTCAGTTGGAGGTACCATGCCCACACTACACAGTTCTTTTAAATATGCCTAGCCAGAATCGGGTGTGGAGTATCACGCATCATCACGTGACATCACCCAATGCTTGCAACGAGTGCACACACTCTGGGAACCCGACCTGCAATACTATGCAGCACTTGAAAAATTCTCAGGTGTCCAGCAAGGAAAAATATCTCATTTTATTTACATTTTATGTTATTTTTTTAAAATATTAATAAATTAATTTCATTGACATCCTCTGTTGATTCTGTGAACTATTCTCTCATATTAAAGTGACCCTGCTACCATATGGTTACATAGTAATATTTTCGGGAGGTCAGGGAGGTCACAGGCATAATGTAACTCAATAATCTTTTATTGTACCTTATATTGAGTTTACAGTCTCAGTTTAGAATACGGCCACAGTTTTGGTGCCAAGCTTAGTAATATCTTATAATGTTAATAATATTTTGTGTAAACTGTGCTATGTGACAGGTCAAAAAGGTCATTATACATATTTTCCACACAAAATGTGAAAACCATTCTTTTTTCATTTTATGTTCAGTTCTTAATAAGATATATTCATAATAACCTCTTACACTCTACTGTATTCTCTGCTTTGTGGTTCTCAGAAGTACGTTTACTTGTTAATTAGGCTAATGTGTATAGGAGGCTATTAAGTCCCCTTTTATCTGTGCTTCAGTAAATACATTAGTCCTCCCCATATATTCATAGGATGGGTTGACAGTCTATGGAGCCATTTAATCTAAAATGAGGGTTTGTTGCTACAACTCTATCTATATAGTATGCTTCCCTGGTAAGGATTTTTGTTCTGAATTCTCCACTTCTGGCATCCAGTATAACCTTCTCTAATCCAAAAAACCTCAGATATGGTAGTTGGTGTCCCTGCTCTATAAAATGTCTTGTCACCGGCGATGGTAAGTCATGTCTACGTATGTCAATCTTGTGTTCTGTAATACAATTCTTAAGCATTCTCTTTGTTTTCCCAACATAGATCTTGTCACATGGGCATTTTAACAGGTATATTACCCCACTGGATGAACAGTTAATAAGCTGATTAATGGTAATATTGTTGTCCCTAGCTATATTACTGATCCTCTTTATTATGTATGTGTTGTTACAATGTATACAGTGGCCACACTGGAAACTGCCCTTGAGGCCAACTGTATTTAAAAAGTGTTGGGGTCTAGTTTCAGGTATTTTATGTTCTGTTTTGACCAATCTGCTCCCCTATGTCCTGTTCCTTTTTGGCACTGTTAAGGGAGACTTTTGAAAGATATGTGCTCCCTGGGGAGCTGCCTGTAAAACATCCCATTGTTTGCTGATCATATTTCTAAATGGAAAGAAAATGTCATTATACATTGTTGCTAATACAATTTTACCCTTAATTGCTCCCTGTTCCCTCTGTTGTGTGGTCAATAAGTCTTTTCTATCTCTGGAATTGACCTTCTCTATTGCTATCTGTAGAGTTGTAGTGTTATCCTACAGTCAGACTGATGTCTATATTGGGGTAGGTAATAGAAATCATACTAAGAGAGGAACTGGTGAAATTACTGGAAAGGAATGGGCTACAGGACACCAGGCACCATGGGTTTATGATTACAACATGATCTCTGCACCAAATGTGGCAAGGTACTGGGTACCCTGAGTCATGTTTTCTGGGAATGTGATAGGGCGGTGCCCCTATGGGACTCTATTTGGCAATACCTCGATCCCCTCCTGGGATTGGAATCAGCTTTTTCTCCAGAAGTGTGTTTATTGGGCCTTTTTCAGGATACTTTAATAGGTAATCAGTGTGTTACCACATGGCTTTGATTTCTGCCTGTGCCAAAAAATCATTTTATTTATTTATTTGTTTATTTGAAATCTAGGAGTAACCTTTCAGCTAAGAGTTCATTTACAGAGGTTCCATGTCATTGAGTTTCACAAATTACATTAGACAAAAACAGACATGTAACAATAATAACAATGACAATCAATGCATTAGCAGTAAGTAGCAGATAAATGCACAACCAAATATTTTACATACAGTGTATACAGGAAAAAGAAATTCAATGAAATACAGTAAGACAGAGCAATTTAATAAGTTTTACAGAGCAGATAACTGGGGACACAATAAAGTGCCAAGTAGTACATAGGGGTCTTGGAATCAGAAAACTGGGGAATGGGGAAAAGGAAGCAAAAACAGGGGCAGTGGAGACTCAGACAGGGGCTTTGTCCGAGAGTTTAGGGAAGTGAGAGAGGTACGGCAATGAGGGGAGGGGAAAGAAGGTGTCTGAGTGAGGGGAGGGGATTGGAGACTGGACAGCTGCAAGTTAAGTGCAAGACATTATAATAGTACTAACTGATAGTTGGTTAGGTTGTAAAGGTCAAGATTAGGTGACACAGTCACAGCTACGAAGGGCTGTGAGATGTGACCAAAGTTTTATTTTAAATGGGCCTAGTTTCATGACACCTAATATATCCCCAGGTAGGGAGTTTAGCGAGTATGGGGCACGGTATTCAAAAGTCCTTTGCCAATATGTGGTACGACTAAAGGGAACCTTGAAAGTCTGGTTACAGGAGCCTCTGGTTGGTCTAGTACTGTGAGAGAGGGATAACAAGTTCTGAACACCCTCCAGGGTCAGATTTTATAGTGACTTTTTTGGCTAGCAGGCAAGTTTGGTATTTCAGCCTGCCTTTCAGGTAAAGCCAGATGGTTTGGGAATATAGCTCACAGGTATGTGTATATTTATGTGCACCTTTTACTAGCCTACAGGCCTTGTTTAGAGTCACAATGAGCCTATTTAGGGTTGTATCAGATGCTGCACCATATATGGCCAGTCCGTAGTCTAGGGTAGAAAGCACTGAGCTATATACAGCCATCCTTAGTGCCTCTCGAGTCATGCGGTGCTTGTGTCTGTACAGGAGATCCGTTTTTTTTTTGTGACCGTCTTTATGCACCCAGCTACTGGGGCATCTCTCAGGCGATCCAAGCTCGGTTCCACAGCTCCACCGCCCACCTGAACCACTCTTCCACATACTGCATTGGGTTCAGGACCTGGAACCTCTCCCCAGCCTGACAGAGAGGCCCCAGAATCCCCAAGGGAAGAGTTGGAGGAAGCGGCCAACATTTGGCATGTGGCTTGGACCACTGGTGGTTGCTGTCACCTCACCAAGAGGTGGGGAATTTTTCTGCTTGTTCCTTGCCCCCACATAGCATGACATGCAATGACACCTGCGCACGGCTGCCCTGCTAGCATCTGCTATGCTCCATCCCTCTTGTCTGGCTTGGTGTTCCTACAATACCCCCGATCTCCATCGGGGGCTGCCAGGACACCGAGCAGCTCCTGAATCCCTCCCCAGGATAGGAGAGCTGTCCTCCAGATGTTCCTTCCTCTCCCACCCCTGCTGACCCCGAGCTCCCAGAGCCCATCACCAAACTTGGGTCGCTGGTGTGACGCGAGGTGTGGCATCCAGTGCCTCAACCCTCAGTGCCACCGATCCGGCTCAGGAGACCAATTTTTGGTTGATTGACTTCACTACTAGATCAATGTGGCCTGAGAAAGTAAGGGCACTGTCTAAAGGTACCCCCAAATATTTGAAAGATTGAACCACATTGAGCATTACATTCTGGTTGTTATGTCTGGCCAATTTGTATTCTCTTTGCTTATTGTGAGATGAGGCAGAGAGCATGGACTTTTTTTTTATAATTTAGTAACAGCTTTTGGGTAATGAACCATTTTTTGACATTATTGAAATTGTGCTATGGATTTTTTTCTAAGTGTATGGGATCCTGGTGGCTAGTGAAAAGTACAGCATCATTAGCATACAATAGGACTTGATCTGGACATGCTAGGGGTAGATTGTTTATGAACAGACTAAATAGCAATGGACCGAGTATGAATCCATGACGTTCTCCTGTGCTTACTGTACTATTCTGCTGTCAGATAGGACACTGTTGATTTTAACCTGTTAGTGCCTCTCAGAGCCACCCAACAGTGTCAGAGGATAGACCGGTACAGACCAGTTGTTCAAGGAGTAGGGCATGGTTAATGGTGCCAAATGCTTTAGTGAGGTCAATAAATTTGCCCCCACCAACTTCCCACAGTCCAAGGCCTTATGGATGTAAATAGTGAACTCTAAAAGAGGAGTGGTGGTACTGTGCCCTTTTCTAAAGCCACACTGCTGCGAGTATTGGATCTTGTATTTGTATAGGTAGTCAACCAGTTGGTCAAATACAATCTGTTCCAGGACCTTAGAGAGAGGAGGGACAAAAGAGATGGGGTGGTAGTTAGCAGGTATAGTCCTATCCCCACTTTTGTGTACCAGGGCAGCAACCTCCACTTTCCATAACTGTGAGAATTTGGCCATCTGAAGGGAGGTTTAGAATTGCTTTTAACAGTATTAAGACTTCATCTAGGGTGAGGAGGACAAGTTCAAGGTCCAGGATGTCAGAGCTATACCTAGTTTTTCCAAGAACCTGCTTTTGCAATTTTTCTTTATCTCCTCCTGTGTCCCCTCACTACCCACTCCTTCTGATTGCTCATTTCCATTTCCACCACCTTCTCAGGATCTGCCCCAGAGTGCCTCTCCTTCCTCCTGCACAGTGGGGTCTGTCCTTTTTCTCGGTGGTCATAGGATGGGCCCAGAGCATCGTCATCTAGGGCCTCCGAGAGGTGTTTTTCTGTTTTTCTATGTTTTTTTCTGTCCCCGCCCTCACATTTAGGATGCCGATGCTTGGGACTGACATCCCAGGAGGTGATGTGTGGAGGCACGTCTTTCCTCCCATGTGCCATACAACATCCCCCCTCCCTGGCACCGAGTGTCAGAGCCGCCCTCCCCCCTTCAAGGACCGGTGCTTCCACTGGCGATCTCTATGGGGGGGGCGTCAGACACTGCTGGTCCCGGGTATCCCACCCCTGAGGGAAGAGAGCATCCACTGGGATGCTCAATCCTCCCTCCCCCTGCCGACCCCTGACTACCTGAGTCTGTTCCCAAACCCGGGTCGTCGGCATAGTGTGAGGTGTGGCACCCAGCGCCTCAACCCTCAGCACCACTGGGCCAGCTCCTAGAATCTGCTTAATGTATTTTTTTGCCACCTAAGTTGTGAGAATTTTAATAGGGGATCTGACCTATGGGTTCGTTGATCAAGGCTATATTGTAGGTGATATTCCCGGAGGGTACCGAGGGAACACTCTACTGAGATGAGTAAAGGTACTGTTAAAGATATTTGCTATGACTTTAGTGTCTTGGGTAATTTCTTCATTTATGTCCAACATAGATGTTTTTTTTTTTTTTGGAGGAGGGTGTTGCCGGACAGTTCCTTCAGATTGTTCCAGACCTTATGACCATCAACCCAGGAGTTAGTTAATTCTTCCTAGAAATACTGGGATGGATTCACCAAAGCAGGATGCAAGGCAACTTGCATTGGTAAAAATGGTGCAGGTTGCCCTCGTGTCCTGTGTTGCATCCCCGCATGATTCATATAGGCAGCCTGTGACATGCTGCAGACTGCCTGCACCTAACTGCACCTATGCACCTGAAACCCCCTTGTAACATAGCGTAAGGGGGTTTCTGGCAGCATTTGCACCCTATTCAGGTAGGGTGGCAGCTACATCCACAAATGGGATTCAGAGACAACCACCAATGAACATCTGTCAAAGACCAGTTACGCCAACAAAAAGGTGGTCTAACTGGTCTTTGCTGTTCACTGGCGGTTGCCACTGTGCCCCAGCCCCACAACCCCTGTGGGTTACAGACCCCCCATGGGCTCTGGGTCTTGGGCATGGCACACGCGGTGCCAGACTGGGTGTGTGGCACACCCCCTATGCCAAGACCCCCACACACACACATGTTGAAGCCCCCTACATGCCCTAGGGCACAATCCCCCCCGCCATCCCCATAACACCCTGGTAGTCTAGTGGCCCCACCACTCCTCCACCCTACAATGTAAGCCCCCCCACACCCCTCAATACCCTGCCAGCGACTGGCACAGCCCTCCCTCACCACCAGGGCCAGTTGCCAACTCACCCACCGGGTGAGTGTGTGTGTGTGTGTTGGAGGCGGGGGACCACTGGGCTACCAGGGCAGGTAAAGTTCCTTGATCTGGGTGGGGTCCTTAGCAAGGGGCTTGGGGCTGGAGCCCACATTGTACAGGGCCTTGGCGGTAGGCATGGTGGTGCCATGGTGGCCCTTGACTGGCGCAACTGCCGCCTACCCTGTCCTGTGACCTGTGGCATTCCTGGGTGCTGAGCCCTACCTTGCACAGCTATCACAAGTTGCAGGACGCAGACTGCTGCACCCACTCTGATCCTGAATCGGGTGCATGGGCCAGGTCACAGGGATGGTCGCCACAAGATGCTATTGCTGCAGCTTGCAGTGGACCTTTCTGAATTCAGCCCACTGACTTTTGGCTTTGTGGATAGCTCTGGTACAGTAATTTCATGCCCTTCTATAATTATGAACATCAATCAGCTTACCTGAGCTATGAGCAAGGTTCCAAAGATTATCCCTTGATTTCATTTGCTCAATTAAGGAGGGAGATATCCATGTGTTGTTTATGCCCATGACCTTGCGTTTTGAGATAGGGGCATGGACGTCATATACGGCATTGAAGGTGTCAATAAAGTGGATAAGGGTTAGGTCAATATCATCAGTGGTGTCTAAGAGAGACCAGTTCTGCTGTTTCAAACTAACTTTTAGTGGTTCAAAGTGGTCCTTTTATAGTTGTCTGGCTATGAGGGTTTGGGCTGGGATTTTTTTAGCTTTATTAGTCCAGGTGCATACGATAGGGGAGTGATCACTAAGCATGTCAGGGAGGACTGTAATAATAGATATTCTATTGGGGTGAGTAGTGATCAGCCAATCAAGTAGCTTGCTCATCCCCGTACGGTAGTTGGTTCTCATTGGTGCATGGACCATTTGAACTAGATTGCTGGAGTCCAGAGCATCTTTATATTGTGCCACTCCAGGTGCTAGCCAGTTTATGTTTAGGTCCCCCATTATAATGACCTCTGAAGTGTGGTTGAGGCTGTTTATGTAGTAAAGCTCAACTTTGAATCCTTTTGTCTGTTCTTTAAGGGGTAGATAGGCTGTGACCACTGTGAGATCCTTATTTTGGGGGCCTAATAATAGTTTACTGATAGCACTTATATATTACTCCCAGTATCTATCATAGGAAGGACTTTTCCCTGTAATGTATCCTTAATGTAAATGGCACAGCTTCCCCCACGTTTACTAACTCTATCACATCTAAAGAGCCTGTATCTAAACTTTTGCCATTCAGACCTGTTAGGATGAGGTTTTGGTCTTCTACGGGGCTGGGGATTTGTGATTTCTATAACTAACACTATACAGGGTAGTAGTTACTTCATGACAAGTACTCATTATTTATGTACTTCTTCACCCATAAGATTATGGCCATCTGCAGGTAATCTGCTCCCATATGGACACATCCTGACCTGGCTGTTGGAGACAAAGTCTGTGGGTGTCAGAGATCATTTATATACTTGTGCTGAAACATACTGTATTTTTTTAACTTGTTTTGTATGTATGTATGATGTTCCATATACTTGCATGTTATTTTTTGATATCTGATGTGTATAAGTACTATTTGAATTTTATAGTAACAATGTAACCTGTTATTGAAACACATAAAATAAGGATGTCATTGGAAATTAACCTTGGCACATATGACATAAAATCATCCTGTTAATATTTTAATAAACACATTTTTGATTGATTTTGGATTATTTTCCTGTCCTGGCTGATGTGTAGTCACTGTTCCCATAGAGTCACAGATGATTCAACAGGAGGGAATGACAGACAAGTTGTCACATAGCTTTTTCTGCATCACATATAAAATGTTACTTACAAATATAATACATGACAGCACATGAAAGAAAGTATTGATGTTTTCACTGCCTATAATGTGCATACTATGGTAAGGCAATATATTTGAATGAAAACTTTAACATTTTTTAATGCTGGTAAGACATGTATTGTCACTTCTGATTCCAACTAGTAGTAAAGCTTGCACATTGTGAAAGATCTTCTGTGACACTCTGGAAGCCTTGAATTGCAGAGGAAATTTGTGCTGTTAATAGCAACATGTAATTGTTCTTCTTCACAGAAACAATATTCATATCACCAAAAAATGTTTATTGAACTGTACCTGAATAACAGCTTATGTGAAAAATTAGGCTTTATATTTTTTTGACAGCATTCTGTACAGTACTAAAAAACCCAGTGATTTAGAATTCTAACTATGTCAAAGATGGTGTACAGCATGAAAAACAAGAGCTGTTGACCTATCAGAAAAGTGTTCAATGTTGGTCCAGTGTTGTGGAGGGCTGAGGTGTTGTAAGCACCTTACCTCTTGCCATGCCAGCAATCAGTGTAAGGGAACAGACCTGAGTTGTCAGAGATCAGCCAGGGCAGACAGGAGCAAACATCCATAGGACAGCTCTCCTCCCTCAGGAAGGTGTCTTTTGTGGCCTTACGCTTGATCACCACCTGGAGGAATCCAGTTGGAAGTGTGGACAGGTCACATCAAAAAGGAAGTCCCCACAACCAAAGCACTGGAGGCTTCTCCACAGAGGTACACAATCTGCTGACTTCATCTTTGTGGTGATAGGAAAGAAAACTGGAGGAAATACTGGAGGATGGGCTTCATGAAGCCCTGTCCATCTGATTATGGCATTCTTCACCACTCTGAGTCCAGGGCATGTCTGGATGAGTTATTGTGTGGAGGGTGGCTTCCTTTCCAGGCCCTGCCATGGGGGTGGGTAATCCACTGAAGATTTAGCCCCTGACTTTGGAAGTGGCTGCAGATGGCTGTGGCAGGCAAAACAGGAGCTGAAGTCGCATCCATCCTGCCAAGAAGAATAAACACATAATTTAAATAAAAAAAGAACAGTGCTTCGAGTTCTGTACACAAACAGTAGCATTATGAAAACTCCAAATTACTAGTACTATTTTGATGAAAAGAATTGTAAAGTATGTTGTCCATACATAACAGTAAAAAACAATTGAAAATGCTGTTTTTTATATTAATTCATATTTATGTGTAGTTAAATATAAGCAATTTGGGGGTATAGAAATCTTTTCTGAAACAGTTCCCTTTCAAACAGCTGCAAACAAAAAAATTTCTGTCCTGTTTAAGACTGGGAACAGCATTGCATCATGCATTATCTTACCCACTGTCTTGATCCTCTGCCTAGATCACATAGACAGAACAATAATATCTAATAAGGGAATTGCACAGAATTATACCAGTACTATGTGTTAGTGCTCTGTGGAATGATAAACTCAACTGGGATCATTTTGGAGGAATGGCAAATCCACTTCTGAAATGCTTTCCAGAATATTTTGGTAAATTCTGTGGAATTCCAAAAGCATATATGTTTTTTTTTTTTTTAATCTGCAGATTTGTTTCCTGGAATTTCCATTAAAGAGTGAATGTATAATAAAGTAGAGCCAAGAAGGATGCGACACAGTGTCACACATTCCCACATGACAGAGGGATTAACTGCCATTGAAATTGCCTTTTTTTCTTGCGGTAACCTTGCTGCAGATCTCAGCCATATTGCATTGCATCATAGCAAGCTCCGCTGTAAACTGTGAATTTTTAAGGACAGTTTCTGAACAGACATGTGGCCATCACAAGATCAGATAGAACCCCCAGACAGGTATCTAAGGTTTACCAGGAGGCATCTGGGTACATTTCTAATGACATTCACCCTTGTGTTTCAACAGAAATCACGTATAATGGTCACAGAAATGTGCTCTGCAGAAAAGTGTGGAACTGCAGAGCTGTGGATTAAAATTGCTGAATTCTCATATATTCCACTGCAAAATGCCGTTATTATACTTGCAATAGAATTCCATCGAATTAGTCAGAATTTTCTAAAAATTCCTGGAATTCTATTTTGACACTATTTAAAAGTTCCAAGCAGCACTACTATACCCTGATAAATCATTATACAACAAAATGGGAGAACAACTTACATTGCCCCATGTAAACCATAGTACATAGACCACATGTGATTTATATATTTATTTTTTACTCTTTTTTTTTTACATTTGATATGGAACATTTTCTCTAAGGACTAGCATTAGTACATGCTTCATTTATGGAGTTGTTCCCTGATATTAATCTCATCTTTTATAATTTCACTGTTGACTCTGTAAGATATATATATATTTTTTTATATTATTTATAATTTATTAATTGGGTAGGGCCCAAAAGCATTAAAAGCCAATTTTCAAAGGGGACCCAGGGATATAAACAAGAGAAACAATACAGAATAAATATGCAATACAGAATAAATATGCCACACATCAGTGTACACAGCAATCAGGCAATATTTGCACATAGTCAAGTCTAAATAACATTTTAACACCACTGTAAATGTATTCTGTGAATCAATAGAGTGTAATGAACCACATAAATTATTCCACAATGTAATAGTGTCATAAAAGAAGAACATTATCCCAAGGAGGAAAGGAAGAGAGGGGGTATTATAAAATGAATATGAGCAGATCTTTTAGTCAAGCAGCCAGCATTGGGGCTTGCATCAGCCATAAACAAAAATCTAATTGGGCCTTTCAGAAATCATTTAAAACTGATGAGGGTAAAATAGATAATGTTTGAGTCAAATGTAGGCTAGCCAAGGTGTTTGTAAAGATGGTTGCAATGAGAAAATTTGGGGCAAGAGGCAACAAGTCTGCATATGAAATTGTATCATTCTAACATAATTTTAACTATTTGCAAGGTAGTGACATTAGCAGTGGCATAGACTGGAATATCATAGTCCACTGATGACAGGAGTAGGGACAGAACCAAAGCTATCTTATAGTGAGTGGACAAACATTTTTTAGCCTAAAAAGATGGCCAAGGTGAGTGTGTACAGATTTAACCTGTATGGAGATTTGTTCTTTAAAAGAGAGAGTCTGATCCATATTAAAATTGAGATATATAAACTGTCCACTGTATAAACAAAGGTGCCACTAGGATATTTAATTAAGTGGTGATGGTGGTGGTGGCGGGGGAGGGGGTAAAGCCTTCAATTTTCATTTTCTTCCAAAGTGCACATACTTGGTTTTATCAACATTCAGTAGTTGTTTAATAATCATTATTGTACCAATTCAAAGTCAGCCTGGAAATATCTGGTTATGTCAGTGACATTAGGCACTCTTCTGTACAAAGCAATATCATCTGTATACATGATAATACAGGATTCAGAGCTATGCAAAATTTCTAATAAGATAATTCAAGAAAACACTAAGCAAACTAGCTCCTTGATTGATCTCTGGGGAACTCAGGTAGTGATTTTGATGACTGGAGAAGAAAAGGAATTCAAAGAGACTGAGATATGTCAGTCAAGTAACTCTGGAGCCATAATACTGCACATATAGATAGACCAAGGGCCTGAAGTTTCACAAGCAGGTGACCCTGGTGTACCAGATCAAATGTTTTGGAGAGAGCCAGGAAGAATGCACCATGTATGTCCCTATTATCCAAGGCCCCATGGAGATAATTTCTGACTTCAAACACAGCTGTGAGCATTTTGTTATTATGTCAAAAATAGTTAGCAAACTGCCAGTATCCGGGAACTCCTTACACTGGTCAAAAACATTCCTCTCAAGAACCCTGGACAATGAGACAAATAGGGAACTTGATCAATAATTTTTGCTCAGGGTTCATGCTCCTGATTTATAAATAGGAACCATGGCTGCCTGCTTCCACAGTCTTGTACACCCTTGAGGAAAGGAGGGAGAGGGGGGACATGATAGAAACTTTCAAGTACCTCAAGGGAATCAACAAAGTCCAATAGGGTAGCAACTTTCAGAAAAACAGATTTGCAAGAACAAGAAGACACAATTTGAAGATAGAGGGGAGACCAGGCTGTTTTGGGGCTGGGGAGGTTTAACTGTGTCTGACTTGGATGTCTGGATTTTGCTCTGTTTGATTAGCAGGGTATTTTCTATGTCAAATTGTTGTGTAGGGCATCTTGCTGACAGGAAGGCACTCATCACAGTGGTGGGTCAGAGCTTTTAGCTGATTGTTTCATGAGGGCACAGTTTAGGCCCAACCCCTGCCCACCGCTCACCCCACCTACCCCTGGAAATAGTTCCTTTATACCTGGGGTTCTGACATCATTTCCTCAAGAGTGCAAGGTGCATATCACTGTCATATCCTCTCTAGCACTGACAATATAAGCATACACATTGTGTAATATATATATTTCTATATAACAAACCAATCACACACACAAAAAAGTAGATAAACATGTGGGGAGTAGTGCAGTGTAATGGCTGTGGGGCAGCAGTCTTCTGGGAGTCTTTCTGGAGGCTGAGATGCTGCCCTATTTGCAGACAACTCTCTGCCCTGAGGGAGGAAGTTGCCCGTCTTCAGGCCACACTGGACAGTAGTAAGGGAACTTTCACCCAGGCCACACTGGACAGTAAGAAGGGAACCTCCCCCATCCAGGGAGCACCAGAGCCACCACCACTACCCCAGAGGTTGTGAAGAAAGCACAGAAGTTGGAACACAGTGGGCTCAGAGAGGGTGAGAATGGTGGAACAGAGGCACACCCAGTCAGTTGTTCCACTCCACAAGCCATACACCATTCTGGGGGAGCATAGCTCCCCTATGGATGCACCCACAGAGAAGACTAAGGAGGCTGAGGACAACTGTCACAAGGGAGGCCCACAGGAAGGAGGCAGAGGACACCACAGGGAAAGGAAGCAGCTCCTGGTGGGGGACTCAATTATTAGGGGGATAAAACTGGGGGGAGCAGGGAAAACTGAAGTAAGGTGCCTGCCTGGTGCCATGGCTTGGAGGGACAGGAAGTGCATCCTCAAGATCATGAGAACAGCTGCACAGGAGTCTGAGCTGGATGTCATTGTCCACCTAGGGACATATGACTTGACTCATCATGAGATTAGAGCAGTGTAGGAGGACTTTGTAGAGTTGGGGAAGGGCCTAAGACAAGTAGCACACACAGTATCCTTCTCAGAGGTGCTGCCTGTCAATGGCGTGGGTGAGGCAAGGGTACTTTGCACCGTGCAGTTTAATGAATGGTTGAAAAAATGGTGTGGAGCACAGGGGGTTGGCTTCATTGGGGACTGGGGTTCCACCTGGAGGGACACCAGTCTATACTGGTAGGATGGTCTGCATCTTTCCAGGAAGGGAACAAGTCTTTTCAGCAATCATTTTAAATGCTTCATTGGCAAGCTTTTAAACTAGTCAAGGGGGGAGGCACTGATAAGCAGCAGAAAAATCCCAGCCTCTCCCTACAAAACAAGGTACTAAATAAGAAAAAGACCAAGGTAGAAAGGTCAGTGGGGGATGCTGCAACAGAAGGTAAAGCCATCAAAAAATGGAGAGCAATGAGTACCAATGCCCGTAGTCTGAGTAACAAGTTCCTGAAATAGTGGCCTTGATGGAGGAGGAACATCTGGATATCATGGCAGTCACAGAAACATGGTACACACAAAACTATGACTGGGATGTAAACATACCAGGATACACTATCTACAGGAGGGACAGGGAGAGTAAAACAGGAGGAGGAGTAGCTCTTTACATAAGGGAAGGAATCAAAGCAACAGAATAAAAGGATAAACAGGGAGGAGAAGAAGCACTGTGGGTAAATTTGGAGACAGGCAATGGCAACACAATCTGCAAAGGGGTTGTATACAGACCCCCTTCTCAGGGGGAGGAAATGGACAAGGAAATGATAGAAAGTATACTTAGAATTGCAGAAAAAGGGGAGATATTGCTGATGGGTGATCTGAATATGCCAGATGTTAACTGGAGTGCAGTTGCAGCAGCCACTTCAAAGAGTGGGGTTATTCTAGATGCCCTACAGGGGGTATGCCTTAGACAACTAGTATTGGAGCCCACTCGAGAGGGAGCAATCTTAAACCTGGTTCTCTCAAATGGAGATGGAGAGAGGATCACAGATGTAGAAGTGGGTAGCCATCTGGGAACTAACGACCATCAAACAGTATGGTTCACAATAAACACAGCAATAGAGTCAAGCCATACAAATGCAAAAGTACTGGACTTTAGGAGGGCCGACTTTGCCAAAATGAGTGAGTGCCTCCGGAATGCACTAGCAAATGGTCAGGAAGGAGGGGTAGAAGAACAATGGGGAATAATAAAAACTGCCATCACAGAGGTAACAAGCCTTTGTGTGAAGCAAATAAACAAAACAAAATGATGTAAGAAACCACTATGGTTCTCAAAGGAAGTGGCAGTGAAGATTCAAGAGAAAAAGAAAGCATTCAGGAAGTACAAGGAATCACAGAAGGAGCAGGACAGGTAACTGTATCAGTTAAAGCAAAGGAAGCTGGGAAGGCAGTCAGAACAGCAAAAGGCCCAACTCAGGGAAAAGATAGCCAACTCAGTTAAGAAGAGGGGATAAAACCTTTATAGGTACATCAGGGTGAAGGAAGACAAGGAGGGATAGTGAGGCTAAATAAAGGGAGGAGGGTGGGCAGAGGGTGACTGTGAAAAGGCAGAGATACTAAACAAATATTTTTGCTCAGTATTTACAAATGAAGAGGAGGAGGTACCTAAAACAAACAGTAAAAACACTCTGGATACAGAAGTTGTTACCAGTCCATTTACAGAAGAAAGGGTTCCGAAAGAACTCTTAAAACTGAAGGTGGACAAAGCAATGGGGCCTGATGGGATTCATCCCAGAATTCTAAAAGAACTAAGGGTAGAACTAGTGACACCACTGACTACCCTCTTTAACAAATCATAGGAGGATGGGGTGGTACCTGAGGACTGGAGGAGGGCAGATGTGATTTCCCTTCACAAAGTGGGAGCAAAGGCAGAAGCAGGAAACTACAGACCTGTTAGTTTAACCTCAGTGACAGGGAAAATGATGGAATCACTTCTGAAGGAAAGAATTGTCAAGTATCTAGAGGCCAGAGAGGCACAGGACCCAAGGCAGCATGGATTCACAGCAGGAAGGTCATGCCAGATGAATCTGATAGATTTCTTTGACTGGGTGACCAAAGTAGTAGATCAGAGCGGGGCTGTGGAGATGGCCTACCTAGACTTTAGCAAGGCATTTGACACAGTCCCACACAAAAGATTAATATACAAGTTAGCCAGCCTGGGAGTGGGTCCCAAGATGACAGCCTGGGTAAAGAATTGGCTGGAGAATAGGACACAGAGAGTAATAGTAAATGGAGTCCACTCTGAAGAAAGGGGTTACTAGTGGGGCACCGCAGGGTTCAGTATTAGACTGGTCCTCTTCAATGTCTTTATAAGCAACATTGCAGAGGGACTGGAAGGAAAAGTATGTCTCTTTGCAGATGACACAAAGATCTGCAACAGAGTTGATGCACAGAGTGGGTGGAAAGGATGAGAAGGGACTTGCAAGGCTAGAGGAATGGTCAAATGCATGGCAGCTTAGAGTCAATGCTAAGAAGTGCAAGGCAATGCACCTGGGGAAACAAAACCCAGGGAAGAGTACACATGGGGGGTGAGATACTAACAACAACAAAAATGGAAAGGGACCTGGGGGTAGTCATATCAGAGATGACCTAAAGGTGGGCAAGCAATGTGACAGGACAGCAAAGAGTGGGGGGGGGATACTGGGAAGCATAGGGAGAGGCATAACCAGTAGAAAACAGGAAGTTATTATCCCTCTGTACAGACAGCTGGTCAGACCCCATCTGGAGTACTGCGTGCAGTTCTGGAGACCCAATCTCTGCAAAGACATAGACAGGATGGAAGCTGTCCAGAGGAGGGCAACTAAAATGGTACAAGTCTGCACCGGAAGACATATGAAGTGAGACTTAAGGATCTTAATATGTATAGCCTCGAGGAAAGGAGGGAGGGGGGGACATGATAGAAACTTTCAAGTACCTCAAGGGAATCAATAAAGTCCAAGAGGGTAGCATCTTTCAAAAAAAAGAGGTGCAAGAACAAGGGGCACAATTTCAAGATGGGGGGCAGCCAGAGGTAATTTAAGGAAGTATTTTTTCACAGAGAGGGTTGTGGATGCATGGAATGACCTTCCAGAGGAGGTTGTGGAGTCAAAAACAGTGGTGGAATTCAAGCATGCATGGGACAGTCATAAGGCAATGCTGGGGGGGGTAGGAAGAAGTAGGCTGCTGGTTAACTAGGATCTGCAGCTTATCCATTATGTAGGGAAATGGGCAGACTTGGTGGGCCAAGCGGTCCTTATCTGCCATCAAACTCTATGTTTCTATGGGACCAAAGTGGTAGCTAACAAATGGCTGCACAAAGTACACAGAAGATAAGCCAGTACATCAATAACCAAAAAAAAAAAAAGTTTTAGATCAATGTTGTCCAGTCTTATTCTTGTCTTTAAGTTCATATGCATAGAATACCATTCAGCTACAGTTAGTGATCTAAACTTAAAACCAGCTTATGAGCCTCCACAGCTAGTCCCAATCAGTTCAAGATAGGACAGATCAGCCAATGGAACAATGTTTGTGGCTGCACAAAAAGTAGTATTGAGCTGTGTGGCAGTTTGGATCCAGTTTGTCAAGTTACCTTGTCAAGTAGTCAGAAGTGGTATTGATGAGGAACTGGTCTTTCCCATAAAATAACAAACATATTCCATTGGTAACAATGGAAATCAATACACTACACTACACTACACAATGGCTGATTTCTTTGTTTAATTTTGAGGGAGAGAGTCTGCTTGGGGTAACTTCTGCACAAGCAAATTGGACTTGTTTCTGATTTACCAAAGTGCCGGGAGTTAAGAAATACTTGGGAATATACAACTGAACAGGGAATAGCAAAATAGCAGCAAGATAAACAGATAAAATATATTTCTGATCCTAAAATGCTCTGCCACTCAGTTAATGAAACAACTTTGTGTAAACACCACTTCTAACTATACAAAATAATGTCTGACAAATGTTGAATGAACATATTCTGAAGAAGTTGCAAATGTCTTAAACAATAGTTTTACGAGCATAGAAAGTTAAAAAATATAAAATCATTATTGCTAAATTATTAACAAACAGAACCTGATCTACATCATTGGACAAATTAAGCTTGATCAGCAAATCCAGTAATGCTGACTGGACTACTGAGACCTTGAATTTTTAGAGTTTTTTCAAAAAATTAAGAGTTTTAAGGAAAAATGAGCTTGGAATTAGATGTTACCAGTCAACATTTTTTATTCCCTTTTTCAGGACTTTTAGTAAACTCATTGTGGGTTTCTATTTTATATACTGTTGGTAAATATAGTTGCAGCCAATAGGCAATGGTTAGCTATTTCTAGATATTCTACAATATTTCAAGAGATTCATTCTGGTGGGCCTACAGTGGTACTGCATGTAGGCAGGAAAATTTTCTAGGAATATTACAGAAGTTTCAGGAAATAACTGTCCATGTCAGATTCTGCAACTGTACAATTTAATAACTGCATGAGGTACAGTATATCATGACCCTTAAATCACAAAGTTCAACAATAGAACACATACATATTGTGACATCAATGTAAGAGCTAAAGAAGGACACTAAGTGCATTGCTGCTGTTCTAAATGGCTGTTATCATCACATTATAAGTCAGAAACACCTGCTGATATTACCAAAATGCAAAAAAGATATAATAGTAACAGAATGCAAATCAGTTTTTGAAAATC
Source organism: Neoceratodus forsteri (assembly GCA_016271365.2). Lineage (NCBI taxonomy): Eukaryota > Metazoa > Chordata > Ceratodontiformes > Ceratodontidae > Neoceratodus > Neoceratodus forsteri. The sequence goes on along the minus strand of CM028136.1, from coordinate 353,776,707 downwards.
ATCTTCCACAGAAAATGCTGGCTATCCCATTAAGTGCAGTTCTCCTTAAATGTCTTAACCCACTTAACAGTATTCATTATACAATGCTTTAAAAATCTACTGCAGGAATACTTCCTTATACTGTGATGATCATTTACAACCTTTAGCTGGAAACATGTATGGTGCCATACAAGAGGAAGATCATCATTATAATCCCAGTCTTTAAATGTAGAGAGAAGACAAGTGTTGCCTACTTAAGATCTATCTGTCTACTCTCAGCCCTTGAAAAATACAACAAAAGTCAGTCTTAAATTCATTATTAAACTACTTGAATACACAGACTACTCCTAGTGACTGTCTTCATGGGTGTGACAAAGGTACAGTGCATCAATTGCACTTGTAAAATTTACAAACAACATTCTATATAATACTGATAATGGTCAAGTATTTGGAGCCATGTGTGTTGACTTCACCAAAGCCTTTAACCTTGTCAGTCACTTAATACTAATTTAAAGGCTACATGGCTTGGGCCTTGGTGACACTGTCGTGTACTGGTTTCAATGTTATCTCGCTAACATAACCCAAATGGTTGGGAAATTGGAGCTAGTGGGCTGGACCTTCAAACCAGTGCTGCAGGACTTGCAGACACAGTTTGACTACTATTGTGCTATGCTAGATATTCACAAATGCAAGCACCCTGTTTTAACATAAAGTGATGCATTTGTAACACATTTGTGCTACTGCACGGTAGAAAATGAAGGATGTATCATTTTTTGATGAATGCTTCATTTTTCATTTACAATTTGCAGCACCTGCAGAAAAAAATGTTAGACAATGTTTTATGCAATCTAATTGTGTTGCTGTAAGTTGTGCAAGTGCATTGTAAATGTGGTGCAATTCTTTAACATTTCAGCCCAGTGCATCAAAAAGAAATTGCATTACCTCTAGAGCCTCTCAAGGTTCAGTGTATGGACCTGTGCAATTTTTTCATCAATACCATATCATTAGCTTGCCATGATGAATATAACTCTATGATGATTCAGTAATTTACTGTGCAGGCAAATCTTCTACCAAGATACAAGATAAACAACAGAAGAGTTTTACTGACCTTTAGAAATGGATAATTAAAAGTGACCTGCTGCTTGATTAGAAGAAAACTGAAGTTTTACTACTTGGCTCCAATTGCAGATTGTAAAAGGCAAAGTAGCATCTTGGACACTCCAGGTATTAATGGCACCACCTTAGAAAATGTTGAAAACTAAAAAAAAACTTTGGTATGTATTTGGACTCATATTTAACATTTGATGTTCACACAGAACACATCATCAAGATTATAAACTTGCATACTACAATGGGTGCCATCCATCCAATTAAATCCTGCATAACTGTTGTATGCTAAACAAATATTTGACAGTGATGCATTATTCCCTATTCTGGTGTATAGTAACATCCTGTTACAAGTCACTGCTGAACATGAGGGGCTGGATTTCAAAGCCCCTATCACAAGTGCAAGTCACAATTTGGGGTGTGCCTATGGCAGAGTAAATGTGACAAAACTTTTCAATGCTATTTTCAAATGTTTTGTCACATTTGAACACTGGATAGCAAAATAATGATTCATGCATTAAAGACTGAAGCATGCATAATATAAGACTCCCAATTACTTTTTACTTGGTTGTTTGTGGTCACAACTGTTGGGAACATGGCACAAACATGGCACAAGTTCACAATGCTGATCTAAAAATCCAGCATGCAGTGTGCAGGCTGGACAAAGTTTTTAATAAAATATGTAGGCTTCCTGTAGTGGGTCCATGGAATACCTGCTACTATGAACTATACAGTAGGATAATCATTCTGTTACCAAGGGTTAGATGTGCCTACAGCTGGACTACACTGTTATTTAACATAATTACTAGGGCCAGCAAATTCTGGCAACCATCAAAACTCCAGCAGTTTTTGCCAGAATTACAGTCTGGATGAAAAATTTTAATTTTTGCTCACCTGTCTTCTGAAAATGCTGCACCATGCTTCACTGCAGAGCTGAAATGGTGACAAATCAATGTAGTGGCCATTCGGAAAGTGTAAACATTTATTTTATATATGTCGGGGCTGTAGAAAAATAGAACGTTTCCAGCATGTTATTTTCTGTGTTTCTAGATTGTCCCACACTAAACTGGACAGGTGTGATAGCCGTATCTGAAATGCAAGTTTGTTGAAGATCCTTGGCTTCTCCTGCATGATAGATGGCCTCTCTCCAGATTCCACAGGGTGCAATAAAACAAAAATAAAGAAATATAAATAAAAGAAACACAGAGGGGCACAGTTATGCATTGGAGATGGCTTGGCTGTGATTTTTAGTGTATTTGTGTCGGTGGGGCTGGGTTAGGGGTGGTGTGAGTATGATTGCCTGGGAGGACGAGATCTGGAAATCAGGAGCTAATCATTCAGCAGTAAGGGGCCACATGATGGACTGGTGTCCTGCAAAATAAACCAATCCAGTCATGTTTTCTTTTTGCATGTGCTGGTGGGGGGGCAATTGACTGAGTTTAACTCAGTGCAGCAGTAACCAGCAGGTGAACTGAAGGTATACACTTATACTCTATGGATCATACCAAAACAATACCATTAGCACTAACTCAACAAATCTTGGAATTAGGATTAGAAAATAGGCAGGTTGAAAAAGTCAACCAATCCAGTTAGGTTTTCTTTTCAGAGAGAATGGGGAGGGGGTCAGTAAGTAAGAACAATCAAACCACAAGCAGCAGAGCTCAGACTTTTGACAAGTAGGGATTCTGTTTTGGACAAGTAAAGGCAAGAAATGACATGAATAAAATGAATAGAAATTTTCACTGTAAAACTAAAATATTTTTACACTAAAAATGTCCAGCTCTACAGTATATTCTGAATAGTATCTTCACTTGTTTATGAATAAAACCAATTAACATTTTCACTGTAATGCTAAAATATTTTTACAGTGAAGATTTCTAGTCCTACAGTATTCTGAACGGTATCCAGAATTGTCTGAAAGTGGCAACTTTTAGCCAAAAAGAATTGGGATAATTCCATACCCAGAAAACACTGGCCCTAATAATCACCAACAGCTTTCCTGAAACGCTAGCTAACTTACTGGTTCCATTAAATGCCTCATATTCTTTTTTAAGATCTCAGACTGTCCTGACTTTCCAAGTGCCCACTGTAAAGACAGTGCAGTTCTTTATATGTGCCTTTGCTGCAGAATAGACTAGCCACACATTTTACAACATTCACTAATGCGAGGCCTTTTAAGTATGAATAGAAGACTTGAATTGGTAGTGGACAGCAATGTCAAGGTTAGATGTATTATAAGTAAAGTTTATCTGTTAACATGTTATTTGTTATCTTATGTCACCCATCTATGTGCCTGCCTCGTACCGGGTCATAATGTCGTAAGCTTAATAGCGTATGGCATTATGGTGCAACCTGGACCTGTGCGCTGTCCGAGTTGGACCCCCCAGAGTTATAATCCTAAGTGGGTGGGGTCCGGGGGGTGCAGCCCCCATAACGGGGGGTGTGGGGCCAGAGCCCCCCACAGAAAAGAAAATAAGCTCGAATCTCACTACGTGCTTGTGCCGCATAGCATTTTGCCATGCGACATTATGACCCCGTGCTGTGCTGCCTTGTCAACGTTGCAATGGGATATAGAGCAATTAAAAAAAGGACTGTTATTTCAGTTTACCATCTGGGAAACCAATAACTCAAATAAATTAATGCCTTAAACAGGGGACTAGCGACCTTTTTTTTTTGTATTTTATTTTTAAACAATAAAACAAAAGAAAATACCATAATAATGTTGTTTCTTTTCAGGGATCCCTCACTATGTTTACATTTAAAGCATCTCCCCACTCCCATGGCAAGGCAAGGCAAGTTTTATTTTTCTAGGCGCCCAATCCCAGAGACTATGGGTGCCACACACATAAATACAAATTATTCATAAAAATAAAATGCATACACAAATAAAACACTAATAAATTAACCAAGCCATTAAAAAAAACACAATAAAAAATAGCAACATGCAGAGAGATGCCCTTGAGCTACAATCTATGCAAATAATAGAATGTTGGAACGAGATTCAAACTCTTCTTGGTTTCATGTTCTGTTTTAAGCAGTTGGCTTCAGGTTTGTTTTGATAGATAGAGGGGAGCTGTGATTACCAAAACTGGCTAAGTGGTTACCACACATTTTAAAAATAGTTTTAGAAACAACATTTTTTAAAGAATACCAAAAAGATTGAGGCAAGCATGTTGAGAACATTGAAGAACAATGTAAAATATTAGATAATCACATTTTACAATTGTTGAGTATCTTGCAGTAGTAACGTTCAAGCACTTAAATGAAAAGAATTGATTCCTGTGTGAACCTATTTTCATATTCTGGAAGAGAGACAGGGTTAGGGAAGTGTAAACATAGTGAGGGATCCCTAAACAGAAACAACATTCCTACAGTGAGTCATTTTTTCCTTCTAACCCAGGAATCCCTCGTTGGTTGTTTGCACCTAAATCAGACTGTACAGCAGTACCCTGGGAGGCTGGGTCCAGAAGCTACTGAGGAAAATAATTCTGTGAGACAGCAGCTTCAAAGCTGGCATCCCTTCTGGACCATACGTCCAGACAATAGTGCTCTCTGAAGATGTGCACTGTTTTCCCATTAGCTGCTTTGCAAATATCCATTAGTGGGATGCCCATTGATGATGCCAGAGAGGCAGAGGTACCTCTTGTGGAGCATGCCCTTAGACCTTAAGGTGTTTTTTTCCTCAGTTTTTTCATAACAAAACTGTATGCAAGAGACTATCCAGCAAGAGATAGCCCTATAGCCCTCTTGGTTGCTCATTTACCTTTGCCCACTTCACCACAGGTAACAAAAAGCTAAGTGGTCTGAGACCTGACATCCCATCTCTGGTCCAGGTCAATGCTAAGCACTAGCTTCAAATCCAGGCTATGCAATTTCTGTTTCTTGGGCTGGAAAACTCAGAATACAGTACAGGAAAGGCAACTAACTGGTTCAGGTGGAATTCTGATACCACCTTAGGTAGGAACTTTCTATTGGTTCTAAGGACTACCTTACCCAAATGAAAGATTATATAGTTTGGTTCTGTGCAGAGAGCTTGCAGCTTGTTTACCCTCCTAGCAGATCTCATGGCAATCAGAAAAATGGTTTTCCATGTGATATATTTTAGATCAACAATAGCCAATGGCTCAAAGGGGGCCTTCATCAGCTGTACAAGGTAGATATTCAAGTCCCATGGAGAGACTGGGTCCCTCATAGGTGGGTGTAGGTGACCAAGACATTTAAAAAAACATAAAAATAGGTTGAGAGGCTATATGACTTGCCCTTGCCTGCTGGTGTGCAGACCGACACTGCTGCTAAATATACCTTTGGTGTTGATGGCCTCAGGCCTAAGGACTATAAGTGTACTAGGTAGTCCAGGATTGTGAGCAGCACTGGGATTATCTTACTAGGATCACACCAGTATGAGAATCTCTTCCACTTAGAGGAGTATGTTTTCCTCATTGGTGGTTTTCTGAAAACACTGAGAACTCTCAGGACCTCTTCTGATTGATTTAATCCAGACTGCTCTAGCTCCTCAAGAACTATGCCTTCAGGTGTAAAGTTACAGGGTCTGGAAATGTTATCCTGCTCTGAGATAGGGTCAGTAGGTTGTAACTCAGTGGTAGGCTGACTGGATTCTTTCTGGAGAGGGCCAGGAGCAGTGAGTAACATGCCTGTCTAGCACAGCCTGGGGCTATCAGAATAATTGTTCCAGGCTCTCTGCTGAGCTTCAGGAGTACTTTATGTATCATTGGAAATGGTGGGAAGGCATATAGAAACCTCCCTATCCAATTCAGAGTTAGGTTGTCCTCTGGGACAGTGCCCTTGGCTGCTGGCCTGCAGCAAAATTTCCCAATTTACCCCTAGAGCAAGGAACTCTCTACCCTCTCACCTTAGGGTCTGCCAGTCTCACTTCACATTCAAAAGAGACTTATTCAATTATCTTAGCTCCTCTGATGTATGCTCCTGCTCCTGCCTTATTTCCTAACACTACGTTGACTGTTCCTGCCCGTAATCCGTTATTGATGTTTATTTTCCTCTCACTTTTGGTTTTGTTCTTTTGGCTCTTTGCTTACACTATCTTTGTTACTTGGGTCACTTTGGATGTTCTGTCAGTATATACATGTTTAGAGATGGGAGAAGTCTGAAAAATTCGCTCCTCAAATTATTTTGCGAATTTCACACAATTCACAGAGCACAATTTGTTAAAATTCCTGCAATTTACAGAGCGCAAATTGAGTGACTTTCACACTCTGAAGCAGAATTGCACACTTCATAGTGCAATTTGCAGCAAAATGTGTGCAATTCACAGTGGAGCCAAAGTTCCCCATGTGCAGAGAAGCTTGCGTAGCTCCATGGAGTGTGAGTTTTAACACTTCCCTCAAAATTCGAGGGCAAAGTTTTACTTCACTACATCTCTATACATGTTGCACTATTCTTACTGTTTTGCTGATTCATGTAAGTTGTTACCGTTCCAGAGTCTACTTATTTTTAATTTAGCTCCACATATTGCTGGTTCATTTTGCTTTTTGCTTGTTCATGGCTATTGCTTTATGTCTGTATCAGTTATTTGTACTATTATCACTGTTTATCCATTTTGGCAGCTGTTTTTGGAAATTCTGTGCATGCTTTTCTCATTGTACTGTATATATTGTTACCCAGCTCTTGTAATCTGCCAGGTCATGCCTGAAAATTGGCATTTAACTTGTCTGGTGCACTTACCTGGTCAACAAAAAAATAATAAATAAATAGAACTTTGGGAACTGGTTGTTCTCCCAGGTGATGAACAAGTATATTTCTGGAGTGCCCCATCTTCTGAAAACTGTGGCCAAAACCTATTGATTCTGGATCTAGGAAATAAGCTAGGTCCCAGATCCTCATTGAGGATTGTGTACCTCCCTGCTTGTTTATGTAGTACATCATTGTAGTGTTGTCTGCCCTAACCTGAACAGGCTGACCTTGTAACTGGGAGTAGAAGGTTTGTATCTCCAGGAATACTGCCCTGAGTTCCATGAGTTTGATGTGCTTCTGGGTCTTCTGTGGGTTCCAGATGCCACTTATTATGAGATTCTCCAGGTGGGCTCCCCACGATAGGAGTTCAAGTTCAAGTTTATTGCAGGAAAGATTCTGTTGAGCAAGCTCATTCACAAGGAGGTCCTGGAGCACATACACATACAGTTCGCAATTATATAGACAGGAGATATACAATGTAGGACAACAGGAAGAAAAAACATATATAAAAATAAGAGGTATACACAAAAGAAGTCCTTATACTATGTATGCAGTACATTCCAGTTTTAACCTTGCCCTAAATTATGCAACAAAGAGTGAAGGATCTGTTGTAAGAACACTTGTTGAGGATTGCTGGAGAAAGGGAATGCCCTCCCTGAGGTCATTTTCTTCCTCTCACTGACCTAGTGCCTTGTCAGAAGCTTTTGTCACTGGTACTGGGTTTGAGAGAGATGCCCATATTTGACACCAGAGGTCTGTTAAGTGGTATTGAATGTCCCTCATCTGAAGTCTGGCCCATGGGACCACAGATGTGGAGGCTGCCATGTGGCCCAGTAGTTGTAGGAAATCACTTTCAGGCATTGGCAGTAAAGGAAAAGTCTGTGGTAATTATAGATGCTATCCTCCCCTGAGGGAAGAAGGTTTCCCTGCAGGGTATCCAGTCCTGCACCTATGAAAACCCAAACTTGATCTGGTTCTGTTTGAGACTTCTGCAGATGTTTTTTTAAGGCACATTGTCTCTTGTTCTGTTTTCCCCTGAGACAAGCCAGTTGCCCATCTTGCATTCTCAAGTGTGCTGCCACAATGGCCAATCACTTCGTTAAGAACCTTGGTGCTGAAGTAAGGCTGAAGGGAGGCACTACAAACTGGTAGTGACAATTTCCTATCCAAGACCTGAGATACCTTCTGTGCAGTGGACTGACTGGAATATGAAAGTATGCATCTTTTAGATACAGTGAACCTAGCCAATGACCTGACTGTAAGGATGGTATCACTGTGCCCACTGTGACCATCTTGAACCTCTCTTTTTGGTGTGTTTGTTCAGGTAATTGGAGTCTAAAATTGATTGCCACTCCTCATTTTTCTTGTGGATCAGGAAGTACCTTGACAACAGGCCCCTGTCCCATTGACAGGCGATGATCTTTTCCATTGCTTTTGCTTGTAGCAGTCTGTGTACTTCCAAAATGATTGGTGAATGGGGACCAGTAGCCTCCTTGTAGGAGCTACTCCTATCATGTCCATGAAATCTGGATCCTCTTCAACATCCTCAGTTTCCTAAGGGGGGATGTTGAGGGTAGAACAGGCAGATAACACCAAGAAGAAGGAGCTGCTGTTATAACTATACTTCTCTACTGGGACTAAATAACTAGGGGAGGCAGTGAAGTGCAGTGGTTTAAGGCTCTGAGCTGCAAATCTGGAGGCATCCAGCAGACCAGACCTGGGCTTGAATCCTACAGCTTCCACTTGCAGACTGTGTGACCCTGAGCAAGTCACTTAACTTCCCTGTGCTCCCAGGTCGCACCTGTAAAAAAGCTTTCAGCTTAGTGTGCTAGTCCTGGTTAAACAACTAATAAAAAAAAAAAAATAACTCTACTACTGGAACCTTCAATTTAGGGTAAAAACCAAAAAAACAAATGAGTGTGTTTGTCTGAGTTGGCTGAAGTGAATTGTTATCTGTGCAGTTATCTAGGTGTTTATCTGACGTGGCTGAAGGGAATTGTTATCTGTGCAATTAACTAAGTGTAGAAAGAGCTGAAAAGTAGGGGGAGTGGCTTAGCTAGAAGGAAGCCAGGTTAAAACCAGATTTAAAAACTGCCCTAGATAGCTTCTGCCTGAGAACAGGCAGAGAACACCAAGAAGAAGGAGCTGCTGTTATAACTATAATTCTCTACTGGGACTATATAGGAACTTCTTGTCTCAGAACAGGAAGAGCAGGAAGAGCAGGAGCTTAAAGGGTACAGAAGCAGTAAGTAAGTAGGGAGAAAAATACATAAATAAATAAACAGAGGAAAGAGTAAGTATTCCAAACAACAGTTAAGGGTCCAGAAATAAGACATGATGGGAGTGGTGCAGTGGCTGTGGAGCAACAGTCTTCCGGGAGATATTCTGGAGGATACGGTGTCATCCCATCTGCAGGTACCTCTCTGGGCTGAGGGAGGAAGTTGCTCATCTCCAGGCTGAGTTGGCCAGGATTTGTGGGACCTCCTCTCCTATCCAGGGACCACCACGCCCACTGCCATTGCCTCAGAGATTGCCAATAAAGAGGAGCGGTTGGACCACAGTGGGCTTGGGGAGGATGAGGGTGGTGGAACAGAGGTGTATCCCTCCAGTTGTACTTCCTCCACAGTTCATATGCCATTCTGGCAAAGTGTGGTTCCTCTGTGGAGGCACCAACAGTGGAGACCAAGGAGAATGCTGGGAACCTCCACAAAGAAGACCAACAGGAGTGTGGCATGGGACCCCACAGAGGAAGGAAACAACTCCTGGTGAGGGACTCCATTGTTGGGGGGGTAAAACTGGTGGAGGAAGGGGAGAGGGAGCAAAGGTGCCTGCCTGGCACCATGGCTTGGAGGGACAGGGAGCGAATCCTCAGAATCACTGGAGCAGCAGCATGAGGAAGGGAGCTGGATGTCATTGTCCACCTAGGAACAAATCACCTGCCTGAGAAAGGGATCAGAGCAATGCAAGAAGAGTTTTTGGAGTTGGGGAGGGGCCCTAGACAAGTAGCATACACGGTAACCTTCTCGGTGGTGCTGCCTGTCTATGGCATGGGTGAGGCTAGGGTGCTCCACACCATGGACTTCAATCAGTGGTTGAAAAACTACTGCAGAACTCAGGGATTTGGCTTCACTGGGCACTGGGGTCCACTTGAAGTGATGCAGGCCTATATTGGTGAGATGGTCTGCAACTGTCCAGGAGGGGAACCAGGATCCTAGATGATAAGTTTAAATGCTTCATTGACAAGCATTTAAACTAGCCATGTGGGGAGGCACTGGAAAGGAGCAGGGAAATCCTATCCCCCCCCAAAAAATCATGGTAGTAAGAGGTAAACACCAAGATAGAGATGTCGATAGGGAGAATGGCAGGGGTAAATGGACAAAATGACAACAGCAATAAGGACAGGGATGGGGCCAAAAAGGGTAAGGCCTTCAAGAAATGGAGGTAATGAGTACCAATGCCCATAGTCTGGGCAACAAGCTCTCTGAACTGGTGGCCTTGATGGAAGAGGGATGCCTGGATATCGTAGCAGTCACAGAAACATGGTATAGAGAGAACCATGACTGGGATGTTAACATACCAGGGTACACAACCTACAGGAGGGGCAGGGAGGGTAGAAGGGGAGGAGTAGCTCTCGGTGTAAGGGAAGGAATAAAAGCAACAGAACAAAAGAGTAAACAGGGAGGAGAGGAGGCACTGTGGGTCACCTTAGAGACTGGAAATGGCACCACAATCTGTACAGGGGTTGTATACAGACCCCCATGTCAGGGGGAGGGTATGGACAAGGATATGAGAAAGGGGAGATACTGTTGATGGGGGACCTGAATAAGCCAGATGTGAACTGGAGCACCGTTGCTGCAGCCACATCCAAGAGCAGAGCCATTCTCAATGCCATACAGGTGGCATGCCTCAGACACTTGGTTTTGGAACCCACTCATGAGGGAGCAATCATAGACCTCATACTCTCAAATGGGGACAGGGAGAGGATCTCAGATCTAGAAATGGGTAGCCATCTGGGAACAAGTGACCACCAAACAATGTGGTTCACAATAAACTCGGCTACAGAGTCAAGCCATACAAAAGTGAGGGCACTGGACTTCAGGAGGGCTGACTTTGGCAAGATGGGAGAGTGCCTTAGAAAAGCACTAGCAAACAGGCTAGAAGGAGAGGTGGAGCAACAATGGGAAACATCAAACTGCAATCACAGAGGCAACAAGCCTTTGTATGAAACAAATAAACAAATCAAAACAAAAGAAAAAGCCACTATGGTTCTCAAAGAGGTGGCAGGGAAGGTTAGAGAAAAATATAGCATTTAGGAAGTATAAGGAAACACAGAAGAAGCAGGACAGAGAGCTGTACCAGTTAAGGCAAAAGGAAGCAGGAGGGAAGTCAGAATAGCAAAGGCCCAAACTTAGGAAAAGATGGCCAACTTGGTTAAGAAGGGGGATAAAACCTTTTATAGGTACATGAGGGAGTGTAGAAAGACAAAGGGAGGGATAGTGAGGCTGAATAGAATGGATGGTGGGTGGGCAGAGAGGGACAGTGAAAAAGCAGGGATATTGAACAAATACTTCTGTTCAGTATTCACAAAAGAGGAGGAGGAGGTGCGTATTCCAATTAACAGAAGCACTCTGGATGGGGGGGGGTCAAACACAGTTCTTTCACAGAAGAAAGGGTTCTGAAAGAACTCCTAAAACTGAAGGTGGACAAAGCAATGGGGCCTGATGGAATTCACTCCAGAATTCTAACTGAATTAAGGGGAGAACTAGTGACACCACTGACTACCCTTTTTAACAAATCATGGGAGGATGGTGTGGAACCTGAGTACAGGAGGAAGGCAGATGTGATTCCCCTTCACAAAAGTGGGAGCAAGACAGAAGCAGAAAACTACAGACCTGTCAGTTTGACCTTTGTGGTAGGGAAAAGTGATGGAATCACTTCTGAAGGAAAGAATTGTTGAACCTTGAGGCCAGTGGGGCACAGAACCCAAGGCAGCATGGGTTCACAACAGGAAGGTCATGTCAGATGAAGCTGCTTGATTTCTTTGTCTGGGTGACCAAAGTAGTAGACCAGGGAGGGGCTTTGGACATGGCCTACCTAGACTTTAGCAAGGTATTTGACACAGTCCCACACAAAAGATTAAATAATCAAATTAACCAGCCTGGGAGTGGGTCCCAGGGTGGTAGCCTGGGTAAATCATTGGCTGTACAACAGGACACAGAAGTTAATTTTAAATGGAGTCCACTCTGAAGAAAAAGGGGTTATTAGTGGGATACTGCAGGGTTTAGTACTGGGTCCAGTCCTTTTTAATGTCTTTATACAAGACATTGCAGAAAGACTGGAAGGAAAAGCATGCCTCTTTTCAGATGACACAAAGATCTGCAACAGGGTTGATACACAAGGAGGCATGCAAAGGATGAGAAGGGACTTGACAAGACCCCCTGATGACGTGCAGGTAGCACGAAACCAGTCGGGAGTTTTTTGTACTTTTGAGCTTATGGCTTATTGTGACGTCTGCTTTCTTCTAATAAATTATGCCCTATATGTATGCCTAGTTGAGGAGTGCTGAGTTTTGCTTGTGTTACTTGGCAAGGTTGCAGGAATGGTCAGAAGTATGGCAGCTTGGATTCAATGTAAAGAAGTGCAAAATAATGCACCTGAGAAACAGAAACCCATGGGAAGATTACACAATGGGGGGAGGTAGTAACAACAACAAATATGGACAGGACCTGGGGGGTAATCATATCAGATGACCTTAAGGTAAGCAAGCAATGTGAGAAGGCAGTAGGGGGAGGGCTGGGAGGATACTGGGATGTATAAGGAGGGCATCACCAGCAGAAAACAAGAAGTTGTTATCCCTCTCTACAGACAGTTTGGTGAGACCCCATCTGGAGTACAGCATCCAGTTCTAGAGACCCCATCTCTGCAAGGACATAGACTGGATGGAGGCATCCAGAAGAGGGCAACTAAAATGGTGCAGCATCTGCAAGAGAAGCCATATGAGGAGAGACTAAAAAAGCTTAATATTTATTTATTTTCTTAAATTTTGGTAACCAGGTGAGCCCGCTGGGCACTAGAGGTCCCTTTTTCAGGGGCGACCCGGGATTTATGTAACATAAGATACAACACAATACTGTACGTGTAGAGAAATACATTCATGATATAGGTTATACATAGGTGTACAGTCAGCTGGCTACATATGCTGAATTCGGCATTAGATTAGTGCATTTGTTATTGATACTACCATAGGTGGGGGGTATAAGCCGCAATGTGTGGAAGCAGATTTCACACAGCAGGAAGGTTATGGGCTGTGAGGTTTTAGGTGTCCAATAGATGGACCCGTACCTTTAGCCATTGCACCTGGAGGTAGCCATTATATGTACCTTAAGCCTTGTGCTGAAACTTCTGATAGAGGGAGCTTCCTGGACTCCTGGAGGGAAGGAGTTCCATAGCGTGGGTGTGGTATATGTATACCCTTGAGGAAAGGAGGGAGAGGGGGGACATGATAGAAACTTTTAAGTACCTCAGTGGAATCAACAAAGTCCAAGAGGGTAGCATCTTTCAGAAAGAGAGATGTGCAAGAACAAGGGAACACAATTTGAAGATAGAGAGGGGGATAGCTCCGGGGTAATGTGAGGAAGTATTTTTTTTTTGCCAATAACTATATTTTATTAGGAAAAACATAACAAACAATGTGCACACAAATAATAAAGGTTATACATACTCCATCAAATACAAGGTGCACTATACCCAATATAAAATTACCAAAACAATTAAATAATAAAAAAAAAACCCACCAAGCATTTCAACCCCCCAACCCCCCCCCTGCAGCTATCCGTAGAATTAATTGTAATCGAATATTGGTTGGTGTAAAAATAAAGGCCATAACCTTGAGAAAAGTCAGAGCTTGGAGAAAGGAGAAAGATATAGATTCCCAACACTAGAGAGGAAGGTAGCCTAGGTTTCAGCAAGGAAAATGGTACTTGTAAGATAAAAACCAGGAAAAGGAAAACACAGGCAGAACATGGAGAAAAGAAGAAGAAGAAGAAAAAGTAAAACAGAGAGACTAAGGAAAAATAATGAATAAACAGGGTGCTCACTGATTTAATAACGTACTCTCTCTCAAACATTGACTAAAACTCTTCCAATATCTGTCAAATTTATGCAGAGTATTGACAGATGAGTGCACTGTCCTCTCAGCATACAAAGCATTCAAGAACTCCTCCACCACTCCTTAAAAAGAGACCATTCCTCTGCAGTGATATAAAATCACCAATTTAGTGACCAGTGCCACTAGTGCCATCCGGACCCTTAAAATGTTGCATGGAATAAAACCATACATCCCGAAGATACAGATCTCTGGTTTAAAAAATGGTGAAAGATCGTAAAAGGGTCTTAACCCCCGTTTGACTGCCTCCCACAACTCAGTGCTTTTAGGGCAGGACCATAGCTTGTGGAAAGTGGTAGCTAAAGAACCATTACAATTCTCACATACCGGAGAACACTGATTATTCCAGCGGTGTAATTTAGCCGGGGACAGATAGATATTATGTAACAGCTTAAACTAGATATCTCTTAATCTATCCTGCTTTGTAAGTGCATAAATGTCAGTCCAGATTTTCTCCCAAACTTTCTCAGGCCAGTCCAGAGACATATTAACCTTCCAATAAAAAGGAACTGGAGATGAGTTGAAACCCATCTTCGTAGTGATAAATTAGTAAATTTTGAAACCCATTTGCCTGATAAACAAGAATCTGAGTTTGTTCCATAGGTCCCCAACCTGGTCTGATCTGTTACCTTTGCTGAAGGAGGACTGGATACAACTCCTGATTTGAGCCAACCTTATCATAGACTGGGATTTTACCCCAAACTTTACCGCTAATAAAGAAAGCGGAAGCATGGAATTACCTGCATAGAAGTCGGAAATCCGAATCTTAGGAAAGGGTGTTGGGAAGAATCTATCAACAGATTGGTTACCAATTAAGAAATTTGGATTCTTCAATAAGGGCTGAGAGAAATCAAACTGTGGGTTGATTTTTAAGCCGGTATAGAGTTGATGAATTGCCCTGATATCCCACCTTAGGGGTGTATTCCTAATCTTCCTGGGTACTTTGGCCCAAGGGATGTATAGGAGGGATTCTAGGTCAATCTTTATATCATTAACAATAGCTCTAACTCTAGACCCGTAGAAAAAGTATCAATTTTACCTGTCCACAAAACAGCCCTAGCCACATGAATTGCCAAGTATTTAAAAAATCAGGTAATTGTTGACCCCCCAGTTTACGCTGCCGACAAGGTTTGAAGTAGGCTCTGCGCAGAGGTTTGTTTTTCCATATAAAATCCGAACATAGTCTACATAGATTCTTAAAAAAGGATTTTGGGAGATATATGTTTAAATTGTGGAGGGGATAAAGAATCTTCGGCAAAACCACCATTTTAATTGTGTTAATTCTCGCAGAAAAGGACAGAGCAAGCTTCGTCCATCTTTCCAGGTCCTCTCTGATGGATTTAAAAACAGGTTTTAAATTTAAATGAACTAATTCCTCCAAATTTTTTGAGATTTGAATACCCAAATATACTAGAGTTTTGGATTGCCACTGAAGACCTAAGGATGAACACCAACCCTTTAAGAGAAGAGTGGACAGAGGATAAAATGATGTTTTAGTCAGGTTTAACTTAAAACCTGAGAACTCGCAAAAGGCCTCGATAAGACTTAAAGCTCTGAGAAGAGATAAGGTTGTGTCCCGAATGTGTAGCAATAGATCGTCGGCGAACGCCGACAGTTTGTGTTCCTGACCACCAATCTTAATACCATGAATCTGCTGATCGGCTTAATAGCTCTAATTAGGGTTCTAAATACAAATTAAACAAGTAGGGTGACAAAGGACAACCCTAGCAAGTTCCCTCAATAGCAGAAAGGCTACAGAAATTAAATTATTACTCTGAATTCTAGCAGTTGGACATGAGCAAAGAATTTTAATTAATTGTAAAAATTGTTGGGGAATACCAAATTTAGCTAAGGTTTCGAACATAAAGATCCACTCCACCCGATCGAAGGCTTTTTCCGCGTCTAAGGAAATCAGGGAAGCTTCCATGTTAGGGGTCACAGCTGCAGAGATTAAATAAAACAGTTTCCTAAAATGGTCGGCCGAAGTACGTCCCTCAACGAAGCCAGCTTGTTCGGATCTAATCAATTCTCGCCAGACCTCTTAATTCTAGAGGCCAATAATTTAGCGAAAATTTTAACATCCAGGTTCAGCAGAGAAATAGGTCTATAATTCCCCACTGAATCTGTAGATTTCCCCGGTTTGGGTAATAAGATTATTCTGGCTTCAAAAAGTGATTTGTCTTTGACTCCATGCAAAAACCAAAAAGTGAAGAGTTGGTTTAACAGCGGGAGCAACTTCAGTTTTAAATGACTTATAAAAGAGTGATGTAAACCCATCTGGGCCAGGTGCCTTATCAACCCTAAGTGAGTCAATGGCCGACAATATCTCCTCATTGGAAATAGGGGATATTAAACTCAGCCAGGAATCTTGTGACAGGTAGGGAAGTGATATATCAGCCAGAAACATTCGCATTTTGGAGAGCACCTGAGGGGAAAGCGGCTGGCTCGAGTAGAGATCTCTATAGAAGGTCACAAAAATCTGCAGAATACCTTTAGGGTCGGTAACCAATTCATTTGAGACAGGGTGCTTTAAGGCCGGCACCCATTTAATTTCAGATTTTTGTTTTAACTGCCAGGCCAGCAGTTTCCCAGCCTTACTGCCCTGACCAATATATAACGCTTTAGATTTAATCGATGAACTAACCACTTTCTCCCCTAAGGGACCCCACATACCATGCTCTCAGTGTAATCAGCTCATGTTCTTGGACTTCTCATCTCACACTCTCTTGTATATTCTCTAATTCTTTAATCCTACTTAAACAATTGGACAACTTCCAGTTATGTTTCGCCTTTCTTACAGAAGCAATCCTAATTAACTCCCCTCTCCAAACCGCTTTAAGGGCGGCCCATGATTGGTCTGTATCAGAAATTGAACCCCAATTGAACTTAATCGACTCATTCAAAAAGGTTCGAAATCTGTCTAACGTTTGGGCATCCTTAAGAATATTATTATTTAAGGACCATGAGTAGGATCTCTTAGGGATGAAAGACGGAGTCCAGACAATTTTGACTGGAGAGTGGTCCGAAATTACCCTTGGGAGAAACAGTACTTCCGTGACCTCTGAAATACATTGTTGGCTCACCAGGAAGTAATCTATCCTAGAAAAGGTTTTATGAACCGGAGGAAAAAAAGTATAATCACGAGTTGTGGGATTAAGCAATCTCCACGGGTCTGCTAATCCTAAAAATGAAATGCATTCAACCAGAGCTTGTTGGGCCGGAGAAGATTATGATTTCCTACATATTGACCTATCCAGTCTGTCAGACTGGACTAGGTTCAATCACCTCCTAATATAATCGGCATCTCCTTAAGGGAGATAAAATTACTGCCAGATGGACGAAAAGGAAGGGGACTCTGTGTTAGGACCATAAATTGACCCCAGCACAAAGGCGCCCCTCAAGATTATCAGAAACAATAATATATCTGCCGTTCGGGTCTGCAATTATGTCCAAATGTGTAAAAGGACACCCGGGCTATCAAATTGCCACGCCCCGGCTGGATGAGGAGTAACCAGCCCCGAACACTTGGCCTACCCATTTTTTCTTGAAATGAGAGAGGTGGTCCGAAAGAACATGGGTTTCCTGCAAAAATACAATTGCCGGATGATAGCGAGCTAAATGGTTCAAAATTAGGTATTTTTAGTTATCTTTCCCCCCTTTTATGTTCCACGAAAAAAGGTTCAGGCTAGAAACCATTCAACCTACCTTGCCACTGAGACAAATTATGGATAGCTGCCCCCACAAAAAATCCCATGAAACATCCCACTAAACTTGTCCCAACCCCTCCCTGCCCCCAAAACTATCCCCCCAAATAAACATCCTAAAAGCCACCCCAGGCCCAAGCCAACTCCTCTCAAATGGGTTTCATAGTGCGCCATAGAGGCAGGGCACCCTTCTCCCACATTAAATTCCGTCTTTACCGCTATAAACATGCAAACCTGCCAGGTGTAGTAACGTTTATACAAAAATTCGAATATACACCTCGCCCAACAGGTGGCAAGATCCCCTAGTCATTTGCACAGCTTCCAAGAGCTAAATATTATCAGGGAGGCATTTGGTAAACTAAAGATCCCCTCAATTAGTGGCAGCTTACTCCTTAAAGCCCCCTCCAAAAAGGAAATGACAATAAAAAATGGAGCATACTCTGAAAAAGGAAGAGACCCTTAACCAATAGAGGCACCCCCTAACCGCTCTTACACCTATGAACTTAGTATTACCCAAGTCAAAACCCAGACTGAGAGCAGTATACTGTAAGAAAATGGGCACATAATGTATATTTCCACACAAAGGGGAGGAGAGAAAGGGGTGCCCTATCCTGCATAAACCCATATAGTTTAAACAAATCCCCCATACTTAATGTCCACATAACCATTAAGTGTAAGAGAAACATCCCATATGGAGCCTCTCAGCCCTCCCTCCGCATAAACCATTCCATAATTTTTTTCCCCAATCTTAACAACAGTAGCACAACCATATATTTCTGTTAATTAAGGCAAAGCATAGAATGAAATACAGTCTTTCAGCGCCCTCTGCTGGACGTAGTGAAAAATGACGAACGTCCTCTGGTTTAGGAGACAGCATAAACTCCTATCAGCCAGTCATAAAAAAAAGGAAAATGCCCAAATTATCAATACTGTAGGTTTGAAACAAGCCCCAGAAACACCAGGTAATAACCAAATTAACAAACTTTAGGGCAAAATAAACATAACTACTAAGGCTGTCCAATTATGTTCTCTCAATGGGCCGCATAGCCCTTAAGGATTAGCACAGTCCACACATTGACTCAGCCTTTGGGGAACAGATCGGGCATCAGCACTTGTAGCGAAGTTAGAGCCTCTTCTGCTGATTCATAACGTTTTGTCCCATCCTTGGTGGTAACCTCCAGTTTGGCTGGATACATCATGTGGTGGTGAATCCCCGCCCGCCGCCCAAAGCTTCGATGTGATGGGTCGAAAGGAGGCCCTGGCTTGCCTCATTTTCCAGGTCAGGTCGGGTACTAAACGAAGCTTCCTACCCTCCCATTGGAATGAAAATAGTTTCCTTGTTTCTCTCAGGATGTGCTCCCTGTCCAAATAGTTTAAGAGCTTAAAAATAATGGGTCTTGGAGGCTCTGTTGAAGGAGGTCTAGCTCTCAGGGCACGGTGCCCCCTTTCGATCACATACTCCAGCCCATTTGGTGAAGGCCCTGCTGATTTCTTTAATAATTTTTGTAAAAAGAGAAGCATATTGGAGCCTTCCTCACCCTCAGGCAAACCCAGTAAAACTAAATTATTTACGACTTCTTCCTTCTAGATCATCCAGCGGTCCTCCAACCTTGTTATCATCTTTTTACACTCGCTAATTGTGAGGCCTCGACTTCTCCAACACCCGTTCTATCGAAGAGATCCGAGCCTCTGTGTCGGTCACCCGACGGGCCAGCTGGGTCAGGGTGGGTTTGAATTCCGCTACGTCGTCAACCAACTTAAACAGAGCTTCCTTGATGACCGACAGGTCACTGTGTATTTTGCCTGGCGTGACTTCTTCGTTGGTGGTGATGAACTGTGGCGCGGCCGCTTTGCTTCCAGTTCTTGCTCGCTCGCCTGCATTTTAAGTCGCCGATCGGTTCCAAGTTCAATTCAGGACTCGTTGCGATTCTCTTCCAGCTAATAGAAATTAGAAAATAGTAGGCTGAAACCTCCGAATTCCGGCAGATTTGCTGGTTAGGAGCGGGAGCCCAAAACTGCAGCAGCTACTCCTCCATTGGCGTCACGTGACCCCCCATGTGAGGAAGTATTTTTTCACAGAGAGGATGGTGGACACATGGAACAGCCTTTCTGAGGAGCTTGTAGGGTCTAAAACTGTGGGAGAATTCAAGAATGCATGGGACAGACATAAGGCAATTCTTGTGGGGGGTAGGAAGAAATAGGCTGTTGGTTAACTAGGATCTGAAGCTTATCCTGTAGGTAGGGAAATGGGCAGACTAGGTGGGCCAAGCGGTTCTTAACTGCCATCAAAGTCTATGTTTCTATGTTTCATCACTTTCCAGAAAAGGATGTGTAGTCTTCTGTAGGCCTCAGAGGGGAGCCAAATTCCTGCTCATGGGAACCATCTGGTTCAAAAGGTTCACATTCCTCCTTCTCCTTTTCATAGCATATTTGTTTCTCCTCCACTGCTGACAGATAGGTTGGAGCCTGAGTCAGGGGTGGGGGTAGGGGCAAGCATATTCATAAAATTTTCCATGACCTGGAAGGCCTGGAAAATTGCCTCATTTTTGGTATGTCCTCTTATGATGGCATCAGTCTTTGGCTCAACTCCTGCACCTTTCCTTTTTCAGGAGGAGTGGTGAAGACATCTTGTCTCTTTTTTTTCTTGGCAGACACCATCTCCAGTTCTTTCTCTGAGGCTTTTTTTATTTGTATTTTTGTCATCACTGGACTCAGGGTTCCCCATTTCAGACACACTGACATCTTTACCATGCTTATCTGATGGCTGAGCAGCTTTATCTTTTCTTTCTCTGTCCCCTTTGACAGGAACTGCTGCTGCATTGGAGAGGACAAACCCTTTCATACATGTGCTCCACCATCATTAGGAACTCCTTCAGAGACTTCATTACTTTTGGTGACTTGGAGACAGACTGAGAAGCCATAAACTCTTCTCCTTTTCTTGCCCTTTTCTTTTGTTTTTCAGGACAAAATTTAATACAGCACTCACAATTAATAAAAATGATGATCTGGACCCAGGTACCTTAAAAAAAGCATGTAGCAGTCTACATTTGCCAGAAGCTGGAAACACATTTTATGGTTCTTAGCATCTGTTGGTCCTGTTATTTTTGGGGGCCTATCAGACATGCCAACTTCTGAATAACCTGAGAGAAAAAACACACTCTGTTCCATACTGAGTACTGAATGTAACATTTTTGGTATGTCAGACAAAATGAGGTGAAAGGAAATGCAGTCCTTTTTTTACCGGGAACCACAAATAGTAGTCAAAAACACCAAAAGCAGTTTAAAACTGATTTTGATATGAAAATCAGCCCTATTCCCTCAAAAACAGGAATCACAACCTAAAAGCAAAGAGGAACCACTACAGCAGTTGGATTTAATTTAAACAAATATAAAAATACTCATGACTTATAATTGTTCCCCAAAGGCAGGAACCATACTTACACAAGCTTTTTTCAGTTTCTGGGAACTGAAACGGGAACTGGAGAAAGTATAAAAATTACCTAAATACTGAAAAACCCAAAACTAACACAGTTTATTGCAAAACTAACTAAACATCCAAAACAAACTTTAAAAACAAGAATACACTTTCTGGAGACCGGAATACTGTAGATAACTTTAGGGCAACTGCTCTCTTCAGGTGGAGAAACAAATCTGAAGCCAGCTGCATAGACTGGCGGATGACACCAGGTGGAGTTTGAACCTAGATCCAACATTCTGTCATTTGCATATGTTCTATATCTGGGATATCTCTCTACGTGGGGTTGAGATGCATTCACTGTAAACATCCAGTGAGGGATTCATGGGGTTAGAATCAGTTACTTAATATGACAAATTGTTATGGCCACCGGATCAGTTTTGACCCACTGTAGCCCAATAATGTCTGTAAGTGGTCAAAATGAAATCCAGCATGATCTAGCTATAAAAATGCATGAAAAGCATAACTCCACTGAAAATATCATATTGCACATTAATTGGGCTATTGTCGACAACTGTAGTATAAAAAAACTGGAAGTGTAACAGAAACAGAATTGAGCCTCATTTTTTAATGGAGCTAGTCTACTTTCAACCAAACCTGATGCCTGTTCTGTTTTTGCAACAGACTTCATTACAAGTGTCAAAAATTACAGGCTTTTTAAACTTGTGGCCCTTTGTCTCAGCATGACATCATGTTGCATAGGATTAGAAGTCTGCTGCAAAGGAAGTGTGCTTTTCAGAATTAAAAAAAAATATTTAGCTAACATCCACATCCTATGGACTGTATCCACTTCCTTGTTGCATCTAGTAATTATGTTCTGTACATGTTGTCTGACAATCTGAAAAACTCAATATTGTTCATCCTGCAAATTAAAGCTCAAAAATGCTCTAAAAGAAATGATGATTAAAATCATAATATTTGAACCATGCTTGTAGTTTCTGATTTTCAACAATATACCTAACTTTTTAATTTTTTATGCTTGGTTTCTGCCTTACTGAAAGCTGGCCTTCCATGTCTAAGACATTTAATCACTTTCATTGTATTCAACAATTCAAACTGCATAACAAATGTCTGATTGGTGGAGCTTGCAAGCTATTCACATGTCACAGTGTGATTCCATGGCAACTGCAAGCATCTGGTGAAAACACACAAGAAAACATTGTATTACTTTATATTCATGTATTCATTGGCACTGATACCAGTGTAATTTGTACTGGATTGTGTGCTTGAATATAAATTAATAGCTGTGGTTCTATAAATATGGGTGGGTGAGACAGTAATAATAATGTAATTTGCATGAAGCGCCAGGGTCCAACCTGGGTCTGCTCAGGAGTTTGGAAATGATTAGCCTCAAACTGAATTATTTTTTCTTTCTAGTAAAGCAACATTCAGAATTGAAGAAAATGCCTCTAGTGCTGCAGATTTGTTACTGGTGCAGAGACTAGAGCTTCTTGTACACACATATTTTTGCCGAGGTATATCCACTGAAGAGTCTTCAAGTGCAGTTCTTATTTGCTCTACAGGAAAGTGGTTGGTATTGCATTTCATAAAAATGACACATACCAGTCCAACAGAGATTTGGACTGTGTAATTTGTGAATAAACATGCAGTATTCACTTGTTATATGATTACAGGTGAGTGAATTAGTAATAACTTCATTTACATTAAAAGAGAAGACTCCTGTATATTTATGATTTGGATATGTCTGATGTATTTATTATACATTACATCAAATACTGTACATGTGTCAATAAGAGATCAGTTATTTCTTCTGTTGCAACACACATCTAGGGTTTGAGGCACTGACTCAAGGTAGTAAAATGTCAAGCAAGCCTCCATTTACATGCAAATGAGTCACTTGCAATACAGCCCCTTCCATTCCTTGATGTCACTGCAGCAACAGTGCAGGACAAAACATAAGGGTATCAATGCTATCTAGCCTGATTTTAGTTTAAGTCTGCAATGGCTTAAGGCAGTTCTGTCATGCAACTCACACAGGGAGTAGTACTTCTAGCCTTAATACTGTATGTGTAGAGCAAATAATACATCTAATAGTATTGCATTCACAGGAAACAAAATCTGTTTCTGTGTACTGCTCATTTCTCTCTGTGAGACAGTTGTAACATGTTGTGGAAAGCAGTAGACTAAATCAGTTCATCAACCAATCAACCAACCAATCAATCAATCTAGCAGTCAATCAGTCACTCTGTAGTGAACCAGGTGAACACCCTTGAAGATTCATTACAAGGTGAGCCTGGGCAGTTTACCAAAGGATCACACAAGATTGACTTATACACATTCCCTTTCAGCAGCCTGAAAGTGGAGAGCTAGATCATTTACTTTATAAAGTGTATTGTTTTACATTTCAAATGCTCCATAAATCTGAGTTTCTGACTGGAAATAAGACACAGAATGCATATGACGTGGAAGGAGTGAACTAAGCTAATACAGAGCACTACAAACACTGAGACTGATTAGTTTCTTTACCTACAACAGCTGAGGTGTAGCATCTGATTTGTGAGGGACATCCTACTTCAAATGCTGGCATTACAAAGCGAGTGGGGGGGTGGCTGCCACAGCTTATCCTTAGTACCTTGAAAGTGAAGTGCTGTAGCTCTCACATCACTGCTAATGATTTATAATGGGAATTGGGGCACTTTTAAAGTCTTGGACCTGAGGGGCCATCACAGTTTCCAAGGAGGTTAGGGGAACTTCGTAAGGGTTAGAGACCAAGGGACTCTAGTAGGATTTGAACCAGAGTCCCCCAGTGCTTGTGCCTGTGCTTTAACCACTAGATTATCCTTCTTACATATGCTGGAACTGATGCTTTCCTGGTAATCTATTCCTTGTTATAGCTGAATTCTTTATTGCCTAACAGCAGCCATCCAATCACTGACTGCCTAATTACAAAGGGAAAGGGGCATATTTGCAAGATTGCTTCTCACTGCTGGTGTCAACCAAAACAGAGAATGCTAACACTCACACAACATAATACAACAGCTATATAATACCACTTAAAACTCTTGTTGTACTCAGAGTCATTTATTGGGTAAATTGTTTTTGCTAACAGAAACAGTAACACAACACATACAGGCACTTCCTTATATGAATACTTTACATACCTCAAATCAGTGCTGCATCACACTTACATGGTCCTAATCCCTATTAGACCTGCACTTCAGGATGTGCACAACACTTAAAGGGTTCCTCCATTACTCAAGTGGGGAACCAAACATTGTGGGTTTGGTTTACTGGTGGAACTGCATTTAGTACAGCACCATTATCTGTTGCTCTGATGACATCATTCTCCAGCAACATTGATGCTAAAATGGAGGACAAACACATTGATAACTTTTGGGGGCTGTATATTTTTATTTATAATCTAGATTTGGACAACAATAGGACTGCTGGCAACTGGAGGAGGCACACAACAGTTACTCATAAGGAGTTGGGAAAATATTTGTGTGAAACTATGGGAGACTTCCCCTTTAAGATTGAGAGTGCAAGCAAGGTCAGCTCAGGAGTTTTGTAACTAATTAGAATGAAACCTAACATGCTCAATTTCTGACTTGCTTTTTATAAAATGGCAGATTTCAAATTCTGAATCAATGCCATAGACATATGTAGCTTTGTAAAACTGTATATATCCTTGTATACAGTGGGATCATTCTCCTACCCAGTTTTCTGGCTGGAAGGACTGAAGGGAGCCATGTGACCTGTCCAACATCATTATGAAAGTTAGAGGCCATGTTACAGTTTGAACTGATATCTGCTGGATCACAGCTCCATACTAGTAACTGTTGCATGTTAATAGTTTCAGGCCATATGGAGTTTTATAAAATGTGGTATAAAGTACTTACCAAATCAAAAAACTTCATTGGTTAAAACATAGCACCTGACCATGGATTAACTACCTAGAAACTGCACAGTTCATAACTAACCTGCCTAATCTGCTGTACCTAACAAAAACATTACTATTTTTAAACACAAGAACCTACGACAGTGCTTACAGTAGGTTTCTTTGAAATAAATGCAGTTCCCAGGTTCTTTTAAAGGAACACAACCTTTGTTACCAAACTTACCTATTCTACCTAACAACAACCTAACTAAAGAAAAACAAAACATTTTTCATTAAAAAATTGATTTTTTAAGCACAATAACCTGCTCAAGGGCATGGGATTCTTGAGAATTAATGCAGCTCCTGGGTGCATGAAAGTCACCTGGCTGTTCGCCTCATGCCATCCTATTCACCTGGGTCATGCATTAATTTTCTAGAAACAAATGCCCTGTTGTGGGATATCGTTTACATATTTGAGAAGCCAGAGAATTTTTGTACCATCACGTACTTTGTTAGAATACTGTTGTTCAGAGTTTAAAAGTACATTTCCAGTCAGTTTGATAGTGAACTGCTTTTCACTACCTTTCATGAAATATAATACACCCCACTGTAGTGCAGATTTCATTTTGAATATGTGCCTGAATTGATTTTTTAGAAGACCCATGATGTGTTTATGGAAGGTGACATTCATTTAGAACCCTGTAGTGGATTTAGTGGAGACTTCTTTAAGCAGTAAGCATGAGTTCAACAGAGTTTTCACCTACCAAATATGCTGATAACCAGGTGAAGCTGGGGAAGTGTCAGTATGCACAACTGGAGGAGCAGCAGTTTGTTTGTGGCCATCTGTTCATTTGCCACTAAGATTTCTTTAATAATTAGAAGTATTGAGCATATTTCTGTTGTAATACATTTCAACTTCTAGCAAGCCTGCAACAGGTTCACTTTTGTGGTTCAGAGTAAATTTTGCAGACTGGGAGAAGGTGCAAACACATTTTTGAAAGATGTATTTCACTTATTGTTTTGCTGAGTGCTGGTAGTAGAGTACAGAGCATAGAAATCCACAATAATTTTGCATTTAATTTCCCCCTGCAGCTGGGGGAGGGCATATTGAGTGTCACAGACTGGAAAGGTACAGAGGATTTTGAAAGATTTGCCTGACAAATATTTTTTTTTACTGACTGCTGGTGGTGGTGTAGCAGTACATATAAATTCATCTTTTTATTTTGTACCTGTGTGTGCAAGCCTGCCAGTCAGCCCATGAGTGACAAGTAGTGTAGACTGCTGTATGAGACACATAGGGCCAGATATTCAAAACTTTGCCCTGGGGCTAAATTAGCACTGCTCAGTGGGCAAACTTAGCCAGGAGCACCAAGCCAGCTATATTCAAAAGGAATAGCCCAGGACAAACAGCTTCTGAATATAGCATGGGAATGAGGCTGGGCAAACTGGGCTGGGAGTGCAGGGCAAACGGAGCCCTGGAACAAGACAGCTCTGCATATAGCAACCAGGAAATGCAAACCACAACAGTAACACAGTGCACAGTGACGTGAAGGTAGGTAAAGGTGAACTATGTGGCCAATGTGTGTGCCAGCAAATGCATGGATCAAGTACAGGTAGCAGCAGATGTGAAAGAACAGTGTTCAAAACTGTATAATATTCCCTGAACAGTTAGCGCCACGCTAACACGTTTGTGCAGCTTTAGTGCTGTGCTAAGCTGTTAGCCCGGTGCAAACACGTTTGCCCGGCACTAAACTTTGCTATATTCAAAAGTGACATGGAAATGAGCCTACTTAGGTAGTCTCTGGGCAGACATCCAGATTAATATTTCATTATGCCCTGATTTGCATGCAGTTTGCCCAGTGTTACTGCAGGGTCCCACAGCTCCACCTGTAGGTCAGTCTGGAAGTACAGGGGCTGGCCAGGTCTGTCCACAGCTTCACCTGTAGGTCAGTCTGACAGTGCACGATGGTTGCTGCAGGCTACATGTATGCAGTACACCATAGCAGTTTGTACCCCAGGGGACAACACAGCATAGGCACAGGTGGTGGTGCTGATGCATGCAACTGTCACACTATAGGGCATGCTACAGTGCACAGCAGACACCACAGTAACAAGGGGGCCAGTAGTGTGAGGGACACAGCAATGCCTATGGTTAGGGATGTAAGTTTGTCATGGCAGTCATAAACATCATGGATTCCATGATGTTTGGTTTTTATTCAGGACTTCCATGACTTTCACTGTTATCATCAAAACATAGCAATGATGACAGTGCCACGACATTTACTAATGTTTACTAATGATTTCATGAACAACCGAAGGGTCATTAAAACCTCATCCATGACAAACTTACATCCCTACCTATGGTGTGTAGGGTAGCGATAACCACTGCACAGTACACAGTGACAAGCCCACCTTGCAGGTGTGTACTGATGGTAGACAGTACTGTCACACTGTTGTGTGACCCACAGATGCTGCACCTCTGGCATGGGATGCTCCTAGTGACAGAGACAAGGCCAGCTGTGTGTGCTGTGGTGTATGTACAGCTGCACGGTATGTGACTGGGGGGGCATGTAGGATCGGACAGGCACACTGCTATTGGGGTATTCCTGATACTGGCCCATGTGCACTGTATGCTGTGTCCAAGCCTTGTAGCCACACCTGGTCTGTGATGAGGCCTGGCCACCCATACACCCTCCCCTCAACACCCACCATGTCCACAGTGCTGCATGTGTGTGCTGGCATCTGTTGGTCACCACAGACATATGGTCTACAGGTGTGTGCTGTATGGCCACACTGTCGGGCCATCACACACTGCCTGGCTTGGCTGGAACTGGAGGCAGCAGTTGGCATCATTGTGGTGCCATCAGTGAGCTGCATGTTTCCTCCGTGTCTGGCTTTTTCTCTGTGTCATAGTCATATGTTAGGGTCGTGCAAGGCCACAATGTCAAGCAAAGCTGTTTGCCCAGAGTTAAGACCAGCTTTTCCTGAGTAGTAATTTGTACCACACAAAGGGTCGCGCTAAGTTGCGCTAAACATCTTAGCATGGCACAAGTCACTGAATATCTCATAGCACCTGTATTCACATTCAGTTTGCCCCTTGCATATATTATGGTTTGCCCGGTGCTAATGCAGTTTGCGTGTGCTGTTTGGCCTTTGGAATATAGCAGCCCCATGCTAATACCACACTAAACCCACACAAACAGTTTGCGCACTGCGCAAAGCTTTGAATATCTGGGCCATAGTCTCTTCTCAGTGGGTGATGTGTGTGCATATGTGTATGTGTCTGTGTAGTCTGTCAGTAAGGGGGATGACTTGGTGGTGTCACTCCTCCACATCACCTTGTAAGTCCTATGGCACTGCATGCATTTTGAGGACAAGGACT
Source organism: Neoceratodus forsteri (assembly GCA_016271365.2). Taxonomy (NCBI): domain Eukaryota; kingdom Metazoa; phylum Chordata; order Ceratodontiformes; family Ceratodontidae; genus Neoceratodus; species Neoceratodus forsteri. The sequence continues at coordinate 353,748,348 of CM028136.1, read as the reverse complement.
GCTGAGCACATGAATATACAGCAATGGAAGCCATGGTCCATTAGTCCTTAGAAATCTACTAGTTCCACTGCCACTTCAGTGCCAGCAGCATTTATTTCCTGACATTCATAGCATCTGCTGAAGAAACTATCCCATGAAATCCAGAAGCACACCAGTTTCTCCCCCTCTTCCTTCTTTAAGTGCTTCTGTTCTTCTACTCTAGATAGAAGTGATCTAGCTAGAAATAAAAGTTCAAGTCCCCCCAACCAAAAAAAGAAAATTTTCTTGTATTCACTGCTCAAAGATGGGAGTCAATCAGCGAGTCCAAATCATGAGTTCAATTTCATGATTTATGTTTTCTTAGCACATAAATAAAAGTAATAAATAATGATGATAATAATTATCAAACTCTAATAAAAATTATCATATGTTATGTTGTGCTGTTCTGTGCTGTGATGGGATGTGATGTGATGTTATGTTATGTTTTATATTACATATCAGGCTATATTATTTTATAATGTATCATATATTAGATTATATCAGATAATGTTATCTGATCATATTTCAAATTATAGCTGCTTTTCCTATATTATATCAGATTATAGTAGCTTCTCATATATTATATCACATTATATTATCTTCTCCTATGTTAAATCATATATTATTCTTATCATATATAATTAAACAATAAGGCACGACAGGGCGTGTGTTATCATGCAATAACATCACTTCTGGGGTGGGTTGAAGCACGAGGTGAAGCCGAGTGCTTCCACCACCCCAGGAGTGATGTTATTACACAATAACACACACACACTGGAGTGCCTTATTGCTATTATGCAATAGCTCGTTGTTATACAAAATAAAAAACATTTAAAAAAATGTTTTTAGTAGGTTTTTAGTGTGGCAGTATACCTTTGTTTCTTAAGAAAAGATGACCTCAAGTATATCCTCATCCATACAGCGATGTTATTGCGTAATAACATCACTGTCTCAGGCACCCACTGACCAATCAGAATACAGGAAATTTCCTTGCCATTGTATTATACAGAATATCAGATTATAACATCTCCTCAAATATCATATCAGATTATATGGACTGGGTGACAGGAAAATACTGTAGATCATGGAAGAGCAGTGGACTTGGCCCATCTGGACTTTATCATGGTGTTTGACGCTGTGCTACACAGGGAGCTGATGAAGAAGCTGACCAGTATAGGAGTGGGATCCACAGTGGTGAACTGGTTTGGAAACTGGTTAATGAACAGGAAACAGAGGGTGGTGGTCAATGGTACTCACTCTAAGGATGGGAGAGTGACCAGTGGGATATCACAGAGCTTGGCACTGGCACCAATCTTTTTCAATGTCTTCACAGTGGACATTGCAGAAGAACTGAAGGGGATGATATGCCATTTTGAAGATGACACCAACATCTTTAATACCTTGAGAAACTTGAGAAGTTGTCAAAAACATAGCAATTGGTGTTCAATGCCAAAAAGCACAACATCATGCACATAGGGGATAAGAAACCTGGCACGCAGTATAGGATGGGGGGGTACTGACAGTCACAAACAGGAAAGGGACCTTGAGGCTTTCATGTCAAAGAATCTCAAAGTGGCAGAGCAGTGTAACAAGACAGTGGGTAAGGTTAGTGGATGTTGGGGTGCATAGGGAGTGGTATCTCCAGCAGAATGAGGGAGGTGGTATTGCTGCTGTATCACTCAATAGTGCAACATCACCTAGAGTACTGTGTGCAGTTTTGAAGACAACATCTCAGGAAGGGCACAGAGATGGTTGAGGGTGTCCAGAGGAGGGCAACTAAAATGGTGCAGAGCTTGTACGAGGAGAAACTGAAGGATCTTAACATATGTATCATGGAAGAGAGGGAGGGGAGAGAGAGAGAGAGAGAGAGAGAGAGATAGAGAAGTGACATGATCGAGACCTACTGTACAAGTACCTTACAGGAGCAAACTGTGTACAGGTGGGGAGTCATTTTCAAATGAGAATGAGCACCAAGACCATTGGGAATACAATGAAGCTGGATGGGAAATTCACGAGAGATGCGAGATATCATTTATTCACTGAAAGCATAGTAGATGCATGGAGCAGACTGACAGCAGAAATGGTGGAGGCTAGAACAGTGGGGGGGTGTCAAACATGCATGGGAAAGCAGGGATATATTAGAAAAGAGGCAGGGAGGCAAGAGGGTTGCTAAATACCAGATAGGGTCTGCGGAGGCAGACTAGGCAGGGAACATCTTGGCAGATTGGGTGAGTCAAGCAGTCTTTTTCTGCCAACAAATTCCATACTTCTATGTTTCTATGTTATTTTATGATGTACCATATGTTATATCATACTATATCAAATTATAGTATATCATTTGAAATATATGCTGCCCTGCCCAATGCCATCTGAAAACACATTATTACACAATGGCCCCCCAAAAATGATCTTGCAATAACTGCCCTGGCACTCAATTTTTCTCCAGAAGTACCCCCCACCACCAGTCCACTATATCTAAAATAAAAAAAAAGATTCAGAGCAATGTGGAAGTATTTAACAGATGACACCATGAATCCACTGAAATCACGTTTTTCTAAGCTAAATGTAAGAATAATACTTAACAAAATTACATTAAAACAAAAAACATAGAACTCTTTTATTCAAACTTTATTTTTATTTTATTTATTTATTTAGTTTTTGTTGACCGGGTAAGTGCACTAGACAAATCCTGCCTATTTTCAGGCACGACCCGGGGGAGGGGGATACAGATGAATGTCAACTGACCTTGAAACAGATTAAGCTGTTGGTGGTATTTTTAGTGAATGAAGGAAATTTGGCCAGGACACTGGGGAAATTCCCCTACTCTTTTCGATAAGTGCCATGGGATCTTTAACATCCACCTGAACTACCACCAATCCAGGCAGATGGGACCTCGGTTTAATGTCTCATCTGAAAGACGGCACCTCAGAAGTGCAGCACCCCTCTCATGCTGCACTACAGTGTCAGTACTGAGATATTAACCCAAGTGCCAGATGTGGGAACTGAACCCACAGCCCTCTGATCTCCCGGCCTCAGAGGCGAGTGTGCTACCTACTGAGCCACTGACACTGACAATAATTTAATAATCTCAGATACCGAACAGCAAATTGTAATGAGAAAGAAATAATGTGACCTACTGGTAATGGAACTCATGGCACCGGAATGGTATTCTGGGGGCCTGGGTTCAACTCTCAGTAGGTTACATTATTTCTTTCTCACCACAATTTGCAATTTAGTTGCTAAGCAGTGACTAATACTGCATGAAAAACATCTAATTATTTCAGTACAGAACAGGAAATTATTAATGCAGGTACCACTAAACTATTTGAGGCAGTATAGCATATTGGTTAAGGGCGCTGAGCTGTAAACCTGGACACCTGGGTTTGAATCTCATCAGCCCCCATTTGCATACTGTGTGAACCTGAGCAAGTCACATAACTTCCTTGTGCTCCCAGGTCACACCTAGAAACAAGCTCCAGCTTACTATGCCTTTCCTGGTTAAATAATTTCTCCTTTCCCTATACCAGCTCAATATATTAACATGCAGTGCATCAGTGTGCCTGTCTTAGCATACTTATATTCTGTTACATAACATTGGTGTTAAATGATACAAAAGATATGTCATTCTGTAACATTCTCTTGGTAGGCTGTGTTGATGTGATCAGCCCAGTCCTAGCCGAGATAGTCTGGAGGTCATTAGAGAGAGGGATCTTTCCAGATTCCCTGAAGGAGGCTACTGTTCAGCCTCTTCTTAAAAAGCAATCCCTTGACCCTGACTGCTTGGCAAATTACAGACCTGTCTCTAACCTACTCTTTGTGGGTAAGATTATTAAGAAGGTGGTTGTGTTGCAGCTGGATGATCATTTGACCAGCCACAATGTCTATGATTCCCTCCAGTCTGGATTTAGGGAGAGACATAGTACCGTGACAGCCCTTGTACGGATGCTAAATGATCTCCTAATAGCGAGAGATAGGAAGATGCGTTCCATCTTAGTCCTCCTTGATCTCTCTGCAGCATTTGACACTATGGACCATACAACATTATTGGAATGCCTGCGGTTTGTCTGTAGCCTGTCTGATACAGTCCTCAGATGTTTTCGATCTTTCATCGAGGGTAGAACTCAGAGAGTGGTGTCAGGAATTTATTCCTCGGCCCCTCTCCCCCTATCCTATGGGGTACCACAGTGTTCCATTCTGTCACCTATATTGTATGCAGTGTATATGCTGCCATTGGGAGAGATTATTAGGTGGTATGGTTTGAGTTTTTACTGCTATGCAGATGATACTCAGCTATACATGTCCTTTGCACCTGGTCAAGATGTGTTCCTCTTGGTATTTAACAACTGTCTTGCTGAGATCCAGGACTGGATGAGTGTGAACTGGCTGCTGTTGAACACGGCTAAAACTGAAGTGCTGGTGGTGGACCCTGATAGTCGGGGGGCGGGTTTGTTGGCAGGATCACCCTCGGGTCTATGTCTTGGGGGTGTGATGCTAACTACCTCAAACCCTGTGCAAAACCTGGACGTTATTATTGACAATGGTTTGACCCTTAAATCACAGGTGTCGGATGTCATCAAAACCTCTTTTTACCATCTGAGGAATATTGCCCGGTTGAAACACCTAGTACCTCCTGAAGATCTTTCTGCATTGGTCCATGCCTTCATTACTTCACGCCTTGACTGTTGCAATGCCCTATACCTAGAACTACCAGGGGTTGACCTCTGCCGCCTTCAGCTAATGCAGAATGAGGCAGCCAGGCTATTGACAGGTACAGCAAAAACCAGTCATATAACGCCTGTGCTCCATGGAATGCACTGGCTTCCAGTGCAGTGGAGGATCACCTTCAAGGTCGGTTTACTGACCTATAAAGCCCTACATGAACAGAGACCTAGCTACTTGCAAGATCTCCTTCATCCCTACTGTCCCCTCCGCCCTCTCCGATCTGCTGACAAGGGATTGCTCGAGATTCCCAGGGTTCTCTTAAAGATATCTGGAGCCTGCTCTTTTAGTTTTATAGCCCCTACCCTGTGGAATTCTTTACCTCATCAGATACAAGATTGCCTGACCATCCAGGAGTTTAAAACTGCACTCAAGACCTATTTGTTTGAGTTTGCATATGGTGATTTTAGTGACTATTAACTTATAATGGATATATATATAAAGTTATATTTAAATCAGTAATTATGTTGTATGTTTGTATTAATCATGGTATGTACAGGCACCTTGGCTGAAGAAAGGTGCATTTTTTATAAATAAATTACTTACTTACTTACTAACAAGCTTTTAGGAGAGATTAGACCTGGAAATGACGGTCAACAGTCCATTTCCACATAACACCTAACTATATTCATGTCTGAGTATGGTTGTAGTGCAGTTACAGCAGAGAAACAGTGCAGATGAAGTGGGGTTTTATTGAGGAACCTAACTCTTATTTGGGGTTCAGATATCTCTCAGCCATCTTGTATGGCTCTCGTACCTGTCCCTCAGACTCAAACTCCCCCTTCCTTACCATCTTACCTTGACATAAAGACACTCTTTCCAGACCATGCTTAACCTTGTATGTGACCTGACTTAAGTGCTACTGGCAGGAAGCTCCATATTTGATTAAATCTAGCTTCTTGCCCATTTGCTAGGTATGGAGATGTTTCTAACCTCATACTGTCTAGTGTGTTATTTAACTGGTGACTGATTTTATTTACTTCAAAAGTTTTATCAGGAAAGATTAGCTGAGCTGATAGTAGCTTGTTTTCAGATGTGTCCCAGGGATAAGAGGTATGGGGCATTGTACAGGTAGAGAAAAAGCAATAAACAGTAATTAACAGCATTACAGAAATAGTAGTCATATACAGCAATATGGTACATCAAAGGAGCCTAATCATAAACACTGTGAGGCACACCAGTAGTGCAGGTACTTGTGGTAAGTAAAATTGATCTGTGAGAGGTGAAGAGAAACTACTCATACAGGCAAATAAGGGGAAGGGGAGCAAAATGGCCAGGGCAATATGATAGGGGAGGAGGAGATCAAGAGGTAGGTGGTCATGGATAGTTGCAGATGGGAGTCACAAAGTCTCAAACAAGCCACTTAAGGGAGAAGGGAAAAGAAATGGAGTGGATTGATAGAGTAAGGGTGGACAAGAGTTTATGAAAGTGAAATGAGAAGGCAGCTTGACTAACAGTAGATTTCCTAGATGGAATAGAAAGTGAGTAGCAAACATTACTGAGGAGAGTATAAGAGGGAGGCGGGAAAGAGGATAGTAGGGAGGTAAGGTAGGAAGGCAAAGATAGGAGACAGAGAACCAAACCAGAATTTAGATATATGTGAGACACAATGAGAAAGTCATATGGCATCAAGAAAGGCAAGAGCAAGGGCAGAGTAGATTGAACAGTGGTGGGTGTGCAGGGGACAGTCTAAGGCAAAATAACAAAAAGGGTGAATGAGGGGGGCCTATTCTGGCATGATCCCCCATGCAGTGTTGAGACACTTTTTTTCTGGAATATATCAATGCGGACTGCCACAATAGGTGTGTAAACCTCTACATATGATGCTCTCACCCCTGAGCAACATCTTTAGGGGGGTGTTTGGCAGCTTGGCTCCAAGTGTCCCTTCCATAATTTGGTGTACCTCTTCTTAGAAACCCCTCACCTTGTAGCATTCATAGGCCATGTGGCTGCATGAGCCTTCATTAACTTTACACTTGGGGCATAACAAGTCGATATCAGGTTTAAGCCTGTGCAACTTCAGGGAGTATACATATGCTCCATAGATAAAGCCATAGTGAATAGAAACATAGAAACATAGACTTTGATGGCAGATCAGGACCACTTGGCCCACCCCATTTGCCCATTTCCTACCTATTGGATAAGCTGCAGATCCTAGTAAACCAACAGCCTACTTCCTCCTACCCTCCACTAGAATTGCCTTATGTCTGTCCCATGCATTCTTGAATTCCCCCACTGTCTTTGACCCCACTAACTCCTCAGAAAGGCTGGTTCCATGTGTACACCACCATCTCTGTTAAAAAATACTTCCTCACATTACCTCTGAGCCATCTCCCCTCTAACTTAAAGTTGTGCCCCCTTGTTCTTGCACATCTCTTTTTCTGAAAGATGTTACCCTCTTGGACTCTGTTGATTCCCTTGAGGTACTTGAAAGTTTCTATCATGTCCCACCTTTCTTTCTCTCTCTCTCTCTCTCTCTCTCTCTCTCTCTCTCTCTCTCTCTCTATCTCTTCCTTGAGGGGTATACATATTAAGCTTCTTTAGTTTCTCTTTATATATGGCTTCTGGTGCCGACCCTGTTCCATTCTGCTTGCCCTGCTTTGGACCGCCTCTACCCTGTCTATACCTTGTAGAGATGGGGTCTCCAGAACTGCATGCAGTACTCCAGATGGGGTCTCACCAACTACCTGTACAGAGAGATAATAACTTCCTGTTTTCTACTGGTGATGCCTCTCCCTATACATCCCAGTATCCCCCAGCCCTCCTTACTGCCATTTCATATTGCTTGCCTACCTTTAGGTCATCTGATATCACTACCTCTATGTCTCTTTCCATTTTTGTTGTTGTTAGTACCTCCCCCCATTGTGTACTCTTCCCCTGGGTTTTTTCCCAGGTGCACTAATTTGCACTTCTTTGCATTGAATCTAATCTGCTATACATTTGACCATTCCTCCAACCTTGCCAAGTCTCTTCTCATCCTTTCCACCCCCATGTGTATTAACCCTGTTGCAGATCTTTCTGTCATCTGCAAACCTATGAGCCTATTTGCCCTAGCACATGTAGCCACTTGCAAAGTCACATGCTTCCACACTTCCCATAGAAGGACTATGACTTCAGAAAACAACACATGTCCTCTTTATCATCATCCTACACCTCCTCCTCATCCTTCTCCTCCCTCCATTACGAATCATATTTTCCTTGACATGCATTACAGTGTCGCATAGAGATGTGAATTTTAATTTGCAAATGAAATTGATGCAAAGTCAGGAAATCTGCCCTTCACAAAGATTTTGCAAAATTTTCAGCATCCACATCAATTTTGCCAGACTATTTTCTTATTAAAAAGACCTTTTTTACAACATTTAGAATCCCCCACCCACTGAGCTGTCAAGTCAGTAATGACTTTTGTCATTTACTGTATAATAAGTCACACTGCACCCTGTCTAGAAAAATCCCCCAATCTCCCCTACCTCAGTGAAGTTCACCACTGGCTGTATTTATACAGCACATTGAAGAATTACTCAAAAAGTTATGACAGAGACTTGGCCTGTTCTTTAGGATAGCCCGTTTCTTAACTAGAGATGCCAAACTACAGCTGGTACAATCAACCTTTCTATCCTTGATAGATTATGCTGACATCCTCTATAGTCACTGTCACATTTCCTACCTCACCAAACTTGACACATTATATCATAGAGCTTTGAGGTTCATCACAGGCCTGCCTTGTTCCATTCACCACTGTTCCATATATCAATCAGTGGGGTGGAGTTCTCTTCAATTCAGGTGTGATAAAAATGCAGCCTTATGAACCCTGAGAGCCATCTCCAAAAAACTGCCCCAATACATTACGGACTGTCTTCCTATAAAACCAAAAAAAACTGAAACTGAGGTCACCCATCGACTTCTCATCTTTCAAGCTCTTATATTCATGTCTCAGAAATGATCAGTGCAATTGTTTCCCATGACCATGAATTGTCATCATGCTAACCTCTACCATTTAACCATGAATGAATTACTTCTAGTGCTTGTCTCCTCCTTGGCTATGGTCTGTCATCATGCTTTCATGTAACACCTTGATGCCTCTGTCCTCCCTTTGATACTGGTCTATCTTCCAGCTTTCTCCAGCCTTCTTTTTACAACTCTATACTGCACTCATCCACAATCTACATGCAATCATACTATAAAAGTCCTAACTCCCCTTTCCCTCTCCCTGTAGGCCCCCACTGCCGCATCAGTTCTACTGACCTATCCTTGGGACTTCACTTCTCACAATGTTTATCCTTCGCTTACATATTACATACCCCTCCTGGTACCCCATCTGCCATTAGTTGGTGGTTCACCAAGCCATTTTCATGGCTAGTACTAGTGACTGCCTCTGGTAAATGAACTAACTGGTACTTCTATACAGAGAACATGGTTTATATACAGTTGCATGGTTCAATGGTGGACCTGTCCCCTTGTATTTGAATTCTCTGTTATGGCTTGCCTTGTCTTCCTTTAATCATTTGACTCCCCTATTACTGCACCATTATGTTTGTGTTTATATACTTATTTACATGTATTTATATGTTTTTATGATGGATGTTACCCGACCCTGTTCTAACCAGGTTCATCTTGTAAAAGAGCTCTGCTCAATGATGTTCGCCTGGATAAATAAAGATTTTGATTGATTGATTGATTGATTGTATCATCTGTAAATAATTAATCCCTTCCTGAACCTGCATGCCAAAAAACACTCCCCCCTCTCCCCCACCCTACCAGATCCCAATGTTAAATCTAAACCCAACCAAACAACCTCCCTTGTACCCCACCTCCCTCTTTCTCCTTCCCACACCCAAAAAATGAGTTTTCCAAGACCTATTAAAGAAGAAAATCATCCCCCGATACAGAGTGTCTGCTCTGTTCAGTGTAAGTATTGGTAATGGCATGAATGAATGCTGAAGTATATGCCTAAATAAAAACCTCATGTTGCCCTTGGATCATCTTTGTAGCCCTTCTCTGCAGCACCTCAAAAGGATTTATATATTTCCTAAGTTAGGGGCTCTAGGACTGCATACAGTGCTCCAGATGTGGCTGCACCATGGATCTGTATAGGGGCAGAATTACCTCCTTCATCCTACTGGTGAATGCTCATGAAGCACAATCTACCATCCAGTTCGCCTTCACTGCCACCTTTTTGCATTGCAGTAAAGGTTTCAGCCTGCTTGTGATCACTATCCTCAGATCCTTCTAATCCTCTGAGACCGTGACCATCACATATCCAAGTCTGAACTCAGCTCTTGGGTTCTTGCAACCTATCTGCATTACCTTACACTTTTTTTGTATAGAACCCTAGTTGTCATATTCCAGACCAGCTCTCCAACTTGCCCAGATCTTCTCTCAGGTCTCTGATGCCTTCTTCTGTGTCCACCCTCCCACAGAGCTTGGTGCCATCTGCAAAGAAGCATACTTTACCTTTGATGCTGTTGCTGATGTCATCAACGCACACACTGAATAGAACTGACCAAGTACTGAGCTCAGCAGTACCCTGCTAGTAACTTCTCTCATCCCTGAGTGCTCCCTCTCCCCCACCACTACCCACTGAGTTCTCCTACCTTGCCAGGTTTGCCACCCACCTGGTCAGTTCTCCCCTGCCCCCATGTCCATCTGTTTTTAGATCAACCTGTTATGAGGGACTGAGTCAAAGGCCTTACTGAAATCCAGTTACAGTATAACTACCGGATAGCCCCTGTCCATGGTCCTAGTGATCCAATCAAATAAGTTGATTAAATACATTTGTTTCCATAAACTCATGCTGCCCATCATCATGTAGTCCATTTGCACCAAGTAATGTGACCAACCTTTTCTTTAGAATAGTTTCCATCAGTTTTCCAACAACTGATATCAAGCTGACTGGTCTGTAGTTCCATGGCTCATCCCCTGGCCTGCTCTTGCACAGGGGTACCACAACAGCTGACCTCCACATCCACAGCACCATACCTGTATTCAAAGAGCAGTTCAACAGGCCAGCCAGGGATACTGCAAGAACTGTCATCAACTCTCTCAGCTCCCTTGGGTGCATGCCATCTTGCCATGCCATCCATGACTTCCCCACCTTAAGGGATTTGAGCCTTTCCAATACTCTGTCTTCTGTAATTGCTTTCTCTCTCATCCTCACTGCACCCCATCCCTCTCTCCCCCTGTGGAATTGATCCATCCTTCTTCTTCATGAAGATTAAGCAAAAGTATCCATTTAATACTTCCACCTTTTCTCTATGATCATCCACCCCTTTGTCAGCTTCACTATGTCTTTCTCTGTTGATCTTTTCTTCTTTTGTTAATCTTTTCTCCTAGATACATCCAAAGAAGGTTTTGTCACCCTCTTTGACTCCTTCAGATATCTGTAGCTCTGCCCCCACACATTAACCTGTCTAACCACCCTGCTAGTTGACTTTAGCTCCTCAAAGTACTCAGTCCTGTCTTCTTCCCTCTTGGTCTTCCTGTACTTTCTGAATGAAGCCTTTTTTTCTTACTGCTTTGCCCACCTCCTCCATAAACCATAGTGGCTTCCTTGCCCCATTCTTCTTTTCCCTCTGTTTAAGACAGGATGTGGTGACAGCCTGGTCCCACTCCTAGATCAAGGACCACCTTTCTTACACTCTCATTTCCATCCAAGGCATTGTGAGTCACTCCCCCAATATCACCCCCTTGCATGCAAAATCCACCTTCTCAAAGTCAAGAGCATGTGTTTTCATATGCAACAAATCTCATCCCCAAATCTATCTGAAGCTACTAACTGGTGATCAATCCCTTCCCAGGGGCTCAGAGACTCTGATGCTTCTGACTTGATTGTTATTTGTCAGAACTATGTCCAGATGGCCCAATCTCTTGTTGACTCCATCACCCCCTGAGACAAAAACACATCCTAGACATCATCTAGGATTGCTTGCCTCTTACTGCTGCTGGTCTGTGTGATGCTCCATTCCACACTGGGCATATTAAAGTCCCCAACTATTACCACTTTCCATGCCTGCGCAACCTTCCTAAACTCATCCCCAGCTCTCAATCTGTGGTTTCATCTGAACTTGGCAGCCAATACACTACATCTGTTATTTTCCTCCTCACTCCAAACTGCATCTGCATCCATAACATCTCTGTACTCCCTCCCCCATATCCTCCCTGTTGACTGATATACCCTCTTTAATGTTGATTGCTGCCCCTCCGCCCCACCTTTTGTTCTATCCATCCTGTAGTGGATGTATCCAGGAACAGACAGATCTCATCTATGGTTTATGATTGCCCTGGTCTCAGTGATCACCACCAAATCCTCTCAGCCCCCCATCATCATCATGGTCTGAAGATCCTCCCTCTTATTCTCCAGGCCTCTGTCATTAATGGATATCACCTTCCACAACTGCTGTTTTCCTCCACCACCTCCCTTTTCTGTCCCCCCTCCTCCCACTGGTTACTCCACTGGTTTTATCATCTCATACCTGGGAGGCAAACGACTCTCTTTCAATGCAGTCCCACTCTGTCCTGTACTCATCTTTACCCATCACTATACCCATTGGGGGAGCATGCAATCAATTCATTCAACCTAGTGGTTCTGTGGACCTGCTGACCCTGTTTCTAACCTCAGAACCAACATTTACTGTATGACCTAAAGGGAAGGGCAGAGTACAAGCAGGATTAATATTTGTAAACTATATTGTACACCTCACTTTCACTTCTCAACTACTTTATTTCATCTTCCATTTTATTATTTTGAAAAACAATCCATTTCTTCTGCTTTTATTGTATTGTTATTGCCAAAGAAAGTCTGTTGGCTGTAGCCAACTCTTTTTAACTTTGTTGTGTGCATATTATATCAGCTGTTACACTGGTTGTGCCACATTATAAAGTTATAACCTATTCACCAAAAATCTTCTCAGTACACACATAGGACTCAACTTCCATAGACTGACACGGGGCTTGCATCAAGCACTGCATCAAAGGTATTTTTTGGCACAGCTGCACCAAACTCCTTTGCCAGAACAGCAACCAATTTTCTATTGCCAGGTGCAGTAGTGAAAGTTTCCTCAGTTTGCAGCAGCTTGTGCCAAAGATTTGGCGCAAGCCTCATAAAAAGGGTCACCCAAATGGAGCAAGTTAGACCAGGGAAAAGGCTGGTCTAACCTGCAGCAATTGTTGCTTGGGATTGATAATCCCGATCGCTGGCCGGGAGAGTGCCGTAAACCCTTTGTGCCAAACAATCAGCACTCCAGTGGCTTGCAGCATTCTCGGGGCTTTGGAAATTGAACCCATAAAGTTTGACAAATATGGAATGTTGTGAACTCTAAACTGGCCCAAGCCAACTCAAAGGAGAGAGGTAAACTGGCTAAAAGTAGCGTACAAATCAGTTAATGAACTGACAGAACCATACACATCAAGACCATTTCAGATGAAATGTAACACCTATTCAATTCATTAATTCTTTTGAATGAGGTGTTGGGCTTACTTGAAACATACAGCAGTCCAGAGACATTGATGACTATATTCACAGTAAACTGATACTACATTCCCACTGTTCATTGAAACTTATGAAGTCACTCATGGTGACACTGTGCTTTTCTAAAATACAGTAAAGTACAGTTTCACCCACTGTGACATCACAAGGTTATAGAAATGATGGCAAAGTAGTATCAATATTGGGTAGACTTAGTCATCAATGGCTATGGATTTCTGCAAGCTGCAACTAAGCCAAATAACTCATTTCAAAGAGCTTTTCATGGGCATTTAGTCTAGCTTGGCCACAGTTTATCAATGTTCCACCTTTAAATCAAACATGTAGGCAACAATTTTCAAAAGGGATGGATGTTAATACAAATGCACCTTTTGCTTGCATCTGTATCTGCCTGAATGTGTTCAAGGAGCCCTGCTTCTGTTTTCAAAACATGCATTTGTTTGGGAAATAAAGTCATGTTTTTCAACTGCAAAATGGCATGAATGCAGTTTGCATACTTTTTATTGCAGTTGTGTGTTTTTGTGGATTTTTGTGGATGTGAAATGCAGATGAATGTAGGCCAGATAATAGATGGTCTACTGTATCAGACAGAAGTCTGTGTTTGAAAATAGAGGCAGCTGTATCACAGATGGGTCCTTCGAAAACCTAGTCTGTAGTTTATTTTTCTTACAGTAGTGGCAGACATTGACAAATGTTATATCTGTTCTCTCTACTGGGGCAGACACACCTCCTGTCCTTTCTGGGAATCAAACCTAGGACCCTGAAACCCAAAGTAGTTATTCTAACTATTCAACTATTGGGACATTTATTTATTTATTTAAAATGTTTTACCAGAAAAGGCATACTGAGCAAAACCTTGTTTCCAGATGCATTGTAGGAAAGGGGGTAAGGGATAAAGGGAAGGGATACAAACAGATATAAACATCATATGCAGTATAAACTTACACGTGTAGTAATTAAAATTTTACAGAGGGTATACAATGTACATCAGAAGACAAGGAGATACTGAGTCAGCTAAAGGCAAAATTTTAAAGCAGTGTAAAACTTAATCCAACAGATTACAAGGGACAGAGTGATTTAATTTTCAACATTTATAAGTGCTAATAGTTCATGTGCAACCCAGGGGGCAAAAAATAAGTTGAGGGAGTATTTATTTAGTATGTTTATATTAGCTGCAAGTACAGACAGAGGGAAAAATGTTCCTTAAGGGGGAGGAAAGGATTTTAGGTGAGGCAGAGTGCCGGACAGGCTGGGGGAAGGTGTTCCATATTTTAGGGGAGTGGTAGGACAAAGCTGATTGGCCTGCAGATAAAAATCTGTCAGGAAGATTTGGGGTTTGTGAGTCTTAGTTTCTAAGGGAGTGGTAGGAAGGAGGTTTGGGAGAAACAGAGGACGAGAAGTAAGAGGAGAGAGAGAGTGAAACCAGAAATTAACAAGGAAGGAAGCACAGTGTTTATGTCATCTGTCAGCTGGGGGGGGGAGAGATTGGTAGAGGTTGCAATGATGGGTGCGTGAAGGACTGACAGGAGCAAAATGGCAGAAGAAGTGAAACAGAGTGTTCAGCCTGGCTAAGAAAGATTTGACAGTGGCACAGTAGACTACATCACCACAGTCAAAAATTGGAAGTATCATTTTCTGTATAAGAGCACAGCGAGCCATCAGCAGTATGCAACCACAGTTTCTATATAGGGCACCCAGTTTAGGATGAAACTTTTTATGGATGGCATCGATGTGTCCAGAGAATTGAAGACTTTGGTCAAGCCAGATCCCTACATAATGAAATGAGGAGGTGTTCTCAAACAGAGTCCCATCAAGGGTGTGGATGGAGGGTGGGGATGTGAGCCAAGAGAGTTTCTGTCTAGTGCTGAAGGTCATGGAGACTGTCTTCTTGGCATTAAGGAATAGCCGATTTGAGCATAACCAGTGCTGAATGTTATCAAAATTAGACTGTAGTCTAGAAGCTACATCAGCAGGGGAGGGTCCAGATGTAGAGAGGACAGTATCATCAGCATACATATGGATGAAGGTGGTAAGACAAGCAGATGAAAGGTCATTTATGAAGATAGAAAATAACAGCGGACTGAGGACTGAGCCTTGATGGACCCTTGTAATTATGGGAAGTAGGGGAGGTGTTTTGGCAGAAATCTGAACAGATTGTGTTCTTCCAACTAGGTAAGAATGGAACCAGCTGGTAGCAGTATCCAAGAGCCCAGCAGCAGAGAGATAGGTAAGCAGGAGGGATTGGTAGACAGTGTCAAAAGCTTTAGCTATGTTGACAAAGATTGCTTAAGTGATAAGCCCCTGATTCATGCTGGTAAGTATGGAGTCAGTGAGTCTAAGAAGGGAGGAGGTGGTGGAGTGACCTTTCTGGAAGCCAGACTGGTAAGGTGTGAAAAAGGAGGATGAGTCAAAGTAGGAGGAGAATTGGGAAAGAACCAAGCACTCTTGAAGCTTAGCAAGAATGGATAGTAAAGAGATGGGCCAGTAATTTCCAGAGGATGTGGGATCACCACCTTTAGGCAGAGGGATTACAGTGAAGTGTTTCCAGATGGATGGTACAGAGGCAAGTGAGAAGGAGAGGTTTTGCAGAGAGACAAGTGGGGTTGCAATAGCTGGAGCAGATATAGAATTTTTGAATCAATAAATAAATAAAAAAAAAAACAGATTCAAAACCAGAGGGGCATTTGCCTTTAGAGGGGTTAAGGGAAAGAAGAGTTTCAAGAGCACTAGCAGGGGTAATAGAAATGAAGGTGAAAGGAGGGGCTAGATAGGTGATTCGGTAGGTGGGGTTAGGGGTGGTAGAGAAGAGGTGGGAGGTTGGATAGAAAGCAGGAAGAAGGTGCAAGAGGTGAAGAAAGTAATAAACTCAGAGGCTATAGGGAGTGGGTCAGAGAGGGTGACATTTTCCACTATGAGAACTGGTGCAGGAGGTTGGGATGAATTCCTCCTAGCTGGGAGATTAGTGTTTCATTAACTTCATATATTACATTCTAAGTGACCACCACAGGTGTTACTTTACTGTTGCAATTATTCAGCACTGTAGGAATCTGTTATCTGCAGCTGCCTCTATTAGATGGCACTGCTTTGCACATGCAGGCAGCTGGTGCTCACACCAATACCTCATTGTCAGCACCCTTAATGTGGACCATGAGTGGGATGGAGTGGGTTCCTGCACCCCATTTCCCTCCTGTGTCTAGCTGCTGAAAGGCCCTCCCTAGATAAAGATAGGGTTTAGGATCATTTTGAACTGCATGAGAGACAGGAAGTGAGCAGTTTTCCCATGCTTGCTAATCGGAAGCCTTTCCTAGGGCTGTGAGGGGTGGGAGGGCTGTAAGTGCCTGGGAAAAGTCTCTACACCCTACCTCAATCCAGGAGCATGCTGGGATTGTCCCAACACAGTGGGGATTTGGCATGTGACATCACAGCTGTCACTTGACACCCTATTGTGTGGCAAGCTGGGGGTGGAGCTTAGGCTCCCTACAGCCAAGATGAATGGCCAATTGTGAGGTGAGGAGGTATAGCCAACCAGGAGGTCTTACTCAGGAACAGCTGAGGAGTTGTCTTCCAATATAGGCTGCTGCAACGCTTGTCACTGCAGCAGCTTTTCCTGTAAAAAGAACCTACACTCATCAACCCACTATACACAAGAAGACAGTGCCAGGCCTGACTGGGTGAGAGTAAATGTGAAACCCATTGAGAATAGAGGCGGCCTTATGAATTACTATGGGATGACATTTGGGTCATGGCCTATGCAGCTTTATGCTTTGCATAAAGACACATGATTACCATGGGATGACATCTGGGTTGGTCCCAGGCAGCATTGGCGTTGGTTTGCATTGAGACCCAAGAAAGGACACCTGATTCAAATCAGGGTCTTGCCATCTCTGGGACCCTGGTTTGCAGTGGTGAAAATGGTTCTGGTAATTGCAGCAGGCTGACCTCTGTGCCCCCAAGTGATACTTCTCCAGCAACAGGCAGAGAAAGGGTTGGGGAACTGAGGAGAACTATGTATATGACTCCTGGTTATTATGCAGCATAATGTAAGCATATCATTTTTTTGCTATTCTTTACTATCCAGGTAAGGCCCACTAGGTACACAATGCCTGTTTTAGGGGTGACCAGGGAGCACTGGTGAGGTTAAGTGACTTGCTCAGGGTCACATGGTATACAAGTGGAAGTTGTTGGTTTTGAACCCAGGTCTGCAGAATGTACCAAGCTCATTCACAGCTCATTACTCTACTCTCTAGTCTACAGTGCCAGCCTCAATATAGCCTAGAGGTTACAGCAGTGTGTATAAACACATGTTATGCCTTATGGCTTGGACACTGTATACTGATGCATAAATAAACGGTTGAGATAAGTTAAATAATGAGGTGGACAACTCCTGACTTCAGATCAGTGTGTTCCTAATTGTCATGGGTAGTTACCTCAAGAGGGTTGGCAGATACTGCTATTTCAAAACAGCTAGGAACTTCTGTGTTGAGCCCCCTGCCCTTTCTCACTGGATAATAGCAGCAGAATGGCAGGAATTCAGAGCATAATAGAGAATGGAGAAGGAGATAAGCAGAGACTGCTGCCATTATTAGTTTTCTCCTTTAAAAAGGAATTAAATATAATAGAAGTGTACTGTAGCAGCACTATTAACCTCCATCAAGGCCCCTTGAACATCTGTTAACAAATAACACAATGCTGCTAACCTAGACTGCTGCTTTCAAGTTATTGTTTTTTTTTTTTCAAATAGCTGGTTAATAAATTATTGACCTGAATAGCTACTGGAGTTGTTTTGATTACAACAATATGATAATGGTTGGGTCAGTGACTATAATTAAAATAAAACAACAGTTTATGATAAAAATCGCAAGCCAGCAAAAATCTGGACCTCCAGTTAAACCAGCAAAAATCTGAACCTCCAGATCCTAATCTAGGTCACTGATGTTCATATCTGTCTCAGTTTAAAGAAATGTTCAACATGGGCTATTCCTAGCTCTGACACTTCCCACAGTAGTGTTTTACTAATAAAGGCAGACAATTATACAGAAACAGTGAGGACTACTAATTTGAGTTAAGTATCAATCACAGGTTATTTTAGGCACGGAACAGGAGGATCATGGTACTTGAAACTGTAGGTCAAAATTCAGTCATAAAAACAGCTTTCTTGTGAAACTCAAAAATAATGTAACTATTATAGTTATAAAATGCACAAGTAATAAAGACAGCTGCACTAACCTTTTTATTGCCATAACTGATTTATGCTGAGTAGTCCAACTACAGTAAGTTGTACTTATTTGATTTATTTAGTTTTACACAGACGTATAACCACAATAATGTTTTTTAGCAAGAGAGTCCTGTATGACAGGGTACAGCAAAGAGGTGTATACATACTAAATTATTAATTCCAGATACTAATATTAGTTACTTTGACATCAATAAGGATAAAACATTATAAGCAAATAGGAATTTGTAATGATAAATTGGGGGAACAACATGAATATATTATAGTGCAGTATATTTTCATGATAACCCCAACTGGATTTTGCTTGGGAGGCTCCCAGCAGTTATGAAGGAATATGAACTGGTTAGGGTGAAGGGGTGGTTGGGGGGTAAATAAGATGGGAACAACAAATGTAAAAGTTTCAGTGCGTGAGCAGCCTGGAACATACATGGATTGTGGAGGTAGTTCTGCATGGCGTGCTTGAAAGAAATCCATCTAGCATCCAATATATAGTCAGGGATGGTATTCCAAAGAACAGGGAAAACCCTGGTGAAGGTCTTGCCCTCAATGGACTTACAATATGTACCCTGGGTTGAAGTAGTTTTTTTTTTTCAGCTCGACCAGAGCCGATTTGTAAATAAGGGATGGCTGTTTGAGTTCACATCTTTTTTTGTGTAAAAGAAGGCAAAAATTGCCAAACAGCAGGTAGTAGACTGTCAATCTGTTGAAGCTGAGGACAACTCAGTTTAGTTTGTTAATTGTAGTGTATATTCTGTGTAGCAGAGTCTTGTCGGTAAACCAGTAAACCTTATTCCAGTATTCCAGGGCTGGCAATAATGATTGACATAAATACAGCTTAAGGGTGCTGAGGTCTATTTAATTGCAGTTTCTGTATAGTGCCCTTACTTTTTGGCTTGTACAGTACTTCTAATTGTCCTGTTTATGTGCTCAATAAAACTCAAATTGTGGTCATTCAATTCCTGATGTACTGTATGAACATGCTATGGACATCTCATTTTTATGCATGCATCCAACATTGCATACAACTGACATTGTATTAAAATCAATGGAATTACCCAGTGAAATGCACTTTCTCAATCTCACTTTTGCCATTAATGAATGTATCAAACTCATTGAAAATTTAGCAATTCATTAAATGTTGGATACTGAAAGTTTTTTTACTTTCTCCATTCTTTCTTATTTTGCCAGACAGACAGGTTAAAACTAAAAACGTGTATGTTTTTAACCACTCACAGCATAATTAGCACCTCTTTAACAGGTTTGACAGTACTAATGTCAGTGAAGTTCATGTATGGAGGGAAAAGTATGTATGCAATCAAAACTCGGTGTGCATACAAGCACATTTTTCTTATCATTAAGTACACAGGACTGGAACTGGGATATGCCATAATTTGTGCATATAACCTAAATGTGCATACATCCAATGTGTATACAAGTAGAATGTATTGTAATTTGCAGTGCATTGAGGGAAGATTATCTGGTGCTGAACAGCACTAGTTTTGTTTCAGTATTATCTTATTTAGTAGGATCCCATTGTTGGCCATCCATGTTTGAGTCAGTTCCACCACTTCAGAACACCGGTGGCAGTGTCTCGATCATTATGGAGCCAAGTGGAAAAGTCACCATACTCTCATTTTGCAGGGAAACTGTTTCCCCCACTCCCCACACCCACACTCCCGTTTTAATGATACTAACTCTGGAAGGGGCAGACCTCGGGGAGGGAGCAGCAAATCCAGCATTTGGCACCGTAATGACTCAGTGCTGTAATGCCAGCACCCTAATGGCTGGAAAGGGTTTGAACCCTGTCAAAATCTACTGGTAGAGTTATATTGAGCTTGGATATGGAATCTGTTGTCATATAAATTATTGTGTCATTGGCATAAAAGTAAATATTGGTGTCAAGACTGTTGCGCACAAGGGAATTCCATTAAAAAGTCTTCACAGTTGTTAGTTAAGAATCGAAACTAGTGGTAATCCTTGACCAACCATTTATGTGGAAGAAATTGCACCAATAGCCTTTGCTTCCCTGGACCCCACAGATAGGTAGTGACTGAACCTTGCCAGTGCTTACTGCAAGGCTCAGAGGTGATGAGATTTATGGATCAAAAGCTTTTGTTTAAGTCAAGAAAAAAATTGAACCTGTGTGGAGTTCATAGTCTAGAGATAATAACAGATTATTAACATATTTTTTGAATGGGTTACACAGTTGGAGTGCTTGGCCTGAATCCTGATTGTACTCCAGAAGGGGTGTTATTTTCAAGAATATAGTCTATCAGCTGTCCATGAATTAGCTTCTCGCAGTTTGCTAAGGATGGATTGGATATGTGAAACACCCTCCTCTCTACCAGGGCAAAGGTGATTGTTGCTAGGCTTCCTTTGGAGTTTAGGAGAGTGTAAGATAGGGACTGACTAGCTAAGGATTAATGCTTGAGGCAAAAAGTCCTAAGATGGGAGGAACCTTTCTCTGTACTTAAGTAGTGCTCAGGCAGCATTTTGTCTGTCTTTGTCTCTGTCTGTTTGTCTGTCTATTTCTCTCTCTCAGAAAATAGGCAGAAAGTGAGCATGTAGACATATGCTAAGGGGATATCAGGTTACAATAGCGAATCCTGAACAGCGCCGTCTTATCTGCACTGTCAGGACCGTGCAATGCCTGAATAGCAACAGTAATAGTGTATATCAACTACCACTACCCCTGTAGCTGTTCAGGCACTGGTGAGGATGCAGAAGTAGCAGGAAAGTGCAGTTGCTGGCCAAGCTGCTCCCATGGTGAAGAGGGATAGGGCAGCAGCAGGGGCTCGGCCAGCACAGAGAGGGAGACCAGGGTTTTGTTCCTGGTCTCCCGACATAATGGTTTCTCATTCCCCCCCCCCAAAGTGTACTGTAATTTTTTTCTAATAGCCAAAAATTGAGATTCTAGGGCCCCCAAGTTTCTACTTGTCCCCAAGATCGGGCCCCCACCCTTGGAGTTGGATTCTTTATTTATGGTGGGGTGCAGGGGGCACAGCCTCCCATGTCAGGGGGTCTGGGGGGCAGATCCCCTCGCAAAACAAAGGTGAACAATGTGATTGTTGGCAGTGGTAGCAGTCGTTGGTGTGGTGTATGATCGTTACCATTGGTACTGTTTTTTTGGATGGTATTATGTCCTGGCAATGTTATTGGCAGTGCTGGTTATACTGTGCTGTTCTTGCCAGCACTGTTCAGACCTACTGCCAGCTGAAGGTATGCTTACCTCTCAACTGCTATTCACATAGCATTATGTATTCTATTTAACACTCTCATTTACCCCTGTTCCTTGAAGATTTACCAATGTTTCTCATAATGACAACGTTATTTCTGCACACATTAACTACTTAAAAATTAAACTTGGTAGAAACATTCCTTAACACTAAATATATGATGGACAATATTCAGAAACGTATTCCTTAAAAATAAGAAAATACTACCCATTCTGGCCACTGGCTCTTAATTTTAAAGGACAGTGCTATGCATGTTAATACTAAGAGGTTGAGAGGTACAGTATAAGGGGGTGGTTAGGCCGTACGTATCCCTACTTGTGGCCCCAGGTTCCCAGGACTGCCCCTGTAAGAGGTGATTGTAAAATCTGTAGTGATGCTGTGAGTCTGAGGATATAGAAGTCACAGTGCACATGTTTATGGATTTATTGAGAACAGACGGTGGATCTTATTGTTTAATCAATTTTATCAACTGTCCCTCAGTGTCAAAATGGTTTCTGTGACTTTTGGAACCAGGTGAATGTTAGCTAGACTCTCACTCACCCCTTCTCTCCTTCCTTAACCATGTCTGTGTGGTGATTGTGGACATCAGCACCCTCTGTAACCTTTAATGGTGTGGTGATTGTGGACAGCTCCTCCTTCAAATATCTCAGGGAGCTGGCTGAACCATCACCAAGATTTCTCCTTGTATGTGGTCACAATCTGCCAGAAGCTCCACCCTAAACTTTGAGCTTGGTACAAGAATAAAGCATGCACCCTGCTTCCTGCTCACAGAGAAATATTCTCAATGATGATTCTCTCAGTCTTGGATTATGGTGACATTGTGTGTAGTGCAGCTTCCAAGTCCAATCTGGCTTGACTGTACCTTCACTTTCACACTTTCTGGTATTTTACCCTGAGCTGTCACCCTCGTAACAAACATTGTTTCCTCTACTCTTCTCTCTTCCTCACCTCCCTTGAATCCAGGCACCTCTCCAACAGTGCTTCCTTTGATTTCTAATTCTTGCTTGGCTCTCTCCTCCTCTTACCTTATTTCACTCCATTCATTACCCCTCTGCCCACATGTCCTCTCTTCATAACACTAACCACTTTGTCCCTTTCCCTATGAAATCCCCTGTAGACCAATTACATTCTCATTCTATTTCCCCAAAGCAGCGGTCTTCTTTTCCCTCTGAAAATCACTCAACCTCATCCCTTTATTCCCTTTAATCCATCATTTAAGACTTCGCAACTTACTTCTGTACTAGCCCTTGACACTTCAAAGTTCACCCCTGGTGTTCTGCCCCCCCCCCCCAGTTATCGCCCACCTATATATATCTTAGCAACTGAGTTTTGCACTTAGTTTCTAGTGCTGACTGTATGATTTGTTTCCATTTGTCATGGCCACTGTATGTTTCCTCTGTAATTTATATTGTCTTTTATTGTACTGTCCTGAACGGCACTGTACTCCCCTTCCTCTACCTCTGGACACATCTGGAAATAAACTGTTAGCAGCTCTGTATTTCTTTTCTGCTCAAGCTTTTGAAAATAAACCAACACAAATAAGTGTTTGAGATCCAAAAAGTGTGGAACAGGTGGCGGTGGCACACACAACAGGTGCGTGGGTGAAAAGCACAAACTAGCCCCACAATTGGTGTGATCTTCAAAGGGTGGGGGTATGACCACCAGGAGTGGAGGTACCCATAGAGGGGTGAAGAAGGGCACAGCCAGTTAAGTGTGTGGAGTGGTCTTTGCCCATGGAACACCCCTTAACCTTGCCATAAAAGGGGTTGGCCCATTGCCCGCTGATCTTTATGTGGAAATGTGAACTGTGGATGCACAAGGTGTGGATTAGCAATGCATGGACACAGGCTACACCATCTCTACCAGGGCACCACTGACCAAACAATTGGTGCCTAGCCAAGATGGGGGGGGATAAGCATGCCAGATGGACACAGCAATGGACACTGAAATTCACCACAGAGAATGCCATCAATCAGGCCACTGAGGTCAGGGCACAGTACACTACCGTTTTTGGCATGGGGTCACTGAAGGGGATGGCTGCCTGCAGAATACCTGATAAAGATCAGTATACAAGACATCATGAATACTGTGTGGAATATGCCACAGACCATAAGTGCCCTAAAGCATGAGTGGTGTGACACATGTGGGGTGGCAAAACAAAAGCTGGTGCAGTGATGGTAGGAACAGCTGGTGACAGGCAGAGGCAGCCCAGGAATGATCCAGATCAAATAGAGGTGAAAAACATTATGTCCAGGATAATCGGCCAGCAAGAAGTAGGGGGCAATGATGATGGCTTAAATATGCTGGAGGATGAGTGCAGGCATGTGGTATACAGAGGCAGGGGTACAGACAAGTGCTAACCAGCAACTGCACACACCAGTTATACAAATTCACACATATACCCATAATGCAAAGCATCATGGACTGTATACAAAAATCACCACAGAATATTATGTTGGTTCAACTTTAAGCAGAAATGCATGGTGCCGAAAGGCCTCTCACATAGTCTGCAAAGGGCGCCAACAGAAAGACACAGACACGTGTTTCATCCTACCAGGACTTATTAATGTGCCTTGTCTGCATGACACCCCAGTAGAATGAACCAGCTACCCTAAGATGGTCTATATGGGTTACATTGTGGTGAACCCAATAAAAACAAAAAACAAACTAAAAAAACAGTGAACCTCAGTACACAAGGACTGAGTGCCCAGGAGGATGAGGGTGCTTCAGAGAAGGAAGGACAATGGACACAGGTTGGCACCCCATCCAAAAAACACAGAGCCACATGCCCTGGGGTCCATCAGCACACAGTTAGGTAACGTCTCACCTTCCCCAACAGGTCCCATACCCAGTGAGATTTTGGGCACCCTAGAGACCCAAGAGACACAGATGACCCTTGACAAACAGGATACCCTGGACTCCCAGGATTTCCAGGAGACCTAGAAACTGGAGGAGGTTGCTGATAACAAACAGCATGTTGGGTATACTAATGCTCATGCCCAGAGCACATTGGAAATGGCTGCCAAATGGTGTACACAGGTTCCACCCCACACCACACAGGTGAAGCTTGCATGCACCACACCACTGCACCGCCACAGGACATGGAGCAGTGTGCTCTGGGATGTCTGGGTGGCTTGCACTGGACACGGACCCCGTGGAAGGACCAATGGGGATAGCATCATTTACCTGCCAAACATGAAGGCAGACCCAGCACGGCATGCACATCAAGGTCCATGGCCTTTAGCAGCAGCAGATCCAACAGTCAAGGGCAGGGCATGAGCACCTACAGCATATGGTTCACAGATGTGGGCAGCCTGTTCATGGAGGTCAGGGGCATGTGGGAGGAGCTCAGGGACTACCAATGCTCCAATTACAGCAGCCTCAAAAAACTTGCAGGGGTCCTGGGTTGGGGACTCGCCAACCTCACATGGATGTCAGGTGCCAGACCCGGTCCACAGGTAAACCCACCTCTGGGCCCCACAACCCCTGATCCTGTGCTCATGAAGCATGGTGCACTCAGCTCACCCATGTAAAAGGCCCCTGATATAAAGTGGGCTCCCTCAAGCACAGACAACAATGCCTCCCCCTAACTACCCAGGAAGAGGAAAAACAGAGTCACAGGGGTACAGGAGGCATTGTGCACCTACCCAAAAAGATGAGTGGCCTCAGAGGAGGAAGGGACAATGGACACAGGTAGACACCCTATCCACAAAACACATGACCACTTGCCATGGGGACCAGGGGCACACAGCTAGGTAACCTCTCGCTTTACCCCAACAAGTTCCATGCCCTTTTTGGACATCCTGGAGACCCAGGAGACACACAAGACCCTGAATGCAAAGGATACCTTGGACTCCCAGGAGACCTAGGAGACCTAGGAACTGGAAGAGGTAGCCAGTGACAAACAGCATGCTATGCATTCCACTGCCCTTGCCCAGACCACAATGGACAAAACTGTTGAATGGTGTACACAGGTGCCACCGCACATTCCCAGGTGGAGCTTGCATGCACTACATCAATGGTACCATCACGAGACATGGAATGGTGTGCTTGGGGACATCAAGATGGCTGGCCATGGACATGGAGTTCATGGAGGAACCCATGGAAATGGCATTGTCTACCTGCCAACCACAGAGACAGT
Organism: Neoceratodus forsteri; assembly: GCA_016271365.2. Classification (NCBI taxonomy): domain Eukaryota; kingdom Metazoa; phylum Chordata; order Ceratodontiformes; family Ceratodontidae; genus Neoceratodus; species Neoceratodus forsteri. Next base: position 353,722,519 of record CM028136.1, on the reverse strand, counting down.
CTCAGCATGTCATGTGCACTGAGGTTTATGGCCTTTAGCTTCAGTGGATCCACCAGGCATGGGCAGGACATGACCACTTGCAGTATATGGTCCACTGTGTGGGCAGTCTGTGTATGGAGGTCAGGGGCATATGGGTGGAGCTCAGGGATTTCCACTGCGCCATTGAAATCAGCCTTGAACAATTCACAGGGGTCCTGGGTTGAGTAATCACAGACTTCACATGAGTAGTGGGTGCCAGACCCAGTTCACAGGTAATCCTCACTCTGGGCCCAACAGCCCCCAATCCTGAGCTCATGGAGCATGGTGCACCTAGCATGGCCATGGAACATGCTCCTGATATGGAATGGGCCCACTCCAGCACAGACAGCAATGCCTCTCAATGTACAGCCAGGAAGAGATATGCAAAGTCACATGAATGCAAGATGCACAGTGCACACCTGTATAAAGGTGCACCACAGGAGTGAGCCAATCACCATTCAGGTACACCACAATGGGTACACTTGAGGTACACAAGACACAGCAGGCACACTCAACACTGACAGTACTACACTGGATAGGGTATACACACTTTCTTTATTCTGGTCCAGGTACCCCCCAAGCCCCCCCATACTATGTTTAGTAGCACTGCTCTACTCCCCTGCACTAGGAGAAGAAGGTCTGCAATATAATTGGCCTACATGCACACCCAGCACAGTACATAGGGTCATGACCAGCTCTGCATCTGTGTCTACCAAGCATCTCTGCCATTTTATCACTGGGCATGTCACTGGGTGGTGGTATGTCATCTTCAGTCAGGTGCTTACTAACAGCAATGTTGTGCAGCATGCAGCATACAGTGAACAATCTGCACACCTTTCGGGTCATGAGCTGCAGGGTGCCCCCTGTCCAGCTGAGGCACCTGAATCATACTTTTGACAGCCTAAACACCCTCATGAGGCTACATTATGTCAAAAGATGTGCCTCATTGTGCCTCAGCTCTGCCTCTAATGATGCAGTAGGAATGGTGTCATCAGAAATGTGCACATTGGATATCCACTTTCACCTGTGGGGAGATGGAAACTGTAAGTGCATGACACACATTTGCCCCCTCACACATACTATGTGCATGTACCTATGTGCCAACCATGGTTTGCAGGCATGGCATGCAGCAGCACCCATATGCCTGAGTTCTCTAGTATGTAGGTGTCATGCATAGAGGCTGGTTACTTGGCAGAAACATGCAAAATTATGCATGCAGCACTGCACATGACCTGCATTTTCATACTGTGGTGTGCCTTGCAGTTTCTCTATGCCTTCTCCATCTGGGAGGTGGAGATGATCAATACATGTGTGCATATGATCACTCCAGTCATATGCAGCATGCTGGCCATGGCACAGAAGGCAGTCTGTATGTCCCGATGGACCTGCTCCATCTTCAGAAATGAGAAGCAATCACCAAGGTGTGCCAGCAAGGCATATGTAACTTGACAGAGGCACCTGCACTTGGAGGACTTGCTGATACTGGCCATGGCCCCCTGTCATCCATTGAAAGGTGCCTGTACCATAGTAGGGTAGGACTGTGAGCATTCTTGTGCACATCACAAGTGCATGGCTACAGCATGCCCTTGTCCATAGCTGTAGTTCCAGCAATTGGCAGAGCTCCCCTATGGTGTTCATGTACTGTACAGCCAGTACCTGTCAGTACACTGGCGCTGTATGAGTGTCACCGTGTCTGCTCTTGGACAATAGATAAGGGGCATCCCTCAAGGTTCCTGCAGCATTGTTGCTCTTTCTTGTGTAATTGGAGCAGTACCATGTTCATCAGTATACATGGGCACATCACTGCTCCATCCTCTACAGTCGTTGCTATAATGTAAATGCACAGGTACAACCTGCATGTCAGGAGGGCCCTTTAATAGCCATCCGGGTGAGGGCCATACAACTGACATGACCAAGTCATGCCATGCAGGTACCAGCATGTCATTCTCTGCCTAGCGAGTGATATAGGATGTTATGTAGCTGATAGGTAAGATGTCTTCCACAAAAAAATGAACTCAAGAAGGTGATGGAGCCAGTGCCCTCAGAAGCACTCGTGCCCCAAACTCTCACCCTAAAAGGGAAGGGATACAGGGACCAGGATGGGTCCTACTGGAGAACTGTGGAGCCACCATGGATGAGGGTTCTATGTGTCACGTTGAACAGAGGCCCTGTACTGTACATTGCTGTTATCATGTCACCTATGATGCTGTTAGTTGGGTAAGGAGAACAGCTGTACATTGGGGTGTGTGGCTTAGACAGAAGTAAACCAGGTGACTGCATTTAGACTTCCCTGTAGTTAACTATTGCCCTCCCACCCTTAGCCAGTTCCACTTTTACAGGCACTAGATTTGATTGACAATAGAAACTTCCTGTTTGGGAGCAGGAAGGGAGGGATCACCAAGACACATAAGACTCACCATCCTTGAAGGAAAAGAATAGCTCTCCCTCTCTCCCAGCTGCTGGAAGTCTGACTCTGAGCAAGGAAGAAGGAGACTACCAAGACACATAAACACCTGACTCGGATGAAGGGGGTAGGGAGAGAGAAGGGAAGAAAGAAAAAAAAACATATTAGGTAGCTCTAAAGGTGGTTTTGTGCAAATAGTGCTTCTGGGAGACATAGCCTGCAGATTAACTACTGGATCGGGTGAACTTTTAGGGGTAGGCAGCACTACAGGGTGTGTGTGCAAACAGTGCTTCTGGGAGTTGTTAGCATGTAGGTTAATGACTGGATTGGGCAAATCTTTACGGGGTAGGTTAACTATTGGATCGGGTAAATTGTTAGGAGGTAGCGGGTAAGGTCTAGATATAGGGAGTAACTATGATGGGAGTGGTGCAGTGCAGTGTCTGATAGGCGGCAGTCTTCAGGGAGAACTTCTGGAGGCTGCAGTACTGCCCCATCTGCACGCACCTCTCTGGACTGAAGGAGGAGGTTGCCAGACTCAAAGCTGAGATGGCATGGATTAGGAAGATCTACTCCTACAGTCCGAGACCACCAAGTCCACCTCTGCTTCCTTAAAGGGTGCCGGGTATGAGGGGCGGTTGGAAAATGATGGACTTGGGGAGGGTTAGGGTGGTGGAATGTAGCCATATCCCAAATCCAATACCACTACAGAACTCCTACACCTCACTGGCAGGGTAGGACTGCCCCACAGAGGCACCTGAGGTAGTGACTGGGATGGATGTGGAGGCACTCCATGGTGGAGACCCCAAGGGGAGTGTGACAGAGGACCCCAGAGGAGGAGGAGGAAGAGAAGGAATTGAATCCTGGTGGGAGACTCGATAGTCAGGGGATACAGTTACGGACAGTTACGTATGAGGAGAGGGTGGTTAGGTGACTTCCCGGTGCCATGGCTCATAGGGATGGAAGAATGATCCTAAGGATCGCTGGGGAGGCAGGGAGGGATAGTTAAATGTCATTGTCCACTTACGGATAAATGACCTTGCTGGAGAGAGGCCAGATGCAGTTCAGGAAGAGTTCAGGAAACTGGGGAGGTGTATTAGGTGAATAGTACAATCTGTTACTTTCTTGGAAGCGCTTCCTGTCTGTGACAAGGGGGATGACAGTAGTCTTCACACCAAGGACTTCAACTTATGGTTGAGGAAGTGGTGCAGAACAGAGGGATTCAGATTAATTTGGGACTGGGGCTCCACCTGGAGGGATCGAGGCTTGTACAGGGGCAAAGGCCTACATCCCTCAAGGAGGGGAACCAAGATCCTTAATGAACAGTTTAAATGCTACATTAGTAAGCATTTAAATGTGCTGGGGGGAGGCAGAATAAGGCAGGAAGATATAGTCTGTCTCCCCCGACATGCTTATAGGGTCAGCAGTGGGAATCCCGAGCGTGGGAAGTCCCACGGGGTACAAACTCAAATAGGAAACCAGGAAGAAGGGGAAAGAGGAAAGATAATAGTGGAGGAAAAGGGGAGGGGCAAAAGGACAGGAAGAAGGGAGACAACAGTATAAAATGGAGAGCCATTGTGTGCAAATGCTCAGAGTCTGGGCAGCAAGATAGCAGACCTAAAGGCCACCATGGCAACAGGAGACCTGGACATAATAGAAACTACAGAGACATGGTGGAATGAAAAACAAGACTGGGAGGTAGCCATACCAGAGTATGCACTTTTCATGATGGGCAGAATATGAAAAAAGGTGGGGGAGGGGGCCTTTTACATGAGAAAGAACATAAAGGCCAAAGAAATACAAGAGGGACAGAGTAAAGCGGAGGTACTGTGGGTCACCCTGGAGACAGAGGGGGGCCGCTATCAGGATAATGGTGATCTACAGACCTCCAGCACAGAGAGAGGAAGAAGATAAGGGTATGACAGATGAAATACAAGGGACTGGCTAACAAGGTTGAGGTACTGCTAGTGGGGAACTTCAGTCTACCAGATGTGGATTGGAGCCTACCTGCTGCAACATCAGTTAGAAGTAGATAAATCCTAGACTCTTTGCAGGAGGCATTCCTCAAGCAACTAGTTAAATAGCCCACTTGTGAGGGGGTGTTACTGGACCTGGTACTGCCAAACAGGGATAGTGTCACTGACATAACAGTGGGAAGCCACCTGAGGACCACTGATCATCATACAGTGTGGTTCAGCATAAGTACAGTACCAGAACCGAGCCACACTAAAATGAGGGTTCTAGACTTCAGAAGGGCTGATTTAAAAAACCTGGGAGAGTGCCTTAGGGAAGCCCTAGCAGGAGCAGGTAATAATGGTGGGGTGGAGGAAAAGTGGACAAGAATAAAGCAGGCCATTCAGAAGGCAACAAAAAACTGTGTCAAGCAGGTTACTGTAAGAGCAAGAGAAGAAAGAGATCACTATGGTTCTCCAAGGAAGTAGCAGAGAATGTAAAGGAACAGAAGCATGCATTCAAAAGGTACAAGATGACACAGGAAGAAGAAGAGGATAGGAAGAGTTATCAGGAGAAACAAAGGGAGGCAGGGAAGGCAGTTAGGAGAGCTAAAGCACAAATGCCTAATTAGCAAAAAAGCGGGATAAAACTTTCCTCAGGTACTGTACATAAGTGAAAAGAAGAAAAGCAAGCCAGCCCGCCAGTGCAGTGGTTGGATTTCCGCTTGCAGCGCTGGTGATCCGGGTTCGGGAATGGACCCGGGTTGTCAGAGAGCTGGCCTGGGGAGAAGGATTGAGCATCCATAGGACTGGTCTCCTTCTCCGGGGGGAGGGAGGTTGAGTACTTGGTGCCACAATGACACCTAGCGGAGGGTAGGTGCATCACAAGCACCGATGCCAAATTGAATTTAGGGGCGGGTCGGATGCCGGTCATCATTCCACGTCCCCGCCCCTGTTCGCAAAGGGAAGAAAAACATCCTGTGCCTGGCCGTCTTAATGAAGCTCAGCCCCTGATGCCTCAATCAGCCTCCAGGAGCCAGCTCCCTGACCAGATATTTGTAGTGCAGCCCGATATGGGGGTTGGTGCCATGACTCCGCTCTCTTGGGGGGGGGGGTTAGCCAGGGATGACAGGGTGAGTGCAGGCATGTCTGGAGGTGGAGACAAGGGGGTCCATGACAGGAGCAGAGCCCAACAGCTGGCAGGGGACCAAAAAGCATAGTAATTAAAAAAAAAAAGGAAAAAAAGCAAGGCAGGGATAATAAGACTAAAGGGGTGGGGTTGTGGAAGAGGACCAGAAGAAAGCCGACATACTGAATAAGTACTTTTGTTCAGTATTCACAAATGAAGAGGTAAGTGATGGGCCATAGATAGAGGAGAAGGATGTTAACAGAAGGGAGGTGGACACTTGCCCTTTTACGGAGGACAGAATCCTCAGTGAACTAGCAAAACTAAAAGAAGATAAGGCTATGGGGCCAAACAGGGTTCACCTAGTATACTAAAGGAACTAAAGATGGAACTGTCTGCACCTCTGATGGCCCTGTTCAATCTATCATTGGATATGGGGGAAGTTACAGGGGACTGGATGAGGGCAAATGTGGTCCCACTACACATAAGTGGGAATAGGGAGGAGGCAGAAAAACTACAGACCTGTAAGCCTGACTTTGGTGGTTGGCAAGGTTATGTAAACTCTACTTAAAGAAAGGACTGGGGAATACCTCAACACCAGTGGATTGCAGGATCCAAGGCAGCATGGGTTAACGGGGTAGATCTTGCCAAGCAAACCTGACAGAGTTTTTTGACTGGGTTACCAGGAAGGTGGTTCAGTGAGAAGCAGTGAATGTGGCCTATCTGGATTTCAGTAAGATCTTCAACACTGTTCCATATGGAAGACTGGTAAACAAGCTAGGCAGCATGAGAGTGGGTCCAAAGATAGCAAAATGGGTACAAAGTTGGCTAAGTAACAGAACTCAGCAGGTGGTGGTAAATGGATCATGCAGAGAGAGGTAAGGTAACCAGTGGGGTGCCACAGGGGTCAGCACAGGTACCAGTCCTCTTCAGTGACTTTCCTAAAAGCATTGCACAGGGGCTAGAAAGAAAGGTATGTCTGTTTACAAATGACACAAATATCTGCAACAGAGCAGACACAGCAGGAAGGTGGAGAAAATGAAGGAAGATCTAAAAAAACTGGAAGACTCGTCAAGGGTATGGCAGCTGGGCTTCAACACCAAAAAATTTAAAATTATGCACAAGGGGCACAGAAACCCAAGGGCAACATGTTATTTGGGGGGGAAGGGGTGTTAACAACAACAAAACAGGAAAGAGATCTGGGGGTCATCATATATGATAACTTAAAGGTAGCAAAGCAGTGTGATAGTGCAGTAGAAAAGGCTAGTAGAATGATGGGGTACTTAGGGAGGGGTATCAACAGCAGAAAAAGGGAAGTAGTGTTACCCTCAATATAGATCAATGGTGAGGCCACACCTGGAGTACTGTGTCCAGTTCTGGAGGCCCACCTCAGGAAGGACATAGACCAGGTTGAGGAAGTACAGAGAAGGGCAACCAAAATGGTGCATCACCTGTATCAGAAGCCCTGTGAGGAAAGACTCAGGGAATTAAAAATGTACTCAATGGAGGAAAGGAGAGAAAGGGGAGACATGACAAAAACATTTAAATACCTCAAGGGTATCAGTAAGGTGCATGAGAGTGGCATATTGCACAGAAAGAGATGCTCAAGGATGAGGGGGCATACTACGAAGCTGGAAAAGCGAAGACTTAAAGGGGATGTGAGGAAATATTTCTTCATGGAAAGGGTAGTGGATGCTTGGAACAGCCTCCCAGGAGAGGTGGTGGGTACCAAAATGGTAACAGGTTTCAAACATGAATGGGATATACACAGGGGGACCTTATTAGCAGAGTGGTGGGGGCTAAGGCTGGAGATCAATTAGGGTCTACAGTAGCACAATAGGTAGGGACGTTAGGGAAGACTAGGTAGGCCAAGAGATCCTTTTCTGATGACAACTTCTATGTTTCTATGAAAACCTCTTTTTGTGTTGATTCAAGGATCCACCACACCAATCAAGTTCACTGATGCTATGGTGGGAACAGCCACAAAGGCCACAAAATAAGTCACCTGTTTATGTCCCCTGCATGGACTGGGATGTGGATGACTGGCCAACAATTGATGAGGATGACAGTGAGGGGGCCTCAGCAGCTGCATCACTTGGACCATGCAAGGACCAGCCAGACTGCAGCTACTGAAGTGGGTATGCAGGCCAGCCCCATAGCACTTCGGGCCAGTCTGGAACACACATTCCTGCATGCCACTACAATGAATGTACAAATGGACACTGTTTCCACCAGGGTGTGGGGTAACACCAAGGTGCAGACATGCCAGCCTTGCCTGATTGAAAAACATGGCTACTAAATAACTGTACAAGGAATGACTAATGGGTAAGATATGTTGTTTCATAGTGTTGTACAGTATCAATTGATATTAGTAAATGCCTCTTGGCATACTGCTCATACTGAGATATGCATGTTACTGAGCAACACCCTTTTTACAGTGGTGGATGCCCACTGAGGGGGGGCAGTGGTGACTGTATTTGAGAGGTGGAGCGTGGGGGTTTGTGCATGGGGGGAATGTGGTTGAGCACCAGGGAGACTGGGCACTAAGGGTGGCTGTGCACTGGGGTGAAGGGTACACTGGGGGGGCATGTTGGGGGGACAAGGGGTTTGGGATGTGTCTATGTGTCCACTGGTTCCAGGACTGCAGCAGACTATGGCTTCCTGTTCACTTTGGAATGTGCCTCCATGCCCTGTATGACATGGCTGTTCATGCTACAGCAGTTCTCATTCCCATGTAGGTTCAGGTGCCATGGACTATCTGCAACATAAGACTTCCAGCAATGTGTATCAGCAGTAGCATCTTGCATGTGGGCATAGGGCATGTCTCATTATTACACTTCATGGTACCACCGCACAGATGACCCCATGGAGCATTGTGTGTCTGGCATAAAGACTGCTGTGGATCTGCATAATGTATTTATTTATTTATAACTGGTTACCAAGAGAGGAACACTGAACCAAGGCTTTTTTCCAGGTGCAAGTAGGGGGAAGTGGAGAAGCACAATTACAAACAAAATACGGACAGTCGGATGATGTGGTTACAATTATGGGGATGACATAAAGAGCATAAGCTTAGTGCAGTACAGGCAAAATGGCAAAGCAGTGCATATGAAGGCCAGATGAATTAGCATACAGATCATTGGAAATTCAGAAGCAGAATAAGGGAAGAATTATGAAGTCAAGGTGCCAGATATTCAAATTTTTGCCCCCTGGGTTAAGTTAACACTGCCTGGCATGCAAACTTAGCCTGCAGCACAAAGCAAGCTATATTCAAAAGGAATAGCCCAGGGCAAATCACTTCTGAATATAGCATGGGAATGAGGCTGTGCAAACTGGGCTGGGAGTGTGGGGCAAACATAGCCCTGGAATAAGACAGCACTGAATACAGCAACCAGGAAGTGCAAGCCACAACAACACAGTGCACGGTGACGAGAGGGTAGGTAGAGAGGAACTATGTGGTCAATGTGTGTTCTGGCAAATGCATGGACCCAGTACAGCTGCAGGCAGCAGCACACATGAAAAAACAGTGATCAAAACTGTATAATATTCCCCAAACCATTAGTGCCGCACTAACACGTTAACGTGGCTTTAGCGTGGAGCTAAGCGGTTTGCCCGGTGCAAACACATTAACCCCATGCTAAACTTTATCATATTCAAAAGTGACATGCAAAGGAGCCTGCTTAGATAGTCTCTGGGCAAACAGCAACATTAGCATCTCATCATGCCCTGATTTGCATGCAGTTTGCACAGCATTACTGCAGGGTCCCACAGCTCCACCCGTAGGTCAGTCTGGAGGTACAGGAGCTGGCCAGGTCTGACTGCAGCGATACCTGTAAGTCAGTCAGGCAGTGCATGATGATAGCTGCAGGCTTCATGTAAACAGTACAGCACAGCATAGCATATCGTACCCCAGGGGACAACACAGCATAGACACAGGTGGTGGTAGTGCTGCATGCAACCTTCACACTATAGGTCATGCTATAGTGCACAGCAGACACTACAGTAGCAAGAGGGCTGGTAGTGTGAGGGACATGACACTGCCTATAGTATATAGGGCAGTGATGACCACTACACTGTACACAGTGACAGGCACAGCTTGCAGGTAATTACTGACAGTGGGCAGTACTATCATTCTGTTGTGTGATCCACAGATGCTGCACCTGTGGCATGGGATGCACACAATGTCATGTACATAGCTGGCAGTGTGTGCTGTGACATCTGTAAAGTTGTATGGTAGGTGGCTGGGGGCATGTAGAATCTGACAGGCACACAGGTGGTGGCGTAATCCCACTACTGGCCCATGTGCACTGAGCAATGTGTCCCAGCCTTGTGGCCACACCTGGGCTGTGGTAAGGTCTGGCCACCCATACACCCTCCCCTCACTGGCCACCATGCCCACAGTGCTGCATGTGTGTGCTGGCATCTGTTATGCACCACAGACGTATGGTCTGCAGGTGTGTGCTTTATGGCCACACTACCATGCTGTCCCCTATGGGTCAGATCACCCCTCACTGTCTGTGCTTGGCTCGGACTGGTGGCAGCTGATGGCATCATGGTGGTGCCATCAGTGAGCAGCATGTGTCCTCCATGTCTGGCAGTTTCTAAGTGTCATACCTGTATGTTAGGGCCACTCAAGCTGCGCTAATGCTGAGATAGCACTGCACAAAGCTGTTTGCCCAGGGTTAAGACCAGCTTTTCCTGGGCGGTAAATTGTACCACGCTGTGGGTCGTGCTATGTAGCGCTAAACACCTTAGCACAGCGCTAGCTGCTGAATATCTCATAGTGAATTTATTCATGTTCACTATGCCCCTTGCATATTATTATGCTTAGCCTGGTGCTACTGCTGTTTGCCCGCGTTAGTTGGCCTTTTGAATATGGCAGACCCGCACTAATCCTGCGCTATTCCCGCACAAACTGTTTGAGGACCACCAAAGCCTTGAATATCTGGCCCAAGATGTTTTAAAAATTTTGACTATATTGTATTTATGTTGGACTTTGAGGGGATAGCATGGGACAGCATTGTTTTAATCCCAGCAGTTGAAGATGTATGGACCTTCTTCATCTAGAAGTTTATGGAAGTCTGTGATAGATATTTGCCAATCAAAAGTAAAAAAAAATAAAAGTAATAATGTTAACTGGTACAATAGTGCTTTAAAAAATGTAAGATAAATAGAGGTAAGACGTGGTTTAGTTCTAAAAAACAAATTTACAAAGAGCTTGGGATAATTATAGACAAACAAGCAATAAATATAACTATGAAATAAAGTTAGCAAAGAAAAACACTATAAAGAAAAGTTTGATGGCAGTTGCAAGTATGTTCACAAAGATTTCTGGAAAACAACGGCAGGATTCATAAAAACAAATGACAATAATATAACAAATACTTTTTTAATTGATGGACAGCTCACACCCCTGGCTAGAGATGTGGTTGAAAAATGTAATAACTACTTTGCAAGGATGAGTCTGGATGCCTTGAGGAGCAAAATATCTGCTTATTGTAGGAGTACAAATTTTCAGCCACCTCCTAAAATTCAAATTTCAACCCAGCCACAATTTGAATTTATTAATGTAGAGGTAGACGAAGTTAGGGATGTGTTACTGAAATTGGATACTTCAAAAGCCCTGCAGTTGGAAAACATTCCCATGCGGCTTTTAAAATACACAGCTCCTAAAATTGTTTTTCCAATGACATATTTATTTAATTTGTCTATTAAAATAAGAGATTTCCCAGAAGCCTGGAAAAGTATGAAAGTTATACCAATTTACAAATCCAATTCTAAATCGGAAATAGAAAATTATAGACCTATATTGTTGCTCCTCCAGGTGTCCAAAATCCTTGAAAAGCTAGTTACTAAACAACTTAAAACTTTTTTGAACACCCACAAGAAAATAAACAATTTTCAATCTGATATTAGATCCATCCATAGTACGCCATCAACACTGACAAAGGTGATTCAATTGATCCCGCAGGTATTTATTTTGTCTGTGCTCCCTGAAGACATCAGGGACTCAGGAGTCCGCTACCTTCTAGCCATTCTACTGGCAGCAGGGAAAAAGGCCATCACAAAAAATTGGTTGACCCCTTAAATCCCAACTGTGAAGGACTGGTGGACAATCACTAAGCAAATTTATCAACTGGAAAAAATAACATATAGTTTAAATAACAGACAGGAAAGATTTAGAATTAGATGGGACAGATGGCTTCTATATTATATGCTTAAGGACTTGACATTTGTGCCATAGTCTCCCCCTCCCCACTCTGTCTCATCAGGTTTTGTGAGATGTGCCTGCGTGGATCCTGTGGGAGACCTCCCTCACGCTCTAATTCCTGGTTACTTTGGAGTTGTTATAAGTAGCCGTATATTGTTATTCATGATATGTATTTAAGCTCTCACTATTTTCTCCAGTATCCAATATTTGATTTAGCAGCTACTAAGAAGTTAAGCTGCTCTGAACTGGGTCCTTCTGAATTGTCTGATCCTTAAGGACAATTGCCTCTAAGCAGTTTGGTACGAACTCTTAACAAGTCTCCTATTGAGTATTTATTGTTTGGTTGCCGAGAGATCTCCAGTGAGTACTTTCTCTTGATTCCTTTATATGTATTGCCTGGACATAATCGAATGTAAAAGAAAGTAAGTAAAAATGAAATAAAGATTACAATTAAAAAAAACAAAAAACAACACTGACAAAGGTGGTCAATGATGTCCAGTTCAGCTTGGATGGGAGGACATCGGTAGGGGCAATTTTAGTTGATTTGTCAAAAACTTTCAGCAAACCTGACCATTATGTCCTCCTGTCCAGGTTAACATACATAGGACTAACTGACTCCAATTTGAAGTAGTTTAATCCTTTTTTTTTTTTTTTTTTTTTGCAATTCAAACTTTTATTCATTTTTATACAGTTACAGAGAGAAGATCCAAAAATACATACAAACAAGTGACACAGTAATACGTACTAGTAAATAGATCAACTCTCTCTCCCTCCTCCATCCTTCCCTCCCTATTTCCATCCCTTCACACAGGGTAAGCTACCTACTGGAAAGAGAAAAACCTTTATGGCAACTGGAGCTAATACAATGTCACAAGCGGGCCCCAAACCTTATGAAATTTCTGAGATTGATCATGAGACTAGCATTGTCTTTTCCATTCTCAGATTTGCCAGTACTTCCTGTAACCACTCACTATAAGTAATGTCAGTCCTATCTTTCCAATGACGCAAGACCAGATTCTTGACCGACATAGCTATAAGGGTTATGTGAAATTTTCTGTTAGTGACTGTGACAAAGGGAAGATCCCCCAGTATACATATTTTGGGAGAGAAGAGGTCGGATAAGCCTAATAGGGGGTTAGCCCTCTGCTGAATCACATTCCAAAGGGGGACTATCTTGGTGCATGCCCAGAAAATATGCAGTAGGTTACCCTCATCCTGCTGGCAAAGAGTGCATGTGGAAGAAGATAGAAGTCCCAACCTAGCCAATTTCTGAGGTGAGTAATAGAAGTTATGCAAGATTTTAAACTGTATTAACCGGAGCTTATCTTGTTTAACATATTTATGACAGCTCAGCCACAAAGAGGGCCAATTAATTTCCTGATGGGGAAAAAGAGAAGACCAAAATTGAGTCAGGCCACAACTATCTGGCCATTTGCAGTTGTGTATTATTCCATACATTCTAGACACAGCATGAGGGAGGCCCGCAATGGGAATCAGTTCTATCATACAGGATGGGCTTGAGGATACGGGTGGAACAGAACCAAAAGAATTCACAATCAGGTGATGTAATTGGAATATTTTAAAGATAACAGAGTTCTGAATATGGGCTTTATGTAAGATTTCAGGTGAGGTTAACCAAGAGGCATCTTCCCAAATAAAGAAATTGAGTGGGTGATCTCCTAATTGGGAGATCCATTTCAACTGAAGAGGTTTACCATCAATAGTGAGATTCAGGTTCCCCCACCACGGTTGAGAAAGATCTGTAATGTGCTTATATTTCAGAAAAGAACACAGTTGAGAGTGAACTCTAATGGATAATGCAATAGGGCTACATTTGAGCAATGGGGGCCAAGATTTTAAGTTTATGTGCAAAAGTGCAACAGGGGATAGCCTGTTTGCTTTTATTAGGGTATGTTCTATTTTGAGCCATATGGGAGTAAAGTTGGAGAGTGTTCTGGTGTAAGCCACCTCATGTACTTACTTGCATGACTGGCCCAATAATATAGCCCGATATGCTGAAGACGCAGTCCTCCTTTCACTTTCAAAGCCGAAAGCTTGTTATAACTTGTCCGGGGTTTCTTAGCAGCCCAAATAAAGTCTGTGATTATCTTGTGTATCCTTTTAAACCATGCCAGAGACAACCAGACATTTGAAAGATTAATTGGATAAAATAACCGGGGAAAAATATTCATTTTGACTATATTAATTTTTTCCCAGAGAGAAAGGGGAAGTAGTGCCCATATTTTAAGATCTTGTCTAATAACAGAAATTAATGGATCCAGGTTCAATTTTATAAATCTGTTGGGATCCCTTGACAGGTTAATTCCCAAGTATCTCAATGATTTGGTCTGCCAGAAAAAACCTGCTGTTAAAGTATCTATCTTCATTGCTTTGTAATTTAAGGGAAAAACCATTGTCTTGTCTCTATTTAATTTATTATTGGATGTGGAACTAAATTCTTCCAGAATTGTGATCAGGGCAGGTATTGAAGTATTAGGGTGGGACAGCTGCAGGAGCAAGTCATCCGCATAAGCCGAGACTTTAACAATCTGATGGTGAATATTTATACCCTGGACATCCGAGCTTGTTGTAATCCTACAGATAAGAGGTTCTAAGTAGATATTAAACAGCAAGGGGGATAATGGGCAGCCTTGTCTGGTTCCAGCATGTAATGTGAAAGGATCGGTCAGTAGCCCTTTACAGACAACTCGTGCAGTTGGGGATTTATACAACGCTCCTATCCACTTTATAAACAGAGGGGGAAATCCAAATGCCTAAAGTGATTGAAATAAAAAGTTCCAATCAACCCTGTCAAATGCCTTCTCGGCATCCAGAGAGACCAGAACAGCAGGAAAGTCAGCATCCCTAGTAACCGAGAAGACATGTGACAGGGTTCTAGGGTGGTCTACCAAGGATCTGGCTTTCATGAATCCTACTTGCTCCGAGCCTATGATTGCAGTAACATGGGACCTAATCGATCTGCAAGAAGTTTCGTGAGAATCTTGAGATCTTGATTAAGGAAGGAGATCGGTCTATAGCTTTGTGTTCTGTCAAGAGGTTTACCATCTTTGGGTATTAAAGTAATTAAAGCATCAAATAAAGACTTGTCAGAATCCTGTCTAGAAAGAATGTGATGAAATAAGGCCAGGAGGGATGGTACCAATTGTGGGGCAAAGATTTTATAAAAATTGGCAGAGAATCCATCTGAACCAGGTGTCCTGTCCACAGGCAAATCTTTAATGGCTCTAATTATTTCATCTGAGGTGATGGGAGTAACGAGGGTGGCCTTATGAGAATTTGAAATAGAAGGTAAAGAGGAGTGTGCTAGAAAGGAACTGAGTTGTAATAAAGACGGGGGTTCCTCCATAGGGCTGTATAACTTCATGTAATAATTTCTAAATTCAGAGACAATATCTGGCAGAGACATTTTTAAGGTATCATCATCCTGAGAATGGATAGTAGTGATGAATCTGTATGATTCAAGCTGTCTAAGTTTAAGGGCCAGGAGAAGCCCTGCCTTTTCTCCTTGGTCTAAATAGAGAGCTTTAGTTTTCAAGATGGAAAATTCAGCCTTCTGTCTTAATAACTTCAAATATGCATCCTTTAATTTCACTAGATCTTGCCTAGTTTGTTCCAAAGACTGGGGCGATAAGCTGTGTTCCAAGGCTCGAATTTGGGATAATAGGAATTTGAGTTGCTCTTCTTGTGTTCTTTTTCTTTTGGATGCCAACCCAATCCGAAGGCCACGAAGATAGGCTTTTAAGGAACACCATTCAATATTTGGTCTTCCTGTAGAATTAGTATTAATGTAGGAAAAAAATGTAATGTGTTCAGCTATATATTTAACACTTTCTGGATTTTTAAACAGTTAATTGTTGACCTTCCATCACCCTTAATCCCTTCTTAAAAAGACATCAACAGAAGGTAATGTTACGTGATTTTTAATCAGGGCTTACTCCAATAACTCTCATGGTTCAAGTCTGGGACCACTTTTGTTTAATGTTTATATAAATGATATTAGGTTTGGTAATTCAATAATCAAATACCATCTTTATGCAGACAATATTATTATATATATAGGTGGTACTACAACTGAACAGAAACAGTCCAAACTTCAGAAAGCATTTAATCAGATTCAATATTTTTTTAAGGAACATAAATTAGTAGTAAATTAAAAAAAACACAAATCTCAAATTCTTCTTGTTAGTAGGACCCTAAAAACTGATGCAAATGAAACTTTGAAAATGTTCACATTGGAGGGAACAGTCTTGCAGCAAGTTAATTCGGACAAATATTTAAGAATGTGGTTAGATGAAAAATTAAAATGGAATGTGTGTATTGAGAAAACTGTGAGTAATATTTGATGGCAAGTGTACATGTTATACATATTGAAATCTTACTCTTCTAGGGAAATTAGGAGATATATTGTAACTGTAATTGTGCTACCAGTTTTGGATTACGGTGACGTGCTATACATTGGGGCATCATTGAGAGAGCTAGCGAGGTTGGATATTATATATAACAGGCTTCCCCGCTTTATCCATGATGCCCCCCATGATACACACTGCTTTAATTTATACATGGACCTGAGCTGGTTAAGACTGAATAATCATAGAATTATCCTTATTCTGACATCTAAGTTTAGGTGCCCATAAAAGGAAATTCTCACAATATATTCTGAAAAACACTGGAAAAAGACAAGGAAGTATAATCTAAGAACTGCTAAAGGCTTGGAATTTATGGTGCCTATATATGACTTAGAAGTGGGAAGGGCTTCCCTTTACTATTTGGGAACAATTTTATGGTATACTATTCCTTATACATTAAGATTGGAAGGTGGGTACCCATGTTTAGGGGAAATAAACAAATGGTTTACACAACACGTCAGTAAAACTCTACCTTATTGCCAAGGTTAAGCCACTGCTCACTATCTACAACATCTACTATAGCTTTATAGCATTTTTGTGTCACATATATGTATGGTTATGGTGTATTACTTGTATGTGTATGTATTTATTGTTAAAAATTTTACTTTCTATTTTTGGATACTTTGAAACTAATTGAATAGCATAAAGTTGACATCATGCTGTGAAATACACTAAAGGACCTCACTGTAAATGAGTCTGTGGCTCAGTTGAGTGTACACATTCCTGTTCAATATGAAATGAATGAAACTATTTTACTACTACTACTAGCTGTGCAAATTGGGCAAACCCAAAGAGCTTAGTTCCAGAGTGAAGGCAGACTGGGCTAGTGCTGAAAGAAGTCAAAAAAGGTTTATATACGTAAACGAGGTTGCTGGAACTATGAGGTTAAGGGAGAGGGAGAGATAAGGAGTGGTCAAAAGCCAGGCAAGGTTAAGAAAAGGTTCAGGAAGAGGGATGGCATGAGAAAGGGAGAGTGGGGGGGTTTAGGTAGCATCTAATCGAGGGAAGGGAAGGGGAGAGACGGATGGAGAAGGGTTGCTGCATCTACACTTCTGAAGCCACAAATTTGTTCCATCTCCTCGCTCTCCAGTTGACAGCTTCTTTTAGAAAAAGAATTAGTAAACTTACCTTAAACACTATAGCTTATATGATTTTTAACAAAACATTCCTGATGCTAAAGATATGGAAGCATATTGTTTACCGCAATGAACACCACTCTGTCACACTACACTCAAACAAGAAAGTGAAAGTCATTATGCTTTAAAAGCATAAAAATGGCAGGATCAACCAGATAAATTCTATAACTTTTTTACTTATACAAATCATGGCAGGATCAACCAGATAATTGTTTGCAGTGTGGGGCAGCTAAATAGATATACTTCTTCATGGTCGTGAGAGTCTGTGTGTGCCGATTATATATGGCAGCCTGTGGCATGATCTCACTGCTGGTGAGAAGGTGCTGAGAGATGAAAAGTAGTACAGGTGTGCAGTCATAGTGGAAGGCATGCAGTCATTGTGGGATGATACCTGATCATGTGATGTGTTTTATCCAATCAAGGAACCCAATTTTCACTGATTTTTCTTACCCATTTTATAAATATACTGTTTATAGAACAGTGTATAGGCAACCAAACACAACAAGGCAATATTTCCATCAAGGGTCTGAGATGCTCTCATAGGGACCTCAAGAACGAAGCTGATGTCATCTCAAACCCAAGATGGAAATGCATGCCTTGTTCTGTATTGTTGGCTACACACTGTTTTATGTGGTATATGATTGCAGGAAAAATAAACAAGCATTTGTCAATGCCGAATGTTGTTTCGCTGGCATTTGCATTGGTAGTGCCAGAGTTAGAGTTGCATAATAGGAATGGCAGTGAAGTATTGAAGTAATGCCAACCCCACCCCCACCCTGTAGAGACCGACAGGCATTGGGGTGTGCCTTTGGGTCATCAGCTGTAACGCTCATGCCATTGTACCTCACCCTACCCTGTGGACACTGACAAGTGTCATGGTATGCTTTGGGGTCTTTGGGTGTTATACTTACCTCATTCCAAAAGAAAATACATTGAGGTGGGTGCAGTATAGGAGAATGGGGTGAACTGTTTGTCTGAACAGTGCAAAGCACACCACAATACCTGTCACTGGCTGCAGGGTGGGGGTGGGGTTGGAATGGCATGAGCATTACAGCCAATGATCCCAAGTCACACCCCTGATGCCTGTCAGTCTCTACAGGGTGGGGTGGTACAGTTGGGAACCCTAACACCATAGGCGTGTGTTGGTATTTTCACTCCAAATTTACAACATGGGCTTTTTGTGAGCCCACCTCATCAAAAGCGGCACAATCAGTTTGTTAGCTGAAAGGTGGTTTTGCACAACGGCTATGCCATTTGGCGACACAGGGACGAAAACACATTTTGGCCAGGTTGTGGAAAATGACAACTATATTGTTTATCAGGAGTCGTAAAAAATGGCAACGTTGAAAATCTGGAGTGAAAATATGAAAAATTGGTGAAGTCATGAGCATGCATTGAAACTGCGCAACACACGTCCATAACCCAATTATTTTGGGGAGTTTGTTAGGCACATTTTTAACATAGGCATTTTGGGACCTCCCATCATGAACAGTGGTGCTGTGATTTTGTTAATCTGTCCCAAAAGTTGATTTCCCACAGTGACCATGCCATTGTGCGCCATAAGTGCGGAAACATATTTTGGGCAGGATGTAAAAATGACAGCTGTACTGTTCATAAGGAGGTGTGAAAAAATGCCAGTGTTGAAAATCTGGCATGGAAATATTGCAAATTTGTGAAGTTACAAGGGTGCGTGGAAACTGTAGTATCATTGTGACATCAGAACCATACTACAGCAACATCTCGGGATTTTTGAATCATCCTTAAAAAAAAAATTCTGTGTATGGATTTCCATGCACAACAAGGTACAGCCAGATACTATATATAACATATACATATTTATAGTATAGAGTAGATACATACATACATGCATACTATACATACATATAGTTGTTCTTTTTGTAAAATCCTTGTTGGTTCAATAAAGGTATCAAACCATTTGTTCTGGATTTGTTCTTACTAGGACTAATATGGCATTAAACAGCTTGTTTTGTACATATACTTGTGTAATACAGTGCTTATTTTACTTCATTTTGCCCTTTTCAAGCAAAAGACCACTAAGTATGCTAATTTTTATTTATAGAATCAAATCATAGTTTTTTGTAATTGCTTTGTTAATTCTTCTAATGATTGCCATTCTCATTTATGTCATAAAAATATTGCAGTACCTTGGTCATTATATAAAGCAATTTATTTTACTCGATTTTGGAAAGCATTTATGTAGAATGCAGATCCATGCAGATCTATAATATAATGATATTTTAGTTCTATAGGTATGTTTGAGCTGTGGAAGCTCTTCAGGTTATTAGCCTGATGTTGGCCACAGTAATGTGTGCAGTTTCATGGCCTGCAACACTCATCTGACAGATTTGGCAAATATGAGAAATGATGATGGTGCAGAAAAATAAAAATGAGGATTTCTTTCTGTATAAATGCTATCATTAATGCTTTTATTTCCCACTCTGTTTTTGACATTGATTTGTAAGTGATCTTCCTTAAGGTTTCTAATCTAGCACTCTGTTTGTTTCGTATCCCTTGTAGAATTCCCAGCTGGGAGGAAGGCATGCAGAACCTGCTTTTATTATGCTATATAAAGCATATTATGAATAAACAGCATCCCCTGTGGTCTGACAAGAACAAAAAAAGCAGTTGTACTGTGATTTAGAATATGCTTTGCAAAGCAGTTTTTTTCCCTACAACTTCACGAATACTTGAGAAGCGCCTCCCACCACCTGGATTTTACTTCAAATATAGCCTAAGCAGAAGTGACAATTTTTTTTTTTTTGTTATTAAGTGAAAAATATATATATATTTTTTTTTTTTGAAAGCTCAACTGAATGCAGTTTACGAACAATCCCATAACAATATCTAGTCTCATACAATCTGCTGGTTACACAGTGGGGCTGAAACATGTTTTAACCGTATTGGGCTGGCAGTATAGCCTAGAGGTTAGAGGAATGAACCAGGAATAAGCTTGATACATCCAATCCAGCAGTCCTCGTTGTGATTACTACAACCTCCGTTGCACATACTGTGTGACCCTGAGCAAGTCACTTTTTCTCCCCACTGCTCCCAGGTCACCCCTGAAAACTGGCCTTGTCCCTAGAGGTTCTTACGCAGTTACCAAAGAATTAGAAAAATCACTTCCCTAACCTCTGTAGAGGTATGGCAGATAAGCAAAAGGAGGCACTGCTTTATTCATTCTGTTAATCCTGATGATCCACTGCAATGCTTCCTGAACTGGCTTAGCTTGAAAAGCAATGAGGAACAGAGGTGTTCCTACTGCCAGTTGTTCTTTTTTAACCCTTTTCTGGCTCTATTAATCTACTGATGAGTGTGTTTTGGGGTTAGGGAAAGAAGTCTGCTTAGCAATGTTGTACAAGAATGAGGCTGGTTAGGGGAAGCTCCTTGTAAATGTCAACGTTTCCCCTTGGACTTGCTTTGACAGGCTGCTACCTATGGAATACTGTAATATTCTTGACGTGTTATATACACAATTAGAAATCGAATGCTAAGGAGAAAGCCAAACAAGAGACTTACTGAACTCATTATGTTTGCTTGCACACATATGCAAGAAACATAGTGCCATCATCCGAGTTTTCGGAGGTGTGGCAGCCCTCTTCCAATCCAGTCACTGTGTTTGCAGGCGCGGCCACAGTTCTCCAATGCCTGCTGGAGCTGTTTATGACAGCTCAAAAATGCAGTGGAGTACAGTTAAAAGGGGGAGCTAAGCTTCGGTGAGCAGCGATAAGGTATCGCCTGCTCATGCACTCTACACACACACATACACACACACACACAGCACGCATGCTGCGTGCTCAGTACGCACACACTGTGGCCGGCGGGGGTGCCCAATCCCGAGCGGCTGTGCTGCCACCCCTCAAGCAGAGTTATATATGCCATGCTGGGTGCCTACCCCCAGCGTGGCCGCATTATCAGAGTAGCTGACGTGCCCAGTCCCTGGTCGGCTCCACTGTTCCCCCAGTACAGGGTGCCACGCTGGAGACCACCCAGCTTGGCAACAGATGCTATTACCGACGGGGTGCCCAACTCTGTCGGCTCCACCCCGCCTCTGCCGCCACCAGTTTTCTTGTGCCACGCTGGAGCCCACCCCAGCGTGGCAAACGCCCCGCGTCAACATGTAAAAAAAAAACTGAAATGTAAAACGTCCCTGCAGTCTCTGCCCCCACCCAAGACCAACCCACCGCCAAGCACCCTGCCTCCCCACCCCATACTCACCTCTGGACTCGCGCGACGATCTTCAGTGGACTGGGAACACGTCTGCACTCTTCAAAGCCGAACGCAAACTGAGGAAATGCCGGTAAGCTGCATAATGTAATGAATAGGGTTTTTTCAACTTTGCTGCATATCTCAGCCATTTTTTGGAATTTTTGCACCAAATTTTCAACATGGGGTTTTTGGGACCCCTTCTCATGAATGCTCTCACTGTCATGGCGTTCATCAGGCCCAAGGGGTGATTTTGCAGTCACTGCACAAAATCACCTTTTGGGACCAAGTAATGAAACGACACTGCCACTGTTCATAAGGTGGGCTCTCAAAAAGCCTATGTTGAAAATTTGGTGGAAAAATTCCTAAAAATGACTGTTTTACAAGGGTGCGTTGAGCAGTTGCTACACATGCACGTAAGTTCACGAATTTTCAATATTTTCACTCCAGATTTTCAACATTGCCATTTTACCATACCTCCTTATGAGCAGTACAGCTGTCATTTTTCACATCTTGCCCAAAATGTGTTTCCGCCCATGTAGCTCACAATGGCGCAGTCGGTGTGCGAAATCAATGTATGGGACACAATAAGAAAATCACAGTTACACTGTTCATGAGCAGAGGTCTTAAAATGGCTATGTTGAAAATTTGGTGAAAAAATTCCTAAAAATGACTGTTTGACGAGCGTGCGTTGCGCAGTTCCTACGCACGCTCGAAAGTTTGCGAATTTTCTATATTTTCACTCCAGATTTTCAAAATTGCCATTTTATTACACTTCCTTATGAACAGTACAGCTGCAATTTTTCACATGTCGCCCCAAATGTGTTTCCGCACATGTAGTGCACAATGGTGCAGTCGGTGTGCGAAAGCAATGTTTGGGACAGATTAAGGAAATCACAGTTACACTGTTCATAAGCAGAGGTCTTAAAATGGCTATGTTGAAAATTTGGTAACAAAAGTCCATAAATGACTGTGTTATGAGTGAGCATTGTGCAGTTTCCACGCACCGTAAGTTCATGACTTTGTAATATTTTCAGTCCAGATTTTCACCAGTGGCATTTTTCCACACTTCCTTATGAACAGTACAGCTGTCATTTTTCACAACATGGCCGAAATATGTTTTCACACTTTCAGCACAGAGATGCGTGGTCACTGTGGGAAATCATTGTTCGGGACAGATAAAAAAAATCACAGTGACACTATTCATGATCGGAGGTCCCAAAATGCCTGTGTTGACAATCTGCTGTAAAAAATCCCCAACCTAATTACATTACTGGTGTGCGTTGCACAGTTTCTATGCACGCTCGTGACTTCACCAGTTTTTTTAATATTTTGACTGCAGATTTGCAACATTGCCATTTTTTACACCTCCCCATGAACAGTACAGCTGTCATTTTTCACATCCGGTTTGGAATTTGTTTTTGCACCTGTGGTGCTAAATGCCGTAGTTGCTGTGCATAAGCAGCTTTTGGCTAACAAACTGATATTGCCACTGTTCATGAGGTGGGGGTCACAAAAAAACCATGTTGAAAATTTGGAGTGAAAATACCAATGAATGTCTGAGGTGCTAGGGTTTCCAACCATAACGCCCCACCCTGTAGAGAATGACAGGCATCAGGGGTGTGACTTGGGATTCTTGCCTGTAATGCTCATACCATTCCACATCCTGCAGCCAGTGAGAGGCATTGAGGTATGCCCTGGACTCTTCGGCCCCAAAGTTCACCCCATTCTCCTATACCACACCCATCTCACCGTATTTCCTGATGGAATGGGGTGCGCATAAGGGCCAAAGACCCCAAGGCACACCATGACACTTGTCAGTGTCTGCAGGGTAGGTGTGGTGAAATGGCGCGTGGGTTATGCCTGACAACCCAAAGGCACACCCCAATGCCTGTCACTCTGCAGGGTGGTGGTGGGGTTGGCTTCAGTGCAATACTTCACTGCCATTTCTATTATGCAGCTCTGTAACTTCTACACTACCAATGCCAGTGCCAGCAAGCAAACATTCGGCATTGACAAATGCTTGTTTAGTAGAAGTATGAGGGAGATAGAGTAGGTCAGACAGTCTGTAGATGCTTCTCATATGTAGTATTTTACCCAAACTGCTGAGGTCCAGGACCATTTATACTATGTTGGGGGGAATACTGACAGGGAATACTGACAGCCCCTTGTGTCTTGTCCCTTAAGTTTAACATAGAAACATAGACGTTGACAGCAAATAAGGACCGCAAGGCCCATCCAGTCTGCTCATTTCTTTTTCTACCTTATGAATGTGCCATCGGCCTTTGCTCTGTCAATGGTCTATCTATTCATACTCATCTGTATTGCTCCCTTATGCCTATCCCATGCCTGTCTGAAGCCCTGCACTGTATTCATATTCACCACTTCCTGAGGTAGGCCGTTCCATGCATCCACCACCCTTACTGTGAAAAAGAACTTCCTCACATTACCCCTTAATTGGCCTCCCTCTAATCTCATGCTGTGTCCTCTTGTCCTGCTATTTTTCTTATATTGAAACATGTTCAACTTTTTCACCTTGTTAATGCCCTTAAGGAGTTTGAATGTTTCGATCATATCACCTCTCTCCCTCCTTTGCTCCAGGGTATACATATTGAGCTCTGTTAATCTGTCCTCATATGTTTTCGGATGCAGTCCCAGCACCATTTTGGTTGCCCTTCACTGGACTGCCTCAATTTCATTAATGTCCTTGTGAAGGTGTGGCCTCCAGTACTGCACACAGTACTCCAGATGGGGCCTAACCAATGTCTTGTAAAGAAGGATTATTACCTCCCTCTTCCAGCTTGTGATACCCCTACTAATACAACCCAACATCCCCCTAGCCTTACCTATTGCTTTAGTGGTCTGCTTGGATGATTTCAGGTCATTGGTGATGATGACGCCCAAGTCTCTTCCTTCCTTTGTGACTGCCAGCAACTCCCCTCCCAGCTTATAGGTGGCTTCAGGGTTTCTCTTCCCTACGTGTATGATCTTGCACTTCTTTGCATTAAACACCAGTTGCCACTCTTTTGACCATTTTGCTAGTTTATCCAGATCTCTTCTCATTCTGCCCACCCCATCTGGATCATCTACTCTGTTGCAGATCTTGGTGTCATCAGCAAACAGACAAACCTTACCCTCCAGTCCATCTGCAATGTCGCTGATGAAGATATTAAAGAGGACTGGCCGCAGGACTGATCCCTGAGGTACCCCACTTGTGACTTGCATCTCTTCTGATTGTATACTGTTTACCACCACTCTCTGTTCTCTGCCTGTCAACCAGTTTACCACTCAGCTGACCAACTTCTGACCCACCCCAAACCTACCCAGCTTATTAAACAATCTTCTATGTGGAACAGTATCGAAAGCTTTGCTGAAGTCAAGGTAGGTGACATCAATCAACTGCTCCCCGTTGGTCCACCACTCTGGTTACCCAGTCAAAGAAATCTATGAGATTAGTTTGACAGGACCTTCCTTTTGTAAACCCATGCTGTCTTGGATCCTGTGCTCCTATGGATTCCAGGTGTTGCACTATCCTTTCCTTAAGGAGTGCCTCCATAATCTTGCCCACTACTGAGGCAAGACTGACTGGTCTTCTTCTACTCCCACTTGCAACTGTCCATGACTCCTACCTCATTATTCTCATTCCCCCTTACTCATGCCCTTGCCCTTTTGCTCTTGCCCCTTCCCCATGCCTGTAGGGATAATTTCCCCTTGCTTAGTCAAACTCATATTGATCTACCACATGTACAGTACCAGTTGTACTGTTATAATTTGCAGTGTTTATAATTATGCTCCTCTGATCTACCATATTGCTGTATATGACTATATGGATGTAATGCTGTTAATTGCCATTTATTTTTTTCTCCTCCCATACTATCTTCCTCACTCCTACCCCAGGACACATCTGGAAAGGAGCTGTTATCATCTCAATATGTCCTTCCTGGTAGAACTTTTGAAATGATAAATAATAGATTCTGGACCAAGAATAATGTATGGAAAATGTACTATTTCTGTTTGCAACTTACTTTCCCAAGATAGCCCTGCTAAGATGTAACATCTTTGACTGGATTTTCAAAACTGAAAACCCACACTGCGTTCATGGATGTTTTTCAAAGGGGCTGCATTGGTCCCTTGCTCATGGACACAGGTGGGTGCAAGGAGCCAGAAACAAAGTGTACTGCATCCATCATTGGACGGAGGTGGCTCTGGGACTAAGTATGCTTAAATTATTTTTTGTAACTCTGAACATACTTAGGAGAAATCAGTAGCTGCACCTAAATTTGGATTCATTTTGCCTGAAACTGCAGCCAATTTTCATAAATAGGCTGCAGTTTTGAAAATACCACCCACTGTGTCTCAACAGGGATAGATGCAGTGGGTGCTGCAGGATGCAGACATATAACGTGCATCAACACTTTCAAAAATCCAGCCCCATTTATTAGTGGCACTTGCTTTTTCTATTTTACAGTTGGATCAAATTGATCATTGGGAGATTAAGTAACTTGCTCTAGATCACAGTGAGTATGTGGTATGTGAGATTTGAGCCTGTATCTCCTGCTTTACATATCTGCCATCTAGCCCCCTCTTCTTTAGGCATAGCAGGTACCAGTTATTTACTGTTGGAGACCTGAGGTAGAATCAACACTCTTATCAAAGATTTGAAAAACTCCTGTGTCATGAGAAAGCTGTCTATAATGTTTTTTGTTAGACTTTTTCACAGGGTAAAGGAAATGATAGGCAAAGGTTAACTGAATAAAGCACACCCCAATGATGGGATCACTGAGGGGCATAGGTGGAGAACATCAGGACACCACCAGTTACGTAGTGAGACACTATAGTAATTTAGTAGAGTGACACAATGAAAAATGTGTCGCTATTTGCATAGGTTACCAATGTACATTGCTATTTTTTTACAGTTATGTGTTTCTTTTTTTTATTAGTTTATTTGAGTTGAGGGGCTTTGCCTCCACTCCCACATGTTAAAAAAACAAGGGCGTGTAGGTGGTGGAGATCCCCAACTCAAACAAATTGACAAAACCTACCGTATTTGCATAGGGTGCTAACATACTTTTTTTTTTAGTTAGGTGTTTCAGTTATTTTCTTTATTAGTTTATTTGAGTTGGGGGACTTTGTCCCCCATGCAATCCATGTTAGAGAGATAAAAGGTGTGTAGGGAGGGGTGGAGTCCCCCACTCAGACAAACTTACATAGTGAGATGCTATAGTAATTGAGTGGACTGATGTTCTCTTTCTACATTTGATATTCTACAGTTGATATTCCCATGGAAATTGCGAAGTTGGACTGATGTTCTCCACCAGCACCCACTGAGGCCCCTAAACCATTTACATTAAGCTCTGCAGTAATCTCCACAGCTGTAAAATCACAGAAAAATCAGGGCCTTACACATGAGCACTACATGTACAGGAATACATGCAATGATCCCTACACACAACACTACATACACAGGCATACCCACACACTCACATATATGCACACCACTGCATACATACACAAACAATACATGAATTACTTATACTATAGACTCAGGATGAGCTGATGCCAAATTTGTATTCAGTAAATGTGCAGAAATTCATCACTTTTACCTTTGATATAAACTTTAGGTGCACTTCAGATCTCCTTGCCCTTCAAACAGACAAGTAAATTAATCACATAGCACTTTAGCCCTTCCCAGGTGGCCAGGGCTAGACCCATAATCACCCTTATCCCCACTCCAGTCTATATCCACCCTCATCCCCTTTCCCTGGAATTTTTATGGTCGCACTTTAGTTCAGTGTTAGTTTCAATGTAACTATAAAGAATGCAATCATTAGTTACATGCAACAGGGGTAATTACACCGTAGTTACAACTTTGTTATATTTAACTGCATTGCAATTGCAATGCAGTTACAATGTAGTTAAGGAAACTTAAAGTGTTACCCTTTTCATTCATAAAAAAATATTCTAACTCCTGGTACTGTGCAGGGTGCTGACTGACTTTTAAAAACTCACAGGAAGCATGGGAAGGATGAAGAGGTTGGGATAAACTATAGCGATGAGGGATGATGAATGAGTGTCTCTTACCCCTATTTGTAGCCTGTAACTCCCCCAGACCAAGAACCCAAAGTGTCTTTGGCCGATGTGTCAAAGTCAAACCAAAAACAGTGGTTCTGAATTGAAACTAGACATAAGTTGCCAATTTTAACATTCACTCACTGTTAACATAGGCACCCATAAACAGCACTACAGTCACTCAAAACTACTCACACACATCAATACATTCAGATGCATTATACTGTGCTATATACAGAAGCACACACTACTACATGCACAGATACATAGACACATTATTATATGCTTACTGTAGATACACACACACACACACACATACCATTACCTGTTCTAGAGATGCAGAAACACATTGTGCAGCATACTGTACATAGACACACACTCACATAGCACTTCATACTCAGATACAGATACAGACACACACAGACACATATACAAACACGCATATGCACACACATGCACATACTCAAACACACACACTCACATGTTTCATTTTTTACATTAGCATTCAGTTTCTGGTTCTAGCTGGACCTCACTCTGCCACTCTCCTGGGACTGTGGCAGTGGGGGTTAGTGGGCTACAAAATCATGTCTCCCTATTGCAGCAACACTGTAGATAGTACAGATACTGTCAGCATTGGTGTGAATGATATGAACAGCAACCTGCAGTGGTACTCACACTCTCTGCTTCCTAAAGAGTCCTTGAAACTGTATTTGGGCCTGGGGCAATCTGGAGTGCACTGCACCTTCATCTATTTTAAGAAAGTGGTACCAGATTGCAGTGTGGGGTGGGGGTACTGCTAAATGCCAAGGAAAAACAGCATGGGACTAAAATAGTGGGGTTACTGCTAGACACCATTGAAAGTGGAACTAGACCAGGAAGTGGGAAAGGGATTTATGTTATGTATTTATTTGTCCATTTATTTTTTTTTCAAAAGTTTTATCAGGAAAGCCATATTGAGCTGTAAACAACTCATTTCCAGATGCATTCTGGGGGATGGGGAAGGGGAGTAAATAACACAAGATGAACAGTAAAAATACAGTATGTAAGGTGGAGTAGTAATAAAACAAGCACAGTAACAATGCATAAAATAAATTAAAATTAAATATGTAACAGTGCTCAGTCACAGTTATGTGATGGCATGCACAATGAGTAATGAGTGTTAAACAGTGCAGGGAGCAGTGGAGATGGTACTAGGATGGCACCACCCAGTCTACAGGGTGTAGCTCACAGGGCTGGTGGTATACTCAGGGACACAGATACCAAAATAGATATTATGAACCGGCGATCATAAATGGAGCAAGCTGATTGGCCAAGAGGGTTTCAAAGCCGTGATGATATCGGGCTACATCATCACGGCTTCAGAAAACCTCTGGTCACCAACCTTCTCACTTCTTACTTTCAAGAAATTCCTCCAACAGCAGCGGCAGCTCTTAACTTTAAATGCAACTAGCATCCTAATGTCAAAGCGACAACATGCGCGCCCTCCCCCAGACAACAACAGAACCTCCGCTCTCGGAAAATTAACTGAAAGAAAAAAAGTCGCTCATACAAAACAACAGCTGCCGACCACCCCACTAACCTTACATCATTGACCAGCCCGCTCCTCTTGTTCCTCGTGCCAGATACCACTTTCCCATTTAACAGCCAGTAGAACTGATGCATCATCAACCCACCTGTGACATATCATATTCCCCCGTTTAACTCACAGTAAAATGGCTACCCCCCTTCAGTCCAGTGTTAGCTGTATGAAGCGCGGCTCGGCCAGTACTTTTCACTGTACCTCATGAGACTCAGGAGGGATAGCGAGTGGCGACTTGCCAAATACAACATAAATATAAAATTGACCGAGCAATGTACGCTTAAACTCTCACAGGGCAATGACATGGAGGTGGAGGATGATCTACAATACTCAAGAAACATCACTACAGCATGCACATGAGAAGCAACAAACAGCAGCACCACCTACTGGAGACATAAACTCCAGACCTCCTCTACACAAACTCAATTTACAACAGCTGCCCAAAGAGCCCTCCAGGAACTACTTTATTAAAAAGTACTCCTCCACCACCTGAGAAAATACCTTTTCAGAAGGATTTAAACATTTTTTTTTTTTTACTGCTAAAACTTGTATTCCTGTTCATAATAGCAATAATGCACTCCAGGGTGTGGTATATTGTGGGATATCGTCACTTCTCAGGTCGTTGGACCTTTTCGGTCTGACCTCTTAACTAACCACCCGAGCGTGTCGATATCCCACAATATACCACACCCTGTCGTGCCTTATTGCTTAATTATACAATGGCAAGAAAATTTCAAGTGTTCTGATTTGTCAGTGTGTGCCTGGAACACTGATGTAATGTGAGCATAACATCACTGTGTTAAGGTCCAGTACACATGACCGCACCAAAAGTGAAAAACAAATCACTGCCCCCCCAGTCTGCACTGTGTAGTATGTGTAAACATATAAATACTACAGAAAAAACCCACAGCACTCTGATTACTGATAGCACTGAACCACCATTAAAACAACACATCCCAAACCACATTTTTTTTAAATCTGCCAGTAAGTAGGTATTGTGACCATTTGCTCACAGTCCACCAATTCACTGCAAGTAGCTTCCATGCGCTGCTCTCACTTCTGATAAGTGAGCACTCTCTCCATTGAGACTTCTCCATTTTTCCAGTCCAAGGACAGGCTTTACTTAAAAAAAAGTGTCACTACAAGTGTCTTCACATCCTGGTATTCTGACCAGAAAAAGGGAAAGCTGTCCATTCCCCCTGCTGTCCTTTGAGCACCCCCCATGCTGCAACCTTTCAGGACATCCATATGTGCTGTACTTACTGGACAGCACCTTCCATTTGACTCTCCCTGTTGGGTTGGTTTCTATTGATCATTGTTCTGACCATGTGCTGGGAGATGGAACAGGGTGGGGAGGCCAAACAGAGAAACCATCAAAAATGTTTGTGTGGGGGGGGGCACAAGGGACAGAGATCGAGGGAGCTATAGTTGGGGAATTGCAGACAGATTCAGTGCCAGTACATTACAGCACCACCTACTGGACAAACACAAAACAGGAACTTTTTTCTTTTATGCTTCCACATTAAAAAAAAAAATGTAAATGTATAATGGCAATAATGCACTCCAGGGTGTCTGTCATCTTGGATAACACCACTTTCTCAGAAGTTCTCACTGAAACGTGTAGGCTTGGCTCCCCAGTTTGTGTTCCATAAAGATCCACACAAGCTGTGGTTAGAATAACAAACTTTATTTCCAATACCAGCAGCAAAGATACACCACGCACACTCCCTCAGTGAACAACCAAACCTTTTCATGCAATACAGTACTAGTGTTTTCTCAAGGCTGGGTTTGTGCAGTCAATGAGTCCCATTTAACAAGGAAAACCTAAAGTAACAATGTGCTCAAAAATGGCAAAGCAGGTGACCATCTTATCCTATCACATAAATATGCACTAAAAACCATATACCACACAAACAATGAATTCATAGATATATACAATAGATACAGTTAAAGTTATAAATGCACAGCAAAAGTCAAAGGGAAGAGAAACAGAGAGGGTAAGAAATGGGGAGGGGAATGAAGGAAAAGGGAAGAAAAAAATAATTTTAAAAAGGGACTAGTATTTATCAAGAGTACAAAATATTTTGTTAATTAGAATAAATATATCTTGTTATAAACCATGTAAGTATGTATAAAATAATTACCAACAATAATACAAAACTTACAGCTGGTTAAGATAAATAAGGGGGGGGGGTGCTGTGGAGCCCAAGCCATATGGTGGCTTCAGTTTTTCATGATCAGGAATAGATCTTGGAAATCAAAGTTTAAAACTTGTTATTGGATATTTCAAAATGATTTAAAGACTCCAACAGATATTGGAATTTCTTGACTGCATGCATAGGTGATCCAAAGAAGGACAAACACCAACAACAAGGAGATTAAAGTAAAACTCATTTGGACCCTACAACCATGCTGTCGGCATCTAGTACAGCTACAGATGGCAAAGTGGCTAAGAAAGAAGAAACTCTACAAAACCTGGGTCTAAAGATGTATTGCCCAATACAATCAGTTTCCAGATTATCGGAGAAATTTGACACCATGACAAATAAATTCAGCCTACTAGAAATGGATGTGGTGACCCTTAAAACTGAAATGGTTGGCACCAAAAAGTGTTCAGATGCAGCCCTTGGAGCGACAGCAAACCTCGTCAAAGAAAACACCACTTGCAAGCCTGGATTGATTTGTTGGAAAATCAGGCATGCTCTTCTAATATTCAGGCAGTGGGGGTTCCAGAAGGAAGTGAAGGTGATCACCTTATTTTGTTTTTAAAGGAATGGTTGCCGCAGCACTTTGGAAGTCCCTAACCAGCAGGCCAATCCACATCCAGAAGGTGTACAGAGTGACGACATGAAGCAGACCAGTGAATCCTGAGACACCCCAAGTGATCGTGATGGTCTTGGATGGGATGGGCACCAGAGACCTTGTACAAAGCTTGCACATCACCGAAAATGCAATGGCCAATGAGTGAGTTTGTATCCAGATTTAAGTTATGCCAACAGAATAAAGAAGAAGCTCTTTGACGGGGTGGAGGCTGAACTATCACATGGAATGCTTTTTCTGGCTAGGCTCCGTATCGCACACCAAGGCAAAATATTCATATTTTCAGATTCAGCTGAAGCTTTAAAGTGGGTACAACGTAATGCTCCAGCATGTTTCTGGAGAGTTGCTGAATCTGAGTCAGAGAGTGAGGAAGAAGGGGCCAGTGGTAGACATTGGCTTTCCAGGTTTGCTATCAAGGAGTATTGACTGTTCTTTTGACTTTCACATCTTAATGCTTTACTGTCAGTACTACTTCCTTAGTGTCTGTATTGATCAATAGTCTCAGGTTTCATGTAGCAGCATTACTGGGCTTGTAGCATATTCTAGTTTTACCTCACTCAAAACATTTTTGATCATTTCCCAGGTTAATGCTGCAAATAAATGTTTTGAAATAAGATCACTACGGTGGGTTATAGCAGCTACTCTAAGATTGAACTTTTCTTTTTTTTATTCAAACTTTATTAACAAAATTTTCCACAATACAGGAGGCAGTAATTCTGACATATACAACCTGCTTGTAATACAATGCCAACTCTGCCCCCCAACCCCGATACCCCTCTTCCCCCCTGGTACAGCAGTTCTCTTGTATGTTGTAGTTAAGAATCCTTTCACAGTAACCTTACATATATTAAGATAACAGATTACTTACTACACCTTAAACCATAGCAGTCATGATTAAGGTGTGAAGGTGATCCCAGATGTGCTTGTACCTTTGTAACCTGTTGTGGAGGCTTGCTATAGCTTTCTCTGTGCGAAGGTTCACAAGAATTTCATGTATCCATTCCTGGTATGTTCGACAAATCCCATCTTTCCAATGCCTGAGTATATTTTTTTTAACAGAAAGTGCAATCATAGATATGTGAAATCTCCGAACTTTAACCTTGATGGAAGACAAGTCTCCCAGGAGGCAAATGTCAGGTGTGAAGCAATCCTGCAATCCCAGTAAGGGGTCCAGATTAACTTTAATTAAATCCCACAACGGGGCTATCCTGGGACATGAACAGAATATATGGAAAAGCGTCCCAGCTTCCTGGGAACATCTAGTGCACCCATCTGATTCAAGAAGGCCCCATTTCACCAACTTAACTGGAGTGAAATACATGTTGTGCAAAATGTGAAATTGCATAAGACGTAATCTGCTCTTGAGACACATATTTATGACAAAACATCCAAAGAACTGGCCAATTGAAGGTATATTGGGGAAAAAATGAGTCCCAAAACCTAGTGGGGCCATTGGGACTCCCAAACCGCCAGTGGTACAAGACTTGATATATCTTAGAAATGACACTTGAGGATCCAAGAAGGGAGGAAAGCTCAGGTATCAATGCAAAAGCCATTGGGCAGGGAGGGGTGTTACCAAGAGCAGTGGTTAGTAGGTGTTTTAGTTGAAAAACCCTGAATAGCTGAGAGACTGGGATATCGAATTTTCTGATAGTTTCGGTAACCGGGAGCCAAGCCCCCGTATCGTCCAGAAACGAGAATACTATCCCTTCTCCTAGCTGGGGAAACCACATACCGGGAATCCTTTGTTTATTTATGGTAAAAGCCAGGGAATTCTAGATGGACTGAGACAGGTCTAAACGCAGATTATATCTCAAAAAAGAACAAAGCTGCGAATGCACTTTTAATGATGTCATGAGAACTGGGCATTTACTAGCATCCTGTAGAAGAGACAACTTAACATGGAGCATGGTCGAGGGGTCCATGTTCATAGCCTGGATAAAATCTAATTCAATGTTGAGCCAAACCGGTCTCATGTTCTTGGGACCCGGACTTACCCATTTCAGGTACTTAGCAAGATGGCTAGCCCAGTGATAAATTGCCAAATGAGGAATCCACAGTCCCCCATCATTTTTTCCGGCATCTAACTTGTAGTATG
This sequence comes from Neoceratodus forsteri, assembly GCA_016271365.2. Lineage (NCBI taxonomy): Eukaryota > Metazoa > Chordata > Ceratodontiformes > Ceratodontidae > Neoceratodus > Neoceratodus forsteri. The sequence goes on along the minus strand of CM028136.1, from coordinate 353,688,458 downwards.
CCAATCGAGAGTGTTTATTAGACCAAATGAAAGTGATAAAGATTTTATGCATTTTCTGAAACCAGGATAAAGGAACAAATGAGTTGAGGTGTGACAGGGGATAAAAAAGTCGGGGAAATACATTCATCTTAATTATGTTAATGCGGCCCCATAATGAGATCTGAAGCTTAGCCCATCTCTCTAGGTCCTGCACAATCAACTGAGAAAGAGGCTCTAAATTTTCTTTAAACCATAGGGAAGGATTGCATGTTAATTTAATACCTAGGTATTTGAGGACACGGGGTGACCAACACAATCCCAAAGGGACAATATCTGTCTTAAAGACCTTGTGATTAAGGGGAAAAAATGACGTCTTATTTGCATTCAATTTATAATTCGAGAAGAAACTGAACTTGGCAATCTCTCTCCTAACATAACCAGAATAGATGTTACCGGATGGGGCAAATGAAGGAGAAGATCATCAGCGTATGTTGTAATCTTCACCACGTTACTCCCAATCGGGATACCTTGTATTCCCGTATTATTAAGAATATTTTGAATAAGGGGCCCCAAATATAAATTAAATAATAAGGGGGAAAGGGGACAGCCCTGTCTAGTGCCTGAATATAAAAGGAAGGGTTTGGAAAATGCACCATTGCCTGAGATTTTAGCAGAAGGGGTCCGGTATAGTGCCCGGATCCAGTCTATGAACATGGAGGGAAGCTCGAAAGCTCTGAGAACTTGGAATAAAAAATTCCAGTTCACCTGGTCAAATGCCTTCTCGGCATCCAGGGAGACCAATCCCGCAGGAAAGGTGGCATCCCTGGACTCCGAGAAGACGTGTGAAAGGGTGCGCAAATGGTCTGAGGATGAATGGCCCCTCATGAACCCTACTTGAGACATGCCAATCAGATCAGGGAGGACCAGAGTTAGCCTGTCAGCCAATATCTTCGAAAGGATTTTGATATCCTGATTCAACAGGGATATTGACCTGTAACTCTGAACCAATTCAGGATCTTTGTCCAGCTTGGGTAAAAGAACTATCAGGGCTTCGAACAAATGGTCATCTACAACTACCTCGGAGAGAATGTGGAGATACAGCCGGTGAAGCACAAGCAGTAACTGTTCTCAAAAAACTTAATAAAATAAAGAGAAAAACACATCCATTCCTGGAACTTTATCCGAGGGCAAGGCTTTTATGACTTCTGAGATTTCCTCCAGGGATAATGGGGAGGATAGAAAATTCCTCTGGGAATTTGACAGGGAAGGAAGGTGAGAATCCCTGAGGTACGCCTCCAACTTCTCCAAAGGAGGAGGACTGTCCATGTCCCTATATAGTTGCTCGTAATACATGGCGAATTCCTGCACTATCTCTGGGGGATACCCTCAGGGACCGATCGCCCTCTTGCGCCCTGACTGGAGGATGAATCTTGCAGACTCTTGCTGCTTTAAGCGTAAAGCAAGCATGCGCCCTGCTTTTTCTTCTTGATCAGTGAAACTTGCTTTAATACGAATAATGGCTAACTCTGCCTTTAACCTTAACAATTCTAAATATCTAGCTTTAGCTACTAAAAGTTTCTGCCTGTCCTCCTTAAGAGTGCTAGGGGACAGGTTAGTTTCTAATAACTGTATTTGAGACAATAAGGATAATAGCTCCGCTTCATGAGCCCTCTTTCTCTTTGTAGCTAAACTAATGAGAATTCCCCTCATGTAGACCTTAAAAGCGCCCCATAAAATATCCGGTGCAGTGCTTTCTATTGGGTTAGTAGAAAAAAAGACATCAATCTGGTCCTTTACAAGGTTGTGATACCTATCATCTTTTAGCAATTGTTCATTTAATTTCTACTGGGTCTCTCTCTTAGGAATGTTAAGAAAAGCCAGGTTGCATATCACCAGGGAATGATCGGATATGGGACCAGGCTGAATCGAGGCAGACAACACCCCTGGCAAGAGCACCTGGGAAATTATTAAGTAGTCAATGCGAGATTGCGAGCCGTGCACTGGAGAACTAAAAGTATACTCCCTGGAATTGGGGTGCAGAACTCGCCACACGTCACACAGTCCGCACTGATCCAACAAATCCCTAAAGGCCCTTTGCCCAGGAGACAATCCTCTCGACCCATTACCAGACCTGTCCATATTAGGGTCCGAGACCAAATTAAAGTCCCCGCCCATAACAATGGCAATAGGAAGCATAGGAAGAATAATGGTAACCAACTTCATAAAAAAGGTGGGGTCGTCCACATTTGGCCCATAGATGCTACCGAGCAAAAGTGGCATGGTCCAAAGGGTGCCCTGAACCAGGACTTACCTACCCTCTGGGTCTTTGAAAACCTGAGTGGGAATGAATGGAATGTCTCTAGTAACAAGTAACATGACCCCACAGCTGTTAGTAGACCCCGAGGCATTAAACACCTGTCCCACCTGTTGCCTCCTGAGTTCTAATACTTCGGAGTCTAGCAAATGAGATTCTTGCAAAAAAGTTGTCTGGGCACGCAACAAGCTCAGGTGTTTAAGCACCTGATATTGCTTAGGTTTTTTCCTTACCCCCTTCACATTCCAAGTAGCCAAATTGATACTGCTAACCATCTAAGTTGGTAAAAATAAGCACAAGGTTGACCTCTGGCATTTACTACAACTATGATCCAGATACCACTGTTCTATTAATACTGCTGTACCACCCTCCCAACCCCAGACCCTCCCAACCCAACCTAAACTATCCCAATCCCACCCCCTATAGAACACCCAAAAATTGCATAACATTGATAAACCGGTAAATCTACCATTAACCCCGCCCCCCATCCCCCCAACTGTCACAAACAATGTTCAACAAAATACCACTTCTTTTGCCCTCCCCCAGCCCCCCAGCATTACTCCCACAAACCCAGAGAAATTCTGAGAGCCCCCTATATGAGAAACCAGTAAATGTTAAGTAAGCTGTAAAGAACAGCTCCTGATGGCCAGTGGGAGTGGCATAGTACTTCAAGGTACAAGCACAGAGAGTGTACTGGAATAACCAAAAGAGTACACATTGCCTGCTAAGGGGAGCTCTGTTCCCTAAATATTACTAGTGGCAGGCCATACCGGATGAAACAAGTCTACCATGGAGGCCATGCCTGCAACAGGACTTAATTGCCCAGTGAGAGAGGTACTCGCCAAGCCCTGGCCAGCTATAAAACGATTGTGTGAGAAAAAACAGCATCTCGGGTTATTAAATAATGTTAACCAACTAATAATGGGTCTGGAGCTCCCTCTGGCGGTACAGAAATGAAAGTGCATTGCGGCGCACCATTGAGTAGAAAATCCAGCACACCCCCAAGTCAGTCACCCGTATAAATAACATTAATGACCTGTGGGGTGCGAGCCTGAAACATTAACAGTAACAATCCCCCTCATATGCTTACAGGAAGGTGCCAAGCAGACCCCTTACAAGAAATGTCCTCCCCATAATCAACAGGCGTTCAAATTAAACAGTCTCCTAAAGGAAACATCAGTCCCAGACACATTTAGAATATAAGAAAATCATAAAAAGTCAAGTAAACTTAAAAATTATGTCCCTTCAGCCCTCAGGTTGGGCTTTCACAGATTCAGGCAATTATTTTCACTCATCCTCAAAATATAATTCGAAGAGTAGCCTCATCTCTTCAGACCAGATCTCTCCCATTTGGAAAATGAAGGGCATCTCATGTATCCCTGAAAAGATTGGGCAGGACCAACTTTAAGCCAGCAAGCGCAGCATCAGGATCATCATAAGCTACCCAGGCATAGGCCACTTGCACCTGTAACCTGGCTGGGTAACCCATTCGAAACTTAAGCCCAGCAGTGATGATCTTGGAGACTATAGGGTGGAATTCTGTGTGTTTCAGTCGGACAGAGCCCTGTAGGTCTTGCGCTATCCTGAGTTTGGTATTCTCCCATATGACTTCCTGCACTTCTTTAACTTTAACCAGAAAATGCTGCCATTCTAAATAATTCAAGAAATGGCATATAATTGGTCGAGGTGTAGCTCCTGGGGGAGGCTTCGGCCGTAGGGACCTGTGGGCTTTCTCGATGATGTATTTGACCCCAAAGGGAGAGGAGGCAGTGATCTTCTCGACAAGCTTTTAGACAAATGCTATGGCATTCTGGCCCTCTTCTCCCTCCGGCAGTCCAAGAATGACAATGTTGTTCCTACGACTATTACCCTTGAGGTTCTCTAGTTTTGATTCAAAACGTGCTAGCTTCTGCCGCATAGCCACCAGCCCGGGGTCGAACTTTTCCACTCGCTTCTCCAGAGAAGAGATACGGGCTGTGTTATCTGAGGTAGAGACAGAAACCTCATCGAGCTTTTTGGCTAGAGATTTGATCTCAGAAGCCATTTCTTTAATTTCCTCGCGGAAAGGCTTAAACTCTTCTAGGAACCTGCTCAACGTAAGTGGTTCTTGATCCATGGCTGGTTCAAAAACTCCGGCTTTTCTGCCCCACTCGAGGCCTGTGATTTCTTTGGGACCTTCTCAGGTGTGACTGGTGGGGTGTGTTTTTGCGGCGCCTTCTTCATATACACCTCCATCGTTTCTCTGATCCACCAAACAGGAGCACCCGATGATAGGAAGGCCGATTAAAGTAAAATTAGAGGGTTTTAGGCAGTGCAAATGATCTAAAATACACTTTTAGTAAGTCGGGAGGCTGGAGCTGTACAGAGGAGCTTCTACCCAGTACCTTGCATCATGTGGTCTCCCCAAGATTGAACTTTTCTAATCAGTATTTGGTGTCTTCTCTTTGTGATGCCCATGTTTGTAATTATCATGTTTTACTGGATGTGTTTTTCCAAGATATTTTCTCACAAGATGTTTAACTTGATAGACAACTAACTAGAGCTGGATAGAACATTCTGTTTTGGCCCTAGATGCTTAAATTTTATAGAAAGCATGCATTTCCTCTCCCTTAGTTGGGAACTAGAGATTGTGAAAACAAATTGTTGCTTCAGTTTTAGCATTTAATACATGCCGCTCCTGGACTAAATGCCATGGCATTCTGGTTGTATAAGGTTTAGCATATTAAAAGCAAATCCCTGTAAGATGTATCTTATAGACCTGACACATTTTTATTAATAAAGCATGTATTCAGAGGTGAGGTGACCTCAATGTTAAATAATATCATCCTTGTGTACTAAGTCAGTGTATTTTCTGTATGTACCTATGGAAATTCTAATAAACACAGAGTTAAAAAAAAGATAAGCAGTGCTGCTAACATATTTCATTTAAGAAAATGTTCATAAATAAGGAGACAGCTGGAAGTGTTCATTTAGACCAGGATATTCATAAGATTTTAATATATACTGCCAGAAAGTCTCCCTCTGAAGTAACTTTCTGTCCAAATCCCCACCCCTCACTGATTCGTAAAGTCTTTCTATGGCCTGAAAAGTGAAGCAGTGTTCCTTGCCTTTGTTCTGAGTATGTTGAGCTATGTCACCAATTCCATCTAGTTTCTGCACACTCCTAATGTGCACAGCAAGCTCCACATTGTGCCAAGTGAATAACATTTTGTGTGTTACAAGTAACAAAGCCCTATTTTTGATATTGTTTCCCATGACAGGGTCCTTAAATTCCTGTCCCACTCTAATGTACTGGCAAAAATGATAGTTTCCATATTTATGTGTGCCTGCAGGTAGGTGTTTGTGTGTGCTTCTCCCTATATTTTTATCCCAAAAGGTACTGTGAACTAGCTGGTCATTTAGAATGTTATCCCTCTTAAAAACTATGCAAGGGGTGTTTTGGACAACTTGTCCCAACTTCTTTTCTGTTTCTAAAATGTGCCAGTTCTGTAAAATAAGATCTCTAATCAGAGATAACTGGAGGCTGAAAGTAGTGATAAAGTTAAGGGTTTGTAACAGATTAATTTCTATTATGCCTCTGATTTCTAGTTCTAGTGCTAGGAGCTACAAGAGTCTTTCTGTCCAGATTATCCACCCCATTTTTTGCTGTCTCTGTCACTCACCTATTGTATCCTCTTTGCAAGAATCTGTTTGTCAAAAGACAAGCCTGAGTTTGATAGTCTTCCATAGTAGTGCAATTCCTCTTATTTCTCATAAACTGCCCACAGGAATGTTATCAATGATATGTTGAGGATGGCAGTCCTTTCTGTGATGGGGCAAATATAGTCACCTGCTTTGTCATTTTTAGCACATTGTCACTTAAAAATGTCCTGGTTAAATGGAACTTACTGATTGCACTAACCCAGCCTTGAGAGAGCAATAGCAGCATGTGAAAAAATGTGTTCACTGAGGGTGGTGTATCTTTACTGTTGGTACTGGAAATAAAGTTTGTTATCCTGAGCACAGCTTGTGTGGATCTTTATGGAACAGAGGCCGAGTCTACAAGTTTCAGTGAGTACTTCAATTTGCTTTTGGCTCTGGTCCTCTGCTGTTTGTGGAGCCCACCTTTTTTGGCTTTCCTGTGTTTGACATCTTAGGAGTTAGATGCATTCGGTCTTTGACCTTGTGCCTGAGGCATGATGCTATGCAAGCACAACACACACTGTGTCAAGAATTATTTCTTAATTACCACACAGTTAGCCTAGTGATTGGTGTGAGGAAATTGCTCATAGCAGGGGGGGAGACAAAGGAGAAAATTAAACAAACACAGGAGTAGGAAGTAAAGGGGTATGGTAACAATAGGGGAGGAGAGAATACAGGGTCAAGGGTCAAGAAGAGTTGCAGGAGGGGGTGGCAAAATGTTGAAGGAGAGCTTTGATGGAGAAGGAGGACAAGGTGGAGTAGGTGGACAGAAGCATAGAAACATAGAATTTTGATGGTAGATAAGGACTGCTTGGACCACCTAGTCTGCCCATTTTCTCTACCTACTATAAAACTGCAGCCCCTACTTGATCTCTTACTTTAACCTCCCTTTCCTAACCACTAAGGTTCCCTTATGTCTATCCCATGCATTCTTGAATTCTGTTGCAGTTTTTGCCCCCCCCCCCCACCACCTCCACTGGGAGGCTGTTCCATGCATCCACTACCCTTTCTGAGAAGCAGTACTTTCTCACATTTCCTCAGAGTCTAACCCCCTCCAGCTTCTTAGCATGATCTCTTGTTCTCAAATATCTTTTTTCTTAAAAATATTTCCCTCTTGCACCTTATTTCTACCTGTGAGGTATTTAAAAGTCTCTATCATATCCACCCTCTCACTCCTTTCCTCAGGGGTGTACATACAGTATTGAGGTCCTTTATTCTCTCCTCATAAAACTTTTGGTGCCGACCCTGCACCATTTTGGTTTCCCTCCTCTAGACCACCTCTACTCGTTCTAGGTCCTTTTGGTGATGACTTCCAGAACTGGCCACAGTACTCTAGATGAGATCTCACCAATGATTTGTACAGCAGTATCACCACATCCTTCTTTCTGCTGGTGATACCCCTTCCTATGCACCCTAGCATCCCACTGGTTCTCCCCACTGCCTTGTCACACTGTTTGGCCACCTTTAGGTCATCAGATATGATTACCCCCTGGCCTCTTTCCTGTTTGGTGGTCTTCAAAACCACTCCCTCCATCATGTACTCCTTCCCTTGTTTCTGTGCCCCAAGTGCATGATTTTGCACTTTTTCACATTGAAATTTAGTTGCCACACTCTGCAAAAAGGCATACCTTCCCTTCTAACCTCTCTGCAATGTTACTAATAAAGATATTAATGAGGACCAGTCCTAGTACTGATCCTTGTGGCACCTCACTGGTCATCCTCCCTATCTCAGAATTAACTCTGTTTGCCACCACCCTCTGTTGCTTATCCTCCTCACAAATTCTGCACCCAGTTTACCACCCAACTGTGGGACCCATCCAGGCTGCCTAGCTTATTTACGAGTCTCCTATGTGGAACAGTATTGAAGGCCTTACTGAAATCTATGTAAGCCATATTCACCACTCCACCCTGATCTAATTACGTGGTCACCTAGTAAAAGAAATCTATCCGATTTGTTTGACATGACCTAACCCCAGTGAATCCATGCTGCCCCAGATTCTGTATCCTGCTGAATTCTAGATATTCCACAATCCTTTCCTTCGGTAGTGACTCCATTAATTTCCCTGCCACCAAAATAAGGCTGACTGGCTTGTAGTTGCCAGACTCCTTCCTGCTACCACTTTTGTCAAGTGGGGCTACATCTGCCCTCCTCCAGTCTTCTGGAACTTCTCCCGTCTCCAGTGAGTGCTTGAACAGGACTGTCAGTAGTGCAGCCAACACCTCTCTAGGTTCCTTCAGTATCCTTGGATGTACCCCATCTAGCCCCATTGCCTTGTCCACTTTCAGATTTGTGAGTTCCTTCAGGACTCTCTCCTTTGTAAATGGACTTGTGTCCACCTCCCTTTCATTGATTCTCCTGTCACTTATCTGTGGTCCTCCACCTTCCCCTTCTTCTGTAAATACTGATCAAAAACATTTGTTCTGAATGTCTGCTTTTTCCTGGTCCCCTCAACATACTCCTCCCTTTACCTCCTTAGCCTCATAATCTATCCCCTGGTCTTTCTCCTTTCGCTTACATACCTGAAAAATGTCATGTCCCCTTTCTTCACTGCCTGGGCAATTTTCTACTCCTTTTGTGCTTTTGCACTCTTGACTGCTTTCCCTGCCTCCCTCTGCTTCACTTGATATACTTCCCTATCTTCCTCCCTTTGCGTCTTCTTATACCTCCTGAATGCTAACTTTCCCAACCACCTTTTTTGAGAACCATAGCTGTCTCTTTTTCCTCTTGCTTTTTCTTACTTGCCTAATTCAGAGGTTTGTTGCCTTCACTATAGCCCCCTTTAAGTTTGGCTCATTGTTCCTCCACTCCACTCAAGTCCTCCCCCCTGCCAGGGCATCCCTGAGGCATTCACCCATCTTTTTTAAAGTCTGCCATCCAGAAGTCCAGGACCCTTGCCTTTGTGTGGGTCAACTCTGCCACAGGATGTATAGTAAACCACACTGTACGATGATCACTGGTCCCCAGGTGGCCACCAACTGTATATAAATGGGCAAAGTCGTTAAACTCCACTTCACAAAAAATTTTGTGGATTTTGCTAAATATTTTGCGGATGTGAAGTGCAAAATTCCTGCCGCAATATGCAGAATTTCACCTGCTAAGTGCAGAATTTCTCCCGCGAATGGCAGAATTTCATCAGTGAACAATGGAATTTCACCATTCATGGCTGAAATTCTGTCATTAAATGAGCAAAATTGCACGCCGTGGACAAAATTCAGCATTTCATGGTGGATTTTGCAATTGCACTTGCAAAATATTTTGCAGAACGATTGAAATTAGTGAAATATTTGCCATGTGAGTGGAATTACAAGTTCACCGGAACTTTACCGGTGAAATTAAACTTTGGCACATCTCTACAACTGTGACATCTGCAAAACAGTCTCCATTGGTGAGTATAAAGTCCAATGCTACTCCCTCACAAGTGGGCTTTCTTACTAAGTACTAGACAGGGAGAGGGAGAGGTAGGAGGAAGACCACAGTTTAGGAATATGATATGAGGAGGCAGACTGGCCTTTTAGAAATTTTCCTGGAGGAGGAGGGAACATGAGATGAGTGCAGTGTTCCAGAGCAGGTAGGAAGATGAGGGAAGGGATGACAAAAGGGTAGAGAGGTAGAGGGGGAATAAGCCAAATCAGAATTTGGTGGTGAAGGCTACACCATGAATGAGGTGTCTGACTGTGAGGGAAAGGAGAGAGAGGGAGGGAGGAGTAGATGGAGCAGTGGTGTGTATGATGGGGCAGTTCAAAGCAAAGTGGCAGAAGCAGTGGAAGAAATGGTAAAGTCTGGTAAGGGAGGTCATGGAGCAGCACTGTAGACATTGTCACTATATTCAAAAATTGGAAGGATTATCTTCATGACCAACTCCCTGTGGGCAGGGGGAGGGATGCTTTCTTTGTTTCTGTACAGCACACCCAGTTTTGGGTGAAGCTCACAATGGATGGTATCAATGTGCTCATAGAAGTCGAGGTGCTGATCCAGCCTGATCCCAAGATAGTTAAATGAGGCACATCAGCAAGCAGAGTGCCATCGAAGGTGTGGAAGAAGGGGAGGGGGAGAGTGTGGCAAGTCTCTGTCAGGTGACAAAGGACATGGAGACCATTTTATTGGTGCTGAGGGACAGAAGATTTGCACAGAACAAGCACTGCACAGTCAAAGACTTGCTGGAGATGGGCAGTAAGGTCAGCAGCAGAGGAGCCAGAAGCAAACATCACAGTGTCATCTGGGTACATATGGATGGATGCAGAGGAACAAGCAAAGGGGAGGTCATTTTGGAAAACAGAGAATGGTAAGGGGCCCAGGACAGACCCTTGGGGGATGCAGATAGGGAGTGGAGGGGAGAGGGAGTCATCAGCATGAACAACTTGTGACCTACCCTAAAGGTAGGAGAGGAACCAGTTGTTTAAGGAGTCAGAGATCCCCGCTGCCTTAAGGTTGACCAGAGGAAGGGGTGTGACACAGTGTTGAAGGCTTTGGCCAGATCAACAAAGATGGTGAAAGTAACCTGGTCCATACTGGACAGGATGGAGTCAGTAAGCCCGAAGAGAGAGGTGGATATGAAGTGGAATTTCCTGAAAACAGAGTGGAATGGATTGAAAAAGGAGGAGTCACAAAGGAAGGGATTGAGTTGTGAGGACAAGATGTTTCTGGAGCTTGCACTAGACTTACTGACTCCATCCTGTCCAGTACGGACCAGGTTACCTTCACCATTTTTAAGGATACAACCTCCTATGGCAACTTATTCCACTTAGCAGCCACACTCTCAGTGAAAAAATCCATTCTCATCTCCCTTCTGAACCATTCCCTCACCAGCTTCAGGCTATTAACCCTAGTGGTCTTGCTTTCACTAAGGCTGAAGAGGTCCACAGTGTTCACCCTGCTTATACCAGTAAGACACTTGAAGGTCTCAGTCATGTTCCCCCTCTCCCTTCTGTCTTCAATAGACTACATGTTGAGACCCCTCAGCCTCTCCTTGTAGGTGCTGCCTTGCTGGCCCTGGATCATCTTAGTTACCCTTCTCTGGTCCACTTCCAGCAAGTTGATATCCTTCATAAGACAAGGGTAACAATATTGCACACTGTACTCTAGGTGCAGTCTCACTAGAGACTGGTACAGTGGCAGAATGACCTCCGCCTTCTTGCTGGTAATTTCCTTGATGATGCAGCCCAGCATCTGATTTGCTTTGGCTGCAGCTCTCCTGCAATATACCAAGTGAATCAATCATGAGGGAGTTGTGAACCTCGAGGATGGGGGAGGAGGACTGTGTAGGAGGAGTGAAAAGGGAGTGGATGACTTTCCAGAATTTGGAGTGGTGATTAAGGTTATTCTGAAGTGTGAATGAGAAGTAATCAGATTTTGGTAGCCTTGTGGCTTTGGTGCAAGCATTGTGAAGTATCAGATAATTAACAGGGTGGTAGGGGAAACTGTGGTCTTATAGGACCAACAGGCTTTGTCACAACCTCAAAGGCAGGCCAGAAATTCAGCAGTGATCCTGGGAAGATGAACACCTCAGACCCTGGTTTTCCTTATGGGCCATAGTAGTTCTAGACTGCCATGAGTTTGTTATGGAAGGAGTGGAGAGCCAAGTTAATATCAGTGAATGACTGCTAAACAACAGGAAATTGTAAGTGGAAGCAGTTCTTGTTTTCCAGAGTCACCCTCTCCCTCTCTTAAGTCTTTGAGTGCTAAGTATGTTTGAATGTATATAGATTCAGGCCGTATATATAATCCCTTGGTCCTGGGGCCAGTGTCACACTTACCTTTCTCTATCCATTTTGAAGCACTCCCTGATGTCCAGTGGGGTTGGTACCCTCTTGTAATCCCTGTCCAAGCAGTTCCTGGTGTCCTTTGGCAGCATTCCTTTTTTTTTATTTAATGTACTTTATTAATTTTCAAGTTTATTACAAAAAAACACAAACACAAAAAATAAACAGTCAACATAAAACACTTAACAACAATTACAAAACACTATACAAATCACTACTCCCCACCCTTCCCACTCAACCCCTTCAGAGACATGTACAAGACAAAAGAGATACAGTTCAGATGGGGTGATTACCTGGTTAAAGGGCACAGGTACATCAAGAAGTGCTAAAAAATAAACTGTACAGTAAAACCCCAGATGCTTAATAAACACCCGGTCCCATACATTGTAGAAAAGAAACCCCATAAGGGGTCCACTACCATTAACTAAAGGACTAGCCTGTCCATACTACAGCAAATTTTGCTTGTTATTTTCAGGAGATCCAAACTCCTTTGATCCACTCAAGGAAGGGAAGAAGTTGAGAATAAAGTATGTAATTTACTCCACTTCTTATTGTAAACCTGCAGGCAACCATGAAGGCTAGCGGTCATTTTTTCAAGCCATAAATTAAATAACAGCTCATTAAGCCATTCAGAATAAGAGATTTCTGATTGGTCCTTCCAGTGATGAAGAATAACTTTTTTTCACTGAAAGGGAAATCATGGCTAACCAATACTTCTGTTCTTTAACTGGAACCCTTGTGTAATCACCAATTAGGCAGATGTCTGGGAGGAAATATTCATCCAATCTCAGAAGATGATCTGTCTTTTGTTTTATCTTCTCCCAGAGAGAAACAACTTTGCAACAGTCCCATAGCACATGCATAATGGTCCCATCCGCTTATCCACATCTGGTACACAATTGGGAGGGGATTTTCCCCATTCTGGTCAGACGGACAGGAGTAAAATAGATATTATGCAAGATATAAAATTGAGTAAGGCATAATTTATCATTGACTACAAAACAGTATAACTCTGACCAAATGCGGTTCCAGTCAAAATTTGACTCAGAAAATAGGGGATACCAGTAGCTGGAGTGACCCAAAGCATTGGGAAAAATTTTGAAATATATTACAGATGCTATCTGGGAAACAGGGTGAGGCTGTCATGTCAAGGTTTGAAGCAATTAAAGGAGCACCCCTTGATTAATAGACCAGGATGGCAGACCAAACCACTTAACCAACATATGCCTAAGTTGGTAAATCTTAAATACCAACGTAGCCAACATATCAAGAGCCACCAACAACTCCTGACTACTGAGGATGTGACCCTCCAAAAGAAGGTCCCTGACCTTCTTCCCTTCCAGGGAGGGTTTGTCTCTGGGACTCAACAGATGACTGCCCATCCAGAAGTTTTGGTTGGAGCATATTGGCTGAGTAATGTCTAATACATTGATATAACAAAGTGTTCTACATAACCGTACATGAATCTTAACTGATGTGAAGATAACCGAATTTGGGAGTGGTCTTGAAAGTTGTTTAGGGGAGATAAATTATAGACTATCCAGGATTAGTCCAGCTTTGTCAATCAATACCTGCTCAATTTGGAGCCACAGGGGAACATATGGGGTAGCCAATGACGTACAGACCAGACTGGACCATCTGGCATATATAGCAATATGATTTGCCGAATAATAGATAAAAAAATTTTGCAGTTTAAGTCTTCCTAATTTTTTGGAAGCCTCTAATCGGGTATAGCCCTACGTGGGGTTTACCTTTCCACAAGAAGGAAGAGATAAGGCCATGGACTATTTTGAACCAATTATAGGGAAGTGAGACATTCAACATATTAAGGGGATAGAACCACCTGGGAAGAATATTCATTTTAATGATGCTAATTATTCCTTGAAGGGATAAGGGAAGGGAAGTCCATCTATGTAAATCCTGGTGAATATTACTAACCAGCTCATCTAAATTGAACGTTTTCATTGAGTTGATGGTCTGTGAGAGAAAGAACAATTTTCTATTTGAGCTTGGTAGTCCATCTTAAGCCAAGATGGGTAAAATCTGTTGCAGCCACCATGTGGTTTAAAGGCATTATCATTGTTTTGTCAATATTAAGTTTATAGTTGTAAAATCTACCAAACTCTTGAATGATGTGCAAGGCGACAGGAACTGAAATGACCAGATTAGAGAGATGCAGTAGAATATCATCTGCATATGCAGAGAGTCTAAGGTCGAACGGGCCAACAGGGATTCCAGTAATATTGGAAGAATCTCTAAGTAGGTGCAACAGAGGCTGTACATATAGATTAAATAAAAGAGGGGACAACGGGCAGCCTTGATAGGTGCCTGAAAATAGCTCAAAACTCTCAGACAGTATACAGTTACAGTATATTTTCGCATCGGGGTGGGAGTATAAAACTTGTATCCAATTTATGAAAGGCCCTGGGAAACCAGACTTTTCAAGGACTAAAAACCAAAACACCCAGTTAACCCTGTCAAAGGCTTTTTCCACATCCAGGGAGACCAATGCCATAGATATGTTGGTCCCCCTAGAGGCAGAAAAGATATGGGATAATTTCCTTAGGTGATCTGCTGAACAACGGTCTTTCATAAAGCCTACCTGCTCAGGGCAAATCAACCCTTCCCAGACCTGCTGAATCCTGTTAGTCAGAATTTTAGTAAACATTTTGACATCATAGTTCATAAGGGATATCAGATGATAATTAATAACTTTATCTGGGAGTTTTCACGGTTTAGAGACCACCACTATCAATGTTTCCAAAAGTGAGAAGTCTGAGATTCTGTTTCGTAAAAGTAAGAATATAGCTGTTGAAGTATTGGTGCCAGCTCAGCAGCAAAGACTTTGTAAAAATTAGGAGAGAACCCATCTATACCTGAGAATTTGTCTGAAGGAAGGGATCTAACAGCATCCAGTATTTTTTGAATAGATGTGGGATTGTCTAGAAGAATTTTTTGATCTGGAGTTATACATGAGAAATGAATAGAGAAGAGATAGTCCTGAATGTCTGTTAGGGGAGGAGAATAAGCAAGAGGACAATACAAATGGTTGTAGTACAATTTGAATTCACGTACTATATCTAGAGGGGACATTTTAAGTGAGTTGTTATTTTGGGATATGATAGAGAGAACTAGGCAGAAGGCCTCTTGATTCCACAGGCGGAGGGCAAGAAGGTGTCCCACCTTGTCACCCTGATCCACATAGGTTGAGTGTGTTTTAAGAATGGTATATTCAGCCTGTTTCCAGCGACTCTCTTCATATTGGTCTCTAAAGGTCACCAGTAATTCCTGTTCATCCTCAGATACACTTAAAGAGAGTCTGTTTTCTAATTCACTAATTTGATCAAGGAGAAGGCAGAGAGAGGCCTTTCACTTCTTCCTTGTAGAGGCCATTCGAATGAATTCACCATGCAGAACACATTTAAGGGAGCACCAAAGCTTGTCAGCATCCAGAATAGAACCCACATTGTGATCCATAAATCGAGTAATAAGATCCCTAGTACAGACTCGTCATGGAGGAGTTGATTATTAAGTTTCCATATTTTGTTTTTATGTAGGATAGGAGAAAGGCTACATTGTAGCCAAGTGGGCGAGTGGTCAGATGGTACTCTAGGGGTCACCCTCCCACCACAATATTTGGTAAGAGGGAACTACTAACTAAAAAATAATCCAGCTGGGAAAAAGACTTATGGACTGGGTAATAAAAAGTATGCATATGTCCAGAGGGGTGTAACACCCTCCAAGGGTCACAAAGGACCCCCATCTCTATCATCTCGTGGTGGGACCACTGAGCATGGGAAAGCCCTGTGACCTTGCACCCTTTTCTGTCTAAGTCTAAAGTTAAGGTTAGGTTCCAGTATCCAGCTAAAATAATTGGTAAATGAACAAAGGGAGTCAATTGGTTCAGTAAGTCAGGAAAAAATTCAGGGGAGTCCGTATTGGGGCCATAGACACATCCTAAAAGAACTGAGTTGTCTAGCACCCCACAAACTAATAGATATCAGCCCCTAGGGTCTTCCACACTTTGCAACCATTGGAATTTAGTTCCATTAAAAATTAATATCATCACACCCCTTTGGGTCTTGGAGTCCCCGGCTGCAAAGACCTGTCCAACCGCCTGTCTGCGGAAGAGAAGCCCTTCCCTCTGAGAAGAGGTGGGTCTCCTGTAGGAATGCTATTTGACATTGTGACAGTTGCAGGTGTTGCAAAATCTGGTAACTCTTCACCCTGGATCAGACACCTTTTATGTTTCAGATCACATATTTCATTGGCATTTAAAGGAGCCCAGTATTAAGAGACCAACAGAGTCGGGAACTAATAACAGACTGCTAATACCTAAAAAAAAAACATAGTGCCTAAGAGAACCCAAACCACCCCCCAACCTCCCTACCATGTCTCCCCACAAACATAACAGAGAAACTGTACCTCCCAGTCCTAATGACTGGCCCTCTATTAGTACTGTACTTGAACCATGATGCCAGTACCCCACTCACTATATATGTCCCTCCTGCCCCTCTGCCCCAATAAGAACCACTACAAAAGATAACATATCCACCAACCCAGGTATAAAATAAAGTGTCAACTAATAAGTCGAGGGCGCCCCATCAGGTGCCCTTTAAAGTCTCTTTGGTTACTTGTGGAGACAGTTAAACTTAACCAAACCATGAAGAAAGGATAAGAAAAATAAAAAAACAAATCAGGGGTATAAGGTTCCCTGATCCCTTATCCACTAAAAGAAAAACTGCACCCTACTTGCCCAAAATAAACCTAGATATTATTCTACAGATCCTCCTTTAGTGCAGTTAAAAAACAGTGTCTCAATGTTAAAAAGACATCCAAATTGTGGAGTTATAAGTCCAGTGAGATAATGAAATAATCAAAAGTTCATTTTCTGATAGAATCCACAAGCAATGGACCGAAGGGCCACAAGACCTGTAAAAGCATTTATAGTAGGACTACATTGGGTTATTCATTCTGTCCAGGAAACATTTATTTCGTCCCAAAACAATTTCAAAAAATTATATGCCCAGATTAATACCACAAAAAACACATTTAATGAAATTCAAATATAGTCCACTAGGTGGAGCCAGTAAAACACAGTGGATGAGGTTTACAAACCCTGAGCGAATCAAGTCCAACATAAGAACATATGAAACTGCCAGCAGAAACAGACCTTCTGGTCTATCGATGTCTGCCCGAGTGTGCACCTAGCACCCTAGATTGCAGCTGTCCCAACCCCTCCCTATCTGTCTCTCCCATAACTGCCTCAGCCCCCACCAACCAGACCCTCCCTCTTGCTTTGTCCCACTTCCTCTTAAAACTTCCTACTGTCTTACATGACACCCCCCCCCGGTAGAGCATTCCATTTAGACATCACCCTCTCGGTGAAATAGTGCCTCCTTATCTCCTTCCTGAATCTTCCACCCTCCAATCTTAACCTGCATCCCCTCATGTCCTACCGTTCTTCAGCTTAAACACCACTTCAGTACTGGGTTTGTTTACCCCCCTCAAGTATCTGAATGTTTCAATCATATTCCTCCCCCATCCCTCCTCTCTTCCAGTGTGTACATATTCAGCTCCTGCAACCTGTCTTCATAGGCCTTTCCCTCCATCCCCTGCAACATTTTTGTTGCCCTCCATTGTACCCCCTCCAGTAAATTAATGTCCCTCTTCAGATATGGCCACCAATATTGCACACAGTACTCCAAGGGCTGCCTGACCGAAGATCTGCAGAGGGGCAGGATCACCTCCCTGTGCCTGGACAAGAAGCCCCTTGCGATACTGCCCAGCATCCTGTTCACCTTAGCCGCTGCTTTCCTGCTTGGGTAGAGTTGGTCGTGTTCCCTGTTACCAATATCCCTAGGTCATTCTCCTTCACAGTGCACCCCAGCCTCACCCTACCTAGCTAGTAGTCCCTCCTTGGGTTCTTTGCCCCGAAGTGCATAACCTTGCACTTACTTGCATTGAATCCCAACTGCCACTTCCCTGACTGCACCTCCAGTCTGGTTAGATCCCCTTGCAATTATTTCCATCCATCCTCTTCATCCACCACCACCCACATTTTGGTATCATCTGCTAACAGACTAATCTTGTTCCAAACTCTGTGTGTAATATCTGAGATATAAAGCCCAGATAGCACCAGGCCCAGCACTGATCCCTGCAGCACACTGCTTATCACCATTCTGGGTGTCGAAAGCCCCCCCCCCCACAACCACCCATTGCATCCTTCCCTGTAGCCAGTTCTCTATCCAGTTTGTCAGCTTTTTTCACCCCGCAGCAGTCAGCTTCCCCCCAGTCTCCCATGTGGCAATGTATTGAAGGCCTTGCTGAAGTCCAAGTACAATACATCTACCGCATGACCCCCATCCAACTCCCTTATTACCCAGTTGTAATATTCTATTAGATTTGTGTGACAAGACCTCCCCAAGATAAACCCATGCTGCCGCCCATCCTGGAGGCCATTGTCCTCGAGGAACATCATCAGCCTCTCCTCCATTATTGTCTCCATAAGCTTTCCCACTATGGAAGTGAGACTTACAGGCCGATAATTTTCTAGCTCATCCCTAGGCCCACTCTTGTGTATGGGCACCACATGGGCCACCCTCCAGTCCTAAGGAACACAACCCATGTCCAGGGAGGTGCTAAATAGATCTGCTAGCAGCTCGGCCAACACCTCCACCATCTCTCTCAACACCCTGGGGTGGATGACATCAGGACCCGGTGCCTTGTCCACCCTTAAGGCCCTCAACTTCTCTAGCACTCTACTCCCCATGATCCTTGTACCTGTCATCTCCTCTCCCCCTCTCCCACCGTCCCAGTCCATGGTGGTAGTGGTCAATCCTTCTCCTTATTGAAAACAGAGCAAAAGTACTCACTCAGTACTTACTCTTGTTCCTCTCCTTTTTTCACTCATTCCCCTTCCCACTTTATCCTCAACATATGGTCCTTGCACTTCCTCTTTTCCCTGACATATCTAAAGAAGTCCTTCTCCCCTCGCTGTATGCCCTGTGCTAACATTAGCTCCCTGGCAGCCTTGGCCATTCTCACCCACTTGGTCACCACCCTGGACCAATTTCCGTAAGTCTTCCCATCCTCCTCTTTCCTTGTTCTCCTGAATCTCCTGTACACAGCCCTCATTTTCTTTAGTAAACCGAAAACAAATTAAAGTAGGCACTAGGAACCTTCTGGGCACCCCCACAAATGTTGAAACAATCCAACAGAATGAGATGTCCCTGGTGTGCAAGCAGGTTTGTTTAATTCACAATAACCCACTAGAGTCCAAACAATCCAAACATCGGGACTGTATGAACAGAATGCAGAAATTTTACCTTGAAGCTTACTTCATTTAAATAAATCTGGATACAGGTTCTTGAGGGCAACAGATGCCTGATCCTTCAATTCAAAGGAGTGCCATTGATCTCCCTTGGAAACTTGAAGTGTGGCTGGATGTTTAACTTTGAATTTGATGCCAGCTGTGATTAACTTGAAGACAGTTGGGTGTAGCACAGTCCTCTTCTGCCGAATGGAAAATGGAAGGTCCTGCGCTATGCTGTGCTCTCCTGCCTTCCCATAGGATCTCCCTCATTTCTTGTAGTTTTTCTAGGATGTATTGCTTATCCCTGAAATTTAGAAGCGGCCCATAAGCCTGACTTCCATCATAGGCAAAATTATGGAAAGATTGCTTAAAGCTCATATTATACTGTAGATCATTTAGAAAGAAATAAAATAGTAGATATCTTTCAACACAGTTTTGTGACTGAAAGATCAGTTTTGACCAACCTACTACATTTTTTTGAACCAGTAAGCGCTGCCTTGGACTTGGGTATTCCGGTAGATGTAATATTTTTGGATTTTTCCAAAGCTTTTGATAAAGTATCACATAAAGTCTTACTACAAGAATTGGTCAAAATTAAGTTGCAACCTAATATTATAAACTGGATACAGTCATGGTTGGAAACAGAACTCCAACAGGTATCAGTCAAGGGTCAGCCTGTTCAAGCACGGTGTGATTCAGTGGGTGTTCTCAGGGCTCGCCCCTGGGTCCGACATACTAATATTATGGTCTCTACACTGCCTACTACTGATAAGATATGGGTCACAAAATATGCTGATGACTGTAAAATGGGTAGTTTGGTAAGCACCTTTCATGATAAATGCTCCATACAAAATCATTTAAACAACCTATCAAACTGGGCAAAGGCTTATGGTATGTTTTTTAATGTTGACAAATGTAAAGTCTTACATTTGGGCAAAAATAACATCCCCTTCAATTATTCCTTAAACAATGTTTATCTAAAAAGTATTTTGGAAGAAAAGGATTTGGGTGTCATAATCTCAGATAATTTAACTTTAGAAAAAAATAATATAATTGAATTTAAAAAATGTAATAAAATAATTGGCTCTATTTTAAGAAATATCAAAAGTACAGACTCCAAGGTTATTATGCCACTCTACACCAGTCTGGTACGTCCCCACTTGGAATACTGCTCTCAATTTTGTGCACTAACTTCTATGTAAGCACTAATACCCGACAGGGTGGGCGGTAGTGTGCTATACCGGACCGCCCTGGGGCATAATGAGGCCCGACGCCACAGGCGGAGGGCCTTATAGCCCCTGGAAGGTCCGGTACAGCACAATACCGCCCACCCTGGAGGGTATTATTGCGCTTAGAAAATGGGCACTGTAAAACAAAATAAGTTTAATAATAAAATGTTAATACAAAATCAATTTAAAATCAGTTTTGAAATAAAATAGTTCCTCCGCCTGTGTGTGTGTGTGTTTTATCTAGGGAGTTTTGTCCTTCTAGAGCCCCTGTAGCGGTGGGTCCTGGTTGTCATGGTTACTGCCCCCCCCCCGCTTTTGCGAGCAACATGAGTTAGTGTTTTTATGTGAAAGAAATATCCAGTACCTCTACATAGGTCTGACAGAAGTGTTCCTTGCCCATTTTCTAAAGTAAGATATTGTTGGGGGCGGCTGCTGGGGTGACATCACACAACTGTTGCGATGGGCGGGTGAGTCTACACGTTCCGTCATGGGTAGAGGCGGTGCGATGGAGACGGAGAGCCTGTCTGTGTCGCTATGAGAGAGGAGCTGCAATGAATTCAGGTGAGAGAAAGAGAGAGAGAGAGAGAGAGGCGGTCTGGCAGCAGGTTGGGATGGCAGGATTGGGGCAGCCAGTGAGCTGCGCTGCAAGGAGCCAGACAGTGCGGCAGGGTTGGCAAGAGTCGGGGCCGAGGGCTCATGGCAGACTGCCTGCAGTTTGTTGTGTGTCTGAAGGGGCTGGTCATTGACAGGAAAAGCAGTAGTCGAAGTACATATCGCGCTTTTTGATAGCAAGGCTAAGCCAGTCTCGCTGTTGGTAGGAGACAACAAAATGGCGGGCATTTTAAAATTAACATTTCTACTGTGCCCAGCACTTCAGCCAATGAGGAAGCAGGGTGCTGGGCACAAGGATACTTTGCTGGCTATTAGGAAAGTTGGTCTGGGGCTTTTTATTTGGTGGGCATCTATTGTCTGATAGATGCCCACCTAAATAAGTGTCTCAGCCAATCAGAGGAGATCATTTTCTTTG
Organism: Neoceratodus forsteri; assembly: GCA_016271365.2. Taxonomy (NCBI): domain Eukaryota; kingdom Metazoa; phylum Chordata; order Ceratodontiformes; family Ceratodontidae; genus Neoceratodus; species Neoceratodus forsteri. The sequence goes on along the minus strand of CM028136.1, from coordinate 353,667,153 downwards.
CCCATTTTCTAAAAGGGGTTTAAAACTCGCTGAGGGTGTTCAGCGTAAATTCACTACAAAAGTATCATCTTTACATAGTAATAGTTACAAAGATAGATTAAAAAAACTTAACCTATTTTCTGTAAAATACAGACAAATAAGGGGTGACTTAATTTTGGTATATCAAACCTTAAAAAATGATTATTTAAGAACCACAATTGGACTTACTACTGCCTCCAACGTCAAATGAACTAGGAGTCATGGTTATAAACTCATTGGAGAAAAATGTATATCCACTAGGCGAGTCTTTTTCACACAGAGAGTTGTGGGTTTGTGGAATAACTTACCTGTAAGTGTCGTTAATAGTGATAATTTAAATACCTTTAAGCAAAGATTGGATAAACATATGGGAAACAAAAAATTTGATTTCCACCCATAGGACATATGGGTGGCGAGCATACAATGGGCATCCTTACATATGTCTTCATTGCTCGTACACTTCTATGAACCTATGAACCTATAAGCCAAAAAATCAGGGGTCTTGGGGGGGACCTCGAGGGAGGGGCCATCTGGAGTAATCTGTGGACTCTTTCTATTATATAAGTAGTATCATTTGGGGAGGTGCCAGCTATTTTTGTGCACAGTTTATGTACAAATAAGATCACCTCTGATCCCTCTTCTTTCTCTGGCAGCCCCAGTATTATAACTTTGTTCCTATGGGGATGACCTTCTATGTCATCTAGTTTATACTCCATTTGCTTAATTCTGAGCTGTAAGGCTGTCATGTCGGGTTCAATGCGGGCTCGCCAACATCCAGGGATGAGATCCTGGCTTCATTGTTCCCAATTCATTTGGTGAATTGCTCCATGGTGGATTGAATATACTGGAATTCTAGGGACAGACTGCCAGAATTTCCTTTAGATGTGCCAGACCCTCCAGAAACATTTCCTCCATTAGTGCGGCCTGGGAGGTTGAGTGGATGGTTACGCCAGGGGCTTGAGCTTTTGCCTGCTTAACGTTTTTGTCTGTCATTGGTGTTGGTGGTGAGGTGTGACAGGGGAGCGAATCGAGCATTTATGCCTCCATTCATGGTGATTTTGGCTCTGAAGTTGTCCCAGAGGATGTAAATCATCAAATCAACTCCTGGAAACTGAGGCAAAAATTAGGTTAGTGGAAAAATACAGTAACTAAAATATTAGGCGGAGAAGGGGGAGCTGTAGTGGGTGCAACTGTTCATGCTGCCATCACATGACTCCTGTCAGTGGTACCATTCCTAATCATTTCTTAGAGTTCAGTGTCACATGTCATCAATGGCATACACTATTCTGCCCCGTCCCTCATGCTTGGTCCTTCATGTGTCTGACTTTACTACTGCTTCTACTACTACAATAGAAAGGCAGCATACGGTGGGAGGAGTGATTTCTGGGCTAGACAGAATTGTCACTGAGGTCTTCCCAAATTATGGCCAAGGTTGGGGAAGAGATGGCCAAGAGACCAGCCCTGGCCACCTTGAAGGGACAGATGACATTTGGAAAACTTTCCACAGTGGGTGCTGCATAGCTCAGCACTGGGACTAGTCCTCTTCAATGTCTGCTTTGTAAGTGACATTGAAGACAAACTGAAAGGGGAGGTATGCCATTTTGCAGATGACACCAACATCTGTAATGGAGTGAATATTCAGGAGGGGGTGGAGAAGATGTATAGTGACCTTGGGAAACTCGAGGGGAGGTCAAGGGCATGGCAGTTGAGGTTCAATGGCAAAAAGTGCAAAATAATGCACCGAGGGCATAGGAACCCATGAGCTGAGTACAGGATTCAGAAGGTACTGACAGTCACTGATCAGGAAAGAGAACTTTTATCATATCTCATGACCTCAAAGTGGGAGGGCAGTGTGACAAAGCAGTGGGTAGAATCAGTGGGATGCTGAGATGCATATGGAGGGGTATCTTCAGGAGGAGGAGGAGGGAGGTGGTGTTAAATGAAAGTGAACATAGTGCCAAAGCACTGCCACTGTCACTTTCATTTCAACCTCTAAGCCATTGAGTCCAAATGCACTTGCTCTGCCATTCTCCCCCAAGCATGATCAAAGAATCCACAAGTACCACATAGGAAAAGACAAACCCTGAAAATGAAACAGTAACAAAACAAATTGTGTCATGCTCCCATTCAGCAAAACAACTGCCCCACAGGAGTGGTTTGTGGGGGGGGGAAGGCAACACAGCAAGAAAACAAAGCCCAGAAATTAACCTGCCTCTAGTACCTGTGCAAAAAAAAAAGTATCTTAAAAATAGCAGTGCTTTCTACTTGCAAGCGTACTTCCAATTGAGGGACTATTTTACAAGAAACAATTTTTTATTAATTTTTAATTTGTTTTGTTTGTTTTACATTTTTAAATGTTGTATTAAAATGTAAACAAATACCCATTTAGTAAGTTAAATAATACACTCTAGGGGGTTTCACCACTGTGGTTTGACAAAAAAAATCTTGTCGACTGCAAGAATAGCAACAGGCGTTATGCTGACAGTCGGCAGACAGCCATCACAGAAAGGAGTCTTTTTTGTGGGAGATGACACCTCACAGGGGCTCTGCCTGTACCACATATATTATTGTTATAATCAACCCCAAGTCAGCGTTGATTCAGGGAGGAGGTGTAAGTCCCCAAGAAGCAGTGCCAGGCTCCCACAGGTACACTACAGTGACATGGTACACTTGCTTGCTTCTGTACTACTGCATTTATAGTATTGTTTGTTCTGTATGTCACTCTCCTTGTAACCCCTCCCAGGTCACACCATGAGACAAGCAACTTGTTGTTTCACTGTGCTTTCCTGCTGTAACATTTCATTAAATATATAAACATTTCTATACACAAGTTGTGCTGCTACATTTCTACAGAACACTGAAAACTCAGAGCTTAAAATTGTGCAATCCAACTCAATTTACTGCCTCTACTGTGTAACCAGCCTCTCACCCCACCTTCAGCCCTCCTTTTTATCCCCATAATTCTATTCTTTCCCCACTCTTCCCCTGTTGTTCCTCCTCTCCCCTTGTAGTACTTGATACTTGGCATCTTACTCTTCACACAGAAGGCTGTCACCCTACCACTGTGCTATCTGTTCCTCTCCAACTACTAGTGAACTTTTTCACACACTTATTCTTCTTCTCTACTCTTACCTAGCTGTTACTGCTACTACAGAACCACCAAGTGGTCTCCTGCCAACCTCTCTGTGTTCATCCTTTGTTTGATCTTACCTCTCCCCAATACACCTGCCTCCACCACCTAACCTCTGCCTTTGCCTCTACTCTCCAATTTCTCTACCACTCCTGTCCCTGTTACAGTGAGTGATTCTGTATCCCTCTCACCTAATTTTCTGAATCAGACTCACAGCTTACCTTATCCCAACTTTCATCTTTGTCACCTTTTGCATCCGCATAATTTCTCTCTCCCCCTTCCTGTTACTGATACTTAAAACTTCCATAAACTGCAACCATCCCCCCTTAAATTGCTTAGTCATGTGTTAGTTCACATAGGTCTCTTCCTACTTCTTCAGTCTGGTAACATCCCCCATAACCCAGGACTGGGCTCATTGCCCTGCCCCTCCACCCACCTCGCAGGTGGGCTAAAGCTTGCTTCCATAAATATGTGTAGCCTGACAATAAAACTTGATCTACTCCAAGCTTGGGTTGTACTTCACAAACCGTATGTCCTCCCTGTGGTAGAGACCTGGCTGTCCCCCACTATACCTGATTCAGCAGTGGCCCTAAATGGCTACACATTTTACAGGGATGATAGGTTGGGTAAGCGCGGTGGGGGTTGTGCCATCTATCTGGCCAACTCTTTACTAGGGCAAATGCTCCCTTGCTCCCTACTCAGCAACATTGCTCAAGTCCTGGCTATTAAAACTGCCATTGTTAAAAGTGGAAAAAATCTCACTGTGCTTTCCATCTATATCCCCCCATGTTCCACCAACCTGGGGTTTCATGCTATCCTGGACTGGGTTTCCTATCTCCCCTCCTGGTCCGAGGTTATCCTACTTGGTGACTTCAATGCTAAATGATTAGCCCCTACCATGGCTTCATTTAGCGATGCAGCTGCAGCCTTGAACTTGTTCCAGGTTGTATCCTCTCCCACTAGGATCAACTATAAAACAGGAACAAGCACTCTCCTTGACCTTATACTCACTAATTGTTCTGAAAGACTGTCTTGCATTGAAGTCTTACCTGACTCGTTAAGCGACCATTCCCCTGCCCTCTGCCAGTGGTCAAATGGTTCCATTAAAACCCCTCCTATTTCGTCCTCTGAACATATCCTTAAGAAAGACATGCTTGATCAATTCCAAAAATACCTTCTTAACTTTGATTGGTCCCCTCTTGACTGCCACTAATACTGATGATGCCCTTACATACTTTATCTCCACTTTTAACTCTGCATGCAACATTTTTGCCATCTTCGTGACACGTAAGGTGAAAAACCGGGACAATCCCTGTGTAACTCCAGCCCTTCTAAAATCAATGTCCCACCAGGATAATCTTTGGCACAAGGCTGTAGGGTCTGGACATCCTGCAGAAAGACAGCGCTACCGGGCAGCCAGAAATGTCTGTAATTGGGAAATTAGACATGCTAAAGCTGAATACTATACAATCTGCCTTTCTTCCTCCTGGGGTAATGGGACTAAGTTCTGGCAAAATCTTAAGGACCTAACGGGTAAAACTAACACCTCCTCCCTATTAAATATCAGTGGAGTTACTACCTAAGACCCACTGCTCATAGCAGATAGATTCAATAATGCTTTTACCGATATAAGTACTGTTCTCCCTCTGGATTTCTTCAGTGACCCAACTAACCCTTTTATCCCCCCCCTCCGTCATCTGCCTCTATCGGTATCCCTCCCTTTCACTTCAGAGTAATATCTCTAAGTGAAGCTAGACCCTATCTTTCATGAGTCTTGGGCAAGTCAATATTCAGTGGCAACTCTCTTGATCTAAAATTACTTCATTTAATATTTGATGCAGTACTCCCATCCTTCACCAAAATTCGTAATCATTCTCTCATTCTCAGTCAGTTTCTCTCCCAGTTGAAATCTGCGATAGTCACCCCTGTTCACAAGAGTGGTGACAGAACTGCCCATGGTAAGTATCGCCCCATCTCTCTCCTACCCCTATTTGTAAAACACTTGAAAGAATAGTGAATGATCAAATCTCTGAATATCTTGCCAAGTATAATCTTCAGTGTAGCTAACAACATGACTTCAGGAAGGACCACAGTACTTCCACAGCCCTCTTGGATTTCATTAGCTTTATACATAAAGCTCTGGACCGGGGTCAATTGGTTGGGTCTCTGTACATATACCTAACAAAAGCATTTGAAATGGTCCACCATGGCCTTCTGTCTGCCTCCCACTCAGGGCTGGGACTATCCTCTGATGCTACCACTTGGTTTGATAGTTACCTCTCTGGGAGTTCCAAGAGGGTTAAAATCCCAGATACCCTCACTTCCAGTAAGCCAGTTTGCTCAGGGGTTCCACAGGGGTCAATTCTTGGCCCACGCTTGTTTAGTCTTTTTCTAAATACCCTTCCTAAAGCCTGCTCTGGCAACCTAATCCTCTAAGCAGATGATGCAGTTATTTTCGCTAGTCATCCTGAACACCTTTGCTTGAACAATGCCTGCAAAATAGATTTAAACAAATCGAGTCCTGGTTCTCCTTTCATAAACTTATTATCAGTTACAAACAATGTTTAGTGACATTCCTTTATGTTTATTCTGGTAGTTTGCAAACAGCAGCCTCCCCCCCCCACCCCATTCTCTAGTAATGCTGTTTGCAAACCACCAGAATAAACATAAAGGAACGTCACTAAACATCCAAAATAGTCAACTCTCGTCACATGAGCAGGTTAGGAGTTTTAAATACCTCGGGCTCACCTTAAACTCCTCCCTCTCCTACCAAGAGCATATTAATCTGGTTTGCAAAGTGGTAAACACTAGAATCAGCCTCCTCTATAGGCATTGGATCTGCCTGACAAATGACGCCCTCGGCCTGGCTGTCACTAGTTCCGTTCTATCCCTAGTGGATTATGGTATAGTAATCTATGGATCTGCATTTGACACTGCTCTTAAAAGAATAATGCTCTCCCTCAATAAAGCATGTTGCCTAATAAGAGGAGCACCAAAGTTAACACATACCTGCTGTCTTTACAGTCAAGTGAACTGGCTAAACCTTAAGGGTAGGCTTGACTATCACACCTGCATGTTAGCCAAGAAGCTTACCACCTCACTCTCCCCTCCTTTGGTCCAGAACCTCACCTCCACTGCCCCTACCCCTCGTTCTACTAGGAGTTCTGATAAGGACCTTTACCTAGTCCCTTTCTGTAAGACATCCCTAGGGCAGCGAGCGTTCTTCTGCAGGGCACCTGTCCTGCTCAGTGGCCTGCCTCCTCTGGTTTCTTTCACAGTTATATTGGGCTCCTTTAAAACTAAATGTTACCAGCACCTACTCTCTGTGAATAGTTCTGACTGCTTCTAATTTTTACTGATCAAGCTGGGACTGCTCATGGCTTGTCCTTCAATTTCCCCCTGCTCCTCCCCACCTTATCTTGGTCTAATTTCTCCCTCCCCACTCTGTTCCCCTCCTGCCTTTTACACATCCTTTACCTGCACTCTATCCTACTCCTTCTCCTTCTCTTCACCTAACACCACTCTACTCAACTTTTCTCCCTATACCCCCCAGCTGTCTCACAACTCTCCTTAACTGACTTCCTTCTGGTCTCCCTTTCTTTTCATTAATTTCCTGTCTGTTTACGTAGTTAACTAGCACTGCCTGCACCATGTTTGTTTCATTATCATGTACTCCACCCTCAGCTATGATGCACTTATGTATAATGCACTGCATTACTTGTATACTCTTATCCTATGTATTATGTACTGTATTAATATCCTGTAATTTTTTTGTAACCTGTCTGTTTGTAAATCTGATGGAGCCTTTGCAAAAGAGTCTTTGACTCAAAGGGTTGTAATTCCAAGACTTCAATAAATAAAATAAATAAAATGGTTGATTTGTCACTGTAATATACCTTCACTGTAAATGTTTCACTGCGGCATCTGCACACCACCCGAGGGTGGGTGGTATGGGTTATGCCCACCCTTCTAGGGGTTATAGGGCCCTCTGCCTGTGGTATCAAGCCTCATTATGTCTCCCTTCCCTTCAGTATGCTGGTATAGCCAAATATTGGCAGCCCTGTTACTTGTTATTATTTCTTGCTCCATCATGTCCCCCATTTTCTTCTCCTGTTCTCCATGGAGTACATATAAAATGGTGAAAATGTCATATGCACTCTCTGGAGTACAATATACTGTATAATGTATAACATGGTGAAAATAATCTTGGTAAAAAAAATGGTACAATCCTAACTTTATATTTTCTGCTTATTATTCTTTGTGCATCTATACATTAAAAACCTAACTTTTGCAGACAATTTGGAAAATAATCTTTGAACTGTACCATTGCATTCTCCCCTTCCTGTTCTTCATGAATCCATCTGTACCTTAACAAATCAGTTTGCAGATGCATCTTGTCCTTACCTGAACAACACAGCTTCATGTAAATGACTTCCTGAAGTCCTGTATTTAACATGCTGGTAAATAAGCTGTCACCCTGATAGAGTCTTGCCCTTGTCTGAAATGAAATCAAGATTAGATCAACTATCTGTACAGATGTGCTGGCCTGGAAAAAAAATGTGTGCACCACCCCTATGTAAAAACTATATATTGTCAAATTAATTGCTCCACCCATATGTAAAAACTATATATTACCCAGATACCCAGATAAAGCAAAAAATGAATTTTAAACATTCCATGGCTGGCTGATGTTTTAAATATATTTAATAGCTGGAAAATAAATCCTGTATATATGAACAATATATGGATAAATCTTCTCAAAATACAGAAGTATAATAAAAAGGCTAACTGCATTTTATGTATATATGTCTAGATGGTTAGATATATATAGATTGATAGACAGACAGACAGACAGAGATAGATAGACAAACAGACAGAAATAGATAGATAGATAGATAGATAGATAGATAGATAGATAGATAGATAGATAGATAGATAGATAGATAGATAGATAGATAGATATTGACTCTCTATTTGTTCAAGATCAATTGCATTGGGCTACTGTTGAGCTAGGGGGATCATTTCTTGCTCTTTTTCTAGATTGCTTACAGGGATACACAAGTACATGACTGCTTCAAGTAATTTCTTCAAGAAACCCCCACATGTGCTTTGCATTTCCAGCATCATGCAATAGCTCCAGACCCTTGTCCATCAGACTTTTTATGTAGGCAGATGGACACAGACGCCATGCGCATAGACCTAATTGCGTGGGTGCTGGCTAGGTCAATATCTTGCAACCTCTTACAAAGCAACACACAAAAAGAGCTGCACTCCAAGAGGAAAAACTTAATTCAAACTCAGGATTAAGCTGCAAAGTTCTTAGTTTATTGCGGCAGAGTTCCAGGCATGAGTGGCACTAAAGCCCAGTGCTTCAGGGCCTCACATGACCCTTCATCAGGAAGAACTTGTTTGCAGCTTACTACTGAGTTTGAATTCATTTTTTCCTCTAGGAGTGTGTCTATTTTTGTGTGTTGCTTCATATGTAGGCAAAGTGTGCCTTTCTGAAGTTTTTTTCCTGTTGACTGAAGACTGTATATTTTTCCCTGCTACAAGGGAAAGTTATCCAGTTGTGATTACTATCTCTCACCTGTTTCTTGACATTCACACTGAAGATGACCCCCACTTCCTACCACTAAGAACAAGGTTAACTGCAACTTGAAATGTAGGGGCTGATTCAAAGACAAATTGTGTAACTTGCATGTGGTTGTGAGTTACGCCATTTGCCGCTCTGCCAGGGACCCTATGCCACATTCCAGGAGCAGCAGGGTCCCAGCAATTGTGACATGTGGGATACATCACACATAGGCTACCACCACATGCCTGGCGTATAGAACTCACATGTTGCAAATCACGGCTGGCGATAGGCAACCCCCCAAAGCCCCCCACCCTGGACCACCTTGGCACACACCAGGGGGCATGGGGGGCAGGACAGAAGGTACAGACATCCAGGGGGTACACCAGAAACACAACAGTCGGGGGTCTGGGGCATGCCTGTGGGAGCATGGGGAACACAGCTGTACCGGTGTTGCGGCATCATGGGATGGGCAGCCAATGGATAGCACCATCGGCTGCCACTTAGAACAGCTCTGGGCTGTCAGAGTTTAGCTCTGCCAGTGCCCCTTCTAGAATGGCATTTGCAGGTTACTGTTGTTGTCGTAACCCGCACTTGTGCCAGGCATTGTGAACTGCTGCGTAGCGGGTGGAATAACTCACAGATGCTGCAGCCCGCATCTGCTATGGCACAAGTTGCCACTTGGAATACCACTGGGCATAACGCATGACGTAAGTCGTGAGATACACCATGGGATTTGGCGTATCTCACCTCACGCTGGCATAGCCCATCTTGGAATTGAGCCCCTAATCCCTTGTTGGACTTGTTCTTGAAATAAATTATTTAAAGAGGACATAAACATGTCCTCAGCCCTGGCATTAGCCATCTTAATATGCCAGTCTATGCTCGCAGATTGAAGTCCCACTGATTCCTGTTGCATCCAATTTGGCATCTTTCATAATTTTCCCGACAAGCTGGGCATCAAACTGATTTGTTTGGAAGCCTTTAGCACTGTCTGGGTGTCTCTTCTGGCCCTTTTCCTGTAACTCAACCCAGCTGGACTCTGTGACACTGTTTCTGCCCTGATGTACTCTTTGTCCTCTACAAGAGAGCAAACCCCCTTTCTTGTCAAACCTATCCCTTCAGAATACTCTGTGTGACTGTCTCCTCATGCCCCAGTAATTAATTACCCCCTACCAAGAATGCCACTGAGTCCTGGCCCTCTAAATGCATCAAACCCTCAAACACATCCATTTTGCTGAGTGCATTCATAATATAGGCATTGTTGGCAATGGCAATATGTGTCCCCATGCTTCCTTAATTCCCTTAGTGATCTCCTCTCCTGTTATCTTTGGTAAACCAGTGCTGACAATACATAAAATATAAGCAGAATTTTCTAAATATTATATTATTTGAAGCTTTCCCAAAGATGACAGATCACCTTAAATAATACTTATTTCATTAAATACAACACTGTAATAATTTGCCTCTGATATTAGACTTGTACTAGGTGCAGAAAGTAAAAGGATCATAGCTGGCTTACATTGGTTAGATAGAATTTAATAAGCATTGCATCTGTACATTCCATTTAAATGTCACTAAATAATTCTGCCGGACCTTACTCTCAAACTTCCTAGGAAAAGCTCTGCAAACAGGTTTGTAAGGCAAGGCTGTATATTACTGTATATATGTGTCAAAAGGAATCAAAGAGACCAGTGCTCTTCTGTAGCAAATTAGGTTTAGGTTACTCAGCTGTCAATTTATGAGTGACTTTTCAGTAAATTCTATTTCTCCTCTACCATATATGTGGCTTGTATAACATGTCAGCCAATAAGACTTCAGTGGTAATGTTTCTTTGTTGATTTAAAAATGCTGACATAATACAACACAGCATTAGTAATCCATACCATATGGTTTTGAGGTCAGAAATGTAGTTTTGCATGCCATCACGATTTATAGAGAACTTAAACGGCTACTGTTTAACATGTTTACAAATTAATCTTGTACATGGGATTTGCTGAAACAATAGTTTATTCTGAATATCCAGGCATACCATAATACAAAGGGAAAAGCAAGGAGAACACTGCAACATTCTCAGTTTAAACTGGCTTACCCCATTGTCTTTCTGTACATTTCTCATGTTTTTTGGTTTTTGCCTCCAGTCTTTAAAAATATTTATGTATGTATCCCTGCCACTGCATCACTAGAGATATTCCAACCAGTGCCGTCATCTATTGCAATCAATCAGTGGGGTCTGCCTTCTGCTATTTGCAGTGACTGCTACACTGATGGCAGTGGAGCTACATAAAATGCACTCAATTTGCAGCAAAGAACCAACCTGCATAAGAAGCACCTTTAGTATTTGGTGCCACTAACTGATGATAAATGACTGGCAACTAAGAACTGCACAGAAATTGTTCAGTTGAGGGGTTTATGTAACCTAGTAAACCACAAAAGTGAAGCTCAAGTAGTTTACATGATCCACAAAACCCAAAATGGAATTGTTCCCTTCTTATTTATACTTCACGTAACTTTTATTATGCATACTATTTTGATAAGCCAAAGAAAAATGATGCCTACTATTTTGCCCATCAACTTTACCCCATTATCTAGTTGGCCATTTTTTTCATGACAAAACAAGGTTGTCCATGGACCTCCATGGTTCATGTTTCTAGTTCAAGTTTAGTTTATTTTGTGCAAATGCAAAACACCCCACAAGTTTTACATTTAAAAAAAGAGTTTTATATAATTATACATATACACATGCAGCATAAAAATACATTGTTCATTTCCAAATGTAGCAGCATTACTACATAAAATAGTCTTCCTCTCATTTAAGAACTAATCTTTAATATGCACCGTAGTATGACGTTAGCACCATCTTTCAGGATAAGTAACACAAGATGTGCAAAAGAGGAAATAGCAAATATTTGTTTTCACGTCTGATGAGAATAATAACTAGTGAAGCAGATCTTGAATATGATCTTCTGTTAAATTATGAATAGTTTGCAATTTACTATGACTCAATGTACAGTAGGTTTGATTAATTAAGCAATAAACCATGACGAGGTATGGGTTATGCTGGGATTTAAGTCCACTGCACAGGTTCTTAAATATTTCTTTTTATTTTCTCCACACAATGACTTGAGGCAATGGTTTCATGGCTACACCATTTCCTCAGGCCCAACTGTGTTTTCTGCCATAAAAAGTTAATTATATTTCAGTTTTTTTTGTACATTGTAGTCCTAATTGTATCACCACATTTAATTGTGCACACCTGATTCCAAACAGCACCACTCTCCTTAGTTCCTTCTGTGCTTATTGTGACACAAACTTTTTCTTTTATAGCTATGTTGCACAAAAATAGTTATGATTTACATTATTAATCATATCCAATAAGAAAACATGAATTTCAGCCACTTCTATAACAACAACTAAATTACTGCTTTATGTCCATATAGGTAATAATACAAACACAATGTTCAACCTGTTCATGTTAGATTTCTAATAAAAAGACTTCTAATAGGCTCACCCTTTATCCAGGGTAAAACCCCTTAAGCAATTAATAGGCTGTTCCTCATGGATCCAATTTCCTTCAACACAAAATTACAATATATATGGTTATGGTAATTAAATACTTCAATATTTCACCCAATATTTTTATTTTGCAGAAGACTCTCAGTATTTATATTTACCTTCTGTTAGCTTGTTCAGCAATATTTTGCAAATAGCAATACAAGCTGTCACACTTTTGGTTTAATCTGGGAATTAAAACAAACATTTTTCTAAAGATTTAAACCAATACAATTATTTTCAAATATCCCAGTTCTTCAGTTATTTTAAGTAATGTTACTTACTTTTCTAGTTTCTCTCATGGGTTCCACAAACCTCTTCTCAGGTGGCTTCAAACTTGCGTTTTCACTCTACCAGATATCATTGTACCAATCACTATTTAACACTGATTATTAACGTCATCTTTCAGTGAGTAATGTTTAAAATAAATTCATGATGAATAAATCAAATTATAACTTACTTTCTTGTAAGTGCACCACAGCTCTACCATCTCTCTTGTTTAGGGAGTGGTTCACTCATGTGCACTCGTGGTTTAAATCCCGTGGGAGGTGGGGGATGAAATTGATGTCATATCCTACATCTCGCACTGTCTCCATCCACAGAAGGAGCTGGAGTCTGCTCAAACAGAGTACACAAGTGTGATCCAGTGGGGTAGCAGAGAAAGATGACTGTATGGAGCCTGTCCTGTTCCAGGAACACACCACCAGTGGTTCACCCCACCTCAGTGATAAATTTCCTGATTCATTTTTATTCCTAAAAATACAATTTCTAATTAATGAAAAAAATTCAAATGTCCTTGTCTTGAAATTTGTTTAGTTCATTCATTGAATTCTAAAGGAAAAGAACAGAGACCACAGTGGGGATTGGTGGGAGGGGATTTGATTTTACATTTTTCAGACTTGGATATGTCTGTGCACTTATCGATTGTCATAATATCTTAATGTTACTATGCCTTTATGTTTTACACACTTCGCCAATCCAATAAGCCACTTATTGTGAACTATCCTTGGTGTCAGCAGGAGCCTCAACATCTAAAACAATATTGAAACATTTTCTTAGAAATATAAGTCCCAAACATAGAAACATAGAAGTTGATGGCAGATAAGGACCACAAGGGCCATCCAGTCTGCTCATTTTTTCTACCTTATGAATGTGCCATAGGCCTTTACTCTGTCAATGGCCTATCTATTCATACTCATCTGTATTACTCCCTTATGCCTATCTCATGCCTGTCTGAAGCGCTGCATTGTGTTCATATCCACCATTTCCTGAGGTAGGACGTTCCATGCATCCACCACACTTTCTGTGAAAAAGAACTTCCTCACATTATCCCTTAATCGGTCTCCCACTAATCTCATGCTGTGTCCGTTTGTCCTGCTATTTTTCTTATATTGAAATATGTTAGACTCTTTCACCTTGTTAATGCCCTTAAGATGTTCAAATGTTTCTATCATGTCACCCCCTCCCACCTTTGCTCTAGGGTATACATATTGACCTCCGTTAATCTGTCCTGATAAGTTTTCTGTTGCAGTCCCTGCACCATTTTGGTTGCCATTCTCTGGACTGCCTCAATTTGGTTACTGTCCTTGTGAAGGTGTGGCCTCCAGTACGGCACACAGTACTCCAGATGGGGCCTAACCAGTGTCTTGTAAAGAGGTATTATTACGTCCCTCTTCCAACTTGTGATACCCCTACTAATACACCCCAACATCCCTCTAACCTTATCTACTGCTTTAGTGGTCTGCTTGGGTGATTTCAGGTCATCGGTGATTATGACGCCCAAGTCTCTTTCTTCCCTTGTGACTGCCAGCAACTCCCCTCCCAGCTTATAGGTGGCTTCAGGGTTTCTCTTCCCTATGTGCATGATCTTGCACTTCTTTGCATTAAACTCCAGTTGCCACTCTTCAGACTATTTTGCTAGTTTATCCAGATCTCTTCTTATTCTGCCCACCCCATCTGGATCATTTACTCTGTGTCATCTGCAAACAGACAAACCTTACCCTCCAGTCCATCTGCAATGTCACTGATGAAGATATTGAAGAGGAATGGCCCCAGGACTGATCCCTGAGGTACCCCACTTGTAACTTGCATCTCTTCTGACTGTATACCATTTACCACCACTCTGTTTTCTGCCTGTCAACTAGTTTGCCACCCAGTTGACCAACATCTGACCCACCTGAGCCTACCCAGCATATTAATCAATCTTCTATGTGGAACAGTATCGAAAGCTATGCTGAAGTCAAGGTAGGCAACATCAACTGCTCCCCCTTGGTCCTCCACTCTGGTTACCCAATCAAAGAAATCTATGAGATTAGATTGACAGGACCTTCCTTTTGTAAACCCATGCTGTCTTGGATCCTGTGTCCTATGGATTCCAGGTTTTGCACTATCCTTTCCTTAAGGAGTGCCTCCATAATCTTGCCCACTACTGAGGCAAGACTGATTGGTCTGTAGTTCCCTGCCTTCTCCCTGCTACCACTCTGGTGGAGCAGGATCACATGAGCCCTTCTACAGTCTTCTGGGACCTCTCCTGTGCTCAGAGGCTCACTAAATAGTTCTGATAATTGCTCTGCTAGTTCCACCCTTAGCTCCTTTAGTACCCTGGGATGTATGCCATCAGGTCCCATTGCCTTGTCTACCCTGAGCTTATTGAGCTCTTGTAGGACCCTTTCTTTTGTGAAGGGATTAGTGCACACCTCCCTCCCGATTGTGTCCATGGTGCTGAGCTGTGGGCCCTGCCCTACCTTATTTTCAGTAAATACTGAGCAGAAGTATCTATTTAGGATAGATGCTTTTACATGGTCCTCCTCCTCATATGCCCCCTCATCCCCTTTGATATTAGCAATACCCCCTCTGGACTTTCTCCTTTCACTAATGTATCTATAGAAAGTCTTGTTACCTTCTTTTACTGTTTGTGCTAGTGTTTCCTCAGTTTGGACCTTTGCCTGCCTTACTGCCTTCCCTGCTTCCCTTAGGGTTTGGTATGCCTCCCTAACTTCATCCTGCTGTGTTCCGTTATATTTCTTGAAGGCCAGCCTTTGGCTCTGACCTTTTCTGTTACTGTTTTGAGAACCAAAATGGTTTCCTTCTTCTTTTGTACTTCCTTTCTCTCTAACACAAATGGGATGTTGCTTCAAATATTGCATCCTTAATGCTTGCCCATTTTGCCTGTACCCCCTCACCTGTATTTATTTTGCCAGAGCTAGCTTAACTCTGTTGGCAATCTTATCAAAGTCAGCTCCTCTGAAGTCCCATATTTTTGCCTTGGAATGGGATGATTTAGTTCTAGTGGCCAAATTGAACCATGTCATCTGATGGTCACTGGCCCCCAGGTGACCTTCTACCTGGAGATCTGTGATCCTTTCCCTGTTAGTCAGTACTAGATCTAGGATAGCCCTGTCTCTTGTGGGTTGCTGTACCAGTTGCTTGAGTCCCTCCCCCTTCAGGGAATCACCATGTGTCTAGTTCTGGCAGATATTCCTGCTGGTATTGACCAATCTGTATCTGACATGTTAAAGTCTCCCATTATCAGAACCTCCCCTTTAGCTGTCATGTTTTGTATATCTTCTAAAAGGAATGTGTCTATGTCCTCCCCCCTGGTCTGGAGGCCTGTACACAACCCCAGTTCGTATGGCTGTCCCATTTCCTGTTTCCAGGGTGATCTACAGTTCTTCTGGCTCCTTATGTGTATTCTGAATTTCTGTAGCTTTTATATTTTTATTGACATAAAGGGCCACTCCACCACCTCTTTTTGCACCTCAGTCTCTTCTGAACAGTACATTTATTTATTTAGCTTTTTGTTAACCGGGTAAGTGCACAAGCCATAAAATGACTATTTTCAGGCACGACCCGGGAGAGTACAGACATGCAGAAACTTAACAGGATAACAAATTATAAGTGCTTTACATACAATGAGTTAAAGAGGATACAATATATCAGAACATACAAAGTAAAGCACTTTACATAAAATGAGTTAAAGTGGATACAATATATCAGAGACATACAGAGTAGATCATTCATTAGTTCATAGGTGCCTACCTATGCAATGAATAGAGAGAACCTTGGACAATAAATTATCAGGTACATATCATATGAACAGAACAATGTACACAAAAACAGATAATACAAAAGGAAGAAATAACCATTGAGAGCAGGGGGTGTCATTAAGGAAAAGGTTGGTAAGTGAGGAAGAGGGGAGCAAGCCATGAAATTAGACTATATGGGTGTATGTAAGTGTAAGGGAAATGCCTGCAGTGCAAGATTGTATATGGGCAGGGAAAGGGAGCCAGAACAGGCTGAGGCAGTAAGAGGGATATATAAAGGTGAGGAAATAATATTGTATGGCCAGAGACATCAGTCATTAGGTAGCGTGAAAGCAGGAACAGGTATCAGCAATCAGCAGATTCGAGAGCGGTTTTGTCTTAAGACGTCTGGGAGCTAGAAAGTCTAATGTCGAGGGGAAGGGAATTCCACAGCTGTGGAGCTGCATGCTCAAATGCAACAGTTCCTTTCCTAGTGTGGCACCTCAGCAAATTCAGAAAGGATTTATCAGCTGATCATAGACCATGGAGTGTGTCCTGAAGAACAGGTATAGCTGCAAGACACCTAGGGGTTTGATTTTGAATTATCAAATCAATAAGAGAGACAAGGTAGTATTTCCTACTAGCTAGCTGAGAGAGCCAACCAAGATCATTATAAAGCTGACAGTGGTGTTTAAGCCGAGGAGCAGAAGAGGCATAGCGACATATGTTGTTATACGTAATATCCCATCTGAGTAGGTCAGTTTTATGAACAGCGCCTAATAAGGGAGCCCCATAGGTTAGGGTGGGAAGCAGAATCCCCCTCGCAATGACAATTGTAGCCGATGGCATGAGCATATAACTAGTCTTATATGCAACACCCAGTTTGGAGTTGACAGCTCTGCAAACAGACTGTACATGAAGATTAAGATCAAGATATTGATCTAACAGGATGCCCAGGTACTTGAAAGAGGTCACACATTCCAGTAATTGACCTTCTAAGTCCCGCACCATCAGTGCTGTGTGCAAGCCTGGAGCTTTAGGGCTGATCCAAGCAGCATGGCTTTAGTTTTGCTAGTGTTGACAGCCAGTTTTTGGTCGTATAGCCAGTTTTGGATATTATTAAAGTCAGAGGAAAGGGTTGTGTTGATAGTGTCTATATTAGTAGAACTTGTATAGATGACAAGATCATCAGCATATAGAATAGCAGAGCAGGATTTTAGAGCAGCTCCAATGTTATTTATATAAAGAGAGAATAGGAGGTGCCCTAGGATGGAGCCCTGAAGTACACCAATGTTAATGGTGGTACTGTTAGATAGAGAGGAATTAAATTTTACCACTTGAGTTCTATTTGTCAGGTAGCTTTCATACCAGTCAACAACAGAGGAGGAGAAATGCAGGTGTTGAAGAGAGGAGAAAAGCAAAGTGTGATCAACAAGGCCAAAAGCCTTTGTGAGGTCAATAAAAGCCCCAGTCAGATTGCCAGTATCCATTTTTGAAAGAGTGTCTGTGGTGAATTTAAGGAGTGCAGTCATTGTGCTATGTTCTTTCCTGAAGCCAGTTGGGTATTTGAGAGCAGGCTGTGCTTAAGTAGATAGTCAGTTGTCTGAGTTGCAACAATTTTCTCCAGGATTTTGCTCAGTACCGAGAGTGTGGCAATTGGTCCGTAGTTCATGACAACTTAAGGATCCGCTTTTTTAAATACAGGTGTGATCTGAGCAGCTTTTCAGAGGTCAGGGACCACTCCACCTGAAAGTGATAACGTATAAATTTTGGCCAGTGGTAATGCAATAAGGGGAGCTGTAAGTTTCAAGCGGTGGGGTTCAAGGGAGTCTGAGCCAGAGCTGGTATGATCAGAGATGGATCTCAGGAGCTTCAGGACTTCCTTTCTAGACACAACCTTAAAATATAATAGAGGAGTATAAGGAGGCACAGGGGACAACACTTCCAACTTATCCAGACAGGTTCCTGATGAGGAGTGGGAGGACACTGCAGTGGAATTGAAGGAAGAGGTATATTGGGAAAGATCAGAGAAATGCAGGTTGAAAGAATTAGCTATGGTTTGTGAGTCATTGCAATGCACATCATTTATCAGTATATCACCAGGGGTAGTTGGCTGTGAGGATCCTATGAAGGATTTGATGTGTGACCAGAATTTTCTGGGATCATTGGCCGAGTTAATCAGCAGGTTTTTACAGTACTTGCTCTTAGCAGCTCTGACTTGTCTTTTACATGAATTCCATAGCGTACGGTAAGCGCTGAAATCTGTTTGCTGGCCTGATGTTTTGTAGTGCTTCCAGAGTTTATCTGTAAGGTGCAAACTTTTGAGCAAGTCTTTGTTTAGCCATCTTGTTTGTTTACCCCTCACTCTCCGGGTGATCTTTGGGGCATGTTTACGTTGAACCGTAAGGAATTTAGTGATAAAGAGGTTAAGAGCATCCTGAGAACAGTGTGATAGATATATCTCCAACTGATCAATTCTGGAGACATCATACAGAAACACCTCTTGGTCTAGGTGAGCAAAGTTTGCAAGAGTGATGAGTCGTGGTGGAGGAGATGGAGGTGCCCCCAAGGACAGGATGCAGAAAGTAGGAGAGTGGTCAGTTAAGGCATCAGCAACAGTACCAGTGGCTGAGATATGTTCGATCCTACATAGCCAGGTACTTAAGTCTCCCAAGTATGGTTATTGGTAAACCATGCCTCGGTAAGGGCTACTATGTCCAGTTTAGCCTCTGTCATTATTGCCTCCAGGTCTGGGATCTTGTTTTCCAGACTATGAGCATTTGTGTACATGATTTTCCATTGTCCAGATTTCAGTGTGTTAGTTGTTGGGCGAGGTCTGGCGTTTCCCCATGCGTCGTATGGAGAGCTGGCCCTTGCTCCTTACCTGATGAATCAAATGAACTGCAAACATGTAGAACTCCTGTTTGACCACTAGCTGGGGGGGAAGGGTGTTCTTCCCATTTGATGTGTGGGGTGCTGCACCCCTCTCCCCATTTGCTAGTTTAAATATTCTGCAAAGGCATCAAACTTCTGCCCCAATGCACTAACTCCCTCCTTAGTCAGATGCAGTCCATCAAATTTAAAGAACTTTCACTCCCAAACTGTTGCCAGTTCCCTACAAATTTGTGTCCGTTTTCCTGGCACCAGCCCTTGAGCCACATGTTTATCTCCCCTTCTCTGACCTTCCATCCATCTGTCCCCTCTCTCCCAGACTGGCAGGATCTCAGAAAAGGAGATGTCAGACTAAATGGATGATAGTTTGTCACCCAGCCTGGTCAGGTGTTCCTTGGTCTCCAAAACTGATTGGCTGACGAGATCGTTAGTCTCTATGTGTATCAGGATGTCAATGTTTTCTCCTGATTGCTGAACAATTTTAACAATGCGATCAGTGTATCTTCACGATGATGTACCTGTGAGACATCTGACCATCACCCCTGGCTGGAGATACGTATCAACTCCCCGAATCATGGAGTCTCCTATGATCAGAAGTTTTTTGATTTCATTTTTGCTTTTTTTTTTGTTTTGGTTCATGTTTTAGGTGAGTTTTGTTGTGCTAGCTCCTGTTCTGCAGTGTCCTCTGCCCCTTTGTTTGATTTCAGAGATAGAGGCAGATAACTGTTTCTAGTTTTCATATGGTTTGTGGAGGTGATATGTTGGAGAGCACCGAGTGATGAGGCACCTGATTTGTCCCTTCTAACCACCTGCTAATCTGCTGGACCAACTACCCTCTGCGGTCGAGGTGCTTCTGTAGGATGTTGGGGAAATGGAGGGTGGTTCTTATAATATATTTCCACTTGAATATGCAATTTGAGATGCGCAGTCTCTGCCCATGCTGCCTGGAGCTGAGCCCTTAGATTTTCAGTGGCCCAGCATGTAGGACAGAGTCCTAAATCCTGCAAAACTGCCCTTCTGAAAACTGTTCCATGGTACCTGCAGTTAATGATATCCATTCCAGATAAGTTGCTAGGTTTATAACCTGGTCAGAGTAATTAGAAGGAAGAAAATGAAAGCAAAAGTTTGATTTTGTATTTTGTTTATTTGTTTTTTATAACTTGTTATAACAAGTTCAATTACTAGTGCCCCTGTAAATGAGGTCACTGTGTGCATACCCCTCTGATCTGCCTCTTCCTTCTTGGCTACAGGAAATGTCATGACTGTGCTACCCTATGAAAGGAGTGTACTGTGGGGTGGCTGGGGATGGGGGTGGGTGCTGGGCCCTTCCCCTGCTGAAAAAGAAGAACCACAAATGAAAGAAACAAGGAGGTAAGAGCAGAAACAATCAGCCAGCAACAAATACAGTAGCCCTGAAAGCTTATCCTAATGACAGATAAAACTATAAAACCTGTAAAGCACCACCTGTAATCATTTCACAAAAGATATACCTTGTTAGAAATGCTTTGCTACAGAGAAAAATAAAGCAGTAACAGAAGATATACCTTGCAAAAGACAATTTGAATCAGAAGATTACAGCAGTAATCTGTAAGCACACACCTGTAGGCACACCCTGTAATAATGCAGCAGAAAGTATACCCAGCAACCACAATTTGAATCAGAGAAAAATAAAGCAATAAAATGTTAGCAACAAACAGTAACAATCCCTGTGAGTACAAAATAAAAATAACAACGAAGAGTAAATCTGCCTAGCCAAAAGAAGCCTTAATCCTTTTCCTTGCTCTGGTAAGGTTATTTGCTCTGTCCTTTCAAGCAACCTAGAAGAAAAGAGCTGAGGTGAAGCTAGGTGCCTTGGACAGCAAACCTAGTCTTCCACCTCCACCTACAGTCAGGTTAAGACTACAAAGCAGGATATAACATTGGTACCTAGGGAAACTTTCTAAAGAACATAGAAAAATGAGATAATGGAGATAGGATAGTCTTCTCCACTCCATACACACATTTGAATTGGAAAATAAAAAAAAAAGTCATAAATGACAATTGGCATCTTTTACAGGTGGGAGAAACACTGAATAATAGGTTAAGGAATAAACCTCTATTCACAATGCATACGAATCAAGCACTAAGAGACAAACTAGTACATAACCAGCACCATATAAGGGGCAGTAAAGATAAATGATTATTATTGGGCTCACTAGTACCAGGCAGTGTCCTGTGTGGACATTGCTCCCAATGTGGAAATACCAGCAAAAAAAACCTACTTCGAAGATCCATATACCAACAAAAGACATTCCATAAAACAACATATAAACTGTAAGAGTCATCATGTTGTCTATCTGCTACGCTGCCCATGCAACAAATTATATATGGGCTAGACCACAAGGGAATTTCCCAATAGAATAAGCAGATACAAAAGTGATATCCATTTGAAGGACAAAACTTCAACAGTAGCCAGACATTTTATGGAAGCTGGACATTCAGCAACATCATTGTGCTTCAGGGGACTCAAACAGGTTCCCATTCCACCAAGTGGAGAGACTTTTTGGGACATTATGCTGAGGAAAAGAGAAGTTTTTTGGATATACACCTTGTACAGACCCGTGAGTAGGTCTTAATGAGGAATGTGATTGGAATGTAATGGGGAAAGAGACTTGGGCATCATCATCACAGATGACCAGATATCACCCAAGCAGACCACTAAAGCAGTAGGTAAGGCTAGAAGGATGTTGGGTGTATTAGGAGGGGTATCACAAGTCATAAGTGGGATGTAATAATTCCTCTTTACAAGACACTGGTTAGGCCCCATCTGCAGTCCTGCATGCAGTAACAGAGGCCACACCTGCACAAGCACATTAACAAAATGGAAGCAGTCCAGAGAAAGGCAACCAAAATGGTGCAGGGACTGCATCAGAAAACATATCAGGACAGATTAACGGAGCTCAATATGTATACCCTAGAGCAATGGTGATATGATCGAAACATTCAAACACCTTAAGGGCATTAACAAGGTGAAAGAGTCTAACATGTTTCAATATAAGAAGAATAGCAGGACAAGAGGACACAGCATGAGATTAGAGGGAGGCCGATTAAGGGGTAATGTGAGGAAGTTCTTTTTCACAGAAAGGGTGCTGGATGCATGGAACGGCCTACCTCAGGAAGTGGTAGGTATGAATACAGTGCAGGGCTTCAAACAGGCAAAGGATAGGCATAAGGGAGCAATACAGATGAGTATGAATACATAGGCCATTGACAGAGCAAAGGTCGATGGCACATTCATAAGGCAGAAAAAGAAATGGGCAACTGGATGGGCCTTGCTGTCCTTATCAACTTCTGTGCTTCTATGTAGTCATAACCTCTTTGTACAAATCTGTGCAGCATGTCTTTCGGACCTCTGTATAAACCCTATCTTCACTACAATTTCTTCTAGCTCTGATTGGTTGTGATTTAGGTATACTCATTTCAAATTTAGGGTCATGGTAACTGGTATTGCGTAAAAGGGTATTTC
The DNA here is from genome assembly GCA_016271365.2 of Neoceratodus forsteri. Lineage (NCBI taxonomy): Eukaryota > Metazoa > Chordata > Ceratodontiformes > Ceratodontidae > Neoceratodus > Neoceratodus forsteri. Next base: position 353,644,462 of record CM028136.1, on the reverse strand, counting down.
TGGCAGTTTCTTTTCCAAAAAGTCTTGTTTCTAACCCCCTTGGACCTTTGTATATTTCAAGGTCCAAGAAGGGTATATTCAAGCGGTCTGATGTTTTAGTGAAAATCAAATTATTGTTATAACTGCTCAAATAATTATGAAATCACGTCAGTTCCTCATCATTGCCCTCCCATATAATTAAAATGTCATCTATATAGTGCCTTCATGTGGTGATTTTGTCAAAAAAGGGATTTACAGCTTGATTCATTGTAAACGTCTGTTCAAAATCCCATGTGAACAAATTTGTGTAATAAGGAAGCCATTGTATTTCCCATCGCTGTTCCTCTCACTTGGAGGAAGAAATCCTCCTCAAATTTTAAAAAAATTACCATAACCAAAGATTCTATAATTTTTTGTAGAAGAAAATTGAATTCATGAGGAACGGCCTGTTAATTGCTTAAGGGATTTTACCATGAGTAAAGGGTGTGCCTATTAGAAGTCTTTTTATTAGAAATCTAAGATGAACAGGTTGAACACTGTGTTTGTATTATTACCTATATGGACATAAAGCAGTAATTTAGTTGTTACAGAAGTGGCTGTAGTTCATGTTTTCTTATTGGATATGATTAATCATGTAAATCATAGCTATTTTTGTGCAACATAGCTGTAAAAGAAAAAGTTTGCATCACAATAAGCACAGAAGGAACTAAGGAGTATGGTGCTGTTTGGAATCAGGTGTGCACAATTAAATATGGTGATACAATTATGACCTCTGTGTATAAAAAAACTGAAATATAATTATTTTTTTATGGCAGAAAACACAGTTGGGCCTGAGGAAGTGGCGTAGCCATGAAACCATTGCCCAAAGTCATTGTGTGGAGAAAATAAAAAAAGAAGTATTTAAGAACCTGTGCAGTGGAGTTCATCCCGATTATTTTCTTGTTTTTAACAATCATTGGTGCTAGTGGACGACCCAGTTAGTTTGTAGTTATCTATACTCAGAGAAGTATAAGGGCAACCTGATTGACTTCCATTGAGATTATACTGGGATTTACCAACACCTCATGTGGTTTGGTCATGTGGCCGTAGGCCGAGTGAGTAAATCACACCAGAAGTGGGTAAATCCCAGCTTAACCTTCAGCTTGGAGTGGTTTATTGCAATTATATAATGTCCCCCTTTTTTTCTAACAAAAAAAGGAAAAAGAGTTTTTTTTCATACATTTTCAATTATTTTTATTGAATTTATTGCTGTGCGAGAAAAAATTATCCTGGGTGGTTAGGGGTTGCTAGGTAACATATCTTTGTAGAAGGGGCACTGCCCAGCTCGTATTGCAACCAACATCCCACAGACACAGACACACAGTAGTGTGATGTTTGTTTCTTTTCAACAGAGAATCTGCTAGACTTCAGGTTTTTTTTTCAAAGACAGAGCCTGACAGTTGTGCTTTCAACTATATGTTTATACAGCTTGGTGCGAGCACTGAGGCTGCTTTATGTGCTTCCTGGTTTCGTGTCAGTTTAGTGGTTCCGGCTTTATAGTCTCTTTTGGGGTTGGGACCAACTGATAGATTTCGTCACGTGGTATTTCTGTTTTTATTGCTTGTGATTGGGACACCAGGCATTCATTTTCAAGTTAAGGAAGGCATTTATAATTGTATACCTAGCTGCCATGTAGCAATGTCATAGGAATAAGAAACAGAGCCAATAGCTGAAACCATATGGCGACAGCTGAGGTGGGTGTACCCTGCGATCTTTAGTATTTTGGTAGGTAAAGTGGGTTTGGGAACTGTTGGGTTCTAAATCTTACAAACTGCAGTGCTTATTTGAAACTTCCACTTTTGTGTCAAGCTTTAGCGAGGGATCAATATGGTTGCTTTTTCGTTTGGATTTTGGGAGGGGGTCAGATTGATTTTTTGTTAGTTGTGGCAGACTGGCACATTTTTCCATGAGTCATACTAGGATTTATAATGCCTGAAAGGTGCCAGCCAGCCAAGCAGATTTAAGCATTTGGAAGCCCATTATATAATCTAGCCCTACACAATTCAGACCGAGGCATTCTAACAAAATGTGGCCTTCAGAAATATCACTCAGTTGACAAACACACTTTCTTTCCTGATTGGATAATATCCTAGTATGATAACCAAACAGAGACTCCTAAACCATATTCTGACTAAGGAGACGGGGGGTGGGTCCTCCCAAATTGTGGCCAAGACTCACATTATGGATCCTTGGGACTCTGGGGTTGGACTGGAACGGTAAGGAATACTTAATATGGTGCTGGCTTCTGGCACAGTGATGGGAGGCATTTTTTAAAAGCAACTGTGGGAAAATGGGGAAAGGTGTTTGATATGGTTGGGGTTGGAAAAGAGATCACCAGGGGACCAGCCCTGGCCACCTGGAAGGGATAGAGAGCTCTTCATAAAGTTTTCATAGGCCCTGAAAATGAATGAAAGTGGTCTAGTGGTTACAGCATCAGCTTGGGAACCAGGAGACCATGGGCTCAATTCTCAAAGGGCCTTCAGATTGATGCAAGCTGTGGCAAAAGACAACTTGCATCAAAGCTCAGTGTGCCAGGGACACTCCGCCTGATTCTCTATCGAGTAGGGTCCCGGTGGCAAAGTCCCACAGCATGTGGCAACTGTGGCTGTGCACCAAACAGACAGTGCATGTGGTAGATTCGCTGCAAGCTGCAGACACAGCCGGGTGACACTCTATGAGGGTTAGACATACCTGTTATTGTACTGCATAACATCCAGACATGTACTTGAGTATACATGCAATGTTTATACAGCTTGTGTAAGAATATAGTTACCACTAAATTAATAGACCTCTTCAAATAAAGACTACAAATCAGAGGGAAATGTAACAAAAATGACATTACGTGGAAAGGTACTATATGTAATAGGCATTAAATGAGTTAACTGGGGCATTGTCTTTTATTGGCTTCACACACTTGCACTAGTTATTCATGCTAGATATAGAACATCTTGTTAGAAAATCTAATGATACTTTTCTGTACTGTGCAGGAAAATATATGACCCTCATTGGGAAAGTGTGGTCAAACATTGCTTATTTAAGAAATGTTAAACAACACATATGCATAGTAAAGTTCTGCAAATATCTGTAAAAAAGAACATACAGTAATAGAAAAGGTACCATCAGCAAATCAATATAATACCTAAACTGCAACATGACAATGTATAGCTGTGTCGGATATTGCGTATTGAACCTAACTTTTATTACAGAATTATTCCAAATTGTGTAATGTGGTTAACATGATTAATAAGCCAACCTTCATGTACCTTCCTGCCCAGGAAGGTCTCTGTGGGTAGTGCACAGACCAGTAGACCAGCCGCTGGTCTAGCAGGTATTTGTTTTTCCTGGAACTGCATATTTTAGAGAATGCCAAAAAAGGAGATGGTGCAGCACTGCCCTGACACAAGCCTCCTTGCACCATACTGCACTCCTTTATGTGCCGCAAGGATGGTACAAGACCCCTTGGTGCATGCAGTCTATTGTTGCTGCAGGCTGCATTTGAGAATTGCTGTCAGCACAATTCTTGATGCAAGCCATTCCTTGTGCCATTCAGTTTGATGCAAGCTCCTTGCATCATGCAGGACACTTTGAGAATTTGACTCCATGGGTTCATCCCCAAAAGAGTTAAACACTCACTGTGTGACACTGAATAAGTCAGCAACCCTCTTAGTGCTCCAGTCTACAACTGTGGAAATAGGTTGAAGCAGGATCCTATGGGAAATGAGATGTTATATATCATCAGGGCAATCCTGGGTAAATAAGTTGTAAAAAAAAAAAAAGGAATGTAACCCCCTCCTCTCTCCAAATGTCTAGGGGTCCCAACTGTAAAATTGAGGGGGAAGGGCACAGAACCTGATTCCTCCAGCAAGCAACACACAATTTCTGAGATAATATTCAGGCCTTACCTGGCCGGTGGAGTTTCAAGCACTTGACAGGCCTCATCTTACCAGGCTGATGCTGACCCACACTCCACTGCACCTCTCTGATAGGCTTCGTGAGGGAACAGGAGATGGAAAACCTTATTTGGAGGGATCAATCAGGCTAGTTCATTAAATAACCCAGCACAACCTTGTAAAAGGAAATACAATAACATTTAATTTTAAGTTATTAATGACTGTTAACAATAAATATATGGAGCAGTTCCATGGGGCTGAGAGAATACGGACATTTGGCAGGCACATAAGCACTAAATAGACCAGAACAGCTAGATCACACAGGCCTAGAAACAATAGACCTGAAACAGGCTCCACACATACATCTGCAGGCTGGAATCAAGGCTCTCACCTGCCAACTACATTCTCCTTAACCATCCTTTCCCAGGGGAGTGCCTAACTCCTTTCCGCCTCTGGACCATATAGAAGTGGGGCCTACTGCAGCCTAATTCCATAACGTAGCTGCTTTGTTTCCCTTTTCCTAGATGCCCAATACCAGGTGCTGTTTTCCGCCTCCATATTGGGTTGCACAATGGCTTAACAAAGAAGCTGGTAGAATGGCTCCCTCATTCTGTTACAGCATTCCCCCCTGCACTCCTTCATGGGTCTGACACGGGTCGTGCCCCAGAAACAGGCATGGCAGGCCTAATAAAGCAAACTCAAGAGTGAAGGCCCTCCAACATTACCTCTAGCAGTGTGCCACATGGGAAATTACCTTCTTGAAGCTGCCACCTCCAAGGAACCCTCTCACATCCCTGCCACCAGCAGGACAGCCCCACTGCCATTCTGTATCATATTTAAGGTGTAGGGACCCCAGCATCCAGATGATACAGACTTGCTGCCACCTCCGATCTCCTACCCACTGGTAGTGGCAAAGGCTCCCCTGACCCCAATGGTTGCCAACTTCTGCTGCCATCCCCTATGGAGATGCCATCTGATGCACTGCTGCTGTTCAGACCAGTACCTTTCAAGATGGGGGGGGGTAGGCCCTGGCCCCATTTGCCCTGCCAAACCCACTCTCTCTCTCTCTATCTCTCTCTCTCTCCCTTTTTCTCTGCTGCCGCTCAAACTTATATAGTGGGCAGGAACAACACCCCTAGAGGCAGGACACAGAAAATGCCCAAAACTAAAACCTAAAGTGGGGGAACAACCCAAAATAGTAAGCTGAGGGGGCTTACAAGAATACTAAAAATAATTACATTTTTTGGTATTGTATGTATTCTCAAGTACTTTGAACTCCATTATTTACAGTATTTGAGAAATTATATTCAGACCGTGTACACCGCTAATATGTAGTTATAGTACATGGACCAGATTCCAGTCACACAAAGTTGAGAAGAGAAATATACAATGTGTATGCACTGGCTTTTTGAGAAATCTGCTCCATGTTACATTTATTAAATGAGGTCATTTTAATTAGTGTTCGAAGTTTGTGTGTGCTTGATAAGAAATACAGTACATTGTTACTTGAATCCAATAGTTTACAAAACCAAGGCAGCATGGATTCACAGGCAGTGTGAGTGTGTGTGTGTGGTGGGGGGGGGATGCCAGATGAATCTTATTAATTTCTTCGACTGGGTGACCAGGAAATAGATCAGAGAAAGGCAGTGGATGTGGCCTCTCTGGGCATTAGCAAGGCTTTCAACACTGCTGCACAGGAGAGTGTTAAAGAAATTGAGCAGCCTAGGGGTGGAATCCGAAGTGGTGCAATGGGCAAGGAATTGGTTACTGGATAGGCAACAGAGGGTGGTGATTAAAGGCACTCACTCTAATGAGGGGAAAGTGACCAATGGGGTGCTGCAAGGCTCTGTACTGGGACCGGTTCACTTCAGTGTCTATATAAGTGACATTGTATAAGAACTTGAAGGGGAAGTATGCTTTTTTGCAAATGACACCAACATCTGTAACAGGATGGACACTTAAGAGGGGGTGGAGAGAATGCGTAGGGATGTTGGAAACTCAAGGAGTGGTCGAGGGCGTGGAAGCTGGGGTTCAATGCCAAAAAGTGCAAAATCATGCACTTACAGCGTAGGACCCTTAGAATATAAGATGGGGGAGGTACTGACATTCACTAAGCAGGAAAGGGACCATGGGGTTGTCATATCTGGTGACATCAAAGTGGAAATGTAGTGCGACAAAGCTGTCGGTAGGGCCAGTGGAATACTGGGATATATAGGAAGATGTATCTCTAGCAGGAGGAGGGAGGTGGTGTTGTCACTGTATTGCTCACTTGTGAGACCCCACCTGAAGTACTGTGTGCTGTTCTTGAGGATGCACCTCAGACAGGACATAGACTTGGTATAGGCAGTCCTGAGGATGGCAACTAAAATGGCGCCAGGGTTGCCTTAAAAACCCTACAAGGAGAGTGAGGGATCTGAACATGTACATTCTGAATGAGAGGAGAGGGGACATGGCAGACACCTGAGGATACCTCATGGGGGTGAAAAAGGTGCAGATGGGGTGTCTCTTTCAAATGAGAAAGAGCAGCAGGACCAGAGGGCATAGGATAAAGCTGGGTGTAGGGGGGATTAAGAGGGATGTCAGGAAGTACTATTTTACTAAAAGAGTGGTGGACACCTGGAACAAAATGCCAGCAGAAGTGGTCGATGTGAAAACAGTATGGAGCTTCAAGCTTGCATGATATAGACATAGGGGAATATTAGTAAATAGGAGGAGAAAGAGTCACTGGAGGCCATTTAGGGTCTGTGAAGACAGACTAATCAGGGACCATATGGGTAGAGTGGGTGGACCAAGTGGTCCTTTTTTACCAACAAATGCTACATTTCTGACTCAACAGACATAGACATGTGAAATGCTGAGGGCAGAAATAGGAATAAGGCCCATCCAATCTGACCTGACCCTACCTATTGACCCCAAAACACCAGCCAGCAACTCCAGACCAGATTTTCTGAGCCACACAACAATCCCATAAAACAACCCCACTCTACACTGAACTTGCCTCTTTGCCACCATTTAGCATCATGCTGGGCAAGCTATTCTAGTCCTTCACCACCCTCTCTGTGAACAAAGACTTCATTACATCTCTTTTGAACTTGCCTGTCAACATATACTGTAGTTGTGCTACCTAGCAAATGTGGTCCTTTTCACTGTAAACAGCTCTGCTATATCCCCCCTGTTAATCCTGTGCAGAAACTTGTTTTAGGTCCAGCTTCCTGATTGGCTGACAGCACCCAGGACCCATACAGGTACCAGGCAACAGACCAGTATACAGCTCTTCCTTGTGCCTGCCTGATTGAACTAAAAGGATTCACTAGCCTCCAAACAGAATATTACAAAAGTGTTAATGTTAACAGATACCATTGTTTTACTCACTTAGCGAGCAACCAAGCTCCCCACCCTGCTTAGCCATCACTTCATTCTCAATACTTGCTTTTTCAGCTCTTCCCTCACTCATCAATGTTACCAATAAAGATTTTCTTTTAAATTAAAGTGAACATTAGTGCCAATGCACTGTCACTATTGTTCTTACCTCAGCCTCTCAGTCACTGGGTCTCAATGCACTTGCTCTGCCATCTCTCCTGAGCATGACCAAAGTAACCACAAGCACCACATAGGGGGAAAAAAAAACTAAAAATGAAACAGGAACAAAATAAATTGTCTCTTCCCAGTTGGTAAAACAACTGTCCCTCAGGTGTGGGGGAGGCAACAAGGAAACACAGTACATAAATGAATATGTCTCTAGTGGCTGTGTTAAAAAAAATATATCTTAAAAAAGGCAATGCCCTCTACTGGCAAGAGTACCAGTTAAGGACTACTTTATAAGAAAATATTTTGTATTCATTTTTATTCATGTTTAAGTGATAGTTTTTTTATTTTTGATATGTTGTATTAAAATTTAAACTCATACCCATTTCCAAAGTACAATAATACACTCTAGGGTGGGTGGTAGAGACTATACCCACATTTCCAGGGGCTATAAGGCCCTCCTCCTGTGGCATGGGGCCTCATTTATCCCCTGATTGGGTGGGTATAGCCCATTATCACTCACCCTGTCATGTACTATTAAGTCTTACTTAATCATGCCCCCACATTCTTCTCCTGGTCTCCAGGGAGTGCATAGAAAATGTTGAAAATGTCATATGCATGCTCTGGAGTACAGTATATACTGGCTGACATGGTGAACATAATCTTGATAAAAATAATATTATAACTCTACCATTGCAATTTACCCTTATTGTTCTTTATGCAGCTACACATTAACACATCAACTTTTGAAGACACACTGGAAAACAATATTTCATTTCATTTTTTTTTATTTTTTATCCTGATGATCAAACTGACCATTTTCACAGGCAACAAGCTGGGTTACAAAAAAAAACAAAAAAACAGGGTACATAATAGACAACAAATAACATTTAACAGTACCAATAAAATACATGTAATACAATAGATTTAAACACAATCTATTTACAAATACGTTTCTGTAAATTTCTAAGGTGCATAAAAAGTTTGTGCTTGAAATTACAGATTGTTTTTAAATAAAAATAAAATATATTGATTGTACCATTACATTATCCTTATTGCATTATCCTCTTCCTGTTTTTCATGCGCCTGTATGTTAACAAACCAGTTTGCAGATGCATCCTGCACTTACCTGAACAACACAGCTTCATGTAAATGACTTTCTGAAGTTTTGCATTTAACATGCTGGTAAATTAGTTGTCACCCCATTAGAGTACTGCCCTTGCCAGAGAAGTGCAAGCCAGGAAAAAACTTCACTTGCACCACACATATGTGAAACCAATATATGATCCAGATATGGCAAACATGCATTTTGAGCATCCTAGAATTGGCTGATTTTAGATATCTTAAATATATATATATATATATATATATATATAATAGTGGGGAAAATAAATACTGTATATGTGAACAATCTATGGATAATGTGTTGTCAAAATATAAAAGTATAATAAAAAGGATAATACAGTTCATATGTATGTATAGACAGACAGACAGATAGATAGACAGATAGATATTAATCTTCTATTTGTTCAAGATCAACTGACTTGGGCCCCTGTTGAGCCGGGAGGATAATTTCGTCTTTTTCTAGATTGCTTACAGAGATACAGAATTCCATGACTGCTTCAAGTAACTTCTTCAAGAAACTCCACATGTGCTTTGCATTTCCAGCCTCATGCAGTTGCTTCAGACTCTTGTTCATCAGGTTCTTTATTTATTTTATTTGTTTACTTGTTTACTGGGTGGGTGCTCTGATCCCAAGGACCATTTTCAGGCGTGACCCAGGCCATTTAGATGGAACATCTGATACAAAACACAGTTCAGTTACAATCACAGTAGAGAGAAAAAAACAAAATCCCAAGTTTACAACACAGATATATTGAGGCAGAGAATATAGTAACTATTTGGCAGACATACATAAGACAAGCAATCACTTATTTCATGGATGTTAGCTGTTCTTATATCCAACATCAGGCATTAGGTATGTTTCTGTAACCTAACTAGTCGTAAGTTTAAATGGGGCATCCAGAAGACACTTGCTATTACTTGGTGCAGCATTCGCATAAGGATCTACCTAGCAAAGATTCCTGGAGCTTCAGTTTGAATGTATGAGGTGTTATTGGTGCTTGCAGTTCATTGGGGAGGGAGCTCCATAGTTTGGAGGCTGCATAGGAGAAGACTCTCCTTCCCATCTCAGCATTACATCTGGTGCAGTCCAGTAGCCTGCAGGTAGAGGACCTGAGTTTGCATCTGTTTCTTTTTCGCTTTAGCAACTGTAACAGAGGTGATCATGTTCCTGTTGGCAACATGTGCTTTTCTGCAGTTCTTTGTCCTATTAACTGAGTATTGAATAGTTTTCCTGCTATGAAGGGGGAGGGGGGCTATCCAGTTGCAATTATTGCCTCTCACCTGTTTCTTGAGATTCACTTTGGAGATTACCTAATCCCCACTACTGAGAACAATGATATGGGTGACTTCAAACCTAGTCCCTTGTTGTACTTGATGTTCTAGAAAGCAGTTACTCAAAGTGGATAGAAACTTATTCTCAGCACTGCCATTAGCCATCTTAAGATGCCAGTCTATACCTCAGAGACTGAATTCCCACTGATCCCTATTGTATCCAGTTTGGCATCTCTCATAATTTTCCTTGCCAGCTGGGCATCATGCTGAATTGTTTGGAAGCTTTTGTACACCGTCAGGGTATCTCTTCTGGACCCTTTCCCTCTCACTTAACCCAAATGGACTGTGTGACTCCCCTGATATCCCCTTTGTCCTCTATGGCAAGTCTCTCACTTACAAGGAGAGTAAACCCCGGTTTGTCATCAAGCCAGTCCATTCAGAATTGTCTTTATGACTATCCTAGTGCTCCAGTAATTTACTACCACCCCACCAAGTCTCCTTGAGTACCGCTAAGTCCTGGCCCTCTAAGGACCTGGACACACTACAGAACTGTTTTTGAAAACCATTTTTAAAACCAGTTTAGCTAAACCATTTCAGTGAGGCCACACTACTCAGTAACCATTTTGGATAACTGTTTAGTGTGGCCACACTGCTAGAGTTAAACCTGTTCTCTTTGTAACTATTTTGTGTTAAGTCCAACACACAGACTTGTGCTTGCCTGGACACACTGCAGCTAGAATTGTTTTAGTCAAACCATTATAGCTTAAAACGTTTTTACTCCTGGACAGACCTGTAAGTAAAACCATGCTAGCTCAAAAACATTTTTTAAAAATAGTCTTAAGACTAGGTATCTAGCAGGGTTTAAAAACACTTTTGTTAAAACATTTTAAGGGGCTTGTAGTCTGTCTGCAAAGAGTGCTAGGGGGATTTAAACCATTTTAAGACATGTAAACTGTTTTAAGTTCCCCAGTGTGTCCAAGGCCTAAATGTATCAAGCCCTCAGATGTGTCCATTTTGTTGGGTGCACTCATTATATTGGCATGGATGCCAATGTGAATATGTCCCTCCTGTGTTTCCTCAGTCCCCCAGGGATCACCTCTCCTGTAGTCTTTGGTCAGCCAATCCTGACAACGCATAACATACAAGCAGAATTTCTAAATATTACATAAAGCTTTCACAAAGATGAAAGACTCACTTTAAATAGCACTTATGTCATTGTATACAAAACTACAGTACTTTGCCTCTGCGATTAGACTTGTAGTAAGTGCAGAAAGTAAAAGGATCATCTTTGGCATACATTTGTCAGATAGAAATTAGTAAGGACTGCATCTGTAAATGCCATTTAGATGTCACTAAATCATTTTGTGGGACCTTACTCTCAAACTTCCTAAGGAACGCTTTGCAGAGAGGTTTATAAGGCAAGGCTTTGTACTGTATATGTGTCAAAGAAATCAATAAGAGCAGTGCTCTTCTGTGGAAAATTAGGTTTAGGTTACCCAGCTGTCAATTTATGAGTGGCTTTTGAGTAAATTCTATTTCTCCTCTACCATATATGTGACTTGTATAACATGTCAGCCCATAATACTTGCAGTGGTCATGTTCCTCTGTTGATTAAAAAATGCTGACATAATACAACATAGCATTAGTAACCCATGGCATATGGTTTTTAAATCAGAAATGCAGTTTTGCATGCCATCATGATTTATAGAGCACTGGAATAGTTATTGCTTAACACATTTACAAATTATTCTTGAATGTAGGATTTGCTGGAACAATAGATGATTCTGAATATCCAGCCATACTATAATTTAAAGGGAAAGGCAAGGAAAGCATTGCAACATTCTCAATTTACACTGGTTACCACATTCTCTTTCATTGCATTTCTCTTGCTTTTTGTGTTTTTGTCTCCATAGTCTCCATAATCTTTAAAACTAGCTATGTATGTATCACCCTCCCACCACTGCACCATTAGAGATGCTCCAACCAGTGCCATCCTCGGTTGCAATCATTATACAATGTTAACTGCTCACCCTTGCTCATTCACAAATTATAATTGGGATTCTAAATGAGGGGTGCTACTGTATATGGCATACATCAACAAAAACAACAAGTCAGAGCACGCCCTGCCCCCCAACCCAAAAAAGGGGGTAAATGTAACAATAAACTTATTTTTTCAGCCTGAATTGGCAACTTACCGATTTGATTTCAAAAGGAGTGGGGGTTTCTTGGTATTCACCTCAAGGCCCTACTATGAAGTCACCCAGCTATTAATGTTGAGGTAGCTCACACATCAGCTGGGTCCCTAGTCTAAACTGCATCTGCTGATGGGTGGTCTACCTCAACATTTACCCCCCTTTTTGGGGGGGTAGGGTGTACTCTGACTTGTTGTTTTGGTTACAATCAGTCAGTAGTTTCTGGTAATGATTCTGCCACTTGCATTGGCTGTAACACTTAAGAAAGTGGAGCTGCATAAAATGTATTCAATTGTGGGGGATGATCTCTGAGACACTCCACATTCCTGACATCATGGGTTGTATACACCTGATAGGTTGTTTGATGAACATGTGACTAAACGAAGTCCACCCCCCTCCGAGTGGCTCAGGTCTCCTATGGTCAGTTCTAACTGTGCATCTGAGAAAGGTTTTTTTTTTTGAAATTTAAATTTTATTGATTTAAAAGTACAAAGGAAACACAATAACCCCAATATATCGGGAGAAACATTATTACAGTGAAACAGACAGTGTAATCAAACAACAACAAAAACATCATCCCCCAAAAACCCACCCCCAAAGAAACATACTGCAAAGAACATACTCAAACACACCCACCCACCTACCCTCCGAAAAACCTCAACAAAACCAACAACAGAAAGAACAATATACACCTAATAAAACCCCAACAACCCCCTCCAACCCATCCCCCCACCCCAGGGTGCACCCAACATATAACTCTACAGTTATAAGATAAATACAGGCTAAAAAAAAAAAACAGAAGTTGTAATTGGTAACAACCATAAAATAGACGCTTTAGGTAACAAAACTTACTATGATTAAGCTGACAGAGGAGGAACAAAAGAAAAATGTGGACATAAGGGATCAGGTCATAATAAAAGGAGAACCAATTTAAGCCAGACAAAGGGCCTGGAGTTTACCCCATCTCCTCTGAAACAAATCTAAGCACCCTCTGAAACTAGCAGCTAATTTCAGATTGGAGATCGATATAGCATTTCAGTTAGCCAATCGGCAAGGACAGAACCAGCTGGTCCGGTCCAGTGTCTTAACACCAGCTTTTAACAGCCATAGTCACCAAAGCCATATGATATCTACGCTCAACATTGTCAACCCAAGAAAGCTCCCTAGGACACACACCTCAGGACTGAAAAGTCAGACAGGCCTAATAAAGGATCAAGATAGTCCTTAATCTGAGACCATAACGGAGCAATTTTAGGGCAATCCCAAAATATATGAACAAGATTGCCTTCCCCCTTGTAAACACCTGAAACAGCTAGGGTAAGATACCCTCTTAAACTGAAAGAGCTTAGCTGGGGAATAATATAAAATATTGACAATGTAATACTGCATTAGTCGGAACCGATCCTGAGTATGATATCTGTGAAGGTCGCTCAAAACCCCAGGCCAATCAAAGGAGTTACCAGGCAGGAGATGGGTCCAAACATCCGAACCAACAACACTTTCGGGTAAATTATAATCCAGAAGAAAGGAGTATATCAAGGAAATAGAATGAGGCTGGGAAGCAAGTCTAACAACATCAGAGAGAAAGGGAGAAACTACCGACTCCCTAGGAGCAGAACCAAATCTCTGGTTGATTAAGTGTCTCAACTGATAAACCTTGAAAATAGACCTACTAGGTATGTGAAACCTCTCAAGGATGTCACCAGAAGAAAGAAGGGGAGTTATTGTTAAAGAAATTTTCCAAACTAGCTTCCCTAATTTGCGGAAGCCAGTCTGGGCTAATCCATGAATTACCCAATTTAACATTGGATTAGAGGCGACAGCTGCCCCAAATCCAGCGGAGAGATATGAAAATACTTTAAACATTGCAAAAGGATGCAATGGCAGTCCTAATAACATTGTCCGCATCCATTTAGCAAGTAACCTTGGGGATAAATAAAAGAGAGCATATTTATCGAATTTAATCACAGAAAGAGAAAAACGCTCCAGCTGAAGCCAGATTGGACAGGATACTTCTGGTTCAGCAGAGAACCATCTTCCCAATTTGGAGAGGTGAGCTGCCCAATAGTACAATAGGAGATTGGGTAGTCTAAGACCTCCTCTATCTTTGGGAAGTGATAATTTACCGTAAGAGTGCCTGACTGCCTTCTTGGACCAGGCAAATTGGGAAAAAAGCGTGTGAAACTGCTGAATATAAGAGATGGGAAGCCAGAGATTAACCAAATTCAGTGGGTAGAACACTCTGGGAAGGACATTCATTTTGAGAACATTAATCCGACCCCAAAGTGAGATGGGAAGGGCTGACCAACGCTGCAGATCCTCATAAACCGAGTCCCTGAGCAGGTCCAAGTTTAGTTCCTTCAAAAGCGAGGGATCAGTGGAGAAAAAAATTCCTAAATATTTAATAAATCTAGGGGCCCATCTCATACCAAAGGAGGAGAACTCGGTCTTATTAGTGTGGACATTAAGAGGGAGGATTTCAGATTTAGAAACATTCAGCCTGTATCCCGAAAAGACCCCAAACCTCTCAATAAGACCTAACACCGCCCTCAAAGAATCATCCAGATCCACCAGATGCAGAAGAATGTCATCAGCATATGCTGAGAGGACCAGCTCTTTTTGGTATAAACTAACTCCTCTGACCTGGGCAGAGGCCTTAATCTTTCTGAGTAAAGATTCCAGGTACAGATTAAATAGTAGGGTAGAAAGGGGACAACCCTGTCTAGTACCTGCGTATAAACGAAAGAGGGAGGAGAATACCCCATTACAATATATTTTAGCAGAGGGACAGCTGTAAAACACCCCGGATCCTATTAACAAAAGCAGACGGGAAGCCCATCTTCTCTAGTACGGCCCAGAGGAACGCCCAGTCCACCCGATCAAATGCCTTTTCGGCATCAAGAGAGACCAAAGCCGCCGGATACGAGAGGGATTGGGCATGCTGGGAAATATGCGAGAGGGTCCTCAAGTGGTCAGCCGCAGATCTGCCAGGCACAAAGCCAACCTGTTCAGGACTCAACAATTCAGACCATACCATCTTAATACGTTCAGCTAAAATTTTAGCAAGAATTTTCATATCGTAATTTTGAAGTGAGATAGGTCTGTAGCTAGCTGGATCAGTGAGGACCTTGTCAGGTTTGGGAATTAAGACAATAGTTGCCTCGAACAGCGAGGGGTCTACATCCGAGGGTACAGCCAAATATTCGTACAATTTGAGGAGAATGGGTGTCAGATCTTTGACAAAAGTCTTATAAAAATTAGCTGGGAAACCATCAGGACCCGGTGTGCCGGTCAGGGGTGAGAGAAGCAATAGCTCTCTCAATTTCACCTTCTGAAATGGGAGCTAGCAAAATAGCCTGCTGAGTTTCAGATAAGCAGGGAATGTCAGTCTCTCTCAAGTAACTGTCCAGATCAGAAGCAGGATGTGATACATCCGGTTTACTGTACAGATCCAAGTAGAATTCCTTAAAAATGTGGGCAATTTTCCGGGGCGCAGTGACAACCTCCCCAGATGGGGAAACCAGAGAAGGAATAATCCTAGAACTCTCAAGTGCCCGAAGACGCTGTGCCAAGAGCTTACCGGACTTTTCCCCCTGGTCGAGATATTTCGCTTGAGTTTTAAGAAGAGCATACTCCATTTTCTCCCTTAAAAGATCCATGTATTCATCCTTAACTGCCAAGAGCTGCTTAAGATCAATTAAGGAGGAAGTTGAAAGATATTTAGTCTCCAATTCTCGAATTCTACCCATCAAAATCAAGGAATCAGCCAGTCCTTTTTTCTTTTTAAAGGAAGCTGTTTTAATAAACTCGCCCCTGAGAAAACACTTAAGAGCAGACCAGACCAGATCAAATCTAGGAATTGAGTTGAGATTTTCTGCCAAAAATATTGATATCAAGGAACTTATACTAGAGACAGTCTGTGGGTCCTTTAACAACTGTGTGTTCAGCCTCCAGACCGAGTCCCGAGAGTATTCAGGAGTAAGGGAAAGCTTGATCCAGACAACCGTATGATCAGAAAGGATGATCAGGTCAATACCAGATAGGCCCAAACTTGAAAGAAGAGAAACACTAATCAAGACCATGTCCAGACGAGATTTGGTACCATGCGATTGGGAGATAAAGGAGAAAGCCTGGAGAGAAGGGTTGGCAAGCCTCCAGGGATCGCATAAACCTAGTAGTGATCTCAGATCTGAGAAAGCTCTGTGGGCTGGAGAAGGTGGGCGTTTATCCTGGGGCTCTCTATCTAACATCAGTGAACAAGGAAGATTCCAATCACCACCTAATATAAACTGAGCCGGGAGGAATCTAATCAATTTCTCAGTAAGAGACATAAAAAAACCAGAGTCTCCTCCAACTGGACCATATACAGATCCAAGTACAACATTCTCACCATTGAGGGTTCCTTGAACCAGCATAAATCGCCCATCCACATCCGACACAGTCTTCTCCATAGTGAATAAAACATGTTTTTTGATGAGGACTGCGACCCCCCCTACTATAACAGGAGTTACCAGCAAGATAGAGATAAGAGAAGCCTGACCGAGATAATAATCTAGTATCAGACTGACTGAGGTGTGTCTCCTGGAGAAAAAGAATGTCAATTCGCAATAATGAACAGTGTCGAAACATCTGAAGACGCTTGACCCGATCCCGAAGTCCATGTACATTCCAAGAAGCAATTTTCAGAGACATCATAACGTTTTCAAATACAGTAAACAAAATTTAAATATCCAGATAGCCATAAAATTATAAGAAAGAAAAGGTGCACCCCAAACTATATCCATTAATTTCAACATAATTAAACCCAGAATAGACCAACCCCAAAACAATCCGACCCCACTTTCTTTATAGAGCTGAGACCCCCATAACAGTAAGTACTATTGAAACATGAAACTTGCACCCAACAAGGGGAACAATCAACAATCCATCAAACCAATTCCCACCCAACCAGAACCTGCCCCCCAAATATCCTATACAAACCAATCTGTAATGAGATCCTGCCACCCACCTTAACTCTGACCCTAAAAAACCAGGTTAGCAAACGATCATACCTCCCAACCCCCCATCCCCCAAAATCAACAGAAAACCCAAAACTCCCCAGATAACTATTTACAAAGGAAGGCCAGGATAAGAGTAATAGCAAAAAATAGTAGACCAGCTCTGGCCATCCAGATCCCATTGCGAACCCCTTAGTCCCAGGTGAAAAATACAAACAACCACCCAAGCAGCAAAGATGTGCCCATACCCTCAAAGCTACAACCCAAGTCAGTACCTTCACCAGGGAGGGGTTAGCCAACCCCCCATCTTCAGGCTCGCAATAACGCATCCAGCGAGCAGGCATCCAGAGGCTCGAGCCCCCAATCGCCCCTTGTCATGATGCATATGCCACCTTTAAAAAGAAAGAGCAAAATAGTTTGTTATGGCAAGGCACACCAGGAAACAACCAAGGTGAAAGAAAAGGCAAGAGGCATCCCCCGAGATAGACACAGCATCTCCCATCTACCCAATAAAGAGAGTGCCTCCACCCCACGCATCAGAAAGACAGAATTCCAAAAAAAAGGTCCGACTTACCCCACACCAGGACCTTCTAATGGATAGGGTACTGGGAAAGGAAATCAGATCACGGGTCATTTCGGCACTGGGTGATGTTCCCGAGGGGAACAATAAACAGCCGGACCAAAAACGTCTCCTCCCAGGAAGTCCCAAGGAAACACCAACTCAAACCATAGTTCCCTGCCAGCCAACCAAAGAGCCCACCAAGGATTACTCCCAGCCCAACCACAGCCACCAATCCAGCCCTGTAACCAAAGGAAAGGACCAGGTAAGGAAAAGCACAGGCAAGGGAGGAAAAAGGGAAAGGCAAAGAGTGATTAGCTCTCCGAGAGGATAAGCAACAAATTTACCCAGAAAGAAAAGGGGAAAAACATACAGCCAAACCACCAGCTGAACTAGGCCTCCCCCCCCAGCCCCGATTAACAACACCATCAGACTTCTAAGAAAAAACACATGCAGTCAATAGAATATTAAGTTGGCAGCAAGACGACAATAAGTCCTTCATCCAGCCTTCTTAAATAGCTTTGGAAGCCTGGAGGCAAGCTCGTTCAGGGCCGATTCTGACGATGTGTAGCTAAATACAGAGCCTCCAATCGTGACCCTCAGGGTTGCAGGATAGGCCATCTTAAAGGGAATTGAAGCAGCAATCAGTTTGGATACCACCGGGTGGAAAGCAGCCCTTTCTCCCTTGTTTCTTTCGGAAGGTCCTGTGCAATGCGAAGCCTGGACGAGCCCCACAAGATCTCCTTGAGCTCTGTAGCCTTAACGAAGACATGCTGGCACTCAATGTAACTCAAAAACTTCAGGATTATGGGCCGTGGAGAGGAACCTGGTGGGGGCCTGGGCCGCAGCGAACGGTGTGCACGCTCCAAATGATAAGAGGGACTTATAGGGGAAGGCTCCACAACCTTCGCCAAAAACTTCTGCAGAAAAGCCAGGAGATCAGGCCCTTCCTCCATCTCAGGTAATCCAAAGATAAGCAGATTATTTCTGCGATTACATCCCTCTAGGTCCTCTGCTTTACTTTGCAACTTCTTAACTTGCTGCTTTAGGTCACCTATAGTTTCTTCCGATTTATCCTGCCTTTTTTCCATTGAGAAAACCCTGGCCTCCACATCCTCCACCCTAGTGGAGACAATCGATAGGTCCCCCCGTAGCGATCTCAATTCAGCTGTCAAGTCCTTCAGAATGTCTTTAATAGGATTGAGCTCCTGCATAAACTTGTCCTCGGTCAGGGGGAGGGCCGCTTGCGACTTGTCGTCGGTCCGTTCCGCCTTACCCGGACCTTGATTCCGCTGCTTTTTGTGGCCTTATTCGGAGAGGCAGGAGGGGTGTGTTTGACAGGGGCCTGCTTCATATCGGCCTCCATCCCTCCCAAATAGCACGCTATTCCCCGAGACCAATAAGAGGAAAGACACTTCTTACAGTAAGTAATCACCTTTTAACAACAATCGTGGTAATTAGCGCCCGCTAGTAGCGAGAAAAAACGCTGAAACGGCGATGAGAGGGGGGAGCTCCAAGCCAATGCAGCCATCTAGACGGACGCCATCACGTGACTCCCGCATCTGAGAAAGGTTGCAGCACACTCAACAGCTCCAGACTTTACTTCAAGAGACAGAATACATCAGCAAGGTAGGACTAATGCAAACATACATTTCTAACAGCAGCCAAGAGAAATGTACCCAGAGAAAACACCTGCTGCTTTACATTAATTATATAACAATATGTTAATGTAGAGGTAGCCTAGAACAGCTGCGTCTTTGAATTCACATCGGGCATCTCAGGAACAGGGAGCAGAATCAGAGATACAATAATCAAGCACCTAGAACCCCTGCCAGTGGTTGTTTAAGCCACAAGCTAAGGCTTAAAACAAATAATATTGTGGGCACATAAGCTACCTGGGATCCCTGCCAGTGGTTCTATAAGCCACAAGCTAAGGCTTAAAACAAATAATATTGTGGGCACATAAGCTACCTGCGATCCTTGCCAGCGGTCCTAGGACCCTCAGGGGAAGCCTTAAAATGAGCAATCTGTGGGCATTTACTATCCTGGAACCCCTGCTAGCAGTTTCAACTGCCACAAAATGCACTCCCACATCAAATAAATCTGTGGCCCATAAGTTCCTTGGTACCCCTACTAGCGGTGCCAGGAGCAGAAATCAATTATGAAATATGGCCTAAATGTCCCAGCTACAGTCGCCAGTTATGCTCCATGCTGCAAGCCCTTACCTGGAATCTCTGGAGTGCTCTGGACACCCTTACTAGCAGTGCCAGACTCTCTGTTTACATCCTCACCGAAACTCCCTCTTAGCCCCATGGTGTTCAGCCCTCAGTCCTGTTCGCTTTGCACAGCAGACAAACAAATGCCTCTTCAAACATTCACAACTGCAATTTCCCTCCCCTCAATCCTCCCACAGTCAGCAGTAGCTCTATGGACCAAAATGGAGTCAGTGCAGTGCTAATTTATGACCCCAGTCTTCTCACCCATCTTCTATCATGGCCATTCTCCTAGATGCTCCTGGATTTCCAAGTCTCACGCAGAGAGCAAGCTGTGCTCCAATTGGCACTCCACGCTCATGAGAACTCAGCAATCATGCTGAATATCTCCTAACATCGCGTGATTATAACAGCCCATTGATCACGTGAGATCTAACCATGTTGTGGTACTAGCAAGCACTCTGGCGGGTGATCAGGCAAACAAATGCAATTTCAAATAATGCCTCAGATCATTAACTGGGGCAACTAGAATCAGTATACATTACAATGAAAGTAGACCTTATTTTACTACTACAGTGCAAATAGACGATTCACAGACCCACAGCACTGGGCTGCTTGCATCCAATCACTGCTTCTTCCCTTTCGCCTCCTCCACCCCCCCTTAAAGAGACAGAGCTGTATCATAAGGGGCATTTCAATGATGGCAGTAACTTAATGACGGCACTACTATATATTATACATTACTGATTTTAATGCATGAAATTTGTAGACATACTGAGAATATCTTTCTCTATTATTTAACAGATATAATACCCAAAACAAAGAGTTGCAGGCAGTGCAATGTCCCCATACCACACCAGCAACTAGGAAGGTTATGTGCTTCTTGGTTAGAAGATTCCACCAGGCACAATGACATAGAGGAGAACGAAGAAGATTTCACACCTCCAACAGATACAAGAAGCAAACAAAACACAGTACATCACACTGACGCCACCATGGCATTAATACAAAACAACCAGCTCATGCAGGCACAACAAGAAGTGCTAGCAGCAATGTTGCTAAAGCTGAATGAAATACCAAGTCAACAGTCAGTCAACCACCCTCCAGCAAAGAAAAGGGCCACTGGTTCCGACTCAAGACCACTAGAAACAACCGTCTCAGATTCCCAACCCATGCCTACGGAACCAGGAGATGAATCAGAGGAGGCAGGAGAGCTCGATCAAGAGCCACAAACCCTCACTGCTAAGTGGTGTTTTCTGGATCAGATTCCAATACTGGTCTGGAACATCATGTATACGGTGGGCTTTGAAACACCAGCCCCCGCACCTGCTTTTAAACTAATACCATCTCTGCAAACTCAAGCTAAGCTAGCAGATGTCTTCCCTGTTTGCGAGGCAATAGATGAGGTGGTACAAAAGGAATGGTCCACCTCAGAACCAGCTCAGATCCCAGAGCATAGATCCTGGGACAAAATGTACCCCTTACAAGCAGAAAAACTGGCCCTGTGGTGCACTCCACCCACAGTGGACCCACAAAGAGCAGCACTAAATAAAAAGACTGTACTCCCCACGGAGTCAGCATCAGGGCTAAAGGATCCCATAGACAGAAACTGGAAGAAAACCTAAAAAAGAACTCAGAGTTAGCCGGGTTGAGAACCACGGCTGCCTCCACCGCAATTTACTCCACAAGAGCGCAGTCAACCTGGCTCCAGGAGATTCAAAAACAATACTGGTGAAGTCCCCAGAGTCTATACTCCTGGATAATGCCATATTTTCCATGAAATACCTGACAGACATGGTGGTAGAGTAATTAAAGATAAATGCCAGATCAGCCATTACAATCAAAAGAGCCCACAGAACCTTATGGATGAAACTATGGGATGCAGACAAGGAAACTAAGGTGACCTTACAAAGGCTACCTTTCAAGGGAAAAATGTTGTTTGGCGAAGGCCTAGAGAAATACCTTAAGGGCAAGGAAGAAGGAAAGGCATTAAACAGAGATCAGTCCAGATCATCTTATTTACCAGCTAGAAAAAGGAGCAGATATCACTCCCTTCCTAGACAAGAGAAAAGGGAGTTCTATCTTCAGGGGCAATACTTACAGACAAAATTATACAACCCCCTATCACTTTAACAAGTACAGATGCAGGGGTTCAGCCCACAGAGGCAGAGGAAAGACTCCCCCTACCTAGATCTCTGCTGTACCCCACATCTATAATATATAGAACCCCCCTTCCACCCAGATCCCCGATGTCCTCATTGGTATGGAAAATAAAAAGAGCCACTCAAATTGGTGGTCCAGTGCCCCCACACCCCACCCCAGTAGGTAGTGCCCCCATCCCCAGCCCTCCTCACACCTCTGCGGCTGGTCCCCAACTGAACGGTCAGTGAGCACATTCTGTAATGTGTACACTCTTATTTCTCATCAATGGGTGCTTACACATTACAGTACATGCTCTTTGACCGTTCAGTTGGAGACCAGCTGCGGAGGTGTGAGGAACTGTCTCCAGTTCTCAGCTCTGTCTGGGGATGATGGGAGGGACTACCAGCTGGGGTGGGGTGTGGGGCACACACACCAATGTGAGGAACCATTTTATGTGACATACTCATGGGGATATCGGGGATCTGGGTGGGGTCTGTTATATTTAATCACTGTGGGGCACATCAGGGATCTGGGCAGGGGTTTTTACATGTTATTAACTGTGGGGCACATCAGGGATCAGATGAGAGTCCCACATATATTTGATACTTATGGGCACCGCATGGATCAGGGTGGGGGAACAGCTTACAAGTGCCGCAAAGGTGCCTTTGGCAAACCCTTCCATGCGCCTTGTGTTTGCCGCATGGGAGGGGTTGTTGCAGGTGTGGGGACTTAGCCACCGGGACCCCTCTTGTACCAGAATCTGGTGAAGGGTCCCCAGTGCACGGGCTTTGGTGCAAGCTGCTGTTTGCTGAAGTTTGAGCCACTTTAAGCCCCCTTTGAGAATTGGGCCCTGAATGTTTACCAAGTGCTCAGGTAATGAATTCCACAACCTAGCCACTCTGATGCCAAAAATAATTTGCTCTTTTATTTGTATTTACTCTTGTTACCATGAGTTGTTTGTTATGTGACCTCACATGGACAGTTCTGTCATAAAACTGAAGACCAAGTTGATTCATCAGAACTGGATCTTTCAATATGCCATGCAGAAATAATAGGTCACCTCTACTCCTCCTTTCTTGTAAGCTGAACTAGATCAGTTTACTTAATCTAGTTTCATAGTCAAATGACTCCATTCCCCTAAACATTTTAGTTACCCTTCTCTGTGGTCTCTCCAACAAGTCTACAGTATATCCTTTTTCAAGTGGGGATTCCAAAACAGGGACCCATAGTCAAGATGAGGGATCACAAATGTTTTGTATATTTGCATTAAAAATGGGAGTCCATCAAGATAAATGAATGCTGTACTAAGCGTATAAAATGAATTTTTTTTTGTGTGCCTCCTTTGCACTGGTTGGTCTCTCCTTCAGGACCCCTTGCACGGATCTTCCCACCCCGGTAGTTCCCCGACCCCTACTGCCCCAGATCACAGCCAGACCCTCAGGGTACCCTGATGTATCCCTTCATCAGGCGGGTCCCCTACCTGGGCAGGGAATGAGCCTTTTGGCCTGCCTTCTAGTCCTGGGTGCTGCTGCTGAGAAGGCTGATGAGGGCTGCGGAGACTCCGATGGTGAGGATCCTGGGTAGGCCATCACCCAATCAACAAACCCGGATTTCCATGTTTTTCTCCCCTTGGATCATGACGTCCATGATGCAAGGCAGTCGCCAGTGTCAGTCACGCTCCTGAGTCATCAGGGCCAGACACACTGCTGTACTCCCGGCCTCTGCCAGGGGACAGTAGGCTCCTGTCTTCACCCTCACCCTCCCCCCGAGAGTAGGTGAGCTGCCAGCAGGTGCTTCAGCCTTCTCTCCCCGCCCGGCTCCCCGGCGTCTGGAGTCCATTCCCAAACCCAGTCGTCAGCACCACAGCGGTAAATCTTGCTTGCTGCTCCGGTGGGCCAGCTGTATTAAATTATTTGCTTTTCCTGCAATTAGATTAATTATTTATTTATTAATTTGGTGACTGGGTTGGTGCACTGACCTGAAGATCTTTTTCAGCCATGGCCTGGGCCAGAAACTGGCACATACAGTGTAAAAATACAGTGAGAATGCAGCATGAATCATATAGGGAACATAACAGTATCGGTCAAACTAACAGAGAAAATGTAAGGTAAACAGTACCAGGTATATCAGCAATTGAGCAAACAAGATAAATAACATTTAGGTAAACAAGGTAAGGTTGCTCCATTATTCAATGAAATGAATAACAATAGTATTCATGGTGGGAGAGGAGAGCAAAGCACTGGGGGGGTAAGGGTGAGCTACAAGGGAGGTGAAACCACGCTAGTGGCTGGTGGGCAGTCGAAGGTCATAGTGGACAGAAAGTGCATTCTTAATAGGGAATTTTGATTTAGAGGTGGGTCGGGGAGGATGTAGGGAGAAGGGGAAGTCATTTCATAGTATGGGTTTGGCTGCAGAGAAGGATCTTAGGCCCATCCTTATAGTTATGTTATGGCGCTCTAGTTGAAGGTGTGAAAACTGATGTAGATAATGGCAGTAGGTTCTAGGCCGGATAAGAATGGATAGTGGAGAGCAGGAGGGATTGTGCAAAGCATCAGCAATGGTCTGGGCCAGCAGGTGGGAGCATCATGCTTGTGGAGGGAGACAGTTAAAGGACTGGTAAAGAGTGCAGTGCTGAATAAGAAGAAGAGCGAAGAGTGCAAGGTGACATATATGATTTTAGGTAGCATCTAGGTGGTTAAGGTTGGTAATGGAGGTGAGGGAGTACATAGGGCAGTCATAGTCAAGGAGGGGAAGGAGGTTGCCATGGGTAATAGCAAGGTGGGCTTCCGGCAGGAGGTGGTTGATCATACGATAGCAGAGCCCTATCTTCTGGTTGATGCACCTGATCAATGAGGCAATGTGGTCAATGTAGGTTGGGGACAGGTCCAGGATTACCCCCAGATACTTGAAGGTGGGAACTGTGTCAAGGGGCAATCCATCTTGGGATTTGACAGTGAGAAGGCCACCATTGTGGGCTAGGGAAGAGAGTTTCAGTTTGGAACCAAAAGCCATGGCCTTTGTTTTGGCAACATTGACCAACAGTTTGTTGATGGAGAACCAACAATGTGCCTTGCAGACATCATCGGTAAGAATGGCGGATAGAGAGGAGGGATCACTTTGGTATAGTATTAAGTCATCAGCATAGAGGAGTGATTTACAGGATAGGCCCTCAATCAGGAGAGAGTTAATGAAGAGGGAAAAGAGGAAGGGGCCAAGAACTAATCCCTGGGGGACACCTACAGAGACAGGCAAGAGGGAGGAGGTGACACCACCAAGGCAGACTATCTGTGTTGTACTAGAGAGGTAGTTAGTGAGCCAGGTGGTGGAGGCAGGGGAGAAACCAAGGACATCGAGTTTTGCTATTAGGATGTGTACAGTGATCAGAAGAGGTTAGTCTGTTATTAATAGTTATTCCTATGTCCCTTTCTTTACTTGATGATTTGATTTGTATGTTATTCATATAGTAACTGTGTCTTTGATTATTTATTCCATAGTGTAGCACTATGCATTTATCTGGGCTGAAGGCCATGTGGTTTCTTATTGCCCAATTTTGGATTGATTCTAAATCTCTTGTAAGGGTGATATACTGTACTTCTCTAAATTGTTTACTTTGCCTCCAATTTTCATATCTTCTGTGAATTTTGTTAATTGTCAGGTTATATTCCTACCCATATCGGCAATGAATAAACCAAACAAAATGGATGATGATGTCACTTGTTAGAGCACCTATTATGGTGCTATGAGAAGGGGGGGTCCATACCAAGGTGGTATGAATTAAGTGATAACATTCAGTTGGCCGGACTATACAAAGGTATAACTGACTGAAGTGGATGATTAAATGCTGAGGTCAAAGGCCGGGGCATTTACTCAACCACTTAAGCCAGTTATTCCGAGAATACCTCAGGTAACCAAATGTTATTACATATACAGTATATACTGTATATATGACTAGAAATTTTGAACCCATGATTCTAAAAGTGCTGTAGTAGAGGTGGCACTGAGGGTTGAGGGCTAAGGCATTAAATGCCGAGAGTGCAGGCCACCAGGGGTCAGTTGGGGGAGGGGGAGGAGCTGGATCGAGCTGCCACAAGCAGCTCTCTTTTTCCACAGAGGGATGTGAGGTTTCCCCAGCTCTTGGATGCCACCCAGTGGAGGCTAGGTGGCAGTGCCAAGCCACAGTGGAGCCTGGCATTAGGCCAGGTGGGGGTAATGGGCCATCACTGGAGCCACAGACAGCATGTGCACCTCCACGCACATACACATCCATGATCTGTGGTCCTCGGTAACGAGGGGAAAATTGGAAAACATCCATGACCCTCCCCCCATTGCATAATAGTCACAGGTGGTGACACTGAGAGCAAAAAGGAGGATAGAAGAAAAAAAAGTGTTATAGTAGATTTGTTGTTCATAGTCACACAGTATTCAGGAGGGGGCTGTGGGATTCAAACCCAAGTCTCCATCTTACAGTTGTTAACCACTGCACTATTCTGGCTCACAGGAAACAGTGGAAGAGGAACATGCCTTTCTTCCCCCTTTTTGTCTGTGGATTAAATGGACAACCTACTGTGGGAGTATCAGAAATGTGAATAACCTACGTGGGTGTCACCATAATGTGGATGACCTACTGTGGGCATGTCTAAAAGCTGATTGTAGTAGTTTGTGGGATCATAACTGACAGTTTCCCTGTGTTCTGATTGGCTTAGAAAAGACACCTGTCATATAATATACAATAAATGATTTACAACTGTGAAGTACAAGGGAATTATTCAGTCAACAGGTTTATGTAATGTGCTAAATCACAAAGGTGAAACTAGTGTGGTTCACATGATCCATAAAACCAAAGGCTGAATAATTCCCTTGTGATTTATACTTTATGTATCTTTTTTCATATATTATTTTGCTAATCCAGTGAAAAAGGGGCCTCTAGTTTGCCCCTCAGCTTTACCCTACTATCTAGTTGTCCATGTTTTCACGGAAAAACAATGTTGTCCATGGACCTCCATGGTTCATGTTTCAAGATCAACTTTAGTTTCTTTTGATCAAATGCATAAAATCACACATGTATTTCATTAAAAAAATGTTTTACACAATTATACATGTACACATGCCCTACAAAAATATACTGCTCACTTCCATATATAGCATCATTACTACATACAATACATTTCCTCTTGTTTAATAACTAATCTTTAATATATACAGCGATATCCCTTTAGCACCATCTTTCAGGAGAAGTAACAAAGCGTGTGCAAAAGATGCAACAGCTAAAATTATTTTCATGTCTGGTGGGAACAATGATTAGTGAAGCAGATCTCATATATTTTCTTCTGTTAAATTAGGAATAGTTTGTAATTTACTATGATTCCATGTAGGGGTGGGCGAAAGTGCTGCTTTTTGCAATCGTGGAAGTTCCGTGAAATTTTGAAAATGTTGTGGAATTTTCCACTTTTTCGTCTTTGGCAGAATTCTGAACTTTTGCCAAATAACTGCAGATTTCCATCTAGTACTACGGCATTTAATTATGAATTGTGGACCTTTTACATGACATGCAGAAAGAAAGTCTCTTGCATTACTTCTGAGGGTTTTCTTCTCTGATCAGTTCTGTGGAGTTTTTTCCCCACAGTTTAATACATTAACCCACATTTCTTACATTTATTCCACAGTTTTTGGTGGAATTTCCGTGAAAGTTGGCGAAATGATTTCCGAACTTTAGTGGAAGAGAAAATCCTACTTTCGAAGAAATTCCGACAGCAGATTTTTTTTTCGCACACCCCTAATTCTATATTGTTTTGATTAATTTAGCCTTATACAATTCAAAATGAGGATGTTCTAACAAAATATGGCCTTTAGAAAAATGATCACTCAACTGACAAATAAACTTTCTTTCCTGACTCAATGACATCCTATTTTGAAACAAACAGAGATTCCTTAGCTGTATTCTGTCTAAGGAGATGGGGGGGTTAAAGAAATCTGCCTAGATTCATCTGCTGCTATTTTCAAAGCAGAAATGTTTTCCAAGCCAGTTATATAATCAATTAGCTGGGCTAACAACTTCCAATATTTGCGTCCCAAAATGGATGCTACTGTGTCCAGAAATGGACACCATTGCACTTGGTTTCAATTTGGATGCAACTGCATCAGTTTTTTGCTGCAGACTGTGACTTTTGTTGTAAATGGACACAACTTCTAAAAATTGCAGCAGGGCTGTCTGGATGCAGATGCAGGATAAATTTGCTTTTGTGTCCAGCATTCTGCATAATCCCCCCCCCATAGGTTTTCCTATGATGGTACTTTTCACAAATCTGCAGATATGGTGCCATATTGCAGCTACATTTCATTTTCTTTATAGATTAAAAAATGCAAATGTTTCTTTTTTGAGACATCCTCCTTATACATTACCTCTTTACTCTTTGAATTGTAGTTTATGTATATTTCTTTGGGTATAGCATGGCTTCCACAAATTACAAATTAACTAACCCTTTTTCTTTTAATAAATATTAATGTTAGAGAAGCAAACATTATGAATGATTTCCTGATATTCCAATAAACTTAAGTTTAGCAATAGATTTTCCTCCATACCCAATATTTTATACCTATTTGATAACATTCATTTAACAATATAACATTTAATAACTCAGCATGTCACTTTCTGCCCCTGACTATTAACCTGGGGATCACTTGGGAGCCATTGTATGCTGCACCATAGGGGCACAGGATGCAAGACAGCATGGGTTTACAACAGGAAGGTCCTGTCAAGCTAATCACATAGATTTCTTTGACTGGGTAACCAGAGTGGTGGACCAAGGGGGTGCAGTTGATGTCGCCTACCTTGACTTCAGCAAAACTTTCGATACTGTTCCACATAGAAGATTGATTAATAAGCTGGGTAGACCCGGAGTGGGTCAGAAATTGGTCAACTGAGTGGCAATCTGGTTGGTGGGCAGAAAACAGAGAGTGGTGGTAAATGGCATACATTCAGAAAGAGATGCAAGTCACATGTGGGGTACCTCAGGGATCAGTCCTGGGGCCACTCCTCTTCAATATCATCACCAGTGACACTGCAGATGGGCTGGAGGAAAAGGTTTGCCTGTTTGCAGATGACACCAAGATCTGCAACAGAATAGATGATCCAGATGTGGTAGGCAGAATGAGAAGAGATCTGAAAAAACTGGAAAAATGATCTGAAGAGTGGCAACTGGGGTTTAATGCAAAGAAGTGCAAGATCGTGCACAAAGGGAAGAGAACCCCTGAAGCTACCTATAGATTGGGAGGGGAGTTGCTGGCAATCACAAGGGAAGAAAGAGACTTGGGCATCATCATCACAAATGATCTGCAATCATCCAAGCAGACCACTAAAGCAGTGGGTAAAGCTAGATGGATGTTGGGGTGTATTAGTAGGGGTATCACAAGTCTTAAGAGGGCAGTAATAATCCCTCTTTACAAGACATTGGTTAGGCCCCATCTGGAGTACTGCATGCAGTACTGGAGTCCTCACCTGCACAAGTACATTAACAAAATGGAGGTAATACAGAGAAGGGCAACCAAAATGGTGCAGGGACTGCATCAGAAAACATATGAGGACAGATTAATGGAGCTCAATATGTATACCTTAGAGCAAAGGAGGGAGAAAGGTGATATGATCAAAACATTCAAACATCTAAGGGCATTAACAAGGTGAAAGAGTCTAATATATTTCAATATAAGAAAAATAGCAGGACAAGAGGACACAGCATGAGATTAGAGGGAGGCCGATTAAGGGGTAATGTGAGGAGGTGTTTTTCACAGAAAGGGTGGTGGATGCATGGATCGGCCTTCCTCAGGAAATGGTAGATATGAATACAGTGCAGGGCTTCAAACAGGCATGTGGTAGGCATAAGGGAGCAATACAGATGAGTATAAATAAATAGGCCATTGACAGAGTAAAGGCCTATGGCACATTCATAAGGTAGAAAAAATGGGCAGACTGGATGGGCCTTGTGGTCCTTATCTGCTGTCAGCTTCTATGTTTCTATCTATGTTTCCTTAGAAAATTATTTTGTATGCATTCTAAAATACAGTAACACTTCGATAGCCCCATGTGCAACAACTGACCGTGGACTTTAGCTTTCAAACATCTTTTCATGGCTGTAAAAGCAAATCATGAAATACTCTTGGATTTGGCTAAAGCAGGATTTTTAGAAGTTAATACCATATTTCTTTAAATAGAAGTGGTGGCTTCTATTGTCAAGCAGCTGTTTTCAGCTATGGCTTCTATTTAAGGGCAGCTTATATTAGAGGGTGACTTGTATTTAAACTGTTCCAAATAGCTGTCATGATTGTGATTGAAAAAAGCTGCAGCACAAATCTGGGATTATTTTGTTGAGTACCCTCCATAAAAAATAATAATCTTAACAGCAACAATTATTACTTATCTTACATGATCCATTCTCATAGACTTTGAAAATTGACAGAAGCTGTAGTACAGTTTCCATTTAGTTTAGTGTAATTATTTTTAGTTTACAGTTCACTGCTTTTTTATTTGCCTGGGATCATGAGGGCTAAGGGAGGGGGTAGAAGGAGGTATAGCAGTGGAGAGGCTGAGGGTGGGTTAAGACAGTGACTGGAGCAGATGCCAGTTTCCGATGGCTTCAGTTTAGTACAGTTTTCATTGTTTTATTTAGTTTAATTACTTTTATTTGCCTTGGATCATGTGGACTAAGGGATGGTAGAAGGCCTGTCAGAGAGCTTGCTGAAGGTGGGATAAAAAAAGGAAGGCACTGCCAACAGTCAGTTACAAGCCATGGCTTTTAATAGAGGGTGGATTCTAGTACAAGTCTATTCTTCTCAGTGCAGCTTGTAATGGAGTGCAGCTTCAGTTAGAGGGCAGCTTCTAATCAGAGACATATGGTACGTTTTGTCCAATCTAGTTTCTTATTTATAGTTACACTCAAGTAACAAGAACTTTCTACTTCCTCAATATTGTCATCAACTTTCCAGTTCTGCAGAATCCTTCTCCTCCTACTGAAAACCCTAAGTTTGATTTGTTATAGTTCAATTCTAGTCCTAATTTCAGCAGATTTCCCTGGACTTCTGTTTTCTTTTTTTTTTTTTTCATATACATTTTATCTCTTCTGGCCACAGCAGGGTAGTCTCTTTTCAGCTGTCTCTACCACTCCCACCCATTAACCATAATCTCCCAGCTTATCTGGTGCATAGTAACTCCATGGATCTTCCCTCTCTGGCAGGGTCAGGAGAGGGGAAGGAGGGTTGCCGCCCTCCAGACCACAATTTAGTAGTTGCTACAGGTACTGGTGATGTGGCAGGAGGTGATGTGGAGCACGCATGTCATACAACTCTGCCATGACAGACCCTTTTCAGGTGTTTTCTCTCTGGCCTGATGTCATGGCAACAGAAAGTACATCTGCAAGGAGGCACACATGTGGTCCTGGCTTTCTTCCCCTTCCACTCTCCCGACATCATAACAGCCTCTGAGCATCCATGCTCTAACACCATAGCCTTCACTAAGTGTCAACCTAGACAGGGATAGCTTGGAAACCCTCACCAGGACAGGAGAGCTGCCTGGTGGCATGCTCAGTCCTACTCATGGCTCCCCCCCCAGCCAGCTCACAGTAACTCAGACTTGAGACAAACCCAGGTCACTGGCATATGGCAAGGTAAGGTGCTTGGCAGTGCCCCATCCCTCGGCACCTGTGGGTCTGGACTTCTATTTTCTGAATAATCTGGCACATCATGCTCAACCATGGTCCGTCATAGTTCATCCATGTTTGACCATGTCATAAGAGAATGGCAAAATAATAACATTTGCAAAATGTATCTGTATATAAGAATGCAGATTAGAACCCTTAAAACTAATATAAACAATCACAATTA
This sequence comes from Neoceratodus forsteri, assembly GCA_016271365.2. Lineage (NCBI taxonomy): Eukaryota > Metazoa > Chordata > Ceratodontiformes > Ceratodontidae > Neoceratodus > Neoceratodus forsteri. The sequence continues at coordinate 353,612,659 of CM028136.1, read as the reverse complement.
TATATTTCTGCAAAAAAAGACAATGTTTAAATAAGAAAACTAATTACATGAACATAAAACAATTAATATGAGAACTCTACACATCTTAAAAACATTTCATTTTATGTTAATATAAATTACAATCAGGCCTGTGGATCAGTTGTGTGTGAGGAGAGACTCAATTACAAAGCAGAACCACAGCAGCAATGGCTAAGTTTATGAAAGCTATTTCCAAAGTATGTGTCAATAAGTAGTATTCATTATAGAATGTCACAGGTGTTGGAAAAAGTAAAATTACTGGAGTGGTAGTGAAATGCGTTATATTATGTGGGAATCATCTGAAATTAACTACTATGGATAACCATGGACGAGCATCAACAACTTGAATAATTCTTAAACTATATAGATGTTGCACAGTTTTAATCACCACAACGTTAAGGAAAAATTGCCAAAATTGCTTTTGTGGATAAATTTACAGATTATGTTTATTTAATAGAAACTTTTCCTTTGGCAGCTTCACCTGTAACTTATCCCTTGTGGTACACAATGGAGAAGTTTGGTAAAAATTAGGCTACTGGTAAACAAGTGTCTCAAGGTCACATGGAAGAGCTTTTGTAGGTCACAAGGTACATACAGTATCTAGGCAGTAAAGCGTCTTCATTTTTGTTTTTGTTTGCATTATTAGTCACTGAAGGAGACAGAAGATACTGTAGGCTACGTTCGGTAACCTGTGAAAAGGTTGACTGAAATTGAATGACTCAGTTATGAATGACTCAATTTCAGTGCCTGTTATGTAGGCTACCCTGAAAGGATAGCTAGGGGAGAAAAGTAGGGTGAACAGAAGAACAGCAGGGAGAACGGAAGAGGAGGGATGACAGGGAAGGTGTGTGGGAGATAGTGCAGCTTGAGGCTTCTAAGCTGGCCATGTGATATGGTGGAAAGGGTGTCTGGCTACAGTGGGGAGGGTGCAGGGTTTGGGGCAGGGAAGGGGTACAGTTTTTTGTGTTTTACATGTGGGAGTAACTTTGTTTTTTACAAGTTTCTTCCCCTTCCTGACATGCAATCCCTTGAAGTTGAGAATCCATAGTAAGGGGGCTGTGGAGGACGAAGCATAAAAACATTTGTTTTTGCTCGGTGTCGCCTCACTGGCAGTGTACATTGCCATTTTGTTTTTTTGGCAATGTACACTTGCAGTAATGGCAATTGCTATTTGGCGATCACCATTATGACATGGAACCACTACTTTCATATCCTGTACAAGTTACTTTCATAGCCAATTCAAGAGCTAAGAAAACCTATATTTTCAGCACTTTCTAAGCTTTCTTTTTATTCTTTTCTTATTCTCTATTCAGTTTTTGTTTTATCACTATGAAATTCATTTTATTTCCTGATTTTTTTGCACTACATTTTTTCAGTTATTATCCTCTTTTCTAATTTCCCATTTTTCCATCTAATTTTTTTCTAGCTACCTCTCTCTTGCCTTATAAATCTGTGAAATGGAATTTCATGGGAGTCATACTTGGTGAGTAAAGACTCAAGGTAGTGCCATATGACTTCAACATACCTCTTTTGATGGTACTCCTGCAACCCCCCCCAAAGCAGCCCCAACTACAACAGCAGCATCTTGTTCCCCATCCTTCCTGCTTGGCAACAGCCTGAACCCCAGCAGCAGCTTCCAGCTCCCCATGCCTCCATTCCAGCTTCCCATCTGTGCAGCAGCACCTGTCACCTTCGCTTCACAGTGTTATGTATGTGAAATGGTAATGCATTGCGTTACTTCTGCCACTTGAGGGCAACATTCCGATATGTGTAAGCTAGAAGGAGAGCAGACAGAGATTGTTGTTGCTGAGACCAGAGAGGCAACTGAATAAAAATGAAAGCTGCTCTACTCCTGTTGCAGTGTGAGTTTGTTGAACAAGACCAGATTAAATGTTAGAACATAACATAATTGGTGACGCGGTGTTTAATTACTCTCTGGTACCTTACCAGAATGAACTACAGCTGTGAGGGTATTCCTGAGATGTAACTTTTGGACCCACGAGTGAACCCGTGAGGAGACACATAAAGATGGCCGTGACTATAGGACATATTGATGCCTTTGATGAAAATGTGGAACAATGGACAACTTATATTGAGAGATTTGGACATTTTGTCACAGCAAATGATATAAGTGATGAAAAACAAGTGGCTGCCGGCCCACGGTGCAGCGGTTGGATTTCCTTGCGCGCCAGCAACCCGGTTGAGCAGTTCGGGTAGCTGGAGGGCCGGCTGGGGGAGGAGGATTGAGCGCCCAATGGCTGCTCTCCTCCTCCAGGGGGGTGGGTGGGGATGCAAGTCCCGCTGCAACACTGCCACCTGGGTGACCATAGGTGGAGGTGCAGTGAGACTGCACATAGCAGGGAGGGATGGACATCTGCCGGGAGCCGGAGCATCAGGCACGTCATGATGTGCTCCGCCCCTAGGCTCCCCGAGTGTGCGACGTCCTGAGGGCAGGGAAGAAAACCAGGAAATACCCCACCAGACTCCTGGTAGATGGAGCTCCTGGCCATGATCCCCAATGCCCCTACCGACGCCAGTACCAGCATCCCCCGACGAAACTCAAGTCACGTCGGGGTGTAAGGGCCCCACCCCGTACCCGCCTGGGGGGTAGAACCAAGGCTCCATGGGGGGATGGACTGCACTGGCGTCGGTTAGTAGGAGTGGGGACGAACCAGGCCGCTGGAGACTCCTGAAGGAGCAGGAGTGTGGTGGTGAGAGAGGGGGCATACAAAAAGGAAATATAAAAAAAAAAAGGAAAAAAGAAAAACAAGTGGCTGTGTTACTGAGTGTCATGGGCAGCACAACGTACAGTTTGCTGAGAAGTCTTATAGCACCAGAAAAGCCCGGGGAGAAAACTTTTGCCAGTATTGTGGAGGTCTTACAGACACATTTCTCTCCTAAGCCTCTGGTGATTGCTGAAAGATTTCGCTTTCACAAACGAAATCAAGCAGAGGGTGAGTCTGTTTCGCAGTATGTGGCTGTTCTAAAGAAATTAGCTGAGCATTGCAAGTTTGGCACCCATTTAGATGATGTCCTCCGGACAGATTGTGAAAGGTTTGAAAAGTGAAGACACAGAAGCCGCTTTTAACGGAGGCGGACTGACATACAAGAAAGCGATAGAGATCGCTGTATCGATGGAAACAGCTGCACGGGAGGCTCAGCACCTAAGTGATTCCCTGAAAGTGAATGCTTTATCCTTCTCTTCTCCCAGGAAACCTAATAAATGTGGTCACTGTGGGAAGGCTAATCACAGTGATAAGGACTGCTGGTTTAAAGAACAGACATGTCATAACTGTGGGAAGAAAGGCCACATTGGGCGAGTGTGCAGAGGGAAAAAGAAAGGAGGAGAAATCAATGGAAGCAAAGGGAAGCAATTTGTGAAATGTAGGAAGAGAGAAGTACATGATGTGGAAACACAGGGAACATGCAGTGATGACACTGATACTGAACTAGCATTGCACATGCTGACTCTTAAAGGGGAAACAGCAACCATCTGTGTAACACCTGAAATTGAAGGGAAACCACTGAAAATGGAATTGGACCCAGGGGCTGCAGTTTCATTGATTTCTACAGACAAGTATGAAACTATGTTGAGACATCTACCCCTGCAAATGACTGACGTTGTACTGAGGACATACACTGGCGAGACAATTTCACCTGAAGGTGTCATCAAAGTGCAGGTGAAAATAAATGGGCAAACAGCACTACTGCCTTTGTACATGGTTAAAGGTAACTACCCTTCACTCTTAGGCCGAGAATGGCTGAAGAAAATACGCCTCAACTGGCAGGAGATAAGGACTGTTAATACGAGTGACCACAACACTCTAGAAGCAGTGCTGCAAAAACATTCTCCTTTATTCAAAGGGGAGCTAGGCACAATGAAGGGCATTGAGGCAAGAGTGTTTTTGAAGCCACAGCACAAACCAAAGTTTTGTCAACCACGCCCAGTACCTTATGCACTTAGACTGAAAGTGGAGGCTGAATTAACTCGCCTAACCGAAGCTGGAGTCTTGTCACCTGTACAGTGTAGTGACTGGGCAACTCCAGTAGTGCCAGTGGTAAAGAAAGATGGGTCCGTGTGAATATGTGGAGACTTTAAAGTAACCATAAATCCAGTTCTGTGTGTGGAACAGTATCCGATTCCACGCATCGAAGACTTGTTTGCATCGCTGGCACAGGGCCAACGCTTCAGTAAGCTGGATTTGTCACATGCTTATCTACAAATGAGAGTAGATGAAAACTCAAAGAAATATCTCACAATAACCACCCAAAAGGGTCTCTTCTGCTATAATCGCCTACCTTTTGGCATTGTATCAGCTCCAGCCATATTTCAGCGAGCTATGGACCAGGTTTTATGAGGTCTTCCAAATATTCACTGTTACCTGGACGATATACTGGTGACCGGAAGAAATGATGCAGAGCACCTAAAGAACCTGGATGCAGTTCTGCAGCGATTGGAAGATTTTGACTGCGTGTCCAGAAGGAGAAGTGTGAATTTTCAAGACTTCATTGGAGTACTTGGCCATACCATAGATGCAGCGGGCTTACACAAATCGCCTGAGAAAGAAAAAGGGATTGTGGATGCCCCAGCACTGGAAAATGTGAGCCAGTTACGGTCATTCTTGGGCCTGTTAAATTATTATGGCAGGTTTATTCCTAATCTGGCTACGATTCTCAACCCACTAAATGGCTTGCTGTGCAAGGGGAAGTCCTGGTGTTGGACAAAGGACTGCGAGAGCGTGTTTAAGAAGACCAAAAAGCAACTTGTTTCGCAAGATGTGCTCATTCACTATAATCCACAGCTGAGCATCAGACTGGCATGTGATGCCACACCTTATGGGGTGGGAACAGTTCTTTCTCATGTTCTACTGAATGGGGACGAAAAGCCAATTGCCCTTGCATCCAGAACTCTCAGCAAAGCTGAACAAAACTATGCCCAAATCGAGAGAGAAGCTTTGGCAATAGTGTTCGGAGCTCGCAAATTCCATCAATACCTTTATGGTCGGGAATTCACACTCCTCACTGATCACCATCCCCTCACGACCATTTTCAGCCCCCACAAAGGTATTCCTTCCATGGCAGCAGCCAGAATGCAACGTTGGGCTCTCTTGTTATCAGCTCATAACTACCGCATTGAATACAAGAAGGTGGCTCTTCATGGCAATGCTGATGGGCTCTCAAGATTGCCTCCGCAGGTAGCCCACAGTGACAAAGTGGACACTATCTATGTCTTCTACATCAGTCAGCTTGAGAAATTACCGATCACAAGTTCTGAAATTTAAAAGGAGACAAAAGTTGATCCTGTGTTGTCGCAAGTCTTGGACTTAGTAACAAAAGGGACTTTAACTGTGAACCAGGACATTCACGGTGAGTTATCACCATTCTACGCCAGACGTAATGAGCTTTCAGTACAGCAAGGTTGCTTGATGTGGGGTGTCCGGGTGATTGTCCCTTCAAAACTACGTATTCGTGTTCTGGATGAACTACATGTGGGACACCCGAGTGTAGTGAGAATGAAGGCTTTGGCTAGAAGCTGTATTTGGTGGCCAGGAATTTATTTGCAAATTGAGCAACAAGCAAAAACATGCACTACCTGTCAGCGTGTTCAGAAAATGCCGTGTCCCTCACCTCTACATCCCTGGATGTGGCCAGGTACACCGTGGCAGTGCATTCATGTAGATTTTGCAGGGCCAGGGGAAGGACACATGTACTTAATTGTTGCAGATGCCCACTCAAAGTGGCCCGAAATTCAAGTCATGGACATTACTACTACCAGTAAGACCATTCAAGTGCTGCGAGGACTATTTAGCCGTTACGGGATTCCTGAACAGCTGGTCAGTGACAATGGACCACAATTTATTTCTAGTGACTTTGCAGCATTTCTAAAGTCAGTGGTGTGAGGCATATTCGTAGTGCCCCATATCACCCCTCGACTAATGGTCTAGCGGAGCGTTTTGGGCAAACCATGAAGAATGCTCTGAAATCAGTGGGGGGGTCTTTGACCTTACAACACAAGTTGGATAACTTCCTGCTGGCATACCAAAATACACCCCATGCTACAACAAAAGAATCTCCAGCAATGTTATTTTTTCGGCATAAGCTTCGCTCCCATCTTGATTTCCTTAAGCCAGATGTGGCATCAGAGGTTTTAAAGAACCAAGAATCTCAAATACTGCGCCGGCAAGCTCATTCAAAGGACAGGCAGTTCATTGTTGGTCAAGAGGTGCTTGTTCGAGATTACCAGAAGGGGGAGAAGTGGACCTCTGTTGTGGTGACATCTCAGACGGGTCCAGTGTCGTATACAGTTGATGTTGAATCTGGAGGAAAATGGAAATGTCATGCTGAACAGCTCCTAGATCTTCAGCAGCGCACAGATGGAGACACCTCTAGGGAAGAAAACCCATGAGAAATGTGGATTCCATCTGCCGTAGCTTACAGAAGCCCCACTACGGAAGTCTCAACACCTTCTGAAGATGCAAAGGAGGAGGTGGAGAGGAGCAATGGTGAGGCTGTACAACCACCAACCGAGGATCGGAGGGAGGTACCAGACAGGGCAGCCATGCCAAGGGTTGCTCACGCGAAACGTTATCCATCCCGAATTTCAAAACCTCCATATCGTTTGAACCTGTGAGACATTTAAAAGAAATAAATGTTTTGTGTAGTTAGAGAGCCAGATCAGATTATTGGGGCAGAATAATCCCCTTGACTGGTTCGAGGCCTGGGGCAGTCTACCCCCTACCTCTAGCATAGAATGAACTATCTTACTAATAATGAATAATGCTAATACTTGTTTATTTGGTAACAATATAATTTAGTGGGGAGGAAATGTTATGTATGTGAAATTGTAATGCACTGCATTACTTCTGCCACTTGAGGGCAGCATTCCGATATGTATAAGCTAGAAGGAGAGCAGACAGAAAGTGTTGTTGCTGAGACCAGAGAGGCACCTGAATAAAAATGAAAGTTGCTCTACTCCTGTTGCAGTGTGAGTTTGTTGAACAAGACCAGATTAAATGTTAGAACATAATACACAGCAGCCAAGAGCTCCTGTGCCCCCCATGGTACCACCACCATAGACTGACCCGATAAGGCGCCCCTCTCATCCTTCTCTGACCCCTCATCTGGGAAGTGAGAGGGTGAGTGGGTGCTGGGATGTGCAGCTGACTGGAGGAAGTGTTTTTTTTTTTGCTGCATCAACCGCTGGAAGGGAGTAGCAGGAGCTGCTGAAGTCCAGGGTGGGGAGCCACCGGAGAGAGTGGGAAAAGCGGGGTTTGTTTTTTCAGCACTAGCGTCTAGAAGGGAGTGGCAGGAGCCACTGAGTCCAGGGTTGGGGGGCCACTTGGACAGAGCAGAGATCATGAGTGGAGGCTCCCAGTGCTAGAAGATCCAGTCAGGCAGTGCTTGGGGAACCAATCAGACTGCAAGCTTGGGTGCCAATTGGGCAGAGCAGTGCCTGATTTAAGTGAGTGGCTGGGCTTTAAAGGGCTGGGCCCAGCCACTATCTTATCTAAAAGCACATCTGAGGAGTGAGTGTTCGCGTGGATGATGGGACTGGCAGCCAACCAGATGGAGCATGGGGTTTTGCCACATCAGCTGCTGGAAGGGAGCGGCAGGAGCTGCTGAGTCTTGGACGGTGGACCGCTCAGAAAAAGCAGAGATCATGAGTGGAGATTCCCAGTGCTAGAGAAGCCAGTTGGGCAGTGCTTGGGGAACCAATCAGGTTGTGAGCTTAGGAGCCAATCAGGTAGAGCTGCACCTGATTCAAGTGAGTGGCTGGGCTTTAAAGGGCTGGGCCCAGTCACTATCTTATCTGAAAGTGAATCTGGGGAGTGAAAGGGTGAGTGGGTGCTGGGGTGCATAGCCAACCGGAGGGAGTGGGTTTTTTTGATCCTGCCCATGCATCCCCGCCCTGACCTCTATTAAATGGCCATGGTGGGAGCAGCCAGCTTCAGTGAACAGCATGGAGTCAGGGTCTGAGCAGAGGAAGACGTCACCCTCTAGGAGGTGGCTCATACACAGGAGAGAACCAAGAAGGAGCTGATCACTACCCTGACTTCTTGGACCCAGGCTGGGTGCGGATGGTGAGTCTCATTGGAATTATTGTCTGCAAAGGGCAGGAATATAGCATCTTATGTAATATTCTGGTATAGAATACTGTATATTGTGTATCACTGTTTTGCCTGTCTGGGAAGTAATATTGCATGCAGCTACTCAAGTAGAGTCGGGAAGGCTACACTGGGTGACATTATTGTCTGGAGGGGGAGGGAGTGCAAGGGACTAGTGTCCCAATTTGTTTTTGGTAAAAGATACTCTGTAATGAGTAGGGTATTTTAGGTAGGGACAAAAGTATGTAAAAGGAATAAAGAAAAGCAGTTAGTACTATATGCTTATCTCTGTTTTAAGGACAAGACTAGCTTAAAATTTATAGAAAGTACTTACTGGTAAAACTATAGAAGTACTGTACTCTGCTTTATATGTCCCTTTCTATTAATCAATACTGTTTAAACATGGGCAGAATAGTGGGTTGTAATGGGTGTGGGGCGGCAGTTTGGATGAACATCCTGTGGAAGCTTGGGGGGTGTCCAGTCTGACACAAACTAAGAAGACTCGGGGAAGAAGTGCTGTGGCTTGGCAGAGCACTAGAGAGGATGGCAGGGGGAGGCTGGGGCAGGAGGGCCTCCCGCAGGGGATAATATGAGGGACCAAATGGGAGGAACTTCCAATTGAGGGAAGGGATTTGGGGGGGCGGGAGCAAGCCGAACATGAGACCTAGCACTTTAGGGAAGGCCAAGGTCAGGAGAGAGGAGCCAATGCATGTCACTTCAGTGGGAGTAGGTAATAGGTTTGCAACATTGGTGACATTGGTGGAGGGAGTGGGGGGGATCTCCAGGAGGTGGCAGGAGGGGTAAAAAGAGGGGAATGCACAAGGGGCATTAAGTGGCAGAAGAGGGGGATGGGGTAATGGGGAGGAGCACAGTTGGAAAGTCGGTCGAAGGGAGCAGGGGGGGGAGAGGAACAATGCTGGTAGGGAAGACAAGAAGTGTGAAGGGGAGGGACCAAAGGAGGTTGGGAGGATAGTGAAGGAACAGTGAAGGTAAGGGGGATAGGATGGGGAGTCTTGGGGAAGAACAGAGCTACAAATATGGCAGACTCTAGGGATAGGTACCTTGGTAATAGGGGAGGTGTGGGGGCAAGGAAAGATGAGGGGGGAATACTAGTATTGGGGGATTCCATACTAAAAGGGATAAGATGGGGCAGTAAGGGGGAAGGCATAGTCGTATATGGGTAGAGTCCATACCTGGGTTAATGGTGGACAGGATGGGGCAGTAAATTTGGAAGTTTGAAGGTGGGGTAGGAAGAAACCACATCTCGTGGTGCATGTGGGTATGAATGACCTGGTGGGGGAAATGGTGGAAGTTGTGAGGGAGAGGTTTGAGGAACTGGGAAGGTTGTGTAAGGAGCTGGGGGACTCGGTGGCCTTCTCAGAGGTGCTCCCAGTGACCTGTGTGAGTACGGTGAGGAAGGGGAGGATCAGGGAGTTCAATACATGGCTGGGGGAATGGTGTCAATTCAAGGGGCATTGGTTAGTGGGTGGTTGAAGGGGGAGCTGGGACAATAACAACCTGTATGCAGGGGAAGAGGCTACACTTGAGTGGGGAGGAGAAGGGAGTATTAAAGGAAGGGATTGTGGGGAACATAGCAACAAAGGTGGGTTTAAACTAGGTGGGGGATAGCAAGTGGACTACAGGTAGGCATGGATCCCAGAGAGGGGAGCCAGACAAGCTTATCCCCCCAAGTTAATAGGGAGAAGGTCAGGATAGGGGCACAGTAGGGGGAGGAGGGGGGAAAGCCAGGGAAAGTTAAGGGAGGAAACGAGGTGGAGGGTGGTCATGCTGAATGTGAGGAGTCTAGGTAATAAGTCAGTTGAGTTGCAGGCTCTCCTGGCAGTGGGGGGGTTGACATTGCGGCTACCATGGAAATGTGGGCCACCCAGTACCAGGACTGGGATATGATAATCCCAGGTTATAAAATATTCAGGAAGGATAGGGCTAAGGGGAAAGGGAGGGCTTGGAAATCTATGTATGGGAAGGGATAAGGTGTATAAGGGAGGAGGGGGAGGAAGGCAGGACGGAGGCCCTGTGGATGCAGTTCCAGGACTGGAGGGGTAGGACTCTGAAAACCGGGGTAGTATTCAGACCACCGGCACAGGAGGATGAGCTGGATAGAGAGCTAGCCAAGCAAATGAGAAAGGTCTATAGGAAGCGGAACAAAGTGGTGGTTGGGGACTTCAACCAACCTGGGGTGGATTGGAGTACTGCTGGAAGCATTTCAGGACAGCTTCCTGGTGCAGTTGGTACATGAACTGACTAGGTTGGAAAGGACTTGGAACCTGGTACTTTCAAATGGGGTGGCTGTAAGAGATCTGGGGGTTGAGGACCCCCTGGCTGAGTGTGATACCACTCAGTGTGGTTCACGCTCAGTATGGTTAGGGAGACATGGGTATGGGAGTCAGGGTGATTGAATTTAAAGGGGTGAACTTTAAAAGGATGGGGGAATCTTTGGGTAGGTATCTGTAGGAATTCAACCAGATATGGATGCTAGTCAGAAATGGGAGTTTATTAAAAAAGGTCTGATGGATGCCACTGGGACTTGGACAAATACATGAAGTAAGGAGGGGAGAGCAAAGAAGCCCAGTTGGTTGACTTGTGAGGTTATGGAGGGAGTGAGAGCCAAAAAAAGGGCATTTCAGAAACTCAGGAAATTGGGAGGGATGGTTGACAGGGATGAGTATATGAAGAAGTCCAGGGAGGTCACCAGGCTAGTCAGAGCAGCCAAGGCTTCAAGAGAGTTGAGACTGGCAGAGGGTATTAAGGAAGGAGAAAAGGACTTCTTCAGCTACATTGGAGAAAGAAGGAAGAACAAAGACCAGATTGTGAGGATTAAGAAGGAAGAAGAGTGGGTGGAGAAGGGGGTGGATCAGGCAGAGGCATTAAATGAGTACTTCTGCTCTGTGTTTATGAAGGAGAAAGGGGGGCAGATACCTTAAGGGAGGGGTGGAGTGGGAAGGGGGAGGGAGAGGGGAGACTGATGTAAGGATTACAGAGGACAGGGTTCTTAAGGGACTAAAGGCACTAAGGGCGGACAAGACACCGGGGGTGGATGGCATTCACTCTAAGCTACTCAGGCAGCAAGCAGCGATCCTGGCAGGGCAGCTAGCTGACCTGTTCAATACTTTTCTAGACACAGGATCCATACCACAAGACTGGAGAATGACCCATGTGGTTCCCATTCACAAATGTGGCCCTAGGAATGAACCAGGCAACTACAGACTGGTAAGCCTCACTTCAATTGTGGAAAAGCTCATGGAGCCAATCCTAAAAGAGAGGCTAATGGCCTTTTTGGAGGACAATGGTCTCCTGGAGGGTCATCAACATGGGTTTGTCTCAGACAGATCCTGCCCAATGAATCTAATTGAGTACTATGACTGGGAGACCAGGGAGCTGGATAGGGGTCATTCGGTGGATGTCCTGTATTTAGACTTCAGCAAGACCTTTGATTCCATGCCGCATAGGAGGCTGGGGGGGGGAAGCTGGAGTACATAGTGGTGGGAACAAAGATGGTCAAATGGATCGTCAACTGATGGTATGGTAGGCAGCAGAGGGTGAGGGTGGTGGTGGTGGGGAACTCTCAACTCCAAGAAATGTGATGAGTGGGGTGCCACAGGGATCGGTACTGGGACCGGTGCTGTTTGGGATATTTATAGCGGATATCTCACATGGGCTATGGAGTAGGATCAGTTTGTTTGCTGATAATATGAAGATGGGAGCGATGGTGGATAACATTAAAGGAAGGAAGGGGGTTACTGGTGAACCTGGCAAAACTACAGGAGTGGTCGGAAATATGGCAGCTTGGGTTCAATGCCAAGAAGTGCAGGGTACTGCACTTTGGAGGTAGGAATCAGGGGAGGAGCCATCAATTGGGAGGGGGTGCAGCTCAAAAGCATCAAGGAGGAAAAGGATCTGGGGGTGCTTATAACGAGCAGCATGAACAACTCAGCCCAGTGCAGGAAGGCGGCAGCAAAAGCCAACAGGATGCTAGGGTGTATAACGAGAGGAATCTCCTCCAGAAATAGGGAGGTGATCCTTCCTCTATACAGGTCTCTGGTCAGGCTGCACCTGGAATACTGCATGCAGTGTTGACACCAGTTCCTGAAGAAGGATATAACATTGTTGGAGGGGGTGAAACGGAGGGTGGCTAAGATGATACAGGGCTTGGGGGGGGAAGTCCTACCAGGAGTGATTGGGTGAGTTTAACATGTACTCCCTGGAGGAGAGGAGGGATAGAGGGGATATGATTGAAACCTTTAAATACCTTTAGGGAACAAACAAGGTTAATACAGAAGGGATCTTCTGGATCAGAAGGAGGAAGGATATGAGAGGGCATCAGTTAAGACTGCACTGCGTAAGATTCAGGAGGGAATTCAGGAAACATTATTTAACAGAACAGGTTGGGGACAGGTGGAATACTCTGCCTGAGGAGGTTGTTTCCTGTAGCACAGTGGGAAGCTTTAAGACAGGGTGGGACAAGGTGAGAGGGGGGTTATGATGAGTAGGGGTGAGGGTGGGGCAGCTGTGAGATGAGGGGCTAGCTGCACAATCGAGCAGACTCATAAGACCGCATGGCCTGCTTCTGCTGGCATGTTCATATTTTCATATCAGTACCACCCAGACCAAAGCAGCCATGTTCCTCCCTCATCTGGGAGTACTTTACTGTCCACTCCCATGATGACAGCACTGTCACATGTACTATATGCAAGGCAGTGATCAGCTGTGGCAGAAAGGAGAGCCATCTTTGGACAGGTGGCCAGCACATTCACCTGAAGATAAGACACTGTGAGCAGTGGGAGGCCAGGCAGTGACAGGTGGCAGGTGGTGGGACCCATCTTTAGTACTTAGGGGACTGCTCAGGATACAAGCACCAAAGAGAAACAACACCAGCACCAGAACTAGTATTGGCACTGACAACAGGACCAGCCCTGGCACCTGCACTGCCACAAGATGCTGAAGAGGAGATAGCCAAACTGAGAGAAGAGATTAGGGACCTCTGCTGCTGTGCTGGCTCAATGGAGAGCATGCTGAGCCAGCTATTGGCTAACCAGCAGCAGGGCTGGGTGGGGCACAGAGACATTGTAAAATGGTATGGGCTGAGGTTTCACTGCTATGCTGATGATTCCCAGCTCTGCCTGTCTTTTGTACCTGACCAGGATGGAGCACTCTCAGTTTTTAATAACTGCCTCACTGAAATTCTGGATTGGATGAATTCCAGCTGGCTGAGGTTGAACCCAGGGAAGACTGAGGTGATGGTTGTGAATCCAGGATGCCGGATAGGGGGGTCAGGGGCAGGTCACCTCTTGGGGCTTTTCCTGGGGAGTTCCCAGCTCCCGACCTCTGAATGGGTGCAGGACTTAGGGGTGATACTTGACAATGGGCTGACACTACCATCTCAGGTTTCGGCCATCGTTAAGTCATCCTTTTACCATATGAGGAACATCGTTAGGATCAAGTACCTTGTTCCGTCTGGTGATCTTCCCACACTGATCCATGCCTTTGTGACCTCGCTCCTTGATTGTTGCAACTCCCTTTATGTTGGGCTTCCGGGAGTTGATATCCACCACCTGCAGCTAGTGCAGAATGCTTCAGCCCGGTTGTTGACGGGGACTCCTCGGACTTCCCATATTACACTAGTGTTGTGCAAACTGCACCAGCTGCCAGTTCAGTGGTGGATCACCTTCAAAGTCGGATTACTGACTTATAAAGCCCTATGTGGACTTTGCCCTGACTACCTGAAAGAGCTTCTGTCCCCTCATCGCACCTAACAATTGCTTCATTCAGCAGAAGAGGAGTTGCTAGAGATTCCAAGGGTAGTTTAAAAATCTTCAGGGGCCCATGCATTCATGTATCAACCTACTAATTCTCTACCCCATCTGATATTCAGAGTCTTGTGACCCTGGGGAGGTTAAGCAGGCATTGAAGACTTATTTGTGGAGCAAGGCATACTGTGACTAAAAAGGTAACTTCTGGATTTTATTATGTATTTATTATTGCTGTTTTTATTTGTTATTTTGTACTTTGTAATGTGCCTTGATATTTGAAAGGTGCAGAATAAATAAAGATTATTATTATTTTTCTTTGAACTGTGAATGCAGTAGTTAAATATTTTGCTGTAGCAGCTTTTGTGGACCTCACCAAGGCTTTCGATTTAGTGAATCATGATGAACTCTTGAAGCAGTTATCTTCTGTACAGTAATCAGAGGGGGTTATTTCCTGGTTTGGTGATTATTTAGTTAAGAGGAATCAGAAGACAATAATCAATGGAACATTATCTGAGCCTGCAACATTTAAATGTGGAATCCCACAGGGTTCCATACTAGGTCCTTTGCTTTTTTCATTATTTATAAACTCTTTAGCTGTTAATTTTAAAAATACTGAGTTATTGTTTTAAGCAGATGATGCTGTGTTGTTTTGTTCTGGTTCTAATTTTTCAACTTTACAAAACACTTTATAACAGGATTTTAGTTTGCTTCATTATTGGTTTGATAAACATAAATTGGTGTTACATTCTGTAAAAAACAAGACATTGGTGTTTTCCCATTCTAGGAGAGTGCAAACTCAGGAGTTAAAAATTATTGATAATTTTGGCAATGTAATTGAACAGGTTAAGGAGTTTAAATATTTGGGAATATTAATTGATTGTCATTTATCATTTGATTCTCATGTTATGGAGTTAATTAGTAGGGTGCATAAAAGGTTGGGGTTCCTTTATCGAATTAGAGACAATCTTACGGTTGATGTTAGGTTATTACTTACACATAGTCTATTGTTATCAGTTATGGATTATGGGTCTATAGTATACTCTTATACATCTGATAGAGTATTTACAAGATTCCAAGCTACATACTATTCTGTTTTACGTTTTGCTACTGGTCAATCGAGGTTAACTCACCATTGTTCTGTTTATAAACATTTTGGTTGTTTGTCATTAGAGGGGCAATTTAATCTTAGGTCTTTGTTGTTTTTACATAAGGTTCATTTAGGTATAATGCCACAAAGTATTCTTAGTTTGTTTCCCTTGAATACAAAATCTGGCTGTAGAAGACTACAGAGTGAGGAAGGCTTTTTGGTCCCTTTTGTTCATACATCTTTTGGCCAAAACTCCTTGAACTTTACCACTGTTATGATGTATAATCAGCTTCCTTGCAATGTTATAAACCAAAAGCAGTTATCTATTTTTAAGACAGAACTTAAAAAATATTTGTTGGAGAAGCCAATTTGTAAATGTTTTACATAATGTATATTTATGGATTGTAAACTGTTTTAAAGTTATGTGTACGTTTGTTGTATAAACTGGTCATTTGTGAAAATGGGCTTGTCCCACAGATTTACCAGTATAAAAATAAATAAAATAATAAAAAAAAATAGAGTTTTAAGTTTGGACTGTAAGCAGACACTATACAAACTGTCATCAAGGTTCCCCACTGTTGGCACATGATTCAGATCTGGACTTGTTTACTTTATTAATTTTAATTTGTGCAATTTATTGGGTGGGTAGTGGGTTTAAATACTTGGAGGTTGTGTTATGTTAGTGGTCTATTAGTGAGTGTGTTGTACAGCAATTTATCATAGAAAGTAAATGTCTGTGAGTGCATGTATAGGGCTTAGTTTTAATTAGAGTGCCGAGTGGTTGGAATTAACATATTTAAGTGGTGATTTATTGTTTTTGGTTTGTATTGAGGTTGAATAGACAGTGAGCTGGGAAGATGTGCATAGGTGTTGGACTCCAAAGGCTCAGCTACTCAATATCCCAGCTGTTAGACCTCTGACCCTTCGTCGACTTCCCTTTGTCATCAACAGCACTTTGGTGCAGTAGGGAGGTTGGCATTGGTAGGAAATGGGATGGTAGACAACAGGGTGATAGAGTGGCTGATAGGGTGAGCCATATTGAAGTGGTGAGGACCAGGAGGTGCCTTGGGGCAAAATTGGGCCTAGGAAGAGGCCAGACGTGTTTGGTCCCCATAACAAGGGCTTCCATTGGACTGAGTGGACAGGTAGCCATTGGGCCAGCAACCTCTGCCAGTCCCCTTTGAACAGAATGGCCAACAACCTCTGCCAGTCCCCTTCAGGTGGTGCTGTGCAATGTGAGATCAATCAGGAACAAGACACAGCAGACCTGGTTTCCTCAGTTGATCTGGCTTGCACTATGGACACCTAGCTGGGAGATGACACTGGTACAGTCTTGGAGGCCTCTATTCCAGTGGATTTTCTAGTGCACTGCCCAAGGAGTGATCACGTGGGGGAGGGCATCTGTTTTAGATCTGATCTGAACTTCTCTATGCACTCAGTGGGTTATACTTCATCATTTGAATGCATGACCGTACGTGGGAGTCCAGGTCAAGGGTGCAGAATCCTTCTGGTGTACTGGCATTCATGGCATGAGGGGAAATTTCTGCAGGAAGTCGCAGACGTTATCACCAAGAGGGTGTTGGAGTCACCCAGGTGGTTGATCCTGGGTGACTTCAATGCCTGGATCAATGATGAACTATAGCAGTTTGGACAAGACTTCCTCTAGATGATTAATTTGCTGGGTCTCGCATGGGCACTTGCTACTGCGACTCACAGAAATGGGCACACCTTGGATCTAGTATTCTTAGTAGGGCTTGAGCTCACTGATCTCAAGATTGATCTGGTTGTTTTGTCAGATTACTGAACAGTAGAGTTCTCAATCAGGACCATCCTCATTAGTCCTTCCCTTGTGGAGATGGTCTGTTATCACACTCTAAAGGGGTTGTCCCCAGAGGGACTGTTGGCTGTAATGGACATCTTGGAGGTGAGTGTTGCTTGTGAGGTGGGTGTGAGTGAGGGAAGGCAGCCTATAATAGGGTTATTACCTAGCACTCGACTCTGTTGCACAAGTCTGTATATGACTCAGATCTTCTCACTTGAGATCCCCATGGTTTGTCGGAGCTCTCAAGGAGATGAAGATCAGGGGTCAGAAACTGAAGTATTGTTGGTGGAAGTCCAGATCAGAGGAGGATAAACTGGCCTTGAAAACTCACTGTGGTGAGTGTCAAAGAGCAACCTCCCATGAGAAGGCAGCACCATGTCCAGGGAGATTGCTTTAGGGAGGAACAGACTGGCTCAGCTCTTTAGGACTGTAGACCAGCTGCTTCATCCAGCCTGTCTGCAGCCAAAAGGTACAATTTCAGCCACTAAGTGTGAAGAGTTCACTCTGTTCTTATCTGACAGAGTATCCTCTATCAGGTCCAGGATCTGTCCAGTGGGGCAGTCTCAGCACTACAGTAGTCAGATGGTTGTCTCTAGAAGCTCTGCATTTACCTTGAACAAGTTTAGGCCTGTGGAGGTGGAGGAGATCTGTGCAATAATTGCAATGCTGCAGCTCACATACTGTTAACTGGACCTGGGCCCAACATGTTTCTTTGTGGGATGTGTGGAGTCTGTTGGTCCAGTGTTTGCCGATATTTTCTGGTGCTTACTTTTGCAGGTGTCATTCACTGGAGTTCTGAAAGAGGTTCTGTTGAAACCCCTTCTGAAGAAATCCTTCCTCAACCCTAACATCTTGGCGATGTATAGATCTATTTTTAACCTTCCCTTTCTGGTTAAGGTTATTGAGAAAATAGTGGCTCTGTAGCTTGAAGCCCACCTCACCATTTTCTACATCCATGAGCCCCTCCAGTTGGGATTTAGGTCAAAACACTGTACTGAAACTGCATTAGTCAGGGTACATAATGATCTCCTCAGGGCCAGGGATAGTGGAGAATGGTCAATCCTCATTCTCCTCAATTTCTCCTAGCCTTTGACACCATGGACCATGATGTGCTATTGGATCACCTAAGGGAGAACTGTGGACTCACTGGCAATGTCATCTGATGGTTTGAGTCCTTTCTCACAGGTTGGATGTAGAGGGTGGGGATGGGTAGTTTCTATTCCCACCCAAGCCCCTACTGTGTGGCGTTCTGCAGGACTCAGTCCTCACACTCGTGTTGTTTTCAGTGTACATGTTGCACTTGGGAGAGATCAGACATTACAGCATGGGTTTTCAATGCAATGCAGATGATACCCAGTTGTATATGTCTTTTGCACTCTGGACTCATGATGCTGTGGAAGTACTGAAGGTGTGTCTGCCCAAGATTCAGGACTGGAAGTCCTCTAACTGGCTGAGGCTCAACCTAGACAAAACAGAGGTGCTGGAGATAGAGCCTGGTCATTGGCAGGAGGTAGAGACAGCTAGAACAGGAATTGGCTTGATGCTGGATCCTACCCCACTTGCAGCCACTACCAAGGTGGAAAAGCTGGGTGTTATCTTTGAAAACAGATTGACACTCAAGGCTTAGGTGTCATCTGTTGTCCAGAATGATTTTTACCACTTAAGGAATATCACCCGGCTCAAAGTCTTTATCCCACCGTATGACCTGCCCTCACTGGTGGTCATGTTTGTGATGTCCAGACTTGACTACTGCAATGTTCTTTAACTCAGGGTTAGTGGAGGGGTCCTGCATCACCTGCAGCTAGTGCAAAATGCAGTGGCCAGGTTGCTGATGGGCCTTCCAAGGTCCTGTCATGTGCCACTGGTCCTGAATAAGCTGCACAGACTCCCAGTGGGGTGGAGAATCACCTTCAAGGTGGATCGTCTCACCTATAAAGCCCTATATGATCTGGATCCTGGCTACCTGAGTAACCTCCTGACTCCTCAATGCTCTCAGAGCTCTTTTCGCTCCTTTGAGGAGGGCCTTGTAGCAATTCCCAGGACCTAGCTTAAAACATCAGGTGATTGTGCATTTGAGATAGCTGGGCTGGCCCTATGGAATTTGCTTCCGAGCTCTTTGAGAGAGGCCCTGTCATTGAAGGCTTTTAAGTGGGGCCTGATTAGGGAACCCTTTTTGGGATTCAGTATCTCCCTTAGTTTAGGTTTACCAGCTGCTGTCTTATGCTGTTTTAAAATTGCTGTGTTAATTGATTATGTATTTGTTGTGATTTATTGATCTGTCACTGTCTATACCGTGTATAGTGCCCTGAGCCTCAGGCATAGGGCACTTTATAAATAAAATTTTATTCACTTACTTACTTGCTGCTTGCTGACATGCAAGAGGTTCATCACAATGGTGCAGGGGCTGCTGGTCCATTTGGCAGTGGGCCCTAAAGAACACATGGGCATTGCCCATTCATGTTATATATTACATCCTTTTAGCTACAGTCTTCATTCCTCACTCTTTTACTCCCCATCTTCTCCTCTTATTCTTTTTCTCCCCCCAATTTTTACTCTATCCAAAAAAGATAAAAAAAAGGAAACTTTTTTTATTAAGTAAAAAAAGAAAACTTTTAAAAATACAAGCAAGCTGTAATGTCTGATCTGTGATGTCTGTTAGCCTGCATAAAAGGAGGAGAGAAACAAAACAGGAATCTTTTTTCTGGGTAAAGATAATCTGCCCAATTTTCAAATGTGGATGCAAGGCTTATGACCCAGTTCTGTGTCTCCACAAAGTGTGCCATACCTGCGTCCAAGGGTTTGATGCAACTTGCTCCCAATTTTAGAACCCTGGACACAGGTTGTGACAGTGCCCTCAATTTATGGCAGCTTGTGCCAAAGCTGTGCCACTAGCCCTGTAAATTGGCTCCCCCATGAGTTCAAAGTTACACCGGGGGGGGGGAGCTGGCAGAACTGCAGTGCATCGCCACAAGGGACTTGCAGCAGAGGGGCTGTGGCATGCTGTTTCAAAAAACTGCGCCGTGGCACAGGTTTGCCGCAAGTCACCACTTGTGACATTCTCTTGGCTGCAAGTCCCTTGAGGTGGGTGCAACCCCTCTGAAAATTGGGCCCAATACATTTATTAGGCTAATGAAAAGTTAAAGATACAAGCTTCCAAGGTCTAAAGCATTGCCTCTTCTTCAGGTATATTCCTGAAGAAGAGACAGTTCTTGCATACAAAACAATGTTAAGTCTTTTTCTGTCTTTATTTTTTCACTGTTTTGCTCCATTCCTTCTCATTTGGATTTCCCTCTGAGTTTTCTCTCTCTCCTTAAAAAAGGAAAAAAAAACACAACATTCCATTATTTTATCTGTGTTTTCTATATTTTCTTTATATGTTGCTGTGTATGGACTGTATCATTCTTTTCTCTCTCACTACTGCTTTTTGTTATGAATCACTGTTGTTTACATATATAGCACATTTGAAAAGCACAATATCTCCAAAGTTTATTGTCCCTGAATATTTTCTTTTAGTTCAACAGTAGATGATGTGGTATATCACTCATAGAAAGATAGAAACATAGAAATTGCCATCAGATAAGGACTGCTAGGTCTATCCAGTCAGTCCATTTGTTTCTACCTGCTACAGAAACCACTGACCCAACTTGATCTCCAGCTTTGATCTCTTTCCTACCAGTAGGGTTCTCCTATGCCTATCCCATTCATTTTTGAATTCTCCTACCAAATTTGCTCCCACCACCTCTACTGGGAGGCTGTTCCATGCATCCACCACCATTTCAGTAAATAAATATTTCCTCATGTTACATGTCATACTTACTTAAATACTTTTTTTGTTCGGTCAAAGACCTTTACAACATATAAAAATTACTATATACATAAAATCTCCACATGTAATCAAATACACATTACAACCAAATGAGAAAGCTCTAATACAAAACATAAATATACAGCTCATTCAAAGATCCGTCATATTCGAAGTGCATAGAATCATTAACTGGGCATGTATATTTTAGCCATGGAAGTACACAGCAACTGAACTGGTTATTTTATTCTTATTAAGGCACTATTCTTTAAATAGGAAGCTACTTGATCTATAATATAACCATCCTGTGTAGTAAACATAATATTCAACAGGATCTCTTTATTGTATTGAATCCCAAATTGGCCGAAGCCAATAAGCTCTCTGTTTGTTATACCATGTACAATTAAATATTACATGATTTAAATCCTCTATTTCTGGACAAAAACATTCACAAACTCTATCCTCCTCCTTTGAAAAATGAGCTGTCCTAATAGTACCATTATGAAGATCCATGTGGTATCTAGTATACCAACTTCTTTTCACTTCATCAGTTATAACATCTAAATAATATCTATACTCGTGTTTCAGGTCTTGTGGTATTAGCCAGGGTGAAATCTTTATTTTTGATGCCATTCAGAGATCATATTCTTTATGGGCATTTACCACTTTATTCCTTATATATTTAAAATATTGGGTACTAATTTGGATCCCTTTGCAATATAATTTATTCAATATGTCCAAATCATAATTTTCCAGTAATATTTTTATATCCTTTAGCCAATCTGATGTATGATATCCTCTTTTTTCCTTCTCTATTTTCTCCATGAAACATAAGGCAGGTAACCAATCTCTACCCATTCTTGTTAACTTAATCCAGTAAATCAATTTCCTAATTGCTATCAATGCATTTGATGAAACCATCCCAAGTTCTGCTCTCACTAGCACATTTGGGGCAGATGAACCAAGACCCATTGCATTTTTAAACAGTTTATTTACTGGCACTTCTGTAGATTCTTTTTTAATCCAAGCTCCAAATTTCACTCTGATAGGTTATTTGTGGAAAATATTTTGCTTTTATTGCTCCTATTAAGGGTAATATAGTATTTCCCCATGTTTATAATTAAATCTTTGTAGGACTCCTGCACTTTGTTTTAGTTTCAACTTGATGTTTTGAATATGTGTTTGCCACTTTCCATTGGAAGAAATTGTCAGGCCTAGATAGTCATACTGTTGAACAATTTTTAACTTCTTCCCATTAATTCTCCAATCTTGTTTACTTCTGTACTCTCCAAAAAGCATTACTTGTATTTCTGTTCATTAATTTTCAACCCATGATCTTTTTCTAATGAAAGAAGTTCCCCTAATTTACTTTGCAGACCTTTTTTTGATAATGCTATTAATACTAAACCGTCCGCATAAGCAAGTGCAGGACATAAGAATACTCTTATATTTGGGGAGTCCATATTTTCTGCACCAAGTTGTATTAGAAACTTATTCAGGTAAATGTTAAATAACAATGGTGCCAGTATGCAACCTTGTCTCACTCCTTTGTTTGTTAACAATGGTTTAGATGTTTGGCCATTTTCCCCCCATCTAACTTGTGCCCAAGACTGAGCGTATAGTTCTTTTATCATACTAATCAGTATGGGATTGATTCCCCACTTAAACATTAGTTGCCATAATTTATTTATATAAATAGAGTCAAATGTTTGACTAAAATCTACAAAGGCCATATAAATATTTTGTTTTCTGAGTCTTACATATTTTTCATGCAAATGCATTAATATCAAGGTATTATCTATTGTCATGTAACCCCTTCTGAATCCTGACTGAAGTTCAGAGAGTCCTCCTAGTCTGATTACTTCTTCATTTAACTGATTACAAATGATTTTTGCAAAAATCTTCCCCACAATATCCAACAACAAAATTGTACGATACATTCCTGGGTCTTTTCTATCACCTTTTTTATATATGGGTATTATAATTGCACCCTTCCATTCTACTGGTATACCCTTTAAATAAATACATTCATTAAAATATACAACTAAAACATCCCTCCAAAACATAGGTAAGCATAAAAATGCCTCCACTGGAATTGAATCAGAACCTGGTAGTTTGCCCCTCTTTAAAGTTGTCATTGCAATATAAACTTCCTTTGGGGTTATCATCTGAAAATAAGCTCTGTCTAGATTTAGCTCCCAAGGAAAACAAACTTCAGTATGGTTCATATCAAAAAACAGTTTACAGTAATGTTCAACCCATACTTTTCCCGTGATATATACTGTGTATATCGAAGGCATTTTTACTATTGTCAGTACCCCAGCACCCAGCACTTACAATCAGTCTTTGCACCCCTAGCACCTTACCTGTCATATTCCCTCAACAAGGCCCCCTGGCTGCACTGTCTCCTGCCCTCGCCCACCTCCTCCCCGTATCTCCACTCCGGCCCCTGCCCCCATCCACCTTCTGTATTCCACCTTACCCCCTGCACCTCCTAATCCCTGATCTCCTGCCCTAACTTCCCCACCCACCCTCCTTCCCTGTCTTGCTCATAGCTCATGTCTTTGTACTGGTTATTACATGTCTGTAAGTCAATGACTGTTTGTTTGTAACTAAATATTATGACTGTTGCACACGCTGATGTGGAACCTTTGTAAAAGATCCTCAGCTCAAAGGTATTGTAATCCTAGATGAAATAAATAAAATAAAAACCCTTTGCTACCATCAGCCAAAAAGATTGTTGATCTTTTTTATTTATTACATCCAACATATTTTGCCATTGGTTGAGTTTAAAAGTGTGACATTTCTTCTTAAGTAATTTTTTATAATCCTCTCTTTCTTTATTTAGATTCCTAGTGTTAATTGGACCTTTAGAAACTTTCAGTTTTCTCACTAATCTAGTAAGTTCTTTTATTGCCATCAAATATTCATGGTCATACCAACTATTATTGTCCTTAACTACTGTTCTCCCTAACACAGGTTAAAATAGGAAGCCCCGGACAATAGATAAACAATTATCTAAGTAATTTTTCATATCTGATAATGTAGCATTTCTATCCAAAACAGTTAAATACTGCAGTGCTTCAACAACTAACTGCTCTATATTAAATTCCCATCTAATTTTTTAAAGTTTCTTACTTTAATATTCATAAGATGATCTTCTAGTGCCATTTTATGAACTCCTTTACTACAGGTTATAATTATAGGGAAATGGTCACTGTCACTTCTTTCAATGATATTACAGTAGGACCAATGGGCCACATTACCACTCCAACAAATATAGTCAAAACCTGCCAGGCCCTTGGCCCATAATGTGTAAAGGTTCATGGTTTATCTGGTTTTATTCTTCCATTCACTGGGGCCAAATTTTGATTAGCCAAAATCTCTATAATTTTTTGCCCATGTTATTCAGTTTTTTATCCAGAGATATCCATTCATAATATGCTGCTGTCAAAAAAACCAATTTTTCATTTTTCCATTTACAAAGCCATCATGATTGGCAATTCTGGCATTCAGTTCACCACATAATAATGTATACAGATCAGGTCTTACATTTTGAACTTCCTGTAACAAATTCTCCAGTTCATACCACAGAGATTCACTGAGCTATCTTGAGTTTATAGGTGGAATATAAACATTTATCAGGAAGAAAACCTCCCTATTATTCTCAACTAGAAAAGCTTCAGCTATAGAGCATTCATTTATGAGTGCAGCATTTAGACTTTTCATAACTTTAAAGGAGGTGAGGAGACCACCCGATACCCTACCAGTTTTACCTAATTTCTTTCCTGGTAAATGATAATTTGTATAACTATTCAAGTAAACTTCCATCTCATTTGTTAACCAAGTTTCCTGTAAACACAAGATATGATGGTCCATAATAAACTGTTTCCAGTCCAGATCAACCATTCTATAGATGAACCCTGCAATATTCCATGATATTATTTTAAATGCAGCATCATACAATACACAATCTTTTAAATTTTCAGGACCTTCCAGTCAAACACTCAAATCAGTCAGTTTTGCAAATCTATTATCTATCTCAATGTTATAGATCATCTGAGATTCTATTTCATCATCTCCCTTAATTCCATTAGACTGGTTCCCTTCGAGTGTTATATTAGCCTTAGGGTTTTCTTGTTTCCTTCTGCAACTGGAGTTGCAGCTATCAAATCAATGTTCCTAAGAACATTTTCCTCTATTATATAAAGACCCATTTTATCAAACTTATCCAAGTTGTTTAACATCGCATCATATATCTCTCTTGATTTCTGAGTGATCCCAATCTGGTCACAATAGGAGTCTTTTGTTAATCTTTTGGTCTCAATTAAGTCCCTTGATATGTGGATATCCACAAAATGGCCCATAATGTCCATAATTACATTTTTTACTTTATAATTATTTTCATTCCAAGTTTTTTTTAGGCTAAAAAGATGTAATGTTAGCTCGGTATCTTTCATTTCTATTAGGGACCTCTTTAATTCCACAGGTACCTCATCATACAATGCCTCACTTTTTATAATATAAATACCTATGTCATCTAAAACTAGCAGGCTTCTATGAATATGGTCTAATACTTCAGAACCAACCAGGCATATGTCAATCTGTCCACTTCCATTTATTCTCTTTTTCCTACAAGCAAACTCAGTCTCAAAGGAACCTTCTGGTATTTGTAGAACATGCAGAAACATATTATACAATAATTGCTTAAGTTTGCCAACAGATTCATGCCTTACTTCTTTGATACCAAAAATGCTCAAATAGGTCTTTTCTATCACAATCCTATTCCTATAGATATTCAATGAATCTCTATTGACGAAATCAAGTTTCATACCCAGTGGTTCCAATTTACTATTATTAAGTCAAAGATGATTTGATCTTGGTTCGACACAAAAAATGAATATACAGTCTCTACCATCAATATATTTGTAAATTATAGTTCTTACAATATCATTTTCCCTAATTTCCATACCCAAACTGCCCTAAACAGGTTCACAATCTTGTTCTTAACTGTTTTCATAGTGGGAAATGATTGTAAATCCAAACCATATAAGGTCAGAATGGCACAATTATTAATATCTACAACCATAACATCTTGTTCCAAGACCAAATCCCTCTTAGAAGTAGTTTGTATCAAAATCTCCTTCATTTTCACACAATTCTTTTTTCCCATTCAGATTTCAGCACTTTAACATTATTCTTAACTGTGGCACACATATCCAGTAACTCACATATTCTTCTTTCCTCACCTCTCCAATTGCCCTTATCTGGATAACATTGTCACTTTTAGACATAAAAATCTCTTCCTGGCTTGGGACTTGCAAAGTTAGATTAGATTCACCAATTGTTTCCTCACCAGTTGTTTCCTCACCTACCAGAGGAGGAGGACCATTCCTTAAATTATTTCCAGTTTGAGTTTTTCTCATTTCTGTTTCTATTTCTTTTCCTATTCTTGTTTACAAATCTCTTCTTTGGTGTATCAGGGATAGTTATTGCAGAAAAAGCAGGTCTAAAAGAGGATCTAAGAGGGTGAGCTACTATCATATCCTGGCTAACCTGATTACCTTGATGAACCTCCTCAAGTTGAAATGAGGGAGATTTGCTTTCTGGAGCCAGAACATATATTTTGTGTAAAATATCCTCCACTCTACCACTATTTATAATGATATTTTGTTTAATGGTTTCAAGCTCCTCCTTCAAATTTAATATCTGGTCCATCAGAAACAGATGTGCAATATGAGAGTTGCCCATCAATCATTTTAAGCTCTCACTTAAACAGAAGGGATAATTTTGCAAGGTGTGCACTGTGGCATTCACCCTACTAGTTTCTCCCTCAGTCCCTGTAAACTCTATTGAATTGGCTTCATTACTCTCACTACACTGTTTTGTATCTAAATGGTCTAAATTTTCTAATCCATTTATAGTATTATGCATTTCCAAAATTATTTCCTCAATATCTCTAGAAGACCCTTCTATAGTTTTACTAATTTTACTAACTTTACTATCTTTCCCTTGTTTACCTATCATTACTGGTGATCTCATTTTGGGTCCACTATCCTCTGGTGAAAATTCCATATTTGGGGATGGACTATCATAGTATAATACAGAGTTTGAGTGATTTCCCCCAGCTTTAAGCTTTGTCATTTTCACAGATCCTGACTTTAAGCTGGAGTCCTGTCTTACTTGACTAGTATTACTATTCTTCTCTATATCTGGAGAAATCTCTAAAGGAAGTAGAATTTGCTCAGTATTGATCTCCATATTAGCAGAATCTTAAAACAAGTTTTGGGGTAGAAGTAAGGCCCAAAAGACTTTGTTGGAAAACAATACTTGCTCAGAATCTTCTTTTGAGGTAGTAACTTCTAGTATAATTTCTCCTTTTCTTGCTAATGGAATATTTTGGTCAGTTCCTATTAAACCCAAAACATCTTTATCTATTTTATTTTTCTGAAAGTGGTCCATAATTTTTGTTTGCCTTTTTCCTTTTATTGATCCCATCACACCTTTCTTATTTATCTTTTTAGAGTTTTTTTGCCCATTTTCTGGATTTCAATTTAACTATCATTGGGCTAGCAGATGGATCAGTCATTTCTCCCTCTGAAATGACTTGCTGAGTGAATCCATTTTGAAAATAATCAAAGGATCTGACTCTCCAATACCATGAATTTCATTTATCTGTACATTAGCCTGTACTTCCTCCAGGATTTGTTGCCTAGTTTGTACCATTTCCTTAGATAGCTGGCTGTTTTACACAACACTGTAATACTCGTTGACTTTAATAAGCAAAACTCCAGGTCTGAACCAACTAAAACACATCCTACTTTAAAATAACAACAAGTAACAACAACATAATAAATATATATATATATATATATAAATATTAGAGGCAAACAACTCAGTTTAATGCATTAGTTAGGGTTGTTCCACAGCGACAAAAGCGAGGAAATTCGGTGTTAGGGTTGAAAGCCCACCTTGGACCCCACCACCCACACCCCAACCGGCATCGGGGTGCGCGTTGGGGTCATTGGCCCTAACTCTCACCCCATCAGATGTGTGAAGAAGCAGAGGTATAGAAGAATGGGGTGAGAGTTAGGACCAACAACCCCAACGTGCACCCCAATGCCAGTTGGGGGTATGGGTGGGGGGGTCCAAGGGGGGCTTTCAACCCTAACACTGAATTTCCTCACTTTTGTTGCTGTGGAACAACCTTAACTAATGCATTAAATTGAGATTTTTGCCTCTAATTTCCCTTCTTTTTGAGAAGTATAATGAGAAATAGTGAATGTAATGTGGCAGCTGGAGTGCAGGGCCACATGATGTCTTGTCACATAGTGACACGGTGCCCACAAATGCAAATGGTAATGCGCGCATGGTGATGCAAAGTGAAACAGAAAGATAAACAGTACTGTAGTCAGAAACGGTTAAAATAACACAAACACAAGCGCAAATGGAAACGCGAAGGGTAGCACACCTGGTGCCATAGACGGAAACAGTAAGTGAAATGGTTATGGAACCCCAAGCAGAAGTGGTATGGGTAACAGTAATGTAAGCACACAGGCTAGTTTTCCCCAAAAGCTGCATAGAGAAAGACAGTGAGTACAAAGAATGTATGCATAATAATGGGTCTCGGAGCAGAAAATGAGGAGTTGGAATAGTAAATTGCTTATATCTCAGGAACTGTACAACGTAGAAAAAAATTTTAAAGTCATATGATTTATGACTTTCCTGGCTTTCCGACGAAAAGTCAGTATCTCGCACCATTTCCGAAATATGGGCCCTGAAAGGCATGGCGAACGCCGTAATGTTATCCTATGGGAAAAAAAGAGAAGTTCGTAGTGCTGTAACTTTTGCTCCCTGTAATATTTTTTCACCAAACCAGTAAAAGGCACATATGTGGGATGTTGACTGTCTTCTCTCCAAATTTCAGCCCAAAAGACCAAACCATTATTTTGCAGCAGGGCAGCAAAGAATTCCTGTAATGCGGCGGACGCCGTAATGTTATCCTATGGGAAAAAGTGTAAACTTTGGAGTGACGTAACTTTGCTGCCCTGTAATATTTTTTCACCGAAACACTGAAAGGCACATCTGTGAGATGTTGGCTGGTTCCTCCCAAATGTCAGCCTAAAAGACCAAACCGTTCTTTTGCAGCAGGGTGCCGAAGAATTGCTGTCATTTTCACACAGCCTGGAAAGTACTGTCGCATCTCATGAAAGTCAAGAATTATTCGACAATGTCGCGAAGTGCGAAATTACTTTGCAAAAGTACTTTTTCCAGAAATCTGAAAAACATATTTCTGGGGTGTTTTACCCCAAAATAAAGACATGCCTAGCATCCTCAAGGTCTGACTAGGTGACTACAAAAAGAATTAGTTTGCTAGAGGGTCCCAAATTTAAATGCCAAGCATTTTTCTGATGACCAACTGAAAACAAAATGGCGGATTTGCAACAGTAAAAGGGCCATTTGCGAAAGTAAAAACTGTATTTGCTACACTGTCAAACTTTTTGTTAACTTTTCCCATTGACATAATGGGAACTTGTTTTTTGACTAACTTTTGAACCGTTTAATATTTTTTCACAAAATCTTCAACAGGCACATCAGGGACCCCACGCCACACGTTCCCTGAAGATTTTGGACTGGTTGCGCAAACCGTGCAACCTCTAGAGATCACCAAAGAATTCCAAAAAAGTGTAAATGAGTGCACAGATCACGCTTAATAACTCCAGAGCCGTATATCTGAACAGTACAAAAGTTGGCAGATCCCAAGATCTATGGTTCTTGATCATGTATTCCAAATTTCAGACAAATCTGTTGAACAGTTGCAATGTTATTAAGGTGAAAAATTTCAGGTTTAACATGTAAATGGCTCCTCAACCATAAGTATGGTAGCACTACCGTGCTACCATAATATATATATATATATATATATATATATATATATATATATATATATATATATATATATATATATATATAATGTGAAATCTTGTTGCAAGCAATAGTAGACACCAAAAATTGACAGCCGTTTATAAACATAAAATGAAATGCTGTTCCAGTCCAGGACAGTAATGTTCCAAAGAATAGGCTCTATGCTACAGCACAAACTTTCTTGATCAGCACAAACAAGAAGTCTATTTGAAGAGGGTCACATGATGCAGCGGATTGTGCAGCAGCTTCTTCGGCTGGCTCCCATCGCCCAGCATTATTTCATAATTATTTGAGCATTCTAGAGAATTTTGATACTCTTTTCCTGTGGATAACAGTTTCCTAGACCTTCAGAGAAAGTACTTAGTGAAAATGATGGATGCTGAAATGCATCTTGCACTACCAAGGCACACTCGTCCTGTCTCCTCGGAGAAACTCAGCAAGCATTCCAGGACCCAGCAGAGCACCAGCGGTAAACTGAGTACTACAGTGGCCTCCTCTACGCAGGTCTATGAGGCAACCCCCCTCACCCTGGAGCAATCCCTTAAAGAATTCAACCTGTTTCATGATGATCTAAAGTCCTTTTCCATGGAAGTTAAGCAGATGAGGTATGCACTCAATGATCTTTCTACCAGGATGGCAGATATCAAAACTCGCCTTATTTCCATGGAGAAGTGAGCAGACAAAATGGACAGTGAAGCAGTTGAATGCAGGCACAGAATTAAGAATTTGGAAAATAAAATAGAAGACTTAGATGGGAGTAGTCGCAGAAACAATGTGGTGATCATTGGAGTACCAGAAAAAGAAGAGGGTAACAATACGATCTTATTTATTCAGAAACTGATTGAGAAGATGGTAGGCCCCTCTCCCTTCAGAGTTTCTCATACCATAAAATGGGCCCATAGACCCCTAAGGCTGATGCCAGCACTGGGCTCCCCACCCCGACCACTAATATTTAAATTCCTGAACTACCAAGACAGACAGTTATTTTTGGGGAAAATTAAGGAATTACAGGAGGTGCTTTGGGAGGGGAACAAAATTCGGGTAACACAGGATTTGCCAGTTTCTGTAAGACAGTGGAGAACTTTATTCCATCCTATTGTCATGAAGCTTATAGATGCTCTAGTCAAATTTAGGATGCACTACCCTGCACATTTGCATGTACTGTTAGCTGGATCATGGGTCACTTTTGAGGAGGTGGAATTAGCACACAAAGCCCTACAGAAAGCCTTGTCTGATCTTTTTCACAATCTCTGGAGGGGGGTATAGTGCTTTACTGGTTGCAGAACTATGAAGGTACAAAGTTGGTAGAGTTTTTCAAAAGATAAATACAAGTGCTCGGTAATGGCATGTAGGATTGACAGATTTACTGACTTGTGGATCAACCTAATTTTGAAGGTCTCATACAGGACACAGGGCATCGGATCATGGGGACAAGGGAATCAACATATAGAGAATGACTAATTTCTTTTGATAAGCCAATATTCGGTTCAAATACTGACTTTACTTGTTCTCTTATACAGTCTCAAAACTTTGAGTGATATACTTTGGGATAACAGAGACAGTTATAAAGCAATGTTTATTTTGACATTTTCCTGGACTAGTATGTAGGGGCATTCAGCCAACACAAGAGGGTGCTCTGTGCATAGGAATGGACTTCAGTTACATGGCTATCTCTTTTAGTAACCCTGGTCCATTATATAACCGTGGAACCTTGTTTTTTGCTTATAGAGGTTAGCTAACTCTAGGTAAAGAATTAAGATTTACTAAGTTCCAGAACCAAAAACAAACTGGTCTAATTCTGAAAAATGTAAATAGGTCTATATAATTTTTCACAAGTGTTAAGTTACAGCAGGAGTTGAGTACAGAGTAGAACAGATGTTGGTGCTCTGGTTGCAATTGAGTAATGACTATCCACCATTGTAGAAGAGAGATCAACATATTTTGGAGGTTCACATTTATTAGATAATGATATTTTTGAGTTATAGGAGGTTCAAATTTCAGATCGAACTACCTGTTATTCTAATATGCCACTAGACTGGGAGACGGAGAAACAGAGTTGAGAGAGCACATAGGACAGACTATATAGCGTGGTAGGTACAGTAAGGGGGACATCTAGGGGATAAGAGACACAATTAAGGTTAGGATTGAGAAGTAACATAATAAATAGTGGGATAGAGGGAAAGGAAAGGGGGGTTAAGTATAGATATGAGCACAACTAAAACAGGATATTTACAACATAGGCATGACTGGATTTCCTTGTTCTGTGGGGGCTACTCTTCTAGTGCCCTCATGTTATGGGAAATGGCTAATTCCATAAGAATAGCTACCTGGAATGTCAAAGGGGTGAGGAAAAAACCTAAACAATATCAGGTTCTAAAACATCGTACAATCTTAAACATAGACATAGCTTTTATTCAGGAATCACATTTATTAGATTTTGAGGCTTCTCAGCTAAGGAGACAACAATATGGACAGTTTTTTGCAGAAGAAGGCACAACTAATAGTAGTGGGGTGATGATCCTTATCCATAGAAGACTCCCGTTCACTATGACTATTTTGTTAAGGACCTACTGGGTAGATATATATTGGTACAAAGACTACTTTATAACAAAGACATATTGTTGGGTAGCATTTATGGTCCTAATCAGGACACACCAGAATTTTTTACGCAACTTACCCAAGCAGTAACTCCATATACTTCCATCCCACTGATTCTCAGGGGTGCTTTTAACCTGGTTTATGATCTGAATGTAGATAGATTGGGCCAGCAAAAAAAAGGCTTGTCACCTGCCCAACAAGCATTATGGGAATTAATTGATCAGATTGGAGTGTGTGATATCTGGAGAGTGTTTCACCCCCTGGAGAGGGAATATTCTAATACTTCTCCTGTTCACCTCTCTTCATCCAGAATATATTCTATTCTCCAATGTCATTCTCTTATACCTGGGACTCTTGACACATTAGTAATACCAGGTCCACCCTTGGACCATTCCCTGGTTATAAGCCATTTAAAGTCTTTAATATCCTTATCTAAATGGGGTTCCAGATGGAAACTGAATGAGCAGCTGTTGAAAGATCCTGGGTCAATTAAAAGTATTCAAGAACACATTGAAATGTTTAAGGAGTTCAATCAGGAAACATCCGGGAGACTGGACAATATTTGTTGTGCTTTCAAAGAGTATATTAGGGTATCCTTATTAGTTTAGCCACCAAGAAGAAAGAATCCACAGCACAATTGTCCCAGCTACTTTCCCAGATAAGGGTTATTGAAAGAACCGTGTCTCCTCATTCCCCTGAAACAGTTAGATAAGAACTAATCAAAGTGAAAGCTGCCTATATGGAATTACTAAGATAAAAAGCAGATTATGATATATTGAAAGCACAAGCTTCATATACAGATCAAGGAGAAAAGGCGGGGCACCTTTTGGCACTTAGGATTAAACAAATGGAGTCCTCTCAGTACATAACCTGTATAAGATCACAAATAGATGGCTCCTTAAAAACTAAACCAGAAGATATTATAGATGAATTCATTGAGTATTATAAAGGGCTATGTGGCCCAATGCAATCTCCCCCACTTGAACAGATGGTTAAAAACTATCTAGCTGAGGCAACTCTACCACAACTCATGGAGGAGCAACAGAGTACACTGTTAGTTCCTCTAACTATCAAGAAAATTTCTGAAGTTATTAGAAACCTACCAGTGAATAAAACAACGGGAGTAGATGGATATTCGGCTAATTTCTATAAGAAATTTAAGGACCAATTAATCCCAGTGCTCCTTCCCCTATATCAGCAAATCCTCACAGAAACAGAGGTAGACCACACATTGTTTGAAGCTCCTGATGGTCCTTATACGCAAACCTGATAAGACACCTGAAATTGTTACAAATTATAGACCCATCTCAATAATGAATCAGGATGTTAAAATACTAACTAAATTATTAGCCAATCTTCTTGGACCAATATTGTCAACTCTGATTGGACCTGAACAGGTCAGATTTATGAAAGGAAGATCTTCTTCTGATCATTTACGTACCCTGTCTCATGTCTTCTCAGCATGTAGGGATGCACCTTTCCCAGCTGCCCTGGTCTACCTGGATGCCAAGAAGGCATTCAACAGGGTTAACTGGCAATACCTGTTTTTAAAATTGGAAGCATTCAGCTTCCCATTAGATTTTCTAACATGCATCAGATCCTTATACAAGTCCCCAATTGAAGTTTGAAGTTTATTGTTCTAGGAATTAATACCTTTGAGCCAAGGCTCTTTTACAAAGGTTCCACGTCATTAAGTGCAAAAACATAGTAGACAGTGTTACAAACAATCAGCAAGCAGTTTAACAAATTGCCCATGTATCTGGCAACGGAGCCACTTCAGAAGCCTTTACACTTCACTCCGGAACTAGGCAAGGTTGCCCCTTATCCTCATTGCTTTTTAATATTTATTTGGAACCCTTAATTTGTAAACTGAAAAACTGTCAAGCCATTCAAGGTATTCCTATTCACCCATGTGAAATTAAGGTCTCGGCCTATGCTGATGATGTTCTTCTCCAACTTTCAAACCCAGTCATGTCCATACCTCCCATGCTAGAGATTATTGAGGCTTTTAGTAGAGTCTCCAATTATAAATTGAATGTAAGTAAAACAATAGTTTTTCCACTCAACCATAAACTGTTCAAACAGATATTCTGTCCCTTAGGCTCAGTTGGAAGCAAGATTCCTTAAGGTACCTAGGTATTGAATTAACTAGGCAATCTGGACAAATTATTAAATTAAATTTAGAGTCCTTAGTTACTACGATATCTCAGGATCTAGATTGAAGTGTGTCACTCCCAATTTCTCTATGGGGCAGAATAAATTTACTTAAAATTAATGTCTTCCTGCTAATTGATTTCTTTGACTGGGTGACCAAAGCAGTAGACCAGGGAGGGACTGTGGACATAGCCTACCTAGACTTTAGCAAGGCATTTAACACAGTCCCACACAAAAGATTAATAAACAAATTAGCCAGCCTGGGAGTGGGTCCCAGGGTTGTAGCCTGGATAAAACACTGGTTGGACAACAGAACACAGTGGGTAATAGTAAATGGAGTCCACAGTGAAGAAAGGAGGGTTACTAGTGGGGTACAGCAGGGTTCAGTACTGGGGCCAGTCCTTTTCAATGTCTTTATAAGTGACATTGCAGAGGGACTGGAAGGGAAAGTTTGTCTCTTTGCAGATGACGCAAAGATCTGCAACAGGATTGATACACAAGGTGGGGTGGAAAGGATGTAAAGGGATTTGGCAAGGTTGGAGGAATGGTCAAATGTATGGCAGCTTAGATTCAATGCAAAGAAGTGCAAAGTAATGTACCTGGGAAGCAAAAACCCAGAGGAAGAGTACACAATGGGGTGAGATACTGACAACAACAAAAATGGAAAGGGACCTGGGGGTAGTCATATCAGATGACCTAAAGGTGGGCAAGCAATGTGAGAAGGCAGTAAGGAGGGCTGGAGGATACTGGAATGCATAGGGAGAGGCATCACCAGTAGAAAGCAGGAAGTTGTTGGCCCTCTGCACAGACAGTTGGTAAGACCACATCTAGAGTACTGTGTACAGTTCTGGAGACCCCATCTCCACAAAGATATAGACATTGTGGAGGCTGTCCAGAGGAAGGCAACCAAAATGATGCAGGGCCTGCATCAGAAGACATATGAAGAAAGACTAAAGGAACTAAAGATATATAGCTTTGAGGAAAGGAGGGATAGGGGGGACATGATAGAACTTTCAAATACCTCAAGGGAATCAACAAAGTCTAAGAGGGTAACATCTTTCAGAAAAAGAGATGTGCAAAAACAAGGGCGCACAATTTGAAGATAGAGGGGGGATAGCTCAGAGGTAATGTGAGGAAGTATTGCTTCACAGAGAGGGTGTGGATACAAGGAACAGCCTTCCTGAGGAGGACATAGAGTCAAAAACAGTGGGGAATTCAAGAATGCATGGGACAGACATAATGCAATTCTAGTGGTGGTAGGAGGAAGTAGGCTGTTGGTTAACTAGGATCTGCAGCTTATCCATTAGGTAGGGAAATGAGCAGACTAGGTGGGCCAAGCGGTCCATATCTGCCATCAAATTCTATGTTTCTATGTTACTTTTTTAACCCCTCTCGGTACTTAACATTTGGCTCCCAACAGCTTGGTTCAAGAAAATACAATTCCTGTTTACCAAATTTATATGGTCTAATAAAACCCCTAGACTAGCTTATAGCAAGTTAACCACTCCCAAACTAAGAGAAGGTTACACCTTGCTCATATAGGATTTTATTTTTGGGCCAGTCATGTTAATAAATACTTAACTCATTGCCTCCTAGAAACATCTGTAGGCATCAGAAAGTCTAACTACAGTGTGTCCCAGAACACCTACAGAAGTCACCTACAGACTTCCTGTATGCCCTAGAAACATCTGGAGAAGTCACTCACATATTTTAATATTACTTGCCAGCCAGAATTGGTTAGAATTGACTGCATAGTACCATTAGAAAGGTAATGTTGTGCTGAACAACCTTGCCACTAACACTTTGTGTGTATCATGTTCACTTTAGGAGTTATTCATATTTGTTTATGTCATTTTGTAAATCTAGAACCACCTAAGCACTTTGAAAAAAACACACATTCTGGGTATCTTAGCCAGTATAAAACAAAAACCAAATTGAGTACAGCTGATTGCATAGAACCATTGGAAAGGCAATTTTGTGTGGAACAACTGCGCCACTGGTACATTGTGTATGTCATGTATACTTTAGGAGTTATATGCATTTGTTTATGGTATGGTGTGTATAGCTGACATTTTTTCCATCAAGACTCACCTAAGCAGCTTGAATAAAATGCACTTTTTTGACACTTCAGCAGGCATAAAAAAAAACTTATTAATTACAATTGATCGCATAGCATCGTTGGAAAGGCAATTTTGTGCTGATCATCTTTCATGCTGATATTTTGTGTGTATCATTTATACTTTTGGAGTTATATGCCTTTGTTTAGGATATGGTGTGTGTGGTTGAGATTCATCCCTCAAATCTCACCAAAGCACCTTGACTAAAATGGGGAAAAATTATGTTTCATAGTAAAAAGATATCATTTTTTTAAAAAACATAATAGTAAAACACCATCTAATGTCTGTATGCTTAATTTGGTGTTGATATTTGGCATATTTTCCAATAAAAAATGGCTTACGTTGCCTTTTTTAGTGAAAAAAATATTTTTTTTCTGGTTTCGACCAGCATAGAAAAAAACAAAATTACTTATTATTACATGCATACCACCATTGGAAAGGCAATTTTGTGCTGAATAACTCTGCCACTCATACTTTGTGTCTAGCACTTACGGTTATTGAGCTATTAGCATTTGTTTGCGACATGCTGACTATGGCTTGATTTGCTTAGAAAGGCCCAGGATTCACTGTTAAAAGTATACAAGAGATTCAGGAGACAAGTGGTGTAATCTCAGAGTGAACCTGTGGTGGCAATGAGTTAAGATGGCTTTCCAATGAAAAGCAGAATCTAGCCCCATCATGGCTTAAAATTGAACTGACTTTGATATGTTCATGTGGTTTAGACCCTGAGGGATTATTACACATTAGAGAAGGCCTTCTCCCTCTCAAGCTTAAAAACTCTATAATAGCAGTATCCTTGAAGATCCTTGCTCAGATATGCTGTTATCTTAAATATGATCATGGTAAGGATATGAACCAGCCTTTGATGGGGAACGTACAGCTAAAACTTGATGGAAGGACTGTTCCTCCAAATTGGATACCTGGTATACAAAATATGCAAATTATGAGCTTTCTTAATGATACAGGATTACGGCTTCCAGTTGCTGAACTTAAAAATAAGCTTGTGTCTTCACATAAATATTTCTTCAGAATTGTCCAATTGCAGCACCTGATTATACAAACATTTGGTAAGAATCCCTCTTTAACAAAAAGGGATATCCTTTAGTAAAGAATTATCTCCATTAAGTGGTGGTCCAAAAGCAGTCTCAAAGATCCATAGTATCTTACATAATTCGAAATTCCCTGACTACTTTGGCCCTACCAGATTATGGGAAACCTTATTCCCAAACCAAGTCATTGATTGGCCTGTACTCTGGCACAATTGCCATAAATTTGTGACACAAGATAGACTAAGACTCATGCAGATGTACATTCTTCACAATGCATATTATTCACCACAAAAAATGGCCAACCTGGGTTTAAAACCTTCACCTTTATGTGCTAGATGTCTTCAAGAGGAAGGGACACTATACCATATCTTCTGGTCATGCTCCAAAGTGGTTCCACTTTGGACCAATATTAAACAGTTGTCTAACCCCCTTTTAGGGCTTGGGGATCTGTTTACCCTGGAGATCTGCCTTTTGGGCGACTTCTCAAGAATCAGGGTCCTTAACCGTAAATACCACATGGCTGTCATATCCATGACAGTTAAAAACTGATATTAAGACATTGGATTGACCAGGAGGAAACATCTTATAATGAATGGTTGACAGAATTATTGGCAAACCTGTGAACAGAAAAAAACAATAGCCAACCTGAATAATAGAATGGAAAAGTTTAAAAAAAATCTTGGACCTATTACACACTCTATTTTCTTTGTAAAGTACATATTGAATGTAGGGATTGTATGGACTATCTAATCAAGTAATGGCTCCAAAATGTTTATAGGGATCTACTCATGTAAAGGTTGTTGCTCTATGGAGAGGGGGGTAGATAGATGGAGAAGGGTGGGGACTGTGAATGGGAGGGATGGACGGGGACAGATTCATAGTGATATGATGTCTTATGTACCTTGTAACATGTATAGGTATATCTGTCTTATGTGTGGAAGAAAAATAATTGAATAAACTTCAAATGGAAAAAGAAGTCTATATGAGTTCCTCTTTTTAATTGCTCTGCTTTAGAAGAGACCAGATGCTGCCAGTGGTCTTATGTTTGAAAAACAAGTCTCATAACTTCAGATAAACATGCCTCTTGGAGAAAGCTGCTGTATCCAACAAGTTCCATGGCTGACCTCTCCTCTCTGGTACTGAAACCAAGTTAAGCCAATTCCCAGATACCTTCATGAAAAGTGACAGCATAAATGAGAAGCTAAAATAACCTTTAACTTTCAAAATAATACAGTCCGAGTATTTAACTTCCCAAAATAGTATATAAATTCTGACAGACTAATAGCAGCAGACAACTAAAACAATCAACATAAAATATTTACTGTATACATATATATATATATATATATATATATATATATATATATATAGAATATATGACTAAGATTAAGTATAAGAATTTGCAGTTACAACATCATGCTTGGTGTAATACAGATCATTAAAGGCATAGCACTACTTTCCATGCCCAAGCATGGTTTTTACTCCCAAACCGTGGATTGGCTTCTCTTAACAGAAATTGAGGACAAAATACAACACTTCAGGTGGGATACTATATGCAAGATGGCTGGAAAACAGGAGAAGTGAAATACAAA
Organism: Neoceratodus forsteri; assembly: GCA_016271365.2. Taxonomy (NCBI): domain Eukaryota; kingdom Metazoa; phylum Chordata; order Ceratodontiformes; family Ceratodontidae; genus Neoceratodus; species Neoceratodus forsteri. Next base: position 353,573,622 of record CM028136.1, on the reverse strand, counting down.
TAAATTTCAGCAGCTCACCTCTCATTCACTCTGCGGCTGCTCCTCCACCTTCACCTTCGGCAGAAATGGTGCTTCTCAGACTCCAGAACACCAAGTCAGCTATTTGAGCATTTAAAGCATGTTACCTCAGAAGCCAATCAGAGAACAGGTTTCACCCAAACACGTAAAATACAAATTACACACAATCCTTATAGAATTATGTAGCTTCTTATTTACCTTGCATATATATGTAGAAATACTATACTAAAATACTGTCACACTAAGTCACATCATTTGGTACTTAAATCAGAATACGATCACAGAGAAAATAAAAATGTTAGGTAGTGGAGGCACAAAGCACAAACATAAACACTTCAGGGAGTACACAGAGAAAATATACTTCCCCTTCTATAAAAGTTCAGAACTTTTATATCTTGATACTGCTGCTCAAACACCTCTCACAGCTCCACAGTTCAAGCAGTTGTCACTGGGAAATTGAGCAAAAAGACCATCTCTGCATACACTCTAGTAACAGCTGCTTCACAGTTTTAGACCTTCCTGAAGGGATTTTCCTTCAGTCCACTGTCTTGCTCAACTGTAGGCTTTCTTCCTGCAGGGAAAAGAAAACACTGGGGAACAGCACGTCTGGCGAGATGCAGCACAAGAAAAAATGATACGATCACTTATGCTTTGGTGGCATACCTTTTACTAAGAAATATTGAGCTTATAAATGATTCTTTCCTGCGTACCTCTCCAACACAGTAGCGTACAGCCGTGTCTCACTGCCAGCAATCCTAGGACCAATCCAACATCTTGGGTCTTTGGCGCAGGGACTCTACCTATAGAGAATCTACACGTCATACAGTTGTACTGTCTGACTTATTCCACCACTCCAGGCATTCTCATTTTTTCCATTTTTACTACTATAAAATGTATCTTGAGCATGAAATTATTAAATCATGGTAGCTACCACTGCACTGTTTCAGTATCCCCCTTAGATCAGGTTTGTAGAGCACATTAGGCTAGTCTACACAAGTGTTCAAGCCTAATATATAAAATTTCTCCTTTCTTGAAATTAGCTCATGAGCAAGAAATTATGAAATGATGGTAATGTACTACTCCGATCACTGTTACATGCTACTGTGCTGTGCGTCACAACACTACCACATTTGTTGTAATGCACATTATCCTAATTTCTGTGAACAAATCACAATAAACATACAGTTTGTGCTCCCAGAATTTTTGTGAACTACCAGAATAAATAATTCAGACTGTGGAATGCTGCTTCAAGTTGCCAGTGCCACCTTGTGAGTCTGTCTCACTTACACAGTTGCCGTGTAATGCACTTTATGTGAAATGGTGCTAAAAGCACAATATACATACAGTCTTTGCTCCCTGAATTTGTTCAAGTACCAGAATAAATTTGGTAGGTTGATGTATGCTGCTACATGGTGCCATTCTGTGTGTCAGTCACACCAATACTGTTCCTGACTGTAATGCCCAGTGGAGAAGATTGTGCAAAAAGCACAATATATGGAAACCCTGTCCTCCAAGAATTGGTCTCAATGAGAGGAAGAAATAAGTAATGCTGTTGCATGATGCTACATGGTGCCACACTGTGTTACTCCCACCAACAAAATGCTCAGTGTACTACTGTCTATTCTTCATTCTGAAAATATTTGCATGAGGCAACAAAATGAGATGGGCTCCATGAATTAGTATGCTGCTTCTATGCTCAGAAAGTGTCATACCACAGCACCCTGTCCTAATGAACTGTACCCTTACAGACATAATTATATGAAATGTTTTCATGCTGAACACATAAAACTACCTAAGTGATATGCATGCTGCAAGTATGATTTGAATATTAAATTGGAACCAATTGCATTCATATGCCATGCGTGCAGCAAGCAAGTGCAGAAACTATGGTTTCAATGTTAAATTGGGAAAGACTGCATGCATGTGTGCAAAAAGCAAGTGGTCGCTGATAACAGCACATGTAAAAGTTAATTGACTTGCTCTGGAGCACACCATACACAAGTGGGGGTTGATGAGATTCAAACCCAGGTCTTCATGCCTCCAAGTCTCCTGGCTTGCAGTTCAGTGCCTTTAACCACTAACCCAAACTGTCTGCACACATATGGCTTGCTTGTTCATCAATACACACCATATCTGATTACATCTGTATGCATGCAGCAGGCTTGTAGCCACTGATATGCTTTCAATTTTCTTCTCTCCCTAATCTCAATTTCACAGTTGAACTATATTACACATACCAATGGAAACACATGTTTTTTCCTACCCCCAATACACAGACTTACCCACAAAACCACTTAATTACTTCTGTCTGGCCTTTACTCCTACTATTTTCTTGTCATAGTTTTAAATGCTTCCAAGCAAACAGACTTTAAGGTGCAAACACAAAAGTAGCAATAACTTGGCACACACCCAAATGGCCAGTCCCCCTCGCCATGCAAACACACTGTAGTGGATACAGCCATGCTATTACAGACAATCCACCAAGTATAGATGTACGTAAAAAGTCTCTTACTGAGTACCAGGGAAACAGAGGCAGGAATCTTTAAAGGATGATGTCCATTGGTCAGAGGGCTGGGGCATACCCCCTTGAAATGAATAGAGTTATTTTTAATTACTGTTTTATATATTATAAAGGTGAGTTGGAGAATAATGAAGGCCACTCTTCTACTAACAAGGCCCTTGTTAGTCAAATGGTGGCCTTCATTAATCTCCAACTCTCCATCAATAATATATAAAATAGTAATAACAAAATACTCCCATTCATTTCAATGGTGCACACTCCTGCAATCTCCTTTGCCCATTGTCATAATGTGCCTAAGCATAATGATGTGAAAGTCAGCTTTACTGGGGGCAAGGGTTCATAATCCTGACTATAGTGGGATCCCATAGTCTGTGCATACCATACTGCTCATCTGTCCATGAATGCAAGGGATCACTCTATAATGTCTGTAACATCTCTGAAAGGTACAGCTTATTGGTTTTGACTAAAAAGGAAAAATTCAAATGTACAAGATTCATCTGTATGTACCCTGGAGCTAAGTACATACAGGGTAAGAGGGTGTGTGGACTGGTGGGTGCTGAGTGGGAGGCTCTGATGGGGGACAGCAGCAGCACTGTGATGAAGACAATGAGGGACCATTTTCTTTATTTCAGACTTACAAAAAGAAAGGAAAAAGACATCAAGGAATGTTTTTCTTTATTTCAAGTTTGCCGACAATGTGGATTGGGCACCTGAGTGTTGGTTTCATACTAGTAGGCACCGGGGAAGGCACCCCAGTATCTCAGACTTCAGGATCAGATGGTGGACTATGCTGACACCAGGGATTGGGTATCCCAGTGTAAGCAGATTGAAATGGGGGGAGGAGAAAAAGGAGGGGAAGGAAACTAACCAGTACTATGGGTGGGCACCCAATGTCAGAATAAGTATTGACTACATTTAGATTGCACTGAAGATTGGGTACCCCAGTGTGTAGTTTAATGAAAGGAGGTCACTCATGTGGCTTAGGGCAGATGGGGCACAGCACATTCAGCAGGGGCAGGGCTAGACACATAGCCTTGTCCCTGCTGAATAAAAACACAAAACTGTGAGAAGCACACAAGGAAACAGCCCTGTAAGATCATGCATCAGTGCATTCTCAGCGTCGTAATATGACAATATAAAGCAATATGGTAACAAAAATTCAGTTGTTTTTATAACGCTAAGTTTTAAAACTGTGCAAATCTCAGAAAAGGAACTTTTTTTTTTAAATATTTTAAGACCTAGTAATGATTGGGAGATAAAAAACACAAAAGTTCACACCTCAGGACAAACTCTATTAAACTGCAAGTTTCATGTTTTAAATTCACCTAGTTCATTTCTTTACTTGTACACGTCCAAAGCAAATGTATTGTTACTGTAATGTAGGTGCTGTGTAGGGATATAGTGTATAAGCCAATAGACATGGAAATATAGGAGACTTGCCTCTCAAAAGCCAGTGCTAAAAAGGCTACAGTGGCAGTGTTCATCTGGCTGATGGGTGGAAACTTGCTGTAGTTCAAAGGAGAAAATCCCTACCAATCACATTAGATTTCTGCTCATTAGCCACCTAGCAGACATCGCTAGGCTTTGAAGACAAGCATCAAGCCTCACAGTATGTGTGTGTGCGTGTATGTGTGTGTATGTGTTGTTTACCACTAGACGAAGAAGAAGAATCAGCATTTATATAGCGCTTTTCATACACAGTGTATCCCAAAGTGCTTTACAAGCAATGCTAGACTGGTAGTGAAGCGACTGAATGTGTGGTGGCAGCCATATTGCACATCATTACCCACACACAGCCTGGATAATTGCATGAACCAGTTTATGGGAAGGGGAATGTTGGCCAGCACACCGGGAATGTTCCCTACTCCTTACAAAGAGTGCCCTTGGTTCTTTTACTTCCACCTGGACACCCACCAGGACAACACCAGGATGGGCAGAAGGGATCTCGGTTTAACATCTCATCTGAAGGACGGCACACCCCAGCAGTACAGCACCCCCCAATACTGCACTCAGATGCCAGCGATTTTTAGGTGCAAGTCCAATCCTGGTGTGGGACGAGAACCCACGACCTACTGGTCCAGAGGTGGATGTGCTACCAACTGAGCCATGTTTATACCTACAGACAGGAAGTGCCTATTTGAAATCTCTAAACAGAGCTGGGAGCAGCATGCAAAATGCAAACATAATAGCTTCAAATATGTTGACAGCATGTCAATTACAAACAGAAATTAAGCAACAGTTGATTAAAATTATATATTGTTTATGATCCCTTTAAAGAGCCCCTGATACCAGTTGGATAATTCTGAATAATGTTAGAGATAGACACAAGTCAGTTTATAGTTAATGTATTTTTGAAATCAATGGTGGTGGTGCGGTGCCTTCAGGGTCGCAGCATCATTCTGTGCACAGGAGTTCTTTTTTGCCCATTACTCCCTTTGAGTCAGAGGTGGTGGCATGCAGTGGCACACGTGTAGACCATGAAGACAGTGCAAGCTTTCAATGCCTGCCTCTGACTTTCAAATTTGGTGACCACTGCTGCACCAGCTACTGTAACTTCTAGGTAGCAACCAAGCAACAGTACACACTGTCCCCCCATCCTGAAGGAGGAGATCCAACAATGAGTGCTAAATCCTCCCCTTTCCTCTCACCAGCCCCTGAGCACCCATGGTCCATTCTTGTGCCTAGGTTACTAGTGTGGTGAGAGGTTAGGCATCCAGTGCATCAGCTCTCCATGCCATTGGCCCAGCTACAAGTTTACTGTTGGTCAGATTTCCTTAAACAATATTGCCTTCGGGTGGGGGTGTTGAACCTGCAAACCACTGTTTTACAGTTCTGTGCTTTTACCCTATACCATTCAGCCAGAACTATATGTTTGCAGTTCTTTCTGCTCTTTCTTTATTACTGAGGGAATTGACAAAAAACAAGATTACTGTCTCTTTGACTTTATTAGCTTTAGCTGTTTGTCTACACATGACATCATAATGCCCTGTGTAACATCATAATTATCTCCACAGCAACTGATTGTGATGTCATAAACAGAATTGTGACTGCAGAAATAGACAAGCAGACAGAACAAATAGGGAAGAGAGCTTGTTTCCATGCAAATGTCCTTAGTAATAAACAAATAAGGGTGTCAATTACAAAAAATAGCAAAATATAAGCTATGTTACATCTAGATATTATGTTTTTCAGAGTTGTCCGAACACTACAAGCAAACATTCAGCATTGACAAATGGTTGTTTAGTTTTAGATGAGCAGAAAAAAGGTCTTCATTTATGTGACTTTTGCATTTTTTTCCCCTGTGTGTCTTTGCACCTTCCCCCTCCAACCATTAACCGATTGACACAAAATGTTCAGGAACCAGAGGTCCTGGCACCAACTATGTACTCTCCAAATTTCATATTCATCTGTTAAATGGGGGAAAGTTATTAAGGTGCAAAAACTGGGACATGGGGCATGATAGAGGTCTTCAGGTACATGAAGGTGGCAAATAGGGAAGGAGCAGTCAGGGTGCTCCGAAGGAAGAGGGGGGGCAACTAGAGGGCATGGGTGGAAGCTGGAGGGGGGGAGATTCAGGGGAGAAAGAAGGAGGTGCTACTTCACTGAGAGGGTGGTGGAGCCATGGAATGCGCTGCCCAGGGGGCTGGTGGAGGCAGAAACAGTGGAGGGGTTCAAGAGTGGGTGGGATAGGTACAGGGGAAGGGTTCTGGAAGCAAAAAGCAGTGCAGTGAGAATATCTGGGACTGGGAAGGGAGAAGCCAGACAGGGAGAGGGGGGCAGCGAGGTCAGGTCCCAGGTTGGGGGCTGACCAAACGAGCAGACACGAAAGACCATTAGGCCTATTCTGCTGGCATTTTAGTATGTTAGTATGTTAGTAACTCTAATAAACAGGTGCTATCACACCTATGTAATACCATTTACTGATGTGTTATCTCAGCTGCTTGTAACATGTATTTCCTTTATTTCCCCTACCTCTGCATTATTTCTGGAAAAGAGCATGAGCTCAGTGCACCTTTCCTGATTACCAATTTTCAAATACATATTTGCAAAATACATTTGAAGAACTTGTTGTTCTTATCTCGCCCCCCCATCTATACCATTAGAGAAGGTTCATCCCAATATCTAGTAGAATGGTAGACCTGTGGTCGGACCTGAAGTAGCTAATTTTTTAGCACAAGATAATTGCATTTGCCATCTGTCTACCTTATGGAAAAAACTGATTCAAAAAAGTGGATATTTTTACATAACAGATTACTTTTTTGTTGCCTATGCTGGAGTCAGTTTGTGACTTTGCTTGTAAAATGTTTTCTGCAAACAGTCATAAAGGGACTACAATAATCCTAGTAATTCAAAACTTCACATTGTGAATGCACGTGGGGGAAAAAAGTACCATGCGTAAAATGCCCACAAATGTCCCCCAACTAGTTAGAAATTAGTAGACATTCAAGCAGGGAAAGGAAAATCCAACTTCTAAATGCAGGAGAATGTAACAACCCCTATGAGGTGAAAATAATATGTTACACATGGCTATGACTGACCAAGTTAAAATTTTCCCCAACCAGTGAGGATTGGTTGTTATGGTGAATGTGACTTACTAAACAGAGAACCCAGCACACATTGTGAGACTGCAGAAAGATGATTTTGAATGCAACCAGATACAGTGGGTGGGTTTTGTCTCACCAAAGGTAATTAAGCAATATACCATGACAGGGTGTGGATTATGGCAGAATTTACCATGCCTGGTGTGGTTTAGTCACAAGGTTGCAGGTCGAGTGAGTAAACCACACCAGAAGTGATAAATCCTGCTGTGACCCATACCCTGAAGTGATATATTACGATTATACAATGCCTCCCTTCAGTTTTTATAGCAAAAAAATAAAACAAAATACTGTTTTTTAATACAGTACTTTACATAATTTTTTTTGAAATGATTGTTCAAATTAGTTCCTGTTGCCAGGTAATTTAATACTTCACTCCCATATGGTTACAAGAAGAGAAAGCATGCCAGGCTTTCTTATTTGTCCCCCGCCTGCAACTGAGTATAGTTTAGAAGAAGAGAGAGTTTAGCTGCAGTTGCTTTTTTCATTTTTTAAAACATGGAGTCTGATATTTTCTTTTTTCTAGGTGTTTAAGAGGTGCGAGTGAGGATCTTGCCGTTACGAACTTCCGGATTTGCTTCGGGGTTTAGCAGTTCTGGTTTAAGTTTAGATTTTGCATCTGGGGAGGATGTGCTGTGTTTAATCTGATCAGGGTATTTAGTACTGGATTATGCCGGTGTAAATTGTTGATGTTGTTGGGAATGGGACATGGAACATCGTGGAATAAGATAAGGCAGGTGCTCTATTCAGCTTTGTACAGAGGCTACATTTTGGTACAAGTTGTTGATGTTGTCGGGAGCAGGACATGGGAAATTGTGGAGAGACATGAGGCGGGCGTTCTGTTCGACTTTGTATGGAGGTTCATTAAAAAAAAAAAATAGGTTTTGTAGTACATGAAGTGTGACTGTTGGGGCGTTGGAGGCAAAAAATTCAATCCATTTCAAGGGTTCACAATGGGAAGTTTCAGGAAAGGCTGGTCCTGTGAAGTGTGCAATCCACAGAGTGAGCATCTCACCATTTGTGGCCCTATTTGCAAGTCCATGATCAGAGTGACTTCAGGGGGGATTTTTACTGTGGCTGACTGGTGGCTGGCACCTTTTCCCATAGATATATCACAGGATTTACAATGGGGAAAAGGTGCCAGTCAGCCAATCAGAGAGTATTTTTAAGACCCATTGTATAATTAATATTATTCCTCAGGAAAATACTTTGCATTGCAAAAGTTGGAAGAAATAGCAGAGCCAAAAAAGACACCATTACTGAAACAGAGTTACAATAAGAAGCAGTAATCTAGATGAAAACAAAGGATTTTCCTTCTTTGATGGATATGTATGAGGTAGAAAATGATTTGGAGCCACAGTATGTACCATAGGTAAATTGTGTCTGACAGAGAATTAATCAGGCCATAATCTGAAGACTTAGGCATTCATTTGCATTTAAAATGTTTAAGCAACTCTGCCTTTACACAGTTGGCCATAATCCCTTCCCACCCTCCACCATGAACCAGTCCAGGGGCTTCAGTTTCCAAAATCCTGCTGGTTCTTACAACATGAGAGATGATTATAATGATCACTAGCAAAAATATACATACATACATACATACATATATTAATAAAATAAAACATTCTGGCTACAACAGTATTTGAATAATATTTTCATACCATCAGAAGATTGGATTGAGACTTATAATCAGTGGCAGAGCTATAGGGGGGCTGGGGGGTTGGTCACCCCTTCTGGCTGCCCCAGTGTGAGTAGTGGTGCCCTGTCACCATCTTTATTCACTATTTAGTGCCCATTGTGGAGCCCATGATTGACTGAATGGCCCACCCTGGCTCCCAAACACTCCCAAACCTGGCTCCGCCACTGCTTATAATGATAAAGGCTGCTAAGGAAAACCACAAACTCAGACAGTGGTTGTATTGGAAATGTTTTTCTTGGGGGACTCTCATGTCTAGATTTGCAGGGCTGCCATCTCTAGCTGCTAGAATTCTTGTATTGCATTCAACGTAGACAGGTGACAAAGGTGCACGCTCTCTATTACTGTTTTAAAAAAATGGGTAACTGAGTTCATGTGGGTTCCTGCCCAGTTAAATGCCTGATAACTCACCAGTACAGGTCTCCTGATAGGAACTTCTCATACTGTAGTCAAAATTACAGTAAATAATTTTACAACATAAATCTTTTGCAAAGTAAGCAGAATAGCAGACATGCTCCAGCAAAAGATTTCTATTGGTTCTAATGGTGAGCATAATGAGTCTCAAGTGCTGTAACTGAAGCAGACATTACTGTTCCAATATAGGCCTAGAGGCCTCAAAACTTGCAGCACTAATAATATTAAAGTGTGCTGCATTTTTTCCCCATTCTTACTCAACTCTGGAAAATTACACCTGGAATATATACTCATAAATAACGTATTCTGTACTTTTTCTGAAGAAGAGAATGGGTTATTTAAATATAAGACTGCCCTTCAGGCAAGTGAGCATAGAACCTAGCACAACAGGCAGTATAGAGTATTTGACATTATGTTTTTCCATTATTCCATAAAGATTTTTATCCTCCACTGGCAGACTTTGTGGCTATCAGCCCTGTCCTCATGTACTGTGACTGATCCATGCCTCTCTAGTCATGAGTTCAGTTTCCCAGTGTACTTACCCTTGTGGTGGGGCTGAAGGGCAGGCCATCTCCTCCAGAGCACACACATCTAGACCAGAGCATCGGGGGGGGGGGATCACAGATGCAAAGGCAAGGCTTCATGAAGCCCAGTCCCCAGTTTATCCTACTCTTCTGGTCCCTCCCAATGCTGCAGCACTAGGATACACTCATGGAGACACACATGTTCTGTGCTGCCACAACCCTTCCCTTTGAGTCACTCAAGCCTGCACTACCACTGGACCTCCACCCAGTGGCAGTCATGGGCCAAGGCAGCTGGCCACCCTTCCCTAAGAGAGGAGAGCAGTCACAGGGATGCTAGATCCTCTCCCACCCCACCAACCCCCAACAACCCATGCTTGTTCCTGAACACAGGTTGCCAGTGCAGCAGGGGGTAAGGTGTTCAACACCTTAGCCCTCCACACAATGGGGCTGGCTTTGTTATGGTTTTTCTTTTCAGCAGACACCATTGATTTTAAAATTAAATGCTTTGTCCACAGCACATAGAGGTCATTTGCATTTTTGCTAATCATTTGATTTTCATTCCTAATGAACTAAATTAATTCTGTATTATGTGTCAACTATAAGATACCAAACTTATGTATTTACTTCCACATAAAATCTGTGGTAAATGACCCCTACACAGCAAGTGAAGCCCAGCAGGGGAGTGTTAACTAGTCAGACTACTATGTCAAAGGAAGAGCACTAAAACAGAGGTAAGTGCCTTGGAAAGTGCAATGCCCAAACTCAGTAAAAGAATAATTAGGTCAGAGAATAAATAAATTGTTCCCCACTGCAAAGAGTATCAGAAACTGTCATGCAGTCCATCTACTTCAGAGGGTGCACTGCCAATCAATGCAGCTCCCTGGTAACAGTACCATGAACTGCCCAACATTTTGCTTCATTAGTCATCTGAGGGTGTTGTCAATCATTAGATCTACAATTAATGGGGTGAAGTGTTATTGGTTTTTATTTCTAAGTTCTCATCCTGGCATGGTTGGCTGATCTTCTGTCATATTTTTGTGTAACCAGCACTCCATACCTCATTATGGTTTCCCAGTGAGTATGTACTATATTTTGACCTGATAATGGGTAGATTTACCTTTTTGCTCCAAAAAATGTTGACTCTTCTAAATGCATTCATTTGTTATAATTCTTTAGAAACCAGGTAAGGTCCACCAGACAAAAGGCCTGTTTTCAGGGGTGACCTGGGAGTACTGGGGAGGTTCAATGACTTGCTAAGGACCACACAGTATGCACAAGGAGGTTGTGGGAATCAAAGCCTGGTCTGCTGGATGTTCCAAGCTCATTCAGAGCTAGTCATTGTAACCTCTAGGCTATAATGCTAGCCATAACTGATTTCACTGGTTAACATGCCCTTCCGTTAACAGCAGGTCTGCACGCTATAACTGACCCTGAGAGATGTTGATAGATACATATTTTTTGTCATTCGTACACACAGTCATGGTCAGATAAAACCAGATGTATCCAAATTTGACTTTAGCCTGCTACACTGAATTTCCTGACTCCTTATTCCAATGAATATGGGTACATATATTGTAGAGCCACAGAGCTGTGTTATCTCTTAGTCTGAACACTTTCTTATTGTAGTTAGGCTTTTTCAAAATCTCTTTTCAGGCTTTTGGTGGATAACTCTCAGTTCATCTTTGCTGAGAATATGGATTTCAAAGAATAGAGAAATAATGTATCTGAGTTCACATAGCAACTGTTTTAAAGCCCAACCAGCCATTTAGGCTATCTTTTTCAAACTACAAATCATGTTCAGTACCATGGACTGTAGTAAATTTCAAATCTATGCAGCTATCACACTGGTTCAGATGTAAATCGTACTGTATTTCTGCTCTGTGAAATTCAAACCATATATGCTTGCCATTCTTCACAGAGACACAAATGCAGTTATGCCAGAAAGCACAAACAGAAGAACCCTATGGTTTTCAGCAGGCAATTTGACAGTTTATCTTCACAAACAGGTGGGAGGGAGGAAGAGAGCACACATATACTGCAAAAGGAGTACTGTATTAAATCAACTGAGACATCAGTGTTTCAACAGCGTTTTTCCTTTCCATTTAATCCAGTGACATGGACTCACTTAATAAAAAGCTGCTTTCAAATGCCATCCCAAAGGGCAGTTATTCCATCTACGTAGTTGCAGTTTGTTTGTTCCATTTGAATGACCAACATCCATTTACAACTACTACTTACTAGCAAAAAAAAAGAAAAACTCAAACTACTGGCATTTTCTCACTAAACTAGGATTTTCTAGTGAAAAATGAAGCTTTGACTTAATAGTTGCTAGCACTGGATCATCACTTTTATAGATTGTTTGTTACACTTCTTAACTTTAATTTTTATTTAAAATTTATGAACCAGGGTAAGTTTAAATTCTAGTCAGTCTAAATTCCATCCTGGTAATTTACATACTAGTGGTTCTCAAATGGTGAGACTAGCCTGCTAAGGGAGGCCTCAAACTGTTACAGGGGAGGCCCAGTCAAGTCTGAGCATGTACAGTATTTAAATTTTATATTTGGGATATTTTGTGTAATGAGATGAAGCAAACTAAATATGAGTAATAGCAGCTGAATTTCTTCACGTATGCACAAACTGGTGACCAGGAAAGGCCTAATGAGCCAAAGCTTGTTTCTAGCTGTGTATATAACTGTATACTTCAATTGGTGACTAGAAGGCACACTGAGTCAAGTCTTTTTTCTACAGTAGGTGTTTAATTATGTGTAAATTGATGACTGGGAAGGGTACACAGACTCAAAGCTTGTTTCTACAGTAGGTGTTTATATGGAAATGAGAGTGACTGGTAAAAGGACATTGACACAAGGCTTGATTCTACAGTAAGTGTTTATGAGCAAATGAGTGACTGGGAAAGGCACACTGAGCCAAGGCGTGTTTCTACAGTAGGTGTTTATATGTAAATTAGTAACTGGTAACGGTATATAGAGCCATTGTTTGTTTCAGGTGTCACCTGAAGTAAGGGTAAAGAAAGCTGCTTAACAACATGGTAAGGGGGGGGAGATGACATGGCTAGGTCAGTTGTTCCAGAAAGAGAGGAAACAGTGTATCAAGGGCCCAAGAGTCAGAAAAGTGGAGTGACAAGGATAACCTGGGGTGTGGGGTTGGGGGGTTGGGGGTGGAGAACAATAAGTTGAATAGAAAGAGAATATACTCAGTCAACTTTATAAGTCTCACTTTGTTCATGGTGTACTGTGAAAAATATATTTTTTTCAGTGGGGAGGTCCAAGTACTTTTCCAAATTTGAGGGAGGCTCAAAATCTTTTTGATGGCTTGTGGGAGGCTCATTACCACAAAGTGCGAGAACTAATGCCATAGAGCATATATTCCATGATGAACCGCATTAATGAGACTATTTACAATTTTCTTCTTCTTGAAGACATGGGGCTAGATTTTCAAATGGGTCAGGGACTAAGTCCTGACTCACAGTCCTAGCTGCAGGGCAAAATCTCAGCACCTACGGAGATTTGTATTTCCAGCCAGTGTAGCTCTGGGGGATGTTACACCTGGTCCAACTAGGCATAACCTCCCCCCCCCCGTGGCAACAAAAAACTGCCCACCAGCTGCTGTAAACCAGCTCCACTTTTGAGAATACTGCAGCTGTGGGAAAAACTGTGGCTCTGCAAGTGGAGTCCCAGTTGTGCCAGTTTTTCTTCCCCACAGCCACATGAATTCAGAGGGCTTTGAAAATCAAGTCCCAGATTTCTGGTTGTGACAAAGATACTGTTCAGTTGACCAAAAACATGTTGTAGCTAGGCCCCACCAGTAGCTAAATGCATTCACTGTTCTCTATAGTTCCTTAGTATGGTTCTCATCTTTGACTACAACTATTTGGGTTTGTACAACCATGCAACATACCTCAAAAAAGTTTGTTTTTTTTTGTTACAGTCTTTTGATTTGTTTCAGCTAAGTGATGTTGCAGATACTGCTATTTGTTCTCTACATTTAAGGGACAGTTTTAAGATCTTTCAGGTTATCAGCTTTAAAAATAGGAATTGTGCTAGACAGTCTCCCACAAAGTTCAAAAACTCTGCAGTGCATACACAGTTAGTACAAGTAATTAACTGAGCAATCATGTTGCCTGGGAATCTGCTCACATGAACAGAAGAGTCGGCACATTCTGTGTTGCTTCCTTAATGAGACTCCTACAAGTGGGATTGTTCAGTCAGAAGTGAAATGTGTTAAATAGGAAGGGCAGAATTTGAGTATTCCCAATTCACTTGTCCCTGTTGTCTTTCTTTATGTCTCTCTGTTTCTGTTCTCTGAACTTAATCAGAGCATACCATAGCATACGATACCATATCATACAATAGCATTTGCATTTATATAGCATCTTTTATGCAGGCATTATGCAGGAATCTTAAAGTGCTTCACATAAAGTACACAGCTAAATGTCAAACAATCACTGGTACAGTCACCTCCGGGGTGAAATGCATCGTCCATTCTGAATGAGCACAACACAGGAATGTATCTGTCTCAAGACGCTAACCAGTTTATGTATTTGCAAAACCATATTTGAACATTCAGTTGAGCATTTGTATTTGTGGCCCAAATCTTCAGGAATTTGTTATTCATGAGGGGAACTCATTTCCTAGGGGATCCTGATGCCTTTTTCCTCATAAAACAAATGCCCTCTGTCTTGGGTCACCCAAAAACAGACTGCTCAAAACCGGTAATAAGAAGGGTTGGATGATGAAAACCATTGAGACTAATATTCTTAACCCTTAACATGTTTATTGTAGCATAACATGACAATGGAAAAGTTTCATGATTAATATAGCCACTTTTTCAGGTTCACTGTGTTCATTATCTGTAAAAATGTAAAACCAGATTCTTCTGAAAATCTTACATTCATAATAGTGCTGTGCAGAATTTTCAAATTCCGGCAGAACGAAATTCTGCAGAATATTCAAAATTCCCCTGAAATTCTGCCGAATTTTGCTGGAAACAGAATAGCAGAATTCTGCAACATAAAACAGTTGTGGAATGATTTTCCACAGAAAAATCACTGTTCCAAAGAATGTTATTCAGTGGATCTCAACATTTTCAGCAGAAATTGTTGCAGAATAATTTTCCACAGAAAAAATATTGTTCCAAAGAATATTATTCCGTGGATCACAGTAAGCAGAATTCCACAGATGAACAAGCAAAATTCTGGTGGAGATTCCACCAGCAGAATGGTCATTCTGCACTAATTCCACCAGCAGAATTCTGCATTCCCTACAACACTAATTCATAATGCTTCTTATTGGCACCACCATTCTCCCTTTCACCAACAATCTGTGCTCATGCACAATCACCTATATTAACATCTTAATCACAAATAAAACCCCTGCCCAACCATAGCATGTATCCTGATTACACTCAAGAGTTCCTGTTATATGCCCCATATATTAGCATATGACCAAAAACAGTTTTCACATAAGTGCATACTGGGACAGATTTTTGAAGCGTGTTGCAGGGCTTGAATCCAGCCCTGTACCACAACACTTTGGTACTGGCAGTGCACCAACCCGGTTGCTGCAACAGTTTTCATGAGTTACAGCAGCTTGCACCACATATCTGGCACAAGCTCTGTAACACAGGACCCCAGGAGTGCCGTAAGTTTGACCAGAAAAAGTTGGTCTAACTTGCATCAATTGCCACAGTGGATGGAAAATTCCATTAGATCACTGCAAGCCACATGCACTGCATCGTAGGTGCACCAGGGTTTGTGGCAATCTAATACTTTTGAAAATCCAGACCAGTATTTCTCAAATTGTTCTAAATTCTGAAGTTAATAGCAGAAATATCATCCAGTTATATATATATTTATCAATCAGTTTTGTACCATCTAGTGGGCTGTGTACTCCAATAAATTAGTGCCTGCTGATATTCTGTCTGTCAATGTGTTACAGACAAACTAGTTCCTACAGATCTACATATGTGGTACCTTCTTCAAACAATTATTCTCCATCCATGTTTTTTTTGGGGACAGGAGGATTTTCCTTTGGGTCTTTATATCCATTAACTTAAAATAAATTCCCTTTTGCATTCTACAACCTCTCAAACATAAAATCACCACTCTTATATCTCTGTAAACATCACACTTTATTGAACTTGGTAGCCACATTTCTCTCAGTAGCCTCCTTATGTGGACTACAGTATGCTGTCCTTAAATGTCTCTGTTTGAATATAAAACACAGAGTATGAGTGTGATGCACTTTTAATGCATTTAAACTTCCAGTGTAGATGTGCCTATCAAGAGAACTTACTTTGTGTAGCAGGGGAAGATGCTGCTCTACCCAGTTGACTCCTTCAGTGTCTAGGAGTGGCTGGTCAGCGGCCATGTGAAATTTTTATATCGCATTACAGGGGAGAACGATATCAGAAATGACATCTCATCAAGATACCACTCATCTTGGTTGCTACAAGGGGATGTGAACACTTGCCTCTGTCTGTTCCTCATTGGCTCAGTGGAATGTGGTGATGGTGGAACACAACAAGCCCAGAGGAACAGGCAAACTGCAGTGGTTCAACCCCCCCTCCAAAGGCCAAAGTCCAAATTCTTTCAGTTGTTCTTCTTAAATTGAAACAAGTTTTTTTTCTAGAGACAGTTGTGATATTGACTGCCTCTTTTCCTTCAAATCTCCTCCACCACCCCAAGTTACTTATGTAATATAAAATGGATCACAGCATTACGAAGGGAACTGGGGTCACCTCACCCAAGCTATGAAACAGCTATTCTCTACAAGCTTGCTGTTATTTATTATAGCCAATTATCATTCAGATGGAATATGACTGACCAACTCCCTGAAAAATCTTTACTTTTTCCTTGACATATGATATATTATCTGATAATGGAGGATTCAAGCACAGGACCCCTGTACTGAAATAAAGATCTATCAACATCCATCCATTAAATATTAATACATCAGAACAACTCTTCAAGCTCATTCACCTGAAAAAAAAAGCCCAGTTACAGTCTTCATTTAGGTTCCCCATCTGGGTTCAAACAGTCCATAGCGTGTATCCAATAGATCTCCCTGTGTAGGAGGACAGTGTCTCAGTCAATGTCTCTCACAGGTTGTTTGATGTCCCCAGAAGCACAGTGCCATGACTGAGGGTTCAGAATTCTCAAAATGTCTTGTCACTACTGAATTCTTGTCCTTATGTCTAATGTCACTTTGATGATCTCCAATATGCACCTTCAGTTTTAGTTTTTCCCATGTATAATTTGTCACATGGGCACTGTAACAGATATATCATGTGATCTGTGGCACAGGATACATGTTGCTTGATCTTGATGTTGCTTGATCTTCATACTATGGATCATAATATGGAATGTTGGGAGCTAGAAGGTATGTGTCCCTTTTTGCTCCTATAGGAACTTAACCAAAATACCTCAAATTTCCTCCATTTAATAAATAGTTATCCAATTTCCTTTTGAATTCTGTTTTTGTTTTACTAATCACCTCCTCACTTGGAAAGATATTCCATGCATTGACCACTCTTGATGTATAAAAGTACTTCCTTGTGTTGCTCTTAAATTTTATTCCTCCAATCTGTAGTGGATGTCCTCTAGTTTCCATCCTTCCATCTTTAAATTTAATATTTAATTCAGTAAGTAATATTAGATCCTGCATGATGTCATTCATAAATAGCATGTCCCCATGTATGCATCTAGTTTCAAATGACATCAAGTCCAATGATAATAAGTGTTCCTCATAGCTTCTACCAATGTTTCCCTTTATAGTCTTAGTATATTTTCTCTGGACTCTTTCTATATTATTTATTTCTTTTTTCTTAAATAGTTTCTACAACTGGGAAGCAAACTCAAGGTGTGGGCTAACATATGCTCTAAATAGTGGCGTCATTATTTCGCTATCCCTTGATGTTATATTTCTTTTTATAGCCCAGGTAATTTTGGTTGCTTTTGTCATTGCTTCTGATGGTTTTTTAGAGGTGCTAAGATCTTCAGTAATTTGGATTTCTAGATCTTTTTCACAAGTGGATTCTAATAGGGGAAGGTAGCACATAGAGTATTTTTGCAGTATGTTATTCTTTCCTAAATACATCACTTTTTACGTACTCAGATTAATTTTCATGCCCCATTTATCTGTCCAGGTGGCTATTTCATCCAAATCATTTTGAATGAGTGATGTATCTGTTACGGTTTTAGATCTTGATGTTGAGAGATTTAAGGACAACCTAGTCCAGGAAGGAAAGGCTAGTGAGAGAGATGTAGCTACACATTTCTACAAAGTGGGATGTTTATAAAGGTATGAGTGTGTTGATTTTTATTTTTGAGAGGTTTTGGGACACAAAACAGAAATTATTTTAAGTTAATGGATGTATTGACCTGAATGAAAATATTTCTGGCTAGAGGTCCAGATGACCCACGGATGGAGTATAATTGTTTAAAGAAGGTACAACATATATAAGCCTGGCTATGTTACTAACTAGTTTGTCTTTAAACATTGACAG
Source organism: Neoceratodus forsteri (assembly GCA_016271365.2). NCBI lineage: Eukaryota > Metazoa > Chordata > Ceratodontiformes > Ceratodontidae > Neoceratodus > Neoceratodus forsteri. The sequence continues at coordinate 353,555,328 of CM028136.1, read as the reverse complement.
GCAGAATATCAGCAGGCACTAAAGCCTTAGAGTACACAGCCTAATAGATGGTATAAAACTGATAAGTATGTATATAATAATAAAACTGCATTGTATTTTTGTTTTGAACAATTTGAGAAATAGTATGCACTTATGTGAAAATGTCTTTTGACATATGCTAATATATGGGGCATATAACAAAAATACTTGTGTGCAGTCATGCTACATGCTCTAGTTGGATTGGAGTTTCATTTCTGAGTAACAGGAAAACGCATCTGTTATACACGTGGACAGGACATCAATATAGGTGACAAACACAGAGTGTTTGTGAAGGGGAGCACAGTGATGCCAAAGAAAAGCATTATGACTGTAAGATATTCAGACAAATTTGTTTCAATATTTTCACAGATAATAAACACAGATGGTCTGAAGAAGTGGTGACGTTAGCCAGGAAATGTTGTCCTGGCCATGTTATGCTGCAATAAACCTGTTTAGACTTAAGAATATTAATCATGGTGGTGCCATCCAACCCTCTTTGTTACCTATCCATGGGGGAAATCCTTTAAAAAGCCTTTCTGTCCTCCACAATGGGCCTGGTCTAGACTCATGGCTATCAGCCACCCCTTCATTTATTCTCTCCCCCATACATCCATGGACAAAAACAGTTATTTTTTTTTTTTGTTTTTAAGGGAGCTGACATCATGCCAGCACTGGATAGTATCTTTTTCAATTTACTGTCTTCAAGCCCAGCTCCCCCCAAAACCATACATGGACATATCCATCATGAGGCCATTCCACCCCTCCTAACCTCAGATCCATGATTGGACAGGGAACAAATGTAGCCTACATTCCAGCTAGTCAGTAACCCCTTCCCCATCACAAAGGGCATTCTATCTATATTAATTTGTTGTCAGCTGACAACCTAATACACGCATGCCTGAAAGTGATGGGGGATGAGTGAGTGAGCATTTTTAATAATGCTAAGCTGACTGACCAATCAGTCTGCACTGGGTCACCAAATGATGCCCCACTGAGATAAACATTTTGATAGAGCGTATTTGGGTTAGGTAGTGGGGAGACTGACAGACTAGCCAGGACTTGCCTTATAGTTCATCATCCAGCCATGGTATGGGGTCACGAGTGGGGGCTCATAAAAAATCTAAATCTTTGGGCATGATGTGGAGTTGAGCTAGGGAAGGGTGTATTTTTAAAAATACACAGTACCATCAGCTCCTTTGAAAATAGAAATTAAAATGTATTTTAAATGGATGGGAGGACCGAGGGAGGAGAGTGGCAGCCATGTGACTAATCATGGTCACTGGGGGGGAAGGGACACAGCCTATTTATGTTTTATTAAAATGTGTTTTTTTATGCTATGAGTAGTGGGCAACTTTTGTTAGCTAGTTAGTTAGTTAGTTAGCTATGAATAATAAATAGCCCACTATTTGAGGTATTCGGGAACATTATTCAGGTCAGAGCACAACTGTGTCTGACTGACTAATCAGTTGTTGGCCCACTTCTCAATGTTAGAGACAGAAAAAGAGACTAGGTCACTTCTAACTTCTTGGGAATATGTAGAGGAGTAAGCCTTGGGCACAGCATCCCTGATGGGAGATGGAAGGCTGACAGAACCTGAATAAGTTACCCTGATGGGTAAGGTGAAGTGAAATAAAAGGGACATTTTAATTAGATTTTTGTCATATAGTTAACTTGCATGAGAAATCTGTCAAAACAGAACCTACTCCTGAAGTCAAGATTCAACAAATCATTATTAAGCCAAGCACTATCAATGCAATGCCAAGCAAAATGCTGCTTTTACTCAAACATCGATTGGTCAGTTTTGGGGGCAAAATCTTTACACAGGTTCACTGACAATTTTCAGTTTTCTGCTGGCTGTGTTCATGGTCTAAGCCAGTTCAACAGGAGATCTGAGTTGGTTTGACCTCCTGGACAGTATTTCCTTAACTTACTTGCCTAAGGCCAATAATTAACACATGAGGCATTGTTTCAAACCTTGTAATTCACAGTGAATCTTAAAATTCATGGCCAATACCCCTACAGTTCTCAGAATGGGTTTTGGGGAAACCACCACAGTAAAAATGAGGCCAGGCGAATGTAAAGTGGTACTATGCCTTATTGCAGCTGACCTCAGATGAATTACTGAAAATTGATTGCAACCAGCTACACCAAGATTAAAAGAATGGAGGGGGTGGGTAATCTGAACTCAGAATATGAAACTAATAAAAGATAGGCTGCAGTTGTTTGAGGAGAAACATATAGAAAGGGAGAGGGGTTAGATTTAGTGCGAATCAGTTGAAAAGAACAGAGTAGGGGAAAACCACTGAAACTTGAAACACAAATAACTGTGTTAAGCTTAAAAAATGAAATACAGCTCAGGAGGGTGGATAGCAAAGAGTATATGTACTTAGCAGGTCCAGTGTCATAATCCTGTCTGGACTGGAGACACGTCTTCACTCCTTAATTCAGATGAGACGTTAAACCGAGGTCCCATCTGCCTGGATTGGTGGTAGTTCAGGTGGATGTTAAAGATCCCATGGCACTTATTGAAAAGATTAGGTGAATTTTATTGAGAAGAAGTGGGCTTCATTACAAAATACATACAGAAAAGAATCACAAATATAATACAAAAGCATAAAACAAAAGGGAACAAAAAATAGTACAATAAGTCAGTTCAATTTCCACAAGTCACAATTAGACCAGAAATTACGAAATTGCAGCCTGGAACATTTTGAAAAATCAGCCTGTTTCACAGCATGAACAGCATTCCCAACATTCTGTACAATTTCCAGGATAGGGATCCACTTTTGATGTAGAACCAGCAGGCACCTAGCCTGCTATAAAAAATAGCGCATCAAAATATATAGAATAGTGGATGGGTGACCATCCACAACAAAACTATGTTTCCCTCAAGGGGGTTGATGACATCATAGATACCGCGAGAGCGAAGCTCGAGAGGTATCCCTGATGTCATCAACTCCTGAGAGGGAAACAGCTTTAGTTGTGGATGGTCACCCATCCACTGTTTTGTATAGTATATGGTTAGGGCTTATTTCAATTGTTTTACCTCATGCCCCTCACAGCTTCTCCCACTCCTGTTGCCACTTGCTCCAGATTTGCCCTTCTCCCACTCGCTCTGGCTTCTCCCTGTTGGCCCACTGCCACTTGTTCAGCTTCTTCCGCTCCTGCTCACTCCAGCATCAGAAATTATAATTTTTTTAAATAAAATGTAAAAAAAAGTTTGCTTTTGTGACACTGAGCAACGATAGCTCCTCATGTCAAAATAAGCAGTGTCCACTATTCCACGCTCGCGAAACTGCAGCCACCATGTTTGGATATTTTTTTTCCATTGAGCTTGGTGGAGTGAGCCAATCAGAAGGCAGATCAAAGCTAAAAAGTTGTTGAACTATCGATGTGACGTCAGAACGATAGTACAACAACTTTTGACCTTTGAACTGTCCTACAACAAGATTTAGAAAGCCACTGGTTTCCACCAACAATAAGCCCTAACCATATACTATAAGAACAATATATACAGTTTCAGCATGATACTTTGTGTTTAAAGCCAAGTGAGTCCCAAACATAATGTCAGCATATGACAGTGTAGAGAAAAGAGGTTCAGCCCAGGTAACAGCAATGGCGTTCCAAAATTCACATGCAAAATTACACTCAAGAAATAAATGTGACTGAGTTTCAAGAATGGAAGGACAGAATTCCCTAGGACAATATCTATCAATCAACATTTTATGTTTATGATTTCCTTTAACACTGAGTCTTCCATAATTACTAAGCCATACCATGTCCCACATATAATGAGGGATCCTAGGATTCATGAGTTGCTTCATAATCCATGCCAGACAGTCAGGAGGACAGGACGGAAACACAATAGGATCCTGAGCACCCTGCCTCCAAATCAGTTCATACAAGGCCTTTCTGCTATGTATACAAAAATCACAAGGTGTAAGACCTCAAGTCATAGCCAGTTTCACAGCCTCCAAACCATAGGCTGGAAGGCCAGGGAGTTTAGCTAACAACCCCTTTCTGCCTTGTTCCCAAGGGGTAAGACAAGGCAGAAGCCATGAACAAATAAAAGGCTTCCAACCCTTAACACCGGGTTTGAAAGCCCAACCAAAATGATAATAAAAAAAAATACTATGAAAGAAAGGCACAGGGTGTAGCATCCCTACCCCTCCCTCACTAAGTGGTCTATAAGTGAAACCTCGTTTAATAGGATTCAGCTGAGATCCCCAAAATCCCTGAAAAAAAATACTATACAATTTAGTAAATAGTTTCATGGGCAAGGGAAAAACATAACAGAGGTACAAAAAAATAGGGACCATCAAGGTTTTAAGCAAATAAACCCGTTTCTTCTTACCTACCTGGGATGCCACAAGTCTGGGCAGGATTAATAAGTCTAGCTGCCTGAATAAGTCTGGCTAACAAAATTTTAGCAACAAGTTTACTATCCACATTGAGGAGACTTAGAGGTCTCCAATTATTAATATCCGAAACCAAACCTTTTTTATGAATTAGGACTAAAATTACCTCCTTCTTGGATTTCGAAAATGTAGCTTTGGACAACATTTCATTACACAAGATAGTTAAAGCAGGGACCAAATCTTTTTTGAAAAGTAGAATAAAAACCTGCCGTGATCCCATCTGAGCCAGGGGCAGAATCCAGTTTCAAGCCAACAATGGCTTGCAACACCTCCTCCTCAGTGATGTCAGCAGTCAACATAGCACACTCCCCAGTAGTGAGGTTGGGCAAAGACAATGAGGCTAAAAAATCCTCAGCATCAGCACAGGGAGATTCAGTCCCAAACATGCCCAAAACATAATGCTCAACAACCTGAACCAATAATTCTGGGTAGCTAACTAGATCCCCCGTGGGGAATAACAAATGAGAAATAACCCTAGAGTCAACCCTGTCTTGGCATTCATTAAAAGGATCTAAGCCACCCTTGGGCAGCTTAGTCCCAAAGTGTGCTTCATACCCCAAGGATTTGGCTCTGTCATACTTCAAATCCCCGCATCTGATGACTAAGGACTGAAATCTGTGAGCTATAATCATGAGTAGAACTATCTGAAAGTGAGATCAAAGTCTGCAATTGCTGATGTAACGCCAAGTACTCCTTATAGCGACTGGTATGGGCATCAGCAGCTTTCTTTTGTAAAACCTGTCTCCATCTAGCCTTGGTGTTGTCCCACCACTCCATAATATCCTCATAGAGATCAGCAACAGACAGCCACACTGCCCATTCCCTTCTCCACAATTTTTGGACTTTGGGATCTTGAAGTATGGAATCATTAAGTCTCCACCTATTCTTTCTACAATGGGTAACCTGAGACCATGAAAATGTAACCCTTAGAGCTGCATGATCTGAAAACTCAATCCCAAGAGTCCGACAGTCAATAACTGTAAGAGTCTGAGAAAGAAAAATGAAGTCAATTCGAGTCCTACAGTCTCCCCTGAAATAAGTATACCCACCCTTAGGATGCAGAACCCTATAGGCATCCTGAAGTTTAGCAGTGGAGATTACATTTTTAAGGTCCATGGTATCACTAAAAAGTTTAGAGGTCCAAAGCCCTCTATCCGCCTGGTATAGGCCACAATTAAAGTCCCCAGCCCAAATAACCAGTCTGGAAGTATGTAAAAAGGGTTGCACTAAACAGAAAAGGGCAGACCGCTGTGCTTTAGTCTGAGGAGCATACAAGGCGATTAGCCGAAATCTTTCAGACTGAAGGGATATGTCAAGCAATAATGCCCTCCTGGGACAAATATCCACAAGTCTAGACACATGAAGACCAGAATTGGAAAACAAAATACCCACACCATCACATTTATCTACCCCAGAGGACCAAAAGGAAGGTCCGTAGGACCAAGCCCGTGAGGCCTGCTGAAGTTCCCTGTTGGTTTTTAACCGGGTATCAACTAAACAGGTAATGTCATAACGCATATCCTGTAAAGATAGCATGACACCACCAAGCTTTCTGTCTCTCTTGATACTATTAACATTAAAAGAGAGGACTGACAAGGAATCCATAGGGAAAGTTAAGGTGATTTACTCTGTCGACACTGTCTAGTTCTTTTGGCAATGGGATCTATAACCCCACCCCCCCCGTATCTGTTTTAGAAACAATTGAGGAAGTATCAGTGTCTTCATCTGCAGAATTCCTATCAGTAACATCAGAAGCCAAAACAGCAAACTTATTACCAGTCTTCCAGGGCCTAGAACCAGGGACCTTACCTCGACCAGAAACAGTCAGCCCCCTCCTAGTCCTTTTTTTCTGTACTGTAATAAAGGCAGAGGGCTCCAGATCAGTCTGAGTCTGAGGTAAAGGCAGGGGAGGGGGAGGCATAACGTCAAGATCTGTAGAAACAGAAGCAGATAAAACAGGGCCCTCAGGCACCACAATATCTACCTGTTCTTGCATAGGAACTACATCCTGGTGGGCGAAATCAGAGGCCTCACATCCCCAGTCCTTGGGGTAGTAGATGGTTGAGGAGGGGGGTGAAGCCACAAGGCCAGCCTGCAAATGATGCTCTGCAATCCTTTTAGCCTGCTGCTGCTGAGCAAGATTAATGAGACCTTCATAAGATGGACAGTCATCCCGATTATGTGAGGCCCAAGGGCAGCGGCCATAAGCATGACCAGTGTGTTCACATAAGTTACATTTGAAAAGATTCAAACAAGAACTAGAATTATGTCTAAAGTCCAGACAGTGGCTGCATTTAACCTTATCACAGGTGGAGCTTAAGTGGGCCCGAGAGCCGCACTTAAAGCAAGATCTAGGCTGCCCAGCATAAAAAATTAACCCCTTATCCTTCCCGAGGGTAAAAGAAACTAGGCAAGTGATTGGGGCCTGCATTCGTAGAATATAACTTGACCCGAACCCTCCACCCACCATCCCAAATCTGCTCGCTATCTAAAGTAGGAGTGGGCCTATTCAAAACCTCACAATGTTGTTTCAGCCAGAACAAGATATCTTCAATATTCACCCCTTCATTTTTAAACATAATGGTGATATTCTTGACCGAAAGTTTGGTCAAAGGAAGAACATGAAAGGGAGACCAAGTAGGGGAAATTTTACAAGTATCATACTGAGCCCAGAAACGATCCAAACTAGATACATTTTTAAAGCTAACATCATAGTTAGCATTCCCCAAACTAATAAGAGTAAAAATTTCAGAGGAAAAAAAACGCATAGAACCTTTAAGCAAGGTTTTTGCAACATAGATTCTATCCGGGGGGTTTTCCAGGCCTCCTTTATATAAGAAGCGCACGGCATTGCAGCTAGTGGCAGGCTCACCCTTATGAAATAAATCAGTGAGCTTAAAGCCCACCGATGTACCAGAATTAGTACCATTATCATGCAACAATGCAGGGTCCGGACCCAAGCGTACTGGTACCTCTGGATCAGTATCTACCACAACTGCCTGAGCTGGCAAGGCCGAGCTAGAAGCAGGACATTGTGTACCAGAGGAAACACTAAGGACACCCACAGGAGAAACGGTAGCAATAGGCACAGAAATATCCCCAGCAGTAGTACAAGGAACGATATTAGAGTCCAACATAAAAGGAGAAGAAGTATTACCCCGGGGCAAGATGGAGCTCATAGGTGTAGAAGGTGCGGTGGCCACCGGTGTGACAGCATTCTTTAACAGGGTGATGTAGGATGGATCCTGTGAATCAGGCGACCAGGAAACACCTTCCGACTGTTCCAAACCAGCACTCATCAAGGCTAGCTCAGGAGACCATGCCGACCCATCCAGTAAAACAGCAGGTGGCAACACAGTAGACTCATCCAGTAAAGCAGTAGAGGGGAACTCCTGGTAATTTACTCCAGCTAGGCTGTTGTACACTGGAGGCAAAAGAGAACACTGTACCGCCCGGAGCAGCTCCAGGTGCCGAATCCGTAGATGGCAAAGGAGCTACAGTGGCAGTGTTAGGAGGCATAATTTCAGGAGGTGGACAAGGCAAAAGGGGCTGTAGGCACTCGGGGGCTAAACCCGACAAACTCCCAGTCCTAGAACCAGATGGAGATGCCATGGTAGAGAGCGGAATGACGGCTTTCAGAGGAGCAGCAGGACAAGCCGGTCCAGTCGCAAAAGCAGACCGACTGGAAACAGCATCAGATGAAACCGGAACAGAAAGCACATCAGTCGCAGAAAAAGCAGCGAGTTCTTGATCAAGTAGGTCCATTTGTTGTAATAACTGAGATTTTGCAGCCAGTAAACATTCCTTATCACCACCAGAAGGAAGAACGAAGTTGCCCACAGTATGAGATATCTCAGTCGAAGTCGAATCCTCCAAAATACTAAGCTCAACCAGGTCAGCCACTGAACAAGCTTCCTCAACAGCCTCTTGCGTTGATAGCACAGGAGAGGAGGCCCACTCTCCTGTACCAACTGCATCCATCTCCTCCAACATCCCAGGCAGACTGGCCATCGCAACTCTGACGGCCAAGGGTCCCTCTACTGGCAGCAATGCAGTAGGGGAATTTCTCCAGTGTCCTGGCCAAATTTCCCTCATTCACTAAAAAAAATACCACTGACAGCTCAATCTGGTTCAAGGTCAGCTGGCATTCATCTGTATCCCCCTTCCCTGGGTCGTGCCTGAAAATAGGCAGAATTTGTCTAGTGCACTTACCCGGTCAACAAAAACTAAATAAATAAATAAAATGCCAGACTGGGAACTGAGGAAATCAGGTAAGTGTCATACTTAACTACTTCATAATGGTTTTCAACCATGCTTGTGATATTTTTGCACCATACAAAATTAAAACAATTAAGGGAACCTGCAATCCCTGGCTCTCCAACTCCCTTATTGGATTTATGAAGAACAGAAACAATCTTTGGCATATAGCAAAAGCAGTTGGTACACCTGCTGCATTTAATACCTGCAAAGTAGCTAGAAACACCTGCCCCAGACTCATCCGACAAGCTAAAGCCTCCTACTATAAGGATCTATTAACCAAAACCTGGGGTTCTGGAAGAAACTTTTGGTGCTCTCTTAACTCCTTAATGGGCAAAGTCCCCAAGACCCCCCCAGATCTACTGTTGACTGTGAAGGGGCCCCTAAAGGAACCCATTGAAATTGCCAATGAGCTCAACAATGCATTAAATGACCTTTCAAGTGTACTCCCTGGTGACTACTTCAAAGATATGCAAGTTCAGCAATGCCCAACTACCCCTCAAGATCCCCCAAGGAAAGATGTACCAACCTTTTACTTTATACAGTAGCAGCCACAGACACTGCCAGCTATTTCCTGAAATTTCTCTGATATTTCCAGAAATATCTCATGCTTTCTCCATTTCCACAGTAGGGGCAGCAGAGAGAAACTCTTTAGAGATTTTGTGAAATATCTGGAAATAACTGGCAATGTCTCTGGCTACTACTGTACATGTCACCAAAGCCGAAACCATCAAGCATATTAAAAGGGCACTTGGCAAGACCAGGATGGGGGCAGATCTGCTTGACATGAAGCTGGTTGGTCTACTCCTTCATGAACTTGCTGGTCCTCTTACCATGGTGTTTAATGCCTCTCTAAAATCAGGAGTATTTACAAATGCATGGAAGTCAGATAACATAATGCCTGTCTTTAAAGCTTGGGATAAAACCCAAACATCCAACTACAGACCTACATCCATCCTTCCACCCCTTTCGAAAGTACTTGAAAGAATGGTCTCGGAGCCGCTTACTGAGTACCTTGATAACCATAACCTACTCTGCCTGCAGCAGCATGGCTTCCATAAAAAGCACTCCACACTCACCGCTCTAGTTGATTTTTCATACCAACTATGTAAAGCCTTGAATAGTGGTCAGGCAGTTGGATCAGTCTTCATTGACCTCACAAAGGCTTTTGACTCTGTTAATTACAACCTCCTGCTAAGTTGCCTTCTGACTACAGGTCTATCCCCAGATATGATACTATGGTTTGGCAGCTACCTCTCTAACAGATCACAATGAGTCAAAATTGGTGATACCCTATCCGCTGCTAAGGAGGTGCACCTCAGGGTTCTGCAGGGGTCAATACTCAGTCTTCTACTCTTTAGCCTCTTCATCAACTCTGCCCCAATGGCTTGCTCACCAAGCACAGTTCTCTATGCTGATGATGCAGTGATCTCAGTTGCTGGCAAAGATCAACAATCCATCACAGCTGAACTCCAAAGCAGCTTCCATAAACTTTGAATCCTGGTTTACGGAAAACAAGCTACTACTAAATGTCAAAAAAACAAAGAGTATGCTCTTCACCACCTTCCAAAGCAAAAATAAATATCTGCTCCTGTGTATTCAAAACCAAAAGGGTGAAATCCTAGACCAAGTATCTAACTTCAAATATCTAGGCATTACCTTTGATGATATGTTCACCTTTTCAAACCACATTGACTCTGTTATCAAGACTGCAAATATAAAACTTGGTGTACTTTATCGTCACAGACATTCAGTGACACTGGATACACTCAGACTAGCCACCAGTAGCTCAACACTGTCTACCATTGACTATGGGTTGCCTATATATGGGGTGAGCACAAAAACTGCTCTTAGCAGGATCAACACCCTCCTTAATAAGGCCTGTCATCTTACTTTGGGGGCTACTCCCGACACCCACACCTGCTCACTGTACACTGAAACTGGATGGCTCACACTCCATCTTAAAGGGGTAATACCAAACCTGCCTACTTCTAAAAAAAGTACTACTTGGACTGACATCCCCCACACTGGGCGGACACTTTCTGCTGGCCGTCCCAATGAAATCTATCCATAGTGCAGTCACTGACAAGATGGTGATTCCCATCAAAAGGATAAAAAACATATCCATAACTCCATCCTGTATCAAGGTCTGAAATGATACAATGAACTACCTACTGTCTTTACTGATACTACCAAGATTAGTACCTTCAAAGCTGGGCTCAAATCTCTCCTTGGCTTCTAAAATGAATTGTACCTGCCTGCGCTAATGTGATAGTACCTTGCCCCCAGTTTTCCATTTACTTACCCCTCCACATTTTTCAGCTGTATACCACTTTTTTTCTTAACCCACTCCCCTTCCCTCAATTACCTGATGATGGCCTCACTTGGTTGAAAGCTCCACCTCTCTCCCACCTCAGACGATGCCATCTGCCTGCACAATTGTGATAGTACCTCACCCCCAGTTTTTCATTTACCAACCCCCCTCTACATCTTTCTGCTATATACCACTTTTTTCTTAACCCACTCCCCTACCCCCAGTTACCTGATGATGGCCTCACTTGGTTGAAAGCTCCACCTCTCTCCCACCTCAGATGACGCCACCTTTAGCTGATCCCCCAACCCATTCTTATCTAATCAGTCCATATGTTAATATTTACTAATTTGATTGGTATAAGTTCAAATTTTACTATTACTGCCTGTGTATATGCTTCAATGTTTTTCTCTTTTTTTTGTTCTCCATAAACCTTGTGTAAGGCATATGCCCATTTTTGTAACATGGATATACATATGTCTCTACGGGTTCAGGGAAGGATGAGGTTACCTGGCACAAGAGACCTAGGTTTGGCTACTCTGCACAGGGGCACCCAAGTAAATCCAACTACAGGAAGCAATAACTGTAATGTCCAGAACCAGAATTTGGATTTTTCAGTGTGGCTTTATTTATTAACTCACTGAACATAAACAAAGCACTGCATGGTCCCCCACAGGGCTACGTAACTGTAATGCAGATTAGAGGTTAAACACAGCGGTCCATTTGAGGAATGAACACAATACAACAGATGTCTGGCTTTGGACCCACCTGGCACTCAGCCCGGACTTTGCATGCGTAGTGGATACATAGTCCGACTGGCTCAGCTCCCCTGCCCGCCACTCGACTGACAGTCCACTTGGCGAATGAACCCAAACTCTACTTGGAAAGACATCCCATCAAACAAGGAGGCTCCCAAACTGTGGATCCCCACACCACTTGAAGTCTGCGACTCCTAGAGAGATTTTATTTTCATACTTCCAAATCGAAACTCCCATCAAACAGGGAGACTCCCATCCAAAAAGGAGTAATGTTCCCATCCTGTGGCTCCCCACACCACTTAGAGTCTGTGACTCCTAGAGAGATTTTCAAGTTGCGACCCATGTCTGGATACCCCCCCCCATCACTGGTCAAGCGCATGAGGCAAGTAGCAAAAACACAGAAGAAATCCGTAGAGGTGGACCTGGTTACTAAAGATGGGGGGGTTTCCCACCTCCAGCTCCCACAGCCCATACCCGGCCATTTCTCTGGACACACAGAACTTTAGACTTTAAAATGTAGATTGACCGTGGATGACCTGAAGCACCCCCTCTACAATGAACTTTAAATCCATTAACACTTTAAACAGATGACTGCTCTATTTGTTTGTCCTAGTTGACATAGTCCTCCCAAATAGCAGTCCCCAATACTTGAAATCCAACTGAAGAAAAGAAGTTGTTTGCCCCTTCCAATGGAGCCAAACACTCACCCATTCGTTGCAGGTGCCCCACAGGTGAAAAACTGTAACCTTTGCTGTTATACATGAACAGACTGAACTTAAATTAAAACAGGCAGCTTTCTTCCCAGGGTGGGAAGAGGTTGCCCTGGAACCCACAAAGGACTTTTCTCTCACCCCCAGAGGAGGGGTAAACAGACACTACTGGTGTCCTTCTTGTTTACTTAAGGACAAACTGAAGACTGACTTTGAATTCCCAAGATTCTAAACTTACTCTGAGCTGAAGATTCCAAATGTGGCTCATGCAGCTGTGACAATTCTATTATGATGTCATCCCTCTAGTCTCAGCTGTGACTGAGGACAGAGTGAGACAGTGTGAAACCCATTTAACTGGAGTTTCACAAGCTGCCTTCCCTGCCTACCACTAGGTCTTACTGGGATTCTAGTAACCCCGGGTAACAAAGGGGTTACACTTGCATTTTTGTAATGTTTGTTCAACACTCACTAGGAATCTTTGAAAAATGAGTCCTTGACTCAAAGGTATCAATCCCAAACTGAAATAAACAAATACATAAATAAATAAATATAATGCATTTCAGTGGGTTTGAACTATTATTCATAACTTGATCATTTTATTAATATTTTTAGCCCAAATTTTTAACATGGCCTTTTTGGGGCTCCACCTAATGAACAAGGGTGGTGGAATTTTTCAAATCCAGCCTGAAGGGTGATGCTTTTGTGGTTGCTGCAAGAAGTCACCTTTCAGGTGGGATTTGAACATTTTCACCTACAGATTCATGAGGAGGAGTCACAAGAATGCTGTGTTGAAAATGTGGAGTAAAAATATTAAACAGTAACAAAGTTAAGAGTGTATGTTGAAATTCTTCAATTCTTGCTCATAACGTTGGTAATATTCAATATTTTGACCACAAATTTTCAACATAGCCATTTTTTCATATTATCTCATGAACATGATAGCTGTAATTTCTCAAATCCTGGATATAACATAACATAGTGATTTTTCACAACACCTCATGAATGTGACAGCTGTCATTTTCAAATCTTGGCCAAAATGTGATTTCACACTTTTGGCATGAAATTACATTTTCCCCGGTATTTTACTAAATAACATATGATATGAGCACTGGCTTGGAGCTGTGCCTTATGCTTCAGATAACAGGCTATGGGCTAAGGTAGGCATTAGGGTTGACAACCCAACCCAAAATCCTAATGTTTTCATTTTTCTACTTTGTACGCTTTGTGTTCTTGAATCCTAATGTCTGCATTAATGTAGTTTTTTTTGCAATTTATTGACAATCATACATGGTAACATAAGTCAGCTAATGACCAAAGTAGAGGGTCACAATTCAACAAAAAACAATAATTTCATCAATTTCAACAAAGGATATTACTGGTTGAAAAGAACAAGCTAGATTAAGATCTAATTGAGGACAGGGTCTAGCAGGATAGATGTGGTCACACAGGAGAATCTGGTCTAAGAGAGGAGGGGACAGAGTGCCAGACAGACAGCAGACAAGCACAGAAGCAGGTCTATTTTAGAAGATGTGGAGCAGCAGAGAGTAATTAAAGAGTATGTGTCAGAAGAGTGAAGAAAATAGGTGGTGTGCCCACAAGGGAGATCTTGTCAGAGACATAGGAGGTTAGGGATGAAAAACAGTATTTGGAGAGAAAGGAAGGAAGTTAAATGTGGTAGGCATCATGAAGATAAGAAGGGAAGAGAGAGGAGCTGGTATAGGGAGCAATGATGAGTAAAATGGGGGGATTCAGCAGTAAAATGGTAGAAGAAATGAAATATAGGATCCATTGTGGCTAACATAGATTTGGAAGGAACCCTGCACACCACATCCAGAGTGGTGCTGGTTCCTGATTTGTAATTGTGTCTAGTAATATCAGTAAATAACTGTTGAACCCGAAGCTCTAAAAAAGGCCCTTGTCCCCATTATGCTGCTTCCATCCCCAATTAAGATTAAAATCACTCAGTAATATCCCTCCCTGCTGGTGGGAAATTTGCATTTAACATCTGTTACCATCTCTAAGTCTTTCTCATTTAATTGTGGTGGAATACAAATGAAACCTATTGTAATATTCTTTACTGATCCTAACAGAATATCTACTGATGTTAAGTCACAACCATTAGGACTTGCGAGGAGGTGAGTTCTTGGGTTTTATATTTAGAGGCAACATAGATCTTGGATCCTACCCCTCTACACCCCTACCTGTCCTGCCTAAAAACAGAGTATACCTTTAATGATTTTTTCCTGTTTGATTATCCTATTATTTAACTAGGCCTCTGAAAGTGTTATTATAATTATTTAATTCAACCCAGGCCTCAAAGGAATTCCATATAGCAGGGTTTCTCATATGGTGAAGCCAACCTCCCTGGAGAGGACTCAACCTGTTCCAGGGGAGGCTTAAGTAAGTCTGAAAAAGTACTGTATCTAAATTTTGAGTTTTAGATATTTTGTGCAAAGGGGTGAGACAAACTGGAAAGGACACTAGTATGTGAATTTACATATTTTTTACAAATTGGGGACCAGGAAAGGCAAACTGAGCCTAGGCTCATTTCAGGTGTACCCAGAGAAGGGTAGAGAGTTAATACAATTCAAAGGGAAAATGCAAAACAGTCAAGCAATAAAAAATGAACAGTAGTGCAAACTGCTTGGTTGCCCGCACCTTCCCACACCTATTCAATCGTACTTGCTTCAACATGCAGCCTGCTCCTGCTCCTAACTACTGCCTACAGTACTCCTCAAGCCACCAACATTTGTTTACTCTTTGCACATGTTTATTTTGTTACCTGTTTGTATTCTTCTGCTCCTTAATGTTTCTATCAGCTTACCCCACTTTTATGCTCCCTTGCTTTTCAGGCATGTGCTATATCATGTCTTTTTCTTCTTGCCTCTCTCTGTTCATAGTTGCTGCCATACTTCCTGTCATTGTATGGAATTGTATAGAATTTGTTATCCAATGGATTCCTTCACCAATTCTTGAATAGTGCACAGCAATGCACCCCTCTGGTTCTTATGTTGTTATTATGTGTTATCATTATCTGCACTGTAATGGTCTACCAGTTTGTATTCTCCCAGGACGTGCCTGAAAATAGGCAAATGTCTGCCTAGTGCACCTTACCCGGTAAACAAAAACTAACTAAATAAATAAATAAACAAACAGGAACAATGAACAAATAATAGGAGGTAACAGCTGACCAATTAGACTGGTGGCAGAGCAGCCCAAATACAAGAGTTAAGCAGAGAGGTACTAGGAGCAAGAGCAAACGGGAGCAAAAGTATCTCTGAGAAGGTGCTTAAGAGCAGGATAATGGGGGAGAGGAAGAGGTGGGTAGGGAGGTTATTCCAGATAGAAGGGAAACAGACAGAGAATGTAGTCTGACCCATGAAGCTAAGGCAACAAAAGGTAAAAATGGTTCCAGAGTCACAAAAGGAGCAATCAGGCATGTCTGGGGAGGGAGTTTATAAGGCGGGTTGCAACGAACTGAATAAAATAAGAACCAGCTACTCAAAGGAGTTTCACTTTATTTCTGTCACATTGTGCAAAGTACAGTATACTATTTTTCTATGGGGAGACCCAAAAATTTTTCTATAATTAGGGTAGGCTCAAGATCTTTTCCATGTCTAGAGGAAGCTCACCATGACAAAGTATGAGAACTAATGCCATATAGCAAGAAGGCTCTGGATGTTCAGATAAACAATTCTTAATGCTGGTGATTGAGGAAATTTAGTAGTGACACTAGAAGGGAACATAAATAATGGCTTACATAATACATTATAAGATCCTGGGGAGGATGGACTCAACCTGAGATTAATAAAAGAAGGGCCATTAATTTTCTAAATCTAATTTTATTCTAATAATAATAATTTTATTATAATATGATCCAGAACAAAACATTACAAGTACTAAAAAGATGATAAGTTATTCACATTTATATATAGTATGGACTATGGAATATTTGTAGAACCAGTGCCCCTGGGAATCTTCCCTGAATAGCAAAGAGGGGCAGCCATGATTTGAAAACTACGTCTTTGAGAGCCTAAATATAGAAAGAGGAGGCCAAGGCAGGAGATGGCTGAGTCTGTAACCTTAGGTGAAACTACAAACATACAGCAGACATAGAAGTTTACCTCCTGAAGCATTTGTTGAGGGAAGCTCTTGAATAAATATCCTAACCTGTTTTATTCACAACTGGAGAGCAACAATGGATACAGACAGCCATAGTCTCTTCAAAAAGTGGGCATCTGGAATGACTAAGACAGGAGAGTCTGAAGAGGTAGTTGGTAAACAGTGAACTGTAAGCCTAGTGCTCAACAACATAGAGTCAGTGTATCACAAGCACCCAAATGCTGTGCTACTAAGTTAATACAGCAGCACAATTTCAGAATGGAAGGCCATTACATAGAAACATAGAAACATAGACTTTGATGGCAGATAAGGACCGCTTGGCCCACCTAGTCTGCCCATTTCCCTACCTAGAGGATAAGCTGCAGATCCTGGTTAACCAACGGCCTATTTCTTCTACCCCCCACAAAAATTGCCTTATGTCTGTCCCATGCATTCTTGAATTCTCCCACAGTTTTAGACCCCACAACCTCCTCAGGAAGGCTGTTCCATGAGTCCACCACCCTCTCTGTGAAAAAATACTTCCTCACATTGCCTCTAAGCCGTCCCCCCTCTATCATCATATTGTGTTCCCTTGTTCTTGCACATCGCTTTTTCTGAAAGATGCTACCCTCTTGGACTTTGTTGATTCCACTGAGGTACTTAAACATTTCTATCATGTCCCTCCTCTCCCTCCTTTCCTCAAGGGTATACATACTAAGCTCCTTTAGCCTCTCCTCACATGGCTTCTCTTGCAGACCCTGCACCATTTTAGTTGCCCTCCTCTGACCTGCCTCCATCCTGTCTGTGTCCTTGCGGAGATGGGATTTTCAGAACTGGATGCAGTACTCTAGATGGGGTCTCACTAACTGTCTGTACAGGGGGATAACTACTTCTTGTTTTCTGCTGGTGATGCCACTCCCTATACATCCCAGTATCCCCCCAGCCCTCCCTACCACCTTCTCACATTGCTTGCCAACCTTAAGGTCATCTGATATGATTACCCCTAGGTCCCTTTCCATTTTTGTTGTTGCTACTACCTCCCCCCCATTGTGTAATCTTCCCCTTGGTTTTTGTTTCCCAGGTGCATTACTTTGCACTTGTTTGCATTGAATCCAAGCTGCCATACTTCTGACCATTTCTCCAACCTTGCCAAGTCCCTTCTCATCCTTTCCAAGCATCCTTGTGTATCAACCCTGTTGCAGATCTTTGTGTCATCTGCAAAGAGGCATGCTTTTCATTCCAGTCCCTCTGCAATGTCACTTATAAAGACATTGAAAAGGACTGGACCCAGTACTGAACTCTGCGGTACCCCACTAGTAACACCTCTTTCTTCAGAGTGGACTCCATTTACAATTACCTTCTGTGTCCTGTTGTTCAGCCAATGTTTTACTCAGGCTACCACCCTGGGACCCACTCCAAGGCTGGTTAATTTGACTACTAATCTTTTGTGTGGAACTGTGTCAAATGCCTTGCTAAAGTCTAGGTAGGCCATGTCCACAGCCCCTCCCTGGTCTACTACTTTGGTCACCCAGTCAAAGAAATCAATTAGATTCGTCTGACATGACCTTCCTGCTGTGAACCCATGCTGCCTTGGGTCCTGTGCCCCACTGGCCTCTAGGTAATCAATAGTTCTTTCCTTCAGAAGTGATTCCATCACTTTCCCTACCACAGAGGTCAAATTGACAGGTCTGTAGTTTCCTGCCTCTGTTTTGCTCCCACTTTCGTGGAGGGGAATCACATCAGCCTTCTTCCAATCCTCAGGTACCACACCATCCTCCCATGATTTGTTATAAAGGGTAGTTAGTGGTGTCACTAGTTCTCTGCTTAATTCTTTTAGAATTCTGGGGTGAATTCCATCAGGCCCCATTCCTTTGTCCACCTTCAGTTTTAGAAGTTCTTTCAGAACCCTTTCTTCTGTGAAAGGACTGGGATCAACCCCCCTCTCCAGAGTGCTTTTGTTAGTTGGATAAGGCACCTCCCCCATTTCCTCTTTTGTGGATACTGAACAGAAGCATTCATTCAGTATCCCTGCCACTCTCTGCCCACCCACCATCCATTCTATTCAGCCTCACTATCCCTCCCTTTGTCTTGCTACGCTCCCTGATATACCTATAAAAGGTTTTATCCCCCTTCTTAACCGAGTTTTCTATCTTTTCCTCAGTTTGTGCCTTTGCTATTCTGACTACCCTCCCTGCTTCCTTCTGCCTTAACTGGTGCAGTTCTCTGTCCTGCTCCTTCTGTGTTTCCTTATACTTCCTAAATGCTATCTGTTTCTTCCTAACCTTCACCACCACTTCTTTTGAGAACCATAGTGGCGTTTTCTTTCATTTTGATTTGTTTATTTGCTTCACACAAAGGCTTGTTGCCTCTGTGATGGCAGTTTTGATATTTCCCCATTGTTGCTCCACCCCTCCTTCTAGCCTGTTTGCTAGTGCTTTTCTAAGGCACTCTCCCATCTTGCCAAAGTAAGCCCTTCTGAAGTCCAGAACCCTCACTTTTGTATGGCTTGACTTTGTAGCTGAATTTATCGTGAACCACACTGTTCGGTGGTCACTTGTTCCCAAATGGCTACCCACTTCTAGATCTGAGATCCTCTCACTGTCCCCATTTGAGAGCATGAGGTCTAAGATTGCTCCCTCATGAGTAGGTTCCAAAACTAGCTGTCTGAGGCATGCCACCTGAAGGGCATCAAGAATGGCCTTGCTTTTGGATGTGGCTGCAGCAAAGGTGCTCCAGTTAACATCTGGCATATTAAGGTCCCCCATCAACAGTATCTCCCCTTTCTCTGCCATCCTAAGTATGCCTTCTATCATATCCTTGTCCATTCCCTCCTCCTGACATGGGGGTCTGTATACAACCCCTGTGCAGATTGTGGTGCCATTTCCAGTCTCTAAGGCCATTCATGAAGATTTTTGACAAAGCTCAAAAATATCACTTGAAGCCTATATGCCCTTTGATTATTTAAATCTACATCCCAATGTGTTGCCCTCATGTACTTCCTTAGGAACTTTTATACAGTTTGTTAACATTTCTGTTTGTACATACAGTAGTAATCAATACTGTCTGATTGTCTGCTTGTTATGTTTGCTTGCATGCATGTGCAAGAAACATAGTGCCATCATACGAGTTTTCCAGAGGTGTGTCAGCCTCTTCCAATTCAGTCAGTGTATTAGCAGGTGTGGTCGCAGAGCACCAATCACTGCTCAGCTATCTATGACAGCTGAAAATGCAGTGGCATACAGTTGAAAGGGAGAGCTCCACTTGAGTGAGCAGAGCTCTCCCCCCACACACACACACGCGCACACACGCACACTGCGTGCTCATGCGCCTTCCCCCTCCCCCACACTGTACGGCCGATGGGGTGCCCAATTCCCGTCGGCTCCACACCCCACATGAAAGTATCCTGGTGCCATGCTGGGGGCCACCCCAGCGTGGCAAAATGTTTATGACCGAAGGGGGTGCCCAATCCCCCGTCGGCTGCACGCGCCACCAAAGCATCCAGGTGCCATGCTGGGAGCCCACGCCAGCATGGCAAAATGATGTTATGGCTGACAGGGGTGCCCAATCTCCCATTGGCTC
Organism: Neoceratodus forsteri; assembly: GCA_016271365.2. Classification (NCBI taxonomy): domain Eukaryota; kingdom Metazoa; phylum Chordata; order Ceratodontiformes; family Ceratodontidae; genus Neoceratodus; species Neoceratodus forsteri. Next base: position 353,535,176 of record CM028136.1, on the reverse strand, counting down.
CACTGTCTCTCCCCCTCAATGCTGTCACTGACGGGGGTGCCCAATCCCCCATTGGCTCCACTGTCTCCCCCCCAGTACAGGGTGCCATGCTGGGAGCCATGGCTGACGGGGGTGCCCAATACTCCATCGGCTCCATGCCCCCCATCCTTCTGCCATGCTGGGAGCCCACCCCAGCATGGCAAACATCCCACATTGTCTTTTACAACAACAAAAAAACCTGTAAGAAAAAAACGGTCCCTCGCAGTCTCCCTGCCAACCCCACAACCCGCACCCACCCACTGCACCCTGCCTCCCCACACCCCCCTCACCCACTTACCTCCGGACCTTGGCGCGGCGATCTTGGTGGACCAGGAACCGTCTGCACTCTTCAAAGCCAACCAAGAAATGAGGAAGTGCCGGTAAGCTGTATAATGGGATAGATAGGGTTTTTTCAACTTTGTTGCATATCTCAGCCATTTGTTGGAATTTTTGCACCAAATTTTCAACATGGGGTTTTTGGGACCCCTCCTCATGAATTCTTGCACTGTCATGGCGTTACTCGGGCCTGAAGGGTGATTTCGCAGCCACTGCACAAAATCACCTTTCCAGAATGATTAATGAAACAACACTGCCGGTGTCCATAAGGTGGGCTCTCAAAAAGCCTATTTTGAAAATTTGGTGGAAAAATTCCTAAAAATGACTGTTTTACGAGCATGAATTGCGCAGTTCCTACAAACGCTCGTAAGTTTGCGAATTTTCAATATTTTTACTCCATATTTTCAACATTGCCATTTTACCACACCTTCTTATGAGCAGTACAGCTGTCATTTTTCACATCTCACCCAAAATGTGTCTCCACCCATGTAGCGCACAATGGCACAGTTGGTGTGCGAAATCAATGTACGGGACACATTAAGAAAATCACAGTGACACTGTTCATGAGCAGAGGTCTTAAAATGGCTATTTTGAAAATTTGGTGAAAAAATTCCTAAAAATGACTGTTTTACGAGTGTGCATTGCAGAGTTCCTATGCACGCTCATAAGTTCGCAAATTTTCAATATTTTCACTCCAGATTTTCAACATTGCCATTTTACCACACCTCCTTATGAGCAGTACAGTTGTCATTTTTCACATCTCGCCCACAACGTGTTTCTGCCCATGTAGCGCACAATGGAGCAGTCGGTGTGCGAAATTAATGTATGGGACACGCTAAGAAAATCACAGTGATACTGGTCATGAGCAGAGGTGTTAAAATGGCTATGTTGAAAATTTGGTGAAAAAATTCCCCAAAATGACTGTTTTAGGAGCGCATGTTGCGCAGTTCCTATGCACGCTGGCAAGTTTGCAAATTTGTAATATTTGTACACCAGATTTTCAACAGTGCCATTTTACCGCACTTCCTTATGAGCAGTGCAGCTACCATTTTTCACATCTTGCCCAAAATGTGTTTCCGCACATGTAGCGGACAATGGTACAGTCAGTGTGCGAAAACAATGTTTGGGACATATTAAGAAAATCACAGTGACGCTGGTCATGAGCAGATGTCTTAAAATGGCTATGTTAAAAATTTGGTGACAAAACTCCACAAAATGACTGTGTTATGAGTGAGCATTGCGCAGTTTCCACGTACCCTCATAGGTTCATGAATTTGTAATATTTTCAGTCCAGATTTTCACCAGTGGCATTTTTCCACACCTCCTTATGAACAGTACAGCTGCCATTTTCCACAACATGGCCGAAATGTGTTTTCACACTTTCAGTGCAGAGATGCAGCTGTACTGGTCACTGTGGGAAATCCTTGTTTGGGACAGATAAAGAAAATCACGCTGACACTGTTCATGATTGGAGGTCCCAAAATTCCTGTGTTAACAATCTGCTGTAAATAAATCCCCAAACTAGTTACATTACGGGTGTGCGTTTCACAGTTTCTACGCACGCTCGTGACTTCCTCGATTTCTAAGATTTTCACAGCAGATTTTCAACATTGCCATTTTTTACACCTCCCCATGAACAGTACAGCTGTCATTTTTCACATCCTGTTCGGAATGTGTTTTTGCACCTGTGGTGCCAAATGCCATAGTCACTGTGCAAAAGCAGTTTTCGGCTAACAAACTGATATTGCCACTGTTCATGAGGTGGGGGTCACCAAAAACCATGTTGAAAATTTGGAGTGAAAATACCAACAAATGCCTAAGGCGTTAGGGTTTCCAACCATAATGCCCCACCCTGTAGAGTATGACAGGCATCAGGGGTGTGACTTGGGATTCTTGCCTGTCATGCTCATACCTCCACCCCCACCCACACCCTGCAGCCAGTGAGAGGCATCAAGGTGTGCCTCAGACTCTTCGGGCCCAAACTTCACCCCATTCTCCTATACCATACCCATCTCACTGTATTTCCTGATGGAATGGGGTGCGCATAAGGGCCAAAGACCCCAAGGCACACTGTGACACTTGTCAGTGTCTGCAGGGTAGGGTGTGGTGAAATGGCATGGTCATTATGCCTGACGACCCAAAGGCACACCCCAATGCCTGCCACTCTCTGCAGGGTGGTGGTGGGGTTGGCTTCAGTTCAATACTTCGCTGCCATTCCTATTATGCAGCTCTGTAACGTCTACACTACCAATGCCAGTGCCAGCAAGCAAACATTCGGCATTGACAAATGCTTGTTTGGGTACCTCATGCTGTCCTTGCTGTTCCAATCAAATTTAGATTGTCCCACTAGGGGTTTTATGTCCAATTTATCAAGGATTAATAGGCTTATCAGTGCCTGAATTTTTTTTGGTAGAAGTACCTAGGCTATCCTGCACATGCTCTCAATTACTCTTGGAAGTGGGCACTCGTTGTAGAACATGTTGCAAGTCTGTGTGACTAACTTGCCTTGCACTCAGCATTGACAACCACCTCCAACAGTAATGAAGAATGTATGCAGGATTGACTGGGAGCTTTCAGCTGAAAACCAGACACTGATAAGCCTCTTAATCCTAAATAAATTGGAGGTAGAACCCCTTGTAAGACAATCTAAATTAGTTTGGGCAGCCAGGATAGCAAGAGGAACTCAAGCAGGCAGGCAACCAGATAAAACGTATTACTGTACACAAACAGAAAAGTGAAGAAACTGTATACGAAGTCCCCTGAGGAACATTAGAACATATATTTAAATCAATAAAGGACATTTAGCCATCAAGTGATGTTTCTAAGCTTTGTCAAAAAGCAGTGTGAGCAGCCTTCTCTTCTGTTAGCATGCTACTAGTGCATCACAGGCCAGCTCCCACTTGAAACTTATTTGAAGATTATATGATTTCCTGCAGCCATTCTTGCTAGTTCAAAACGTTAATAGAAATACTTTCTCCCTGGAACTCTACGGGTTTGTAACTTTTGATCTCAAACTTCCTACCGTGACATGAGGCCTCTTAGTGGACACAATGGCAACTTAATAGAAATTTAAATATTTCTTTCTCAGAAAAAAAATTCTCTGGTGCTTCATGTTGAAACAATGTTTTAAATGAGATCTGGCAGATTTCAATTCTGACTCCTTCTGCTCCAGTGTAGACGCCCTAAAATCAACTGACCTGTGAAATCCAAGTTAAAAATGATTTCTGCCAGAGGAATCTTCATTCAGAATGGGTTTTGCTTTTAGGAACCCTTTGGTTCAGCACTAGTGTAAACTCTGATGAGTTAGTGGAGTACAGTATATATTATTTATTTAGGCATCAGTGACCCGGAACAGCCCACTGCTCTAAAGATTGTTTCCAGGTGCTTCTCTGGGGAAGGTGCAGCATGCAGACCATCTAGTCACTAGTAGAATGAAAATAAACCCTTGGAATTCTGAAATCCTTTTCTTTCCAGTTTCTGCAACTCAGTATCTATGAATGCGTCCACTCCCTAGACAGGCTACTGTAACTATGATGAATCTAAGCACGTCAGGATTGTGCCATGCAGACATTTATTAGAAAAGTGCTAGGCTACACCCTGACGTATCCGCATTATGGGTAATATTTTCACAGTTGAATAGTACTTAGTTACTTAGGTGAAAAGTGGTAGAAGAGCGCCAGTGACACTTCTGCCCCCCCCCACACACACAATATACAGTGGTGATCCAATAGTCTTCCCAATCAATCAGTCTTTATTTTGCCAGGTGAAATGCTGTTGAGTAAAACTTATTTACAAGATGGACCTGTGTAATGTCACAATGATTAACAAAGGATACATAGAAACTGAAAAAAATCACAATGAATAATAAACAAGTAACATTGAATGCCAACTGTCCATGAGTGCAGCTAACTTGTTTTTTGAAACACCTGCCTATATGTGGTGAGCCTATGATATATTGAGGCAAGTTATTCCAGTGTTTAACCACTCTCTGGGTGGAGTAAGATCCTCTTTTACTAGTCTTGTATAATTTACTACGAAGTTCTTTGTTATGATTTCTAGTATTGTGAATAGAGTCTCTAAATTCAGGCAGTAACTCTTCAGTGACCTTGAGGGAGAAAACTGTTAGAAACTGCTGCCATTGTTATTGATGTATACCATTAATTACAAAATATTGGGGCCTATGCATGAATGGGCAGAGTGGTTACATACCGCGTATACATGGCACGTAGCCACTCTGCACACATTGTGCCCTCTGCGCAGAATGCACAAAAAGGGTCGTGCAGCCCCTATGCACCCAGCCACCGGCCGTGTGGACTGCATCATGCTGGGGCAGGTGGGGAGAGCATGCCAGCACTATGTGCCATGCACAAAGGCACGTAGTGTCTTCCACAGGGGGGAGTAACTGCCTGCTGGTTATGGCAGGAGGAACCCTACTGTAAGAGCTGTACCTGCCACCACACACACACACACAGACTCCCAACCCCGGTCCATGGAGGAATCTCCCAGCCCAAAACCCATGGTACCCCAGCAACCATCCCCTGTGGCCAACCCACCCACCCAAGCACACACCTATGGCATCCCTGTCACTGCAGCCGGCCCCAGGAATGCAATACCCCCCACTCTACTGCCCCAGACTTGTACATGTCCACACACACCCCCATCCACTAGCTGCCCTTGTAGTGCTGCAGGGGGCATCCATCCCAACCCACCCCCAGTGCATGTGGCCACTGTCCATTCAGAACAAATGCTTGCATGCTACCTGCATTGGGCACTGCCTGGACAGAATAGTAGACCCTCCACCCTGATCCCATCCCCCTGACCCTCATTGGTAGTCAGTGGCTGCCCCCACCCCCGCTGCACCAGCAACCCCCCCTGTATCTGCATATCCAGTGCCACGGCCGGACAGCTAGTGACACAGCCCTCCACACACCTCCTTGACCGCCAGCTGTACAAGTGATGCTGGGAGCTCACAGTCTATTTATAGGGGTGCATTCCCAGCATAACTTGAACAGAAGGCAGCCAAGAAGGTGTGCAGAAAGCTGTGCCACTGGCCATCTGGCTACGGCACTGACTATGCAGGTATGAGGGGGTGGTCAGTGCCTCGGGGGTGGGGTAGCCACTGACTACCAATGAGGGTTGGAGGGACAGGAATGGGGGTCGAGTGTGTTTGACCAGGGCACTTGTGTGCTTTGGGTGGGCCTTTGTGAGATGCCGGAAATGGGAAGCTGTGGGGCTCTTAAGTCACACATTGGGGACAGGGGCTGCTGTGTGTGGGGGCAGGGGGGGCTTCATTTGCCATAGGATGAGGGTGGCATGTGTAGGGGGGCCTTGCTGCATGGGTGCTGAGCTGTTATGTGTTGGGGAAGGTGCGGCGTGTGGTCTGTATGCACCAGGGGCTTGGCCAAGGGGTCCACCGCCTGCTGGGGCATAGCCATGAGTCCAGGTGTCCGCTGGTGCTATTCATGCACCTGGACCCACACCTACCTGCGTAAGGGATCCACTCTGGGACCCAGGATGGGCTTCATGTTGGATTATGACCTGGGTCCACTACTCCACCCCTGGCCGCACTGTGCGGTCCTATGTGCCAGAGGGCAGGGCCATGTACAGGTGGTGGTCATTGATGAATACTGCTTGGGTGCACCTGTCAGCAGGTGTGGAGCTACTCAGGTGGGATACACACCTCCAACATGTACTTCCGTCCCCTCCCTGCATAGGCACCAATATGAGAAATATGTTTTTGCAAATAATGGGGCTTATTCCCTAAGGAAGTGCTGCAGCTGTGTGGTACAGAACATGCTCATGTAAGGGCATATGGCCATAACTCATGCACTGTATGGCTGTGCAACATGCATATATTGCACACTGAGGCACATATAGGCATCCCATGCTTTGCTCCACCACAACAGCACTATGCATGGAAGGAGAGGCATGGCCACATAATGGCATGTGCACCCTTCACATGCATTCACAAAGTGCAATCCAACTGTCCAGTGTGTGTTGCCACATATGCAACACTACACCCTCTGGAGGGCTGACACAAACCACAGGCACACAGAGCCTGCAGGACAGACCATCTGAACTGTAGATGCTGTGGGCACTGGCCATTCAGAACCACCCTGTGAAAGTCCCCCCCCATGCTACAGAGGTCAGGATATGGCCATGCAACAGTCAGGCAACTTCCCACAAATACACACTGATGAACTATAGAATGTCACCAGCTGATAGCGGCAATGACCCACTACACACATGCCACTATCATCCCCAGTGTACACATCTCTCTGTGCACATCACATGGCCCACAGAAGGCCCATCCTGCCTAGTCAGCAAGCCTACAGGATGTCCCACCAACCACCCTCCTAGACAGCAGCATGCCAGTGCTGGCCAGAATAAGAACATGGACAATGGATCTACAGATTCTGCTTGTAAAGTTTAGTGATGTATCAACAAGGATATGACAGCATGAAACAGAAATGCTGTCAATGGACAGGTCAGATAAATAACAAATGCAGCAAATGTTATGGGTCTGGGTCATCTGATGAGGTGCTTCTAATCCTCCTCCGCTGCCATGGAATCCTTGGTAGACCCCCTCATCATGGAGGGGGTGTACCCATGTGCCACCAGGACAAGTCTGGACAGCAGACCATGGTACCCCTGCAACAAGAGGAACAGAGAGGATATACATCAGTGGGAAGCACATGAAGGGCCACTGATATACAGTGGGTACACACAGTAACCCACCCACTCACAACACGTACCATTAAGGGCTCAGCCACCCTCACAGCTCAGTGTCATCATCTTTGTAAAACAAGTCTCAATTACCCACCCTCCACAACAGGAAATGTGGTGCCTGCAGGGGCCAGTGTGCCTACTGGGCAACCACCACTGCCATTGCACCATCAGGCTACTCTTGGCAGATAAGGACTAGTCTGTTCAGATGGACTCTGAAGTCCTGTGGAAACATAAACAGAGTGCAGATATCAACATCACAGCTCCCACAACACATGTCATACAGTGCCCCCCCATATCCTGACTTTTGCATACACACTTCACCTGGCTCTGCCAGCTCTCAGACAGTTCCTCCCTCTGGGTTTCCTGTGTATGCCCTCTCAGATATACACCAAAACTTATGAGGGGTATGCCCCACCTTTCCAACCTGATGAGCAGAAGCATAGCTAGCCTATGCCACTGCCATCCTCCTCACTGTACAGGATGGTTGTTGCCCAGTGACACCCATGCTTGCTGCATCACCCTGCAGATGTGACAGGAACATGCCCTTTTAAAGGGGCACATGGCTGCAGAGCAGGTCAGTGCAGCAACCCTATCAGGGTGTCTGTCAATGACACTGTTGGGAACTTGACAGAGGAACACAAGATGTGCTCAGGACTATCACTGAATATCCACCTGCTGGTTGGTGAGAGAGAACGCAAGCAGGCATTGGGGTGAGGCCACCACCATGTGTATTCAGGCCCTGTCTGGATGTCTATGCCCTGTGGGACACACACTGCTTGGAGTGAGTCCACTTGGACCATGGCACCATCAAATGGCTGTTTGATCATGTCCAAGCCAATGTGGCCATATGTACCTGGCAGCTGCAGGCAATATCTACTGAAATCTGTATATAATTACCTGTTTCCGTCTGTCATCATTGTATTTTATCTACCCTCCACCCCCTGTAACCTGACATGGAGCCTTTGCAAAAGAGTCTGTGACTCAAAGGATTGTAATTCCGATTGTACTCAATAAATAAAATATCCATGGAGACAAAGGTACTATATGCACTGGCCAGTATGCAACCAGGTTCTTCAAAGAGATTGGCAGCTGATGTCACAGGTGTCATCCATGTCCAGGACACTGTACCAGGTAACAGATGCCCTGCTCATGCATGTGCATAACCACATAGCATTCCCCTCTACAGAGACCAACATACAGTCCACAAAGGAGGTATTCTGTGCCATGCATGGCATGCCCAATATACTGAGGACAATCGACTATACCCATGAAGCAATCCTGGTACTGAAGTCACAGGTGTTATCCATGTCCAGGGCACTGTACCAGGTAAAATGGGAGAGTGCCTCAGAAAAGCACTAGCAAACAGGCAAGAAGGAGGGGTGGAAGAACAATGGGGGAAAATCAAAACTGCCAACACAGAGGCAACAAGCCTTTGTGTGAAGCAAATAAACAAAACAAAGAAAAAAGCACTATGGTTCTCAAAAGAGGTGGTAGGAAAGGTTAAGGAGAAAAGGATAGCATTCAGGAAACATAAGGAAACACAGAAGGAGCAGGACAGAGAACTATATCAGTTAAAGCAGAAGAAGGCAGTGAAGGCAGTCAGAATAGCAAAGGCCCAGACTGAGGAAAATATAGCCAACTCGGTTAAGAAGGACGATAAAACCTTTTGTAGGTATATCAAGGAGTGAAGAAAGATCAAGGGAGGGATACCGAGGCTTAATAAAGGGGACGGAATGTGGGCGGAGGGTGACAGTTAAAAAGCAGGGATACTGAATGAATACTTCTGCTCAGTATTCACGAAAGAAGAGGAGGGGAAGGTACCTAAACCAAATAATAGAAACACTCTGGATAGGCGGTTCGATACCAGTCCATTCACAGAAGAAACGGTTCTGAAAGAACTCTTAAAACTGAAGGTGGACAAAGCAATGGGGCCTGACGGGATTCACCCAAGAATTCAAAAAGAACTAAGGGTAGAACTATTGACACCACTGGCTACTTTCTTTAACAAATCATGGGAGGGTGGGGTGGTACCTGAGGACTGGAGGAGTGTGGATGTGATTCCACTTCACAAAAGTGGGAGCAAGGGAGAGGCAGGGAACTACAGACCTGTTAGTTTGACCTCAGTGATAGGGAAAATGATGGAATCACTTCTGAAGGAAAGAATTTTTGAGTACCTAGAGGCCAGTGGGGCATAGGACACAAGGCAGCATGGATTCACAGCAGGAAGGTCATGTCAGATGAATCTAATGGATTTCTTTGACTAGGTGACCAAAGTAGTAGACCAGGGAGGGGCTGTGGACATGGCCTACCTAGACTTTAGCAAGGCATTTGACACAGTTCCACACAAAAGATTAATATTCAAGTTAGCCAGCCTTGGAGTGGGTCCCAAGGTGGTAGTCTGGGTAAAAAAAACTGGCTAGACAACAGGACACAGAGGGTAATAGCTGACAGAGTCAACTCTGAAGAAAGGGGGGTTACTAGCGGAGTACCGCAGGGTTCAGTACTGGGACCGGTCCTCTTTAATGTCTTTATAAGTGACATTGCAGCGGGATTGGAAGGAAAAGTATGTCTCTTTGCAGACGACGCAAAGATCTGCAACAGGGTCGATACACAAGGGGGGGTGAAAAGGATGAGAAGGGACTTGGCAAGGTTGGAGGAATGGTCAAATGTATGGCAGTTTAGATTCAACACAAAGAAGTGCAAAGTAATGCACCTGGGAAACAAAAACCCAGGGGAAGAGTACACAAAGGGGGTGAGATACTAACAACAACAAAAATGGAAAGGGACCTGGGAGTAGTCATATCAGATGACCTAAAGGTGGGCAAGCAATGTGAGATGGCAATAAGGAGGGCTGGGGGGATACTGGGATGCATAGGGAGAGGCATCACCAGTAGAAAACAGGAAGTTGTTATCCCTCTGTACAGACAGTTGGTGAGACCCCATCTGTAGTACTGCATGCAGTTCTGGAGACCCCATCTCCTCAAGGACATAGGCAGGATGGAGGCTGTCCAGAGAACGGCAACTAAAATGGTGCAGGATCTGCACCAGAAGACATCAAGAAGAGACTAAAAGAGCTTAGTATGTATGCCTTGAGGAAAGAAGAGAGTGGGGGGGCATGATAGAAACTTTCAAGTACCTCAAGGAAGTCAACCAAGTCCAAGAGGGTAGCATCTTTCAGAAAAAAAGATGTGCAAGAACAAGTGGGCACAATTTGAAGATAGAGGGGGGATGGCTCAGAGATAATGTGAGGAAGTATTTTTTCACAAAGATGGTTGTGGATACATGGAACAGCCCTCCTGAGGAGGTCGTGGAGTCAAAAACAGTTGGGGAATTCAAGAATACATGGGACAGACATAAGGTAATTCTAATGGGGTGGTAAGACGAAGTAGGCTGTTGGTTAACTAGGATCTGCAACTTATCCATTAGGTAGGGAAATGGGCAAACTAGGTGGGCTAAGCGATCCTTATGTACCATCAAATTCTGTCTTTTTATGTTTCAGACAGTGGGTGGGGAGGCATACAGGAACAGGAAGAGGTGCCACAGCATAAACTGACAGATGCCATGTGATGTTGCAGATCTCATCACCGCCACATGTGCTAAGTACCCTAGGCCATGTCATGATGCCTACATCTTTGATGGGTCAAGGCAGTGTGCCCTCCTTGCTGCATGCTAGGGGAGGGATAGATGGCTGATAGGTGAGTATACGTGCACAGCACAGGTCCAACACAGGTGGATGTATTTGTGCAGGATGTTACAATAGCATCTGTTTATCAACTGCATAGGTGATAGCAGGTATCCATTTTGGTCATATTTGATGACCCCGTATCTGGTGGCAAACAGCACAGAGGAGGAAGCATACAATGAGGACCAGAAGATTACACGTTCCATGATTGAGAGAACAATAGGTCTACTAAAGATGATGTTCTGGTGCCCGGATCTGTCAGGCAACATCATGATGATGCTTGCCCAGGGAAGGGCATACAGAATGTTCACAGCTCACGCCATGTTGCACAACATGGCTATGAACTGACAGCTACCCTTGCTATAGGAGAGATGGGGGATATCCCATGGAACAATGGGGAGACTGCCAGGGGCATGGTGATGAGACACTGGCTGGATGGACAGTAACTTAGTAACATAGTAACTGATGGCAGATAAGGATCACAAGGCCCACCCAGTCTGCCCATATTCCCTGCCTGCATTAGTGGCCCGCTGACCTTACTGGGTCAGTGGCTTTAACTTCTCCTTTCCACATCTGGGGTTCCCTTATGCCTACCCCATGCATGTCTGAATCCCCTTACTGTGCTGGCTCCCACCACTTCCTGGGGTAGGCTATTCCATGCATCCACCACCCTTTCTGTGAAGAAAAATGTCCTCATATTCCTCTTATCCTGCCCACTTTAATCTCATATCGTGCCCCCTCATCCTCGCACATCTCCTATACTGAAAGATGTCATCCATTTGCACTTTGTTTTTGCCCTTAAAATACTTGAAGGCTTCTATCATATCTCCCCGTTCCCCGCCTCTCTTCCAGTATTTTAATCTCTCCTCATATGTGTTGTGGTGCAAGCCCTGCACCATCTTAGTTGCCCTCCTCTGGACTGCCTCCACTCTGTCTATCTCCTTACGAAGATGTGATCTCCAGAACTGTACCCTGAACTCCAGATAAGGCCACACCAGCATTTTGTACAGTGGCTTCACCACCTCCCTTCTTCTGCTAGTGGTCCCCATTCCTATGCACTCCAAAATGCCACTGGACCTCACCACCACCTTGATGCACTGTTTGGCCACCTTTAGATTATCTGAGATGATTATCCTGAAATCTCTTTCTTCCCTGGTAACCATCAGTAACTCCCCCCATCCTGTAGCTCTCTAGAGCACATCAGGCTCTTATGCAGGGGACATTCCACCAATGGGGGGCCAGCTGGCATGGCTCTGTGATGATGTCCCACCCTGAGTGCCTTTCTGTACACAGGAGTGATATGTTAACATTCCCGTGGTTGTATGGATTTGTCACATGTGGCTGTATACATGGTGGTCATATGTGGCTGTGTATAGCGGGGTGATATATGTGGCTGTGTACAGGGTGTGATATGTGGCAGTGTAGTGTTCCAGGTACGTGTATGATATGTGCTTGTATGACCCTCTGTGTTAGTAGTGGGGTGCTGCTAGCAGCAATCATTGCTTCCTAGACAGTTGTCTTCCTAGCTACAGTATGTGGACAACTGTGTGCCCAGATGCTGGGTCTTTGCTATTGCTTTGCCACCGCAGCATGGCCATCTGTCTGGCTATGTGTCTGGCACCTGCTGTGATTGACTGTCCCCCTGGCCCTCTGGAACTCTGGGGCTGGCAGGTATAAGGTGCAATGGGGCATCTGGCTGTGCTTCTTGGTCATGGGGTTGGCAGGTGAGGGGTGCATTGGGTACTCCTGGTGTGCCTTGGAGTCTCTGGGCTGGCAAGTGCAGGCTGGACCGGGATATCCAGGCATGGCATGGGGACAGACTTGGTGACCATGACTGCCCTGGATAGGAGGTGGTCTGTCAGCCTCTCAGGAGGTCACTAAATGCAGTCTATGCTTCTGTGCATACCTCTCATTTCAAAGGTCAGGTCCTTCAGGTCCTCAGTGTTCTGGTGCTGTGCCTGGAGAGGGTCTTGTTCCAGGTGGTACACCTCTGAGTAGTATGTGTGGAGTATACCATATGTGAGTGGCCTCCATGTCATGCTGAACTGGCAGCTTGAGGGACACTCATCCCTACTGTCACAGGGCTGTTGTGTGGTGGCAGGCAGTGCATGCAGGCCAACCACATGTGGCTGTGTTGTGGTGTACTCTATTCCCTGCTGTCTGTCACAGGGCAGCTGTCTGAGGCATGACTGTGACAGGGGTTCTGAACAGGGAGTAGATGTGCATTGGCTGTCTATGTGGACATTATCTACCTCATCTTTGGCCACCTGTGTTTCCTCTACTGTCTTCATGGCTGTGTCCTCCAGTATAGTCTCCTCTTCTATCATGTCCACTGCCTCCTGAGTTGTAGCTGGGAAGCAGGAGACAGTGGGGCCAGCTGAAGAACAGCAGGTAGCAGAAGCAGCCTGGGAAGGATAAGCAGCATAAGCATCAGAAAAGTGAAGAAGCAAGAACAAATAGGCAGCTGAAGTAAAGAGGTGGCTAGGCCCCGAAAGGATGGAGGAGGAACACTGCAGGCAGCAGCAATAACAGGTTTCTGGAAGTGGATGGTGGAACACAGAGAACAATGGATCAGAAAGCAGGACCAGAGCCACAGTCACTGAGTGAACCTGTAAATCAACCTGGAGGCAGACAGACAGACAGGCAGACAGACAACTTAAATTGCAAGAAGCACCATTCTGCACAGAAAGGAGTTGGTGGCTACAAAAAAGGCAGTGTGGGGTGAACAGTAGGCCCAGACTTCAGAGAATGAGGCATACTATGGTAGGGAAAGAAGAACCATGTAGCCTAATGGAGGTACTGTAACAGCAAACAGAAGCCAAGGCTTCAGCAAGAAAACAGAGTGTCCCAAGAATTCCTGGGACATGAGCAATTATCTAGCACTCAGTGGGGGCGGGTTTTATTGTTTTCCTATGAAATCTCAGACAATCAATGAAATTATGACATTTTTCCAACTACCTCTAGTGCTTTCATTTTAAGAATTTGTGCAGTGCTACAGTAGATTCATCCTGGGTAAAGTAGGTTTTACTAATCTGTGAAAAAGGAGATCACAGATTTAATTTCCACCCCAGCCACTAGCTTAATGTATTCTGGAGCAGTTCAGTGGCATCCTTGGGCTCCCAACTGACATGATCACACTGAAAATGAGATAATGCATTCTAGTTGGGCCGTCTTGGGCAAAGAAGTCACAAATATATAAAACAAAACATACTGATTCTTTGATCATGCACAATAAATAGCTAGTAAAACGATTTCTGCTAAGAATGAACAAAAATACAAAAGTGATTGCCTTGTTTATTATCAGTGCAACTGAGAAAAATAAGCTACATAAAAATATTAGTATGAATATTGTATGTTGTGTTAAAGATGTCTTGTACAGTGCTGTATTACAAACAAGAGGTGCAAGCATTAATGGACTATAAAGCTGAAGTTATATGGCTCCTAACAAGTTCTGCATTTAGCCAGGGTATCATAAGGTGTAACATAACTTAGCTCAGCTCTATTGTAGGCCACTTGAATCAGGTGTCAGCACCATACATGCGCCCACTCTTAAGGAAATTAAGCTATCATATTGGAAGAGCCATACGTCACAGTGGTGTATAGGTGATAAACATCTGTGTTCTTGCAGTCAGTTAAAAAGCAAACATTTACAGAGTCTATTCCATTGTATATCGTCATCCTAAAACTATAAGAAAATTATGCCTAGAAAAATATCCCTTGAAACAATAAAATGTTATTCCTTTCTCTGTCTCTTATTGTCTACATTTTGGGTCCCATTTTCAGCATACTTTGAGGACTAAAAACCCTACTGTAGACATTACAAATGAATGTCAAACTACAGTATTAGTGTACTGCTATGCTGTAGTAGGATGGGGTTACATTTTTGCAAAGTACATAAACAGTGTGGGCAGAGATCCATGTATCCAAATGCATTTCAGAGGATAAGAGTAGTCGGTTCCACCCCCCCATACCCCTGTTTTTTTATGTTGCTTGCACGCATGTGCAAGAAACATAGTGCCATCATCGGAGATTTTGGAGGTGTGTCACCTCCTCCTCCTCCAATTCAGTCAGTGTGCTGGCAGGCGTGGCCCCTTTAAGCCAATGTATTTTGGAGCTGTGTATGACACGCTCCAAAATGCAGTGGCATACAGTTGAAAGGGGGAGCTACGCTTCAGTCAGCACCGATAAGATATCGGCTGCTCACAAGCAGCTCCTCCCCCACAGACACACGCAGGGCGTGCGCGCCCGCATGCACTGTATAGCCGGCAAGGTGGCCAATCCCGTCGGCTGAGCTGCATCCCCAGTAGTAGGTGCCAGCGTGAGAGCCCACCCAGCTGTGGCAAGCGATCCTTTGGCCGGAGGGGGGTGCCAATCCCCGTCAGCTGAATGCCCTCCGTTCCTGTGCCACACTGAGCCCACCCCAGCGTGGCAACAAATGCCATGGCCGATGGGGTGCCTAACCTCCGTCGGCTGAACGCCTCAACATCCTTGTGCCATGCTGGGAGCCCACCCCAGCGTGGCAAACGCCCCAGACGTCTTTTTTTAAACCTGTAAAACAAAAATGGTCCCTGGCGCGTCTCCCAACCTCCACACCGCACCCACCACTGTAGCCTCAGCCTCCCCACCCCTCACCCCATATTTACCTCCGGACTCCGGCGCGGCGATCCGGTGGACCGGGAACACGTCTGCACTCTTCAAAGTCGATCGCGAACTGAGCAAATGCCGGTAAGCTGTATAATGGGCTAGATAGGGGGGTTTCAACTTTGTTGCATATCTCAGGCATTTTTGGGAATTTTTGCACCAAATGTTCAACATGGGGTTTTTGGGACCCCTTCTCATGAATGATGTCACTGTCATGGCGTTATTCGGGCCGGAAGGGTGATTTTGTGCAGTGACGGTGAAATCACCCTTCGGGCCCGAATACAGCCATGACAGTGAATCGTTCAAGAGAAGGGGTCCCAAAAACCCCATGTTGAAAATTTGATGCAGAAATTCCAAAAAATGACTGTTTTACGAGAGTGCGTAGCACAGTTCCTACGCAGGCTCGTAAGTTCGTGAAATTTCAATATTTTCACTCCAGATTTTCAACATTGCCATTTTACCACACCTTCTTATGAGTAGTACAGCTGCCATTTTTCACATCTCATCCAAAACGTGTTTCTGCCCATGTAGTACACAATGGCGCAGTCGGTGTGCGAGATCAATGTCAGGGACAAATTAAGAAAATCACAGTGACACTGTTCATGAGCTCAGATGTTAAAATGGCTATGTTGAAAATTTGGTGAAAAATTCCAAAAATGACTGTTTTCTGACGTGCATTGCTCGGTTCTATGCCGCTCGTAAGTTCGCTAATTTTCAATATTTCACTCCAATTTCCAACATTGCCATTTTGCCACACCATCTTATAAATAGTACAGCTGTCATTTTTCACATCTCACCCAAAACGTGTTTCCGCCCATGTAGCACACAATGGCACAGTCGGTGTGCGAAATCAATGTACGGGATAAATTAAGAAAATCACAGTGACAGTGTTCACGAGCAAAGGTCTTAAAATGACTATGTTGAAAATTTGGTGAAAAAATTCCCTTCAGATGTTCTGCAATATTACTAATGAAGACATTGAACAGAACTGGCCCCAGGACCGATCCCTGCAGCACCCCACTGGTCGCCCCCTCTCCTAGACTGCATACCATTTACCACCACTCTGCCTCCTGTCTGTTAGCCAGTTTCTAACCAGTTTACCACCCTTTCCCCATGTCCAGCCTACCCAGCTAGTTTATCAGCCTCCTATATGGGATGGTGTCAAAGACTTTGCTGAAATCAAGGTAAGCGTTGTCCGCTGCCCGACCCTGATTCACTTCCTTTGTCACCCAGTCAAATAAATCAACCAGATTTATCTGACATGATGTCCCCACTGTGAATCCATGTTGTCTATGGTCCTGGGTTCCAATGGCATCTAGATGCCCCACTATCCTTTCTTTAAGCAATGTCTCCATGATCTTCCCCACTATTGAGGTGAGTCTGAATGGCCTATTGTTCCCTGCCTCCTCCCTGCTGCCGGACTTGTGTAGAGGAACCACATGTGCCCTCCTCCAATTCACTCATGTTGAATGACTCAGTGAACATGGCTGCCAGAGGTACTGCTATCTCCCTTCGCAGTTCTGTTAATATCCTTGGGCGTATGCCATCTGGTTCCATCGCTTTGTCTATCTTCAATTTAGTGAGCTCCTGCAGGACTCTTTTGTCCACCTCTTCACCCCCTTGGCAACTGCTGTACTGCTGTGGCCCTTGCCCCTCCCACTCTTCTGTGAATACTGAACGGAAAGACACAGTGGATGTCTTGGGAGGAAGGCATGAAATTGTCACTTCCAAATACCTAAACAGCACATACAAGCAAACAACATTCGGCATTGACAAATGTTTGTTTTAAACTGGCTAAGAATGTCCATTTGTTTACTTTATGATCAAAGCAGAGCAACAGTATAGCACAGCGCATGCAGCTATTTATTTATTTATTCATGTATTTGCTTTTGGTAACCAGGTAAGTGCACTAGACAGGATTGCTTATTTTCAGGCATGACCCAGGTGATTACAGTTCAAACAATTTATAAACAATAATACAGAGAGGAGCTGATACAATGAGTACATAAAGAGATCAACAACCTTACATGACAGTAGAATTACTTAGCACAAAAGTGATGGCATACATAGCATAAGCATTACAGTACAGTACAAAAGAGATAAAAACAACTTGCAGAGATCAGTAACATAAGTGCATAACAGCAGTGCTGGTGGCATAGGACGAGGGTATGGGGCAGTGAAGGGGATAGTAGTGCAATGGCAAGTAAAGAGGTATGTTCTGTGAACTAGTAAAGAGGTGTAATGCATGAACTAAAGACATTTATATGGCAAGCCATTAGGGACATAATTCAGAATCTCTGGCTGTATAGTAAAACACACACTATACGGTGAAATACATACATCATATAGTGAAATATATACATTATATAGTGAGATACATACACAATGTAGTGAACCACATACAGTATCTACTGAAATATATACATTGTATAGTGAAATACATATACTGTATATTGAAATACATATATTATATAGTGAAACACATACACTATATAGTGAAATGCTTACATTGCATAGTGAAATACATACACTATCTACTGAAATCCACATACTGAATACTGAAAATCCACATACACTATATACTGAAACAAATGTACTATGTACTGAAACATATAGACTACCTATTGAGATACATACACTACAGACTGAAACATCCACATAAACTATCTACTGAAACAAATACTCTATAGATTGTAACACATACACTATATATTGAGAAAAAACTGCATACACTATATACTGAAACAAATACACTATATATTGAAATACATACACTACACAATGAAAAAAGCATATACACTATATACTGAAACAAATACACTATATATTGAAACATCTACACTTTATATTGAAATACATACATTATCTATTGAAATAAATACACTATGCACTGAAAAATCTGCATACACTATCTATTGAAACAAATACACTGTATATTGAAATACATACACTATCTATTGAAATGCATATACTACACACTGAAAAAAGCACATACACTATATACTGAAACAAATACACTATATATTGAAACATCTTCACTTTAGATTGAAATACATGCACTATCTGTTGAAATAATTACACTATGCACTGAAAAATCTGCATACACTATATACTGAAACAAATACACTACATGGTGAAACACATACACTATGTATTGAAACACATACACTGTAGACTGAAAAATTCACATACTCTATATACTGAAACAAATAAACTATATACTGAAATGGACTATGTTCTGAAACTACCCATCCACTGCCCTCCCCCATGAATGTCCTAGAGTTGAACTCATTGCCTGCTGCATTCAGTTAGCTGCTAGCTTGATGAGAGGATCTCTGAAACTGCAGAGCTGAGGTAAACAAAACAGGGCTATCTCTTATTCTACTTCTTTATGGGGGTTTTCCTTTTGTTTTGCTTGCACCTTTAGTCAAATTTCAGACCATTGTGATGTGACAAGAAACTTTTAAAACTAATTTAAATGCTGTAGTTTATTCTTTTAAATAAGTGCTGCCTTCATTTACTGTCAGACAACACATTTGTATAGGAAGCTAATACAGGATATTCCTAACATACCTGTATACATAGGGAGCTGCATGCATTTTTCCAAGTTAAAGTGTTGATTTGTTTTTATGTGTAATTAATTACTGTGTAAGTCCAGCAACTTATCTGAGTTGAATGCTTGGGAAGCACTTCAGGAGCTGTGGAAGTGTAAGCCAAAATCATTGCTAGTTTGTACTCTATGGACTATGTTTTAAGTTTTTATTTTAAAATATATATTTTTGCTGCAATCCCTCAGTATTCAATTTTCATCAGGAGTTTAGCTGGCATATGCATATAATTTGCATTGTTTTACTAAATAACTTTATTGTGAATCCTCACTGGAGGCATGCACAGTCTGTTTTGGGGTTTGAGCTTCTCATACTCTGTTTTATTTCTTTTTTTTTCCCATAGAGATTTTTATCTCCTTAGTCACCCTGCTACCCCTTTGCCCACTGACATCTCCAGCCCAATCACTTACCATCCACAGGACATATTTGCTCTGAGATCCCCCCACTCACATGCCCCGTGTTGGGGCCAGGAGGGGGAGGGCCATTGACAAGGAGACACATATATGAGCAGAGCCCGTTTAGCAGTGCAAAATCTGTGGCAGGTTGTTGGATCATTTTGCCATTAGGGGCTTTCTACCTTTGGTTTCATCCCCTGGGCAGCCAAGCATGGAATTATGCAATTGCGTATAAAGACACATGCTTCCTTTGTGCCTGCCTGAGCCCTCCCCCTTATGCAACTCCACTGCCCTGCCAGCCATCCTCAGCTAGGTGGATGTTGAAGAGTGGGGTGGTCAGACTTCCACTCACTGAGAGGAGAGCATTCCCCGAGATGCTCAATCATATCCCCCCCCCCCAGCTAACCCCTGTGCAACTCAGGTCCACCCCCAAAACTGGGCCACTGGCATGGGAGGCAGTGCAATCACCACCAAGCTGCTAGGCCAGCCCACCAGACTGTGTTTTTATAAGTAAATAAAGACAGCATATAGGTAAAAGAAGAAAACAAACTGTATTTTAACTAGTCTGTTATAAACATTTTAAGTCACATCACAATGTTTTGAAATTGGATAAAGGTTTTGCAAGCAAAATATGATAAAACAATACATAAAGAGATAGATAAGATAAACCTTTATGTTTACCTTCTGCATCTTAGGAGGCATCGGCCAGGATTTTTAGTCAATGGGGCCCCATTTTCAGAAGGTTAGCGTGCAGAGCTAAACATTACACTGTGGGAACAGCATGGTTGGATCGGTGTTGTATTCAGCATCACTTGATGCTACCCTGATCATGTGCATGTGCATATATACTACTACGGCCATGTAAATGAGCAATCCTCTCCTGCATACCGAGCACCGTGCTGTATAAAAGGTTTCCTTAGTGACCATAAGTACCTCCCTCTACATTTTTTACTCAGCCTCTAGGCTTCTAGTACCTAGATGCTTGATTTTGCACTTTTGGCTTTGAACCCGAACTGCCATGTCCCATAGCACTCTTTATGTTTTCTAATGTCCCACTCATTCTCCATCTGCACCTATCAACGCTATTACAGACTGTGGTGTCATCTACAAAAAGGCATATCTCCCCTTCCAGTTTTTCTGTTATGCCACTTATAAAGACACTGAAGAGGATGTGTCCCATTACTGAACCCTCCGGCACCCTACTGGTCACTCTCTCCTCACTGGAGGTAGTGCCATTTACCACCACCTTCTGTGGCTGTGCGCTATCTCAGGTGCAGCACTTAGGAGTGCACAACACTAATCTGAAAATGGGGGCCCACATACCACTGTAACAGGACTAGCACTGCATTGTGATAAGCATGGCTGATACTATTTTAAAAAGCATTCTTCTGTGCAGTGCTAACCTGTTAATGTGGCACTATTTTTTTTTTGCACAGGATTACTAATTGCAACCAGGTGCTCATACAACTGGGGGTTACTCTAAAGCATATTAGGTGTACAGGTATATTAAATGCTTTCTTGAAGTGTTAACACACTGCGTGGTTAGTGCTAGTTAATGATTCTCGGAATCGTGTTTTAACTGCACACACACAGCCTGCCAGCAACTCCCCACACACATACACACACAGTCAGTTCTGGACACAATAAAAAAAAACAAGCATTTGTCAATGCTGAATGTTGATTGCATTGGTCCATTGAGCTCGCTCACTGGCCCTCTGTCACTCGCTCATTCTGTTTCTCCCAGTGCTGCAGGCTGCTGTTTTGTACTGAGCTCCTTCCTGCATTGGCACCCTTTTCTGTCCACAAAGAAATCTGCAGATGGCCTGACAGAGCTCCGTTGAGGTGGGTCACTCCCCCCTCTGACTCCCTCATTCTGTTTCTCCTTGTGCTGCAGGATGGCCTTTTGTACTGGGCTCCTGCCTCTGTTGGTGGCTTTTTCTGCCAACAAAGAAATCTGGTGTAGTCCCAACACAGGTCCGTTGAGGTTGTTCACTCCCCCTCTGTCACTCACTCGTTCCATGTCTGCCGGCGCTGCAGGCTGGCCTCTTGTATTGGGCTCCTGCCTGCATTGCCACCTTTTTCTGCCCACAAAGGAATCCACAGCAGTCACGATAGAGCTCTGTTGAGCTCACTCACTCCCCCTTCTCTCACTGACTCATTCTGTTTCTGCCACCGCTGCAGGCTGTCCTTTTGTACTGGGTCCCTGGGTGCATTGCTGCCTTTTTTTACCCACAAAGAAATCTGCAGCAGCCCCAACAGAGCTCTGTTGAGTTCACTCACTCCACTTCCCTCACTCTCTCACTGGTTCTGTGTCTCCTGTGGGTGCAGGC
Source organism: Neoceratodus forsteri (assembly GCA_016271365.2). Classification (NCBI taxonomy): domain Eukaryota; kingdom Metazoa; phylum Chordata; order Ceratodontiformes; family Ceratodontidae; genus Neoceratodus; species Neoceratodus forsteri. The sequence goes on along the minus strand of CM028136.1, from coordinate 353,513,437 downwards.
TGTCCTTTTGTACAGGGTTCCTGCCTGCATTGGCTTATTCTGGCCACAAATAAATCTGCAGCTGTCCTGACGCAGGTCCATTGAGCTTGCTCACTCCCCCTCTCTAAGTCACCCTTTCCATTTCTGCCTGCACTGCAGGCTGGCCTTTTGTACTGGGCTCCTGCCTACATTGCTGCTTTTTTCTGCCCACAAAGAAATCCGCAGCTGTCCTGACAGAGCTCCATTGAGGTCACCACCCCTTTCTCACTGGCTCATTCTTTTTCTCCTGGCGCTGCAGGCTGCCCTTTTGTACTAGGCTCCTGCCTCTGTTGGCACATTTTTCTGGTCACAAAACAATCTGCAGCAGTCCCGACAGAGCTCCATTGAGCTAGCTCACTCTCCCTCTCTCATGCTCTTGTTCAGTTTCTGCCAGCGCTGCAGGCTGCCCTTTTCTACTGGGCTCCTGCCGGCATTGCTGCCTTCTTCTGCCCACAAAGAAATCTGCAGCAGTTATGATAGAGCTCTGTTGAGCTCGCTCAGTCCCCCTCACTGCCCTCGATCTGTTTCTCATGCTAATGCAGGCTGCCTTTGTAGTGGGCCCCTGAAGCACTGTTGCCTTTTCCTGCCCACAAAGAAATCTGCAGCAGTCCCAACAGAGCTCCGTTGAGCTCACTTACTCCCCATCCTTCACTCTCATTCTGTGTCTCTCCGCTGCTGCAGACTGTCCTTTGTACTGGGCTTCTGCCTGTGTTGGCACTTTTTTGCCCACAAAGAAATTTGCAGCTGTCCTGACAGAGCTCTTTTGAGGTCACTTACCTGCCTGTCTCATTCACTCATTCTGTTTCTCCTGGTGTTGCAGGCTGCCATTTTGTAGTTGGCTTCTGCCTCTCTGGCACCCTTTCTGCCCACAAAGAAATCTGCAGCAGTCCCAACAGAGTCTGCTGAGCTCGCCTCCTACCCCCTTACTCGGGACTATTCGCTTTGGCAGTGCTGCATGCCTTTTCACTGGGTTCCTGCCTGTGTTGCCGCCTTCTTCTCCCACAAAGAAATCTGCAGTAGTCACAATACAGCTCCATTGAGCTGGCTCCTCAGTCTCCCATTCTCACTCGTTAGCTCTGTTTCTTCCACCCTGAAGGCTGCCCTTTTGTATTGGGCCCCTGCCATTGCTGCCTTTATCTGCCCACAAAGAAATCCCAACAGTCCCAGCAAAGCTTCGTGAGCTCACTCACTCCCTCCCTCACTCACTCATTCTGTGTCTCCCAGTGCTGCAGGCTGCACTTTTGTACTGGGTTTCTGCCTGCATTGGCAGCTTTTTCTGCCCACAAAGAGATCTGCAGCAGTCCTGACACTGCTCTGTTGAGGTCGCTCACTCCCCCTCTGTCACTCGCTCGTTCCTTTTCTGCAGGCGCTGCAGACTGGCCTTTTGTACTGGGCTCCTGTGTGCATTGCTGCCTTTTTCTGCCCACAAAGAAATCTGCAGCAGTCCCAACACAGCTCCATTCAGCTTGCTCTCATTCCCCTTCTCTCACTCGCTCATTCTGTTTCTGCCAGCGCTGCAGGCTGCCCTTTTGTACTGGGCACCTGACTGTGTTGCCAGCTTTTCATGCCCACAAAGAAATGTGCAGCAGTCATCATAGAGCTCCATTGAGCTCACTCACTCCCTCCCTCCCCCTCTCTCACTCGCTCATTCTGGCTTTCCTGCCACTGCAGGCTGCCCTTTTGTACTGGGCCTCAGCGTGCATTGCTGTCTTTTTCTGCCCACAAACAAATCTACAGCAGTCCCAAAAGAACTCCTTTGTGCTCACTCACTCCCCCTCCCTCACTCACTCGTTCTGTGTCTCCTGCCACTGCAGGCTGTCCTTTTGTACTGGGCCCCTGCCTGCGTTGGTGGCTTGTTCTGTCCAGAAAGAAATCTGAAGCAGTCCCGACACAGCTTCATTGAGCTCACTCACTCCCCCCTCTCACTCACTCATTCCGTTCCTCCCGGTGCTGCAGGACGGCCTTTTGTACTGGGCTCCTGCCTCCTTTGCCACATTTTCTGCCCACAAAGAAATCCGCAGCAGTCACAATACAGCTTTGTTGAGCTCACCCACTACCACTCTGTCACTCACTCATTCTGTTTCTCTTGGTGCTGCAGGCTGCGCTTGTGTACGGGGCTCCTGGCTGCATTGGCACCTTTGTCTGTCCACAAAGAAATCCGCAGCTGTCCTGACAGAGCTACGTTGAGGTCGCTTAGTCTCCCTCTGTCACATGCTCATTCTGTTTGTCCTGGCACTGCAAGCGGCCCTTTTGTATGGTGCTCCTGCCTGCATAGGCACCTTTTTCTGCCCACAAAGAAATCCACAGCAGTCCTGCTAGAGATCTGCTGAGTTCACTCAGTCCCCCATCTCACTCACTCATACTGTTTCTCTCACCGCTGCAGGCTGGCCTTTTCTACTTGGCCCCTGCCTGCTTTGACACCTTTTTCTGCCCACAAAGAAATCTGCAGCAGTCCTGACAGTGCTCCGGTGAGTTCACTCACTCACCCTCCCTCACTCGCTCTCTTGTTCTGTTTCTTCCAGTGCTGCAGGCTGCCCTTTTGTACTGGGCTCTTGCGCTGGTGCCTTTTTCTGCCCACAAACAAATCCGCAGCAGTCCCTACAGAGCTGAGTTTAGCTCGGTAACTCCCCCCCCCACTTGTTCGATCTTAATCTGTCCCAAACAGTGATTTCCCACAGCGAACGTGCTATTCTCCGGCAGGAGTGCAAAAACATATTTAGACCGGAAGTGAAAAATGACAGTTGTACTCTTCATAAGGAGGTGTGAAAAAAGTGCCACTGTTGAAAATGTGCTGTGAAAATATTACAAATGTGCAAAGTTACAAGGGTGCGTGAAACAGTTCAATGCACGCTTGTAACACAATCATGTTATGGAGTTTCATCACCAAATTTTCAACATACGGCTTTTAGGACCTCTGCTCATGAACAGTGCCACTGTCATTTTCTTAATCTGTCCCTAACACTGATTTACCACAGCGACCGCTTTATTGTGTGTGTCAACTGTGAAACCACATTTTCAGTCAGGATGTGAGAATGACAGCTGTACTGCTCATAAGGAGTGTGAAAAATGCCACTGTTGAAAATCTGGCATGACAATATTACAAATCTGCAAAATTACAGCAGGTGTGGAAAGTGTGCAATGCACACTTGTAATACAGTCATTTGCGGGCTATCATCACCAAATTTTCAACATAGGCATTTTAGGACCTCTGCTCATGAACAGTATCACTGTCATTTTCTTAATCTGTCCCGGACAGTGATTTCCCACAACGACTGCTCTATTCTGCGCCAGAAGTGTGAAAACACATTTCAGCCAGGATGGGAAAAATGACAGATGCACTGTTCATAAGTAGGTGTGGGAAAATGGCAATGTTGAACATCTGGAGTGAAAATATAAATTCACAAAGTTATGTGCGTGCATGCAAACTGCACAACACACGCTCGTAACACAGTAATTTTATTGAGTATTGTTAGCAGATTTTCAACACAGCCATTTCAGGACCTCTACTCATGAACAGTGTCACTGTCATTTTCTTAATCTGTCCTGAACACTGATTTCCCACAGCGACTGCGCTATTCTGTGCCTGAACTGTGAAAACACATTTCACCAGGATGTGAACAATGACAGCTGTACTGTTCACAAGGAGGCGTAAAATGCCAATGTTGAAAATCTGGCATGAAAATATTGCAAATTCACGAAGGATTCTGGCGTGGGTAGCAACTGCTGACGCGCAACTTGTAAAACAGTCATTTTGGATTATTCCACAAATTTTGTAACATAGGACTTTTGAGATCCACCTCATGAACACTGGCACTGTCGCTTGTTAATCGGCCCCAAAAGGTGATTCTGCGAGCACCACAAAATCACCTTTCAGGGCCGATTCATGCAATCACAGTTCAAGAATTCATGAGCAGGGTCCCAAAAACCGTATGTTGAAAATTTGGTGAAAAAAGTCCCAAAAATGCCTGAGATATGTCTAAAGTTGAAAAAACACTATTTATTACGTTATACAGCTTACCGGCATTTCCTCAGTTCACGGTCGGCTTTGAAGAGTGCAGATGTGTTCCTGGTCCACCGAAAATCTTCGCGCCAAGCTCCGGAGGTAAGTATGAGGTGACGGGGGAATGGGGAGGCAGGGTGTGCAGTGGGTTGGTGCGGGTTGCAGGTGGGGGGCAGAGACACTACGAGAAACCGTTTCCTTTTTTGCAGGTAAAAAAAAAATACTTCACGGACCGTTTTTCCCTTTACAGGGGCATGTGGCACGCTGGGATGGGCACCCAGCGTGCCACCAATGGCTTTCTTTTGGGGGGCAACAGTAGCCTACAGGGATTGGGCACCCCATCGGCAGGAATAAAAGTGGGGTGTTACAGAATGCCGACGGGAGTGGGCTCCCCCATATACATAAACAATGGGGCACTGAGGCCGATGGGGTTTGGGGACCCTGTTGGCACATAAACACGGTGGGGGGGTTATATTGTTTGTGAACACGGCGGCAACCTGCCGCCCTGTTTACAAACAATATCGGGGCTTTTACATCCCACTCTGCAATGATGGGTCGCTCCCTCACTGCAGCAGATGGCTGACTCTTAAATGATGAGGCGGCCCCTGATTGCAGTGGCAAAATTGTCAGTAGTTGGTGCAAATATTCCAAAGTACTGTCACCAGCAGCCTGCAATATGTTATTTGCACTGTACACAATCAATATAAAAATGGTACATTCTGTCTGCCCCATTTCCCATATTAATTCTCTGAACCTATTGTCCATGCAGGGTAATAGCCTTCACTGTCCACTCCCTTGCTACTACTATCAGCCTGAGTAACTATTATACCCTTCACTTTGTCACAGCCATTCTTGAAACCATTTATGGTTTTGGTGCCTGCCATCTCAGTTGGAAACTATTCCACATTCCCACCATTTCTGGAAAATAAAACTTTCCAATATCCCTCTTGAACCTCCCTCCCATCAGTCTCTACTTGTGCCCCCATAACCTTGAACTGTTACTCATGCTAAGTAGTTCTGCATTCACCTTGTTTATCCCTTACAGGAACTTGAAGGTCTCTATCATATCATTCCTCTCTTGTCTGGTCTCCAATGAAGACATGTTCAGTGCCTTGAGCAGATCCTCATACGATCTGTCCTGTCAGCTCTGAATCATCCTGATCACCCTTTGTCCTTATCTTTCCTGAGGTGAGGTCTTCAGAAGTTCAGAACTCTGAACAGTATACCCAGTGCAGCCTCACCAAAGATCAATAAAGAGGCAGTAAACCTCTTTTCTTCTACTATCAGAACCCCTTCTGGCACATCCTAGTATCCTATTTGCCTGACTAGATGCCTCACTGTACTAGCTTGATTGTTTAAGGGAGTCACTAATGACGAATACTATGTCCCTTTCCTCAGCTGTAGTGCTCAGCTCTACCCCTCCTATCCAGTACTCTGTCCTGGGGTTCTTGTCCTCTAAGTGAATCACCTTGCACTTTTTGGCATTGAATTTCAACTGCCAAACCTTAGGCCACCTCTCTAATCTTTACATGTCAGTCTGCAGTTTCCTACTTCCCCATCACTATCTACCCTCCCATGAGCTTGGTGTCATCTTCAAAGAGACACAGCCCCAGATTCATTCTCAGACATTGTTAATGAGCATATTGAAGAGAACAAGAGTCAGAATGGATTCCTGTGGCATTCCACTCTTGACTTCCCTCTTTTCTGATTTGACACCATAATCACAACCCTCTGATGCCTCTCATTCAACCTAAGCCCCCTCACCCCCCACCAAAACACTGCTTATATTTTCCTTCAAATCCCTGGACCTCACCCTCTTGCGCCGTGACCTAAGTCACTCTGATTGGTCCCCTATCTCATTGGTCTGCTCCACTGATTCCATGCTAACATATTTCAAAACAAAATTACTCTAACTATATTTTTTTTTTTTAATTTTTTAACCAGGACTAGCACACTAAGCTGAAAGCTTTTTTACAGGAGTGACCTGGGAGCACAGGGAAGTTAAGTGATTTGTTCAGAGTCACACAGTATGCAAGTGGAAGCTGTGGGATTCAAACCCAGGTCTGGTCTGCTGGATGTCACCAGATTTGTAGCTCAGAGCCTTAAACCACTGCGCTATACTGCCTTTCCCTTTATGGGACTCCATGCCCCCCCAGAGCAGGACATGAGAAAAGGTACACCACCTCCCCAATATCATGGCTGACCTCATAGCTTACTTGCAAGTGCATGATTTGGCCTGGTCAAAAAATAAACGTAAAACATCCCCCTTGGCTTCCAGAGGTATTATCATCATCTCTGCAGCATCTGTACCATGGCAATTAGCTTGCCAAAGGTGAGAATTTTACATCTAACTTCAGTACCAACATTGGTTACCTGTCTAAATTTTGAAAGACTGACACAATCTCTTCTCCCCTCACACTCCTTTGCCTGTCCTCAGAGTCAGTGACACCCCTGTCGCTAACCTATCCTTCATCACCACAGAGATGTAATTCCTTTTCATCACCTGTACCTCCTCTCTCCTCTCCTCCCTCTCCCCTTCCTCACTTCCCTCTCACCCCGCCAGCTTACATGACTGTCTTCTCCTTCCTTCCCACTATTGTTTTTTTTCTCTCCAGTAACTCCATCCTTTATCCCCGACACACTTCCCGCTCTTAATCCTTCCAAGGGTAGGAGCTCAGATGGCTGGGATAGCAAGCTCCTCCATCTGACTGCTTCTGCAATCTCCTCCCCATTGGATGACCTCCCTAACCTCTCTTTCTGGTATTCCTCCATCCCTGCTGACTGGAAGGCTGCCACTGTTACTCCTCCTCCTCCTCCAAAAGATGGTGACCTTCAGAGTCAGAAAGCTAATGACTCATTTCTCCTCCTCCAAAATACATGAACAAGTTATCTTGTTACAGCTCTCTCCTTTCTGGACTCCTCTTCCTTTTCACCCAATACAAGTCTGACTTCCATAAAATCACTCCACCACCTGCTCAGGCTCACCAAATCCATCCATAATGGTATGGATCACAGCCTATTCACTTCTGCTATCTTTATCGATCTAGCAAAAGCATTCAGCTACACACCACCCAATTATGTAGCCAAACTCCAGGCTGCAGGCCTCTCTGACTTAGCCATCAGCTGTTCCACTCCTACCACAGGGGTTGGTCCCAAGCAGTCAAAAGTGGTGACCCCCTCTCTCCTCCCTGCCTGTATCCACTTGGGTCCCACAAGGATCTGTGTTAAGCCCACTACTTTTCTCCATTTTCCTTAATGATCTCCTCCTCTATGTGCTTGTCTGCATCTATTCACATGTACATGGATGACACGGTCCTCTTCACAGCAGGCCCACAGACTCCAGCTGGACTTTGATCAAGTTCAGCCCTGACCACACACAAATCAGCTTTTCCTCAATGCCAAGAAGGCTGTCTCCATGTCCTTTGGCACAAGGCACCACACTCTCTAGGCTCCCTCCCCTTCCTACTTTCCATACCTGGATATGGCTCCCCTGTGGAAGATGCTCACCACCTTTATTTATCTTGATATCTGTTGCACCAGCACCTAAATGTTTCTGAACAAGTGGATGCTATAGTCAAAAGCTGCACAACAATTTGGTGCACTTTAGAAACTGTGACTGTCCACCTCCAGCATACCATGCTATTATCCAGAATGATCCTCCAAATCTCTGACTATGGTGATATGGTCTAGCAGCCCCCTTCACTACCCTTTTGCCAGACTGGACACACTCTTCAACTATTTCTGCCATTACACTCTCGACTATCCTTCTTGGACTCACCATTGTTCTATATATAAATCTCTCTCCTTTTCTTTTCTTGTGGACAGACACCATGCCCACTGTGCCAGCTTTGTGGGCAAATCCGGTTTGTTTCCCTATCCTCCTATCTCTCCGATGGCCCCGTTATAACCATACCATCAGAAGCTGAAATATTCGATCCCCAGCAGTCCCTTCAGTTTCCACAACAATCGGCAAAGTATGTTCAGCCACCGCTGCCCTAAAATCTGGAACTCCCTTGCCCCAGCCATTCACCAATCTCCCTCCCATGGATTCTTTCAAATCACTTCAGTGGTCTCACCTCTCCCTCCTGCACTTGCTCTAGTTTTCCCTCTTGCTCTCCTATTACTTGTTTCCAGTTTAGGTACAGCTAAAATTTGGCACCTATGCTTCCACTCTAGGCATTATGCACAAATGTTTATAGCTAATGTTGAAGTAAAATCCTCTTCAGCCCCTTTGTGTATCAGTTGTGCAGATGGAGCTCCCCTCCTAACTGTGAACTCCATCAAATACCTTGGGGTGACACTTGACCCCCAGTTGTACCTATGGAGTCATATCCTAAATGTCTGTAGAACTGTGAACTGTAAATTGGGTCTGGCCTATAGGGCCAAAAATAACCTGACACCTGCTGCTCATCTGGCACTTGCTAGAGGTGTACTACTTCCCTCCCTTAGCTATGGTCTCCACCAATTTGCCTGTACCTCCAAAGCTCTTCTTACTCAGTGGCACACAACATACAGCAACATATCTCGCTTTGCACTGGCTGCCCCCCGTCTCAATCACCTTTGTGAGCTTTATGATAAACTAGGTTGGCTTTCCCTGACCAGTCACCTGAACTTTGGTCTGGGATGCCTTGTGGGCAAAGTGATCAGAACCAGCACCCCCTCTGGGGCTGGCACAGCTTCTGTCACCTCCTGACCCCTCCTCTTACCACTCAGGTCCCAGGGTCCTGGGATGCTAAAAGTACCCCTCACCCGAACCCTTGTGAGGGACAGGGACTTTGTTGTATGTGCTCCTAGGCTCTGGAACTCCTTTCCTGACCATGTTCATTCTGCCTCCTCCCATCAGTGCTTCCGGAAGTCCCTGTGGGGGCATCTGAAACTGGCCTCAGGCATGAATGTCCCAAGCCTCCTAGCCTAATTGTACTTGGAGCCCAACTGTTCTGAGGACCTGCCAATAATCTTTTGACGTTTCTCATGATCCAATTGTCTCTCCTAGGTATCTGACTGCACTATGTATGCTCTTGACTATATATTGTTGATTATATGTACTTTATCAGTTTCTGTCATATGATTCCTCCATGCCTTACCGTTTTGTGACTCAATGCATTTTGTTACTCTATGTACTTGCTTTACTTGCTGTTATGTTCTGATGTACCTGTATTACCTGTTGTACTCTCCCAGGAAGTTCCTGAAAATAGGCATTTAACTTGTCTAGTGTACCTCCCCGGTTAACAAAAGCTTAATAAATAAATAAAACTGCTCTGTATTTGATCACCAGCATAGGTTTGTGGCTCCTTACTGTGCTGTATATGCATTGTAGATTGTTTGCTTGTCACTCAAGTTCTCACATCTTGCATGTATTATTCCCAATGTAATTTGTGGTTGTGTACCACTCTCTCCATGTATGTTATGTATTTTGAACTATTGTGCTACCTAAAGACCCTTGTACAAGTTCCCCTTCCCCAGGATGCATCTAGAAATGAGCTCCCAGCTTAGTATTCCTGGGTGGGGAGCACTAGACACCAAAGATCATTTTACTGTAATAATTGGAGCCATTTAAACTGCGAGCAGTGATGTAGAACCTTTACATGCCAAGGATCATTTTGGTATACTACTTGGGAGCATCATAATGGTGATCACAGGTAGGGTCACAATATGCACCACTGTGTGCTCAAATTAATTTATTTATTGAAAAGTTTCACCAGGGAAGGTACACTGAACAACAAGTTGCTCGTCTCCTGGTACGACATGGGAGAGAGTGTGGTGGGAGTTACATAGTATCAATGAATACACACAAAATAAACAGTATCACACAAAAACATAGGTTACAACTGAATTACACATTAGCATGAAAAGCAAATAATTACAAGGGTAGAGAAGTGAAAACCAGTCACAGTGAGCTTGTGGTGAGACACAGAGAGAGAGCGTAATGTAATAGCAAGTGTGAACCAATGGCCTACACTATGCAGACTAAGAATAGCACAGGGTGGCAAGTGAAGTGAGTCAGCAGGGCATCAAACAGGATGTAGGACAAGAAAGGGGGAGCTAGAGGCAGGTGCAATTTACAGAGAGGAAATTATGAAAAACTTGATTTGATGAGCCAGGTGAGGAAGGGGATTGGATATGTGTAAGTAGAGCATTCCACATTTTGGGGAGATGATAGGAGTGGGAGGCCTGTCCACTAGCGGTGGATCTCCTGGGAACAGACAAGGTTCTGTGGTCATGGGCTCTTAGAAGTTGAGAGGGATTGGGTGGGGGGATTAGGGAATTTAGGTAGGGAGGGAGTGTGCCAATCCAGTACTTAGAGATGAGATTTACGCAATGATGCAGTCACCTATTTGTTAGGGATGGGAAGGCTAAAGCTCGGTACAAGTGGCAGTAGTGGGTAAGGTGAGGTACATCCAGAGCAAACCGACAGAATGAGTTGAAAAGAGTATCCAGGTTGGCTAAGGAGGTGGCAGGAGCAGAGCAATAAACAACATTGCAATAGTCGAAAACTGGGAGGATAATTTTTTGGATCAGTTCGCGTCTTGCCTGTGGCTGGAGGCAGGAGCGGTTTCTATATAAGGCACCGAGTTTGGGACGAAGCTTTTTTATTATGGCATCTACATGGGCCGAGAAGGTGAGATGTTTATCCAGCCAAATGCCCAGATACCTGAAAGACTCGGTAGCAATTACAGTTGCTTTGTCGAGGGTAGGGAAGGTAGTAGGGGCAGAAGGAAGCCTTGACAGCTTCTGATGTGTGCCAAAAGTCATGGACACAGTTTTCTTGGCATTTAGGAAGAGTTAGTGAGATTGAAACCAGCTCAGGCATTATTGAAATCATGTTGGAGCCTGAGGCGGCGATCAAGGTGAGGCGCAGAGGAGAATAGAACCGCATCATCAGCATACATATGTATAGAAGATGAGGTACAGATGGATGGAAGATCATTCAGAAAGATGGAGAAGAGAATCGGGCCTTGTATGGACCCTTGGGTACTCCAAAGTATATGGGTAGAGGAGGGGAGATGTAGTCGGATATTTTTACAGACTGTGAGCAGTCATATAGGTATGTGTTGAACCATTTAATGGCATGTTCAGACAGCCCAGCTGATGAGAGGAAGTGAGCAGGAGGGAGTGGGAAACCGTGTCAAAAGCTTTAGCAAGATCAATAAAAATGGAAGTGTTTATGTGACCGCAATCCATGCCTGTCAGGATTGCGTCAGTAATTCAAAGCAGCGAGGTAGTAGTAGAGTGATGTTTATGGAACCCAGATTGATATTGGGTGAATAAATTTCTGTCTGAGAGGTACGAGGATAGTTAGTCAAGGACTAGATGTTCTTGTAGTTTGGCTAACATCAGGAGGAGAGATATAGGGTGGTAGTTCTCAGGGGAGGAGGAGTCGCCACACTTATGGAGAGGGAGGACAATAGCATGTTTCCACTGATGGGGAATTTTGGCCAAATGAAACAAGAGATTGAAAAGAGCAGTGAGTGGGGGAGCAATGGCAGAGGCAGACAAGTTTAGTAACTTTGGGTCCAGTCCATCAGTGGACTACCTTTGCTCAGGTTTAGGGCTTCCAAGGCGCCGCATGTCAGTTCTCAGAATTTTAGAAGGAAAAGCTATGAGGTGGGGATGGAGGACTTCTAATGAGTCAGGAGAATAACTGGTTAATAGCTGGGAGGAGCCTAGCAGAGTAGAAGCACAGAGGTAAAGTGTGAATTGAAAGCAGCAACAATGCTAGGGTGTTCGGCAATGACAGTATTGTTTATTTGGAGGAGGGAGGAGGAAGGGAGCCTGTGGGGAGAAAAGTGAGTGGATTACTTTCCAGAATTTGGATGGGTTATTTTATTAGAGTTAGAAGTAGAGCTGAAGTAATCAGCCTTGGCCAAGCAGTGGCTTTTGTGCATTTGTTTCTGAGGACCGGTAGGTCTCATAGTCTTTAAGGAGCTTTGTTCTTTATGGAGCTTCAGGCTGTATCGCATTAACATAGACAAGCAATAATTTCTGGGGAGATCCAGGGGAGGTGGTTTCCACAGACACGTACCCGGCGTAGTGGTGCATGTTGATTCCAGACTTCAAGGAATCATTCTCTGAAGTAGTTAGCTGTGACATCTAGGTTACTGGCAACAGTTATAGGTGCCCAGTTAGTGTTGGTCAAATCATAAAGAAGCGGGTCAATGTTCAGGGATTTGTATGATTGGATTTGTAGAGTTTTATAGGGGACTTTGACTTTGTGAATTTTGCGCACCAGGAAAGTCATGCAATGGTCACTGAAGGCATCTGCTAGAGTACCGGAATTAATGACCCTATGGGTGTGAGTTGTAAGGGCCCAGTCAATGAGGGAAAGGTTTTCTGTCTTGTGATTTAGCCTAGTCGTATCTTGGATAATTTGGATTAGGTTGAGCATGTATAACATTTAGCTTTGCTGGGTATGGTAGTCAATTTATATTGAACTGTCCATAATATATAATTAGCCAGCAGAAAGTGGCTAACTAAGGTGGTTATGAGTTCAGTAGCAATATTGGGTTGTGAGCCAGGACAGCAGTAGAAACCTGCTACAACAAAGATAGGTTTGGAGAAGGGAGAGATTGCAACAGCAGAGCCTTGTAAGCTTTTGGTAGAGCACTAGAAAGGCGGAGTGAAATGGATGGAAGAGGAGACATAGATGGCACCCTACCTCCTCTCTCAAATCGGTCCTGTCTCGATATTGTGAAGCCAGGGAGAGTAAGAGATGAGTTGCTGATTTTTATTTAGCAGAGATTCAATTATTATTATATCAGGGTTGAGCATAGCCGCCAGTGGCTGTGATAAGTCCACTTTAGGGAGGGACTCGTATATTGATTGTAGTATATTAAGGCCATTTTGAAGAGCTGAGAGATGTGTCTCAGTGCTGGCTGTAGGAGGAGCTGAGCTGGGCCAGGGTTGGGGTTTATGTCACCAGCTGATAAAGTGGGAGGGCTATAATATAATGCAGTTGCACTCTTGAACCAGGAGTAGTTGCATAACAGTCGGGAGCTGGGGCTGGGTAGTAGCAAGGCGACCAGGCGCTAAGCAGCCATATAAGACTAACGTGCATAGGCAGCTGGACCGAGAGGGCGCGAGGCGGAGTGGGTCAGTGAGACCAGGATATGGTAATGGGTGAGGGAGTTACCCTGATTGTAGATGGGGAGGGATACATCTAATTTCAGAGGAGGGATGCGGGATTAGGTGAGGGGAGAATAAGTGCTGTGAAGTGTAGGCAGCATCTTGGTTAAACTGGGGAGTATTGGTCACGGAGGATGAGGCTGAGTCAGAAGAAAAGCTGTACTGGCTCAGTAGGTAGAGGTGGAGCAACAGGGTTCTGGGACAGCCAATGAGAGCAGGGACAGTGGGAGGAGGCAGAGCATCGTGTATTTAAAGGAGGCCTGGGAGGGTGGGGAGAGAGAAAATCACAGCAGAAGAATATGAGCAGGCTGAACTGGAAACCGAATGCAAAAAGCGCACCAATGAGTGAGCCGTGCTTGCTGGCTGATCAATCAAGATGCTCGTTGCAAAGGGCTGCAACCAATCGTACGTAACGCGGTTACACGCTTCAAGCAACAGTGAATACCTGGAAGTTAATCCAGGCGAGTTCAGGAGGCGGCAGGAGCTGTAGGGTCCGGTCGGCAGTGGCGGCCAGGAGGCACTGCCTTTTCGGTTAAGAGCACTACTCGGGCGCTAGAGCAGATCTGGGGAGTTGATCCGGGGTGAGTTCCAGGAGGGTGGCAGGAGATGTAGGGTCCCGTCAGCAGCGGCAGCCAAGGAGGCACCACCTTTTTGGATTTGGAAGCGCCGCTTGGGGTACATGGCAGATCAAATGAGGGCAGGATTTTTGGAAGCAGTAAACAGTATTGCAATTTCAGTTGTTAAGCACTTTCATTACCATTTATATAGCACTGTGCTCTGTATGCAGGAGGGGATCCCTCATTTGTAAGGTTTTAGTAGTATATATGCACATGCACATAATCTAATTAGTATCTGGGGGTGCTAAAATACATGGTACCTGTTCAACCATGCTGTTCTCCCAGGCACAGTGTAGATGTTTAGCACTCCACTAACCTTCTGAAACAGGGGCCTAATTGACTAAAATCCCCTACGAGGCCTCTTAAGATGCAGAAAATGAAAAATGGACTATCTTATTCGTCATCTTTATGTATTTTATATTTATTTTTCTTTCTTTTTCGTCAAGTGCTGTTTTATTTACTTATAAAAATACAGTCTGGTTTAGTAGTTTAGTTTAGGCTTGGTGGTTCTGTACTGCCTCCCATGCCAGTGGCCTGGTTTCGGGGGAGGACCTGGGTCAAACAGGGGTTAGCTTACAGGAGAGATGACTGAGCATCTTTGGGACTGCTCTCCACTCAGGGAGGGTGAGTCTAACCACCTCGCTCTTTAACAGCCACCTAGGTGAGGAATGCTGGCAGGGCTCAGGCAGCCATAAGCACTACTTGCCTTTAATTGTATTGGCATCATTGCATGCTTGACGGCTCAGGGGATAAGTCAAAGGTAGAAAACCTCCAATGGCAAAATAATCCACCAGCCTGCCCCAGGCTGTCCCAGAATGCTACAGTCATCTCTCTGCAAACTAATCCCTGTTTGTTGAGTCCTCCCCAGAACGGGCCACTGGCATGGTAGGCAGTACAGTTACCACCAAGCCTAAACCTAAACCATTAAACCAGACTGTATTTTTATAAGTAAATAAAACACACTCGGATAAAAAAAAAGAAAATAACATAAAATAATACATAAGGAAGTAGAATAAGATAGTCCATTTTGTTTACTTTCTGCATCTTAAGAGGCCTCGGCAGATTTTAGTCAATTAGGGCCCTGTTCAGAAGGTTAAGCGAGATGCTAAACATCTAACACTGTGCCATGTGGGAGAACAGCATAGCTGAACAGGTATCATATATTTAGCAGCCCCAGATACTAATCTGATCATGTGCATGTGCATATGTACTACTAAACCTTGCAATGAGGGACCCTCCTGCATACAGAGCACAGTGCTGTATAAAAGTTTTGAAAGTGCTTAACAACTGAAATTGCAATATTGTTTATTGCTTCCAAAATCCTGCCCTCATTTGATCAGCCATGCCCCAAGCGGGCGCTTCAAATCGAGAAGGCCGCACCTCCTCAGCTGCCGCTGCTGACAGGACACTACAGCTCCTGCTGCCCTCCTGGAACTTGCTCCCGGATCAACTCCCCAGATCTGCCGAGCGCCCTGAGTGGTGCTTCCAAATCCAAAAAGGCAGTGCATCCTTGGCCGCCGCTGCTGACGGGACCCTACAGCTCCTGCCGCCCTACAGGAACTCGCCCCTGGATCAACTCCTCAGATCTGCCGAGTGCCCCGAGTGGCGATTCCAAATCTGAAAAGGCAGTGCCTCCTTGGCTACCACTGCTGACGGGACCCTACAGCTCCTGCCACCCTCCTGGAACTTGCCCTAGATCAACTCCCCAGGTATTCACCGTTGCTTCAAGCGCGCACCGACGGTGCTACAATTGGCTGCAGCTCTTTTTGTTACGGGCATCTGATTGGTCAGCCGGCTAGCACGGCTCACCAATTGGTGCGCCTTTTTGCATTCGGGGTTCCAGTTCAGCCTGCTCATATTCTTCCTGCTCTGATTTTTCTCCCTCCCCCCACCCCTCCCAGGCCTCCTTTAAATACATATGCTCCGCCTTCCTCCCTGCATCCCTGCTCTCGTTGGCTCTCCCAGAACCCTGCTGCTCCACTGACCTACTGAGCCAGTACAGCTTTTCTCTGACTCAGCCCCGTCCTCCGTGACCAATACTCCCAGCTTCAACCAAGATGCTGCCCTACACTTCACAGCACTTATTCTCCCCGCCACCTAATCCTGCTTCCTCCTCTGAAAGTAGATGATATCCTCCCCTCATCTACAATCAGGTAACTCCCTCCCATTACCATATTCTGGTCCACTCACCCACTTGCCCCTGCGCTCTCCTCGTCCAGCTGCCTATGTACATTAGTCTTATAATGCTCGTAGCTCCTGGTCACCCTTTGCTAATACCCAAAGTCCTAGCTCCGACTCCCTCGCAACCACTCCTGGTTCAAGAGCGCAAAGCTACATTATTATTGTGCCCTCCAACTTATAAGTGCAGACATAAACCCCAACCCTGGCCCAGCTCAAGCTCCTCCCTGCAGCCAGCACTGAGCCACATCTCTCAGCTCTTCCAAAAGGCCTTAAAAATACTACATATCAATATACGTAGTCCCCTCCCTAAAGTGGAATTGCTACAGCCACTGGCGGCTATGCTCAACCCTGATATAATAATAATTTCTGAATCCTGGCTAAATAAAATAAATCAGCAACTCATCTCTTACTCTCCCTGGCTTCACAATATCGAGACAGGACCGACTTGGGAGAGGAGGTAGGGTAGCCATCTATGTCTCCTCTTCCATCCATTTCACTTCCGTCTTTTCTAGTGCTCTACCAAAAGCTTACAAGGCTCTGCTGTTGCAAATCTCGCTCCCCTTCTCCAAACCTATCTTTGTTGTAGCAGGTGTCTACTGCTGTCCTGGCTCACAACCCAATATTGCTACTGAACTCATAACCACCTTAGTTAGTCACTCTTCTGCTGGTGAATTATATATTATAGGAGAGTTCAACATAAATTGGACTACCATACCCAGCAAAGTGCTAAATGCTATACATGCGCTCAACCTAACCCAAATTATCCAAGATCCGACTAGGCTACATCACAAGACAGGAAACCATTCCCTCATCTACTGGGCCCTTACAACTCACACCCATAGTGTCATTAATTCTGGTACTCTAGCAGATGCCTTCAGTGACCATTGCATGACTTTCCTGGTGCGCAAAATTCACAAAGTCAAAGTCCCCTATAAAACTCTACAAATCCGATCATACAAATCCCTGAACATTGACCCGCTTCTTTATGATTTGATCAACACCAATTGGGCACCTATATCTGCTGCCAGTAACCTAGATGTCACAGCTAACTACTTCAGAGAACAATTCCTTGAAGTCTGGAATCAACTATGCAACACTACGCGGGTATGTGTCCGTGGAAACCACCTCCTGGATCTCCCCAGAACTCATTGCTTGTCTAAGGGCATTGATACAGCCTGAAGCCCATAAAAGCACAAAGCTCCTTAAAGACTATGAGACCTCACCGGGTCCTCAGAAACAAATGCACAAGCCACTCGCTTGGCCAAGGCTGATTACTTCAGCTCTACTTCTAACTCTAATAAAAATAACCCATCCAAATTCTGGAAAATAATCCACTCACTTTTCTCCCCACAGGCTCCCCTTCCCTCCCCCCTCCTTCAAATAAACAATACAGTCATTGCCAACCACTCTAGCATTGCTGCTGCTTTCAACTCACACTTTACCTCATGTGCTTCTACTCTGCTAGGCTCCCTCCCAGCTATTAACCAGTTATTCTCCGCACCCATTAGAAGTCCTCCAGCCCCACCTCATAGCTTTTCCTTCTCTAAAATTCTGAGAACTGACATGCTGGCAGCCTTGGAAGCCCTAAACCTGAGCAAAGGTAGCTCCCTGATGGACTGGACCCAAAGTTACTAAACTTGTCTGCCTCTGTCATTGCTCCCCACTCACTGCTCTTTCAATCTCGTTCCACTTGGCCAAATTCCCGTCAGTGAAACATGCTAGTATCTCCCTCTCCACAAGTGTGGCGACTCCTCCTCCTGAACTACCGCCCTATATCTCTCCTCCTGACATGAGCCAAACTACAGGTAACCCGCGAGGGTGCTTCCTTAGGGCTACTACCCGCCTGCCTGCCTGTGACAGGGTGAGGGGCCCAGATCTGTTGACGGGTGCCTCCACCCAGAGGTCGAGGGCAAGACAGTCAAGATTGACTCGGTTACAGCCCTCTGGGTTACTGCACCCCTTTATCCCACTTAGTGGCTCACAAGAGGTAACGACAATATTTTCCTGGCACACTTACCCCCTGGCTCAGATCTCTCAGTCACACCGGGGACCCCCTGAAAAGTAAGGTACCATTATTACACTTTCACTGTACAGTATATCTTCAGCAAAACACAATCCAGCCAGAGTGTAGTTGCAAAACAAAGAATCTGATTTATTTAAGGGGGGGAATAACAAGGCTAGGGGAAAATCATGATGATTGGCTTATCACTATACTTATCTACCTAGGGCTCTGTGCACAGGCCTAAACCTAATAGTTACTGTCCCTGTGTACCCAAGCCCTAATGGCTAGTCCCTCGTGGCAGCTGGTTGGGGCCCTGACACAAATGAACATTTACTGTCCTGAGCAGATCAGAATGAGCAGAAGGCTCAGTTAATGCAGGCAGCAGTATAACGAAAAGGGTCTTGGCCACTGCTTGTAAGCTTAACAGGGAGCTACCCTGATCCAATACTCACGACTCCAGCAAATACCCTTCCTTCACCACTGGCAGGGCTGAACCATGGGCTTCACCAGCCTCCTTACACATTTATATGGCAAACACAGAGGGGTACCATAGCAGGCAGTGGTTTTCAGGACCCGAATGAACTCATAACCACTTCGGGCAGTAGCAGCCACTCCAACCATCCTAATGGACCAAGCGCAATTCAGCAGATTCTCCAGCCCCCTTCAGGTAAAGCCTGGTAGGTAACTGTGTCCCTACACAGCCTCCTCCAACCGCACGCTGGCAGATTTAATCCGAAGCACTTGACAAGGCAAAAACGGCCGACTCAGGCCTTTCACCTGCTTCCCGCGTGAACACTCAAAACGGCCAGAAGCTCAGAGCTCCCTTCTCCTTCACCGCCACAGCGAATCTGCCCCTAGCAGCATGGGGCACTCCTTACCGTTTGGGTGCTACCCGGTTCCTTTGGCTGACGTCACCTGCCAGTCAATTACTCTGGCCCTCAGTGGGCCGAAAGAAGCGCCATAGCCCATAATTCCTTTTCCAAAGTTACAAGCAGTCACTCTATTGGTCAGACAGCTCCACAAGAGTCCTGAGGTACTGATTGGTCCAAGTCGGCAATTCGGGACTAACATGGAGGAAATAATCAAAACAGTCTTTGCTGCAAAGGAAGGAGGTTAGAACAACTACATTATCATTACCACTCTAAGCTATCCCCAGCAAATAGTTACATCCTTTCAGAGAACTTCCTTGACACATCTAGCGATGACAGAATGGAGTGCTTACTCAGCAGCCCAGGCAGAACTCGGGCATAGGACCACACAGCCCCCCTCCCATTTCAATTACTTAAGACTGTGGACAGGCAGTCCTTAAAGAGACAGTATACGGAGGCTTTAAAAGGGCTCACTAGCTACAACATTTAAATGGCTTAAACGCCGAACACCAGCCAAGCATGGAGCACTTAAACAAGATACGGGAAAGCTTTAGAATCCCCATTTATAGGGGGGTTACACAAGAACATCTAGTCCTTGACTAACTATCCTCGTACCTCTCAGACAGAAATTTCTTCACCCAATATCAATCTGTGTTCCGTAAACATCACTCTACTACTACCTCGCTGCTTTGAATCATTGATGCGATCCTGACAGGCATAGATTGCGGTCACATAACCACTGCCATTTTTATTGATCTTGCTAAAGCTTTTGACACGGTTTCCCACTCACTCCTGCTCCACACCCTCTCATCAGCTGGGCTGTCTGAACATGCCATTAAATGATTCAGCACATACCTATATGACTGCTCACAGTCTGTAAAAATATCCGACTACATCTCCCCTCCTCTACCCATATACTCTGGAGTCCCCCAAGGGTCCATACTAGGCCCGATTCTCTTCTCCATCTTTCTGAATGATCTTCCATCCATCTGTACCTCATCTTCTATACATATGTATGCTGATTATGTGGCTCTATTCTCCTCAGGGCCCTCACCCTTGGATGTCGCCTCCAGGCTCCAACGTGATTTCAACAATGCCTAGAGCTGGTTTCAATCTCACCAACTCTTTCTGAATGCCAAGAAAACTGTGTCCATGACTTTTTGGCACATGTCAGAAGCTGTAAAGACTCCCTTCTGCCCCTACCTTCACTACCCTCGACAGAGCAAATGTAATTGCTACTGAGTCTTTCAGGTATCTGAGCATTTGGCTGGATAAACATCTCACCTTCTCGGCCCATGTAGATGCCATAATAAAAAAGCTTCGTTCCAAACTCGGTGCCTTATATAGAAACCGCTCCTGCCTCCCGCCACAGGCAAGACGCGAACTGATCCAAAAACTGATCCTCCCGCGGTTTTCGACTATTGCGATGCTGTTTATTGCTCTGCTCCTGCCACCTCCTTAGCCAACCTGTATACTCTTTTCAACTCATTCTGTCAGTTTGCTCTGGATGCACCTCACCTTACCCACCGCTGCCACTTGTACCAAGCTTTAGCCTTCCCATCCCTAACAAATAGGTGACTGCATCATTGCACAAATCTCATCTTTAAGTACTGGCTTGGCACACTCCCTCCCTCCCTACCTAAATTCCCTAATCTTCCCAACCACTCCCTCTCAACTTCAAAGAGCCCATGACCATAGAACTCTGTCTGTTCCTTGGAGATCCACCGCTAGTGGACAGGCCTCCCACTCCTATCGTCTCCCCAAAATGTGGAATGCTCTACCTACACATATCCAGTCCTCTTCCTCGCCTGGCTCATTAAATCAAGTTCTTCATAATTTCCTCTCTGTAAATTGCACCTGCCCCTAGCTACCCCCCTTTCTTGTCCTACATCCTGTTTGATGCCCTGCTGACTCACTTCACTTGCGCCCTGTGCTATTCTTAGTCTGCGTAGTGCAGGCCATTGGTTCACACTTGCTGTTACATTACTCTCTCTCTCTCTCTCTGTCTCACCACAAGCTCACTGCGACTGGTTTTCACTTCTCTACCCTTGTAATTATTTGCTTTTCATGCTAATGTGTAATTCAGTTGTAACCTATGTTTTTGTATGATATTGTGTATTTTGAGTGTACTCATTGTTACTATGTAACTCCCACCACCCGCTCCCCCAGGTCATACCGGGAGATGAGCAACTTGTTGTTCAGTGTACCTTCCCTGGTGAAACTTTTCAATAAATAAATGAATTTGAGCACACAGTGGTGCATATTGTGACCCTACCTGTGGTCACCATGATGATGCTCCCAAGAAATATACCAAAATGATCCTTGGCATGTAAAGGTTCTATACCCCTGATTGCAGTTTAGCTGGCTCCAATTATTATAGTAAAATGATCCTTGGTGTCTAGTGCTCCCCACCCAGGAATACTAAGCTGGGAGCTCATTTCTAGATGCATCCTGGGGAAGGGGAACTTGTACAAGTGGGTCTTAGGTAGCACAATAGTTCAAAATACATAACATACATGGAGCAGAGCGGTACACAACCACAAATTACATTGGGAATAATTCATGCAAGATGTGAGAACTTGAGTGACAAGCAAACAATCAACAATGCATATACAGCACAGTCAGGAGCCACAAACCTATGTTGGCAATCAAATACAGAGCAGTTTTATTTATTTATTTATTTAGCTTTTGTTAACCGGGTAGGTACACTAGACAAGTTATATGCCTATTTTCAGGAGAGTACAACAGGTAATACAGATACATCAGAACATAACAGCAAGTAAAGCTAGTACATAGAGTAACAAAATGCATTGAGTCACAAAACCGTAAGGCATGGAGTGAACTGCTATGACTGAAATTGATAAAGTACATATAATCAACACTATATAGTCTACAGCATACATAGTGCAGTCAGATGCCTAGAAGAGCAATTGGATCACGAGAAACGACCAAAAGATCATTGGCAGGTCCTCAGAACAGTTGGACTCCAAGTACAATTAGGCTAGGGAGGCTTGGGACATTCGCACACTGAGGCCGGCTTCAGATGCCCCCACAGGGACTTCCGGAAGCACTGATGGGAGGAGGTGGAACGAACATGGTCGGGAAAGGAGTTCCAGAGCCTAGGAGCACATACAACAAAGTTCCTGTCCCCCATAAGGGTTCGGGTGAGGGGTATTTTTAGCATCCCAGGACCCTGGGACCTGAGTGGGTAAAAGGAGGGGTCAGGAGGTGACAGATGCTGTGCCAGCCCCAGGGGGGGTGCCGGTTCTGATCACTTTGCCCACGAGGCATCCCAGCTCAAAGTTCAGGTGATTGGTCAGGGAAAGCCAACCTAGTTTATCATAAAGCTTACAATGGTGGGTGAGATGGGGGCAGCCAGTGCAAAGCGACAGATGTTATTGTACGTTGTGTGCCACCAAGTAAGAAGAGCTTTGGAGGTACAGGCAAATTGGTGGAGACCATAGCTAAGGGAGGGAAGTAGTACACCTCTAGCAAGTGCCAGACGAGCAGCAGGTGTCAGGTTATTTTTGGCCCTATAGGCCTGACCCAATTTACAGTTCACAGTTCTACAGACATTTAGGATATGACTCCCTATTTCCAACTGGGGGTCAAGTGTCACCCCCAGGTATTTGATGGAGTTCACAGTTAGGAGGGGAGCTCCATCTGCACAACTGATACGCAAAGGGGCTGGAGAGGCTTTTACTTCAACATTAACTAAAAACATTTGTGCATAATGCCTAGGTGAAAGCATAGGTGCCAAATTTAGCTGTACCTAAACTGGAAACAAGTAATAGGAGAGCAAGAGGAAAACTAGAGCAAGTGCAGGAGGAGAGGTGAGACCACTGGTGGTTTGAAAGAATCCATGGAGGAGATTGGTGAATGGCTGGGACAAGGGAGTTCCAGATTTTAGTGTAGCGGTGGCTGAACGTGACTTTGCCGATGGTTGTGGAAACTGAAGGGACTTCTAGGGTTCGAATATTTCAGCTTCTGATGGTATGGCTATAACAGGGCCATCGGAGAGATAGGAGGGTATGGAAACAAACCGGATTTGCCCACAATGCTGGCACAGTGGGCATGGTGTCTGTCCACAAGAAAAGAAAAGGAGAGAGATTTATATATAGAAAAATGGTGAGTCCAAGAAGGATAATCGAGAGTGTAATGGCAGAAATAGTTGAAGAGTGTGTCCAGTCAGGCAAGGGTAGTGAAGGGGGCTACGCTGTAGACCAACTCACCATAGTCAGAGATTTGGAGGATCATTCTCGGGATAATAGCATGGTATGCTGGAGATGGGATACAGTCACAGTTCCTGTTAAGTGCACCAAATTGTGGTGCAGCTTTTTGACTATAGCATCCACTTGTTCAGAAACATTTAGGTGCTGGTCTAGCCAGATACCAAGATAACTAAAGGTGGTGACATCCTCCACAGGGGAGCCATCCAGGGTATAGAAAGTAGGAAGGGGAAGGAGCCTAGAGAGTGTGGTGCCTTGTGCCAAAGGACATGGAGACAGCCTTCTTGACATTGAGGAAAAGCTGATTTGTGTGTGGTCAGGGCTGAACTTGATCAAAGTCCAGCTGGAGTCTGTGGGCCTGCTGTGAAGAGGACCGTGTCATCCATGTACATGTGAATGGATGCAGACAAGCACATGGAGGGGGAGAGCATTAAGGAAAATGGAGAAAAGTAGTGGGCTTAACACAGATCCTTGTGGGACCCAAATGGATACAGGCAGTGAGGAGAGAGGGGGTCACCACATTTGACTGCTTGGAACCTACCCCTGTGGTAGGAGTGGAACAGCTGATGGCTAAGTCAGAGAAGCCTGCAGCCTGGAGGTTGGCTAATAATTGGGTAGACAGGATTGAATGCTTTGGCTAGATTGATGAAGATAGCAGAAGTAAATAGGCAGTGATCCATACCATTATGGATGGATTTGGTGATGGTGAGCAGATGGTGGAGTGATTTTTGCGGAACTCAGACTTGTATTGGGTGAAAAAGGCAGAGGAGTCCAGAAAGGGAGAGAGCTGTTACAAGATAATTTGTTCCTGTAATTTGGAAGGAGGAGAGAAATGAGTCGGTAGCTGTTCGTACCTGATGGGTCACCATCTTTTGGAGGAGGAGGAGTAAAAGTGGCAGCCTTCCAGTTAGCAGGGATGGAGGAACACCAGAAAGAGAGGTTACGGAGGTCATCCAATGGGGAGGAGATTGCAGAAGCAGTCAGATGGAGGAGCTTGCTATCCCAGCCATCTGGGATCCTACCCTTGGAAGGATTAAGGGCGGGAAGTGTGTCGGGTATAAAGGATGGAGTTTCTGGAGAGAAAAAAAACAATAGTGGGAATGAAGGAGATGACAATCATGCAGGCTGGCAGGGGTGAGAGGTAGGTGAGGAAGGGTAGAGGGAGGAGAGGAGAGAAGAGGTACAGGAAATGAAAAGGAATTACATCTCTATGGTGATGAAGGAGAGGTTAGAAACAGGGGTGTCACTGACTCTGAGGACAAGCAAAGGAGTGGGAGGGGAGAAGAGATTGTGGCAGCCTATCAAAATTTAGACAGGTAACCAATGTTGGTACTGAAGTTAGATGTAAAATTCTCACCTTTGGCAAGCTTATTGCCATGGTACCGGTGCTTGGGAGATGATGATACCTGTGGAAGCAATGGGGGATGTGTTACGTTTATTTTTTGACCAGGCCAAATCATGCACTTGTAAGTAAGCTATGAGGTCAGCCATGATCTAGGGGAGGTGGTGTACCTTTTCTCATGTCCTGCTCTGGGGGGGCATGGCAGTCCCATAAAGGGGAGGCAGTATAGCACAGTGGTTTAAGGCTCTAAGCTGCAAATCTGGTGACATCTATCAGACCAGACCTGGGTTTGAATCCAACAGCTTCCACTTGCATACTGTGTGACTCTGAGCAAGTCACTTAACTTCCCTGTGCTCCCAGGTTGCTCCTGTAAAAAAGCTTTCAGCTTAGTGTGTTACTCCTGGTTAAACAACTAAAAAAATATATATATATTTAGAGTAATTTTGTTTTGAAATATGTTAGCATGGAATCAGTGGAGCAGACCAATGAGATAGGGGACCAATCAGAGTGACTTATGTTATGGCGCAAGGGGGTGAGGTCCCAGGATTTGAAGGAAAATATAAGCAGTGTTTTGATGGTGGTGAGGGGGCTTTAGTTGAATGAGAGGCATCAGAGGGTTGTGATTATGGTGTCAGATCAGAAAAGAGGGAAGTCAAGAGTGGAATGCCACAGGGATCCATCCTGACTCTTGTTCTCTTCAATATGCTCATTAACAACGTCTGAGAATGAATCTGGGGCTGTGTCTCTTTGAAGATTACACCAATCTCTTGGGAGAGTAGATAATGATGGGGAAGTAGGAAACTGCAGACTGACATGTAAAGATTACGGAGGTGGCCTAAGGTTTGGCAGTTGAAATTCAATGCCAAAAAATGCAAGGTGATTCACTTAGGGGACAAGAACCCCAGGACAGAGTACTGGATAGGAGGGGTAGAGCTGAGCACTACAGCTGAGGAAAGGGACCTAGTATTCATCATTAGTGACTCCCTTAAACAATCAAGCTAGTACAGTGAGGCATCTAGTCAGGCAAATAGGATACTAGGATGTGCCAGAAGAGGTTCTGATAGTAGAAGAAAAGAGGTTCAGTGCCTCTTTATTGATCATTGGTGAGGCTACACTGGGTATACTGTTCAGAGTTCTGAACTTCTGAAGACCTCACCTCAGGAAAGATAAGGACAAAGGGTGATCAGGATGATTCAGAGCTGACAGAACAGACCATATGAGGATCTGCTCAAGACACTGAACATGTCTTCACTGGAGACCAGACAAGAGAGGAATGATATGATAGAGACCTTCACGTTCCTGTAAGGAATAAACAAGGTGAATGGAGAACTACTTAGCATGAGTAACAGTTCAAGGTTATGGGGGCACAAATAGAGACTGATGGGAGGGAGGTTCAAAAGGGATATTGGAAAGTTTCATTTTCCAGAAATGGTGGTGGAAATGTGGAATAGTTTGCCAACTGAGATGGCAGGCACCAAAACCATAAATGGTTTCAAGAATGGCTGTGACAAAGTGAAGGGTATAATAGTTACTCAGGCTGATAGTAGTAGGGAGGGTACAAGGGAGTGGATAGTGAGGGCTATTACCCTGCATGGACAGTAGGTTCTGAGGTTTAATATGGGAAATGGGGCAGATTAGATGTACCATTTTTATGTTGATTGCGCACAGCGCAAATAACATACTGCGGCAGCTTTCTCAGTAGCAAGCTGTGGAGGCACGGCACTGTTGTGGCCAATGCCCCCACAGCCTGCAAAGGCTCGTCCTGCTTCCCCCAATGCCATTGCAGGCTGCTGGTGACAGTGGTTTGAAATATTTGCACCAACTGCTGACAATTTTGCCGCTGCAATCAGGGACCGCCTCGTCATTGCAGCATCAGCCATCTGCTGCAATGAGGGAGCGACCCGTCATTGCAGGGTGGGATGTAAAAACCCTGATATTGTTTGTGAACACGGCGGCAGGTTGTCACCCTGTTCACAAACAATATAACCAACCCACCATGTTTATGTGCCAATGGGGTCCCCAAACCCCGCTGGCCTTGGTGCCCCATTGTTTCTGGTGCCAATGAGGGAGCCTACTCCCCGTTGGCATTCTGTAACACCCCCCCGCTTTTATTCCTGTCGATGGGGTGCCCAATCCCCATTGGCTACTGCTGCCCCCAAAAGCCATTGGTGGCACGCTGGTGCCCATCCCAGCATGCCACATGCCCCTGTAAAGGGAAAAATGGTCCTAAGTATATTTTTATCTTTTACCTGCAAAGAAATGGTTTCTCATAGTGTCCTGGCCCCACCTGCAACCCGCGACCAACCCACTGCGCACTCCTGCCTCCTCAATTTCCCCCATCATGCCACACTTACCTCCGGAGCTTGGCATGACGATCTTTGGTGGACCAGGAACACGTCTGCACTATTCAAATCCGACCATGAACTGAGGAAATGCTGGTAAGCTGTATAACATAATAAATAGTGTTTTTCAACTTTGAGTACATATCTCGGGCATTTTGGGACTTTTTCACCAATTTCAACCTCACGGTTTTGGGACCCTCCTCATGAATTCTTGAACTGTCATTGTGTATCGGCCCGAAGGAGATTTCGCAGTCAGTGCGCCGGAATCATCTTCGGGCCAATTAACGAAATGACAGTGCCAGTGTTCATGAGGTGGGTCTCAAAAACCCTATGTTGCAAATTTGGTGGAAAAATGCAAAAAATGACTGTTTTACAAGCGTGCGCTGCTCAGTTGCTTCCCACACTCGTAACTTCATGAATTTGCAATATTTTCACGCCAGATTTTCAACATTTCCATTTTTTCAGACCTCCTTGTGAACAGTACAGCTGTCAGTGTTCACATCCTAGCTGAAATGTGTTTTCGCACTTCTGGTGCAAAATAGAGCAGTTGCTGTGGGAAATCAGTGTTCAGGACAGATTAAGCAAATGACAGTTACACTTTTCATGAGTAGAGGTCCTGAAATGGCTGTGTTGAAAATCTGCTAATGATACTCCATAAAATGACTGTTATGAGCGTGTGTTGCACAGTTTGCACACACGCTCGTAACTTCATGAATTTATATTTTCACTCCAGATTTTCAACATTGCCATTTTCCCACACCTACTTCTGAACAGTGCATCCGTCATTTTTCCCATCCTGGCCGAAATGTGTTTTCGCACTTCCGGTGCAGAATAGAGCAGTCGCTGTGGGAAATCACTGTCCGGGACAGATTAAGAAAATTACAGTGATACTGTTCATGAGCAGAGGTCCTAAAATGCCTATGTTGAAAATTTGGTGATGATAGACCAGCAAATGACTGTATTACAAGTGTGCATTGCACACTTTCCACACACCCCTGTAACTTCACAGATTTGTAATATTGTCATGCCAGATTTTCAACAGTGGCATTTTTCTACCTCCTTATATGGCAGTACAGCTGTCATTTTCACATCCTGACTGAAATGTGGTTTCACAGTTGACACACAATAATGTGGTCGCTGGGGAAATCAGTGTTCGGGACAGATTAAGAAAATGACAGTGGCACTGTTCATGAGCAGAGGTCTAAAAGCCTATGTTGAAAATTTGCAGACGAAACTCCATAACGCTGACCGTTAAGGTTTTATGAAGAACTGTTTCCACGCACCCTTGTAACTTCTGCATTTTGTAATATTTTCACACCACATTTTCAACAGTGGGACTTTTTTCACACCTCCTTATGAAGAGTACAGCTGTCATTTTTCACATCTGGTCTAAATATGTTTTTGCACTCCTGCCGGAGAATAGCACGGTCGCTGTGGGAAATCACTGTTTGGGACAGATTAAGATCGAACAAGTGTGAGGGGGGAGTGACCGAGCTAAACTGAGCTCCATCGAGACTGTTGTGGATTTGTTTGTGGGCAGAAAAAGGCCCCAGTGCAAGAGCCCAGTACAAAAGGGCAGCCTGCAGCACTGGGAGAAACAGAATGAGAGGGCGAGTGAGGGAGGATGAGTGAGTGAACTCTCCGGAGCGTTGTCAGGACTGCTGCGGATTTCTTTGTGGGCAGAAAAAGGTGTCAAAGCAGGCAGGGGCCCAGTAGAAAAGGCCAACCTGCAGCGGTGGGAGAAACAGTATGAGTGAGTGAGATGGGGGACTGAGTGAACTCAACAGAACTCAAGCAGGACTGCTGTGGATTTCTTTTTGGGCAGAAAAAGGCACCAATGCAGGCAGGAGCACCGTACAAAAGGGCAGCTTGCAGCGCCAGGACAAACAGAATGAGCGCGTGACAGAGGGAGACTGAGCGACCTCAACGGAGCTCTGTCGGGACAGCTCGCGGATTTCTTTTGTGGACAGACAAAGGTGCCAATGCAGCCAGTAGCCTCGTACACAAGAGCAGCCTGCAGCACCAAGAGAAACAGAATGAGTGAGTGACAGAGCGGTAGTGAGTGAGCTCAACAGATCTGTATTGTGACTGCTGCGGATTTCTTTGTGGGCAGAAAATGTGGCAATGTAGGCAGGGTCCAGTACAAAAGGCCAGCTTGCAGCACCGGGAGAAATGGAATGAGTGAGCGAGAGAGGGGGAGTGAGCAAACTCAATGGAGCTGTGTCAGGACTGCTTCAGATTTCTTTCTGGCCAGAACAAGCCGCCAATGCAGGCAGGAGCCCAGTACAAAAGGGCAGCCTGCAGCGGCAGGAGACACAGAATGAGTGAGTGAGGGAAAGGGAGTGAGTGAGCACAACGGAGCTTGTTGGGACTGCTGCAGATTTGTTTGTGGGCAGAAAAAAGACAGCAATGTACGCTGGGACCGAGTACAAAAGGGCAGCCTGCAGTGGTGGGAAAACCAGAATGAGTGAGTGAGAGAGGGGGAGTGAGCAAGCTCAATGGAGCTCTATCGTGACTGCTGCACATTTCTTTGTGGGCATGAAAAGCTGGCAACACAGGCAGGAGCCCAGTACAAAAGGGCAGCCTGCAGCGCTGGCAGAAACGGAATGAGTGAGTGAGAGAGGGGGAATGAGAGCAAGCTGAATGGAGCTGTGTCGGGACTGCTGCACATTTCTTTCTGGGCAGAAAAAGGCAGCAATGCACACAGGAGCTCAGTACAAAAGGCCAGCCTGCAGCACAAGGAGAAACAGAATGAGGGAGTCAGAGGGGGGAGTGACCCATCTCAGCGGAGCTCTGTCAGGCCATCTGCAGATTTCTTTGTGGACAGAAAAAGGGTGCCAACACAGGAAGTAGCTCAGTACAAAACAGCAGCCTGCAGCACCAGGAGAAACAAAACAAGTCAGTGACAGAGGGCCAGTGAGCGAGCTTAACGGACCAACGCAATCGACATTCAGCATTGACAAATGCTTGTTTTTTTATTGTGTCCAGAACTGACTGTGTGTGTATGTGTGTGGGGGGTTGATGGCAGGCTCCGTGTGTACAGTTAAAACATGATTCCCAGAATCATTAACTAGCACTAACCACGCAGTGTGTTAACACTTCAAGAAAGCATTTAATATACCTGTACACCTTATACGCTTTAGAGTAACCCCCAGTTGTATGAGCACGTGGTTGCAAATAGTAATCCTGTGCAAAAAAAAAAATAGTGCCACATTAACAGGTTAGCACTGCACAGAAGAATGCTTTTTAAAATAGTATCAACCATGCTTATCACAATGCAGTGCTAGTCCTGTTACAGTGGTATGTGGGCCCCCAATTTCAGATTAGTGTTGTGCACTCCTAATTGCTGCACCTGAGATAGCGCACAGCCACAGAAGGTGGTGGCAAATGACACTCCCTCCAGTGAGGAGAGAGTGACCAGTAGGGTGCTGGAGGGTTCAGTAATGGGACACATCCTCTTCAGTGTCTTTATAAGTGCCATAACAGAAGAACTGGAAGGGGAGATATGCCTTTTTGCAGATGACACCACAATCTGTAATAGCGTTGATAGGTGCAGATGGAGAGAATGAGTGGGAACATTAGAAAACTTAAGGAGTGCTATGGGACATGGCAGTTCAGATTCAAAGCCAAAAGTGCAAATCAAGCATCTGGTACTAGAAGCCCTAGAGGTTGAGTATAAAATGAGAGGAGGAACTTATGGTCACTAAGAAACCTTTGTACTGCACTGTGCTCTGTAGTGGAGAGGATTTCTCATTTACATGGCCGTAGTAGTATATATGCACATGCACATGATCAGGGTAGCATCAAGTGATGCTGAATACGACACCGATCCAACCATGCTGTTCCCACAGTATAATGTTTAGCTCTGCACGCTAACCTTCTGAAAATGGGGCCCCAATTGACTAAAAATCCTGGTCTCTGCCTCCTAAGATGCAGAAGGTAAATATAAAAGGTTTATCTTATCTATCTCTTTATGTATTGTTTTATCGTATTTTGCTTGCAAAACCTTTATCCAATTTCAAAACATTGTGATGTGACTTAAAATGTTTATAACAGACTAGTTAAAATACAGTTTGTTTTCTTCTTTTACCTATATGCTGTCTTTATTTACTTATAAAAACACAGTCTGGTGGGCTGGCCTAGCAGCTTGGTGGTGATTGCACTGCCTCCCATGCCAGTGGCCCAGTTTTGGGGGTGGAATTGAGTTGCACAGGGGTTAGCGGGGGGGGGGAGATATGATTGAGCATCTCGGGGAATGCTCTCCTCTCAGTGATGGGAAGTCTGACCACCCCGCTCTTCAACATCCACCTAGCTGAGGAGGGCTGGCAGGGCAGTGGAGTTGCATGGCTCAGGCAGGCACAAAGCAAGCATGTGTCTTTATACACAATTGCATAATTCCATGCTTGGCTGCCCAGGGGATGAAACAAAAGGTAGAAACACCCTAATGGCAAAATGATCCAACAACCTGCCACAGATTTTGCACTGCTAATCAGGCTCTGCTCATGTCAGAATATGTGTCTCCTTGTCAATGGCCCTCCCCCTCCTGGCCCCAACACGGGGATGTGAGTGGGGGGGATCTCAGAGCAAATATGTCCTGTGGATGGTAAGTGATTGGGCTGGAGATGTCAGTGGGCAAAGGGGTAGCAGGGAGACTAAGGAGATAAAAATCTCTATGGGAAAAAAAAAATACAACACAGTTTGAGAAGCTCAAACCTCAAAACAGACTGTGCATGCCTCCAGTGAGGATTCACAGTAAAGTTATTTAGTAAAACAATGCAAATTATAAGCATATGCCAGCTAAACTCCTGATGAGAACTGAATACTGAGGGATTGCAGCAAAAATATATATTTTTGTTTCTTAACCAAGAAACTTTTATTAAACAAAACATTAAAATAAAAACTTAATCAAAACATAGTCCATAGAGTACAAACTAGCAATGATTTTGGCTTACACTTCCACAGCTCCTGAAGTGCTTCCCAAGCATTCAACTCAGATAAGTTGCTGGATTTACACAGTAATTAATTACACATAAAACAAATCAACACTTTAACTTGGAAAAATGCATGCAGCTCCCTATGTATACAGGTATGTTAGGAATATCCTGTATTAGCTTCCTATACAAATGTGTTGTCTGGCAGTAAATGAAGGCAGCACTTATTTAAAAGAATAAACTACAGCATTTAAATTAGTTTTAAAAGTTTCTTGTCACATCACAATGGTCTGAAATTTGATCCCTGTTTTGTTTACCTCAGCTCTGCAGTTTCAGAGATCCTCTCATCAAGCTAGCAGCTAACTGAATGCAGCAGGCAATGAGTTCAACTCTAGGACATTCATGGGGGAGGGGCAGTGGGATGGGTAGTTTCAGAACATAGTCCATTTCAGTATATAGTTTATTTGTTTCAGTATATAGAGTATGTGAATTTTTCAGTCTACAGTGTATGTGTTTCACCATGTGGTGTATTTGTTTCAGTATATAGTGTATGCAGATTTTTCAGTGCATAGTGTATTTATTTCAATAGATAGTGTATGTATTTCAATATAAAGTGAAGATGTTTCAATACATAGTGTATTTGTTTCCGTATATAGTGTATGTGCGTTTTTCAGTGTGTAGTATATGCATTTCAATAGATAGTGTATGTATTTCAATATACAGTGTATTTGTTTCAATGTATAGTGTATGCAGATTTTTCAGTGCATAGTGTATTTATTTCAATAGATAGTGTATGTATTTCAACATAAAGTGTAGATGATTCAATATATAGTGTATTTGTTTCAGTATATAGTGTATATGCTTTTTTCAATGTGTAGTGTATGTATTTCAATATATAGTGTATTTGTTTCAGTATATAGTGTATGCATTTTTTTCTCAATATATAGTGTATGTGTTACAATCTATAGAGTATTTGTTTCAGTAGATAGTTTATGTGGATTTTTCAGTCTGTAGTGTATGTATCTCAATAGGTAGTCTATATGTTTCAGTACATAGTACATTTGTTTCAGTATATAGTGTATGTGGATTTTCAGTATTCAGTATGTGGATTTCAATAGATAGTGTATGTATTTCACTATGCAATGTAAGCATTTCACTATATAGTGTATGTGTTTCACTATATAATATATGTATTTCAGTATACAGTATATGTTTTTCACAATATGATGTATATATTTCAGTAGATACTGTATGTGGTTCACTACACTGTGTATGTATCTCACTATATAATGTATATATTTCACTATATGATGTATGTATTTCACCATATAGTGTGTGTTTTACTATACAGCCAGAGATTCTGAATTACGTCCCTAACGGCTTGCCATAATATTTACATGCATCTAGGGAGGTGAGGTAATTAAAGAGTGCATGCTTGAAGGCAGAGTGAGAACTGCAGCTTCTAAGGGAAAATGTAAGGGAGTTCCAGAATTTGGGAGCATAGATGAAGAAAGCAAGTTCACACATTTTGGTGAAGCAATTAGGGACAGTGACCAGAGATGAAATTGAGGACCAGAGGAGTCGGGGGCAGTCAACTGGGGTGAACATGGCTGCAGGGGAGGGGTGAGAGAAGAACAAATGTTATTGTCAGTCAGGCAGCCTATGGAATGTAAACTCCAAGAGGAGGGGAATAACCAGTAGAGGTTACAGTAAAGTGAGCAGTGGTGTTTAAGCTGATGGGCAGACAAGGCAAATCTGCAAACATTGTTATAGGCAACATCCCATGCCTGAAGGACATTTGCCTGCACTTGAGCAAAGATCAGTAGTGCATAGCAAAGACCATGGAGCAGAAGTCCTTAGGCAACAGAGATCCTAGCGGCAGGGGTCAGGGCATGGCAGACACAATAAGTCAACCCAATTTTGGCATTGACAGACTTGCATACTGCATTGACATGGAGAGAGAAACTGAGACACAGATCCAGAGTGATCCTTAAGTATCTGAAGGAGTCAGTAACTTGTACCGGGGAGCCACCAAGACAAAATACCAGAAATGAGGGCTTAGGGCACTGAGCTTCCTGTGGGACCCGAAGAGCATGGCCTTGGTCTTGGCAACATTTAATCTGAGGTGATGAGATGTGAGCAATGTTTGGATTCATTGCAGGTCAGAAGAGAGGTGGGAATTGATTGACTGAACCACATTACTGCAGAATTGATTGTATAGCATTATGCTTATGAACTCAGAGAGTCCTCCTTAGTTCTCCACTCACATACCATTTTCTTTTTTTTATTTTATTCTTTGTTAACCAGGTAAGGCCCATTAGGCACAAGTGCCTGTTTACAGGGGCTACTCAGGAGCTTTGGGCTGGTTAAGTGACTTTTCAGAGTCACACAGTATGCAAGTGGTGGCTGTGGGAATCAAACCCAGGTCTGCAAGTATCCAGCTCATTCACAGCTCATTACTCTAACCTCTAGGCTCTACTGCCAACACCGTCTTACTAAAATATTATGGACATTATTACACAAAGGAGTGCATACTGTTGTTAACAAAAACACTTTTTTTAGTTTAATTTGATGTGATATTAGGTATAATTTAATATCATAAATTCTTGTTTATCTTACCTCCCATCCTCTGCCTTGACAATTGAGTCTCCACAGTTGCAACCTTCCTCCAGCCAGGAGGGTGAATGAGCACCTTCTTTCACAACTGATGGCAATGCCAGAAGTGGCATTAAGAATGTGGGGCACCACCTAACTTGTCTAGCGGTCAAGTGTCTCCCCTCTGTAGCCTGCTTGTGCACCAGCCAACCCAGTATAGGACTCCAAGGACATTATTTATTTATTTATTTATTTGTAAAATCAGTTTACAACCTTTGAGCTAGAGGCTCGTTTCCAAAGGTACTTCGTCACATAAAGACATACATAGTGTTTTTGGTTACATAGCATAGGTTTGCAAAACAATAGGTGTTCAACAGAGGCGCCACGTCACACTGTGGTCAGACAAATACATTTAGGTTATAGGGTACATGTAATTGAGAACAGGTGTTACACAAGTTGGTATCAATAGTGAGCAATCTAATAGGTAAACACTGAAACAGCTGGCACTGGCCAGGTTCTAGGTGGAGAGCCGCCCGGAGGGCGTTGTCATGAGAAGTAGAGGTGGAGGCTACTTTCAGAGACAGGAGCAGTTATGAGTGTTGACGATGTGGTTTAGAAGGGTGGTTTTGAACTTGGAGATGGTGGTGGCATTGGTGATGGGGGCAGGGAGAGAGTTAAACCAGGTTGGGGCTCTATAGCAGAAGGACCTCTGGCCACGGCTGGTTCTTGATCTGGGGACCATTAGAGTGGTCTTGTTGGATGACTGTATTGCAATAGTGGGAGGGCTCTGGTGGATGGATGCCGTTACCCCAGGGGGGGAGAGCCCGAGTAGGGGTTGTTTTGTGAGGAGACAGGTTTGGTATCGGAGCTGTTCATCCAGGGTAAGCAGTTTAGCCTTGACATACAGCTGACAGGTGTGTGTGAGCCTGGGGGCACCAGTAATCAATCTGCAGGCTTTATTCAGGGTTAATGAATTTTTGAGTGCAGTGGGTGTCGGCAGCACCATAGACTGGTGCACCATAGTCTACAAGGACAGAACAGATGATGTAACAGCGACGGAAAGCATTTGGGGAAGGCAGGTTCTATGGCGGAAGAGGATGCCAAGCCGTGTGTTAGTGGCGGATGTTAGGGCATCGATGTGGTTGTGAAATGTGAGGGCTGAGTCAAAGGTAACCCCAAGGTATTTGTAGGAGCAGACTTGTTCCAGTGGCTGTTTGGTACTTGGAAGGATATAGAGTGGGTGGTTGCTAGCTTTGTTTTGGGGGTGGGAAAAGAGCATAGATTTGGTCTTTTTAAGATTGATGATGAGTCTGCGCTCCTTAAACCAAGCTTCCGCACTGTTGAAAGACTGCTGTAGGGTGTCCTGGAGGGAGACGGGATTGAGGTGGGTGGCAAAAAGGACAGCGTCATCTGCATACAGTAGAATTTTGCCAGGGCATGCACTGGGCAGGGTGTTCAGATAGAGCGAGAAGAGAAGGGGGCCCAGGATGGAGCCTTGGGGGAACCCAGAGTGAATGGGATGGGTATCAGAGAGTGTGCTATTGATTTTTACACACTGCGATAGCGAGTCAAGATAGCTTGTGCACCATGCTAGGGAGCCAGTCGAGAGACCAGTGTGGCAGAGTGCATTCAGCAGAAGTGGATGGGAGACGGTGTCAAAAGCCTTTGAGAGGTCGATGAACACTGCACCAGCTAGGGAGCTGGTATCCAAGGAGGAGTGTAGGAAGTTGGAGAATTCAATTAGGGCAGTGCTGGTACTGTGACCAGCATGGAAGCCATGTTGCTCTGTTCATAAGATGTTATGCTTAGCCAGATAATCAGTGATTTGAATGGCCACCACTTTCTCCAGAGCTTTAGAGATGGGGGGAGGATGGAGATTGGCCGGTAGTTGTTGGCCGATGACCTGTCGCCCCCTTTATGAATTGGTGTGATAATGGCTGTTTTCCAAGCTGTGGGAAATTGTCCCAGGCAGAGTGACTGGTTAATTAGGCTGGTGAGTGGGGCAAGGACTTCATCTAGCACCAGCCTGAGGATACTGGGGTCCAGTGAGTCACTGCCGGGACTGTTGCCATTCAAAGCTTTGATTAGGATGGGTCTGGCTTCCCGGGTGGAAATCTTGTGCAGGTGGAAGCTGGGGTGCTGGAGGACAGGGGGAGGTTGGTTGGGGAGGTCAAAGAAATTACTAGGGAGGACTGAGCTAAGGTCAGTGAAAGTGGTGTTGAGCCAGTTAGCTATGGTGGCAGGCTCGGTGGTGGTGGTAGTGCCATTTCTAGTGAGCTGGGATGAGGCAGGGGAGTGAGCTTTTCTGTTAAGTTGCTTAATATTATCCCAGAATGTCCGGGCCGAGCCCCAGGAGGAGATAAGGGTGGCCTGGTAATGGTCGGCCTTGGCTTTCCTGATGGCTCACGAGCACTTATTCCGGGCTGCATTGTAAGCCTGCCTATCAGACAGATGACCCATTTCAGTGGCAAGGTGCCAGAGGTTATCCCGATTTCTTAGTAATTGTAGAAGGGCAGGGCTAACCCAGGGTGCATTCTGTTTTTTGGACCGAATTTTGGTGAAGCGTGCAAAGAGATCACAGGCCATGTTGAAGGTGTGAGTGAAGAAGGCGAGGGCAGTGTCAATGTCGGTTGCACGACGAACGGGGGACCAGTTTATCTGGGTGAGGAATACTTTGTTTTTCAGCCCACCAGGCTGGAGGTGCTCAGAGAGTGGTCTGGGCTTTGGGTTTGGGATTGGGGACTGCCCAATGAAATAGGATAGGGGAGTGGTCACTTAGGGAGTCTGGGAGGACCTGGATGTTTTGGATTTTATGGGGTCGGTTAGTTATAATAACATCCAGAAGGGTGCTGGTACCTCTCTTAGGGTTTATTCTCGTGGGCTGGGTGACAAGTTGCATCAGGTCTTGGGCAGCAAATGAGTCTCTGATCACGGATGAGGAGGTGCTGAGCCAATTTACATTAAGGTCCCCAACTAGGATTTGTTCCGCCTTATGGTGGAGGGTGGCCAGGTAGTCAGTTAAAGATACCAGGGCCGGGTGCTGGTTCTTTGGGGGAACGTAGGCTGTGGTGAGATAGAGAGGGCTCCTAGAGGGGTCTGGGGTGAGTTTGAGGGTAAGACCCTGGGGCCCCATTTACAAGGGCAGGGGTGGGAGTGCGGTTCAACATTGTGTCCCTAGTGTAGATTGCACAGCATCCCCTCGCTTGCCTACCTGTCCCTCCTGGTATAAGGTATAGCCTGGGAGGGAAACAAATGAGTCAGGGGTGGATTTGGACAGCCAGGTTTCAACCAGGGCTATGATGTCTGGTTGATGAGCCAAGGCCCAGCACTGTAGGGAGTCAAATTTTTCAGCAGGCTGCATATGTTCATGGAGGCTACTTGAAGACCAGTGGGTTGGGTGGGTGGGTGGGAGGGCAGGGCCTGGGTTGGGATGATGTTCCCTGTTAGGAGTAGAAGGAGGAGAACTGCTCTGGTCAGAGGGTGGCAGATGGAAGTTTACGCCAGGAGGCGATAGGATGGGGAAGGGGTTTTGTAGCACAGGGGTGGGTAGGGCAGCACAGGCAGAGAGAGGCTTGCATGATCAGAAGCGCAAGGGAGCCGGGGGAGGAAAGGTAATGTCTGGATGGGGTGAGGTGGAGGAGCATATGGGGTGTGTGGAGGAGGAGGGAGGGAGGGCAGTGGTAAAGGAGGAAGGAAAGACAGGAGGGTAGGTAGGAACACTGGAGTAGTGGGCCGAGGGTTAATAGGGACAATAGGGTTGGTGGAAGGCAAAAGAGGAGGAGAAGAGAGAGGCTGGTGAGCAGGGGGTGCACATGCATAGTTGGTAAGGGTGGGGGAG
The DNA here is from genome assembly GCA_016271365.2 of Neoceratodus forsteri. Taxonomy (NCBI): domain Eukaryota; kingdom Metazoa; phylum Chordata; order Ceratodontiformes; family Ceratodontidae; genus Neoceratodus; species Neoceratodus forsteri. The sequence goes on along the minus strand of CM028136.1, from coordinate 353,475,350 downwards.
CTGAAGTGAAGAAAGAATGGGGGTACTAGGATGACAGAGGGGAGATAGTAGTGAGAGGTCACCTCTAAGCCTAGTTGCCGCTATGGTATAGTGGCAGGGCTGGTGCCTGAGGTGCACAGGGTATTAGGTTCAAGTCTTGCCCAGGGTAGCAGGAAGGAGCCCAGTGGCTATAGCAGTAGGGAGTTGGGTTCAAGGTCTGCAAAAACACTCAGATAACACTTTAGCAGGGTTAGAGTGTTTTTAGAGTTTTGAAATCCTGCAGAAATAATAGATAGGTGTGCTAGCTGAGTGGTGGAACTGCTGACTTTGACAGTGAGGGTGCAGGGTTCAAAGCCTGCCAAGGCAGCAAGAGAGAAGTGGTAAACTTATATTTTGGCAGGTGGGGGGGTAAGGGACTAAAAGGCATAGAAAGTAGGAATAAAATAGGTAGACAATGAGGTCCAGAGGTAGAGCTGCTGACTCTGACTGCAAAAGTACTGGGTTTGAGCACAGCTTATGGACAGAGTGTAGAAAGTTTTTTTAATTCAGAAAAGGAGGGAGGAAGGGTTAAAAGTTTGAAAGTAGAGGAAGATGTTGGCCTGGTTCATTGGCTTAGTGGCTAGTCAGTAGACTTTGGACAAAAGGGTACCAGGTTTGATGCTGGCAGGTGTTTAGTGGTAGGCTGATGGGAGGAGGGAGGAAAGTAGGTGGTAGAAAGGATTCAAAGGGAACTGCAGTGACCTCTAGTGAGTGGGTTTTCAAACAGTAGCTAGGAGGGGTAGAGAGTTGAAAGAGAAGCTAGAGTGGAGCGTGCAGCAACCCCTAGTGGTTGGTGTCTATAAGCTGCAAATGGGAAAGTCGACACTTAGTAAAAAAGAGGGTAGGTCACGTGATGTGACATGTGACTTGCCAGCAGCAATAAATGAAGCGCTGACGTGGGGGTGGGCGGGAAGTGCCTCACAACAGTCAGGCTGTAGTGTAGGACACTTTACCTCTTACAGGCTCTGGCAATCCCCGAATTCAGTCTCCGCTGCGGGGCAGAGTTCATTATTATTATTATCCTTTGGTTTGGCCCAAACATATTTTTTTTTTGCTATTTTCATTGTTTTTCATTTTTATTTCTTATACTTGTTTGCTGATGAGCAAAATGTCCATTTTCACAAGCAAGAAGTACAGAAATACAAATAATAAAAAACAATACTGTAAATACAATGCACACACAGTACTTACCGAGTACGATAGATACAATAAAACATTAAATGCAAATATATTCATTCTTTAAAATGAGCCATTGTTTTAGTCTGGTGTTAAAGGATCTGATAGTTGTGTGATTAACAATTTCATCAGGGACGGAACTGTAAAAAGTAGAAGCCCTATCTAATACAAATTTTTGCTCTATAGATATTTTGAATAATGGAACTCTAAAAACATATTTGCTTTCTGACCTAGTTCCCTGGGTATTAATAGCCCTAGAGAACAATGATATAATTATTTGTGGACACAACACAATAATTCCCTTGTGGAGCATGATACCTAATTTTAGATTACATCTCTTTTCAAATGATAAGCAGCCTGCTATTTTATACAATGTACAATGGTGAGTTCTCCTCGGGAGATTGGTCATAGATCATGGAACATTATTATATATTATTTAAGTTTAGTCAGAACTTTGTCACTGGTTGCAGAATAAACAGTAAACTCATAATGAGAGCAATAAACTGTGTGTTAGTACTTTTCAAGATTCAGGCACTGAAAAAGTATATATTCGAAATAAAAGGCCCAGACTCTGATGAACCAAGCTTACAACATGGTTAACATGGGATTTAAATGTAAGATTACTGTCCAGTAAAATCCTTAAATATTTAAAGCTATCTGCAGTTTCAATGGGTTCACCTTTAAAATCATCAAATATGGTATGGTTAGGTTCTCTGTTCTGTTTTGGGCCTGTAAAGATCATGACTTTAGGTTTGTTTTAATATTCAGAAGCATACTGCTAGACAAAAAAACACTCCTGAAAAAGATTCAAATCTCTCTGCACATCACCCAGTATTTTAATGATATTGTTATTTTTATTTTTCAAAGATATACTGGTATTTTTGAAATTGTGTATGTGTAGACTCTGATGAATGCCTGTTGTAAACTACAGCACTAATGCTATGCATTATAACAATATATTGATCTAAATACACTTGGCTCCATCCATGGACTGCTTTGTTTTAGTAATGTCATGAAAGAAAGTTTGCTGTATTTCCATTTTTTTTACAAGCCACAGTTAGGAAGGTTGTTCTATTAGTAATATAACTTGTTATGGAGCACCAATACATTTGAAATATGTGATATTCTAAATAATACCATTTGCATATTATGAACAAGCACAAAATGACTTTTAACCAACGCACAGTGGACCATCCATATAGGACTATCCTTCGGAGTTCAGCATTAGGGGTGTTACAGTGGAAAAAAGATTTTGTTATTTTGAATAACTATTATGAGCTTTAATATAAGTGGTATGCTAGGTATAGCAGCCCTGTATCAAATGCAGTGCTGCTACAGAAAGCTTTTCAATGGAGAGACCATACTGTATCAGAAGTAGTGCTAAAACAAAGCATTATATAAGGGATGATATTCGAACTGTTTTAATTGAAAGCTTTAAAGGGCGGACCACATCAGAAGTATTACATTACAGAGTTTTCTATATGAAAGGACTCCCAGAAGTAGTACTGTAACAGAGCTCTATGTTGAGGGGCTATATCAGAAGTTGTGTTTCAACAGACAGCTTTATATGGAAGAACTACATCAGAAATACTGTAGTACTGCAGCAGAGTTTAATATGGACAGACAACTTAGAAACATAGAAACACTGACAGCATCAAAAGAATAAGACCACTGATCCATCCAGACTACTCTGTTATACCCTATCCTTCCCAGAGAACTATTGTCTAGAGTGGGTTTCTTCAACCCTCTTCCCCTTGCCCTTTTCCTTACTACAACCTCCCTGAGTAACTTTAAGTCCTTAATTTTGACTCAGCCATGCTTAAAACTGTTAATGGTTTATATACCCACCACATGTGCCAGCAAGCTGTTCCATGGCTCAGCCACTGTCTCTGTAAAATAAAACTTTCTCATGTCCACCCAGAGTCCACCCCCTCACTTCATCTCATTTCCCCATGTGTTTGACTTGCCATTTCTGCTAAATAGTTCCTCACAGTTTACTTGTTTTTCCCTTTCTGGAGAATGAAGATCTCCATCATATTGTCCCTCTCCTTTCTAGCCTCCCATGAGTACATTTTCAGTTTCCTAAGCTGATCCTTGCAGAATCTGTCCTGTTGGCGTTAAATAAGTCAGGTTACTATCTTCACCCTGTCTTTGCCTTTCCTTAGGTTAGGGTACCTGAACTGGGCATGGAATTCCAGATGTGGCCTCACCAGTGATCTTTTAAGAGGTAGTAGCAAGAGAGAGAAGCAGAAACAAAAGGGGGAGGTGGACATAAGACCTGAAAGGACTTGCAGGCCTGAAGGTGGACAAGGCTATGGAACCACATGGGATACATTGCAGAGTTCTGAAAGAACTCAGCAAGATGCTAGCTGCACCACTAATGGCCTTGTTCAACAGCTTGCTGGATATACACATGGTTCCTGAGGATTGGAGAAGGGCTGGCACAGTCATATATAAATAGCAGCAGCAAAGCTGAGGTTAGCAACTACAGACCAGTCAGTCTTACTCTAGTAGTGGGGAAGTCAATGGGAATCCTACTGAAAGTAGACAGGTAGATTTTGTTTTCATCTTTTTGCTGCAAGACCACAGGAAGCATGGATTCATGTGAGGAAGACCATGAAAATGAATCTGATAGATTTCTTTGACTGGGTGACTAGGAAAGTAGATCGGGAAGGGCAGTGGACATGGCCTATCCAGACTTTAGCAAGGACTTCGGCACTGTGCCACACATGAGGCTGATAAAGAAGGATACCAGCCTAGGAGTAGGATCCAAATGGTGAATTGGGCTAGGAACTGGTTAACTGACAGGAGACAGAGGGTGGTGGTTAATATCACTCTCTCTAAGAATAGGATAGTGACCAGCAGGGTATCAGAGGGATCAAAACTGGGACCAGTCCCCCTCAATGTCTTTATTTAGCACATTGCAGAAGAACTACAAGGGAAGGTATTCCTTTTTGCAGATAGCACCAAAATCAGTAATAGGGTGGACATTCAGCAGGGGATGAAGAAAATGTACAGGGATCTTGGGAAACTCAAGGAGTCACAAAGAGCATGGAAATTGGGATTCAATATCCAAAAATGCAAAATCATTTACCTAGGGTATAGGAACCCAGAAGCAGTGTTTAGGATGGGAGGTACTGATAGTCATTAAGTAGGAAAGGGATCTTAGTGTTACCATAACTGATGACCTCAAGGTGGCAGGGCAGTGTAACAAAGCAATGGGTAGGACTTGTGAGATGCTGTGGTGCATAAGGTGGGGTATCTCCAGCAAGAGGATGGAGGTGGCGTTGCCACTGTATCACTTGCTGGTGAGATGACACCTGGAGTATTGTGTCCAGTTTTTGAGGCTGCACCTCCGAAAGGACATAGACAAGGTGAAAATAGTCAAGAGGAGGACAAGTAAAATGGTGCAAGGATTGTACAAGAAGCACTATGAGGAGAGACAGAGGGGTCTCAATGTGGACACCCTGGAAGAAAGGAAAGCTTGGGGGACATGATAGAGACCTGCAAGCACCTCACAGGAGTGAACAGGGTGGAGGGAGGGAGGGAGTATATTTCAAATGAGAAACAGCACCTGATTTTCCCTACGTATTTTTCCTTCACAGACCCTATCTTGTCTCATGCATGCAATGAAGCTGGGGAAGGAATTGTATGAGGGAGGGGAGCAAGTACTACTGCACTGAAAGAGTGGCAGATGCCTTGAACAAACTGCCAGCAGAAGTAGTGGAGGTGAAAACCCCGAGGGCTTTAATCATGTGTGGGATAGACACAAAGGAATATTAGTAAATAGGCAGGAATAAGGAAGGTTCACCAGACAACAGTTAGGGTCAAGGAGTGGTCAAAACATTGCAGTTGGGGTTAAAAGACAAACAATGTAAAATCAACTAGGGATAGGAACAAGACACTGAGTACAGGATGGGGGAAGCATGGTAGTTCCAGTCATGAGACAGACAATTGACCTTGGGATGATTATATCTGAAGATCTCAAGGTAGCAGGGCAGTGTGACAAAGCAGTGGGCAGTGCTAGTGGGATGCTGGAGTACATAGACAGGATTATCGCCAATGGAGGAGAAAGGTGGTGTTTCCACTGTATTGCTTGCTGTTGTGACCCCACCAGGAGTACTGTGTCCAGTTTTGGAGACCCAACTCAGAAATGACATAGACAGGGTGCAGGCGGTCCACAGGATGGCAATCTAAAATAGTGGAGGGTTTGCACTAGAAGCCCTATGAGGAGAGACTGGGGGATCTCTATACAGTGGTAGCCACAGACATTGACAGCTATTTCCAGATATTTCATGAATTTTATGAAGAGCTTCTCTCTGCTGCCCCCTACTGTTTAAATGCAAAAAGCATCAGATATTTCTGGAAATATCACAGAAATTTTGGGAAATAGCTGGCAGTGTCTGTGGCTACTACTGTATGTACACCCTGGAAGAGAGGAGACAGAAAAGAGATATGATCAAGGCTTTCAAGTACCTCACAAGGGTGAACAGGGTGTAGGTGGGGTGTCTCTTTCAAATGAGAGCAAGCACAAGGACTGGGGGCATGTGATGAAGCTGGGTGGGAGCTCAAGAGAGATGTGAGGAAATATTTCTTCACTGAAAGGGTGGTAGATGCCTGGAGAGACTATCAGTAGTGGTGGAGGCTAGAACAGTGGTGGCTTCAAACATGGATGGGATGAACATAGGGTATATTAAAAAAGGGCAGAGAGGCAGAAGAGTTGCTATCAAAACCCCTCCCAAGGACGCTGGTCACCATAGTCCCCACTGGTCCAAAATTCCTGGATGAGGACAAAGTGAAGAGGAACAATGAAACTGGCTGGTGGTATGTTGGGGCCCAGGAGGCCCTTGAGGCAAGCCCTCAACTTGAGGGAAGGCACTAAATTTACTAAAAGTCCCCAGTCCCTGTTCACCGTCTTCCAATTTACACATGGAAACAGGCCTTGGCTCAGTGTGCCTTTCCTGGTTACCAATTTTCAATAAATAAATAATAAATGGCAACCAGTGGCTGTAGAACCCAACTGGAAAACAGGTTACTCTTTCTCATTGTCAACAAGTTAGGTAGCATGTGAATGCCAAACAAGAGCTATTTACTTGCTAAATGCCTCACAGTGTCATGCGGTATCGCCTACTGTACCAATGAAAACATTAGAAACATAACACTAGGTGTCCATTCCATCCCCAGTCATCTGTTTTGCTAGCAATCAAATTGCTTCATCACTCTCTGGGCTTTTATCCATTTTATATCACAGTCAACACTGGTTTTGTGACTAAGACTAGCACAAAAAACATAAACAATTACACAAATAGCTACATTATCTGAACAAGACCCTTCATCACACTGAGTACTGATTTTTTCTTTATAAAGTATTAGCCCAGCACAAATACTTCATATACAATGGAGCATCATAAATTGTGTATGCATAGACTAAGGTGATAAGTGTGCTGAATTATGATCAGATTAATGGAGCTCATCTCAAGAGTGTAGTAGCATACTTTTCTATGCATCACAGCTAGCAAGTGTCTGTAAAGTAGTGTGGAGATGTGAAATCAAGTGGAAATGAACCAAAACAAAGAACTATCAGATGGTAGTATGGTCTTCCACTCTGTTATAATGACATGTTGTGTTTTGATTAATCAATCTGTATAGGGCAACCATTCTTACTGAAACAGAAAATGCATAAGCCACAGAAGACAAATGATTTTTCTGGAGACAGTCCTGCTGCTAATGTACTTTTTAATTTGAAATAAAGAGGGACAGCAATGGTGACACTGAAAACAGTAAGTAAATTAAGTAAAGTTTATTTCTATAAGGTGCCCTTCCCAAGCTCAGGGTGCCTTTACAAAATTCCACAAGCAGCATTAAAACCACAATAATAAATAACATTTTATACATAACAACTTTAACATAATTTATGTCACTGAAATGCTTGATTAAAAAGGAAGGTCTTGAGGGCTTTTATAAAACCCTCCACAGTCAGGCTATTTCATATCTGGCAAGGTAGAGAATTCCACAGGGTAAGAGCCATAAAGGCAAATGTTCTTTCACCAGATGTTTTTAAGGTTACCCTGGGAATCTCTAGCAATCCCTCACCAGAGGATCAGAGGGAGTGGGAGGGGCAGTAAGACGTCAGGAGTTCTTCCAAGTAGTGGGGTTCCAACCCATGTAGAGCTTTATAGGTCATCAACATGACCTTGAAAGTGATCCGCCACTGTACAGGCAGCCAGTGCAACTTGCAAAGCACAGGTGTTATATGGTTGGACCTTGAGCTTCCAGTCAACAACCTAGCTGCTGCATTTTGTACCAGCTGCAAGCAGCGAATATCCACTCCTGGCAGCCCTAGATAAAGGGCATTGCAGTAATCAAGATGACTGGCAACAAAGGCGTGGACCAGGGTAGGAAGATCCTCTGATGTAACCAGGTGTTTCACCCGTGCTATATTCCTTAGATGGAAAAAGGATGATTTGACCACAGCTGACACCTGTGCCCTCAGGGTCAGGCCCTCGTCAAATATAACACCAAGGTTATGTACCTGGCCAGATGCCATAAGTGGGGTATCCCACAGAAATAAACCTGAGGGTTTTCCCGCCCATGAACTTGACATCCTCACCCCGGTTCCATCACCAATACCTCTGTTTTCCTGGATTCAACTTCAGCCAATTGGTACTCATCCACTTCTGTATCTCCAGGAGGCAGTTGTTAAACAATGTACTTGACTCAGACTCCTGCTCAGGCACAAAAGACATATAGAGTTTAGAATCATCGGCACAGCAATGAAACTTTAACCCATATTGTCTTATAATGTCCCCCAATGGAAGCATGTACAACGCAAATAACATGGGGGACAGCACCGAACCCTGTGGCACCCCATAGCATAGACAGTGAGAGGCCGAAGAATATATCACCGACACTACTCTCTGAGTCCTACCCTGCAGGAGGATTTAAACCAACTGTGGACCACCCCCCTTAGTCAACAGAGAAACCACAGGCATTCGAGCAGCACCCCATTATCCACGGTGTCAAATGCTGCTGAGAGATCAAGGAGAACCAAGATAGAATGAGTTCTCAGATCTCTCATTATCAGGAGATCATTTAGTAACCGAACAAGAGCCGTCTCAGTACTATGCCTTTTCCTGAAGCCAGATTGGAGAGGGTCATAGATACTATGGATGGTTAAATGGTCTTCCAGCTGCAAAGCAACCACCTTCTCAACAATCTTTCCCAAAAAGGGAAGATTCAAAACCGGTCTGTAGTTTTCTGGGCAGTCAGGATCAAGGGAGGGTTTCTCAAAAGGGGACATACTATTGCCTCCTTCAAGGAATCAGGAAAGATCCCCTCTCTCCAGTGACACCACAACTATCCCAGTAAGGATCAGGCCAATAACCTCTACACACCCCACAAGTAGGTGAGTAGGGCCTGGATCCAATCTACAGCAGGTTGGCTGCAAAGTCTGGATGATCCTCACTATATCCATGACTGCCGGTTGACTGAAGGTGAACCAAGTTAACTGGGTATTTGTGTCCCTCGGTTGATCACTGCAAGACCCAATGGGGAGGTGCTGGCTGATCTCATCCTTGATAGTGGACACCTTATCAGTGAAGAACATCGCAAATTCCTCACACTGTAACTGTGCCAACGCTCGACCAGCTTGAAGACAGACTGGATTGCACAATCAGTCCACAGTCCGGAAGAGCTGTGCCGGTCTATTCCTCACTGTAGCAATTTCCCTGGACAGGAACTCTGCCTTCCTATGGGGAAATTGCTAACTGATAGATCTTATAATGATCTAACAGTCTAAGCCTGTCCACTTCCAGGTGAGTTTTCTGCCAGCGTCTCTCCAATCTTCGGCCCTGTCTCTTCAACCCACGGATCTCCATAGTAAACCATGGGGCCCCCAGGTGGAGTGTACACGGATGAACACAGACTGGAGCAATGACATCCAGGGCCCTCACAACTGCCCTATTATAGGCTAGCACTAAAGACTCTGGGTCAGTGCTATCCATTGGAAATCCCAAGAAGTCCAGCTCTGTCATTAGGCCTTCTGAGGTAACTCCTCCCAAAGGATGGAACTGTACTATCTCCTTAGGGGCAGGCCTCTTTCGGGGGGCTGCGAAACTGAACCTCAGGGCATGATGGTTAGACCAACTGATGGGCTCCACCTCCACACCAGAGACTTCCATCCCCAGATGGAATATCAGATCCAATGAGTGTCCCCCTAATGGGTTGCAGAGGTAATAACCCGTGTCAGGCCCAATGAATCCATCGATTGGAGAAGGTTTTGACCAAAAGGTGCGAGTTCATCATCAACCCAGGCATTGAAATCCCTCAGAATTAACCATTGGGGGGATTCCAATACCCTCTTGGTGATGAAATCCGCAACCTTCCTCAGGAATTCCCTCCCATCACCAGGTGGATGATAAATGAGGTAAAATCCTGAAGCCTGCACCCGCAATATACTCAAAGGAGTTGGTACATCCAACTGGTATTTCCCTGAGGTCCAGTTCCTGTCTAAAACAGATTACAACTCCCCCACCCCTACGGTCCACTCTCGGGCAGTGAATCACCGAGAACCCATCTGGAACCGTGGACTCCAAAATGGGGCCTGCATTTTCCTCAAGTCAGGTCTCAGTGATGCAAGCTAAGTCCACAGATTTAACAAGATCTGTCACCAAAGCAGTCTTGTTTCTGATAGATCTAGCATTGCTTAACACCGCCCGAAAGGGACAAGACTCCAAGGATGACTCCACCTCCTGCCTGACCAAGTCAGTGCCCTTGGGTATGGGTAAAAGACATGATGAACCTCACCCCTGTATCCATTTCGCCCCAGGGCACCTCCTGGTTTTAACAGTTCCTATCCACCCACTCTTTTCCCATCCCCCACCAGAGTTCCTGGATCTCCTATTCCCTCCACTCCTTCGTCTAGCAATGTCGAATATTCAGCATTTCCTATAAACTTCTGAAGGAAATGCGGGACATTCAAAGGGTCGGAGATCCTTCAGTCTTGAGGTGGAGTACTGCCTGACTGTGTTTTTACCAACCCAGCACATTCAGACCCTATCAATAATACTAAATTATAAAGAACCCCACTAAATCAATACTTTTATTTAATCCTAATATACCCCCTTAATAAAAACCACTCCACACTCTACTTAAATCAAAAAATATAAAATAAACAACCATTAACAAAATAAAACCAAACCACACTCAGATGGCGATGCCTCCACTCTGTCTCACAAAGTGGGGGAAAAGAGGGAAGGTTTACAAATCCCACCCACTGTCTCTCACACAGAAGGGGAGAATAACACAAAATTAACACATTAATGCCTACTTAAACTAATATGAAATAAACAAAAATAAATAAAATAAACTATAAAATTAATAAAAATAAAATATTCACTCAACAAAGTCTCAGTTCATTTAAAAGTCTTGGTCAATCCAGTATTTCTTCTTAAACACCTTTATCACTCCTTTTATCCAAGAAACAGATGATAATAAGCATAAAGCTCATGTCTCAAGGAGTCATGAATGAAATTCAGTTCCTCCTGTGGGCTCTCACTTCCACAGAGGACCAAAACCAGTCATGAATCCCAGCGATAAAATCTCAAATCAGTTCTTTAACCAGATTTTACTTCTCAATCCAAAATCAATTCAGATTATTTCATACGAATCCGACACTGTCACTCCCTGTTTAATCATGAAATCACACAGATTCGAGTAGCCGGCTTTGTTTTATGTCTCCTCGCAGTCTTCACTCCAACCGGAGTCAAAATAAAGTTATTTTTCAGTTAGTTCCATCGACATCGACAGCATTCCCTGAACTTAACCCAGCCACAAAACCCTTCCCCAGACCCACTCTGCCCCACAGCCGCCCACCAGCTACAGTCCAGCAGAACAGAAGGACTACGGAGCCAACCGCCCTACAGCGGCAAGCCCACAGCACACCACTAGGTTGGATCAAGGGCCAAGAAGAAATTCCTCTCAGGTGGAATCAACCAATTTGCTGCCCCATAAAATTTATCGACGAAAAGGCCAATCGGCTTCAGCTCCCTCCTCCACTGCAATAGGACATAAACAATAGAATACGAGCAATCCAGCCTCCGAAGCTGTTCCACGCTTCACAGCCCAGCTACAAATCACGAGAATTTCACTTTTTTACCAGATTTTTGATCTCACTCACAGTGCCTCTCAGCACCTCTCAGTAATCAGTAATCACACTCCAGGGATAATCCAGGGACGATCTTTAACCATTCCAACTCGAATGAAAATCAAACAGAGTCAATACAATCCACAAGGACTGATGAATAAACAAAACGGAGTAGAATAAAGCAAAACAAAATGAAGCAAACGACATAAACCGCATCAAAATTAAAACATTATTAAAGATCTTGTGGTTGTTCCACTGCTACTATTCCACTGCTGCTTACAGCCTGCCCAGGATGGCGGCCTACATAAGACAAGGGGCAGGGAGGCAGAATGTCTTTACTACTACTGAATTTGTGCACAAGAAGAATTTACTGTTTATAAGGTTTCTGAAGTCTGCTTTTAAAATATTACCTTGTAAAAGCTGTTTTTTTTAAAGAAGGCATGATAAACCATATAAATGTAGGGAGTAAACAGCATCATTCAGATTTCATTTAGCAAACAGCAGGAGCTCCATACACAATCACAAGTGATGGTTGCTATATGGCTGCAATGACCATGCAATGATAGTCCCCAATTGCAATGCCCTTAAGCGATGTTGAAAGGAAATCCCTAGGCTTCCCCATGTATTCAATAAAAGCAGCAAAAGCCACAGCACTCACCCTCAGTAGCTATAGACATATGAAAGATAGTGGTACTCCAATGCTTAGAAATGTATTCAATGTACCTATGACCAATATAAACAGTCCGTGCAGTTCCAGAAGCAGGTCTCCTCTTGAAAAAGTGCCAAGTGTAGGTGTAAACGTCAGGGGTTGGCACTGCTCTTTTCTTAGCATCTGTTTTTTGACACCATATTGACTGTTTTTATTGATACATTGAATAAAATATTATTCAGCCTTTCTGAGCATTACCAATATCATTCATATGTGCACAGCTACAGAGGGTGAGTGCTGTGGCTTTTGCTGCTTTTATTGTTTGACTTTTGTTGCTTTTTGCACCCCCGCTAGCCTTGCAGCAGCAGAGCTGCCTGCCTTCCCCATGCATTTGTAAAGTCATTTGCAAATGTGCTGAAAAAGGGGTCGGAGATCTCATGCTTCTAACCCATAGAACCATACACAGAGCATGGCAACCCTTGCAGACAGCACTCCAGACTTTTGTGATAACCCCTCCCCTTCAACTTATGAGAACCTCCTTTCTCAAAGTCTGTGAAAACATAACAATAACTGCCTGCAGTCTTATGTAACCTTCCTTCCAAAGAGGGTGCTAAACTTTTGCTCACTCATAGGAGCACAGTTATTGCCTCCTTCCCAAAGCTGACACAGGAGCATTCACTCTTTCTCTCCTCTGCTCCCTTGGTCCCTTTCCAAACTGTTGCAGCTGGACATAGGTGGCAGCACTGACCAGTTGCATTTCTATTTGGGCATTAAGCAGCAACAATGTTCTGCTAGCAAGTCCTCTTCTGTCCTCCCAGACACATGGAGTGCTACAGCAAGGCCGGGGAACATACAAACCATGCTGAATTTCTAGTGCAACAGTACACCTATTCTCAAAATTACAAGCATGGATACTGTTCCTGATCCCAGAGACTAATAAAGGGGTTCTGAAACTATGGAAAGCACAACAATACCACAGTTTCTGCATAGGGAAGACAAGCCTATGATGCAATGTGATTGGCAAGCCACTTACACAGCAAGAGAAAGCACTCATCAGGGAGTACACACTATGGAGCACCAGACAGCACTCAGTAGCCATACACACATATATAAATCCCATCAGACAGCAGCAGGGTTAGGGAGGACATATACCCAAGGGACAGAAGCTGCACTGAGGTATGTTACAGATTTTAAACAATAAAGAGAATAAGGGCTATCATAGTTATTGCTCCTCTAGCCCATAGACTGATGGGAAGGGATCAGAAGACAAACAGCTAGAGCCTGTCCAGCCAATAATTATTTCACCAGATCTGGGCTCAGAGAAATATAGGCTGCATATGTTCAGATAATTATCAGGAGGGTGGCCATCAGCAGACTAAATGCTGACTCTGATAGCACACTATTAAATGAAATCAAGCAATCCAAAATTGATTACCTGCAAGGTGCTTCATATTTATTAAAGTGCTAAATGCATGACAGAGGCATCAGTACCACCATACCATTATAGAGGGCACAATAGTATGAGTTCATTACAAGTCCATCTATGAGCTGCTGAAGAATGGTATACTGGCATTCCAGTCCCCATGCAGCCCTTACAAGCCTTGTGCATTTCTCACATGTGCTCTTATTCAGAAGAAGCATTTAGGCTGGTGCCACCCAACTTCCTGACAATTGTTTGCTGTACTTTGCCATGGCAAAATTGCATCCTGGATGCAGTTTCCAAACTGTTACAACTGAAGGATTCAGTCAGATTACCTGAATGTGTGATGATGCCAAATGTGCATTGTCCACCTTGTCTGCCTTTGAAGTTGAAAACTACAACTGAGAAATCCCTGCACAGAGATTTCTTTCAACTTTGACTCTTCCAAAATAACTTGCAGGGTTTTGGTGTAAAGGTGCAGGAATCATTTTGCTTTTGTTACTGTATATCTATAGCCCGGCAATACCTTGCTATTTCTTCACAGTTGTGAGGGCAGCCAGCTAATAGTCTAGTTTGCTGACAAGACTTTCTGTGTCAGTGGGCCAAACCTCAAAGACCCTACGTGACTGCCTACCTTTCAGGGCAAATAAAGGCAAGTCCTTCAGTGGATTAAAGAAGACCAGAATCATTATATACTGTACATAATGGCCTGTACCCCTTGCTACTGGAAGCATGTTGGGTCTGCTGCACCTTTACAAAGCCTGCATCTGCCTATCCAGAGAGACATGGAAGGAGCCAGCATCTGTGTAGTAACTAGATGCCATAAGTATAGTAATGGGTCATAGCCAAGACCTTTTGTAAATAGATAGGGATAGTTAGATAGGCACTAAACTCCCTACATGACCATTCAAGCAAAGAGCAACTGCAAATATGTACTACTGGCTGTTCTGTTCAGTTCAGCTCAATACATTGTCACATTTGAAAAATGAAAAATATAGACTCCGATAATAAAAAATGTGCCTGGCAATGGCGTAAGTGGTTGCATCGTGCAACTGAGTTGTGCCGGAGCAACAAAGGGATATATTCAAAAAAGATGAGAAAAGGTGCATCTCTTCTGAATGTATCAAACTACATGGGCAGTGCAAATATGATGCACTGGCACATCCCCCAGACAGGTCAGAATACCTGGAATGGGAATGCACCAGCGCATCTGGAGAGGAGCTGGGATCAGTTTCCAGATATTCAGACCCAAACATGTAAATGGGATCATTATGCATGCAAGGTGCAAATAGGGTAATTTGCACATTATTATGGCCCCTTTTGCATGAGTTGTGCAGGGATGGCCCAGCAAAATGTGCCAGGCACCCTGTACATGTTTACCATACTGAGTCCTGGCAGTCTAGTGCCCCCCCTCCCATCCCTGAGTCCCGATCCACGTAAATGACACAAACAATTAATCCCCGGTAGTCTAGTGGTACCCCCCTCCCCACATGGTACCCCAATCAGAATAAAAAATAATATCCACTAGTCTCTGGTAGTCTACTGGTAGCCCCCACCCACACAGGACCCTCATCCCACCCTGCTCCCCCCATCTCAGTAGTGGCCGTACTTCAGTGGGCAGTAAAACCCACCCATACACCTCCACTGCTGCCCACCAAATGACAGTGTACAGTATCACCTGCAAGCCCATTGGTTGACACTGTCAACCAATGGGCTTTCAGTGTGCACTGTACACTTCCATTCTCAAAGTATGTTGAAAGATAGTAATTGCTTCTGTCTGAATGCAGGTAAGAGGGGGTACTGTGACAATAAATAATTGTGTTGAGGAAGGTATTTGCTATTGTAGTGGCTTTTATGTCTTTTAGAGGAATTAGTTCCAAATACTTTGTAAGGTAGCCCACAAAAACAAGAATGTATTTGTTGCCAGAGTCACGCTTGTTGGTAACGGTCCCAGAATGTCTGTGCTAACTCATTGGAAGAGTTCAGTAGCTACAGTCATTGGAATAATGTGTGCTTTTGTCAGTTTGGCAGGAGGCTTTCTTTGGGAGCAGGGCTGACAGGATTTGATAAACTGGACAATGTCCTTGTTCATGTGAGGCCAGAAGAAGTGAAGCCTTGTCTTTTTGAGAGTTCAGTGGATTCCCATATGACCGCTGGAAAGTGGAGAGGAATGAGTGGAGAGAAGAACTTCATTGACTACAGAGGCTGGCACAACTAACTGTACATGACTTCTATCAGTGCAATGGCCTTTGCCTTCCTTGGTCCAAAGTTGAAAAAGCACACCATCATTGAAGAAGTATTGTGATACAAGGAGAAGTACATTTTGGCGATGTTGCTTCTGGTGCAGTAAAGTTCCAGACTCTAAATAAGAGAATATGCCTGCAAATTGAGGATCTACTCTTTGCTGCATTTGAACAGTTGCCAGGGAGAGATCAGTAGTAGAGGAGGTGAGACGTTCTTTAGTTGCTTGCCGCAGGTGAGGATTTGTGTTCTTTTTTGGTGATGCAGGTGGTAGCAACAAGGCAACTTGAGGTGCTGTAGGTGTGCCCATGGGAAGCACATCTGTGGCATGGAAGGGAAGAGTTTGTAAGTAGAAGTCTTCCACTGGTGACGATGATGTGAAGGGATACCATCTCTGGCTTACACTATCAGCATTGGAGTGAACTCGGCCTGATCTGTACTGAATTTCAAAGTTGTAGCATTGCAACATGGCAATCCATTGGGTGAACTTACCTACTGGATCCTTCATTTCAAACAACCATTTGAGGGATGAGTGATCAATGATAGCTTTAAAGGAGGAGTAACAGAGGTAACAGTCAAATTTCTTTATGGCAAAGACCATGCCTAGATATTCTTTTTCTGTGATGTCATAGTTTTGCTTAGCTGAGGAAAGGGAGTACCCGGCATAGGAGATGACTTGTTCTGTTCCATCTTGTACTTGACATAGCACAGTGCCCACTGCAAAGGAGCTAGCATCTCAGTAGAGTTTGAAGGGTTGGTCAGACCTTGGGTAGGCCAGTACTGGAGAGATGACCAGTTTGTCTTTTAAGGTTTCAAAGGCATCTTGGCACTCAGATGTCCAGGAGTATTGGCACCCCTTTTTGTTGAGGGTGTAAAGCGGGGCTGCAATCTGTGCATAGTTACAAATGACCTTTCTGTAGTATCCAGACAAGCTTAGGAAAGCTCTAAGGTCCTTGCGATTGTTAGGTTCTGGATAGCCTCTGACTGCTGAGAGCTTGTCTGGGTCTGGAGAGATGCCTTGAGAACTGGCAACATGTCCCAGGTAATTAATTTTCTGCTGTGTAAAACAGCAATTCTCTGGGCAAAGCCTGAGGCTGGCTTGTCAGAGACATTTAAACACTTCATTGATGTGTTGGAGGTGGTCTGGGAAAGTTCTGCTGAAAATGATAACATTGTCTTGGTAAACAAAGCAAGATTTCCAAGACAACCCACATGGAACAGCTTGTCTAACACACTGAAATGTAGCTAGACTATTCTGAAGTCCCACAGGCAGTCATTTAAATTGAAAGTGCCCCAAGTGACAGCACTGGGCTGTGTAGGAATGAGAAGCTGCATCAATGGAGATTTGGTAGGACCCACTGTGTAGGTCTAGAGTGGTGAAGTAAGCTGGGTTGGCCATGCCAAGACCCTCTAAGGCACCATCTGTTGTGAGTAAGGGATGAGCATCTTGCACCATGTAAGCATTAAGCTTTCTTTAGTCTACTACAAAGTGATACCCTTTGTCCTTCTTTACCAGCTAGCAGGCTTGGTGCACCATGGGGACTCATAGACTCTTCAATGATGTCCTGGTCAAGCATGTCTTTGATCATGTTTTTTAGGACTTTTTTCTGTTTGTATCCCACCTAGTAGGGCCACTGATGGATGGGTTGCTGACTGGGATGCACCTCGATGGTGTGTTGCAGGATATCACAACATCTGAGCTTGTTATCTGGACCAACAAAGACAATGGGGTAGCCCTCCAGGAATTCTTTAAGTTGTTTCCTCTCTGTTGGAGATGCTGGGAGTTTGGAATAGGGTAGTCATGCACTGATGGGTAACTCTGATGATGCTGGGATGGTCATGACAGAATTGACTGGACTAGAGTTGGTAGAACCAGGCTGAGGTTCTTGCATAAGATGGAGCTTGTCCCCTGTAGACAAGCAAACAAACTTTCTGATAGTGGCACCTTTGGAAATTACTACGGGCTCATCTGTGAAGTTGCAGCATTTCTGGAAGACTCTTCTGCCATGCACAGCAGACAAAGTGTTCCTTGGGAGAAGACCTGATGAATGTACAGTGAGGGATCCTGTGATTATGCCAACACCACCTTGTGGAAGAGATTCAACTTGGATCTTGGCAATCAGAACCATCTCAGTCAAAGGAGGCACAGTGACTGAATCTGTAGCTATGAGTTGCCTCCAAGGGTTTAGTGACAGTTTGCTTGATGCAAAGTCTATGGTGGCTTTGTGAGATTTAAGAAAATCCATACCAAGAATTACCGATGGTTGTAGCTCAGTTAATAGATAGAATTTGACAGTAGCTTGATTGAGCCAAAGCATAGCTTATGATGGAGCATGCCTGTGACAAGTCCCTTAGGAGAACTGGCTGTGATAATGTATTTTAGGTCAACTGGAGAGACATTAGGTAAGTGATGAACTGCTTCATTGGTCAAAATAATAGTGTTGATAACTGAGATTTCAGCTCCAGTGTTGAGCAAGGCATGTGTGGCTCACTCTTCAATGGTTATGGGGACATAGTTGGCTAAGACTGGTGATCTAATGACAGGTACCTGGGCCCCAGGAAGTGGGAGGGTACCAGAGTGGGTAGTAGGAAGATGCTTTTCGCTTGAGTTATGAGAGTCAGAGGGGCGGTCAATTGAAGTGTTTCCCTGCCATACAGGAACCCCTAGTTTGTTGGGCAGCTCTCGTTTCCCTGATCCTAGAAGTAGTTGTGAGCATAGTGCTGATTGTACTGCGGTAGGCACCTTTGGTTCCTGTTATTTTGGCTGTTACTATGGTACTTCAGCTTTCAGCAAACTGCAGCAGTGTGTAACCTGTATCCACATCACTGGCAAGTCACAGGATCTCATGAAGGCGGAGGTGGTGCAGGAGGCTGTTGAAGTGGTTGCAGAGCATTGACAGAAGTAGTCAAAGAAAAAGATGAGTTCAGGTTTAAACTATTGACAGTCATGGTAAGCTTGTCTATCATGGCTTGTTGCTGCTGGACACATGTTTTTAGTGCAGTCATTTGTGATGAATGAGGTGCTGGAGCACTTGTGGCCTGAAACATTGAAATGGACTCCTGTGCAAGTCATGCTGCTTGGATTGTGTCCATTCGTGTTGTTGGCTTTTGCTGAATGACATAAATGTGGAGTTGAGGAAGCAGGCCTCAGACAAAAGCCATGATTTTATCTTTTTCTGTTTTCTGTAGACATTTACTGCATGACTCAATGTCGACTATGAAGGTTTCCAGGGACTCAGAGGGTTGCATTGTGCACTCCCACAGCTGTTGTTCCAGTATTCAAGGGGGATGTGCATGGACAAAATGGTCTCTGAAAGTGGTATAAAGAGTAGCAGTATTTCCTTTGACTTGAGAAGAAGCCAGAAGGAGAAGGAAGGAAACATATTCAATTCAGTGCTTTAGAGTAACTGGTAATTGGTATTTTTCTTTTAAACTTAGATTGTGGGCTTGTAGTGACACTATACTTTCTTTCTTTGTTGTCTTTACTTATAATTGTTTTTGGGCTGTTGAAAATTTAAAACATAGTGGTGGTGTAATTCTGTGCTGTCTTTAATTGCTGCAAATTTTATCTTGGCTTGTCTGACTGTCCTGTAGCTGGGTGAAGGGTGTTAATTGTCTGGCCTCTGACCTCAGCTACGTGATAACTGGAGGTGGGGCTTAGTCAGAGTTAAAGTAGCAAACAGAGGTTGATTTTCTCAGAAGAAGCCAGAAGGAGAAGGAAGGAAACATATTCAATTCAGTGCTTTAGAGTAACTGGTAATTGGTATTTTCTTTAAACTTAGATTGTGGGCTTGTAGTGACACTATACTTTCTTTCTTTGTTGTCTTTACTTATAATTGTTTTTGGGCTGTTGAAAATTTAAAACATAGTGGTGGTGTAATTCTGTGCTGTCTTTAATTGCTGCAAATTTCGCCCCTCCCTCCCCTTCCCCCAACTCTTAATTATATGCCCTGATAAATCTGATTGACAGGAGCTAAACACAGGGTATAGTAAGAGGTGTGAAGTAGGAGGGGCCTAAGGGGGAAGAAGCCCACCCTCAGCACGACAAGTGTTTCGACTCATTTATTTATTTATTGGTTTCTTTTTCCTTAAAAAAAATATCTGAGGATCAGTTACAGGATTTTTAGTACTGTAAATTAATAAAAAGAGAACTAAGAGAGTTTCAGTAGCAGACAAGTTGTGGAATTGCTGCAGTATAATGTGAGGAGTAGTGCAATGCAGTGGCTGTGGTGCAGCCATATTCAGGCAGACCTTCTGGACACTGAGGTGCTGCCCTATCTGCATGCATCTCTCTGGACTGCGGGATGAGGTAACCAGACTCAGAGCGGAAGTAAACTGGGTCAGGAGTACCATCACCCCTATCCAGGGACCACCCAGTCCAATGCAGCTGCCTCAAAGGATGCCGAGAATGAGGAGCACTTGGATGACAGTGGGCTCAGGGAGGGTTAGAGCAGTCAGACAGAGGCACATCCCAGATCCTATTCCTCTCAAGAACTCATATGCCACACTGGCAAATGAGGACAACCAAATAGAGGTACCCAGAGAAGTGGAAGGAAAGGATGTGGAGGTTAGCCAAGGAGGTGACCTCAGTGGGGAAAGCAGTGGACCCCAGAGGAGGAGGAAGTGAATCCTGGTGGGGGACTCCATCATAAGAGGGATCCAGCTAGGAACACAGGAGGGAGAGGACAGGGAGGTGAGGTGCCTACCAGGTGCCACGGCATGGAGGGATGGAAGGAAGATACTGGGGATCACTGGGAATCGCAAGATGGAAGGGTGAGCTGGATGTCATTATCCACCTAGGTACTAATGACTTGGCAAATGGGGAGCCAAAGGAAGTTCAGGAAGAGTTTAGGAAACTGGGGATGGGTCTCAAGCAAGTAGCTACTTCTGTCACTTTTCAGAAGTACTACCTGTGAGAGGCAGGGAGAGCATAGAGTGCATGCACCAGGAACTTTAACTCATGGTTGAAGAACTGGTGCTGTGAGGAAGGGTTTGTATTCATTGGTGACTGGGGACCCACCTGGAGGGATGGAGGTTTGTTCAAGCCTGACGGCCTGCATCCATCCTGGAGGGGAATCCAAGTACTCAATGATAAGTTTAAATGCTACATTGACAAGCATTTAAACTAGCAAAGGGGTGGCAGGCCAGCAAGGAGGGTACCTACTTGCTCACCCCCACAGCTAGCAGTGGAACCAGTGAACCAGAGGAGTGGCTATCTCTGCAAAGCGTGTGCAAAAAGATGGAGATTAGTGTCCAAAAGGTGGATAAGCAGAAAAGGGGCAAAATTCAGCAGAAGGGCAGACAGAAAGGAGAACCAGGGATAAATGACAACCAAGGAAGGGCTGGAGTAGAACAGTGAAGCAGACTAGGAGGTCAAATCATGGAAAGCCATGTGCAAATGCCAGGAGCCTTAGCAACAAGATGGAAGATCTGGAAGCTGTCATGGTACAGTCAGACCTGGACATTGTGGCCATCACTGAAACCTGGTGTAATGATAACCATGGCTGGGAGATGGCCATACCTGGCTACAACATATTCAGAAGAGACAGAGCAGGCAGGAAGGGAGGAGGAGTGGCACTGTATGTGAAAATGACATAAGAGCCACAGAGATCCAGGAGGAACAAAATGGGGAGAGATACTGTGGGTTAAGCTAGAAAGGAAAATGGGGCCAGCCATCCGCAGACAGGTGTGGTCTATAGACCACCAGCCCAGGAGGAAGAAACAGATAGGAGTTGATGCTAGCCATCCAAAGGATGGCAGACAAGGGTGAGGTAGTACTGGTTGGAGACTCTAATATTCCAGATGTGGACTGGAGCATCCCAGCAGCAGCATCAACTAGGAGCAGATTTATCCTGGACTCCCTTCAGGGTGCCTTCCTCAAGCAACTGGTCATGGAACCAACTCAGCAGAAGGCAATACTGGACCTTCTGCTCACAAACAGGGACAGTGTGATGGGGGTAACAGTGGGGAGCACCTGGTAACAGTGACCACCAGTCATTATGGTTTGAAATCACAGAAAGAGCAGAACCAAACCACACAAAAACACATATCCTGGATTTTAGGGGGCAGACTTTGGGAAAATGGGAAATACTTGAAAGAGGCATTAAGGGAATGGGACAGGAATCAGGGGTTGAGGAACAGTGGAGTATTTAAAATGGGGATTATAAGAACAACAGAATTATGCATTAAGCAGGTTAGCAAGAGGAAAAGGAAGAGGAGACCATTATGGTTTTCCAAAGAGGTAGCAAAGAAAGTGAAAGCCAAAAGATAGCATTCAGGCAATACAAAAGACACAGGCAGAAGGGGATAGGGAGAAGTACCAGGAGAAACAAAGGAAGCAGGGAAGTCAGTAAGGGAAGCCAAGCTCAGACAGAAGAACACATTGCAAAATCAGTGGTTAAAGGGACAAAACCTTTACAGGTACATAAGTGAAAAAGAAAGACAAAGGGAGGGATAGTGAGACTGAAGGGGAGGATGGGAGTCGATGGAGGATGACAACAGTAAAGCTGACATATTGAACAGGTATTTCTCAGTCTTTACTGAGGAAGAGGGAGTAATGGGTCTGAAGGAGTACAAGAGGGTGAGAATGGTGCAGAAATGGACACAAGTCCCTTTACACGAGAAAGGGTCCTGAAGGAACTGGAAGTAATAAGAGTTGACAAAGCAAGGGGCCAGATGGGTGCACCCCAGGGTCCTTAAAGAACTAAGAGAGGTGGTGGCTGAACCTCTGGCTATCCTGTTTAGCCAATCACTGGAAACAGGAGGTACCCAAAGACTGGAGGACAGCAGATGTAGTCCCCTTATACAAAAGCGGGAACAAAGAGGAAGCAGGAACTACAGACCAGTCAGCCTCACCTCGGTAGTGGGAAAGATCATGGAAGCACTTCTGAAGGAGAGATTGGTGGAACATCTGGTTGTCAATGGACTACAGGACCCAAGGCAGCATGGTTTCACCAGGGAGTCATGTCAGACCAATCTCATTGAATTTTGACTGGGTGACTAGGAGGTGGATCAGGGAGGGCAGTGGACATGGCCTATCTGGAATTCAGCAAGGCCTTTGACACTGTGCCACATAGAAGACCATACAAACTGGGGAATATGGGTGGGCAGGACAGTAGTGTGGTGGTAGGTAACTGGCTGGGTGGCAGGACACAGAGGGTGGTGGTAAATGGCTGTCACTCCACAGAGGGAAGAGTGACCAGTGGGACCACAGGGATCAGTGCTGGGACGGGTCCTATTCAACATCTTCATCAGTGACATTGGCGCAGGATCTAGAAGGCAGAATTTCACTGTTCGCTGATAACACAAAGCTCTGTAACAGAGTAGACACACCAGAGGGTGTAGACAGAATGAGAAGGGACCTGCAGAAACTTGAAGACTGGTCAAGGGTTTGGCAGTTGAAATTCAATGCCAAGAAGTGCAAGATAATGCATATGGGGCACAAAAACCCAGGCACAATATATCAGTTGGGGGGTGAGGATATAGCATGCACCAAGCAGGAAAGGGATCTTGGGGTTGTCATCTCTGATGACCTCAAGGTAGGGAAACAGTGTGACAAGGCATCAGCTAAAGCAAATAAGATGCTGGGATGTATAGGCAGGGGCATCACCAGCAGGAAAAGGGAGGTCATAATCCGCCTATACAAGACACTAGTGAGGCCCCACCTGGAGTACAGTGTACAGTTCTGGAACCATACCTATGTAAGGACATAGACAGGGTAGAGAAGGTTCAGAGGAGGGCAACAAAGATGGTGCATGGATTGCATCACAAGTCCTATGAAGACAGGTTGAAGGAACTGAACATGTACTCCCTGGAGAGAGAGAGGAGGGAGAGGGGATATGGATAGAGACATACAAGTATCTTACAGGAGAAACAGAGTGCAGGAAAACACTATTTTAAGCGAAAAAGATGTTCCAGGACTAGAGGTCATGGGATGAAGTTGGAGGGAGGACGATTCAGAGGAAACATGAGAAAGAATTTCTTCACAGAATGGGTGGTGGACAAGTGGAACATCCTGCCAGAGGAAGTGGTGGGAGCTGAAACAATCACGGGATTTAAGAATGCATGGGATAGACATAAAGGAATTCTAGAGGTCAGGGGTAAGGGGAAACAGACTTTTAGGAAAACAAACTGAACTTACAAGCTCAAATGGGCAGACTGGGTGGGCCATAGGCCCTTATCTGCCGACACTGTCTATGTATCTATGTATCTATGTTGTTCTCAAAGTGTGTTAAACCAGGAAATGGCAGTCCCTCTCAGAAGCACACACAAGGTGTTCGAAATATGCAAGGTATCAGTCCAACTGTTAAAAGCAATCCAGGCTTGGAATTGCTTGAGCCAGTTGACAGCGTCTTCATGAGGCAAAACTGACAAGGGTACTGACTGTAGGCTGGTATGAACAGTGGACTGGGGTGACATAGTTCTAATGTAGACAAGGTCACTTGAATGGCTTGCATAGCTAATGCACCTTGGAATAAGAGGGAAGCTTGGGTGTCCTGCAGGATGGTTTCTATGTTGCTGCTTCACTCTGGCAAGGTGGGTCAGGGTGGAACTCTGGATGCTGCAACTTGTGTATTTGTGTCATTGTTAGACATTGTGGTTGGAGGTATGCTTTGAGTCCCTGAGCGAAGGTTGTAATTATGAGAAGGAGTTTCCTTCATGCAGGAGATGGGACTGTGTGGAGCAGATGGAGTGACATGGAGAAAATTGTTTTTGTAGACCAAAGTACAATTATTTGTAAGCAAAGCCCATCAAGTGATGTCTTAATAAACAATTCCAACTCAATTATGTGTTGTATGTTATTTCAATAAAGGTTTCTTTGCAAAATGCAGCTATTTGTTGCAGTGTCCCTTCATTTCAATGGGCTGCCCCTCAAAAACATGGCAGTAATTACTTTCTATGGAGTGAGGTAATTTTGAGCAAGCTGGTGCCCCTCATAAAGATCACCACTGGACCTGTAGCATAGACTTCTTGGCTAATTTGACATTCAAAATATGGCTGCCAACAAGCGGTAAAGGTTGCTTGCTGTTTTGTAGTTGTAAGCAGTGGCTGATCTCAGGGCAGCAGAAAGAATGCGATGGCAGTTCTGCAGTCTGTTCAAAAGATAAATGGTGGGCTTTGGTTTGACTGAGCGACTCCAAGGCTATCTAAAGTATTTGTGGGAAGAGCTTTATTGGTCTCTTCATTCTCAGAAGCCTGGAATACTTTCTTTAGACAGAGTTGACAAAACAGATGTCTGAGGCCATTCTTTAGACAGAGAATGAGACTGTGTATTGGAAGGCACAGGAAGTTAAAATAACAGAGCCATATGTCTCTGGTTGAAGAGTTAAAGAACATGCCATAGCTCTTGCCTGTTAAGATGGAGCAGTTATACTGGGTACTGCTACCAGAAGAGAGCTGCTGGGGTGGGGGTGGGTGGAAGATTGCAGTCTGCCACTTTGTGCTACTGAGGCTTGGATGATTTTACTTTACTGTTCATTCAGTTAGCTGGCTTGTAATATGCAGTACACATTTTTTTTTTCTTTCTTTCACAGCCTACAATGTTAGAGGAGGGTTGCATGCTGCTGTACAAACCAGGAAGCAGTTATTTTTTTTTTCACTGCAGCTAGGGCTGTGGTACAGGAGATATTCAGAGATGTTCAGGCATACTTGGGTAAATGACTTGGGGTATCCAGCCATGCAGAAATGCAAGACAGGGTCTGAGAGGAAGAAGGTCTGCATTCTCCACCATATGTGGTGTTTTGTATTGGTCTGCCACATGGACCCTTACCTCCTTCCAAGATCTGCCAGGCCCAGCTCTTGTTTCTGGACACCTTCTAGACCGTAATAATAACAGACCAATACATAAAACAAATGTAGAAGTAAAGGAGTTTATTCTCAGACTACAGAGACAGCATACCAAAAGAGTCTAGCCTGGACAGCAGACCCACACAGAATGCCTGACTCCCTGAGAATTTCAGAGAGTTTCACCAAGCCCCTCCTAAAACAGTAATAACACACCAACATCTGTTCAGAGCTCTGAAAAGGGAGGCAGCTGCCTTAAGCCCAATGTTAATGTGTACTCCACAAAACTAATATTGGTGAACTAGTAATCCTTATCTCACAGAGGAGGATAACTTGTGTGAAAATAAAGCTTCCGCATAGCTCTTCATTTTTTTTTCTTTTTGTGTTAGAGTATTTTAATAAACATTGAATGAATTATTTAAAAAAAAATCTTGTTGACACTGCAATGTTCACTAAGGCAGTTAAAGGAATAAACAACTAATTAGTGGTTCTTTACCTGGTAATTGAGGGCTAGTTGATAAGTGGCCAAGGCTTTTTATTGGGTCCATATGGCTCCATAGATGCCCATCCTAACCTTAACTGTTTGATGCAAGGCAGCTATGTTAATTCCTTGAATTTAAATCTAGACAATTTGTCTAGACTGAGGACATTTTTTCAATGTTTTGTCATGAGATTCCAGTCACAGTTCATATTTGTATATTGTTCATATGGGGGTGGTAGTGCCACACCTAAATGCAAGATTTTGCTAAAAAAATGCTGTATTAGCATGACTAACTGCCCCCAATATGCTGTCTGAGTGACAGATGGACATTTATGATGAGAAACCATTTATTGTAAATGGGGCAGGGGGCATTAATCTGTTATCCACTTGTGTAAAATATTGCCTAATGGCAACAATTGATCTGGGCAATAGTATGATCTATGAATAAGCACATGATCTTGTTTTGTCCAGTAAGAGGTTCATGCAAATGTAAAGCACAATACTTTTTAGCACATTCAGCCTTCTTATTGGATAAAACAAGGTCATGTGTTTATCTTAACATTTTTTTATTTCAAATTTGTAAAATATTTTTGTTGTGAGCAGACTAATGTTATTTTTTGTCATGCTGAAGATGACTTTTTAGACACAAGGCCAGCTTTTCATTCCCCCTTAAATGTCCCACAAGCTCCAGCTAATGGGAATTACTGGCATATATTTTAAGCACACTAGTTGTGTTTCTGAATGTAGCCAATTTTAATAAAATGTAATCTATTCCATGGGCTCCAGGCATTCTACTCACAAAAGGCCACACATTGCTGCAGAAGGTACATGCCACAAAATAGCCTTCCATCTAAAATTCTGCTGAATTTTTAAAAGCAGTCTGTGTAATCATGTATGTTTGTCACAGTACAACTTTATTTTGCTGAGCATTAAGAGCTTGGTTTATAAAATTAGACTCACTTTCCTTATATCCATTGGTGCTGTAAGTTTGTTAACATTTAATCACTGCTCTGTAGCTCTGAGGTTATGAAGCCTGGCTGCAGAGAATGAGCACAGTGACTGGCAGTTAAAGCATTTCAATCAGCAAGGCATTCATGTAAAGCACTGATTTATTTTCAGTAGAGGAGAACACAAGGAGTATGGGAGTGGTCACTGCTTATATTGCATGTACAGTACAGCAACCCCAGCAAATCATGGCCTTCCCAGAGAGCAGAAATGAAGAACTCATCCTAATTGGTGCAATGTTTGGCTGAGAAAAAAGGGTCTTAAAGAAGGTCTCCCTTATTAGGGAAGATTTAAATATGGCAGTACATAACCCAAAGCCCATGTTCCTTTCATACTGTTTCTGTTCTGTTCTGATTACTATTACAAAACATTGTTTTCAAATGAAGACTTTTTCCCCACACCAACTACCTACTGCAACTGATAAGGTTAGTAGTAATATTATGAGCCTATATTTGTGAAAAAGCAGAATATTTTGAGTTGATTGCATACAGCATACACCAGTTAAGGTTTTTCTTAATCAGAAAGAATTCTGTTGTTTGAATATAGATATCCTCTATAATGAGTGATAATGAGAAAGAGAGGCAAAAAAAACCTTTTAAGGAAAATTAGATGTTTGTTCATATATTGTCAGTTGTTAAATTGTGACTTTCATGAGAGTCCCTTTTGGAAAACACATTCTTCAGTTCATTCACATCTTTACTGAATCAAAGAGCATCTGATAATATGAAGTAGAGATGCTTGGTATTCCATAGTGGGTTAAGGATACCCCAGTTTTTATATTTTATTGCCAGAATGTGAAAAGTGGATAAAAGATGTTCTGCACTGAGTTGACCTAGACATTTCACCATCTGTTTTAGATAAGATTATCCAGTTTTTGGGGTGTTTATCTTGTTATCCAGTTTTGCTCAGGGGTACTTCAATTTTTGAGCCATTTTAAGTGCATACTAGGACTGAGAGTAATACTG
Organism: Neoceratodus forsteri; assembly: GCA_016271365.2. Taxonomy (NCBI): domain Eukaryota; kingdom Metazoa; phylum Chordata; order Ceratodontiformes; family Ceratodontidae; genus Neoceratodus; species Neoceratodus forsteri. The sequence goes on along the minus strand of CM028136.1, from coordinate 353,447,468 downwards.
TGGAATATTTGCAACGTTTAATAAATTAAAAAAATATGAAATTATTTAAATTTCTTTATATATTCGTACCTCTCCCACTGTTATAGCAAGTGACCTGATAAGTGGTATGGTGACTTGCTGTAAACAGCCTAAGTGGATGTCAAGTTTCATGATATTTGGAGGAACAGTTTTAAACTAATAGGGGATCAAAGACTGGAAATTTAGTTTTCACAAATATTTCTGAAAATATTTTTCTGCTTATAAACTTTCCTCTTTTAGAGCTGGTACTTAAAAATGTATATGCATAACCTTCTTGGAAGGGTTTAGAAAGTGTTAAATATGGGGAGAATTGCTTGAGTAAATTTTAAGGTACTGGGGTTCATAATTTCTGTTTACTTATTTGTGAAATTGTGTGATACTTTTCCAAAAATGTGGATACTTTTAGCTCTGCTACTATAGTATTACAGGTATACAAATGAAATTTAGCAAGTACAACCCAATGTAAATGGGTCCTGGAATCTAAATAAATTGAGAAATGTTGCTTAGTAATTTAAAATTTAAACATTTGAAATACACTAAATTACTTATTGAGAAAATGTTCTCAAACATTCATGGAAGCATATGTAATGGTACTAGCATTCTACTTGTGGAATTTAACTTTTGAAAAGCACCTATCACCAGTGAATTTATTTAACTGTGCTGAAATGTTTGCAATTCTGTAGTTCATTTCTGGCAAACTATTGTGTCACCATACTCTTTTTTTCTAAGCTTGACCAGATGGACTCTGTGGAACTGCTTATCACACTGAATTCCTTTTCGTTTTTGATAAAAACTCTCCATTTAAAAAGAGATCAACCAATTCCTTTTCCTGTCAGACCAAACTTTTCAGAATTGCTGGAAGTTCTCCCTTTTGGTGCCCCAGTCACTTTCTTCCTCCATCAGGTTATTGTGCATGTGTCTTTAAGTTCTGGACTTCCACAAAGCATTGGTCTCTCAGGCCAGTAAATTTTGGAGGAAGTGATTTACATATGCCTTGCTTTCAAATGAGAAATGTCTCGCTATGCTTTCTTTCTTAAACCAGAGGTATACTATTCTTGTGCTATCCTGCTCTGCTGCGTTCCCTTGGTGATCACAGACATCTATCTCCTCCCACTGGTGACCCTATACTATTTAACAGCTTCCTCCCATGTCCTTTAGTTTAAATTCTTCTGACAACCCTTTCAATTGCATGACTATATAGTGTATGGTGGAATGTCATTCTCCACTGAAATCCATCGTTGTCGAAACCTTGTAGTCACACACTAGTGACATTGGCAGTGCAGCACAAGGATTTTTTCTACTGCACTGCGAACATCACACACTGTCCTCGAGCAGCATTTGACAGTTACGGCTCACTCCATAGAAAGGACACATAGTGAAAGCAGCAGTGTTGGGGGCAGTACTAATGTTTAGCGTGAACACGTTCAAAATGTAAAGTTCTGAAACAGTTAAAATGTCAAGCGTGAACACGTTCAAAATGTAAAGTTATTTTTTCCTTCTAGTAACCCAGCAAAAATGTTTGGAAGCAGAAACATGCTGTAGTGATTTTTTTTTCTCAAAAAAACGATGTTCCACCATACACTATAAAGAAAAGTGCATGGGGAACAGTTGACAACAAGGCATCTTTCACCTCGTTGGCACTATGACAATGGGTTACCTCTCGAGCTGCGCTCTCGAGGTAATCCGTCATCATAGAGCCAACTCGGTGAAAGAATAGCCCTGTTGTCAACTGTTCCCCATGCACTATCCTATATATTTCCTCTCTCTCTTTGCAGAATTGCAGTCTATCTTGTCATGGCTATGGATCATATTTATTTGACTTGTTCTGCAGGCAGGCAAATCCCCTTACCTGCACTAGCATCATGGTCTAGCAATGTCCTTCCAGCACTCCTGCTGCATTGGCACTCAGCATCACATTCCATCATGATTAAATATATCTGGACACTCCTAGAAAAGAAACCATGACTGTGGTGCAGGGTAGGTGCTGTACACACAGGGGGCAGCCAGCCCCTAGCAAGCAAGTAAACAAATCCAGGGTATGCAGCACTCAGGAAAAACACAATGAACAAGTCTTGTGAAAAATAAAGTTTGGTGGTTTATTTCATCCAGTAATGTTTGGTAGATCACAAATGAAGGTTTTCAGGCTTTGTCAAATAAACAATAAAGCAAAATAAATTGAGCAGGAGCTACAAATAGCTGCTGCCCCAGTGCTTCAGTTATCCCAGCTTTCCTTAGGGGAGTTGTCTAGAAATGCTCACATGTTCTTCTTATATAGCCAGCAGTATATGGCATCATAATGCATTATTAATGTAGGGAAGAGAAGGTACAGAGGAGGGCAACAAAGATGGTGCATGGATTGCATCACAAGTCCTATGAGGACAGGTTGAAGGAACTGAACATGTACTCCCTGGAGGAGAGGAGGGAGAGAGGGGATATGATAGAGACATACAAGTATCTTACAGGGAGGAACAGGGTGCAGGAATACACTATTTTTAAGCGAAAAAGATGTTCCAGAACTAGAGGGTATGGGATGAAGTTGGAGGGAGGAGATTCAGAGGAAACGTGAGGAAGAATTTCTTCACAGAACGGGTGGTGAACAAGTGGAACACCCTGCCAGAGGAAGTGGTGGGGGTTGAAACAATCATGGGATTTAAGAATGCATGGGATAGACATAAAGGAATTCTGGAGGTCAGGGGTAAAGGGCAACAAACTTCAAGGAAAACATAAAACTGAACTTACAAGCTCAAATGGGCAGACTGGGTGGGCCATAGGCCCTTATCTGCCGACACTGTCTATGTATCTATGTATCTATATTAGTGCATAAAATACAAATACATTGACAAAAAAAAATACAAAACCAATATACAAAAATCAAATACAAATACAAATCTCATATAGAGTAATGCCAGCTGAGGGGTCTAGCAAGGACATTTTATGTATTTAATTTTAAGGGACCCCAGTGCAATTGAAACTCAATAGCAAATACTTTTTTTTAACTTATTTACTCAAGCCTTGCTTACTTCCAAATTATTTCTTATATCCTAATGGATTTTATTCAACATTTCCTAAAATAGAAAAATGAAGGGAGCAAATTGAGAAGCTAGAGACTGGGATGGTCATGTGATCACCCACATACTGCAGTGCATATATAGCAAATCCACATATTCACAACTCCAGTGGTCAGATCTGAACAGAAGAGGAGCCAAATATCTGTGGGAGAAAAAGAGAACAAAACACATATAATGGGCTCTGTGCACTAATGGGGCAGAGTGGCTATGTGCAAGTATCTGGGGGTGCACAACCACTCTGCACCCTACATGCCCCCCGCATGAGATGCACGAAGAGGGGGCATGCAGCACATATGCGCCTGATCCCCCTGCTGAATGAGGAGCAACACACAGGGGGTTGGTGAGGGGCAGGTCAGCACTACACACCATGCACTAAGGTGCACAGTGCTTACCATGGGGGTGCATAGGGGGTGCAGGGTACACCAGGGTGGAACCTGCTGTATACCCTCTACATGTCCCATGCACACCCCACAGGACAGGTCAAACAGCCCACTGACCCTCCAGGGCCACAGGAAACAGCTACCCAATGCCACCCATACACCCCAGCACACAGTAGTGAATGTGGAGGCCCCTACAACACACACAACACCCATACCCCTCACAGGGGCACTGGCACAAGGCTGCTACCCCCCTCCCCAGAGGGTCTGCCTGTCAACCCCCTGCTACTGGTGGTAATGTCCCCCTCTGCCAGCAGACATACCCCCCATTCCATTGCACCACTTTGGTGCAATCAGAGAGGGCCAGTGGCATTGCCCTCCTACCACCCACCACAGCCACTGGCCCTCAGACATCCACAGGGTGCGCTGCCAACGTGTGCCCCGACACAAAGGGGATCCACTCTTGGACCCATGCTGGGCATCTGATTGGATGCTTGGCTGGGTCTGTGACATCACCCACCCTGTGTGGAGCTGCCCTCTGGGGGGGCGGGGCCATGGACAGGTGGCTAGCAGTCATGACTGCCACTGGTGCACACCTGTCCACAGGTGCGGAGCTCCACAGGCGGGTAACATGCCTCCACTGCATATTATCCACCAATTAGTGCATAGGGGCCAATATTACTATTTTATAGCAAATGTGGTTATAAATCCCACTGGTCATTAAAGCCTAGAGATTTAACACTCCTTAGACGCAAAAAAAGAGATCGTTCCCTTTCCAAGAGCATGGTTTTCCTGTCACCATCAAATTTTGGTTCTTTAACATGCTCTAGTCCCATAAATTTGAGTCCCTCTGCTTTTGACTCATGATGATGGAAAATGTGTGCTCCAATATGAGTATTAATTTTATTATTTCTTATATTTCTTACATGTTCTTGTATTCGTGTTTTCAAGTGTTGTGCTGTTTTACCCATGTAGATCATGTCACATGGGCACCAGAGGCAGTAAACTACAAACTGTGTGTCATGTGTAATGAATTTTCTTATTTCAATTTCTTTATGAGATCCAGGATATGTGAACACTTTCCCTGGCACACAGAGTTTGCAGGTATTGCATTTGTGAAACTTAAAGTTTCCATTGGGTTTTTTCGGTAGCCAGTTTCAATTCTGGTGGCCTGGTCCTAAATCTTCTGTGGACTGACTTGTCCTTTAGACTTGATGCTCTACAGAAGCTAATATGTGCCCCCCCATACACACACTCCTGCCCACTGCCTAAATTATATGCCAACAAGTGCAAGGTGATGCACATAGGGAACAAGTAACCCAGGACAGAATACTCAGTAGGAGGGGTTAAGCTGGCCATTACTTTAGAGGAAAAGGACCTGGAGACATCATACATGACATCCTAAAACAAACTAGTCAATGTAACAAGGTCTAAAGCATGACATCTTGAATGTTAAGGTGTATTGGAAGGGGGGGTTGATAGCAGAAGGAAAGAGGTATTACTACATCTCTGAAGATCACTGGTGAGACACCATCTGGAATCCTGTGCCCAGTTCTAGAGTCCTCATCTGAACAAAGAAAGAGACAGACTGGAGAGGATGCAGCATAGAGTAACCAAAATTCTTCAGAGCCAATAGAGCAGATCCTATGTGAACTGACTCAGGGCACTGAACATGTACTCACTGGAGGCCAGAAGGGAGAGGGGCAAAATGATAAGAGACCTTCAAGTTCCTGAAAGGAATAAAGAAGGTAAACTGTGAAGAACTATTTAGTGCAAAAGATGGGCCAAATATAAGTTGATGAGGGGAGATTCGGAAGGGATGAGAAAAAGTTTTATATTATGGATGGAGTGGTTGAGCTAGGGAACAACCAACCAACAAAGGTGCTGGGGAAACAAACATTATTGGGTTCAAGTATGGCTGGGACAGACCAAAGGGCTTAATAGTTACTCAAGGGGTAACAGTAATGCAGGCAGCAAGTGGTGGTGGGGGGGTTAAACCCCATCTAGATAATAGGTCATGGGGTAGGGTAGGGTAAAACTATGAAGACCGGATGGACACATTCTGCTGACATAGTCCATGTTAACTAAGAGGAGAACACTTTAAACCAGAAAATATGAGAAACTGAGCCAGCCCGGTGGTGCTGAGGGTTGAGGTGCTGGATGCCACATCTCACGCCACACCGGCGACCTGGCTTCAGGAATGAGTCTGGGCCATTGGGGGTCAGCAGGGGAAGGAGGGAGAGGATTGAGCATCTGGAGGACAGCTCTCCTCTCCCTGGGGTGGGTTCTGGGGATCTACGGCACAGTAGTGACACCTGGTGGAGACTGGAGGTACTAGATGTGCCTGGAACATAAGGGGAAGAGTGCGGCAGATGCTCATGGCTTATCCATACAGGCGTCATTGCATGATCAGCTCCAGAGGCAACCTAAAAGTGAGAAAATCCTGGCCCAGGATAAGCGAAGGTGCCTCCAGTCTCAGTCACACTCTCATCATTGGGCTCAGCTTCCAAGAGGGTCTGCTGACTCCTATTTGGGGCATTAGATTGTAGATAGAGCTCTAGAGTGGGTGGTCCCACCTCGGGGGGGCTCAGAGACAGGTGATCTGCTGGGCAGGGTTGGCCTGGAAAAGTCGAGGTTCAGACCGGGAGGCATAGCCTGGATGGTAAGGTAGCTGGAGAGAGTTCCTCAGTCCCAGTGAGAAATAAAGTCTACAAAAAAAAATATGAGAAACTGATTTTCCTGGACAGTAGTGGCAATATGGAGTGCTATTTCTCAAGAGGCAGTGAGTAGTAAGATGCTGGCCAGTTTAAAAAGAATATTAAGGGAATTGGATCTACGACCAGTCATCGACATTTGTCGAACAGCCATACAGCGAAATCATCATGTTGACTGCATTTGTGGTTGGCATACGGTTTCTCAATGAAAAACATGTTTTTTGGGGGGAGCTTCACCCACAAACCCCACATGCAGGGGACTGTGCCCCCTGACCCCCCTCACTAAATATAATCAACTCCGAGTTGGAACTGATATGGGGAGGGTGTACAAGACCCCCAGAATACAGTGCCAGGGACTAGTGCCGACACTACAGTGACCTGGTGCTGTAGTCGCTTATAGTGATGGTCGCTGTCAAAATGTCACTTTTGGCAGTGTATACCAAGGGAATTGAGGGTTACCATTCACTATGATAGTGATATATAAACACTATATGCATGTCTACTTTTTTCAGAAAAAATCTGTGTATCTTCTTGAAGTGACATGTGGCCAGGCACTTTGTGTAAAATGTATTAAATTTAAGTTAAATACTAAAACTTTTACATTAGTTATTTTAGTGGAGATCAAGCTGCTACTGTTTGATTTCACTGCCCTGCTTTGAATGCAGCAGGTGCAAGTGTGATGTCATCAGGCATTTTGTAAGCTGCACTCCCATTGGTTAAGTTCTCTTTTGTGATATAGCCAAAGTAGAGATAGATGCTGATGATGCACCCAGGCTAGAAATAAATGATTTATCTTCATTTAAAATCCATCAATATCTAAAATAAATCATTTATTTGCATATCTTAAATCTCACCTACATTGTGTCAAAATATACTGTATATATATATATATATATATATATATATATATATATATATATATAAAATGTAATATAGAGAATAGTTCTCAGGTTGGGAGATTATACAAGGTTAAACAGAAGCAACAGACTGGCCACATGTAGCTACACTAATGAATCCAATTTGAACATATCACAGCATAGTCAAGCAAATGCATATTTTAAGAGTTTGGACCTGAAACACAAAATGGTTTAATTTTTAATTTATACTATGACCATCTTCCCAAAATGCTACAAGTTTCCAAGCATGTAAATGAGAAAGGATTATCTTTTTTATACTCAAGTTTATGCCCCCTTCTGTCTCATGCATTCAGTCTCTGAATTGCCCAAGGCATATTCTGCAGCACCCACATCTACAACACCACTAGTGCCCCTCCATGGAACTGTGGTTTGTCCCTCGTGTGGGGTTATGGTAGGGGAGTATGCCATAGAATCCTGGGACTCATCAGGCAGCAATGTGACAAACATACATTGCAAGGCCCAGATATACCAGGGTCCTTTGCTTCACATGGTGGGGCCAGTTTTCCTTCATTTTGAAGTGACACTGTCAACCCCCTTAGGCCTCACTTTGTCCCTAGTTTAAGAAGCAGATTTCATGATTGTTCACATTCTGTAGACATTACTGATGTGGATAGTAGTTTGATTCTGATTCCTTTTTACTTTTTAAAAGTGAAAAACAGATTGCCTACCATGCTGATGTTACCATACCAAAATGTGTTTGTTTACATTCCTTAATCACCACCCACTGTATCTTCCTGGACTTGGGAACACGACTAACACAGTCTAGCCATCCAGAATGCAGCGAGAGGAGAGGAAAGGAGACTATTTCATTGTAAGTGGATGCTCTGTTTGGGTGTGTTTCTAAAGTTCTGGAAGTATGCAATAAACGTAGATCAAGGATTTGAAATAAAACAATGTTGAGTATAATTACAGCATTAGCATGCATTTCAGTTCTGCTAAGAAAAGAGACAGATTAAAAAACCAGCAGGAACACCAGTGAATCTTAGAGGGGGAAAGCAAACATAAAACTACAGACAAAGAACCTCTGTGCGCAAGCACTGAGGCAATGGTTATCCCAAAGGGCATTTGGCCGGGAAGCCAAGTTTCAAAGGAATACAAAATCACACATAAATCAACCTAAACTATAGGTTTTCAGCTAGAAATAGTGTGATCTAAGTGTCCCATTAACTCTGCAGGTCATCAGGGTGCTAGGATGAAAGCAGGAATGTGCACGATGGCGCATCATTCGTGCACCCAGCTAATCATACCCCCTTCCACATCTGCCTATCACCGTGCTGTCACCCATGGTCACCCAGGTTTCAGCTGTGCACCTGGGACACTCAATATGGACATGGCCTTTTCACAAAGCGTGGGACAAGTCCCACTGTCTTGGGCCTATAGCATGCTTGTGAATGACCCTGCACAGAACTCTGCAGTAGAATAGATAGTGAGAATGAAATTAGCAGCATACAAAGGATGTAGAAGCAGGATAAATAGCCCATTATTTGGCTAATGAAATTAAATATCAAGAAATGTAAAGCAATGTATATGGAAATATAGAATTTGACAGATAAAAAGGACTGCTTGGCACATCCAGCCTGCCCATTGCTCTCTCCCTATACTATTTCCACAGACCATACCCAATCTACAGCTCTTTCTCGCTCAACCCCTTCCTTTTCATTATGATTCCATTGTGCTTATCCATGCATTCTTGAACCCCACCACCTCTGCTGGAAAGCTGTTCCAGGAATCCACCACTCTTTCTGTGAAGAAGTACTTTCTCACACCTCTCCTGAATCTAACCCCCTCCAGTTTCATAGCATGTCCCCTTATCCTTGAGCACCTTTTCTTCTGAAAACTACTTTCCTCCTGCACCATATTTACCCCAGTGAGGTATTTAAATGTCTCTATCACATTCCCCTCTCCCTCTTCTGTTCCATGGTGTACATATTGAGGTGCTTTCATCTCTTCTCATTGGACTTTTGATGCAGACCCTGCACCATTTTGGTTGTCCTCCTCTGGACTGCCTCTACTGTCTACATCCATCCGGAGATGTGATCTCCAGAACTGGACACAGTACTCAAAGTGGGGTCCTAACAGCAATCTATACAGAGGCAACACCACCTCCCTCATTCTGCTGTTGCTACCCATCCCTATGCACCCCAGTATCCTACTAGCCCTCCCGATTGCCTTGATGCACAGCCTGGCCACTTTTATGTCATCCAATATGATTAGCCCCAGGTCTCTTTCCTGCTTGGTGGTCCTCAATACCACTCCACCCATTTTGTACTCTGCCAAAGGAATCTGTACCCAAAGTGAATTATTTTGTACTTTTTCACATTGAAACCCAGCTGCCATACCTTTGACCAAGCTTCTAGTTTCCTCAGGTCTCTGGTCATCCTTTCCACTCCCTCACCAGATTGTCCACCTTATTGCAGCTTTTGGTGTCATCTGCATGACAGCAGACCTTCCCTTTCAGCTCCTCTGCAATGTCTCTTATAAAGACATTAAAGAGTATCAGCCCCAGCACGGATCCCGTGAGGCACCTCACTGGTCACCCTCCCTTCCTCTGAGTGAACACTGTTTGCCACCATCCTCTGTTGCCTCTCCCCTAACTAATTTCTTATGCAGTTTATCACCTTTGGACCCACTCCAAAGCTACTCAGCTTGCTTGCTAGTCTGTTATGTGGAACAGTGTCAAAAGCCTTACTGAAATCGAAGTAGGCCAAGTCCACTGCTTCACCCTGTTCAAAATCCTTTGTCACACAGTCAAAGAAATCTATCATATTCATTTGACATGCCCCCCCCCCCCGGCAAACCATGCTGCCTTGGAGCTTGTAACTCACTGGATTCAAGATATTCCACAATCATTTCCTTCAGCAGTGATTGCATTAACTTTCCCACCATCTGTGTCAGGCTGACTGGCCTTATATTGCCAGCCTCGTCCCTGATACCACTTTTGTGTAGTGAGACTACAACCACACTCCTCTAGTCCTCCAGAACCACTTCTGTTTCCAGACAGCTGTTACATAAAACTGTTAGAAGTGCAGCCATTTCCCTGAGCTTCTTCAACACCCTTGGATGCACCTCATCTGGCCCCATTGCTCTGTCCACTTTCAGATTAGTGAGTGCCTTCAGGACTCTTTCCTCGAGAAAAGGACTTCTGTCCACCTCCCTCCCTCCCTGCCAAGCTTCTGTTGCTTTTTTGTGACTTGTTTTCTCCTCCTTTCTCTGAGAACACTGAACAAAACCATTTGTTCAGATGTCTGCATTTTCCTGATCCTCCTCTGCACAGTACCACAAATGTGGTAGCAGGGAGGAGACTGACAATTTTAGGCCAGTCAGCCTGACATTGATGGGGGATCCCTCTTTAGCCTTACAATCCCACTGCTGGTCTTCCTCGTTTTACTTACATACCTAAAAAATGTCTTTTCCCCTTTCATTATCTCCTGGGCTAGTCTCTCTTCAGTTTGCACCTTTGAACTCTGTACTGCTGTCCCTGCTTCCTTCTGTTTCCACTGATACACCTCTGTATCCTCCTTCCTCTGCATCTCTTTTTACCTTCTGAATGCTGCTCTTTTAGTCTTTACCTTCTCAGCCACCTCGTTCAAGAACCAAAGCAGTCTCTCTTCCCTCTCTGTTTTGCTTACTTATTTGACACAGAGGTTTGTTGCCTTTACTATGCTCCCTTTTAGCTTTGCCCACTGTTCTTCCACCCCACCCAGGCCATTCACCCCTGCCAGGTCATCCCTCAGGCATTAACTCATCTTTATAAAATCTGCTCTCCTGAAATCCAGGACCCTTGCCCTTGTGTGGTTCAGTTCCACAGCTGTTCTTATACAGAACCATACTGTACGGTGATCAGTGTTACCCAAGATGGCCTTCCACCTTGACATCGGCAATACTGTCCCTGTTAGTGAGTACCAGGTCCTGTAATGCCCCATCATAAGTAGGTTAACTGACTAGTTGCCTGATGAACACCCCCTGCAGAGAGTTGAAGATATCCTTGCTTCTAGCTGAAGTTGCTGCAATCTACTACATTTGTAGCAGAAATCTGCATCCAGATTCTTGCATCTTCTGGGTAATGGTGGAGCACTCCAAGGAGGAAAGCGACCTGGAGGTAATAATTTGCAACAGTCTAAACACCTCTTCCCTATGCAGTAAAGGATATGCGTAGGCAAACTGGATGTTTGGATGCATCAGGCAGAGTTTCACCCATGGTGGGACAGAGGCAGTACCTCAACTATACTGCTCACTGGTTTTGACCACCCCTGGAGTACTGTTTGCCATTTAGGAGCCTACATCTGAAGAAGGACAAAGATACAGCATAGCCAGGCATGATGCAATACAGCAACTTGCAAGAAATGACATGCTACAAAATACTGCAGTAAAAAAGGGCTTAATTGCCATTATATTACACTGTTCCCTGCAGCATACTGCAGCATTTTGTAATAAACTGCAGTATTACTCTATTGCATCCTGACTGGCACCACTGTAGGTTGGAAACTATACAGTGAAGTACTATAAAAATGATCTAGGGATGGCAGAGTAGGCCCTACTGCATGAGGAGAGAAAAGAAAGTCTCAATCTGTATCATCTGAAAGACAGAGAGAGGGGGTAAAATAAAAACATACAATACCATTCAGGGGTACAGTAGAGTGAGCTTCACAGAAACATAGAAACATAGAAATTGTTGGAAGATAAGGACCACCAGGCCCATCCAGTCTGCATGAAAGCCCTACATTAGTTGGTTAAAATGAAGAAAAGTTTATCCACCAGGCAGCACAATCTCAAGCTGGTAGGAGGAAATTCAAAAAACAAATTAGAATGTAGTTTTTCATTGAGAGGGTCCTGGACAAGCAGAATAGTCTAGCCAGCAATATAAATATTGCTGGAAATAGTCCTTTTGCCCATAGGAACATTTGTATATAATCCTTTGTAATTATTTTTTTTTTAGGTCTTTGTTCTAGTGTTTGTCTGAGTGATTTGTAAATTATACTATTTATATTTTTTGTTTATGCAAAGAACTGTAACCTCTGTTTACTTGCCTAGTGAGGTATTCTTATTTTGTATCATACCTCCCATTGTACACTCCCCCAGATCACCCCTGAAAAAGGGACAGTCCATCTCAGTGGGCTTACCTGGTTAACAAAATTCAAATAAATAAAATAATAAATATAGCTGGGTTCAGAACAAAATGTAATATAACATTTTTTTTTTTAAGAACAAGAGAGTGCTAGGAGACAGGAAAGACTGTGAGGTGAAAACTCATTCAGAGAACTACACTGTAGGACATCAGGGCAGACTTGATTGAGTTATGCACTTTTCCTTTCCTTAGCCTTCATAGTTGCAATACCATAGAACACTGTACCACATAGGAGGCGCATAAGGAACTGGACAGATTGGGGTGGGTGCTAAGGTGGTTTAGTGGGTAAGAAATTGGTTAATGGACTGGCAGCAGAGAGTGGTGGTAAATGGAACCTACTCTGATGAAGGGAAGGTGACAAGCAGGGTACCTCAGTGCTCAGTACTGGGAGCAGTCTTCTTTAATTTCTTTATAAATGACATTGCAGATGATCTGGAAGGGAAGGTATGCCTCTTTGCAGATGACATCAACATCTGCAATTGAATGGACACTCCTGCGGGGTGAAGAGAATGTGTAGAGACTTGAGAAAACCTGAGCAGTGGTCAAGGTATGGCAGCTGGGTTTCAGTGCACAAAAGTGCAAAACCATGCACCTGGGGCACAGAAACTCAAAGGCAGAGTATAAAATGGTGGGGGGGGGGAGGTATTGACAGTCATCAAAAGGAACGGGACCTTGGAGTAATCATATATGATGACCTCAAGATGGTAAGGCAGTGTGACAAATTAGCTAGAGGTAGGGCCAGTGGGATGCTGTGGTGCATACTGAGGGGTATCACCAACAGAAGGAGGGAGGTAGTGATGGCACTGTATAGATAATTGGTGAGACCTCCCCAGGAGTACTGTGTCCATTTCTGGAGATCGTATCTCAGGAAGGACATAAACAGGATGGAGTCTGTCCAGAGAAGTGCAAATAAACTCGTGAAAGGCTGCATCAGAAGTCCTACATGGAGAAACTGGGGGACCTCAGTATGCCCTGGAAGGAAGGAGGGAGAGGGATACATAATAGAGATCTATCAATACCTCATGCTGTTGCACAAGGTACAGGAAGAGAGTACTTTTCAGAGGCAAAGATGCTTGAATATAAGGGGACATGCAATGAAGCTGGAATGAGGAACATTTTGGAGAGCTGTAAGGAAGTACTTCACTGAAAGAGTGATAGATGTCTGTATCAGTCTTCCAGCAGAAGTGGTGGGGGCAAAAACAGTGATGGGCTTCAAGCATGCATGGGATAGGCACAAGGGAATCTTATCTGGGAAGCAGGGGTGGGGGGGCAGAGAACAAGTACAGTCTGCAGGGACAGTATAGCCAGGGACAAATGAGCAGACAAGGTGGTCCAAGCAGTCCTTGTCTGTCATCAAATTCTATGTTTCTGTATTCTTAATAAGACCTTTTTTAAGCTTTTTTATATTGTACATAAAATATACCTCTGGGTGGCATTTTGAGACTTGAAAGCGATGGGGTACACATAAGGGAAGATGAGGATAACCTACTGTACTAAAAATAAATACTTAAGCTCTGTATTCACAGTACAGAAATAAAGACCACATCATGACTGCAAGTACAAGTACTATGGAAAGCAAAAGTGCAGACTAGATACTGGGATTATCTCAGTTGATAGTGTTAGGAAGGGATTACAGAGACATATGGTGACTAAATCACCATATGTAGATAAAATAGGATGGCCCTGAAAACAGGCTTTGCCTGGTGCCTTATCCTGGTGAAATATAAAAATAAACTTACTAAAATAAATTAAATATAGCCAAGGATACGGAAGAATATGAATTGGTTATTGTCAGCACCTCTGGCATACCTTTGCAACTAAACACTCAATTCTGGAGTGGTATCTGAACACTGGATGATTGCGAAAGTGATACTCATTTTGAAAAGTGGTGATTGGAGCAACCCAGGAAATTATAGGCCTGTAAAACTGTCATCCTTCATTGGAAACCTGATGGAATCAGTGCTTAAGGAAAAAATAGAATCCTTTGATAATCAAAATGTTACAGATTCAAATCAACACAGGATCACAATGAGTCTGTTATGCCAAACTAACATGAATGGGGTCTTTAACACAGTAACACAAAAGGTGGATAAAGGCCTGGCAGTAGACATTATTCACCTGGATTTTAACAAAACCTTCGACACAGTCCTACAGAGAAGACTCACACAAAAAGTGTTCTCAAGGGGAAGATTAAAAAATGGATAGGCAGGTGTCTTATGAAATGAACTCAGAGTGTAATTGTCCATTGCAAACCCTCAGATGTCAAGAAAGTCACATTTTGAGGTTCCATATGATTTAAGCAAAGATATATCAGTGAACACAATTTGGGCAAGTTTATTACGGCAACCGTCATTTGGGCAACACAAAATTGCAGCGAGGTACATTACAGCTACTACTGTTATCAACACTGTAGCTGTTGTCCCCACTCCCTGTTCCCTTCCATTTCCTGTCTGTTCTCCATTATTCTTTACCTGCCCCTACCTCCTTTCCATGTTCATTGCTCCAGGTTCCCTGGTTTTCCCTTGTTGGTTTTGTAATCCTCTTGTGGCCGCCACATCAGTTCTGCACCTGCTTCTGGATTCTGTGTCTGTATTCATGCAGGGGGAGGGCTTCACCTCCCTGCACCCCCAAGGGGGGCTGTGCCCCCAAAGCCCCCTATTTATAGGATTCTAACTCCATGTCACAGTTGGATAGTGGGGGAGTTTAGCTTAATCATTTTTGCCATTAATGCCCAATCACTGTATTGTGCCATTTGCTACTGTTGCTGTCACCGTTATTGAATTGCCCAAATGTGTTCGCTGTAAAAACATTGTTGTTATTATGTGATACCACATTTTGATGTACCACATTGGTTGGTCCTAGTACTGGTTTTGTTTAATGTAATGTTAGTGATTTAGAAAATCATCTTGATGGCATGTTTTGTTAATTTGCTAATCACACATACAGTAACTGTAGTAAGTTGTTCTATGAAGAGGAAGTGAAATGTGTGAGGAGGTATGAAGAAAGACTCCAATGGTGTCCAATACCTCAACTAAAATTCTATGACAAAAAGTGCAAGGTAATGCATATAAGCAGTACAAAATAAAAAAAGTAAATAAAACAAAAAAAAAAGGTGGACCATGGATTGCACAATTGATGGAGTATAGGAAATAAATTTTGGAGACATATTGAGGCAGCCTAAAGTCATCTAACCAGCTCTAAAAAAACTTGCAGGAAGGCAATTAAGACACTGGCATGCATTAAGGAGGAGTTCTTAAGTCACACTGATAGATTTATTATATCGCTGTACTTGTCACTGGTCAAGCTTCACCACAAGTACAGTGTGCAGTACTGGAACCACCACCACCTTAAGAGGGACAGGATAAGTTAGAAAGCATACAGTGCTGTGCCACAAAGATAATACAAGAGCAGCAGGCTAGTAGTTATCAGAGGTCCTGTAAAGTTTTACTTTGCAGGCAAATTGTTGGTGACGTGCCAAACTTTGCACTATGTATATAGTATATTTGCAAAATTTATCACTTCATGATTTCAACACTTTACTGCACAATTCCGTCTAAAAAAATTTACTCACACATTAAATACCTTGCCATATCCTTGTAGCATCATATCCCACCATAATTCTTCCTGCCAGGTCATAAAAGAATTCTAATAACTCCCCTAACCCTCATGTAGCACTCCATCATACCCTCCTATGCCCCAACCAACCCAGGAAAAAAGTGTTTCCAATTAGAGATGCAGCAAATTTAAAATCTGCCTGTGAAGTCAACACGTAGTGGTCACTTCGTGTCGGCACTTCGCTATGAGGAGTGCCCCATAGGAAAGGCTCACTTTGCCTGGTTATTATTACTTTACGTTGTCATTCCGCTTTAAACGCGAAGTAAGGCAGAGTGACAACAATACTGGCAGCACCCTACCCACACAGTCACCAGAATTATTATGCATCCCCAAAGTGCTGCTGTGTTGTGTCCAGAAAACTCCCCAGTGCTAACAAAGTGAAATGAGAGGATAACAAGAAATGCAAAATCTCCCAGAATTAATGACACACTCAGTTATGCGTGCAGTGGTCACACACAGAGTCACCAGAATTAATGTGCATCCCCAAAATGCTACTGTCTTGTGTCCAGAAAATTCCCCCGTGCTGACTAAGTGAAATGAGAGTCTAACAAGAAATGCAGTCTCCTAGAATTAATGGTGCACTGCAAACATGCAGACAGATTAAGATTGCACTGTGCACTCCAGGGATGCATACGAAAAGGCGCAACAACACCTAACTAGTGCACACAAGTCACAAATCCAAATCTGGAAAGGAATACATTTTGCCAGATGAGAGATTCATGCACGGCAGTAACAATCCATTACCAGTAAAGATACCACAAAGCAGTATAAAAAATTCATGCAGGTGCAGTGTATAGCAGGATCACACTGCTGAAATTACTCTATGGCACAATAAAAGGTGTCTGATTTAATGGCATGCATTACACACATACTACAAGTAATGCGTAGCAAATTGAAACCCTTTAGTAATATAACCAAATGTTTTAAACACACAAATTATACACTACTGCACCACAACAATCAGCAAAAAAATTTCAAGAATTACTGAAAATATTACTGTGTACATTAAGACAGTTATACAAGAAAAATATAACCAAAATAGAAAGACTGCCTTTTTCTCCCAGTTAATGTACCTACACCACAAATACGCCCCTTCCCAAAGCACACTTCACAGTACACATACTGACTGTTCTAAATTAACATTCAAAATCCACACACAACAATAATCACTCGATGATATAAGCACAGAAGGGTTTCCTACGATTAATGTAGTAAACTTTGAGCAAATAAAATGACTCAAAAAGGCTTTTTAAACAGCTTTTAGATGTTTTGAATAGCAGAGCTCTGATGGCAAACTGTCTCCAGTTACCACTACACATACACTACCCAGGCCAGAACTGAGGCTGTGCAGAACAATCTAGAGCCCATGTGACCTGCAATCCCATGAATCACTGAAGAATTTCATTTGGAGCTCAATTACAAGGTGAAATGAGGTGAATTACACTGATTTCAATGTACTTCACCTTAAAATTGGTGGATAAGTGGCTTGGGGATGGCAGAATAATGCAAAGTCATTGGTTTCAATGGACTTCGCATTCCTCATCATGAAATGAAGTACTCCGCTTCACATTGTAGAGTAGTCCGCAGGTTCCATGTTACTCCGTGAATCACTTTGTGGAGCAAATTGGGGCCACTTCACCCTCCACTACTTATAGCACTGTAACTCACATGCTGTACAGGAAGGAATGCGAATGCCTATGGTTGTACTTTCCCGATGAGCAGCAGCACAAAACTCCCCAACTTAAAAACACATATTAATGAGTACAATGGTGGGGTGGTGAAGCCTGAAGAGATACTAGAAAATAGGCTTACAATACACCCAAGTAATTAGAAAAAAATTAAAGTTGTGATTCATGACGTGATCGTGATTTGTGACTGTCATAATGAAGAACATGATTCGGTGTCGATGGTGTGAGATAACCAATATGAAACTGTATTGGAAACATGAATGCCTATGGCTGTACTTCCCCGATGAGCTGTAACTTATAACTCCCTGACTTAAAAACACATATCAATGAGTACAATGGTGGGGTGGTGAAGCCTGGAGAGATACTACAAAACAGGCTTACGATACATCCAAGTAACTAGAAAAAAAATTAATGTTGTGATTCATGACATGATCGTGAATCGTGATTTGTGACTTCATTTGTGACTGTGATAATGAAGAACGTGATTCGGTGTCGATGGTGTGAGATAACCAATATGAAACTGTATTGGGAATGCGAATGCCTACGGCTGTAATTCCCTGAAGAGCTGTAGCTTAAAACTCCCTGATTTAAGAACACATATCAATGAGTACAATGGTGGGGTGGTGAAGCCTGGAGAGATGACTCGTGATGATGGTCTTGACTTATAAACCCTTATTAATGAGTACAATGTTCATGCAGAATTATGCACCACACCTGTCCAGTACTCTAAAGGGAAGCCAAAGAAACAACTGTGGTTTAAGTTACAGATGGAGAGTGGGCCCTAAAGAGATGCAAATGCACAGACAGATTAAGATTGCACTGCACACTGAAGAGATGAAGACACAAAGGCACAACACCTAACCAGTGCTAACCATCAGAAATTCAAATCTGGAAAAGAATACTTTTGCAGGTTGGGGTGGGCTATGGGGGGAGGCAGTGTACTGCACTGCTGCAGTAACAGTCACTAGTACTAGTACTGCTAATTACTATGTGGCACAATAAAAGGTGTCTGATTTGATGACACACGTCACAAACACATTCACACACCAAGTAGTGCATAGCAAATTAAAAACTTCAGTAATACAACCACATATTTTAAACAAACTAAAATTATGCACTGATGCACCACAACAATCAACAAAAAATGGCAAGAATTATTGAAAATATTACTGTGTGTACATTAACACAGTTATAAGAAAAATATCACCAAAACAGTAAGAACTGTCTTTTTCTCCAAGTTAATCCACCTACACCACAGATATGCCCCTTCCCCAAAAATACATGTCCACTGTCTCTCAGTAAACAGACTGAATGTTGTACATTAACATTCAAAATCCACACAAAAACAATAAATACTCCATGATATGAGCACAGGAGGGTTTCCTACAATGAACTAAAGTTTCAGCAAAAAAAAAAGACTCAAAAAGGTTTTTTTAATAGCTTTTAGAAGGTTTGAATCGCAGAGAGCTCTCAGAGCAGACTGTCTCCTACAGCTTCCTACATACACTACCCCGAACTGAGGCTTTGCAGAACAATCTAGAGCCCATGTGACCTGAAATCCCATGAATCACTGCAAAATTCACCTTTGGAGCTTAAAAACAAGGCGAAGTGAGGCAAAGTACATTGTTTCCAATGTACTTCGCCTTAAGAATTGGTGGAGTAGTGGTTTGGGAAGGTGGAGTAATGCGAAATCATTGTTTTCAATGGACTTCGCGTTACCCATTATAACGCAAAGTACTCTGCTTTGTCTTGTGGAGCACTCTGGGAATTCGCCTTCACTCCGCGAATCGCTTCACGGAGTGAATTAGGCCTCTTGCGGAGCACTCTGCGAATTCGCCTTCACTCCGCCAATCACTTCATGGAGTGAATTAGGCCACTTCGCCCATCTCTATTTCTGATATAAGCTTACCCCCTTCCCCAAGCCCTTATAGCACCTCATGCCTGCACTCTCTCAAACCACTCTTAGTGGTTCTTCATGAAAGAATGCATCTGTAGCTAAGCTTCTTCCTGTTCTCTCCACATTATAATAACCGTTGTCCTATTCATCCCGCCTCTGCTACTGTACCTGTTTTACCCATGTTTGCCTATGCAACTGAATAAGCTATACAGCTTACAGCTCAATGTACTCTTACATCTCAATTGTATGCCTCACTGGTTCTGTACAAATGTCTTGCCCTGTACTGGTGGCACGTTCCTTTAGCTCTCAATCTGGCTACCCCATAGGCAACATACATGTACGCTTTTTTACATGGCTTTGTCTTTCTCATAAATTCATTATTTGTACTGCGATTTGATTGTGCATGTTCATGCACCTATTGTCAGTTTGTTATTAAAGGAATAATGCCTGACGGGGGGTGTTATGCTGGGATAACATCCCACCACAGGTTGCTGAACCTGAGGCCACCGGCCGAGGGAGTTCAACACCTGAGAAGGGATGTTATCCCAGCCTAACACCCACCCTGGAGGGCATTATTCCTATTATACAATGGCTTATTGTTTAATAATTAAAAAATAATTTTAAAGAATATTTTTGTTAGTGTGTAAAAATATTTTTGTTTCTTAAGAGAAGGAGGATATCCTCATCCAAATCATCCAAATCCAATAAACAATTAGCAGGGAGGTTTTGCCAGGATAACATCCCTGCTGTGACAGCCAACTGACCAATCAGAAGCCAGGATTCTTTCTTGCCATTGTATAATGTTGTTTCACTCCCTGTTGTAGTCTCTCCCCCAGCTCATACCAAGAAATGAGCCCTGGCTCAGTGTGCCTATACCATTCATGACATTTTAAGTAAATCAGTCAATCAATCAATGCCATCCACCCTCACCACATGAATTAGAGAGCATGATGCAGTGCAGTATTTTTGTGTACTCTGTTATCTGTTCAAATGGCAGCCTCCCAAATTGGTGTGCAGAGGGTTGAAGTTGACTGCATCTTTTTTTTTTTTTTGATTAAAGTGGGTGCAGTCAGGTGGGGGGTGGAATTTGGTGCCATAGGAGCAGGAGTAAATAAGGTATTTAATCTTTTGCAAGCTGGCTAGAGGGGTACTACAAGGGCTTGGGGAGGGGGGCTTACACATTGAAAACATCTATTTTCCTATGTGGGTGGGAATGAGTCAAGCACATGGTGCTAAGTAGGCATGGGGAAGGGGTTTATCAGTATTATTTGGTGGCTGGGAGGAAGGGAGTAGGGATAGACAGGACACTAAGAGAGTTGGGAAAGGGTGTTTCTTGCTTTGATTTAAGAAAAAAGCTTTGCAGAGTGGCAATTCTTTAGTGACATGCCACTTTTTGCATCACAAAGTAGCCACTTCACATAGAAAAAAGCAAAGAAGTATGCAAAATCTATATGAATTGAAGAGAAGCTTAACAAATTTCTCAGCAACACAAAGCATAGCCTTGTGACCTGCCTCTAATAACTACCAGGAAAGGTTGCAGAGCTTCAACATATCTCACTAGAGGAGAAAAGAGATAAGGAAGACATGGTTAAGACATACAAATATTTTATACTGCCTCTGACTACCCCCAGTTCTGTTCTGTTCTCTCTACCTGCACTTACCTGTCCACAGCCACCTCTTAGGCATTTAACCCCATGTCTGTCCTGACAAAGCCCATCGGCTGCCTCACTCTACCCTCTCACACATATCCCATCCCTTTCCCAGCCCTTCCACCGACTATCTACCTCCTAGTGTCTGTTTGTTCACACCTCACCACTAATTCCTCATGTCATCCTAAGCTGCTACATGTTATCGTGTACCTTGTAATCAATCTGTAACCATATAACCATTTTGATACTTTTGCCTGTACTACTGACGTGGAACCTTTGTAAAAGAGCCTTGGCTCAAAGGTATGTCATAATCCTAGATTCAAATAAATAAAAAACAAATAAAAAATATATCCAGGTAAAAATGTGTAAGTTATATAAGTTTATGTTCAGTTAGAGGGCCTCTTATGGCTATAAGAATGTCACTTCACACATTCTTAGGACCAGAGGACAGCAGTCCAAAGATGATCAATTCTGTAGTCCTAAGGTTGCAACAGCCGACACTCCTATATCCATAAAAGGCTCTCCAAACAGACCCATAACATAATTATAAACTGCCAACTTTATTAAATAAAAAAAGTTTTATTTAATAAAGAACAGCATAGCTGGCTCCATGGCCCCAAGTGAAGGGGTTCGCTCGGCACGCTGGTGACCTGGGTTCACGCCCTGAGCCCAGGCACCAGGAGTAGAGACCAGCAAGGGAGGGGTGCTATAAGCGTCCATTGGACACTTCCCTCCTAGGGGGGGTGGGATTTGCCTGGGGACCTGTGGGCGGATTGGTGGCGAGCTTGGGGACGTGCTGCCTCGACAAGCCCATAGCACGCCCCCGCCCCAGTAATACCCTGCATGCTTATGCAAGGCTGAGAACTGCTGTAGCTGGGGCACAGAAAATAAAAAATTATGCCCTGTTCCGACTGGATGACGAGTGCCTTGGCCACTGCCACCCAAAGCCCAGGAGCCAGCCCGGATCCAGCCCTGCAGCACCTGGGATGCAAAGTCGGCCATAAAAAGGCCATTCCCCCTCGGAAGAGAGGGACCCTCCCAGCATAGAGATACACCGGGCCACTCAAGGTAGGCTGCAATCGGGGCTAGGAGTAGGTGGCAGGAGGTCGGAGGGAGACAGGAAGGCAATGGCGCTCCGAAGGAGTGGCCGGTCAGGGTGTGTGGGAGGTGCATAAAAAAAATTAAAAAATGAAATAAAGAACAGCATGAGTGTTCCTTCAGAAGCTTGTTACAGTGCTCAGTGCATGAGGTACTCTTATGGCAATAAGAGAACGTCATGCATGGTTGATAGAAGCATTGTGAATGATTGGGGATGCTCCTGCAATCTATAATTCAAATTACAGGGTTATACAAACACTAGGGGTCTCAACTATAGAGAGTAGAATGGTGTATGGAGTTTCCAAAAGGAAATGCAGAAGTTACTTACTGAGAGGGTGGTGGATAGATGGAATGGTACCCTTATAGTATCCTGTGGCTGAATAGCCAGACACTTACCTGCCCCGGCACTACTGCCCGACAGCTGCACTGCCCCAAATCATGTAGTCCTGTTATCCAGATGCTCAATGGGGAGGAAGCAGATGCACTATGTAATGCACTACAAGGTAATACAGGATGCGGAAGCTGGCTAAGCTTCCCCCCATGGCATGGAGGGGTAAGCCATTGGTAGCTCGGCTAGCATGCAGTAAACGCAGGTTCTGTTCCCAACCCGACTACTACTTTGCTCACGACTTCCCCCCATAACTAATTTTATTGTTTACTCCGGGGTCCACTCCCCATCGGAGTTTGTTATTTTAGTTATGGGTGTGTGAGGGTGAAGTCCCCCACATAGGAGGTGCGGGGGGCACAGCCCCCCGCATTGTACTATACAGTACAAGTTGCAATTTTCCCAACATTACGTCAGGAAGGTGATGCTGTCAGGTGGCTTCCTTCTGGGCATGTTGACCCGGTATCTCAAGTGAAGGGGATACCGAGTTTCAGGATATCATAGTATATCTGATGGAACAGACTTCTGGAGGAGATAGTGAATGAAGACTCCACCTGTGGTTTCAGGAACAAATAAGATGAGTACAGACCTGGGTCATTAGGAACAAAGGCAATGCCAGTGCACTTACAGAAGCAGTGCAACGAAATTGAGTTAAACATTTGACTCTAACTTTTCTCACTATAAAAGATTCTAGGCATCTTCCAGTTTTATTTGGTGGTAACATTTTCTTTCTCTTTTTCCCTGTGACTACCATGGTACTACTCCTTCAGGGTCTCATGCTGGACTTTCCCTCCTGTCCACCAATGTGACATCATCTTTTGCTGCTTACCCACCATCAAGCCCCTAGGTCAGACCCATCAGGCACACCTGTTGAATCTATGTGATCCCTGGTGGGAGCTTAACCAGGGACATCAGCAGAAAGGATCCATGCTGCATGACTTTGGGTGGTGTAGGGGAGCCATCCTGAGGCTGTCATCCAGGGGAGTGGCAGCCATTTTTCTGTTTTTCCTGGTCCCACAAATCCCTCTCCCCTACTGGCTGTGCATACACATGGATAGCCTGGGGGGGGAGTGCCTGACAGCATGTGGTTACACACACCATCATTGGTACCACCAGTAGCCTTTACCAGGAGCAGTGAGAGAGCAATGTGACAGCCTCCCTCCCAGAAGGAGAGCCTCCATGAGATGCTCTTGAGCCCTCCCTCCTGGCCTCCACTCCTGACATCCTGTGCCCAGAGCAGGAATCCGGCTTGACAGCATGCCAGAGTGATCCCCACTGCTCAGCACCACAGAGCCAGCTCGGTTACATTTTCTAATTCCACCAAAACTTAATTATTTTAGAAATGTGTTAACTTAGTTTTTCCTCCAAAAAAAAAGATGGCAGGCATATTTTGCACAAAAATATCATTGTAGACCTGGCAAGGCTTGGGATCAAACAAATAAACAAAGACTCATGGTGCACAGCATAGGAGGCAACTAGACAAGTACATTCAACAGATATGCTAATATTTTTGTTAATTGTAGCTGACACTATCTTTTTGGGAAAAAACATGTTTCATTGTGCTGTTGCTTTAAATTCCATCAGAGAGCTAGTGGGGCTAGATAGAAAGTTAGTACAGGACAGAGTAGATGGATGAAAATCAATATCTGTCCTCAAATGTTTATGATTCAATGTTGATGTAGGCATGAGTCTTTGAAACTTTCAAAAAAAACATTTAAAGAAAATACGGAAAGACAAATTATGGGTTTGTATGTTATGTTGCAAACTGGTATGCATAACAGTTGATAAAAAGAGCATTTGTGATCACTAATACTTCTGCTTTAAATGGGGTTCCCTTCTATCAGTCACTGACAGAATTCTAGGAGAAATTAAAGATTCCATGATACATTTTACGACAGGTTCTAAATGTGTCTATAGCTGTGTGTAGATGTTGAGAACTTTAGAGGATGTCATTTTTAGGTCAGTTTTATAAATATCTCTGCAAGTCCCACAATCCTTAACTACTTGATTGCTGTTTGCGAGACTTTTAGCACTGGGATTTGTCAGCTCATCAAGCCATATTTTAAACTGATGTTGCATTTGTTACAGTTCTGACCATTTTCAGTCATTTTAGTTATAAGCAGAATCTTAGCAACACAAAATTCTGATATAGCAAAACCTGTAACATTTAGGCCTGCAAGACCATTAGAAGTCAACAATTCTGGCACAAAGCAAAATGTTGCCAGCATTTTGACACAAGTATACTTTGCTCCAGAATTTTTTTAGGCAGTCCCTGTCTCTGTATGCAGCCCCACACTGTTGGGAACTAATACTGTGTAAACCTCTTTGAGATAACCAACAGTGTGTATGACAGGCACTCTGTTTAACTTATTCTGTTTCTCTACTACTTGTTAACTGGAAAGCTAGACATGTACAGTATATTCTCTGATCTTTTGTACTGATTAGATACATTGCAGTCTGCCCAGAATCAGTCTCACTTACATTTACTGTACCCATTTTGAACATTATTATTTTAAAACTGTGTCTCTTCTACAATATAAGCCTGTTGCACTTCATAATTATCTGTTTTATGACAGGCATCTCACTTCTGTACCCAGTGCGATTATCATTAGCCTGCAAAAGCAGAAATGTCAACATTCAGGAAAACAAAATGTATAGGTAGGAGAACTGTATGCTCATGTGGGTAGTGTATTGCACCATGAAACAGGAGACCACAAGTTTACTATACTCACTGGCCCTCTGTACTAACCTATCAAACCAGTTGCACTCCCTGTGCATATATCCTCACAGATAAAAACAGGCAAAGGAACAGCCCAACCCGTACCTAGATGTTACATCTAGGTTGGCACTGTCCTTGGTATAACTGTATACCTTTCTTAGAAATAAACTGCTTTTCCCATTAGGGCCACATACTATAGTTACCTGTTGGGCTTGTGTATTACAAACACAATGCTACTCCAACTGTTAATTGTTTTTAAACATCAGATACTGAAAGCTACAGTAAGTCATGGACTAATACATTTGTTTTCTACAGTAGAATATATTAATACCTATGAAAAGTGACAGGCTGATGGCATTTAAAATTGACGTTCTCTAGTTATCATAAACTTGATGTGTGGGGGGTGGGTGTAAAACAGAATGGGTTAAAACATATTGGAATAACATCTGGTACCAGCAGCCATCTGTTAAAATGTGGCAGCTGAGTACAAAACAAATACCATCTGATCCCAGTAATACCAGTTTCCAAATGCCTCAGATTGGTTTATCCTCAATTTAGATTGAGTGACTCTTGAGCTGGATTTATTTTGTGTACAGGCTTTAAGTGTATTTTGCATTTGTATTTGTATTTATTTATTTCATCAGGTAAAGGCTCCATTAAGCAAGCTCCTTTACAAGGAGGTCTTGAGTTGGAGAACATACTTATCGTTTCCCTGAGACACTGATTTGGCATAGTATCAGTACAGGGAAACTTGTGGTCCATTCAGAACAGGTATATCACCTGTAAGATTTTATTTTTTTTATTTTGAAATTTCATGCACCACAAAGACTACCTTTAGGCATAGTACAAGTTTTTCATGTGGGTAAGGGACAGATGCATATAATGTAGTTGAGCAGGTACACTACAGTTACAAATTTAACAAGATAAATATTATCTTCATTAGTTATTTAGAACAGTAACCTACAATACCATATATGCATTTTTGTATAAGATAATCATAAAGGGAGGTTAGATACAAAAAGATAATTGGAAAGACTATACTCAGTTAATCGAGTAGGTGTAAAACAAATATGCTTATAAAATGGGTTGGAAATTTTGTGTATCCTGATCGGCAGACAGGTGTCAGTACCCGGGTGCATACAGAGTGATAACTATCTGTCTGGGAACCCTTTTGGCAACCAGGAGGCAGTGCCCCATAATATTCATATATCCTTCAAAACTTATAGCACCTCTATAATCTCCATCTTGGTACAGTAAAACCTCCAACCTCCAATTTACTCATAGTCAATAAAACTAAATTTAATACATTTTTTCCAGTTTCCTAATCACTCAAAAACACCTTCAGCCTACTGTTTAATGGTACCTTTCAACAAATACTCTCACCATACCTTCTTTCTATGTTTTCCCTTTCTTATAGGCCTCAAAAGTACCACTACAAGAACTCAGAATCTTCAGGTTTGCTAATTCATTTCCCCTGCCTGAATCTCATCTCCCACCCGACCTGCTCAAGGCAACGTGATACAACTGACTTGCTCTGACCAGCTGTGCAATGTAACTGGCTCATCCCTCCCTCACCCCACTTGCCTGATAGTCCAAGACATATTTTTGTAAAAAAAAATGTTCTTCTGCCACAGAACTAGAGAACATCTACAGCTACCAGAAACACTGCTATGACTGGGTAATGCTCAGCCTCCTCATACACAGGGCACCCTTCCTCTCTCATTGAGATCATGCTCTTAGCCACACTGCTGCCAAAACAGACTTTCTCCTAGACTCCCTAAATGACTCACTCTGTTAATTAAACACACTAAGCTGATACAAATGCTTGCAGTATTTAAAAGAAATTCTTGAACTAAAAAACAAACATTTATCAATTGTTGTTTTTTTATGCATCCATACTGTCTCTTAGTATCTGGTGCTGCTTATTTTTGCCAAGGCTCCCACTGGCAGCACACAGACCATGTCAGCCTCTTTCTCTACCACACATGCTTCTGGCTGCAGTTTCTGTCTATGACTCTTGGTACTTTCTTGTTGGTCTCTCACTGGATGTCTCACATGGTGGCTAGCTACTTTATATTGTAAAATTATAATAAAATACCCTCCCCTCTACTGTTCCCAGGATGTTAACTACATGATGTTTTCTGTGTTGCAAGTTCCATGAACATAACCAGTTCTCTTGCAAATCTTTTTGTATTTTTGCAAATAGGGAGAGTTTCTATTTTTCAGGCTGCTATTAGAAAATGATGCAAGAACATGAGGACTGTTTAGTAAGTGCAAGTTGAATATCTAGTTACACAACAGAGTTCCTTTAAACAACAGAAATAGAGGCAGAAGCCTACCAGGACAATATTTTATTTGTACAGCACAATGTAATTTGTTCAAGCTCTTTTCTTTTTTCATTCCTTTATATTATTTTCTCTCTATGCATAATTATTACAGGGGTACTCATTTTATATGTGAAATAAGATGCTCCAGGTTAGAGGCTGTCAGAGATGAACATCCTCTCAGGTGCTAAAGACACTCAGTGCAAGTTCCTCAGGCCTCGCTGCACACCTGGTGTTTATCCCATGACAACCACCTCCCTATGATGTCATATTGCTTACCATGTGAACATACCATTGGGATACAGGGGTAAACATTTGCAGACCAGGGTTCCATGCTCGTATAAATGAAAGGTAAGAAAAGAGGGAGTGAATCAGAAGGTTGAAATGGAATGTGGTACCGACAGTTACAATTTATAGATTTAAATGGAGCTTCTTTAAAAATCATCTTGTATGCAGGAGACAAAGACAATATAACTTACTGCAACTATATTTTTCATTCTGTAATATTTGTCTGTAGCATATATGATTTGTTTTACTACATATCTCATGCCAATGTTTCTTTTATGTGACAATGGCACTATCAGTAATCTGTGTTGCCACAAAGGATTCTTTTCATTGAATCGCTTCCCCTATCTGTTTGTCTCCACCTATTTTAATGCAGGAAATGATTAATAAAAACAGCACTTGAGTAGCCTAAATAGTATTTAAAAAATTGACAGGTGTAACAGTACTGTTGAACCTTCATTTAGTTAGTTTTCATTTTGATGCTTTTTGAAAGAGAAATAATTAGAAGCAACAGTCTTCAGTCATGGCAGTGACCCAGATTTGTTGGTCTTTCCTGCTGCCATTTGACCTGTTCTGTAGTAGGAATCCACTAGCAGAGCAGCTCAAGAAAGTCAGGGGGTTGGCAACGATGTTAGAGTCAAGGTTTCTGCTCATTCTGGAAAGATAAAATAGCTCAGGCATGGCAAGGCTGTTGGCTCTAAGTATATGAGAAAGTTAGAAAAATAGAGCTGCAAAGGAAAAAATGCAGTATTATTTAGCAACTGATTTTAAAGTATTTTTTTTCTTCTACTGTATCTTGGAGTATTGTTTTAATACATTTTAATTAATGGGAAACATGGAATAGAATTAGCTACTAAACCTTTATTATTCCATTTATTACTTTTAATTAAAGTTTTGCGCACCAGAATAGCATTATTTAGGTATAGCACTTAATTTATAAGAGGGTACGGGGGTGGGGGCAGTTATGGCACCAGAGCAGTTGTGAGTTAGGCTGATATTATAAATGTCTATACAGGCAATTACATGTACACTTTACTACAGTATTAAAAGAGGTATACAGTGGAAACAGCTCATTTGTGGATATTACTGAATTATGCCTCTCAACTTTATGCTTCATAAAACCGGAACAAGTCTTGAAAAAATCAGGGAAAGAGTATCAAAAACAGAGTCTCTTCTTAAAACTGGCAATATCCTCTCAGGAAACTGAAGGAGAATAGAATAACAGTGTGAAATGCATTTTCTGAAAAAGAACAAGTCTGTAACTTTAATGTCAGACATAATTTTCTGCTTAAATCCTACTGTTCAGTGAAAGAAATCCAAAGTTTAGGAGGAACAGAAGAAAATTCTGAGTCAAAATCAGGGACAGCTGAGTGGTTTGCATTAAGTCAACATAGAATTGTGTTATGTGGATAGAAAGTCAAGAGACAGAGAGAGAGAGAGCATAAGAGAAAGAAAGCTGAAGAAAGAGAGAGAGAGTGATGAGGTGGTGGAGGTATCAAGATAGGTATGATTTTCACTGGCCATCACCAGATTTTTGTGGGCAGCAAGGCATGTACCTTTCCAAAGGAGACGATTATGCAGGCAAATTATTCCAAGATGAAGGATTTGCAGTTTCAGAAAGAAAGTAACCATGGTAAACTCTTGGGAACCAGCTGGCATGATAGCAGAAAAGGTCAAACACTGGGATAATTTTCTTGGGGCCTGGGTTTAAGTGACAATTGGGTCACATTATTGCCCTTTTAATAAAATGTTGTGTTGAAAAGGCTGGTGACAGATGAAGATATCATCTACTGTCTAAGATTTAAACTTGCAATGAAAACACATTTTAGAAAAAGAGGGCTCTGTCATGTTTAGCTATACTGAGCATTTCATCTCAAGACAGCAAATTTAATTAGTACAGACACAAGATGTATCACCTCCAATAATGGGTTAGTATGTAGTCAAGGAAGAAGTTAGATCAGCCTGAAGTGACTCTTTTGTCAGAACTGGACCACAGATACACAGTAGATGCCACACACATGCATACATTATTTATATTTTCTGTGTTGCTAGCTGTCTGCATGAAGCCCCAAAAATTGTCAGTGTGGCATTTTTGCATCACAGTATTACAGACCACGAAGAGTCTCTTTTCACACTGCTTCCAATGCGTGGTGGCAACTATGAGGGGAATTCACTAGTTTCTGGAGCAAGGAATTTGATTATACTGAACCATGTCGGACCTGCATGGGTGGGAGATGCTAGAAGTACATGCGATGCAGTAGCAGGCAATAGCACAGGAAAAAGGGAGAGCGGGAAATTGCTTCAAAATGTGGGAGTCTCCGATGTGATAATGAAGCCCCGTGATGCCTTCTCTGAACATGTCAGATTCTAAAAGTAATAGTTGCCAAGTGCCAGCCACTCTTTTCAAGCAAAACAGACCAGTTTAAAAAAGCAGATTATTTTTATTTTGTAAAAGCGATTTATTCTATTGATGCTTGGATTAGGGCGCAGAGTCAATTCAGCGCCAGATTATGCCGCCAGACAAATTCGGCGACCTCTCTGTTGGGGCGCTGTGCCACCCCCCACCTTACTAAATATACCAACTCGGGGTGGACCTCGGTGAGGGAAGGACAGAGAGTTCGCCGAATATGTCTATCGCCATCATCTGTCACTGTATTGACTCCGAGCCCTAATCATGTAGTTATTGCGACGGTATACGGCATAAACTATGCCTGGGACATATGATTATTGCATACGGTTTCTGGTGGTTTAAAACCTTGAGTTCAAAAGTTTGGTAATGGAAGTCTCCAACTCAAGTTTTGAAATGATTTTTGTTGTTGTTGTTGTTGTTGATTCTTGACTACTTGTTGTGCTGCAAAATGGCAAAGTCAGCAATAAAGATGGGACACCAGATTAGAACTGCAGGGTTGTCATGACAGTGAGTCAAAGCACGGGGGGTTGCTCTCCTTGAATAAAATAGTAGATAATTAAAATGCAGCCCTTTCTTTGGGATTTATAGATGTTTACAATGTTTGTGCCACCTGCTGACGTTAAATTTGCATGACAGCAATAGATCATGCTACAGTTCTAGTGTCAGTATTACTGGTGCATATAGTTATCTGGAGGCATACTCTCTGGGTGACTGATGGATGGGGGAAACGGTACTATAGCGGATATATTTTCAAAAATCCGCAGTTGCCTAGAAAAGCCTCCCTTCCTGCACAATGTCGAAGACTTATATATGCAATATATCAAGTGTATCTGGGCCAGAAAGCTTGTTTTTCTTCTTCTTTTGCCCTGACTCAAGCTCCACAACCTTCTAAATGCAGAGTCGGAAGGTCCTTGCTGTTTGCAGCGTCCCAAGATGTGCTATGCTAATAGCAGAGGGAACGATGACGGAGCATGCCTATAAAGCACATTCCTTCCCTGAGTAACATGATGAATTGTGGAAGCCCTGATTGAAAATTCTAATCACAGCCTTGCAGTCCTTCAGATCACAACCGTTGACAGTTGATTCACTCCTTTTCATGCTTGCTGCCTCTCATTGCTTACGGTGCCTCTTATGCATGAGTCTATCATTAGCGCACAAAGCATGATGGATTGGCTGGGGTGCCTCTATCCTTAGAACCTGGGAAATGCTTCTTTTGCAGAATCACAGGGACTATGTCGTGTGTGACATCGTCATGAATGAGAGAAGAAAGTAATACAATATTGGATATGCCTGTTTACTGCCACTGTTTAGAGAAACAATAAAGCATTATGGGGAATGTAAGTATATGGCCTGTTTTTTTTGTGCTTTTTTTTTTTTTTCGTTATTCCCGCGCCAGCAACTGATGCAGAAAACCTTGATCACAATCAATGTGGATACTTGCTCTGGCAAATGTTTTAAATATGCAGTATCTACTTTAAATCGGAACGGTGAAATATTTTCTGAACCTGCCAGGAGAAATGAACCAGTTTAAGGTCTCCCTCTGGACTTTCAAAATGGAACTAGGCTAAGAGACCAGAGATGGATTTAGAATTCTTGACTTCGATTTTCTTAATGTGACAAGAAAGGTTACATGACAGCTGTGCTATTTCCTTATTCTGGTTATTTTAAACAATGCAATTACAATGCATCTTTAAGTGCTGTTGCGTCTAGATGATTATCGTAATGCACATCTCAGTAGAATTTTTTCTTACGGCAGTTTAAGAAATACCGAAGTTGAAATTACAGATCTGATGGGAATGCAACTAATACTATTTGCAAATAATATTACATTTCTAAAATGTTGAACCAGTTTTGCTTTGATATGAATTGTACTAAATCAGGGAGTGCTGTAACTTGGCAACTCTTTAATTTAAGCATAGCACAAGGGCGAGAAAGACCCTCCTCTTTAAGTGGATTGGTTGCACAATGTGGCCACGTTAATTAGCCAATTTGCTAATTGAAGTTCTTGGATTACATACGCAAAGTTTTAACACTGTGTACTTAAGGGTGTAGGTTGTTTACTGATATCCGATATGTATTAAAACATAGTGTTGCAGTGTGTTTAGCTTTGCCTTTTTAAGATCACTTAATATTTGATTCAGACTACTTAAACGTCTGCTTTGTAAAGTGGCCGATTAATCATGTTTTCTTTCTGATCCGTAGCACATTTTGAGGCAGAGATGCGAAATTGGAATATTCTTTCATCATAGAGAGCTTAGATAACTGTGGAAATTTGAATTGGTTCCAACCTCCAGCCTTTAGCCAGCTGGCTAGTGCTGTCTGAAGCCATTTGTAAACAGATTTGAAACAATAAGCGAGTATGCTTTGCAGTGCGGAAGATAACTAGGTGCAATAAATGCTGGACACTCAACAGTCCTACATTTTAGAGTCTGTGACATGTAATCACTGAAACTGATCGGAAAGGGTTACTGCAGCTAGTAATAACCAAATGTCCTAGTGTAACAGCCAGGAGTAGCTCCACCTCTCCAGATTTGTACTGTGAAAGTTTATTGGCTGCCGAGGAACTGCTGATACAGACCCACAATGCTGTTTTCAATATACAGGCATCAGACACTGAAGTCTATTTTTTCCAACTGGTAGTTGTTTAAGCCTTGCATAATTAGCCCACTACCTTAGTTTGTTGATATTAGACTTGTGTCCTAAACATGCAGCACCCATGTTTTTGTTTGTAATTTTATAAACAATAAAAACCTTCAACAGAATTAAAAAAAAAATACCAAAGCCACCTCAAATCTACAGCCAGCCATTAAAATAATATATTATTTTAAGTGGCCATTAGTGTGTCAGATGTCTGTTCATTACTAATGGCCATGCCATGATGATGTCAGTTTTGTCCATCAGATCTTTTTGCCCTTGTGGTCATCTGATTGCAAGGCACAGAACTTATTTGCCCCCCATAAAACTGTAACATTTTGGACATTGAAAAAACTTTCTAATAATGAAATATATTTTTAATGCCATTGCTGGTTTGAAATAATGTTAATGTGGCTGCTTCACATGCTCTACTTTAGAGATACTATTTGCATCAGAGCTCAAAATTACATTGGAGGTTGAGTTTAAAGTTTACATGGAGAGTTTTTTTTACGGAAGGGAGTTAGTCTTTCGAACCATCAAACAAGATAAAACATTTTAAAAAGTGTAATCAAATTTGATCTTTCTCTGGGGGTTAGAGTTTATATGTTGGGTGTTACTTCTGTGGTTAAGTGAGTTTACTTTGCTACTTCCTGAAATAATAAGTTGTATAAATATTTCACCCAAAGGCCCAGTTTAATACAAAACTCTTCAAAATGATAAAATTGTCCCTCCCTCTATGAACAAGAAATCAATCTCTACGCTAGTCAAACATTAATGCACTGTTTCTATTTTCAGTTTTCTTTACTGCAACACAAACTAAAGGTACTTTCTTGTTTGCATCTGCATAAAATAAATCACTGCAGTGATTTATTCTTGGAGGAACTAAAAAGCCTTTCATCTCTCACTTGTGACCTGAATTTGTGCTTCATGTTTCAGGGCAAGGACTCGGGCTACTGTTATAAGATCATGCACTGTTAGAGCTATGGCTTGGCTTCACAGTTCTTGGCAGTTTTCCTAGTCTATAGCCACATGTGGGAACATTGTCCTGCAAGTGGCCAGCTTCATTAAATGTGATCCTCAGGTATACCAAAGGTGGGGATGCCTGCCAACACTGCATTGGGAAATATGCAGTTGCAAACTCAATACGTTAGAAAGTGTGTGTTCTGGTTTCAAAATAGTTTGCTGTTAATGAAGTATCAAAAATGTATAGGAATTTATATTTTTCAGTGGATGCCACTTTCTTCATGCATAAAATAGGGGTCCATGAGGTAAAGGTAATCAATAATGATCCCAGTATAAACATACACCGTGGTGTGTGTTGCTGCACTTATAAAATGACTTTTGAAAGAGAATAAAATGTTAACAAAGCTACTGTAGTTCTTTTGTGTATTTTTGCCTGGAGAAGTACACAATCTTTGCAGCCCTGTTGCTCAATCAGATCTCATGCCAGTCATAGATTCTGCACTGTTATCTATAACCACTGACCAATGTCCTGCAAGTGAATCCTGGAATTGAATATAATATAAAATGTGCTACCTGCAGAAAAATTGCCAAACTTGCTCTCTCCAGCCCCTATAAGACATGCCATAGCAACAGCTACAGCAAACTTTATTGGCTCACCCATGAGCTTAAAGGGAATGTGCACCCAAAAGGTTATTTTCAACCAGTCAGTGTACAATGGTGAGCCCAGCTTACTGACTGGCGAAATCCTGGTCTTTGCAGGATGTAAAATTATTTATTTACATATTTTATACTTTGGGTGCAGCCATCCATTTTTCCACCCTTTGACCTCCAGAGTATCGTGATGAGCAAGCATGATGACATGCATGCCTCACTACAACTGATTGAGTGAATGCAGGTAAAGAAACTATAAGGCAGTGATTTAGTAGTAGCAAGGATCACAACTGTAGATCTCAGGTATAGCCATTATTCTTCCAGCCATTCCTAATGTCTTTAGTTGGCTTAACTGTCATGGGCATGTAACTGTTTGCTAAAAAGTTGAAGTGTTTGCTAATATTTAGTGCATTAGTGGGCATCCCGCACTTCTGCTTATGCTAGCCATGTGCATGGAAAGCCACACCATGACCATCCTGTAAGCAATAACCCTGGTGTTGGTGGTTCACCCTCTCACAGAACCTTTGTGTAAGGAATATCCCTAATACCAGTGGTCCCACCCTCCCTATCTCGACCCTGCTGAACACAATATCCATGGTGCCAGTGGTGACCCCTCCCTCACCTGACCCATGAGAAAGCAATATCCCTGGTACTAGTGGTCCCTCTGCTTCACCTGACCCATGTGTAAGGAATATCCCGGATGCCAGTGGCAACTCCTCTCTCATCTGACCCATGTGAAAGCAATATCCATGGTGCTAGTGGTCCCCATCTCTCTCTCTCAATCATTGTGTGATGCATATCCTGGGTGCTAGTGGTCCCTCATCCCTCACCTGACCCTCCAGTAGGCAATATCCCTGGTGCTAGTGGTTCCCCCTCACCTGACCCTCATGTAAGCACTGTCTCTGGTGTTAGTGGTACCCCCCACCCAACCTTGCTAAATACTGTAATGAGATCCACACAGTAAGGCTGAGTACTTGCAGATGTACAGTGTAATTAGGAGACATATTTTTTTAAACTGTGGCAATATTTTGTAGTGAACTCAGATGCAATGTAAATGAAACTTGGAAAGACACTTACTAGCAGTCGGCCAAACACAACAGCCACTGGAATATAGGCAGAGCATGACTGAGCATGCACGAATCCTGGTGAGAAATGAATTTCAGCACAGCCAACACTGGAGACTGCTGTGTGACAGAATTGGACTGAAGATGGCAGGTAGCATCACAAAAATCATGGCTGTTTCAAAAGTTTTTTAAAGTGCTTCACAGTGATGGAAAATATTATTTCACATTGTGATGTAGTAAACTGGGCAGCAGAGGAACTCTGGCAGCAAGGATAATGGTTCAGGGACACATTCCCTTGCTTTAAAAGTGAATTTATTCTAATGAACATGGTCCATCGGCAACTCCACAGCAAGGGCACAGCCTGCCTCACTGACATGCTTCTGCCACATCAAAGCAATTTAATTTGTGATCTTAAAACAAGAAGCTTTCGGTGATCCATTTTACAAAACCAGCAACTGGTGAACATTCCTTTACAGCTATAACCAAATGAACTTGGAATGAGCTCCCCTAAAGAACTCAGAGAATTATAACCTATGTCAACCTCAGTAAAAATCTAAGGGAATTCCTACAAGCTGAATCTGTATGCATTTGCTTTGGAAATGCATTTTTTTACTTGTAAATTGGTCACTGTAAAATGTTACTGCACTTATTAGATCATGACTATTGTACCATAATTTTACTGCACATTATTGAGTATTCATTCCTGGTTCATGCTAGAAAATGGGATATATGTTTCTCCTTGAGATGTGCAAAGTTTATTAAATTTGCTCTGCAAATTGACCTGTGAAGTTAGTGTAATTTGCAAAGTGTAGAATTGATCTGCAAAGTGCATAACTTCACCCACAAATGGAATAATTCACCTTCACATAGCATAGACTTTGCCAGTGAATTTTGGAATTCACCTGCACATTCTGAAATTTGCAGGTGAATTTCACACTTCGCATTGAAAACTTCATGATTTCATGTGTAGTCGATGTTGCTGAGGGCAATGACTTTATGAAACTGCACAAATGTAAATTTTGGCCACTTTGCAGCAACTTCACCTGCGAAGTAAAACTTCACTACACCTCTAGTTTCTACAGTGCTCCTACCCAATCAACAAGAACAATATATAAATAAATGTTATTGCTTAAATTTTTAAATCCAAAGAAGGACACATTACTAATGAGGGATAGTTGAAAGGGATGAGGTGATTGCAGCTGTGGTTGGTTGAAAATCTGAGTGTGATGAAGATTGCGTCACTTTCAGGGGGAGGGTCTTGTGAATTGCAACCCTCATGGGAAATCTATCCTCTGGAGTAAATGTCAGTAATAAAACATCAATCTGACTTGCAGTTATTTTTTTGTATTTTACTTGTTTTACCAGGAAAAGACTTATTGAGTGATTCTCTTTTACAAAGAGGTCCAGGTTGGGACAGTCAAAAGTTCAATACATCTACAGTGATGCATATATAGAAAAGCAATTGGTATGATACAAAATGAAACATAAAGATTATGGACAAAAATCATCTTACATAACAGAATATAGAAGCAGAATCCTATATGAACTCTGAAGAATTAAATGGTAGTTCCTATCAGTAGAAGACATGTTGTTATTAAAAGTGTTCCTGCTGTCAATAATAGTTCTTCACTTCAGTTCAGAATCCACATGTGGGCATTGACTGGTGGTCATTCTGTACCAAAAAAAAAACAACTTAGATTAATGAAGGTTGTGACTATGCTACTCAATCTATAGTATTATAAAGAGCATTTGTTGAACACTGACAAGCACTATTCCAGTTTTGGGGAAGCCAAATGTAATGCAAACAAGGATGACACATCTCAAGCTATTGTAACTAAAATGTGGGGCACTGGCATTTAAAATGTAGGAAAAGGTGCCAGCTTTGAATCTCTGACTTGGCTCTGCAACAGCTGGGATTTTCCAGCATTTAAAACCTCACTTCATGCTCAGACAGTCAGACTTTCGGATACAGGGATCAGAGGTGCAGTCTTCATTAACTTGCTTACCTCCTGCACTCCCCTTGCAATGCAAGACATTTACTCTGGATAGGAACATCAGAAACCCAATTCTGGACTTTTGAAATTAATTTAAAGAAATTTGGAGAACTGCTGTAGTTCATTTGGAGCTGCCAGGGAGTTTTTCTTCCACCCTTCTGCCACCTCCTCCACTGACTATTAAATACACCTTACTAAGCTCCACCTAGAGAATGACCCTGTTCATATTAAATTCCTGAGGTGGAGTAGTATTCTTTTTTCGATTGTGAGTTGCTAGCTGTAGGTTAACTTGACCAAATCTGTCCTGCTAAAACCTGTATTCTAAGCTTACTGTTCTAAATATTGCCTAACTCCTTTGATTCTCTAGGTACTAGTTCTTGTCTCCTTGTACTTGCTCAAGTGTGGCTTACAAACTTTTCCCCTCTAAACTGCACTAATTCCTGACCTTCATTTAATAGTCCTCGTTGCCTCATTAGCCCAGCCAACATAACTCACTATGGTTCCTCAAACATAGAAACATAGACTTTGATGGCAGATAAGGACCACTTGACCCACCTAGTCTGCCCATTTCCCTACCTAGAGGATAACCTGCAGAGCCTATTTAACCAACAGCCTTTCTTCCTACCCCCCACAAAAATTGCCTTATGTCTGTCCCATGCATTCTTGAATTCTCCCACAGTTTTAGACCCTACAACCTCCTCAGAAAGGCTGTTCCATGTACCCACCACCCTCTCTGTGAAAAAATACTTCCTCACATTGCCCCTGAGCCATCCCCCCCATCTTCAAATTGTGTCCCCTTGTTCTTGCACATCTCTTTGGCTGAAAGATGCTACCCTCTTGGACTTTGTTGATTCCACTGAGGTACTTAAACATTTCTATCATGTCACCCCATGTCCTCTGTTTACTCCTGTGAAAATTTACCTCTCTGAGGCTGTAATCTGCTAAGCTGTGCTTCTGAATTACTAGCCTGTGGTTACTGATGACTGAATAGCTGTTATAGGTGCTAGGCCCTGTGTAGAATGTATCTTAGCTAAGATGTCTTTTTAGTCCTTTCTTCCTATTGTTGTTATCATTCCATGGTTAGGACAGTTGTTAGGGTGTGCCATGTCCACCCTTCAACTAGACATTCCTGGTGCTAGCTGTATGACTGCTATTAGGTGGTGTGTAATGTGTCGCCTTTTCACACTTATGGTATTGTTCCTCACATTGGCATACCTTCCTCTATTTGTTGTCCCTGCAGGGCCACAGTCTTATTCCTCCCCAACTGATATTACCTTCTCAAATCAAATTGCCGCCAAGCTGTAAGTCCTGTTTGGTGCTTGGACTAAAATCTGTATCCTTTATTACCCAACTGGTTAAAAGATACCCCTGCCAACTAAAAACTTCAAGGAAGTCTATAGTCCTGCCTTGCCATGTCATGCTTTTATACTTGCTTATCTTTCTGGCAGGTGATATTTAACTAAACCCAGGACCTGCTACAATGCAGTTTTCTGGCACACCCACTTGGCTATCCACAAAAGGCCTAAACATTGCCCACCTAAATGTCCTCAGTATTTTGCATAACCATGCTGAGCTCACTGCCTGGGTTACTCACTACAATCCAGACATACTTGGTGTGACAGAAACCTGGCTTAAACCCAACATTCTAGACTCAGCGTGTGAGCTACCTGGTTCTAATCTTATTAGGCTTGATTGTGCTGGTAACAAGTGTGGTGGTGGACTATTGCTTTATTACAAAAAAAGGCCTAAATGTATCTCTGATACCCCACCCAGAACCCCCTTCCCTGTCAGTGAATTCCTTCATGCTGTAATCCTATTGGGAAATACAAAAAAGATCCATCTTGTCTGTGTGTATAACCCTCTCAAAGGTGGTGTACAAGGGTTAACCTATTTACTCAATTGTGTTAGTTCTAAGGTGTGCTCTAATGAACTTTTGATGTTTGGTGACTTTAACCTAAATAGGCTGGGAACAAATGTTGAACTTCTGTTAGCTGGTCTTGATTTATTTCAACTTATAAAGGTACCTACTAGACTCTCCTCTTCCAGAGGCTCAAGTTCCCTCCTTGATTGAGTTCTGGCTAATAGGCCGGAGAGGGTTGCCTTAATTGGAATCTTTCCAGACTCAGCCTCAGATCATGTCCCCACATTCTGCGTCTGGAATGTCCTCTCCCTCACAATCCCCTCTAAGGTTATTCTCATGAGAGATTTCTCTAATTTAGCCTAGAGTCCTTTCATGCTGACCTGACTTTCTCTGACTGGTCCACAGTACTTGCTGCTACTGATGTTACATTTGCTCTCAGTAACTTCCTTAGCATCTTCTCCCCTTTGCAAGATAAACATGCCCCACTCACCAAAAGGAGAGACAGGTGTGCTGATACAAAATTGCTGCAAGGTGGCCTGTTTTGCCTCATGAAGCATAGGGATAAATGTTGGGATATTTTTAAGGCTTCCCATGAGATGCCTGTCTTCCATGAATATAGGCATCTAAGAAATGCATGCAAAAAAGCTATACATATGGCTAGGAGTGAAGTTTGTAAGTCCACTCTGATGAACACATCCAGAGACCCTAGGGGTTTCTGGAGAAATATTAAAAATATAATTTGTGGTGCCAAAAAGGACCACACTACTGATATGCTAATTGGTGATGATAATTGCAATAATGCCTCAACCATTGTGAACACCTTCAATGCCCAGTTCTCCAACCTGTCTTCCTTTACCTCCCTTTTCCCCTCCTTTGAGCTGCATATTCCATCTGACATTTCCCAGCCTGGACCTGCCCTTCATATACCTTTGTACCTTAAAACTGTGTCTACATATGAGATGAGACACACAGACTCCTGGCTAGCCTCTCCCCATTTGCCAGTGCTGGACATGACAATCTGGAGCCAAACTAATTAAGCTGGATGCTCCTTTCCTTGCCCTACCAACTGCCCACATCTTCAATACATCCCTTACTACTGGATCTATCCCTCAACTCTGGAAGGTTGCTCGGGTTGTGCCAGTATTTAAACAAGGCAATCCAAAACTCCTTGAAAATTACTGGCCAATAGCAATTCTATCAGCTATCAGCAAGTTATTAGAAAAGGTGTTTGTGTACCAACTCTCTGACTATATTCAGAAAAATTACCTCCTATCCCGGGTGCAGCATGGTTTTCGAAAGGGTCATAGTATCTCCTATTCCCTTGCCAAAGTCACATCTGAGATAGGGGTTGCTGCTGATCAGGGTAAACTTATCTTTCATCAACCTCTCAAAGGCCTTCAGTCTGGTTGACCATACTCTCCTTTGTTCTAAACTTCGTACCCTTGGCCTGTTTGCCCCTGTCCTAGCATGGTATACAAACTACCTCAAAGGAAGGCAGCAACTTGTCAAATGTAACAAGTTTTTTCTCTGAAACTACTGCTGTCAAAACTGGAGTCCTTCAGGGGTCCATTCTGGGGCCTATCCTTTTCTCCCTGTTTGTCAATGATCTACCTCTGGTCCTGGCCCATGGGGAAACAACCCTATATGCAGATGACCTAGTGCTCCTAATTAACTCACAAGACTTTAGTGTCATAAACTCTCGCCTTCAGTCTGACTTTGGCAAATATAAAATTGGCTTCTGGCAAACAAGTTAGCTCTAAACCTCAAAAAAACTCAGACTATGCTGTTCAGTTCCTGGGCAAAAGTCAAAGCTTTCCTTATGTCCTTGAAAGTTTATAATGAGAATGGGTCCCCCTTGAAGGTTGTTGACTCTCTAAAATATCTGGGTGTCACCCTTGATCCTCAACTTGATTTCTCTCTGCACATTAGAAATGTGAGTAAGATTACCAATAGTAAATTGGGCTTGGCCTACAGAGCAAAGAGCTGTCTTACATTTCAGGTGTGATGTGCCCTGGCTAAAGGTATACTTCTC
Organism: Neoceratodus forsteri; assembly: GCA_016271365.2. Taxonomy (NCBI): domain Eukaryota; kingdom Metazoa; phylum Chordata; order Ceratodontiformes; family Ceratodontidae; genus Neoceratodus; species Neoceratodus forsteri. The sequence continues at coordinate 353,405,980 of CM028136.1, read as the reverse complement.
CTTATGCTTTGGTATGGGCTCATTACCTTCACCCATGCCTCAAAAATCTGTCAAAATGAGATGTAGCTTACTAGGTTTACTAGGTGTCTTTGGAAAAAAGCAGGCCGAGGCCCATCGAGATTTTCCACCACATCATGTGGGCTAGTTAATACAGTTTTGATTTGTAAATAACCAGTTTTCCAATTCCTTTTAAAATGTGTTAAAATTATTGCAATTCACTAGTCCCTGGAGTAAGGAATTCCATAATCTTGGTACGCGCAATGAGAAAAAATTATGCCGGAGGTTTGTCCTTGCCTTCTATATCACAAGTTGTCTGTTAAGTCACCTAGGAATGATGCGATTTGTTGAATAGGAGAGTCCACACTGTTCCATAAGGTCAGGAGATTTGAACAGTTTGTAGATGAACAGTATATTCCCTCTTCACCTCCTATTTTGAAGAGAATTTAGACCTGTAGCTTTTTACCTAGATTGATAGTTTTTGGAAGAAAGTCTGGGGATCATTTATGTAGCATGCCTCTGGACTTGTTCCAGAAGTGCTATATGTCCCTTAAGGTGTGGACTCCAAAAAGGGGACTCATATTCAATATATGGTCTGTTATAGGCCCTATATAATGGGAGGAGGCATTGTTCAGTTCTAGATATGAATGTGCATTTTTTTTTGTCTAAGTAAGCCATTTGCCATTATTAGCCACATTAATGCAGTGGTCACTGGAGGAAAGTTTGTTATTTACCAGTATACCCAGGTCCCTCTCTCTACTAGATTATTTGAGTGGGATTTTGTTCATGTAATATAAATTATTGGGAATTTTTGCTCCAAGGTGCAAAACCACACATTTGTCTACATTAAATTCCATTTTATTCAAGTGGGCCCAATGTTCAATGGAATTTAAGTCTGAAATAAGGGTTTCTAGGTTTTGCAGAGTGTCCACTTTTCCTCCTAGTTTTGAATCATCAGTAAATTTTGATGGCCAGCTATGTAAGCCAGCTTGCATGTCACTAATGTAAATGTTAAATAATGCCGGACCCATGACTGAGCCCTGGGGCACCCCACTCATGACTAAACCCTGGCCAGATAGAGTTTCATTAATAATAACCCTCTGTGACCTGTTAGTCAGGTATGCATTAATCCAATTTATTATACAGGTCAAAAAGCCTAGTGTTTGTAATTTGGTTATAAGTTTTCCATGCTGGACTTTATCGAGTGCCTTGCTATAGTCCAGCAGGATAACCTCCATTGGTGTATTATTGCCCAGGCCTCGACTAACATTATTGTAAAAGGATATTAGGTTTGTGGTGCAAGAGTAGCCAGATCTAAAACCGTGTTATGAGTTATCAAAGATTTTGAGCTCCCCCATTTCTTTTTCAAGATACAGTTTAAATATTTTTTCCATGATTTTACAGATGATGGATGTTAAACTGATGGGGCAATAGTTTTGAACATTGGATCTAGTTCCCTTTTTATGTATTGGGGTGACCATGGCTGTTAGCCAGTCCAAGGGAAGTTTTGCTTCTTTTAAGGATTTTTTGAAGATTATTTTTAATGGGATAATTATTGCATATGTGGTTTTCAATAGAAGTCTTGAATTGATTTTATCAGGCCTTGGACTAGTTGGTTTTTTTTTTAAGGTTTTTAGTAGTGGGAGAATATCTGAGGATGTAATAGTATAAGCATGAGTTTGTTTTGTATTTGACTGCACTAAGGGGGCATAGGTATATTTTTGGGAGAATACATAACAAAAGTAAGAGTTAAACAGGGTAGCAGTGTCACTATCTGACTGCAAATTAGTACCATTGTGGATCAGTGGTCCTGTTTTTCTGGAGTTATCCTTATTGTTGTTTAGATAGGAAAACAATGATTTATGGCCTTCTTTTGTGTGGGCTAGTTTAAATTCAGTTTTGCCTTTGGCTTGTTTTATCATGTATTTTAGAATGTTTAGGGATTGTTTGTTTATATTTAGAATAAGCGATAGTCCTGTCTTCAGGCTGGCAGGTTAACTTTTTGAATAGTCCATGTTTTTGTTTAATTTGGGTTTTAATTGATTTATTTAGCCACCTTGGAATGCTTCCTTATTTGTTATATTTGTTTTTAGTTGGTACATAGGTTTCCTCAAGATTATGGATTATGTTTTTCAGTTTGATCTAATAATCATTTGCTGAGAGATGAAGCAGGGTGCTTTCCCAAGGGATTTTGTTCATGGTTTTATTGATTTCTTCAAAGTTAGTTTTATCAGAATTGTTATAGGTGGTCTGCTTTTTTTAGGCAAAGGTGCTCACCAACTGTTTCAAATAGAATGGAAACATGATCACTACTGCCAATGGGATCGAAGGTTTGAAAGTTGGAAATTTAATGACTTATGTTAGCAACAAGGAGGTCTAAAGTATTATTGCCTCTAGTAGGCAGTGTGATAAGTTGTGAAAAACCATTGTCAATAAGGGTAGATATGAATTGTTTTTCATACTGGCAATTACTTGTAAGGGAGGTCCAGTTTATGTTAGGCATATTAAAATCTCCTACGATTATTATGTCCCCCTTATTAGAAAAGTTGGATATGTCTTGCAGTAATTCAGTTGCATAGTCTGAGCCTAATGATGGAGGCCTATAACAATTTCCTATTATGATTTGTGGCAATCCCTTAAATTTTACAGTGACCCAAATACTTTCAGTATTGGTTGAGGATGAATTTCATAAGAAGGAATTTCATCTCTTAAAAATATACAGACCCCCACCTTGTTTACCAGTTCTGTCCTTATGATATAGTTTATAACCTTGCATTTCTTGGATCCAAGATGAAGAAGAATCCCACCAGGTTTCTGTTACAGCTATGATGCCCAGATTTAATAGCTTACTTTTAGCCTCTAATTTGGCCATTTTTATTGGGTTGAGAGATCTTGCATTCAGTGTCAGGATTTTGCAAGTTTTAATGGGGTGTGGGGTGGATAGTGATGTTAGACACTTGGGTACGATCCCATTCTCCCCCTTTTTGTTTAGTTTAAATAATTATCTATTATGTTTAAAAATGATTTCCCCAGAAAGGTACTGCTCCTCCTGCTAAGGTGCAGACCAACCCAGCAGAACAGGGGGGATTTATTAAGAAATTTTTCCAAATGTGTATTGCATGGGATGCCCTGTTTGAGGCACCATTTCCTTAGCCATTCATTTATCTGTTTGATCCTCTAAGAGATGAAATCTGTAGCTCTAGGAACAAGCAATATTTCAGAGAAACACATTGTGCAACCTTTCTCGACAAGCAAGTTATTAAGTGCCACATAGTCTTGCTTAAATTGATCAGGGTTAGTGTGCTGTACTTCATTGGTGCCAGCATGAATGATTACAAGGGGATTGGTGCCTGGTTTATTTAAGATGTCAGGAATCATGGAAGAGATATCCGCTACCTTGGTCCCTCTGAAACTAGAACAGATACATTTGAGTTTGTCAGGGTTACAAATAGCTCTTTCGAGGTGTTTAATGATAGAGTCACCCAAGACGTATACTTGCCTTGGCTTGGACTAGTTGCTGTTTTAGGAGAGTGATTTTTGTTAAAAGTAACCTTTTTTGGGGAGGTTCCATATTTTGGTTGGGTTGAAGGTGGAAGCTTTTTTGCTTCACCTGAGAGTATATGGGATTCTTTTGTTTTTTTGGGGGGTTTCACTGAGTGCTGATAAGTTGGCTGAACTAGATTTGGAGGGGATTCATCAAAAACAGTATCCATAGTTATTAGAAGATCAGATTTATTTTGTAGAGGTAGTGGGGAGCAATTTTGAATCCGGCCCCGTCTGCGTTTTCTGTTATTTTTAGTAACTAGTGTCCAGTCCTCAACGATAAGTTGGGTAAGGTCAATTTGATCATCTTGGTCACCTGTATCCACAGTACAGTCCTTTTTTCTTAGGTGGAGATTTTATTTGCTCAACCATAGTATCAAAGACATTTTCAAGTGTCTCGATTTCTTCATTGACCCCCTTCCAATTCAGGAGTCTAGCTACTTCATCCTGATGGGTATTTACTAGTAAGCATTTATCACAAATAAACTCAAAGAGAGTTTCCCCCTGGCAGAACATATGACACCGTTTGCATTTTCTAAAGGGGCCTTCCATTATGCAATCCATGTCAAGTTAGATACAAGGGAGACAACTATAGCAATTACCAATGAGTTCACTTACTAGAGTGAGTGGAGTATATTGTTGTGTCCCAACTCCCCAATTTTCCCAGTGGACACAGCAGACATGAGCTGAGATGCATGTGTCTCTGTATGCAGAACCACGTGCTCGCCCCGCTCACACTCGTGGGAGCTCACAATAAATGGAGTGTTGGCCACTGAAAGTAGTGTGGCATCTCTTCTGGTGGTCTTCATGCTCTGGGGATAAAACTACACAAACATACTTTAAAAAGCAAATCACCACCTCATGCGATAGACTTAGATATGTTTACTGCACTTCCCTTGCAAGTAAAATAATAACATTCACTGCTTTGCCCTCTCTGTTTTCCGACTTACTCATCATTGTGAGTTGTATGACAAAATGAAGTGGTTCTCTCTGGGAAACCATCGTATGTTTGTGCTGGGCTGCTTCACTGATAGAGTTGTCAGAATCATCACACCACCAGTACTATCGGAGCTATTTAATACATCCCAAGATGACAGCCTGGGTAAAGAATTGGCTGTAGAATAGGACACAGAGAGTAATAGTAAATGGAGTCCACTCTGAAAAAAGGGGGGTTAGCAGTGGGATACCGCAGGGTTCGGTATTAGGACCGGTCCTCTTCAATGTCTTTATAAGCGACATTGCAGAGGGACTGGAAGGAAAAGTATGTCTCTTTGCAGATGACACTAAGATCTGCAACAGAGTTGATGCACAAGGTGGGGTGGAAAGGATGAGAAGGGACTTGGCAAGGTTAGAGGAATGGTCAAATGTATGGCAGCTTAGATTCAATGCTAAGAAGTGCAAGGTAATGCACCTGGAAAACAAAAACCCAGGGAAAGAGTACACAATGGCTGGTGAGATACTAACAACAACAGAAATGGAAAGGGACCTGGGGGCAGTCATATCAGATGACCTAAAGGTGGGCAAGCAATGTGAGAGGGCAGCAAGGAGAGCTGGGGGGATACTGGGATGCATAGGGAGAGGCATCGCCAGTAGAAAACAAGAAGTTATTATCCCTCTGTACAGACAGCTGGTGAGACCACATCTGGAGTACTGCGTGCAGTTCTGGAGACCCAATCTCCGCCAAGACATAGACAGGATGGAAGCTGTCCAGAGGAGGGCAACTAAAATGGTGCAGGGTCTGCACTGGAAGACATATGAAGAGAGACTTAAGGAGCTTAATATGTATAGCCTCGAGGAAAGGAGGGAGAGGGGGGACATGATAGAAACTTTCAAGTACCTCAAGGGAATCAACAAAGTCCAAGAGGGTAGCATCTTTCAAAAAAAGGGGTGTGCAAGAACAAGGGGTACAATTTGAAGATAGAAGGGGTGGCTCAGAGGTAATTTAAGGAGTATTTTTCACAGAGAGGTTGTGGATGTATGGAACAGCCTTCCAGAGGAGGTTGTGGAGTCAAAAACAGTGGTGGAATTCAAGCATGCATGGGACAGTCATAAGGCAATTCTAGGGGGTGGGGGTAGGAAGAAGTAGGCTGCTGGTTAACTAGGATCTGCAGCTTATCCATCAGGTAGGGAAATGGGCAGACTGGGTGGGCCAAGCGGTCCTTATCTGCCATCAAATTCTATGTTTCTATGTTTAAGTCTACTAACTCAGCTTACCAGCTCAGATCAAATGACTCATCCCTATTCCTCGTCACAAAAACCAAAACACTCATGGGTGATCTGGACTTTGCTGCGTACGCTTCTCGGATCAGAAATTCCCTTCCTGCGCCTGTTCGCAGCATCACCTCTCACAAGGTCATTAAAAATACCCTTTGGAATCATCTAAGGCCCATTGCAGCCTGTAACTGCACCTAAGCAAGTGTGTCCTCCATTTGTTAACTATGAAAGCACTTTACTGTTCCTATATAGTTGCTGGCTGAGACTGGCATGAGTTTTTAAGCTTGTGCTTATATACCTGAATCTGGCCAATATGCTATTATGTTGTGACAATCTCTAATTATTTTACTTATGCTGCCTAAGCTCGCTCTATTGTTGTGCCCTGCATATGCTGTATATCCCTTGTAGTGTTGCTTAATTCTCTGTAAACCTTGTCTTTTGTCTGCTATTCCATGTAATTCTCCTGGGTCACACCATAGGCAAATGTTTGTCTAGTGTGCTTACCTAGTCAACAAAAGACAAATAAACAAATAAAATGTGGAGCACTGACCCAAAAAATGTGGGACATGCCATTAAAAATGGTGGTATAAACTCAGTACATTGTGGAAACTATTGTTTTCATGTGCAGAGTGTAATTTTTTTTTTCTTCATAGATTATATTTACTTAAAAGTTTGATTTTACAATGTAAGACAACACTGGATGTGTGACAACTTCATGTGAAACAAAGCAGCTCTTCATAGTAATATGAGGGACAGTTGAGAGATATCACCCGGGTTATTCTTTGTTCAAGCCAGTGCTGAAGTGAAATATGTTGTTATTGTAAACATAGCCAATGGCAGAGTTCTCATGATGCTGTCGTTACCTGACAGGTCAATAGAGGTTAATAAGATTTAAAGCTTCTCAAATTGTTTTGTATATGAGGAAACACACTCATACCAGGCTCAACTCTTTTCCATCAGGCCTGCAATCCTAATCAAGGTGGTTGTCATGAGCACCAATTCCTTCTTAGTCTTCCTTCTCCAAGTTAGGTGTTTTCCTGTCCTTCTCCTGTAGCCTATGCTGCTTCCAATCCTGCACTTGTCTGGTGATCCTTATAAGAAGCTGTTACATGATATGCTACAGATCCCTCAGCTATCTTACCTTTCAATGCCACTAATTTCCCTGTTCTCAACTTGACACAACAGTGTACTATTTCTGACATGATGTCGCAGTTTTATCATGATCATAGTTATTATTGTTTATTGATGCTGATGATGAGGATGTTTGTCACATAAAATTAGTGTTTCCAAAAATAACATCATTTATTTGTTATTAATAATGATACAGATTTGAGTCGGCTCACCCATTGGTTCAGTTGCAGTGCATGACCCTGCCACCAGAAAGATTGGGATTTGCATGCAGACTCCAGAATCCCACACTAGCATCAGTTGGGTATGAGCGTATTGTGAAGGTGAAGCATCCATCCTGTAGTTTCACATACCGTCTGTTTGCTCACAGATGAGTGGTACTGGTGCCAGTAGTGAGAGCAGCCACTCATGTACTCTTCCATCTGCAAGCCTGGGGATAGGGCCAGGGAGAATTAAGGAAGAACTAAATAATTATAGGATTTTTTATGTTACAGTACTCCAATCAAGGTGTTCTTAAATGCACATTAAAATTTATTACACCATGATATATGTTAACCTGTATTATCATTACTATGTTGTTAACATCGTCACATTCATTGATACAAAGGCACGTTCAATTCCTCCTCCCACCACCCAGCTAAATTCTGGAAAGTGGTAAAATCTCTTCTCAGCCCTCCATCAGAGCTTCCCACTCCTACCATGCAGGTAGGTGGTCTCAACATCACTGACCCCCCCCCTGCAGTGGGCGCTCTGTTTAACTCCCATTTCACAAATAACAATGCCACTCTCCAGTCCTCACTTCTCCCTGCACAGTACACCTCCCCTACTACCACACCAAGAACCACGCAATCAGCTCACCCCTTCTCCTTCCTGCAGGTCACCCCTGGTGAGGTATATAGTGCACTGATTGCCCTTAATCCAAGGAAGGGCAAACGCCCCACTGGGTTGGATTCCAAAATGCTCCACCTCTCAGCCCCAGCCATAGCCAAATCCCTGGCCTTCCTTTTTAACCTATCCTTCTCCCTTGCTGAGTTACCCTCTGAATGGAAACATGCCACTGTAATCCCCCTTCCTAAGGGTGGGGATACCTCAAACCCAAACAACTACTGACCCATCTCCATTCTACCTATTCTGGCTAAACTCCAAGAGCATCTGGTACTCTCTCGGCCTTTCTGGATTCCTCCTCCTTTTTCAGCTCCTACCAGTCTGGGTTTAGGAAATCCCACTCCACCACTACCTCTCTTCTCAGGCTCACTGATTCCACCCTGACTGGGATGGATGCTGGCCACATCACAGCTGCCATTTTCATTGACCTGGCCAAGGCATTTGACACTGTCTCCCACTCACTCCTCCTGACCAAACTTGCCAATGTTGGCCTATCCAGCTGTGCTATTAGTTGGTTCCACTCATACCTTGCAGGCAGGTCCCAATCCGTCCGACTCAGTTCCTCTATATCGGCCTCCCTCCCAGTCTCCACAGGGGTACCACAAGGCTCTGTCCTTGGCCCACTTCTGTTCTCCATCTTTCTGAATGACCTGCCTTCTGTCTACCCACACACCTCAATCCACATGTACGTGGATGACACTGTGCTGTATACATCTGGCCCCTCGGCCTCAGAAGTTTCAACTAGATTGCAGTGGAACTTTATTACAGTTCAGTGCTGGCTTCACGCCAATCAACTCCCCCTCAATGCCAAGAAAACAGTTTCAGTAACCTTTGGCACAAGGCAGAGACTTTCGAGGCTCCCCTACCAAATCACGTTCCACATCCTCGATGGGATGCCTCTGGAGGCCTGTACCTCCTTCAGATACCTCGGGGTCTGGCTGGACCAGCACCTCAAATTTTCAGCCCATGTTGACTCTATAATTAAGAAGTTATACCCCAGGCTTGGGGCACTTTACCAGAACTGGGACTGCATCCCAGTTCCTGCCCGCAGGGCCATTGTGCAGAAAATGATCCTCCCCGTGTTCAACTATGGGGACGTAGTCTACAGTGCAGGTCCCAAGTCAACCCTAGCCAGACTGGACCCTCTTTTCCATTCTTTCTGTTGATTTGTCCTGAACTGTCTATACTCCACTCACCACTGTACCCTTTACCAATCAATGAACCTTCCCTCTCTGGACAATTCAAGACTGTCCTACTGTGCTAAGCTCACAGCCAGGTACTGGTCCCAGCTGCTCCTCTCTTACCTCGCCACTGCCCTTGTCAACCCCAGCACCCCTGCATACTCCCTGAGAAACACTGACTCTTGGTCCCTAGGTGTTCCACATAGGGCCACTGTTGTTGGCCAGGTGGCTTTTAGCTACCGCCTACAGACGCTGTGGAGTTCCCTCCCAGCAAACATTCGTCACTTCTTTCCCCCCCACTCCTCAACTCCATGCTCCAATCTCATTTCTCCTCTACCTGCTCATGTGTCTAGACAGTTTACGGATCACAGAATAGCAGGGCTGTGCATCCAAGCTGTAAATACAACACTGTATGTTCCACCTGACTATATTATTTGGTAATGTATCTTTGCTATGCCTGTATCTGCTGTTATCTCAATCCTTTTGTATTCTAAACCTGGACCTATTGTGCTAGTGGGTCTTCCCATTATGTAACCATATTTGTATTATGCCTGTTTCAACTATGTAATTGTACCCCCTTCCCCCAGGACGCATCTGGAAACTAGCAGTAGCCTGTTCAGTATGCCTTCCTGGTTAAATGCTTAAGTAAATAAATAAATAAATTACATATGCCTAGGTAGTGTTGACATATTGTGAAGACTTTGAACTCCAGCCAGGAAGGCAGGTGAGAGGTTGTCTTGGCATCCAAAGCAGTGCTGCTCCATGATTATCTGGCACTGTTTGCATGCATTCTGGGCAGTTCTATTGTCAGGTTATGTGACAAATGTTAGTACCATATTAAATTTGCTAATCTGTATCCTTTCTTTTAACCATTGTGTACTTACAGCAGCATCAATGCTGTAACTTAGAAAACAAGTAAAGTAGAGTAGTTCATGAACAGGGCAGGTCCAAACACAAAACTGTACCACACTCACTACTTTCTATAATTATGCATGTCTAGCCTAACTACTAGTGCAATTACTTTATTCCTCAGAAAACACAGATATAAACGTGAAAATACAGCAAGAAATAGGGTACAAAAAACCTCCAATGTTACACTCACTTATGAGCTTTATCATGGGGGATAAAGTATAAAGTACATTAACTGCACTACCAGTTTGACTGGACTTGCATTATTATAGAGAGTGGTAAATGCAGTGCAGTTTTGGGTTGACATTTGGCTGCTGTATTTATGCACCAGCACCGGAGCTCTGGAATGCCTTTATTTGTCTCCCTAGTTCAGTGAACACAAAACATAGTTTCCTGTAACGCTAATGGGTAAAATACATTTCTAAGCATATGAATTTTAAAATATTAGAATTTTATTGCTAAATACTTTAGTTTAAAGAGTTGGGGCCAATACACAGCTGAAATGTGAGGCAGAGTAAAACAGTGGGTTAATTGTGCTGCCATCCCTTTTGTGATACACATAACAACCCTAGTTAGTCTTAGGTTAGATGAGTTCCTCCACCAATGAGATGCAATGCAAGTTGCCTATCCAGAAGTCAGTAAGCACAATCAGGTTTTATGCCCAATACCTTGCTGGTTAGCAACTCCTGCAGCAAAGCTATAGCCTGGAATAACATCAATTGCATTATACTTCGCCATGCTTTGAGTCTTTGGCAAGCAAGACTACCACATGATGTGCTTCTTACCTGTTCCCCCATTACACTAAACTGATTTTACAGTTTCCTGCAGAACAAAGACAGTTGATGTCTGCCGGACTCAAACCTCATAACATTACTGAAAATTTTTTTTTCTGGCATTTCCATTCTTTTGTTACTAAAATCATTTGCATGACACCAGGCTCTTTGCCTTTTATACTTCAATTGCTCCTTCTGTTTTTCCTGCTCAAAAGTCATATTATAATGTCAGAATTGCTTCTGTGGCAATAGGTTATGATGCTGTAACCTCTAGGTGGCGCTATTCCTAAGGTTACTACCCCCTGCCTATATGGCTGACCACAGGTTGAGGGGCCTGGATTTTGTATTAAGGTGCCTACACCTAGTGTAATAGTAAAAGGGATGTCTGTCTACTTGGTTGTAGCCCTCTGGGAAGATATAACCACTCACCAACCCTCCAAGTGGCTTTTTACCTTGAGAAACAATAGCTAACACACGGTCACTAAATAGCAGTAATAATATGCACACACCCTTCACACTTACCACTAGGGTCAGACCTTCAGCAATATCCCCGGAGACCCCCTGTAAAAGAAGGTTAGCAAAACAAATGCACACTTTCAGTGCTATTACCCAACTAATAATATGTACATCAGCCAGGTTAAATGTGAAAAAAGGCAATCAGAATTATTCAAGGGTCATGAACAAGGAAGGGGCATGGATTTAGTTAAATGATTGGTATTCTGATTTAAATCAGTTTTTGGCATGCACTTCTCAGTCCCAATAGTGCAATCCTACAACACTGGGTACTCAGGATGGAAAACTGGCTAACCAGAGACATTGCACAGGGGTGTCTAGCATTGCAGTTGATGCTGGGGCCCTTGATGGAAAGAAAAAAGGCAGTTAGCATGCACAACTCAAGATGATTATTTGTAATCCTCACCAGTTGGCTCAGTCTTGTGAAACCCAAGAATTTAGTGAAAGAAATTAGATGGCACCACAGATGATTAAGTAACTCATTGCAGGGAGCTACCCTGATTGTACTAATGCTAACAGTTGGCTGTAGTGTTGCAGGTGATATGAAGACCTTGTGTTGTTTACAGATGAGCATGTGGAAGCAGGGCCATCATGGCACACCTCCTCTTCATGGCCTTTCCCTCCAGGTGGCTGCAACCTGTGAGTTCTTTCTGGCTGGGGCTAGATTGCCAAAGCCGATCTCTCGCCGAGGTCAGTCTGGTGCAAGGCAGTTGATCTGGGTCAGGATGGCAAAGATCCAGGTGTGATGAACATGTTGGCAAAGTTCGATTTGGTTTTGCTGGTGAAACCTCCAGCTGTTGTAACAGAGTGGGTCATGAATCACAAGGAACATTCAGCACATTTAAATCCAACAGCATTAACTTTTCACAGTCTGGATACAGTTCAGTTGCTATTGCAGTAGATTTGCTGAGCAAATCACTCAATCCAAAATCAGTCTCACACACTAGCTGGACCAATCGCTTCAGAGGAGCAAATCCTCAGTCCAAAATGCAAGCAGTGCTCTCAAGCTCTTCAATACTTTCTGCTGCAGTTCCAGTCTTAAATCAGATGAGTCTGACTTCTGAAATCAGGCAGTCAAATGCAGGAGAAACAGTGGCAGGGAGGCAAGTTTGATCTCTTCCCGTCGATTCCCCTATGCTCCGTAGAGGGAGCAGCTGCTTGAAAGCTCAAGCTGGTCACTCAACAAACTCCAGCTCTAACTGATCCACTGTCTCTAACAGTTCTGGATATTTCCCTTCGATTCTAGGTCTCGAGTTGGCTGGGGAAGCTGTCAGTCACAGGTTGAACTCCCCCTTCTGTTCAGTTTAGGCACCAATCCAAGATCTACAAAAACTGCAGTTTTCCTTCCCATGAGACACTTGGGCTAAGGACCCTTTGAGATTCTAGGAGTCCTATTGGCCCACTTACTGGAAGTCCTGGACCAAACATGGTGGCTCCCATTTTGAAAGGCATAGCTGCAAGAAAAGCAGGTTAAACAAACTTCTCTATTTCAAATATAACAATACATTAGAAGTAAATAAGTACAGTTCCCATACAGGCTCCCTCTGTACTATTATCGACTGCAGAGTGATGCAAATCCAAGTGGTGTCTGGTTGGTCACAAGCCCCAAAGCATTCGAACCCAGCCTAGATTATTCACTATACACATATTGGCTGTACTCTTAAAGGAACAGGCATGGAGGCACAGCATGGTACTCTCACGTAAATGAACAGAAACAAACCAATACCCCTGGATCTACTACTTCCAAAGAATGTCAGCCTTGCAGTGGGCATGAAAGGAACCCAGAAAGACATTAAGGTAAACCATAAATTAGTGGGGGTGGTGGTTACAATGCTATAAGTAGAGAATATGACTTCACAGCAGGAATAAGCAATACTGTATGAACACATTAAGTCTACGGTGAATTAATCGATCTTGTTATAATGAAAGTGCCTTTTGTAACAAAACAATTAAGACCCAGAAATCCAAACTGAGGTGCAAATGAGTTTGTATTTCACAGGGTTCTCCTTCTCCTATCTACCATATTGTCCCCTGGCTATTTAAGTGCTCTTTTCCTCCCTACATGTCTCTGTCCTATATAGGGAAGGAACTCCCCCATCAGGGATAGATCAGAGGAAAGAAATTATGGGGATCTCTGAGATCCAGAAAGGAAATTAGATGTAGAGTAGTATCTACTGCAGGAGTCTGGACACTGGAGAAGACACTGGCTAGACTGGAGTGACACTGGCGAAATGAGGGTGGCACAAATCAAATTACTGTACTTAAATACCTTCCTCTTCACTGCAGGCAACTGAACAATAAAGGAAATAGAACCTAAATGAGGTTCTGAACCATTTCCCCACCCCTTGATGATGAAACAGCAGGGCAAGCAATGTAAAGGCTATGGTAAGCACTCATAATTGCAATGTTTATATATTGCATTGTAGTTAGAAAATGTGGCAAAACATACAAGGGATGTGGAAACAAAATTGAGCTTTTTTTTTGTTGTTTTTTGTCGTACCTTCTGAGCATTTCCATTATTACAAAATGAGATATAATAATTAATTATTAAAAGAAAGCCTTCACTTTCACCTTATTAACCAGTAGATAATTTCTGCTGTTGTGCAATAAAGAAAAAAATATTTTAATTAGTTTTAAAACTTTTTTATTGTGTTAGTTCCACATAGATCCCATTAATGTTTACCCCCAATTCAAGGTCCAGTGTGGCATAAACTACACTGTCTCTATTTTTTCTTCACTTGATTTGGATGAATTAGGTCCCCATTTACTGCAGGCTTTCAGAATTATTTTCCAGTTACAACCCCCAAACGATAACATAATGAACATTTTTCATTCAGTGTTCCAGATGCACAGTATATTAAAGATGTTTGCTGAAATTACACATCTCCTATTGAACAAGTCTGAAGGAAGTGTTTGATAGCTTTCAATATGTGCTTTGTCACCATAAAAGAATTGTCAATTGTCTGTAGTCTGGAATTAGTTTGCTGCTACATTAGCTCCAAAAAGAGGTGAACAAAGTCACTAGTTGCTGCTTCAGTGCCATCACAGTACGATTCTGAGCTATTCACAGAAATGACAAATCTTCACATCTGTGCTGTGTATAATCAATTGTAAAATATTCCTGCTCTGGAATATTACTTTATTTTCAGACAGATTCATTTAAAGTGTCTCTTGTGCATTACTCTGTGGGCTTTCAGGACACAGTCTGATGAATCTGATATAACACACATTGTGTGTGTGTGTGTGTGTGTGTGTTTCAGTTACAGTATGTGAGTTTGTAGAAAGCAAACCCTTTACATTTAAACATAGACAGCACAGGCTACAAGTAAAAGGATATTACTGGTCTCATCTAAGATCCCAGAAGAGAGTAATTAACATCTGAAAACTACTACACAATTTGCAGAGACCATGAGAATAAGTGAGGTTCAAGTGAGACCTAGTATCAAAATAATCAGTAGGGCTGTACTGTAAGGATGAAATGAAGCTGAACTACACTTCTGTTGTTTGGAGGCAGGCTGTGTGATACCAAAAATGTAAACAGAACTGAGTAGTCATGCTGTTGTGATGGCTTCCTGTAGATCCAGCCTCAGTGGAAATAGAACTGTCTAATTGTCTTTATCTTTAAAGGGAAATGTTCCTCTACAGTGGTGCCTAGAGATGTTGCAAATGTTTAATTTATCAGCAAAGCTGCCATGAATCTGCAATGTTTGCGTTTGTGAAAAAAACTTGTGAATTCCATGGCTGCACTGCCAACTTTGCTGGTGGATTTGTTTTTAAACTTAAAAAACCTCCCCCAACCCCTATGCTGTGAAACCAGCCCCTACTCTCACCCAAAAACAGAAAGTGCCACTATAGCCCCACTCCCACCGCCTCCCACTAGAGCCAGGGTTCTTCCGAGAACCGAACATGAACTGAACCAGAACCATTCGATTTTTTGCCTGATTCGAACTGAACTAGAACCCTAAAAATTAAAAAAACAGACAAACCCGAATTGAATCTGAACCCAGACCATGTGAGATGAGAACCCACATGGAGGCAGAAATCTATTCATCCTATTCTGCACTTCTCCAGCTGGGTGAAGTATTGCCTATAGATTGTGAAATGATTTCTTCATTGAAGTCAGTAATAACTGCCAATATCAAAACAAAATCCAGTGATGATGAGCTACCAGAAAAAGGCCAAAAACTGATGTCAAGGACATGATTTCCAGTCTAGGTGGTCCTTCTTCAGTAGCAACCAGATTATCATCATCCAGTGAACTAAAAACATATGTAGAACATGACAGTTATACTGACAACTGCCTTGAATTCTGGAATAAGACAGGAAGATACCTGTTCCAAAAACTAGCAAAGCTTGAACAGAAGTACCCATGCTTACCAGCTGGCAGCAGTAGCAGCGAGAAAGTGTTTTCATTCTGCTAGCTAGTTCTAGCTGACCGACGATCTCATCTATCAGTTAACACTCTTGCTTGTTCTGTATTTGTTAAATTCTTGAACATTTATACTTTACAACTGCACTTGTACTGTGTATACTCACGTATAAGCCGACCCCCCAATCATTGTCTACAAATGAAAGAAACACAGAAGACTAGCGTATAAGCCGATGCCCACATTGATAACATTGTGAAAATAATAGGGGAACATAGGATCATTTTCCAATCACCAAGTAATTTATTTTTTTTAATTTTCTTGCTTATCACCACATAAATAACCAGCAACAACTGCTTTTATACTTGCTGTGCCACGAATGCATTAGTCCCTCCATTAGTCCCGTTTAAAATTCCTCAGACTCAGAGTCAGAGAATCCTAAAGCAGCCTCATTCTCTGCCATGAATTCTTCGGTGAGAACATCAACATATGTGCTGTTATCATCTTCTAGTTCTTCAGGTTCTATCTCCTCTGTCCCCTCAAACAAGGCATCATCCTCTGTTCTGTCGAGATTGTTGCTAATTCCACACTTCAGAAATGATTTCATGACCATATCTCCCGGAATATCCTCCCATGCTGCCTTGACCCACTTGCATGCAAGTTCGATGTCAGGCAATTTGAGATTGCCTCCCTTAGTTATCGCGCCTGTGCCTGACATCATCCAGTCGCTCCACAGCTTACGTAGGCGATCCTTGAAAGGCTTATTGAGGCAGACATCTAAGGGTTGGAGCATCGATGTCAGACCACCCAGAATAACACTCAGGTCAGTGCGATTCTGTTTAGCAGCCTGTTTAACAGAATCAGTCAAGTGGGCTCTAAACATATCCCACACAAGTAACGATCGCCTTTTACACAAAGTGCCAGGTCTGGTACCCCATACCTTCTCAAGCCACACTCCTACAAGCTGTTCATCCATCCATCCCTTAGGGTGTGGGTACACAAGAACACCTCAGGAGAAATCGGCAAATTTGGGCAGGGTCTTTCTTTTAAACACAATCATTGGCTTGAGTTTAGTACCATCTGCCATGCATGAGAGCACAACAGTGAAGTATATTTTTTCATGACCAGAAGTTTTTATTAGAACTGTCTTGCTACCTGAGGGGTTCACAGTGCAGTTACAGGGGAGGTCAAAATTCATAGGTGTCTCATCCATGTTACCGATTTGAGACAACTCATAGCCATGCAGCTTCCTCATTTTTATAGTGTACTGGTGAAAGCTATCTACCTTTGCCTCAAGATCAGAGGGGAGTTTTTGGTACGCTGACGGATGGTAAGATTATTATGCTCCATAAACCTCGAGCACCAGCCAGCAGAAGCAAGGACATTTGCAATGCCAGCTTGCTGATATTTCTCTTGCTTTGTGAGTTTAAGTGCCTGCATACGAATTGACATGCGGGTTACAATATACCCGCTCTGCCTGCATGCGAGCACCCACTCATTCACATCTGTCTCAAGCTGTTGAAATGCAGGCTGTTCACCACGGCAGGGTTTTAAATAATTGATTAGCATTTTTTTTCTTGGGACAATGCTAACTGTACAGAAAATATTTATATATCTTTTCTAGAAGTGTTATGCTTGTTAAACACATTGAGGCAAGTGCTATGCATTTTCACAATGTTTTAGCACTTTTATGAGCAAAACGCTAATCAACTTTTGGAGTTAAATAAAACCCTGCACGGCATGCCTTTTTAAACTTCGGCATCTCATTGAGAAGCTCTAGCTGTTTTTTTCCATTCATGCACTTGCTTTTCATTGACACCAAAGTGCCTTGCTGCAGCACAGTTATTGGTGCTGTTAGCATGCTCAATCACTCGCAGGTTGAATGCTGCATCGCATGCACAGCGCTTACGTTTGCAACTCATTTCGACAATGAAAGGGTATGCTGACAATGGAGATACCTTTATGTGTTACCTGAAGTTACCGAATGACTTGCATATAAGCAGAGGAGTACTATATGACATGCTAAATTTGTCATAAAAAATTCAGCTTATACGCGAGTATATATGGTTCTTGGCCTGCTTTTTAGTTTCTTTTATTCAAAGTAATGTTGATTTGAATAAAATTAACAATGTGAAATCAGTTGTCTTGTTTCCATGTTTTATATTCTCTCTCTCTCTCTCTCTCTATATATATATATACATATATATATAAATATATATATATATATATATATATATATATAAATATATATTATTTGGCAATATAAAGTGAATTTAGTAACACTTAACTTGATCCAGAACCAGCACCGAACCAGAACTAGAAAATAAACCAAAAGCCTGGAACCGAACTGAACCAGAATCAAAACATGTCATTTTTAGTCAGAACTGAACTGTACCGAACCAGAACCCCGCACTGTAGAACCAGAATGAAACTAAAACCCCCAAAATCTGGAGAACCCTGGCACTACCTCCCACTAGCACTATCCTCCCTCCCTCTGCCCCTGGTGAACATCACACTACTGCAACTCTTGTAACAAAATGTAATCCCTTCCCCCACCATCTGCCAAATACACTCTCCACACCCAAGTCCCACTGTCTTTAATAGTTACTTTCAGTACCCCACTCAACCCCCTCTTGACCCACCACCCTCCTCCCCCACCATAATCCACAAAATACAGTGTAACCTGCAAATAAAGAAAACAGTCCCATGGTGCAGAGTGTCTGCTCTGTTCATTGTTGACTATCTATCTCATAATGTCACAAATGAATCAATGGTGATGTCTTTGCTCCTAGTGAAACCTGATTAGTTGAATTTTCAACCAGTCATGTTTTACTAAGAGCTAAACTGTCACCATGCATTCATTAAAGCCATTAGAAGACTGAAGTTGGCACTGAGCAGAGTAGTCATTCTGCACTGGGGGACCATTGTCTTTATTTGTGGTTATATTTTGTATGCTGCTGGGGGACAGAGGATGGTGGGGACCAGAGAGGGGGGTGGGTGGGGACAGTGACTCACGATTTAACACACAGTGGGACTCAGGTGGGAGGTGGGTGAGTGTGTATGACACGCAGGTCAGGGAAGGGATTACATTTTATTACAGGAAAGCAGCAGCATGATGTTCACCAGGCAGGGAGGGGAGGGGAGGAGGGTTCTAGCGGTTGGGGTAATGTTTTTACACCCAATTCGCCATTGAATTCACTAGTAAAATGGCCATTTGCCATGCAAAATTTGGCCAATCCACCTGGTAAGCAACAACAGGAATTACAGTCCTCAGCTCCATGAATCTGCTAAAATTCACAGATTTTTTTATAGAGCAAATTTCAGCAACTTCACACACTTTTAGTCATACCTCTCAACTGCTATGAATTTTGCATAGCGCTATGATTTTCACACTCAAATTTACCCTTGCTCTGCAAAAGTTTACTGATGTTCTTAATAATGTTAGAGCTAGTTCTGGACACACAAACTATTAAATCATTGAACTAAGTTGTTAGAAATGTTCCTTGACATTAACTATATAGGGCCCACCATTTGTAGACATACTATTGTTTAGAACAAGAAAGTGCTATACATTTTGCCCATTTACTATGATTTTTGAAGGTCAGTGCTATGATCTTTAATGCTGAGAGGTTGAGAGGTATGTCTCCATTGGTGCCCAGTATCAGGTTCCAAAATGTGAAATTTCATGACATCACTGTCACTCATGATGTGATATCCTCTGTGTTGACTAGTCATACTGTAATGTTTGTAAACACTAGGCGATTCTAGTCAGTTAAGCAATTAGCAAGTGATTACTCTGTGTACTCTTGCCAGTTCTCAATTAAGATCCTGATTGACATGAGCAGATAAAAAGGAATGATTCCATGGCAAGATAGCAATGACCAAAAACAGCACACACAGTACAGTGTGATCACATACGGTGATCACTTTTTATGAGGGGCTTTGCCCCCCGCACCCCTCCCTTGTGGGGGGCTTTGCCTCTCACACCCACCTTACTAAATATACCAACTCCAGGGGGGAAGCAACTCAGTGAGGGGGGAATCTCTGGGTGTTGACAAGGCACGCATGGTTTTCCTGTGCAGTTTTTCTCATTGACTTTTTAAAGTCACTATCTTGATGGAATACCGAAGGAACCTGACACTAGACACAACTGTACAGTGCCACACATTATTGGTTATGGACAAAACTTGTCTTATAAATCCATTTTAATTATCTGTCTGCTCTCACAGAACTAATCCCTGCAGTTCATGTTTATCCATAAATATGTGTACCTTTTATTTGAAACTATCTAGTGAATTACTCTCAACTACTTCTCTTAGTAGTAGGTTCCATAGTGATACAATTCTCTGTGCGAACCATAATGCTCTTTTGTCTGTTTTAAATAAGTCTCTGTTATATTTTAAATTGTTAGATGCATTACCTGAAATATTGCCTTTCAGCTTAAGATGGAAAGTTTTTGCTAATGTATTTTCTCTATTAGCTTTGTAAGCAATTATTATGTTTCCTTTATTCTCCGCTTCTCCGGGGAATACAGGTTTAACTCCCTCAATCTCTCCTCATATGTTCTTGACCCCTGATTTCTAATTAACTTGGTGAACTTTCTCTGCACCTTTTCCATTTCCCTTTTTTCACCTTTAGTGTAGGGGTTCCATACTTGTACTGCATATTCAAGGTGAGGTCTCACCAGTGATTTATATAGTGGCATGAAAACTTTCCTGTCATTACTTTTTATGTTTCTGGTTATGCATCCCACTATTTAATGTGTCTTTTTAATGCAGTACCCATTTGTGTGTTTCATTTGAGGTCATTGCTTACCATTATTTATTTATTTATTTTAAGACTTTCACCAGGAAAGGCATACTGAGCAGTGTTGTTTGTCTCCAGATTCATCCTGGGAGATTGGGGGAGTGGGTAACAAGCAAGCAATACAGAAATTCAACATAGCTAACAATCATATGCTAGAGAGTAATAGATACAGTAATTTATCATATTAAGTGCAATTTGATGGAGAGGCTGGCAACTAAAGAACAGATTCTAGTAAAGTATAAGCAGAACAGTTTGTGTGTACAGTGGTCTAGGTAGACATAGACACAGACACAGAAGATTATGCAACAGGGTATGAACTAAGTGCAAGAATATTGGGTCATGGTAAAGATTAGAGAGGTGGGCAGGGCAGAGTGAGTAGCAATTGGGACTGGAGGAAGCCAAAAGTGGAGGGTAAGATGTGGAGTGAAGGAAGGCAGGTGGGGGGGAGAGCTGGAAGAGAAATATGGAGGGGGATTAGGAGCAGCTGCATGATGGAGAGAAGTCATGCATGAGGTAAGAGAGGGCATTAGGGGAGGTAGCATGGCAGATAGGAGGGGGAAGGCTATTCCATAGTTTCAGAAAATGGTGGGAAAATTCTGCTTGACCAGCAGAGGAGGACCTGGATGGGACAGCCATGATAGGAGATTTGTGGTTTCTAAGCGAGAGGGAGGAGGGGGTGGGAGTGAGATAGGGGAGGAGAGGTAAAGGGGAGAGAGCTGAACAAGAATTTAGCTAAGAATTTGGTGCAGTAGGAACAGCAACTATCTTCAAAGGAAAGAGAAAGATTGATAGAGGACACAGTAGTGGGTGAGAGGAAGGCAGTCAAGGGCAAAGCGACAGAAAGAATGGAAGAGAGTGTCCAGTCTGGCTAGGGAAGTTTGGGGAGTGATACTGTAGACTACATTACCATAACCAAAAACAGGGAGGATCATTTTCTGGACAAGTGCTTGGCGGGGCAGCAATGGAATACATCTATGGTTCCTATACAGGGCATCTAGTCTGCAGTGCAGTTTTTTGAGGATGGCCTCCATGTGTCCAAAAAAGTCAAGGCATTGGTCAGGTCAAACCCTGAGATATCTAAAGGAGGTAGTATCCTCCAGCTTAGTCCCATCCAGGGTATGGTAGGAAGAGAGGGAAGGAGCCCAAAGAGTCTTTGCCTTGTGCCAATGATCATGGAGACAGTCTTCTTGGCATTCAGGAAGAGTTGATTTGAGTGAAAGATGGTGAATAGAAGAGGGCTGAGTACCAAGCTCTTTGGAACATCTGTGTTGATGGGGAGGAGGGAGATAGTGAATCACCAATCAGATTGCCAAAATGGATTGTGTCCTTCCCACTAGGTAGGCACAAAACCAGTTTGTGGCAGTGGCTGAGAGCCCTGTGACACAGAGTTTATTCCCAAGTCTCTTTCTTTTTTGCTATTTTTTAGTGTCTTAATCCTAAATCAGTAAACTTGTTTAGAGTTTCCTTTGCCAGAATGCATTACATTGAACTTATCCAGGTTAAACTTCATCCCTGAGTCAACTGACTATTCTTCTAATACATTTAAGTTAGCCTGCATGGAATCATAGTCTTTTATAGAATTTATTATGATACCTGTCATTGCATTATTAGCAAATTCTGCAGACCATCAAACTATGTTTTTGTTCATATCTCTAATGTAAAGAATAAACAAGACCACTCCCAAGAATGAGCCCAGATGTACCCCACTGGTAACTGAACTCCATTCAGAGACTGTTCCCTTAATTTTTACTGTCTGTTTCCTGTTATGTAACAACTGTAGTTTCTAGTCCATCCTACATTTATGTATTGTATGATGAATTAATACATTTTGTCCATTAGTATATTGTGATGCACTGTGCCAAATGCCTTACTTAGATCCAAATACACTATATCCAGTGATTTCCCATTGTCCAATGCACGATTTATCAGCTCAAAACAGTGTATTACTGTAAATTAGTTTGAGAAGATCTGTTGGTGGTAAATCCATGTTGTGTTCTGTTGTCTCATAAATATTTAGTTACTATTTTTTCTAGATTTGTTTTCATTATGCCCTCCACCAGTTTCCTGGCTATACTGGGCTGTAATTTTCTATTTTTGATTTTGGACCACTTCTAGTGATTAAGTAACATTTCAGCTTTTCTCCAGTCTTGTGGGACCATGCCAGTATTTACAGAGTTGTTAATGATTACTGTTACTGGTTAAATCATGTTTTTGATATTTCTTTCATTACTGTTGGGTACACTTCTTCTGGTCCTGGTGATTTATTCATTTTACATTTTTTAGTTGTCTTAGAACCTCACTTTGTGTAACTGTGATATCAATTCCTTCAAGTTTTTCCTGTCCCTCACTATGGTTTTCAATTTTCTTGGCAAATATTGAACAAAAAAGTTAATAAATTCCCATGCCATATCTATATCCTTCTCATGACCCCAGGTTTTTTTCTGCTTCTGGTGCTTCTTTTTTTTTTTTGCATCTATGCATGTGGAGAGAACTGTTTATAATTGTTCTTGATGTTTAAGGCTTGATTTTTTTCCCAGGTACTGTTTTGGTCTCTGAATTTCCATTCCACCAGAATCACACAATCTTATCACAAGTTCTGTTCCAGTTTGTCATGTAGTAAACTATGACATCTCACACAGAGTGCTTGATCCTAGCTGGAAGCACTGTATGCAGCCAGACACTTTGTGTGTGGGAGAGGTCACATTTTAAACTTTTCATACAGAGGAATAAGTCATTTGGATGTTTTCCTAGCAATTTTCTTGAAACTCTGGTGCGCCATTACCCCTCCCCATGCACCGTCATGTACTATAAACAACAACAACTTCCACAACATCTAAGATTCCCCCATTACTAATGTATTGGGTGGGATGACATGTGGATGATTTGATTTCTTGATAGGCATCATGGAGCTTTGCAGTGCTCTAACATTCTGATTCTCCACAAAAACAAAACCAATTAACAACACAAAATTAACCACAGCTTAGGGAAAAAACAATGGGCATATTTTACATTGCGCTATATTTAACATTGTGTGTGAATTTATAAAACACAGCCTTCTTTTGTGCCAGTTTTTGCACCCCCCCCCCACAGTAGTATTAATGATTCATGAAAACCATCACTTTACACTGTATTATTCTTCCAAAAGAATCTTGGCTCTAATTTGTTGTACAAAAAGACTCTGTGTGCCAGTTTTTTTTCTGAAAAACATGTTAATTTGCCATTAGAGATGTGTGAAATCTGCAAATTTCATTACGTGAAATATTTTGTGAAATTCGCATGTTTCATGAAATATTTTATGGGTGTGAAATGCAAAATTCAACTGGCAAAATCACGAATTTCATCCATGAAATGCAGAATTTCACCCACTCTCTGATGAAATTCCACCACTTGTGGATGAAATTCCACATTTCTGGGGCAAAATTCATGATTTTGACAGCAGAATTTTGCAGTTCACACCCACGAAAATTCATCAGCAAAATCTACGAATTTTGCAGAATGTTTTGCGTGGCAAAAAATTCGCGATTTTGCCAGAATTTCATTGCATCTCTATTTGCCATACATGTACTGAAAACTGAAAAATAAGATTTGGTCAAAAGAAACTGGACATTTTTGAAAACAGAAAATCAGTGGCCCCAGTTACCAGTTACTCACTACTCCCAAAGTTAAAGACTATCAATACAGTAGTAGCCACAGACATTGCTAGCTATTTCCAGATATTTCGTGAAATTTCTAAAGAGTTTCTTTCTACTACCCATACCATGGAAATGCAGAAAGCAGGAGATTTCTCTAGAAATAGCACAGAAATTTAAGGAAATAGTTGGCAATGTCTGTGGCTACTACTGTAGTACAAGTACGTCACCTCATGAGGTGTGTGAAACCATCAACTAGCATGTTGGAGCATTTCAAAGCTGCAAGAAGATGGCCCAGAAATGTAATGTTCTATAGCATATTCTGCCTATGATGTTACTTGTAGGGCATTTAGAGATGATACACATTGGTTGATGTTTCCATTAAGGTAGGGAAGAGTCAGTGGATAACCAGATATCAAAGGAAAGTATGACTATGACTAAAACATACAACATTGCCCACTGTACATCAATCAATCAATCATTCATTCTTTATTTAGTATAGCACACATTATCTATTGTGACTCAAGGCACTTAACAAAGATAAATTCACAAGACAGTAAAACAATAAAAACATATAATAAGACACATTAAAAGTAATGATAGGACAGTTTATTTTTTTAAATAGTGTACTTTATTGAGTTTTCAACAGGAAAACATACTAGAAAAACATAACAAAACAACAACAATAATACAGTACATGATACAGCCATTTAGCAGCTCTTTTATTTTTCTCCATCAATATTCAGGAGAGAAATGTGTCTTGGCAGATTTAGATGCATCCTGTGTAAATGGGCCTAGGCCCATTCAAGTTTATTTATGTATGGGGTTAAGTACCTAACAGCTAATCCAGCCAGTGCTGAGGGTGGTTTGGGAATAAGTACCGCAGAAGGTCAATAATATGGCCTGCAACGTATGCCAATGTGTGTGGTGCAAATTCTTCTTGTTTCTCAGTGAAGGTATCATTTTTTCTATTCTGAGAGCCTCCAAAGTGGCATTATGCCACTCCTGTTTAAGGATGAGCTTTTTGATCATGGCTGCAATCAGGGCAATGTGAAATTTTCTCTGGCCAAAGACTGTGTCCATGTTTAGCCCAGTTAGGCAGATTTGTGGTGTGAATGCTTGATCAAGGCCTAGCCCGGTTTGGACTTCAGCCCATAGGGGTTGTACCTTCTGGCAGTACCATACAATGTGTTTAAGCATACCCCTGTGAATTTTGTATCATGAGCATATATCTCTGTTTAGTTTTCCCATTTTGTGCAAACTTATAGGGGTATAGTATAAGTTATGTTTAATTTTGCACTGCATTAATTTAAGGCCATCAAACATGAGGAGTCTGTGATTGCTTGATCCCCCTGCAGCCATGATCTTTGGATCTGTTAGCTCAGGAACCTCTGTTCTCCAATATGCGCATGCCGATCCCGCAGTGAAACCTTTACAGTGATTGCATTGATGCCGACAACATTGACAGATCACTGTAAAGTCTGCCCGGGACCCTGGTACTCTTTCTTCCAGTCCTGCACCCCCTCCCCGAATCAACTCCCACTTGGAGTTGATAATCCCTAAATTTGGGGTGTGGGAGGCAGAGCTCCCCACATGGGGGATCGGGGCAAAGCCCCCTTAAAAACACAGACAGGTTTCCAGACAGATTAATGGTACTGCAATTTGCGGTTGACATAAATCCGTCACTGTAACATTGGTCGACAAGTTTTTTGTTGAACCGGCATTGCACAGCCCTCCAGTATGTTGAGGAGGTGCTACCCTCTGATGGCTATCATGAGAAGGGTCTTGTAAAGCAAGCATGTGGCATGTCATTGTGAGGCCAACCTTGCCAACTCATCCCATCTAGAAAAGAGTTTGAAATCCCAGGGTTTGGGGCCTAGTGCCCCTGTCAATGTGTGCTGTAGTTGGAGAAAAGGGAATACTGGGTTGGGTAAAGGGCCACAACCTGTCTTAGTTTATTATAGGTTATCAGGGTTGTTCCCTCAAGATAGTCACCAAGTTTCCCAGTTGCACTTGACCCAAGAGGTTAGGTTGGATCATTTTATGTTGCATCTTAAAATTTGAATTCCCTGCCAGAGGTTGGGCTGGAATTAGGATGGGTTTGGTACCCAGCATCCTGTGCATCTATTTACTCACTTGGATAGAGAAACCTATCAGCATTGGTTTTAGTAGTGTTGGAAGTTTAGTAAGGGGTATACTGGTAAGGGCATTAAGGTTAATTCTGTTTGGGTAATGAGATGCAGCTCTATAGTTTTCCACTGTGGGAGGTATGTGTTTGGGGCCTGTCCATGGAGATGGTTCCTCCACCACAAAAGCCGAGTGGCCTGGGTTGCTAAGTAATAAGGCCAAACGTCTGATAACTTAGGCCCTCCTTGGTCTCTAGGTCATGTGTGCTTGAAATATAATGTTTGGGGTGTCTTGCTGTTCCATAGTAAGGAGGAGAGGGTGGATCTCAGCTGCATGAAGCATGTCTGAGGTAAGGCACAAGACAGCATAGAGATGAGGTATATGGTAGTAGTTTGGGGAGAATGTTCATTTTAATTATGTTAATTCTCATCCATAAGGTCAGAGAAAGGGCATGCCAGAAAGTTAGATCTCACTTGATTTTGGTTAATAGGTTTTTTCAGATTATGCTGGTACATCCAGATGGGGCTTTGAGCTATGAATATTCCCAAATACATAATGGAGGTGGGAGTCCATGAGCCTCCCAATTGCATTACTGTATTTTTCCTTGTGTGGCAGTTAAGGGGCATAATGCAGGTTTTTGATAGGTTAAGTTTATAACCTGACAGCCTTTCATATTGTTGAATCAACTGGAAAGTTGCCTGCACTGATTGGGCAGAGTTGGCTAGGTGGTGGAGGATGTCATCTGCATATGTGGAGAGTTTGTACCCCCTTCCCACCACCCTCACTCCAGTGATGTTATCATTTGCCAAGATGTGTCTCATGAGGGATTCCAAATATAGATTGAACAGAAAGGGGGACA
Source organism: Neoceratodus forsteri (assembly GCA_016271365.2). Lineage (NCBI taxonomy): Eukaryota > Metazoa > Chordata > Ceratodontiformes > Ceratodontidae > Neoceratodus > Neoceratodus forsteri. The sequence continues at coordinate 353,379,049 of CM028136.1, read as the reverse complement.
GCAGGCAGCCCTGTCTGGTGCCTGTTTCCAGGGTGAAGGGGGCTGAGAGTATACCATTGCAACAGACTTTGGCTGAGGGGTGTGAATACAACAGTCTCACCCAGTTTGTAAATGAGGAGTGGAATCCATAGCAGTCCAGAGTTTCAAATAAGAAGGGCCAAGAAGCTCTATCAAAGGCTTTTTCCACATCCAACGAGAGCAGGACAGCCTGTTCCTGGACATGGAAATGAGTTTTCTAAGATGATCAGTTACCACTCTTCCCTGCATAAAGCCCACCAGTTAGGGGCTAATAAGTGTCTGCCACACTTTCTTAACTCTTGTGGCCAGAATCTTGGCAAGGATTTCAATATCCACATGTAATAGGGATATCGGTCTGTAACTGCCTAACATTGTACAATCTTTATCTGATTTTGGGATTAGAGTAATCCAGGCCTCTTGTATATAGGGATGATGGGATTTAGTCTGCTTTACCTCTAGGAATAGGTTAGTAAGGGGCTCTGAGAACTGTGAGGTAAAGGTTTTATAGAAGTTAGGGGAAAAGACATCCGGACCAGGGGCTTTGTCCAGGGTCAGGGATGTAATGGCCTGCTGGACTTCCCAAACTGATATGTCTGCATCCAGCATTTGCCTTTGGGCCTCAGTTATTCAAGGGAGGTTAGAGTGTTTCAGGAATTGTTGAATCTCTGCCTGCTATTCTGCGGGCCTTGCTGTGTGTAGTTCAGAGATAAAATTCCATAAAGTGTTGGCTATCTCTCTTGGTTTGGAGAGTAAGCTCCCTGCCATGTCCCTAACATTTAGAATCTGCCTCTTGGCTTCTTGCTGTTTTAACTTAAGGGCTAGCAATCTCCCTGCTCTTTCTTCTTGATCTACATATTCTGCCTTTTCCCAAAGCAACTCATTTTATTTTGCTCTGACAATGTTCAGCTGGGTATTTGTACTATTGGTCTGGGTCTCTAAGACCCTCTTCTCCAGATCTTGGATAGCTGTCAGTAGTTTTCCCTCTCCCTCCCTTTTCTTTGAGAATGCTAGTCTTATAAGTTACTCACGTACTGTACACTTAAAGGCCCCCCATAAAGTGGAATTGTTGGAGGCTGAGGGTGTGTTGATTTCAAAATATTGTAACACACAATGTTTGAGCTTGTCAGCAATAATGGGGTCTTTAAGGAGGCAGTTGTTAATCCTTCACAGCCTGTCTCTTTCTTTGGACTAGTTGGAGAAGAATGTGAGCATTACTGGGGTATGGCCTGAGACCACCATAGCCCCTATCTCACAGTGGGAGGTTACTTTAAAAAACAAGAAGAAATCCATTCTTGAGGAAGAGTCATGGATCACCAACCAAAATGTGTAGTCTTTGACTCTGGGTTGCATAGCTCTCCATATATCAAGAAGGCCCAGAGAATCCTTCATTTCTCTTAATGTCCTCTAGGTTGGTGATGGGCCAGTGCTTCTGGGTCTAGATCTATCCCATAAGTTATCTAAGACCCGCTTCCAGTCTCCACCCAAGAGGATTGGGCAGCACTGTGTTTCAGTTAGTAGGGGTAGAAGCGTATTGTAAACATGGAGATCCTCCTCATTTGGTCTATAGAAGTGCTGTGCAGAATTCTGCCAGCATAATTAGCATGGAATGACCATTCCATGAGTGGAATTTCCATCTGAATTTCATTGTTTTCTGTGGAATTCTGCCTACTTTGATCATTGGAATAATATTCCATGGAACAGCATTTTTCACGGAACATTTTTGGCAACAATTTCCATGGAAAATATAGAGCTCCACAGAATAATATTCAATGGAACAGCATTTATTCTGTGGCAAATCATTCCCCAACTATTTTCAGCTGTGGAATTCCACCATGCTGTTTCTGGTGAAATTGAGCAGAATTCTGGTGGAATTTTGAAAATTCCACAGAATTTCGTTCTGTTAGAATTTGAAAATTCTGCACAGCACTAGTCCATAGATTGAGGCCATGCTTAAAGTAGTGGCTAGGTATCCCTTAATTATTATGTAGCTCCCTGAGGGGTCTGCTAATTGTTTAGTTACTTGAAAAGGGATGCTGCTGTGAACTAAAATAGCCACCTGAGTTATTTTGTTGCCGCATCCTGTGGCAAACACCTGGCTGACCCATTCTTTTTTCCATAGCATAGCATCTTGTGCCAGTGTGTGGGTCTCTTGTAAGAAGGCAATCTGTCCCCCAAGTGATTTGATGTGTTTAATGATTTGGTATCTTTTCTGCTTTGTTTTGGCACCTTTTATGCTCCATCTTACACATTTATACTGGACCTTAGACATTGTGAAAGTAGAGGTGTTTGTCATTCTGCATATATTGGGGCGAACTGATAACCTGGGCTGAAGGTAGTGCAGGAGACCCATTACAGTATCGTGTATCACATTTTTTCATCATTTTGACCATACATTGTACTCTTTCTATATCATTATTGTGAACGAGATGCATGCCATTCTTTTCCTTGGTTAGTCTAAGTGCTGCAAACCACTATTAAACTCTATGACTCACCATACAGTAAAACAAAACACAGTACCAACATGGTAGTACAGGTAATCACCAGGGTATCACCCGTACAGCACTGCTTCAGAACTTTACCTTATATCCAGATCTATCAGTGTGGTGGGGGTCTCCACCAACTCCCCCTCCTCTTAGGAGGAGAAATGGTAGTGGATGTCCCACCAACTGGTTGGTCCGGAGTGGGACTGAGCAATAGCATGTCTCCACTCTGCACCATCTAGATTTCATGAGTTAATAACCAGAAATACCAAGTGTAAGTGATCATCTGCCCTCTATGTGGGTCTATTTGTTTGCTATTCAATCCCCCCCATTCCTGCCTCCTCCCTCTCATACCCTAGGTTCCCAAATAAACACTGTTAACTCATGCTTAGGGGATTTGTAGGATCTACCATGAAATCCCGACAGTCAGTCTCCTGACCTCCATAAGCCTGAGTTCAGGAGACCGACTGTTGGAAGACTGACAAGGTCTCAGTGCAATGCGGGGGTGCAAGCCCCACACAACCCCTGTAACCAAAATAACCAATTTCAAGTGGCAGCATACCTCAGAGAAGGTTATAAAAATTTCAGGGGACAGAACAACGTGGTGCAAAAATGTTCATGCTGGGAACAGAACCCAGTTCTAGAGCACTATGCTGGCAGAGTTGCTAGTGGCTTAGTCCTCCCAGCCACAGGAGCAGCTCAGACAGCATCCAGGTTTTCCCCTTACTTATAGTGCCTGACTCAGTGTAGGTAGCAGTTTGTCACATCTGCTACTTTACCCCTGTCAGCATACACTTCCTTCTGTCAGGTGGGTGTGTGTGTCGGACTGCCAAATTTGGGATCCTGAATGTCGGGATTCTGAGTGTCGGCATTTAGTAGTGATACTGATTTGTATGGGACTTGGGGTGAGGGGGAGAGGTGGAAACATGGACTGTTTTACTGTTAGGCTGTTAGACTAGTGAAGAATTCCCCTTCAAAACAGTTCTGACAATGTTTCCCCCTCCCTCTCCCCTCCACCTATTATGAGCTAAAGCCCATGTAGGGAATATTACTGTTTAAATTTGTTTCTGCAAGATAGATACCCCTGTGCATCAGGTAGGCATGCTTGTATAGTCCACTTTTAATGTTCCACTCAGCTGAGTATATTGAAGGGAGGTCAGAAGGTCATTTGTTTAAGCCAGCTACTCATCCGAGTGTCTAAGGGTGTTCAATGTGCCACATTTGTGGCTGCGGATGATCCATCACCTGGTGTAAAATCCTTCAGGAAAATGAAGACCGTGACCACAAACAATTGAGGACCTCCCGATTCCCAGTAAGTTTCATCTGTGGACAAAGAATTTCAAAGTGCATATGTGGCTGGCGGCCTTCTCCATAGCATTGCCATGCAGTTGAATTTGTCAGCAGTCATGCAGGAGTGGGGAGCAAGCTGAATGGCTAGGCCAGCCCCATTAAAATTGATCAAGAGTGGGCATGACAGCTATGAAATATACAAGCCCAATTTGACAGGAGCTGTCAATCTTTCTTTGCTACATCTGTGCTTTGGCATATCAAGCTGCTGTAGTGGGAAAAAAGGTTTGGGGAAGAAGCACCAGTGGTTGTTGTTTTGGGCTGACAGATAAAAGTATATGCTGTCGCCATTTTAGATCATCTTGTGGCAGTAACAAACCAGGTCGTTCCCTGCTTCCACTAAACACACAGCACCAGTTCAAATCATTCCATTAGGATTCCAGAGCCAACAAGCAATAATTAGGAGGGGTTCCAGTGTAGAATTACTGTGGGGGGAGCTTCTTGGAGGGGAATGATAGCTTTAAATAGTCACTTTCTTGTCCAGATTTTTTTCTTGGCACATCAGGAGAGGATTGAAACGCTTCTTGTATTGGCAGTGAAAAGAAAAGACACTTGGATTGAGTTTATAAACAGTCTCATTTAGTGCTTCTGTGGAAAAACTGAGGCAGGATTCTCAGCAGCTCCTACATGGCCATTTCTGCACATGGAAACTCATGCTGTCCCCTGCCAGTGGTGATTATCAGCCTCGCCGGGAACAGCATGCTAAACTTGTTTTTTGCTGTGTGTAGGATGTTTTTTATTTCCTTGTAAGCCATCTGCTTTTCCCGGACCAGGGAATCATGTCACTGAAAATGTTAAATTGGGCCACATAACATAGCAGGGTGCCCTTCTTCCTCACCTCCTGTTGAATATAAATCTTATCCTGAAAGTTGAGGCATTTGAGAATAATTGCTCTTGCCCCCCACGGAGGCGGCAGTGGTTTCAGGGATTGGTGCACCCTCTCAAAATGGTAAACAGTACACAACCCAGGGGGGTTGGTGCCCCTTGAAACAACTTCTGAACAAAATACATCATATTTCCATCTTTTGATTTCTCCGAGATGCCCATCAAGACAAAATTATTATTACGTTTTTTATATTTTGCTATTTTTGTGCAGGACCCCTGCGATCCTCCATTTGAAGGTCAGCCCCTCCACTCTACCTGCTGTCCCCCATGCCCAGGCTTTCCCCCCTTGGTGGGGCAACCAGGGGGCTCCCCCCATGAACAATGTAGGCAAGTTCCAGCTTACCTCCTGGGTTGGGGCCAGAGGAGTGGAATCCCCCCCCCGGCGGATGTCAGAGGCAGTGGAGATGGCAGCAGAGTGGGAGCATCATGCCCGGGGGCTGGCTTTTTCTGAAGGTGGATCCCTGGGGGATGGGGACATGCAATAACATCCAGCATCTTCCTCATACCCCCAAGAGAACTATGCAGGCTGCAGCGGAACCCCCAGCTTCTGCTAGAGGTCTGTAAAATGCAGAACACTCTTTCCCCCTTCCCCAGAGAAGGAGAGCAGTCCCTAGGACACTCAAATCTTCTCCCACCTTTCTGGCCCAGGTCCATTCCTGAACTTGTGTTATCAGCATCACAAGAGGAAATCCAACTTCTATGCCAGTGAGCCAGCTTTAAAATGAGATTATTTGGTCTGCTGCAATCTTCTTGATCTTCAATTGTATCCTCCAGCTGGGCCATTTTTTTCTTCATCTGTTGTATTGCTTAAGTGTCTTTGGCCCATTGATCTTCCAGTGAGCTAATTCTAGCTTTGGCATCCTTGACCCTCATTATTAGCGAGTCTACCATGGGTTTCAGGATCCTGAGATCCGTGCTCATCTCCATCATTGTTATTTTAATTGATGTCAGTTCTTTGAAGAAGCTATCCATTTTTTCAAACAGTCCTTCCCTGGTTTAACGTTTGGGTAGGAATCAGATGCAGTTTCCGGTTTTTGCTGCTTGGTTGTCGTCGATCGTGGCAGCACTGGTGGAGCGGCAGAAACCGCCATCTTCTGCTGTACCGGAGTTGCCATTTGTGCTAAGAGTGATATCTTTTTATTCCTCAGCAGTTCCCTGAAGTGATCAGCTCTTTTTGGACATCGACAGATAGATTTAAATCCAGTAATGCCTCGTTTATCAGAGCCACGAGTATGGAGTGTAATGTAGAGCTAGTCAATTACTCAGAGTGCATCACGCAACTCCTTAGCTAACTAATTAAATAAAAAGGCCTGACTAAACAGAAACATTTTCAGCTCTCATTTGAAGAAAGTGTACATTAGGACCAGCTCCACATATCTGGCATGGGTCAGTATATACACTCTATAAACATTCTCCTGCAAGTCAATGAACAGGGTCCAAGCTTGTCAGTCAAAAACAAAATTGACTCCATGAGCCTCAGTCACAAAGGTCAGCATGAGCTGTCCCAAAGGCAGCTTGCGTCAATTGCCAGTAAATCATGGACCCTACATCAGACTCACTATCAGGAAGAATTCCCAGTGGCAAAGTCCTGTGGCTTACAACAACTGTGGTTCTGCACCAAACAAATGTCACAACTGGAAAGTGTGCCACAAGCCGTAGGGTAGCCCTGTGGCAATAACACCACGGACAGCAGACCGTGCAGGCTAGCACCCCCCAACCCCATTCACCTTTTAACTAAAAGTAACACATGTCCCCAGTGGCTAGCAGTGCCCTCAGACCTGATCTCCTTACAAATAATATTATTTCATGTCCCTGGGGGCTAGTGGTCCCCCCAGCCACAATCTTCTTATCAATAAAATTAATGTCCCTGGTGTCTAGTGCCAACCATGCTCCAATCCCCTTGAACTAAACAAATCATGTAGCTCATGGACTAGTGGACCCCCTCCCTATCTCTGATCTGACCACATACTTTAAATGTATTCTTCCATGGTGGTCTAGTGGACCAGTCTAGTGGACCCCTTCCCTATCCCTGATCTCCCCATAAATAATTATATAACTTTCCCTGGTGGTCTAGCAGAGTTCCCTCCCTATCCATGATCTCCCCAGAAACAATTAAATAGCATACTTTGGTGGTCTAGTGGACCCCTCATCACCCCCCCGCAGGCAGTACCCTACCACCCCACTCCTCCATCCCATCCTCGAGTCAGCAACTGGCACAGCCCTCCTCTCACCACCACAGCTGGCTGCTGACTGAGTTGTCAAGGAGCACATACTGTACACTGTACACACTCATCGACTGACAGCTCAGTGAGTGAGCCATCAATCAGTGAGCATGTACTGTATACAGTATGCACTTCTTGACAGCTTAGCTGGTACCCCATGCTGTCGACTCGAGATTCTCCCTGCATCCTACCTCTCCCAAAGAGGTGGAAGACCTGTTACTGAACTTAGATACAAAGAAAAGTGCTGGATGCTGACTGCCTAGACCCATATTTTCTAAAAGTGGCATAGCTCGTGTTAACTGTGCCTGTGACTCACTTATTTAACTTATCCTTGTCCTAAGAGATCATCCCATCCATTTGGCACATTTTATTACTCTGTTTAAGTCAGGTAACCCTGGTGATCTTAACAACTACAGCCCAATTTCAATTCTTCCTGTCCTGTCAAAACTATTGGAAAAAATCATAAGCAACCAGCTGAGACTATGCTTAGAAACTACGAATCTCCTAAATCCTTTCCAATCAGGCTTCAGAGCGAAACATAGCACCATTACAGCTCTTGCAAAGGTGACCAATGATTGGCAAAGAGAACTGGACAATAGAAACTACATTTGTGCAGACTTTCTAGATTTAAATAAAGCTTTCAACACTTTTGACCATAGTCTGCTATTATCTTCTTTGCAAGCAATAGGGTTGGATTCACTATCCTTGTGTTGGTTGAACAATTACCTATCTGACTGTCTCCAGCAAGTCAAGGCTGAAGGTGTTTTCTCAACCCTCAAACCACTTTTAAGAGGTGTCCCCCAGAGATCTATATTAGATCCTATATTATTTGCTATTTATAGCAACAACATTGATGTCTGTTTAACCAGGGCCAGCATTCATCCCGTTCACAGATGAGACACTACTTTATTTGAGCCGCTCAACCCCAGAAGCTGCATGTAATGACCTGCAAGATGAAATTAACTTGGTAAAAAAAGATCTCTTAAACAAAAAGCTTTTACTTAACACTAAGAAAACCAAAGCAATGCTTTTCTCTCCCCTGGTACATACAGCAAACCCGGCCGACGTAGGATTAGTGCCACAAATTTCTACAATTCTCTGAGAAAAATTGGAATTTGTTTTGAAATTCAAATACCTGGTAGTCTGGCTGGATCATAGGCTCTCCTTTATAGAGCACATAGAGGATCTACTACAAAACGGTGGCAACGATTAGGCCTTTTCTTCAGGATTAACCACTTTCTAACAAGAGATGCTAAACTATGTCTGGTCCAAACAATGTTTCTCTCCTTGATTGACTAGCGGATTTCATGTACAGTCATTGTCCTGTCTCTTATCTCACAAAATTGGACACTCTGTATCACCGAGCTCTGAGATTTATTACAGGGCTTCCTTTTACTATGCACCACTGCTCATTATATGCAGCTGTGGGCTGGACTTCCCTCCATTATAGGTGGAATAGAAATGCTTTTTTATGGACCCTCAGAGTCATTTCCAAAAGCTTCCTAAATACATTGCAGACTGCCTCCCCCTAAACCAGTTAGGCAAGTATGCCCTGAGAAGCTTCAAATCCATCTCATTGATAGTCTCCAAAGTCAAATCTCGCTTTGGTAGAGCAGTCATATGCTTTGTGCTGCCCTCTCTGTGGAACAAACTTCAGAAAGTACTGAAGCTGAGCAATCCTATCAGTGTAACTTCTTTCAAGACGCTTTACTCTTATCACATTAAGGAGTCTTATAACTGTTTTCTTTTATCCCAATCTTATAATGGCCTGCTACATCTCCTTTTTGCCTACTTTGCATTGTGAAGGTTTCCTATCTCCCTACTCTCGTCCTACATACTGTCTTCTGTAAACTTATTCATCATGTGAATTTTGTTCCTGTCTTCTAGCTTCCCTATCCATCCCCTATATCCATTCTGCGTATTTACCACCCCCCTTCCTCTTATATGGTGGATGTTCCCCTCTCTCAGATAGCGGATTGTGTTGCATGTCCTCTACTTTATACATGGGTATTGCAAATTGTATACGATTCTCCTGTGATATGTTTTCTTTGTGCATGGCTTATTATTTATTGTATCATATTCCTTATGCATTATTAGTGCATTGTGTGATTACATATATGTATGGCTGTAATCACAGAAACATCCTCCTGATGACATACATGTAGTGTGAAACTAGTTGAGGTTTGGAGCCTGTACTGCATAGGTGGCCTTGCAAATGTTTGCACAATAAATCTTTTTTTGTACACCTGTGGTGCCATTGTTTCTGTGATTACTTCAGTTTTGGACTACTACTTGGCACGCATGTGTGGAGCTGATGATTCTCTTTCTTGTATGGTTCCATTCTTATATGTGACCTTGTTATACCCAGGTCCATCTTGCAAATGAGCCTCACTCAATGATGTTTGCCTGGATAAATAAAGATTTTGATTGATTGATTGATGCAGTGCAGTAATGTGGCAGTATATCACAAAATGCTGCAGTATACTGCAGGGCACAGTGTAATGCAGTGTCCATTAAGCCCTTTTGTTATGCAGTATTTTGTTACATGGCAGTTACTGCAAGTTACTGCATTGCATCATGGCTCTCTCTACTTAGCCACGATGCTCGGAACTGTGCTTTAAGATTTAGAGCGCATGAGTGGTCCACGAAAAGATTAAAAAAAAAAAAAATTAAAAAGGATTTGTCTTCCTATATCACTTGTGCATCCTACATAGTACCCTTCTTCCAAATGGCATCCCTGGTATGCTACTTCTGACTGTAATGGGTGCCTCATATAGTAGTTTGTGGTGGATTGGTTGCTTAAGTAATGGAGTTAGTGAATTGTAGGATAATGCCACATTACTTTGTGGGGAAAGCAGTAATAAACATAGCAATACCTGCATATCCTGTTATGCAAATAAAGTTATTTAGGGATATGCAATGGACTGACTTAAAATATGCAATTTATCTTCAAGTGTGAGAAGGGTAGGCCATAAATCACAAGTGGCAGACCCCCAACTGACTCAGGAAAGTCATGCCCACTCACAAGTGATTATAAATTGCCTATTTTGAGTCAAACAATTGTATATCTGCAGTTCAAGATTTTGATGTATGGCTTTTAACAGCTGTCTTTAGTGCTGCTTTAGGCATTGTGATGTTATCAATATTGTGAAAGCTGCTCTCTTGTTGGTTGAGTATTCCACTGTGATGACAGTAACCTTTAAAATACCCATTGTGACAACAGTAATAGCAATATTTTGAAAGGTTGCAGTTACTGATGTTACTAGCTAGCATGCCTTTTTTATCTTGTCATTTTTACCCCTACTGCTGTATTATATATTTGAATGTGATTACATAGGCATAATGCTCAATATGGCCCTCTGTTGGACTGTTGTCCCTATGTGCTTGACTATAGCCTAGTTAAGATGCAACATTTTCAGTGGGATTTCTGCTTGGGACTGACACCTTTCAAAACCTTTAGTACTTTGAGTACATTTTTGAACTCCCATTATAGACATGATTAGAATCAATACATAGTCAGCCTGGTTTGACACTTTGCAGCACTCTGGTCACCCATGCCATCTCATTTTTATCATTTCATCCCAGATGACAATGGCCCATGAGCGGTATATCTGAAATTATTTATGGAGGGAAACAGCTTCCATTTGCATACTTACATGGCAATAGATATGAAATAAATAAGGCTTTCAGTTCAACTGACATCAATTCTTCACCTGACAAAGATTTTGAATTGTTATAATGTTAAAATAGAGGGCAGAAAAATTAAAGTATTGGTTTTTTTCATATACTCTAACATTCCCTTTAAGGTTTTATCAGTTAGGTACAGTAAGTGCTCTAGAGCAAATGCCTGTTCTAAGGCATGACCTAGGTGTCACGGGAAAAACCTTCTCATAGTATTATTGTTTGATATCTGTATTATAAATACATGGTCTGTGTATGACCATTTCAGTGTGAGAGATTTGGTCTTTAAATTACAGGGTCAGCAGCTGAAACCACAGGATGTAATAAAACAGACCAGAAGGAAACGGTTAATTGGAACATCCTCCAGAAAACAATTTATTGCCTGCTGATGCCTTTGATGTTGGAAACTAAATATGCTTTTTATGATATCAGGGAAAGGACATCATTAGGTTGATTCCTGTTGGTTTATTAACACCTTGGTGCCAGTGTGGGATTGCTAAGTTTAAAGGAAAAATGTTTAATTAAGGAGTCATATTTAGAAAATGTTTTTTTTTCTTCTACTGTCACATTATTTAACATACCTCCTGGTAGGAAATCATGTTTGTAATTTTTTAATTCTTAGAGGAGGAGCTAGGTGACTCACAAGGGGGTGTGGAGACACAGTTAACTGATACTTGTATCTGAGAAGTATATATATCTTTTTGGGACTCTAAGAGAGACACAGTTCTCCGATCTAACTTCAAACGCACTTACAGAGGTAATACCTTAGATTGCAAAGATCTAAATGTATTATGGTAGGAGTTTTGTTATTCAACTTTCCCATTTTCTTTTGAGATTGTAAGCTCTTGATATTTATTCTGTATTTTATCTTACTTATTTTACAATTTTTAGTAAATCACATTTTCTAAAGAAACTGCCTGTGTCTTCCTAGTTTTCTTTTTGCATGTAGAGTGCCTGTATTTTTAAGTCTGACAATGATTTAAAAGGCTTGATTGTGTTACTAAGCTCAGAAAAGGTAAGAATATACCTAAGGTCTCTTACAGAGTTTTAAGGGTTCATTTTGGAAACCTGGCTTGGTGCCCATGGCTGAAGATTGTACTGCATCCCCAAAAAGAGTATATATCTGAGCCTGTAATTGGGTATGCTAGCATAAGGTTCACAATTTGATTCCCCCTAGAACTTGAGGCTGAAAGCTGATGCAAACCCAAATAGACAGGAGGGTTACCCTGTCTGTTACCTGTTCACACTATTGCACTCTGAGGTTGGCACTGTGGGAGCAGCAGGCTGGACCTGTGGAGTGTGTTTGTGACACTGGGTACCTCTGTTGTATACTGCAGACATAAAATATGTGACACATTTATATTAAATACATACATGCGTACATAATACAATATATTCCACACCAGTGGTGAATAAATTAGATAAATCATGTTACTTTGAGATAAGCATTTATTTTCACTTAGAACACTAGTTATTACACTTGGAACACAAATGTATTCAACCTTGAACATGTTATTTCCACTTAGAATTTGTAAATGGAAGATGAAGAAGAATAGGCCAGATAGAGAACTTATAATAGAAAGAAAGGCAGTTTTAAGCTAAAACAAGGTTAAATACCAGTAAAATATTATGGATGGTGTGTTATATATGAAATACATTATGGATTACAACAGAACACATGTATCTCCACACATAACAGGTAAGACTATCATAACAAACTTGTGGCTTTGTCACGCATGAATTATGACTCTTACCACTCATTAGCAGAGATAAATGTGTTATTCCATGAAACCCATTATGTATTCCCTACATACACAATGTACATTTAAAAAAATGAAAAATTGCAGGAACACTGACACACTGATGATCTCAGGAGATATTGTTTGAGTCTAGAAGTAAAACATGTATGTGCTGGTGAATCCTTTAGCTCTAGCAGGAGGGAAATAAAAAATTAAGACAATATACATAAATGATCCTTAGTAATAGGGAAGGACTTGTCTCAGTATTCAATAGAAATCTGTAAATGGCCCCAAAAGAGGGTGCACCCAGTTAAAAATGGGGTCTACACTCAAGTGTACATTTCAAAGTGGCCCTGGCATTCAAAATACATGTTGCATGCCCACTGCTGAAAACCAGGAAACTATAAAGAATACTGGATGGGCTACCATGCACAACTGGTGTGTTCTGCAACAGAAGGGTTCTATGTCCCTTTGACCTCAACAGCAAAGCCTTAGAGTGTATGGGACTCAGAACCCCAAGGTGGCAGAATGCCTGGTTGTGCATGAAGTTGCATATCCTAGGCTGAATTTTCAAAGGGTGACACAGGGCTTATGCCAAGCCCTGCATCAAACCCATTTTTGCTGCAGCTGCACCAAACACCTTTGCCACAACTGTGACCAATTTTAGTATATCAGGCATAGTTATGACAGTTTACCCACTTTACGGCAGCTTGTTCCAAATATTTGGCACAAGTTCTATGAAAAAGGTATCCATGACTGATGCAAGCTAGACAAGCAAAAAGCTTGTCTAGCTTGCAACAATTGGTGCATGGGATAGAAAATCCCAGTCGATGGCCAGGAGAATGCCACAAGCCCTGTGTGCCAAATTATCAGTGCACCAGGGGTTTCTGGTATTCTCAGGTCTTTGAAAATCTGTCCTGCTGTATTTTTTAGGGTGTATAGTAAAATAAACTGCAAACTGCCACACCATCAAGTCTCTGAGCTCCCCACCCTCCCATCATGGTTACCTCACTCACTGTGGGTTGTACATTGTGTGAAATGTGTGCACAGCAGTTCTTTCACTTTCAAAATGATACTGTCTCATGCAGTTTCTAGAGGTTTCAGAATACTGTTGTATCACAGAAGGGTACAGTCATGTTTCATGACCTCTGAACTGTGGTACAACAGCATTTTGAAAGGGATGAAATGTTATGCAGATCAACACTCTATGCACTATAGGGGATACTTCATTTAACTGTGGAAGCAGGCTCAAGTCTAAAATCTTTGGGCATTCAAATCAGACTTATCAATAATGCAAAAATGACTATCAATATATGAATCAACTGGACTACTACCTAAGTCTGAGATGATGTATTCAAAAATACATATTCTGCACATAAAAATATGTTTACAACTTCACTGGAGATGGGGTCTGAATAGCTGGGTGGATAGTTTGTGGCTACAAAGCCCTTCAGTTCTAGATCACAAGTTTTAATCTGACCCTGGTCAATAGTGGCTAGAGGCATATATTTGATTGCAGTTCAGTGTCTTACTAGAAGTGAGTTGTAGAGGTATCTGTCCAGTTCTTAGTAAGCAGCTGATCATTTTACTAAATAATCAAACAAAATTTGCTCTAGTTAGTAATCTAGTTAGCAGTTATACATGACAGGTCATTGAATGGTTGCGGATTTGGAGTATATGAACAGAGAGGGAGCAATATGGCATAGAGAAGTTTACACTGCAGCTCGGTAAATGATGTGTTGATAAACAGAGGACTTCAGTCTTCAATGATGAACTGTAACTCTGGAATAAGTACTAACAAAATGAAAAATAAAATCAACTGGGGAGGGTGAAGAGAAAAAGGACATTTCAGGATGTCCCAATTAATTTAATTGTTCCACCTAGAAATGCATTTATTTAGGTAATTTTGTCTTTAAAGTACTTTTTTTCAAAGTGATCTTTTTTTCTTTAAAAAGCCTATGGCATTTCAAATAATACAGCTCATATATTTTTCTACATGTCTTCCCCTTGGTCTTTTCTATTAAGGAGATTGACATGAATATACAATATATGCCCCATCAACTGAAACCGTTACTGCTACTTGTTCAAAAGTAAAGTCATACTCCTTTGCTTTTGACATCATAACCCTTTCCATAGCAGCAGAGCATGATATCATTTCACTTCTAGGAAGCAGCGAGAAGAGTTTTCTTTAATGCATTATGAAGCATTTCCTTCTTCATGTGAATGAAAGTCAATGAATGAAGCTGCAGCATGTGAATATCTCTTATACAGCCATGATGTCTTCATGTGCTGCAGCCTCCACACCTACAGTAGCAGCATTCCAGGTTTTTTTTTTACTTGAAAGCGACCATTCCCAAATGGTTTGTCACATAAAGCACATGTACCTCCTCAATTCAAATGATCCCCTTTGAAAAGTCTCATTACATGGTTTATTTAGTTTGCCTATAATCATCAGTAACTATTTTCACTTTCTTTATCAGAGAACATTCCTGATCAGTGATCAAAACTGACTGTGGCTCAAAGCAAAACAGCTGCTTCAAATCTTGCCTACATTTCTTAATGAATCACAACTGCAACACTGCCACCAAAATGAAATAAAGGTTGACATAAATTAATATAAATGTACTGCATATTAAGTACAGTCACTTATGGCAAAGCAGCAGTAAACAGGAAGGGCCCAATTTTCAAAGCTACTTAGAGGGCCACAAGGGACTTGTGGCAGAGAATTTTTATGCAAGTGCCGACTTGTTTCAAACCCTGCTGAAAGTGGGATTTTTAAAGTTGCAAAACCCCTGCCGGAAGTCCCTTGTGGCGATGTAGCAATGTTGCACCAGCTCTCTCTGCTATAGCTGTGCCTTTGTGGGGGAGCCGGTCTACAGGGCTTGTGCCACAGCTTTGGTGCAAGCTACCATAAAATGAGGGTACTTTGCAACTTGCGTCCCCCGATTATAAAATCATGTGCAAGTTGCGGCAAACCTTGGCCACAGGTGCAACAAATATTGCAAGGATGAAGGGTTTGGTCATGAGCCTTGCATCCCTATTTAAAAATTGGGCCCAAAGTGTCATCCTCAGTTTTGTCTATTATGTAAGTGATGTTTCACACCGAGATTATGGTTACAAAACAAAGTAAGGAAATGCTTATGAGTATGTCTCTGTATCCTTAGAAAAATTTAAATTTCAATTCTGATCATAAAAGCTACTCCGAGGTATTGTCCTACTAAATTTCTTTGAACAACATGTAACAATCTTTTGTCTAAGAAATGCATACAGCTACCAACAAGAAATCCATAGATCATATCAATTTCAGACAGTAAAATGGATTTTGATTATGGGGTGTACACATGGGGTGTACACATCAACATCAAATCCTAATTAAAATTAAAAAGCTAGTCTACTGCTTGGAATTAACTTTCAGAAGTAGTCAGCTATCCCATCTTACATGTACCCTCAGCACTATATAACCTAGTCACTTTTGCTACGCTAGAAAAGGCTCACACTGGTACTGCAGAGAAAGGTATGCTGTTTTTCCACTCAACACCATCAACTGTAGCTAGCTAATTAAGAACCGTGTAGTGCGTGACTGTAAACTTCAGTATGTCAAAGCTCTACCCTGCTGTCTGTCCTGCTAATGTGTCCAGCAAGCTTCCAGTTACTGGAGCCTTTGTAAATTGCCATCAACTGTGTTGCTACAGGTGGAACTGTTAAAAATGAACATCAGTAGAGGAGGAGGGGCAGCAATGCTAGAAAAGGGTTGCACTGCTACTGCAGAGAAAGGTATGCTGTTTTTCCACTCGACACCATCTACTGCAGCTAGCTAATTAAGAACTGTGTAGTGCGTGACTGTAAACTTCAGTGTGACAAAGCTCCACCCTGCAATCTGTCCTGCTAATGTGTCCAGCAAGCTCCTGGTTACTGGAGCCTTTTTAAGTTGCCATCAACTGTGTTGCTAAAGGAGGGATTTTTAAAAACGAATGTCAGCAAAGGAGGAGGGGGGCAGTAATGCTAGAAAAGGGTTGCGCTGTTACTGCATGAACGCAGTAGTGCAAGTGTGAGTAACTCGGAAGAAAAACACTGATAGAAGCAGCTGATAAATATCCAGAGACAATGTATGTGGGGCTTTAAAAATAGTCCTATGCAAAATACAAAAGGTTTGCCTAATAAGATGAAGTCTAGAGTGTGATTTGTAGGTTGTTTTTGCTAGATAGTTCCAAGTGTATTAGACAGGGATAATTTTAAGAAATAATTTTATTATGAGCTGTAGTTCTCTGAGTTATTGAGCCTCCGGTATGGCAAATTAAGATAAGTGGTGGGAGTCTGTACAGAGGGCTCAGTACCAGAAGCAAGCTTTTTAGATAAAAGATTTTCTTGAATGTAAAGCTGCTGTTGTTAAACTTAAAGTATATGTATCTCCTGGGCCCTGTGTTTTGACCTGGAATTAAGATAATTAAGTGTTGTTCCTGAAATTCAGTACTCTCAGCGCTATACTTTGGATGTCTGTGCTGGGAGTTTTCTGTTTTAGGAACGCTATTTTAATCTTATTTTTTAATTTTGTTTTTTTTAATCTGATTTCCAGGATTTTGAAAATTATTTTGTCTGCCTACTTTGTTAGAAATCCCAGTAATAAATTAAGGGTGGTTTCTTGTTTAAAATGATGAGGTTGGTAGTGGGATTGGTCTGTGTGGCTCAGCTGTGTGTCTCTATTGATACTAATGCTTTAATAAAAATAGCTTGTGTTTTTGTTAATTGTTATTTGAATAAATGGAGATAACAACAAGTATTAAAGTTGAACATGTGGAGAAATCCCTTCAACCTAATCAAAAATGAAATATGAATAACGCATTCTATATTGTAAATTAAAAATACTTATTCATGTGATCAAGCTTTGTTGCTTCCTCTGGCCCTTTGTGGGGATATTGAACTGAACCCTGGTCCATGGGGAAATATCATTAAATTGGTCTTAGACAATGGAAGAAGTATGATTAAAAAAATGGATCTCCTCAGGACCTAGGTTGACTATGAAGAGCCAGACATAGTAATACAGAGAGAAACATGGTTAAAAAATGGAAATTAAATATGAAGAATTGGAACTTAAGGATTTCCATCATCATAGGCAGGATCGAGGAGCCGGGGATTCTAATGTATATCAGACACTTAATTGGTCACTCCAAAATTTTATTCTCAGGAATAATTGAAGGTATAGAACATCTCCTAACTGAGATTCAGGCATTAAAATTGGCTATTGGAGTGGTTTACTCTCCACCTAAAACCAACACCATTCATTCTGATAAATTGACGAATTTATTAATGGAACATATAGGTGAATTACAAACTATTATGACTGGTGATCTCAATGCAGCATGGAATTGTCCCAGGGATCAGAAACTAGAAGATTTAATAAGATGTTTAAACTTAATACAAATAATAGATGTCCCAATGAGGAAAGGTTCCTTAACCAGTAAAGGTAACATTTTTAGATCTGATCTTTGTTTTATCTGGGTTGACTATCCTGGAAAAAAAGAGTATGTGCTCCTAGTTTAGGAGATCAAAATGTTGTTAGATGTACTTTTTCCACTGATGAAAGAATTATTCCCGTAACTGTAGTACCAACTATGTTTAAAAGATGTTATTCTAAATTTAACAGTTTGTTATTTGGAAAACATCTTCAGGGATTACAGTGGCATAGGATTTTTCTTATTCCGGATATAAACCTAGCAGTGCAGGAATTCACAACAATGTTTGGGAAAGCTTGTAATAAATTTGCTCCACAGAAAAAGGTTAACCAAAGATCGAAACATCTGCCATGGTTAATAGTAAAGATATAGAAAATGATTAGGTCAAGAAATCAACTATGGAAAAAGGCTAATAAAACATTAAAAAATGAAGTTTAGGAACAGTATAAAAAGACAAGAAATAGAGTTATACAGGAAATAAAGAAGTCAAAGGTTGTTTTATTATAAACAAAAAATTAAAGAATCAAGTGACCCAAGCCCTTACTAGTCTGTAATAAAAAAATCTTACAAAACCTGTAAGGAACTGGGTTGAGATAAAATTAAGCCAAAATGGGATGGTACTTGAAAACAATAGGGATGCAAATTTTTTGAATAATTATTTCATAGACCTACCTGATTTGAAAACAGAAATTATATCCTGTGTAAATCAAATGAGTGATGTGGAACAAGGGGATCTCCAAGATGAAAGTGTACCAAAATTTAGGTTTAGGCGAGTGACAAAAAAAGAAGCTTTAAAAGGTATAAACAAGTTAAAGATAAACAAGGCTAGTGGACCAGATAAGATAGATAACAAATTCTTGAAGGAAGCCACTTGGGAATTATCACCAATATTATGGGATATTTTTAATTGGAGTTTAAGGGAGGGTCAGTTCCCATCAAGCTGGAAACTTGATAAAGTGGTACCGACAGATAAAGGAGGTGACCCTATTGAAGCTTCAAATTACTGTTCAATAGCCTTGTTGTCCATGGTCTCCAAGATATTTGAAAAATGTTTTCATGATCAGTTAATGGAATATTTGGAAAAATATAATAAATTAACACAATGCCAATCTGGTTTTAGACAGGGCAGGTCCACGACTACCACAATCATGGACTTTTTAGATCTTATAGCTACTCCTCTTGAGAAGGCAAGGTTTGTGGGTGCAGTATTCATGGACCTGTCCAAAGAATTTGATCTGGTGAATCATAGAATCTTGATAAGTACTTTGAAGAAAATAGGAGTAGAGTATGAAACTTGTAGATGGTTTATGTCCTGCCTCGATAAAAGATCTCAGTTCACTGTCTTGAACAGTCAACAGTCAAGGATGGACTATGCTACAAGAGGGGTGCCCCAGGGGTCTATCCTGAGCCCCCTCTTGTTCATAGTCTATCTGAATGACTTACCAAATTATATTAAATATTCAAACATTCGATTGTGTGCAGATGACAATGTTCTAGTAACATCAGAAACTAATCCAGGAGAGGTAGAGCAGAAACTACAAAGTGACTTCCTTGCAATGCAAGGATATTTTTCATCTATGGGTTTATTAATTAATAACAAAAAAACACAGACTATGTGCTTTGCCCCAGAGAGGAAGGGAGTTCCAAAATTAAAGATAATGACTAAGGAAGGTAAGATCCTGGAGCAAACAGCAACATGTCAGTACTTAGGGATTCAAATAGATCAGCACTTAACATTTCAACAGCATAGAACAAAACTAATAAGGAAAACCAATGCAAAGATTGGAGCAATAAGATGTATATCAGATTGTATGACAAAAGAAATTAGACTGACCCTGGTAAACCAATTAGTATTGCTGGTAATTGACTATGGAAGTCATATATATAGACATACCACAAAAAAACAGTTAAATAATTTAGATGTATTATATAATAAGCTTGCAAGATATGTATTAAGGTGTGATTTTAGAATTCACCATTGCACAATGTATATAAGATTAGGTTGGACTTCATTAAACCTGTGGGCTAAGGCTTTGTGGTTAAACCAGGTATGGGGTATACTTAAAAATAAACCATTAAACAATTTAAAAATCAGGTTATTGAAGCCAAATCATGGATTAAATTTAAGAAAAATGGGTGCCAGAGATTTAATAACACCAAAAATAATAAATGGATTCAGTGAAATGACCCTTCAATATCAGGTTGCCTCTAGTTGGAATTGTCTCCCTCTTCTTCTCTGAGATTTAACCATTACTGATACTGTTTTTAAAACAGCAATGAATCATGAACTTAGTTTTCGTTGTTATTGTAATAGGCGAGAAGAATGAAGTGGTTAAATGCTTGTCTGTCTAGTCCTACTGGTCTTTGTAATTCTTTGGATCATCTGTTACCATTTGTATGTCTGATATTTTGTAACTTTTGTACTTTGATAATGCTGTAACAACTTAGCTTTTTTGTATAAACAGGTAAGCCTTGTAAATAGGGATTTTCAGAACTCTAATTGCTGTTTTACTGTATAAATAAATTTTACCATACCATACCGTAATAGTACTGTTGTAGGTGTGATTTGTGGAACAGTACTCTAGTTGGAGGCTGAAATAGTAAATTCTGTTCCTTACTCTACATCATCTTCATTGTGACCTCATGGACTGTGATATCACTAGAAGCCAAGAAGAGCCTATCCCCTGCTGCTTTATTGGTAACTTACAACACATTTGCCAATCAGGCAGCAGGGCTTTTGATGTAAAAACAGTGAGATCACATGCTAATGATGTTGTGGGAGGAATAGAACTAGATATGTCTACTTCCAGGTAAAGAACTGCTTTTGACATTACAACCAGCACTATTACATAAAAAAAAACAATCATTAGGTAGAAAACCATCTCCTGAGAACACAGAAAATAAAAAACACTTCAGAAATTAAAAAAAAAATGTAATAAGGGCCTACCTTTAAAAATTACTAACATTTTCTGCCTGCTATGTTCTGTGGCTACAACCTCTTTAATAGTTGTTCCTGTACATGACTGTGGTGGTCATCAAAGAATCTGAAATAATCAATGTGAACTATGGCCTTTAATGTTTGCCCTTGAGCTTCTTGCTATCACATAAAGCCTCTGGCTGGAAAAATTGGTAAGGCAACTGAAATACTTTATTAGCAACCATTGATTGTTTTATTTGTTGATATGAGTAGTCAGGCAAAAATAAAACTTCTAGAAAGTATTTGTCATAATTTTCAGGAAATTTATATGTATTCCACCATTGTTACAATACAGTTTGAATTAGCATCATTTTGATACCTCACTTGAACTAAAATTGCATACCACAAGGAATATATTGTGTATTTTGCAAGCATGAAACTGTAAATTTTGAAATTCAAAATACTTTATTGATTTTCATACAGCCAATAAGGCCTTTACACAGATCCAGACAAGATACAATACAACACAGTACAGAATACAACAATCAACAAACAACCCCCATCCCCTCCCTCTCCATGGTATCAGCCTCTTTGAACACTATAGGTGCACTCCACAATAATATGAAACTGTAAATTTAATGTCAGCAACATGAAACATTCTCATTAGTTGTACACTAAGGAATTAACAACAGGCTGAAAAAAGTTGCCATTTTGTTTTTGAAGTCACTTATGTTAACAACAGCAATTTCAAAGCAAATAGTTTGCTTGCTGGCAGAAGGGAATATGATTCTAGTTCTTTCAGCACCACTGGGAATGGAGAGAGGGACAGGCTGAGACTAACTTACCCAATATCACTGAAAATGGTAGCACTAGCAATTGAGAGCCAAATAGAGGGGAACTTATACGTTTGACAATGGCCAGTACTTTTTTCCTTAATGATCAATAAAAAGAAAAAAGTAAAAAATGTGTGGCTGAGGGACTACTAAAGAGGAGATGAAAAGAAGACACATGGGGCAGGATGTTAGTATCTAATATATGTTGTTGACAAAAGTCCCCACTGCAGCTGCAATTTAATGCATAGGACTTGTATTAAGAAAAATCTTCTTTTTCCATCCCTACATTAACAAGCTCTGGCAGAGTCACTATGACTGTGAATGCATTAACTAGATAAGGGTGTTTCACGGGCTTAAACATAAACATTTATTTATTTGAAAAATATCAGATTTGCAAACCTTTGTGTCAGAGACTCAGTTGCAAAGGCACCTCGTTGAAACTAATACAAAGACAGCACAGTTAACAAGTCAAAAAACAATGGCTCGGAGAGCAGACTGTTATAATAGTCATTCACTGGAGATGCATGGGTAGCAGTAGATAGATTACATGGTTTAGGCACACAGGCACCACATCAAGAAGACCAAAGCAGTTCAAACAATATACTATAGCTAAAGCAAATAGACATCAGGAGTCAAAGAGAAGCCCAGCGTGTTCACATGAAGGCTGTTGCATATATACTAACTGAATCAAAGTACAGTACTGTGAGAAAGGGCATATTTAAGCAATAAAGCATGACATGGTGTGTGTCATGTAATAATGTCGCTCCTGGAGTGGGTTGAAGCATGAGGCAAAGCTGAGTGCTTCCACCACCCCAGGAGTGACAATATTACAAGATAACACACACCCTGGAGTGCCTTATTGCAATTATACAATGTCTTGTTGTTATATACAGAATAAAAAATAAATTTTAAAGGATGTTTCTGTTAGTGTGAAAAAATATTTCTTAACAGAAAATGCAAGGAATGATCCAAATCCAAAACTACAGTGATGTTATTGTGTAATAACATTACTGTTTCAGTGGGTCAGCAGCCAGCTTCTTACATTTTTCCTTACCATTGTATAATTAAAAATAATGCCACCATCTGTATTACAGTTACCTATATGTTTTGCATTTTATTCTATGCACTGTTCTAGCAATCAGCTCAGCAGAACCAGGCCATCATATACATGAAGGTACTGTACCCTAACTGAAAACAGTGCTGAGACAACTGTATGTCATGACAAGGTAGAAGATAAACACAATGCTGAGACAAGTTTTTAAAGACATTTGATGAGTTTCATTGTTTTTTTTTTAGAAACTGATATACAGTTCACACACAAAATTCATATAATATAAAAGTGCATATGTCCAAATGTCAATGTAAATTTGACACATTTCATTACAAGCTGTTCTGTTGAAGGAAGACATTACTATATAAGGCCTAAAAATGGGCATCAGGTAAATGTAAACTGAGGTAGGTGTGTTATTGAGGGTATTGCATAGTTTATCTTTTATTGCTGCTCCACTGGATCAGCAATATTTGCACAAGCTGTGCCCAATCCAGATTTTACAGCTCTGGCCTGGGTCTGGTGATGTGGGTTTTACCCATACCCCACTGCATGTGGCTTAGTGGTATACTGTACAGATGGCTACAAAGTCTAAGCCATTGAAGGCTGAAGTTTCAGAAAACCATTATGCTTAAAATATCAAGACTCATTCTCTCCCTCACTCCCCAGTCACAATTAATCCTCTACCAAAGTCATGCTTAAATACTGGTGCCTCTACATCCACGCCACTAAGCTTTTAATGCCAACATGCTTCTTCTGCTGCTGTGACCAATTCAATGTGTGATCTACTCAACCCTGGCTTTATAAATTTATTTAATTATTTTTAGAGGGGCTCCTGGTTGTGACCACTACCAAACAACTGAAGTCCAGTGTGCCCTTCCAAACTGCCCAAACATGCCTGTAATGGAGGATTTTTCCATCTTTCATGTCCCAAATAGGGGCTCTTAGTTATCAAACTTTGGCCAAAATGTGAACATGCCAAACCACTACGTCAAAGTGGCCCCAATCGGTTTGGTCCTGTACTTTAAATAATGTAAAAAGTACCTTGCTGATCTGAGTTAGAGTCCAGCTGTTTCATTCTCTGTTTGAAAAGACAATACTCCAGCTTCCTTGTCTTACATTTATAAAGTGCAGTCTGCTAGGTGTGGCTGGGAGCAAATCACTAAGAAAGTGATCACAGCTTTCCCCTAATCATAAACCAATTCAATGTGTGATCTGCTCAACCCTGGCTTTATAAATGTATTTAATTATTTTTAGAGGGGCTCCTGGTTGTGACCAATATCAAACAAACAACTGAAGTCCAATGTGCCCACCTGAACTGTCTGCCTGAGAATGAAGTTGGTGTATTATTTGCAAAAATGCAAGGCTGGGTCTCTTATTATGCAGTATCCAGCAAAGATGGTGTTGTCAAATGGCTTAATGAGGTGCTGTGAGGTGCCTATGGGAACTTGTCATGTAGAAAGTTCCAGGGACACAGTCATAAAAACTGGAATTACATGTTCCAAGGAGTAATTAACTAGAGGGAGGAATGTTAGAAAGTCAACTCCACTATAAACTGAGCTAGGAAAAAAGTAAACAGGACAAGAAAAAAACAGAATTTTGTTTCAAAAATGAGTTGCTAATTGCAACTGGTAGTCTTAACATGTGCAAGTCAACTCCACTTCTCAAACTTAAAAAGAAAAATACACTTCATCATAGACTGTATTTACCATGTACTGTGCCCATTTTAGTATATAAATGTTTACGAATTACCTGAAAGCTGTCTATTTTCCATAGAAGGTGAATCCTTAGTAGTTTCAGACACTTAGTCTTTCCCTTTGAGACACCAGGTGACTCTAATAATCATTTGTTCCAAGAGTTCTTAAGTCAGTTTGAAGGCATTAAGTATTTTCTGTTATCATACTCCTTAAAAAAATGCTGGGATTCCATAGACTTGTGTTCCTAGGTCCAGTTCCCAAACTAGTGAATCGTATTTCAACATAATAGATCCACCTCATGCCCCTCCCACATGAATAAAGAAAAAGGTGGGCTGGATTTTTAGGAGCTTGTTAGATGGAAGGGGGTTGGATCTTACTTCCCCCTACAAAGCAATGCTGCCTCCCACTACTCAGGTTCCAGTTCTTGTACCACCCATTTAAGAAAGAAAGTAGTACCCTGCAACCATTGAGTAACATGAAAGCATATTTATTTGAGGGCGGAAAACATTTCTTGGAAGAGGGTAAGGTGGAGGAGACTATTTACACCTTCAGTCAGTTCCACGGACAGAAAACATTACATCACTCCTTTGTAAATGCAAAACTCCTGTAGGCTCCACCAACAGTCATCAAAAGGATGCCGGTTAGACTATGTATCTGTAGTCTAAACAAACAGAAGAGAGAAAGAAATAAATGCCTTAGCTGGGACTTTAATGCAGGCCACCCAGAATACTATTCTGGTTGCACTACTAGCTGTGCCACCAAGGCAACTGGAAACTGGGATGTCCTCAGGTAGTCTACTATTTCTCTAATGCACAGCCTGGTGCTGCACCCTTGTGATTGAAAGATATCTGTAGTCTAGCATACATCATTGATATTGTGTCTAAAACTATATGCAAGCTGCCACAATGCATGCACAAGTCCCACAATTAGAGCCCATGGTTGAAGAACTGTGTGCAGGTAGTTCTGATGCACAAGGCACACCAGCAGCACCAATGTTCATGGCCATACCTTAGTCCACATGGATTGCAACTGCTTTTGAAAATCCAGTCTATGAGGCCTGTGCACTGATGTAGTTTTTGAGTACAAGAGATGGGTTCATTTTCAGGAAAAGGGAAAGTCTTAAAGCAGTTGGACCTCAAAGAGTACATGGTAAAGGAACAAACAGAACTTGAAAAATGCATAATTGTCCCCATGACATAAAATGAGCTTGTTAAATTTTTCAGGACTGTAGGCACTCTAATGATTCCATGTAACATGTCTACAGCTGGAGCAGCTAATTAAAATGTGTACCATTACCTAAATGTTGTTTTTAAATGTCAACATAGTGATCTAGTCACAAAGTTTCAAGTTTAAATTTAATAAATATCTTCAGTAAAATTGTGACTATGTCTTTCCCCTATGATTAAGCATCAACAGTTGTTTTACACACCATCTGTTTGTGAGCTAGTGACATTACCATTTCATCCAAGTGAAAAAAATACCCTTTTAAGAGATTTTAGAGTTCTGTGAAGCCGGACATTTTGTGAACAGGAACAGTGTTCTGTGAGTATGTTCACAGACTCATGTGTCCTAACAGTGTGCAGTGTTGCAGATGAGAACAAATTGATTACATTTGAAGAAATGTATTGTGTTCTCTTTTTATCATTTAATATAAAGAAAATCCAGTGTTATTTGTAGTGAAAAAGGGATGTGTCAGCATGATCAGTTTGTTCTCCCTATCCTTAGTGCAGACTGCTGAGGTAGGTGACACTGTGAAATCATATAGATGTTCACTAAATGGATGCTTCCACTAACTACATTATCTAAATATTATTTGGCTAGATTTTACAGAAGATACTTGCAAAACATAACCTAGGAATACAATTATTAAATTACTATAGTACTATTTTTAAAACGAATAAAATAGAAAATAACAAACCCTCCATTTGACTTGTCTGAATGATTGTGAAAAGTGATCAATTGGCATCTAATAGAGATAGATAGATAGATAGATAGATAGATAGATAGATAGATAGATACAATTTTATTTTTATAGAAGAACAAACATTAGGGACAATAATATCCCTATTTTCAACAAGTGCCCTGTACATATCTTAACATCACAAACACCTAACTCAATGAACAGTTTAAAAACATTATACATAAAAGTACAGCATACACAACTATTGTACTAAAATAATCTGTCATTGTCAAGTAAAGCATTTACAGGTTTTGTGCAGAGTTTTCTGTAGTGCAATCTGAAATTCATGTAAAGAGTTCTTTGCTTTTATCTCTATCGGCTCTAAGTTAAAAAAATTAGCAGTGCACTTCCATAAAATCATATCCCCACATTTGTTGTGCTCGCACACTTAAGGTAGATTTCAGGTATTTGACCTCAGTTGGTACTTTTTATCACTGTATAACTCTGTTGTTACCAAATGACGAAGGGGATGGGCAACTTTAGATTTCAGTAGTTTGCAACACCATGTTAGCCATTTGTATTCTTTTTTGTCTTCTGACCCCCGCCAATTTAGGGCTGAGTAGACAGTACAGTGGTGAGTGCCAGTTTTACTTTGGTTTGCAAATCTTGCCAATTTGTAAAGTATTTGATATAATTTCTTTAATGCTGTTTTAGTTGAATTCGTGTATAGTAAACCACCATACTCAAAAACTGGAATTATTAATTGTTTGACTAACTTCACCCTGGTCTCCTTTGAAATACATGTAGACACCCTATGTAATGCCCCAAGTTTTTGATTTATCTTTTTTACCAATATGTTAATATATTCAACATACAGTATATCAATTTGTTGTTGACATAAAAACCTAAATATTTATAACCTTTTAAGTTTGTCACTTTGTGCCCATTTTTGAATTTAACATCCAAACTCCAATTTGAAAGATTTTTCACTCCTGATGGGAAGTAAATACATTTAGTTTTCTTCCCGTTTAACAGGAAGCCCAAAACAGTGAACCATGATTCCATTGACAGATCATCTTGAAGCTTCTGTTCCAGTTCAGTGCAGTTGCCAGTGGATGCCACCAAAACAGTGTCATCCACGTACAGTTGGACTTCACTGTTATCCAATACATTAAGTAAATCTTTAACATAAATATTAAAAAGTAATGGGCACAAGACTGAGCCCTGTGGGACTGCCCTTATTACTTCTCTTGGAGCAGATACAATTAGTCCCTGCATTACACATTGCCTGCTATTTCATAGATGTAATTTATTTGTTTTTATTTATTCAGATCTTGAATTACAGACCTTTGAGCTGGGAGCTCATTTGCAAAGGTTCCACTTCAAACAGTAAGCAATCAATAGGTACATACAGGCTACATAACAAGTTTCATTGGTGGTACAAACATGAATATGAGATTCAGGCAAACACTTGGTACATGCAGGTTACCATAATAGTTACACAACAAGTTACATAGTTGGTTCAAGCATGATAATGAGATTCATACATGGCTTTGGTATGTAAATGGTTGTAAAGAAAATCAAGGAAGATTGTTTTGCTGCGTAGGAGGCAGAGGAACCTACAGTGGAAGGTAATAGACAATGGGGTGGGGGGAGTGGGGACCAGGTAAGTCCAAGACCCATTGTCAAGTTGAGGTAGTTGGGGGTAGTAGGGGGAGAGGAAAATTTAGGACCAGAGTAGGGGGGATGGAGCAGGTGCAAGGGAGTGGAGATAGGGACAGAAGTTTGGAGGAGAGGGGGGATTATGGAGGAGAGGGGGTGATGGTAGACAAGGTGAGGATGGGTAAGAGAGACAAGGGGGAGGATAGAGTAGTAGGTAGGCATCTGGGGTAGGTAACAGCATCTGATTGGACAATGATAAGTGCAGGAGGCACATAGGTAGGTAAGAAGTGCATGGGGATGACCTGGCAGGCCATTGATGGAAAACTGGAAATTGGAGTTATAAAGGGCAGGCACACCTCATGCAGCTAGTAAGGCAGATGCTGAGCATCGACTTGAAATGCCAAATTCTGGATTCAGCAATTAGCCCACTCAGAATGGAGTTTAGCAGATGAGGGGCTCTGTATACAAAAGACATTTGGCTGAAGGAGGTGGGCTGAACTGCACCTTGAAGTTGTTAGTGATTGTTCCTAATGTCAGATGAGATAGTGCAGAATATGTAATCATGTTCTGAACTCTGGGGAGGGGGTCATGCCAAGGGTAGCCTTTTTATCCAAGAGACTAAGCTGGTAACTAATTCTGTTATTCAGGTCAAGCCAACCCATACGAGAGTATAGGTCACACATATGGGTAAGGCAAGGAACACCCAGGAATAGCCTACATGCTTTATTGAGAGTAATGGTGATTTTCTTTAGGGTCCTAGTTGAGACCACACTGTATATAACAAGATTGTAGTCAACCTCAGAGAAAACTGAGCTTGTTAAGGCAAATCTTAGAGTGTCTTCTGTAAGGCAGTGCCTATACCTGTATAGTTGCCCTAATTTTCTGCTCACTGATTTCGTGACTTGGTCGATGTGGAGGGAGTATGAAAGGGAACTGTCCAGTGTGATCCCTACTGTACATACTTGCAGTTATTAACCATGTCTTGGATATTGTCTTGTTTGTTGTGGATAACAAGTTTGGACACTTTGATTCTGCTGTGCGTAGAGGCAAAAACATAATTTTCATTTTCTTATAATTGAGCAGTAATCATGACCTTATAAACCAGTCCTCAACTAGTGTGAAGTTATTTTGGATGCTTTGCTCAAAAGCTCTAATGTTCAGATGGCTGGAGAAAATTACGGCATCATCCGTATGTAGGAGAATGCGGTCTTGGCAGACTTGCGAGAGGCGATTTAGGAAGAGACTGAACAAGAACAGGCCAAGAATGGAACCCTGTGGTACCCCTGTAGTCACATTTAGTGTAGTGGAAACGATGTTGCCTATTTTCACTTGTTGGACCTGATCAGAAAGATAGCTTCTGAACCAACCCATGATGTCTTTGATATGGTAGCAGTGCCTAATTTGGCTAGCAGGAGTTCGTGGTTCACCTTATTGAAGGCCTTAGTGAGGTCAATAAAGGCAGACCCCATTAAGTGCCCTTGATCTAGGGAGATATGAATGAACCCCATGAACTCCACCAGTGCAGTCATGGTGCTGTGCCATTTCCTAAATCCATGCTGCTCCCTACAGTGGAGTTGATATTTATCTAGGTGATCGACTATCTGATCGTAAACTATTCTTTCTAATGCCTTGGAGATTGGGGGAAGTATGGAGATTGGCTGGTAATTTGAGTGGAGTGTCTTGTCACCATCTTTGAAGACTGGGGTGACCACTGCAGATTTCCAGAGTTTGGGAAATCAGCCAGTTGTGAAGGAGAGATTAATTATTTTTGTGCCTCTATTTCATTTATGATGAGTGATATAATCCTTAGATCAAGGACGTACCCACTGTGCCTGGTTTTACCAATCACTTTTAGCAGGTATTTTTTTGCTTCAGCTTTAGATTTGACATGAAGGTAGAAAGGTGGGATGATGCTGGAGGTATGAGGGTCTGATGAAGTATGCTGAACAGGGCTGTGTGGACTAAGATACTCTGGGGGGAGGACTCCATTAAGATCGGAGAAAGCCTTGTTAAACGTACCTGCAATAGTCTTTGGATACTGGGATAATTCATCATTTATGTTAATTAGAGTAGACTGTGATTTATTAGAAGTCTCTGTGAGGACTTTGATATTTGTCCAGAATTTGTGGCCATTGCCCCAATAGTTGTCAAGCTCATCCCTGATGTATTGCCTTTTTGCCTGGGGAATGGCCTCAGTGCATTGGTTTTGACCTGTTTTATAGTTTTGGGTATCACTTGAGGATCCTGTATTTTTGCCTTATGTCAGAGATTATTCTGAGCATGGAGTTGGGCAATGAGGGATGGAGTAATCCAGGATTTATGCGACCCATTGACCTTTCTTTTGGTGATTGGGACAAAGATATCACAGGCTGCATTGTACGACTTAATGAACAGATCCAGGGCAGCATCAACATCATCTGCTAAATAGATGGTCAACCAATTTAGCTGTCTGAGATGGTCTTTCAGTGGCCTCAGTTGCCCCCTCCTAAGAATATGCGAGGTGACAGCCTTTGCGGGGAGTTTGGGTGGCTTGCTGGACCAAGCACAGAGGATGGGGGAATGATTGCTTATTGCATCTGGGAGGACTTGCATACTGGAGATGCATTTTTGGTAGTTCATTAGTACCCAGTCCAGTAAGGTGCTGGTCCTGGTGAGGTAGTTGGTACATGTGGAAGAGGCTATAATCTGTTCATAGCCTAGAGCTGCAATGGCATCTCTATAAGGAGCAGTGCTGCTGGACTCCCAGTTTATACTGAAATCACCCAGCACTAGCATTTCTGACTGCTGGTGACAGTCTGATAAGTGCTGCTGGAGGATTCTGAATCCTTCAGCTTGATTTTTGGGAGGAATATAGATGGAGATGACAGTTATACCTTTGCCATGAGTCCTAAGTATAACCTTAAGTGGTAGAATTTGTACATTATTTCCTGAGTTAATTGGAGGGAGGACATGACCTTGTAAATGGTCCTTAATATACAGTAGATGGTACATCCCTCTCCTCTTTGTCCGGTACAATCCAGTCTGAATGATGTATATCCATTGAGTTGGATTTCAGTATTAGCAGTTCTAGGCATGAGCCAGGTCTCAATCACAGATAGGACATCTGGCTTGTGCTGGGCGGTCCAGGCTTGCAGCAGGTCGAATTTAGCAAGCAAGCTGCAGATGTTGATGGATGCAATAGTTATTTATTTATTTTATTTAGTTGTTTAACCAGGTGAGACACACTAAGGTGAAAGCTTTTTTACAGGTGCAACCTGGGAGCACAGGGAAGTTAAGTGACTTGCTCAGGGTCACACAGTATACAAGTGGAAGCTGTGGGATTCAAACCCAGGTCTGGTCTGCTAGATGTCACCAGATTTGCAGCTCAGAGCCTTAAACCACTGTGCTATACTATCTCCTTTGTGTAGTTAGGTAGTCATATTTCATGTGGTGGTTAATGCCCCTGCTGACAGGACCAGGGTTTGGGTGTATGTTTACTGAGAGGAGCAGTAGCAGCCAGAAGAGATGTGTTCCCACGTAGCTTAAGGTGCTTTAAGGACATGGAGGCATTGTTATGGATAGATCAGTGTTTAGGAGGTTTGATAGTTAGAAGGAGCATATTAAGGATAGGTAGTGGGATTGGATATTCGTAGTTAGGCTCTAGGGGTGTTGGAGTGAGATAATTTGTGCTCCCTGGAATGAGCAGGAGTACTGGGTTGGAGGTCATGTGAAGGATGATTACATCATCAGGTTTTATGAGATTACAGGCAGTTTCTCAAATGAAAGGTTGGCTTAAGATTGGAAAAGTCAGGGTGAATACCAGGAGGGAGCACAATAAAATATTTTTCCATGCCATAGTTGCTGGTATGGGGTGGCAACAAATAGAATGTAATTAAATAGGAGGAGGGGAGAGTAAATGCAGTTCTGAGAGGCACAAACTGTAGAGCAGAAGAATCCTAGCAGTGTTAAAACCATTCTAGGGGACACAAGAAGCACAATAATTTTGTTAAAGTAAGTGGTACTTGCCCCTTTAAGAGGGTTTGTACATGCCCCATGAGGAAAGTTGAGTGGGTGGGTCAGGAAGTGTATTTAATAAAGGAAGTAGCAGGGGGTGGGGGGGTGGACTAAATTTTTGTGGAGAAGGTGCAGCAGCACTAGAGCTAGGCAGCGGCAGTATCCCTGGTGTTAAATTAACTGCAGCTTGATTTAATTACGTTTCAGCCCATTCAGTTGCCCTGGGGTTAAATTAGCTGCAGCTTAATTGAATTTCAGCCCAACAGAATACCAAAGCAGAGCAGGCACCAAATTCAAATAATGTAAGGATTCTTCATGAACACTATTGTTTGCATCCTATTCAATAAAATCTGGTAATTCACCAGATCAAATGCTTTACTGAGGTCCATGAAAACAGCCCCAGTATTCAACCTGTGTCCAAAGATGTGGCTATAAGATTGTTCAAATCTACTAGGCTGTATCCGTGGACCTGCCTGCCCAGAAACCATCCTGATATTCAGTCAACAAGTCCTGCGGACAAGAGGTTTAAGAGTAAAGTCGAAGTTTGCTATGCACTCTCTGTACTGTGGAGAAGGCCAGAGAAGCAGGGTTTATAGAGCTACATTTCAAGCTATAAAAGGTATGGCACCATTACCTGTGCATATGATTCCTTTCCAGTAAATCTTGTTGCAATCTTTGGCTGGCACAGCTTGCTTTTGGTGTGTCTTTGTGCTCATTCAAGAGGAAGGTCCATTGATGGTTGAGCCTGGGACTAGAGTCGGAGTGGAGCTGGAGATGAAGAAGTATGAAGGAGACATTCAGGATGACTGGATGCACCGTGGAACATTTAAAGAAAAAGCTGTGCTGGAGGATAAGAATTCAGTTCAACTAACCCACTATTAATCCAGAGGCTCTTAAGGAATGTTCTATATACACAATTATACATACATACTTAATTATTTTTTGTTGATTTGAATATTCTGTGGTGAGTGCAGATCTTTATCTCTAAATGAAAACCCAAATTTATTTGTTAAATTGGATCTCTGGAGATCGTGTTAGAAATTACATTGTAGTGAAACTGGGGGCTGATCTGTTAAATCAGAGTAAAGATAACATACGTTTAGCATTATTAAGTATTAAAACTTTTAAATCTTTTTAAAATATTTGTGCCAATCCAGCCACGTGATCACTCCCTCTATAAATGCTCATGTGCAGCGTTTTGCATTCACAGCATCTAGACACCATTTGCCAGAGCAGGAGCTGTTACTGATCAGGGCTGTAAAATCCTCAGTAGATACATTTTAGCATATTGTGCCATCTACACAGCAGCTTCTTAGGGGATTCTGCTGGGAATCCATGTTTTGCAAGAAGGATGGAGGTAGCAATTCCTCTGTCTAGTAGAGGCTTAGCTGGTCGGAATCTTTTTTTTTTTCAACATACATATTTTATTAGTTTTTCCAAGTACAACCAACCAAGATAAAGGCACCCAAGCATTGAACATACAAATAAACAGGAACACCATAGTTATGTTTGGAACATTCCATAACTGCAACTGCTAGGAGAGATTTACATATTGCCTCCCACCACTTTTATAGATCATATGAACTTACAGTCTGTTTAAACTAGTTTTATACATATCCAAATATAACGCTCAGCTTCTAGATTAATACCTCTTCAAACAGGGGGATCTCTAGTAACTAACTGCTCAAAGGACAGTCATAAAGATCATAGGTCAGAAAGCTGGTCGAAATCTTTTTAAAAAGTAAGTTGTATTTAACCATCGAATCCAAATCTTTTAGCTGGACCAGGGCTTGGGAAGCAGTACTGAGAATTCAGAACTCAATAAATTGTTTTAGATTGATTCTAATACTACTTTACAGTCTGAGTAGCTTAATCATTTTATTCAGAGACTGTGCATCTCAAGTTTGCTGCATAGATAATTTCTATGTCTGGATACTCTAAGGAAACTCCTTTTAATAAGTACATTTTTATTTAGTACACTTTATACTATTCCCATTTAAAACAGCTTCTTTGTGTGTTACTAGTGGAACACTTGTAAGGAGGATTAATTTTTGACATTACACGGAGTTAAAGATGGCAAGAATGTGATGAATCAGAGAGAGTGCTTGAAGCCATGGGCCACTAAAACTCCAGGGACTAAATCTGAACTTGGAATCTTTTGCTGTTCATCCAATTGCCTTGAGGTTAATTTGCAGACTGCTGCTGCTTCAGTAAATGGAAAGAGCATGCAGGAGCAACAAATAAATTGGACTAGAATGGAAAGAATCTACAGACAACCTGAATTGAGAACTCCAACCACTATGCTGGTGACTTTTGTTTTCTCTCTCTATGTTGTAGGAGATTTGTCACATAGTCCACAATTGAATATTATACTACTGTACTCTTTAATAGTGGGCAAGCTTTGCATAACCTTTTTGGGCTAAAGGTTGATAATTGTAACAGTCTAATTCATTAAATAAAAACTAAACCACCACCTGCCTTTAAGAAATATATCCATATAAGGGAAATTCATAATAACTTACTGTATTGCGATAAGAATACTATGGTTAGCACAAGGCTACAAATTAAAAACCAGGATAGCTGCTCACCCTTATTGGGTGAATCAATGCTAGAGAAATGGAAAAAATAAACAGCCTAAAACAATAAAAACTAAGCAGACAAAAATAACTGATCACATGAAGCAGTATAAGTCCTTGGGGGGGGACTTCTACCCCTAAATCACTGGCTAGTAACTCCATTCTGACAGTAGCCCTGTTCATGTCCAGAGAGTCTAGCCTGGAGCGCTCTCCTAGATTAAAAAAAAAAGCAAAAAAAAAGCAAGTCAAACCAAATAATAACTTTCACAAGCCCACTCTTGTGGGGCAGGATTCTCTGCATCACAGCGAATCCCTCTTGTGACAGGG
The DNA here is from genome assembly GCA_016271365.2 of Neoceratodus forsteri. NCBI lineage: Eukaryota > Metazoa > Chordata > Ceratodontiformes > Ceratodontidae > Neoceratodus > Neoceratodus forsteri. The sequence continues at coordinate 353,344,274 of CM028136.1, read as the reverse complement.
GTCAGGGATTCTGCTCCTCTGTCCTTCTAATATACTGTCTGTTTCACAATTGAGCATATGCCACAGGATTCCAATGGTCCCTCTCTCCATGTTAGGGGGTGCAAAATACAGTCTTGAGTCTGTGCTCCTGGGAAAGAACCTTCTCAGCCACAGCACAAGGAACCAGAAAAGCCACAGGCATTTATAGTCCTTCGGGGGATACTCTATACAGCCTATTTTGTGTCTTTCCCCTGAAAGGCAGAGACTGGTTCAAACCCAGACAGACTTTTCCAGAGACCTTTCATATTTCCGCCTCTCCTTTCATCCACAGTGTCCACAGTGATATTTTACTTTGGTAGCATTTGGCCCTAAGCAGTCACAAAGGCATTGTATAGTTTAGACAACCCTTCCCAAGCAACACACATTACAAAAAAACACTGGCAGATGATCTTAAAATAAGCCAAAGGCTTTACTAATTTATTAATAAATGCAGTAAATTTAAAGACAGATAATTTTAGACATAGGTTACAGAATAGGGAAAATAAAATGGAAGTGTACAAAAAAAAACAAAATTTTGAAAATTCTAGTTTGAAAGTTCCACCTCAAGTCCTTAGTTGCTGAATTTGAAGTGTAAAGTGTTCTTAAAAGTGGCCGCTGAAGTCTTGGCTCTTGTGGTCCAGGAGAATGTCTTGAAAAATAAATGTGTCTCTGCTGTCTAAGCAGACAGGGTCCCAAAATGCAGTCTTTCACACAAAAGTCAAACAGACAAAAGGTCACAAGCAAAAGCAGAAGGGCAAAAGGCCCTGAAAACCTTCTGCACCCTTGTTTTAAGGGTTTCCATAAGGGCAGGTCCAGTGCATACTGGCTTGCCCTGTGGTTGGTAAGCATTCCATTTCCATGGCTATGCAACCAATCAGCTTTTTGAATTTTATTACAAACAATACATGTTCATCTCTGAATATGAGAGGAAAAAGGGCTCAGAGATCAGCTAGTCTTCACCAGAATTTTAGGAGACCATCTGCCCCTCCCTTTGAAATGGCTGTAATTAAGCTACATTCAGTACAGTCATTTACTTAAAATGCTAGTCCATTTAGCTATAACTAAATTAGCTCAGGGTAGACTTTACAGAGACAAAAGGAATCCAGGTGAAATTGCATCACTAGATGCTGAGGGCTATTCAGACACAAATGTATGCCTGGCCTTCCAACTCTGCTTAATTATTCTTTGGTCTTCTTTTAAATGATTTAAAAAAAATCTGGTCCCTGGCTAGAAACTAACAGTTTCTCTGCCTAGTAACAAGAAATGACATCATTTTATTGTCCATGACTTTCTTTGTACCCATGATCCCTTGCAAGTTACACTAGGCCACCATGGCCATCTGCAATGTTATTACACATATACAATAACATAAAATATTATTAGAACAGTAAGGTATGGCCTTATCTTGCCACAATAACCAGTCTGAATCAGGAGACAAAATTAGACATCAGTGAAAATATAGACTGTGTTGATCAACTTAGCCTACAATTCATTACTGGGGATCGGGGAAGCACCTAACTATGCTGGAACAAGAACTAGCTGCTCTAAAAGATTGTTCTCTGAATGTTAACAAGCCAATTAGAGTTAATATACAGACAAGTAGTAAGGACTCTAGAGATGAAATGAGTGGGCAAGTAAATAAAATTGCAGATTCTGTCTCTGTTAATACTGGAGCAGAGTTCTTGAGCATCCATGTTTCCAATCTAAAAAATAATGTGATAAATAGCTCTCCATTCTTGAGACTTACATTATCCGATGATTGGCCCTAGATTCCATCTGAACATTTAAAAGAATATCTGTTAAATAAAATATTTCCAAAATTGGATATTGAACTAAATGACATTGTAGATATAAGGAAAAGTAACAATGGACATATAAAAATAAAAGAAGTCTATTTTCAATCATTTAAAGTAGCAAATTACATATGGTACAATGGAAAAAAAATTGGAAAATAAGGGAATAAATGTAAATTTCCCTAACAGAATGGAATTTAAAGTGATTAATGGAAATAGTGGTAAAAAATAAGCTCCAGTAATTTTAAGTACTGTATGTATGGAATGCCTAATCTCTATAAGAAAAACAATCAGAAGTTTATTGGTTCAATATGTAACCCTTGTGGTGCTATATTACAAGTACAGCTAGGCTATCAAGGTACTGTATATTGCAGGTAACAAGAAAAGAATATCCCTTACAAATTGATTTAGTGGTGAAAAATGACAAAATAGCCCAGCAATTGTTGAAAAAAATGTGACCTGTTAGATACATTGGGCATGCATCTAATCTACGCTTTGTTCCCATTTCAACAAAAGATAATCCTAGTGAAGCTAACAAAGAGTTTCAGAAAATAGCTAATAAACCCTACTTGGCTGAAGAGAAGCTGTGACATAGCAAGAAAAGTACTAATGATGAATTAAATATAGGATCATTAGTGGAAAATGATCACTGTATTGTTATAATTTCATGGAATATAGCTGGAGTGGAAAACAAATATTCAGACAAGAACTGGTTAGATTTCATTAAAAAAGTGACATTACATGTTGTCAGGAGACTTGGCATGAAAATAAGGAGAACATAGTCTTAAATGACTATAATTTGATACACCATGTAGCTATAAGAGAGCATAGACTAGGTAGGCCATCTGGGGTAGGCCTTTCGGGGATTTGGTGACTTACATTTATTTGGGGCTTTTTGAGAAACATTGCAAGCTTTACTCTGAGAAAAATTTTATTGTTTCTCTAATTGTTCATCAGAACATGACACTAATAATAATTAATGTTTATATTCCACCAATAAGTTTGAAATATTGCTGTATGGAAATATGAGATCAATTGGGCAGTATTCTTTCAGATATGCATTTTAGATTCCCAGAGGCAGAAATTCTCCTGGCAGGTGATCTCAATGCCAGAATAGTCACATATCATAGGTAATGGATAATTGATTATAGATATGGATTATGGATAATTCATTTTTCAATTATTTAGAATTAACTGGAAATTTTAATAGATATTCCTTGGATTTAAAGATGAATAAAGTAGAACTGAAGTTGATTAGCTTACTTGAGGCTTATAATTTGTATCCTCTGAATGGATGGATCCAGGGAGATCTGCTCAGGAATTGCACATACATTCGACCTTCAGGAATTTCACTACCTGACCTAATATTATGGTCAGGTGATCCCCAAAGTGGGATACCCTTCAAATACCATCACACCCTGAGAGCGACCATTTACCAGTTCTTCTAAGGGGTTGTCCTTCTCTCAAACCTAGACAAGAAACTGATAACCTCAAGAAGGGGATATAACAGAACAAAAATACAATAAAAGACTTAAATGGGATGTACAGCTAGAATTACAGGTAGTGAGACAAATTGAGAAAAGCTTCAGTAAAGAAAAATGGGAGCTACAACATAACCTTCCTGTAGAACAGTTATGAGACTGTTTTAGCAACATATTTGAAGTGGTTAAAAATAGTCTCTATAAACAAGTGGTGGCCAAAATGGATAGCAAAATTATGGATTTATGGTTTGATAAAGAATATCTAAAGCAGAAAACTATGTTAACTGCCATAATAGGAAAGACCAGAAATATCAAGGATAGACAGACTTTTGGTTTATTAAACCAACAAAGAAAAAATTACAAGCAGTATGTTAAGCAAAAAACTACAATTCCAACATGATCAATGGACTGTGATGCTACAAACTATTTATAAAGGTGATACTAAACAATTTTGGATATTGGTCGCAAAAGGCTTGAATAAATAACTAAACTAGATACATATATTCCAGAATCTGATTGGGTCATTTAAAAAACAATACTCATGATGCAGAGACATGACTAAGGTAACCTACAACTAATGGTGAACATACAATAAGGATATCTAGGCAGGAAGTATACTTTCCAGTGAAGTTACTAAAGAACAATAAAGCTCCTGGGCCAGACCATATCACTGCTGAGGTATTTTTAGCTAGTCCAGCACTTTGCACAGACATATTCACTACCCTTATTAATAAATTTATTATTGAAACTTATTTTCCTTTGTTACAGAAAGGAGCTATTATAGTCTCAGTGCATAAAAAGGTCAGTTTAAAAGATCCAGCAATGTACAGACCTATAAGCCTATTGGATGTAGGCTAAAAATGTTTTTCCAAAATTATCTTGGATAAGCTGCAAATAGAAATTGAAAGGACAGGACGACTGAGTAACTACCAGGCAGGTTTCAGAATCGGCTACAATACTGTAGATAATGTTTTATTTTAAATCATTAATTGAAAAATACGCAATTCTAGGTCTCCAGAAACTCTATGTACTTTATGTTGACATCACGCAGCCTTTGGCACAGTAAATTGATCTATTTTGTGGGAACTGATAGCCAAAAAGGGACAGATGAACAACTGATCAGTGTTATAAGTAGTCTCTATGATGGAACATGGGCCAAAATTCAGATAGGACCAAATGGTCAACTATCCAATCCAATACAAATAACTAGGGGGGTAAGGCAATGGTGTGTTTTGGTACCCACCATGTTTTCCATCTACAGGGATGTGGTTTTAAGGGAAATAGCAGACTTGGAATCAGAGTCCCCCAAATTTTAGAACTGTACTGTGCTGCTATTGCCTTTGCTGATGACATAGTATTGTTTTTATTATCTAGGACTGGCCTGCAAAAAAAGATTGATCTTCTGGAAGAAGAAGAATAAAGGAACTAAAATTGCAAGTCAGTGTCTCAAAAACCCAGATTTCTATTTTTGGCAAGGGTAGACAAATAGAGAGGTGGAAACTGGGCAATGAAAAGCTCAGTATTATGAATACCTATGTCTATCTAGGCTTGTGTTTTTCCACAAGAGGCCAATGGAAAAACCATATTAATAAATTATTGTGTACAGCAAAAAAAAAGCAGCTTCCCTGGGAAAGTTTAAATAATCATATGGTGGTATGGCCGTAAAGCCACTACCTGAAGCAATCTGGACAAAACATCTGGCAGAATTTGGCTATGGTAGAGAAATCTAGTATACCAAAGAAAGAGAAAAACTAATGCAATGTGTACGTATGTTGTTAAAGAAGACTCTTGCAATACCACGTTCTTTCCCCTTGATTTATTTGAGAGCAGAATTAAGATTGGAAAACATTAATACCTTATTAGACACAAAAAAAAACTACTGGGTAAGACTCAATAAGTTCCATAGAAAGAATATCAAAACAATGTCTGATGGAAAAGGAGAAATGGTTAGGTATGGGTTGCTTTAAGTCCTCATGGTAAAAAACATTTTCAAACTTCTAGAAAAATATGAAATAAACTTTCTCAAAAAATACTATGAAGTTAACATTATGTTAAATAATCAATATGAGAAATACATTAAGAGAAAAATTAAGAACTATTGGATGGCCTTGGACATTCAAAAAAATTTGTGAATCTAGATTCTCTTGTTGGTTTGCCAAAAATAATAAACATATTTTGTGCTGCAATTAGAGATGCAGCAAAATTAAATTTCGCCTGTGAAATTGCAGCAAAATCAGCAATTTCGCCACGTGAATTGTTTTGTGAAAATGTGACATAATTTCGCAATTTCGCCAGCAATTTCACCAGCTCACCAGTCCACCACCAGCAGAGAAATTTCACCTGCAGGAGGCAAAATTTTGCCCGTGGATGGCGAAATTTCGCCAGAAGTGGCAGAATTTCACCTGGGGTGGTGAACTTTCTCCAACAGTCAAAATTCCACTGGCTTGGGGGTGAAATTTTGTTCACAGCCACGGGTGAAATTTTGCATTTTACCCAGCAAAATATTTTGTGTAATGGGTTAATTATACAAAATATTTTGCAGGGCTAAATATTCCAATTTTTCACAACACTAGCTGCAATACTACTTCGAGATATTGACTGACCAGAAATTTAGGAACAACTTTATCAGATATAAGTTTGAACTTTTTGATAGTAAAATACTACAGGCAAGGTACAGTTAAAAATACTAGATGTCAGCAAACTGTGACTGTTTAAAAGGTGGTACTGGCCAGACCGGTGGCACTGAGGGTTGAGACACTGGACTCCTTACCTCACACCACTACACAGGTGACCCAGGTTCAGGAACAAGCCCAGGCTGTTGGGGGTCAGCAGGGGTGAGAGAGGTTTGAGAATCTGGAGGACTACCATCCTCTTTCAGGGAGGGAGGGATCATTATCCTGACCATTGATCACCCTCTAGTGTGGGCTGGGGGGTGATGGAGACCAGCAGTCAGTGTGCATGGCATGCATGTGTCCTCACATACGCGTTCTATGCCTTGTGCCAGCAGGAGCACAGAAAAGCAAAAAATGGTGACTGGGGGCCTCGTGAGGTCCTGCCCCATTCCTCCAGTCCACTGTTGTAGCATCCCTGGATTTGGATTGTGCCCTGGGGAGGTAGGTAGCTTCCTTCCTGGCCCTGCCATGGGAGTAATCCAAGGGGGATCTCAGGGATGGCCTGGGCGGCTGGAAATGCAGATGAGTGGTGGTGCTAGATGGAGTTCCTGCCCCCAGCATGCCCGGGGAGCATAAATAGATAACTAAAAAAAAGGTGGCATTGAAGACCTCAAGCATATACTGTGGTTCTGTAGCTGGTACAATAAGAGTTGTACTTATCTACTAAAAATACTGTTTTGAATTGAGTGTTTGGATCTGCTAAATGTGGATATAACTACACTGACAAAAATATTGATTTATGCAGACATTATGTGTACAATTAAATGTCTGGCAAATTACTTTTTAAATGTATTTAGGATAAGGAAAATGAAATGTGTACAATAGTGGTGGGGTTTATCATTTTTTGTATAAGTGAAATTGTATTTCTGCTCTGGCCAAGTTAAATTATTAATTATATTCTTGTGAATGCTATTTCTTAAGTGTATGATTTAAATGATATGATGATTTTAAAATGTGTCTTAAATTATATGGCTATACTGTTTAAATTGTAATGACTATGTTTTTGTCAAACAATAAGCTTACTACTACAGTCAACAAGTCTATTGTTCCAAGTACTGATTAAGTTGTCTATATACAAAACTTTCCATAATATTTGACAATATAGGTAAAAAGGCAATGAGTCTGAAGTTTGAAGGTGTTGAAGCACCTCCTCCCTTAAATATTGGAAAAATGTCCTCAATTTTCCAAGACTCAGGAAAAGTGGAGGAGCACACGCTCCAATTTAACAGATAAGTTACGGTAGGGGACCACAATATCTGCACTCATCTTCAGACATCTTGCTTCAATCTCATGTACTCCCCCTGCCTTGTTATCCTCCCTCAGGCTATTCAGTTCTTTTTCAGCTTCTTTGATTGTGATTTCCTTTAACCTGAATTGTGGTTTGAAAATTGCTCTGTTTATCATCGTATTTTCCACCCCATCTTTAATCTGCCTCACCATCCAGAACAATATTTGAGCTCCCAACCCCAGGGTTATCCAATCCCAAATCTGGTAACTCTGTGAAATATCAATTTACTATTTCTGCAACATTAAATTAATCACCTATTAGCATAGGCAGGTGTCTTGCCTAGCGCACTTACCCGGTCATCAAAAGCTAATAAATACATATATTTTCAGCAAGGTTTATAGGTTCCCTAGAACTTATAGGGTTTTACAATTGTGCCACATGATACCAATACTTTTTTGTATCCTTTGCCTGGTCAATATTAGTCTTGTAGTAATGTGTTTTTGCTAATCTGATTAATTTTAAACATCTATTGCACCATTTTTTTTAAATGTTTCAATATTTTTGCTTATTTGTTTTCCTGACTTTCTCCCACACTCTGTTGCTTATTCTAAGTTGTGTGCTAAGTTTATCTGTAATCCAAAATAAATGATGTTTAGTAAGTGTTTTCTTTGCCCTAGGTGCATGTAAATTACATATGGCTATAAACATCTTGGTAAAATCTTGGATTGCCTTATCAAAGTTAGGAAAAAGTTTTATTCTAGCCCACGTAATAGTTTGTAAACTGCACCTCAAAGCCTTTAAATCAAAATGTTTCATACTTGTTACCCAGTAGGTTGTGGGCCCTGGTTAAATTAATATAATTCATTCTATGTTACATTTAACAGGATAATGATTGTCTAAATTCAAGGGCATTATTTCTGATTGATTTTCCTTTAATTCCTGTGAAATAAACAATAGATCTAAAACTGAACCATGGCTTATGTTTTTTGTACATCTAGTTAGTTCTTGGGTTACTTGCCTTAGACCCAAGGTATCCAGACTGTCACCTAACTTTTTACCCCTTCTCTGAGTCCACTTTGTATTAAAGTCTCCTGTTAAGACTAAGTCTGCATTTTTTACTGTATCTGAAATCTTACTTGCTAATATGTCAAAATAAATTATTTTAGTTTGGGGAGGAGCATACATTATGCCTACTGTTAGTTTAAAGGACAACATTTCTACAATTCCCTCAATATTTTCTTATAAGATTATTTTAAAGGGACCTACATTGTTACTAATATGTAACATAAACCTCCCTCCACTTCTACCTTCATCCTGTCTTACCAAACCATATCCCCAACTTGCACTTCACTATCCTGAATACCACAATGCATCCATGTCTCAGAAATGCCCAGTAAATCTGGTTAGACCTCTCCCGCCCATGTTCTAAATATATCCATTTTTCTGACCAAACATTGTACAATTGCATGGGTTATTAACAGTCACGTGGATGACTTGGATCCTGGATTTAGTCCTATATCACCACTTAGTGATAGAAGCAAAGCCAAAATGTGGCTATAATTCCTAAGCTGCCCACTGTAAATCCCAGTTGTAATATGAACTGGTCCTGTCAAATACCTTCTCCATTCATTTGTAAACCCATTCCTTCTATGCATAAATACTTCCCTTTTAATCTGTGTTGTAAAAAGGCTAGAATACAGCCTAATAATGTTCTCCTGATTATCTCTAGCAACACTCTGAATTTTCTGACTCCCATAAGCATAACCTAATAGCAACAAACTAAATAATCCTATTGTAACTCTCATTTTACCAGATATTATCAACTTTTCTTGTGGATCTAATCTAGCGACGTTAACTAGAGAAAACAAAACACAAGTTCAGTATAATACACCAGTGCATATCATGTCCATAAAACAGCCTGGAACTGCTATAATTTTTAACTAGCAATAGCACTCATAATGAAAATATTAGTTGGTGTGTTGAAATAGCAATTCAGATTGAGTCAACAGTCCCAAATCTGCTCCATGTTTAATGGTAATACACTAGGGAGTGTACTGAACCTGCACAGTTCTCAAGATACAGGGGGTAACCAAGCTCTCAATAATTTCAAGTTTTCACAACCAATAGAATAGAAAATTAAAGAAAAATAAATAACAAAGCTTTCAGCCCCACTTCCCAGCTTCCTTGGCTGACTTCAGCAGACTCCTCCTTACTCTGCTAGAGCACTCAGTCAGAGGACAGAAGTCAGAGATAAAAGTTGCTGCTGCTTGCAAGACACTGCCATGTCTTAGGGGCTATTGATTTTACAGCAGTCCTGGCCCACCCACAGCTGCCCTGCCACTACAACTGATTGATGGAGCCAAGATCACTGGCAGCAACATCAATGTGGATTTAGCAAACAGGGCATTAGTTAAGCAGCAAACAGGTGTTCATGGTCAGTGCATTCAGACTAGTTAACAGCACAGTTCCACTACCAACTATGATTAATGGGCACAGTCAGTCACAGAAGTACAGATTACTTCAAGCACAGCAGTTCAATGTAGGTCATAGTTCAAGGTTTGCTGTAAAAACCTTTGTAAAATTCAGGCAAGGTGCAGTTCAGTGCAGGTCACAGTTCATGATTTTTGCCATAAAGACCCCCAACCCGGAAAACTCAGGCAAGGTGCAGTTTATGTAGGTCACAGTTCAAAGATTTGCTTAAAGACCCCTGTAAAATTAAGATAAGGTGTGAGAACATGCAAAAATATGTTCAAAATGCAAGCACAGCAGTCAGAGTAATTATTTGCAGCCGCATACAGGTACTTGGTGTAAAAGATGGTACATAGTTTCACCGGCTTCAACCCCCTTCTCTGGTCATTGTAAGTGATGTTACTCAACACTATTCGTGGCTTGTGCTTGGTGGGATCTGCCACCATCTGCCTTGCTCTGCCAGAGTACTCAGCCAAAGGACGAAAGCTGGGGATAAAAGCCGCTGCTGCTTGCAAGACACCGTCGTATCATAGAGGCTATTAATTTAATAGTGGTCCTGGCCCACCCACAGCTGCCCTGCCACCACAGCTGATTGGTGGATCCAAGATCAAAGGTGGAAAAATCGAAGAGGATATAGTTAATGGAGCATTCATTAAACAGCATAACAGATGTTCACGGTCAGTGAATTCAAACTAGTTAACAGCACAGTTCCATTACCAACTATGATTAATGGGCACAGTCAGTCACAGAGTATGGATCAGTTCAAGCACAGCAGTTCAATGCAGGTCACTCACAGTTCAAGGTGTGCTGTACAGATCCCCATAAAATTCATGCAAGGTGCTACCGGTTCACAGATGCCCAGACATTTGACCACTTTCTAGATTCTGGGTTCACATGAGGCTGTATAGCTTACTGGTTAATGCACAGACCTGTATGCCAAGACAAATAGGTTCAAATCCTATCAAATGTACTTATTGACTGCATATGCAACCATAGCAAAGTCACTTAGTACACCAGTGCTTAACACCTCCAAGCATTAAAATGGACAACAGAAGACATTACTGAAAACAAGATGTTATGTTCCAGCTGGGCATTCCTGTCTAAATACATTGTGAAAAAAAAAATAAATAAAAAGTATATTTTTAGCTCATATACATTACAATATGATGCAGTAGAGAGGAATTTCCACTTTAAAAAGTATGTGGACAATACAGTCAATCCTGGTTATTTGGAATACATTTTGACTGTCCCTTTTTTGCATCAAAGCCTATGGTTAAACAAGTAACTAATATTTAAGAACCCTACTATTTCCCATGATAAATATCTCGAAAACTGAAACTCAGAAAACAATTACTGCAATGGGCTATATCCCAGGGTGAGTGGAGGCGTCCTGCAATGCCTACATCTGGTGCAGAATGCAGTAGCCAAGTTTTTGATGGGCCTCCCCAGGTCTTGTCACATAACCCCATTCCTGGGTGAACTGCATTGGCTGACGGTGGCAGTGCATCACCTTCAAGACTGGTTTGCTTACCTATATACCTCTCAATCTGCTAGGACCAAAATCAGGGACACTCTCCTCAAAAACCAGGCACAAATTACAAAAATCAGGGATACCATATTTTATTCAGTGTGGTGCTGTGCCATTACATGATATGTACATCACATGTTGAAGCACACTACAACATATGTAAAGTCTCTTTAGGTTATGCATTTTAAAATGTCAAATTCAGTTGCATGCTACCAAATGGCACAATAAAACAACACAGGCAAATGTTTTGCATCTTATTTCTGTTCATTTACCTACTTGAAACTAAAGTGTAACTTGGGCACTGCTAGAGAAATCATTTTCTTTAGGATCCAGTGCTAAGTTAATTTCCAGGCTTTTAAGGATCCAGTGTCATTAATTTTCAGACTTAATTGAACCGAAATATACTTTATTGGAATGCAGTGCGTGTGTGTTTGTGTGTCTCAGTCTCATTAGAGAAACAGACAGGCCTGTGGAATGCCGGGGGGTCTGTCTCCTATAAACTACTTTTGTCTGCTTGTGCCAGCTTAATCCTTGCTGTGTTATTGACTGATATATCAGTCCAGAATTCCTTTATTTGCTAATTCTGTTGGTAGCTTAAGGGTTAAACAGGTCTGCTAAGCTTATACTGGCATTCTAAAAATCCATAATAGAAGCAAAGCAAGTCGGGACTTCAGGACAGGGAGTCTCAATTCGGGAAGTCCCAGAAAATCTGGGATAGCTGAGAGGTATGCTGACCTATACGGCCCTATATGGACTGGGTCCTGGTTACCTGAGAGACTTCCTGACACCCTATAAGACCACCTGCTCCCTCTGCTCCTCTGAGGTGGGCCTCCTACATGTTCCCAGGGCTAGGCTGAAATCTCGGGGAGCCCAAACATTTGCGTTAGCTGGCCTGGCACTGTGGAACAGGTTCCCACAGTCTTTAAGGGAGGCCCCCTCAGTGAAGTCCTTCTATTTTTCAGGAGGCTTTCAGCATTACCTAATAATTTGCCTCCTGTATTTGATGCCATCTCTTTTTACTGTTTTAAAGTTTACTACAGTATGTCTACAAAGCTGTAATCTTTATTTTTTTTTTAATTGTAGATATGCAAAGTTTTTTTATCTTTGTAAGGTACTCTGAGCTTAAGGGAATGGGCGCTTGATAAATAAAGTCTACTGCTAGTACTGCTGCTACTACTAAACAAATGATTATTAAACTATGCTATGGCAAGTAAGCCCCCATTAATTAGGTACTTTACTAGACTACAGTATCACGATTATACTCGATGGATTCTGTGCACATTGGTCCGACATGTAGTATAGTAATCATGCATATAAGGTGGTATTGGGTATAAAGGTGAAAGGAATTCTAGCAAAAAAGTCCCATTTTCAATAACGTACTGAAAGTAATATTTAATTTTTTATATGCTGTTCAAATGTGGAGATTTTCTCCTCATTACCTACCATGAGGCTACCCTTAGTTCCTGTATCCCCTGCAATTATCAGATGATAATAAGGTCACAATGTAAAAGAATGTTATTAATCTTGTTAATATAAGGTCATAGAAACACAGAAATTTGTCAGCAGATAAAGGCCTTTGGCCCACTTAGTCTGCCCCAATACCTCCAATAACTATGCTCTTTTTGGTCATGAATGTTTGCAACCATACTGGATTTGGTACTCATTCAAATAAATAAACTATGTAGCTGAATGATTTGTTGTATTGGACTAGCATGAAAGTTACAATATACAAACTTTGAATCCTACTTTGCTTCTTTTTACAGACACTAATAAATAATATTATAAAATGGGTAGAGAGTTTTCTGTGCCCTGATTGGCTGAGAGGTACCTTTTCCTGTATTGCTATGACACATATTGGGGCAACTGATATCTCTTCAGGCAATCAGGATGCACTGCACCACACACCATTCTGCCACCCCTTAAGATTCAAATTGAAAAGTGGCACAGGCAACCATTTTTTCACAGATTTCTACCTGAGCTGAAGAAGCCCCCCACACCCCACATATGCACACAGTTTGTAAGTAGTGCTGAAAAGTGCAACCTCTATAACATGTCTGGGATCCCCACTAGCTGAGTTTCAGTATGATGTGTCTGCGATTCCCATTTGTTGAGTTTCTCATAGCTGTTTGAATACCCTGCATCCTTCTCCCACATGCTTGGCAGTTAGAATTTGCAATCCTTCTTCCAGAATCAGGAGTAAGCAGCCCTTTCATTTCTATGGCCGCATGTTTTTTAATTTAAAGAAAAAAAAAAGAAAAAACTACTTTAAGCTGCTCCCACACTCTCACAGTGTTGTCATGTAGCTGGCTGCAATAGTGAAAGTGCTAGCGCCTACAGCATCTCATAAGGGACATGCTCACTCTCAGCCTATAACAGCAATATCTGTCACTCTCACTTGCATTGAAAAGACAGACTGAGAAAAATTAATGGTACAAAAAACTTAACTGGAAATTCTCAACAGTGTTTGTATTTGTGTGAGTGTGGGGGGGGGGCAGACATACACTACCAGCCTCTAGTGGCACAACACCTCCACTCCCTGGGCACCTCTTGGCCACCAGTTGTCTGATCCAATTAAAAACTGACCTCAAACAGCACCTGATAACACTCTCTCAGTGCACCTGCCCCAAAGTCCAGCCACACTGGCTCTCTCTGCCCCCCAGCAAGCACTAGGCAGGCCTCAGGTACCCTCTCCCCATGTCCCGTCTCATGATTTGCCTCAGCAATCAATTCGCATCATGCTCCTTTGGCACCTACCACCCCACCTTCCCCTCAACTCTCAGTCCCATGAGTTTCCCAAAAAGTAACTTACTAATGCAAGCTGCCTGATCATGCCTCCTCTCACCCCACTATTTACTCTAGCACATCTTCTCCACTCAGCTTCCCATTGCTCCCCTATTTCACCCTATACCTTGTCGCCCTTCTTCCCCCACCCTTCACCTTCACCACAGTACCTATCTCTCTTTCGTACCTTCTTTCTTCACCCCACTGTCATCTATCCCCATCCCTCTGAACTACTGACAAGGCACTTTGTGGCTGCTTATTCCAACCTCCCCCACCCTCATAAAGTTTTTTTCTTGTTATTTTAACTTGTACCTATGTTTTGAGTTATTCTGTAAGTTCTGAATCCAAGCTGTATTGTGATATACCTTTGCTTTCTCCTATTGTACTTTGTTTTGCAATCTGTGACGTGGAACCTTTGTATAAGAGCTTGCGCTCAAAGGTAATTTCTGAATCACTAAATAAATAAATTCCTTTACAAAACCATAGGACATTAAGGGCCAGATATTCAAAACTTTGCCCCGGGGCAAAATTAGCACTGCCCGGCGGGCAAACTTAGCCCGGAGCACAGAGCAAGCTAAATCCAAAAGGAATAGCCCAGAGCAAACAGCTTCTGAATATAGCATGGGAATGAGGCCGGGCAAACTGGGCTGGGAGTGCAGGGCAAACTTATCCCTGGAATAAGACAGTTCAGAATATGGCAACCAGGAAGTGAAAACCACAACAGCAACACAGTGCACAGAGATGTGAAGGTAGGTAAAGGTGACCTATGTGGCCAATGTGTGTGCCAGCAAATGCGTGGACCCAGTACAGCTGCAGGCAGCAGTGTATGTGAAAGTACAGTGTGCAAAACTGTAAAATATTCCCCGAACTGTTAGCGCAGCGCTAACATCGCTTACAGGTTTAGCGAAGGCTAAACCGTTAGCCCAGAGCAAACACGCTTGTTCCGAGCTAAACTTTGCCATATTCAAAAGTGACATGCAAATGAGCCTACTTAGGTAGTCTGTGGGCAAACATCCAGATTAGCATCTCATTATGACCTGATTTGCATGCAGTTTGCACCGGGCTAACTGTTTAGCCCTGCGCTAAACCCGCCATGAACGCAGGCGCTAAGCAAACAGCTTGGGGAATATTATACAGTTTTGAACACTACTCACATGCACTGCTGCCTGCAGCTGTACTGGGACAACACAGCATAGGCACAGATGGTGGTGGTGCTGCATGCAACTGTCACATTGTAGGTCATGCTACAGTGCACAGCAGAAACTACAGTAGCAGGGGGCCAGTAGTGTGTGGACACAGCATTGTCTCTGGTGTGAGGGCAGTGATGATGACTGCACTATACACAGTGAGAGGCCCAACCTGCAGGTGTTTACTGACAGTGGACATTACTGTTACGCTGTTGTGTGACCCACAGATGCTGTACCTGTGGCATGGGATGCTCACAGTGACATGTACATTTCTGGCTTTGTGTGCTGTGGCAGTTGTACAGCTGTGCGGTATGTGGCGGGGGCATATATTATCCGAAAGGCACACTGGTGTTGGGGTATTCCCAATACTGGCCCATGTGCACTGCATGATGTGTCCCAGCCTTGTGGCCACATCTGGTCTGTGGCACAGCCTCGCCACCCATACATACTCCCATCAACATCCTCCATGCCCACAGTGCTGCATGTGTGTGCTGGCATCTGTTGGTGTCCACAGATGTGTGGTCCGCCGGTGTGTGCTGTAGGGCCACACTGCCATGCTGTCCATTGGCAGCAGGGTCAACACTTACTGCCTGGCATGGCTGGGACTGGTGGCAGATGATGGCATCATTGTGATGCCATCAGTTAGCAGCATGCTTCCTCTATGTTTGGCTTTATCTATGTGTCATATTTCTTTGTTAGGGTCGCGCAAAACCCACACTAAACCCGAGGAAACACCGCGCAAAGCCATAGTGTCACGCAAAGCTGGTTGCCCAGGGTTAAGACAAGCTTTTTCTGGGCGGTAATGTACAGCGCGCTAAGTGTCGCGCTAAGTCGCGCAAAACCACTTAGCGTGGCGCTAGTCACTGAATATACCATTGCGCCTGAATTCATGTCAGTTTGCCCCTTGCATACATTATAATTTTGCCCAGCGCTAATGCAGTTTGCCCGCACTATTTGGCCTTTTGAATATAGCAGACCCGCGCTAATCCCACGCTAAACCTGCGCAAGCGGTTTTTGCCCGGCGCAAAGTTTTGAATATCTGGCCCTAAGAATGCAATGACTACTTTTTATTATTTTTTTAGTATTTCTTTAAACATATATATTTTTTCACTTTTTATGTTTTATTTTTTGCACTTTACCAGGGGACCCATGTTATAAGTGCAATAAAACAGTCCAATGTGTGGGTTATGACCTGATAAGAACACTCCCCAGGTGCTAAAGGCACTCGGTGCAAGCATCTCATGCCTCATAATGCACCTGGGGCATGCTCTTATCAGGCCATAGCTGACACCCTGCCATGTCTTGTTGCTTGCATAAAAAACAACCAGTGTTTTTTGGAAAACAAAATCAGTTTTTCCTGAGGAAGGAGCCTGTGTTGGCTAGAAAAATAAGTAATGTAACTTAGGTAATAATGCAATATAACATATCAGTAAAATACTTTGCTTGTTATTATGATGTCACTGCATGGAGAGAAGGAAAGTAAAGCCAGCTTGTTGCTGCAGCAGTAGAGCTACCACTCACCTCACCAGCGACCCATGTTCAGGAGTAAACCTAGAGCACTGGAGTTCAGCCCGGGAGGAGGCTTGATATCTCAACAGAAGTTGGCTCAATTGATAGCACATCCACCTCTGAGCCAGAAAGTCATGGGTTCTAGTCTCAGATCAGGATTGGGCTCATGGCAAAAATGCTGGCACTTAAGTGCAGAACTTGTGGGATGCTGTGCTGTTGGGATGTGCCATCTGTGGAAGAGACATTAAATTGAGATCCCTTCTGCTCATCTCTGCTGCTGTCCCTAAGTGTGTTCAAGTGGAAGTATAAGAACCCTATGCATGTTTCACTAGAGTGAGGGATTTTCCCCAGTGTCCTGATCAACACTCTCTTGCCTATAAAAGTGATTAATGCAGTTGTTCAAAGGTATGTGTGGGTACTGAGTATAAAATGTCTCCCACTACATCTTTACAGTCTCTTCACTACAAGTCTCGTATTGCTTGTTAAGCACTTTGTGATACAATGTGTATGGAAAGTGCTATATAAGTGCTACTTCTTCTTCTTTATTCATGGAAGGATGACAGTTGGTGTAGTGTGAGCACCACATGAGTGACCACAGGTTGAGCCACAGGCAGTTCTGCTTGAGGGAAGGGAGACATGAGCAAGTACCACTCAGCAGCATAATTGCAAGCACGTGCTTGCACACCCTAAGCACTATTGCCCTTGGCAAGTGGGAAGAACATGGAAAACACCACAACTGATGCAGGATGAAGTTGGATTCCACCAGGCCCCACATGGTAATCTTGGCCCCTCCTCTACTGGATCTATTCTGCAAAGAGGCTTTGTGAACTCTGACAGCCATGCCATGGTGGGGGGGGGGCTAAGCCATGGGGGACAGAGGCAAAGATAGGTCAAGGTGAAGCCAAGTGGTGAGGCTGGGGGTCAGCAGAAGGGTGCAGATCAGCAAACAACACATAAAAAAGACAACCAGAAAGTGATATCACTGGTGGAGTGGTGCCAATGCTGATGAATTCCCATCTCCACTTTTAGTATGACCTCTCCACTACAACCCTCTGATTCCTGGCCCCAAATGGGTTAACTTCAACTGGCAACCTGTACAAAGAGTAGTGTGTAACAGAGGTACTTTGGTTATGAACCTTATCTTTGGGAAGCTGTTGAATAATTCAACTTTCTGTAGAGAAACCATTACCCTAAACTGCATTTTATCTGTTCAGTTTTCAGGTAAATATTTCTGGACCCAAAGACAATTGATGCAAAGAATGGATTAACCAGATGTGGCCAGATAAACAGGTAAGCTAATCAGTGAAGAATTCTAATGGAAGTGAAGATTGTTGCCAACACATCACATGTAAAATGTGATCAATGTAAAATAAAGGGCATGCAGTAATCTCAGTTGTTCTTTACCGTGTTATAATTCATGTAATTGTAGAAAGCAATACCAAATGTACAACATTAATTAGTGTGGTATCAGAGTCCTGCAAAGCTAGGATCCTGGAACGAGAATTCTATATTGTGTAGCACAGCAGTTAATGGTCATAGAGGACTTTAGGTCCATGAGGTCCACCCACACCTGTCATTCATAGGGAATGACAAGTATGTTAGGGGCATAGTATTGGAATAAATCATGTCCCCACCTTCAGTACACTGGAAGCTTGCACAAATTATCCTCCTGTCATTTGATTACAGACATGTGGTCTATCATGCTACCAACACCAAGTCCATACTGGCCTGACTAGGCCCTTCTACTATTCCTGCCACATTGCCCTAAACATTGCTCCCCGAACCTGTCACTGCTGTTCTTACTCCTCCATCTCTTTCCCCACCCTTGAGAGCAAACATTTTTTTCTATGTGCCTCCCTCATCTGTAAGTTCTGGCTTCGCCCCTCCCTGCTACCTTTATTCTCTTCTGTGTGACTGACTCCTGCTTCTTTTCTCTAACCCCTGCCTCCAGATGTTTGCTGGGCAGGCTACTTTCTCAACTGCTGCTATGAAAATGTGCATTCTTGAACATACTAGTTATGTATTTTCCTGCTGTTAACCTCATTCTGCTTGCCTCTGCTCCCTATCTCCTTTTTCTCCATCCTTTACCCACCCATCATCCTTCCATCCCTCCTTTTTCCCTATTGCCTCTTTTCTGGTACCTTATCCCCCCACATGCATACATACACAACATTTGGTCACTGACTTAAGACTCTCTTTTTTGCTGCTCCCACTATCTTCCCAGGGCTAAATATAGTCACAGAGGACTGTACTTAGCCATGGGAGAAAAGCGGAACCAGAAAACATTTTATCAAAGCTTATAGAAGATCTAAAATGCACTGCAGGCTATTGAATCTCCCACTGCTGCAACCCTGCTCTGATGTCAGCTGCAGGGGATTCTGGGATTTGTAGTTACAGAAATTGTCAGCCTGGAAATAAGCAACATTAATATGATGCAATCTACTATACTATAGAAAACAGCAAGTAAAACACATTTTTGCTCGCAATCTGCAATTTGGGACCAAACCCACACCCTGGTGCTGACTGTGCCCCTTTAAGTACTTCTCTTTTCAGAGTGCTCACTGAAGTCTCAGCAAACATCCACTGTCAGAAACAATTACTTGCAATGCAAATCTTTTCCTAATTCCTAGTCTGGAAACCAGTAACAAGTCAAACGAAATGCAACAAACAGAATTCTGAGTGTCAAATGTGTGCAAGGCGCACAAAATTCACCAACGTTGTTCCAAAACATTTGAGTACATGAAGGTACAAAACATGACCCCTAAGTTTCAAGCTGTATTTTGCTCAGTGTATTATGACGCCCTTGCCATAACATGAGATGTGTTTATCCCTTCAGAGGACGAGTAACCTATGACAAAGTCTGCCCTTATCTGACTCAAATATGCAACTGTAAGCTGTCAGTATGTTTTTGAATACTATACCTCTGGAGGCATAGCACAGGTAAAGAGAATGTACTAACACTGAAAATTAAAACCGTGTTTTAATGAAGTCCTGATGTTTAAAAGAACTACAGTAAAAATGAAACAAAATATTTATGTCGTCATTTCCCTGAGAAATGCAATGATTTTGAAATAAATCTGCATAGGTACAGTATATAATGACACAGCAATGCGCCATATGGGTCTTTTTGCACAAAGCTTGAGCTATCCTTTTGTGCTGTAGCTCTCTGGGCTATTCTGTCAGTAAGAATAGCAGCCTGAAGGAAAGGTTGTCTATCCCCATGCAGTTTTTTTACTGTAAAGGGCTCTGAAATAGCAGAAGTAAAAAACTGCTGATTGCTTATGTGATCGCATATCGAACATGAACATTTCCTGAAGTAGCACTGTTTGACTACTATTGTTAGCCATTTCGGTAGCCTAAACATATATTAACTGTGTATGGTTATTTTAACATCATTGCCAAATACAGTATTTTGGGACAGACTTGGCTGTTCAGCTCTTTTTATGTCCATCACTCTTCTATGTTTCCACAGTATATTTTATTTTCATTTTCTTTAATTTTGTTTTATTTCTTTAAAACTCTATCTTATGGCTCTTCCTTCAGCCATTCCCTATAACAAACAAATACCCTACTTCCTGTCAGGGTACCACTTCTTGAACTCACTGCCCTAGGTACTCCTGAAAGGCCTACATCCTCCCTTGGCTCTGTGTGTAAGACCTGGTCCTTAGCAGGACATTTACAGAGGGCACTCTCTGCAATATGCCTGCCAGAGGAGAGGTAGGGAGATAAGCTCTGTAACCAGTGGTGGATGACGGTCCTCACTTCAATTCAATTTATTAAGAATACCAATTCAGAGACAGACTGTCTTTTTCAGTTGCATCGGTGGTAAACAAATACTTGCATATACAGTTCAAGAAGAACTATCATGTTATAGATATAAAATAAAAAATGTAAAAAAATGTCAGGAAATACACTGGCCTGGTGGCATTAAGGGCTGAGATGCTGGATGCCACACCTTGCACAATGCCAGTGACCCAGGCTCAGGCGCGAGCTAGGGTCTCTGGGGGTCAGCCTGGGAGGAGAAGGTTTCAGCATTCGATGACAGCTCACCTTCTCTGGGGAGGGAGGGTTGAAGACCTTGACAATAATATGCCTCCCAGAAGTGGCTGGAAGGTATTGAACCATCAGTCTTCAGTACATGGGGAGGCAGCCCACACCAGATGTTGGCAGGGTATGAGCAGAAACATGTGTGCCTCCTTGGATGTCATGCCATGTCTGTGCTCCCTGTTGGGAGGAGTGGGGGGACATCACGTATCATGCATGAACAAGGAAAAACTTCATTCCCTGGGAGGATGATGATGCTCCACAGCCCCATACCCACTGTTAAATCCTGCCCTCCTGGTCCTAATATCCTCCAACTCTCACCCTGTCTGCAATGGAAATTGGATTCAAGGACCACCAGAAGTGGAGGCAGGTAAAAGCCAGGGGTCTCCTGCAGGTAAGGAATGAGAGTATGAGGCACCAGGGGGACTGAGGCTGGAAGATCTTGGGTCGAGCAGCAGAACTGACAGGTGTCATCTGAGGTACTTCTCAGGGAGTGGCAACTGGAGGGAAAAAGAATGTTAAAAAAAAAAGTCAGGTGATCAGACCCTATAGAAAGCAGACCCAGAGAACTGGGAGGGGTTGGGGTGGTCATCATTGGACATTGGGTGGACAGTTTATCCATGTTTTATTTCCAATCCTGTGATCTGGAGGCATGCCATCATTGTGCTCCTTTGAGTGTAGGAAATCCCTGCCCTTTGAATTACCATTCCCCAGCCTATTGGGGCTATCTCATCCTTACATGCTACTTTCTGCATAATGCTGCTGAAGTAGGCAGTCATGTAGCAAAGAAACTGAACCTTCCCTTCCTTAGGAGAACGTCATCCAAGCAGATGATCAATCCTTCTCTGCTGGCTTCTGTTCCTGCCATCCACAGTGTATTAACCTGGATAACCAGTATACCAAGTGATCAACTTACCCATAGTGTCATGGATCCAGCAGTTTCTTTTTTTTCTTAATTTCTACACTGCTCTTCCTTTCCCTTTTTAACTAATCTTCTTCACTGGGTATTTCTTTCTTCTTTAAAAGCATCAATGCAACATGAGCATGACAAACATTTCACCTTATCTTTTCTGCATTTCAAATTTCTGATATTTTCTAGTTCAGTGCACTTGCATACGCTGATATGCAAGGTGGAACGGAAAGGATGAAAAGGGACTTGGCAAGGTTGGAGGAATGGTTAAATGTTTGGCAGCTTAGATGCAGTGCAAAGAAGTGCAAAGTAATGCACCTGGGAAACAAAAACCCTGGGGAAGGGTACACAATGGGGGGTGAGATACTGACAACAACAAAAATGGAAAGGGACCTGGGGGTAGTCATATCAGATGACCTAAAGGTGGGCCAGCAATGTGAGAAGGCAGTAAGGAGGGCTGGGGGGATACTGGGATGCATAGGGAGAGGCATCACCAATAGAAAACAGGAAGTTGTTGGCCTTCTGTACAGACAGTTGGTAAGACCACATCTAGAGTACTGTGTACAGTTCTGGAGACCCCACCTCCACAAAGACATAGACAGGGTGGAGGCTGTCCAGAGGAGGACAACTGAAACGGTGCAGAATCTGCACCAGAAGACATATGAAGAAAGACTAAAGGAGCTTAAGATGTATAGCCTTGAGGAAAGGAGGGAAGGGGGACATGATAGAAACTTTCAAATACCTAAAGAGAATCAACAAAGTCCAAGAGGGTAGCATCTTTCAGAAAAAGAGGTGCAAGAACAAGGGGACACAATTTGAAGATGGAGGGAGGGATGGCTCAGAGGTAATATGAGGAAGTATTTCTTTACAGAGAGGGTTGTAGATGCATGGAACAGCCTTCCTGAGGAGGTCGTAGAGTCAAAAACAGTGGAGGAATTCAAGAATGCATGGGACAGACATACAGTAAGGCAATTCTAGTGGGGCTAGGAGGAAGTAGGCTGTTGGTTACCTAGGATCTGCAGCTTATCCATTAGGGAAATGGGCAGACTAAGTGGGCCATGCGGTCCTTATCTGCTGCCAAATTCTATGTTTCTATGTTTCTTGTACTCCACCATCATTTAAGTATTACATTTGGAATTATTGTTGTCACAAGAAAATATATGACTACTCTATGTTTGCGTTTTCTCTGTTGGTGGGTTGAAATCAGCTTGCAAAATATTCCGCACAGGGCCTCCATCATAGCAATGCAGTTTATATGTCCCATCAGCTGTGCACTGTCCCAGCTGGATTAGAAATAATGTATTGGTTGTATCAAAAGATTGGAATCAAGTAAATAAAGAAAAACATATTACACAACATAGGAAGCACTTACAAAGGCAAATATAGCAAGTATGCTTATAATTTAGATCACTTTTAGTTGAGAATGCATGCTAATGCATGGAATGCTGCACAAAACATATTTCTGCTTTTACAAACCATGTATTCTAAAATGTAATAGTAACACATTCTGTTAATTTTATAGGTTGCCTGGTTGACAGTGTTTCACAGTTAGCTAAATTTGTGACTGACATTCTGTGTTGTTTATTGACTTTTATTAAGGTGCCCAATTGCTGTAATAAGTTTCTCCCCTTCCCTTTCAGTTGCCAGGCTTCCATTCCTCTCTGCTCCCTCAACCTCTTCCATACAGAAAAATAGGTCTAATGCTCAACTACCTCAAATCACTAGTAATTAGCTAATGTTTAATTATTCCTCAGTTTTGCGATGGTTGATTTTTTCACATGCAAATGAGTTAGTGGCCAACTACTCCTAGCTCAACCTACTGCTAACTAATTGTTAACAGTTTCAGCAGTTAGTTACTGACTGGTTTCCTAATTAAGGATTAACTAATCCCCATGAATTGAGTATTAGTTTGCCATTTGTTAATTACTAGTTGAGCTTATACAAAAAATAGGCCAAATGCTCAACTGCCTCAAATCACTAATAATTAGTTAATGTTCACTTATTCCTCAGTTTTGCTTTGGTTGATTTTTTTCACATGCAAATGAGTTAGTGGCTAACTCCTCCTAGCTCAACCTACTGCTAACTAATTGTTAACAGTTTCAGCAGTTATTCATTGACCTATTTCCTAATTAAGAATTAACTAATCCCCATGAATTGAGTATTAGTTTGGCATTCATTAATTACTAGTTGAGCTTATATAATAAATAATTCATGATCAATACTCAAACTTGTTGAGCATTAGCTGATAAGTAACTGTACACCACATAGTAAGCATAGTTTTTATTTAAGAATAACTAATTCTTAACCAGCTCATTTGCACAGTGCTGCTAGAAACTACCCAGCTGGGAGTCCAGGTAAGCTGCAGGAGCACATCCACTCCTCACCGAAGGTGCCACACATCTGACTAAGTCACCCTGAGGTACCCCTCCACCCCCCAATGTCAGAAACTAGTCTCTGCCTGGAGGAGGAGGCTCCATCCTGCCGGTACAGCCTGGGGGTTGTCCTGAGTGTTAAACAGGAGGCAGAGGTAAGTCCCAAATGACTATCTAAAACTGCATTTATGCAAGAAAAGACTCCCTTACCCAGCTGGAGTCACTTGTTCATAATTTTGCAGTCACCTACTAGCACATAGACTGAGTACATGCTCTAAATGTGCCACTAAAAAGTCAAGCAACTTTATGGTAACTATCAAGCAATCATCTGATAAGTGCTGAGTAAACTGGGAGTGTGTTGTAAAAATGCTAATGAAGTGCCTTACAGTTATGCCTGATACACCGTCAATGGAGTACCTTCTCAGTTGGGACACTACTGCATTACTCCAGAAAAGCTCCTTTTGAGTATGTTCCAAAAATGTTACTGAAGTGCCATGGAATTATAGTATATACACTTCAAACTGGGTACCCATATTCTGCAAATGCACCTAAAATGCAATTTAAGTACCTTCTTGAGTAAACTTCAATCTTTCAGTGTAAAATATCCTCACAGTTAGGGCACCATTGTGAATTAAAACTTCTGGGAGAGACCCATGTGCCACAATGGGGTGGTGGGCCTATCCCTGTGTAGCTTCAGTGCCATCCCAGAGAATTGAACTAGGCAAATCTAGTACTCAGAACATGCTCTTGCCCTCATGTCAGTGTCTGGGCATCTGACCTGACTAGCCGAACAAATCTGCAAGCACAGCAGGACTGAGAAAGGGGATGGGATGTGCATTTTATTTTTTTTTAAATGAGGGTTAGGGAGTCCTGGAAGCCATAACATAGGGGTGTACATTTACCTTTTTTTAAATTTTCACTGGCAAATACTTTTGCACCTCAGATACTCTGCTATTCATTACTCACTCTTCATATTCCTTTTCAAGCTGACCCCCCCCCCCCGTCAGCAGCATTGTGTCAAATAGTGTTTTATCACATAATGACCAAGAAAACCCTAGAGATGCAACATTTCAGTGGGGTTCATCTTCATATAATTTTACAACTTGGAGCAGAAGCTCAATGGAGATCAGCATCACTTTCTCCGAGACACACAGTGAGTCAGAGGCTGTGGCTGGACTTGAACACGGATATCCTGCTTCACAGTTTCAGAGACAATATTGTGATGGAAAGAAGGTCCAACTAACCATAATTCAACACTACACCTCCCTTCCATAACTTAGGACATTTACTTACTGGTGGTGGAGCTTTCTTCAGGATGCTGCTGGTATACTTTCATTTCTGCTCACTGAATTAAACACAGTGAAGTCTTCATCTTTCTCAAACATTAAAACATTTTTCATAATTTATTGGGAGTTAAATCCTGGATGTGTTCAGAAAAGAAAGATAAAGGTCATATACACTGTTTAGAAATGGAACTGAAGCCCATACTAGACCACATTTTTCTATCATGAAGTTCAACGGACACCGTCCTCAACTCTTTTTGCGTCTTCCTAGAAACGGTGAATACCCCCAATACAGCATAGACACTCATGGTGCAGTGGGAGGAGAGGACACTATTGTATCATGAGTAAATGCACTCTTCGGGGTGTTATTAATGTTCAAGAAGCATGCAACAACAGTAGATCAAGGATTTGAAATAACACGTTGGGAATAAATACACTGTTTGAATGCATTTCAGTTATGCTAAAAAAAAAAGCACAGCGATTAAAACAACCAATAACTTGAATGAATTGTAGAGAAGGTAAGCAATCATTAAACATATTTTTTCAATTATAAATAATGTAATGCAAAAAGGATTGACAAGTGTCCCTTTAACACCAACTCTATACCAAAATGTTTATGTGATGGTCAAACAAAAAAAATTTTTAAAAGTAATTTTACTGTTAATAATTTTTCTTTTTTCAGTTAGTCTTATTTCTTCCCCATGCACTGGGATCCTCCATTATACTGGCCACCCCAGCCCCATCACCCCAGCCAACACCCCCAGGACTTGCTATCCCTCAGAGGCAGCACGGTCTGGGTCATCAAGTACAGGGCATGTAGGCAGCTGGAGACATCATGCAGCCCGTGTACAGATTTTCCTAGTACTCCCCCTAAAGTGCAGCATGCCCCCATGCGCTGTACACCTGACATCTGCCTCTCCTCTTCCCAACTCTGGTGGTTTCAGCCTGCTTATCCTCAGCCACTGATAATATCTGGCAAGCACCAAACTCTGCTCCACTCTACCCTGAGATGAGCAATCCAGCAAGAACTCAGTCTTCTTCCCTCTTGCTGACCCTCCAACTCCCAAGATAACACTTGAACCTTGGGTCTTCAACACTGCAAGTACAGCACCATCACTGCAATGGTGGGCCTGCAAAAATCTAGGATCTGTGAAATGTAACTGGTCTGCACATTCACATGTGTAGTCGTAGGTCCTGTCATCTTATTTTTTTGTGGCTATTTCTGCCCTAATAAACATAGAATCGGTAAGCAGACAATGACCATATGGCCCACCTAGTCTGTCAATTTCCCTACTCACTGCTGCAGCCCCAGATCCTATCTGGTGCATTTCAGTAAGCTGCTTATTTATTGCCCAATAACCCTTTCAGTTATTAAATAACCCCTAAAAACATCATAATGATGACATTTGGTAGGGGATGGGGCTGCGGGCACTCTATGGGCATTGTAGTGGGATCGGGGAGGGAGGGACACCTAAATATACTTGGATCATCTTTGCTGGCAGGTATACATGTATGGGGCTATTTGCCTAACATAATTATTATGCTGTTTTAGGGCTAGGGCTGCAGTGCTTGGTAGCCACTTGACTCGCACAAGGAAATTACAAGCCAGGCTTTATGGACTATACTCTTTATGCAAGCCAAAGAATGTTATATGTGGCTAAAATAGCTTCTGCGGTAGGTACCATCATGTTGTGAGTCGCCTGCCTGGAACTAGCAATGATGTCAGTTGCTCCAAAAAATGCATGCCCTTCCATTTCCATGTAGAAAACAGCAAGCTGGAATATGCAGATGAAGCTGCAAAAGAAGCAGCTGCTTGGCTGGATACCATATGGGATTCAACAGGCCTGGTCACAGGTGAATTAAGAGCAAGGCTAAGCATATAGCAGCAGTGATGCAGTGTATAGTAAAGTACTATTCTACATAGAAATCCATAGTTTTCAAAATGCTGCTGTACCACAGTTCAAATGTCATGGAATGTAAGTGTACCCTTCTGTGGTAGAACAGCATTCTAAAACCTCTAGAGACATGCACAAGTTAATTTCACTGTGAAAGAGAAATATAAAGTAATGTATGGAGAAGTGTGGTTAATGTGGATTTTATGCACCCCGAGGTGTGTGGTGCCCCATGAAGCCTGAGGGGTTTATATGGGCATCACACACCGAGATGGTGCATAAAATCCCCATAGAATCACACTTCTCCATGTTTTATTTTTTCATTTACTGTTTTTTGGTGTTTTTTTTGTTTAAATTGTCTTTGACACTTTGCGAGGGTACCTGTTACCACCGACAAACTTGTCTCACGCTGAGTGACTGATTGTGTAGCGCTTGTGAATGTCCAGCACAAGGACAGCTTTTTCGGTGGTTTTTCAGGTGATGCTGCAGCACTGTTCTGCCTATAGCTTATTGAGCTCCATAAACAACACATTTGGGTTACGAAGCTGTTGGGCACTCACTGGCATTGGTTTATAACTGCTAACAAGTAAATATAAAAACAACAATGCACATATTTCACATAATAATATATACTATAAAAACACAGGATGATCAACTTTATGTATAACCAGTGTGTTGAGCCACCTTGGGGTTCTGATTCCCACTGACCACTCAAGCTTCATCCTCAAGGTCAGAGAGAATCACATGCCCTCTGTGGCAGAACACTCTGACTATGCATAGTTACCCATTCAGTGTTTTCTATATGCTGATGGTTACCCAGTTTTGTTGAATATCAATATGCTAGTTTTGTTTTGGGCATTATCTTCAAACCACTATCAAGCTGGGATGAGTTTTGTTGTGGAATTTTGGCATGGCTATCACCCAAACAACACCCCCTCCCCCAGTTTGGACAGTCTTTCCTTGCACAAGACTGATGCCTCCTCCTCCCCATCCTGTAACAGGCATTTCCTGCTGTACAGTGCCATCCTCTTTCCACTCATCCTATATGGACCACTCCCTGGTTTCCTAGTGGCACCTTCTTCCTACCCCATGCAAAGTTTTCTGTTGTCTAGTGGCATTTGTCTGGCTTTCCCAATATTGTGCCATTCCCTGGTGTCTAGTGGCCCCAACCTCCATCTCTATGATAAACACTATAGTGCATGGTGGATCGTCATTGTGTATGGAGATCTATACACTGTGGTATGGTCTGGCATGGAGACAGGGACTTTCTTAAGCCACACAAGGGCAAAAGTATTAGATATCAAGATGGCATATTTTAATGAAATGTGTAGATGTTTAAGAGCAGCCCTGGTAATAGAGGGGGTGGAGAAACAGTGGGGGAGACTAAAAGGAGTCATTATGGAGGTAACTAACTAATGCATTAGGATAGTGGCCAAAGGAAAAAGAAGAAAGAAACCACTATGGTTCTCTAAAGAGGTGGGAGACTAAGTAAGGGCTAAAAGAGCAAGCTTCAGGAATCATAAGGGAATCCAAAGGGAGGAGGACAGGGAGGTGTACCTTGAATGTCTAAGAAAAGCAGGGAAGGCTGTAAGGAAAGCCAAGGCACAGACAGAGGAGACTTTAGCACAGACTGTGAAAAAAAGGGGACAAGACATTCTACAGGTACATAAACAAAATGAGGGGTGAGATAGTGAGGCTCATAGGGGAGGAGGGAGAGTGTAAGGAGGAGGATTTAGACAAGGCAGAAATACTGAACAAATACTTCTGTTCAGTATTCATTGAGGAAGGAGAGGATCATGGACCACAGTTGGGGAGCAGAGGCAATTGGGGAGAAGTGGACACCAGTCTATTCACAGTGGAGAGAGTTCTGGAGGAACTCACAAAGTTGAAGGTGGATAAAGCCATGGCGTCAGATGACATACACCTGAAGATATTACGGGAGCCACACAGGGAACTAGCAGCGCCTCTGGCCACCCTTTTCACAGAGTTACTCAACACAGGTGTGGTTCCAGAGGACTGGAGAAGGGTTCATGTAGTCTCACTGCACAAAAGTGGCAGTAGGGTGGAAGCAGGAAACTACAGGTGAATCAACCTCACTTCACTGGTGGGGAATATCACGGAGGCACTGCTGAAAGAAAGGACAGTGGCACACCTGGAATCCATTGGTGGCTAGGATCTAAGGCAGCACGGATTCACATCAGGAAGGTCTTGTCAAATGAATCTGATAGATTTTTTTTTTAATCGGTGACTAGGAAATTGAATCAGGGAGGGGCCATAGATGTCACCTACCTAGATTTCAGCAAAGCCTTCCATACTGTCCCACACAGAAAGTTGGTTAACAAGATGAGTAGTCTGGGCATGGAGCATAAGGTGATACTGTGGGTTAGAAACTGACTGACAAACATAAGGCAAAGGGTGGTGGTAAATGAGATCCAATCTGGGGAGAGAGGGGTGACAAGCGGGATACCACAAGGATCAGTTTTGGGACCAGCCATGTTCAACGTCTTCACTAGTGACATTACAGAGAGGCTGGAAGAAAAGGCCTGCCTATCTGCAGATGACACCAAGATTTGCAACAGGGTGGATACTCCAGAAAAAGTGCAGAAAATGAAGAGGGACCTGGAGAAGCTTGAAAGGTGGGCAGAGGTGTGACAACTGAGGTTCATTGCAAAAAAGTGCAAGATAATGCACTTGGGTAGGGGGAACCCTAGGGAGAGCTACAGGATGGGGGGCAGTGCTGTCACCAAAGAGGAAAGGGACTTAGGGGTCATCATATTTAATGCCCTTAAGGTACCAAAGCAGTGTGCAAAGGCTGCAAAAAGGGCCAGTGGCATGCTGGGGTGCATAGGAAGGAGGTATTACTAGTAGGAGGTGGGGTGATTCCATTGTATAAAACTCTGGTAAGGCCTCACCTGGAAAACTGCATTCAGTACTGGAGACCACATATGCATAAGGACATTAACAAGGTGGAAGCTATCCAGAGAAGGGTGACAAAGATGGTGCATGGTTTGCATCACAAAACATATGAGGATAGACTAAGAGACCTCAATATGTAATCACTGGAGGAAAGGAGGGTATACCATGAGTACAGCAATGGAATATGGGCACCACATAAAAACGGCGACTCATATTGGGCGCTATACTCTTGGGCTACCCTGCAAGGGTAGCAACTGTACACAAACGTGAGGGTAGTGGATAGTGTCAGGAAGGGGGTGAATAGTGAGGGGAAGGAGAGGGTCAATGAAGGGGTTTTGAGGGACGGGTGTGTCTGCTGCCACCGAGCTAACCTTGTGGTGTTGGTGGATAAATCTGGTGTAGCAGGTACAGGGTTTTTGTGCAATATGGAATTTTGCCCCCTGCCCGACATGCACCCTCCGGAGTTGATCATTTATATTCAGAGGGTGCGAGGGGAGGGGGGCAGAGCCCCCCCAAACACTTTTTACCCTTTCTTGTGACATTTAGGTTTTTTGGTTTCCTGAATTTTTATATGATGCATATAATACCTTACAATAAAGAAAATAAAAACTAAAATTTGCATTTATGATACGTTTCTTTGAATTTAAAGCAGT
This sequence comes from Neoceratodus forsteri, assembly GCA_016271365.2. Taxonomy (NCBI): domain Eukaryota; kingdom Metazoa; phylum Chordata; order Ceratodontiformes; family Ceratodontidae; genus Neoceratodus; species Neoceratodus forsteri. The sequence goes on along the minus strand of CM028136.1, from coordinate 353,313,538 downwards.
GGTACAATGTAAAAAAAGAGTTCTTTTTTGACAGTTTATTTCCTGTGCTCTGCTAAGCATGTACCTGGTACTCTTTCCCACCAGCATTGTACTATCACCCTGTAATTTGTTCAGTAATCCTATGTTTTTGTTTACATTTCTGCTGCCTTCTGCATTGACAGCAGTAGTACTAGATAGCAGCCGCCATATTTTCTGTGGCGCTACAATAGTCGTAACAGATCACTTTCTGGTTAGGTAGTACTGCTGCTTTAAAATGTACAATAATTAAAAGTACGTGACTAACACAAGATATATACCAACTAGGATGCATCTGAGTAAAAGACTCAAAGGAAAACTCCTATGAAATTAGAAAGACCCACCTTATATATAATGGCTGCAGAGCTCCGGGTGGACATCTCACACATGGGTGGCTTCCGCCATGAAGGTTATGCTAACGAGGGCTACCAACTCAGCCATTTGTTGGTAGCCCCCATTAGCATAACCTTTGTGGTGGAAGCCATCCGGGATGTGCGAAATGTCCACCAAGGGCTCTGCAGCCATTATAGATAAAGTGGGTCTTTCTAATTAAAACCACCAGACAGCAGGTAAATAAAATAATTTATTTTATGCTAAAAACCCTAATCGGGCATTTCTACAGCAGCTGCTGCACTTAGGGGTGGTACAGGAGTTTCCCTTTAAGAAAATTCTCACTCAGATAAAAAAGAGAGAGACTAATGTCTTAATCTATCATTTTGTTATTTAAATAAGTTAACTGTAATTCGCATAATTTTGCTTACTATATATTCTGGGTGTACAACATGGCAATATTTTATAGCGAAGTACAAGGAGTACAGTTACAACTTTGAAACTCTAGAAACTGCCACCCAATTTAAATATTACCTGATGAAGTGAACTTCTCCTGGTCTGTTATTTTCTTGAAAGCTGTCAAAGGACACGAGGTGAAGCAAAGACCCTACCCTTTTCCAAGGTCAGTAACTCCAGAAGATGCCCTACACTTCACAGGGTAATATTGCTATTGTAAAAATTTTTGGAAACTCACCTTTTGGTGCATTTTAAATAGTGTGAGTGGCTGGAGTGCATTCTTAGACTATTTGTTTACATTAGCAGACTCCTTCTATGAAGTTGTCTTCTTGTGTAGCCAGTTAGTGCACCAAGACATTCAGCTCAATGCTCTAGTTTATAATGAGGATTATTTCACCTCTTTGGTTGTTGAAAGGCAAGGCAAGTTTCATTTAAGAAATGCCAATCCTGGAGGCTCTGGACACAGTACAACAATTAAAATAGATACAAAACAACATAATAATAAACATTTATATACAATATACCAAACAGTTAAAACAGAATTTACTGCTGTCAACAGCAACTAAAATCAGAATAGGTAGAAACTAAATTAAATATCCATTTCTAAAAGACAGGTAAGGACTATAAAACACAGTCCGGGAAGGCCTGATTATACAAGAAGGCCTTGAGGCGGGCCCTAAATACCTCCACAGAAGGGGCCTCCCTGATGGCTAAAGAAAGCAAATTCCACAGGATGGGGACGGCGACACTAAATGCTCTGTCGCCAGCAGTTTTTAACCTCGTCCTGGGAATTGCAAGGAGGCCCCTAGAGGAGGAGGAGTGGAGGGAGTGGACCTAGACAGCTGGTGCAAGAAGGTTCTTCAGGTAGCCAGGGCCCAAGCCATGTAGGGCCTTAAAGGTGAGCAAACCCAACTTAAAGAGGACCCTCCACCTAACCGGCAGCCAGTGCAGTTGACACAGCACCGGAGTGATGTGACAATACTTAGGCTGTCCTGTCAACAGCCTCACTGCCGTGTTCTGCACCAGCTGCAGTCGGCGCAGGGTACCCCCAAAGACCCCAAGATAGAGTGCATTACGTTAGTCAAGCCTGGACATCATGAAGGCACTGGCTCCCCACCACCGCCCTTAGTGAGCTCCTCCTTTTATAGGCTGATGACACATGACTGAAAACCTATCAGCCTATTTTCCCATTTGCAGCTTATCAGCTGCTGCCACCAGAGGGCACCAAAACAAATTCTCAGCCACCTAAATACAATTTTCAGTCCAGAATGCTGCTGCCTACAGCTCTTATTCTCCTCTCCCTGGCCTCTCTATCCTCCTTGCCCCCTACCGCCCTCCCAAGCCACGAACCCCCACTGTCACTGCCCCCAAGGCAAAGTCCTCACCCTTACTACACAGCCCACTCACACTCGCCTGCTCAGGACTTGGCTCCCAGCTATTACGGTCACATTAGTGTCACTATCCTACCTTCCTCCTTTCATCTGGGACTCTTGGCATATACACCCCAGCCCGTCGCTACCCTCCCATTTCCCCCTCCTCTCGTTCCACCACAACCTGCCCTAACCCTCTGCGGTCAAAGATAAAACATATCATCTGCCTACTTTTGCTCCTGGCTGGGGACATAGAGGCAAACCCCGGCCCAACCCCCTCAACTTCTAATTCCCACCCCCCTTTCTCTTTCCCCAAAGGCCTCTGTATCCTACACCTAAACACTTGCAGCTTGCTATCTAAAATCTCACTGCTGCAACCAATTGCTCTAACACAGTGCCCTGACATACCAGTCATATCCAAAACCTAGCTAAAACCTCATCACACTGATGCCAAAGTATCAATACCAGGGTACACAATAATTAGACATGACCTGCCAGGCAAAAAGAGAGGCAGAGGCACAGCTATGTATATCGCCAGTAGTTGCCAGTTCACAAAAGTGGACATCCCCATACTCCCTGGAAACATAGATTTCACACTCATAAAACTCTCACTCCCATGCTCCACCCCCATATACGTGGCAGGCTCTTACTGCCCCCCTGCACACACCCCGAGGACATCTTCTCCCACTTGATCTCCTTACAGTCCCTAGCTGTGGGGGGAGAGCTCCACACCACCAGTGATTTTAACACAAACTGGCTAGGGCCTGATAAAGCCCACCTAAAGACCAAAATTAAGGCCCTGAACCTCACCCAACTCATTGCCGATCCCACCAGACTAAACCACAAGTCACAAAATCACTCCTTACTAGATTAGACTCACCTTCCACCCCACAGGATTCTACGCGCAGGTCTACTACCAGACTCCATAAGTGATCATCACATGATTTACTTGATCAGGAAGGTGCACGGCCCCACCGCCCCCCCCCCAAAAACACTACGTACCAGGTCCTATAACTCCCTCAATGTAGCATCCCTCCTGCTGGATCTAGGACGTGTAAACTGGTCCTTTATCTCTGAAGCATCCTCCATTGACACCGCCTTTGAGGCTTTCAAAACCAGTTTCCTAAAAGTCTGGGACAAAACATGCCCCCCTACGTACAAAAAGAGTTAGAGGCACACACCTCCCGTGGATCACGGCAGATTTAATCAAATTATGCCACACCAGGGACCATGCCTGGAAAGCCTACAAGAAGCTGGGCACACAGGAGTCCCTCATGACATATAAATCCCTACGAAATGCTTGCACAAACAGCATCCGCCAAGCCAAAAAAAACTACTTCCTCTCGGCTTTTAGCAATAACATAAATCATCCAACTGATTTTTGGAAATCACTTAAATCCCTGATCTCCCCCCCAACTTAACCCCCACCCCCTACATTATCCGTACAGGGCTCCCTCATCTCCAATCCCATCGGCATAGCTGAAGGTTTTAACACCCATTTCTCCAGCTGTGCAAATAAACTCCAGTCCTCCTCCACTATACTCCCCTCGACCCCTCCGCTCATGCCCCCTAAACCTACCCGCCCTGTCCTGCCGTTCTCATTCCACCCAGTAACCCAAGCAGAAGTCTTCCAATCTTTATGGGTCCTGAACCCTAACAAAGGCAAATGCCCGATGTCCATGGATGCAAAGATGCTCTTCCTATCCACACCAGCCGTAGCTGCTCCTCTAGCCGCCCTTTTTAACCTCTCCTTCTCCTTGGGCAAGCTCCCTACAGCCTGGAAGGAGGCCACCGTTATCCCACTGCCAAAAGGTGGCGATCCTTCCTCCCCAGGCAACTACAGACCCATCTCCCTACTCCCTATCCTGGCCAAATTACAGGAACGACTGGTCCTGTCCCAACTCACTCCTTACCTGAAAGCATCCTCTTTATTCACTCCATTCCAATCAGGCTTCCGTAAATCCCACTCCACCATCACCTCCCTGCTACGTGTCACCGGAGACATTCTCATGAGTATGGACAAAGGTCACATCATCACGGCCATCTTTATTGACCTAGGCAAGGCTTTTGATACGCTCTCCTTCCCTACTCCTCTCCAAACTCACAGACGCAGGGGCCTCTAAACCAGCCACAAATTGGTTCCAAGACTACCTAGTGGGCAGGACCCAAACCATCAAACTTGCCACACACACCTCAAACCCACTACCAGTCTCTGCCGGTGTCCCCCAAGGATCTGTCCTAGGTCCCCTAACCTTTTCCGTTTTTCTAAACGATCTCCCATCAACCTGCCAACATTCATCCATCCAGATGTACGCGGATGACACTGTCCTTTATGCTTCAGGCCCTACAACATCTAGCGTAGCAACCCTCCTTCAGGAAGATTTCTACACCATCCAACACTGGTTTAGGTCCAACCAGTTATTCCTAAACTCTAAAAAAAAGTATCCAAACATTTGGCTCCCAACAAAGACTCTCCCGTCAATCACCCTCACCCCTTTCAAAACTCTGGACGGGACTGCCCTGGAGAATTACACTGGCTTCAGGTATTTAGGTGTCTGGCTTGACCAACACCTAGACTTCTCCTCTCACATCGAGTCCCTGCATAAGAAGCTGCTCCCAAAACTTGGTGCTTATCCTGAAACAAAAGCAGCCTCCCCACACAGACAAGGCATGCCATTGTCCAAAAAATGATACTTTCCATTCTCGATTACGGAGATATAGTATATACCATAGCCCCTGCGTCCGCCCTGGCCAGCCTCGACACCCTGTTCCACTCTTTCTGTTGCTTTATCCTCGATTGCCCACAATCTACATACCACTGCAACCTTTACGGCTCTCTAACCCTGCCATCCCTCCACGACCATAGACTAACAAACTGTGTCAGGTTCGCAGCCAAATACTGGTCCCTCTGCCTTCCACCCTACCTGTTCTCTACCCTCTCCCAACAACCTCCACCTGCGTACTCCCTCAGGAGCACAGACCCTAGGCTGCTACATGCCCCGTTCATGCGTACAACAAAAAGCCAGGCCACTTTTAACTACCGAATACCACAAATCTGGAACGCCCTACCTGCCCCCATAAGACATGCTCCAAACCCCCACCATCGCAACTGCCTACTCCAAGAGCATTTCTCCTCCAGCTGCTCCTATTTCAATTAAACTAACCCTACACTTATGTTGTAAATTAATTGGTCTTAAGTAGACTACCCTCCAAATTTTCTCTACACTATGTACAGTATGTTTACCTCTGTCTGAAATCACTCACAAAATGTTGTAGTACGATGCTTATTGTTCCATTTTGTACTATGTATGTAAAAACATTTTTTATGTAAATCATCATGTTTGTAATTGGGTCTCAGCCCCCAGGCCACATCTGGAATTGAGCATGCTGTTCAGTATACCTTCCTGGAAAAACTCGTAAATAAATAAATAAGGCATGCACCAAAGTGGGGAGGTCCAGCGGGGGAACTAGGTGCTTTATCCTGGCGATATTCCTCAGATTATAAAAACTGGTACAGACAACGGACACCACCTGAAACTCAAGTGTCAATCCACTGTCAAGAATAACGCCCAGTTCACACACCTTAGAGGAGGCCTTCAAAGGTACAGAGTCAAGACAAAACCCTGTCTCTGCACCAGAGGCCAACCTATCTCGCCATCTGTTCGACTCCACCACCAGTACCTCCATCTTACTGGGGTTCAGTCGCAACCAGCTGGAGGCCATCCAGTCACTAATCTCAGCAAGGCAGCTGTTAAGCACTTCCACTGCACAAGATGTTCCAGGGGCCAAGGAAAGATACAGCTGGGTATCGTCACCATAGCAGTGAAAACCCAGACTGTACTTCCTAATGAGCTCTCCCAGGGGCAGTATATATACGGCAAACAACATCAGCAACAAGACCGAATCCTGGGGAACTCCACATGACAGGTGTCCAGGGGAAGAGGAGAAATTCCCCATCACTACCCTCTGCCTCCTGTTACATAGAAAAGATTCAAACCAGCAGATGACAGTGCCGGCGAGTCCACAGAATTCCCTTAGGTGGTCAAGTAACACTCGATCATCCACTGTGTCAAATGCTGAAGACAGATCGAGGACAACAAGAATTGTCCCCTTCCCTCGATCTCTAGCCCTAAGGAGGTCATTATGCACCCAAACTATTGCAGTTTCTATGCTATGCCTCACATGAAACCCAGACTGGAGCGGCTCATACAGATCATGGGCCATGAGATGCTCCTCAAGCTGAAGTGCCACCACCTTCTCCACAATCTTACCCAAAAATGGGAGATTGGAGATAGGATGGTAATTTGCTTTGACGTCAGGGTCCAACAATGTTTTTTTCAGAAGGGGTTTCATTAATGCCTCCTTCAAGACATCTGGGAAGACCCCCTTTGACAAGGAACACCGGACAATCAAGGCAAACACCGGGTCAATGGAGTCAACACATTTCATTAAGAAACGAGTTGGCACCAGGTCCAGTTCACAAAAGGTGTGCCGAAGCTTGGAGGCAATCTCACTGACCTCAGCCACCTCCACCAGTCTAAACTCACCCCAACCAGGCGGAGTGCTCTTCGGTCACCCATGGCAACCACTGTCGGCCAAAGTCTGGTCCACTGGCGGAACCCCCTGCCTGATGGCAGACACCCTGTCTGAGAAGAACTGAGCAAACTCCTCGCACAATGCGTTCCAAAAGGCTACCTTCGGCTGTAGACAGGAATGATGAAGAAGGCTGTCCACAGTCCGAAAGAGCACAGTTGGTTGGTTCCTCCTGGCAGCAATCTCCCTGGACAGGATTCTGCCTTCTTACAGTTGAATGCCCCCTGGTATGCACCGTAGTGCACACATAGTGCCAGTTTGTCTACCTCCAGGCCGAACTTCCTCCAGCAGCACTCTAATCTCTGACCCAAAGTCTTCATTACCTTGAGTTCCCCTTCATACCAGGGAGCCCTCAAGTGAGAAGACCTGGGTCATACATGGGCTGGTGCAAGGGAGTCAAGCACACAGAGTGCCTTATTATAGGCATCCACTGCCGTCCAAACACCCCCCAACACATGCACTGTCCACACTACATAGGTCAGCCACCACCAAAAAACTCTCAGGGGTCAACCCCCTCAAAGGGGGATAGCTGACCATCTCTGCAGGGGGAGGGCTATGAAGGGGGGCCCTGAACCAGAACTTCACCGTGCAATGATCAAACCAAATGACCCAATCAATGCTGAGACTATTTATCTCAAGCTCCAATAAGAACAGCAGATCCAACATGTGGCCACCCTGATGAGTCGTGGAGGAAACTCCTTGCAAAAAGCCCAGAGATGACATCATCTGGAGGAAGCTGTAACCAAGCCAAGAAGATTCATCCTTGACCCAAACATTGAAGTCCCCCAGCACTAAACATCTGGGGGCCTCCAATGTTTCCCAGACAATGAAATCAGCGACCTCCTGCAAGAAATCTCCCTCCATCCCAGAAGGGCGGTGGTAAATCAGAAGAATCAAACAACCTGTGCCCGGACCCCCACTGATGGCCACACATGCAAATGAATGTGGTGCTCTCACTGGGAGCAGGATGATGCACTTTGCCTTTGACCTTTTGTCTTAAACTTCAGAGTTCCGCAACCCTCCCCCCCAACCATGTCCCCCGTAAATGCATGGCCTGCCCAATATTTCTAAAGAAGTGACTATGTCCTGTTGGCTATTGCTTTCCAATTCAAAGAAATGGAAATGAAAGTCTGTGAACCATGTCTAGTTTTAAATATATGCTGTAATTTTTGTTTTTTTATTATCTTTTAAATGTTCCTCACCAGCAATGTAGTTTACAACTGCAAGCGCTAGTACCAGTGGGGAACTGATGTCTTGGGCAGCTGAGAGCTCACAATGAGGTGGTGCCAAAGTATCTTTCTAAGAAGTGCTCCACTGCATTGTGTGGCCTCGACTGCCCCAGACAACAGTTCCCTACCAGCGATAGCACTGCAAATGTAAACAAAGCTTTGGGGGAGGGGAGCTTAAAGAACTGCTGACGCCTCAAAACTTTGAAAAACATACTGTTTGGGTACAATTCAGCTTACATTCTGTATATATTCTATAGAGTTCTCCTGTCCATTGATTACTACTGAGAACATTTGCATGAATAGGTGATCTTTATTTCTTAGAATTCACATATCTCTACAGCCAACTCCCTACTTCAAGTCATAATCCTCTGTTGTGAAATAAACTGTTGTCATGGGAGAAACTGTGATGTCAAATCTGTGCAGTATGACCTCGGGTAGGGAGAAAGCAGCAGGAATAGATGAACTCTTCAGGAGCAAAAATCCTGTTGTCATGCAGCTGACCTCAGTAATAAATAGTGAGGAGGAAAAATACAGACTGAATGTGAAATACAATCTGAACTGTCTAAATATATATTTTTAAGTTTTACTGAAGGTGTCAGCTGCTCTTTAAAAGGTAACAAATAAAAAAACAAAATTCCAGTATTTTTTTACGGTTCCCAGGCTCTCTTTTTCCATTTCTTTGAGTTGAAAAGCAGCGGCCAATAGGAGATATAAACAAAAAGCAATAACAACAGACCGTGGGTGAATTTCATACGAACATACAGAAGTCAGCAGAAGAAAGCCATTTGGTCTGTCAAGTCTGTTCTGCAGCAGGGTCCACACCTAAGCCAATGTCCCTGCCTCCTCCCCACTCCTCCCATCCCCTACCCATGATCTTTACCTTTCCCCTGTGCCTATCCCAGCCTCTCTTAGAGCTTCCCACTGTCTTCAATGAGATGACCTCTTCCAGCAGCGCATTCCAAGTGTCTACCACCCTCTCTGTGAAGAAGTGCTTCCTGACCTCCCTCCTAAACCTCCCATCCTCCAGCTTAAGATTGCGCCCCCTCATGTTACGGTTGCCACTCAGATTAAAGAAACTCTCCTCATCAACCTTATTTTTCCCTTTCAAGTACCTGAAGGTTCCAGTAATGTCCCCTCTCTCTCTCTCTCCTGTCTCCCAGGGAGTACATGTTCAGTGCTCTCAACCTCTCCTTGTATGCCTTGCCCTACTGACTGGCTATAGTCTTTGTAGTCCTCCTTTGGATCTTCTCCAACAGGTTAATGTCTTTTTTGAGGTGTGGGCACAGTACTGAACTCCATACTCTAGATGTGGCCTTACCAGTGACATGTACAAGGACAGTACAACCTTCTCTCTCATACTACTGATCCCCCTAGTTATGCATCCCAGTATCTTGTTTGCCTTTGCTGCTGCTTTCTTGCACTGTGTGGAGTGTTTCAGGTCACTAGTGGTCATCACTCCCAGGTCCTTCTCCTCCTCAGATGCAGATACTTGGACTCCACCCAGGTAATACTCTGTCCTGGGATTCTTGGCTCCAAGATGCATAACTTTGCATTTACTGGCATTAAAGTCAAGCTGCCAGATCCTGGACCACCTCCCCAGCTTTTCCAGATATTTCTGGAGGTCCGGTATCCCTTCAGTTGTGTCCACTCTCCCACAGAGCTTGGTGTCATCTTCAAATAGGCACATTTTGCCCTTAATGCTATCCCCAATGTCACTGATGAAGACATTGAACAACACCGGCCCCAGCACTGAGCCCTGTGGGACACCACTGGTTACCTCTCTAGTGCCATATAACTCTCCCCGCACAACCACCCTCTGGGTTCCGTCCCTCAGCCAGTTTTCCACCCATCTAGCCATCTTTTCCCCATCTGCAAGATCCACCAACTTACTGATCAACCTTTTGTGGGGAACAGAGTCAAAGACCTTGCTGAAATTAAGATAGAGGATGTCTACTGCTTGGCCCCTGTCTACTGTCTTAGTGACACAGTCAAAGAAGTCAATCAGATTTGTTTGACACATTCTCCCCCATGAACCCATGCTGCCTCTCATCCTGGAGACCATGCTCCTCTAGATATTCCACCAACCCTTCCTTTAGAATGGTCTTCATGAGCTTGCCCACAATGGAGAACTGGGGCATTAATGCATGCCTTGGGTACACTGTGAGGCATGAGAGCAAAGTCCGAGTGCTCTCCAACCACCTGTGAACTGCAATAAATTTCCCTCCTTTCATGAATGTGGAGTAGTTAAAGAACAGTTTAGAGATGCCAAACCCTGCATCACCAACCACCTAGCAAGTGAAAGCCTACAGTTAGCACCATTACAGGTAAACATCCTAGCACAGATAAGAGATCTCTTACCTGTTTCTTAAGGAGCCTGGGATAAAGGGGTCTCAGGAGACTATCCAGTTGTACCTGTAAAACAAAAACAGCAATGGGGTCACAAAGAATCTGCAGCTCTTTATGAACTAACAATGACAAACAATGTAGGATAAACAAAAAACAATACTTATCTGATACATGTGGTCAGTGTTCTCCTTCACCCAGTCAGCATCCTGTCAGACCTGTGGACATATAAGGAAAAATGGGTCAATATGAAGAATAAAAATACTGATCAGCTGGGTCAATTGGGAAGGACTTATAATGGTTAAAAAAAGTGTGTTGGGGGATACAGACTGGTACCTCACCATCGACCTGGGTTTTAGAATGGACTCTGTCACTCAGGGGCCATCATGAAGGAGAGTCAGTGCCCCTAGAATGGATTTTCGCTTGGGGGTGGGGGGCCATTGTACTCCAGCAATCGACTGACACAGGGCAGGACGAAGACACCAGCTGTTATCCTTCTTGCACCATTGACAAGGCTCTGGACTACCAAACAGGTAAAGCATCTTGGGATGGGTTGCCATGGCTAATGAGAGAAATGACCCTTCCCCCTCTGCCTTCCCCCCACAGAGGGAGTGGTTTTACAGAAGGTCCAAATTTAGTCCATGGGGTGGTGGGTGATGTAGCTAGGTGGCTGGTGGCAGTTTGGCACTTCTCCATGGTGCAGGGCCTGCTCTGACTGTGGCTTCATGCTGGCAGCTGCTATTTTTCCCAGTTTTCATGCCGGCCCACCTCATGCGACAGTACATAGGCTTGTCAGACCTCACCATGTGTGAAGATCCATGTATTTTTGAACTCTATCGGTCCACCACCAGATAAAAATTAGAAGAGCCAGCTTCCCGACTGCTTTCACCAACATCGGCATTCTATTCACTACACCCAAGCGAAAAACAGCAGACTCTTCCATCGTACCAACATGAGTAGCTTAACATCCTACCAGCATGGTCAGCCTCCCTCTCCTCCAAATAAAACTAACAGCCAGCATCCCTTAACCAAACAGCCTCCCTCCCAACAATGCCTCCCCTTTTACCAGCACAGCCAGTTACCCCAACCACATGGCTATCCCCATTGTCACTCACATTGCACTCCCCTTTTCCCATACAGGTGCTTGCTCAGGTCACTATACACGGTCACATCCATGGACAACATTCAACCTCACATCTGGCTATCCTCCCCTTCAAATACGGACTGCATCCCACAACACCACTGCGACCACCTTACTGACCACATATCCAGAGTCCACACCCTTCCATTAGCACAGCGCTCCTTACTGGCACACTGCACAAGATCAACACCATTCATCCAGCTCTCCTCCAAGCACAGACCAAATCCCCACCACCAGCATAATAATCTAGCTGCCCCCACCCAAAATCAGTCACATGTATCCATGTCGAAATCAGCTGTACCACCAACCATAGTTAATCACCTTGCTGTACATTACCACCCCAACCACCACCACCAAGAGCATCACACTGGTGGTACCTCTAACACCTCATAGAACTTTTTGTCTTACATTCTGAAATACTTGCCTGTGCAACTGGATGTAGTAGGCAGGCAGTAATGTCCCCCAAAGTTCCTTGCCCCTTAGATCCTGCCCAATATGCAGACAGAAAATGCTGGAAGACACAAGATAAAAAATGTGTTGCACTATGGCTGGCAGCAATCACAGAATGATAGCCCCAGCAAGCCGACACCCAACCCAACACAAATATAAACAAACTGGCCAGATGAATTTCTCACTTCCACACTTCACAACACAATACAATACGGTATGTATTATACGGGCAGCCCTGGCAAAGAAAACTGCTGTAGGCTTTCCTTTTTAAGTATTTGTTTGCAGTTTTATGTCCAGGGCCATACTGCAGATGTGACTTTCAAAAAAATTACCCTTACAAGATTTGTTTCCACTTTGTACACAGCATCACAAGTCTTACCCCTGTCTACCCACCCCCCATGCCACAACACAACCAGCAGACAAACAGTGTGCTTCACATTTTTTTAAAGTTCAAACTGGCACAGGTTTTAAAAGGAAAACTGTAGTAAATGAGAGTGATCTACCTTTAATGTGTGTCGGCATTGTTGCAGGCAGGTATGGCAAAGCAGGGTTGCAGTGGCCTGGCATACTTTTTGTAAAGGAGAAGTCTCTTGTACACTCTAGGAGTTTGTTTTCCTCACCTGATCAGCTGTGATTGTTCCTGGAGGTCTCGCTTGTTATATGCTGCATTATTTTTTTTAAATTGGTTAATTGGTAAAGTTTTTATTAATAAAATAAATAAATATGCAGTCTGCCATCCATTTGAGCTTAAAGAGGTCCTTTTCACAGTGTCATCACAGCAACAGTCTTCTACAGTGTCACACTGAATAATGTCCCATGTTGCACGACTACTGCCAACAATTGGTTCCACCTGTCAGTAAATGGGGGACAGAAATAAGTGACACACATTCATTCCAGTGTGTAGTGCAATGTGTCAGCCTGCTGCTCTGTCTGAACAGTTGTTAATGAAAGCATATGCTTAACACAGAGAATGTTTAAATGAATAACTACTGTAAACAAATGATATGTGTTGTTTTCAGTTTTTTTATCTCCTTCTGTATCACAAGCATGCACTTCCTTATTTAGTTTTTTTATTTAGAATGTCAGTGCATGGAATCCATTGTACCTCAATCCCAAGGTATTGCTACTTTCAATATTGATTGGGTCACATACCTGTATTTTTCCTCCATAAAACATATCACAGACAGGCCAGCCCGGTGGCGCTGAGGGTTGAGGCACTGGACGCCACACCTTACACCACGCTGGCGACCCGGGTTTGGGAGTGGACTCAGGTCATCGGGTCGGCCAGGGGGAGATAGGTTGGAGCATCCAATGACAGCTCTCCTTCTCCGGGGAAGGATTCGGCCGATGCCTGACACTTGCATGACCCCGAGGGAGGCTCGGAGAACTGCAAGCTCCATTTGGGGATGGGATATGGCCACTGTGCAGCATGGACGTCGGCACTTGCATCATGATGTCAGGGGAGTCACTTGCTGCATGGGGAGGGAGAAAATGTGAAAAGAGCCTGCTGCAGCAGGGAAGATGGGGAGACCTGTCCGTGCCCACGATTTGCTTGTGCCCACCCAGCGGACCTCAGACCGACGAAATTGTAAGTTACAGGGCGTCTATGCCCCCGTCTCGTCCCAACCCGGGGGGTAATCCTGGCTCCGTGGGGCTCGGGGGTCCATCTGGGAAGGGTTCCAGGCAGTGGGATGGCTAATTGCCTCTCCTGAAAGGTCGGAGACGGCAGGCTGGGAAGGGGATAAAATATCAGGGAAAAAAAAAACATATTACAGACTCACAGATTTAATAATCTGTTTCCACACATCAGCACTGAGTGAATGAACTGATCACCTTTGAATTTCATTTTTCATATTTTTTTCATTTAATTTCATTTTTATTGATTAAACTGGAAAAGCATGAGAGCATTGCGGCCTGTTTACACAAGCTTCCAGCATCACCTTTGAATTTACTACCAATTTGTTTTTTTCAGCATTACTGAAGTACTAATTCTAACTCATTGTAATAATGCATACCTTCCAAGGGAGGTCTGAAGCTTTGCTAGATTATTTTAGCAAATTTTCAGGAGATTTTCTGAAGGAAATAGTTTATATAAATGTTGGGGGTTTGGGGACTGCTGTGACCTCAAAAGCTCTGCGGTGCATTTTGGAGCTTATACACACTTATGTTTGTGTTGAATTCAGTAAATGTAATTACTGTCCTGCAACACAGCAGTGTCCTTTGTGTTTGATGAACACTGATGAATGTTGAGCCAACTTCGTGTAACTGTCAGAGCCAGAAATGAGCACGTTAACATCCATGTGTAGTGGGCAGTGCGCAGAGTCCCCAGCATGGGATAGGGGATGGCTCTGGGAGCCTACGGCAAAAGGGGAAGGGGACTCACAGTCGGTGGTTAAGTAAAAAAAAAAAAAAAAAGCAGAGGTCCAAGGAAAGAAGGAGGGGTTCATACAAACACCAGCTGTCAATGGCCCTGCATTAAATTCCCCATTACATGATGGAACAGCATGGTACTCTCATCATAATTTGATGTGCAGCCATACACCAAGGATTGCAGTCTGCCACACTGCTCCCTTCCTGCTTTTACTCACCTACATAAAGCTTGGTGTCACTTCTGCTTATTTTATTTCCACTCATTTTGGTCACTCCTTGTGTAACTCCTTATGGTTGATTTTTTGCGTGAAACCAGTGCGCTATGTCCCATACGTCCTCCCATTTTCACCAGTCATTACCACATTCTTTTGAGTTCTGTGTTTCACAGGCTACTGAACCGGAAGTCCAAAGTTGCAATACTTCCTGACCAGTCTTGGAGTTCTCGGAAGCCTAACACTGCAAAGTTTCCTGATCAGTCTTTCTTTCTTCAAGTTCTGTGAGAAACAAGTGTATCCCCTAGGTGGCACTATCCCAAGGGATACTACCCTTGCCTGCATGACCAGGTGCAGGTTGAGGGGCCTGAGCTCATTAAATGGGTGCCTCCATGGGAAGAGTTGGTTTAAGGGTAGCGTAGCTGCTCTGGGTATAGCCCTCCAGGACACTGATACCTCCCCAATGGCTTGCACTGGTCAGCAGATAAACAATCACCGTTAATGTCAGAACATAATGTTGAACCCACTCTTGGCACAATTACCACCAGGGCTGGTTCAGCTGCACTGGACCTGGAGACCCCCTATAAAACAGGACCTGCAATAGAACAGTGCAATGGCAATACAGTATCCCCTCCACAAAGGTACATGCTAGCCAAGTTAAATGCAGAAAGAACAGAATCTGGTTTATTCAGAGGACATGAACAAGTGTGGGGCAGCAATCTGGCGTTTGATTTCCTATCTGATTTAGTCAGGTTAAACATGCATGCACTAAGAGTCCCTCTAGCACATTTACACACACCCTGGGTACCCAGTTGATTCTCAGGCTAGCCTGATGCATTGCCCAGGGTAAGCTGGCATGGCGTTATTGTTGGGGCCCTTAGAAAAGAAACAAGCAACATGCACTTTAACCCACAATTTATATTCCGGAGCCAGATGGCTCAGTTCATAATGATCAACCAAAATAAATCGAATGACACACAGTACATACAAACATACAAATCTGCCAGCAGAACAGACCAACTGGTCTATCAAAGTCTGCCCAAGTGTGCAGCTAGCACCCTAGATTGCAGCTGCCCCAGCCTCCTCCCTCACTGTCCCTCCCATACCTGTCATAGCCCCTGCCCACCAGATCCTTCCTCTTGCTTTGTCCCACTCCTTCTTTAAAGCTTCTGACTGTCATACATGTTACCACCCCTGCTGGTACAGCATTCCAGTTAGACACCACCCTCTCATTGAAGTAGTGCCTCCTTATCTCCCTCTTAAGTCATCCCACCTCCAACCTTAGTCCATGCCCCCTCGTCTCCTTACCTTTCCTCAGTTTAAATGCCCCCTCTGTGCTAGGTTTATTTACCCCCTCAAGTATTTGAATGTTTCAATCATATCCCCCCATCCCTCATCTTCTCCAGTGTGTACATATTCAGATCCTGCATCCTGACTTCATAGTCCTTTCCTTCCATCCCCTTTGACATTTGTGTTGCCCTTCTTTATACCCCCTCCAGTAATTTTATATCTCTCTCCAGGTATTGCACATAGTACTCCAAATGTGGTCTGACCAAGGATCTGTAGAGATACAGGATCACATCCCTATGCCTGGATGAGAAACCCCCTGCGATACAACCCAGCATCCTGTTTGCCTTAGCCACTGCTTTTTTGCATTGGACAGAGTTGTTCATGCTCACTGTTACTAACACCCCAAGGTCCTTCTCCTCCTCAGTGATCCCTAGCCTCACCCTTCCAACCAGTAGTCCCTCCTATGGTTTTTTGCCCTGAAAGTGCATCACCTTACACTTCTTCACATTGAATCCTAGCTGCCACTTCTCCAACCATGTCTTTAGTTTGGTGAGGTCCTTGTTCAATTGTTTCCATCCATCCTCTTCGTCCACCACCACCCCCATGTTGGTATCATCTGCTAACAGACTAACCCTGCCCCCAACTCCATGTGGCTGTATCGGAGATAAAGAGCCCAAATAGCACCAGGCCCAGCACTGAATCCCACGGCACCCCACTTGTCATTGCTCTGGGTGTTGAGAACTCCCCACCCCCACAACCACCCTCTGCACCCTCCCCTGTAACCAGTTCTGTATCCAGTTTGTCAGATTTTTCACCACCCCCACAGCAGTCAGCTTCCCTCCAGCCTCCCATGAGGCACTGTATCAAAGGCCTTGCTGAAGTCCAAGTACAGGACATTTACCACATGACCCCCATCAAGCTCCTTTGTTACCCAGTTGTAATTCTCTATTAGGCTTGTTTGACAGGACCTCCCTGAGACAAACCCATGTTGCCACCCATCCTAGTGGTCATTACCCTTGAGGAATGCCACCAGCCTCTCCTTCAGTATAATCTCCATAAGCTTTCCCACTATGGAAGTGAGACTGACCAGCCAAGTTTCCTGGCTGTTCCCTAGGCCCATTCCTGTGTATGGGCACCATGTAGGCCACCCTCCAGTCTGGAGGCACACACTCCATTTCCAGGGAGGTCTTGAACAGATCTGCCAGCGGCTTGGCCAACACCTCTGCCATCTCCCTCAGCACCCTGGGGTGGATGCCATCATGACCTGGTGCCTTGTCCACCCTTAACACTCTCAGCCCCTCTAGCACTCTATTCCCTATGATCATTTTGTCTATCACCTCCTCCCCGTCTTCATCCACCCCCCAGTCCATAATAGTAGTGGTCCATCCCTCTCCTTAGTGAAAGCAAAGCAGAAGTACTCATTCCGTATTTCCACTTGATCCACCCCCTCTTCCACCCATTCCCCTCCCCACTTTATCGTCACTATGTGTTCTTTGCACTTCCTCTTTTCCCTGACATATCTAAAAAGGTCCTTCTCCCCTCCCTTTTGGCCCTATGCTAACTTTAATTCCCTGGAGGCCTTGACTTTTTTTTACCCACCTGGCCACCTCCTTGGACCAACTCCCATAAAGCCTCCTTATCCTCTTCCTTCCTTGTTCTCCTGTGCTTCCAATATGCAGTTCTCTTTTCCCTCACCCCCTGCAGCACTTCACTGTTCAGCCAGCATGGTTTTCTGGCTCTGCCCTTCTTATTCCTAGCCCTGGTGCAGGCTACTGTGGCCTCTGTTAGCCCAGCTTTAATAACTTCCCACTTTTGCTCTGCATCCATCCCCGCCTTATATCCTGGAGTCTCCCTTACAGTATTCTTCCCATCCTCCCAAAGTCCACCCTCCTTAAGTCCACCACATTCATGCTCATGCCTCCAGTCTCCCTGCCCAATGTGAGTATGAGCCACACTGTTTGGTGGTCACTACCAGCTAGTGGGTCCTCAACCCTTACCTCTCCCACTGCCTCACCATTTGTCAGTACCAAGTCCAGTGTGTTACCAAGCCTTGTAGGCCCATTTACCATTTGTGTCAGGAGGCAATCCTGGATCGCATCCAGGAGTTATTGCTCCCTGGAGCTGTTGGTGGCAGGGGTGCTCCAGTCAACCCCTGGTAGGTTGAAATCCCCCACCATCACCACACTCCCCCTCCTACACACCCTTCTTATCTGTTCTGCCAACTCCCCACCCAGTTCCCCCTACTGGGTTGGTGGTCTGTACACCACCCCAGCCTCAGCTTTTTAACCTTGGAGTCCAGAAGCTGCACCCAAATTGCCTCCATCCTCCCATCCTCCCCCTCGTCCCTCATGCATTTGATCCCTTCTCTCACACAGAGTGCTACCCCCCTTCCACCTCCCCAGTCCCTCCAGGAGCTAGATCCAAGTCATGGTACTCAGTGGCCCAAGTCTCTGTTACTGCAGCAATGTTCACATTCCCCTCTGAGAGGAGTGCCTGAAGTTTCGTAATTTTGTTTCCCAGACTTCTTGCATTTAGGAGACCACCTTCCATCCGTACCTCTCCTTCCTCTTTCCCCTCTTCTCCTTGGTCTGCTCCCTTCTTCTTGGTAGCCACACCCTTTTTTCACCTTATTACAGGGTGGTGGTGCCTTCTGCACTTCACGCTGCCTAACCTGCATGCCCCTTCCCTGAGTCACTTCACCTCTGCCTTTACCCATATCTAGGGGGGGGTGAGCTCACTAGACTCCCCTATCCAGACCTTTTTACTATCCTCAGTCCTTTTGCCACCCTCCAGTTTAAATCCACCTTAGTTGATATATACCCCTCAATTCCACCCTTTAGTACTCCCCTTCCCTCTCAAGTGTAGCCTGTCTCCTGCATTCAAGTTACTATTCCCTCAGACCCTACCCCAGTTTGTCACTAAACCATAATTCTTGGTGTGGCACCATTCTCTAAGCCACTCGTTGAACTTCTCTATCCTTCCCTTCTTCCCCATGCTCGCACATGGTACTAGGAGTACCTCCGAGAATGCCACCGACTCCTCAACCCCCTCACACTGCCTGCCCAACTCCTCGAACCTCCCCTTCACCACTTCTACATGCTCCCCTGCCAAGTCGTTTGTACCTACGTGTAACACTAGGTGATGTTTCTCCCTCCCCTTCGATGCACACTTGAGCAGTGCCTGCCCTGCCCTTCCCATGGTCAACTCAGGAATATCTTCAGCCCAAATATGGCTGTGCCTTTACCCCCTTCCACCCCATCTGACCCCTTTCAGTATAGAATCCCCCAGCATGAGTAACCCCCCGTTCCTGTCCCTTACCCCCTTTCCTCTCTTTTATCCTTACCTCTACTCCAGAGTTCATACTATCCTGCTCCTTACACACTCCAGCTACACCATCTGTGTCTCCTGCAACTCCTCCCCCTGTTTCAACCTCACTCCCTGTCTCTTCCCTGCTCCTCTCATCCCCCTGATCATCTTACCAGCCTGACTTCTGCCTATTGGGATTCCCCTATTGATCTCCCCTCCACTCCTGCTGCTCTCCAACCCCTTCCCTATTCCCTCCATTTCAGATTTTGAGCACCCATTACCCACGACCCACAATGATTTGAGCTTTGTTGCAGGGAACTATCCTGATGGTTACTCATGCTACCCAGACCAGGAGGCAGGAGTGACAAGATGAAAACCTCAGGATGGTATGCTGTTTGCCAGGGGAAACAGGGCCCACACGATGCATCATGATGGTCAATCCTGTTTGATGGTGTTGAGCAGGAAGCCAAAGCCCTGAGTGGGTCTTTCATTGGATGAATCTCTGCAGCGTGAGTGGCAGTCTAGGCCAAGATGGTGAGGCCCAGACCAGGTGAACACTTTGGATTGCAGTCCATTTTAGGTGCTGGATGCAACGTCCAGCTAGTGCAACACATTCAGGGCTGTGGGGAACCAAATCATGACCCACATTACACATTCAGCACAATTATAACCAAAACAGCCAGATACCACAGTTCGGAAGGCAGTCTGGTTGCAATAAAGCAGCGTCTCTGCACAAACCATATGCTCTGTGGTTCTCTCCAATTCCAGACAGGCCGATTGCTCCAGGAGCAAGTCTTTGGTCCACACCAAGTGAAATTCACTCTCTCACTATTCAGGATTCCGGTCTCAATAACAGCAATTTCGACAAAGTCCAATATCAGATTGCAGGCTTCTTCACACTGGAAGACGGTAGCAGGCAGGCCAGACACAGCCTTCCCACCCGAATCCCCATGCTGCTGTGCAGGAGCAGCTGTGTGCTGTTCCAGGCTGACAAGTTGGAATCTTGTCCACAACACATTAGTCTCAGTGGATCACAGAATATAATTTAATATTTATTTAATGATTTATGCAGGCAAACATTCTGGGACATTGCCTAGGGTGTGGAAAAGAAATCTGGCAGACAGGGTGTGCAGTGTTTGCTGTGCAAGAGTGCTAATGACAGTCAGAGCAGGCATGGAATAGATCAAAATCTAAAGTATAATATAAAAGTGCCCAACAAGGTTAGACTGTGTGGGGAGGGGCAGAATTGTTTAAGTTGAGCAAAGAATACTGGCAACACCTATCCCCCCCCCAAAATCTATGCAGTAGATGGGCAGCAATTGGAAAAACAAAGGCTATGCAATATCCTCCAGAAGCATGTCTTTCAGTACTGGGGCATTGGCTGGTGAAAATATGGCTGCCCCCGGCAGAGATATTGATCAAGGGTATAAGACTAGTAATCCCCCACCCACCTGCTATTCTGTAACAGTAAAGTAATTTGGGGTGCATAGTTGGTAATCATCTCCTGATCCTCCTATCATTCAGTGCCTTGGCAGTCATCAGAGCATAAGGCTGCAATTCCCCCACCACATAGGACAGGTAGGATGGTGGTGTTCCTTCTGGTGGCTGAGGGTAGTGGAGGCAGTTCTAGCATTGATCAGCCATATCCAATGTTGTTCAGATAGAGTGAATGTTGTGCATGCTGGTGTTCCGTCTTAGTTCCATTCTATCAAGACTTGGGAAACTTTGTGAATGACAGGGTGCAGTACACATTGCAAGTCCATTGCTTGGCAGGCTCCACCAATGGGCTTCCAGGTGTACAGTAGCTGTCATTCACAGACAACTCTATCAGCAGGCAGCTGTGGCAGCACATGGGTGACTTGAGCTTCCCACTGACATTAGGACCATGCTATGATAGGGGAGTGGGGTGGGGTGGGGTGCCTGAGTGGGTTGGGGGCTCTACTGGACCACCGGGTTGACTTAAGGGATTACAGCTAATGTGTGATTAGGTCAAGCTGGTGGGGAGGCAGTTATTATTACTTTACCACTTTAGTGTGCAGTATAAAATCAGAGTGGTGAGCAGGGAGGGGGTTTGTATATGTTTTATTTACTCCTGCAGCATGTGGCATATAATTGGGATGGCAGGCAGGGAGGGGGGCACTGGACTGCCAGAGTGGGAAAGCTACCAACTCCTGTCTGCAGTACAGCGGCCTGCCAGTGGGTGAACACCCACTTAATCTACTTGTTGTAGATTTATCTTGAGGAGACACATCTCCGGACTTGCTCTGGGGATGCACCTCTAGCGTGGATTGTGAATGGGGCTGCACATCATATGCATGGGCATGCCCCCTGCACAACCCCTCCAGATGCGCTACATAACATTAAGGGTGGTGTGTGATGCGCATCAATCCATTACCAGAATTGCACCAGTGTACAAGTTGGGGTTGTACTGGCACATCTCGGGTGTGAAGGTGCATCTTTTTTATGAATCCTGCCCCTAGAGTGGACCGTACTCCTGGACAGGTGAGTCCATTATCAAGTAGCTTGTGGCTGCAAAATATGCCAAGTTAAAATCTCAAGTAATTAATAACTGAGCCATTTCTTGCATTTCAAGTAAAACAACTGAAAAATGTTCTAAGTCATAAAAACAACTGACTCTCAAGCTGGATTATGTTTAAGTAGAAAACTTCAATTAATTCCTAGCTACAGTATTTTCCAGTCTCATTTCTCAACTAATGACTAAGTAAACAAAAACAATTCCCAACTAATTGCTAGATGGCAAAAGTTAAACATTAATTGAGAAAAACTCCTCAAGCAATGCTCAGGCATAATGCTTAACTTTTTAGTTAGCCATTACCTAATCAAAAGGTAATCACTAGTTATTTGCTAACTTATTTTTTTGTATGGGCTGCCACAAGCAGAACTCTTCTCGCACTGCAAAGGAAATAATAGTTCAACAATGACTGTTAACTTAGTGCTGGAGTGCACAACATGCTGATGCTGTCACATTCACCTTGGCAGTCATGGATTTGAATCTTATTGTGCCTCAGTTCACTAGTGACTATTTCTAGTAGATAGTTGATGGCATCAAAAACAAATTTCAACATATAGTACATTAGCACAGCATGCACTTTCAGATCAGAAGCAGATGCCAAGAATTGGATAAACACAGAGGTAGAACTCCACTTTTACAGCAGGAAGCTGGTGCTTCTTTAGACCACCCAAGTTCAACATCAGGCTGGAGCCCTGTGGTCTAATGTCAGCATGCCTTGAACTCAAGTTATTGCCTACCTCATTCTTGTTGGTTTGTGGAAGAAAGCTTTCTCTAAAGATTCCCAACTCTTTTTAAAACAAATTTAGTGTTAGTATAGTGTCGATTTTGTGAACAAGTGTGCTAAGAAAATTTAGTATGAGCTACTGTAATATTGGTTTTGTTAATAATCGGCACCTTGAGGGCAATACATTTACCTTTCAAGCTTTCCTCCCTAGGTTGTGCTGACATGTGTTGGTTGTGAAATGTGAGCAATAGATATGTGTCATTTCCTGAGGTATACACACCAGTGTTTATAGGCTATATCTAAAATTGTTCCCACCAGAAATCTTGAAGATCTTCTTTGTGGCTTGTGGATAAACGGAGTGCTTCAGCTTCCTGAGCTGTCAATCTTGAGGAATTCAAATAAGAAACTAACCAAAAAATAAAGTAATGGGGGTTTTCAGTCTACGTCACACAGTACCATCAGAGCACATCACTTGGATTTGGAAGCAGTGTTATGCTATTAGTGGCATTTAATGCATTCAATTATATCAAATCACAGTTATTTTCTGTCATATTGAAGAATCACTTATGTGATTACATGGCATTTAAAGTGACCTAGCTGCTAAACCATGATCTGCACCATGCCCAGTGGGAAAACTGGAGACAGGCACAAACACAGGAACATTATCTCATTCATTTAGCAAATAGAAAGCAAGCAACAGAGTTTAACGTTAATGAGACACAGCTAACTCTAACTGCTTTCTAAATCCTTACACTCTGTCAGAAAATGTCTTCAGTTTGAGGGAAAATATGTAATTTTTCTGAGAGAGGGCAAAATGCAAAATGAAATAAAATAGCCTATGGGCTCAGTAGTGCTGTGCTGAGAAAATTAATAATTTGCCATTTTGCATTTTCTCTTTGAGAAGCAAACTGTGAAAACTAATTCTAAAACTTTTACACTTGACTTAAATGAAAGCTTTCAGTGCCTGGGAAATGTTAAATTGGATAGAATTAGCACTTTGAGCACTCTGACTGAGAGGTAGCTATCAACTTCAATAGTACCATGGCTTAATGATTAGTCACACAGCCGATGCAAAGGTAAAGGAGAAAGTCCAACATCTCACTCTGCAAGTAAAGTTGTGGCTTCCTTTTCAAAAGGAATACATATCCAAACTCCATTTTGGAGTACAGTCTTTTAGCAGATGTTGTGAACATGCTTCATGTGGAATATATTTAACCCCTGAATAATGGCAAGTAAGAAGTATTGTGAAGCTCAAAGTTTGTTTTATCAATATTTTTTGGGGGGGAAATGTACTTACTGTAAATATTTTTATTTAAAGGAAGGCTATAACTTCAAAGCTTGTATTGGATTCATTCTACATAGTATACTGTGTTCTTTCTGTATTGAAGTGAAAGTTTACACCAAGAGCCAAGCAACCTGGAACCCATCCTAGACATACTGTACTAATGTGAAATAAATAAATACTGCAATATTAAAGAAATACATATTTTGTTAGCTTTGTCTGGAGTGCCAGTTCATGGAAAGAAAATAGCATCCATTTATTCATGCAACTGGATATATTTCTTATCCTAGCAGAGCCTGCTATACAAGGGGAATTGGAAGAATACTTATGGGGGCATGGGAGTCATTAGCTTTAAGTGTGGACAGGGATTGCTGTTGAGATACCTGATTTCCATTGCATGCTCTGTGATTGCAGTTCCAATCACTTTTGATACCTTAAAAGTCCAGCTCACCATAGGGTTTGATTATAATATGTACAATAATGCATGCAGAAGAGGGTATAATGAGAATTCTATGCACACCCAAGGTGTGGGATGCTACATAAACCCTGGGGTTGAAGCTTGAGGAGTTTATCAACGCATCCCACACCAAGGGTGTGCATAAAATTCAAGTTTACACTCTTCCCCATGCATTGTTTTATATAATTTCTGGGGATTTTTTTTTTGCCAACCACTTCAAATAAATAACTAGTTGAAAAAAGAGTTGTGTGAAGTGTGGTTTTGTTTAACATATTTCCTTCACAAGGAACATTTCATATTAATTCTAATGATACTAATTTAACTTAACATTTCAATTTATTGGAACAACTTTGTTTTGACTTTTTTATTGTGAGATCAACTGACATATAGTGAAGCACAATAAGAAAATGGTTTTGACAACAGCATGAAAATTGGAGCTGCTATGCACTTTGGAACTCTGCATTAGTTGCATAACTGAGTAATTAAGCAAATGTCCAAGAAAGTTTAAAAATTTCAAAACTATGAAAAGTTATATAGTTAGTCTGAGTTCCCGAGAACTGATTTCCATGGAAATATTGTAATGAGCCAGGTTCAGTGATTGCCAGTTTGTATATGGGGGGGCATTAAATTAAAATGGAAAGGACTGATTTAAAAGTCATCCTGCTGAGGGGGTGGAGCTAGCCATCAACATGGTGGTTGTGTAACTGACTAAGAGACCACCATGGAGGACGACTTTTCAATTCATCCTGTGGTACAGCCATGTTTGACCCACACAAACCACATCAGCTGAATCCCAATCCACCGTGCTTCAGAATGACACCAAAATGGGAAGGATTGGCAGCGGATAAAGTGAATTAAAAAACTTCTTGATGCTACGCAGTACCACAAGGCATTCTGGCCCTCTCAGGTGGGTGGGATAAATTTACGCAGCTGCCAAATGGAGATCCAGATTTCATGCACTGCTGGGTGCCCAGAATGGTATCCTCCTCAAAGAAAGGGCTGCCGACACAAAGTACCACTCTAACTCATTTTCAGGATAGCAGTAAGAGCATGTCCAAACTAGACAAAATACTCATAGATATGGCAGATATTAAAAAAACTGCACAGAAAACAAATGACAACCTGACTAAGTTTACCACTAGAGTGGGCCACAATGAACAGGCGATACAGAGTGTCTGTGCAAACCCAATAAAATGTTCTCTGGCATCACCACCACCACAAGCTACGATATCTATTTGACAAGGTGGATGACCTGGGAAAAGGGCCCAAAGGAAAAATATTAGAATCATGGGTGTGCCAGAAGGGTCTGAGGGCAGAGACATGGGTGCCTTCCTAAGAGAATTTTTACCAGAGCTGATTAAGTGAACAATGCTCCCCATCCAGAAATTGAAAGGGTTCACAGGTCCCTAGCACCCCATCCCCAGGCAGGGGAGAGACCTTGACCCATAATATATAAATTCCTGAGGTACCCCAAGAAAGAGATGTACTTGCAAACAGCTAGGAAACAGGGAGCATTTAATTGGCAAGGGCACAGGATCCAACTGTACCAGCATTTTTCACAGGACCTGTCCAACTGTCACTGTGCCTACTCAGAGGACAAACAGCAGTTTTATAAATTAAATATCCCTATGTCCTTGAGGTACCCTGTGCTCCAACGAATCCAAATAAATGGGGGATATATCACCTTTGATACTCCAGCCGGGCCTGCTCAATATCTGAAGGAGCTATAAGAATTAAATGAGACACTTGAAAATGTCAGGTCACAACCATGAGGCAGCACACTAAAAAATACAGAGGTGGACTTCAAGGCATCTAGCCAGCCAGCTTTTACAGGATGGCCCAGCTCAACAAATTGAACAGCCTTGGCAGCAGATAGTTCATGGGAGGCCAAAGAAAAAAATCTAAGGGTGACCCTAATGGAAAAGCTTTTTCATAGGAGGGAGAGATCTAGGAGTAAATAGCAAAGGTATATCACATCAGACAGCAGCAGCTGCTCATTGGCTGCCACTCCGATAAAAACTTGCAACTGTCATGAGCCACCGTGGGAGCTCATTCCAGCTGCTCTCAATCTCTCACCAGAATACCCCACCATTGCTCCTGATCCTGCTGAAACGATCCCAGGAAAAGCAGAGTGGTCCCCAATGGGTGAAGGCTGAGCTGACTGTGTTCAGGAAGCAGAGGAGGGACTAGCAGACTCTCTGGACCAGCTTGAAGCTCTTATGAACCCCTTGGATGCTGTGGAACAACAGGAGGTAAACTCCACTGAGTGACTCCAAGGTAATTAATTTTAAAAGACACTGCTTGCAGGAGAAATATCAGGGTTTAGTTGGCTAGCAGCTATAACTTTTTAAAATGCCATCCATAGAGAATTGCCACTTCCCTGACTTGTGGTTCCAACCATTCCACAGAGCTGGAAGGGGAAAAATGCTATCCGATTTACCTGACTTTGGATTAAATGTAGGCACACCCTCATTATGTGGCCAGACACCTTTACATGGATTACCCAGAAGATGGAACTGTATTTAGTATGAGTCCTGGGATGTTCTAGAACTACAGGACTAGGCAGCTAATCCTTAGTGCTAACAAGGTGTAAGCTGCATCCTGGATAGCTCTGCCGGGTACACTACTTTACCTCAGAGGGTTGATTCCTGTATGAGCAGCATTGTATAGGCTCAATACAGGCTTTAGATGAGGTCCAACAATGTACAGTATTAAAGTGTGAATACTTTTAAATATGCAGTTAATGCTTAAAGTGTCAATCCCTCTATATTCCAGGAAAGGATCCAAATAGGAGAAATCTCTCTCTTGGGTTGTCTCCGTACATTAAAGAGGGTACTTGTCAATTTTGTGGACGATCCTGTAGCTGGGCAAAACTATTCCTGGTTTCTATCGCAAATTGTTGGGGTTTCCCTCTGTGAGTTTCATTCAAAATACTGGGGTGGATCACATAAAGGTCCATCATATCCAGTATAGATGATTTTTTTTGGATTGCTTTCACAAATCTGGGATTGGCAAAAGTAATATCCATTTGTGGGGTGCTATAATCTGAGTTATGTATTTTAAGCCATTCTATAATATTTCTAGACAGTGGAAAGTCCAAAATTTGGCTGGAAAAAAGTAGCCATTTCACGTTTGGCTTACCCACTGGCCCTTTGGCTAACAACTTCCAGCCAAATATTGTAAGTGTTCGAGATTCCCAGGATTGTTGTCTTGAGTTTGCATACTCCATTGTTACCTCTGGAACTTGTTTGGCTTTAAATGGGAATAGATAAATTTCGGTAGAAACCCAGGATAGGTGTTTATCCAGCAGTGGCACCTCATAAGGAGGAAGGATATGTATATCCTTCATTTTCAGGTCTTTCTTCTTGACCAGAGTGTTTCAGCCAGTTTCAGACTATTACAATAGATCAAAATACAATGGTGGAAATCTGGGTTTAAAACTTTAGAAACTGTAAGACCATCTACTGGGCAGGGCAAATGGAACAATCTGGTTATCCATTCTAATAACTTAATGGGTGTTTCTTGAGGTATTTCGCTGATATCATATGCTTCAATTAGATATTCAGTTTTCTTGTTAAAATATACTCCCTCTTTACTCCCATAATCAGATTCCACTGGGCCCATAAGGACCCTGGACTCCCCACCATTGGTCAGATTTTCATTAGGAGTTATAAATTTATCAGTGTAACTGTACAACATTTCTTGCTCTGTTGTTTCTTCCCTTCCTGGTAACACACTAACTTCTTCCGTTAGATCTTGTTTATTGCTTGAATTTGTTTCTTTTCCTTTTCCAACAAATTCGTTTATAGCAGGGTCACTATTGTTCCCCCTAATCTGAAGTCTTTTTTTTTTTTTACTTTGTTCTTGGGAATCATTAACAAGAGATTTTTTAATTTTCTGGTGCCTCTGTTTAGACACATGTTTAAAAACTGGTTTATTCAGTGTCTGACTATCTAGTCTTCCTGCTGGCATAAAGAACCTATGTTTCTCATAAATGGGGGAGGGGAGGTTTACCTGCAGTGCTTTGTTTTCTCTTCAAACCTCCTCTTCCTGATTAACATCCGAAGCTTGATTTACTTCAAATTTTCTCTTAAAAAATGTGTTTTGTATTTGCCCCAACAATGTTTTATTATAAAAGGCTTCAGTTCTGAGACTTGCTACTTCCTCTTTTAAAACCCATAGGTTTTCCAAAAGTATAATATTGGCATGATATGGGTCTTTGATGGTCTCTAGAAGTTGACTAGAGAGAGAAGATAAAAAAGCAAAATCTTTTACTGCCTCTTGTGTTTATGTGGACTGGGTTCATTTTGTTTTAATCTTTCTCTGGTCATCTTGCACTTTTACTGTACAAAAGAAGTGGAAGTACTCAGGATTTCTGGAGAAAAAAACAAAGATTGTGCTCCAGAGGTGGGGGAAGATTGGAATGAATCATTTTCTGAGCATACCTCATTATCAATATTCTTCTTGGCAACCAAATCTTTGAGGCCTTTTATTGACTGATTTAAATCTTTAATAACCAGCCTTAAATTATCTCTGCTAGGGGCTGACTGAGATTGAAAATCCTTAATCGAAAGGTCATCCTCTATTTCTACTGATGACAGCATGGAAATGGTAGCTGTATCAGAATATTTTGTATTGTTTGAAGACTCCACAGATATTTCTTGGGTAAACAAAACACTCCCAGCCTCCCTCTCCTCGATATCTTCTGTACCAGAAAAACGTAATTTTGTTGTTTGGAATGCTAAATTAGAGGACATCTTTAAATGAGACAAATCCTATCTGGTAATTATTGGTTGAATTTCTGCATGGGGGGAGGAAAGGGAAATTGGAGCAGTGGTTAGATTTGCTTGTGTTAATTTCATAAAATCAGTTATTTTCATTTGGTTTAACTTTCCTCTCTTTGTACTACCAATCATATTCAGGTTGCTTTCCCCTAGACAAAGCAAAGATGGTGTTCTATGCATTACATTAACCAGTTGATCCCTTGGAAATGTTAAATTTCCCTCTTCCTGAATTTCATTATTCTTAATCCTTTTGGCCTTCTTGGCCTTCATTTTTAAATCAGACGTTGACACTATAGCCTTGCCACTACGTATATATACCATTTTATAATTCACCTTTAGAACAAATACAGTCACAATAGATTAAGATTGGGGGCACTTGTTTACCAATTGATAGTGTGACCCTCCTAAATATTGACCATTCAAAACAAGTCCTGAATACTGCTAAACAAGTCCTGCATGCTACTAAACATAAATGGCAATGTTCAGAAAAATGCCCTTTGAAGTTCTTGTCTTGATAAAATATAAACGACCAAACAAACATGGTAAACCAAAGCCTTCAATCAAGCAGATCTCCTTGATTTACAGTCATAGAGTCATGTGACTTGCTTTTATGATGCAAAACTTTACCAAAAAGCAGTCCTCCTCGAGTCCTTTCTTTAGAAAATATTTGTAATGAAACCAAATACTGCTCAATCCATAGCTTTCCAGTGGGTCTCCCTGACAGTGGATGAAAACTTGCTGATCCAGAGTGCAGGGAATTCCTGGAAACCTATGACATACTATGCCTACAGGAGACATGGTGTGGCCAGCATATAACCCCACTCATTCCAGGATTTGCAGGCTATTTCAATCCAGCCACCTGTCCAGCTAATTACGGATGTTACAAGGCAGGCCTAGCAATTTATGTTAAGACAGCTTTTAACATCAAAATATCCCAGATCCCATGCAAATTAAAAACAATTCTTCCCATCCTAATGGAGGGAAAGAGTGGTAATATTCTTTTATTTAATGTTTACATCCCTCCATATTCCAAAAAGGATTTCAAGACCAACAATTGGGGTGACTTTGTGGACTTCCTGGAAGAACTCACCAATAGATATATTACCTATTCTTCTTTAGCTATTGGTGACTTCAGTGCAAGAATGGCACCCAAGATAACAGAAATACATGAACATCCATTAGTGCCTGCCATTCAGGCAGTCATAAACAGTAACCTGAGACTGGAAAGACATTCAAAAGATAGGAAAATGAATAAACAGGGAAGGGAACTAATACAGGTTATGACTGATATGAACTATTGTCTTATGAATGGGAAAATGGTGGGAGACCTAGAAGGTGCTTATACCTATTCAGGTCCCTTGGGGTCATTCACTATAGATCTTCTTTGGGTAAACTTAGCATTAGAGAAAATAAAACATTTCAAAATTATTGGACAGCCAGAGTCCACCCATTTTCTGTTATCCATTGAATACGATATGGTGACAAGGCCAAATAATTCTAGAATAGATGCTGTTCTGGCAGAAGGATATGAAATCAAGAATTTTTACAGAATTAAATGGTCTCCAAGGTTAAGTACAACAGTGACAGCAATATTAGAATCCGATAGCCTTACTGATCTGAAATTTAATATAATAACTTCAGATAACCACTCCAACCAAAATGTTCTACTGTCCACAATATTTAGTTACATTACACCTTCATTATATCAAGTAAAAAGGCCATTTAGCCAAAAATCTTGGTTTAATGGAACCATTAAAAATGCAAAAAGACAGTTAAATAAATTTATTTTCAAAGTTAGACAGAACCCAAATAAGGGCAACGCCAGGCTATTAAATCAAGCAAGAAAGAAGTATTAAGTAATTCTACAAAAAGAAAAAAGTAATTTTCAGATAAAAAACTGTGAAAAATTAAGACAATCAGTCTACAAGAAAGATAGCAGAGAATTTTGGTGTTTAGTGGGTCAAGGGTACCAGCAAACAACATTTGGTTTAGAGGCACATGTAACACTTGATTCTTGGACAGCTTACTTTGAATCTTTGTTTATCTCATCAAACAAGATGTCAAGTGCAAAGATTGAGCTGCCCCAGTTTTATCCAAGACCAATTTATATATCCAAGAGGGAAATATACAATGCAGTATTACACCTAAAAAACAATAAGGTTCCTGGGCCTGATCATATAGTGGAAGAGATCTATAAAAACTATGTCAATTGGTGGATACCATTATTATATGTTTTTTTCAATAACATTTTGCAGGGTTTTGAAGTACCATCTAGTTGGAAGGGCAGTATAACATGCCCAATATACAAAAAGAAGGGATGTACAACTGATCCCGCAATGTACAGACCCATTAGCTTGATTGACACATTGCAAAAGACCTTTTGCCGTATCATACTAGACAGATTACAGACTTGGGTAGAGGAATAAGGTTTTATGAGTGAATACCAAAATGGATTTCAAAACAATAGATCTGCAATCCAACACTATTACGTTTTGTTGCATCTTATCTGGAAATATGTAAAAATAAAGAAGTCACAGTTGTAATGCTGTTTTGTAGACCTGAAGTCAGCATTTGACCTGATTAGTTGCACCCTGTTATGGGAGAAACTACATATATATAATATAGATCCTATCCTTCCAGATATATTGATTAGGCTTCATAATAATACCTGGCAAAAGGTAAAAATTAACCAAAATGGGGACTTTACCCCAGAAATCAAAACTAATCTGGGAGTCAGACAGGGTTGCCTTCTGGCTCCCTTATTGTTTAACATATATATCAATACCATAATAGAGCAGATGGAGCACTCTGATTTTCGCTCTCCAGCAATTAGGAATCAAAAAGTTACATTGCTGGCTTTTGCAGATGATCTGATACTCCTCTCAACATCTTTATTTGGTCTACAGAGGAAGATGACACTATTTAGTGCTTTGTGTAAAGAAAATAGACTAGTAATTAATACCACCAAAACACAGATGATGATTTTTGGAAATACATCAAGGCGAATACCTACACTTATCAATAAAATGAAAATTGAAACAGTCAAAACATATCCATATCTAGGCGTGAACTTTTCTCAATCCAGTAGATGGAATATCCACCAAGATATTGTAAAACATAAGGCAATTACAGCCTTTAATGCCTTCAAAATATTTTCAGCTAAACTAGGAAGTGGATCTGTGCAGGGAATACTGAAGGTCGTAGAAGCTAAAGTATGCTCAAGCTTGCTATATGCTTCAGAAATATGAGTCCGAGAACCCGTTAAGCAACTTGAAATTCAATTAAACAAGCTGTTAAGATATATTCTCAAAATACCCCAATTGGATCCTGCGCCAATTGCAAGAGCCAAATTGGGCCAGCTCCCTATTGAAGCATATATAGTGGAAAGGAGGATTATATTCCTACTCAAATTGTTTCTGTACCGTGAACACAGATTGCCAAGAATATGCCTAGAAGAGGAGATTGATTACTTATCTAGAGGTTATAAACCACAAAATATTGACTGTATATCAACTTGGTTATACCCGTTGGGCCATTTGTTGCACCAAATTTGTGTTTTACCATTTAGTGAAATAAAATTTCAGGTAAAGAAAAGAGTTAGGAATACTTTTATAAACAAGAATCTGGAACAGATCCAGTGTTTATAAGAATTTCAGGTGGTACAAACAAATGAACCTGAATTATAATATAGAGCCTTACTTGTTAATATTGTCCTGTCCAGACTTAAGAAGAACCATAACAAGATTTAGAATGTGGCTATATCATTCACATTACATTCACTACGCCCAGAGAAGGTTGGGAACAGTAAGTGACAAATGTAAGCGCAATTTAAATATGGAAGATGACCTAAAGCATGTCTCTTTACTATGCCCTTTATACCAGAAACATAGATTGTTCTGGTTGGGCTCTATCTTAGAGGATCTTCGACTCACCACTGACCAAATACTTTTGAAACTATATTTATCTAATGATATGCAAGTGTTGACAATGCTTGTTCATTTTTTAAAATCAACAAAACTTTAAGATGGAGTTAAACTATACCTTGTATGTGGTTTTTGACTGTACATCTACTTATTTATCGTAACAACAGTTTGTCAGTTTTTTAATCTATTTTAATGTTTATTGTGATTTTTTGTAATGACTTTACGTCGAACAAATAAATTCTTGATTGACTGATAATGCTTAAAGTGTATAGATTGACTTGGGACCTCTGACCAAACCTCCGCGTTCAGCAGGGTGAGGTTTTGACACCCGTTCTAACCCCTCTTTTGAGGGCTTGCCATTCATTGGGAGGGGTGGGCAGCACAGGTGGATGGAGCTGTCTGCCCCCCACCCCAGAAAGGTTTGAATCTGAGCAAGTGGATCCTTGGATTCTTCTTTCCCCTCAGGCTTTTACTTTGAGCCTTTCTAGGTGAGGTACTCTTCCATGAGGAAGCTCATAGGGAGGCAAGACCTCCATATTCAGGCACTTCCCAATGTTAAGGAACCAGACTGCAGTTCTAAGTCTCTCCTTCCTTGGGTTGGGCAAGTTGTGTTTAAGTGAGTCCAGCTCTAAGTTCCAGATCATGGTGCAAATAGGTTTAAAGGCACACAGTGACCACAAGGTTATCATTGTTTTTGACAAGGGGGTGGAGAGTTCGAGGTGGGTGGGGTCAAGTGGCTGGTAACCCCCTTTTTCAGCCATAGCTATTAGAGGACAAGGAATACAGGTCCTTTTGGTTTGTATGGGGGTTTATTCTTTAGCAGGCAACTCACATGCAGGGGACTCCACCCTGGGAACCATACTTGTTCCATTCATTAAGGATCAAGAGTTATGCCAGGTAACATATTGTAATTCATTTATTTATTTATTGAACACTTGGATTACAACCTTTGAGCTTAAAGCTCATTTACAGAGGTTCCACGTTATACAAAGTAAATATACAATTGCAGATTGACAAGTTATAGGCAACAGCGATGGCAAAACTTTTTACAATGTTAGAAGATTGCAGAAAGATACAATATTAGGAGATAAGAAACAGAAACACTTAGGAAGGCAGATTAGGTCACACACTTGTGTACAATTAGGCAGGGTTACAATGCATTGGAAAAAGAAGGTAGGAGAGACTTTGGTGCAATGGAGATAATGTTAGAAGATTGCAGTAAGATACAATATTAGGAGAAAAGAAACAAAAACACATAGGAAGGTAGATTAGGTGCCAAACATGTGGACAATTAGGCAGGGTTACAGATGCATTTGAAAGAAAAGGAAGGAGAAACTGTGGTGCACAGAACCAGAAGCTGGTTAACTTTGTGAGGTTGTAGTCTAGGGTATGGAGGAAGGGATTGAATGAGGGAGGTGGGGAGGGAGGAAGAGTAGATGGCAGGGAGGTAAGAGAGAGAAGTGGGAGGAGGAGAAAGGTGAGGTGGAGGGATTTGGTAGGGGAAAAGATGGGGGTTACGGGGAACTTAAGGATAGGGAGTGGCCAGATGAAGTGAGGGGTAAGTAGCAAGTTGGGGAAGATGTAGAAGTGCTTGTTATCAGTGAAGTTTACAGGAGGTGAGGGGAACAGATCATGGAATACTGGTGCACTTAATTTGGTTCAAGTGGTGCAACCAAAGTTTAGGTTTGAAAGGACCAATTTTTGGTTCGGTGAGTAAATCAGTAGGAAGGGCATTTAGCAGGAAAGAAGCATGGTAGGCAAAGGATCTCTGTCCTTGTGAGGGGCATCAGAGTGGTACCTTAAATGGTTTTCTGTTTGTTGCCCTGGTCAGTCTTACTGATTATGTGGGGCAGAGCATGGAACAAGTACTGGGAGGCATGAGCCCTAGGGCAGCTTTTTGGCTAGGAGACAAATCTGGTAGTGAATTATTTGCTCAAAATCTGGCCAGCCTGATTGGGAGTACAGATGACAAGCGTGAGTCTGGATTGGCACACTAAGGACTAACCTACAGGCTTTATTCAGGGTAGTGGCAATGTGTTTGAGGGTACTGTCTGAGGCCACACTATATATAACAAGTCCATAGTCTGTTATGGATAGGAATGAACATGCCACAGCTAATTGAGGAGCTGCTTCATTTAGACAGTGTTGATGTCTGTAGAGCTGACCTAGTTTATGATTTGCAGACCTGGCAACAAGATCAATATGAGTAGAGTAGGACAGTGAGCAATCTAGGGTGACACCAAGATATTTAAAGTTATGGACCATCTCAGGCGTTTCATTATTCCTGTTTCTAATGGTTATTGATGTTGATTTATCGTGATTGTGGGTTGAGGCAAAAAGCATTATTTTTGTTTTTTTTGTAATTCAGGAGTAGCCTTGTATTATAGAACTAATCTTCTGCATCTTTTAAGGTCTTGCTGCAGCTGTTGTTCTAGAATGAAGGAGTCAGGTGGCTAGTGTATAGAACAGCATCATTGGCATAAAGGAATATTCTGTGTTGACAGGCTAAGGGGAGTTGATTAAGGAACAGAATAAACAGTAATGGACCTAAAATGGATCTTTGGATAACTCCAGTGTTCACAGCTAGTGTGTCAGAGAGTGCTGACAATTTTTACCTTCTGTTTAAGCCCTGAGAGGTAGCTCCTGAAGCAGCCCAGTGATGCTGATGATAATCCTGTGATACCTAGTTGAGCCAGGAGGAGTTCATGGTTGACTGCAGCAAAGGCCTTGGTGAGGTCAATGTAGGTAGCACCCACCAAGGGCCCTTGATAAAAAGCATCATGTATGAATCCTGTAAACTCAATTAGTGCCGTTGTGGTGCTGTGAAGTTTCCTAAAACCATGTTGATTATCTCATTGCAGTTGGTACTTGTTGAGGTAATCAACTAACTGGTCGTAGACTATCCTTTCAAGAGCTTTTGAGATAGGCAGCAGGATAGAGATCAGTGGATAGTTTGTGTTGAATGTCCTATCCCCATCTTTAAATACAGCGGTCAGTACTACAGTTTTCCATAGCCTTGGAAATGCCCCTGAAATGAGGGATAGGTTTAGAATTCTTGTCAAAGTTGTTATAAGCTCATCGAGGGTAACAGAAAGAAGCTTTACAGTAGGTCTAAGCCATCACCACTATTCCTAGATTTCCCAAGCACCTTAATAAGATATTTTTTGGCTTCTGATTTTGTGATAATCTTTAGGTAGAATGGAGGGATCGTGTTCAGTGGGGATGTATATGGTGTTTTTTTTTTTAAATCAGCATTGGCAGGGTTGAGGAAGTCTGGTGAGAGTACCCCACTGAGGTCAGTGAACGCATTGTTAATTAAATATGCTAGCAATGGTTTTCTGATCCTGAGTAATGGTCCTACTGATGTTCAGCATGGATAGCGCTATTTTGTCAGCTTGCCCAGTGATCATTTTTATGTTTTGCCAGAATTTCCTACTGTCAACCCATGTGGTGTTTAAATCAGACTTGAAATAGCTGATGGATGGCTTGGGTACACTGGTTTCTAGCTGTCTTATAATTTTGGATGTTGGAGGGTAACCCTGTACTTCTGTACTTTTGCCATAGGTGATCTCTTGCCCGCATTTGGTCAATAAGTTGTGGAGTTATCCACGATTTGTGGGACCCTTGGAGCTTCCTTTTGATTAAAGGGGCAGAAATGTCAAAGGCCATGTTCAAAATCTTAATAAAGCTTTTCAGAGTGATGTCAACATCATCGGCTGTGAAGATAGGGGACCAATTCTGCTGCATAAGATGCTGTTTTAGAGGACCTAGTTGTCCTTTTTTCAGAACTCAGGAGGTTACCACATGACTCAGCTGTTTTGGGGCCTTATTGGTCCATGAGCAGAGGATGGGAGCATGGTCACTCATAAAATCAGGGAGAAAGAGTAAGTTCATAATCCACTCTGGGTGATTTGTAAGCAGCCAATCTAGTATAGTTCTGGTCCTAGTCCGGTAATTTATTCATGTAAGTGAGTCCACCAGCTGGTGGATATTGATTGCAGAGATGGTGTCCTTGTAGGGAGCAGAGTCATGGGACAACCAATCTCTGCCAGTAGAGGCTTGGCAGAGAACACTAGGAAGAAGGAATGCTGTGTGACTGGACTTCTCTACTGGGACTAAAGAAGTAGAATGCTTCTGCTGGGACCTTCAATTTAGGGTAAAAAAAACACAAACAAAAAAAAGTTAGTGTGTTTGTCTGAGTTAGCTGAAGTGAATGGTTATCTGAGCAGTTATCTCAGATAACTGCGCAGTTATCTAGGTGTAAATCTCAGGTGACTGAAGGGGATTGTTATTTGTGCATTTTAATTACAAGCAGAAAGATCCATTAGTAGGGGGAGTGGCTTAGCTAGAAGAAGCTAGATTTAAACACTGCCCTAGATAGATTTTGCCAGAGGCTTGTCAGAGAACACCAGGACGAAGGAGTGCTGTGTAACTGGACTTCTCTACTGGGACTATATTGCCCTCCTTCCCTCCCCTCCACACTCCCACCCAAAGCTAGTTCTACTTTTATTGGCACATGATTTGACTGACAACAGGAACTTCCTGTTTGGGAGCAGGAAGTGAGAGATCACAGAGCCACCAAAGACTCACCATCCTAGAAGGGCATGAGTAGCTCTCTGGCCCCCACTAGTTGCTGGAGGTCTGCCTCTAAGCAAGTAAGGGGTCTACTGAGAAATATAGGATCTTCTTGTCTCAGAACAGGATGATCAGGAGCTTAAAGGGCACAGAGACAGTAAGTAAGTAGGGAGAGAAGAAAAAAAAACAGAGGGAAGAGTAAGGAATCCAAACAACAGTGAATGGGCCAGAAGTAAGACATGATGGGAGTGGTGCAGTGCAGTGGCTGTGGAGCAGCAGTCTTCCGAGAGATGTTCTGGAGGATATGGTGTTGTCCCATCTGCAGGCACCTCTCTGGGCTGAGGGAGGAGGTTGCTTTTCTCCAGCCTGAGTTGACCAGGATTTGTAGGACCTCCTCTTCCATCCAGGGACAATCAGGGACACTGCCATTGCCTCAGAGGTTGCCAAGAAGGAGGAGTGGTTGGACAACACTGGGTTCAGGGAGGGTGAGGGTGGTGGAACAAAGGTGCATCCCTCCAGTTGTACTGCTCCACAATTCCTATGCCATTCTGGCAAAGTGTGGTTCCTCTATGAAGGCACCCACAGTGGAGACCAAGGAGGATGCTGGGAACCTCCACAAGGAAGACCTACAGGAGGGTGGCATGGGACACCACAGGAGAAGGAAACAACTCCTGATGGGGGACTCCATTGTTAGGAAGGTAGAACTAGGGGAGGAAGAGGATAGGGAGGTAAGGTGTCTGTCTGGCACCATGGCTTGAAGGGAAAGAGAGCGAATCTTCAGGATCGCCAGAGCAGCTGCACAGGGGAAGGAGCTGGATGTCATTGTACACCTAGGGACTAATGGCCTGGTTAAGAAAGGGATCAGAGCAGTGCAGGAAGAGTTTGTGGAGTTGGGGAGGGGCCTTTGACAAGTAACACGCATGGTAACCTTCTCAGAAGTGCTGCCTGTCTATGGCGTAGTTGAGGCTAGGGTGCTCCACACCATGGGATTCAATCAGTGGTTGAAAAACTGGTTCAGAGCTGAGGGATTTGGCTTCACTGGGGACTGGGGGTCCACCGAGAGTGATGCAGGTATATACTGGCATGATGGTCTGCATCTGTCCTGGAGGGGAACCAGGATCCTAGCTGATAGGTTTAAATGCTTCATTGGCAAGTATTTAAACTAGCAAAGGGGGAGGCACTGGAAAGGACCAGGGAAATCCTAGAACCCCCAAAAAAGTCAGGGTAGTAAGTGAGGTAAACACCAAGATAGAGATGTCGATAGGAAGAAGGTCAGGGGTAAATGGAGAAAGTGAC
This sequence comes from Neoceratodus forsteri, assembly GCA_016271365.2. Lineage (NCBI taxonomy): Eukaryota > Metazoa > Chordata > Ceratodontiformes > Ceratodontidae > Neoceratodus > Neoceratodus forsteri. Next base: position 353,274,859 of record CM028136.1, on the reverse strand, counting down.
AAAGGCAATAAGGACAGGGATGGGGCAAAAAGAAGTAAGACCAACAGGAAAGGGAGGGTAATAAGTACCAATGCCCGTAGTTTGGGCAACAAACTCCCTGAACTGGTGACCTTGATGGAAGAGGGATGCCTGGATATCATAGCAGTCACAGAAACATGGTACACAGAGAACCATGATTGGGATGTTAACATACAAGGGTACATGACCTACAGGAGAGACAGGGAGGGGAGAGGAGGGGGAAGAGTAGCTCTGTATGTAAAGGAAGGGATAAAAGCAAAATAACAAAAGAGTAAACAGGGAGGAGAAGAGGCACTATAGGTCACCTTAGAGACTGGAAATGGGACCACAATCCACACAGGGGATGTATACAGACCCCATGTCAGGGGGAGGGAATGGACAAGGATATGATAGAAGGCATTCTTAGGATAGCAGAAAAAGGTGAGACACTGTTGATGGGAGACCTGAAAATGCCAGATGTTAACTGGAGCACATTTGCTGCAGCCACATCCAAGAGCAGGGCCATTCTCAATGCCCTACAGGTGGCATGCCTCAGACAGCTAGTTTTGGAACACACTCATGAGGGAGCAATCTTAGACCTCGTACTCTCAAATGGGGACAGTGAGAGGAGCTCAGATCTAGAAGTGGGTTGTCATCTGGGAACAAGTGACCATCAAACAGTGTGGTTCATGATAAACTCAGCTACAGAGTCAAGCCATACAAAAGTGAGGGTACTGGACTTCAGTAGATGGACTTTGGCAAGATTGGAAAGTGCCTTAGAAAAGCACTAGCAAACAGGCTAGAAGGAGGGGTGGGGCAACAATGGGGAAACATCAAAACTGCCATCACAGAGGCAACAAGCCTTTGTGTGAAGCAAATAAACAAATCAAAAAGAAAGAAAAAGCTACTATGATTCTCAAAAGAGGTGGCGGGGAAAGTCAGGAAGAAAAAGGTAGCATTCAGGAAGTATAGAGAAACACAGAAGGAGCAGGACAGAGAGCTGTACCAGTTAAGGCAGAAGGAAGCAGGGAGGGAAGTCAGAAAGGCAAAGGTCCAAACTGAGGAAAAGATAGCCAACTTGGTTAAGAAGGGGATAAAACCTTTTATAGGTACATCAGGGAGTGTAGAAAGACAAAGGGAGGGATAGTGAGGCTGAATAGAATGGACGGTAAGTGGGCAGAGAGGGACAGTGAAAAAGCAGGGATACTGAATGAATATTTCTGCTCAGTATTCAAAAAACAGGAGAAGGCGGAGGTCCCTAAAACAAATGCACTCTTGATAGGGGGGTCGATCCCAGTCCTTTTACAGAAGAAAGGGTTCTGAAAGAACTCCTAAAACTGAAGATGGACAAAGCAATGGGGCCTGATGGAATTCACCCCAGAATTCTAAAAGAATTAATGGGAGAACTAGTGAAACCACCGACTACCCATTTTAACAAATCATGGGAGGATGGTGTGGTACCTGAGGACTGGAGGAAAGCGGGTGTGATTCTCCTTCACAAAAGTGGGACCAAGACAGAGGCAGGAAACTACAGACCTGTCAGTTTGACCTCTGTGGTAGGGAAAGTGATGGAATCACTTCTGAAGGAAAGAATTGTTGAGTACCTATAGGCCAGTGGGGCACAGGACTCAAGGCAGCATGGGTTCACAGTGAGAAGGTCATGTCAGATGAATCGAATTGATTTCTTTGACTGGGTGACCAAAGTGGTAGACCAGGGAGGGGCTGTGGACATTGCCTACCTGGACTTTAGCAAGGCGTTTGATGCAGTCCCACATAAAAGATTAATTGTCAAATTAACCAGCCTGGGAGTGGGACCCAGGGTGGTAGCCTGGGTAAAACATTGGCTGGACAACAGGACACAGATGGTAATTGTAAATGGAGTCCACTCAGAAGAAAAAGGCGTTACTAGTGGCATGCCGCAGGGTTCAGTACTGGGTCCAGTCCTTTTTAATGTCCTTATAAGTGACATTGCGGAGGGACTGGAAGGAAAAGTATGTCTCTTTGCAGATGACACAAAGATCTGCAACAGGGTTGATACACAAGGAGGTGTAGAAAGGATGAGAAGGGACTTGGCATGGTTGGAGGAATGGTCAGAAGTATGGCAGCTTGGATTCAGTGCAAAGAAGTGCAAAATAATGCACCTAGGAAACAAAAACCCAAGGGAAGATTACACAATGGGGAGGCGAGGTAGTAACAACAACAAAAATGGAAAGGGATCTGGGGGTAATCATATCAGATGACCTTAAGATTAGCAAGCAATGTGAGAAGGCAGTAGTTAGGGCTGAGGGTATACTGGGATATATAGGGAGCGGCATCACCAGCAGAAAACAGGAAGTTGTTATCCCTCTGTACAGACAGTTGGTGAGACCCCATCTGGAGTACTGTGTCCAGTTCTGAAGACCCCATTTCCGCAACGACATAGACAGGATAGAGGCAATCCAGAGGAAGGCAACTAAAATGGTGCAAGGTCTGCAAGAGAAGCCATACGAGGAGAGACTAAAGGAGCTTAATATGTATAACCTTGAGGAAAGGAGGGAGGGGAGCACTTGATAGAAACTTTTAAGTACCTCTGTGGAATCAACAAAGTCCAAGAGGGTAGCATCTTTCAGAAAAAGAGATGTGCAAGAACAAGGGGACACAATTTAAAGATAGAGCGGGGTGGTTCCGGGGCAATGTGAAGAAGTATTTTTTCAAAGAGAGGGTAGTGGAGGCATGGAACAGTCTTCCTGAGGAGGTTGTGGGGTCTAAAACTGTGGGAGAATTCAAGAATACATGGGACAGACATAAGGCAATTCTTTGGGGGGTAAGAAGAAATAGGCTGTTGGTTAACTAGGATCTGAAGCTTATCCTGTAGGTAGGGAAATGGGCAGACTAGGTGGGCCAAGCAGTTCTTATCTGCTGTAAAAGTTTATGTTTCTATGTTAAAGTCCCTCAGTACAAGTACTTCTGAGTTAGTGCGGAGATCAGCAAGATATTCAGAGAGCACCTTGAAATCCTCAGATTGTTCCTTTGGAGTATATAGACTGCAATAAGCATTAAGCCCTTGCCATGTGCACTGAGCATTAGTTTGACGGGTATATGTTTTGCCCAGTTTTTAATGGTAGCAGAGCCATTTCCTGCAGGTGGCTTTTTACATAGGGTGCTTCAAAACTTGGAAGATCATGGTGACAAATGCACACAGCCTGGGAAATAAAGTCCTAGACATGGAGGCATTAATAATTGAAGGACACCTGGACATAGTAGCAATAACTTAAACCTGGTACACAGCTAATCATGAGTGGGAAACAAATGTACCAGGATATATTCTATTCAGGAGGGATAGGGAGGGCAAAAAGGAAGGGGGAGTAGCCCTGTTTGTCAGAGAGGGTAAAATGCCAACACAGGTACAGGGTAGGAAGGGGGAGGTTGAGGCACTGTGGGTCACCCTTCAACCTGGAAATGGCACAATAATATGCACAGGGGTGATATACAGGCCTCCAGGACAGGGAGATGAACTGGACAGGGAGCTAGTGGAGGAAATATACAAGATGGCAATGAAAGGTGAAATTCTACTGATCGGGGATTTCAATATGTTAGACATGGATTGGAAAACCAGTGTAGCTGCTTCAGCCAGAAGTAGAGGCATCCTTGATTCACTCCAGGAGGCTGGACTCTGGCAGCTTGTGCTTGATCCCACCAGAGACAGGGCAATTCTAGATCTAGTAATGACCAACAGGGATAAAATCGCAGATGTCCTGGTAGAAGGGCATTTGGGATCCAGTGATCACAACACTATGTGGTTCAGCATAGGAACAGAGACTCACTCAAGTCATATTAGGAGAAAGGTTTTGGATTTCAAAAGTGCTGACTTCGCCAAAACAGGGATGGGTATCAAAAGAGCCTTGGAGAGAATGAGGGCAGGAGGGGGAGGGGAAGAACAGTGGAAGTGTCTAAAGGAAGCCTTACTAGAAGCAACAAATTAATGCATCAGACTGGTATCCAAAGACAAGAGAAGGAGAAAGTCACTGTGGTTCTCGAGAGAGGTGGCGGTAAAGGTCAGGGCAAAAAGGAAAGGGTTCAGGAAATATAAGGAGACCCAAAGGGAGGAGGACAGGGAGGAGTACCTAGAGTGTCTAAGGGAAGCAGGAAAGATTGTAAGGAGACCAAAGGCACAGACTGAGGAAGCTTTAGCACAGTCAGTTAAGAAAGGGGACAATACATTCTTCAGGTACATCAGTGAAAGGAGGGAAAACAAGGGGGATTGCAAGGTTCAAGGGAGAGGGAAGGGAATGCAAGGATGGTGACATGGAAAAGGCAGAAATACAGAATAAATATTTCTGTTCAGTATTCACAGAAGAGGGGGTGGGGCAGGGGCCCCAGCAGTAGAGCAGCTGCCAAGGGGGTAAAGAGGTGGACAGTGTGACACTTGGCCACCTGCTTATGATTATTGTATGATATTTGTAATATGAAAATATAGAATGTGATTGTCTCACATAAGACAGCCTGGGCTTCCATGGGTGCCCCCCCCCCAAGAATCAGTGAAGCTACAGGATATGTAACTGACCAGAAAATCTCTGTAATGTAATTAACTTCCTTGAGAAATTGATTTTTATGGCCTTTTTATGACCTGTTGCTGCTTTGAAGTTGGGAAGCTAAATATACATTTTATTACAGGGCAGGACATAATTTAGCTGATTCCTCTTGAGTATATCGCACCTAGGTGATGGACTGCAGGGTTGTAAACCTCAAAGGAACTGGTGGATCAAAGACTCATAATTTGGGAAATGAGTTTTTGCTGATGTCACCTTATTTAATATACCTCTTGGTAGGACATCATGTTTGTATTTTTTTATATTCTAAAAGGAGGAGCTGGATGACTCACAGAAGGGGTGTGGAGACACAGTTTAAACTAATACTTGTGTCTGAACTGTTTGTGGGATATACCATCTTGGGACTCTAGAAAGACATAGCTCTCTGATATAACTGCACTTACAGAGGTAATACATTAGGTAGAAAAGATCTAAATGTGTTTTGGTAGGAGTTTGTTCTGTAGTTTTCCTTGTTTTTCTTTTATGTGATTGTGATGCTCTTTGATCTATTGTTCTGTGTTTACATTTGACATATTTTTATCATCTTTTAGTAAAATATCTTTTATTTAAAATCCTGCCTGGGTGTCTGTCAGTTCTTTTTGCATGTGACGTATAGGTGGTTAAGTCTGACAAAACTGTTCAAGAGCTTGATGGTGTTACCAAACTGGGAAAAGGTAAGAATATACCTAAGGTCTCTTACAGAGTTTTAAGGGTTCATTTTGGAAGCCTGGCTTGGTGCCCCTGGTGAAAGATTGTACCGCAATTCCCGAAGAGGGTAAGCTAGCATAAGGTTCACAGTTTGAATCCCCCCAGAAGTTGAGACTAAAGGTGACCCCAAAGCAGACAGGAGGGTTACCCTGTCTGTTACCTGTTCACACTATTGAGCTCTGAGGTTGGCACTGTTGGAGCAGAGGCCTGACCTGCTGAGTGCGTTTGTGACAGATAGTAGTCCATTCACAAGAGAAAGAGTCCTGCAGGATCTCACTAACTTGAAGGTGGACAAAGTGATGGGACCAGATGGTATACACCCAAGGATATTAAGAGAACTGGAAAAGGAGATAGCAGAACCTCCGGCAGCCATGTTCACCAAGTCATTCAACACAGGGGTGGTACCAGAGGACTGGAGTAGGCACATGTGATCCCCCTACACAAATCTGGCGGGGGGGGACTATAGGCCGGTCAGCCTCACCTCAGTAGTGGGGAAGATCATGCAGACTTTACTTAAAAAAAGGATAGTGGGGTATCTAGAAGCCATCAGAGCCTAGGACCATAGGCAACACAGATTCACAACAGGGAGGTCATGTCAAACAAATCTGGTTGATTTCTTTGACTGCGTGACAAAGGAAGTGTATCAGGGTGGAGCAGTGGACATTGCTTACCTTGATTTCAGCAAAGCCTTTGACACCGTCCCACATAGGAGGCTGATAAACAAGCTGGGTAGGCTGGGCATGGGGGACAGTGTGGTAAACTGAGTTAGAAACTGACTAACAGACAGGTGGTGGTAAATAGGGTGCAGTCTGCGGAGAGGGGGGGTAACCAGTTTGGTGCTTAAGGGATCGGTCCTGGGACCAGTCCTGTTCAATGTCTTTAATATAAACATTGCAGAAGGGCTGGAGGGAAAGGTCTGCCTGTTTGCAGATGACACCAAGATCTGTAACAGAGTGGATACCCTAGAGGGGGTGGAGAAAATGAGGAGGGACCTGGGGAAGCTTTAAAAATGGTCTGAGGACTGGCAACTGAAGTTTAATTCAAAAAAGTGCAAAATTATGCACCTCGGACACAGAAACCCTGGGGAAAGCTATAGGATGGGAGGGAGTTGCTGACAGTCACAAAGGAGGAAAGGGACCTGGGGGTTATTATTCCAGATGAACTGAAAATATCAAAGCAGAGTGCTAAGACAGCTGGGAGGGCCAGTGACATACTGGGGTGCATAGGCAGGGGTATCACCAACAGAAGAAGGGAGGTAGTAATGCCGTTATATAAAGTCATGGTCAGGTCTCACATGGAGTACTGTGTGCAGTTCTGGAGGCCATATCTTCATAAGGACATTAACATGCTGGAGGCGGTCCAGAGAAGGGTGACTAAGATGGTACAGGGCTTGGAACACAAGACTTATGAGGAGAGATTAAGGGGCCTCAATATATACTTGCTGGAAGAGAGGAGGGAAAGAGGGTACATGATAGAAACATTTAAGTACTTAAAGGGTATAAACAAGGTGCAGGAGGGAGACATTTTCCAATACAGGAGAAGCACAAGAACGAGGGGGCATGACAAGAAATTGGAAAGTGAGCGGTTAAGAGGGAATGTGAGGAAGCTCTTCTTCACAGAGAGGGTGGTGGATGCATGGAATGGTCTGCCTCAGGAGGTGGTGGGAGCAAGTACTGTGAATGGATTCAAGCATGCTTGGGACAGGCATAGGGGAATCATAGAGGTACAGCAGTGAGTGGGTCGGAAGCAGTAATCCAGTACAAGGTTTTACGGGTAGACTAGATGGGCCAGGCAATCCTTATCTGCCCACAATTTCTATGTTTCTATGTTTCTATGTTAAACAACCACATCCCCTTTTGCCTTGCCTATCAAGTCAGAAGGCGGTATACCCAGGAAGTTGAATTTCATTATCCAGTGTCCTTGGGGTCAGCCAGGCCTCGACTACTGACAAGACATCAGGGTTGTGCTGTGTCATCCAAACTTGCAGTGAATCAAGTTTTGATAGGCGGCTGCATAATATTGATAGAGGCTATTGACATAGCATCCGTCTGCCTTGGGGGATTTGCTGCTGGTCATTTAGGGTCGAGGTTTGGGTGAATGTTGTCTGATAATAGTAACAGCAGCCACATAATCCTGGTGGCCTGCAATTTAAGTTGTTTTAGAGATGGTGTGTTGTAACGTCAAGATGAGGATTGTTTTTCATATGCACAGGATATTTCAAGGGGTATCCTGTGATAAAGGGGTCCGCTATTGAGTGCTTAAAAAAAGGGTGACTCAATAATGGTGCCTGTTCACGGGGCTACTGGACAGGGGGCAAATACGAGTACGGCAACATCCTGTCGCTATATGTATATGTGCATGCGGTGGGGAGCGAGCATACTGTGTGATGGGTGAAAGGGGAAGGAAGGTTTGTAGGGTGTAGCGTGACAGGGGGTTGCCAAGCTGGTTGTGTGGTGTGGTGGGTTCATGGCAGGCTAGGGTTGGGAGGGTGCCAGGTTTGGTGCTGGGCGCATTGGGATTTTTACACCAGTCCATGAAAAATTTTTGTTTTTATTTTCACCCCCCGACATGCAACCTCCCTGGAATTGAGAATCCTTTAGTAGGGTGGTGTGGGGGGCATAGCCCCCTGCAAAAACAAAAAAAATATATCTTTTTGGCTCCCTTTCAGTTTGCACCACAAGTGTACATCAGCAAAATTGATTTTCGACTATATACCTGTACATTTGCCCTAGCGGAGATCACCTTTCTGCGATCACTGGTATCACATAGAAACTTTTCAAGGTGAACATTCAGAACAGAGTGGTTATAACCAGTAGTGCATCACACAATTTAATGAAGTTATACTTTTACTGTTTGTTATATAAAGCAAATGTGGAAACCACAAAGTTACTACAGTATACACAGGTTAAGTGGGATATGAATAGTTTCATACTTATGCTAATGGAGACAGGTGCTCTCAATGCACAGTCAAGTTGCTCTGCAGACTCTCACTCAGTTGCCAAGTGGAGAGGGGGACCACTACAACTAGATCCTGTCTGTATTATAATTAACAGCTTAATGCCATGGAGCTCCCCACAGCAGTGACTTTTACCTCTTGGAACATCAGGGGGATAAATGACCAGATTAAGAGGAAAAAGATTATGGCCCAGTTGAAAAGTATGAAACTCAGGTGGCTTTACTCCAAGAAGCAAAGATTAAAAAGACTGAAGCCTTGAAATTCGTAAGGGACTGGGTGGACTGGGAAGTGCACAGCTCTACTAGGAAAGCAAAGGGAGGGGTCTTGATCTTAGTACACAAAAAACTGAAGTGGCAGCTCATAGAACAAAGGCACAACACAGGGTAGGTGGGTTCTAGCCAAGGTAAAAATAAATCAGGGGACCATTCTTCTGGAAAATGTCTATGCCCCAAACGATGATCACCCTGATTTCTTTAATACAGTATCACAGAACTTGTTGGATATGGCATATGATAATCTGGTGATTATTTTGGGGGGACATTTTAACCTAGCTATGGATTACCTGTTGGATAGGTCCAACACCAGAGCTGAGCCTCATGTATAATCACTCCAGACAGTCCAGGACATTCTGGCATTGCACAGATTGACAGATACCTGAAAGACATTTATTCCCTCTTCCAAAGATTTCACATACTATTTCAATGCCCTTGCAATGGACAGCAGACTGGACTACTGGTTTATGTCAACATCTTTGAATTCTGACATAACAGATGTGGATATAGCCCCCTTGTACATTTTAGATCGTGCCCCTATAAAGCTGCAGGTGTATAGTACATGCTGATGCCGCACGTTTAGTCACATGGAGGCTAGATCCACTTCTGCTGAATGACTCTAATTTTCAGCAGTGGCGAAAACTAGAGGCATCTCAGTACTTCATCCATAACCCAGTAGGATGTGCTCTCCCTAATATGACCTGGGAAGCCTTTAAGGCCTCCTTGAGAGGCCGGATTATCACCTACTCATCATATAGGAGAAAGCAAAGAGAGGCTGAGGCCCAGCAGCTAGAGCTGCAGCTTAAGAACAAAGAGGCCATGTTCAAGAAAAACTCTTCCCTGCTAGAAAACAGTATGTTCCAAAAAGAGATCACAACCCTGAGATTCGCGCTTAACACACTAGCCACCAGGAAGGCTGAGCTTCTGGTAACTAGACTAAGACATAAATACTGGTCCCAGGGTGAGAAAATGGGGAAGCTGCTCTCCTACAGGTTGAAAAAGCAGCAGGCCAACAGGCACATAGAGAAACTGCAGGACCCTATGGGTAATGTCGCACACGCTCCCAGATCCAGTAACCAAGTTATGACTTTCTTTTATGAGAACTTGTATAAATCCCAAGTGAAGTTTAGCCATCCAAAATTTGCAGACCTTATAGGCCAAGCCAACCTTCCTTCCCTGACTGGGGCCCAAACAGTGGCTTTAGATGCCCCTATTACAGAGGAATAAGTATCGGCAGCAATCAAGGGAATGGCTCCACATAAGGCCATGAGTAGTAATGGATTTCCAGCTGACTTTTATCAGATTACTAGGGAACAAGTCACCACATCCATGCTTACAGTAACATGTCAAAAATCTTTATCTATTTATTTATTTATTCAGGCGAACATCATTGAGCACAGCTCATTTACAAGATGGACCTGAGTGGTCATAACAATATAAGGTTACAAATTTTACACAAAAACATAGTACTGAATGAACACAAATACAAAGATTTATGAATGAGACAGATATACAAATATTTACATATATACAAGGCAAAATGACATTGGACCTAGATCATATTAAAAGGAAAGAAACAAACAGTATTGTAGGATAAAGCTAGGGTAATGGGACTTGGGGGGCATTTTTGTACAAGTAGGTTGGAGAACAAGCTAGAAGAACAATAAAGAAATAGGGAGTAGTATAAAAGGGTAGGGGAAGGAGGGGTATGAAGGACTAGGCCTTATGGAAGCAGTTGCATGATTCTGGGAAAAGACTAGTGTACAGTTTTCGAAGGATGTTAAAGGAATGAGGGTATCCAATTTCAAGGTCTTTTGAAGAGAATTCCAGATAAGTGCTAGAATAGCTGATTGCAGCCCTTCCATACGGGTGCAGGTGATAGGAATCTTCAGCATGATGAGTTTATTGATCCTTAGGTGTAAGGCCTGGATGTGATCCGGTTGAAACAATCTGAGATGTAGGAAGGAGTTTGTTTGTCAGAGCTTTGTAGATCCAGACAGCAGCATTTTTGTTTCTTCTATGTTGTAGGGATGTCCAATTGACTGCATTGTAGAGAGAGCAATGATGGGTGCTGGAGGGAAGATCTGTAATGAATCTAATAGCTCTATGATACAAGGTGTCTAATTTATTTAAATGGGAGAGGAACAGTGACCATAAAGGAAGTCAGCGTAGTCAATGAGGGATAGGAATGATGCCAGGATTAGCCTTTGTTTGGAATCTCTGGTCAGGTAGTGTTTGATCCTATAAAATAGGCCAAGTCTTTGTCTAAGCTTTTTCAGGAGCTCTTCAATGTGGCTAGCATAGTCAAGTTTATTGTCAATCCAGACTCCAAGATATTTGAATTTATCCACATATTCCAGATTTTCACCAAGGATGGTAGATAATTGTGGGAGGGTGAATGATGGGACAGTGGAAGAGCAGCTCTTGGTGGCAAAGAACATAGCTTTCGTTTTCTTGGCATTTAGTAGTAATTTCTTTTCTAGTAAGTTGTGCTGTAGGAGGGAGAACTCAGACTGTAAAAGCTCACAGGCTTTTGATGGCGAGGGATTACTGACATATAGTACAGTATCATCTGCAAAGAGGTGAATATTAGATTGTGAGAGATTGGAGTCAATATTGTTGATGTAAATGGCAAAGAGGATGGGGCCCAGGATGGAACCTTGTGGTACACCTCTTAGGAGTGGTTTAGAGGTAGATAGGTCACCTTCATTTTTTACCAGTTGTATTCTTCCGGAGAGATAGCCTCTGAACCATTTAAGAGAGAGTGAGTCAAGGCCTATGGAGTTCAGAGAGGAGATTAGTAGTTCATGGTCCACAGTGTCAAAGGCTTTGCTTAGATCCAGGAACACAGCGCAGGTGTTATTCTTTTTGTCTAAGGCAGACTGCCAGTCATTTGTAACTTTTGCTAAGGCAGAGATGGTGCTGTGCATAGATCTAAACCCAGATTGAGCTGGGTTAAGGAGATTATTGGTATCAAGGTAGGCACTTAACTGAAAGTTCACTAACTTTTCAAGCATTTTGGACAGTACTGGTAAGATGGAAATGGGCCTATAGTTGTTGAGGTCCATGGGATCACCTGCCTTAAGTAGTGAAAACACTTGAGCTGTCTTCCATATTGAGGATAGAACCAGTGGCTAGGGACAGATTGAAGAGGTGAGTGAGGGGGCAGCTAAGGCATGCAATGCTACTTTTTAGAAAGTAGGGATCCAGGAGTCTGCACCTCATGCTTTTAGTTGTATCTAGTTGGAATAGTAGGTCTTCTACTTCTTTAAGAGTATTGATTTGAAGGAGAATGTGGAAGCAGCCTTTTGTCCCTCAGTAGAATGTAAATTTAGTGATGACCTCATTAGGTTTGCAGGTGAGGATCAAAGCTAGGCCAGCTGTAGTGAAATGATCGTTGAAGGCATTTAAGATTTCTTGCTTGTCAGTGATTTCAACACTATTTAGGTGCACTTTGGGTGGTAAGACAGGGGTAGAAGCTTGACCTAGGATCCCCTTTATGGTACCCCAGAACCTGGAAGGGTTGTGATAGGAGGCATCCAATTCAGCTGTGTAGAAGGCAGCCTTGGCATTTCTCACTTGTTTTGTGCAGGAGTTTCTGGCTTTTCTGAATTGAAACCAGTCATTTGGATCCTTGGTCTTTCTTGCCCTTTTCCAGAGTTTATCTCTGGCAAGCAGTGCGGATTTAAGGTTAGCAGAGAACCAGCGACAAGATTTGAGTTTGGTTCTGACACTGGTGAGGGGTGCATGTATATTGAGGGCACTTATGATAATATCACTTAAAACCTGAAGAGCTGTCTCTATTGAAGCTGTGAAATAGAATTCTTGCCAACGTGTGGTGTGGCACAAATCATGGAGATATCCTGAAATATTAAAGTTCTTTTTTGACCTTCTTGGGAGAAATTTTTCAGGGTTGGGTGGCTTGATTGTTGATCTTATGCCAGCTATGGGACAGTGATCACTTATGTCACTGAATAGCACTCCAGCATGAGAATACAGATGAGGCTTATTTACCAACATGATGTCCAGGGTGTGCTGTTGAGATTATTCTTTGGATTAATCCTTGTTGGTTCTTTGATTAATTGGTGAATCCATAAGTGTCACAGAAGGTTACCAGGGTGCAGATGCATTGGCTAGCCAATTTAAATTCAGGTCACCTAAAATGATGGTGTCTTCAGGGCCTAGATTAAGTATAGATCCTAGGTGGGATAGGAGTTTGAGGCCTGCAGAGGGGGCCTGTAGCAGCCAATCAGTTGAAAAGATGATATGTTGGGAAGGGTTATTTTAATTGATAAGCATTCGAATTCCTTTGGCTGTGATGTAATATTGAGGCAGGATGCAGAGATGTTTGCTTTGACATAGATGGCTACCCCACCGCCCCTGGATGGACGGTCAGATCTGAAGAGCTGGTAGTTGGGAAGATTTATTTTACTGTCTTTTGTTGCAGATTTGAGCCATGTTTCAGAGATAACCAGAAAGTCAGGTAAGGTGTGTGCAACCCAGGCCTGTATTAATGAGAACTTTTTTAGGAGGCTGCAGGCGTTGATATGAAGAAAACTGTAAAATGTACAAGAAAACATTTATGGAGGCTAAGTCAGCTGGGGAGATAGAGCTTTCTGTGGGTCCAGGGTTGATTTCAACAGTGCCAACACAGATCAGCAGAAAGAAGATTAGTTTGATGAGGGCACCAAGTGATAGGAATAGGGAGTAGTCAGAGGACTTTCTCTTCTTTCTTGGGATCCAATGTATAGTGGGCGATGATCCTGCTGTGTGGTTATAGATTTTGTCATAAAGTACCAGCTTAATGGACAGGCATAGGGGGTCATTATAGTGCCAATAATGGAGCAGGGGGCTTATGGAGTACCGAACTGGTTGTGAGCCTTTTTGTGGGATACCCCAAAGATTACAGTGCAGAAGCGGCAGTATATACTTGGGGAATTGAGGGGCATCCACTGGGGACAGCAGAGGGGGACAAGCCCGAGTAGCCGCCCTAATCACCATGGCATGGGCTGCTTCAGTTTCCTCTTCTGGATCCGAGGAAGGTGAGAGGCAAAACAGCAATAGGAGGAACAGTAGCATGGTGGAGGGTAGGTAGGGGTTAAAGATAATAAAGGTGATGTGAAGAAATGAGCTTGGGAATTGGCTAGGAGATTAGCTATGGGCGGGGATAAGAGATTCGGCGGGAAAGTGTGTATAAAAGAAACACCCAGGAGGGGGAGGTGGCAAACATTTTGCTTTCCACATTACCTTTCTGGCTGTCCTCCCGCCTCCACTCTTCGGCTATGCGGTGGCCGCCCGCGCTGGCTGGCTAGGAGCCCCTACGGTCTCTTGGTGCTCGAGGGCAGGGCCGGCTGGAAAGGAGGGGGCAGAGGAGAGGGCAGTCAGGAAAAGCACTGAATTGCAGCAATCTGCAAGAGGTGCTAAAAAGAAGATTTACACAACAAAGACTGGGTGGGGGTTAGGCGCCTGAGCGTCTAGCCCAACACAAGTCTCACCAAAAGACTGTAATCACAGAGTCATCAAGCAAGAAGGCATTTCACAAAAATGTACAATAATAAAAGTAAAAACAGCTCCTCTTTAGAGAATTTTACATTTAAAGAGCAGTAATCCCGACCAGTTTTGGTGGTGCAAGTAAAGCAAAAGTCAATGAGGAAGGCGCACCAATCAGAGGCAAGACATAGCTGGCGGTCGCCTTCCGATTGGCTTGCGGCTTTCCCGTACCTTTCTGGCTGTCTCTCCCGGCCTCCTGGTTCCCTTTTCGGCTATGCAGTGGCCACCTGCCCGCTGGCGGCTCGGAGCCCCTACGGTCTCTTGGTGCTCGAGGGCAGGGCCGGCTGAAAAGGAGGGGACAGAGGAGAGGGCAGTCAGGAAAAGCACTGAAGTGCAGCAATCTGCAAGAGGTGCTAAAAAGAAGATTTACACAACAAAGACTGGGTGGGGGGGGTTAGGCGCCTGAGCGTCTAGCCCAACACAAGTCTCACCAAAAGACTGTAATCACAGAGTCATCAAGCAAGAAGGCATTTCACAAAAATGTACAATAATAAAAGTAAAAACAGCTCCTCTTTAGAAGAATTTTACATTTAAAGAGCAGTAATCCGACCAGTTTTGGTGGTGCAAGTAAAGCAAAAGTCAGTGGGAAGGCGCACCAATCAGAGGCAAGGCATAGCTGGCGGTCACCTTCCGAATTAGCTTGCAGCTTTCCGTACCTTTCTGGCTGTCTCTGGCCTCCTGGTTCCTTTTACGACTGTCGCGGTGGCCGCCCGCCCACTGGCGGCTCGGAGCCCCTACGGTCTCTGGGTGCTCGAGGGCAGGGCCGGCTTTCTGACTGTCTCTCCCGGCCTCCTGGTTCCCTTTTCAGCTATGCGGTGGCCGCCCGCCTGCTGGCGGCTCGGAGCCCCTACGGTCTCTGGGTGCTCGAGGGCAGGGCCAGCTTTCTGGCTGTCTCTCCCGGCCTCCTGGTTCCCTTTTCGGCTATGTGGTGGCCGCCCGCCCGCTGGCAGCTCGGAGCCCCTACGGTCTCTGGGTGCTCTAGGGCAGGGCCGGCTTTCTGGCTGTCTCTCCCGGCCTCCTGGTTCCCTTTTCAGCTATGCGGTGGCCACCCGCCCGCCCACTGGCGGCTCGGAGCCCCTACTGTCTCTGGGTGCTCGAGGGCAGGGCCGGCTGGACATGTTAAATCAGGCACAGAAGGAAGGGGTTCTCCCTAACACTCTTAGAGAAATGGTAATCACTGTCCTTCCCAAGGATGCAAGGACCTTGCACTACCGGCCAGTTACAAGCCAATCACCCTAATAAACACTGATGCTATGATCCTGGCTAAGGTGTTAGCTGCAAGACTGGGATCGGTTTTCCTGCTTTAATCCATCTCTAACAAGCCAGGTTTATAAAAGGTAGATCCAGTGCAGATCACCGGAGGGCAGAGATTACCATCTTCCAGAAAGCAGCAGTGCTCACGTCCACTGCAGCAGCCATTGCCATTGATTTCAAGAAGGCCTTTGACTCAGTGGAGTGGGAGTACCTGCTGGCTGTATTACAGCATTTCAATGCTGGGCCAGAATTCTGTGATTGGATTAGCACAATGTATAATACTCCCACAGCAAGAATACTGACCAATGGCCTTCTTTCTGACCCCTTCACTCTCCAAAGAGGTATGAGGCAGGGGTGACCCCTCTCCCCCCCATGCTTTTTTTGTAATGGCCATTGAACCACTGTCCTCAATACTCAGATTGCAGGACAGCGTACCAGGGATAAAGATAGGGGAGGAGTAATTTAAGGCAAAGTTGTATGCAGACAGCTGTATGATACTGAACAGTGACTTAGGTTTTACCATAGTGCATCGACAGCACTAGCACCGACATCCCCTACAGCGACAGCTACCATGACGACTGTTGGCATTGTAGCCTCAGGGATGTCGATGCATTCAATAGAGGGGCTGCACCCCCGAACCCACTCATATGGGGGCAACGCCCCCACACACCACAGTCTCTAGGATTCCAACTCTGAGTCAGAGTTGGACTAGAGGGGGATGAAACACCCAGCGAGGCAGTCTCAGTCAGTGCATAGGCCATCACAGCGATGTGTGGGTTTTGCACGATTCCTGTCACTGTGATGGTCTTCACAGTGTCGTAGTCGCTGCAGTGATGGTATACCGTGACATTAAATCTACCATTGACCCTCTGCTTGATCTCATGGAGGGTTTTGAGAAGCTGTTGGAGCTTAAAATAAACAAGGGGAAGTCCAAAATCCTGGCACTAAACAGGAACACACTGCTCCACCTAGGGTCTACCTCTGGCTTGGCCTGGGAGACTACAGACATTAAATATCTAGGGGTCAGACTATCCCTCAGCTCTCATAACTGATTCCTCTAAACTTCAACCCTCTAATAAGTTTGGTCCAGTAGGACTTAAATAGATGTAACCATCTTCACCTCTCCCTCCCTGGAAAGGTAGACTTGATCAAAATGATGCTTTCCCCAAAGATATTTTATCTCCTACACGTCCCGATCCCAGACAAATGGTTCCAAAAACTGAACTCCCTTCTGGGACACTTTCTATGGGGGCCCTCACCTCCCAGATTCAGTAGTGCAAAATTAAGATCCCACTGGAGAAGGGGAGGCTGGAATCTTCCTAATCTTAAAAGTTGTATGATAGCTTTTCATTCGGCTAGAACGCTTCAGTCCTTTCAAGCCCAAGGGCTCAATCTTCCAGCCTGGATCCCCATAGTGGATGGGGTTATCAAAAAACCAATGCTGAAAATATTGTGTAAAAATAAAACAAAATGGCATATTATGAGTAAAAGTTCAATTCCCATTAGTGATGTGCAAAATCTGCAAACTTCGCTCCGCAAAATATTTTGTGAATTGCACTCAATTTGCGAAGCCCAATTTGTGAAATTTGCCAGTTCATGGAGCACTGGATCAAATGCCAAGTATGGAATTTTTCTCTTTTGAAAAGCATCAGTATACTTTCCATGTTTAGGTTTCAGATTCAAAACACAGGTTTGAATAATGCAACAATCAAACTGGTATTTGGTTTGGTGTTTATCTGTGAAGGATTGAGAGCTTTTTTATAAAAGATTTCTTATATTGCAGCAAATAAGATGACATTTCATTATGTTTGGTAGGACAGACTGTGCAGTGGTTCTAACTTGTTTCCGTATCTTCTACTAGAATGTTTTTCCTACAGAACTGAGGGAAGGGCTACTGTAATTCAGTTAGATCAGTGCTAATAGAATCACATTTTCCTGTTCTGCAGACCATTTTGGGGGGGGGATACTATGAATATAAGAGCATTACTATAAACCTTCCAGTTATGTAACGTGTACTTTCACATGCTACAAACTATGCCACATACACCATGAATCCTCTGTTGATAACAGATTATATATGCAATAGGTTTGCTTCTGTTACTACCCCTACATAATCAGTATCCACATGAACATAATTATGTCTGTTAAAAACCAAACCATGGCTTAGGACATACAAAAACCAACTCACTGGGTTAGAAAATAAGCATAATTGTTTGTGGGCTTATTGATATGTTATTACTTTGGCTGAAACCTCTCTTGGTCTCTCAGTCAAAACTGTTCCACATGTACTGTACAGTATGAAGAGGTGTATGGAGGATGCAGCCCAGGTGACTAATTAGAGGGGTTTTAAGAGTAGCCCCTTCCAAGACAGAGAGGTGCAATAGGAGCAGAGAAAGGCATGTAAAAATTCCAGCTGAGGGTTAAAGTGTTTGAATCTTTTATGAGGTGCTGAGGAAGGAATACATGTGCTGTCTCTGAACTAATGGCATTGATGCAGACACAATTCCCAGTTTTGGATACAGCCTGCATTATACCAAACATGTTAACATGTTTGAATACTATTTTCAAATGTTTAATGCATTTGTTTATTTCTCACATGCTTTCAAGCACAACATAGTGTAAATTCAGCAAATCATGCCACAAAGCCTGCTGAGGGCTTTGAAAATTCTGCCAATAACCTCCAAATTCAGTTTTGGCAGATAAACAAAATTGCTTGAGCATATATTGTTACTTTGGCAGGAAATGTCTCTTGAACTCACAGCTGAGACTTTCACACCTAATTTGCTGGTGCTGCTGGGGGATGAATCAGCTATATAAAGGAAATTAGAGGAGATGCATATAGTATTCACCCAAAAAAATTGCAAAAAAAAAATGTATGATCATGTACAAAGAGTCAGTCCCTCCCACATTCTGGAAGATGTTATGGCCTTTGACATGGAGGAGAGGAAACCCTTCTATGGAGGAAATCATTGGAGAACCAAAGTTCCAGATTTCCATACTTTAAGCATTAACAATGAAAAAGGTGGCTGGTGCTTGCTGAAGCTCTAATATGATATTTGGAAGATAAGATTCAAAGTAGGTGGATGATCTTCTATCTGATTTTGAGGGTATGAGCATGAACTTGTTTTAGTATGGTCTAGTAGCAGCTCCTATTTTAAAATATGTCCAGGAAATTAAGACTGTTAACAATCTACTGTATAGATAGGATGCAAAGCTTTTTCATAAACCAGGAGACAGTCATGATGTATTTTTCTTGTTTGAATTCAATGTGTTGATAGAGTAGTAATGATTAAATTCCATTAGGATAAAAATAGTATAACAACTACCTTCTTGAGACATGCCATTAAGTTACTGAGAGGACTTAGTGTTTTTGTATACTTTTAATTAGGAAACCTAAAGATTATGAGATAATGAAGATACTGGTTTAGCTGAAATTAGGGAAGGTTTACATGCAATTGTTTGTGAGTAGTCCATGTAAATCTCTTATACTATAGACTTAAGAGTTATAAACTGTTAAAATATAAAAAAAGAACACCAAAAATTCACATTCTGACAGGCCCAACTATGTGTGTGGACAATATCTGAAGCATAACTACTGCTGGCTGATATAATTATAAGTGGGGCAATTACATAGGAAGCAATGGTTTGAAGGTAACTGTAGATTGGTGCCAGCAGCAAATAGCTTAGAGTGATGCTTGTGATAAGTATCATGAGTTGGAGGTGTGGGTAGTCATTTGAAACCTGTGGCTCCTGTCAGTTACAGTGGTATTCATTGTTATGTTCCTTCCATGCTGTCCTGAGTGATGACTAGACATAATTATAGAAAACACATATCAGTTAAGCTATTTAGCAGTGATGGTTTTGTCTGTTCTTGCCAGTTTGTGTCTGATGGTGCTGATTAACAAGACTAAACAGGAAGAAACCAGACACTGAGCACCATTGTTTTTAGGTTGGTGACTGACTGTGGCATAGATTAATGACTCTGGTGAATGTATTAGATATGTGGTTGAGGTGAGCAGCTTAGGTCTGTGACTTCAGCATGCAGTTTAGGTAAGTGGCCATGGCAAATGCAATGAGGAGGACTACAGAAACATTAAGATTTGAGTGGGCTGAAGTTTATATAGACATGAAAAATTGGAGCCCCCATATTATTAAAAATTTTACTAAGTTTTTCAGAGCAAAAGAACACACACATACAAGATCAAAGTACACAAGTCATTATTATTAAATACAGTAACATAATCTAACTGCATCAGCACCTACACTGCATGATAGAGAGTGTGTATCAGTCAAACACATTCTTCATTAAAACCAGACATATAGGTTCATAAGCTCATAGGAGAATACAAGTTTATTAAACCATTGGCCCTTTGTGAACTCGCCACCATGTTATGCTAATGGTGGAAAACACATTTGTTTATTGCCTATGTAATCATCTAAACTTTTTTTTAAAGTATTTATGTTGTTACTTTCAATTATATGATTCAGAAGGGTGTTCTATACTGTGATCACACATTGTGTAAACCAATTACTTCTTTTAGTTGTTTTACATCTATCACCTTTTAACCTTAATTTATGAGATCTTATTGAACTGAGTTGTGTCTAACCAGTCCAATTGTTTCTAGTGTTAGGTCATCCTGGAGGGCCTTGTATATAAAACAATGATCCCCCCTAAGTCTTTTGTATTCCATCGAATACAGAACAAGGTTCTGCAGTCTTTCATTATAACTGTAATTGGCCTATAGTTTGCAAATTCAGCTTTGCTACCACCTTTATGTATAGGAGTAACCAGGACTTCATTCCACTCAGCTATGGTATTACCTTCTTCTATGGATTTGTTAAATAATTAAGTTAATGGACCTGTAAGTTGGTATTCAAGTTCCTTTATTAATTTAGGCAGAATGCCATCTGGACTGGCAGAACTCTTAGTTAACCTAATTACGTTAGTTACATCTTTTTGTGTGAACATTTCAAACTCCTCAGTACTTGTTAAACAGTTAGTACAGGTAATGTCATCTTGTTTGAAAACACTAAGTAAGTATGTATTTAACACTGAAACCATTTCAGCTTCATCACTTATTAACCCTTTTTTCATAAGTAGTGGTCCAACCCCACTGTTGTTTCCTCTCATTGCTCCCACATAGTTGTAAAATTTATTTTTGTTATCATTGACTGATGGTGCAATGTTAACTTTTAAATTTTGTTTCACTTTCTTAATTAGATTTTTAATTTTCTTAACCTGTTGTTTGTACTTATTCCAGTTATTTTCTGTTGGCTGTTTTTTATATTTACTGTATAGTTTATTTTTCCTTCTCATTGTTCTTTTAATGTTGTTGGTCCACCATAAGGGAATTCTACGTTTGTTGTTATACTTTTTCCTCACTGGGACCCGATGTTCTACCGTATGTATAATGCAATTTTCTGCTGAAGCACATCCCATACTTGTTTGAATCCTAGATTTTGTAATTCATTCTTCCAGTTCCACTGTGATAGGAATTTTCTCATATTATTATAGTCTGTTTTATTGAAATCTTGGATTTTGGTTTTTCCTTGTATGTTCTTATAATTTAAGTTGATGTTAAGAAGTACTGTATTGTGATCACTTTTGCAGATTGGCTGTAAGACTTTTGGTTCAGTTAATCCCTCTACTATATTAGTAAATATCAAATCCAGAATGCTACTAATGCTTGTTCCCTTTTAACTAGTTGGACTAAGTTTTTCTGAATTGTAATATCCACAAATTTTTTCTCTAGATTGCCAGCATACTCTAAAGTTTCACAATTTATACCAGAAAAATTGAAATCACCTATTAATATGTAGTCTCCTTCAATCTCCAATTTTTTAATATCTGTTAAGAAGCTGTTTGTTTCTACAGTCAAGGCTTGGTGACCGATAACCTATACTGATGGTTAAGCTTTTCGTTGGCATCTGTACTTTTACCCATATAAATTTATTCAAGTGGATTATGCACTTGATTTTTCTGTATCAAATGTGCCTTATGCTCTCCTATAATATATAAGGTTATTCCACCACCTTTTTTACCTTTGTGATTTTTCCCAAATTTTGTGCATCCTGGTATTTCTGTACACCAGTTATAATCATGAAACCATGTCTCAGTTTCTCCACAGATATCTATCTTTTTATTGGCCATCATATTAACTAATTTATCCATTTTATTTTTTAAACTACAGGCATTTGCCAGCAATATATTAAGATTTATTTTCTATTCGCGCTTTTGTTTACCCCTATGTTTTTTCTGAATATCATGTTGTTGATCACTTGCTGAGCTCTCTGTTTTGAATGGATTGTTGTTAGCAGTAATTTCTAGAGAGGATGATCAATATTTCCTCCCCTCCCTTTGAACTAGTTTAAATATTTATTTATGCATGAGCCCAATTGTTTTCCAAGCAGGGCACAGCCTCCTCATAGAACCATAGAAACATAGACTTTGACAGCAGATAAGGACTGCTTGGTCCACCTAGTCTGCCCATTTCCCTACCTACAGGATAAGCTGCAGATTCTATTTAACCAACAGCCTATTTCTTCCTACCCACCACAAGAATTGCCTTATGTCTGTCCCATGCATTCTTGAATTCTCCCACAGTTTTAGACCGCACAACCTCCTCAGGAAGACTGTTCCATGCGTCCAACACCCTCTCCATGAAAAAATACTTCCTCACATTGCCCCTGAGCTGTCCCCCCTCAATCTTTAAATTGTGTCCCCTTGTTCTTGCATGTCTCTTTTTCTGAAAGATGCTATCCTTTTGGACTTTGTTGATTCCACTGAGGTACTTATATGTTTCTATCATGTCCCCCCATCCCTCCTTTCCTCAAGGGTATACATATTAAGCTCCTTTAGTCTCTCCTCATATGGCTTCTCTTGCAGACCCTGCACCATTTTAGTTGCCCTCCTCTGAACTGCCTCCATCCTGTCTATGTCCTTGTGGCGATGGGGTCTCCAGCACTGGATGCAGTACTCCAGATGGGATCTCACCAACTGTCTGTACAGGGGGATAACAACTTCCTTTTTTCTGCTGGTGATGCCACTCCCTATGCATCCCAGTATCCCCTCAGACCTCCCTACTGCCTTCTCACAGTGCTTGCCAACCTTAAGGTCATCTGATATGATTACCCGCAGGTCCCTTTTCATTTCTGTTGTTGTTACTACCCCCCCATTGTGTAATCTTCCCCTGGGTTTTTGTTTCCCAGGAGCATTATTTTGCACTTCTTTGCATTGAATCCAAGCTGCCATACTTCTGACCATTCCTCCAACCATGCCAAGTCCCTTCTCATCCTTTCCATGCCTCCTTGTGTATCAACCCTGTTGCAGATCTTTGTGTCATCTGCAAAAAGGCATACTTTTCCTTCCAGTCCCTCTGCAATATCACTTATAAAGAAATTAAAAAGGATTGGACCCAGTACTGAACCCTGTGGTACCCCACTAGCAACCCCTCTTTCTTCAGAGTGGACTCCTTTTACAATTACCTTCTGTGTCCTGTTGTCCAGCCAATGTTTTACCCAGGCTACCACCCTGGGACCCACTCCCAGGCTGGTTAATTTGACTATTAATCTTTTGTGTGGGACTGTGTCAAATGCCTTGCTTGCTAAAGTCTAGGCAGGCCATGTCCACAGCCCCTCCTTGGTCTACTACTTTGGTCACCCAGTCAAAGAAATCAATTGGATTCATCTGACATGACCTTCCCACTCTGAACTCATGCTGCCTTGGGTACCTGTACCCCACTGGCCTCTAGGTACTCAACAATTCTCTCCTTCAGAAGTGATTCCATCACTTTCCCTACCACAGAGGTCAAACTGACAGGTCTGTAGTTTTCTGCCTCTGTCTTGGTCCCACTTTTGTGAAGGGGAATCACATCAGCCTTCTTCCAGTCCTCAGGTAACACACCATCCTCCCATGATTTGTTAAAAAGGGTAGTCAGTGGTGTCACTAGTTCTCTGCTTAATTCTTTTTTGAATTCTGAGGTGAATTCCATCTGGCCCCATTGCTTGGTCCACCTTCAGTTTTAGGAGTTCTTTCAGAACCCGTTCTTCTGTGAAAGGACTGGGATCAACCCCTCTCTCCAGAATGCTTCTTTTAATTTGATTAGGCACCTCCCCCACTTCCTCTTTTGTGAATACTGAGCAGAAGTATTCATTCAGTATCCCTGTTTTTTCACTGTCACTTTCTGCCCATCCACCACCCATTCTATTCAGCCTCACTATCCCTCCCTTTGTCTTTCTACACTCCCTGATATACCTATAAAAGGTTTTATCCCCCTTCTTAACCGAGTTGGTTATCTTTTCCTCAGTTTGGGCCTTTGCTATTCTGACTACCCTACCTGCTTTCTTCTGCCTTAACTGGTACAGTTCTCTGTCCTGCTACTTCTGTGTTTCCTTATACTTCCTAAATGCTATCTTTTTCTCCCTAACCTTCACTGCCACTTCTTTTGAGAACCAAAGTGGCTTTTTCTTTCATTTTGATTTGTTTATTTGCTTCACACAAAGGCTTGTTGCCTCTGTGATGGCAGTTTTGATATTTCCCCATTGTTGCTCCACCCCTCCTTCTAACCTGTTTGCTAGTGCTTTTCTAAGGCACTCTCCAATCTTGCCAAAGTCAGCCCTCCTAAAGTCCCAAACTCTCACATTTGTATGGCTTGACTCTGTAGCTGAATTTATCATGAATCATACTGTTTGATGGTCACTTGTTCCCAAATGGCTACCCACTTCTAGATCTGAGATCCTCTCACTGTCCCCATTTGAGAGTACAAGGTCTAAGATTGCTCCCTCATGAGTAAGTTCTAAAACTAGCTGTCTGAGGCATGCCATCTGAAGGGCATCAAGAATGGCCCTGCTTTTGGATGTGGCTGCAGCAATGGTGCTCCATTTAACATCTGGCATATTAAGGTCCCCCATCAATAGTATTTCCCCTTTCTCTGCCATCCTAAGTATGCCTTCTATCATATTCTTGTCCATTCCCTCCCCCTTACATGTGGGTCTGTATACAACCCCTGTGGAGATTGTGGTGCCATTTCCAGTCTCTAAGATGACCCACAGTGCCTCCTCTCCTCCCTGTATACTCTTCTGTTCAGTTGCTTTTATCCCTTCCCTTACATAGTGAGCTACTCCCCCCTCTTCTCCCCTCCCTGTCTCTCCTGTGGGTTGTGTACCCTGGTATGTTAACATCCCAGTCATGGTTCTCTGTGTACCATGTTTTTGTGACTGCTACAATATACAGTCGTCCCTCTTCCATCAAGGCCACCAGTTCAGGGAGCTTGTTGCCCAGACTTCAGTTATTGGTACTCATTACCCTCCATTTCTTGATGGCCTTACCCCTTTTTGCCCCATCCCTGCCTTTATTGCATTTGTCACTTTCTCCATTTACCCCTGTGCTTCTTCCTATTGACATCTCTATGTTGGTGTCTACCTCACGTAGTACCCTGATTTTTTGGGGGTGGCTAGGATTTCCCTGCTCCTTTCCAGTGCCTCCCCCCCCTTGGCTAGTTTAAATGCTGACCAATGAAGTATTTAAACCTATCACCTAGGATCCTGGTTCCCCTCCTGGACAGATGCAGACCATCAGACCAGTATCGGCCTGCATCCCTCCAGGTGGACCACCGATGAAGCCAAATCCCTGAGCTCTGCATCAGTTTTTCAACCACTGATTGAATCCCATGGTGTGGAGCACCCTAGCTGCACCCATGCCATAGACAGGCAGCACCTCCGAGAAGGTTGCTGTGTGTGCTAGTTGTCTAAGGCCCCTCCTCATCTCCACAAATGCTTCTTGCACTGCTCTGATCCCTTTCTTAGCCAGGTTATTTGTCCCTAGGTGGACAATGACATCCAGCTCCCTCCGCTGTGCAGCTGCTCCTGCAATCCTGAGGATTCGCTCCCTGTCCCTCCAAGCCATGGTGCCAGGCAGGCACCTTACCTCCCTCTCCCCTTCCTCCCCCAGTTCTACCTTCCTAACAATGGAGTCCCCCACCAGGAGTTGCTTTCTTCCCCTGTGGAGTCCCATGCCACCCTCCTGTGGGTCTCCCTTGTGGAGGTTCCCAGCATCCTCCTTGGTCTCCACTGTGGGTGCCTCCATAGAGGAACCACACTTTTCCAGAATGGCATAGAAACTATAGAGAGGTACAACTGGATGGCTGCACCTCTGTTCCACCACCCTCCCCCTCCCTGAGCCTACTGTGGTCCAACCACTCCTCTTTCTTGCCAACCTCTAAGGCAACAGCAGTGGCCCTAGTGGTCCCTAGGTGGGAGAGGAGGTCTCACAAATCCTTGCCAACTCTGCCTGGAGATGATCAGCCTCCTCCCTCAGCCCAGAGAGGTTCCTGCAGATGGGACAACACTTCATCCTCCAGAACATCTCCCGGAAGACTGTTGCTCCACAGCCACTGCACTGCACCACTCCCATCATGTCTTTTTTCTGACCCCTAACTGTTGGTTGGAATACTTACTCTTTCCTCTGTTTATTTCTTTTTTTTCTCTCCCTACTTACTTATTGCCTCTGTGCCCTTTTAGCTCCTGATCTTCCTGTTGTGAGACAAGAATTTCCTATATTTCTCAGTAGTCTCCTTACTTGCTCAGAGTCAGACCTCCAGCAGCTAGGGGGGATGGAGAGCTACTCTTGCCCTTCTAGGATGGTGAGTTTTTGGTGGCTCTGTGATCACTCACTCACTTCCTGCTTCCAAGCAGGAAGTTCCTGTTGTCAGTTAAATCCTGTGCCTATAAAAGTAGAACTGGTGTGGTGGGGGGTGGAGGGGAGGGAAGTAGGGCAATATATTCCCAGTAGAGAAGCTTAGTTATACCAGTAGCTCCTTCCTCCTGGTGTTCTGTCTTTTCTCTGGCAGAAGCTATCTAGGACAGTGTTTAAATCTGGTTTCTTTGACTCAAATGAAGGCCATCCCAGCAGTAAAGCTCTCTTCTGGCCATAAATTCTTCCCAGTGCATTATACACCTCAAGCCCTGCTTAAGGCACCACTTCCCAATCCATTTGTTGACAATTTTTATTTTCTTACACTGGTATTCAGATGCTCTTGGGACTGGTAAAATCTCAGAGCAATGTTACATCCCAGCTCTACCAGTTTGTTTGTCAAAGAAACAAACTCTTGCTTTACTTTGGAAACTGATTCATGCAGAACATTATTAACACCTGCATGTATTATCACCAGATGACTATCTCCAGCATTTTGCACTATATTGTCTAGCATAAAGGTTATGTCAGTTGGCAAATGAGCTTAAACAGCACAGTTAAAAAATAACCCACCCCAGTTCTATAGTAAGCACCATCTTTTTGACAGCAACATGGCTTAATCCCCAACCAAAAATCCCAATCAAGAGCTGAAGTCCAGGATTTCAGAGGGACACACTTAAACAGGCTGAGAAAGCTGTTCAGAGAAAAGTTAGTCTGGGTGGAAGAGAGATGAGGGGGGAAATTAAGGGAGCCATTCTCAATGCATCTAAGTTACGCATGAGAACAGTAACCAAAAAGAATGTATTGGAGACACCATTAGGTTTCTCAGCAAGAGCCCATGAAGTGGTGTGGGCAAAGAGGCAAGGAAGGTGAGGGCCTTCAAGAAGTATAAAGAAAAGCAGAGGGAGAAAGAATGGGGAGAATACATACTGAAAAATAGGGAGGCAAAGCAGGCACAGAGCTGTGTACTGCATAGGGTGTCAAGAGCAGAGAAAAACAGTTCTGTAATATTAGG
This sequence comes from Neoceratodus forsteri, assembly GCA_016271365.2. Classification (NCBI taxonomy): domain Eukaryota; kingdom Metazoa; phylum Chordata; order Ceratodontiformes; family Ceratodontidae; genus Neoceratodus; species Neoceratodus forsteri. The sequence goes on along the minus strand of CM028136.1, from coordinate 353,247,849 downwards.
GGGAAAAGGAAGAAAGTAGGGGACTCATAAGATTAAAAAGGGAAGGTAGAATGATAGAGGAGGAGGATGGGCAAAAAGCCACCATCCTTAATAATTACCTTAGCTCACAGTTTTCACTAAGGAGAATAGTGGATCCTTGCCAGAGAGTGGCATCAAAGCAGCCACTAAGATGGTTTGGGAGATGAGGCAGATGATATTTATAAGCATGGATTCAGAAAGGCTGACTGGTAGCACTAAAAATAGATAAGACCCAGGGACCAGATGGGTTGCAGCCAACATTACTCAGTGAGCTGACAGCAGAACTGGCTAAACCCTTAGTAGGTCTATTCAGCAGCTCTCTGAGGACTGGGGTAGTTTTGAAGGATTAGATGGCGGTGGATGAAGCTTCACTCCATAAGAAAAGGGGATACAGAATATGTGGTGAGCTACAGACTTGTCAGTCTTACCTCTATTTTAGGGAAGCAGATGGAGTCACTGGTCAAAGAGGACCTCTTGGACTACTTGGAGAGCAAGGGGCTCCAGGATAGTAAACAGCATGGACACATGGCAGGGATGTGTTGATAGACTAGTCTCATAGTTTTCTTTGAATGGATGATGAGTGAATTTTGTAGGGGGCTTGCTGTGGATTTTTTCCACTTCAACATCAGCAAGGCATTCAACTCAGTGCCTCACAGATGCTTGCTGAAGAAGATGGAGGACCCTGGTGCAGCTAAGGTCATAGTTAGCTGGGTAGGCAAGTTGTTAAAGGGGAGACAGCAGAGGGCTATAGTCAATGGGGTCAGGTCAGCACGGAAGAAGGTCAGGAGCTGGGGTGCCACAGGGACCTGTTCTGTGGCCTGTCCTCTTCAATCTGTTAATTAGCAACATTGATGAGGGTATATGGGGTAGGCTGTGACTTTCAAAGATAACACTAAGCTTTGTGGGAGGGTGGATAGTGACAAGGGAATTGGGGAAATGTAGAAGGATGTACAGTATGTAAGCTAGAGGGGTGGTTTAAGGTTTTGTAGTTGAAATTCAACACCAAGAAGTGCAAGGTAATGTACCTAGGGAATAAGAACCCCAGGACAGAGTACCAGATGGGCTGAGTGAGATTTAGCAGTACAGCTTAGGAACAGGACCCTGGAATTATCATCGGTGATGCTCACAAACAACTGAGTCAGTGCAACTTGCTGGGATGTATTGGGAGTGGTATTAACAGCAGTAGGGAAGAAGTAATACTTCCACTATCTAGATCTCTAGTGAGGCCACACCTGGAGGACTGCACCTAGTTCTGAAGTCCTCAACTCAGAAAGGATAGAGATGGGCTGCAGAAGGTGCAGCGCAGGGTGAAAATAATGATTAAGGTCCAAAAGATAGGTCCAGTGAAGAGCACTTCAAGGCACTGAACATGTACTAGCTGGAGAACAGAAGGGAGAGGGGAGATATGACAGAAGCTTTCACGTTCTTAAAATGAATTCATAAGGTGAATTGTGGCGAAATAGTTAACTTGAATGCTAGTTCATGGTCAGGTGGACACAAGTGGAAAATGACAGGTAGGAGGCTCAGAAGGGACATGAGGAAGTATTGTTTTACTGAAATGGTGTTGGAGCCATGGAACAGTCTGTCTGCCGAAGTGGTGGGGGCTAAAACTGTTGGTGGGTTCAAGCACAGATGGGATAGAATGAAGGATATATTGATTGCTTGGGGTGGCAGAAGCTGGAAAAGGAATGGGGGTAAGGGTGGGGAGGGCAAAGACTCTGTTGGGACAGTAGGTGCCAGGGATAAATAGGGAACTCAGGCAGACTTGAGGGACCATTGGTCTTTTACTGCCATCATTGTCTATGTTTCTGTTTCTGATCTTTCATGGTATGCCAGGGTACCTAACAAAGAGCAGCTGACGCCTTTGGGAAACTTCTGAAAACATAATATTTATACACAGTTCAGCTAGTATTATGTGTCTCTTCTATAGCTTTCTCCCCATTATTCATTACTGAAGAAATTCATACAAAAACAAGATCTTTATCTCTTTGGGTTCATCTGCCTCTGTAGCTTGTTCCCTGCTTGAAACTATAATGCTCTGTTGTAACATCATAGTCTGTTGCAATGGGAGTATTATAACATCAGGCTGGGAAGAAGCAATAGTGGCTGATGAACCCTTCCTGAGCAACTATCCTGTTTTTATGTGTATGACCTTATTAACAAACAATGGGAATAAGAAATACAGAACTAATGAGAAATATAGGTTGTTTTTGTCCAAATATTACATTTTTGAAAGTTCTTTTCAAGGCATCTTTGTCTGTTTAAGGCACTTCATTTATAGTGTTTATGCCTGGTACCAAAAGGGGTCCTCCATTTCATTATCTGGAGTCAATTTACATCATCATTTGTTACATCCAGCCACTTACTGTGCAGTTTATTGTGTTGAAGTAGTTATGAACTGTCCCCAAAGATCACTAGAGAGCAGGAAAAAGGTATATGCACCCCTACTACCTTCTGACAGGCATTTGAAATGCATGCCCAAAAGAGTCACACAGTGGATTTGCACAAAGAATATGCATGCCAGATCCACCCTATGGTCTATCCTGCCAGAATATATCATGCTTTTTTTGTTCCGATGGTTTAAGTATCTGTGGTGTACTATATAGGACCTGGCAAAATTAGCAGACTCAGCTTTCATGATTTATTTGGAGAATTACACAAATTGTGTAACAGTTCATTGCATTCACCAATATTTTGAACTGGTAATACTTCAGTCATCCTTTAACCTAGAGATCATATAATTGGTATGTTCAACATTCCAACAAATAATATAGAGGATGATGGATGGGCAACAGTGAACAACAATGCTGTGTTCACTTGAAGAGGTTATCATGACAACTAAGTTATCCTGAAGAGTGAAGCTCGAGAGGTTTTTGGTTTTCATACAACCTCGAGAAGTCAACTTAGTGTTGTTATTTATTGTTGCCCACCCATTGTCTTTTATAGTGTATGAGCAACAGTAAAGCTGATCACTTCTTCTGCATTGCGCCGCAATGTCAGACTCTGTCTCCCCCCTTCCCCATCGAAGAACAAGCCTCACTACGTCCTGGTCCCGTGCTCTCACAGAGTCTCGTTTTTTTGCAATAAAAAAATTACAGTCTCTTGCGGTGCTCTGGGCAACAGTAAAAAAAAAGAAATATGCACTTAACTTTGAGTGCATTGCTCTCTGTTAACTTTCTGTGCCAGCACTCACTGCTGTGGCCATTTACTGACATCTGGAGAATTGTGAATTGTACATGCACAAATACATTCTATGTTGTTGTACTTGTACCATCAATGTGATGTACTCACGATGATACAACAGCATTGTGACATCACGTGGATGGTACAACAACACTGGGAAATGATGGAATTAGTTTAACAATAATGTTCTGCCATACACTATATAGAGGATAGTGTATGAATGCTCATACACAACAAGGATATTTTTCACTCAAGAAGTTCCCATGGTAACCAGACATGGCAAAAGTTAAATATGTAATACTGAATTTACAGAGGCTCCAAATTTGTCAGTTTATTTTGCTGATAAATTTCACAGTACTTTGCCAATATTCTCAGCCGGTTATAAATCATCTGTCCTTTAAACCAGAGACCTTTACATTGGAATGATTACCCATAAAGTGCCTCTCTACCAACATGTCAAATATCTAGACATTAAATGCTATGATTTTTAGCTTATAGGAGATCAAAATATGGCAGTTTATTTCTTTGTGAAATTTTGTTGGGATGTTTAAAATATTTTGCTTCTTATACTGTAACTCAGCCACATTTGGATGGTGCTAGATACCTGCACATTTGCATGAATACCATTTTTGAAAGGGTCTGGGAATGTGGCAGCAGTTCACTAAGTTGTTTATAAGTTATAGGGATGTATATTTTCACAGATTATTTATTTATGAACATTTGTGAACATTGCCCAAAAATGTGGTTGCTTTTAACTCCGCTTTCCTTAGAGGTATAAAATTGACATTTGGCATGATTACACCACGTTGATGGATCCTAAACATTTTAAATCTGAAGGAATTCAGTCAAGTACTTTTAAATTTATAAAGGAACTATGATGGATTACTTATTGAGATCATTTTCTGACCTTTTGGAAAAAACATTGAAATTTCATAAAAGTGGAATATACAATGCTACTACAGTTCCACTGGTGGAATTTTATTCTAACAAAGCACTATTTAACATTGTGTGCAGTTTAACTACTCTCTTAACTTCCTCAACTAGATAGGCACAATGCTCTCCTGAGCTGTTTGAGGTGTTGCAGACCTATCCCTTCAGAACATCCTTAATCCCTCTGGCTTGATGTCTTGGTTATGTTCTTTTCCCCACTATGTCTCTATGCATGCCATTAAATCCTTGGCTTCCAAATGCATCAGGCTTTCAAGTGTGCCAATTTTGCTGGGTATGATTCTCATACTGGCCTACATTTAAGTGACAGTTGGTGCCAAGCATTGCTTCTTTGCTCCCCTAGAGGCCGTTTCTTCAGGTGCAGTCTTTCCACTGCTCTCTGCTTTAAATCCCCCTGACTAGAGATGTGCAAAGTCAGGAAACTTTACTTCATGAAATACATCATTAGGTTTCCAGATCATGTGAAGTGCCTATTTCACATAGTGAAGTAGAATTCACCTGAGAAGGGCTATGTAAAGTGACATAAGATATATAGTTGTTTATTCTAAAGTAAAACACTATAAAACCACTTTCATCCTTTGTGGTAGAAAGCTAATTCCCCTACCACCACACTACATGTTTTTTTAATGGAATCGCTAAGCCCCCACTTTGCTCCCAAATCCCTCCTCCCATTCTGTGCCCAGTGAAGTTTTAATTATAGTAATTGCCAGCACCACTATTCCATTCACCACCCAAAGAAGCAAGTCCCCCCAACCTCCCCCATCCATCCCTCTTTTTTGTCAAGTAAACACCCACCCCTTACCCCCTTGCCAAAAAACTCTCCCCCCAAGCCCATTTTCTAGTGTAAATTATGTAAAAAAGAAAATTGTCTCCTGTCGGAGTAAGCTGTGAGCACATCCTTTTAGAATCATAGAAACATAACATAGAATCTGATGGCAGATTAGGGCCACTTGGCCCACCAAGTCTGCCCATTATTTTTCTACCTTCATTTTTGCTGCAGTCCCTGCTTGCTCTATGGTGCTGTATCTTTCCACCCCTTCCTTAGTCCTATGATTCCCTTGTGCCTATCCCAAGCATTTTTGAATCCTGCCACTGTTTTTGGCCCCACTACCTCCACTAGAAGGCTGTTCCAGGAATCCATCACTCTTTCTGTGAAGTACTTCCTCACATCTCTCCTTAATCTACCTCCCTCCAGTTTCATAGCATATCCCCTTGTTCTAGAGCACCTTTCTTTCTGAAAAACATCCCCTCCTGTGCCTTATTAACCCCTGTGAGCTATATAAAGGTCTCTATTACATCTCCCCTCTCCCTCCTCTCCTTCATGGTGTACATATTGAGCTCACATAGCCTTACTTCATAGGGCTTTTGATGCAGACCCTGCACCATTTTGGCAGCCCTCTTCTGGACCCTCCACTTGTTCCATGTCCTTTCTGAGATGTGGTATCCAGAACTGGACACAGTACTCAAGGTGGGGTCTTACCAGTGATGTATATAAGGGCATCACCACCTCCATCCTTCTGCTGGTGATACCCCGTCCTCTGCACCCAGCATCATACTAGCCTTCCCAACTGCCTTGTCACACTGCCTGGCTACATTCAGGTTATCTGATGTGATTACCACAGGTTTCTTTTCTGCTTGGTTGTTGGCAGTGTTACTTCACCCATATTGTACTCTGCCTCCAGGTTTGTATGGCCCAAGGCCAAGTGCATTATTTTGTACTTTTTTGCATTAAACACAGCTGCCATACCCTTGACCACTCCTCCAGTTTCTTCCAATCTCTGCCCATCCTTTCCAGCCCCACCCCCCGGAGTGTCCGCTCTGTCACAGATCTTGGTGTCATCTGCAAAGAGGAGACTTTCCCTTCAGTACTACTGTTATCACTTATAGAAGACATTAAAGAGGACTGATCCAGCACCGAACTAAGGTGCCCTGCTGGTTACCCTCCCTTCCTTGCAGTGAACTCCATTTACCACTACCCTCTGTCTCCTATCTCCTAGCCAGTTTCTTAGCCAGGTTACAACCTTAATGTCCACCCCTAAGCTGCCCAACTTGTTTACCAGTCACTATGTGGAACGGTGTTGAAAGCCTTGGTGAAATCCCGGTAGGTCACATCTACCTCCCCTCCCTGATCCAACTCCTTGGTCACCCAAAGAAATCTATCAGATTTGTTTGGAATGACCTGCCCCCTGTGAATACATGCAACCCTGGCTCCTGTAACTGACTGCATTCAAAATATTCTGCAATACTTTCCTTTAGCAATGTTTCCATTAACTTGCCCACAACCAATGTCAGGCTGACAGGCCTAAAATAGCCCTCCTCGTCCCTGCTACTTTTGTGAAGTGGGACTATATCTGTCTTTCTCCAGTCTTCCAGGACTGCTCCAATCTCCAGTGATCTGTTGAATAGGTCTGTCAGAGGTTCAGTTAGTACCTTTCTGAACTTCCTCAGCACCTTTGGATGCACCCCATCTGGCCCCATATCTTTGTCCACTTTCAAATTTGTGAGTGCTTTTCATACTTTCCTCAGAAAAAGGACTAGTGTCCCTTTCCCTCCCATTTAAATTCCTGGCACTTTTTTTGCAGTCCCTTCCCTTCCCCTTTCACTGTGAACATTGAGCAGAAGTATTTGTTCAAGATGTCTGCATTTTCCTGGGCCCCCTCTGTACAGAGTACCCTCACTCTTCAATCTTACAACCCTTCCCTTTGTCTTCCTTTTTTCACTAACATACCTAAAAATGTCTTTCCCATTTTGATACTGCCTGATCTATTCTTTCTTCAGTTTGCACCTTTGTACTCCTTCCTGTTTTCCCCTCCTCCCTCTGTTTTCCCTGATACAGTTCCCTATCCTCCTCTCTCTCGGCCTTCTTATACCTTCTGAATACTTTAATTTTAGCCTTTACTTTTTCAGTCATCTCTTTCAAGAACTGTAGTGGTCACCTTTTTCCTTTGCTTCTGTTTACTTGCTTGACACAGAGGTTTTGTTGCCTTCACTATGTCCTCCTTTAGTTTGGCCCACTGTTCCTCCACCCCCCTGGTCATCTCCCCCTGCCAGGTCATTCCAGCGGCATTCACCCATCTTTATCAAATCTGCCTTTCTGATGTCTGGGACTCTTGCCCTTGTGTCATTGGATTTTGCAGCTGTTCTTATGTTGAACCACAAGGTATGATGATCACTGGTTCCCAGATGGCTTCCCACCTTGATGTCTGCATTACTGTCCCTGTTTGTAAGCACCAAATCCAGTACTGCCCTATCTGGAGTGGGTTCCCCAACTAGTTGCCTGAGGAACACCCCCTGCAGGGAGTCAAGGATGTCTCTGTTTCTAGCTGAAGCTGCAGCTGAGAGGCTTCAATCTACATCCAGCAGACTGATGACCCCCAACAACAACCCCTCCCCCTTTTTAGCCATTTTGCCAGTTGCTTCTAGTATATACATATATAACTCCTCTGCCTGTGCTGGAGGTCTGTAGACCATGTCTGTCTGAATAGTGGCTCCATTTCCTGACTTGAGAGTGACCAACAACACCTCTGATCCCCCCCCATAAATTCCCTGTATTTCTGTTGCTTTTATGCTTTCCTTCATATAAAGCATCACACCCCCTCCTTCCCACCCTGTCCTTTTTGAACAGTGTGTAGCCTGGTATAGGCCATGTCCCAGTCATGGTTGTCAGTGCACCATGACTTGGTAATGGACACAGTATCCAGGCCAGCCTCCGCCATGATGGCCTATAGGTCTGGGATCTTATTACCCAAACTTCTAGCATTCACACACATGGCCTTCCAGATTTTATTAGCTCTTTACTTGTTGCTCCCCCTTATCCTTTTTCCTCTTCTTCTTCATTCTCTTTTGACCTCTTATTTTCCCATCTTCCACCTTTACTATCACCATGCTCCTTTGATTAACTTGAACCCTGGGGGGCACTTTCCCCTCAGGATTTCCCTACTGTCTATCTCAGCCTGTGGGGGGCAGTTTCTGCCTCCCCTTATTCTTCCACTGCCCCCTCAGCTAGTATAAATGTTCATCGAAGCAACATTTAAACTGTTAACTGAGGACTGTGGTTCCCTCCTGGATGGATGCAGGCCATCTCCTCTGTATAGGCTCTCATCCTCCCAGGTGGGCCTCCAGTCCCCAATGTAGCTGTGCCCCTTCTCTCTGCACCATTCCTTCAACCATGAGTTGAGGGCCTTGGTGCTGAGATACATCTCCTTCCCTTTAGCATAGACTGGCAGCACTTCCACAAACGCTACTGAGCATGCTACCTGCCTATGACCCCTCCCCAGCTCTCTAAATTCCCTTTCCTTTATCTCAACCTGATCCCTAGCCAGGTAATTTGTCCCCAGGTGGACAATAACATTTAGCTCCCCTTCCTTCCTGCTGCCCTAGCAATCTATAGGTGATGCTACCCATCTATCCAGGCCATGGCATCACACAGGCACTTGACTTGGTGTGCAGTGATGTGAGCAAGTTTTATTGAGTGTCTCAATTTGAATGACTCAGTAAAACCACTTGTAGTATGAGCAACTGTCAAAAACCACTGATGAGTACTTCAATGTGAGTGTAGCAGTGAGCTGCACTCACTCAAACAGGATATCTGGATTTGTTTGGCCAAGCACTGCCAAGCTGGCCATTTGGCATAGTGATTTGAACCACTGCCCCTGGAGATGGTGGACCCAGGTTCGGGTCTGGGTCCAGCTGTAGAACATTTTTTTTGTTGTATTTCTTCTTTTCCCCTGTGTCTGTGCCACCCCCATAAGTTGATTATAGTAAGTTTGGGGGGCATGTTTTCTTGATTTTCATCATTGGGGAAGTAATTGACCATCACTATATGTGACGGTCAGTGTTATATTGATTGCCCTTTTTACTTCAGGCAGTTTTGCAGTCACTCTTTGAGGTCAATGCAATTTAAGACTCACCATTATCACATAAAACCCCTGACTCCCCTCTCCACCCCCTTTCCTATTCCCAACTCTATCCCCACTCTTCAAAGACCCAAATCTATCTTCACTCTAACGTCACTCTTTGAAGCATATGAGCTGAATAAATGGTGAGTGATGTATATCCCAGCAGTAATACCTGATTGGCTGGTAACCATAATTTTTGTGAAAACTTGGAAAATTCCACCTTAAGTACAAGACTTCTGTTAATTTGTAATGGTGTGGCTGATTATAGCTCAGCTATCCTTTAGAAGGAAACTGTTATCTTTTTTTTAGTTTTTAATCTGATTTCTGCTTGTCTCAAACATTATAGCATGTTTTTCTAAGGGGTTGTCATGCTGTTTTTTCTTAGACATGTAGGTTTTTGTGTTATGATCTACAGTACCACACTAGTTCTAAGACTGGCTGAGTTACAAGCTTCTTTACACTTATTGAGACTGATACAGAGCTGAAAAACAATAAAGCATAACATTAAATACAGTGAATACTGAGCCACAATTATACAGTGTCATACTGCACATATTGATAGCAGGTAAACATTTAAAAATACTAGTTAGGGTGTTTGCTTTTAAGCAAGAGATTTGCTGGATCTAAGCACCTCCAAGATTTAATGACACAATGTTTTCTGTTTTTAAAGTTTTAGGATCTTAAAATCCTGATGTTACATACTTGCAAAATTTCATAAAAAATGTTAAGAACATTTGGCTCCTTGTAACTCAACCACCCTTAGCTAGTGACCAGATTACTGACATGCATGCCTTTTTTGAAGAGGCAAAGATCCTTTCAAATGTTGTGATGTTTTAGTTTGTTGTGAAGTTACAGGCACTCACAGTGATGTACAGTATTTATCCACAAAATTCTGTAACATGTCTGAAATATTTGGTGGCTTATAACGCGGCTGCCCTTAGAGCTAAAAATAATAATTATGGAAATGTATACTGATTCAGTAAGTTCTGCAAAGCAGCCAGTGACTAGAAATTTCTTGCATGTATGATAGTTTTCAAATTAGACAGAAAATACTTCAAATTAAATCTTGGCAATTTTTGCAAAATTTACATGGATATTTCATGAAAGCAGAGTTGTTAATTGTGGTGGTAAATAGAAATTTCTCACAGCACCAGCCACATACTAATGTTGGAGCACCTTGTTTGGTTTCAGACAGTTCAGACTATCCCTCCTGCACTGGCCCAGTGCCATCATCCCTCCATATGTCATCTGAAAAGGGTTTCTAGCTATCTTCAATTATATATCTGCCAAGTGAGGGCATCCTTAATAGCATGGTATATTCACCTAACCCTTCCCTTGATCCCCAGACTCCACACCTTGAGGATCTTGATTGACTCAAATGTCCTTCTAAGAGGCATAACAACCTAGCTAGTCTGAGATATAGTGGGAAACTGCCGCACAATCTGAGTTTAGAGATAAAGTGTTGATGTATTGAAATCATTTTAGGGGAGTGAAGGGGCTGGTGAGTTACCCTTCTGTCCTCTTGAACTAAAAGTAAAGTCTTCAATTGTAAATAAAATCCTAAAGGGAACTCTCAAGCAAAGTTCTACTGTCTAGTTTATTTTGTACATATCTGACTCTTTGTGCAGTGACAATGTATGCATATGTGCACCAAGGTTGAATGTTATTGTGCCTGAGTGATAAAATCAGATAGTGTGCTTGATTACTTTTTCTGTCTTCAAATCTTTTTTCCCATAGTACTGTACCACAGAAACCACAATAACTGTAATGGCAATCCCCCAGAAATAGTATTATGTCAGAATCCATGACTTTCCAGCACTAACGTACAGTACACTGGATATTTTCATTACTTTGGAACACTAGATAAATGTATGCACAGCTGGAACTGGCTACACCTAGTTCAAGATATAATTTGAAATTTGTAAGAGAAATGTTACTTTGAAATACTTTAAAACAATTCAGTAAGTGTTGCCTTCTGATTGATCCCTTTGTTGCCTGCCAGTAATTATACCTCTTGTTGTGTTGAGATTCTATTTTAAATTTCATGATTCTGTGCTTTGCAGACTTTTTAGTTCTTTACAGTATCCATTAGACCAAAGATATCTATTATGACATTGCAACCTTCAGTCCCATCTACTGCTCCCCAATCAGATATTTATAGACCTGAATGGTAGGTTTTGGTACAGTAGATTTTATGATATTTGTATACTATCCATCAGTGTTCCTTAAATTGGATGATATTCTTCACAGTGAAATATTCTTGTAAACTGTAATAGTATCAGAATAACTTATTGTTGGGGTTTAGCTTTGTCAGTCTTTCACAGAGTTTGGTGGTGATGTCCAATCTTTTGATTAGGGTAATTAAAGCTGCTGTCAAGTACTGGTGTATGGTTTATTTAATGAAATGTTATTTCTTCTAAGAGTTTCCTTTTTCTTTATTTATGTTCAATCCCATCGAATCTGCACACACCATACTGTTGACACACAACTAAGCTTACTGGTGATAGCAGGTTTACTGATAAAAAGCAGGTGTGCATACAATTCCACCCCAGCAATGCCAGTGAGAATCTAGCAGTATGACTACTGGTTCTGCAGCTGCATAAGGTTAGGAAGGGGGGTCTTGGCGGGGAAGGATGAACATACAATTGAGAGTTTTTTAAGGGAGTAGGGGGAGGCTATATGTAACAATCCACCTGGGGACAAATTATTTGGCCATAAGTTCTTTTGGACAAGTTAAACACAGAGACAGGAAGCTGGACAGATGACTTTAACTGAACGCAGCCTCCATAATATTTTCTGAAGTCAGTTGCTATTGTGGATGAAGGGTAAGGCTTGGCTTCTTTTCACCAGGTACTTTAGCCAATGGTTCAAAGAGTGATGCAGGAAGGAGGGATTTGGCTTAGCAGGGGACTGGAGATAGTTCTAGATGGACAGGAGGCCATTCAAATATGACAGCTTCCACTGTACAATAGAGGGGACCAGGGGTTTATGCCAAAATGTTTGATGCCATCTTCACTGGTCATTTAAACTGACAGAGGGGAGGCTGCAGCTTGGGATAACCAGGACATTATATCAGCCAAGGGAATCCAAGCAAGCATTTCTTCTTCACGTTAAAACATTCAGGGTCCTACCAGGTATGAGGGAAAAGAAATTAAGGGGGCAGAGGAGGAAGGATCCATTGAATAACAAGGGGTCAAGCAGGGGGAGAACACCAACATTTTCCTTGAGATTATGGCTAAATTAGCTGTTAAGAGTCTGGAAAATAAACATAGCAGCAGGGGAAGAAAAAACTGAGAAAGAGGGAAAGGAAGCAGCTAGTGAATGAAGACTAGAATAGGTAGGGGCTCAAGGTGAAGAATAAAGTTCCTTTTTCAATTGTTTGTTTATGCCCCCTTACTTCTGTGGCCAGTGCTGCCCTCCAAGCTTCCAGCATCCCCCAGCCCTATCCTACCTTATGTTTTGTTGCCTTGGATTTCCCCACAAGTGGGGATCATGGTGGGAAGATATACCCCAATATGATCAATTTGTTGGGTGGTACCAGATGGAGGAAAAAGGTCTGCACTAAATTTACTGGGCCTTTGAGGAGCCAAGCTAGGGCCATTTTCCTGTTTCTTTTCCAGATCCCCTGACACATCAGTTAGCATGGGGGACCAATGCACATGAACATGCAAAGCATGCACAGTGCAGGTTCCCTGCCAGTGTCATACTTAGAATATACAGTATACAGGAGCATGAAGGTGTTAACCTATCTTATTTCATACTATTCAAAAATATTGCAGCAATCCTCCTTCATTGATGAATTTGTCCAATATATTTTTTCAATTCTGTTTTATCGTTAATGTAGAGAAAAAAACAACAAATATATTGCAGGTGATACCTTTTATTGGACTAACAAAATTATTTCTAAGACTAGCTTTCGGAGATGAAACCCTCTTCCTCAGGTCAAAGTGGAAACAGCTGAGCAGCATGATAGCTATAGAGGTTGGATATGGATTCAAAACATAGACTAGCAGTTCACACATCAAAGCCTTACAGCCAATTCATGCTCCTTACAAACAGGAAGACTCTAATTGTCATTGGAGTATGTCTGTTGAAGAGCTCAACTTGTAAGTTCAAAGGGCAGCCTAATTTTACTTTGACTGTGGACTATCAATTAACATTTGTAAAAAATCAAGACAGGAAAGAAAAAAATACATACCATTATCTTTAGAAGGTACCTTTTAAAAGAACCAGAGGGGGCTGATGTGAGGATTTAAAAAGAAACTCTGAAGCACTGTTTTAAGCATAATCACTGGTAATGTACTGAAAAACCAACATCTTTATTGAGTCCTTTTTCTTTAGTGTCAAAATATTGTATCATTTTTAATTCAAATGTTTGCCATTCCTGATTAGAATGCATGGGACAGACATAAAGCAATTTTTGTGTGGGGTAGGAAGAAATAGGCTGTTGGTTAAATAGGATCTGTAGCTTATCCTCTAGTTAGGGAAATGGGCAGACTAGGTGGGCCAAGCAGTCCTTATCTGCCGTCAAAGTCTATGTTTCTATGATTGTTTTTGAAGTTACCTTTTAACACTCTGACGGTAAAATCACTGATGGAGTGATCTGGTTTTGAAAAATGTTCCCCTACTGGTGTGTTTTCATTTTTATGGGTAACTGTGATTCTGTGCTGATTCATTCTTGTTTTGAGTTCCCGTCCAGTTTCACCAATATAATAGCCTTCCTCACATTTTCTACATTGTATCATATATACTATGTTGCTATAAGGACAGGTACACACATTTTGGATTTTAAATGTTTTTCCATTATGAATGACACATGTCTCAGGAGAGGTATGTGTACATAGTTTGCAGGGAGGTGCTTTGCATGGTTTTGTACCTTTGTTACCTAGCTGGAGCTCGGTCATTATCTCAATATGTAAACTGTTCTAGGGGATTACAACCCTTTGGAGAATTTCCCAATTCTCCTCCTTTGCTGCACTGCCACCTGTGGTCACTTAGGTGGTAGTAAAGCAGCAGGGAAAGTGATCCTTTCTCCCTTGAGGAGGAGAACATCCATAGGATGTTCAGTCTTCCTCTCTCTTGCTAGCCCACAGTGATCCAGGCTCACTCCTAAACCTAGGCCACAAATATCATGAGCTATAAGGCTACCATTGCACCAACAGTTTGACTGCAAGCAAGCAAGCACATTTTATTTCTGAAACACTATTCCAAAGATCATAGCGTTTTACAGCAATTACAGATAAAAACATTTCAGTTGCAACAAATCGCACATATAAAACATATATAAACAGCAGGACTAAGTATCATTCAAAAGCCAATTCAAATAAATATGTTTTCAGTGCAGACTTGAAGGCCTCAACAGACAGGTATTCCCTCACCCAGTGAGATAGAGAATTCCACAGGGTTGGAGCTGCAAAAGCAAGTGATCTGACATCTGAAGTTGTTAAATGGACCGTGGAAACCTCTAGCAATCCCTCACCAGTGGTGTGGAAAGAACGAAGGGGGCAGTGGGGACAAAGAAGATCTTGTAGGTACCACGGTCCCTGTCCATGTAGGGCTTTATAGGTCAATAACCGGACCTTGAAGGTGATCCTCCACTGCACTGGCAGCCATTGCAGTCCACAGAGCACTGGTGTGACATGACAAGATCTTGATATGCCAGTCAACAATCTAGTAGCCACATTCTGCACCAACTGCAGGTGGTGAAGATCCACCCCTGACCACCCTAGGAAGTGGGCATTTCAGTAATCCAATAGTAAGTAAGTAAGTAAGGTCCAAATTACAGTAAGTCAGTTGCAAGCCCCTGATCATCTTCACAACATCGTCAATCACCAGCTGGCCAAAATCTGACCAGATAAACCAGGTGCTAGCAACTTCACACCAACCTCCGCTCTGCCCATTTTGCAGTAATCAAGGCGCGTGGTCACAAAGGTGTGGACCAAGATAGAAAGGTCATCAGGTGGGACCAGGTGCTTTATCTGGGTGATATTCCTCAGATGGTAAAATGAGGTCTTGGCAATGGCCAACACCAGAGACTTAAGCGTCAGCTCACTATCAAGCATAACGCCCAGATTTCATACCAGATCAGAGGTCACCAGCTAGTTGCCACCAGCCATAATCCAGATGGCTGCTCAGTTGGTAACTTCTCTACCAAATGACCTGGGTCCACGACCAACACCTCAGTCTTGTCCAGATTCAGTCTCAACCAGTTAGTACTCATCTAGTCCTGAATCTCAGCGAGGCAGTTGTTAAAGACTGAGACAACATCGCCTCGTTCAGGTACAAAGGACATGTACAGTTGAGTATCATCTGCATAGCAGTGAAAACTCAACCTGTACTGCCTAATGATTTCCCCTAACAGCGGCATATACACTGCAAACAGTATGGAGGAACGCACAGAGCCCTGTGGTACCCCACAAGGCAGGGAGATAGAAACTGAAGAGAAAACTCCCAGCTAAACTCTCTGTGACCTGCCAGTAAGGAATGAGTGAAACCATCTGAGGACTGTACCAGACAGTCCAGAGAATATCTGCAGGTGCTCTAGCAACACCCATGGTCCAAGGTATCAAATGCTGTAGAGAGATCAAAGAGGACCAATATGGGATGGCTCCTCCAATATCTTGCTATCAGCAGATTACTAAGTACCGGAACCAGTGCAGTCTCAGTACTATATCTCTTTCTGAAACCAGACTGGAGAGGATCATAGATGTTGTGGGTGGTCAGATGCTCCATGAGCTGCAATGTGACTGCCTTCTCAGTAACCTTACCCACAAAGGCAGGTTAGAGACAGCCTGTAGTTGAGACAGTCAGAGTAGAGAGAAGATTTTTTCAGGAGGGGATGAACCTCTGCCTCCTTCAGGGTGTCTGGAAACACCCTGATCTCTAAAAACACCAAATTATCTCAGCAAGGACTGGTCTGATTTTCTCCAAACACCCCACCAGGAGGCGTGTTGGACCAAGGTCCAAACTACAGTAAGTCAGTTGCAAGCCCCTGATCATCCTCATAACATCCTTGATCACCAGCTGGCCAAAATCTGACCAGACAAACCGGGTGCTAGCAACCTCACACCGACCTCCGCTCTGTCCATTTGAGTGAGCTAATCAGATCTCGGAGCTGATGGTGTCAACCTTATCAGTGAAGAATCGAGCAAACACATCACACTTCTTCTGTGAAAAGGCTCCCAGCTTCTGGAGACAGGTTGGATTGCACAACTTGTTCACAGTATGGAAGAGCTGAGCTGGTCAGTCCTTCACAGCAGCAATCTCCCTGGACAGGAACTCTGCCTTCTTATGGGAGACTGCCAATTGATAATCCCTATAATGGGATATTAATCTAAGCCTGTCACCATCCAGGCCAAATTTCCACCAGCATCACTCCATCCTTCTCCCTACTCTCCTCAACTCCCACAGAGACCCATCAAACCAGGGCAAAGGGAGAGGGGATGAACACAGACAGAAGCAATAGAATCCAGAGCCACCCCCACCACCTTATTATAGGTTAGCAGAAGATCCTCTGGATCCATGTTCACAGTTGAACTCCCCAATAGGTCCAGGACCACCCATAAGACCTTCAGGGGTCAAACCCTGCAAAGGGCGGTACCTGACCATCTCCATAGGAGTTGGTCTATTAATTGGGGCAGCAAAGCTAAACCCTATAGTGTGATGATCGGACAATCCAACAGGCTCCACCACCATGTCTGAGACCTCCATCCCCAGCAGAAACACTAGGTCCAATGAATGACACTGTATATGGGTGGCAGAGGTAATCACCCATGTGAAGCCCAATGAAATCATCAGTGGAGGAAGTCTTGTCCAAATTGTGAGAGTTCATTGTTGACCCAGGCATTGAAGTCCCCCGGTACCAATCACCTGAGGGCCTCCAACACCATCTTGACAATGAAGTCCATGACTTACTGTAGGAAATCCTTCCCATCACCATGTGGACAATAGATGAGAAGTATCCTAGAGCCCACACCTGTGTCCATGATACATTTGAAGGATCTAGTGATCCTGACTGGCACATCTACAAGTCCCAGCTCCATCTTGAAACAGATGGCTACCCCCCGCCCCTACAATCCAATATTGGGCAGTGTATCACCAAGTAACCAATTGGAACTGCTGACTCCAGAATGGGACCAGCATTCTCATTCAGCCAGGTCTTGGTTATGCAAGCCAGGTCAGATGACCCAACAAGAGCAGCAATTACTGCTGTCTTGTTCCAAATCAACCTGGCATTGCATAACACCACCATGGTACTGGCTGGAGGTTAAAGTTTTGGGATGAAAGGAAGCCAGTACACCATGGAGAAAGAAGGGGCTAAGATTCACAAGCTGCATGGGTAAAAGTGACAGGAGACAAAAAAAATAAGAGCACATGGGGAAGGAAACAAAAGCACTGGAGATCAGTATGTACAAATGCCAGGAACCCAGAGTACAAGATCTGTGACATATATGCAATAAAAGGAGAAACCCAGATAAACTTAGTGACTCTTAAGAAAACATTGACTATACAGCACCACAACTGGGAGCTATCAGTTTCTAGCTACTCAAAGCATAGGAGAAATAAGAAGCAGATGAAGGGACGAGGACTGACTTTGTATGCAAGGGATAACATGAAGGCCACAGAGGTCACAGACATGGGGGAAGGCACAGATGTTGAAACAATGTGAGTTCAGGTAATCATGGAAGTAGGAAGAGGTGACAGACATAGAGATGGTGGGGAGGGATGTTAGCAGGGCAGCAGGGCAGCACAACAGGGTGAGGTATTATTAAGGTATTATTAATGGGGGATTTTAACATGCCCAATGTGTACTGGAATGCCCTAGTAGCAGTGAGCGCTAGGAATCAGATGGAGATAGAGGCCTTATAGGAGGCTTTCTTGGTACAGAAGGTAGAGAAGCATACAGGGTGGGGACTGGTCTATATTTGGTACTGACAAACAGAGATGGTATTGGGGATATTACAGTTAGGGAGCCTCTGACATCCTGTGGTCACAGACTGGTTTGAAATTAGTTTTTGGAGGTTGAAAGCAAGCAGTCCAAAAAATAGTATTATACATTAAGAGGGCTGATATTGGTAGGATGTGGAAACTACTAAAGGTTGGTGGGATTGGGTGGGGGATGCATTAGGAGTGGTCAGCAAATAGGGTTTAATCAAACAGGGTTATTGGAAGCTTTGCGTCTCTGTGTCTAGACTAAAAGCAGGAAGAGAAGTAGACCAGTGTGGTACACAAAAGAAGCACAGGAGGCAGTGAGGTATAAAAGGAAGGCCTTCAAGAACTAGAAGACCAGACATGGAGACCAGTGTGGTACACAAAAGAAGCACAGGAGGCAGTGAGGTAGAAAAGGAAGACCTTCAAGAACTAGAAGACCGGACATGGAGACCAGTGTGGTACACAAAAGAAGCACAGGAGGCAGTGAGGTAGAAAAGGATGGCCTTTAAGAACTACAAGGCCAAACGTACAAAGGAGAAAGGTGAAGTGTACATAAAAAGTGTTGAGAGAGGCCAGCAACAAGCAGTTGAGAGAGGTAAAGATGAATGAAAAATTAAGGATGGGGAGAAAATGAAGAGGAGCAAAAAGGCATTATTCCATTACATTTGGGTAAAACACAAATTAAGGAGAGGATCATTGGTTTAAAGGAGGAGTAAAAGGGGAAGGCATACTGCACATACAGTACTCAATGACTATTTTTTCTCAGTACTTACTGTAGAGGTTGATGATCAACTACCAAAATGTTGACTCTAGGGCAGAAAGGAGTTGAGATCAATATGGAGCTGATCAGTGAGGAAAGGGTACTGAAGTAAACAAAAGCTCTAAAGGTTCATTAATCAATTGGTTTGGACAGGTTGCATCCTAGTGTACTAGAGGAAATAGTGCTGGAGCTGGACACACCCTTTGCTGATCTCTTTAACAGTTCACTGAGAGGCTTGGGGTGGGGAGCAAATATAGAAGATGGGTTCACAAATGGTTGTGACAGAGTTCATACAGGGTCATCTTGAATGGGGAATTCTCAGAGGTTAGGGAAGAAGGAGGAGGAGGAGGAGGACAAGGAGGATGAGGAGGAGAAGAAGATGTATAAGAAGACAAAGAAGGAAAAGGAGGAGGAGGAGAAGAAGAATTATTTATATTGCACTTTTCATACACATTGTATTCCACAGTGGTTTACAAATAGTGATTGACTGGTAAGGAACCATATCACACATTAACACCCACACACAGTCTTGGACAATTGCATGAACTGGTTTGATGGGAATGGGGATTTTGGCAAGAACATCTGGAATAAATCCCCAACTCTTGCAACAAGCTCTGGCAGAGTCACTATGACTGTGAATGCATTAACTAGATAAGGGTGTTTCATGGGCTTAAACATAAACATGTATTTATTTAAAAAATATCAGATTTACAAACCATTGAGCAAGCTAACTGGGGTTTCTATAAGACAACAGCTACTAAATAGCTCTAATTCACTATTTTTGTTTTCTCTGTGCATCAGGTCTAGCTAGCAGGAGTGTTATAACATCAAAAACACAAATAATAAATTAGAGCTGTTTTGCAGCTGTTTTCTTACATAAACCCCAGTTAGATAGCTTTCAGGTATCTGCTAAACTAACTGACATTTGTGCTCCCTGGATAAGAACAGTTACAAGGCTCTGCTGTTGCTAAACTAATTTTAAAGCAGTACACATGCTAAATCTAAGGCCATGGCTACATCACTGTCACATGAGACAGGGGGCATCATAGGATAAAGAAAGCCAATAAAACTATTTGTTATGAAGATCCCCAGGAGTTGTAAAACTACTATACAGTTAGCAGGCAATTTAGGAAAAACTCCAAATAGCAAACAGAGGGAAGGACACACTAGGACTTAACATATATATCAAAACACTCTACATAACGTATGCTTTTTGTACATTCTGGGTGGACTACTCCTTTAAGTGATTTGCGCAAGGTCACACAGTATGCAAGTGGGAGCTGTGGGAGTCAAACCCAGGTCTCCAGGTTTGTAGTTCAGAGCCTTAAACCACTGCCTACTTAACCATTTACAACATGGTTATGCTTATATATAATACATACTTCTCAAACTTGAAAGAAAAAATACACTTTAGCGTCAAAGTCTGCATTTACCAAGTACTGTGCCCATGTTTAAAATAATTTAAACCACTCCAAAAATGTGCCCTGACATGAAACTGCATGTTTAACTGTAAAGACAATTAAAAATGGTATTTCTAAATGCATTACTAACAGCAATGCTTCATGATTAAAACATTTTCAACCCTCCCCCACCCCCACCCCATAACAGATTACATTCTGGGAAGATTACCTTGGCAAGATGCTATAAAAAACCTGAAAAACAGGTTTAATGGAGTGAATGCTGACATCCTATTTCTAGTGTCCATGATAAAATAAAAAATAGTTAAGATTTTTTTATGTCAGCTCTGATCAGAATAGCTTTTAAAATCACCAATTGTTTTCTTGTTCAAAGTTGTCTAATACATCTCAACTGAAAAGAAAAAAACACACTTTATCATCAAAGTCTGTTTTCAGCTTCCTGCCATACACTTCATTTGTAAAAAAAAAAAATGATCTTGTCACAGACCACAATCAGCACTAACTACTAACAGAATGCTGATATCTACATTTACAATTTAGCAAATACTTGAAATCTAACTGAGCAGGGTTTCTGTAAGAAAACAGCTAGAGTCTGTTAATTATGGCATTTTATAGCATTGATGATCTGGGCAGTTAGATCTGGGTTTGAGTCCCACAGCCCCCACCCAAAAAAAAAAAAAAAGTTCTTACAGAGCTAGAAGTGTGTCTAGGTCTCCTTCTGAGGCCCCAGGTGGCTCTGATAATCATTTGTTCCAAAGGATTTTTAAGACAATTTGAAGACATTAAATATCTTCTGTTCTGTTCTGTTCTCCACTGCCAAGGCATGTTTGTTGGTTGATAAGGTCCCAAACTAGTGTATCTTGTTACAGCATGCTAGAGCTATCTCATGCCCCTCCCACATGAATCAGAAAAAAGTTTGGGGTGGAGGTGGAGGTGGCTCTTACTCCAAAAAAAACCTAATGCTGCCTCCCACTACTCAGGTTCCAGTTCTTGTACCACCCATTTAAGAAAGAAAATAGTACCCTGCAACCATTGACTAACATGAAAGAGTATTTATTTGAGGGCAGAAAACATTGCATGGATGAGGGTAATGTGGAGGAGACGATTTACACCTTCAGTCAGTTTCACGGACAGAAAACATGACATCACTCCTTTTGTACATGCAATACTCATGTTGGCTCCGACCACAGTCGTAAAAAGGGTCTTGGGTTCTATTTTACTTCCACCTGGACATCCACCAAGACAGCATCAGAGAAAAGCAGAAGGATCCTTGGTTTAGCATCTCATTCAAGGCACTGTACACTCTGACAGTACAACATCCCCATAATACTGTCCACAGGGGACTAGAACCCACTACCATCTGAACCAGAGGTAGAGGTGCTAGTAGCTGAGCCATGCTAACACCAGAAGTCACAAGTTGCATTCACCAGGGATAGGTATTAGGCTTGTTCCTTTTAAATATCTTCATTTGAGACATCAGGAAGATAATTAATGAAGAAATGTGCCTCTTTGCAGATGACATAAAACTTTGCAGAACAGTAGGCAGTGGGGAGCATGTAAAGGTGCCGAGGAGAGGTCTGGGGAGGCTGAAGAAATGGTTCAAGGTCTAGCAGCTGAAATGTAATGCAAACTAGTGCACGTAAGGGCAAGAACCCATCAGACAGGCTACGGGATGTGGGTTGTAGTATTGAAAAAAATGACAGAAAAATAAAGACCATTGGGTGATAATTGCATACAACCTAGATCAATCATAGCAGTGCAACAGAGTAGTGGGGAAGATAAACTGAAAAGTCTCAACATGTGCTCACTGGAGGACAGAGGGATATAACATAAGCTTCCAAGTGCATGAAAGGGTTCAAGAGATTGAACACAGTAAGTTTATTCAAACTGAGGAACAGTTCATCCTCCAGGGGCCATCTGCTCAAGCTGGAGGAAGAAGATTCAAAAAGGACATCAGGAAATATTATTTCACAGAAAAGGTGGTAGAATGGTACAACAAACTTCCTGATGAGTGCACCAGTAAAGGCAGTATCTGTGTTCAAGAGGAAGTGATGTGCATACTGTATAAGTGAGTAACCAGATGGATAGATGAGTCAGAGTAAAAGGGAGACTGAAAGGGAAGATGGAGACTAAGCATTATCTTCAAGTAGAGACTCTTGGGACCGACTGGATGGACTGTTCAGGTCTTTTTTTATCCTTCCAATTTCTATATAGTTGCAGTCACTGGCATATCTGGATATTTCCTATAAGTTCAGTGATATTGCTAAAGAAATGTCCTGCCTGCCTGCCTGCCTGCATGCAGTACCACTGTATGCCACCAGAGATATTTCCTTTTGAAATATCTCAAAATATCTGGAAATATCCAGACATTGTGATGGCTACAACTATATTTCGGTGATTCTAATACTAATGCTAAGTATTGTTTTCAACTTTATAGGCATGCTGTTTGTCAAAAAGGTGAAAGTTAACCTATTGTAGAGGCTGCCAAGATGCAACACAATACTGCAGAATATTGCAACAGAGTTACTGAAGGGAATAATGCAATTTCAATGCAATGCAATTTCAGTGGGAGTTAATCCCTTTTGTCATGCATTGCCCTGTGACTTTACATTGAATCCTGCTAGGCTGAACTGTATACCAAATGCAAGTACAAATGTAGTTAAATGTATGACATTGCACAGTGGATCGAGCACCCCGCAGGCTGTGGATCATCAAGTGGCCAGGTAATGGCCAGGACAGAACTGTGTTCTTTCAAGATCAGAAGCAGCAGATGCAAGCTGCTTCCATGCTGTTTGTCATCTGTTTGGTGCTGGATTATGCAGAAAAATGAAGTGACCTGGAGGAAGCGCTGTGATCCAAAGAGGAATCTGTAGCTGCATATGAAGAACACCCAGACTTGCGGATTTTGAAACAGAAGTAGAACTTAAACAAAACTTTGAAAATCACGATCAATGTCTAAGAACCAAAAAAATGACAATGTTTGAAAGAGATCAAGTCTATTTAAAAGATCTGCGGCTGGATTCTCAAAGACAGCCAAAAATTACATAGTTGCAGAAAAATGGCTTGCAGCACTGTGGAAATTTAGTTGCAGCATATTCACAATGAAAAGTTCCACAATTGTGGAAAATCGCAAAACAGGCAAGTTGCAAAATTCTGCAACTGCTGAAAATCTGCAACATTTTTTCTGCAGCTGCAAAAATAATATTAAAGGCCCAACAGACAGAACAACAGCAGATGCTCCATATTAACTTTGAGAACTGAATATGTGTGAACGTATATAGATTCTGGACGTATATATGCGTCCACAGTCTTCTAAGGGTTAAGTGAAGCAGAAGACTTTGACAGTCTTGCAAAAGTTGCAGCAGAACCAGCACTCCAAGCAAGGCAAGTAGCCAGTTCAACTGGGACCATAATAGCACCACCTGTACCAGCAGGACCTTACCTGCACTGGTAATATGTATCTTGTCGGTTGTGTCTCTCTCTGAGGTGTTTCTTTCTCCTACGTCTGTCTATAGCACACACATCTGTCTGCTACCACCTCTGCCTCTAGTACTTGTGGGACTCCTTTATGGGCTGCACTGGGTCATGTGATTGTGGTTTGTTGCCTTTCAATGGAAATGTGTGCTATTTGTGTTGTAACAACTGACACCACTATACAGCCCACAGGTTTGCAGTTGCTGGTACCTGAATCCCCACTATAATTGTATCCTAATTGTTAGTATACTGCTTTATGCTCAGGGTAAGTTATGCCTCGCTCTCTGTGGTGCAGCATGTACCCAACATTCTTTCCGCAACTACGAAAACACAATGTCTGAGAATAGCCTTTGAAGGGATATGCCATACTTTTCAATGCCTTTCTTTGGATCAGGAACTTCTGCAGCTGCACTTTTTTCCACAGTCTGCAGAGTATTTTTCCCTCAGCTGCAGAAGTTTTGTGTGTATCACTTTTTTTCTGCAACTGTGCAACTTTTGGGGACTTGGTTTTTTTTTTGCACCTTCCAAATGTTTTGAGAATCCAGCCCCAGGTGTTTACCTGGAAAAACAGTCTCAGATGAGTACTGGATGTACTAACAGGAGAAACAGATGCAGGGGGAGAAAGAATAATGGTCCTCACAGATCCTAACAACAATTTGGTGCCAACCACTGAGATCCAGCTTGAAAACATCCAATAATACCATGGATCACTTTACCTCCAGCTCTGAATCAAGTACTGATGGAACAGAAGAAGGAGCTGAGACAGAGGAGTTGGTGGAAGAAGGGGAGCCAGTACAAACATTGTCCATCCCTAGACACAGTCTGAGAATGGTATGCTTCAAAGAGGGCATAGGAAAACACAACGGGGGGAGGGGGGGGACAGAAACATCGGCGGCCCATATGGACACCAGCTAAACGGGGGAAACATCCGAAGAAGCAAACAGCACAGTATCAGAAAGGCAGAACAGCACAGTGAGCCCAGGGTGTCTGGTCCTATAAAACCTCAGGGATGTAAATGTAGTGAATCTCTCCTTGATGGACCTTACCCTTTCACAAGTACAGGTACTGTCTGAGGGCCTTAGTTTCACACCACCTTGCTCGACTAATGAGTCTGAATTATTTGCAGACATTAAAAAATTCTCTAGAAAACTGTACTTAAAAGTTCATTTTGCTAAGAGTGACACAACAAATGTTTTGGATGAAACTATGAGAGGCTCTGGGTCACAATCATTTACGAGTACTGGGTCAGTGGCAGAACAATCATGTGGGAGCACTTTGAAATGTCCTTCTACCTTCATGCCTGCATACTCCCCGGCAGTGATCACCTTTGAAAGGGCAGTCTTGTATAAACTCAGGAGATGCTGGGTGGAGTTTTTTTGCATTAGACTATGCTAATATTAGTTGAGCTGAACAATCTGCTATACAAGAACTACAGGAAAATCCTGATTTAGTTATAAATTCAGCAGATATGGGCAGCTCTATCGTACTTATTGACCTAGAAAAGTATAAAGCAGAGGCATTTAGACAATTGTTAAACACTAATTTTTATGCAGGGCTGAAGACTGACCCCACTGCAATGTTTAAACAAGAGATTGATGATTTTCTCTTACAAGCTTTGGATGAAGGACTGATTAATAAGCAAACACTTGATTTTCCACAGGTCCCACATCCAGTGCGACAGACTATGTATCTATGTCTTACCCAAAATACATAAAACCCTGATGGATCCTACACGACGTTCCCATAGTGTCAGGTATTGGTTCCCGGGCTGAATCACTGTCTAAATTTGTTGACCAACTTGTGTAAACCATCTTGTGCCCCAGTTATGGTCCTTTGTCTGGGATTCCACACAGATACTGGGTGTCCTAGGGATCTACAACTAGAACTGGGTTGAGCTTTAGTTACTTTGGATGTAGAGGCACTCTGTTCAAATGTGCCGCAGTATGGGGGCCTGACTTCTTTACGTTATTGGCTGGAGGAGGCAAGAACATATACCAGTGCATTTATCAACCTTCTATTCCAATTTGCCCAGTCTGTCCTTGCAAAAATGTCTTCCGATTCCAGGGCCAATATTTTTTACAGACAAAAGGTACGGTGATGGGGGCAACGTTCGCCCCCACCTATGCTAATCTGTATTTGGGCCGCTGAGAGTTGGGAGAACATTTATGACCCAGACAGGAATCCATATTTTGAACAAGTGGATATGTAGCATAGCTACATTGACAGTGTGCTGATGGTGTGGTGTGGGGGCACTTCTGAGCTGGCATCCTTTTTCCAGTACTTAAAAAATGTCCAACCCAAACTTGAAATGTATGGTCCATTACAATCAGGAGAGGGTGAATATTTTGGATATAGACATTTATAGGATGCAGGATGGCACAATACAACCTGATCTGTATAGAAAACTGATGGACAAAGACAATCTATTGCTAGCCAGTAGTTGCCACCCGCACCACACCATCAACAATATCCTGAAATCTCAGTTCATGCGGGTTAAACGGGTATGTTCTGATATGCATACCTATTTGAATAGGAGCCAGGAGTTGAAGTTGAGGTTAATGGACATGGGATATAGTTTCACTCTTGTGGATCAGAAGGAGGAATTTGTCTAGCAGATCCCCAGGGAGGCACTACTAACATATAGGCAACATACCCAAGTCACGACTAAACAGAGGCCTAGATATTCAAACTGCACCCGGAAAAGGCACAAGTGGATGCTTCATGCAACTGAGAAGTGCCAGAGTGCAAAACTGATATATTCAGAAGATTCACCAGAGAGATGTGCCAGTGCAACACCAGCTGAATATAACAATGATGCATGATAACACAACCAGAAATACACCTGCACAGCCTGAAATGTGCCGGAGCAACTGGGCAAGACTGAAGATAGCAAAAGGAGCAACCTGGCCTGGGACACTGGAACAACAGGGAAGGATGTGCCGTGGCACATGAGCAAGGAACAACAGACACAGTAGGGAGGGTAGCAACCCAAAACCAAAGGGGTGGAGGAAGGCGCTGACAAAAAAGTGCACAATGGACCCACATCCAGGCCCCATGGGCATAGTATGAGACACCGCACAGACACCACTAACATAGGAGACCAAGGGGCACACTGTGCATGGCACAGAGAAGGGCAGAGACAGAGCACACCAACACTAGAGGACCAAAGGACAGTATGGACCAGCCATGTATCGTGATGACAATGCAGAGGAACCAAGCAGGGTAGTCTCGGTAGCCACAGCACAGGCACAGTGGTTTAGAGGCAGACTGGCACACAGGTGGGCAGTAGCATGCTGCACATGTGGCACAAGTCCACAGCAGCAGGAGGGATCAGGAAAACAGCAGAGGCGTGTGCAACACTGTAACCGGGGCTATGTGTAAGTGACAATGTGAGCAGCAACAGTGGACACCCCATAGGTGGCACAGAGGACAGCATGTCAACTAGAGTGTGATACAACAAGGTGGAGATGGTGCATAGTTGTGCCAAGGCACTAACACAAATGGGCAGTGGTGTGGAAGGGGTGGTCATTCAACCATGCACAACAACAGGTGACTGGAACAACCGTAATGTGAGGAACACACACATATGCATGCAGCATGAACAATATTTAGTAGCAAAAATGAACAGCAAAACAGTCCAAAAACAGCCACAACAACCACAACAAAACAAAGTGAAGTAGCAACGTGTAAACCAGCAACAACCACTATCAACCTAGAAAACAGTATAAAAATATAACACTGTGGGGATGGGTGGAAGGTGGAACAGGGAATGCAGGGGGATAACTATGTACAATGGGGAATGGGGTGTTGGGCTGGGAACACTGGGGCCATGTAGAGACAGAATTGTCCATATTGGCCTATTGTCCCTGGCCATGTGACACCAGGCCCTCCAACACAAGGCGCAGCTCCTGGACCTCATCAACAAGTAGCCCCATCACTGACATCTGCCTCCTTGAAACTCACAGCTGGGCCCCCTGCTACCGGTAGATGGACACAATTAGCCTCTGCAGAGGTACCATCCCACCGCTGATCAAAACACCAGGGCACCATACACCACCTGCACAAGCTTAATGTCTTATTTTGGGGAAACGGAGAACATGGACTCAGTGCTACAACCCACACAGGCATTGGTAGCCCCCCCAACCGAGATGGGTGTGCATGCCTGATACTGGCTCGCCCCATGCAAAGGTCTGTCAACACGCCATGCACAGTACACACCGGCAGCATGTCTGGACACAGAGCCACACAATGCATGGAATGTGGAACAGTGGACAGGCAGAGTATGTCACCAAGGGACATGTGTCCATGCCTTCCACAGCATGGGACACTGTCCCATGTGTGCACCACACACGCAGGCCCTGATGTGACCCCATGTGAGCTCTGGTGGGTGCCCACAGCTGGGATTAGACAAGGCAACTGGGATACAACACACAGGTGCCATGGGCACAATGGGACAACCACATGCTGCTGACTCAATGGTCCATGTGTACGTGACTTCCACCACATGGACATATACAGGAAGCAGGCAATGGCCCGCTGTGGCAATGCAACTCCCCACCCACCCACCCATGCCCCAAGTACACACAGATGCAGCACATGTCTAACACCTACCAGCCACATGTTGAGGAACATGTGCCGGTGCCCCTACACCCACCGCCTGGGACAGCTGATCAGCCCCTGCCCGGGCCTGCCATCATTCCACCAAACCTACAAGGGAAACACAATGGAAGAGTGCTGTGAGCACCATGTGTGAACTAACACCCCCCCCCAATAGTGTGACAGTGCATCACTGCACAGCATGATGTGTGCCCATTTGAGGTGCACACCACAATGTAGGGCCACATTGCCATGGCAACAACACAGAGGCACACCAGTCCACACAGGTGCAACCAAGGCATGCATGGTACTGACATTCTGGCCCTGTAATCTGTGCCCAGGCCACCACATGGGCTTGGAAACATGCACCTGTCACACACCCCGAACCACCCCATGGCATGCAAAAAGAGCATGCACACAGCACATACATACCTGGGCATGGAACCGTCATCCTGTGAGCCTGGTCCTGCAGCATCTGGAGCCTGTCAGGATCCCTCCTCCTCAGGCCACCATACCAATGCCTGCACTGCTCCTCTGTCCTGGGCACACCATTCCTCCTCCCCAACATCCTAGCAACATGTACCCACACCTGAGACCATGACAAATGGAACTCTTCAGCCCCAAACACTGTCCCTCAAGGTGAGCAACAAGTGCCACCATGTTTGCCAACTCCACCTCAGACCAGTTGAAAGCCCTGGGCCTCCCTCCATTCACATGTGCCATGCTGTCAAAAAAGGTCCTAGCAGTGTGTTGCATTGTACAGCAGGCACTCTGAGCAATGTGTGGCCTGGCCATGCCTGTTGTGCAATAGGCCTACCACGCAGTCCGCTGTGCACCATGCACATGTGCGATAGGCATGTGCTATTGAAAAGCACTGCTTATCACCACACATGCACAGTACCAAAAGGCCTGGCAGGAGAATGGTGTCATGCCACAGTGACCTGCACAAGCGATATGCACGTAAGCACCATCTTGGGGATGGCATTGCCACACTTGCAGTCATGCACATTGCACAAATCTTCAAACATGCACCATGTTGGCCAATGGTGCAACACAGGGGGATGCATGATACAAGGCATGCTCCACTGTGCATGTCAGCTGCAGTACTGCACATCATGGATGCATACCTCTCAACTGTCCCTGATTTTCAGGGACATCCCTGATTTTGATTCAAAATTTTACTCTGTCCCTCCTAAAAATTGTGTTTCCGTGACCTATCAGTGGGGGTTGTAAGCACAAAATAATGTTAAGCATTAATGTTACAGACTTGTTCTTCCTTAGAAAATGCATTTTACACTAAGCCCCTTATTCTACCAACTGTCTGAGTGGATATCACCAATTTTGAAGATGTGTCCCTGATTTTGGTCCTTTGTCCCTGATTTTTTTAAGCCTTGTCCCTGATTTATGAGGCAGGAGGTTGAGAGGTATGCATGGATGTGCAAGTAATGCGCCATGCAGAGATGTTCTGCACATCTCAGATGCACGGCACAAGATGAGATAGGCCAGGAGCAATTCTACAATATTCAGTCAGGATATGCTAATTGCCTCATTCAGCAATTCAGGAGCAAGTTAACTCATTATCAGCTCAGTACTGGATGCTCCCGGTCTTATTTGTATGAGCTGAGCCATAAAAGCACCACACCACACCACAGTTCACTGATAGGAACTGCAGCTTGGAAGGTAGGTTTGTTTACATTTTACATTCCTTTTACTCCAGCCTTATATGTACTGCATTATGTGTGATATTGCACAACTCCAGATCATGCTGCACATGTGCTCATGCTTTCTCCATTCACGTCCACAGGTGACAGAATGTATGATAGCAAGACAGAGGTGGAGTTGACAAAACCACGTAGGCCAAATTTCACAGGGGACAAGAGTCGTGCCCTGGTGGAGGCCTACATAGAGAGGGAGGTGCTGCTCTCAGGAGCCACAGGAACCTGGCAGGAGAGGGAAAGGGGCTGGGAGGAGGTCACAACATATGTAAATGCCCATGGGCACTTCAGTTGCACTCCCTATGCATGAAAAAGATGAACATCAATAGGCAGAGGGCCGAGGAGAAGGTGGCCGCCATTTGGGCATTCATGGCATGCACTGGTGGTGGCCCCTACACAGCACCAGTCCTCACACCATCTGAGGAGCTGCTTGTGCCCACCCTCAACCAGGCATCCATTGTGGGTATCCCAGGGGGGTCCAGACAGGGAGCAGCCTAGTGCAGCACTGTGAGTATGCATGCTGAAACACCGGTTGAGGGCGGTGTGGGCATGCCACAGATGTGTCTGGTACACCACACAGGGGCCTGCATCATGTCCACGGTACACCATTCTGAGCTGCTGTGAATGCACAGCTACACTGTGGGAACACTTGCCTCCATGTGTGCTGGTGTGCTTCAACAGTGTCGTGGTGAAGGACACAGTGTGGTGTGGCACAACACAGGTCGACAGTGGCCATACATGCCCTCGTGGGACACCATGTTGGCTGTGGTGCCACATGGCCATCCACAGAGACCCCATGCACCATCTGGCCACTGTTGGCAGGTGTGCAACAGTAGGGCTGAGGGTACTATGGCAGGGTCATTGTTGCAATGGGGGGTGGCCTGGCCACAGCCTGTGCATTGTGGCCCCATGGCACACACCACCATGTGTGCGCCCAACCCCGCATACACGTGCGTCTCACACCTCCATTGTGTTGGTGGTTCACAGGCCACAATGGTAGTCCCAGGCATGTGTCACGTCACAGGCACACCTATGGTCCACATGCACACATCCCCCCATCTAGCTGTCTACCTGCCATACAGACATGTGTCACTAACCATGTTTATTTTCTGTCTTTCAGCTCCATCACACGTCAGGGGGACCTAATCAGCTGGGGTAGGCTCCATGGCACTGGCAGAGGATGATGCGGTGCCATCCACATCCTCTGGTGCCATGGCTGGTGTATGTGGCATGCACCCTGCAAATGATCTGTTGGACATATTGGGGTTGGTTGTTGATGACCCCTTGTCCTGCATTCTCATGCAGGAGGAACTCACTGTGCTTGCAACCGGCCTTGGTGGAGGATGATGATGATATTGATGATGACATAACCCTCTTTGAGGGATGCACAGGCAGCATACAGCCTCCCTCTCATCTGGTACACACACAGGCAGCAACAGGCAGCACTGGTGGTCCTGTGCCTGTACACACACTTCCCCTGTGCACTCCTCTGCAACCTGCTGCTGCAGCAGCTGGCAGTGGACAGGGTCAGGGCACTGCTGTGGGGCATGGGACTGCCAGCACAGTCCAACAGGGTGCTGAGGTGCTGCAATAGCCAGTGGGAACCCCCAGTCCAGCCCATCCCCGAGCCTGCCATACATGCCTGTGCCCAGTCCCCACCCAAATGGCTGCCTCCTGTGCAGCGTTCCTGGACGGGGGACATGGCACAGCAGGCCAGGACACACCCTGC
Source organism: Neoceratodus forsteri (assembly GCA_016271365.2). Lineage (NCBI taxonomy): Eukaryota > Metazoa > Chordata > Ceratodontiformes > Ceratodontidae > Neoceratodus > Neoceratodus forsteri. The sequence goes on along the minus strand of CM028136.1, from coordinate 353,216,179 downwards.
CTGTCATCCACCAGCCCCAAAAACATCACCTGCTGACAGACTCGAGGAGCACGCCTGTCTCCTGTGGGAAACCATGGAGGACCAGGCAATGCTCAGGGAGGAGCTCCATGGACTGCGTGTTCAGGTTGGGTGACTGGTTGAGCAAGAGACCACGGGATGTGCCAAGCTGCCTGGTGAGTTATGCCAACTGTGGGAGGCCACAACTGCATTGCTGGATTGGATTGCAGAGAACATTGCTGTGGGCTTTCCATCCCTGGAGTCTTGTGGTTGCAGTGGATCCAGCCATGCAGTAACAGAGCACCCTCAGGGGACGACATCGGGTGACACCATTTGGGCTGATGCCACCCACTGCCAGTGCCATCCCTGACACCCCAGAATTCAGTATTTTTACTTTGAGGGACACAATCATGAGGACCCGATCACATTCTCAGGAGTCAACTCCTGCCAGGGAGGTGTTGATACCCCCTGTGACTCGTGAGCTTCCTGTGGCTGCCTCCCTGTCAAGGTGTGGCTGCCAACATGGCTGTGGCAGCCATACTGGCACATGGTGAGTCCTGCCAGGTGCAGTTCACAGGTTCATGTACCCTGCTGCTGTTGTTCACCGTGCACTAGGCCAGCTGTGGCCAGGGCTACATGGTGTGGCATACATGCATCCTGGTGTTACCCCTGCCTGTGTTGTCTGTGTGTTGCATAGGCCATGTGTGGGGGCAGTGGTGTTGTACTGTGTGGCATGGGCATGATGAGTACAGCACTGTGTCTGGCATGCTTGCGTGCCAGCATATACCCTCTTATCCATTCCAGTCCCTGTAATGCCACGTTGCCTCTACCTGTCCTTGGTGGCACTTTTGCGGATGCTTGTGCATGGTTCTGTGTGCTCTGCAGTGTAGCCTGCATCTGCTGTGCAGTGTCTGCCTATATGTGTGCGTGTGTGTGTGTGTGTGTGTGTGTCTCATTGCTGCACAACTCATTCATCCTGGCTTACTCACCCGTGTTGTCTGAAATACTCCTCCACAATGGTGTCCTGGTGCCTCCTGGCTTGGGCTGCCAGCCTTGGGTCCCTTCTCTCCATGTGTGGCTGCCTACCCCCTTCCTGTGGTTCCTCTTTGTCTGAACTATTGCCCTCCTCAACCTAGACAGGTATTCCATGGTCAATGGCCATGTTGTGTAGCATGCAACAGGCCAGGAATATGCCCCAGGCTTTTTCAGGGCTGTATTGTAGGGTACCACCAAACCTGTCTAGGCAACAGAAAAGCATCTTTAGCATGCCAAACACATGCTTAATAATGTTGCATGTTGCGATGTGTACCTCATTGTATCTCTCCCTGGCCCCACTGCTGGGCTGCCTTATGGGGTGAGCAGCCACAGTCAGAGGGGGTACGCACTATCACCTGGGGGGCAGACACATGTGTTAGTTGCACTCTGGTGTGTGCATGGCCTGTTCCTCCCCCACCACACCTTGACTGTCTATACTGTCACTACCTGTCCACCTGGATGCCATTCCTTCCATCCCATATGCGCTGGCCCTGTCCTTCAATTGCGGGACCCCGTAACTGTGTTCTGCCTGTGGCCTGACTGGCACTGGCCTGTCCGACATCTCTCTAGGCCTCTGGGCCCCATATGTGCTTGCGTGGGCAACATGCCTCTGTCCTCTCCATCCATTGTGCTCGTTGATCACCTGTACAATGGTGGTGCCTGCGGGCATCTGTTGCTCTATGCAGTGCAGCATGTTGCTGCTATGCTGCACCCCTGCCATGCTTGCCCTGTAGCCCTCCACACCAGTATCTCTGTATGTGTGTGTACCTGTCTGACCTGTCTTCTGGTTCCACAGTTCCTCATTGCATTTGGCCCATTTTACTGTCCCTGTCACTCCCCCCCCCAACACACATGCACTACTAGTGGCTGTGTGCTGTGCCACAGTGTTCATGGTGTAGGCATGGCCTCCTGTACAACTCACCCAGTAGGTGCCCTGTGGGGATGGCCCCATCCTCAAATCTGTGGCACAGGATAGACTGGTGCTAGATAAATGCATTTTTTTGTGCTCCCAAGGTGCATGGCGCAGACATTGATGATGCACCCTGTGGAATTGCACACCACCTGGCATTTGATGGAATAGTACCCCTTCCTGTTCATCTATGCAATACTGTCTGGGTCAGGGGGTGTGCAGATTGTCACATGGGTGCAGTTATTGGCCCAATCATGCCTGGCATGCATGCCACCCTGTGGAATTCCTGCATATTTTCTGTACGCTCTGCTTGTGTGCTTGGGAATGTGATGAACTCTGAAGCATGTGGCAGCAGAGCATTGAGGAACTATATGAGGAGGCAGGACGTGGCCAACTGTGTGATACCAGTAGTGTCACCCACTGGTTTCTTGAAGGTGCTTGTGATGAGCAAGCGCATTGCTGCCATCACCTTGGCCTCCACTGACATGGCATTATCCCTTCTGGTGGGTGCCTGCAGTTCATCACGGCACAGCTCACACAGCTGCCTCAGAATGGACCTGTTGAGTCTGTACGAGCCCATTATCTCAGTGTCACTTTGCTGTTCAAAGGTGACATTGGCAAGGTACTGTCTCTGGGCATACCGCCTACGAGACCTTCCACATCCATGTTGCTGTTCCACCCCTTTCTCCTCACACCCCTCCTTACCTCAGCCATAAGAAACACAGCCTCATCCATCTTGCTCCTGTTACTTCTGCTGGCTGCCTGTAGGTGGCTTGCAGTTAGGCCACTTCCTTTTATGCTTCACTTTGTGCTGCGCATCTTGGGGGATGCGCTGCATGTCTGGGCTGAACATGGGGCTGCACAGCACATTCATGGGAATGTTCCCTCCAGATGCACTGCATATATTATAGTTGCACTGTGGCACATCCGGAATTGTGCTGCACATCCCTTCCTTCTGAATATGGCCCAGAGGCACATTTCTGGGTTGCACCAGTGCAACTCAGTTGTGCAAGGTGCATCTCCTTTGAAGATCTAGGCCAGAGTGTACCTTTTATTGTGAAATATTGTGCCAAGAGCCACATAGTGAGGGAAATACTACAGAAATATTTGTTTTGGGGACTGAGCAAGCCCTAAATACATTGGCTGTGGAGACACCAAGATAACATATAGATGGGCCAAGAGCCTTTCAGAAATGCTAGTTCACAATTACCTTCCCAACAAGTCTGCACAATCTTGGTTACCAACAGCTCCTGTTGGGTGCTATAGATGTGGTAGGTGTACCTACTGTGAACGAATACAAAAAACAAAGAGCTTTACATCAGTGACTAGTGATATGATTTTTGTCATCAGATGTTTTATAAATTGCAGTACCCCACATGTTGTCTATGTGGCCATGTGCACCTGTGATGCTTTTTATTTGGGGACAATGGCAAGGATATTAAAACTCATGGTGTGAGAACATCTTAGTGATATCAGACCAAGAGATGAATGCAGTGCCCTACTGTGTCAAATTAACATAATTAGGGATGATAAACTACACCAGTTTACATTTTGTGGGCTAGAAAGAGTATGACTCAGCCCTAGGGGTGATGATCTAGATCTGCTGAGAAAACTGTTTTGGATTTACAAGTTTGGTGCCCTGACCCCACCTGGACTTAATGATTATTTTGAGCTGGTACCATATCTTAAAAATGAAAAGATTTGTTTGTGAAACATCTTTTTTGAGGCTCTTTCTGTATAGTTTGATTACTGTACATGGGTGGCTCACATAAGAACTCACTTTACAGCATACAATACGATTAGTTCCTACAGGAATGAATACAGGAATATGAGGTATTTTTGATATAATTTTGATACATATAGAAATATATTTTATACTCTATGTATTTTATTTTATACCCTTGTTATTTCTGGTTCTGGGGTTGCACGGTATTTGTTCTGCTTTATGTGTAGCTTTTTACTAGCATTTAATAAACTCCTGTGACCACTTACATGAAAATCAGATCCTAGCCCATGTGAGGTTAGAGAATAACTTTTGCCAATCTTTTTCTGTTGGTGTCTATGGGAATGCATCTTTAAAGTTAGTTGCTACTGCTGTATATTTAAGATATTCTTACAAAAGACTTTGGATGCATATCAGTACTTTCTTTGTGTGACATTTAAGCATTATTATTTTGATTATATCTGTGAGGTTTAGATACAGAATTAAATAGATGGATACATTTGACTATATTTACCTCCAAATGTCTCTAGTATGATTTATAATGCCATAGATGTGTCATTGTAAATATAATTCAGCTTACATCAGCTCCACCATTGTGGTGCAGCCTTTAGTTCTACTACTTTAGTTTTAGCATGTTTGTTACCTAAACCCATACTGAATTATAAAATGTTGGTGTATATCACTTTAAAATGGGATTTAAATGGGGCATGATTACCACTGAAGAACACTCCCTAACGACGCTTTGATGCAAAACCAGTAGGAGGTCTGTGGGTCTCACTGTGTTGTTCCTGGTGGAGGGGGGGTCTCTGTGTTACCTAGCATTATTCATTTTAATTCATGTACTTCTTTGAATAAAATGTATTGAACTTATCTTAGCTCCAGCACATTTTGTTTGCAGTTGGTGGTGCTTGAGTTTGTCTGCTCAATTGCACAATACCTTCCTATTGTTACCATTATAAGAGGAGTGGCATGGCTCCCTCTCTTTGCTTGCTTTATTTGAGGATATACAGTAGGGTTTTACTGCACTACCAGAACCTTGCCCACTAAATTACGAACCCTTATACTCATGCAGCGACGGGAATCATGGCCCTCACTACAGACAGTTTGCCCACTAACTCTGGTGAGTTACCATGATGCTGTTGCCTGACTTCATTTCAACTGCAGTCAGCATTGCTCTGAGGTAATGCCTACAGCAGTAGATGCAGCTCACATGCTTAACTGACAGGGTAATATGCCATGACTAATCCCACTACACTGTATATTTTTTGGGTAAATTATTTTAAAAATGTGTTGGTTAATAAGCTTTTGATGTCATTGTTCTTAATATGTCTCAGCGCCAGGATATTCTTCATGCACTTTGTATTAGCTCTGGACTAAACTGATGTTTACTGGTCTGTCCCTGCTCTCATACTGTTAAATGCATTTTCATTGTTCTTTGGGAGCTTTTAGAGTGCAGGTACAGGAAGGTCTAGCTGTTCAGAAATTAATGAGGTGCTGAAAGGAGGACCATAGGGAACCATTCAGCTGCCATCCATGTAGGTACTCTTAATTGATATATGGGGTGAATGTTTACCATGCTGAAAGAGGAATCTTTCAGTCTTGCATGCAATTTTAAAACTAGCCTTTCAGAGGAATGGTACCGTTCCATCTTTTATTACAGCATTCTTAAAAAAGAGGCATGAAAACAGTTGGCATAACTTTCATGAAATGTACTGTAGCAGTTGATACGTGGAAAACAAGGTGGCAATTCGTTTGTTGCAGTTCTTGCTGTTCATTTAAAAATTATTTAGCTGTGGACAACCTGATGGTGCAGTGCTGATATACTGTGGGTCATAAGGGACACCAAGGCTATTGAGCAATAGGCCAGAGTGCAGTGCTTCAGGTTAGCAAAGGGCAGGCTGCATTAATGAGAGTGATGAGTTTGGGTTGAGGAGGCAGGGAGGGGCTATGATTGCCTAGCACAAGCATGGCTCCTGTTGAGCAAGCAAAAGTGAATCATTGCTTGCCTTACTGTCCCAACTGGAGGAAGATTCAACTGAGTGATGAGTAGCAAAGTGTATGGGGGGAGAAGAAAGTCAATTAAGACCCAGAGATACAACACAAAAATTGCTTTAATCAGGGGATTTATGGAAACATTCTGTTGCCCAAAGAACGATAGGGTTGTGCAATGGCTTACCAAAGGCAGGATCAAATGTACATCAAGTTCAGAACTGCAAAAAAAAACTACAGTAACTAAAGGCAAATACATTCAGTTATTAAAGACTACATTTAAAAACTAGAGAATCTTAGAAACATAGACATTAAGGACCAAAGGAGACTTTCGGTTGGATGTTCGTCCACATGTTGGGGACTTGCAGCACAATTGTGCCACATCACCAGTGCTTATTCTGATATAATAGACAATCTAAAAGTCGGTCTAAGTATTGTACATGTTTGCCTTCACCTGTGATATCATGAGCCCTATAATGATGCATGCATTAATCTTTGATGCGTGCATAATCATTTTGCTATAAAGCTGTGAAAACAACTGTAAATGTGATATAACATTTGAAAATAACATTCAAAAATTTCTTGAATTGAGCATGCCCATTGGCACAGCAGTGCTAGCACTCATGAAGCTGATGACCCATGTTTGAAAGTGAGCCTGAGTTATCAGGGGCCAGCTGCAGGGAGGAGGATCAGCATCCCAAAGGATGTTCTCCTACTCCAGGCTGGGAGGCTAGCCTGTTGCAGTGCTCGACTGTTAGAATTGGTGACAAGAGGTGGCAGTGCACTCTGAGGTAGCTCAAATGGGTGGGGAGATTCCATCAGATGATGTGCATCCATACTTCACATCCCTACGCCAGCATCTCAAATGGATGGGAGAAACAAGGAGGGAAAAAGTGCAGGCTGAGGACAGCATAAAGGATTGTCCCTCCACAGTCCCTGCATCAGCAATGTGCCTTCCTACCCTGAACTACATCCATTGCATGGCACTTGGGAGTCCTACCACCCCTGCCTGGAGGGGAAAGCCATGCGGGTAGATAGGAGTGTATGTTTGAAAGTTCACGAGTTGGCAGGCGACTTGGCTGGGAAGGTTGGTCTAGGTTGAGGGTACAAGATTTAGTTAAATTTCATCTGCCACAGGCACACACAAATTGAGACCTGCTCCTGCGGCAGTGCCTCTGAATATTCGGCCCTTTAAGTCAATCAAATCTGCTCTGGGGCCCAACTTTAATTAATCCCCAGCACTGCTACTCCCCTCCCCGCAGTTTTCTTCTTCCCATATTTACCTCCCTCACCTTTGTTGTTAATTCCTTTATAATTAACAGCTTCCTCTTTTTCCCATAGGGAAACTGTGGCATAATTTGCTGTTATAAAGGAGCATTTATAATGGCAAACATGTGCATGGTTTCCCCCACTCTGCACATGCGCCCGCTTGAACTTCCTCGATTCTTGGTCACTGTCTCCCAAACTGCAAACCCAGCATGTATAAAAACTGCCAAGGACACTTGTAAGTAACACTGTAAAATAACTTAAATATTCTGTACCACATTTGCTACCGGATTGCCTACAAAATGTTTGAAATAAAACTGAAAGCCGACAGCGCGCCATGCCGTAGTTGGACTGCGGCGCTTTAATAACCTCTTTTATTTTATATAATTGTTGAGATGAAAGAGAAACCCAACAATTCTATGATAAAATATAGATCTAGGTATGTAAACTACGAGATTTTACACACACCCTCGGAAGTTTGATGCTACACATAAACCCCTCGGAGCTCTCTCTGAGGGGTTTATGTAGCATCAACCCCTCTAGTGTGTAAATTCTCATTACACACCCAGACCCATACTTTGTCCTCTATATAATAACTGGGGAGCGTTTTTTTCCCATAGGAACCCCGGTTATAATTTGCCATTATAACCAGCTAGTTATAACATCAAATATGCTCTGGGTTTCCTTCCCTCCATGCATGCACCAGCTGGCCGTCTCCCAGTCGTCCCACTGAACACTTCACTTGCACTTGGCATTAAGTAAATTTCTAAGGAAAAAAACAAACTGGACTGTTACTACAATTGTTGAACCCTTTCTAGCATGTTAATCTTTATTCAACTTGAAAAAAACAAAACAAAAAAAACCCAAAACTTTTCAGCCACCGCTTCCACCGGCCCGCGTCTGAACAACACTGCATTTTTATTTTATATAATTGCAGTGGTGAAAAAAAATGCTCCCCAGCAATTATTTCAAATAAAACCTGGGGTTGTGTGTAAAACTTGAATTGTATACACACCCTTGGTGTTGGATGCTTAACTAAACCCCTCGAGCTTCGCTGTTGGGGTTTATGTAGCTTCCACCACCCGGTGTGTAAACTTATTACACACAAATCTCATCAGACATTCTACATGACATTGTCCTTTGAGTTTTACCCACATTGCTGGGCAGACTTTTCCATTTACCCATCAATCTCTCTGTGAAATAATGCTAGCTGATGTTTTTACTGAACTCCCCCTCCCCCCACCATAGAGACTGGAATTGTAACTTGCAGTGGTTGAACTGTTCTTCATTTTGAATAATTTTGTACTATTTACTCTATTGTACCCCCGAAGGTATTTTAAATTTCTGTACATACAGCCCCAGATTTTCAAAGGCCTCAGACTGGTGCAAGGTGCTTGCACTGATCAGGTCTGATGCAAGAGGTATCTTGCGCCAAGTGGTATTTTCAAAGGCATCCTACATCACCCAGCAGGCTGCCTGTGCCAAAGTGTGCTAGTGCCCATCTTGTACCATGAAAGTGGCTATGGCATGGCGCTGGGGTCTTGTGGCAGACCCAGATTGCCGCAGCCCTCGGATCCAAAATTTCAAAGACACCCCCCAGGAACTAAGTGCCAAGTACCACTAGACCAGTGAAGGGCTGGTCTAACAGTACTTAAACAGCTCCTGGGAGGGTCATCCAGTATGTGCCACTGTGTGGCCTGCCTCGATCCATCCCCAATGGGAGATCCCTGGTGGTCCAATGGTTCACCCTATCCTGTCACGATCCCTGACACCCACTGCATTGCATATTGACATCTCCCTGGTGGTCTAGTACCCCCTCTGCAGGTAGTGCCTATCTCTGCACTCCCAACCCCCCTCCTGTACCCCAATCCGGTGACAGGCACAGCCCTCCACACACCACCATGGCCGGCTGCCGAATGAGTGTCAGTGCACGTACTGTATACAGTGTGCAGTACACACACTGACAGCTCATTCAGCGGCCGTCCATGGAGGTGTGTGGAAAGCTATGCCGGTCAGCCGGATCGATTTCCGAGGAAGGGTGTGAGATGCAGAGATAGCACTCCCTGTGGGGGGGCCACTAGATCACCAGGGTACCAGTGTGTGTTGGGGCACGGGTGCCAGTGGCATGGTGGTGTTGGTGGGGCTGTGTCCAGTTGCTAGCCCCTGTCTGTGGGTGCCACAGACTCCCCACTGCCATTGCAGTATTCCGGGTGGGTGCGCCATACGTTTGGTGCAGCACCACCTTTGCCGCAAGCCACTGGACTTTGGCGCCGGGACCCTGTGGATTAGATAATTGTGCACAGGGTCCCGGGCACACCCACACTTGGTGCAAGCTGCCACTGTCACAGCTTGCATTGGGGCTTTGAAAATCTGGCCCACAGTATATGAGACAGAATGCAAGGGAGCTGGGGAAGTGGTCTAGTATTTGGCAGTTGAAATTCCAATTGTAAAGGCAAAGTGATGCACATAGGAGGAAAAATCCTGTAGCAGTGTGCAGTATTTGAAGGGCACCAGTAGAGAGCACAAAGGAGGAAAATGACCTGGGAGTGGTGACTAGCTATAACCTAAAGCAGGCTGCTTAGTAAAACAGGGTATACTGGGGGAATAACAGAATGCTGGGGTGCACAGGGAAGAGGCTTACTAGCAGAAGAAGGGAACTGATATTGCCTTTGTGTAGCTCACTGATGAGACTGAATCTGGAATACAATGTTTAGTTCTGGGGCCTGCACCTGAGGAAGGAGGGGATTAGACTAAAGATAGTGTAACAAAGGGCCACAAAGATAATGATCCTTGGCCAGTAAGGTCTTGCATATGAGGAGGGACTGAAAAGTCTCAAAATCTATTTATTGGAGGATAGAAGGGAAAGAGAGTAGGGAAATGATAGACTGAGAGATAGATATATAAATGGATAGCTAAATCGATAGACAGACAGACAGACATAGAATTTTATTCACAGTATTTAGCACTGTTACCTAACCCAAAGAACTTCACAAAGAAAAAGAAAATACAGTAAGAAACAACAAATTCAATTAGTAAAAATATTAAAAGATGTTACAGTTTAAATGCAATTTACAAATTAAAATCTAGGTAGGGTTGTGCCATGTTCACCCACACAAGAGAAGGAAAGAAACGAAAAGAGAACATTTTCCTACATAAAACTAATACATTTATTAGGCTAATGAATAGTTAACGATACAAACATTTGAGGCCTATAAGCCTCTTCTTCATACCTAAGGAAGAGGCTTATAGGTCTTGAAGGCCTATGCCTGATCTTTACCTAGTAAAAAGATTCTTCTTTTGTTTCTTTCCAAATTAAAATCTAAATTTTGTGACATAACACGACGTGATAAAGACTTAGGTTTATGAGAAGGTTCAGCAGAGTGAACACAGCGAGTCTGATCAAACTAAAAAACAATGTATTCATCAAGGGCATGCACATAAGCTGGGAGGAGGGAGGTTCAAACAGTGCATTAGGAAGTATTACCTCAGGGAAAGAGTGGTGCAAAGGTGGGTCAAACATCTCATGTTGTAGATGCAAAGACGACAGTGGGATTTTAAGAGGTGTGTGATGCATATAATAAGACTGAAAGTGGAGAAAGGGCAATGGGGGGACTGGGAGGGAGCATAGACACTAAAGCCTCTCCAAGGAGAGAATTTTGTGACAGGCTGGCTGGGCTGTTCAAGTCCTTTCTGTCCATCACTTTGATATGCTGCTATGTTTCTGTGTCTCTTTCACATCCCCCCTTTTACTTCTAATCTCCAGTGAGTGATGTTAAGGATCTACAGTGTTTCTTCATAGGTCTTGCCCTGTTGACTGCACATCATTTTGGTCACCCTTCTTTGGACCTTTTCCAGTTTGCCCAAGTTCTTCCTCAAGTGTGAAAGCCAGAATTGTACAAACTGTAATACTGCAGGTGCTGTCTAACCTGTGACCTGTACAGTGGCAGAATCACTTCCCTCCTATGGCCAGTGAACTCCACCTTTTTATTAATAATTACAACCACCAAAGACCGCGGATGTTTAAACAATAAAATATATAAAAGAAAAACAGAATTATACACTAAACATTAAAGAGGCACACATAATAAGAGAGAATAGAGGGGTTTCCCATTTACAGCTTACGTGGTTCATACTCTGACAGTGCTCAGTTCTCCTCTCCCTCATCTTCCAAATGTCTTATATCCCACCAAAGGGAAAGACTCTGATTTTCTGTTACAATGGGTCTCCATTCCACAAACAGAATAAGACTGGGGGGGGGGGGGCACCTCTCCCAGGTCAACAATCCTCCACAGTCCTCATGATTGGGAGCTACTGTTGGTGAGTCATTGATCACAGCCTCAATAAGTCACTTTATGGTGCTTCAAAGAAGAGCAACAGCAAGATGATGTCAAGCAACATGTAGTCATAGTACAGGTGATACTGCATCACAAAAATGTATGAGTGAAGTGTTTATTTGCATGCTGAATTATATATGGACAGTGATAATTGATCACATTTAAGCTATATAGCCAAGCCTTAAATGTTAGCTTGAATAAATATTAGCCATCCACACTGAAGAAGAAGCATGTGCTATAAAATGATGGTGGTTCTTTTGATGGCTCAATGTACATATGATAAAGAATAAGAAAAAATATCTACTGATAAACTGACATATAGGTAGAGGTGGGAGAAGTTGGCAAACTTCTAATTGCTTGAATTCCGCATGGTAAAGTTCCACTGCGAAGTGTAGAATTCCACCTGTGAAGTGCTGAATTTTGCCATAAATTGTGGAATTTCACCCACAAATTAAAGAAATTAACTGAACTTCTGCACTTTGAGGGCAAAATTTTGTAATTCTCAGTGGAGCTTTTCCATTTTTAAGTTTCTGAAGCTGGGGATACTTTGGGAATACGTTGTGGAGCTCTACAGAGTGGAATCTTGGCTGCTTTGTGGTGAATTTAAACTTTGGTCCACCTCTACATATAGGTTGGGTGGTGTGGGTGTTGAGTGACTCAGGGCTTTCCCCTTTGCAAAAGTGCAAGGGAGGGGGAAATATATGGTGCAGTATGGTTTTAATTTGTCTCAGCACTAAACCTGTACCTCTATATATCTTATATCTATATGTATGTAGGGGTGTTTGTTTATGTGTGTGTATATATATATCCATATTTCAAAACAAGTCTGGTAATGTGTCATTTAGAGTTAAGACTACAGCGACAAAAGTAGGGAAATGTGATTTTAGGGTTAAAACCCTGACACCCCGCTCCAACCCCTGAAGCGAATTGGGGTGGAGTCTTCCCTGATGTTGTCAACCCTAAAGCTCACCCCACTGTAGTAGAAAGAAAGCTCAGATGTGATCGACACAAGTGTATATGTTTCAGGAGTGTTTACAATGTAGTAAGCTTTAGGGTTCACATCACCAAAGAAGACTCAATCACTGATTAGCTTTAGGGGTGGAGGCAGGGTTTCAGAAATGGAAATCCTAAAATCACATTTCTCTACTTTTGTTGCTGTAATCTTAACTCTAAATGGTGCATTAATGGAGTTTTTTGCAAAGAATTTCCTTACTTTTTGAGACAGAATAATCGTATCCTCATTTGCCTATGGAAGGGCCCTGTGCTCCCATCACTCCATGGATGTGGACATGTATGTTGCTGTGGAAGCACACAGCCTTCTGGGCCCTGCACATGCATTTGTAGAAAAACAGCAACCAGATTGTCAGAATAGCCTTTGTATTTCCCCACCTTATGAAACGCATAATGAGAATTTTCAAATCCCCACAGAAACATAATTCTGTGGCATGGAAATGTCATTACACACCACAGGTATGAAAACACAGTTTAGCCAAGATTGGAAAAATGGCAGCTGTCTCTTTCATGAGATGGTGGTGTAAAAACTGGCTATGTTGAAAATTTGAGGTCAGAATATTTAAAATTAGTAAAGTTATGAACGAGCATACCAAAATTTCAATGTATCCACATAACTTTGCTATTTTTAGATATTTTGACACCAACTTTTCAACATAGCCTTCTTCTGACCCCACCTCATGAACAAGGGTAGTGAATATTTTTAAATCCTACCTGAAAGGTGATTTCACCAAGTGAGTGCAAAATCACCTTTTTAGGTGGATTTGCATAATTCCACCTTCTTTGTTCACGAGGTGTGGTTTTGAAAAGATCATGTTGAAAATTTGGTGTCAAAAGATGCAAAAATGGCAAAGACATGACACAAAGTTGAAAACCCCATTGAAATACATTGAGTAGCACTTACCTTACTTTCTCATATAGTAGTCAGCATTTCCAGCAGCAAGACATGCCTTCCATGGGAGAGTGGATCTTCACCCTTGGACCTGTTTATGTGAGTGAGGGTGTGTGGGGTTGTGGGTTGGTGGATGCTGAGTGAGAGGCTGGGGTGGGGGAGTTGGATTGGCAAGGGATCATTTTCTATTTTACAGGTTTTGAGAAAAAAAATACATTGAGGAGCCATTTTCTTTATTTCAGAAAGGGCAATGATTGGAGGGGTGCATAGGTGCCACTAGATACCAAAGGAATTAAAAAAAGTTAACAGGAGCATTGATGGTGGGGAGGAGTTGCCACTTGACCCCAGGGAAAATTGCAGTTAACTATTGGAATGGCAGTCAGAGGGTGACGGGTGCCACTAGACACCAAGAAAAATTAAATCACTATGGGGATGAGGATCGGATGGTGGGGAGTGCCACAACACAACAGGGAAATATTATGGGGACAGTGATTGGAGGGGTGGGCAGGTTCCACTAGACACCAGAGAATGATTACATAATTATTGGGTCAGTGAACAGAGGTGGGGGTGCCACTAGACACCAGAGAACAATTAAATAATTAAGGGGATGGTATTCAGAGGGTTGGTGATGCCACTGGACACCATAGAACAATTAAATAATTAAGGGGGTGGCAATCAGAGAGTGGGAGCACCACAAGACACCAGGGAAAGGTTAAATACATTTGGGAATGGTGATGAATAGGAACATTTTTTTATGAAATTTTCATTCATACCAAAATGTTCGTACTGGTAGAGAGTCATGGAAAAGGAATTATAATGTTAAAAAAAAAAAAGTTTGGGTAATTTCTCCAACAGTTCAGTAAAGAATCCACCTAACAGAGTCCAGATGAGCAAGATAGATGTCAGTGGCTCAGTAGGTAGCACACTCGCCTCTGAGGCCGGGAGATCAGAGGGCTGTGGGTTCAGTTCCCACATCTGGCACTTGGGTTAATATCCCAGTACTGACACTGCAGTGCAGCATGAGAGGGGTGCTGCACTTCTGAGGTGCCGTCTTTCAGATGAGACGTTAAACCGAGGTCCCATCTGCCTGGATTGGTGGTAGTTCAGATGGATGTTAAAGATCCCATGGCACTTATCGAAAAGAGTAGGGGAATTTCCCCGGTGTCCTGGCCAAATTTCCCTCATTCACTAAAAATACCACCAACAGCTTAATCTGGTTCAAAGTCAGTTGGCATTCATCTGTAGCCCCCTCCTCCGGGTCGTGCCTGAAAATAGGCAGGATTTGTCTAGTGCACTTACCCGGTCAACAAAAGCTAAATAAATAAATAAATAAAAAATAAATCATTTTTGTGGGTTTTGAAAACTTTTTTAGAAAAGAACCTGAGACAAGATGGTGGCAAATGAAAAAGGATTTTTCCCCATGCAAAAAAGATTCTTTCTTTGTTTCATACAGCTAAGTTGAAGTGCTTACCGAGCATGCTCAGAACTCGAAATTTAAAAATTAAATAAATTTAAATGAGGATAAAATAGGATTATTTTAAAATAAAGAAACTAAACAATATGATACAATGACATGATTAAATAAACTTCACACATGCCCAAATGAACAATTATATTAACAAATTTAAACAACATTTATGTTTGCCAGCTCAGTAGCACATGGTAGAACTGCAACCTGCTACACCAACAGCTTGGATTTGGGAACAGACTTGGATCTTATGTGGGTTGATATGGGGAGGGAGGGAGGACTGAGGGGCATTGTGACAGCTCTTCTCTCTCACTGATGGTGGTACGTGTGTCCTGCTGGTTGGCTGCCACCAGAAGGAATCTTGTTGGCAGCACAGCTTGACCACATGGGAAGGGACCCCCATAACCTGGTACTGGGGGTGTCTCCATGGATGTGGAGCATTCACATTGTATCATGGCATGCATGTGGGTCCAGGGAGAAAATGGAGTATAAACACCTCCAACCATGGCTGGATGATGGTCTGGTCCCCTAAAGGCCCATCACCAACTACTGAGTACCTCTGACCAGAGTCCTAATCCCATTCCCTAACTCTTTCTCCCCTCAATTATTCAACTCTTTTACCTTTAATTACTCCTTTATCCCTACCCTCTCCCATCTGCCCAGTATATTTACCTCTTTGCTCGCCCCCTTAATTTTTCATTCAGTTACCCATAGCAGAGTGCTGAGGGCTGTTGATGCTAAGTTTACCTTTACCTGTGAAATGTGTTGTTGTTATCTGACCATAGTGTTATGTACTATACATTACATACTGATATGTAAATCATGTTGCAGGTATTGTATTTTAATTTGAATTCCTATTTCTGTTTTGTAGCTTTCCTCTGTCCCAAAGGAGACATCTGGAAATGTGCTTCTGCAGTTGTGTGCCTTCCAAGCAAAGTCTTTAAATACAATAGTCAAAAATAAATAAAAATGCTCAGAATTGTATTGGGTATTGTCCACTAACACATAAACATTCCTGTTCTTCACTGCTCATTCCCTAATAACCATTGTTATTAGTTTAGGAAGGGGTTCATTACCTAATTTGTCACTTACGGAGAAGCTGAGATACTAAATGGAAATATGAAGCAGGGACTTTCTTCATAAGGAGGTTCTCAATGCTCTTTTCCTAAAGCATCTGATCCAATAGCCAAACATTTGGGTTTTATTCGAAGAAGTCAGAACTGCTAATTTTGGATCAGGTCTTACTTTTTGTTTTATTTTATTTATTTATTTATTATTTTATTTATTTTATTTATGACTTTGATAACCAGGTGAGTGCACTGATCCCAGGGACCATTTTCAGGCACGGCCCGGGCCATAACACATGACGCAGGGTGACAGTGGCATACAAGGTAACAGTAATACACATGAAATGAATTTGATACAAGCAACAATAGTAGACACAATATACAGGTTTGATGCATAGGTCCATTTGAGAACAGTGAATACAAGGTTTCAATATCAGACATGAGAAGACTTGGTACAGACAAACAAGTAATAGGCACAGTGTACAATGTGTGACTGCATCATCCAGTGAGCAAGTAATACACAGAATACTCAGTAAAGAAATGTATATACAATACGTACAGGCAAGGAAGTCAAATATTACTGTGAAAAATGCAATATAACAGTTGTAGGCAAGAGAGTTGACTAGTGTGGGTAGGTGGGTAACCCCTGGGCTGGGGAGTTGACTAGGGTGGGTTGGTGTGAGACCCCTGGGAACATTGGCAGGATGAGTTTTCCAGGAACAAGACTTTAAGGTGGGACTTGAAACTGGAGTGTGTGTCAGTGGAACAGAGTTCAGTCGGTAGTTTGCTCCACTGCAAGGGGGCAGCTGCAGACCAAGCTCTGCTACCCATGTTGGTGGATACCCTAGGAACAGCTTGAGGGGGAGTACCATTTAAGCGGACGTTGCGGAGGAGTGTTCGGGTTTTCAGAAGGGCAGTTAGGGGGGATTCTGGAGCCGTGCAGATGACATTGTTCACCATGCAGTAGAAGGCTAGGTCAAAGCGACCTTGCAGCGGTAGCCTTCCAAGGGTATTATAGAGGGTACAGTGGTGGGTGGAGAATGGGGCCAATAAAGCAAAGCAGCAGGTGCTGTTGTAGGCAGCGGAGAGTTTAGCCATAGCAGTAGCTGAGATCCTGGCATAAATAGGGGAGCAGTAGTCAAGAATAGGGAGAAGATTACTCTGGACAATGGGTAGTCTAGCTTCAGGAGTAAGGTATTGCCTGAATCTATAGGCAGTGCCTAACTTTTGATGGAACCTTCTGACAAGGGAATTTGCATGCTCAGTGAAGGTGAGGGAGGATCGAGCAGTATTCCTAAGTATTTGTAGGTGATGACGTCCTCCAGGGCTGTACCATCTGGGGTGAGAATGTATAAGGGGGTGTGGCTTTTAGTTTTGGCCAGGAAGGGCTTAGATCCAAACAGCATGGATTTAGTTTTTTTGGCATTTACTAAGAGGAGTTTTTTTGAGAACCAGCTGTGGGCTGCAGCATAGTTGTGTGAGAGAACTGAGAAAATTGCAGCCCTGGATTTGTCACTGTGGAAGAGGACAAGGTCATCGGCATACAGGAGAGAGTTACTATTCAGGCAGTCGAAGGGAAGTGCATTAACAAATAAGGAGAAAAAGAGGGGACCCAGGATTGAGCCTTGAGGGACTCCCACAGAGACAGGCAGGGTGGGGGAGCAGGTTTGACCAATACACATGAATTGTGAGTGATCAGTAAGGCAGCCAGTGAACCAGCTTGTGACTTTCTGAGAACAACCAAGGAGGCTAAGCTTGGAGGTAAGGAGAGCATGATTAACCATGTCAAAAGCCTTTGAGATGTCAATGAAGACAACCCCAGTGGCTTTACCATTATCCATGTTAGGGAGGATGTGGTCAGTCAGTAGAGCGAAGGCAGTGGCAGTGGAATGATTCTTGTGAAAGCCATGCTGTTGGTTGCATATGAGGGTGCATTTGCTTATGTACTCAGTGAGCTGATTGTGAACTGCTCTCTCGAGTAGTTTACTGAGATGAGGGAGGATGGATATTGGACGGTAATTGTCGGAGGATTTGGGGTCACTGGATTTAAGAATGGGGATAACCTTAGCTATCTTCCATGGGTCAAGCATGGAGGAGGTGGAAAGGGCAAGGTTAAAGATGAAGGTGAGTGGCTTGGCAATCGCCTAAGAGATCAGCTTAAGAAAGACTAGAGATAGGTCATCAGCTCCAGAGGAGCCGTGGTTAGGTAGATGTTTGAGTAGCTTCACTATATCTTGTATGGAGAGGGCTTTAAAACAGAATGAGGGTATTTGCAGGTGAGTGGCAGAGCTGGAGGAGGATGGCAGTGTGTAAAATATTAGGGCCAGGCTTTAAGGTTGGGCAGTTGGCAGCTTATTTAGGTAGATGGATAAGTTGGTGAACTTACAGTTGAAGACACTGGCCACATCGTGAGGGTCGGTCAGCAGCCCATCCTGGGAGTTGAGATGTGGTATAGCATAGCTGGAGCAGGGGTTTAGGAGGGAGCTGATTGAGTCCCAGAATTTTCTAGGGTCTCCAAGGTTGGCCTTTTGCAGGTTGCAGAATTGGGTCTGTTTCAAAAATTTGGCCTGTTGTTTACATTTGTTCCTCATGTGCCTGTATGCATCCCAGAGGGCAGAAGAGGGGGTTGCTTTGAAAGTGGACCAGGCATGGTCTCTGGCTTTCATAAAGGTTAGGAGGTCTTTAGAGACCCAGCGTGAGCACCTGCCTCTGATCCGTCTGATAGCGACAGAGGGAAAGCGGTCCTGGAGTGTTAGTAGAGTCTCGGTGAATGTGGAAACTGCCATGGCAACATTGGAAATGGAAAAATGCATGAACCAGTCCAAGGACTGGGCCTCCTCAAGGAGATTTGTGGAGACTGAGCAGCTAAAATGTCTTAGAGATAGGTATTTGGGGGGGCACTTTAGTTTGGAAGACCAGCAGAGATAGGTCGGTGAATGATCATGTACAGAGTCAGCCATGGTGCCAGCATGTAATGCTCGGTCCTCCCTGTTTATAAGGATCCAGTCTAGGAGAGTCTGGGTGGCTGAGCGTGGATTAAGTCTGGTGGGAAGAGTGATCACCTGCACCAGGTTGTGCTGCTTTAACAGGGATACATAGGCTGGTGGCAGCTCAGCCAGTTTAGATTAAAGTCGCCAAGAAGGATAGATTCCCTATGGGGAGTTAGAGAGCTTAGGCCTTGGAGGAGGCTGGTGAGTCCAATGGTTCTGTTCATGGGGGGGTTATAGCAGCAGCCAATATAGAGTTTCTTGCAGGATCCCAGGGTCAAGTTCAGAAAGTAGCCATTCACTAGGTGAGGAAGGGTCAGAGTGTAGGACAATGCTAGCTGAGAGGGGTTTACTTAGGAGCAGGGTCACACCACCACCTTTTTTCCTGCCTGGCCTGTCGAGACGTAGGTAAGAGTAGCCAGATATTTTGAAGGTGTTTTAGGTGTGTTGTGGCTTTAGCCATGTTTCAGTAAGTCCTAGAATATGGGGCTTGTGTAGCTCAATCCAAGCCTCAAGGTCAGTGAATTTAGATGGAAGACTGCAGACATTGATATGTGCGATTTTAAGACCAGGGGCATTTGTCCAGATGCTGGAGGTGGGGGTGATATGGGAGTTTGTTGGGCCAGGGTTGCATTCAGTGTCTTCAGCAAGGGAGAGTAGTGATAGTAGGAGAATGTATGGGCAGGAGGAAATAGAAGGAGACCAGGAGAGGTTAACCAAGTAGTGGCCAAGTAGGGGGCATTTTCCTTTAGTGAGTAGGATGAGAGAGATGTACCCCAGGGTGGACTTATCCCTAGTGGTGAGTGAAGAGGGTTGAGACAGGGGAGAGGGGGAGAATAAGAGGAAGGAGAGGCGCTGTTGATCACAGGCCAGCACTGTCGCACAGACGTCAGTCAATACCAGCACAGTAGTTAGCGAGATGGCACATAATATAGGTAGTGACAGCTTCATCTTTCCAAGGGAGAGTGGGAACAATGGAAAGAAGTAGTAGGAGGGAATTAGCTTGGTTTGCCTAATGAAGGGATAGAGGAGGGAGTGGTGAGGCAAGGGGCAGCTAGAGATGTAGTTCTCTGGGGCAGGAACACACACTCTAGAAGGTGTTCTGTAACTTTAAATTTGTGTATGGCAAGATGGCCAATGGAAGAAAGGTGCACAGAAGGGGGAGTGGTTTAGGTGTATTTAACAAATCATGGAGGAGGGGGTGGGGGGAGGGTGAAAAAAATCAGCTTCCACTGGTACCAAAATCCAAACGTCAGGGCTAGTACCTTGCAGTATAGAGGATTTCTGAAAAACTGTTTAGGTTCCAGAAATTGAGGGGTCCGTGACCTGGTCAAGGCATGCTGGATCCCTGAAATAAAGTAGAAAAACAGGATTTTTAAAGGCTGGAAGAGGAGGCTTTTTACATCAGAACCAAGAGAATAATAGAAGTGGGCAGGGTCAGAGAGCCATGCCTCTCAAGTGTCCCTGATTTTCAGGGACGGACGTCCCTGATTTTGCCTCAAAATTTTACTCTGTCCCTCCTAAAATTTGTGTTTTTGTGGCTAAACAGTGGGGACTGTGAGCACAAAACAATGTCAAGCATTAAAGTTAAAGACTTGTTCTTCTTTAGAAAATGTATTTTGCACTAAGCCCCATATTCTACCAGCTTTCTGGGTGGATATCTGTAATTTTGAAGATGTGTCCCTGATTTTGGTCCTTTGTCCCTGATTTTTATAAGCCTTGTCCCTGATTCATGAGGCAGGAGGTTGAGAGGTATGCAGAGAGCACAGCACACTGTTTGGGGGTTGGGGAGAAGACAGAGTGCAGGCTAGACAGCAGAAGGATTTACACAGTCAAGGCTCACAATTCACTTCTAATATCAACTCAGAACTTAAAATGACTGTAAGGATTAAACAAATTATTAAACCCTGGCACACAAATTCAACTAGAAAGACAGAGGGAGATACAGTAGTTAGAGATGTGTTCAGCAAAAATCAGCTTCCACTGGTATTGTTGATACTGGTTATCTCAACAAGCATGGACATTCCTGTATTAAATGTCTATAAGCAATTCTAGATACAGTTCTTTTAAAAGGTTTAAGAAAAGGCTGACCAAGTGTCGTAGTAAGATGAGGTAGGGTCACCACCAGCTGCACCAGTGACCTGGGTTTTGGAACAAACTGGAGTCACCAGAGGCCAGCTAGAGAAGGAGGATTGAGCATCCCAAGACAGCTGTTCTCCTTCAATGAGGGGGAGCAGAATGACCCACTGCATGATCACCACCTGGTAGAAGCTGGGTGTTGCCACAGCAGTCACCTTCCTGGTTGGCTGGGTGTAGGTCACTGAGGCGTACTGCATTTTCTCATAGTACATGTGCACCATAGCAAGAATGCCAGTCCAGGGAGAAAAACTACTCAGGGTGGGGAACAGAGTGAGCAGGATGATGTTGTGCACTCTGCAGACTCTACACCACTCACGTAGGCCTCCACCTACCCATCTCAGTACAACTGGTGGAAGGTAAGTACTGAGATGGGTGGGTGATGGGGCTGGGGTAAGACACTGGAAGGGGGCTGCCCAGGTGTAGGTGGACAGACAAAAAATAAAAAAATCTATTAAAGAAAATCATGGGACTGCTCAAACAGAAACAATGACATAGACCACAGAAAAATATCATTGTTCCATCTAGTTTGCTAGTAATATTCTAAAACACAGTACTGGAAGTTCCATTTTGTACCATATATATATATATATATATATATATATATATATATATATCAATGTCCTTAATCCAGAATATTAGTGCTGTCTGAGAAAAGTTGGACTGTCATACAGCTCCTCTTATGTGTAGCAAAACATGGAAACTGTTGCAGCAACATTCCCTAGTTCGTAACAGCAATAAGTGCAGTTGTGGGTTCCTAATTCACCTAGAGAGATAAGCTGCTACAAATTGGGACAAACGGTAGGACCACCCAGACAATGCCCCCATGATTGAACCTGTCCATGTTATTATCAGCTGTATTCTGACCTATGTGTCTAATTCCTTCCTTCCTTCCCACAAGGATTTAGCTTTCCTTAATTTAGATGTGAGGGAACAGGCTGGAGGAGATAAGGATTTCTTGTTCAAGGAGGCATGGCTCAACACCATGAGAAATTGCAAAACTATGTCCTGACCCCCCAGAGGGATGGGGAGGGGATACAAGGAGTGGATTGAAGGTAATCTGCAGGTCCTGCAGAAGAAGGAAACAAATGAGTCACAAAAAGAGACTAAAAACATCTTAAATGAAAAATATTACCTCACACTTTCATTTTTTGCTGTTGAAGACTTGAACATTAAAAAATGTGTGAGAAGCTGGTCCAGTGGATTATTAACTTACCATGTTGAGAATTCTTGTTCATGTCTAAGGCCTGGGGTATCAAATCTAGTCAGCAGAAGATTCAGCACTGTCTTATTGGGTGCATTAATACCATCAAGAAGGGATCATAGCAATCTGCTGCTGCATTACTATCTGCTGTTGTACCATGGTGAGGGGGGTCAGAATTTCTCCCCTAACCCTGACACATAGCAGGAGGGTGGTGTCAGGTACAGAAGCTCACAGATGCCCAAGCTTGAGCTTAAGCCATACAGTGATGCCTATGAGGGTCTTGTCTCTGCCATCATTGGGAAGCTTTCTTGTTTCCCTGCCACAGAAGGTCATGTAACAGTGATGGGATGCAGTGATAGGGTTGAATAGGGCCCTGTCCCTGTTGTTCTGCAGAAAGAATTTAAATGCAAGGATCTGTTCTAGTTTCCCTTTTTCTGTCTTTTCTCTCTCTGGTTGCACAACCAGATTTTCCTGTGTGACCTAGGACTTGGTCACCCCAATGGTCTTGCAGTTCTCTGCCTCTTGTTATCTCTCTACCTTCTCTTACTGTTCTGTCTTTTCTCCCCCCCACCCGCATATCTGCTGGTATAAAAATATATGTGAATCATTATGTGGAAATGTAACTGATACTGGGATCCCTTTGTTTAGAAATGTATATAGTTTTACTGTTTAAATGTATATAGTTATATAGTTGAAATGATTGCAAAAAGCTGTTTGGAACTCAAGGGGTTAACCTAAGAAGCTAGTTTACAAACTCTTTGAGAAGCTGTAAGCAAGAGGTCAGTTCTGGGTCAGAATATTCTTTTTGCTGCACTTGTTGAAACTTACAAGAACACTGTGTGAGAAACATGCTGTTTTCTTAACGAGCGGGGATTGCAAACACTTATAAAAACAGAGCTGCAATTTCTTGCAAGAGAAAAACAGAGCCAGAGATTGGAAATTGAGAAGAAACCCAGATGGACATTCTCTGTTTATACTGCCTTTGTAAATAATTATACTGAACAACTTTATTTTTTTTATTTTACTGTTATTAATAATAAATCGCTTGTTGCATTTTACTACTGCTCCTGATTTTCCTATGATTCGTGACCTGTGCCTCGATGACAGATAATGTTAGCAGTGGGATTTATACCATGCATACTCTAAGCCAGGAGTTTTGTGCATGGGTACTAGACCTGGTACCAGGGGCACATAGAAGGAAGGTATAGATTCTGCAGCAGCAATCCCAGGAGTGGTTACTGGGAGAATGGTAGCCAAACTAGCAGAGACAGAAGTACAAGAAGATACTGTACAACTACTACCAGTTATAGAAAAAGAATAGGCAGTGACAGAACCTGAAAGCCTGACTGTCATTTTCAAATGCTGGGCTACACAACAAAAACAGATGGAGAAACAGAGAAGAGAGGAGATGCAGCAGAGAGAACAAGAAATTAAACATTTAGAAGCACAAAGAAAAGAAGAAATGCAATAACTCAAGCAGCAGAGGAGAGAAGATATGCAGCGACAGGAGCAGCGATGGCTGGATGCCTTGCAAGTTCTCAAAGCTGGAGGATGTGGCACTGGTCCAACAGAACAACAAGACACAAACAACTTAAAACACCTTAAACTTACAAAGTTGTGGGCCTTGGATGATACTGAAGCATACCTGACAACTTTTGAAAGGGTTGCCGCAGCCTGCCAGTGGCCAAAGCAGAAATGGTTAATTTGACTGAAACCTTACCTGACAGGGAAAGTCCAACTTGCCTACAGCAATATGGATACTGTACAGTCAGAAAACTATGACCTGGTGAAAAGTGAAATCCTGAAAAGGAATGACATCTCTGGAGAGACCTACAGGCAGAGATTTAGGTCTCTAAAGTACAACTCAGTTGATAATCCTTGAGAAATCTTCACCCGACACAGAGAACTCCTGATAAAATGGCTCCAACTAGAGAGCAAAACAGTCCCACAGATCATCAACACATTTGGAATGGAGCAATTCAAAAGGACACCAACCAGAGAGTGGGGAAAACACTGTTTCTTTGGCCAAAGACTACCAAATGGTCAGACAGATGCCACAGCAGTGTGGTAACAGCCAGGAACTGGTAAGATACTGTTTTTCTCATTTAAACTACAAGTCTGATAAGAACTCTGGTGGGGGTAGCAAATCTGTGCCAAAAGACTTTATCTGCTATAACTGTAATAAGCCAGGTCATATTGCAAGAAACAGCTGTAGTAAGAAGGGTTGACACCGGGGAATTGAGCACCCTTTTTTTTGGAAAATTAAGAAGGAAGGCATGGGAGGGTTTGAGGGGCAGTTTTCTTTATGACAGTTATGGTTATGTTGAGGAGAGGACCACAGCAGGCTGATTATGATGGATCAATTCTGCTTGCTGGGCAGCATTATGCGGATCAAAGAAAAGAGCTGCCTGTTCATGTGATGGCTGCTTGACTGTAGGTCGCATCCTCTCCTCGCTGCCCGCTAGAACCTGCAATTTCGTCCTTTTTTTGCAAGTTTCAGTCAGCGATTTTGAAACCATTTCATATAAGAAGCTCCCCAGAGATGATCATCGGTGGATATACAGTAAATGGAAGCAGAGATGCGGAGAGCTCCACCATGGCACATGCCTCCATCTTCTTCTGAGAAAGACAAGGCCTCAAAACGGCCCAAGGTGCAGGCCGCTACAACTCTACTGTCTGCTGTGGCTCCTACAGCATTGTCAGAAGAAAGGTTCATGGAAATCATGTTGCCTTTACACAACTCTATCACTGCAATATCCAGTGATGTGCAGCAAATTCGAGCCACCTTGACTCACTCACTACTTGAGTCAGGGATGTTGATGCACGATTGGTGTCAGTAGAGAAATGGAGGGACAAATCAGAACTGGACTCCTCCATGTTACGATAAAAGTTCCGGAAAATGGAAGACAAGCTGGAAGACCTTGAAGGGTGCAGTCGGCGTAATAATTTAATTGTCTTCAGTCATCCAGAGAAAGAAGGCGCCAACCCTGTATTATTCATGCAAAAGCTTTGTGAAAGAACAGCAGGTCCCTCCCCGAATAATGTTACCTATGTAGTCGAGACAGCACATCACTCCCTGCGCCCCCCCCCCCATTACCAGGAGCACCACCTAGACTGCTAGTGTTTAAACTACTTAATTACTTGGATAAGATACACATTATGAACAAAGTCAAAGAAGCCCAAGAAATTCAATGGGAAGGGAACAAACTAAGAGTGTTCCAAGATTTACCCCACTCAGTGCATCTTAAAAGGCAAGAACACCACCCTCTGGTACCTCGTTTGATCACTGCTGGGGTACCCTTTCGTATGAAGTACCCCACAACACTGCAGGTTAAGTGCAAAGATAAATGGGTGGCATTTGATACACTCAAACAAGCCATGGAGGAGCTCCGTAAATTATTTCCAGATCTCTTTAAGTGAAGCTGCCTTTGTCGATTGAAAGATGTTTGAAATTGGTCTGTACTAACTGATGTATGAAAGGGTTTAGAAGCCGATTCTTTTGGGGCTCCATGTCAATTTGCCGACTGCAACAAAGAACATTTGGGTTCACTGAGTGAAAGCAGTGTCTGGAATCTGAAGTAGGCGAGGCCAGGCGACACGAGAACTCATTTGTCCTTTCATAATAATTAAGTACACTGATGTCTAATAGTTAAAGTGTTCTGAAGTTGGTAATAGTAATATGCGATCTCTTTTTATATCTTCTGAGGACTGATTGAGGTTGATATAATGGTATCGGAAGGGGATTCTCACTCCGACAGGACTTTCTAAGCCCGGACAGCTCTAAAGCTGATCGGAGTTAATGGACCGAGAAATTCATGAATAATGAGACACGCTTGATAAGTAAAGGAGGGACTTTGAGACTTTTTTTTTTTTTTTTTTTCCTTTCTTCCCTTTTGAACTGATACCATAAGAGAAATAACATAGTTGTAGAACAGTTGGAACTCGGTTGTGTTGATCGTTGTTATCTCTTTCCTAAATCATGTACTTTTTTCTCCTTACTTGATTTGATCTAATAATTTGATGCTCCTTACATGATGAAGGGAAGAGTTCATTAATGGTTTGTTGCAGGGCATGAAGGGCATTAAGATGAACCATTAGATTGCATCTTAAATAAGCTTGTGTACTTGTTCTTCTTTGTTAGAGGTATATTCATTGTAGGACGGGGGAGGGAGGAGGGGAGTTACTTGGGGTTAGGTAGTGAGAACATTTAATCATGTGTTGTGTTGTGTAATAGGAGTTCGGCCTTGTTTGAGCTGGGGGTAGTTTAATACTACTGTATGTGTATTCGTGGAGATGGGTGGGGGGTGGTTTTTGTTTTTAATTTTTTCATGAAGGGATGGTATTACCTTTGTTTTCACTGCATTATAAGTATGTCAACGGGGTGGGAGGGAATTAAGGAAATTCTGCACATTGAGACTAGAAGGTGAGTATCTTGTTTACTGATTACTGACACTGCCTCTGCAACAGTGATTTCAAAGAAATCCACTTTACTTCACTTGATAGCTAAGTTTGCTTTAAATTGTTCTAAGTCATCTCATCATTGTGTGATTTTGAAAGAAATGGGCTGGTTACTGGTTTCATTAAATTTCCAATACTGTGTGGCCAAGTTCATATATAAAGTTATGGACTCTGGAATTCCACATAGTATTTCAAAGATTTTGAGACCATATATTGATGGTCATTATTCTAGACATAGGTCAGACAGTAGGTTTCTCGAGATTCCTTTTATGAAATCTAAAAGTGGACTAAGATCTTTTGCTTATATTGCTCCATTTATTTGGAATGAAATTCCTCAAGATATTAGGTGGTTGTGTTCTGTCAAAAAGTTTGCCGATGCATTAAGGATGTATTTCTAATCTCAATTTAATTGTAACTGTTTTTTATGAATTTTTTTAATGAATTTTACACGTAACAAAGACATTTTTGTCTGCAATTTGCTGCATTGTATATGTATGTTTGATTATGTATTGTCTGTATGCAATATATGTGGGTGGAGACTGGAATCTGGTTCCAAGAGTTGACCTTGACCGCTCATACAGTAAAAAGTGTGGGCTTTAACCAGCACAGCGTGCTTTTAGAGACCTCTTGTCGGGAGCGGGGGTAGTGGATGTATGGCACGTGTTGAACCCAGATGGAATGCAATTCACGTATTACTCCTCACCGCATGACACCTTCTCTAGAATAGATTATTGGTTGGTAAGCTCTTTCTGTCTTTCTAGTATTATTGAAGCATCCATTTATCCCAGAGTACTCTCAGACCATTCCCCAATTGGTATATCCTTTATTTTAGGTCCAGGGACTCGGACAAGCCCCCTCTGGTGCCTTAACACGCAATTACTTAAACACCCTGATACCCTAACCTCCACACAAGTCTTTATCAAGGAGTTCCTGGATGCAAATCTAGGTTCTGTGGAGAGGACTGATGTAGTGTGGGCCGCCCTTAAGTGTGCCATCAGGGGTAACTTTATACGTATTGCCTCTACCCGAGTTCGGAAAAATAAACTAATGCTCGATTCCCTATTAGATGAAATACAGCAGTTGGAGCATATAATAAATAAGACAGCACCACTAGAAGATTGGGCCAGGTTACATCGTCTCCAAGTGTCCTGTTATGATATAATGGTGCAGAAAGCAGAATTGGCCATTCATAACACTAAACTAAGATATTTGGAATCAGGGGAACGAGCAGGAAAACTCTTGGCACTTAGATTAAGGCAAATTGAAATGTCTAAATTCATCTTGAGTTTGAGATCCCCCCAGGATGGTCGCATCATTTCCCAGCCCCAAGAGATTGCGACAGTCTTTTGGAACTTTTATAAAGATCTCTACTCAGGTGAAGACTCTCTGCAAGTAATTGATAAAGATATCACTAACTATCTTCACTCAGCCAACCTTCCCTCTTTACCACCAACTGTGGCAGACCAACTTGGTGTTCCAATCACACTAACGGAAGTGCAAACGGCCATCGCCCAGCTGCCCCAGGACAAAGCTCCTGGCCCAGACAGCCTGTCTAATAATTTGTACAAGGCCTGTCTCCTGCAACTCTCCACGTTGCTGATGGATGTGTTTAATTTGTGGTTTCACCAAGGGGTGAAAGATTCTAGCTTCCTAGAGGCAATTATTACAGTTATTCCTAAACCAAATAAAGATTTATTATGCCCTGGGAACTACTGACCGATTTCATTATTAAATTTGGATGTTAAAACATTAGCAAAAATCCTTGGCAATCATTTAGCTCCAATATTAGGGAGTAATATTGGTAATAACCAAGTTGGATTCATGGGGGGGGGGCATCTCTCTGGAGATCACATGCGTAAGCGTATGCATCTGATGGCGTGGTCCAAAGAGTCTGGGATCCCATTGATCCTTGTCTCTCTTGATGCTGAAAAAGCATTCAATGGGGTTTCCTGGCACTTCTTGATTGCCACTCTTAAGCAGCTTTGCATGCCTAACTCCTTCCTTACCTAGGTTAAAATTCTGTATACTGCCCCTACAGCGTGGGTGTGGTGCAATGGGCACCTATCCCAAGTTTTCCCGCTTGAGAAAGGTACTCAACAAGGATGCCCCTTATCCCTTATTTTGTTTAACTGTTATCTTAAGCCATTAATTTAGACACTCATCTCCTCTTCAGTATTAAAGGGAATCCAATTATATGGTGAGTCATATGTTTCTACTGGCCCTCTTAGGGGAAATCCATAGATTCTCCAAAGCCTCAGCTTGGAAGCTCAATTTATCTAAAACTAAAGTGTTTCCATTAAATCATAGGGTTACTATAGCCAGTACCATTGCCCTGGGCCTCTCCTGGGAGTATCGAACCCTTACCTATCTGGGGATAAAGATCTCTCAGAGGATCTCCTCCATGTTTAAAGATAATCTGACTGCACTAGTACAAACTCTGCAGACAGACCGGAATAGGTGGAGTGCATTGCCAATGAATTTGTGGGGACGTATCAATATTCTGAAAATGAACGTCCTGCCAAGGCTTTTATATCCATTAGGTATGCTGGGTCTCTACATTCTCAAGGGATGGTTTATGAAATTACAGAGAATGTTTAACAACTTTCTTTGGAGGAATAAACCATCCAGGCGAGCATTTTTCAAATTAACAGCCCCCAAACTACAGGGAGGGATAGCCCTTCCTTCTCTGTTCACCTATTATGGGACCCAACACCTCAGTAAGATAGCCCTTTGGTGTAAGGCAGACTCATTGATCAACAGTGGCAGGCATTCTCCTGTCTGGTTAAATATTGAAAGTAAGGCAGCACAGTTCTCTGGCTGCTCTTGTGTATGTAAAATTTTCCAAACTTGCTAAGTCACTTAAGTCCACCCCCATGGCCTGGTCGCTCAAAGCATTGCAACAAATTCTGTGGTATTATTCGATAAACTGGCATGTGTCTTCAGCCCAACCTTTAATTTGTAATCCACATATTCTAATTGATAGGTGCCCCATTCCACCCTCTCTCCTTCCACAGCTAAAATACTGTACACTGGCTAATCTTCTGCAAGACAATGTGGTGGCCTCCTTTTAAACTTGGCAGACTCGTTTTCAGCTAAGTCCCAAAGACTTTTTTAAGTATCTGCAAGACAGGAATGCGATAGCAGCTTTTAATAATAAAGAAAGCTGGTCTGATCAGTCGAGTCAAGGGCTTCAACAAATTCTTCAAAGTACAGAAACTGCTCACATAGTCTTGAGGATATACAAGCAACTCCAGGCCTTAGATCATAACCTTCCAACTGGAATTTGTTACTATTGGGTGCACGAGTTCTCTCTGCCAACTGAGGTAGAATTCTGGGAAAAAATATGGTGTATGAACTATAAATACATTAAATGACAGGTTGCGTCTTGTTCAATTTCAAATTATGCATAACGTGTACTACACTCCATTAAAATTACACAAGGCAGGACTTGCAATCTCCCCTGACTGTTTTAGATGTAAACTGGCCCATGGCTCTCTCTATCATATGTTATGGGAGTGCCCCTGCACACAAATTGTCTGGAAATCTATCCAGCAAGTGTTGGACCACATTCTAGGCTTGGATACCCTATTTACCCCCGAATCCTGTATACTGGCTGTATTCCCTCTGGGAACACCAGTGATATGTCAGGCCCATATAACACTAATTGTTGCTATAGCCAAACTAACAATGTTGCAGCACTGGAAGGAGGACTCACTTCCCACAATGTTAGAATGGTACCGTGAATTTCTCCTCGCCATTCAGCTGGAAAAGCATATCGCCACCATAAGGCAGAGAGTCCAATACTATCAGACTACTTGGGAGTCGCTCATGACCATACTCTCCCTATCGAGACCATAAAGGGTCTTCTCAATATCCCATCACTATCCTGTAGTGTTTGGGAACTAAGCTGTCCCAGCCATTACTTTATATTAAATCTCCACTGAGGTTTACCACCTTTCCTTCTCCTTCCCATTATTACTTCCCATATTTTGTTTTTCCCTCCACTGTGCAGAATGGGATTTAGGGGGGTGGGAGAGCAGTGGGAATATAGAAGGGCTGGCGGGGGGGGGGTTGCAGGGGTTTTTCTTTTTTTTTCTTTTTATGTAATTCTTATTTTTTGACCACTCAATAACATACAATGCTGGAACCCTGGATAGATTTTGTCTTGCTTCCTTTTATTGTATTCTTTTGTTGTTGTTATTATCTTGTTGTTATATAATGGAAAACAATAAAGCATATTGAATTAAAAAAAGAAAAGAGATGCCCTATGACTGGGTTGGCTGTTTCCTATGAACTACATGAAGTGTCTGCCCAGCAAGACAAGAACAGTGTCATGATCAACCTGCTGATGCTTGGTCTGACACTGACACTGACAATGACAAGCCCCTTGCAGACTGCCCTGCATTGGAATGACAGTGACACACCTCTTAGAACCCACTGTTATACCAACATGTTCACTTTGTGAAGCACAGGGGTGAACATAAAAAGGCAGCAGGTTTCATGTTGGGGCCAGGGGAGTACTGGGAGTATAATACATGGAAGGAAGAAGGAAAGGGGAGAGCTACAGAAAAAATGATAAAGAGAATATAAAAAGAATTGCTGAGAAATTCTATGAAGACAAAAGAATAATGTATTCATGTAGTACATTCATGATGTTGATCGTTCAAGTGTTTATGAGCATTTGATTAACTCTGATGATTTTAGTTAATGACTATGGTATGAATGTAAAATGACTGATAAACATTAATGAACTGATTGTTAAAACAAACCAGCACTGCAACCCAGGGGTGCTTACCACAGAATTCTGGAAATTCGTTTTTGAGCTCAACGTTTTAAATAGAAGGAGATGTAAATTTATTGTCTTTAAAATAACAGGAATTGTTACTCATATAAATGACAATGGCCACTATGCATCAATGGGGTAGAGGTACACACCAAAGGTGCATACCCCAACCATGTAGCTCCACACCCACAGACAGCTGCGTTCAGCCTGGTATTCTTGAGTGGCCACCACCTGTCTGCGGCTCTGCCCCCCCCCAGGGTGCAGGTCTCTGCAGGGCTGGCAGGGATGGAGTTGCAGACACAACGTGGGTCCCAGAGTGGATTACCTACTCTGGTGGCCACGGGACCTGGTTAGTGCAGATATGCCCAGTCGGCTGGTGGGCATCCCATCCTGACTCCATCCCCAGTGGCACCCCCACCACCTGGGGCATGGCTGTCCCCCCAACCAGAGCACAGCATCTGCCCATGTCTCCAATGCTTACCCACACACCCACACATGGCAGTGCTCTGGCCCCATCTGTGCAGCTCACACACACATCATCATGGTGCCCCGGCCCCATGAAGGCATACTGCCCAACACATATAGGGGCACTGGCACCATGACAGCACACACACCCTGATGCATATAGGGGCACCGGCCCCATGAAGGCAAACTCCCCCACACACACATACCCCACACCCCAGCTGTCCACACAGCCACCCCGCCCAGAAAAGCACAACTAGACAGCCCCCCAACCCCTGCACCTGGCCTGTTTGGCAAGCATTGTTCATTGTACCCCCCATCACCACAGCACTGACACTCTGCCCCGTACCTGCCCATCGGTGCTGCGGCTTGGGACGGCCAGTGGTGCAGCCCTCCTCACACCTCCTCAGCTACCAGCCATCCAAGTTATGCTGAGAGCATGCCGATATATATTGGGTGTGCACACTCATCATCACTTGGTTGGCCAATGGCCGAGGAGGTGTGAGGAGGGCTGCTCCACTGGCTGTCCTGAGCTGTGGCACTGATGGGTAGGTATGTGGTGGGGGGTCAATGCCGCAAGGGTGGGGGGTCCATTGAACACCAATGCTCACCCAGAGGGGCTGGGTGCAGGGGTTAGGGGGTTTTGGAGTCAGACATGGGCACCTGTGGGAATGGGGAGGTGCCAGAACACCACCGGGAACCAGGACATATGTTTGGGCTGGAGACAGGAGTATGTATGCCTGTGCTTGCCTGGGAATGGGTGGCCATTTGTGTAGGGGTGGGGGGGCCTGCCAAACCAGAGACATGCCTCAGATATGTATGTGTGGAGGGGACTGACTGTCTGCAGGCAGGGTTAGGGGGCTGCATTGACATGTACAAGGCCTGGGCACACATGTTGGAGGGAATTCTCGGCACAGATGGGATTGGGGCACATCTGTGCTTGGAGGTGGCCCGGCGCTATAGGCCACACTGCTTACATGTATGGGCACCTGACTGATTGGCTGCCCCAGCCCTCCCCATCTGCCCAGTGGGCTGGGGTGGCATGGCAGGACATATCCTGATCCTGCCGCACCTGGCGAGTGCAGTCCCTGGAGGCATGTAGTGGGTTATAGCAGGGTTCTGGCTGCCGTAATCTGCATCCTTCTCTGCACCCTTGTGGGCTGTACTACGTGCCTTTGTGAATGGCGCATAGTGCTGCCTTGCCCCCAGCCTGCCTCTGGTGTATTGATCTCCACATGACCAGGGGATCAGGTGCATAACCGTTGTGCACCCTGATGGTGCATGCTGCATGGGCCCCACTCTGCGGCATTCCTGTGTACGGCCCCTATGTGCTCGGTTTCTACAGGCATGTTGGGATCATGCATAGTGGTCAATATGAATAAAATCCTTGCAGTTTATTTGGTAAAATGTATTTTACTAAGATAGTAAATACTGGCTGCATGAAATATGTAATAATAGTAGCAGAAGTAGTTGTAGTTGCTTACTTATGTATTAAGCCCCCCCTTCCATAGCTTAGAGCACTTTACAGAAATATACAGGCAAAATGCAAAATAGCAAACAGAATAACAATTGTGAGATGCACAGCACAATAGAAGA
Organism: Neoceratodus forsteri; assembly: GCA_016271365.2. Lineage (NCBI taxonomy): Eukaryota > Metazoa > Chordata > Ceratodontiformes > Ceratodontidae > Neoceratodus > Neoceratodus forsteri. The sequence continues at coordinate 353,182,861 of CM028136.1, read as the reverse complement.
CCTCTGCAAAAAGGTGGGGAAGAGGGAGGGGGCACAGCAAACATAAACACTGTAAAGTATGATAGAGTATAACAGACAACCTTATTACAGGCAAGGCAGAAAATATTGTGAAACTTAGCAGGCCTCCAAGGAAAAAAAAAACATTCATCTTAGACTATATACTGTATTGAGTAAGCAGGAGATCTGGATTTTGGAAAAGAGGTGGTTCCAAAAGACAGGGGCAATAACCTCAATAGATTAGTCACCCACCAACCTTAAGCATGATGGAGTTACCTCCAAAAGACTCTATCCCATGGATCCCATCATTTGCATGGGTGCATAGTGAGTAAGGAGCTTGCTGAAGTATGAGGTGCCCTGTCATTCAAAGCTTTGTAGGTCAGTAACAAACCTTATTCATTTCAATTAAATTAAATTTTCATTTAACCAGGAATAGACCATTGAGAGAACTCATTTACAAAGTGGTCCTAGGAGAACATGACACACATAATCCAAAACATCAAAACAAGTCATACAATTTACAAAATCAAAACATTAAGAGACAGCATAATAAAAGCATGTATTCAATATTTAAAATCGTAGACAATGTGGGGGAACAAGCAGAGAAAAGGATGCGAAAATAGCACAGTACAAACTAGATTCACTGAAAAAGATAGGAGTCACATTGTTATAGGCCTCTAAGCAACAGAGGGCAAGGCAGCAATAGGAATAGGGAGTAGGATGGGATGCCATGGAACTGTGGAGGTGTGGAAAGTAATAATAGCTGAATAGCTGGCAGCAAAAAACTTCCAATGGGTCAAAGGGATTAAGTGCTAGATAGTAGCAGACTGCTACGAGCATGGAACAAGTTCTGGAAGGAAAGAAGAAAGCTAATAGTCAGGGAACCATCTAAAAAGCAGCCAGCATAGAACTCCAAGGTAGGCAGCAATATGTTCCATATTCCAAACGGAAGACAGAAGCCTTACTGTTGCATTCTTGACTAGTTGTATGTGGTGCACCTGACTACTCAGCAAGCCCATATAGAGTGTATTCGATTACAGGTCCAGAGGAGGCAAGCATCTGTATCAGGGTGAGAAGATCAGCAGTATTAAGAGACAGGAAACATCTGGCAATATTTTTTTAATGATTAACGCAGTCCTTGACTACTCAAGACACCAGTGAAACAAATGTTACTTTTCCTTCAATGCCTACTTTAAAATTTTTCTTGCAGCTTTCAGCAGCCATTTAAGGATGGGAATTGCCATTAATTCCCCACAAGAAGTTTAGTCTTCCTAGTTAAATGTCAGTCAATTTGGTAGACATCCAGGCTCAGATTTCCAGCAAACATTGTTCTACTTAAAGACCCGAGAACACACTGTCGGAGTTGAAGGACAGATGCAGCTGGGGTCATCTGCATAAAAGTGAAATCTGCACTGAAACACTTAATGACTTTCCCAGTGTGAGCATGTACACTACAAATAATGCAGGCAATAGGACAGATTCTTGAGTAACTCCACAACCAATCACTATTGGCTGTGACTGGCATGACCAATTGCCACTGGTTGCTCTTTCTCATGTTGGAATGATGGACCCACTTGAGAGTATTACCAATCACTCATTTATGCTCCCCAAGTTTGTCCAGCAATCCTGTTGGTCTGCAGTGCTAAACACTGATAACAAGTCAAGGACAGACAAGATAGATACCTCTCACTGGTCTCTCATCATATACATGTCATTGCACACCCTAATCAGGGCTTTTCAGTGCTGTGGCAATTTTGAAAACAGGACTGGAATAGCTTGAAGACATTGTTCTCTTCAAGGTAATCAACAGGCTTCTGTGCTAACACCATCTGAACAACCTTTTCAAAAAAAATGGAGGTTGGAGACATGTCAGAAATTTGTCAGATTATCAGGGTTTCATTAGATCAAATCAAATAATACTTTATTTATAAAAAACACCTTTCCAAAGATCAAGGCGCATTGTACATAAGAGCCAAAACATACATAATCATAATTAAAAACAATCACAGCAATCCAATACATTAATAATTCCATAAAACTGTTGCCAATAAATATATCAAGTCAGACTAAAAAGAGTCAGGATATGCCAGGTTAAATAGGTATGTCTTCAGTGTCGTTTTAAAGCTCTGGACAGTCAGGCACTCTCGTACCTGATGAGGTAGAGAATTCCAAAGGGTAGGGGCAGCAAAACCATAAGACCGGGCCCCAGATGTCTTTAACTGAACCCTGTGAATCTCTAGCAATCCCTCTTCAGTGGAACGGAGTGGGCGGTGGGGGCAGTAAGGGCAAAGGAGATCTTGCAAGTAATGGGGTCCTTGGTCGTGTAGGGCTTTATAGGTCAGTAGTCCAACCTGGAAGGTGATATGCCACTGTACTGACAGGCATACTATGACTGGCCCTGGATGTGCCAGTCAGTAGCCTGGCTGCCGCATTCTCCACTAGCTGCAGGAGGTGGATATCAACCCCAGGTAGCCCTAGGTAGAGGGCATTGCAGTAGTCAAGGTAAGAGGTCATGAAGGCGTGGACCAACATTGGAAGATCATCAGGAGGAACCAGGTGCTTCACCCAGGTGATATTCCTCAGATGGTAAAAAGAGGTCTTGACAATGACTGACACCTGAGATTTAAGGTCAAGCCATCGTCAAAAATAATGCCCAGATTCTGCATCTGATGTGAGGTAGTCAGCTGAACTCATCCTAGCCAGAGTCCTGCCGACAGATCTGCATTCAGACCTTCCGGGTCCACAACCAGCACCTCAGTTTTAGCCTGGTTCAACCACAGCCAGCTGGCACTCATCCAGTCCTGGATCTCAGAGAGGCACTTGTTAAAGACCGAGAGGATCCCATCCTGCCCGGGCACAAAGGACATGTACAACTGAGTGTCATCTGCATAGCAATGAAAACTCAAGACCATACTACCTAATGATGTCTCACTATGGCAGCATATATACTGCAAACAACATGGGTGATAAAATGAAGCCCTGCAGAATAGGGGGAAGGGGCTGAGAATAAATCTCAGATGCCACTTTCTGAGACCTATCTTCAAGGAATGATCGAAACCATCTGAAGACTGTACCAGACAATCCACAGATGAACTGCAGGTGTGCCAATAACACACTATGGTCCAGAGTTTCAAATGCTGCAGAGAGAGATCAAGGAAGACCAAGACTGAATGAGTCCTTTGATCTCTCGTTATTAGGAGATCATTAAGCACCCGGACAAGGGCCATCTTGGTACTGTGCCTCTTCCTAAATCCTGACTTGAGAGAATCAAAGACCTCGTGGATGGACAAATGATCCTTAAACTGCAGTGCAGCCATCTTCTTAATAACCTTACCCACAAAGGGCAGGTTAGAGACAGGTCTGTAGTTTGCCAGACAGTCCAGGTCAAGGGAAAGCTTTTTAAGGAGGGGTCAAACAACCATCTCCTTTAGGGGGTTAGGAAAGACCCCCCTCTCCAAAGACCTCCAAACTATCTCAGCTAGGACCAGGCCAATTTCATCAATGCACCCTACCAGAAGGCACAATGGGCCAGGGTCCAAACTACATCTGGTTGTCCACAAAGTCTGGATAATCCTCACCATATCAGTGATTTCCAGCTGGCTGATGTCAGACCAAGCAAACTGGGGGCCTGCCATCTCCTGCTGACCTCTGCAATACCCAGCAGAGGGGACTGAACAAATCCCTGATCTGATGGTGGCAACATTATCTGTGAAGAACCAAGCAAACTCATCACACCTCTCTTGTGAAAAAGCTCCACCAGGCTGAAGACAGATTGGATTGCACAATCTGTCAACAGTCCTGAAAAGCTAAGTTGGTCAGTTCTGTGCAGCGGCAATCTCCTTGGACAGGAACTCTGCCTTCTTATGGGTAATTGCTGATTGATAGACTGCATAATGGTCCATCAATCTAAGTCCATCACCCTCAAAGCCTGATTTCCACCAGCACCTCTCTAGCCTTCATCCCACTCTCCTCAGCTCTTTCAAGGTCCCATTAAACCATGGGGACCTTGGACAAAGAGTGAGAGGGTGAATATGAACAGCAGCTATGGATTCTAAGGCTTCTGTCACCACCTTATTGTAGGTGAGTACTAGATTCCCTGGATCCATGCATTCACTCGGTATACCCAATAGGTCCAGCACTGCCATTAGGCTGTTTGGGGTCACACCTCTCAAAGGGCTGTACCAGACCATCTCAGTATGGGCAGGCCTATTGGGGGAAGCCATGAATCTGAACCCTATGGTGTGATGGTCAGTCCACTTGACTGGCTCCACCACCAAGTTGGATATCTCCATCCCCAGGAGGAACACCAAGTCACCAAGTCCAATGATTAACCACAGATGTGGGTCTTGGAGGTAATGACCTGTGTAAGGCCCAACAAAGTCATTAGTTGGAGGAAATCCTGTCCAAACTGTGAGAGCTCTTCATTGACCCAGGCATTGAAATCCCCCAGGATTGACCATCTGGGGGATTCCAACACCACATCGACGATGAAGTCCACAACTTCCTGCAGAAAAATGTTACCATCCCTGGGTGGACAGCAGATGAGAAGTATCCTGCACCCTACATCTTCACTCACGATACACTCAAAGGAGTCGGTGGTCCCTGTTGGGACATCCACAAGGCACAGTTCCAATCTAAAACTGATGGCTAAACCCTCACCCCTACAATCCATCCTGAGACAATGTATCAACCAGTACCCAGCTGGAACTGCTGAAGCCAACACTGGACCAGCATTTTCATCCATGCAGGTCTCGGTGATGTAAGCCAGCTCTGATGACCCAACAATATCTGTTATTAAAGCAGTCTTCTTCCTAATAGACCTGGTGTTGTATAACACCGCCCGAGTAGGATGAGCAACTGAGGAAGACCGTGTCACTTGCCCACACAAAGAAGAGCCCTTGGGTATGGGAACCCAGCAGAGAGGACCCCTATCCTGGACCTATGTCACCCCAGGGCATCTCCATGTTTCCACTATCCCAATCCTCCCAGTCCCTTCCATTACCCCCCTTCCTTCTCCTTGTTTTCCCTAAAGCCTGGCACACCCTATATACCTCCAGGGACCGTGGACAACAATCAAAAGGGTGGAGGTCCCTGAGCCTGGAGGGGGAATAGTGCCCGACTGTCTTAATACCCTCCCATTACATTTCCACAAGTAATCAATACACCCACACAATCTCAATACTCACGCAAACTCCACACATTCCACTCTCACACATCTAATTCAACAGCAATTCTACATGCTGAAACACCAAATAACCAACACCTTGCTTCAAAGGTAATGGTAAGAAGCTATTGCCAGAGGAGGGATTGATGACCCATGCAATGACCAGTGCTACATTGCTTTAATCATCCTTGAGTAGATGGGTTGGCACTGAGTCAAGCCTATATGGGGTTCTGTACAACCCAGGACCACCTTGTACAGTAGATGTCCTCCACATTCACTTATTGATTGATTCATTCATTCATTGATTCATCTAATTATTTAAAATATGAGGACCAGAAAGACACACTGCTCCAGGGCTTATTTCCAGGTGCGACCCAGGGGACTGAAAGCACCATATAGTCTTGCTATGCCTATTGGTTAACTGACTTAATTCCTGCCATCAAAAGTTATGGCATTGGTGGAGATGTAGTTCTAAATGCCAGCAATGTTGGCCTTGAATAACCTATTAAACCAGCCACAGCTTTCTAAGGAGGTAGTCTCCCTGGTCTGCAAACAGTCAGGATGCACAAAACTGTCCATGGTACTGAACTGTGTGACAGGATGGTTCCTACCAACTACAACTAAGGTGAAAAAAAATATTTTCCTTCTCTTCCTGAATTGCCTCCTAGTAGATTCTCAAATGGTCCTACAGGACAGGTCTGTCAATATGCACTCACAACCTTTGCAACTAGTGCTCTAATTTTCTGCCAAACACCTTAAGCCACCACACCTTTATTGAAAACCATGGTGTCCTTCAGTGCAAGATTGGGCATAACCCAGCTGGTGCCAGAGTGTCCATTGCCATCACAAATGCCTTATTATAGGCCACCATGGTGGCAGTGCACCCCCTGACACAGATCTCAAACAGGCATGAGTTGCTTAATAAATTTGGAAGTCTGACAATCCAGATGCCATTTAGCATAATGCTGGAAAAAACTCCTAAGACAGTAGTGGCATCTAAGGCCCCTGAGACTGATCAAAATGGTGCAGTGGTCTGATCAAATGATAGGACCCACTAAGATAGTTTTTAGATATAAAATCACAGAGAAAATCAAGTTCAGTGTGTGGTCCTATGAATACATGGCTGTAGCTATGTCTTGTCTGAGCTCCTTTTATGAGCTGAAGGAATTTGTCAGCAATTTACTATAATTTGAGGGATTACTGACCCAGGAGTTGAAATCCACAAGGAAAAGTAATCTCAGGGTGTCCAAAACCATAGATGACTACCCCTCAACAAATTCTTGCAAGAAGTCTGTTTCTCAACATGGTTGGCAGTAAAGGAGAACTATATTAAACCTCATACCAGCCATACACTCCAGGGCCTCCAAAACCTGTTCTCTAAGCTGGAGACAATACAAAGTGTACTCACAGATAGTTCAACTCCACAGGTCCAAACTCTCATAGAAACACCTACTCGACAGGCCTTGAGAAAAGGTTGGTTTTAGTGCAAAAACATTTGGTCATTGTTAAGGAGAATGTCACCACCTTCTGCTGCTTTTACTTTTCAAAATAAAAATGTTCATCCTGCAACACAGCTTTGGTGTTTCTGTGAGAGGTTTTGACCTATGGAGCCATGTTGTCCATGAGTATGCCTTTCAGTTTGTGCTTTTGGCCCAGGGATGTAACTGCCCTAGCCACCTGTGTGTTTACAAAGACACATCAAAGCTCAGCTTGGATCTTAAACAGGTGGCCACACTGCCACTCTGACATTACAGTCTCAGGATATGTACCATGAAACAAGTCACCAAGACCATTTCTGCAAAAGACCCTTCCTGTTAAGTCATTTATTCAGGTTTCTGTGGTACAAACAATGTCAGCCTCTGTATCCAAGGTCAAGCCCTGGATGACAGCAGTTTCATTCACAACTGCCTAGCATTACAAAGTAATATCCAGACTGAGGAGGCATGCTAGACTCACTCATCATGTACTGCCTGTGAAACACATCACTTAGCTACTGCTTCTCCCAACAGACTACTAAGAGTTGTTCCTGGCCCACCTACTGCCCTGCCACATCTGCCTCTGTCCTAGTAAGAGACCCTTTTTTATGTAGGATACCAAACAATCTGAATCTCTGCAGTGCCAAGTGGAGGATAAAATGGAACAGACCTAAAATGGATGGATAATAAAAAGATTATCCTGAGAACACTGAATAAACTCTCAACACATGATGTACCCACCCTTGAAGCAAAATGTCTTCTGCAATTTACTTCATATTCTCCTGTCCTCCTACAAGAATAAAAGCAATAGTCTAATTCACTGAATGATGAAGCAAGCTTTTCCCAGAGAGCATGTGATAAAGAGTGCCCTGGGTCTGAGGCTATGGACCATCGGCAGTATCCATCGTGCTAAACAATAAACATTCCAAGTAGGATGTCCCCATAGGACAACCCCTGATTCACAGGACCAGTTCAAGTGGAGTTAGACCCCTTCACATTGTGGAGTGGGGACTCAAGCTCTGGACATAGAGGTTCTGAAACTACTGGGTCCACAGGGCCTGACAACCTCCAAGACTTAGTCAGCTGTTTGCAAATACTTCCCATTACTTCTGAAGATAGTCTCACTGGTGGCCCTTTAGTGGTACTGCAGGTAGGCAGGAAATTTCCCTGAGAGATGTCACAGAAATTTCAGGAAAGATCTGAAATGTCTTTGACTCAAATTGTAATATCAGCTTCTTTTCCAGGAAACTGCACAAGAAATGTCTCACACTACTGTCCATGGCATGTTATTTCCATGGGGCTCCCAAAAACACTGAGCCCTATGCCATAATCCAACACCTAGCTGAAATTAGTGCTGATCCAAAATGAGCCTCAAGAATCTATTTGAACTCCTGGTCCTGGTGCTGATTTGCTTGCTGCCTCCAGTCCCTGAACAGGGACCAGCCACAGAAGGGGGATGTAAAAGTATTAATCTGCTGGTAATTATTTCTTAAAATTATTCACCATATACTGAATATACAGTGAAGCCCACCAGTATGCAATACAATACTGCAGCATTCTGCAACAGAGTTACTGCAGAAACAAGACGATTTCAATGGCAGTGAATCCCTTTTTGTCATGCAGTAACCTGAGCCAATGAGGTGCATCCTGGCTATACTACAGTTAATTATATGAATTTGTATAACTAGGTCATATACTTGAATAACACCAATCTGAGTAGTGTAATATTTAATCAAAATGAATTTTTATATAAGTTACTTGACTGGCGTGTAGGTACAGACGGTTGTTACAAATAAAAAACCTCAACATGGAAGTGGCCTGCAGGCCACCAAACCAGTTCAAGGAGGGACACAGGGACCTAGGGGAGCATATCAGAATGGCTACCACCTTAGGGACTGTGGCACTAGTGGGAGATGTTAATCTCCAAAATGTTGACTGAGAAACATCATCGTCATCATCATCTTGGAATGCAAGGAGGCAGGCCCTTGTAAATTCATAAAAAAGAGGACTTCCTTGTGCAGTGGGTGAAAGAAACCACAGGGAAGGGGCCATTGTAAACCTGGATCTGTTGAACCATGACAGAGTGGAAGAAGGTAGGCTAAGGAAGTCCCTGAGGACAAATAACCACAAGTCACTTTGACTCACCTTAACCTTAGAAGACAAGAGGACAAGTGTGAAACAAAGGTCTTGGACTTCAGGAGTACAGATTTTAGGAGAAAGGTGGAGAACCTCCAAGACAAACAAGGCTTGGGTGGGAGGAAAGGATAAAGGGGGTGATAAAATATGATAATTCCTTAAGAGTAGTCTTCTAGAGGTTACATATACCTGTTTAAAGCAGATACAGTAAGCAAAAACAGAAAACATAGGACGCCTCTCTGGTTCTCTGTGTAAGTTCAAGAAGTGGTCAGTACAAATAGGGGTGTATCCAAAAGGTACAAGGGGGAATAATCTGAAGATAATTGAATGGAATACATAGTGAAAAGCTAGGATGGGGTACTTAAGAAACTAAGGGCAGCCAGGGTGAATAAGTCTCCAGGATCAGATCAGTTGTATCTCAGAGTGTTGAGGGAATTATGACAGGAACTAGCAAGGTCTCTTAGAGTTTTGTTTAACCACTCTCTGTTGACTTGGGGTAGGTCTGTAGAAGGGTAGATGTGCCCCCCTGCCGAAGGGTAGGGGTAGGAGTAGGAAGAACTCAGGAAACCATAGACCAGATAGTTTGACCTCTTTAGTAGGTAAGCTCTTGAAAACTATTCTAAATGAGCAACTGGGAAGAGCCAGACAATTGATGTGTCGTATCCAGATTTTGGTAAGGTCTTGGACGCAGCAGCCAGCACAAGACTTATCAGGAAATTGGAGGATCTGGTGGTTGGGGCAAAGCTAATACGGTGAGAAAAAAATTGGCTAGGAAGAAAAACACAAAGGATGATGGCAAATGGGGAACTTTCTGAGGTATGGGAGAACACAAATAGGGTACCACAGAGGTCTGTACTGGAACCAATATTATTTAATGTGTTTATCTGTGACATAGGGAAATGAAACAAGGGAAACATTTGTCTCTTTGCATATGGTACTGAAGTTTATGGCAGGGTAGACTCTGAGGAAGGGAACAGGGACATAAAGAGGGACCTAAAAAATTGGAGGGGTAGTCTTAAGGTACGGCAACTGTAGTACATTGACAAGAAATGCAGACATATGCATGTAGGCAAGGCAAACCTAAAGATGGGTAATTAGAGAGGAGGAAGTGTGAGAAACAAATCATTCCTACCCTGAAGAAAGGGACTTGGGAATCATCACTATTGACAGTATCAAGTCTATGGCCCTGTGCATCAAGGCAAACAGGATGTTAGGATGTCTAGGAAGGGGGTTATCCAGTAGAAGAAGAGGTGATATTGCCCCATGATAGATCACTAATAGTAAGGCCCCACTTGGAGTATTGTGTCCAGTTCTGGAGTCCTCACCTGATTAAGGATAAGGACAATATACAATATGTCCAAAGGTGTGCTACAATGATGACACAGGATCAGCAGGGTAAAACATATGAGGACTTTCTGGCCAGCTTGAACATCTATCTGTTGAAAGCCAAAACAGAGAGAGGGGCATGATACAAACCTTTAATTATCTAACAGGGATTAAAATGGTAATGTGTCATGGCCTACTTAAGCATAATGAGTATCAGTAGCTAGGGGACATGAGTATAAACTGGTGTGGGTAGCTTCAGGAAGGAAATGAGAAAGTATTTCTTCACAGAGCAGGTGGCTCAATGAATAAATGGATAAGTTTGCCAAGGGAGGTGGTAAACATAAGGATGATGACCAGTTCCAAGTGAGTGTGGGGCAGCTTTAAGGTGTTTGTGAAAACTACAGTGTCACAAACTTGCTCAGCCGGTCAGTCCTCTACTCCCAAAGTGCCAACCTCTGAGCATATGATTTGTGTACAGTGAACAGAACAAGGTAACCCTCTTGTCTCTTTTGTGGGTTCAAGTCACCTTAGTCTCAAGCTTTGGAGGGATTCAAACTGATAACCTCTTTTTAGCGTACCCAATTATCAGGCTCAGATAATTCTGTCTTCGGAGAGCCAGATATCTTTGCCGATGGGCACCCAACCAGGTCTTTCAAATGAACCCTTACAACCCTATGCAAGACTTTAGAGAACTCTATCCATTTCCCCGTTTGGTATACAATAAGCTCATAGTCTTACTTATAACCTTTAAAAGCTCCACTTAAAATAAAAAGAAATGTCAAGGCACTCCAGGCAGTTTCCCTTGTAAAATATATCTTTACTTTAAAATATCAAAACAGAACAATAATTACAGAACAAATATATCCCAACACATACAGCCTTAAAACAAACAGGTAAAAGTGCAGTTCCTACAATACATAAGTTCAGACTGGTCTAATCTAATATATGCTTAATTTCTTTCAGTACTTTGATGGTCTCTCTTCTCTCAGTCAGAAATATTGTCTTCTGTCTCTGTCAAAGTTCTTTCAGCAAATAAACACAGTTCTGAGCCGGCCTTCTCAGAGGTCACATGACTCCACCTTGGTGTAACAATATCTATATTTTATCTCACAGGATGTCCAAATAAAACATTTAAAAAAAACATAATAGGTGATCTCACTACCTTTCCTCCCTCAGGTTAATTAGACCAAACCGGTTTGTGCTTTGCTACATATACATCTCAAAAGTTTCTTTGATCTAAGTCACTGTATTCAAAGCAAACGTGGATTTGCCTCTTTAATTTTGTCTGGACCTTGGAATCTACACCTCAAAGGTCTCTCTGATGTAATTCAAGGGTTCCCCAGGAATGTATATTGGGCCTTCCAAATTCGTCTGGGTCCTCCCTGGCCTAGACATCAACTTCTCTTCAATGTCCATTCTGGCTTCTCTCTGACACCCCTCCCTCTCAAGTTCTTCCTGACAACTATTGCAAGTCTAAGGATTTTCCCTGAGGGAATTATGAATGGTAATCTTATTTCCTGGGATGAAAGCAAATTGACAAGGTAAATGCACCCCAGTTATCTGCAGTTTAGCTATGTCCTGTCCTTTAACGTTATCCCTGGGGGGTCTTGATGTGTCAGTTCGAGTAAGAGAGTAGTTTCCTCAAACTGACCTTCCCATCACATATTTTATATGTAATAGAACAATTGGTACAGCACTCATTGCTGGCTGTCTACAGCATACTCCTCCCCACCTAGACTGAATTTGGGGGATCTATCCCCTACATGGGGTGAGCTTCCCAAATCAGATCACTCCTCATAGACCCTAGACAGTCCATCTGAGCTCTGATTCTTGGATCTGGCCCTATGTACAATTTTCAAATCATACTCTTGTAAAGCAAGACTCCATCTGAGCAGTCTGCCATTGTTTTTCCCCATCTGCATCAACCAAACCAGGGGGTTGTGGTCAGTCTGCACCACAAAAGGCTGCCCATACAAGTATGGCTCCAATTTCTTTAGGGGCCCACACTAGGGCAAGATGCTCCTTTTCCACCATGGAGTATGCTTGCTCCCTGGGGAGCAGCTTTTGGCTCAGATAGGCAATGGGGTGGTCCCTCCCTTCACTGGATGTCTGGCTCAGTACTGCCCCAATACCCACATCTGAGGCGTCCTTCTGAACTATAAAGGTTTTACTATAGTTGGGACTTGTCAAAAAAGGAGCACTGAGCAGCGCCTCCTTTAGTTTGGAAAAGGCATCCTCACAGGCTGGACCCCAGGTAATTTTCTTGGGCATCCATTTCTTTGTCAGGTCAGATAGGGGAGCAGCCAGAGCACTGTAATTTGGTACAAATTTTCGATAGTACCCTGCTGACCCAAGAAAACTCCTGACCTGTTTCAGAGTTTCTGGTCTGGGTCATGCCTGTATTACCTCTATCTTGATTTGGTTAGGACGGATCTGTCCCTGGCCTACTACATGCCAGAGGTATGCCAATTCTCCCAAGGCCACCTGGCACTTCTCTGCTTTGACAGTGAGCCCTGCCCTCTGTATTCTGCCCAGCACTTCCCTAAGGTGTGACAGGTGTTCCTCCCAACTGGTACTGAAGATGACAATGTCATCCAGGTTCACCATGGCGCACTCCTCGGCACTATTTTACACCTGGTTCACCAACCTTTGAAAAGTGGCTGGGGCGTTCTTCATTCCAAATGGCATTACTTTGAACTCAAATAAGCCTATCAGAGTGATGAAGGCTGACCTCTCCCTAGCTCTGTCCATCAACTGTACCTGCCAATACCCCTTTGTCAGGTCAATGGTCGTGAGGTAGGTCGCCCCCCCAACTTGTCCAGGAGTTCATCTGTCCGGGGCATTGGGTGGGCATCTGACTTTGTGACTACATTCAGTCCACGATAGTCTATACAGAAACTAGTTAAGCCATCTGGCTTGGGTACAAGGACTACGGGTGAGGCCCAGGGACTGTGGGATCTCTGGATTACCCCAAAATCCTGCATCTCCACCACTTCCCTCCTAATGTAATTTAGCACAGCCTCTGACACTCGATATGCAGTCTGCCGTATGGGCATCTCTGTCCCTGTCTCTACATCATGTGTTGCAAAGGGGGTTAGTCCAGGCTTGGCGCTAAACAAGGGAGCAAAGTCTGCTAAAACCTCCCTCACTTTCTGGATCTGGTCTGGGGTCAGCTGGGGAGACAATTTAACTGCATCCACAGAGGACTCCAGCTTACTCTCTTCCAGCAAGTCCAGAAGGGGGTCTCCTTCATCCATCCACTCCCCATGACCACACACTGTGAATACTTTGTCAGCCCTGTTTGCATATGGCTTCATCATGTTGACATGGTACATCCTTTCTGTCTGTCTACAGTCAGGTAACTCCACAATGTAGTTCATGTCATTTACCTTTCTAACCACTTTGTGCGGTCCTGCCCACTCAGCTTGAAGCTTGTCTTTCTGGACCAGAATAAGGACCTTGACTTCCTGACCCACCATGTACAAGCAAGCTCTGGCTCTGCGGTCATACCATACTTTTTGTTTCTGTTGGGCAGCTGCCAGGTTGCTCTGGGCTGTCCCCATAAGCTCCTTCAGCCTTTCCCGAAACCTTTGGACGTAATCTACAATGGGAGTTCCCTGGGTGGCATGCTTGCCTTCCCAGTCCTCCCAGATCAAGTCTAAGTGCCCACGTACCCAGTATCCATACAAGAGCTCGAAGGGGGAAAATCCTGTCGACTCTTGGGGCACCTCCCTGTATGCGAACAACAGGTGGGGAAGGTATTTCTCTCTGTCCCTTCCATGCTGTTCAGCAAATGCCTGGAGCATTGACTTTAGGGTACCATTGAATCGTTCCACAAGTCCATTGGCTTGTGGGTGATACGGTGTTGTGCATCTCTGCACCACCATACACTTCTTCCATAAACATTTCATTAGGTCCGACATGAAGGAACCCCCTTGATCGGTGATTACCTCCTGTGGAAACCCAACATGGGAGAAAATCCCAAGTAAGGCATCTGCCACTTTGTCTGTCCTGAGAGAGGATAGGGTGACTGCATCTGGGTACCGGGTGGCATAATCCACCACAGTCAGGATGAATCTCTTCCCTGATTAGCTGGGGGTATTTAAAGGCCCCACAATATCCATTCCCACCCTCTGGAATGGCTCCTTCACTACAGGCAATGGAATCAGGGCAGCTTGGGTTTTCTTGCCCGCCTTCCCTATTTCTTGGCACCGGTGACAAGATCTGCAATACTCCTTTACCTGCTGGGTGACGTTAGGCCAGTAGAAATTCTGGGCCAACCGCTGCATTGTGCATGTGATTCCCAGATGACCAGATAAGGGAATATCATGGGCAACCTTGAGCAACTGCTCATGATATCCCTGGGGAATGACAAGCTGCCTGCCTAGCATCCCTCACACAGTCTATACTGCCTGGGTAAATATAAGTCCATCTTCCCAATAAACCTTATGTCTGCCGTCACCTCCCTGTGCACTGTCCAAGTCTGCCCAAGCCTTCAGCTTCTCTAAACTAGGGTCACTTCTCTGAGCAGCTGCGAACCCCTCACACCTTCCCAAGGCATGGGACAGGTCCCCCTTCAGTCGCTAAACTAGGGTCCCTAGCACTGGCATCAGGGCCATCAGGATCACTGTCAATCCCAACCCTATGACAAGAGGTCATCCCTCCCTCTTTGGAGTAACCCTCTGTAGCTATGTGGTAACTTGCTACTGGGGAAATTTCTACCCTCATTTTATCAGTTTCCTCCTCTGGAGACAGAGGCTGGGGAGCCAGCCTCTCAGTATCTTCCCCAATGGCTCCTGGGGGGCTCAGGGAACTACAATTTTCCCTGGCCGCTTGGCTATGGGTAACTGCACATACCACCCCCTGCTGGAGATTGTTGCCCAGGATCACATCCACTGCTATTGTGTTGGCTACAGCCACCTGTTGCACAGTTTCACCTGTTTCACCCCAGTCAAGGAGAACACTAGCCAGTGGCAATGTTTTCCTCTTCACTAGTAAACCCTTGTACAGTTACATATTTATTGGGTATAAGCTGACCAGGCTGTACCAGATCCTTCTTTACCAATTTCAGGGATTCCCCTGTGTCCCTTAACCCCTGCATCTGTATGCCATTTACCATGACTGGGTGCATGTATTCCCTCATGTTCACTGGCATGCTTCCAGGGACACAACAACAACCTACTTCCTTTCTGGCATTACTTTGCATATTATTGCTTACCCTTCTTGGACACTGTCTGGCAATGTGCCTAGTTTCTTTACATAACCAACAAACATTTCTTACTTCAGAGAAATCTTTTCTTTGAAACCTAGGGCTAAGTGGTTTCAGTGGAGGCAGTGAGGGTTTAAGCTGCCCTGAAGGTGCGCTTTTCCCTTTCTGTGCTGCCACACTTGCCCCATTCACTCTCAGAGCAGGTCTGCTCTTAGCATAATGGTCCGAGAGTTCAGCAGCCTCTTGCACTGTTTTGGGATCTTGGTCCTCTAGCCAGGTTTTTAACTCTGCTGGGCATGTCCAATAAAACTGTTCTAATAAAATCACATTTTCAACTTTATCAGCAGTGCTTGCCTCAATTCCTTCCCACCAATGTTTTAAAAACCTGACGTTGTTTCTTGGCTAGCTCCTCATAGCTCATATCAGGGCTTCTCCTGAGCTTACGGAATATAGATGTGTATAATTCAGCAGTTAATTCAAACTTTTTTAACAGTGCAGTTTTTAACTTGCTGTAATCATCACTGTCTTCATTGTTCATTTGACCCAGTGCATCCCAAGCTTTTCTGGTAAGTAGCAGGGATAGCTGGAAGCTCCAGGACTCTCTAGGAATTTTAGCCTGAATACAAACGTTTTCAAAAGAATTTAAAAAGGCATCCATGTCCTCCCCATCCTTAAACTCGGCTATTAATTTGGAGTTCAATTTGTAACCCAGTCCTGTAGTCCCAGTTAAACCCAAGCCACTTATCTGCCCTTGTGCTGCTGGTTGGAGTTGTAGCTTCTCCAGTTCATGTTGCCACTGGTGCTCCTCTCTCCTCCCCTCTACCTCTTTGCATTCTCACTCTCTCTTCTCCTCTGCAGCTCTCTGGTGCTCACACTCCTCCCGGTCTGCCTCATACTGTTCCCTTTCTCTCCTCTCTTGGGACTCCAGCTCCATCCTGCGCAACACAAGTTGCAACCTGAGAACTTCCAGATTCAGGATACTGGTGACTCATCCCTGCTGTTGTGGCCCTTCACTGACAGTGGACCTGCTGTCCTCCTCATTGGCTCAGAACCCCTCACTGGCAGCTAGCCCTTCCACACTTGAGGTTTGGTCCCTTTCGGTCATGGTCTGTGACTCGTTGCTCTGGGTATCTGCTACCATCAGGGCCTCTATGAGGTTTTGCTTACTGGCTTTCACCCCAAACGGGACTCCCCTGTCCCCGCACAACTGCTTTAAGAAATCTACAGTGTGCCTGCTGCAGTCAGAAGCCATTTTATTCTTCCTTCACTACTAATATTATTCTGACTGGCACTTCAGAAAAAAAATAAAATGGATGGGAACTTAACTGTAAGACAAGGGATATAGTTCTGTTTCCTTTTGAAATAAAACACTGCCTTTCTTTTTTTTTCAAGTGAGTTAAATGGTCTCAACCTGACACACTGAACAATGAAGCTTATTTACCAAACTTTTTATACCATTGCTGCCATGCTGCCAACCAATCTGTCACAAACTCGCTCAGCCGGTCAGCCCTCTACTCCCAAAGTGCCAACCTCTTAGCGTATGATTTGTGTACAGTGAACAGAACAAGGTAACCCTCTTGTCTGTTTTGTGGGTTCAAGTCACCTTAGTCTCAAGCTCTGGAGGGATTCAAACTAATAACCTCTTGTTAGCATACCCAGTTATCAAGCTCAGATACTTCTGTCTTTGGGGGGCCAGATATCTTTGCCTATGGGCACCCAACCAGGTCTTTTAAATGAACCCTTAGAACTCAATTCAAGACTTTAGAGAACACTATCCATTTCCCAGTTTGGCATACAATAAGCTCATACACAGTTTTACTTACAACCTTTAAAAGCTCCACTTAAAATAAAAAGAAATGTCAAGGCACTTCAGGCAGTTTCCGTTGTAAAATATATCTTTACTTTAAAATATCAAAACAGAACAATAATTACAGAACAAATATATCCCAACACATACAGTCTTAAAACAGACAGGTAAAAGTGCAGTTCCTACAATACGTACATTCAGATTGGTCTAATCTAATATATGCTTATTTTCTTTCAGTGCTTTTATGGTCTCTCTTCTCTCAGTAAGAATTATTGTCTTCTGTCTCTGCCAAGATTCTATAAGCAATTAAACACATTTCTCAGCCAGCCTTCTCAGAGGTCACATAACTCCTCCTTGGTGTAACATCATCTGTATTTTATCTCACAGGATGTCCAAATGAAATATTTTAAAAAAACATAATAGGTGACCTCACTGCCTTTCCTCCCACAGGTTAACCAGACCAAACCAGTTTGTGCTGTGCTACTTATACATCTCAAAAGTTTATTTGATCTAAGTCACTATATGCAAAGCAAAAGTGTATTTGCCTCTTTAATTTCATCTGGACCATGGCATCTACACCTCAAAGGTCTCTCTGATGTAAATCAAGGGTTCCCCGGGAATGCATATTGGGCCTTTCAAATTTGTCTGGGTCCTTCCTGGCCCAGACATTAACTTCTCTTCAATGTCCATACTGGCTTCTCTCTGACACCCCTCCCTCTCAAGTTCTTCCTGACAACTATTGCAAGTCAAAGGATTTTCCCTGAGGGAATTATGAATGGCTAATCTTATTTACTGGGATGAAAGCAAATTGATAAGGTAATTGCACCCCAGATATCTGCAGTTTAGCTATGTCCTGTCCTTTAAACTTATACCTGGGGGTCTTGATGCGTCAGTTCTAGTATGACATTAGTTTCCTCAAACTGACCTTCCTATCACATACTTTATATGTAATAAAAAAAATTGATACAGCACACAGAGCTGGCTGTCTACTTCACATACAGCAAGCAAGGGAGTGGAGAGTGGAGGTGCTGAGGCTGATCTGCCAAAGGGTATATGACCTGGCAAGACTATGGGTAGGTAGGTACCTTTCAGTGAAATTGCCCAACATAATTAACTATAGGGACTTCATTTTCAAAGGAATGTCCAGGACCTTTGGCATCTTTTTTACCACACTTATGCAACCTGCATCAAGAAATTGGACCACATGGAACATGGTTTAACATTTTGATGCAACTGTGGCACTGTGTGAACAGAAAATTATGCGTTCAGCACATAAAAGAAATGACACATGCATCACGTTTGTACTGTAAAGCAGGTAAACTGTCACATATGGAACAGATTATTTAATGATAGAATTGAATCATTTTTACATTTTGGATAATGTGGGTGCTTCCCAAAATCAGGAATTATGCCTGCACCTTCACTTTTAAAAATCTAGCATTAAGTCTTTCTTCTGCTAGCACCTTTCTATGTCTATGTCTAAAAGGGATAATGCTATCAGACCAAGTGCAGGCCTTGAGACTACACAAGGATGACAGGGAAAAGGGCCACTCAGTGTCATTGAAGGGAGGGAGAGTCAAAGACATTTTTAGGAAGCACTATTACACAGAATGGGTGGTGGACACTTGGACTAGATTACCAGAGCACGTGGTATCAGCTGATACTGCAATGGCCAGAATGCTGAGACTCAAAAAGTATTTTGAAGAAAACAGGGTATTCCTACTGAGATGGTGGGAGAGAGATGAACTTGATGGACAGATAATCTTCTGTCCCCTAAAATATGTAAACTAACACTAGTTTGGTTTGAAATTATTTTGACAATACTTGTTTACACAAGGATAGCAGTGCATTTGTTTAATACAAACCGAACTTATTGCACTTGACTGTGATCTTAAAGAATCTGTTCTTTTTGGAATATATAAATAGTGTGTGTATTCATAAATACGCACTGTACCTACAGAGCTATATGTATACTCTTATAAGAGTATACATACAACTTTGTACCATAAACAGTTGCAGCAAATGGTCACTCAGATACAAAAAAAGTTCAAATTCTTTGTATAATAGAACAATACATTTTCTTCAAATTATTGAAAATAAACAAGAATATATATTTTTCCATATAGGGTTCTTTTATGACTGTGTTAATAACAGAGAACGTTCACTCAGACCATGATGTTTGTAAAATCCAACTTGCAGATACAGCTGCAAACTGTGAATGTAATGGTACTGCCATTTCTTGATATTTGTACATACATTATAAACCACATGAACTTGTTTTCTTTACATTCAGTCATGTATATATTCCTCACAATTTTAGTGATATCCATGAATAATTCAGAAGTATTTCAACTACAGGAATCCAATCACAGCTATAATAGAGGAATCACTATACATGGCTACAATATCTCTGGTAGCACATAAAATCATATACAGCCTAATGCTCCATTGTAAATAGAAAGAGCTTGCAAAGACCACTTTACCCACATGAAGTTTCCAACCCCATTCAGCTGTGCTCATCAGGATTGCAAATTCTTTCTGGATTCATGTTACCTCATTTGTGAGAATCCAGAAAAAGGGTTATTCTCAAATTACTGCAGTCTTTACAGCCTGTCTCAAATGCTGCAGTGATTTCATTGAGATAGGTGATAACTCAGATCAACACATATGAAAGTATTGGGGGAGGCAAATGATAAAGAATGGTCTGATAGGTGGAGGGAGAGGGACCACTAGTCACAAATGGGGAGCCATTACATTGCTATGAAATAGCTTGCATCTGTAACTGGAGGGGAACAGCACTGGTAACCAAGGAAGGTTACACCAATGAGTTGTGGGACTACATCTAGAATTAAGGGGGAATTGTAATGGTGACTGGGGATTATAGCAGGGACAAGGATAACTGTATTAGTGAGATGGAGCATGAATTATAAGATTGTGGGGGTGAATTCTTTATTGGTACTGGGGTACATAGTCAGGAGACTGGGGTTCTTCAGTATTGGGGACCTGGATCTGGTGATTGGGGGACTGTATTGTGTGGTTGGATGTCTTTGATGGGTGACTGGAGGGACTCCATTTGGATGATGAGGATTCTGGACACTAATGAATGACTGACGACAAATCGAGAGGGGAAGGAGGTGCCACTGGACTCTGGGGACTGCAGGAAATGGGATGGAGAGATGGAGGAGTTGTCACTAAGCACCAAGGATTTCTTGAAATGGAATGGGTAAAGAAAGGTGTGCCAGTGGACAGAAGGGAGTGCTTGAAACAGGGACAAGAGGTGATGGGCACAATTCCCAAAGTACACCAGTACCATTGAACTTTGCAGCATGCGAATGGTGCTGTCCCAATAGCTCCTGCTAACATCTGGATTGGCAACTTGCATTGTGCCACACTTGGAGGGGGACTCCTCCCACCTGTGCTGTGTACTCCCTTTTATATATTAGAGAATTAGATGGTGATAAAAAAATGGGTATAAAGTCTTTTTGCTAAGCCCCCAATTATGACTCAGAAAGGTGATTGATATACTGTGCAGCAACACCAGCCAGGATACAGCACAGTGGTGCTGCCGTACATAACAAAACAATGCAGTATACTGCAGGGAACAGTGTAATTCAGAGGCAATTAAGCCCTTTTGTCATGCAATCATTTGTGACATGTCATTTACTGAAACTTATTTTGCTGCATTGTGGCTGGCTCCACTGTATGTAATAAATCATTCAAGAGAGGTGTATTGTCTTATACCTGTTGTGCGTTTTCTTGAAAAAAGCAAATGCACAGTGCAGCTGTAGGCATAAGACGATTAGAACTCCTTGAATCAAGTATGGTAACTGTACAGTACCTGTTTCTGATGACGTAAGCATACTACAGTATGATTAGATGATTTGTATTCACCCTGACTGCTATGGAAAACATCTGTGGGTACAAATCTAACTGCAGAGCTTTTGGAAATCAGATATGGTAAAAACAGAACAGTCCTAGTGCCTATAGATAGGAGAGTGAAAATGTGTGCATCATGTGATTAGAGCTAGTCATCAAAGAACTGCATCAAATTTTACATAAAGTATCAGGGAGTAAATGCACCCCCTTTCATTATGTAAAACATCAGAGAAATGATGTGCCAGGTACTGTATGTGAATTTTGTATTTGAAAATATTGCCAATGGCCATTAATTTGCAGTTAAATAAAAAGCCTCAAGATAATTGATCCCCAAGTAGTGGTTTGGAATGTTCCCTGTGTGATGAGCAAGGGTATTAATTGAAGACTGTTAGCTATTAGAGCTAGTGAAGCTGCTCCTTTGGCTAGCTGGGTAGATTTACTGTGCTATGTTGCATGTCATCATAGTTCAAAGATGTGGTGCTGTCAAATATATTATACTACTGATAATAATGACTGCAGTATACAAGTGAAGCTGCTGAATGTTGCCACCTAATATTAATTTGCATTACAGTAACATCAACGTTGTTGGCTTCGTACCTACTGCACTACACGTTGATCCTCAGAGGCCTGTAGTTGAAGTGGCTGATTTCAGATTAAACTAATGAGTGGCAGGAGAGTCAAAAGTAATGGAGTTCAAGCAATATGAATAGATTATAATTATCTCATCTGTTGATATATGTGTGCAACATATATATATATATATACTGTAAAAAATGACATGATTCTACAGTTTTTTGAACCATGTTATGTTTTTACATATTAATATATGGAAGAAGTAGAGACATCACAGTATATACTAATGTATCAACTTAGCTGACTGCAAACATTCATTGGAGTTTCTAGCCGAAACAGTTCTAAAATTATTCCATTTTAAAGAAATTGTTTTTTGAAAAGTCTGATTTTTGAACCATTGGGGCTAGGAACATATTTTTTGAATGAAAGGTTAGAGTCTGATCATTAGGAATCAGCACTAGGTGAAAATAAAATTCTGCTGGTGAATCAGTACAAAATGCAGGATTTCTCTTCCATGAAATCTCAGAATGCACTTTAGCAACTTTCATGAAATTCCAACTTAGAAATATGGAATTAATGTATGAATTGAAGATGACTGTATTAAACTATGGAATAAAATTCCACAGACTTGATCAATGAACTGTGGAATGATTGCACATATTGCAGATTGATGTGTTAATTTGTGGAATGGAATTCCTTAGAATTGCCTTTCTGTAGTTTATGTGCATTATTCTGCAATTCAGCCAGAAAATTTTGCAGAATGGGATGAAAATCCACCAAACACATTTGTAGGATTTGGATTGTGCTGAAGCTGGAATTTTAGAAAATTCCACAAAATTTGTGACATTTTGCAAAATTTCCATGAATTCAGGATCCACAGTTTCTGCCTAGAACTATTAAGAATGAATCCCATCAATACAGTCTTTTTGTCTTGATACTGTTTTATATGTTCTGATTCATTTTGAAATCATATTCTGAGTGTATTATTAACAGATGTCTTTTGGTTGCAACAGAAACAAAAAAAAGCAAACCCATTTTATTACAGTAATTTTGTTTCAACCAATGGTATCAGTACTATTTGTTTTGTATCAATACATTAAATGACATTAAGGCTTTAAAAAAAATATACTTGTGCTGGGATAATGTCATGGCTTGGGTGTCCGGGCAAGAGGCCACAGACTGAGTGCATCCAACACACAAAAGTGACATTATCCCAACACAACACATACCCTGGAGTGCATTATTCTGATTATACAATGGCTCATTTGTTAAAAAAATGATATCAGTAAAAATTTGCACTTTAAAAGCATTTTTGTGATTGTTTTACTAGATAGGCATACTTAAAAAATAGTGCTTATTTCTTGTTTTGGCCAGTAGGTGGAGCTGCTGTGGTGTTACTACAATACTTCTGTATCCCCCCCCACACACATCCTTTGTTTCTTTGATTGTCTCCCATATCCTTTCTATGTCACCCCCCCACTGCAGTTTAATACTATTTTGTCTCCTGCTCTCTATCCCTCTGACATGCACTCCTTCTCCCTGTCAAGACATTCACTATCTCTCCCCACCACCAATCGCAGTAATGTGTGTGTGCCCACCCAGTCTCAGTATCATGCTTTCCACCCTGCTGAGCTTGTGGTTTGTCTCTATCTCCCAGTATAGTAAGCCATGTGGTTGTACCAGTAGAAAAAGGAACAATAAATACGTTTCTGAGTCTGCGGTTCCCCCATCACTGGAGAAGATGCAGCCACTGATTAAACTGAAGCTGACAGCTGGGGAGTAGAGCATGCCATGCTGTTTAATAGCACACAAGCTCACAATGAAGAACAGGGACTTTGCTTTTAGCGAAGCTGACGGCTTCATTTTAGATATACTTTCCTTTTTGGCTACAGTGAAGACAGTAGCAATATTTTGGACAGCACTGTGAAAGAAGCCACCTTTGAAGAGGCTACACACTTATAAGCGGGAAACACTGAAGCTGGCTGTGAAGCAAGAGCAGTGAATCTGATTGCCCTGATAGCTTCACTTTCGTTTTTAAAAATTCCGTCTAAATTAGGGGAATATGATGAAGGATGTTGGGTGGGGAAAAATATAAGTATTATTTTATTGTAATCTGTCCTTTTGCACTGTGGGAGGGAAAGATGCATATGTTTTTCTAAATTGTGAAGTACTGGCAAACTCCATGGCAGACATGTCAAGTGTGACAGATATGTCAAGTGTGGGCAATTTGGACATGTTAATGGAGTGATTCTTTTGACATGTCATGTGGTCATGTTCGTCTGCTGGGACTTGATCCATAATGTTGTGCTGGGATAACATCACAGGTGAAGGTCTCAGATGACCAATCAGGATTCAGGATTCTTTCTTGCCATTGTATAATTATAACTATAAAACATCAAGGGAAAATCCAATTACTTAATTAGGTGAGATACATCACCTGACCATGCCTCAAAACACTATTATTGTATGGTTACATGTTGCCTTTCCTTTCTTTTACCAACCAAGCTGATTCTCTCTCACAGTCAGCCTGCTGGTACCCCACACATCATTAGTGACCTTCTCAGGAATTTGTTGGTTATCCACCACTTATCCAGAACCACAACATGGTGGGGTGGCTAGCCATGTCAGTTGTGTAAAAGCCTGTGGTGGGGGCAGCCTAGGCAGCTTGTTTTTTTTCCTCCAAGCTCCATCTTCTCCCTGTGGAGCCAGCATGCAGTGATGAAATCGCCATGCATGCATCAGCATCTGTGTCCAGTGGCAAACCCTTCTCTCTGGTGCTTCAGTCTGCTGTTAGCAGTCAAGCACCCAGATCGTTGTTCCCCAACCAAGAAAGGAACTCAGTCCCTTGAATACTCAATCCCCCCCCCCCCCACGGCCATGATGATTCGTACTTCTTGAATGCAGGTCATAGGCATAGCAAGTAGTAGTGCTACTGTTGTGCCACTGGGCTGGTTTGTCAGATCTTCATTCTAAATTCAATACAAAGTCATTCTGGTATTTGCAACCTGATTACAGATCAGTACATCTTTCTAACCCTTGATTGAATCCTTTTACATAGAACTGCAGCTTACAAAGCTTATGGTTGCCAGCCCATCAGTGCAGCCATAGTGCTACTGCCTGACACACCAGCAATCCAGTTTCGGGAATGAGTCTGGGTCATTGAGAGCTGGCCAGGGAGAAGAGGTTTGAGTGTCCCCATGGATTCTTCCCTCTTCAGTGGGAGCGGGCTGCCTCATCACCCTATTCCTGCCACTGGTGGATGCACAGGTGGCGATGCAGGATTAGCAATCTGTGGGAAGGGGAGCATACCATTTGGTGCTTGGCTGAGATGTGCATCTGTACGTCTACAGACTGAACTTTTGTCCTTTTGCTGACATATTCAGAAGTCAGGTTCTGGGGGAACAACTAAGCTTAAAAGCCCCCACTGCCAAGTGACATGATCCCTGATAGCTGAGAAGGGGTCAGAGTATGGATCGTCGTTATAACCACCACCAAGCCTCGCCAGCTGTGGGTGATAAACAATGTTTAGAAAAAAAAAAGCTAATGGTTAGCTCTGCAATCAACACCTTCTCCAGTGCTCCCCATCTCTCTCTCTCCCTTAATTGAGTGTCTTGCATAGAGGTGGCCTCAAACAGCTGTGTTTTAGCTTGCTATAAGCATCACACAACAAACTGTCACAGTTCTGTGTAAGGAGACTATTGAATGCATTATGTTCCTTAGAAATAAAACTACTTCCTTGATTTCATCCAGACAACTAAGTTTTTGTGTGTTTACTATACTACAACCTCAAAATGTCATTGTGTAAACAGAATATATGTATCAAGGCTGTGCTGTAAAGGATTTTGATACAATTTCACGGACCATAATGAGTCTCAGCCTTCAGACTCATGCCCTTACGCTCCTAAAACATACATCAAAATCCTTTTAAAGGACACTGTCAACCCCGTTAGGCCTCAAATTGCCCCTAGAATAAAAAATGTATGTTATTGTCACACACATTCTGTAGTGATTGCTGATGCAGCTAGTAGTTTGAGTCTGATCCTTTTTGTTTTTAAAAATAAAAAACAGACTGTCCACCATGCTGGTCTTATCACACCAAAATATGTTTGTATACATTCTTTGATCAACTTCCACAGCATCCTTCCTGGACTTGGGAATGCCCCTAACATACTCTAGTCACTCATAATGCTGTGGGAGGAGAGAAAACTATTACATCATGACTGGCTGCACTGGCTGGGGTGTTCCTAATGTTCAGAATGTATGAAATAAGAGTAGATCAAGAATTTGAAACAAAACAAGGTTGGGTATAATTGAACCACTCTCCTGCATTTCTGGGCTGCTAAGAAATGAAGCAGGCCAAATAACCAACAACTTCAATGAGTTCTAGAGAAGGTAGGCAATCATAAAATGTGGGTTTCTAACTTGAAATAATATGATGCAAAAAAGGTGACAAAGTCTCTATAAAGCATAGCCTGCTTTGGCTTATTCCTTACACGATGAAGTTTGTAAGTTAGCTTTCTTTCATATAATGCCGGTAATTGCATTGTGAACATTGGACTCTCCCATGTAGCAACCTTTGCTCTTCCTTTGATTTTGCAGACTTTGCCTGTGAAAGCATTGGAAGTTAATCTTAGTTGTGCCTGAGGCAGTATGACACAGGCCAAGTTGCTGTTTGCACTAGTCTCAATCATATCTCTAAGCTTTATGGTGTTGTATGCAGTCCATAAGTAACTGACAGGGGAAGGTATGGTGGAAATGAGAATGGGGCATTGGGGAAACTTAATTTCATAAGTGAAATTAAAAGTCAGACTCAGTTCCATGACAAAGATAGAAAATGACTGCTCCCATGTAAACTGTGTCCACCTAACACCATACAACTGACTAAAGAAATGTGTCCCAAGATCCTTGTCATATTTGCTTGATCCTATATCTTAGATGGTCGGTTCCACAAGTGAAATTTTTCCATTTCCAACACTGGTGTAATGCTCTGTCAAAGGATTTGTACACAGATACTATGTACCTTTTGACACGGGCTATATTTTTCGAACAATTGTGGAACCCCAAGCTACAGTTTTACCTGCAAATCTTGCTTTGTGACTGGGGGAATATTTAATACAAATTTGTAAGTTTTAGTATTTTGACACACCCATACAACTTGTGGGTGTGCATCATGTTCCCAAATCCATTTCACATATTATTGGTTTCATACATATTTATTAATCATTTTACTTATTTTATTTATTAATTCAGAAATAAACCTTTGTGTACAGTGCTCTTTTACAGAGGTTCCAGGTCAAGGACAATGTACACAGAGAATGTAACACCTGAATACAAAAGTAAGCAGATTCGGCATATCGTGTCCGATTTGGAGCTGCAGGAGGGTGTAGCAGAATCCTCTGATGATGACTAAACTAAAGTCAGGTCTGGGGAGTGAATACCTTCACTGACATGTAGGTTCTGGCAGGGCTTTGCATCGAGCCAAGCTTTGCCATTTACTTTCATCATGCAAGACGCTGTTGTGAGTGAACTTAATGTTCTTACAGCATGGGGATTATGTATTGCCAACTGACTTTCCTGTACTGATGGCAGCATCTTTCCATCAAACTTTAATGATAGTGCCAAATTATATTCTTTTGTTGGCCCGTATAATAGAATTTTTGAGTGCATATTGAGTGATATCCTTGATCCTGTAACATCGTGTTTTGTTTACGTCTAAAGTGCACACCGGTTCTGCTGCTATGGAACCCATCTCTGCTTGCTAGGTGTAGGCCTTTTAGGCATGAGCTAATGAATGTTACTGCCATTTGTTTCATTCTCTGTTTAAAATGCTGTTATAACTTTGTTGAACCGAATATGATTAATGTTTTTATTATTTCTTAAATGAATTGTGAATTGACTCTTCCTGAGAGGCTGAAGGAAACTTCTTTAATTTTGAATAAACTCCTCAGAACATAATGAGGGATCCATCTACAGTACCTGTTAAGGTCATTTTGGTGCATAGGCAATTTAGGGACTATCCTGAGCCAGATCCCCAGTTTTGTTTCCTAGGCTGCTTGCATTTGTTACATAGATACATAGACAGTGTCAGCAGATAAGGGCCTATGGCCCACCTAGTCTGCCCATTTGAGTTTGTAACTTCAGTTTATGTTTTCCTAGAACTCTGTTGCCCCTTACTCCTGACCTCCAGAATTCCTTTATGTCTATCCTATGCATTCTTAAATCCCGTGATTGTTTCAGCCCCCACCACTTCCTCAGGCAGGGTGTTCCACTTGTCCACCACCCGTTCTGTGAAGAAATTCTTCCTCACATTTCCTCTAAATCGTCCTCACTCTAACTTCATCCAATGCCCTCTAGTCCTGGAACATCTTTTTCGCTTAAAAATAGTGTATTCTTGCACCCTGTTCCACCCTGTAAGATACTTGTATGTCTCTATCATGTCCCCTCTCTCCCTCCTCTCCTCCAGGGAGTACATATTCAGTTCCTTCAATCTGTCCTCGTAGGACTTGTGATGCAATCCATGTACCATCTTTGTTGCCCTCCTCTGAACCTTCTCTACCCTGTCTATGTCCCTACGTAGGTAAGGTCTCCAGAACTGTACACTGTACTCCAGGTGGGGCCTCACCAGTGTCTTGTATAGTGGAATTATGACCTCCCTTTTCCTGCTGGTGATGCCCCTGCCTATGCATCCCAGCATCCTAATTGCTTTACCTGCTGCCTTGTTACACTGTTTCCCTACCTTGAGGTCATCAGAGATGATAACCCCAAGATCCCTTTCCTGCTTGGTGCATGCTATATCCTCACCCCCAACTGATATATTGTGCCAGGGTTTTGTGCCCCACATGCATTATCTTGCACTTCTTTGCATTGAATTTCAACTGCCAAACCCCTGACCATTCTTCAAGTTTCTGCAGGTCCTTCTCATTCTGTCTACACCCTCTGGTGTGTCTACTCTGTTACAGAGCTTTGTGTCATCAGTGAACAGTGAAATTCTGCCTTCTAGGTCCTGTGCAATGTCACTGATGAAGACGTTTAATAGGACCGGTCCCAGCACTGATCCCTGTGGTATCCCACTGGTCACTCTTCCCTCTGTGGAGTGACAGACATTTACCACCACCCTCTGTGTCCTGCCACCCAGCCAGTTACCTACCCACCACACTACTGTCCTGCTCACACCCATATTCCCTAGTTTGTGTAATAGTCTTCTATGTGGCACAGTGTCAAAGGCCTTGCTGAAGTCCAGATAGGACATGTCCACTGCCCTCCCCTGATCCACCTCCCTAGTCACCCAGTCAAAAAATTCAATGAGGTTGGTCTGACATGACCTCCCCCTCATGAAATCATGCTGCCTTGGATACTGCAGTCCATTGACAACCAGATGTTCCACCAATCTCTCCTTCAGTAGTCCTTCCATGATCTTCCCCACTACCGAGGTGAGGCTGACTGGTCTGTAGTTCCCCACCTCCTCTTTGTTCCCATTTTTGTATAAGGGGACTACATCTGCTGTACTCCAGTCTTTGGGTACCTCCTCTGTTTCCAGTGATCGGCTAAACAGGATAGCCAGAGGTTCAGCCACCACCTCTCTGAGTTATTTAAGGACCCTGGGGTGCACCCCATCTGGCCCCATTGCTTTATCAACTCTTAGTACCACCAGTTCCTTCGGGACCCTTTCTCATGTAAAGGGACTTGTGTCCATTTCTGCACCATTCTCACCCCTTGTACTCCCTTCAGACCCATTACCCTCCTCTTCCTCAGTAAAGACTGAGCAGAAATACCTGTTCAGTATGTCAGCTTTACTGTTGTCATCCTCCACACGGCCCCCATCCTTTCCCTTCAGTCTCACTATCCCTCCCTTTGCCTTTCTTTTTTCACTTATGTACCTGTAAAAGGTTTTGTCCCCTCTACCCACTGATTTTACAATGTGCTTTTCTGTCTGAGCTTTGGCTTCCTTACTGACCTCCTGCCTCCTTTGCTTCTCCTGGTACTTCTCCTATCCCTTCTGCCTGTATCTTTTGTATTGCCTGAATGCAATCTTTTGGCTTTCACTTTCTTTGCTACCTCTTTGGAAAACCATAATGGCCTCCTCTTCCTTTTCCGCTTGCTAACCTGCTTAATGCATAATTCTGTTGCTCTTGTAATCCCCATTTTAAATACTGCCCACTGTTCCTCAACCCCTGATTCCTGCCCCATTCCCCTTAATGCCTCTTTCAAGTATCTCCCCATTTTCCCAAAGTCTGCCCCCCTAAAATCCAGGATACGTTAACTTTATAAATGATGAAGTTGTAAAGTGTTATTTCCCCCAATGATGTAAGGAAGGGGGAGGTGCCCTGCATTTTATCCTTTATAAGAGTATAATATTATTTGAAAAGTGTTGCAGTGTTATCCTCCTATGCATTCTCTTTGTAAGTGTTTTTACTTGCAAAATCAATAAAATATATTTACAAAAAAAAGTAAGCAGTTCCAGCGGACCATTTGTCAAGTATCAGTACAAGCAGATAGTTCAAATCAAAATAACATCTTAGTTATGTAGTCAAGGACATGAAAGAGCAAGGAAAGGCTACTGCAGAGTTTATGCCAGTAACTTATTTGGAGAAGACAGTGGTAAGGTAACCTGTGAACAAGGTGACCACAGTTGAGTGCTTACAAAAACAGAGACTCAATTACGGCACCTGTGTTCAGGGCTACCTGACAGGAAGGCGACTGGATATCTGGGTGGGCGAGGTAGGGTGATGGGAAGTATACGCATATACATGCACGGGGGGAGAGGCAGGGGAGGGAAGGTATGTGGGAGGGGGCGTGGTAGGCAGCTGCCAAGCTGGTCTGCTAGCATGATGGGGAGGGTGGTCGGTTGGGAGTTGGGAGTTGCAGGGTGCGGGGTTAGGGTCTGACATGGCACAGTGTTTTGTTTTTTTTTTGCTGGCAGGTGGCTTTTTTATGTTAAGTATCCCCCCCAACATGCAGCCCCCCGGAGTTGACAATCCTTTAGTAGGGTGGTGCAGGTGGCACATGCCCCCTACATGAAAAGGAAACCTGTAGATCTCGGGTGCCCTTTTCCCATTTGCCACGAGTGTGCATCACTGAAATTCATTTCTGGCGATGTACACTTGCCCTAATGGCGATCACTATTCTGCAATCACCATTCTGACATAGAGCTCAGTAGTAACAATATACTGGACTACTAAGAAAGGAAGCAGATCAAATAACCAACAACTTCAATGAGTTCCAGAGAAGTTAGGCAATCAAAAAGGTGGGTTTTTAGTAACATTTTAGTTTTTAGTAATATTGTGTAATATTATTGATGACCAGGAAAAAAATAGAGTGAGACTACTGTAGTAATCCCATTTGTGGTTATGTAAATGCTTCAGCCACAAAAGGCAGACATACTGTAGGTGTGTAGCACATGTCTAATGTTTGTGTTCTTTAAACCACTTTTTCTAACATGTTTAGCCCAATCCCTTTTCTTGAGGAATATGGATTCTCACCATTTTTACTTAATATGTGCTTACAAATAAGCTTCAGAAACACTGTGGTCAACATATTGATAGGTATTGTTTTTTCTGTGTCTCAGTGGTGATCTGAATTTAAAACAAAATGCCTGCTAAAATACTAACCAAATGGTTGGCTACAAGAGGACAGATTTGCAGATTTGCAGTCTGCACTGCCAGTTTAGAATTTTTAGATTCCAAGCTCATTTAGTCAGGTTACAATTAATGAACTGTAAAAGAAATATGAAGGGCAAGATGATGTGAACAGATTTGTCTGAATATTCAAATGCCCTTGAGGCTATCTGTGACCATATGAACAGCCCTGAAATCAATATGTAAAGAGCGGAAGCAAATTGATAAGAACAAGAGTAAGCAAGGCTATTGCTGAGCTATAGTATTTGATCCTTGTTACAATGCATCTGTAACCCTTGGATAAACAATACCTACATGTATAGTATATTTATGTCAGAGAGCAATATATCTAGTTAGAGCAACAGGATATATGCCAAGAGAACAGATTCAAAAGTTTATCTCCCAAGCCTTAAGTAGAGTACAGTGGCCACTATACAACAATGCAATTCACTGCTTGAAAAATATAATGTACCTTACTTTTCTTTTAATTATTTTAACAGCAGACATGTTTTCAAATCATCAGATACCCTTTGTGTGCACTTGTGGTTGTATTTAAGAACTTTTGACGAAACATGTGTGCTGTCTTCACTCAATAAAGCTATGAATAATGGGTTATATTGCAGCACCACTCCCTTGTTGCTATATGATGTCTTTCACTTCCCATGCCTTCTGTCATTTAAATCCATGGAAGAACCCATGGTGGTAGCTAATGTTGTCAGGTTAAAGGTCAGCAGGGACACAGACACACACCATACCAGTGATGAATACACTGGGTAAAGCACATTCTTTTGGAACTATATAAATATATCTATACACATATAGATATATATATGGGATACATGATGGGCAACAGTGAGATATGGAAAATAATCTCACTCCTACAGAGTGAGGTATGGATATCTCATGACTGCCAAAGGCACGAGTAAGATATGCATACCTGACGATGCAGGAGTGAGATTATTATCCATATCTCACTGCTGCCCATCATGTGTTCATTTTATGCAATAGGGGGTACATTTATGTTAGTTTTATTTGTGTTTGTACTCTGTTTACTATGCTTTTTTCTGTGAGATTTTGCTTTGTGGTCTGAATGGAGGTGACTGTTGGTATATGATTGGTTGGAAGTATGGATGGGAAGTAGTTGTGTTTTGTTATTGGTTGATATTTGGGGTTGTTGTTTGTGATTGGTTGAGTTTCCTTTCTGTGTGTGCTGTGATTGGTGTAATGCCCTGAATGGGTGGGAGTTTGATTTCTGTCTTCGTGGACGGTGTTTTTTTATGTTTATTTTTGTTTTATGGTTTACCTTTCCTTTGGTGCTCCTGTTTGCATCTGTGATGGTTATTTGCCATCCACTGTGCTGTGTACTGTGATGGGTCCGTATTTTATTGCAGTTATTATATTTTATTATCAGCAGTGGCACGGTGTGGCTGCAGGAGACTTGGTTTCATGGAATGCTTTTCTTAAAATTGTGATCTACCATAAGGACTGAGGAACTGAGGTA
Source organism: Neoceratodus forsteri (assembly GCA_016271365.2). NCBI lineage: Eukaryota > Metazoa > Chordata > Ceratodontiformes > Ceratodontidae > Neoceratodus > Neoceratodus forsteri. Next base: position 353,150,183 of record CM028136.1, on the reverse strand, counting down.
CTGGTATGATAGAAAATGTGAAGATTTATGAAAACCTGTAACATGCTCCAGTATATAGTGTAGTGATATGTGAAATAGTTTGAGGATTTGATTTTTGGCACAGGTTTAGCTCCAAGTTCACATCAGGAATGATTTCTTGAGAGGTGCGCTTCTGTTGTATAGAACAAGAGTTTGTTTCAAATATGGTATAATTTAGTGATCTGAACATTTTGTGCAGTTGTGTTTTAAAAAGGGTGATGTTTACAAATTGTTTTATGTACAAATATACTGTGCTGACCATAGTGTTTCTAGTGATGTTGCCAGAGTGAGGATATTGGCTGATGAGTCATCAGCCAACATCCTCACTCTAGCAACATCACTAGAAACACTATGCTTTACCCAGTGTATTCATCACTGGTATGGTGTGTGTCTGTGTCCCTGCTGACCTTTAACCTGACAACATTAGCTACCACCATGGGTTCTTCCATGGATTTAAATGACAGAAGGCATGGCAACTGTGAGATTATTTACATTTGCACGCACAGTTACTATGTCATCAGTGATGACATAGCAACTGTGTGTGCAAATGTAAATCATCTCACAGTTGCTATGTCAGCAGCATTTATCTCACTCCAGTGAGAATATGTCTTTTTATTTCCAATGTTTATCACCCACTCCATTGTGTGTGTGTGTGTGTGTGTGTGTGTGTGTGTGTGTGTGTGTATATATATATATATATAGTTATGTATTCTTTAAATCACTTTTTCTAACATATTTAGCCCAATCCCCTTTCTTGAGGAATATGGATCATCACCATTTTTACTTAAATTGCTTTCTTTTCATTTTTAACAACTGTCTCTCCGAGATCCAGGACTGGATGAATGCCAGCTGGATGCAGTTGAACCCAACTAAGACTGAGGTGTTGGTGGTGGATCCAGGTCATCAAGAGGTGGGTTTGTCAGCAGGGCAGTCCTCTGGACTTTGGCTCAGGGGGACTCAGCTGACTACCTCAGAATGGGCGCAGAACCTAGGCATTATTTTTAACAGTGGCCTGACCCTTAGATCTCAGGTGTCAGCCATTGCTGAGACCTCATTTTTCCATCTGAGGAATATCACCCGGGTGACGCATCTGGTTTCTCCTGATGATCTTCCAACATTGGTCCATGCTTTTGTGACCTCCCACCTCAACTACTGCAATGCCCTTTACCTAGGGCTACCAGGGGTTGATATCTGCCATTGCAGTGGGTGCAGAATGCTGCAGCCAGATTTCTGACTGGTACTTCTAGGGTCAGTCATATTACACCTGTGCTGTGTGGACTGCACAGGCTGCCAGTACAGTGGTGGATCACCTTTAAGGTTGCTCTACTGACCTATTAAGCCTTACATGAACAGGGACCCTTCTACCTGCAAGATCTCCTTCGCCCTTACTGCCTCCTCCGCTCACTTCGCTCCACCAACAAGGGATTGCTGGAGATTCCCAAGATGTGTTTAAAGACATCGGGGCTCTGTCTTTTGCTTTTGTAACCCTTATCCTGTGGAATTCTCTACCTTATCATGTTTGAGAGCGACTGATCATACAGAGTTTTAAAACAACATTACAAACATACTTATTTAATCAGGCATTTCCAGATTCATTTTATGCTATTATAAAGTATATTTGTATTTGTGCTGGCTGAATAGTGATTATTTTAAATAGGCTTATTTATGTGTTTTTTACGTGCAAGCTGTTTGGTTTGGGAAAGCATGTTTTAGAAATAATGGTTTGATTTGATTTGATATATATGTGTGTGTATGTGTGTGCTTAGAACATGTTGACTCAGAACATGTTATTTTACTGACAGCATGGTATTTTCACTATAAATCTGAAAATAGAACATACAGAACAATAGATCGTATAGGACTGGAGTTAGTTTTCAGCTAAGACAAATTAAAACAGTAATAAAATTTAAATACTAGTGTGGTACATATCAAATACATAATTGTGTAGAGTGGAATAATGTATGGCAGCATGTCTCAGTTGGTAGCACATCCACCATTGGGGCAGAAGGTGATTGATGCTAGTCCCACACCAGGATTGAGCTCATGCTATAAATGCTGGCACCCAAGTACAGTACTAGGGAAATGCTGTACTGTTGGAGTGTGCCTTCCTTCAGATGAGATGTTAAAATGAGATTCCTTCTGCCTTTTCTTTTGGTTGTTAGGTGGACAATGAAGATCCCATGGCACTTGAAAAGAGCCAGGGAATTTCCTCAGTTTCCTTGACAGATTTTCCCCTTTCACTAAAACATCAACAACAACAATGTAACCTGGTTCCATTTTTGTTGGTTTGCATTTGTATTCCCCCCAGTACAAGGCTAAACACAGACAATATTTTCTAGCCTCCCCCCCTCCCAGTTTCCAAGTCAGACAAATAAATTAATGTAACATTACATTTTGTATGAGTGGAGCTTCTCAACTAACTTATTGGTTCACCACTCGTGTAAAGAATGTTTGTAGGGGGAATTGTGGGACTTATACTATGCCTCTCCAGTGCTCCACAATAAATCTTTTTTTTTTCTTCAGCAGCATATATTAGTAAGCCTAAATTGGTAAATGAATATATATACATTGGTATATGCTTTAAACATGATGGGAAGTTTGTGCTCCTGAAATGAATACCAAACTCATTGGTATGTACTAACTAAATTTTGTTTAGTGATCCACTGCCCATCAGTAGTAAATCCATCCTCAGGCAACATTATTTTGTCAGTTTCTACATATACAATGATAACATCTAATCAACAACAATTTACAGAGCTCCCTCAATTAATTCCCCACTTTGGTGCAAGTCAAAATAAGCAGATAACTGACATCTATTAAAAAACAAACCCTTTTGTTAAAATGTTTGCTGTTTTTCTTTAACACTGTAGGTACATACTGTGCAATATTTTTAAAATCACATATTAAAACATTAAATTCTACCCAGATTCATTTCACTAAATCATACAGTAGTTACCCTATAATGCACTGTTCATTTGATCTTCCTGCAATGATTTTGTTTAAATAAACATAAAATGTTCCGGTATATTTCATCTGTTTCTAAGCATGTTTTAAGGACTTTTGTCAAATCTTCATTGTGGTCTTTGCATGAAAGGATCTACAGTAGGTGGTAGATTAGTAAGGGAAGGATCACTGTCACCCAATGCTCTCAGAAGCACATTCTAGTTTATAATCAGCTAGGTCATCCTATAACCCTCTTATGTTTGAATCAAAATCCTTTCAGAATGAAAGAATGTTCACAAAGAATAACTCACTCAAAAAAAGACTTCATAGTGAATGAGATAATTTGCACCTTTTCTCCTACCTATTATTTCAGTTTCTGTGGCAACAAAACTGGCGTCTAATAAACTGCTTTAGCACACATTTTAAATGCCTTAGTGTACATACAGTGAGCTTGACTGGATTATTTTGAATCCAAACCAGGCAATGAATCAAAAGCAGTGTCATATAGAATCCCTCCCCACATTGTATTATATTGTTTTGGCCAAACCCAAGTTAGCATACCAAATGTCAACATGATTAAGAGTTGTGTTTCTTAAAAGGTTTTTTTTTTTTTCAACACTCTTAAGCAAGACCTACAGTAAGTATGTGGTAAGAAACTGAAGAAAATAGTAAGAATGCTAAAAATTGCTGATCCTGGAATAACATCGTGGGAGCAATTTTCCAGTATCCCTGGTTATGGGCCTTACCACTCACTAATGTAGATATAGAGGATAATGTTTGGTCTTTGGTTAATAACCATGCTGTAAACACTTTAAGAGGTTGTCATGACATCATTATAAACATCGAGAGTGTAGCTTGAGAGGTTTTCAGATGTCATGGCAACCTCAAGAAGTGTTTTCAGCATGGTTATCAACCAAAGACCATACATTATGTTTTATAGTGTATGGGCTACCAAGATTGTGTAATCATTGATTGAATTACTTTTCTTAATAATTTTTACGTTATGTAGTTGGAATCATGCAGGAAGATTCCTCAGAGATGTTTATTGTGCATTTTGCACAACACTATTCATCGGTATAGCCTGGCACAAATCAATTAATTTAATACCAACATTTTAAACATTTTTCTCAAAGTGAAACATTGAATGTTATGAGCATTACATTTTGTTATACCATTGATATGTTATACTCAAGAAGGGTTAACAACAGAGTGTTGTCATAATGATGACATAACAAGGTTGCAGTCTGCTTGATTTCAGTTAGTAATAAGCCCCCCCATACATTATACTTGTGTTATTGTACTGCAACCCATGCTGTGTTCTCCTTTTACTGTATCTACTGTATAACAAAGGGCATTGTTATATTTTATTTGGAAAGCAAAATTACTTTATACAGTATATCTGTCTTTGCATGTGATCCTGTTTTAAATCAAACCCACTTCCTTCAAAGCTGGTTGTTATGGATGGGCTCAGATCATTTAGTTCAAACTCCTGGTGATCAAAGCTGGAATTTGAGCAATGCCACAAAAGTCATTATGTATACCCTAGCATGACTTTCACTTCATTTTAATATTAGTCCCCCCTTTTAAGCCAGACTGCCTCGCACAGGCTCAGATCATCCAGTTCAAATTTTCAGTCATCCGGGATGGCAGTACAGCCTAGAGGTTAGAGTAACGAGCTGTGACCAAGCTTGGTACATCCAGCAGACCAGACCTGGGTTTGATTCTCCCAACCTCTACTTGCATACTGTGTAACTCTGAGCAAGTCACTTAACCACCCAGTATTCCCAGGTCACCCCTGAAAACAGGCACTTCTGCCTAGTGGGCCTCACCTGGTTGCCAAAGACTAAAATAAAATCTGAACAAAGTATCAGTTGCTTATCCCAATCTAGACATTGGTGTTTTCCTCGGGAGACCTAGACACTTCTCAAGCATGTGCTGAGGAGAACAACTGAGAAACAGTTCACTAGTTTGATATCCTGAACCCTATTATGGGGTATCTGTTTATTTTTGTATAACAAGACAGATCAGCTATTGGAGCTGATATTCTATTAGAATTATTGATTTTTAATCCTTTAAGAATATTTTAAGAGCAAAATAGCACCCTGTAAGGAGTCCAGTTGTGCTGAAATATAGCAACTTCCTGACTGGATGAAGGCATTTAGTTTTGCCTCATGCCTCACCACCAACCCAAGACACCAAAATATTTCAGTATTGCCAGACATGTCATTGAATGATAGTGTGTGTGTATGTGTGTCTGTGTGCCTGTAGTATCTCTCCCTCTCTCTGGCTCATCTCTGTCTTCTCTCTGGCTCTCTCTTCTCTTTCTCTATTATATCTGTATATATGCATACTGAATATACATATATACACTATAAGAGTCCACTAGTACTCCTATATTATGGTTAAGTATGTTCTTCTGTATTAAATTCTGATTTTTGCAAACTAATGGCACCATCATCCATTGACACAATAGTTTGAAATTTAGCATATGCAAAGTCAATGCCAGGATCTCTGGATCACGTTCATTTTGTAAAGGATGGTTCAGTTGTTAAAAAAAGTCTAGAAGGTTGTTGTTCTGGTAGTGCAGTGGTACTGCTAATGCATGCTATGCTGGCAACCAACGTTTTGAAGTGACTCTTGTCAGGGGCTGGTTTTTGAATGATGACCAAACATCCTGAGACTACCTCCCCTCTTTTTGGGATGGTGGGTTGCATGGCCCACCATATGATTGTTACCAAGTGAAGGCTGGGGCTCAGCAGAATGAGGTCAGAAAGGGATGCTGTCAGTGTCATCACTGAGTGCACATGTACAGGTGCATGCCCAAGAGCATCATAGAACAGTTGCATTCCATCAGAAAGTAAAAAAGTGGGGAAATAATGGTGACTGGCTGGTCACTTGACACCATACCTGCAGCCCCCCATGTCCTCCAGGCTATCTCTCCTGGCTTCTGGAATGCTCCTGGGCTTCTCCTTCACTGTGGGTAGTTGACTGCTGGGAATAGGGATTGAAAGCTATTGCAGGAGCTTAAGGCAGGCCCCACCTCCTGTGCTCAGACTAAAGGGGCAATGAAGAGATGTGTCATGGGTGTCCAATGGAGGATGACTGAGTGAAAGAAGCATCAATGGACAGAAGGTGACATTGACCAAGGTCAAAAGATTTCCTGCCAAGGAGGGGTCAGGGGAAAATAGAGTCTAAAAAATTCTAGAAGGTTGAAAATGCGGTACCTAATATTATTTATTAATTACAATTATAATCTTTTTGGCTTACAGATAGCACACAAATGGTTGTGAGTTACAATTTAAAACCTTCAAGTTTGTTAGAGCCTTGTCCAAAAATGATACTTTGATAGATGGCTTATTCTGGAAAATGTGCAGATTTTTAATTATTAAGAAAAGCTTACCATTTCCAAGCATGTGCAACTATTTTTTCACAAATTATTCAGAACTGGATTTTTGCAAAAATGACACATGCCACTTTCAAGGTTCATAATCCACTTTTTTGAGGTATTATAAGATTCCTGTTTTTATGAGTTTTGGTAGTCACAAAAGTGAAGAAATGAATAAAAACCTTTGCCCATCAAGAACAACAAAGTGAATAACAAAGTGACTTGGAAGTTAAATCTGAAACTTACAGTATGTGGTCAATAGTGCAGGGTGCAAGGTTGGTTCTTCATGTGCTTAGAGATAAAAAAATACTTTGTAAAACACCAATTAAATTAGACTGTTACATCTCACAGAAGCAGGCCCTGCACTTGTGAGTCATGAAACTGTTTCCTGACTTCCAGTGCAGCAGCTAATGGCAGTGGGTGCAGAACAATGAGTTCCATGGCTGGTCACATTAAACTTTTGCTACAGAACTATAAAACCCCTTACTTCCTGCAATTGACTGGTGCATTTTTACTAAAAGTTCTTATTTGACACCTTGTCAGCTTGATTAGTTTTTCCATGATGGCAAAACAAACTTTTAAAGACGTGACACAGCTAACTCCTCTGACACTGAGTCCAGACCCGCAACAACCACCGAAGCCCCACAGGTTGGATTTAGATCCAGTACTCTCCCACCCATCCAGGAACAGCCTAAGGAACAGGAGCCCGATTCTTATAAGCAAGAATTTGATTTGATTAAACTAATTCCTGCAGAGTTCGTCACTGATGCTAAGTTTCTCATGACCTGGATCAGGGATGTCGAGGCCCCAGTCAGCTCTTTGGAGGATCATATGCAACTGGAGGAAGGGGACCTAGAGACCCTCTGAAGAAGGATGGCAAAGATCAAAGTTAAAATCGATGACTTGGAGAACAGAAGCAGAAAGAATAACCTGCTCCTGACTGGCATTCTGGAGGGTGCAAAGGGCACAAATCCTGTTCAATCTGTCAATGACTTGTTTTGCCACTTAGCCAGGCCACCAGCATCTGAACAGTGCCATGCCATCAAGTGAGCACACAGAGCCCTTTGTCCAGCCCCGCAGTCTGGTGAATGACTTTGAGCTCTCATCTGCCATCTGTTGAACTTTCAAAATAAATTGAAGAACCAACAAGCCACCAGAACTCATCCAGCCCTTTAGTGGCAGCAGTATTGCTATTTTCAAAGATTTAAGCCAGTCGGTCTATGAAAAGCAAAGACCTATAAAGATATTAAGTGTTGGCTTCATCAGGGAGGTATCAAGTTCAGAATACAATTTCCTGCTAAATTGGTTTTGATGCTCCATCATGGCACCTTTAGCTTTGATCCTTCAGATGCTGCTTTGCAACATCTCCCTAGCATGTTCCTGGATCTGTTTGCTAGACCACGACATAAAACAGTGCCAGAAAAAATGGACCAGTGACTGTGTGGTTCTCTCTTTAGATGACATGCTGCAGCTCTGCTAGCTTCTTCTATCTTTACCATTCTGCTATTTACGAGTTGCATGTTTATCAGCATTTTTTGGAAGACAAGCACAGCACAGCCAGTGGTTTCTTTTGTATTCCTTCATCTTTGCCCTTCATTGATCTTCCTCACTAGTTGTATAATGGCTGCTGCTGCCTGAGATTCAGCTCTTTAGATTTTTGGAATTCAAACTTTGGAGCATCGGAGACTTCTTTTGTGTATTCCCCCCCAACTCCCTTGGAGTGTTTTCCTTTTCATTTATAGGACTTCTGCTCAGTGCTCGGGGATGTAGTAACACTACTTTTGGTGGACTCTGATGGACATACCTTTGTACTACCACTGGGGTGAGTCTGACTCACATTAGTTGTTGTCTATTATTTTGCTTCCTACTTGTTATTCATAGAATCATAGAACTTGATGGCAGAAAAAGACCCCATGGTCCATCCAGTCTGCCCTTACCCCTCAGGCTACCTTCTCCCTCCCTGAGAACCCATCCCTCCCCCTGTAGCCCTTTATGTCTGTTCCAAGCCATCTTGAATCCCGGCACCGTCTCCATCCCCACAACCTCCTCCAGAAGCCGGTTCCAGGCATCCACCACCATCTTCATAAAGAATTGCCCACTCACGTTCCCCCTGTAGTGTTCTCCTTGCTGTCTCAGCCTATGCCATCTAGTAGCAGTGTCCTTCTTCATTGAGAATAACCCCCCTTCCCAGGCCCCCTTTGTTTAACCCCTTGATGTATTTGAAGATCTCTATCATGTCTCCTGTCTCCCTTCTAGTCTCCAGAGTGTATAGTTCCAGATCACAGCATTACTGCTCATATGGTTTGCCCTTCATCCCTAGCACCATCTTGGTCACTCTTCACTGAACTCTTTTAATCAGGTCTATGTCCTTTCTCAATTGAGGCCTCCAGAACTTGACTCCATACTCCAGGTGCGGTCTCACCATAGCTTGGTACAGGGGCACTAGGACTTCTCTCCTCCTGTTGGTGATTCCCCTGCCAATACTCATCAGCATCCCATAGGCCTTTCCCACCACCTTAGTACACTGTTTCCCCACCTTAAGGTCACTAGAGACTACTATACCCAGATCCTTCTCCTGCTCTGTTGCCCTGATTTCCTCCCCTCCCATTTTGTACTCTGTCCTTGGGTTACTATGTTCCATGTGCATAACCACACACTTCCTGATGTCGAATTTCAGTTGCAAAGTCTCTTCCCACTCTTCTAGCACCCTTAGGTCCTGCCTCATGACCTCCACCCCACCATCAGTGTCCACCCTACTGCAGATTTTCATGTCATCCTCAAAGAGTGCCACCCATCCTTTCAGTACATCCATGATGTTGCATATATAGATGCTGAAGAGGAGCAGCCCCACCACCAACCCTTGGAGTACCCCACTCATCACTTGCCCCTCGCTACATTGCTCCCCCTTCACTACCACCCTCTGGGTCCTGTTAGCTACTAAGTTTTGCACCAATCTAGTTATTTTGTCCCCCACCCCATACGTCCCCATTTTTTGACCAGTCTTCTGTGGGGGATGGTGTTGAATGCCTTACTGAAGTCCAGGTAGGCCACATCCACCCCCCCAGTCTATTTCCTGCATCACCCAGTCGTATAATTCAATAAGATTGGACTGGCAGGACTTCCCCCTTGTCAACCCATGCTGGTTGTTGGTCAGCAATCCATGCCCCTCTAGGTACTGTGGTACCCTCTCCCTGATGAGTGCTTCCATGACCCTCCCCACCACTGCGGTAAGGCTGACTGGATGATAGTTCTCCTTTGCCTCCCTACTCTCCCCCTTGTGTATTGGCATGACTGTGGCTCTCCTCCAGTCCTCCAGCATGTTCCTAGAGTCCAAGGACAGGTTGAATAGCCTTGCCAGTGGTGCAGCTAACTCCTCCCTTAGCTCCCAGATCACCCTCAGATGCAGTCTATCTGATACCATGGCCTTGTCCACTTTCACCCTACCTAGTTCTTCCCTGACTCTCTCCATACTAAAGGAACTCACTTCCACCCCTACTCCCTCTTCCTCATTTTCATCCCCCTTGGTAAAATTTGAGCAGAAGCACCTGTTCAGCTCTTCTGCTTTCTTGTAGTCATCCTCCAGTGGCTCCCCTCCCTCCCCCCAGAGCCTTGCAATCCCTTGACTAGTCTTCCTCCTTTCCCTCACTTACCTAAAAAATGTCTTTTGCCCCCTCCGGCCTGTCTCGCAATCCGTTCCTCCATGTCAGCCTTTGACTTCCTAATCTCTTTCTTTGTTAGCCTCCTCAATTCCCTGTAGGTTTCCCTGTCCTCCTTCTTCTGCATTTTCTTATATTTCCTAAATGCCTCTGCCTGCCCCCACCATCCTCGCTTATACCCCTGTTGAATCACAGAGGTCTCCTGCTTTTTGCTCCCTTCCTTAACCTCCTTATACACATGTGTGTGGCCTCCTTGATCTGGTCTTTAATAGACCCCCATAGGTCCTCCACTTCCCTTATATCATCTATACCACCCATTGTTTCCCCCACTAACCTTCTCTTATTGGTTGAGATTTGTATAATTATTGCCTCAGTTTTCAGCTTATTCACCCCGTACTGGATCTGGGACCTTGCATTATTATGAGACCCAAAGCCCATGGTGTCTCCTGCTTGTTTAGTTTCTATGCAGCAATTATACAGTGCTTCTTCTTTAGTGATAAATAGTATTTACAGGTCCTTCTGATTTGTGTTACTAGCCGGTTGCTGTCATGTGCAGTGTATTCTTTTAATCTCTGTATATTAACAGTCTTAACTGAGTCTGCCTGATTATGCTTGCCCTGGGTTTAACTTATTTTTTTTTTTGTGGGAAGTGGGTGTGCTTCTGCTATATCAGTGTGATGGGGGTCAGTTTAGAGTGTACTTACTTTGGCTGGGCTGTTGCCTTTAGCTTTCTCATCATTTGCTTTTCTGTTTCCTTCTGAATGATGGATGGGTGGCAATGGGGGCTTCTAAGGATTTTGCTTTAGTGTAGCTTTGGGGGGTTTCTTTTCAGCAATCCCTTCTTTGTGACCTAAATGAGACCATGAGTGTGATAACCTGCTGATGGCTCCACTCCAACTGCGACTTGAGAGAGGGTTGTTGTCCTCGATATAGAGGAGGGGGCTAGGATGGTTGTTTTTGGTTTTGCAGGGTTGTGAATGGGGGTTGGAGGGATGGGTTATGGCCTTGGTTACAGGCATAGCGCAGTGATACATATCAGCTTTACATTGGCCTTGGGCTGCATGCTTCCTTTTTCTTTGGGTAGGTCTATATGCCTCCCATCTCTTGAACGCCACAGTATTGGTGGGCCTGGCAGATCAAACTTGGGATAGGGACCTCTGGATATCTATATTAATAGCCACTAGCAAATGTCATTATGTCTAGCTACTCCCTGATTACTTGGAACATTAAAAGGGCCAATTCTCCCCTAAAGTACTCCCATATTTTGACCCATCTCCATTGATATGGCCTCTCCATTGCATTTTAGCAGGAAATACACCTCCTTATAGCAGACCTCTCATTACTTCAATGAAATTGGGTGGGCCAGGTCTATGGAGTGGAAGTGGATAAAAAAACAGGTGGGAGTGGCGATTCTTATAGCCAGAATGGTGGACTTCTAAATGCATCAAGTGATATTGGAACCACAGGGCAGGTATGTGTTGGTGAAGGGTATCCTAGACCAGACTGACCAACTCTTAGTTTTCTTTTATTGTCCCAATAAGGATGACCCCCAAACCTTTGATTATCTCTCTTTGCAACTGGCTACTTGGACAAATTTGCCTTTTATATTGGCTGGGGATTGGAATGTCCCCTGGATGGGGATTTGGATAAATCCGGCACGTCCGATTACCTGCTACCTCTGAATCAAAGGGCTCTGAGAGAAGTAATCGACACATATGCCATCATAGAGCCTTGAAGAACTCTTCACCCTACCTCTAAGGACATCACCTTGCTTTCTTCCCCTCATGGAACACACTCTAGAATAGATTATTTCTTATTTAATAGATTGCTTTTGCTTGGCCTGGAGTTGGCTGAAATTCTCCCCAGAGTTATTTCTAACCACTCCCCAGTACATATTAATTTGTTGTTGGAGATTGCTATGGATTTAGACACATCTTGAAGAATGAATGACTCTTTGCTGCAGGATCCTAAGATGACTACCACTTGTGGGAGTTAACAACTCACTTTTTCTATGAAAATCAGGGAACAGCCTCAAAGGAGATTACCTTGTGGGAAGCCTACAAGTGGATCATTCATGGGGAAATTATCTAATTGGCTGCAACAGACAAAAGGAAGAAGTAAGCTAGGAACACAGAGTTCTTGCAACAGATGCACTCTCTAGAACACCGTCTCTTATCAGGTCATCTTGCAGCTTAATTTAGCCAGATAACAATGCCATGAATTAAAGAGAGCTCAGGCTGAGCTGGCTTTATTTAAAGCAAAGGTTGCTTACATCTCCACAGGAGAACGGGCAGGGAAACTAATAGCCTTGTGGCTTAAACAGCAGGAGGCAGTCCATTCAGTAAAACACCTGTGTAAATCTGGCAGTCAAGAAGTGATAGCCCAACCCTGGCAAATAGCTAAAGAATTTAAAATCTATTACAGCACTCTTTATGGTCAAGGGGATTTAGGTGTCTGCTCAGAGGATATAGATGCTCATCTGAGTCAGATACCATTGCCCCAGTTGTCAGCAGATGCTCAAACCCTGTTAACGTGACCCCTCTTACTCACGGAACTTCAGACTGCCTTGAAAACCATGGTCCCTGACAAGGCTCCTGGCCTGGGAGGCTTTTCCATTTTCTTATATAAGGTTCTGTCTGGAGAACTTTTTCTTCATTTGTTATGGGTTTATAGGGAAGCCTATTAGGATGGTGAGCTGGAGGTATCCTTGCAGGAGACCTTCATCTTGGTCTTTCCAAAACCTGGACAGGACCTCCAATTACTGACCCATTTACCTGTGAAATGTTGATCTCAATATTCTTGCCAAGGCCCTAGCCTTTCATTTACAGCAGGTCTGGTTGAACTTAATCAGCCCCAAACAGTTAGGATTTATGGCATGACGACTGTCATCGGATCGTTTGAGAATGTTACAACATATAATTTCCACGTCCGGGGAGCAGGCCACCTTCTGTCTTGCTCTCCATGGACATGGAAAAAGACTTTGACAGGGTCTCATGGCAATACCTTTTTCGGGACTTGGTTAAATTCAGTATCCCAGAAGCATTTATTCAGTGGGTGAAGCTGCTATATTCACACCCCACTACTCAGGTACGCAGTAACAGAGTTCTTTCCTCTAGCTTCTCCCTTAGAAATGGGACCTGTCAAGGGTGCCCCCTCTCCCCATTTCTTTTCAATTTATATTTGGAACCCTTGGTGTGATGCATAAAATCCCACCCTTCCATAGAAGGTATTTTTTGGGGGACTAGTCAATATAAGATTTCAGTTTATGCTGATGATATTCTTTTACATCTAGCTAACCTTGTTACTTCACTTAAAATAGCCCTAGAAGAGCTGCAACAATTTGGTGCTATTTCCCACTATAAATTAAACCTAGAGAAAATGCAGGTGCTCCCTTTAAATGCTCATGTTAGGAAGGGCAATTTTGCGGATATGGGGTTTAGCTGTGTGGCCAAGGATATCAAATATTTGGGTATCAAACTACCTACCTCTACTATTATGTTAATCAAAAACAATTTTACAGACTTACTTCAGGTTATCAGGGCCAATTTTGAATGACGGTTGAGTTTACCGCTATCATTGTGGGGTTGAGTGAGCATACTTAAAATTATTATTTTACCCTGTCTCCTGTACCACATGAATATGTTAACAGTCCAGTTGCTCTTGTGATGACTCCAGGACCTTTGCACCGAATCCAAACTTCACAATTTTGTGCAAAACCCTTCATAAGGATGTTTGGCAATGTAAGGGTATAGCTCAAGTTTCCCACTTACGTCAGGGTCATAACTGAGTTTCCTTTGCAACCCTTTGGCAAACCTACAGTTTGGACCCTAAAGACAATTATTTTATTATTAAATTTGCCATTTACATTGGCAGAAAATAGGGGCAGTACCACCCATGGATCAACCTGGTCTTACCTTGGCCAAGCTGGGGACAACTCAGTGCCAATCGACATGCTAGCTCTACAATGTACCCAGCACTCCAGCAGTCCTGGTCTTACAAATGTAGTTCATCTCTCAAATACTGTCCCAAGGCCTAAGCATGGTGGCCAGATGAGCAACAATGGCATGAGGTCTGGTGAACTATATACTATTATCTTAAATATGATAGCTACCTGTTTATCCAATTTAAAACCACTCATGCTATTTACAACACTCCCAGGAACCCACATTAGTGGGGACTGGAGAACTCGATGATGTGTACAAGGTGTAACAGTGGTAATGGCACCCTTCCACATATTCTTTGGGACTGCCCCAAAGCTCAACCTCTCTGGCAATGCATAAGGGAATCATTGAACCCTACTTTAGGTTCAACTGAGGCCTTTACATAACAGTGGTGTATTTTGAGGTTGGATAGCCAGGCACTAATGGGTACCAGGTTCTATCATTTTGCGTTAATTACTGTGGAAATTAAAAAAATTATACTCAGACATTGGATGGGTCAGACCACTCCGGCCTTCACTGAATGGCATAAGGAAATGCTGGAACTGTTGTGAGTGGAATGTACACTTGTTTCCATGAGACATTGCCTTCAGTCATATATTAGGCACTGAGCCCCCTTGGATGCCTGGTTGTCCACCATACTGTAGGGCACTATTTCAATTCTCAGTGTTAATGTAACTGCTCTTGCCTGTATGGATTTACTCTCCCCTTCCTGTTCCAGGGCCTGGTATATGGGGGTGGGGGTGAGGGGAAGGAATAGGTTTGGGAAGAAGATAAGGTTGGGGAAGTATAATTAACTTATAGAAAATACAAAATCACACATGCTCCCACAATGCAAAGCATCATGGGCTGCATATGCAAATCACCACAGAATGTTATGCTGGTCCAACTTTAAGCAGAATTGCATGGTGCCGAAAGGCCTCTCACACAGTTTGCAAAGGGTGCTAACAGAAGACATAGACACGTGTTTCGTCCCACCAGGACTCATCAGTATGCCTCGTCTGTTTGACACCCCAGCGAATGGACCAGCTACCCCTAAGGCAGTGTGCCTGGGATATATTGTAGTGAACCCATTAAAATTAAAAACTATTTAAAGATTAAAGAATTTTCCAGACAAGAATGATGAGGGTAATATTTGGGCAAGTATTTATTGGGGGAAGCCAAGTTTCAAGAAAATACAAAATCACACATGCTCCCACAATGCAAAGCATCATGGGCTATTTTCTTGAAACTTGGCTTCCCAGCCAAATGCCCTTTGGGGTAACCCTTGCTTCAGTGTTTACGTACAGAGGTTCTTTGTCTCATAATTAACTTATATATGTGTCCATTGCTTTTCACAGTTTGCTGATGTTTGTATGTTATTTTCATTCAGTAAAGTATATTCAATTTAAAAGAGTCATGAACCTGTACCCTTATCTTTTAAATCCACTGTTGTGAATCTCTGTGATCTTGAAAGTGGATAAAATAAGACAATGCTTGTACATTTAAAACAAAGAAAATGCTTGGAGCTATAACCCCAGATTTGTGTGGTCGACAGGGTTGGGTATAAAGTAATTTCTTCAAGAGTGTTTTTTTTAAAACAATACTTTTTAAATTAGTAATGAAATGAGGTTGTTCGGTGACATGAAAATAGGGCTATTTTCATGACTCACAAACCTAATTTAATGATGTAATGGACTCTGGGATGAGAGGTGGCTTAAGTTCATGGCAGTGAGGTCAAGTAAGACCAAATTAATCAACTTCTTTGCCTAGATATGGAAAGTTGCTGACAGGGGGCAGGCAGTAGACATACTGTATTTGAATTTAAAGCAGCAGTGCATGATAGCAGTGACAAATTTGACCTGTAGTCTTTATTCTATTTTAGATTGTTCCTTTTTTCCCCATCTTGCATGATACCCTTTTTAAATATTCTGAGTCAGCATTATAGTTCCATTTTTTGTGAAAATAAAATAATAAAAGGAGTGCTCTTTTATATGGTACAGAGCAGGTTTTCATCAGTATTCTCTGTTGTTTTTAAACATCAGTTGTTTAACATATCTTTTTATGTGACTTTTATGAACTAGCTTGTAGCAGACACTGCTCCCTGACCGTATAAACAACGTGTACAAATGCAGCTGAGAATTATGATGAAAGTCTGATCCAAGCCATATCAAGAGAAACACTGCTTTTGTTATTTCAAATAAGCAGAAAAGTGCTAAAGCCAACTCAAAATGGAAAAACCAAGGTATCATGCAAGTCAGGTGATAAGGGCCAATTTAAAACAGAATAAAAAAGTATAGGTAAAAATTGTCACTGCTGTTGTATACTGCTGCTTTAAGTAAAGCCTTTGATTTGGTACCCCAGAAGAGGTTGATCAAAAAATTGGAGAACTGAGGGGCAGGTAGCAAATTGACCAGGTGAGTGGCAATCGGTTCAGTGGAAGGACCCAATGGTTGGTGGTGTTAGCTATCTAGATCAAGGGAAGTTACCAGCCAAGTCCCACAGGGGTTGGTGCTGGGACCTGTGTTGCTTAATGTTTTCATAAATGAGAGTGGAATGCATTAGTGGCTCAGTTTGCCTCACTGTAGATGATGCCAAACTCTGTGGGAGGGTGGACACTTAATAGGGGGTCAGGGACTTTTAAGAGGACCTTGTGAAGCTTGGAAGGTGGTCTGCAATCTGAAAAGTGGGGTTCATCACAAAACAGTGCATCATGCACATTGGCTGCTTGAAACCAAGAGTTGAATACAGGCTGAAGGGATCAAGGTCTTGGCGACTGAGGGGGAAAAGGATCTGAGGATAGCTATAACCAGTACCCTAAAGTTGTCTGTGCAATGTTAAAAGGCAGAGGCCTAGACAGATAGGCTGTTGGGATGCATAGCTAGGGAGATCACAAGCTGAAAGAAGGAGGTAATCCAGCCCCAGAACATAACCACTGTGCGACTACACATGGAATACTGTGTGCAGTATTAGTTTCTACCTGAGAAAGGATATAAATCATTTTCAGGCAGTAAAAGAAAGTGCAGCAAAGGTGAGTCTGAGTAAGCAGGGAATTTCTTATGAAGACAGACTGAGAAGACGTATTATGTACTCGCTGGAGGATAATATGGAGAGGAGGGACATAATCAAAAACACAGGAAGAAGTCTGTAGTATGGGTTCCATAAATATATATATGTGACAGGAAAATACAAATGCAAGAAAAACAAATTTATTAAAGTAAATGACTCACATAAGCTAGAACTGATGGTAAAAACAGTGGCAATTAACATCCAACGCATGATGCTTCATTAGTTCAGCATACAGTAGGAGCACAGGTCTAAACATTTTTGCCATCTGTTGTTTCTTATTCCTTCATTCCCTAACCGTTTTGCCATCTGTTATTTCTTTTTCCTTCATTCCCTAACTTTTTTGCCATCCATTGTTTCTCATTCCTTCATTCTCTAACTTTTTTGCCACCTGTTGCTTCTTACTCCTTCATTCTTTAGTCCTTATAGCACCCATCCACTCAGCCCTATCACTGACCTTCTCATGGACTTAAAGGTTGTCCACCACTTGCACAGAATTAAATGTGATGGTCAAAGGCCTGCCATTGCATTTGTACAGTCTCGGGGGGGGGTGGTGCCTGTTCGGGCCAAAGCATTTTCCTCTGGTGTTTTCCTCCTATGGCAATGACATGCAGTGATGTGCCTAACACCTCAGCCAATCAGATTTTACTATAGGCAAAGATGTTATTCATTCATTCATTCATTCTGATACTTACCATCCGAAATCTTTCAAAATTTTAATTCACCCATGAAATTGGTGCGAACTCAAGAATGTTTCACTTGGTGAAGATTTCACAAAGTTCCAGATGGTGCATCAACTTTGCAAAGCCTTTTTTAATTAAAAAAAAAAAAAAACTTTCTTTTTTTATAATATTTGTAATCCCCCATAAACTGTGCCATCATTCACAAATTACTCCTACTTTTCAGGAATGTAATCCTCTTTACCATCCTCTGGACACTGAATATTTGCCTCCTACCTCTCCTGGCAAAGTTCATCACCAATCATGTAATTAATCATTGCTCTACCTATGCACCTAAAATAACTCCCCCACCTGTCCAGACTCCAATGATCAGTGAAACCTCAACCACCCTACCTCCCACCAAGCACACAAAAAAAACTATTCTTGAATCTTGTAAAAGAAAATCATCCCCTGATGCAAAACATCTGCTTTGTTCAGGTTAAGTATCCATAATAGCATGAATGAATTAGAACTTATTTGCCTACAGTAAATCTTGATTGACTTGAAGCTCAGCAAATATATTGCCATTCATTATACAATGGCAAGAACATGTTCTGTACTCTGGTTGGTCAGTGTGTGCTTGTTACAGTGAAGTTATCTGAACACAATTTTACAGTATCAAGCTCAAACATACAAATGACTGCATACCAGACTTAGTAACAAAGCACAGCTTGTCTTATAAAGAGCACTTAAAGCCCTACATTTGCAGTATAGAGGCAAAAGCTTAGTTTCATATAAAAACCTTATTTACTTATATTGTGGGGGGTATTTTTTGTCATGGCTAAAACATTTCATAGTTAGGCAGAGAACAAGTGTCAGAACATTTCCTTTTTGGTGTGGGAACATCTATCTTATAGTATCAGTTTTACAGTTTTATTTTTTACGAGGAAACATACCACATATGACTGCACTGCATCATGGGTATGCAAATACCCAATTGTCTGGTATTGCACAACATGCCACAGTGATAAAAGACAATTGATTATTTGCATACACATGATGCAGTGCTTTCCCATAGGGAATGTCCCCCCCCCAAAAAAAAAGAAATGAAATCAAAAAATTAAACTGTACAACTGATAATGTAAAACAGATATCCCTACACATAAAAGGGATGTTCGAACACTTTTTCTTTGCCTAATAGCCATCTACATGTGCCAGTTTGTGTCCCTGCAATATTAATAAATAAGAACCATTGTATAATAGCAATAATGCACTCAAGAGTGTTGGTTGTGCTGGGATAAGTTCACTTCTGGGCTGTGTTGGATGCACTCAGCCTTGTGCCCAACTACCCCAGGCGTGAGGCTATCCCAGAACAACCCACTCCCTGTCATACATTATTGCTTAATTCTATTAAGGATACTTACATGGAACAAAGCAGATGGGGGATGGTTTTCTTATTTTACATGTCTTCAAAAAAATTTATTTTTTTTGAGTGCTTGGGGATTGGGGAAGAGGGAGTTGGATGACAGAGAGGATTGGGTGGTTGGGGTTTCATTGAACATCGATGTTTGGTCAAGGAGGAAGAAAAGGAATGGTTTTTAGCCCATTGGTAGGGAGAAGGGATTAATTATAGAATTGGCAGTGAACCTATCTGGGGAGGATTTTCAGTGTCCTGAGAGTGATGTGTGTTACATTACAGGAATAGATGGGGTGATTTGCAGTATCAGCACAGTGGTTGGGGGAATACAAATATTATATAAACTGGATTTCTATGTGACAAGTGCACTTCTGTGTACTTTTTCATGAGTGGAGTGCTATGTGAATTAGACACTTCCTAACATGAAGAACTATATAAAATACCACTTTGCAAAACTGGGAAACTTTGTAAATTAACTTTGTGAACTGAATACCTGACTTTGGATAGCTCTGCTAACTACAGAACAAAGAGAACCACTCTGAAGGCAGGACAGTTTTGTTTTTACAGGTACAGAACTGGTGACATTTTTGGGTTCTTGTAGGGAAGAGAGATGTAGGGGAAAGAGTAAGGCTGGGTGGGGTAGTTCTATTGAAGATCATAAACAGGAAGGTTGGGCTAGTCGATAAGTTCTTTTGGGGATGTGGTTGAGGGGAAGGGAAATACAGCTAGATTAAAGGAAGGGGTGAAACTGAAGGATTACACCTTCCTAATATAATGTTTATACTTTGTAATTGTTTGTATACTGCTTGTATTTATTGTAACCTCTCAGATCACACATGAAAACAGGCATTTATTTGTGCAGTGCACGTATCTGGTTAATACTGTATAAACTAAATAAATTAGATCTTGAAGGATTCTGTTCCTGAAGGAAAGGCTGGTGGCCCTCCTAGAGGCCAAAGGACTACAGGACAGCAGACAGCATGGCTTCATATGGGGCAGATCCTGCCAAACAAGCCTGATGGAGTTCTATGACTGGGTAATTAGGCACCTGGACAGGGTCCATGCAGTGGATGTCCTGTATCTGGACTTCAGTAAGGCATTCGACTCGGTGCCACATGGAAGGCTGGGAAGTAAGTTAGTAGGCACAGGGGCAGGTGCAAAGCTGGTGAGATGGGTAGGGAACTGTTTTCAGGAAAGGCAGCAGAGTGTGGTGGTGGGTGGGGAGCTCTCACACCCAAAGGTAGTGACAAGCGGTGTTCCACAGGGCTCGGTGTTGGGACCAGTGTTGTTTGGGATATTCATTGCAAACATATCATTGGACATCAAGAGCAAGATCAGTCTGTCTGCTGATGATACCAAGGTAGGAGCAGTGGTTGATGATCTAGGGGGATGGCAGGGATTGCTGGATGATCTGGCAAAGCTTGAAACCTGATCAGACACCTGGCAACTGGGGTTTAATGCCAAAAAGTGCAAGGTGCTGCATTTTGGGATGAAGAACCCAAGGAGGAGTTACCAGCTGGGGGGAGTGCAGCTAGCCCAGACAGAGGAGGAGGAGAAGGATCTGGGGGTGCTCATTACAGGGTCAATGAATAACTCGGCACAATGTAGAAAGGCAGCTGCAAAGGCCAACAAAATGCTGGGTTGTATTGTAAGGGGTATATCCTCGAGGAGGGAGGAGGTGATTTGCACTGTATAGGTCATTAGTTAGACTACACCTGGAGTACTGCATGCAGTACTGGTGCCCGTATCTGAAGAAGGACATTAAGTTACTGGAGGGGGTGCAGCACAGGGTGACAAAGTTGATCAAGGTACTGGGGGACTTATCATATCAGAGGAGGCTGAGGGAGTTGAACATGTACTCACTGGAGGAGAGGAGGAACAGGAGGGACATGATTGAAACCTTTAGGTACATGAAAGGAATAAACAAGACAGGTACAGAGGGGCTGCTCAAAGTAAATGAGGGGAGGGACACCAGGGGCCATGATATGAGACAGAAGGGAGGGAGGAAGTTTCAGGAGAGAGAGATGAGGAGACACTTTTTTACAGAGAGGGTGGTGGCTGGGTGGAATGTGTTACCTGCAGAAGTGGTATCCAGTAGAACAGTGGACTGCTTCAAAAGGGGATGGGACAGGATAAGGGGGAGGGACAATGAAGGGGAAGGGTGGAAGGGAGGGGCAGCTGCAGAATAAGAGGTGCTAGCTGCACATTCGAGCAGACTTGATAGACCTCTAGGCCTTTATCTGCTGGAAAATTTTGTATGTTCACAGATAGGCTGAGGCAAGAGAGTCGCCAAGGATCACATATGAATATTTGACATCATCAACAGTGATGAGGTCAGAGGAACAGAGGCTGTCAAGTAAAAAGGGAACTGTGAATTGGGGAAGAAAACTGGATTAGGATTAGGTGAGCAACTGATAACAGAAAACGTGATAATATATGGAAGACAAAAGAGAGGAGTACACAAAAGAGGAGGCAGTATGAGAGCTTCTGGATTGTTGAAGGGGAGTGTACCAAGAGAGCTGTTTTTGTGAGAGTACACAAATCAAAGGAGAAGTGTCAGTTCTTAGAAAACAGAAGATGTCCACGTAGGGTACATAGATGTGGTCAAGGACCAGGATAGTTTTGCAGTGAGGAAGCAGATGTTAAGAAAGGCAACTTACTGTATATAGAGAGAAAGTGAAAAAGGTTTGATGGAAATGGGTTAGAAATGTAGTAGACTGGGAGAGACGGATGACAAAAGGTGGCACCAAGGAAGCAATGGTGGAAGATGATGCAAGGGAAAGAAAATAAATTTAGTGTGTAGTCAACCTGATGTGAGACCACACGACTGGGAGTAGAAGATAGCATTTCATTGTAGAAGAGGAGGTAAGTGACAGTGTAAAAAAGAGCATTGGATCTGGGAAATTTAAATGAAAAGGGGAAGACAGCAGAGTATAGAAACATGGGGACCAAATGTGGAACTAGTAGGGTGAAAAGGGAACAGAAAGGAGAGAAAAAGGTAAAGGACAGGAAGGTCGATGGACAGACTGGGAAAAGTCTACTAGGTAGGTTGAAAGAGGACAAAAATAAGAGACAGGATGAGGCATGAAGTCAAAAATAAAATATATAGGAATGTTTCAGGAGTTAGGAGAGAAATTATAGGGCAGAGGAAAAGATCTAGTGGCTCTTCTGGGGGGCACATCAGGTAGGAGGATTGAGGGATGGGAACTCAGTTGACTCTTCAACTTAAGGAAAGTGGAAAACATTCTGTCTAACAGCACATCAGCACAAATCAGGAAAACTTCCTAGTGTCCAGCCCCTAGGTGGAGCAATGATAGAATACAGAAGGGAAACCCTTGAGCTCTGTATCCTCTTGTATTTATTATTTGCACTAAATTCATAGTTGTGTCAGTGTATATATTCTTTGCAAAAAATCTGTGTTAATGTACCAGTTAGTGTTCAACTTAACATCCAAAACTAAGGAAATGTGGCATTAGGTTTTCCAGCTCTAACTCCTCACCCTCACCCACCAAGCAGCAAAAGGAAAAACATTAGCGTTTTGGGTCTGTGGAGTCTTGGCAAAACAGTTTTTGGTCTTCCTTGGGGTTGTCAGCCCTAATGTCCAACCCCTGCTCTAATCAAACAAGGTCAGATACAATCTATTTTCTTCACGCAGGGTCCACAGGACTCTGCATGAAGAAAGCTGCAATAAATTCTGTTGGCAACATGTGTCAAGATATACTTTTCTACCTTTAAAGAGTGTATCATTACAAGTCACTGGCTTGGTGCTGTACCTTGTGCTTTAGAAAGGATGCTATGGGCTGGGGGAGGGGTGAGCATTAGGGTTGACAACCCCAAGGAAGACCCCACCACTGACTCGCCAAGACCCAGGGACCCAAAACCCCAATGTTTTTTCCTTTTGTTGCTTAAGGGGTGGAGGTGGGGAGTTAGGATAGGAAACCCTAATGCCACATTTCCCTACTTTTGTGGCATTACTTTGAACCCTAACTGGTGCATTAACACCATTTTTTGCTAAGAATTTCCTTTCTTTTTCAGATGGTGGAATCATATACTCATTCAAGCTGGTCCCTTCTGGATCTGCATGAACAGATGCAAACATGTAGGGCCCTCTGGGTCCTGCATGAACAGAATATTCTGTCTGCCTGTGGAACTGCAGGGTCCTGTGGGCTCTGCACAACCTTACAATGACAGATGTCAAGAATTCATGGGCCCCCAGAGGGTCCTGCACTTCCATATGATGAATTCCAGTACATGTTAACATCTAGCGGCATAGATATAGCACTGGTGACTGAAACCTGGTGGGATGATACAGATACTTGGGAGAGGAGCATCACAGGATATAAGTTGTATTCTAGATCTAGACCCCATTGGAGGGGAAGGGGGATTGCTATATATATATATATATATATATATATATATCAAAGAAACTATAAACAGTGAGCAGGAAAGGACACATTTAGAGAATGTAGAAATGTTGAGGGTAAAAATAATGCATAAGTCTCACTCCAAAACTAGTTTGGGGTTGGTGTATAGGCCTCCATTTATGACTAAACAGTAGGAGGACCTTCTCTTGGAATATATTTCCAATTTAGACCCAGCAGAAGATATACTCTTGACAGGGGACTTCAATATCCCTGAAATAGACTGGTTGAAATTTAGGGGAAGACCAGTATAAAAAGGAGATTCCTTGAAGTAGTTGTCCAGATTGGGGTAGAACAAAAAGTGATGTCAGCAACCAGAGGTCAAAATATCTTGGATTTGGTCTTGACTAATATGGGAGATAAAATTAGTAGTATTAGGGTTGATAGACCATTAGGGAACAACGATCACAGTAAAGTGTTCTTTAGGATGGCTGGGAAATCAAGTGTAAATAGAGGCGAAGGCCTAACTCATAAGCTAAATGTAGAAAACTCTGATTATGAAATTCATGACTGAAGTGCTAAAATTTATACCTAGTGTGTGTAAATATTATAAGAAAAAAACAGCAAAGGAGGGCTTAATTCTAGACTAAAAAAAATGGTCAGAGAGAAGAATAAGATCTTTAAAACAGTAAACAAAAAAAATAACCACAAGGGATGGCTTGTGTATAGAGGTACGGTTAGACAATTAAAGAAAGAAATAAAAAAGGCCAAAGGGGATTACAAACTTAGTCTGGGTACAAGAGTAAGGGACAATAAAAAAGCATTTTATATATATAGATAGTAAAAAGAAAGTACATAACAATTTAGGTCCTTATATCAATGCACTGGGTGAACATGTGACTAACATTAAGGAATTGGCAGATATGCAAAATTCATATTTCAGTTCAGTGTTTAACAAAAACAGTATGACAGGAATTGGAAATAAATTAAGTTCACAGACAGGTCAGGTATTAATTGATCCTACCGATGTACTCAAAAAACTGGAAAATATCAACATAAACAAATCCCTGGGGCCAGATGAGTTACACCCCAGAGTGCTTAGGGAATTGGCAGCTAGCCTGGCTCCACCACTAACTCACTTATTTCAAAAATCACTGGACCAGGGAGTGGTGGTACAGGGTCATAGGGAAGCAATAGTGGTAACCTTATTGAAGAAAGGCCCTACTACAAAACCTGAGAATTTCAGACCCATTAGTTTAACTTATATAGTGTGGAAACTATTTGAAGGAATTTTAAAAGACCTTATTCTATCCCACTTGGCTGTACAAAAATTAATATACTTAACCCAACATGGTTTTATGAAAACAAGATCATGCCAGATGAACATGCTTACCTTTTACAAAACAACAAATAAGGCTTTAGACACAGGGAATGCAGTAGACATTATATTCTTTGATTTTTCCAAAGCATTCGATAAACTACCACATAAAGAATTGGTAGAGGTACTGGCCAGTACAAAACTACCTTCAAGCATAGTGAACTGGGTAGAGGCTTGGTTGAGGAACAAAAAGCAGAGGGTTACAATCAGAGGAGTATTATCTAACTGGGAAGGGGTCACAAGTGGAGTCCCGTAGGGGTCAGTCTTGGGCCCATGTTTATTCCATGTATAAGTCTCTTCAATCAGGTGCAGATTCCCCAACATCTGGTTGAGTAAATTTGCAGATGACTGCAGGATTGGGGGCATCGAAAACAGCTTAGAAGACTGGATCAATGTACAGAAGGCATTAGATATACTGATACAGTGGACAGCCCAGCACAAGTTAGAACTTAATTTAAACAAATGTGCGGTAATGCACTTGAGAAACAGTAACAGCAAAGTTGAGTATAAACTGGGAGATGTTGTACTACACCAGACTGTGGAGGAAAGGGATCTGGGGGTTAGAGTACCTAGTGATTTACAATTTAGTACACACTGTAGTCTTATTGTAAAGAAAGCTAACCAGGCACTAAATTGCATTCTATGGCATATTTGCAGCAGAGATAGTTAGGTGATTCTACCACTGTACAGTGCATTGGTGAAGCCGCATCTTGAGTACTGCGCCCAGGTTTGGTCCCCATACAAAAAAGCTGATATTAGACAGTTAGAGGGGGTGCAATGTAGGGCAACAAAGAGGATTACAGGTCAGGGACATATATCATACCAGGAGAGATTACAAAATTTAGGGTTATATACACTGCAATATCGTAGGATAAGGGGAGACATGTGTATGATATATAGGGCCCTGAAGAATGAGCAATTGAGGGGAGATTTGGGACTGAGGGTGAGAAAGCATTACTGGTATGAACCCAGGAATCATAAATTACAACTAGAACAGGATAAGTGGAATACCTTGAAGTGGAAAAATTGGTTTAGCCAGAGAGGAGTTCAGCTTTGGAACTCCTTGCCAAGAGAGGTAGTAATGAGCAAAACAATGGACTCATTCAAAATTGGTTTGGACAAGTTCTGTAGAAATAAAAACACTATAATATAAGAATATCAAGGCAAGCATTAAGGATGCAAGTCTATGTAGCTTGGAAAAACCTATGGAATGTGGTCACAGATACAGATACACAGGGCAAAGAGTCCATCTCAGCCCTGTGCCACCCATGGGTGCAGAGGTGCAGAGCTGTATGTCAACAGAAGAGTTCTCTTCACCATATGGTACCTGGAACCATGGGGGCAACTATGCCCCTTTCCCTCCCTGGCTGGGGGGTGGTGTCACAAGATAATGCTATCCCCCATGCTGTGCTTCATCCAGCTGCCTCACTGAGCTTGCCCCCAAACTCATCTCACTGGCATAGGATCACAAAGCACTACCCCGTGGGGGTAAAGGCTGGCACTACACACAATGTTTCCTAATAATAATTTTGATCCCAAATTTTCAAGATAGCCATTTTATGACTCCCCCTTATAAACATGACATGTGGCATTTATAGTATATAGGCCAAAATGACATTTCATACCACAAGTGAGAAAACACGTCTTGTCCAGGAATTAAAAAATAATACCTGTCACATGTATCACGTTGTATAAAAAAAGGCTATGTTGAAAGTTTGGAGTCAAAATATTGAAAATTAGCAAAGTTATCAGTGAACATCAAAATATTTCAACATTCATTCATACCTAGGTCATTTAATGATAGTTTTACATCAAATTTTCAACATAGCCTTCTTATGAAACCACCTCATAAACCTGGTAGGTGAACATTGTCAAATCCTAGCTGAAATGTGATTTAGCATGGCAACTGCAACATCGCCTTTCAGCATGTATCTGGAAAATTTCAACTGCCTTGTTAATGAACTGGGGCTCACAAAAAGACCATTTTGAAATTCTGGTGTAAAAATAATAAAAATTAGTAAGGTTATGAGTGAACATCGAAGTATTTCGATGTTCACTCATAACTTGGTCATGTTACCATGTGTGTACACCAGATTTTCAACATAACTTTCCTATGACCACACCTCATGAACTTGGTAGGTTAAAAAAATGTCAAATCCCTCCTAAAAGGTGATCATGCGCAGTGACTGAGAATTCACCTTTTGGGATTTTAAAACTTTCACCACACTTGTTCATGCAGCAGGGCCCCACAAAGGCCATGTTGAAAATTTGGTGTAAGAATATTAAAAAATGACAACATTATGAGTAAAGGTTCAAACCCCATTGAAATACATTAAAGCAGACTTGCCTTATTTTCTCATATTGCAGTCACTGGTTCCAGCAGCAAGATGTGTTTTTTGATCGCTCAATGGATCTATGAAATGACACAGGTGCATGAGGGTGTGTGGGGTGGTGGGTGCCAAGTGGGTAATAAGGGTAGGGTGGGTGGATGTTGGGGGGTCAGATTAGCTGATGACCATTTTCTACTTTTCAGGTTTAATGACAAAAAGAAAGATCAATGAGGGACAGTTTTCTTTAGTTACGGGGGACCTAAGCTGACACTGGAGATTTGGAACCCCAATGTCAAGATCATCCTCAGTAGAATGAGGGGTGGACACCCTCCTGCCACCATCTTTTTCTTCCTGGGGGCATCCTGAAGGGGAAAGAAGGGTCTGAAAGAAGTGGAACTGGGGGAGAGCACCTTGGTCCGCAATTGTAATATTTGTGCATTGGGAAGGGAGTAGGCAAAGGGGGGAGTTGTAGAAAGTAGTGGCACCAGGGGTGGGTACCCTGGTATAGGCTAGATAGACAGACAGACAGAGAGAGAGAGAGATAGATAGATAGATAGATAGATAGATAGATAGATAGATAGATAGACAGACTGATATTAGAGAGAAAGAGATAGAGTGGGTGATCACCTGCTCACTGCTCCAACTGAAGCTGGGAGCACAACTCCAGCTGCGGTTTTACAAATCAAGAAAGCCCCGCTGTTCTCCTACAGATAGCCTTGGTAAATGGCACCTATCACTAAGCTGAGCATGCAGGATATCCAGGTGCCTTGAACAATAATTTCTGGGCATATTTTCAAAACATAATACTAGAATATAACTAGGCTAGTCATGTTTACCTAGATTTAGGTGCCTGTTTTTGAAATTATATAATTTTTAAGTGTTTTTAATATTTTTTGGTTTAAAAAAGTAAGAGGGCAGCCATTATGATCAATATTTTTTCTCAAGATAAATGAAGCACCAATTGTGTGATAAATGAACCTTCATGATCAATATTTTGTATCGTTTGTATCAGAGGGTTAGCCAAAAACCTTACTGAGCATGCTCATAAAAAATGTAAAATCCTTAACTGTGAAAATGTTTAATGTTTTTTGATGATACTTTTGAAAGGCACTACATCAGCACAGGCCACTTCTACTCAACTCAACTCATCTATTTCTTTGAAAGTGCAAATCAAAATAACTAAAAGATAAAAATACAGCAGGAAAATACATCTCATAAAGTTAAAAGCTATAAAATAACAGTATTCATTAAAATATATTATCAGGATTCCAAAAAGGAGAGTCTAAACAAATAAGTCTTCAGGGCAAACTTAACGCCCTCCACGGTTGGGCAGTCCCTTACAGAACGAGGTGGAGAATTCCACAGGTCTGGTGCCACAAAGAAAAAATCCCTAGCACCAGATGACTTCAAACTGACCCTGAGAATCTCCAGCAATCCCTTGCTGGCTGAGCAGAGTGGGTGGAGGGGGCAATAAGGACACAGGAGTTGACACTGTCTGTGTAGGGTATTATAGGTCAGCAAAGTGACCTTGGAGGTGACATGCCACTGAACTGACAGCCAGTGCAGGCTGTGGAGCACAGGTGTGACATGGCAAGATTGAGGTAAGCCAGTCAATAACCTGGCTGCCGGATTCTGCACCAGCTGCAAGTGGTGAATGTCAGTCCCGGAAGCCCTAGGTATATGGAGCTACAGTAATCAAGGCACAAGGTCACAAAGGCATGGACCTAAGTTGGAAGGTCATTGAGTGGGACCAGATGTTTCACCTGGGTGATATTCCTCAGATGGTAAAAAGAGATTTTGATGACTGCCACCACCTGTGACTTACGTGTCAGCCCGTCATCAAAAATAATGCCCAGATTAGGCACCGATCTGAGGTCATCAGCTGGCTGCCCCCGAGCCAAAGCCTGGAAGACTGCCCAGCCAGTTGTCCATCAACCAGACAACCCAAGTCCACAACCAACACCTTATTCTTGTCAGGGCTCAGCCTCAACCAGTTGGCACTTATCCAATCCTGGATCTCAGTGAGTAAGTTGCTAAACACCAAGACCGCATCATCCTTCCCAGGCACAAAGGACATGTAGAGCTGAGAATCATCTGCATAGCAGTGAAAACTCAGCCCATACCACCTCACAATGTCCCTCAATGGCAGCATATACACCGAAAACAACATGGGGCAACAATACAGAGTCCTGAGTGACCCTACATAGCAGGGAGACTGGGTCAGAGGAATAAATCCCTGACACCACTCTCTGAAACCTGCCAGTGAGGTACAAATGGAACCACCTGAGGACCATACCCAACAGTCCACAAATGAACCTCAGGCACTCTAGAAGCACTCCATGGTCCATGGTGTCAAATGCTGCAGAGAGATCAAGGAGAACCAAGACTGAACTGGTCTTCTGATCTCTGGCTATCAGGAGATCATTGAGTACCCAGACAAGTGCTGTCTTGGTACTATGCCTTTTCCTGAATCTTGACTAGAGAGGATCGTAGATCTTGTGGATGGTAAGATGACCCTCCAGCTGCAGTGTGACTGCATTCTCAATAACCTTCCCTACAAAAGTAAGGTTAGAAACAGGCGGGTAGTTAGCGAGATAGTCGGGGTCAAGAGAAGATTTCTTAAGTAGGGGTGTCACCACCGCCTCCTTCAGGGTTTTCAGAAGCACACTTGTCTCTAAAGAACATCCAAAATATCTCCACTAGAACTGGACCGATGACCTCAACACACCCCACAAGGAGGAGAGTTGGATCTGGGTCCAAACTACAGCATGTCGGCTGCAAACTCTGGATTATCTTCACGACATCCGCGATTACCAACCATTCAAAATCTGACCAAATATACTGAGGATCAGTGACCTCCCAAAGACCACCGCAATCCCCATTGGAGTGAGCCACACAGACACAGATATCTCTTCTGATGCCGTCAACTTTTTCCACAAAGAATCAAGCAAATTCATCACATTTTCCTTGTGACAACACTCTCGAGGCTGGAGACAGGCTGGATTGCACAGTCTGTCCACAGTCTGGAAGATCTGAGATGGTTGGTTCTGTGCAGTGGCTATCTCCCTGGACAGGAATTCTGCCTTCTTATGGGAGATAGTCGACTGATACTCCTTATAATGGGACATCAGTCTAAGCCTGTCGGTGTCAAGACTGGACTTCCATCAGCATCACTCCAGCCTTCATCCCACTCAAGTCAACTCCCTCAAGGTCCCATCAAACCAAGGGGACCAAGGGTGGAGAGTGAGTGGGCAAACACAAACAAGAGCAATGGAGTCCAGAGCCCCTGTCACAGCCCTGTTATAGGCCTGCAGTAAGTTCTCTGGATCCCTGCTTACCCCTGACATGCTGAATAGATCCAGCAATGCCATCAGGGGTCAAACCCCTCAAAGAGTGGTACCAGACCATCTCCACAGGGACAGGCCTATTGGGGGCAGCCAGAAATTTAATCTTATGATGTGATGGTCCGATCACCCGACTTGTTCCACCACCACGTCGGAGGTCTCTACCCTGAGCATTTCATGAAAAAAAAAAATCTGTAACAACTAGGTTGTGCATGAGAGCAAGGAAAACCTATCTTGAGTATACGAAAAAATGGAATTCATTAAAATTGACATTCCGTATCTCAGAAACTGCGCTGGATACCATCATGAATCTTTTCATGTGTTAAGACCTTGCCAGCTAGACCACGCATTCCAAATTTCTGATTATTTTGTCAAATGCCACCAATATTATTAAGGTGAAAAAATTGGGGTTTAACATTGAGCTCCTTATTCAACCATAACCTAACTGGTGCTACCACAACAGCATAATATGCCTTGTTTATTTATTTGTCTTGAAATGGTTGATACAATAATACAGTGCACCCTCGATTATCTGCTCACTTTGGTATGAGGCAAAAGTTGGCAGATAATTGAGGGTGGTTGATAACAGAGGTTGGTAAATAATCGGGGTGGATAATTGAGGGAGCACTGTACCCTGATGCAGTATCATATCCCATGCGACCCACTTGAAAAAAAGGCACTACACATATATGTGGATGTGCTGGTACTGTATGTCAAATAATACAATAAGAAAAGGCAGAAGACTGAGGAGGAACAACAGGGAAACAACAAATGAAATGGATATCTCCAAATAATAACAGAGCAGAAACTACAAGTCACAAGCTTGAAATAGGGATGGGCAGAGTCAGCAATAGGAAAGCATGTCAATGTTTTGTCATTAAGCATTAAAAGAGGTAAAAAAGAACAAACATTACAGGAGATGAGGTACAAATCCCAAGACAATTAACATTATTTTGTCTACCAGAAGTCTCAAGCTCTAGGTGACCAGGTCAGGCATAATAGGGAGCATTGGATCAGGCAGTCCAAACAGAGAGGCAGATGGCAACTGGTAGTTCAGAAGACAGTCCAGAAGATTGAAAAGAGGTACTTACTTCTTTCTCTCCTCTGTCTGTATGTGTTCCAAGACTTGAGAAGAGTAGTAAAGACCATTGGTGATGTGGTGCAGCTCCAGGAATCAGAAAGAGATGCTTAATGGAAATGCAATAGGAAGTTTTTACTGTGGACCTCTAGTCAGTCATGATTTGTGAATGTAGTAAAGCAGCAGGAGTAGGACCAAAGAGGCTGTAGGAAAGCTAGAAGTTCAGGAAGCAGGGTAGGAAAATAAGCAAACAGACACCCTGAAATGAACTAGGATGGGATCAAGAATATAAAAATGTACAACAAGCAATCCAGGGCAGTGGTGAATAGGTGGAATATTCAAGGACAAAGGACCCTATTCACAAAAGCGTGGGTTATATGTGCAAATTTCATGTATAATGCCCACGTATCTATGTGGTCCAGAACAAGTTCAGGTTGTGCAGTATTCACAACTGAGAACACCTGCAGTGCACCTGTCTATGGCCCCGCCACCTTGGTGCACAGCTGTGTGGGGGCCCGGGGTGGATCACAGCTGCATGAGGGGGTGGATCACAAGGCACAGGTGAGCATCCAATGACCTGATCTGGGTCCTGTAGAGGATCCTCTGCTGTGAGTATGCAGGGGATCCTGGGAAGGTGAGGAACCCGGGAATTGGGATCTAATGGGTGACTGCCCAAATGGCTGCCCCCAGCCCTCCTTGGCAGCCCAGTGTGCTGGTGTAGCATTGTGGCATGTGTCCCTGTGCTGATGCCACTGGCAGGTGTCCAATGGTGGGGTTCATAAAAATTACAGCTGGGACCCCGTCATGTAAATTGCACCACCCCAACTCAGCACACCTCACCAACTCTGCACCTTAGTGAATGGTGCAGTGTGCAGGCACACCCCCTGGCATGTCCCTGGACCATTCATGGCATGTAATTGCATGGACATCTAGTGCACAAGGCACTGGCACGCCAGTCATGAATGCCATGGGGGGGGGTCTAATGCATCCTGCCACATGGCATTCGATCATGGGCATGCCTGTGCGCTGCATATATGCAGTGTGTGGGCATTTGTGAATAGGGCCCAAAGTCCTTACTGCATCTCATGAGCTTTACTTACAGGATGGTAGGTAGATGTTGCTCCTTGCAAATGCCTGGATTTAGATTGGAAATGTCATGGTCTGATCAGTTAACAACTACAGTACTGTACAGTTCCTGGAGCCATGTATGTTCTGCTATTTAGATTTATTACAACTGTAAATGTGCATATTTTAAAGTGTAGGTAAAGAATAAGACTGAAAATTTCTATGTGCAATTATATGACTTGAGAAGCAGTTTATGTATGTTTACATTCTATGTTTTGTAAGTACAGTATGTACAACACTGCTGTCAGATTGTCCCTGTGAATGAAATATGTTATCTTAGTGTAATTTTTTTGGGGATGTAGATTGTTCAAATAAAATATACAAAAGTACGTTTTTATAGATTTGTTTTCATACCTTCACTTTCAATAAAGTTTTTCAGTTTCCTCACCCTTTATCATTTTATGTTGCATTTATAAACAATCTTTTGATATTTTGTTAAAACCTGTGTTAGCATTGGTTGTGTTCAGGATTTCTAATAAATAATGTAGTGCTTGTTTGAGTAATTATTGACCTGAAGACGAGCTATTCTGCACATCTGATGAATCTGCAATTGCACTAATACACAAACAAAGCATTTCAATAGCTTCAACAGGTAAAAATGTTCACAGCTAAAACACCTTATATTAAATCAGTCTATCCGTGTGAACATTTATTTATTTATTTATTAGCTTTTGGTAACCGGGTAAGTGCGCTAGGCAACAGACCTGCCTATTTTCAGGCATGACCCGGGAGAGCATAGGACATTGGTTACAATATGCAGAAATGCACAGACATAATATAGGTGTACAGGAGCAAAACAAGATATACATTGGGTAGCACAGTAATAGTTACATAAGGGTACATTTTAGGCATAGATCATAATAAGGATGTAAAATAAAGCAATTAGGGTAACCATAAGACAGCTGAGGACAGTAAAGACATCAAGGTTCATAG
The DNA here is from genome assembly GCA_016271365.2 of Neoceratodus forsteri. Taxonomy (NCBI): domain Eukaryota; kingdom Metazoa; phylum Chordata; order Ceratodontiformes; family Ceratodontidae; genus Neoceratodus; species Neoceratodus forsteri. The sequence goes on along the minus strand of CM028136.1, from coordinate 353,116,573 downwards.
CCACCTGAACAAGCGTATGCATGGGAGAACATTAGTGTAGTACTCAGGGTCAGACCCGACAGCCTGCAGTGGGACAAAGCAAATTAAGAGCATTTGCATTGGCCAGAGGCTAGGAGGTGGGTGAACAGCGAGTTTTTGAATTCTCGATGGGAGGCTGAAGTTTTCACCATAAGGGGGAGTGAGTTCCAGAATTTGGAAGCAAAATGGGCAAATGTCTGTTTACCCATTTTTGTCATGCAAGGTCTAGTGGAGAGCATGGGGACAGAGGAAGACCTGAGGGTACGGGTGTGTGAGGCAGAAGTCAGGAGGTTGGCAAGATAGACAGGGCCGAGAGGTCTAGACAGGGAGTCGATAAAGCAGCCCAGGGAGTAGGCTCGAATATCCTTAGGTGATAGCCAATTTAAGCCAGCAGAAAGGAGACAATAATGGGTAAGACGTGGGGCAGTTAAGGCGAATCTACAGATGTTGTCATAGACAGTGTCCCATTTGTGGAGTGTAGCAGAGTTTGCAGCAAAGAGGAGGGGCACAGCATATTGGAGCTGGGGTAAGAGAATACCTCTCGCAACAGAAAGTCTAGCGGAAGGAGTGAGGGAGTGGCGCATGCGATAAGCTCTGCCAATTTTAGCATTGACGGAACGGCACACCATATTGTCATGTTGAGACAGGTCAAGTGTGGGATCCAAAGTGACCCCAAGGTACTTGAAGGACTCAGTGTTTGAGATGAGGGAGCCATCAAGGCATTGAACCGGAGCCTGTTGCAGGGGCAGACAGTTTCTTAGAGGATCCGAATAGCATAGCACAGGTTTTTCTAGGTTCAGGACTTGGTGGTTGCTAGAGAGCCAGGTCTGCAGGAATTGGAAGTCATTAGTGAGAGTGGAGTTGATGGCAGCAACCGATTTTGACCCAGAGTAGAGAACAAGGTCATCTGCTACATAAGAGTGCAGCTATGCCGGGACATGGTGGGAATATCATTTAGGAAGAGGGAGAAGAGTAGAGGTCCAAGAGTGGATCCCTGGGGAACTCCACGGGAGATGTTTAGGGGGGAGGAAAGGGCCTTGTGAAATGCTACCGCCTGAGTCCGATTGTCAAGATAGCTATGGAACCAGGAGAGGGCTTGGTCAGATGCTCCAATGGATTGGAGCTTCTTTAGCATGAGAGGATGGTGTACCATGTCGAAGGCTTTAGACAAGTCGATAAAGACAGCCCCAGTGAGTAGGCCACGGTCCATATTATTTCTGATGTCATTTGTAAGTTGTGTACGTGCAGAGGTGGTACTGTGACCGGGCCGTAAACCATGTTGGAACGGGGTTTGAAGATTAAACATGTAAAGGTGAGCAGCAAGCTGGCGGTGGACTATTTTTTCAAGCAGCTTACTGAGAGTGGGCAGAAGAGATATAGGGCGGTAGTTGGACATGAGTTTGACATCGCCCTTTTTGTGTATAGGGATGGTTCTGGCAGTTTTCCAGGTGGATGGGACAGTAGACGTATGAATCGAGAGGTTAAAAGCCACTAGTGCAAAAAATATCAAAACTTTTGATCAAACATACTGTACCAGAACCACTCCTGACCCTTTGTGACTTTGACTGAAGTTTTCATCAATGATCACATGGCTAGGAGGACCAATATTTTTATAGTGTACTGATTCATGTGCACAATGTTCTGGTGACATTGGTATTTACATATTCAACATTTACAACATTTTTAAAAATATTTTTTCATGGTGTGCCAAAGCAGTCTCTCCCAGACTCAGCCTGCCTGTGTTACCAGCTTTCCTGAACCCTTCAAATGCCTGAAAGGATACTCAGTAACTGCCACCACCCAGCATAGTCACTATCTCGAGGTATCTCTAGGTTTGAATCCCCCAAAGCTGCTGCTCATACAGTACAGTGCTCCTTGCTCAAGGGCAACTGGCCCACCCCTCTTTGTCACCACTCAGAACTCCTTACTTTGAAAGAGAATATGGTAATGATGGCCTTCTCTTCAGAGGCAGAGCACAGTTTTTGTCAGTTATAAAATCAGTTAGCTGTCCATCAAAGGGCACAGTTATAGAAACAATGAAGTATATAAAAAAAATAATGTTTGAATCTTTTCAGCTATTTGCACATATAATATAGGATACTACAGAAAGATTATGGGGAAACAGAAAGAAAATGCCATTGCACAAAGCAGAAAGAGACACACAGTAAAATCTTATAACACTTTCTAATTTTCCCAAAGTACAGAAGCTTACTCACACAGGAAGCTTAGGTGAATCAGGCCAGACACATACCTTAGATATCAGCTGTCTGTAGTCCCAAATCTGACTGATTTATTTTCTCCAAACACAGATTATTAAGGTTTCCCAAGTCAGTCTCCTCCCACCCTCAGCACACATGACATCACTCCCACATCAGTTCTTAAAAGCTGGGTCCACTTGGAAAACTGGTCTGATCTGGACTTCAGACTTCATATATACAAATACATATGCTTTGTGTCCAGAGTCCTGTCTAGCCCTTCAGGTATGTCTGGTTTAGTCAGCAGCTTCCTGAGATTAAAAGACACTTTCTCTTTTGAAGCTCTCCCGTAAATTGTTCAGAGGTCCTGCCATGATACAGGACAGCACAGAGACAGGAATTGCTCTCACAGTCAAATGGTCTGTCTCTGATAAAAAATCTTGACTTTTCCCAGAAGTGTCAGCTTTGTCCCTTTAGCTGCTAAATTCTGTCTGATACCCATACAGAAAGAATTGAAAGAAAAAAATACAGTAACAGATATACATAACAAATTGTTGCATCTGCTCCCAGAGAAAGAAAAACACAAATCTATTGGCCCCCAGGTAAACAATGTTGTTTTTTTGTGTGAGCTGGCTGGATCCCACGGCTGTGCCCTCAGCTCGCTGTCTGGGTGAACCCCACATTAGTTTCTCCTAGTGTCTCCCCAGGAGCAAGTGCAAGTCCATTGCGCCCATGCGCAAGAGGCGCGATATTCAAAAACTGAGCCAGCCAACATGCGCCTACAGCTGACGACTGAATATCGCACCACCTGCGCCATAGTGCAACTAGGGAGGGGAAGCTGAGCAGATCTGATGCACCATAGTGAAACAAGGGATGTTCAGCTGAGCAGTCCAGAGGCGCCATAGCACAACTAGGGACACCCTCCAGCAGCAGTGCAGCAATGCAACTGCACAACCAGGGATGTAGGGGCCACCACCCATGCCACAGATGGGCAGAGGAACACACAGCAGAACAGACATCATCCCCCTACACCCTATGCACTGCACAACTGGGGGAGGGCTGGAATAACCACTGGCCCATGGAGACAAGCAACCAACCCACAGCCGGGCCATGGTGCCCCATCACACCCTCTGGCAAGCTGTGACTGGCACACAAGGAGGGCCGACCACCCCGTGCCATACCATCCCCCCAATGCAGAGCACACCCTGCACCGTGACCCCCAGACACCCTGCCCAGGAGCAGTGTCCACCACTGCAGGAAACCCCATGCATGCCACCACCCCCACTGTGACAATGCAACCCTGTGCAGCACAGAACCATGCAAGGCAGCCCCCACCAGAAGCACCCATCAGCTGGTGGCAGCACACAGCGATGCAACAACAGCATACACAGTGCCACCATGCACAGCACCCTGAGGTACAGCTGAGAGACCGACCATGTGTCGGCACATGAGGTACCCCACACGGGACAGGGCATGCCCCGGACACCACCACCGGTGGTACAGCACCCTGCACACCCTCCCAAGGACACACCCTGACCCAGCACTGGCCACAACAGCCAGCGCAGACACCCACAGTGGTGCATGGAACCTTGTACCACACCGGATGCCACACAGTGCATGGACAAACACCCACCCATACCCAAGGGCACAACAACACAGGGATGCAGTAGCAGGGCAACCAAGCCCCCAGTGTGGGCCCATGGAAACCGTGTACATACAGCCTGCAGTCCTCCATGGCACAGGAGTGGCAGCCACCCTGCGCAGGCACTGTGGACCTGTACGCCACCATCATTTGCCCGGAGCACAAGTCACAGACAGTGGTGCACATCCCCCCTGCAACACACACAAGCCACAGCATGGAGGTGGGACAACAACTGCAGAGGCCACAGTGTCACCCAAGGCAGACATGCACCACACCAGTGACAGGAGGCAACCCAGCATTGTGATGGGTACAGTGGCTGCCTTGCATGGACAGCCACCATTAACATGCCAGCAGACCATACAGGTCACAGACATGCAAGGGTGTCAGCTGCACAGGGCATGGACGGGCTGACAGGGGTGCCATGGACACAGAGCATGCACCATGGACCACTGCACACAGTCATCCAGTGCACAGGGAACAACACACACACTACAGACACTGACTGATAGCTACCCCCACACCATAGTCACCTCCACACGGACTCACACACATACCCATGACTGCACCACCTCTGACGCCATGCACACCACTGCAGCTGAGCACCTATAGCCAGCTGCAAATCAGAGACCACCACAGTATTCATATCAAAAGATTTGTATTCAAAAAACATATCAAAAGGAACTACTTACAAAAATATGTACAAATGTGTGGGGGAGGGCCACAAACAAGGTGGGGGTGGGTATGGGGCAGGGGTGAACAAATGGGACAGGAAAGGAGGGGTGTGAGGGGGGGTCCAGGGGTGTAGAGGATATCAGGGGTAGAGGGATGATTAATGGGAGCCCTGCTCCTCACTCCGGCTGCTCTGCCTCCAGTGTCTTCTCAAGACCCCAAGCTGGTCAATCCTTTGCAGGATCTCCAACGATGCTGGCCCACATTGAAGATCTCCTGCAATGCCTCTCTTATCTCCTGCAGCTGTCGGACACCTAGGACAAGGGAGCACAGTCAATAGGTGTGAATGCACAGCCCCATACAGCTCACCCACTGTGCATGGCATACGGCTGTGGGACATGCCTTTGTGATGGTGTGTGACCACCCACAGTGATCACATCCACAAGACCTGCTCACCCAGGTGCATACAGTCATGCGGACCACTGCACACACCCACCAGCACCACCGTGGCTGTTTAGTGACATGGCTATGTGGTGCAAAGGCAGTGGCACAGTCATTTACCCAGTGCACGCATGGACCACCATCTACGCACTCCTAGACATGCAGTGCCACTGGACAGTGCTGACTGTAACAAGTTGCATGCATGGCAGTGGTGTCAATGGATGGTGACCATGCCCCGCTGCCCACCCTGTTACACAGCATGCAATAGTAATCATGGAGGTATGATACTCACCATCATCAGGCCGGTCGCTCGGGCGCTGTTCACCATCGCCCCGCCTAGTGGCCCTGTCGTCCTACTGGCGCTGCATCTCCCAGGCCAGACGCCTCTCCTCCAGCCCTGTGGTGCAAACATGGAGAGAGGAGCATCAGTACAACCCTGTAGCAAAGTCCCCCTGCCCCCATGTGTGTGCACTCCCACCCAGCCAGACCCACCCACCACACACCCTGATAACACCACCACAGCCAACACTGGACAGTCTCTCCCCCATGTTCCAGATGCATACAACCATGATACCCATATGGAAGATAAAAGTGTGTGAACGTAACACCTACCTGGCCGTGGCACCATGCCCCTCCTGGCATGTGCCTGCAGGTGGGCAAGCAGGTCTGGTTCCCTCCTCTGCAGGTCGCCATACCTGTGGCAGCACTGCTCCGCCATCCTCCCCCTTTCTGTGGCCTCCTCAAGGGCAGTGGCCACCTCCTCCCACACCTGGCTCCTGGACCTGTCCAGGAGTGCCTCCCCAAACAGTGGGCCATAAAGTGGCTCTACAAAGGCCACCAGGTTGTCCAGTTCCACTTGGGTCCACTGTGCAGCCCTCCTCCGCGCCATTCCACTTGCTCAGTCAGCTCAAAATGGCACTTTGCAGCGCGGCTCCACCACGTGCAGATGCTGTGCGGTACAGTGCTGCCTTTTCCTATCGCGCTGTCACTGAACAGCACGATAGTGGTGCACCCATGCCTGACGCATGGCGCCTAGGGGGAAAAGGTTGGACACAGGGTCAAGGGTCTCTGGCGCACGGACAGGCACAGCGCCATTGGAACCCAATGCGTGTAGTGTGATTGGATGCATGTGTGCTACCTCCAGTAGCAACCTACTGCGCTGTTGCCCCAGTGCGCGTATGATGACCCAGTGCCACAGCTCCATATAGGTGAACATCGCTGTAGCGCCACTGGCACAATGGTGGCCGTGCCTTACATTACTTCTCATGCACAGCATGTCAGCAGTGCTGCAGATGCCTGTGTCAGCAACCCGGGCATGCGCAGTGAGGTGTGTACTGCGCATGTCACAGAACTGCGCACTTGGCTCAGCACGTTTCAACACAATTGCCAGTGCAACAGCAATATTCAGTCATCATATGCAAATCAGCTAATCAGCCATTCAATGGCACAGCACTGCAATTTGCATCCACTTAAAGTTGCGCCTCACCTCATTTGCATGGGTTGCGCTATAAAAGTGCAACATTGGGCTGCACTGGCCATAGTCAGTTACAGCAGTCTATTGGTGAGTTGCATGCTGTTTGGGAGTGTGGACTGTGAATTCTGGGACATGCATGGGACTGCACAGTTACAGGTAGCAACTTTCATTCTCACAGGCTAAATAATGACCGAGTGAGTTGTGGGAGAGGAGGAACACAGTGGTGGGAGGAGGAGGAGGCCTAATTTCACCAAGGCCGAGATGGATGCCCTGTTTGAGGCCTACCTGGATCAGGAGCTGCTTCTCAGCAGATGGCAGGGAACACCACAGGCCCATGCTGCTGCATGGGAGGAGGTGGCACGTGCAGTGAACCTGCATGGCAGCCACCAGTGCTCCGTGCAGGAGTGCAAGAAGAAGATGGGCACAGACAGGAGGAGGGTAAAGGAGAAGATGGCTGCCATCAGGGCTGCACAAGCTGCGACAGGTGGGGGACAACCGGATGTGCTACACCTGACCCCACAGGAGGAGAGGGCTGCTGGAAGCATGCAGTGTTGTGCCATTGAGGGTGTTCCGGGTGGTGGCTTCCAGACAGGTGGTAGCCCCTCACTGCATGGTAGGTCATGGTCTGTCTATTGGGGGGGCAGGGTAGGTCACATGCAGTAATGCAACTTTGTTTTCCCTTACAGATCCTGAGCATCTGCATGGGTCAGCGGTGGTGGGCCTGTCCACTGAGGACAGTCAGATGGAGATGGAGGAGGGCCCATCCACCTCCACAGGTATACATGGCTCAGTGTGACAGTGGGTCCGCCTGGCTGTCCGGACTGAGGTTGTTTGAAGAGGTGCGGAGGAGGCCCTACCCATGTCCCAGCATGCCAGCGTCCACAGATGCCAGCATGCTGTGACTCGGGCTGGTTCCGGGTCCGTCACCAATGATGATGTCACTAACGGCATGGGCAGTGACACGCATGTGCCACGGGAGGGCCACACAGCAGGTAACATCTTGGCTATGGCTGTGGGTGGTGCTGCTGTGGAGGCCTGCATGCCATCACAGTCCCAGCCTGTGCCTGTCAACACCAGTGGGGCAGCACTGGTGTGTGTACAGGACAGTGGGACTGTTGCGGCCACTGTGGTGGCACCAGTGAGCCCTGGTGAGCAGCAGCCAGAGGGGCAGCATCAGCAGTTGGCCAATGGGCTTGAGGGTACAGGGTCAGGGGGTGGCGTCAATGCACTGCCTGTGGACATGCCCAGACCCGGTCCCGGTGTACAGCGCCCAACCTCAAGGGGCGCTGGGCATCAGGGCTGTGCACACCCTGAGGGACAGGATGCTGAGGAGGCAGATGACCTCTTGGATGAGCACACCTGCATACTGCAAGCATCAGTCAACCAGCAGATGTGGCTTGCGACGTTGGTGGATGTACTGCGTGCGGCTCTGGAGCGGGCAAAGGAGCATCACAGCAGAGACACCTCTCTGATCCTGGTAGGGATAGACCAGTTGCGGGAGGATGTGACCGCTGCCATTGACAGGCAGACACAGGCATTCACTGCTGTCATGGCCACAATGGGCACACAGTCATGTGCCCATGCGTCGCAGACACCACGCAGTGCATTGTCCACCCGCCGTTCCCAGCATCATGCGACACGCTCCTTGTCAACACCAGGTTCAGCTGTGGGCATCCCGAGCATGCCTGGCGCAGGCATGTTTGGTGTGCTGCAGACCCCTGCATGAGCACGGTCGCGTTCACGCAGTGGAACCCCTGGGGGACCATCGGTGCCACCCCATGAGGCCAGTAGTCAGCCTGTCATTGCTGACGGGTCTCAGCGGGGCCTCCCATGCATCCGTGGTGGCCGGGGCACTGTGGAACATGACTGACCTGTCTCCCAACACAGCTACTGTCTGGTGCTGCCCTGTGTGCATTGTGTCATTCAGCTGGCATTGCACGGGTGGGTACCCGACTCTGCACGTGGACACACAGTCCATCTGCACACCCTCCTGGCTGCTGTCCACAGTTGCATGTGCATGACGATACCTGCATTGCACTGTACACCAATGTGCAATGGTGCTCAGCATCTGACACACACACAAGGACAGGCAGTGGGCGTGGTGGTCTGTGGACATGTATGTGGCTAAGGGTTCTGGGTCGGTGTGCCTCCTACCCTTTGTGCATGTCTGGTGCGTTGTGTGTGTGTGTGTGTCTGTGTGCCATGTTAGACCTCACCCATACCTGGTGGTGTGTGTGGTTCCATGCCCGGCCAGTTCCCTTGATGGCATGCACCTCTGCTGTGTGTCCATGCACATTTGTGGGTTGTGCCTTAGCCACTGGTGGTTGCACATGGCCCCATGACTTACCTGGGTTGGCTGAAGTGCTCCTCCGTGATGATGTCCCGGTGCAGCTGTGCCACGGAGCAGTCAGGGGTCCCGTCGCCCAAGGTGGGGCTGCCCATCACCATTGTCACCAGCGTTCTCATCGTCCCCATCGCTGTCCCCCTCTTTGACCTGTAAGGCTATCCCACATTCGTTGGCCATGTTGTGCAGGATGCAACAGGCCAGGAATAGCCCACAGGCCTTTGAGGGGCTGTACTGTAGGGCACCGCCAGAGGTGTCCAGGCAACGGAAACATGCCTTCAGCATCCTGAACACCCGCTAGATGACATTACGTGTGGTGGCATGTGCCTCATTGTAGCATTGCTGTGATGGGGTCGCAGGCTGCCAGTAGGGTGTGAACAGACAGGGACAGAGTGGGTATCCACTGTCACCTGTGAGTAGAGGGTGGAGGTTAGTTTGGTGATCAGCATTGCCCAGCCCCGGGCCATGTAGACAACTACCCATGTCACCTCTGACCATGCCCCCCCAGGCCCTATGATTGTCCATGTGGCTTGCATACTCACCCACTAGGTGGCCAGTGGGGATATCCCCACTCTTGAATCTGTGGCACAGTGCCAACTGGTACCAGATGAAGGTATCATGTGCTCCCCCAGGGTGCATGGCACAGACATTGATTATGCGCCCCCGGCATCGCACACCACCTGGCAGTTGATGCTGGCAGAGCCCTTGTGATTTATATATGCAGCCCCCTCAAGGCCAGGTGGTGTGTGGATGGCCACATGGGTGCAGTCTATTGCCCCTAGCACACCAGGCATACGTGCTACCCTGTGGAACTCCTGTATGTTTGCTGTGCGCTCCGCCGGTGTGCTGGGGAAATGGATGTACTCCGCAGCATGTGGCAGCAGTGTGTTGAGGAATTGGGTGAGGTGGCGTGACGTGGCCAACTGGGTTATGCCTGTGGTGTCCCCAGTTGGTCTCTGGAAGGTACCCATGGTGAGCAAGCACATGCAAACTGTCACTTTCGTCTCCGCTGACAGGGCATGGCTCTGTTGTGTGGGTGCATGCATCACATCACTGCACAGCTCACAGAGCCGCCTCAGAATTGTCCAGTTCAGGCAGTACCGGCCCACAATCTTGGTATCACTACAGCTTGAAGCTGGTGCAGGTCGGTACTGCCTGTTGGGGGCATACCGCCGATGGGCCCTTCCACGGCCACGCCCCCCTGTTGCCCACCATCTCACCCCCCTCATTACGGCCTCCATCTGGATGGTGGCACCAGCCATGTCCCTGGCTTGTGTTCACCCCCCTGGCAGCTGTTTCTGTATTCCCCCTGCTGTCCTGGCTGCTACTTTCCCTGCACCAGGAACACCTGCCTGTGCTGGCCTCACTGCTGTGTGATGTACTTCCCCCTTCTGCAATGTGGCTCGCCACACCTTCCTCTGTGCCTGTTGCTTCCAGGTGCCCTTTCCTGGCCTGTCCTGTGTGTCCCTGCTGCCCAGTGTTTCCTGCTGTATTTGGCTCTCATGTGGCTTCCCTGCAGCGTTCTTGTGCCTCTCCCTTGCTCCCTTTTATTTTGGCTCATTTCCGCTATGGCGCAACTTCCGCTTGGTCCCCTATTGCGCATGCGCATGTTGTTGAATATCGCACTGTGCCATTTATGCATGGTTCCTCCCCCTTCAGTTGCACATGCATTCATTATCATTGCACTGTTGCTCAGTGTGATTTGAGGGGTGCAACTGTCTCCTGCTGAATATCGCAGAATGGTGCATTTTCAGACTTGCGCAGGCGCAACCCTAGTGAGCATGGCTCAACTTTTTTGAATATCTGGGCCAGGGTCATTAACTGTTGTAAGGACAGCACATCAGTATTGCCCTGCTGTGATTCTGCGTTGCCTAATGTCCTTATTGTAGGACTGCAGCACCAGGCTCCACTTTAGCAATTTTGAGTTCTGACTGCTGGTTCTATGCAATTCCAAACTCCTCTATCTCTCTCTGCACCTGCTATCTCCTCCCTATTAACAGCTCACCTAAACCTGTCATTCTCTCTAAATTCTGTCCCATCTGCCTGGAAACACACTACAGTCATCCCTCTACCTAAAGGTGGTGACCCCATTAACCCTCGTAATTATCGCCCTATCTCACTTCTCCCCATTATGGCTAAACTACAGGAGCACACTGTACTAGCCCAACTCTCTTCCTCCCTAAACTCCTCCTCCTTTGTAACCTCTTTCCAGTTTGGCTTGTGCAAATCCTACTCAACCACTAATTCCCTCCTGCGACTGACAGACTCCATACTCACTAGTATGGACAAAGGGAAGATAACTTCAGCAATATTTTTCAATTTAGCTAAGGCTTTTGACACAGTATCACACTCAACTCCTCCTACACAAAATGAATGCCACTGGACTATCAATTTTGGCCAATGCCTGGTTCAACTCCTACCTTGAAGGTAGATCACAATCTGTCAAGACTGGTGACTCCCATTCCCCTCCCCTTCTCATCAACACTGGGGTCCCTCAAGGCTCAGTACTTGACCCAATCTTATTTTCAATATTCCTGAACAATCTACCAATTGTCTGCTCTACAACAGGATAGCACATAATGTGGGAGAAGGAAAAAAGGTGACCGTGAAAATGGTAGCGGCTTTACAGAGACCAGAAAGAAGACGACATTCACATTCCCTCCTTCCCGAGCTGCTATGACCTTGGAGTTGGTATATTTAGAAAAGATTGCAGGGGGCAAAGCTCCCCACAATATGGGGTGTGGGCTACGGGGGGGACATTGCCCCCTGCAAATATGCCTGTCACTTTTTTTCTGGTCACTTTAAAGCCATTGTCATTTTTATGGTCACCTTTTTCCCTTCACCAGCATGACATGGAACCGCACAATAGCCATCCACATGTATGTGGACGATACTGTCCTGTTAACCTCTGGTGTCTCCCATGCTGAAGTGGCAGCAGGGCAGCAGGATTTCAACAAGGTTCAGAATTGGTTCCATGTCAACCAACTTTTTCTAAATGCCAAAAAGACTGTCTCCATGACCTTCAGCATAAGGTAAAGACTCTCTAGAACACACTAGCCCCCTATATTCCACACCCTGAATGGGATGGCTTTAGAAAATGTCTTCTCCTTTAGGTACCTTGTGGTCTGGTTAGACCAGCACTTGGACTTTTCAGTACATGTGAATGCTATCCAAAAGAAACTGCTCCCCAAGCTTGGTGCTCTACATAGAAACTGGGACTGCATTCCACTATCAGCGCAAAATGCTATAGTACAGAAAATGATCCTCCCCTCTTTTGACTATGCTGATATAGTCTACAGTGCTGCTCCCAAATCCACCCTTGCCAGACTGAACTCACTATGTAACTCCTGTCGTTTAACTCTTTCCTGTCCCCTATAGGCCCATCACTGTGATCTATAGAAAGACCTCTCTCTCCCTTCTTTGGAATCCAGATGCCTCCTCCATGCTGCTTGCTTTATGGCCAAATTCATGGTTCAGGTCACTCACCTCCTATCTGACAAATATTATTTCTACCCCTACCCTCTCAGCCTACCCCTTCCGTAAGTATGGACTCAAATCCCTGACTCTCTCCCATAGGTCCTCCACTGCTGGTCAAGCTACATTCTTGTACTGTTGTCCTAAACTATGGAACACCCTCCCTCTACATCCAAGATACTCCCACTCCTGCTACCCTCTCCTCCTTATTCCAAGCATACACTGCCACAGTGTGTACCTGTCCATAACTCTCCTGTGTAACTTCAATTACACCCCGGGACAATTTACCACCTCAAAGTGGATCTGCCCCAGACAATCCAAATAGTGTCTAACTCAGGCCACCTCTTGGGTGAGGAAGTGGCAGCTGCAGTGTAACTGGATAGCTAGCTGCACACTCAAGCAGACTTGATAGACCATGTGGCCTTTATCTGCTGGCAATTTGGTATGTTAGTATAAGCTCGAATTGCCAACCTACCTCCACAGCTATTTACCTTTACTCCTTTCCATACATTTCAACTCTAACTGTGTCTACTCTCTTCTCCTCAAGCCTGCTATATTTCTGTCTTAATTTCTTTAATTTATCACAGTTACTGTCACCTTCAGTTGACCATAGATCTCACACTGAAAGTTCCCTCTTTTACATCCTATGCTTCCAGTTGACAGTATTTCATGATATTTGTAACCTCAGTGGCCACCCACTACTGGCAGTATTCTGTTTCTGTTGTATCCCTTGAATATTACAACCCTCCCACTGTACATATTTGAGCTATTAACATACTAACATACTATTTGCCAGCAGATTAGGCCTTATGGTCTATCAAGTCTGCTCGAACCTAGATCCTTAGCTGGGTGCCGAGACCCTCCCATCCCTTGTGCTCCAGAAACCCCTATCATCCATCCCCACCCCCCCGGGACAGGCCATCATCTGATACATCCACTTTCTGTGTCTGTCCCACCCTCTCTAAAGCTCTCCACTGTGGATCTCTGAACCAGCTCACCAGGCAGAGCATTCCAAGGGTCCACCACCCTCTCAGTGAAAACCTCCTCCTCTTTCCCCCTCACCCTTCCACCTTCCAACTTCAAACCATGCCCTCTGGTGATGCCTCCCTGCTTTAGTCTAAGATCCCTCCATGTTTACCTATTTATTCCTTGAGGTGCCAGAGACCTCAATCATGTCCCCCTGTCTCTCCTCTCCTCCAATGAAAACAGGCAGAGCTCCTCAAGTCTGTCCTCGTAAGTCAAATCCCTAGCCCTCGTATCATCTTTGTTGCCCTCCTCTGTACCCTCTCCAGGATCTGTATGTCCCTCTTCAAGTGTGGTCTCCAGTACTAGCACACAGTACTCAAGAATTGTGGTCTAACCAGTCCATTGTACAAGCGGCAGAATCACTTCCTTGCTCCTAGAGGTGATCCCCTGCGATGCATCCCAACATCCTGTTTGCCTTGCTAGCTGCCTCCTGCACTGCTCAGTGTTATTCATACATGTATCCACCATGACCCCTAGGTCTTTTTCCCTGTTGAGGCTTCCAGCACCTCCTCCCAGGGTGTTACCTGTGTTTAGGGTTTCCCCGACCAAGATGCAACACCTTGCACTTGGTGATATTGATAATTTCCATGTGTGAGCCCAGCTTTCCAGGGTGTCCAGGTCCCTTGCAGGGCCAACCTCCCTCTTCTCCCTCAACTACTACTCCCATCTTGGAGTCATCCTGAAGAGACTCATTTCACACCTATACCATCCCTGATGTCTGATATGTATGCATTAAACAGGATTGGACCCAGGACCAGAGCCCTGTGGTACCCCACTACCAACCTCTGTAGGGTTTGAGGCTCCCACAGACCACTACTCTCTGAGTGCGTCCAGCTATCCAGTTTTCAATCCATCTGACCATCAAAGGCCTACCCTAACCCCATCAGTTTCTCCACCAGACCATTGTGGGGACAGAGTCAAACGCCTTGCTGAAGTCCAAGAATAATATATCCACAGGCTTACCTCTGTCCAGTTCTGATGTTACCCATTCATAGAACTCCACAAGGTTGGTTTGACATGATCTACCTGGCACAAACCCATGCTGCCGATTATCCAGACCTCCCACCTCCTCCAAGTAAACCCCAATCATTCCTTTAGTATACTCTCCATTAATTTTCCCACCACGAGGTTAAACTGATGGGTCTATAGTTTCCTGGTACTTCCTTCGACCCCCCTTTATGGATTGGTACCACATGTGCCTCTCGCCAATCCCTAGGTACCCTCCCTGTCTCAAGTGACCTGTTGAAAAGCTCCGCCAGGGGTGCAGCCAGTATGTCCGCCAATTCCCATAGTACTCTCGGATGAATGCCATCCGGCCCAGGAGATTTGTCTTTCTTTAGGGCCTTGAGGGCAAACCACACCCTTTTGGTGGGGATGGCATCATCCGTCCCCTCCACCTTACTGGTCTTTTTATCCTTATCCAGATGTGACACCCCTGGGGTACCTTTCCCTCCCTTTTGCTCCATTTCTGTTGCTCCCCTGATCCCACTCCCTGCAGCTTCTATCCCCTTTGTGCCTTGCTTTGTAGATATCCCATCCCCCTCCCTAGTGAACACAGAGGCAAAGTACTCGTTAAATACCTCTGCCTGGTCCCTCGCCTCTTCCACCCACCCTCCTTCTGATCTCAATCTGCTGAGATGGCCCTTGTTTTCTCCACCCCAATGTACCAGAAGAACCCTTTTCCCTCCATGTATCCCCTGTGCCAGCTGCTGTTTTACTGACTTAGCTCCCTCACCATACGGGTGACTTTTCTAGATGCAAGCTGGTACATTTCCTTATCCCTATCCTCTCTTGTTGTTTTATATTTTTTGTAAGCTGCCTTCTTTTCTCTGACTGCTACCTGGACCTCACTGGACCACCAGCATGGTTTATGTGACCAGCAAGGTTTATTATGCTTACTGTATATGACATGTAGAGTATATTGTTATGTTTACTATATAAGACCAATGTAATATGTATTATCACACTAGCATGAGCTAGTGCTGCAGATATTCTATTATTTTTTTGTGTGCTGCAATATTTGTACTGTTTACCCACTTCACCTATCCCCTGAGGATCCACCTGGAAATGAGCACCCTGCACAGTGTACCTTCCTAGTTAAACTTTCAAATAAATAAAAATCATGTATGGGGTTGTGATCAGTAATTAGAGTGAATCCATCCTATACAAATAAGGTTGTAGCTTCTGTAAAGGTCAGACAATCCCTAGACACTCCTCCTCTATTGTGCGATTGGCCTCCTCTCTGGGCAGCATGACTGGGCATTCCTCTCCCAAGTGAATAATCTGACTTAGAACCATGTCTAGCTCATGATCAGATGTATCTACAGGTATATGCACAATAAACCTTATAGAATAGTCCAGACTGGTGAGCACAGATGCCCGACACAATGTGTCCTTCAGTTGGTGGAATCTGGTATTGCAAGGTTCCCTTCACTGAATCTTTTCCAGTACTTTCTTCCTGGTGAGATTGTACAGAGGTTTAGCCATAATGCTGAAATTCAGCACAAACATATGGTAGTACCCTACAGTTCCTATGAAGGTTTATACTTTCCTCTTGGACGTGGGCATGGATGCCTCAGTTTTCACCTGCTCATGCCAGATGAACCAACTCCCCACCCTGAGTTCAAGGTATGACACTTCTGCCACACCTGTCTGGCACTTCTCTGCATTGACTCTCCACCCAGCTGCATGATGTTGGTGGAACACCTCACTCTCGTGCCTGACATGATCCTCTCAAGGCAGGCTATTGACGGCAATGTCATCCATGTATGCCATAGCAACATCTCCTGTCCCATTCAGAATGCAGTCCATGAGCCATTGAAAGGTGATTGACACATTCTTCATCCCGAATGGCATTACCTTTAACTAAGTAATCCAAATGGTGTGATGAAGGTGGACTTCTCTCTGGCTAAAAGTTTCAGGGGTACCTGCTAATAGCCCTTTCTCAGATCTATGGTGTACAGATAAAGGACTCCCCTAATGTCACTAAAACCTTAGGGGGATATATCCAAACTGGAATGAGTGCAAAGGAGAGTAACAAAACCTGTTGATAGTTTACAAAACATGTCATACCAGGATAGATTGCACACTTTAAACTTATATACACTAGAACACAGGAGACTTAGTGGTGACCTTGTACTTAGGCACAGTATAGTTCACGATTCTTACCTACATGATCAACTAAATATGGTAGTAAAGTTCAGAGGTATTAACACCAGAGGCCACCCTCTACAACTTAAGCCAACAAGGTTCAAAACAAATAACAGAAAGGACTTATTTTCTATTAAGAGCAGTGAATCCTTGGAATCATTTTCCAATTACAGTGATCAATGGTGATTCAAAAATAAATTTAAAAAAAGGATTGGATATCATTTTTGGGGAAGGAGGTACTTTATCATACTGGTAGGTTTTTGTTAGGAGAAGTCATGGACAACTGCCTTCTTCGCTCCTTCCAACCTTTGTTAACTTCATCTGGGCATGGGGTATGTGTCTGACTCTCTGCATCTGTTGAGATTGCGGTAGTCAATATAGAATCTTGCAGTCCCATCTCCTTGATCTCCCCCTCTATGGCATGTCTTATTCCCTCTAGGACTCTGTAGGGTGGCTGTATCAGTAAGGCTTGGGACTAGAAATGTTGCATTTTTTTTTTATTTGCTGGTGAAGTTGGTGCAAAGCCGCAATATTTACATTCATGAAAAAATTTGCAAATTCCAAGGATTAACTGCCAACTTCACTGGTGGATTTTTTAACTTAAAAAGACCCTCCCCCAGCCACTGTGTTGTGAAAGAACCCCTCAACCAAGTGACTACAAATAAGTTGACTCCGTTTCCATCCCACTGCTGGCACTCTCTGCCATCCTCCCACCTCTCCTGGCAGACGTCATGCTGCTGCTTTCCTTAAGTTAACAAAATATAATCCCTTCCCCCACCCGCACATGAAATACACTTCCTCCATCTCCACCCTTGTCTTTAATACATATACTTTTAGTTCCCCACCAAGCTCCCCTCTAGCTTCACCACCCTCCTACCCCCACCAGCACCCACCAAATACAGTATGAGGCAGCAAATAAAGAAAATGGTCCCCTGATGCAGAGCATCTGCTTTAGTGCTCTGTTCAGTGACGAGCCTGACTCCCCATCTGGCAATGGCAAAAATGAATGAATGTTTAAAACTTTGCTCCTAGTAAAACCTGAATGGTTGAAATTTCAACCAGTCACTATTCATTCATTAAAGCCATTATGAGATGGGAATCTACACTGAACAGAGCAGATCCTCTGCACTGAACAGAGCAGATCCTTTGCACTGGAGGACCATTTTCTTTATTTTCTGGTTATATTTTGTGGGTGCTGGTGGGGGAGGAGGGTGGTGGAATCCAGAATGGAGGGGTTAGGTGGGGAATGAGAGTAACTATTAAGGATAGGTGGGCTCAGGTGGGGCAAGGTGGGTTTAGTGTATTTGACTTGTGGTTGGGGGAAGGGATTACGTTTTGTTACAGAAAAATTGCAGCATGATGTTCACTGGGGCAAGAGGAGGACAGTGCTGGGGGATTGAAGGGGGGGTAACCATTTTTTAAACCCAATTCTCCTTGGAATTCACTGGTGAAATGGCTATTCACCTGGTAAATTTTGGCCAATCCGCCTGGCGAATAACAATGTGAATTGCAGTCTCCAGCTCTGTGAATCTGCCAAAATTGATGGACTTTTTCATGGTGTGAATTTTGGCAACTTTACTCATCTGTGCTTGGGACCCTGTAACCATGTGGTGCTCTGCCAATGTGGTATACTCAGGTTTCCCTGTGAACATTTCACCAAATGTATGCAGCACCCCTGGCATTTTGGCAACTTGGGCTTGTGTTAGCCACTCCGAGAGGGTGACAGCATCCTCTGAGAATTCTCCCTTAACCTCTCCTAGGAGATCCAACAGTGGGTTTACTTCTGCCCCCCCCCCATAATTGCACACAGCCAAGACCATCTCATCCCTGTCATGGTAGGGTTTCATCCTGTTTACATGGTAAACTCACTGTGTGTGACTTCTGTCCAGTATTTCCACCACATAATTAACATAATTCACCCTCCTGACCACTGAGTAAGGTCCCTCCTAAGCTGCTTGTAATTTGTTCTGCTGGACAGGGATGATACCATCACCCATTACCCAACTTTGTACTCCTGTCCTCTGGTACCACAGTCATACCATGTCTTCTGCCTCTGTTTTGTAGTGGCTAGGTGCTCCTGTGCAAACCCCATGAGCTCCTTGAGCCATGATCTAAAATTCTGCACATGCTCTACAACAAATTCCCCTTGGGAGCAAGCTCACCCTCCCATTCATCCCTTACCAAATCAAGAGTGCCCCTTACCCTATGTCCAAACAGGAGTTTGAAGGGTGATAACCCTGTGGACTTCCGTGGAACTTCCCTATACGAAAATAAGAGATGGGGTAGGTATTTGTTCTACTCTCTCACATGACGGTCAGCAAATATTTTTATTTATCTAAAAATGTGGTAACCAGGAAAGGCACACTGATCCGAGGCTCATTTCCAGTCATAACTCAGGGATGGGGGGGGAGAGATAACAGACATAAAGGCACTGCAAACATCCATAGTGCAAGAATACCAAGTAGTGGCTGAGAGCCCTTGACTTAAAGAATCATGTATGCATGGTATTCCTCGACTTAAGCAAGGCTGTCAATACCATCGGCCATGCATTGCTCTTAGTTACTCTCTGCAACATTGATCTGGATGCACCTTCTCTAAAATGGTTCTCATGCTACCTGGCAGAGCGGTTGCAGCAAGTAAAAGCAGTAGGAGATCTCTCCACTCTAAAACAGATTAGCAGAGGCATACCTCAAGGCTCTATCTTGGGACCCTTACTTTTCTCACTTTATATCAACAACATCGACCATGAAATCAAACTTTCCAGTGTACATCTCTTTGCAGATGACACAGTCATTTACACTGCAAAGCCTACACCCGAAAGTGCCTGCTCGGACTTGCAAACAGATTTTCTTATGCTGCAACAAAACCTCCTAAGTCAAAAGCTCCTACTGAACGACGAAAAAACCAAGGCTATGCCGTTATCCCCAATGACCAAGTCCATAAACTCCCTTAAGCACAACAGTAGTCCCACTATCACCACCCTGCTTGGCGAGTCACTTGACTATGTGACCAAGTTCAGGTACCTAGGTATGTGGATTGAAAAACAGACTTTCTTTTGCTGATTAAATAGACAAGTTCTCAAAAAAAACTTAGAGGCTTGGACCTTTTTTTAGAATCAAGCATCTGCTTACCCAGGAGGTCAGAAAAAGCTTAGTACAAACCACGTTCCTAGCTATCTTGGACTATGCAGACTTCCTGTATGGCCAAGTCCCAAAAACCACCCTATCTAAGGTTGACACCCTTTATCATAGGGCCTTACATTTCATCTCAGGTGCAGCATATAATACCCATCACTGTGTACTCTATTCCATGGCAGGATAGACCTCACTTACATTCAGGAGGCAAAGGAATGCTATACTGTGGACCCATAGATCTATATCCAAGATGCTACCCTCCTACATTTCTGACTGTCTGCCCTCCTGCACCTTATGAAACTATGCCTTGAGAAGCCATTTGCACATCTTACTAGCTGTGCCTAAAGTCTTTTCCCATTTTAGCAGAGCCTTCTTCAGCTATGTGCTGCCCCAGCTGTGGAACAACATCCAGAAATCCATAAAAATGGTGCATCCTATTGGTTTTGTGGAATTCAAGTCAATCCATTCGAGATACTTTTCAGAGCCTTGTCAATACCCTCCCTGTCACTAAAGTGTAGCCATACATTGCTATTCTTACAGTCAACCCTCTACAATTTATATCCTCTTGTTAGAATTACCCTAAGCCATGTTCCTGGATTAATCTTTGTTTTCTACTTGCTACTGAGTCCCCAGCTTGCACTGTCACTAGCATTAACTCTGCTGTACTAGAGCTACAGTATCAGTGTCTAAAATCACTGGTTTGACACATTGGTGCTGACTTGCTTCCACATCTCTGCTGTACTGTTTTCTGGGATGAGGCTTCACCTTACGATGGGGCCTCATTCATTATCCTTGTACCTTGTTTTTATTGCTATGTATTGTATTACTATGCCCATCTGTGCTATATGTTCTATTCTGCTACTGTATTATTTATTTTATACCTACCAGGCCCTCCTTTAAAATGAGCTTGCTCAATGGAGTTTCACCTGGCTAAATAAAGATTGATTGATTGACTGATTGATTGATTGTGCAACGTGCAAAATACATAGGCAGTCCAACTGAGAAAATGAAGCATGAATCCCCAGATGAAATAACAACAGTATGACATGTTACATTGAATACAATGAACAGCGCATGGATTCAGCACATGGAAACACTGACCAAAGCATGCCAAGGTGCATAAATAATTCTCGTACAAATAGAAAGCATACCTTTAACACGGTCTTAAAAGACCTATTGAATTGCACAATCAGGCCTTTAGCTGAGGTTGTATGGTGAGATCCTGGGCTGCATTATCCCACACATCTTCCAAAGACTAGCCATCAGATCAGGCATGAAGCTGGTTCCCAGGTCTAACAGAATTTCTTGAGGAAAACCCACCTGGCTAAATATCACCAACGATTTGTCAGCCACCTTCTCAGCATCAGTGGAGGACAAGGCATTGTCTCTGGGTGCCTTGGGGTGTAATCTAAGACCACCAAAATGTATGACTTGAGGTGCTAAGTGGCCCCACAATGTACATGGCAACTAACCAAAATGGCTGTTCGATAATAGGCAGGGGAATAAAAGCCATCTTACCCTTGTCACCAACCATTCCCACCCTCTCCCACTAAGGACAAATCTGGCAATAGTTTGCTACATCTTTAAAACTACTTGGCCAGTAAAAAGTGTTAGTCAGCCATCTTTTTATATGACTGACCCCTAAGTGTCCTGAAAAGGGTATGTAGTGGGCTATGGCATGAAGCTGCTGCCTATACTCACTAGGAACCACTATCTGCTAGAGTACTCCTTCATCCATTCCTCCATTCCTCCCTTAGGAACCCATTCCAGGTACAAGAGCCCATTCTCACAGTACACCTTTCTTTTTCCAGAACTCAGAGAGTCGCTTCCACACATGTGGTTAACTCTCTTAACCTTTGCAGGCCCAACCTTTCCCAAAATGCTCTCTGCTATGGGAAAGTTCCCTATGGCTGGGCTGTCCTCAGTCTGTAGCTGTGGCTCAGAATTACTACTCCCTTGGGGAACAATTTCAGTGTCTGATGTGAATAAAGGTTCATTAGGAGTGTGTGTGTGTGTGTGTGTGTGTGTATGTGTATCTCCTTAAAACTAGTTATCCCCCTTCCTCATTATGGGGATGTGGGGTGGGGTAGGCTGAGGTGTATTGTGTGTGTGAAGACGAGGAGAGAAATTAAATTTGTGTCTCTTATTCGGATTCCTTGGACACTTCCAGTACATCAAGTTGTTACTGACTGAGAATTTATTGACATCACTACATATCAGGCTGCATGGTCTTAATTCCTTGGTGGTCCTTGACAAGAGTTTTTTGTTTGACACTAACACTGTCAATTTATATTTAAATTATCATTTATAAAGTCCTGTCACTACACTAGAGGTTTTTGAAGTTTATGGGGCATGATATCTAGGTGGAGAGTATAGCTGGGTAATCGGTCCAGCTAAGTTTTACACATCATACAGTGTGCACTGATGTTTTTAAGACAGCTTTGCTAGTAATTTCCTGTCTGTAATACATACATTGGAACCTCTTGGAGTCCTAAAACAATCTTAGTATGTCTTTAATCTGGGTGGGGTTGTTTTTCAGTAATCACATCCTTATACACATTGTGACACTCATAGCTTGATTTAAGAGTCAGCTGCTTGAGAAGTGTTACCCTATGTCAATTAAATTTATATGCAGTAGGATTCTTTGTATGTGATTTGCATCAAGCACCTTTCACCCTGGGACCCTCCCAGCTTAAGGTAACGTGGTACTGTTAAACTTCTCTGACATCTTTTTTTTTAATGAGTATTTTAAACCAATGGAGATTTTTTCTGTTTTTTTCTGCATGATCTAGCTGTTAAAAGTATTGTTTTTTTTCTGAATAACTACATTACGTTTCTGAAGAAGGACTGGTTGGTCTGAAAGCTAGAGCGCTTTGTTCTTGTTGTCACATCTATGTTGGTCTATTAAAAGGTATCAAATCATTTGCTTCTGGAGCAATTTTCAGGTGACATTTTGAAATATTCTGGTGAAATATCGCAATTTCTGGGTGAAATATCACATTTTGCACTCGCAAAATATTTCACGAAATGTGTGAATTTCATGAAATATTTCACGTAATGAAATTTCTCAGTTTCACACAACACTAAGTACAGCACTCTTGCTCAAAGGCAGCTGACCTACCCCTCCCTCTCACAGCTGAGAACTCCTTTCTTTAGAAACAGGTAATGGTAATGGTAGCCTTCAATTTAGATGTGAAAACACAGTTTTTGCCAGTCACAAAATCTGTTAGCTGTACCTTAAAGGACTCAGTCTCAGATACGTATATATAAAAGAAAGTTTTAACACTTAAGCTATCTACACATATAATCCAAGATATTACACAAAAACAGTACTTTTACAGAAACAAAAAGAAAATGGTTTTGCACCCAACAGAAACAAACACACACACACGCACAGAAAGTGTACTGCACTTTCTAATTTTCCTTAAATACAGAGACTTGCATACACAGGACACGTTGATGAATCAGAGCAGACTCACACCTTCGATGTCAGCTATTCATAGTCCAAAATCTGAATGATTTACTCTCCCCAAACATGGGTTAATAAGGTTCCCCAAATGCCAGTCCCCACCCCCATCCTCGGAATGCATATTGTATGATATCACTCCCAGATCAACTGTTTGTGTCTTGAAAGCTGGGTCCACTTGGAAAACAGATCTGATCTGGACTTCGGACTTTGTATATACAAATACATCTGTATTAAGTCCAGAATCCTATCTAGGCCTACAAGAATGTTTGGTTTAACTAGCAGATTCCTGAGATGAAAAGACACGTTCTCCTTTTAAAGCACTTCTATAAATTGCCCAGGGGTCTTGCTGTGATACAGGACAGCACAGAGACAGAAATTGCTCTCACAGCCAGATGGTCTGTCTCTCATAAAAATCTTGACTTTTCTCAGGAATGTCAGCTTTGCCACTTCAACTGCTAAATTCTGAATGATACCCAAGCAGAAAGAATTGAATAAAATAAAAAATACAGCAACAGGTATACATAGCAAATTGTTACACATGGAAAAGTACATATCTTGCTCTAATGGTAAACAGAAACCTTCTTTCTTATACAACAGCATTAGAAAGCTTTCTGAAACAAGCCATTTATTTGATAATCTATTTAATATTCATGAGGCAGATTTAAATGGTTGCATTAATCCTGAGAGTGGGTTATGGTAGTCCTTACAAATATACAACACAATAGATAAATAAAACAGCAGAAATATAAAAACTGAAACATACTCACACATCAGATTAATATCAATTAGATGTGCTCAGCTTAGAGGATATTAATAAGCATTGCAAAAAACATTTTACAAAAAGTCATTATTATGTCTGCAAAACGCATTAGAATGAATCCAAAATATTTTAAAATAACAGCATCATTGAGAAAAATTAGAACATGGCTCCCACTCATTAGTATTTGTGAGGTGAAATGAAACAGAGCTCTATATAAAGCTTTATCTTTATATAGTGACTAAAAGTGATAGCACATGACAGGCTGTGCAGTAATGCTATAATAAGTACACAGCCTGCATGGGTGGTGAGGGAGGAAATGCAGCCATATCTCTCAACTGTCCCAGCATTTGAGGGATGTCCTGCATTGAACCCCTCAAAATTGCTGCATCCCTCACTTGTCCCTCATGGAAAACATACTGCCCGAACACAGAACGTGACAGAATCTTAGCAAGAGGAGTGCTGGCTGAGGAAGATGTGGCACCAGTTCCCCTGACTGAGGGGGATTGTTGAGCCATGGCACAGGGAGTGCATATGGAGTGGAGCCCACTGGCTGTGGCACTGGCATCAGGAGAGTCAGAGCCAGGTGTGGGGGTACTAGTTAGAGATGTGCAAAAAAACTTTCAGTGGCGGAATTGTAGCGAAAGTCAGATTTTTGCTTCCATGAAAGTTCGGAAATCCATTTCTGAACTTTCACGGAAATTCTGCCTGCCCTGCATTGCTGCCTCAATGCCCACTGCCTGATAAAACACACACAAAAAGAAAAACTTACACACAAACGCAGTTTCCCCTCATGTATTAAAAAAAAAAAACTCACGGCTAGTGATCCCCCTACCACCCATTCATCCACCCATATCTGACTAGATTCTACTTCTTTACTTGTAGTAATGCCCCTATCCTTATCCCCCATATGTATTTAGTAAATTATCCTCCCTGGTAGTCTTCTGTAATGGTAATAATGACCACCCCATCCCCAGACCCCAATCCCCATCAGTAAAGTAAAATATAGATTTTTTTTTATTTGAGTTCCCTGACTCCCTGGTGGTCTAGTGGTAATAATGAACATTAAACACCCCTCCCTCCCTACCTCCCAATCCCCGGGCCCCAATCCCCATCTGTATAAAAAAATATCGATTTTTTTTTTTTTTATCTGAGTCCCCCAACTCCCTTCTCCTTGGTGGTCTAGTGCTAATAATGAACAGTAAACACCCATCCCTTACTCCATCCCTCTCTATCCCCAGACCCCGTTACCAACCTCCATCTGTATAAAAAAATATAGATATATTTTTTTTAATGTGAATCCCCTGACTCTCTTCTCCCTGGTGGTCTAGTGGTAATAAGAAACAGAGAAAAGCCCTCTGTCCCTCCATCCCTCCTTATCCCCGTACCCCAATCCCAATCCCCATACATATAAAATAAAATACATCACTATTTATCTTTTAAACTGGAGTCCCCCAGCTCCCTACTCATAGACCCTGGTGGTCCTTAAATTAAGCAGAAGTATGCGACCACCCCCTCCCACCCCAGCAGGTAGTGTCCTATCCACTCCCCCATCCCAAAATGGAGCAGGCCACCAGCACAACTCTCCACTTCCTCCATGGCTGGCAGCCCACTGAGCTATGAATGAATGAGCATGTGCCTACAAGCACAAGTTCATTCATTCACAGCTTGCTAGGCTGCTGGCCATGGAGGAGAGTGGAGGGTTGTGCCAGTGGCTCACTCCATTTGGGGATTGGGGAGTAGGGTAGGACACTACCTGCTGAGCTAGGAGGGGGTCGAGGGGGTCACGTATTTTTACTTAATTTAATGGAATCACCAGGGACTGCAAGTAGGGGAGTCAGGGAGACCCAGTTTAAAACAAATTTGATATATTTTATTTTATACATATGGGGATTAGGATTGGGGTCCAGGGATAGGGAGGGAGGGGCAGGTGTTCACTGTTCCTTATTACCACTAGACAGCTAGGAAGAAGTGAGTCGGGGAACTCAAATAAAAAAAAAATCTATATTTTTTATACAGATGGGGATCAGGACCTAGGTCTGGGGTTAGGGAGGAGTGTTCACTGTTCTTTATTACCACTAGATCACCAGGGAGAAGAAAGTCAGGGGACTCAAATTTAAAAAACAAATATCTGTATTTTTTTTATACAGATGGGGATCGGGGTCCAGGGATAGGGTAGGGTGTTCACTGTTCATTATTACCACTAGACCACCAGGGAGCAGAGAGTTGGGGGACTCAAATAAAAAAAAATCTATGTTTTTTTTTACAGATGGGGATCGGGTTCCGGGGATAGGGAGGGAGGGAAGGAGGGGTGTTCACTGTTCATTATTACCACTAAACCACCTTGGAGAAGGGAGTCAGAGGATTCAAATAAAAAAAAACATCTGTATTATTTATACAGATGGGGATCGGGATCAGGGTCTGTGGATGGGGGGAGGTCATTATTACCACTAGACCACCAGGGATGGTATTTTACTAAATACATACGAGCGGTAGACTTGGGAGAGTACTACAAGTAAAGAAGTATGTATGCTAAGAGAATCTAGTTGGACACAGGGGATGATTGGGTCGGGGGAAGGACCACTAGCCACCAATGTTTTTTATTTATTTAATCATGCGGCAAATCAGTCGGTGATTGGTGGGGGTTGGGGGATTTATTAACATATGGGAGGGTAGAACAGGGTGAAATTCTGCCCTAACGTGCTGCCACAGGCAGAAGCTCGGACACGTCCATGAAAGTTGCCAAATTCCATGAAAGTTCCGCTAAGGCAGAAATGACAACATTCACACACCTCTAGTACTGGTAATGGACCCAGTAGAATCAGCACAGAGACCAGCACTGAAAATAGAACAGGTTGCTGGCATTGCAGTGTTGTCAGTGGGACCAGGAGTGGAAGGGGAGGTGCTCATAGTGAAGCCATTGGGATTGGGGCCAGAATGAATATGGGCAGGGGAACTGCTCCTGGAGCTGGGGGTGTTGGTGGTATAGGCCAAGGTACCCACCAAGACCCACTGGTGCCAGTACCCCTTTGCAAGGCTGCTGTGGCCATACAGGCAGTGATGTACCCAGCGTGGGGGTCCCAGGAATGTTCTCCTCACCAATTCCCTCAATTTACCATCCGACATGCTACCAAACTCTGGCATACCTGGCTGAGGAGGTGTAGATGCTGGAGGATCCTATCAGGGCTTTCATATCCTCTGTCACTTTTCCTTTAGGCACTGGAGCTAGTTCTTGTGGGGCCAGTGGCCCCAGGATCACTGGCTCTGTGGTAGTGGTACTCCTGCTGGGCTTGACAGGTCAGGTCGCATAGGTTGATGAAGACTGCTTCCCACCATGTACATTCTTTCACCCATATCAGAGCTACCAACTGTAACTCAGATTCTACACACATGCTGGGTCTGGAATCTGTGCCTTCATCATTTGAAACTGAAAAGAGATGAAGCACAACTGACATGCAGGACAAACCCTGTCTGCAGCCTTAGCCTTCACTGTAACTGCACCACAGGGTGTATTGTGTGAAGGTATGAATTAGTATTAGCCACTATGCTATTCCTTTAATGCTCCCTCCCTTTTTTTAACATATATGTCCATCCCCCATTAATGACCTCCATCTGCCTACCTATGATGCTTTCACCCTACCCTATGCTGTCCCCCAAAATCTGTGTCTATCTATACTGTATTTATGCTACTCTAATTATGCACTGTCTTCTGTTGAAATCTTGGTATGTCAGATGTTATTTTAAGCAAAGGAGTCAGGATCCCAGCTCTAAAGCCTGGGAAACCTTTAATTAGGAGAATATTGTTGTATAGCACTTCTCCATCTGGAAAGGCAACATCAGGAGCCACATATTCGAAATTTTGCCCAGTGACAAAGGAACTGTGCCTTGTTTACACAGAGATTGTGCCTAAGCACAGTATTCAAAGGGGGTTGTGGCACACGCTAAAAGGGTTAGTTCATGCACAAGTAATGTATGAGGTGGGCAAAGGGAGGGGCATGGTGCAGCACAATATTCAATGGGCTAGCACTGTTCAAAGGGAAAAGAGCAGGCCACCTTGCACTTTGCTATTACCTTTAAGAAGAAGCCTGACTTACTCTAGGAACCCCTAGCTGTCAGAGCCACAGCAGCCAACAACCACATTGGCAGTTGCGGGAAGCACACCTGCTCCCTGGTGACTAGTGGCACCCCCCATTCTCTAATCACCATTCCTGGTGAAAGCAAAACTTTTCCTGGCACCTAGTGGTCCCCTCACCCTCTGATTGCCATCCCATATAAAGTAAAAAATGTCCTCGATGTCCAGTGGTGCCCACCACCCACCAATCACTGTCCTATTTAATGTAAACATTTTCCTGGTGTCCAGTGGTCCCCCCATCCTCTGATCGCCATTGTGTATAATGTAAAAAATGTCCCTGGTGCTTAGTGGTCCCCCATTCTCCAATTGTCATCTCATATAATGTTACCAGATGACACCATGGAATGCTTGAGCTTCACTTGGGATTGGGATCAGAGGGTGGGAGTGGGGGATTGCCACTAGACACCAGGGAATATGTCCACTATCACAGGAGCAGGAAACTAGAGTCGGGGCAGGGTTGGTTGCAGGAACACATACCTGCCAGCACTACCCATGCAAATGTGCCCAGAATGGGCATACAAATGACTCCTTAGCATCTTGCATACCTAATGGACTCATTTGCATGATGCTGTTTGAATACCATGCTGGGAGCTAATGGCACTATAAGTCTCCAAAGGTGCTGTTCCCAGCACTGCCAGGATCCATGTCAGAGCAGCGCTACTCAACTTAGCACTGCTCTGATATGCCCCTATATTCAGTCGATTAGCGCCAGGGTGATAACTGACTGAATATAGCATCCACAGGGTCATAGGCAATGGACAAGCACAGCACAATCCCTTGCACTCTGCTTTGCCTATATTTCAATATCTGGTCCCTGGTTTATTGGTTAACGCCCAAACTTGATTTGTTCATAATGCAGTAAATGGCATCTTCTTTCCTTTTTTCCAGAATTGTACTCCTTTTTTTGAGATTTGGGGTATTACTAGACTTTGTTCTCTTCCTTTACTGAAAAGGTGTGGTTTTGCAGGAAAATTGAATTTCCATTTTTATGTATAAATTTCAATTACTGATTTACACCTACACATAATATGATATCCATCCCTTGATACCTCAAACATGCACATCCCATACAAGAATAATTCCCAGTCTAAAACTGCTGAATATTTAGGATCCTGTGTACAGTAGCTCTTAAGCTGAAGCAATGCTATTTATGCCTTGTAGTAGTACAACCATCATACGAGTCAGAAGCTTGGAACTGACTATTGTTTTTTTTAAATGTAGTCAGCATTATTTAATAGAAGTAACAAAAGTCCAACTGAACTAATGTTGAACATAAAAACAGATGAAGGGAAAATGATCCAGCAAGTGCAGTCCTATAAGTATTTAAGAATGTGGCTAGACAGCAACTTAAAGTGGGAAACACATATAGATCAAATATTAAAGAATGTTGGTAAACAATTAGGTGCACTTTACAGTGCAACAAGGTGCTTGTCCCCTGAGACTAGGAGGAGGGTAATGAACACAATAATACTACCTATATTTGACTATGAAGATATTCTGTATGGTGCCACTGCAAAGAAAAACCTAGCTAGGCTCAATGTATACTATAGCAGACTTGCCCACTATATAACTGGTGCCCCTAGTATGACTCTCAGCTGTCAGATGTATAAGGAGCTAGGTTGGCAAAGGTTAGGAGATAGGAGACAAGGGCATATCCTTGCATTTATGCATAGAGCAATTAGAAAACAGCTTCCAGATTACATATGTTCAAAAATTATTATTATACAAAAAAGGAAAAAAACTTCTCTGAGATCAGCAATAGGTATTGACTTAGTGCTTCCTAAATGTAATTTGGAGATAGATAGAACTTTTGTATTCTATACTGGGACAATGGCCTGGAACAATGTAACCATTATGTTAAGAATTTCAATGGAGAAAAACAGATGGCAAGAGATCAAATCATGGTTGGATAGCAAGATTGGTGAACCTTATGATTGTTGTCAGATGAGATGATACTTTTAAAATTATTTTTTTTTTTTTATTTTAAATTTGTTAACCGGGTAGTCTAGTGAGCAATTTTATTGCTATTGAATGCAACTCTACAATGTATACAAGCCATTGCTAAACTGAATACTGATGTTGTTATTCATGGTTTGTAATGTTTGTATGGTTTTGTGATGTATTGTATTGTATTTATATATTGTAACATTGCTACTTTCACTAAGGACCTCATTGTAAATTAGTTTTGGCTTAATCAAGGATATGCTTTGTTCATATTTGGTATGAATAAAAACATTTTACTACTAGTAAATGCAAGAACAGTTAATTTTACTGTGGGTGCTAAGATGGCTAAATGCTATTAAAATGAAATGTATATATCTGGGCAATAGTTACAGCAGTATGATTCAAAGAACATGTGATTGCTAAGGTGGCTAAACAGTATTAGAAAATAAACTCTGTAGCTCTCTATCCTCATATGTAAGATGTATATATAATATTTAATTTCTACCTGAAAATAATAAGTATATAAAAAGAAAATGAATTAAAATGCCTGCTTGCCAGCAGTGCCACGGAGGGGGCAAGTCGACCACTGGCCATGTGGCCATCAGCACTCCAGGACAATTGTCTCAGACTGGGCCCAAGCAGTGGGATTTTTATTGCACTTATAACAATGAGCAGAATTTAGAACTTGGAGTATATACATAAACATCAGCAGAAACTTCCACTGATTCATTCTGTTTATCCCTCACTGAAGTGTGGAAGCAAACTAACCTATTAGAAATAAAAGGACCATTGAGCAGATCCCTGAAATTGAAATAAAATGACTGCATGCCAACCATTGGGGGGGGGGTGAGTCATGCCACCCACCTTGTGGCAATTGGTGTCCCTGCTGACTGCCTCCACTCAGACCCCAAAGCAAAGCCATGCCACCACAGACAGATATAAAAGGATCCAAATGCCATCAAGGGCAGAGCAAAAGTCTGAGCGAAAACAAATAAAAAAAAGTCTCACTGGAATGCAACCAGTCATCAACCCTCAGGACGTGTGCTATCTAGCCTACACTGTTATCAACAGCCAATACAAAGCTACTTACTACTGCAGATGATACACCTCTGCTGGCAGTGGTTCACACAGAAACAGTAGACAGCAAAGTCAGCAAAACTATGCACCCTAGGGTGGATTCACCACCTGCACACTATCCTGCAGCAGGCCCACAACTTATTCTTGCCTTGGTGCAGTGCAAGATGAAACCTACTTACAAGCTTAATTTCTTCAGCTAGCTAGCTCATTGCATCAGTCAGCTCTTGTCTGGCTGCCCACATGGTGGTCAGCATTCTCCCAACTGCTGACTCACCCTTGACCCGGGAGTATGATGAAACTCCAGATAAGCCCCCCACTTTGCTTGCAGCACCAAACAAAATGCATGACAGACTACTTTAGGAGTTTCAGCCTGCATTATCTTCTGACCTCTGCACTTATGCCCTAGGCTGCAGCAGTTATCTCCACTGAAGGAAGAAGGGGGGTTACATCTGCTTGCATGGCTGGCCCTACTCACGTGGCAGTCAGTTTCCTACTAGATGCTGACTTACCCTGTATCAGCTTTCATTCCCTACTAGTCTAAAAAAGACAGCCTGGAGCCCCAGCACCTGGCACCCTAGAAAACATGTAGTATGACTTCTCTTTTCAAGAGAGGTCTCCAGATTTCAGATGAATAACAAAAGTCAACTAGTTGGAACAGAAACCTGGCTCCTTCATTACACAAGTTCTGGCCAGAGCCATTAGGACTACAGTCAAGGAATTTGGGGTAAAAATATTTAAAGTTTGCTTTTTAATATTTTTACACCAAATTTTCAACATAGCTTTGTTATGAGCCTGCCTCTTGAAGAAGAAAGAGAACATTTTTAATTCGTGCCCTAAAGGTGATTTTGCTCAGGTACACATTTTGGGCAAGATTTGAAAAATGACAGCTGTCACATTCATGAGCTGCTGTAAAAATATGGCTATTTTGTAAATTTGGGGTAAAAATATTGTGAATTACCATAGTTATGAGCCTACATTCTCAAAATTCAATGTAGTGTTACAACTTTATTGTTTTTTGACATTTTTACACCAAATTTTCAACATAGCATTCTTATGACCCCACCTTATGAACAGGGGCAGAGAAAATGTTCAACCCCTACCTGAAAGGTAATTTCACTCAGGGACCATAAAATCACCATTTGGGAGGGATTTGCATAAAGTCAGTGCAATATTTCATGACATGGGGTCCCAGAAAAGGCATGCTGAAAATTTGTGCCAAAAAGATGCAAAAATGCCTAAGTTATGTCACTAGGTTCAAAACCCCATTGAAATACACTGAACCACACACCTGTTTCTTCAGTTCACTGTCTGGCTTTGAAGAGTAAAGACTTGTCTACAGTTCAGGGAGGATTATGGTGTTGGACCCCTGATGGGTAAGTAAGGGCTTGGAGGGGTGCAGGGTGGTGGGTGCTGAGTGGGAGGGTCAGTGGGGGGGTCAGGAACAGCTGCAATAGACATTGATGGATGGTTTTATTTTTACAGTTGAAAAAATAAATAATGATGGAGGATTCCTGATCATGGCACTGGGGGATTGGGCATCCCAGTGTCACTGTTATGTTTCTAGGGGGTGCTGAGGTGAAGGGTCCAGCGGGGAGAGGAAAAAAACATAAAAGCGGAACATGATCATGAGACTAGGAGATTGGATACTCCAGTGTCACTCTTAGGTTTCTAGATGGGGGCAGTGGGGTGGTGGGTGCTGAGAGGGAGGGTTGGGTGGGGATAGCTCTAATTAAAAAAAGGCAGTCAAGGCAGAACACGGCACACTCAGCCATGTCCAAGATGGAAGCATGGTGTCACATTGACACCTCCACTGCGACACCGCTATGGTGACAAGGTGCACCCCGACAACCACAGCAGTGAATGCAGAACAGAAGCAACAGACCTCCCCAGAGCGTCAGCAGGTGCACCAGCAGACAACAAAGGCACTGGCTACACCTGCAAACCCACCCAATGCCACCTCGGGGAAGATGTTGTCGAAATATGTCTATAGCGCTAAGGGCAGCAGACTGCTGGTGGTGAATGGATACACCTACCAGCATGAACAAAGTCGTGGGGAAAGGATATACTGGAAGTCCTGTGAGTATGCAGTGACCCAGAAAAAGGGCCATGTGCTGACTGTCACAGGGGGAGAACCCACCATCTCGGGCTCCCATAACCATGTGCCCGACACAGCCATGGTGGGAGTCCAGAGGGTGCTTGCCATTGTGAAGAGGTGGGCCAGGGACACCAATGAGTAATCCCAGAAAATCATGGTCACATGCTGCTCAGGTGTGAGCAAGGCTGTGGGGGGAAGCTTACCACCCATACCGCTCCTGAAACGAGCGGTCCAACGTGTGCAGCACAGTGCCCGATGGTCACCGGTGGACCCCCAGAGTATCACAGAGCTGGTGATCCCAGAGGAATTCCACAGGACACTGGAAGGAATTCCACAGGACACTGGAAGGAATCCCTCCAGTTGTGCCTCTCCACAATTCATTCACCACTCTGCTAGGCAGATTTACTGCATGTTGTTGTTTTTATTTTGTACTCACAGGGATTGTTACTGTTTGTTGCTAACATTTTATTACTTTATTTTTCTCTGATTCAAGTTGCTGTTGCTGTGTATACCTTCTGCTGCTTTATTACAAGGTGTGCCTACAGGTGTGTGCTAACAGATTACTGCTGTAATCTTCTGATTCAAATTGTCTTTTGCAGGGTATATCTTCTGTTACTGCTTTATTTTTCTCTGAGGCAAAGTGTTTTTTGCAGGGTATATCTTCTGTGAAATTATTACAGGTGGTGCTTAAATTTTTGTGACTTTTTATCATTAGGCTAAGCAAAATTACTTTTTGCCCCTATTTTATTTATTTCTTTTTTGCTGAAAAGGTTTTTTTGTCTCAGAGGTGTTGCAGTCTCCTTCTCACATTGAAGACAGGGAGAGTGAGAAAGCAGCCACAGATTCCTTGAATTAAGGAGGTTATTTTCTAGACTACACCGAACTGAATTATTACTTTTTGGACCTGTGTAAGTAACTAGTATTGATTCTGTTTTTGGGGTGGAATTTTCTTAGTTTTAACTTTAATTGCCTGGGAGGAACTGTAGCTGGAAGATATTTGCAGTCAGTTGTGACTAGACCTGTTACTTAACCTTTGTGAAATAGGTGTCTGAAAGGAAGGAAGGCACTCCCCGGGGTGGAGGGTAAGAGTTGTAGGTGATTGTTTCTGGACAGCATAGGTTTACTCCCACCCACCTCAAGCGCATAACTTCCTTTATAGTAGGGGCTATGACATCACTTCCTCAAAACTGCTAACAACATACACCTGTTCATATCCTTAAAGGCACAGCACACTGAATAGGGGGTAGAGACACTCACAAGCTTGCACACACTAAAACAAGAACAAAAAACCAAAAAGCATCTGTAACTGGAAGGGACGCAGACATGTGGGGAGTGGTGCAGTGCACTGGCTGTGGAGTAGCAGTCTTCTGGGAGACATTCTGGAAATTGCATTGCTGCCCTATTTGCAGGCACCTCTCTGGTCTGAAGGAGGAGGTTGTTCGTCTCCATGCTGACCTGGCAAGAACTTTGGAAACCTGCTCCTCCACCCAGGAACCACCCAGGCCACTGCCACTACCTTAGAGGTTGTCAAGAAAGAGGAGTGGTTGGACCACAGTGGGCTCAGGGAGGGTGAGGGTGGTGGAACAGAGGCACAGCCCTCAAGTTGTGCCTCTCCACAATTCATGCACCACTCTGGCAAAGCATGGTTCCCCTATGGAGGCACCTACTGTGGAGACCAAGGAGGGTGCTGAGAACCTCCAGAATAGAGACCCACAGGAGGGTGGCCCAGGACCCCAGAGGGGGAAGGAAACAACTCCTGGTGGGGGACTCAATTGTTAGGGGGTAGAACTGGGGGAGGGAGGGGAAAGGGAGGTAAGGTGCCTGCCCGGTGCCAAGGCTTGGAGGAATAGGAAACAAATCCTCAGGATCACAGGAGCAGTGGCAAAGAGGAGGGAGCTGGAAGTCATTATCCACCTAGGGATGAAAGACCTGGCTGAGAATGGGATCAGAACAGTGCAACAGGAGTTTATGGAGCTGGGGAGGGGCCTTAGACAAATAGCACACATGGTAACTTTCTTGGAAGTGCTACCTGTCTATGGCATGGATGAGGCTAGGGCACTCCGCACCATGGGATTCAATGATTAGTTTAAAAGCTGGTGCAGAGCTCAGGGATTTGGCTTCATTGGGGACTGGGACTCCACCTGGAGGGATGCAGGCCTATACAGGGGTGATGGTCTGCATCTATTCTGGAGGGGAAACCAGAATCCTAGGTGATAGGTTTAAATGCTTCAGTGGCAAGCATTTAAAATAGCCAAGGGGGAGGCACTGAAGAGGAGAAGGGAAATCCTAGCCCCCCCCAAAAAAAATCAGGGTAATTAATGAGGTAAACACCAAAATAGAGCAGCTGATGGAGAGAAGGGCTGGGTAAATGGAGAAAAAGATAAAGACAATAGGGACAGGGATGGGACAACAAGCAAAAAAAGCCATAATAAAAATGGAGGGTAATGAGTACCAATGCCCGTAGTCTAGGTAAAAAGCTCCCTGAAATTGTGGCCTTGATGGAAGAGGGATGCCTGGATATTGTGGCAGTCACAGAAACATGGTACACAGAGAACCATGACTGGGATGTCAACATACCAGGGTACACAATCTACAGGAGGGACATGGAGAGAAGAAGAAGAGGAAGAGGAGAAGTAGCTCTCTATGTAAGGGAAGGGATAAAAGCAACAGAACTAAAGGGTAAACAGAGAGGAGAGGAAGCACTGTGGGTCACCCTAGAGACTGGAAATGGCTCCACAATCTGCACAGGGGTTGTATACAGACCCCTGTCTCAGGGGGAGGAAATGGACAATGAAATGATTGAAGGCATCCTTGGGATGGCAGAAAAAGGGGAGATATTGCTGATGGGGGACCTGAATATGCCATATGTTGACTGGAGCACCTTTGCTGTAGCCACATCCAAGAGCAGGGACATTCTTGATGCCTTACAGGGGGCATGCCTCAGACAGCTAGTTTTGGAACCCACTCAGGAGAAAGTAATCTTAGACCTGGTACTCTCAAATGGGGATGGAGAGAGGATCTCTGATCTTGAAGTGGGTAGCCATCTGGGAACAAGCGACCACCAAAAAGTGTGGTTCATGATAAACTTAGCTGTAGAGCCAAGCCACACAAAAGTGAAGGTATTGAACTTCAGGAGGGCTGATTTTGTCAAAAAGGGAGAGTGCCTCAGAAAAGCACTAGCAAACAGGCAAGAAGGTGGGGTGGAGCAACAATGGGAAAACATCAAAACCGCCATCACAGAGGCAACAAGTCTTTGTGTGAAGCAAATAAACATCAAAACGAAAGAAAAAAAACACTATGGTTCTCAAAAGAAGTGGTGGGGAAGGTAAGGGAAAAAAAGATAGCATTCAGGAAGTATGAGGAAACACAGAAGGAGCAGGACAGAGAACTGTACCAGTTAAAGCAGAAGGAAGCGGGTAAGGCAGTCAGTATAGCAAAGGCCCAAACCGAGGAAAAGACAGCCAACTCAGTTAAGAAGGGGGATAAAACCTTTTATAGGTACATTAGGGAGCAAAGAAAGACTAAGGCAGGGATACTGAGGCTGAACAAAGAGGAAGGTGGTTGGGCAGAGAGCAACAGTGAAAAAGCAGGGATACTGAATGAATACTTCTGCTCAGTATTCACAATGGAAAAGCAGGAGGAAATACCTAATCCGGTCAATAGAAGCACTCTGGATAGGGGGGTTGATATTAGTCCTTTCACAGAAGAAAGGGTTCTGAAAGAACTCTTAAAACTGAAGGTGGATAAAGCAATGGTGCCTGATGGGAGTCACCCCAGAATTTTAAAAGAACTAAGAGAAGAACTAGTAACACCATTGACTACCCTTTTTAATAAATCATTGGAGGATGGGGTGGTACCTGAGGACTGGAGGAGGGTGGATGTGATTCCCCCTTCATAAATGTGGGAGCAAGACAGAGGGAGGAAACTACAGACCTGTCAGTTTGACCTCAGTGGTAGGGAAAATGATGTAATCACTTCTGAAAGAAAGAATTGTTGCGTACCTAGAGGCCAGTGGGGCAATGGACTCAAGGCAGCATGGATTAACAGCAGGAAGGTCATGTCAGACAAATCTAATTGATTTCTTTGATTGGGTGACCAAAGCAGTAGACCAGGGAGGGACTGTGGACATGGCCTACCTAGACTTTAGCAAGGCATTTGACACAGTCCCACACAAAAAGATTAATAAACAAATTAGCCAGCCTGGGAGTGGGTCCTAGGGTGGTAGCCTGGGTAAAATACTGATTGGACAACAGGACACAGCGGGTAATAGTAAATTACTAGTGGGGTACCACAGGGTTCAGTACTGGGGCCAGTCCTTTTTAATGTCTTTATAAGTGACATTGCAGAGGGACTGGTAGAGAAAGTATGTCTTTTTGCAGATGACACAAAGATCTGCAACAGGGTTGATACACAAGGTGAGGTGGAAAGGATGAAAAAGGACTTGGCAAGGTTGGAGGAATGGTCAAATGTATGGCAGCTTAGATTCAAAGCAAAGAAGTGCAAAGTAATACACCTGGGAAACAAAAACCCAGGGGAAGAGTACACAATGGGGGGTGAGATACTGACAACAACAAAATGGAAAGAGACCTGCAGTATCATATCAGATGACCTAAAGGTGGGTCAGCAATGTGAGAAGGCAGTAAGGAGGGCTTGGGGATACTGGGATGCATAGGGAGAGGCACCACCAGTAGAAAACAGGAAGTTGTTGGCCCTTTGTACAGACAGTTGGTAAGAACACATCTGGAGTACTGTGTTCAGTTGTGGAGACCCCATCTCCGCAAAGACATAGACAGGATGGAGACTGTCCAGAGGAGGGCAACCAAATTGATGCAGGGTATGCATCAGAAGACATATGAAGAAAGACTAAAGGAACTAAAGATGTATAGCCTCGAGGACAGGAGGGAGAGGGGGGACATGATAGAAACTTTTAAATACCTCAAGGGAATCAACAAAGTCCAAGAGGGTAGCATCTTTCAGAAAAAGAGATGTGCAAAAACAAGGGGGCACAATTTGAAGATAGAGGGGGATGGCTCAGAGGTAATGTGAATAAGTATTTCTTCACAGAGATGGTTGTGGATACATGGAACAGCCTTCCTGAGGAGGTCGTAGAGTCAAAAACAGTGGGGGAATTCAAGAATGCATGGGACAGACATAATGCAATTCTAGTGGGGGGTAGGAGGAAGTAGGCTGTTGGTTAACTAGGATCTGCAGCTTATCCATTAGGTAGGGAAATGGGCAGACTACGTGGGCCAAGCGGTCCTTATCTGCCATCAAATTCTATGTTTCTATGTTTGTTCATGCTATACGATTCAGAGGACACTGGTGACCACAGGTTCCAGCTGTTCAGCACCATCAGGAACCTGGAATATCTTTCCCATAGCCCCTCCTGGCTCGGGAACGGCACATTCAAGTGCTGTCCATGCCTATTCCATCAACTTTACACCCTGCATGGTGTTGATGGCACCACGGTACTGCCCACCGTGTGCATCCTGATGACCAAGAGGACAGTGGCAGCCTACACAGCAGTCTTTACCAAGGTGGCAGAGCTGTGCCCTGTAAGCTGCCCCCACCATGTGCTGTTAGACTATGAAATGGCTGCCTACAGGGAACTGCAAAATGTCTTCTCACAGGTGGATGTGCATGGTTGCTTCTTCCACCTGTGCCAGTGTTTGTGGTATCACATACAGCAGCATGCGGAGCTGGTGCACCTGTACATAGGTGATGATATGTGCACCATGCACCTCCACATGCTGCCTGCTCTTGCCTTCGTGCCCCCTGAGGATGTGTGTGCCACATACGAGGAGCTTCGCAGCTGACTCTGTTTCATGGAGCATGAGGAAACCCTTGTCCAGGTCCTCAGTTATTTCAAGGACACATGGCTGGGCCGGCCTATCTGCAGTGGCCACCGCTGCAAGCCACTGTTCCCCATCCCTGTGTGGAACAGCCATGCATCAGTCACGGAGGGGATGCCACACATGAATAATGCCATTGAGGGTTAGCACAGAGGCTTCAATGCCCTGCTTGGTGCAGCATACCCCACACTGTGGTGGTTTCTAGAGGTCCTGTGTGGGGGGAACAGTGTCTCACAGAGGTCAAGATGCAACAGGCCATGTCTGGGAAGGCTATGGGGCACTCACGTAGGTGTTGGAGGGAGAGTTCCCACCAAATCACTGACCTTGTTGCCCAGTACAGCACATGTAGCTGCAGGGACTACCTGATTGGGCTGGCATTAAATATCAGCCTCCAAGTCTGACCTCTGGGGTGCGTGTGGGGGAGCAATGTCACTGGCCACCTGTGCATCCCCCATGGGTGCCACCAGTTCCCTGTGCTGTACCATTGTATGGCACCCCATCTGTGTCTGAACTAGGGGTCCCAGCTGTGTTACTACCACCTATGTCTCCAGTAGCCATGCCGTCATGCTGTATGACCCTGTGTAATGCCAAGGGTCAGTACTGTGTCCAGATTGCCTCCTTGTGATGTTCATCTGCCCTGCAGCCATGCTATGCACTCGTCCATGATGTCCAGCATCAGGCACCAATCTGTCAACAGGAGTCTAGTGTGTGTTTGTGTGTGCCTTTCTCATCCGCTGCTGCACAGCTCTGTTTGCAACTGTGTCTCAAGCTGCAGCCTGCCTAATGCCATGCATGTTGACCTGCTATCCTTTGTGGTCTGTGTCACTTGAAGGGGGTTAGTGCTAATGGTGTCATGTCTCTCCTGGTGGTGTCAGTCGGTGGTGCAGCGTTTAGTGGCCGGTCATGTCGGTGGCTGTCATGGTGTCCACATTGGGTGCTACATTGGTGAACTGTCTGTCAGACTCATTTGCATCAAGGTTCTGTGCGGTGTTATCCCAGTGTTGCTGTGGGGGACATTGGCAGCGTGTCCATCGATGTTCTGTGGTGCTTCCATCCAAGATGGTGGCCACACTCTACTGCACATGCTCTGGTAGTTGTGCATGTGCAGTAGAATGCAGTGGCCATCTTGGACATGGCAGAGTGATCCATGTTCTGCTGTGATTGCTGTTTTTTTTTTTTTAATTAGATATATCACCCCCACCCGACCCTTTCTTTCAGCATCCCTCCCCGAAACATAAAAGTGACACTGGGGGTGCCCAATCCCCCAGTGTCATGATTAAGATGCCACCAATTTTTTTTTCCTTAAGAAAAAATTTGTGCAGTATGAGTGGAGTGCTCCACAGATGTAGAAGCAACTGTTGTGCAACTCCAACACATTGTTCGGTCAGAAGGAATACACTGCCTGCTTCTTTGATAGCAAGAGGTCTGCAGGGCTACACCCACTGTAGTCCTAAAAACTAGCATACCAGATAAAACCAGCATTAACCTTTCCCTCAGAAATTACCTTTCCAGCCTGGATGCTAAACCAACCTCAAGGAATATGCCCATTTTTCCCAGCACCACCAAAAAAGCTTCTAGCTTAAATTAGAATCAAAGCATTAAACATATATTAAGAAATGACAACCTAAAATCCAACTTTTTGTATTGTCAACTTGTCTTTGTTGTCTAATTTTCTGGATCCATAATATTGTGACCAAAGTAGTAGACCAGGGAGGAGCTGTGGACATGGCCTACCTAGACTGTAGCAAGGCATTTGACACAGTCCCACACAAAAGATTAATAAACAAATTAGCCAGCCTGGGAGTGGGTCCCAGGTTGGTAGTCTGGATAAAACACTGGCTGGACAACAGGACACAGTAGGTAATAGTAAATAGAGTCCATAGTGAAGAAAGGGGGGTTACTAGTGGGATACCACAGGGTTCAGTACTGGGGCTGGTCCTTTTTAATATCTTTATAAGTGACATTGCAGAGGGACTAAAAGGGAAAGTATGTATTTTTGCAGATGACACAAAGATCTGCAACAGGGTTGATACACAAGGTGAGGTGGAAAGGATGAAAAAGGACTTGGCAAGGTTGGAGGAATGGTCAAATGTATGGCAGCTTAGATTCAATGCAAAGAAGTGCAAAGTAATGCACTTGGGAAACAAAAACCCAGGGGAAGAGTACAAAATGGGGGTGAGATACTGACAACAACAAAAATGGAAAGGGACCTGGGGGTAGTCATATCAGATGACCTAAAGGTGGGCCAGCAATGTGAGAAGGCAGGCAGTAAGGAGGACTGGAGGGATACTGGGATGCATAGGGAGAGGTATCACCAGTAGAAAACAGGAAGTTGTTGGCCCTTTGTACAGACAGTTGGTAAGACCACATCTGGAGTACTGTGTACAGTTCTGGAGACCCCATCTCTGCAAAGACATAGACAGGGTGGAGGCTGTTCAGAGGAGGGCAACCAAAATGTTGCAGGGTCTGCACCAGAAGACATATGAAGAAAGACTAAAGGAGCTTAAGATGTATAGCCTTGAGGAAAGGAGGGAGAAGGGGGACATGATAGAAACTTTCAAATACCTCAAGGGAATCAACAAAGACCAAGAGGGTAGCATCTTTCAGAAAAAGAGATGTGCAAGAACAAGGGGGCACAATTTGAAGATAGAGGGGGGACGGCTCAGAGGTAATGTGAGAAAGTATTTCTTCACAGAGAGGGTTGTAGATGCATGGAACTGCCTTACTGAGGAGGTTGTAGAGTCAAAAACAGTGGGGAAATTCAAGAATGCATGGGACAGACAGAAGGCAATTCTAGTGGGGGTAGGAGGAAGTAGGCTGTTGGTTAACTAGGATCTGCAGCGTATCCATTAGGTAGGGAAATGGGCAGACTATGTTGCCAAGCGGTCCTTATCTGCTATGATTCTCTGTTTCTTAAATTTACTCAGTGTTTTGATTCCTACTTATGTCATGTTTCTTGCTATCACAATGTTGGATATTTACCTTCTATAAATGTGCAAGTGACCTATGTCATATTCACTGTTGTAACTGTAACCTCCTATACAATGTGCCATCTAAATGGCCCAGGTCTTGCCTGAAAATGGTCCCTGAGATCAGTGCACTTACCTGGTTATCAAATAAATAAAATAAAGCATTTCCGCCTGACCCAACCTGCAAGACTAACCAGCAGCCTTGACCTCAGAGTCCCTCACTTCTCTCAACTTACCATGAGCACTAAATGAAAGCTGAAATGCTCTGCTGGAGCTGAGAGGAAGTTATTGTCTTAAAGAGAGAAGCTGAAAGACACCAAAGTCCAGAACACACAGCCTTAAATAAACCAGACTCCTCCCTTCCAGCAGGTAGCATCCACCCGCTGGGAATCCTGCCTACCTGCCTGAACAGGCTCCTAGTGGGTGGATGCTAACCTCCTGCCTGTTCCGGTGTCACCTGGAGGTGTGCCCACAGACAAACCTCACCTGTTGTAATTCTTTGTAGGCTCCTTCAGTAACTGTACCTGACTACAACAAGCATTTGTCAATGCCAAACGTTCGCTTGCAGGTATTTGCAGTGGTGTTTGCACGTATGGTGCTTTACCGAAATGCCCTGTGCGATTGCTGGTATTTGCACAATAAATTTTCAGCATGATCTTTTTGTTACCCCCATTGTGCGCTACATAGGCGGAAACACGTTTTGGGCAGGATGTGAAAAATGACAGCTGTACTGCTCATAAGGAAGTGTGGTAAAATGGCAATGTTGAAAATCTGGAGTGGAAATATTGAAAATTCGCAAACCTACGAGCGTGCGTGGGAACTGTGCAATGCAGGCTCGTAAAACAGTCATTGTTAGGAATATTTTCACCAAATTGTCAACATTGGCATTTTAAAACCTCTGCTAATGAACAGTGTCACTGTGATTGTCTTACTGTGTGCCATACATTGATTTTACACACCAACTGCGCCATTGTGCACTACATGGGCGGAAACACATTTTGGGCAGGATGTGAAAAATGACAGCTGTACTGCTCATAAGGAGGTGTGGTAAAATGGCAATGTTGAAAATCTGGAGTGAAAATATTGAAAATTCGCCAACTTACGAGCGTGCGTAGGAACTGCACAATGCACACTCATAAAACAGTTATTTTTAGGAATTTGTTCACCAAATTTTCAACATAGCCATTTTAAGATCTCTGCTCATGAACAGTGACACTTTGATTTTCTTAATGTGTCCCATACACTGAGTTCACACAGCAACTGTGCCATTGTGCGCTACATGGGCGGAAACACGTTTTGGGCAAGATGTGAAAAATGACAGCTGCACTGCTCATAAGGAGGTGTGGAAAATGGCAATGTTGAAAATCTGGAGTGAAAATATTGAAAATTCGCAAACTTACGAGCGTGCATAGGAACTGCGCAATGAACACTCGTAAAACAGTCATTTTTAGGAATTTTTTCACCAAATTTTCAACATAGCCATTTTAAGACCTCTGCTCATGAACGGTGTTATTGTGATTTTCTTAATGTGTCCCATATATTGAGTTCGCATAGCGACTGCGCCATTGTGCGCTACATTGGCGGAAACACATTTTGAGCAGGATATGAAAAATGACAGCTGTACTGCTCATGAGGAGGTGTGGTAAAATGGCAATGTTGAAAATCTGGAGTGAAAATATTGAAATTTCGCAAACTTATGAGCGTGCATAGGAACTGCGCTATGCACACTCGTAAAACAGTCATTTTTAGGAATTTGTTCACCAAATTTTCAACACAGCCATTTTAAGACCTCTGCTCATGATCAGTGTCACTGTGATTTTCTTATTGTGTCCCATACTTTGATTTCACACACCGAATGCACCACTGTGAGCTACATGGGTGGAAACACGTTTTGGGCAGGATGTGAAAAACGACAGCTGTACTGTTCATGAGGAGGTGTGGTTAAATGCCAATGTTGAAAATCTGGAGTGGAAATATTGAAAATTCACAAACCTACGAGCGTGCGTGGGAACTGTGCAACGCACGCTCATAAAACAGTCATTTTTAGGAATTTTTTCACCAAATTTTCAACATTGGCATTTTAAAACCTCTGCTAATGAACAGTGTCACTGTGATTTTCTTGCTGTGTCCCATACATTGATTTTGCACACCGACTGTGCCATTGTGCAATACATGGGCGGAAACACATTTTGGGCAGGATGTGAAAAATGACAGCTGTACTGCTCATAAGGAGGTGTGGTAAAATGGCAATGTTGAAAATCTGGAGTGAAAATATTGGAAATTCACAAACTT
Organism: Neoceratodus forsteri; assembly: GCA_016271365.2. NCBI lineage: Eukaryota > Metazoa > Chordata > Ceratodontiformes > Ceratodontidae > Neoceratodus > Neoceratodus forsteri. The sequence goes on along the minus strand of CM028136.1, from coordinate 353,072,419 downwards.
CTGGCGTCGCGTAGGAACGCTGCACAATGCAGCTCGTAAAAGTTAGTTGTAGGAATCTTTTCCGCAAATTTTCAGCATAGCCATTTTAAGATCTCTGCTCATGAACAGTGACACTGTGATTTTCTTAATGTGTCCCATACACTGAGTTCGCACACCGACTGTGCCATTGTGCACTACGTAGGCGGAAACACGTTTTGGGCAAGATGTGAAAAATGACAGCTGCACTGTTCAAAAGGAAGTGTGGTAAAATAGCAGTGTTGAAAATGTGGAGTAAAAATATTGAAAATTCACAAACTTACAATCGTGCATAGGAGCTGCGCAATGAACACTCGTAAAACAGTCATTTTTAGGAATTTTTTCACCAAATTTTCAACATAGCCATTTTAAGACCTCTGCTCATGAACAGTGTCACTGTGATTTTCTTAATGTGTCCCATACATTGAGTTCACACACCGACTGCGCCATTGTGCGCTACATGGGCAGAAACATGTTTTGTGCAGGATGTGAAAAATGACAGCTGTACTTCTCATGTGGAGGTGTGGTAAAATGGCAATGTTGAAAATCTGGAGTGAAAATATTGAAAATTCGCAAACTTACAAGTGTGCGTAGGAACTGCACAACGCAGACTCGTAAAACAGTCATTTTTAGGAATTTTTTCACCAAATTTTCAACACAGCCACTTTAAGACCTCTGCTCATGAACAGTGTCACTGTGATTTTCTTAATGTGTCCCATACATTGATTTCACACACCGACTGCGCCATTGTGCGCTACATGGGCGGAAACACATTTTGGGTGAGATGTGAAAAATGACAGCTGTACTACTCATAAGAAGGTGTGGTAAAATGGCAATGTTGAAAATCTGGAGTGGAAATATTGAAAATTCGCAAACCCACGCGCATGCGAGGAACTGCACTACGCACGCTAAAACAGTCATTTTTGAATTTTTACCAATTAATTTTACCCTTCACATGAATGATGTCACTGTCATGGTGCTATTCAGGCCCAAAGGGTGATTTCATGCAGTGACTGCGAAATCACCCTTCTGGCCCGAATAACGCCATGACAGTGACACCATTCATGAGAAGGGGTCCCAAAAATCCCATGTTGAAAATTTGGTGCCAAAATTCCAAAATGCCTGAGATATGCAATAAAGTTGAAACCCCCCTATCTAGCCCATTATACAGCTTACCGGCATTTCCTCAGTTCACGGTCGGCTTTGAAGAGTGCAGACGTGTTCCCGGTCCACCGAAGATCGTCGCGCTGAGCTCCAGAGGTAAGTAGGGTGAGGGGCGTGTGGGAAGGCGGTGCGAGTGGGTGGGTGTGGGTTGTGGGAGGGGACTGGGAGATGCGCCGTGGGACCGTTTTGATTTACAGTAAAAAAAAAACAGACACGTGGGCGTTTGCCATGCTGGGGTGGGCTCCCAGCATGGCAGAAGATAACTGGGGGGCCGAGGAGCCAGCGAGAGTTGGGCACCCCCGTCCTGGCTAATCTGCGTGGGGGCGAGGGCCGGACGGGGATTGGGCACCCCCATCGGCAACTACGCTCACGCTTGGCGACGCTGGGGTGGGCTCCCAGCGAGCACCAGGATGGCTTGGGGCCGTGGAGCCGACGGGATTGGTCACCCCGTCGGCAACAAGTTTGCCATGCTGGGGTGGGCTCCAGCATGGCACCAAAGCTTTGGGGAGGCGGTGTGATGTGGGGAGCACGTGACACGAGGGAGAGGGCGGCGTGATGCAGTGCTCGGTATGACAGCGGTGGTTATCTTTGAAGCGAAGACCACCGCTGTCATGCACAGCTCCCGCACCCATTGGTGCAGGACCGCCACTTCTGCTCAATGGAGTACTGGATTGCAAGGGAGAGGCACACCTCCAAAATGTGCTACTCTCCCAAAACGTTCCTTGCGCATATGCGCAAGTGAATGTAAAAACAGTCCATCATTCAGAATCTTCAGCTACTTCTTTTATTAATGATGTTAATGTGCTTCACTTGTAGACTGTTTCTAAACTTGTTTTAGGAGCCGTTTTAAAACTGTAGTAGCATATAGTTTAGGGTGTGTGTTCATATTGTACTGTATATATGGACATTTCGAGTGTGTTTAAAGAGCTAGTGTAGTGTAATAGATGTTTAATTCATGACAGCATCTCTAGTGTACAATTGCCTTTGTAATGTTTGTTTTGTAAGTATTTAGTTTTTTTTTTTAAAGTAATTATTATTTTTATCATTTTATTACACTATGTATTCTCAGCATTTGCACATCGCCATTCATAAGTAGAAGCATTCCAAATGATGCAATGGGGGAAACTGTGTCAGTCAGTTGCTCTTATCTCAATCTGTGAAGCCTGTCTGATGCACATCAAACTGATACTGAATTTCTTTGTGTCAGAAACTACCAAAATACTGCTGAACAATTCAAATTTGTGCATCTATAACAACAAGACATCATCTTTCATCAGGAAAAAAGCCTAACACAATAATTATTGCTATCTATTTCACCAGAACAAAGAAAAATCTGATAGTTAACAACCTATGCACGACAACTACCCCCACACTCATACCTAGACTCATACACATGTGCTAATTTGATTGACAAATGCATGAATTCCAAAAGCAGACAAATAATTTTCATTACACACGAATACTTTTGTGTCAAAATTTAACGTAGCATGCCATTAATACATGTAGTTAACACAACAGAAGAAAAAAAATATTCTAAGTTTTAGGACGAGAGTGGAGTAGAGCAGATGCTATGCTGACACCACACAGCTTCACTAAGCACTGCTGTTTGCTTATGATAGGGTTTACACTCAGTTTTGAAAGCATGCACATCTTTTTTTTTTTTTTGTACTCAGTGGGAGAATGGGATGGGTAGGACACAGACATACCAGTATCTGTCAGACCATATCTGTTTTGGCATGCCATGCTAAGACCTCATGGGTGATGACAGCGCTCTCTTTTACCTATCTGCATTAACTTCCAACTTCGATTATCAGTACTAAAGGAGGCAGGATTACAGAACTTTAGACTGGGTAATGGTAATAAACAAAACAAGAAAAATTAGGAAAGTAGTAAATTGTGGAACTTTACCAGATATGGTGCTGTAGTTTCAGTTTTGATTGTCATGATGTAGTTTAATGCATTTTTATTTCTCAAATCAGATTGAAACACTGAACACCTCAAACCATGTGGTGCTGTTGATACCCACTCACTCTCTTGCAGCCAACAATCACACACACACCCACACACTCATATATTCTCAGTCATGCTAAAGCTGAATCAACACCATATTTCATTTATATGCCACTGAAAAGCAAGCCTTACACTGTCAGATGATCACCAACCAATAAATTGAAGAGCTAGTGGATGGAGCTTACATGTTTTTTTTTAAATCCCTGATGTGAAGAAGCTTGCCATTATTGTCAGGGGAACATAGCACAACACCCATTGCTCCATGTTGCAGAAGTAATAGATACTGAGTGATTTGTGAAACTAAAAAAAAATTCCTAAAAACATCATGCACTATACTGTCTCAGTCTCTCCAGAGCTGCTGACAGGGGCCCCTGATAGAAAATAATGCAGATACATTTCTGTTGATGGTGTCTCACATGGCATTTCTCTGATACTAGAAAGAACAGATGCAAAAAAGCAATAAAAGTGTGAACTTAATTAAAAATCAACAGGGCTCCACATTTTAGCTCACTAGTTCAGATGACAAAAATGAACATGAGGAGTGCATTGCTGGTCTATGCTGCATTTAAAAATCAAGGCACTTCCCCCGCAGACCGTTACTTCCAGCTCATTTAGAAGCATCCGACCACTGCCCACTTGTCTGCACTGAGTAGAGGTGACAACAGTGGGAGGTGGAATTTACATTTACAACAACCAGTGAATAAACCCAGATTTTCACAATTAAGGTAAAGAAACACAAGCAGTCATTTTACTCTGCTTTCAATGAACATTCTGCCAAAACTGAATCCACTAGCTCTTTAATGCTCTCGCTTAATGCCAACACTCCTTTGGGGTTTGTATATCACAGTATGAATATAAACCCATTATATACTATTACCTACATTATATGTAATATAAATATTGACCAGAGTTGACTTTGAGGGATAAACTATTGCCTGAAAGATGTTATATTGCCCAAAGCCGAAGGCTGATAGCAATATGACTATTGTAAGGCAATTGTTCATCTCGAGGGGTCAAGATTTGCCCACTACAGCCTGAAAAAACTCTGATCAGCATATCTGTTTTATAAAACCTCCCTGTGCTATACTTATTGTGAACTGGACCCAGACCCAACCCATTTCCTAACGGAGTGTGTAGGGTCTTTGGACCCAGTGTTCACTGAGATTCGTAAGTGCTCGATCTCAGAAGGATTGTCCCACAGTACCCTGAAAGAGGCACTGGTGAAGCCCCTCCTGAAGAAACCATCTCTTGATCCATACTACTTGTTGAACTATAGACCAGTTTCTAACCTTCCCTTTCTGGGGAAGGTTATTGAGAAAATAGTGACTCTGCAGCTCAAAGCACATCTCACATTCCTTGACACCTATGAGCCTCCCCAGTTGGGATGTAAGGCCAGACATAGTACTAAAATTGCACTATTCAGGCTGCATAATGGTGTCTTCATGGCTAGAGATAGAAGGGAACTGTCAATTCTTGTTCTCCTCATCTCTCTTCAGCTTTTGTCACTGTTGACCATGGTATGTTGTTAGATCACTTTAGGGAGCTCTGTGAACTCATCAGCACTGTCATCCATTGTTTTGAGTCTTTTCTCACTAGCAGGAAACAGAGGGTGGTGATGGAGAACTTCACCTTGCTCCTGAAATCTCTACCATATGGAGTTCCTCAGCTCTCGATCCTCTCACCTATGCTGTTCGCAGTGTACTTGCTTCCACTGGGAGAGTTCATCAGATGTTATGGCATGGGGTTTCACTGCCAAACAGATGACATCTGGCTGTATATGTCATTTGCAATGGGGACAAGCTGAGGTACTGAATGAATATTTGGCTGAGATCCAGGACTGGATATCCTCCAACTAGCTGAGGCTCAACCTGGATAAGATGGAGGTGCTAGTGACTGAGCCTGGTTGCTGGCAGGACGCAGAGGCAGCTGGGGAGGTAACTGTTGTAATGATGGGCTCTTCCCCACCAACTGCCTCTGCTAAGGTGAAAAATCTGGGGATCATTCTAGAAGATTGATTGACACTTGAGGCTCAGGAGTCATATGTTGTCTGGGGTGGTTTTTACTATTTTAGGAATATTGCCTGGATTAAAGCCTTAATCCCACCTAAGGACCTGCCATCACTAGTACATGTCATCTTAACTTCGAGACTCACCTATTAACATTTTTTATCTCAGGGTCAGTGGAGGGGTCCTGTGTTGCCTGCAGCTAGTGCAGAACATAGTGGCTAGGTTGCTAACGGGCCTTCATAGATCTAGTCACGTGATCCCCATCCTGTAGCATCTGCATTGCCTGCTTGTGAGAATCACCTTCAAGATCAGTTCTCTGACCTATAATGCCCTATACAGACTGGGCCCTGGCTACCTGAATGACCACCTGACCCCTCACTATACCCAACGCTGTTTCCACTCCTCTGAGTCGGGCCTTCTAGTGGTTCCCAGGGCATGGCTTAAATCCTCAACTGACAGTTCATTTAAAGATACAGGACTGGCCATGTAGAACTCTGCTACCAAGATCCTTGCTGGAGGCCACCTTGTTGGAGGCCTTTAAGTGGGGCATGAAGACACATCTGCTAAGGGAGGCATTTGGGGTCTAATGACAATCCTCCCCATGTATTGTCTGCTGATTTTAGCATTTATTTCATGATATTGCACTTGTTTTATATATATTGTTAATTTAGAATGGGTACTAATAGTGTCTCATGTTATACATATGTTGGTTGTAATGTCTGCATCCTGAACAGTGCCCTGAGCATCAGGGGAAAGGGCACTTAACAGATAAAATGTATTTACTTACTGTGTCCCCCCCCCCATGTTACTCTCCATGCTATGTCATAATAAACAGAACTAACACCTTCACTTAAATTGCTCATTTAAGAAAAAGTAATACCTCCCCATCCTCACCACCACAGCAGAAAGACACATTTTTATTTCTTAAATACAGAACAGAACCCCTTCTCTTACCCTTTTTTCAGTTTTCTTAAGTTCACTTGTTCTGTTGGAGACATCCCTATTGAAGGATGTCATTTTGTCTGCTGCATCTCTAACTCCCCCTCTTCCCGACTGTCCGCCCACTCACCTGCTCACTCCATGGATGTACTGCCAGTGTCTCTGTTCCTCTGGATAGCTCACCCAGCCCTCACAAACTGGAAAATGGGTCAGGGAACATGGAAGTAATGTTGTTTTTTTTTCTTCTTATTGGTGGCATTGACAAGCACCCACGCTTCATAGCCAGAGCCACAGCTCCTTTCCATGACCAGAGCAGAACAGCACCTCCTGCTCATGGCCAGAGGCATGGCAGTGATGGTGGCCAAGTACTTTGTTCCCCCAGTCCCATGGATTTTTTAAACAGACCGGGGACTGTAACCTAATGTTGAAAGATAGGATACTTAATTTACAAAAGCCCATAAGCTGCCTTCCATAGAAACTGTAATGCTACCATTGCTATGGCAGGCTTCTCTTGTGCTACACCATTTCAAATTGCTGAAGCTGCTGACTTATTCTCCAAGTAGTTACTAGAGTCGTGGAGATCTAGTGGTGAGATAAATCAAGAAAAAGGAAAAAAAAGAATTCTGCAGATTGTATGTGTGTATATGTGTGTGTGTATAACATTCCTGCAACTTCAGCCGAGTTGAGGTGGGAGGGCCTGGTGAAAGGTGACTGACAGTTTGACTGGGCCATAGTTCAAAAGATTGTTGTCTAGTCCAGTACACTATTGTTCAGTTTCCAACTGAACTATTGACCAGGTTTAGCTGGAAACTGATCAATAGTTCAAAATCTTTCAACATCATGTGAGTGACTCTGGGACAGTTAGAGACGAAGGGCTGTATTTTCGTAGCCCCCAGAGTGCCATAGGCCATGGGTGCACCAAAAATATTGTGCTTGCAGCAATCTAAAGGGATTTTCCACACCATGTGGTAACTGATGCAAGTTAGACCATCTTTTTGTGGTCTAGCTGGCACCAATCTTAGGGACTGCTTTCAAGGTGCTTTCTCCTGAGATTTGGCACAGGCTGCCATGAATCAGGAAAACTGTCATGACTGCATCCGGCTTTCAAGAATTAGATGCAGTTACATAGAAATGTAGAAACAGAATCTGACAGCAGATAAGAACTGCTAGGTCCATCCAGTCTGCCCTTAACTCTACCGTCATCAGTGGCCGCTGACCCTACTGGGTCATCAGCTTTAGCCTCTACTTCCCACCTCTAGAGTACCCTTATGGCTGTCCCATGCATGTTTAAATCCCCCCACTGTGCTTGCTCCCACCACCCCCTGTGGCAGGCTATTCCATGAATCCATCACCCTTTCCATGAAAAAAACTTCCTCACATCTCTCCTTAGCCTACCCCTCTCCAGTCTCATATCATGCCTCTTGTTTTTATGCTTTTCCTATATTGAAAGATTTCTCCCCCTTGAACCTTGTTTACACCTTTAAGATACTTGAAGGTTTCTATCATGTCTCCCCTCTCCCTCCTTTCCTCCAGAGAATACATTTTTTTTGTCTACTTTCTCATTTGCAAATTATACTACATAGACACTAGAGGGCTACAACAGCTATCTTTTCTGTTAAAGAGGAAACACATTATATTTTCTACTTCCTCTTCTGCTCTAGTGGACCCAGAATACCTCTCTTTCTGAGGACCATCCCTGGGTTTTTTCTGCCTGTTTCTCAGGCCGAACCACGCTCATCCACTAAGGCTGCAAGACTTGAACGCCTTCCCCCACTCCCATTCCGTACTGGTGGAGCAGGACCAGAAACAGAAACAAAAGCTACAGACCAATCTTGCCACACCTGATTGCAGCCTTGAACCACCTCACTGGCTCAGCTGCAAAGATTTGCTCCACAGGTACATTCAGCGCCAAAAACGCCTCTCAGCCAACGAAAGGATTTTGAACTTATGACACCTGATCACTGATTGGTCTAGACTTCTAGTGGCGTTTACTACCAGCTGTTGTGGTGTTTAGATTTACCATGGGAAATTACAGCTGGTTCCTCGGTGTGTCACTAGCTTTACTAGCACTCAGCTCAATTCTTTGGAACCCTCATCCCTCCCCAAAGTGGAATGACCCTTGTGCTTCTCCCTGTCCTGCATCCAACAGCTCCTTTCAGGTAGCCATTCTGGACTACTGGGCTTCTCAGCTGTCTCTGCCGGGGAGTGGGACATCTCCTGAGCTGCCTCTGTAGATTACTCCCCCATCCAGACTTGAAACTTCCTACTTATGGCAAATTTCTGCCAGGACACTAGTGGCTGCAGCACTAGGCCAGTATAACACCAGGAGTGAGTACAAGCCTACCCATCAACACCGCCTCCCCTATCGCCCAAAAAATAGTGTTTACAAATTACAGTTCGCTGCCTTAAAAAGAATCCTGCTTCTTTTACTATTGTGCTCAGGCAATGTCGAACTCAACCCAGGACCATTAGACACCCTTGCTTCTCCATCAGACCTGACAGGTATCAAAGGAATGCCTTTTATGCATCTTAATGCCTGTAGTTTGCTGAAAAAGTGCACCCTTATCCAGGTTTGGGTGAGCCACACCCTACCTGATGTCCTAGTGATCACTGAGACCTGGCTTAGGCCAGCCACCCCAGACAATAAAATCAATATCCCAAATGATTTACTCTTCCAAGCGGATAGGCAATCAAGAGAAGGTGGGGTGTCAATTTATGGTAAGGGACAAATACTCAGCCGCATGCATAGATGCATCATCCTCCCCCAAAGAATTTGAGTGCTTGACCCTAAAGATCAAACTTTCTCCTTCCAGTGCACTCTGTGTAATAGGCTGCTAGAGGCCCCCTTCTGCCGAGCCTCGTCTCCTGTCTCACCTCAGTTCCGTACTGGGGCTCAGTTCCTTGGAAACCATTATTCTTTGTGACCTGAACTATGACTGGCTATCAAGTGCATCAGCTCCCTTGAAATCCACTTGTGACACTCTAGGGATGGTGCAACTCATTGATTTGCTCTATCACCAAAGAAAAGAACCTTAACAACAGTCCCTCTTAGATGTCATTTTGGATAGCAAGCCACACCTGTTGTCTCATGTCAGAACATTTTTCTCAGACATTAGCGATCATTGTATAATCACCACCATTAGATCCATGCACAACCCACAGTTTGTGGCAAAGTTCTCTATCAAGAGGTGCAAATGCAACTTTGATTTGTTTGCTTACATCCCCGACTTGAAACATCCACCGTGATGGCAGGAATTCTTCCTAGCCAAAACAGTTAACAGAGCATATACTATTTTTTACGATATTTTAAGTGAGGCTTTAAATAAGCATGCACCCTTGGTTAAGGTGTGGGTCAGGAGCAGCACCTGCCGTTGGTTTTCATCTGAGCTCAAAGCTTCCCTGTTAGAAAGGGATACTTTATGGAAAAAAGCCTGAAGAAGCAAGAACAACTCGGATTGGTGTCTTTTTAAGAGAGCACGTAACAAGTGCACCAAGTTGGTCTGAGCAGCCAAGGCCACCTACTATCATTTGGAGCTAGCCACTGCCTCAAGAAATCCTTCAAAGCTCTGGAAAACATTAAAAGACATGTCTGGACATGCACCTGATAATTCCATTCCAGCAAAAATTAAGTCCGGTGGCAGCGTTGTTGCTAACTGATCGGACATATTGGAAGCCCTCAATAACCATTTTGCAACAGCAGGGCTAGCATTTGATACTTCTCCTGCCAATGACCTCTGCACAGCTCAAGGTCCACCAACCCACGAGTCCACCTCTACCGAAGAGGCCTTCTCCCTCCTGCCTGTATCTCTACAAGAGGTGGAAGACCTACTGCTGCAACTGGACACCAGGAAGGGAGCAGGCTCCGACTTCATAGAGCCATACTATCTGAAATGTGCCTACCATGTGCTTGCAGTGCTAATCACCCACCTATTCAACATGTCACTCTCCCAGGGTAGCCTCCCCCCCTCAATGGAAAATAGCCCATGTCATCCCTCTATTAAAAGCAGGTGACCCCTGTGATCTAAATAATTACAGACTGATCTCCCTCCTCCCCATCCTGTCTAAATTACTAGAAAAAATAGTGTGTGCCCAGCTAGGGGTATACTTAGAATCCAGAAGCCTATTAAACCCGTTCAGTCTGGATTCAGAGTAAAGCACAGCACCATAACAGCCCTAGCTAAGGTGACCAATGATTGGCTCCTAGACCTTGACAACAAGAAGCATGTCTGTGCTGTTTTCTTGGATCTTAGTAAGGCATTCGACACAGTCGATCACACCCTGCTTCTTTCCTCCCTAAGCACCTTAGGCCTGGACCATAAATCTATGTGCTGGTTTTCAGACTACCTCAGAGAATGGAAACAGCAGGTTAAAGCTGAAGGTGATCTTTCTCCATTAAAACTTATGCTGAGGGGCATGCCCCAGGGCTTTTATCCTTGGTCCCCTCCTCTTTGCAGTCTACATTAACAACACCAAATACCCCATCAAAAAAGCCAACATCCACTTATTCGTGGACGACACTGTACTGTACTTGAGTCGTCCCACACTGGAAGCAGCTTGTGAAGACCTCCTAACTGAATTTAACCTTCTACAATACCAGCTCTAAACAAAAAGCTTTTGCTCAATCGCGAAAAGACAAAAAGCCATGCTTTTCTCCCCCTCCTTGCATGCGGCAATTCCTGCTGGGGGCTATCCCAAAAATTACCACTGTTCTTGGAGAAACACTAGATTATGTAGCTAAATTCAAATATCTAGAAGTTTGGCTCGATCATAAACTTTCCTTCGACGACCATCTCGAAGAACTACAGAAGAAACTAAGGCAAAGATTAGAACTATTCTACAGAATTAACCACCTGCTCACAAAGGAGGCCAAGATTTAACTGGTTCAGGCTACCTTCCTATCTTTAATAGATTACACAGACCTGCTCTATAGCCACTGCACTGCCTCTGCACTGGCTAAGTTGGACACCCTCTACCACAGAGCTATCAGGTTCGTTACTGGCCTTCCACTTTCCACACACAGCTGCTCCCTGTAATCATCATTAGACTGGACTTCCCTTCACTATAGAAGGAATAGAAACGCCGCCCTTTGGGCCTTCAGAGCAGTGACCAACAAGCTCCCCTCATATGTCTAAGTTTGTATTCCCTGGAGTGTGTTAGGCACCTACGCTTTAAGGAGCTATTTCCTAATTGCCCTCCAAGTTCCAAGGGTAAAAATTCATTTTGGCAAAGCTGCTCTTAGCTTCTCTTTACCCACATTGTGGAATAGTTTACTAAGGTACTTGAAGCTGAGCTGCCCTGTTAGCCTGAATATCTTCAAGGCACTCTACGATCACTACATGAAAGCACCTTGCAAATGTTTTCCTCACTGCTAGCCCACTAATTCCGCAACTCCCCCTTTCCATCCTGACGCTCACCATGTTTCTACCCCTGGCTCTCACTCTTTCCCTATTAACTCTTCTTGCTGCACCCACCCTTCCTTGTCCAATCCAGCCTGGCTAAAGTCCCACCCCATCCATAGTAGTGTTCCAATTATCTACCCCTCCTCCGTCATTATCATAATAAACAAGTACACGGCAGCCATCGCCACTTTCTGTGGTTTTAGCTCAATTTTCCGCCAGTTGTTGGTAATATATCCCTCCTCTTCTTTGCCTCTCTAATCTGTCACCCCATACATGGCCTCTTTCCCTTATAGGTGTAGTTGCTGGCTGCCTCACTCAAAAGATCTCTGCTTATAACCCCTGTATGCCTATGGTTGATTGCACATCTGCTGACTTCTTCAATTCTAAAATAACGCTGTTTTTTTCTTATTTATTTCAACCTTGTACTGTACTGTATACACTGTATATACTTTTTCTTCCTTGTATATTATTGCTTTTTGTATACCTGCTTCTGTACTGTACTTTGATGTATTCATGACCAGGTCCACCTTGCAAATGAGCCTTGCTCAATGGTGCCCACCTGGATAAATAAAGATTTTGATTGATTGATTGATTGACTGATTGACATATTGAGGTCTTTTAATCTATCTTCATATGTTTTCTGCTGTAAGCCCTGTACCATCTTAGTTGCTGTTCTCTGAAATGTCTTCACCCTGTCTACATCCTTGTGAAGATGTGGCCTCCAGATCTGTACGCAGTACTCCAGATGTAGCCTCACCAGTGTTTTATATAGTGGAATTACCACCTATCTCCTTCTGCTAGTGATCCTTCTTCCTCTGCACCCCAACATGCCACTATCCCTCCCTACAGACTTTGTACACTGTTTGGCTATCTTTAGGTCATCTGAAATGATAACCCCTAGATTCCTTTCATCCCTGGAGACTGTCAGCAACCCTACCCCCCCCCATCCTGTAGCTCGCTCCAGGGTTTCTACATCCCAGGTGCATGATTTTGTACTTCTTCACATTGAACCTCAGTTGCCACACCTTGGACCATTTGTCCAGCTTTTCTAGGTCCCTGCTCATTTTCTCTTCCCCATCAGGCATGTCACCCTGTTGCAGATCTTGGTGTCATCTGCAAACAGGCAAACCTTCCCTTCCAGCCATTCCACAATGTTGATAATGAAGACATTAAAAAGGACTGCCCCCCAGGACTGATTCTTGAGGTACTCCACTGGTCACCCCCCTCCTCCCCAATTGGATCCCATTTACCACCACCCTCTGCTTCCTGTCTGTTAACCAGTTTCTAACCCAGTTCACCACCTTGTGGCCCATTCCTAGGCTACCTATCTTGTTTACCAACCTTTTGTATGGGATAGTGCCGAAAGCATTGCTGAAATCAAGGTAGGCAGCATCCAATGCTCCCCCCCAATTCAGCTCCCTTCTTAGCCAGTCAAAAAAATCTATCAGATTTGCTTGACATGACCTTCTTGATGTGAATCCATTCTGCCTTGGATCCTGGGCTCCATTGGATTCCAAGTGTTGCACTATCCTTTCTTTAAGCAGTGACTCCATAATCTTACCCACTACTGAGGTGAGGCTGCCTGGCCTATAGTTTTCTGCCTCTTCCCTGCTACTATTTTTGTGAAGAGAGACCACATGTGCCCACTCCAGTCCTGTGGAACCACTCCTGTGTTAAGTGACTCATTGAACAAGCTGCCAGTGGTGCTGCTAGCTCCATTTGCAGTTCCTTTCATACTCTGGGTTGAATGCCATCCGGTGCCATTGTCTTGTCCACCTTCAGTGTTGTAAGCTCCTACCAGACTCTTTCCTTTGTAAATGAACTGGTGTCCACCTCCATTCCCCCTTTGTATCTGAAGCCCAGCTGTGGTACCTGTCTCTCCCCTTCTTCAGTGAATACTGAAATGAAGTATTTATTCAATATCTCTGCCTTTTCCAGGTCTCCCTCAACACCCTCCCCTTTGTCCCCTTTGAGCCTTACAATCCCCCCCAGACTTTCTTCCTTTACTGATGTACCTATATAATGTCTTGTCCCCTTTCTTCAGCATCTGTGCTAATCTTTCTTCTGTTTGCATCTTTGCACTCCTAACAGCCTTCCCTGCTTCCTTCAGGCACTTTAAGTACACCACCCTATCCTTTTCCCTCTGTGTCTCCTTATATTTTCTAAAACTTGACCTTTTGGGCCTTACTTTCTCTGCTACACCCTCTGAGAACCATAGTGGGTTCCTCCTTCTCTTACCTTTGTTTGTCAGCCTACTGCATTGGTTTGTCACCTCCACTGTTGTTTGTTTTAGGCATTCCCACTGCTCTTCAACCCCCCCCCAACCTCCCTTCTTGCCAGGGCCTCCTTAATATACCTCCCCATCTTAGCAAAGTCTGCCTTCCTGAAATCTAAGACCCTTACCTTTGTGTGGTATGACCGCATCCTTGTACTTATGCTAAACCTCACCATGTGGTGGTCACTGGACCTCAGGTGACCTTCTACCGGTACTTCTGTGATTCTGTTTCCATTGGTCAGTAATTGATCTAGAATCACCTTGTCTCTGGTAGGTTCTACCACTAGCTGCTTCAGACCTACCCCCTGCAGGGAGTCCTGGATGTCACAGCTCCTGGTTGAAGCTGCTGCTGGGATTATCCAATCCACGTCTGGCATGTTGAAATCTACCAGCAGCAGTACCTCCATTTCAGTTGTCATCTTATGTGTTTCCTCCACTAGCCCACTATCCACCTCCTCCCCCTGGGCTGGATACCTGTAGATGACTCCTGTGTGGACTGCTGTGTCATTTCCTGGCTCAAGGGTGATCTACAGTGCTTTGTCCTCCCCCTGTCTGCCCTGGACTGCTGTAGCTTTTATACCTTCTCTGACATACAGGGCCATCTCCCCTTTTTACCCTCCCTATCCCTCCTGAATAGCACATAATCCGGTATATTAGCATCCCAGTTGTGATTTGCAGTGTACCATGTCTCAGTTATTGCTACTATATCCAGGCAAGCCTCAGTCATCAAGGCCATCAGGTCTGGGATTTTATTTCTGAGGTTATGGGCATTTGTAAACATGGCTTATCACATTTTGTTGCCTGCTATCATTCTATTTCCACGTTTGTCCTTCTGTTTCTTCCTTCCAACCCTGGGTTCCTTTTTTTGCTGCCTCTCTTCCTCTGCCCTTCCCTTTTTGACTGATTCTGGTGGGCCTGTCAACAACTTCCCCTCCTGTTCCTCATTTCTGTCTGCTTTAACGTGAAGGGGTAGGCTGCTTAAGTCTCCCTGCTCTACCCCCCCCCCCCCCCCCCCGGGCCAGTTTAAATGCTCACCAAGGAAGCTTAAACCACTCATTGAGGACCGCTGTGCTCTTTCTGGATGGATGTAGGCCATCTCCTTTGTATATGACCACATCACTCCAGGTGGGTCCTCAGTCTCCAACGAAGCCATACCCCTTTTCCCTGCACCAGCCCTTCAACCAAGCATTGAAGCTCCTGATGTAGAGATTCCTAGGCCCCCCGCCACCCATTTTTGACTGGTTACAGCAAAAGGGATTGGTGTAGTGGCAAAAACAAAGTGTTCTGGTGCAGGGCTTGATGCAAGCCCTGTACCACCCTTGTAAAGTCTGGCCCCAGGATTTTTAAAGAATATATATATGTCAAATCTATTATAATTAGCTATTTACATAACCACTTAATCAAAACCTTTCAGTGGTGTATCACAGTGAATGTGCATATGTTTGTGTGTGTATGTGGGGGGTGTTAATTGATGATTCTCTATTTCAGTTAACAGTGGGATAGAAACAGAATATTTACCTATCTTTCTGCCACTTAATATCCAACACTATCTTATTCCACATTTATTAAATGTTATACTTCTGAAAATACATTTCTATTATTTATCCATAAAAAAAGGAAGAATTTATGATCATTGATAACCAGATCAGGAGGGTCCCCAGATGCCTCAAGAAATAAGAAAATACACAACTGTACAACAAGAAAGTGAATGTATTACGCCTATGATAGTTGACCTTCCTACCGCCATCCTTAAGGAATGCACAACTGTTTACTGTGGTGGGGGAGGTGACACTCAAATTAATTTCTCATCCACTTTAATAGTAATGAAGAAGAAAGTAACTTCCATTTGAAGACATACACAGAGGCAAAAACAAGACATTCAAATCGATCTCAATTTAGACAGTCGTTGCTGTGAGCACCACTCACAGGTTAATTATCATAACTTGGGATAAAAAAAGGAAAATGCCTCTTAGCATCTTTACCAACAAAGAGCAGAAGTTTAACATCACAATACTGTAGATTTGCAGAGATTTATGATTGTTAATCTGGATCTCAATATATTACTAGCGATTAGAATTTATAATAAGAGAGAAAAGCATGATTTTCCACATCAATAAATGCAGGAAGCATGTTGTCACAATCGAAGCATTTTAGCAATTCAGAATTTTTAAATTATCCTTGGGAACTACTGTAGGAATGATATAGTCACCCTTAGATTCTTAATCAATATCTGATTGCTCATCCTGTCTGTAAAATCTCTCAATACAGATATGTAAAAAGGCACAGGCCTGGTTGGGAATGCTAAATGTGTCTTGTTATTTTATGAGACAACTGCTACTTCTTCCAGTTTAACCTAGAGGTTAGAGCACAGACCTGTGAACCTGGAGACCAGATGGACTCTGGTATGAATCTTACAACCTCCACATACATTTTGTATAAATGTGAGCCAGTCACTTAACCTCCCTGCACATCATTTTTTCTTTATGTGTACCTACCACCCCCAGAACCTTTCCTACTCCTTTCTGTGCACACCTAATGGCTGTTGCCAACTTCTCTTTAATGGAATACTTCTTTGGGATACAGTGGGTTGGTCTCAGAAATGAATACTTCTTGTATTACCACTGGTATTCGTCTCTCTGCTGATGGCTAAATCACATTATATGCAGGATGGGGGCACAATGGTCCTCAGCTGAGTGCTGCCTACTGGTATTGCAGCTGCTGTAGTAGTGAGTGCAACGTCCGGGACTAAAGGGCTCACTTTCATGTGCTTTGCACAGGAGTGCAATATGCAGAAAGTCATTTGAATGCAGATGTGTACAGTTGCTAAGACAGGATTATTCCTACATTTGGTGTCTGCTACCACCCAAACAACACAGTTATCAGCATTTAAATCATGCATACATGGTGGATGGTGTCTAGCAACATTGATGCCTGCTCTGTGATACTGACCTCTACAGGAACTGGTTGAGAACTCCAGTTTATTTACTTCTACTGCTAACACAAGCATCCATCAGGATAATAGGGATATTTACAACATCCCTTGGCTCAGGTGCCCACTATCCACTGCACTGCTGCTGCATAACTCAGGGACCTGCAGTGCTGTATATGGGCTACTTAATCTCATTAATATTAATGAGAGACCCCACAGCCAGATTCTTGCTCTCTGCCTGATGCTACTTGCAACCTTTGCAGTTTTTCAATAAAACAAATAACTTTAATGGAAATCTGAGTATAGAATATAGTCTATGTCCTCATCTTGGACCAGTACAAACATATAGTGTGGGACACCTGACTCACATCAAGATGAATATATGGTGAATATGATGTTACTGGTAATGGTAAGCAGAGCATTTCTTCCTCCTAACTGAAGAAATACTTTTCTGCAGATGTTGATCAGTATATAGAGGATAATGTATGATCACCGATGGTTAACCAGCTTGTGAACCATCGAAAGGTTGCCAGGGTGACCATGTAAACCTCTAGAGTGAAGCTCGAGAGGTTTACATCACCATGGCAACCTCAAGATGGGTTAAAAAACTGGTTAACCATCGATGAGCCATACATTGTATTTTATAGTGTACGGTACCAATTAAATTTTTTTTAAAAGAAAGCAGTTCCTTACTGCAGTTTCTTATGTTTGCTTGTGCGCATACACAAAAAACATTATGCAACAGCTTAGGAGAGAAGCGGGTTGTGGAGATGAGGCACTATGGCAGCTAATGGAGGTACTGCATTTGGGGGCTTAACACTGGTGGACCAGTGGAGGCACAGTGTGCCAATGTCGCTGGACTCCAAAAGTGCCACCAAGTACAAACGTTTTCATCACAGCAATCAGGGGCTGCCTTGTCATTGCAGCATCAGCCATTCAGCTGCAATGAGGGAGCGACCCGTCATTGCAGAGCGGAATGGTACCTAGTGTAATACTGTTTGTGAACATGGTGGTGGCTTGCTGCCACATTCACAAACAATATTATTCAGCCCCCACTGTCAGCCCCTACTGCCGAGGAGGTCCCCAATCCCTCTCGGCAGCATGTGCCCCCCCAAAACAGTCTTTGTTTGCTGATGGGGGCCCCAATTCCTGTTGGCTTCAGTCCCCTTCCCAGTTTGATTTGCTGACGGGGGAGCCCACTCCCCGAAGGCATAATGTCGCACCCAAAAAAGTAGGTTTGTGCCAAGGGGGGTGCCCAATCCCTCTTGGCTCTTGCCCCCCCGTATATGCCAATGGGGGGTGCCCAATCCCGTCAGCTACAGTCACCCCCCCCAAAACAAAACACTAGGTTGGCACACTGGGAGCCCACTCCAGTGTGCCAAATATCCCTGTTTAAAAAAAAAAAAAGCCCCGCAATGTTTTTTTTTGTTTTTGTTCTGTTCCTGTAAATCAGAAAACAGTCCCTCGTTGCGTCCGGTGGCCCCACCCCCAACCTGCACCCAGCCTTTGTGCACCCTGCCTCCCCACACTCCCCTCACCCCATACTTACCTCTGGAGCCCAGCAAAATGATTTTTGGTGGACTAGGAAGATGTTTGCACTCTTCAAAGCCGACTGCGAACTGAAGAAATGCCGGTAAGCTGTATAAAGGCATAAATATGTTTTTTTCAACTTTGGTACATATCTCAGGCATTTTTTGGAATTGTGGCACCAAATATTCAACATGGGGTTATTGGGACCCCTCCTCATGAATTCAGCCACTGTCATGGAGTTATTCAATCCTGAAAGGTGATTTTGCGGTCACTGCACAGAATTGCCTTTTGGGACCAATTAACGAAACGACAGTGCCAGTATTCATGAGGTGGCCTCTTAAAAAGTCTACGTTGTAAATTTGGTGGAAAAAATCCAAGAAATTACTGTTTTACAAGCTTGTGTTTCACAGTTGCTACGCACGCTCATAAGTTTGTGACTTTGCAATATTTTCACTCCAGATTTTCAACATCGGCATTTTTTCACACCTCCTTATGAACAGTACAGCTGTCATTTTGTATCCTGGCTGAAATGTGTTTTTCGCACTTCCGGCGCAGAATAGCACGGTCGCTGTGGGAAGTAAGTGTTCGGGACAGATTAAAAAAAAAAATCACAGTGATACTGTTCATGAGCAGAGGTGCTAAAATGCCTATCTTGAAAATTTAGTGACAAAAGTCCATGAAATGATTGTGTTACTAGCGTACATTGCCCAGTTTCCATGCACACTCATAACTTTGCGCATTTATAATATTTTCACTCCAGAGTTTCAACATTGGCATTTTTTCAACCTCCTTATGAACAGTACAGCTGTCATTTTTTATATCCCGCCCGAAATATGCATTTACACATCTGGCGCAGAATAGCACGGTCATTGTGAGAAATCAATGTTTTTGACAGATTAGGAATATCATAGTGACACTGTTCATGAGCAGAGGTCACAAAATCCCTATGTTGAAAATTTGGTGAAAAAATTCCACTAAATGACTGTGTTGCACGCATGCATTGCACAGTTTCCATGTAAGCCCGGAAGTTTGAATATTTTTAAAATTTTCACCCCAAATTTTCAACATTGCCATTTCTTCACACTTCCCTATGAATGGCACAACTGTCATTCTTCACATCCTGCCCGATCTGTGTTTTCGTACATCTCTGCACCTCCTTATGAACAGTACAGCTGTCATTTTTCACATCCTTGCCGTAATGTGTTTTTGCACTTCCACCACAGAATAGCATGGTCGCTGTGGGAAATTAGTGTTCAGGACACATTAAGAAAATCATAGTGACACTTTTCATGAGTTGAGGTCCTAAAATGCCTATGTTGAAAATTTGGTGATGAAAGTCCATAAAATTACTGTGTTACAAGCTTGCATTGCGCAGTTTCCAAGCATGCCCATGACTTCGCACATTTATAATATTTTCACTCCAGATTTTCAACATTGCCATTTTTCTGCACCTCCTTATGAACAGTACAGCTGTCATTTTTCACATCCTGGACGTAATGTGTTTTTGCACTTCCAGGGCAGAATACCATGATTGCTGTGGGAAATCAGTGTTCAGGGCACATTAAGAAAATCACAGTGACTCTGTTCATGAGCAGAGATCACAAAGTGCCTATGTTGAAAATTTGGTGACGAAAGTCCATAAAATGACTGTGTTATGAGCATGCATTGCACAGTTTCCATGCACGCTCATAACTTTGTGAATTTGTAATATTTTCACTCCAGATTTTCAACACTGGCATTTTTTCACACCTCCTTATGAACAGTACAACTGTCATTTTTCATATCCTGCCCAAAATATGCATTTACAAATCTGGCACACAGAATAGCACAGTCGCTGTGGGAAATCTATATTTGGGACAGATTAGGAAAGTCATAGTGACACTGTTCATGAGCAGAGGTCACAAAATGCCTATGTTGAAAATTTCGTGAAAAAATTCCACTAAATGACTGTGTTACATGCATGCATTGCACAATTTCCATGTAAGCCCGGAAGTTCGAGTATTTTTAATATTTTCACTACAAATTTTCAACATTGCCATTTCTTCACACCTCCCTATGAATGGCACAGCTGTCATTCTTCACATCCTGCCCGATCTGCGTTTTCATACATCTGGCACAGAATGGCACGGTTGCTGTGGGAACTCAAAGTTCGGGACACATTAACAAAATCCCAGTGCCACTGTTCATGAGAAGAGGTCCCAAATGCTTTCATCAGGTGGGGGTCACAAACAGGCCATGTTGAAAATTTGTAGTGCAAATACCAACAAACGCCTGGGTCATTAGGGTTTCTAACTATAATGACCCACCTGTACAGACTGACAGGCATCAAGGGTGTGCCTTTGGATTGCCGACTGTAATGCTCATGCCATTCCACCCGCACCCCACTACCCTGCAGCCAATGACAGGCATCGAGGTGTGCCTTGGACTCTTCGGCCCCAGAATTCACCCCATTCTCCTATACTGCACCCATTTCAGGATATGTCCTTATTGAATGGTGTGACTGTAAAGCTGAACACCCCAAGGCACACCTCAACATGTCGGTGTCTGCACGGTAGGGTGATGTGAAATGGCATGAACGTTATGGACAACAACCCAAACACATACCCCAATGCCTGTCCATCTCTGCAGGGTGGAGGAGGGGTTAGCATGAAGTTCAATACTTCACTGCCATTCCTATTCTGCATCTCTTTAACCCCTGCATTTCCAATGCTAATACCAGCAAGCAAATATTCGGCATTGACAAATGCTTGTTTAATATGACCGCTGCTCTGCTCTCACCGCCTCGGCCGTTTCAAAGTCGTCAGATCCAGTTGCGCATATGCCCAGACTGTTTCCAATTGTTAACTCATCGATGTGATGTACCATGGATGGGTTAACAGCATTGTGACATCGCATCAGTGGTAAAACATTATTATAAAAAGGTAGATTTCTACCTATAACAATGTTCTACCATACATTATATATAGAATAATGCATGGGGAAGGATGTAGCACAAGAATTTTCTACACACCTAAGGTGTGGGATGCTACATAGGCCTCGTAAGTGAAGCTCAAGGGCTTTATAAAAGCAACCCACATCAAGAATATGTTCTACACCCCTCCCCATGTTTTATTTTATATCATTGCTGGAGTTAATTTTTGCCCTGAGGATTTGATTACTGTTTGTTGAAGAGTGTCTTGTTTGACCACTAAATGGTGCTGTTGTGCAAACTGTTATGGTTTAGAATACTTCGCTTACTATTGAAGTGTGTTGTGTTTTATATGTTTTGTTTTGGCCTTGTTTTATTCTGTGCTGTTTTAATTGTGGCTGCCAGAGCAGATGTGGTTGATTGTGACACCCAGAGTGAATGAGGCAGTGAAGGACAGAGCCCAGTAGTAATGTGGTCAGGCTGAGGCGCTACATGGCTTCAGGCACTTTCTTGTTTCTCCCCATGATAAGGAAATGTAGTTCACTGTTACTAGCAGAAGGGTGAGAGACGAGTTGACTGAGATCTGGCTGCTGTTAGGTGAGAATGTGAGGGCCAAATTGATGCAGTTTGATGTTTTCCAATTCCAAGTATGTAGATGATTTTCATGAAGTGAAGTGAAGTGTGGCATGTGGCTTTTTCTCAGGGAAACCCAATGCGTGTTCACGGTTTAACCAGCTGGTTATAATGGCGAATTATAACTGGATTTCCCTATGGAAAAAACTGACCCCAATTATTATAAAATAATAATGTTTATATATAAAGCACTTTACAAGAATTGTAAAATAACTGTACAAAACTTAATAAGCAAAACAGTTAAAATCTAAAAACTGGAAAGCAAAAGACAGAAAGTATCATAGACCAAGCGATGCGGGTATGTTTTAGCTTGAAAATAAATCAAGCAATGTTTGCACAAGACTGGAGTTTAGGGAAGTTGATTTCAGAAGCAGGGTTTATTGATTGAGAAGGTTCCAATACCACAGATTTTAAGTCTTGTCGCAGAAGCTCTAGAAGATGTGCATATGGAGAACGCAGTCATTGTAAAGATGATTTTTTGTGGGCTTGTGCATTTAAGTGGGTGCCAATCCATGGTGACATTTAAAAGATTTCAATAACGTGTTGAAACCTACAGTATATGCTGCTGTATTGACAGCCAGTGAAGGTTGGCTATAACCAGGGTTTCTGGTTCAGTTTCTTTGTGTCTACTACTGACCTTGTGGGAGCCTTTCGGACCAATTGGAGGTGCTGGAGCTTTTTCTTTAAATCAGAACAGGTGAAGGTTAGCCAGTGTGGCCAACAATAAAGAAAATCTGGAAGGAATCAGTTCCAATATGGTAATGCAAATATACCGAAAAGATTCTGAAACAGGAGCCCCTTGTGAACAATATATATTACTAACATTTTAGGAAATGAAAAGGGTACTGCAAATGCACATCAACATACGAAGACAAGAAAAAGTAGAAATCCTGAACAGGTGCTCTGCTCAGTATTCAAAGAGTAGGACGGGGGAGCAGACCACCAGGGAGCAGCTGGTACAAGAAAAAAAGGGGGGGGGTTAGACAAAAGTCATTTTTCTGAGGAAAGAGTCCTGGAGGGACTTGCAGCTCTGAAAGCAGACAAGGCTATGGGGACAAATGGGACACACCCGAGGGTGCTAAAGGAACACAGGGAGATGCTAGCTGCCCACTAACGGCCTTGTTCAAAAGCTCACTGGAAACAGGAATGGTTCTGGAGGACTAGAGGAGCGCAGACGTGGTCCCACTCTGTAACAGCAGCAGCAGGGAGGAGAGTAGCAACTATAGGCTTGTCGGTCTCACATCAGTGGTGGGGAAATTAATAATAACCCTATTAAAGGAAAGATTGGCACAGTATTTTGAATCCAATGGGATTGAAGACCAAAGGCAGCATGTATTCATGGGGGGTTATGCTGCTAAGGACAATAATAAAACTCTTTTCTGATATACCAATAATACAAAGGGGTCAAATCAGTAAGTGGGCCAATTGACTGTGGGTGAAACAACAATTTCTAGGGAAGAGGACATGGTTAATGTTTTCAACCAATTGTGCTTCATTTTTTAAATAGACAGAAACAAATGAAAAGTTCAAGGTTCCATAGGCCACTCAAAACTATGCATTAATGATGATAATCTAATTGCCATACTTAAAGGACTGAAAATGAACAAGACCCAAGGACCAGATCAGATCCATCCATGACTTATTAAGGAGTTGTCATTAGAGCTGATGGGACCAATAAAATCCCTGTCTGAATGATCCTTGAACATAAGGCAAGTGGAAAATTGCTCAAGGGAGGCACTAGGGGTACAAATTTTCAAAAAAGGATTGAGGGTGGGCTACCAAAACTACAGACAGGTTAGTCTGACATCAGTGCTAAGAAAGATTCTGGAAGCTTTAGAGAGCCTCATAATTAAAAAATAAATTGTTGGATGACATCCAACACAGTTTTCAGGGAGGGCGGTCATGCCAGACAAACCTTATCAGGTGCTTTGGACTGGTCAACAAAGCATTTGATAGGGGCCTACCAATCAATATGATATTTTCTGATTATAGTAAAGCCTTCGACATGATGCCACATAAGGATTTCATTGCAGAATTCGAAGGATTAAGTTTAAATATGAGACTGATTAAATGGATTCAATTCAGGCTGTCAGATAGGAAACAAAGTGTATGCATTAGGGGATATGTAACCAGCAAAGGGACAGTAACAAGTGAGACCCCACAGAGCTCAGCTCTAGGACCAATCCTTTTTGACACCTACGTATCCAGTATGCAGTCTGGTGGTAGGGCACTGATGTGCAAGTTTGTAGATAATACCAAGATTGGTAAGGTGGCGGACACAGTAGAAGGGGTTAGCACCCTCATGAAAAATCTTAAGACCATTGAAGAGTGGGTAAATAAATCTAAACTTGAGTTCAACACTGACAAATGCACAACTATGCATCTTGGTATAAGGAATAACAGGAATAGTGATCAACTTTATGGAACTGACCTGAAGGAAACAACTGAGGAGAAGGACCTCAGCATCAGTGTTACTAGGAATTTAAAGTCTGAAATGGATACAGAAGCCTGGGATGTATTAGCAGGAATATAACAAGCCGAAGTGGACAGGTTTTAATGCCCTTATGCAATTCTTTGGCGAAGCCACAAATCGAATACAGTAGCCAGTTCTGGACACCTCAATGTAAAAAAAACATAGGTCTCATGGAGGGGTACAGAGGCTGGAAACAAGAATGGTTAGGGACATGAGGGGCATACATTAGGAGGAGAGACTGAGACAGACAGTTATGTATAGCCTGGAGCTGTGAAGACTAAGGTGAGATATGTGCCTAGTATACAAAGCCTTCCAAAACAAGGATCTTTGGGGCTGCTTAGGGTAGAAGGTATACAAAGCAACTGGACAAAGACTACTATAAAACCACCAGATAGGCAGCTTGGTTTACCCAAAAGGTATTTACCATGTGACACTCACTCCCGGAAGATGTTATGTCATGCTGGCCAGTAGACAATAACAAATCACATTTAGATAGGCACTTAAAAGCTAGTGGCATTAAGGGATATATCCATTAAAAATGGCAAACATATAATAGGCTCCTGTAGTGTACTTTGCTCATATACATTCCTACGATTCCTATCAATCTGATTGATTTTGTTGACTGGGTGACCAGGGAAATAGATCAAGGAAGGGTAATAAACATGATCTATCAAGACTTTAGCAAGGCCTTTGACACTGTGCTGAAAGGTAGGATCCAAAGTGGTGAACTGGGTAGAAACCAGTTAATGGGTAGGAGATGGAGGGTGGTGGTTAACAGCACTTACTCAAATGATGGGAGAGTGACCAGCAGGATGCCACAGGGATCAATACTGGAACAAGTCCTCTTCAATGTCTTCATAAGTGACTTAGAGGAAGAACAGGAATAGAAGGTATGCCTTATTGCAGATGACACCAAAATCTGCAATAGGGTGGGCACTCTGGGGGAGGGGTGTAAAGAATGCATAGGGGCTTTGGGAAACTTGAGCAGTGGTCAAGAGCATGTCAGTTGGGGTTCAGTGCCAAAAAGTGAAAAGTCATGAACCTGGAGCATAATAACCCATGAGATGAGTATAGGATGGGGAGCGGGTACTGATAGGCAAGGGACCATGGGGTTACTCCCCGCCTGTAGTAATTTGTCCAGTTCAGGAAGCCACACTAAAGAAAGGACACAGACAGGATGGAGGCAGTCCAGAGAAGGGCATCTAACATGGTGCAGGGGTTGCATCAATGGCTGTCCAAGGAGAGACTGAGGGGTCTTAACATTTACACTCTGGAAGGCAGGATAATAAAAGGGGACATAATAGAGCCCTAAATGTACATTATAGGGTTGAACAGGGTGCAGGAGAAGAATATCTTTCAAATAAGAAAGAGCAACATGACTAGAGAGCATGCAATGTAGCTGGGAGTGAGTTTGAGGGAAGTGAGGAAACATTAGTTCTCTAAAAGAGTAGTGGATGTCTGGAACAAACTACCAGTGGAAGTGGTGGAGGAAAAAGGCAGAGAGCTTCAAACATACATAAGATAGACACAACAAGATGAAATCTATGATCTTTGCCTACCATCAAAGCCTGCTCAGAAGCACCTCTCTAATCATCTCAAACTCACTGGACTTCCGACATGAACTGGTCTCATGCTTCAAATATCTGGGTGTCACACTGGACACCTCCATCACCTACCACACACACATTCAACATCTTTCCTTCTCTGTTAACACCAGGATGGGGATTCTATACAGACATAAGTATTGCCTACCCCCTCAGGCCATATGGCTCGCTGTATCTTGCTCAGTCCTATCCTTGGTGGACTATGGCATTGTGATTTATGGACCAAACTGACCTATGTTGCATCAGCTTAGCCCTCAATAAAGCCTGCCGACTGGTCACTGGATGTGATAGGTTAACCCACACATGTGAGCTTTATAAGCTTGCAGACTGGCCGACCTTCGAAGGTAGGCTTAAGTATCACACTTGCTTCCTTGCCAAAAAAGTACTTCTGAAACTAGCACCTAAAGGCCTCGACCCCCCCTCATCCAAACAGTCTCACACAGAAGGGCTCCTATATGCCCAGCTAGTACCTCACTCCTAGTCCCCCACTGTAGGACCTCACTAGGACAAAAGTCTTTCCATTATCATGCACCCCTCTGGCTTAGCAGCCTACTGTCCTCCGTTTCCTGTTCCCCAGTCTTGGTCAATTTAAGACTGGTGTCAGGAACCTCCTACTTGACTCTGTGGCTTGTGGCTGTAAATGATACTCCTCCCCTTCCCGAATCTCAAAATGAGGCATACTGTAAACAGTTTCTAGCTCTAGTGCAGTGAGAAAACCTACAAAAGTAAGGGACAAAATGTTTTTGCTTTATCCCATGATTACTTTCTCAGATCCTACAAACTAGCTGTTTATAAACTTTGACTCAGGGCTCAGTTAATGACCCTCTGAAGCTGTAACCTGCCATATTTCACAACTATGACCCAGGATCTACTTTAAGATCATAGATGCTGTAACCCGCCAATGTATATATCCCTGTGCTGGATGACCTATGTATAATACTGTTTAATGTTATGTTTGTGCTTTCTTGTACTGACGTGGAGCCTTTGCAAAGGAGTCTATGACTCAAAGGATTGTAATTCCGATTCTTTTCAATAAACAATATGGGAATATTTGTAACTAGGCAGGGAGGAAAGAGTGTCACCAGAGACCCATTAGAGTCTGCAGAGACATACCAGATAGGGACCATCTGGACCGATAGGGTGTGCCAAGTGGCCCCTTTCTGCCCAGAAATACTATGTTTCTATGTAGCTATGAATAGGCATCATAAATAACAATTGTACAAAGACAAGCATTGCGAGAAGTAAAATACATAACAAGACAATTAAGTACTGGAGGATAACTGTAATTGCTATTGCTCTACAATATAGTGCCAAGGGAGAAGAACATTTGCAATGTGCATGCAGATGCAGTACATTGTTTATGGTGGAAACCAAGGTTGTTGAATGGAGACGGTGGAAGAAGGGACTGCACTAATGTAGGTGTGGGATGAAAGAGGAACTGCAGAAGGAGGGTAGTGGGCAGAAGCACAGGGACAAGTATCAGGGACAACTGCAGTAGTGAGTAGAGAAGTCATGAAGGAGAGGGGAGAGTGAGTGGTAGAAGTAAGCAGAGCAGATGGTAAGGAGAACAAACTCCCATACTGTAATTTGGTAAATTGGAAGGAGAAGGCAGCTTGGCCAGCAGTGGATTTCCATGAGGGAGTGCAAGAAAGAGATAACAAGAGTTGTGAGGGGGTAAGAAGTGGCTGAGGAACCCAAAATTGTTATAAAGTTCATATTGTTACTCATACAATATAGGAGCCACTTGACAGTTACTACCCACCCTTATTAAAGGGCATCTCCAGGAAAACATAGGTGTGTGTTTACAGTACTGTTGTTGCCTGCAAAATTAATACAATAATTATATATATTGTCTATGCTTGGTGAGTTGGCCACGTTTCAGTATCTGTTTAGTAGAAACTAAAATAAACCAATACATTGTTCCCTCTTACCAGAATAGTCACTTCAGCATTCACTGTGATTCCTTCTTCAAGAGTTATAATGCCTCCTCATTAGCTGCTTGTGTCTTCTCAATGGAATTCTAAAAGTGTTCTCAATTATGAGGCCTAAGGAGATGGTGAAGAGTGACTTCAGGAGGCTGGGGGACAGATTGAAGAAGCACTAATCTTCCTTGGACTTTTTTGAGGTCTTTCCTCTCTGTGGTGGGAAGACTGGGAAGAACAGAGTAAGGAAGGTAGAGATTGAGGAGTTCAAGGGGTGGCTGGAGGAGCAGTGTCAGGAACAGGAGAACCACTTTATGGGAGATGGGGGGGGGCTTTTGAGAAAAAAAGCTCTTCAAAGTTGATGGCCTGACAAGAGAGGGGAGTAGTTCATTAGGGCAGAAGTTTGACGTCTACGCTGGCAGAGAGTTAAACTAATTGCAGGGCAGGCTTCGGCTGGGGATTCCACTGTGAAGGGAAAAACAGTGGGGAATCTAGACAGGACTCCCTGCAGGGATGGAGTTAAGGTGTTTCAGCAATAATAGATGGGAGGAAAGAGCCCAGGGGACAGGTTAGGGTAGACACAATTGACATGAAAGGAAGGGAAAACATAAGTGTCCAAAGTTATTAGAGAAGGATGATGGGGAAGGGCAAGTAAGAACCAATGGAAGTGTGGGTGCATGTTAAAGAATGGTTTGTCTCAATGCCAGGAATCTTGGTAATTAGTTTAGTGAAGTCCAAGCTTTGGTGGCAGACTCTGGGCTGAATGTTTCAGTTGTTACAGAAACTTGAGCCCATTTGAACAATGAGTGGGAAATAACTATCTCAGGCAACACATTATAAAGGCATGATAGAGCGACTTGTAGAGGTGGTGAAGTGGTCATCTACATTAGAGAAGGGATCGAGTCAGTAAGAGATGCTACCTTTGGGGAAAAGGGGGGTAGAATCACTGTGGGTTCAGCTCACAGAGTTGTCAGGTAGGAAGACTTGCATGGGGTGGTTTTCAGGCCACCAGGCAGGGAGAAGAAAGGAATAAGGAACTGAATCCTGAAGTACTGAGGTGGGGCAAAGGGAGAGATTGTAATAGTGAGAGATTTCAACTTGCCAGATGTTGACAGTAACATTCCAGTGACTAGGAGTGCCAGAAGTCAGGCACTGGGGCCTTTATAAGGTATGAAGAACAGCAAGGTGTTGAAGAATGGGATGAGTAGCAGACGAAAATTAGAGAGGTCAACAGTGCAGTCAGGCTTACCAAGGCAGACAAATAGTTGCATATTGCAGAGGTGGTCAAGGGAGGAGAAAAAAATATTTAGCTATATAAGAGAAAAAAGAATGATGGGAGGGGAAATTATCAGGCTAATACAGGAGAACAGGGTAATTGAAGAGGATGGGTAGAAAGCAACTGTGCTGAGCGACTAATTCTGTTTAGTATTTATTAGGTAGAATAGTGGGCTCTTGTCAAAGAGAAGCACAAAGGCAGCTGATGGAGGGGTCCCTAAAAGGAAACTGCATAAATTTACTGGAGAAAAAGTCAAAAAGGGTCTAGAAGCCCTAAAAGTGAACAAGGCCTTTGGGTCAGATGGGATGCATCTGAGGGTGCAAAAGGAACCAGCACCAATGTTAGTCGAACACTTGATGGAACTATTCAGTAGTTCTCTGCAGCAAGGTGTGGTTCCCAGGGATGAGAGGATGGTGGACATGGTTCTGCTGCACAAGGGAAGGGGACAAGAAACAGTTTGGAATCTATAGAGTTGTCAGCCTTCCACTGTGGTAGGGAAACTGATGGAAACACTAATTCAGAGAAGATCACTGCTAAATGGAAATATTAAATCAATACTCTTTCTAGGTGGGGAGGCAGTCAGCCTTCACCCTCTGTGGAGCTTTCTCTCCCAATGTTTAGTTTCAGTCATTTCTCCCTCATCAACCTGACTGCTTCCAACAGATGGGATGCATCTACCATGAGAATTGTGTAAAGCTCTGAGGTATACCCAATTTTTGCCTGTAGAACCACATCGTTCAGGAAGAATTGTTCCAGGGACATCCGTGGTCTCCAGAGATCATGAAGATTATTGGCAGAGAGGATAAATGACACACTAGCAGGTATCATTGGTGATTGCATCACAATGAACTGGTTATTTCGAAGCCCACCTATGCTTGAACAATGGAAAGATGGAGTGAATGATATTGAATGCATGGATAGGATAATGGGTGTCCTTAGGTTAGAGAGAGCAATTTCTAGATATGTGGGCCCCTGGCACAGAACACTAGCCCCTCTAGGGGAAGGGGAAGGTGATTCTGAGTAAGAGTGAAGCCAAGGTGTCTGCTTGTGCTTTACAGAATCACAACACTAATTTCCTGGGACTTTGGGAATACTTCAGCAGAGGAACCCTCTTGCACTTTTATGATGGTTTATAATCACCGAGGAATTGAACTTCGACAGGACCCCTTCAATAGTTATCAGGGGCCAAGGCTCAACAACATATTGACTTTTCAGACCTTCAGTGAGCCATTGTTTTATGGGTTGAATGGCTTGGGGAGACATGCTGGTTTTAGAGTTTCTGTAATGGTTTGATACTGTTTTTGTTGTTTAACTATGGTGCCGTAATAATCTTTTTAATAATTAGTAGGGAATCCACTGTTATTGGATCCCTAAGATGATTGTAATGTGCATCAGTTGAAAGAGTAAGCTTCTGAAGATTAAAAAAGATCTAGTGGAATTTCTAGAAAAAAAGCAGACTTCAGGATAGTAAGCAGCACAGATTCATGACAGAGAGGTCTTGTCTGACCAAGTATTCTTTGGTAACCAAGGTAGTTGGTGAGGACCATGCTGTAGATTTACTCTACTTCAACTTCAGCAAGACATTTGACTTGCTGCTACATCAAAGGCTACTGAAGAAGATGAGAATCTGAGATCAATTAAGGAAATTGTAAAGAGGGTAGAAAGTTAATTGGATGGGAGGCAGCAGAGCGTTGTGGTGAATGTGGTCAGAGCAGAGAAAAGAGAGGTCAGCAGTGGAGTACTACGGGGATCTGTTGTAAGCCCAGTCCTATTCAAGATGTTCATCAGTGACATGGGAGAGGGAATCTAGGGAAGGTTGTGTCTATTCACAGGTGACACTAAACTCTGTGGTAGGGCTGACAACATGGAGGGGATAAGGGAGTTGCAGAGAGACATGCAAGGGTTGGAAATTTTTTTAAAATCTGGTAGCTGAAATTCAAAGCCAAAAAGCGCAAAGTTAAACACTTAGGGAGCAATAAACCTGGAACAGAGTACTGGATGGGTGGGGGTGGGGGGACTAAGTGGGGACACATCATCAGAGGAAAGGAACCTAGGAGTCATCATAAGTATTTCACTTAAACAAACCAGCCTTGTAACAAGTACTTCAACAAGGCTTACACAATGCTGATGATGTGCATCGGCAGAGGGTTTGACAATAAAAGGGAGGAGGTACTGTTACTGCTGTATAGGTCACAGGTGAAGTCACACCTGGATTACTGTGCCAAGTTTAGCAGTCCCCACCTAAGAAAGGAGAGAGACAGACTAGATAAGATAAAGTGTAGGAAGCCCAAAATGATTCCGGACCAGGAGGGCAGATTCTATGAGATTATGTAAGGGAACTGAACATGTATTCACTCGGAAACCAGAAGAGAAAGGGGGGATATGATAGAGACCTTCAAGTTTCTGAAAGGAATTAACAAGGTGTACTGTGAGAAGCTATATACCAGGAACTGAGAAGATAAGACAAGGGTTGGCAAGTGGGGGTTAATGGTGGAAAGGTTAAAAAAGGATGTGAGGAAGTGTTGCCTCACAGAAACAATGGTTGAACTATGGAATAATCTGCCTGCAGAGGTTGTTGATGCCACAAACCAAAACTGTCTTCATAGATGGCAGGGTAGAGTCAAGAAGATATTAGCTACTCATCAGAAAGTGGAGGTGGAAACATTTAAAGCAAGAGGGGAAATAACATAAGGGAAGACCCCAGTAGGAAAGAGTAATATGGTCAGACTGGATGGGGCATCAGTCTTTTTCTGCCATCATCATGTATTTTTCTATGACATCTTCTTCTATTAAAATATTCATCCCCGGGGGGCGTGGTTAGCCGCCGATTGTGATGGATGCCTAAATGAGGAGCTCTCTCCCTCCCACCACATACCCGGGTTACGCCCGTTCCTTACCTGCTTTTTTCACCAGTTTCTTTGCCCTGCTGACTAAAGGAGTGTTTCCGCCCTTCGGTAATATTGCTCCGGATCCCCGCTCTGCCCGGGAAGTACTCCGTTTGTTCCGACGCCTGCCGACATGTCTAGTGGCCGGGCCTACAGCTAAGATGGAGCCTGATTCTTCTGTTGTGCCCTCAGAGGGCAGGCTAGCTGAAATTCGGCAGATGTTCACCGAAATACTAAATCGCATGGATCGTATAGACAGTGCCACCCAAAAGAATACTGCTGACATAGTGGAGCTGTCACAGAGGGCTTCTGTATTCGAGCACAGGCTTTCTGAGGCAGAGGACAGCTGCTGGTGAACTGGGGCACAAGTGTGGGACCACAATAAGATTATCCAGCAGCTATGGACCAGGGTAGAGGACTTAGAGAACCGAAGCAGAAGGAACAATCTGAGGTTCGTGGGCTTTCCAGAGGGCAGTGAAGGATCGGATGCCATAGGCTTTTTGCAAAAGGAGCTCCCCCCCCTGCTGGACTGGCATTTGGAACATCTGCTGGAGATAGACAGGGCCCACAGAACGTAGGCTCCCTGCCCGGCCCCTGGGGAACGTCCTCGCACCATACTGGCCCACTTTCTCCGGTTCCAGGACCGGGAACTCATTACCAGGCTGGCACGCCAAAGGAAGGAACTCATTTGGAGAGGCCACAGAAACCAGATCTTTGCGGACTATTCCCAAGAACTCACTGCGCACCGTAGGGCCTTCACTGCTGCACATCGGGCCTGTGCTGACCTGGGGTTAGAGTATTCATTGAGATACCCAGCTTGTCTTCGTATCATCCTGAATGGATTGCCGAGGCAGTTTGACAACCCAGCAGCTGCTGAGAATTTCTTGGCATCACAAGCTCCCAAGCTACACAGGGGTGAGCCCAGGGAGACTGCAGACTCGAGGGCCACAGCTATGGAGACCTCTGCACCAACCCCTACAATCCCCCCCCCAGGGCTACTCAATCTGCGACTCCACAATCTAGAACTCCTTCTCGGTCTGCCCCTCAGAAATCTCCGGGGAGCAAAAAGGAAAACAGAAGGAGGGCTCGTCTGGATGGGGCTCATATTGACAAGACTTCCCGGTTCCATTCTTGTTCCCAGAGTCGCAGTGCCAGTCCTGACTCCAGGGCCTCTCACTCCGCTGTACAGCCCGACAACAGCAACAACCAGTTCCATGCCTTGATGGACCTACCGACAGACGGATCCTAGCTGGACCCTCCTTTGCCGCCTAGACCATCTCCTAAGGAGAATAAGTCCCAGGCTGTGCGCTTGCTTTCCTGGGCAGATGCTGCAGAGTCACTATCTTCAGAGGTTTCCACTGCTATGGAGGGGCCCTCTAATTATTCAGCATCCTTTGGCACTGTGGCGGCCTCTTCTAAATCTGCGGGCTGAATGTGACTCAGACTGTTTTGTGCTGTTTTCTGTGTTCTTGTTCTCTCCCTCCTGCCATAATTAGTTTGGGTGGATGGTACCGACCTGAAGCCCCTGGTATCTGCCCAGCACACAGGGGCTTTCCTGGTGCCACTGGTGGGGGGGGGGGTCCAGAGATACCGTTTACACTCTGGTCGATCAGTTGCTTTTCTCCCACTTAGAGGGGGCACGACCAGGGGTCAAATAGCCTTTCTTTATACGTGACAGCCCCCCTTTGTTTGCATTTGAGCTCTGTACAACCCTGCTTTTGCTTACTAATGTTTGGTATGTTCGAGGCGGGACGGGGGCTAGTCCCTTAATGCCTGTGTAACTAACCTAAGGTGGAGGGCTGCCACTTTAGCTTCCATTTGTTGGTGCAGACGCTGTATTGGTGGGATACAGTGGAGAGAATCTTTTGGGCAGTGGCTGTCCTATCTCTCTTCGCTGCTGCTAGTTAACCTCCTAC
This sequence comes from Neoceratodus forsteri, assembly GCA_016271365.2. Taxonomy (NCBI): domain Eukaryota; kingdom Metazoa; phylum Chordata; order Ceratodontiformes; family Ceratodontidae; genus Neoceratodus; species Neoceratodus forsteri. Next base: position 353,038,535 of record CM028136.1, on the reverse strand, counting down.
CTCCCAGTGATTCTGCTGGTATCTGGGCGTGTCAGGTCGATGCATGCAGCAGGAGCTGATCTGTTTAGGGGGAGGGGATTTGGAGAGGGTGGGGGAGAGGGGGAAAGGGTGTCTTACATCTGTGGTTGTTCAAAGTTATGGTTGCTGTTTATAGTTTATGTTCAGGGCCTAGTGAGCCTCTTTCAGAAATACTCAGTTTTGTATGTTGTTAGTAGTTTAGGCATTCTGACTTCTGAGATCCTGATCTGTTTTCATCAAGGCTGTCTCAAGAGAAAAGGTCTCCTTCCTGGGGGATTGGGTCTCCGGCCATGGTGCATGTGGATGCATATAGGGGTTGCCATGATACTATTCAGGTCGAATGGAGACTAATTTTATCTCCTGGAATGTCCGAGGCCTTAATTCTCCTGTCAAACAGAAGAAAGTCTTGCTCCATTTGAAGAAGCTCAGGCCTTCGGTAGTCCTCCTTCAGGAGATGAAACTCTCCTCAGCTGAAGCTAGGAAGCTTAGACAGGGTTGGGTAGGGGAAGAGATACATAGTGTGGCAGACTCCCACAAGCGTGGGGTCTCTATACTCCTACATAAATATGGGGTGGAAGGTTACAAGACACATTCATGATGCAGAGGGGGAGATGAATCATGGCCGAAATGGCAACCCCAGATGGCCCGCTAGTCTTAGTAAATTTATATGCCCCTAACCAGGATTGTCCCTTTTTTTTCCATATGGTTAACCAGGCCCTTATGGATTTCAACATCCATAAAGTCCCTATTGTATTGGAGGGGATTTTAATCTGGTGCTTGACCATCTTCTGGACAGAAGCAACAAGGCCCTTGAACCACATAGCAGGCCAAGAAAGCCCTCCTGAGGTTAATGGATGAACGTGGTCTGCTGGACGTGTGGAGGGCCCTACACCCCGGGGAGCGGGATTATACATGCTTCTCACAGACTCATGGTTCATCCAGTAGACTCGATCTGTGGCTACTTTCTACTGACCTTTTTGACAGAGTGTCTACTTCTTGTATACACCCCATTTATGTCTCTGACCATGCCCCTCTGGGAGTTCAGGTTAAACTGGGACAGGACCATCCTCCTCCCTCCCCCTGGCATTTAGACCCTCTCCTCATGGAGGACGGGAACTTTCAGAAATGGCTGGGACCTGCAATTGTTGAGTATTGGTCTAACAATGATAATGGGGAAGTCTGGGACTCTACCCTATGGGAAGCCTTCAAGGCTACAATAAGGGGTGGGATAATGGCCTTCGCTTCGGCTAGGAGATGCCAACGCGAGGCAGATCAGAGGGCTTTAGAAAAACAACTATACCTCCTGGAAGCTCAATATAAATCATTTCATGACAGACCTCCACCCCAGTCCTTGCTCACTCAACTCACGAGTACCAGAATTTCACTAAATGCTCACCTCTCCTGCCAGGCTGAATTGAATCTTAGGCGGGTATGTCATGCCTACTGGGAAGGGGGGGGGAAGGCCAGTAAACTCCTGGAATATCACCTCAAACAGCGTCAAATGTCCAGGAGGATACATGCTTTGAGGGATCACACTGGGGTCCCGTGCTACTCCTCGGCTGGAGTCAATGACATTATGGCTCAGTTTTATAGGCAGCTATACGCTTCTCCTGTCCCCCCTAGCCTGTGTTCCATCCAAAAATTTCTGGATTCCTTGCCCATCCCCAAGCTCCACCCATCGGAAGTTACAGCGCTGGAAGCCCAGATCACTGTGGAATAAGTGGATAGGGCTATCCAATCCATGAATCTTCGTAAAGCTCCTGGGACCGATGGTCTCCCCATAGACTTTTATCTGGTCCAAGGTGTCAACCTTGCTCCGTACTTAGTCTGGATGTTTAGGCACTCTCTACTCTCAGGAAGCCTACCCCCATCACTAAGGGAAGCTACCATGACTGTACTCCTTAAGAAGGGGAAAGATCCTCTTTCCCCGGGTAATTACTGTCCCATTTCCCTTATGAACGCAGATGCCAAAATTCTGGCTAAGGTTCTCGCCGGCAGACTGGAGCCGGCCGTACCAGGGCTGGTTCACCCGTCCCAGGCTGGCTTTGTCAAGGGGTGCCTGGGTTCTGATCATCGCAGAACCCTCCTTTCAATGATGCATTATTCCCAAATGTCAAAAAAACGCTCTGTAGCCCTAGCCGTGGACTTTGAGAAGGTGTTTGATTCAGTGGAATAGTCTTATTTGTTTCATACCCTTTCCTTTATGGGGGTGGGACCTGACTTTCTCTCCTGGATCAAACTATTATATACTTCTCCCCTGGCCAGGGTTTTGACCAATGGCAATTTATCAGCACCCTTCCAGTTGCAGAAGGGTACAAGACGAGGATGCCCACTTTCTCCCCTTTTGTTCATTTTTGCCATTGAACCCCTGGCCATTGCACTTCGGGAAGAGCCCTCTATCCCTGGAATAACAATGGGGGGCATTACTTTTAAAACTTTAATGTACGCTGATGACCTGCTGGTCACTACAGAATGCACTCCACAGGTGATTCAATCCATCTTGCATATCTTGAATGTATTCTCTGGAATTTCTGGTCTTAGGATCAATCATTCCAAAACTGAGGTCCTCCCTCTCAACTCGACGACCTCTGATATAGGCATGGGGGCTGCAGGTCTCAAATGGTCCCCCAATGGCATAAAGTATCTGGGTATCATCCTACACCCTAACTTGTCCAGAGTGCTCTCAGCTAACCTTTCCCCATTGGTGGAGTCTGTCAAGGAGGACATGGCTCGTTGGAAAGCCTTAAGGCTTTCATTAGTGGGGCAAAATAGACTCCATCAAGATGATGATGGCCCCCAAGGTATTGTGTCTGTTATCCCATCTTCCTATACCTATTCCATCGAAATGGTTTCAAAATTGGATGCAGTTATTGGTAATTTCCTGTGGGAGGCTACTGTCCATGGTTTAGTAAGCTTAAACTTCGTCAGCACTGGAGTGGGGGGCTGGGGCCTACCTTGGTTTCAGGGGTACCACATGGCCTTTATTTTGGCTCAGACCACTTTGTGGTTCTCTAGCATTGGCCCCACATCGCCTACTTGGCTCCCGTTGGAGGCAGCATTACTACAGGCTCCTTCCCCTGCGGTCGCGTTGTATATTAAAAAAAACCTTCCCTCTAATCTTCCCCCTCCCATTCTATTATCCATCCAATACTGGCAAAGAGTTCTAACTCTGCTTAGTCAGGACGTAACTCCCTGGAGGTTCTTGCCCCTTTGGAACAACCACGCCTTGGTAGTGGGTGGTAGTGTGATCCGTTGGAAGGTATGGGAGTTACAAGGCATCCTTTTGGTTCAGGATTTACTACTCCCTGATTCTAGTTCACTGGATTCTTTTGAGGCTTTAAGATCCAGATATCAGCTCCCGTCTTCTCATTTCTGGAGATATCTCCAGATCAGAGATGCTATCTCCCATCTACCTAATTTTTGCCGAAATAGAGGGTCACAATTAGGATCCCATCCTCTTACTTGCTGGTTACGTCATCCCAGGAACACAGCCAGTGAGATTTATAGGGCTCTTAGAGGTGCTGCTGCAAACCCTACTTTGTCAGCAAAAGCCCAATGGGAAAAGGATCTTAACTCTTCTATCTCCAAGCCCCAGTGGGACCATGCCTGGGTGAGACTACACATGGCGTGTAGAGATGGGCGCAACCATCTCATCATGAATCAAACCCTTCATAGGTGGTATAGGGACCCAGTTAAACTCAAAAAGATGGGGCTCCTTCAGCAGGACACTTGCCGGAGATGCGGTATTCAAGGTGCCCATCTTTTCCATATACTCTGGGAGTGACCATATCTCCAGCATTTCTGGACAACAATCCAGGATATGTGTACCTCTCCATTTCCTTAAATAGTACCAGACCCCCCTCTTCTCCTTCTGGGCTGTGCCACTGCCCATACACCCAAGCGCTGTCCGGGGGCCCAGTGGGTTACCACTGTTGGGGCGATAGCCAAACGGCTTATCTTAAGGACATGGCGGTCCCCGGAGGTTCCATCCTTCTAGGAGTTTCTTCAGGCTCTAGCCCTAGGAGCTATGTATGAGAGGCTCTCTAGTTTTGTGGGGGGTAAGCTGGTCCAATTTGACAGACGGTGGCAACCTTATCTCCAGTCTAAGTACTGTCACGATATCCAACCCTAGGTGGTCAGTAATTCCCAAGGATTCCTCATCTGGTCTGAGCTATAGGCTTTCCCATTTTTTTCCATACTTGGCATGTTTTTTTTTTGTGTATCTCAGAAGCAGTCTGCCTTTTTGTTTTTCTAGTTTTTGATGTACATAGTTCTAATTAGTACTAGGCCTGCTCCAGGACGTAACCACTTTTACCATACGTTGCCTTGGGCCCTATAGGTTATTGTTATTATCCTTTCCTTTCCTTTTTTTTTTTTTTTGCTGACATGTGGCCCTTCAATTTATATCTCTTGGTTTCCACTTTTTTGGGTGGGAGATTCTAGGCAGGTTTGGATCATTACCAAAGTCAGTGATCCTTATTTTTCCTTTTTTTTCCTCTTGTGTATTCTGCATGTAATAACCTGGATGGGTGCATTAAGGTTGTGTTATGGTTGTATGTAACCGTTCAATATTAGACTTTTGTTTGGTGCATCCTGTGTGAAATAATAATAAAATCTTTAACTTCCAAAAAAAAAAAATTTCATCCCCAAAATGCTTAACAATATAAACTTTATTGCAACTGTGGGTGGTCTGTAGCATCACTACCAACTTAGCAGCTTATGAATAAATTTGACTTTGAGTCTGGTTTCAAGAGCTTTCTTATTATTGTGTGGAGACAGAACAGCATTAAGCCAATTTTTATTTATTTAGTTATGCATAAATTTATTTATTAATTGCAAAGAAATGTATTGCATCAAGTACAGTAAGGTTTAATCAAAAAATATAAAAATAAAGTTAGGGGACAACATCCCTGGAGGCTTGGTGAATTTGTGCTGTGGTGTTTTTCAGGGTTTGAATGATCTTGTGATGCAGTATTAGCATTACCGTAACTTTAGCACCCCCTGTCCAAGCATTGTTCTGTAAATATTTTGCTTTGTCAAGACAGCAACAAAGTTATGCTGATGCCAATGCTGCATTGTGTGATCATTCAAACCTCAGGCAACAGAACACTACAGAGTTGCTAAGGCTCTAGGAACTTTGTTCCCATAACGTTTTCATTCCCTATATTCTATGCTTGTGCTTAAACCCTAGTTGATGCATTATTGTAGTTATTAACACTTTTGACCATTTTAATTGGAATAATCCTCTCTGGGTATGTGTCAAGGCTGTTATAACCTCACTTCCTGGGTGGTTGATTGCCCCTGGCTGTGCCTCAGACCTCACAACCCACCCAGGTAATGTGTTTATTATGATATTATGGCACAACAGAATGTGGATTATTCCTTACTTTATGCAATGATTTTCCTTACTGTTCAAAAACGATACACTGTGTAACATTTGACACCTGTATGTTTTCTTTGCTCAGGACGTGAAAGAACAGACCCATTGAGTATGGTCATGGACCTGTAGCTTTCTTTGTGTAGGGCACTGTAATAGGAAACAGCAAACCCATTGGACACAGGGCCTAAAAAGGCAAATAAACCTTAAATATATAGATTTATGGAATTAATTTAAAGAGGCTAGAAGCAAAATATAAAAAAAATAAAATTGTAAGACAGGCCAAAGGATAATACTTTCTGGATACAATTAAAAATGCTGATGATTCCAGAAAATATTTGTCAGTTTTTAAGAGCTTAGAAAATCCTGTTAGAAATCACCAAGAAATAAATTCAACTAAAGACAATATTATGCAAAATTCTAGACCCTCCGCAATTTTTTTAAAATAATAACTTCAGGAAGGTTGCTGAAGTAAAGTTCCAAAATAAATTAACTGAAAATCTGGTATTATGTGATAACCATGTGGAGGAGTGATTAGTCTCCCAAAGGATAGCAAATCAAGGGATCCCAAAATTCAGATTTAAACATATAGGGCCTGATTTTCTAATGTGTTGCAGCCACCTCAAGGAACCTGTGGCCTAGAGTTCACCACAAGTAGCGACTTGCGGTGAACTGTGCTGCAAATGGGATTTTCAAATACAATCACCGCAAACTCCATGCCTCAGGTCCGTTGCAGCAAATGCAGCAAAGATAGACTAGCTCCCCCGAGTCTAACTTTACATCTGACAGGGACCCCTTCTATGGGGCTTATGGTGCAAGCTGCAGTAAAATGTGGAAAATGTCACAACTTGAGTCCTTTTTATAAAAATGGGCACAAGTTGCAGCAGCCTGTTGGATGCAGGTGCATCAAAGTTTGAGTAGAACACAAGGCTGCATTCAAGCCCTACGTTCACCATTGAAAATCAAGCCCTTGATGTAAAAGATATCGGAGTATATTAAAACTAAATCCAAATAAGTCCACTGAACCTGACAGCATATATAGCCACTTTCTAAAAGACTCAGCAATAGTGATTGTTCCACTGCTCATCTACCTGTTTAACTGGAGTATTTCTAAAGGTTCATTCATAGAAATATTAAAACATGCAAAAGTAATCCCTACGTAAAAGAGTAGGGACCAAACATATCCCTCATATATAGCCTTATTGTCCATCTTCTCTAAACATTTGCTGAGATTGATCCACAAAGAACTGTACAAATATCTTGAAAAATACTCTTAACAGAATTTCAGTCAGGCTTTAGGAGGGGGTATTCCATGAACACCATGCTCATATTAGATCTATTCCCCTTCCAGCTGGAGGGGGGGATTGTGTGCACAGTTTTTGTGGACCTTTCCAAAGCTTTTGACCTAGTGGACCACAAAGTTCTTTTGTACAGTTTAATGCGTATTTGGGTTACCTGTGAAGCATGTAAATGGTTTAAGTCCTAACTATCTAATAGGAGCCAGAGAGTGGAAATGGAAGGCCACCTATCGGAAAACCAGGTGATAACTAGAAGGCTCAATCCTGGTCCCTCTGCTGTTTTTGATATAATATTGACAAACTGCCAAATTTCATTACCAATACAGACATTTCTCTGTAGATAGACCATGCAGTCCTACTAGCCTCCAGAAAAAAATTCCAGGATGTAGGGCACAGCTTACAACTGGATTTTTTTCAGATGCAGGACTAGTTCTGTAAATCATGGTTAGTAATGAATTTAAAAAAAGAAAACAAAAAACACACAAAAGTTATAGCCTTCTACCCCTTTCCACAAGAAGGAAAAATGTGAACACAAATGGAGAAGGTTAGATGATGAACTTTATTTATATATAGCACTTTTCCATGACTCAAAGCACTTTACAATGCAAATACGTTTAAATTACAGATAAAACATCACAGCAGCAACAGATCTCAGTTATACATTAAAAATGTGTATATTCCATGAGATTAGTGAAGCTTATCAGCCTCCTGAGAGAGCCTGTCTAAACAGCCTGGTCTTTAAATCAGACTTTAAACTTTCCACTGAGTGGGCAGAATGGATGGTACGTGGAACAACATTCCAAATTCTTGGTGTAGCTACAGAAAATGCTAGGTCCAAAGTAGATTTTAATCTTGATACTGGGACTAATAAAAGCCCTTGGACATCTGAGCAGAGAACTCTTATACCCTGAGAATTCTCCTGATGGGTTGCTATTAATTTATGAACTTAGAGGGAGCCCAGTCCATTTATGGCCCCATATACTGTACCAGCAAAATACATTTAAATTCAGAGTGCTATCTAATCAGGAGTCAATGCAACTTCCTCAAAACAGGAAAAATATGATGGAATTTAGGTATACATAGACACATAGAAATTACATAAGGACTGCTAGGTCCATCTAGTCTGCCCATAAACCCTAAACTTGTATGCAGTCACTGACCCTAAGTGATCAATGGCTTTTCATAACTACCTCCTCACCCAGTGTTCCCTTGTGCCCATCCCAGGCATCATTAAACCCCTCCACTGTGCTTGCCCCCACCACCTCTTGTGGCAGACAGTTCCAAGCATCCACCACCCTCTCTGCATGGAAAAACTTCCTCACGTTACCTCTTAATTTATCTCACTCCAATTTCACATTGTGTCCCCTCATTATGATATATTTTCTACATTGGAAAATATCCCCCATCTGCACATTGCTTATGCCCTTAAGGTACTTGAAAGTTTCTATCATGTCCCCCCTTTCTCTCCTCTCCTCCAGTGAATACATATTGAGGACTCTTAGTTTCTCCTCATATGTTTTGTGATGCAAGTCATGCACCATCTTTGTCACCCTTCTATGGATAGCCTCCACCTTGTCTGTGTCCTTATGCATGCGTGTTCTCCAGTACTGTGCACAGTACTCCAGGTGAGGCCTTACCAGTGTTTTATAGAATGGCATCAACATCTCCTGTCTCCTGCTAGTAATGCCTCTGCCTATGCACCCCAGCATGCCACTGGTCCTCCCCGCAGCCTTTGCACACTGCTTTGATATCTTAAGGTCATCAGATATGATGACCTCTAGGTCCCTTTCCTCTTTGGTGGCCATCAGCACTTCCCCTTCATCCTGTAGCTCTCCCCAGGGTTCCCCCTACCCAGGTGCATTATCTTGCACTTTTTTGAATTGAACCTCAGTTGCCATACCTCCGATCACCTTTCAAGCTTCTCCAGGTCCCTCTTCATTTTGTGCACCCTTTCTAGAGTATCCACTCTGTTACAGATCTTGGTGTCATCTGCAAATATGCAGACTTTTCCTTCCAGCCACTCTGCAATGTCACTAATGAAGACATTGAACAGCCCTGGTCCCAGTACTGATCCCCGTGGTACTCTGCTGGTCACCCCTCGCTCCCTCGATTGGATCCCATTTACCACCACCCTTTGTCTTCTGTCCATCAGCCAGTTTCTAAGCCAATGTATCACCTTATGCCCCATGCCCAGACTACCCATCTTGTTAACCAGCCTTCTGTGTGGGATGGTATCAAAGACTTTGCTGAAATCTAGGTAGGCGATGTCTACCACCCCTCTCTGATTCACTTCCCTAGTCACCCAATCAAAATAATCTATTAGATTTGTTTGACAAGACCTTCCTGCTGTGAATCCATGTTGCCTCAGATCCTGGGCACCATTGGATTCCAGGTGTGCCACTATCCTTTCTTTCAGCAATGTCTCCATAATCTTCCCCACCACTTAGGTGAAGCTGACTGGCCTGTAGTTCCCCGCCTCCTCCCTACTGCCATTTTTGTGCAATGCGACTACATGCACCCTCCTCCAGTCCTTTGTAATCATGCCTGTGTTGAGTGACTCTGTGAACAGGGCAGCCAGAGGTGCTGCTAGTTCCCTTCTGAGCTCCCTTAATATCCTCGGGTGTATGTGGTCTGGACCCATGGCTTTATCCACCTTTATCTTTATGAGTTCCTCCAGAACTCTCTCCACTGTGAATGGACTGGTGTCCACTTCTCCCCCATTGTCTCTTCTCCCCAGCTGTGGTCCTTGACCCTCTCCCTCCTTAGTGAATACTGAACAGAAGCATTTGTTCAGTATTTCTGCTTTGTCTAGATCCCCCTCCTTACACTCTCCCTCCTCCCCTTTGAGAATCACAATCCCTCCCATTTTTATTCTATCGCTGATGTACCTATAGAATATCTTGTCCCCTTTTTTCACAATCTGTGTTAAACCCTCCTTTGTCTGTGCCTTGGCTCTCCTAACAGCTTTCCTTTCTTCCCTTAGACATTCAACGTACACCTCCCTGTCCTCCTCCCTTTGGGTTCCTTTATGCTTCCTAAAACTTGGTCTTTTAGCCCTTACTTTGTCTGCTACTTCTTTAGAGAACCATAGTGGTTTCTTTCTTCTTTTCCCTTTGGTTACTGTTCTAAGGCATTGGTTAGTTACCTCCACTATGGCTCTTTTTAGTTTCCCCCCACTGTTCCTCCAATCCCTCCATTACTTCTCCCTTCTCCAGGGCTGCTCTTAGACATCTACCCATTTCACTGAAATCCGCCCTCCTGAAATCTAATACTTTTGCCCATGTGTGGCTTAACTGAGTCCTTGTCTCCATGCCAAACCACACCAGCTGCCCTTCAACCTGGGCTCCTTCGACTCTGTTTCCATTGGTCCATACCAGGTCCAGAATCAATTTGTCTCTGGTTGGCTCATACACCAGGTGTCTGAGTCTAGCCCCCTGCAGGGATTCCAGGATGGCTGTGCTTCTGGCTGAAACAGCTGCCTAGGTGGTCCAGTCTAATCCAGCATATTGAAATCCCCCATCAGCAGGATTTCACCTTTTGCTGCCATGTCATTAATTTTCTCCATTAGTACCCTGTCCATGTCCTCCCTCTGTGTCAGAGGTCTGTAGATTACCCCAGTATGTATTGCTGTGCCATTCCCTAGTTCAAGGGTGACCCACATTGCCTCGGCCATCCCCTGTCTTCCCTTTACCTCTGTAGCCGTATGCCTTCTGTGATGTACAGGGCTATCCCCCTTCCTTTTTACCTTCCCTTTCCCTTCTGAACAGTGTATAGCCCAGTGCATTGATGTCCCAGCTGTGATTAGCAGAGTACCATGTCTCTGTTATTGCTGCCATGTCAAGGTCTGCATCCGTCATCAAGGTTTCCAGGTCTGGAACCTTATTTCCCAGACTGCAGGCATTTGTGAGAATGACCTTCCATGTCTTATACCCTGCCCTCCCTCTGTTCTTGTTCTGTCTCCTTTGCCTATTTCCCCCACCTCGGATTTCTTGTTCATATGCTCCTGCTACCTATTCTCTATTTTACATGCTTTGCCTGCCTGCTTCTCACTGCCCACTTCAGTTATTCCTGTTATCAACTTGCGCTATTGCATGCTACAGTGGGAGAGTGTTCCTAAGCCACCTGTCCCTCCTGACTCTCCCTCCTTGGCCAGCTTAAATGTCCTCTGCTGAAGCATTCCAACTTCTCAGCAAGGAATGAGGTCCCTTCCCAGACAGATGCAGGCCATCCTCCTGATATAAGCTCACATCTGCCCAGGTGGGGCCCCCAGTCCCCTATGAATCCAAATCCTTCCCTTCCACACCAATCCTTCAACCAGGTGTTGATTGTTTGGATGAGTGTCCTAGCCTCCCCCTGTGCCTTGGACAGGTAGCACCTTTGAGAATGAGACAGAATGTGCTACCTGTTTCAGTCCCCCCCCCAGCTTCCCGAAATCCTCCTGAACTCAGGCTAACTCCACCCTTCTCCTCGCCATGTCATTGTCCCCAGGTGGACCATGACATCCAGCTCCTCCCTCCCTCCTGACTATTGTCCTTGCCATCCTATGGATTCGCTTCCCATCCTCCATGCAGTACTTCCTGGGATGCATTGACCTCCCTCTCCTCCCTGCTAAATGTCCCTAATTTCACACCCTAGACAATTGAGTCCCCCACTATGAGAAGCTTCCCCATCCTCCGGGGTCCCCTGTTCCCCTTCCCTGGGGATCCAGCTTGGAGGTTCTGACCATCCTCCCTGGTCCACACTGTAGGTGCCTGTATGGGGCATTCCCGTTCTTCCAAAACAGTGGTAGCAGAGTTTTGCAATGACTATAGATGACATAACTGAGTAGCTGGGAAGCAATAATAAAATGCATTGCAGTAGTCAATTTACAAGGAAAGAAAAGCTTGAACAAGTACACACAGAGTGCCACGGTCAAGGAAGGGATGAAAACTAGTTACATTTTTCAAGTGATAGATGCCACTTTAGATGACAGCAGTGATATTGGATGTCAGATTCAACTTAATGTCAAATATTGCTCCCTGATTATGAACCTCCTCCTTAATTTGCAATAATTCGCTATCACAAGCAGGAGGGACAAGATTATCCTTTACTGCGGACACAAGTCAGTCTGAGGCAACCAAAAGCAAGTCAATTTTGCTGGGATTTAGTTTCAACCAGCTTGCACTCATCCATTACTTGATTTTCATCCTTCTCAGCCACATGCATTAAATCCTCCTGACCAGGTTTAAACTAAAGGTAAAGCTTAGTGTCATCTGTGTAGCAGTGAAAACTCAAGTCATACCCAGTGAACCACAGGGAACTCCGAGATGATCCCCCCCTCATAATAGTATGATGAGGATCCCCTTCTAACTGTGCCATGGTGGTTAGGGGTAGTAGATGTCCCGTTTTGCTAGTAGAGCTGAGCATTTTATTCAACTCGATGACCCTTTTGTACTATATTGTGAGCGTAAGACTGCAGTAGGTAGCCTTAATTAGATATGGCCTCTGTACATTAGAACCACAGATATTGCCATGCTTTACCCTCTATCCTGCCACTGACCTGTCTTAAATAGACCCCACTACATAGACAGTCAGGGAGCCAGTACTTCTCATGTACTTCCCACATGTGACTGTCCCAACATCAAAGAGGTGTTATTCCACCACAATACCTCAATACCTCACACACCTTCTTTTCTTAGTGACAGTGTCCCTGTCACTAGGGCTCAGTTCACTTTAGTGACAGAATTTCCCTCTTGGAACAGATTTTCTGTCCCCATTTAGAGAGAAATTTGACTCTCCATACCTGGAAGCACCACCACCATAATATAATTTTAACCTTTACAGGTTAACAGGTAGCCCTTTTAGCACCTTTATAGACTATTACTGTTATTGTTCTTGTTTCTTAATTGCTGTTTTCCATATTGTTTATTGAAATGTATACCATGGCTCTTTGCTCTGTCCTTACCTCTTTTCCAGTCTTCCTTCTTGTACACCTTTTCCTTTACTATACCCTTACTCTCCTCCTGATTCCCTTTTCTGAGGGTGGAGAGGGAGGCTTCCTACTTGTCTGTTTTTTATCTAACTTTAAACATGGCTACTACAACCAAAATACTTACCTTCATTGTGAAGGTTATTCATCGTCCCATAAAATGGAAGTGGTTACTCCAATAGCTCAGACGTGAATGACCTGAAATCATTATGTTCCAGGAAACTCATCTTTCCAAAGTGGAGAATGATAAGTTTCAGATGTCACAACCACACTCAGCAGGTCAAGCCCTCTTCTCCCATGAGGTACTGCTTGGTGGCTCTCCCCTCATACAGGACTCCTCTGTACTGGCACAACTGCTTCAAGTAGTCTACAGTGTGCCCTCTGTAGCTGGAAACCATCTTTTTCCCTAACTATGGCTACTCTAACTTGCACTTTAGAAAAAAAATAAAACAGCTAGGAACTTGACTGTAAGCAAAATGATATAGTTCTGTTTCCTTTTTTAAAATAAATCACTACCTTATTTTGCAAATGAGCTGTACAGTATTAAGCTGACACACTGAACAGTTAAAGCTTATGTTACCAATTTTATCCACACTGCTGCCAACCAAATCTGTCACAACCGCACTCAGCAGGTCAGGCCCTCTTCACCCACAGTGCCAACCTCTGAGCACAGTAATGTGAACAGGTAACAGACAGGGTAATTCTCCTGTCTGCTTGTGGGTCCAAATCACTTTTGGTCTCAAGTTCTGGGGGAATTCAGACTGTGAACCTTATGCTAGCATACCAAAATGTACAGGCTTAGATAAAATTCTCTTCAGGGGATGCAATATATCTTTTGCCTAAGGGCACCTTACCATGTATCCAAAACGAACCCTTAAAACTCTATAAAAGACCTTAGGTATAGTGTTACCTTTTCCCAGTTTAGTAACACCATCAAGCTTTGAACAATTTTTGTCATTCTTAACCCTCTATACATCACATGCAAAAAGAACTTCTAAGACACACCCAGGCAGTCTTTCAAAATAATATATTTACTAAAATGGATAAAATATGTTAAATGCATACACAGAACACTATATCAAAAAGTATACAATCACTTAAAAGAACAAGGTTAAAGTACAAAACATAAACTCCTACCACAATACAATTAGATTTTTTCTATCTAATGTATTACCTCTTTATAGCGCTTAAGTTGTATGAGAGATCTAGTTTCTTAAGAGTCCAAAAAGATATGTCACCATGTTCAACCACAGTATACAGTTAAAACTCTGTGTTTCAACACCCCTTCTATGATGTCATCTAGCTCCTCCTTTTAGAATATAACAAATATACAAACAGGATGTCCAATTAGGAGGCATTTCAAATAAGGTGACATCAGAAAAAAACTCATTTCCCAATATGACTCCTTAATTAACACCCCCTCTTTGATCTTGAGCAGTTCCTATTTCCAGGGCACATCAAAGGATTGTATGACTTTTAGTACCATGGTGGTATAACATGTTTTTTTCCTCTAAGATGTCATAAAAGTTTATGAGCTCTATATCCTGGTAGCTGGGTCAGTTCTAATTAAGTCTCTCTGGTCCTTTAATTACCTCCTGGTTTCAGGTTAATATATTCTGTAGCTTCTCTAGCCTGGGGGGGGGCACCCATAAGCACATGGTATATTTTTTATATTACAAATAGCATAGAACAATCATAACCAGCTGGCTAAGTGTCACATCAGAAACTGGGCTTTTCAATATCTATAGCCTTATCACATAGAAAAAGGAGAAATATTGTTGATGCAGGACCTGAATATGCCAGATGTTAACTGGAGCACATTTGTTGCAGCCACATACAAAAGCAGGGTCATTCTCTATGCCATGCAGGGGGTGTGCCTCAGGCAGCTAGTGTTGGAATCCACTCAGGAGGAAGCAATCCTATATCTGGTACTCTCAAACAAGGACGGTGAGATGATCTCAGATTTAGATGTGGGTAGCCATCTGGGAAGAAGTGACCACCAAACAGAGTGGTTCACAATAAACACAGCCATAGAGTCAAGCCATACAAAAGTGAGGATACTGGACTTTAGGACTGACTGTGGCAAAATGGGAGAGTGCCTAAGGAATGCAGTAGCAAAAGGGCAGTAAGAAGGGGTGGAGGAACAATGGGAAAAAATCTAAACTGCCATCACAGAGGCAACAAGCCTTTGTGTGAAGCAAATAAACAAAACAAAGGAAAAAAAAACACTATGGTTCTCAAAAGAGGTGGTCAAGAAGATTAGGGAGAAAAAGATAGCATTCAGGCAGTATAAGGAATCATAGAAGGAACAGGACAGAGAACTGTATCAGTTCAAACAGAAGGAAGTGGGGAAGGCAGTCAGATTAGCACAAACTGAGGAAAAGAAAGCCAACTCAGTTAAGAAGAGGGATAAAACCTTTTATAGGAACATTAGGGAGTGAAGAAAGACCAAGGGAGGGATAGCCTTAATGAAGGGGATGGGGTGGGCAGAGGGAGACACTGAAAAGGCAGAGGTACTGAATGAATACTTTTGTTCAGTATTCACAAAAGAAGAGGACAGGGGATGTACCTAAACCAAACAATAGAAACACTCTGGATAGGGGTGTCGATACCAGTCCATTCACAGAAGAAAGGGTCCTGAAAGAACTCCTAAAACGCAAGGTGGACATGGCAATGGGGCCTGATAGGATTCATCTGCAAATTCTAAAAGAACTAAGGGGAGAACTAGTGACACCACTGACTGCCCTTTTTAACAAATCATGGGAGGATGGTGTGGTACCTGAGGACTGGAGGAGGGTGGATGTGATTCCCCTTCACAAAAGTGGGAGCCAAGCAGAGGCAGAAAACTACAGACCTGTTAGTTTGACCTCAGTGGTAGGGAAAATGATGGAATCACTTCTGAAAGAAAGAATTGCTGAGTACCTAGAGACCAGCAGGGCACCATGACCCAAGGCATTATGGATCCACAGCCAGAAGGTCATGTCAGATGAATCTAATAAATTTCTTTGACTGGGTGACCAAAGTAGTAGACCAGGGAGGGGCTGTGGACATGGCCTACTTAGACTTTAGAAAGGCATTTGACACAGTCCCACACAAAAGATTAACAAACAAGTTAGCCAGCCTGGGAGTGGGTCCCAGGGTGGTAGCCTGGGTTAAAAATTAGCTGGACAACAGGACACAGAGGGCAATAGTAAACAGAGTCCACTCCAAAGAAAAGGGGGTTACTGACAGGGTACAGCAGTGTTCAGTACTGGGACTGGTCCTCTTTAATTTCTTTATAAGTGACATTGCGGAGGGACTGAAAGAAAAAGTATGCCTCTTTGCAGATGACACAAAGATCTGCAACAGGGTTGATACACATGGGGGGTAGAAAGGATGAGAAGGGACTTGGCAAGGTTGGAGGAATGGTCAAAACTATTGCAGCTTAGATTCAATGCAAAGAAGTGCAAAGTAATGCACTTGTGAAACAAAAACCCAGGGGAAGCATACAGAATGGTGGTGGTGGTGGGGGGGGTACTAACAACAACAAAAATGGAAAGGGATCTGTGGTAGTCATATGAGAAGACCTAAAAGTAGGCAGGCAATTTGAGACAGCAGTAAGGATGGCTGGGGAGATACTAAGATGCATAGGGAGAGGCATCACCAGTAAAAAACAGGAAGTTGTCATCCCTCTGTACAGACAGATGGTGAGACCATCTGGAGTACTGCATGCAGTTCTGGAGACTCCATCTCCACAAGGACATAGACAGGATGGAGGCAGTCCAGAAGAGGGCAACTAAAATAGTGTAGGGTCTGCACCAGAAACCACATGAAGAGAGACTAAAAGAGCTTAATATGTATACCCTTGAGGAAAAGAGGGAGAGGGGGACATGATAGAAACTTTCATGTACCTCAAGGGAATCAACAAAGTCCCAGAAGATAACATCTTTCAGAAAAAGAGATGTGCAAGAACAAGGGGGCACAATTTGAAGATTGAGGGGGGAAGGATGAATGGCAACCTGATGAAGTATTTTTTCACAGAGAGGGTGGTGAATGAATGGAATGGCCTTCCTGAGGAGGTTTGGGGTTAAAAACAGTGGGAGAATTCAAGAATGCATGGGACAGACATAAGGCAATTATAGTGGGGGAGTAGAAGAAAGTAGGCCTTTGGTTAACTAGGATCTATCTACAGCTTATCCAATTGGTAGGGAAATGGACAGACTGGGTTGGCCAAGTGGTCCTTTTCTGGTGTCAAAGTTTATGTTTCTATGTTATCACACAAATGAGTTCTATGCCGCGGAGTAATTACTTTAATCTCCTAAAGAATCCCTTTTCAACTACAGGATCAAATAATTGATTCTGAGGGTCAATATGTCATAATAACAGGTTTATTGTATGAAATTCCCCTTACGATTGCAAATGTCTATTTTCCTCCAGGAGCATGTAAGATGGTTGCACAAACTTTTCTTAACAAACTCCTCCATCTAAAAAGGCAACTGATCTTAGCAGAGGAGCTCAATGTCACCTCAAGCCTGGCTTTGGATTTGACAGGCCCGCAAACCCCTTGCTTAACTCCGATACAAAAATAGCCAAGAATCACCCTACCTCATTTAGGGCTCATTGATATTTGGAGGCACACATTTCCCACACTTTGACACTATGCACATTATGCTCCCAAAACTAATACATCAGCCAGATTAGACTACCTCATCACTACTGCTGAACACCTTGACTCGATCAACGATATTTATATTGGTGCCACCTTACTCTCTGATCACTCTCCAGTATTTGCTAAATTATCCCTAGGAAAACCACGCTGATCTAACTTTTCAAGATTTAATTTAAACTGTTTAAAAGATCCTGCCCTAGTTCAACAGCTGAAGGATTGTATTCCCTCAATCTTAGCTGAAAATACTAGCCCAGACATTGCTCCCCCTATTTTGTGGTGCACACTTAAAACTGTGCTTCATGGAGAGTTGATTGCGTACTCGACAGCACAAGCTAAAAAATGAAAGGCTTATCATGTGGAACTACAAGAGACCTTACAAACTCTCCAAACATTTGTCCATCAAGGTGATGTTTCAGTCGAACCTCAATCAAATCAGGTTAAATGAGACCTTCAAAAACTTCTTGACACCTGCAAAGAGCAAGCTCAGCTTTATTTAAAGCAAACTTATGAAGGGGGTCCCAAGGTGCGAAAACCATAACCCGATGCCTCCAAGCCCGGTGAACTCAGATATGCATTCTGCAGTCATATAACCCGCAGATGTGAAATTACACAGAGTCGTCCACAGGACATTCAGAACATTATGTTCACCTACAACTATTCTCTTTATTTCTCTGATGGAATGCCCTCTCCCAATGCCCTACATCACTTCCTCAGCTGCCTTTCACTTCCCAAGCTGTCCTTGGCAGAAGCAGAATAGTTACTCTTTCTCATCTCCTTCTTGGAAGTAACTCAGGCCCTACAGAATACCAAATCTCAAAAATGCTCTGGCCCAGATGGATTCTTGGCAGAACTTTGAAAAATGTCCTAATGTCCTTTTGCTCCCACTATTGAAGACTTTTCAAGAGGTACAGGCTGAAGGTACTCCTCCTACTACTTGGAACTACATAGTGAACTCTGGTATTCTAAAACTGAACAAGGATTCTCATTTCTCCACCTCGTATCACCTAATCTCCATCTTAAACTGTGACTATAAACTATTCATGGCTGCTTGGGCCAAGTGGCTAAAATCCCTTATGTCCAAACTAGTAGATCAAAATTAGACAGGATTCATGAGGACGTGTCAGGTACAGGACAGCGTTTGCCACACCCTGCTCCTGATAGAATATATTACCTATAGACCCATCCCAGTAGCCCTTCTTAGTCTTGACACTGAAAAATCTTTTAACAGGGTCAGTTGGTCTTTTCTTTGGCACACTCTGTCAATATTTGGTATCCCGGACCTAGTAATTTCAGTGTTGCAATGTATTTATGCCTCCCCACAAGCCAGTCTCAAATTCAACAGATCCCTCACCATCCCTTTTACCTTAGACAGAGGCAGCCATCAAGAATGTCCTCTAACTCACCTTTTTTATGCCAAATATTTGGAACCTCTGACAACTGCAATATGCTTAGACCCCGTGACAACAGGCATTTCATTGGCAGGAAAGGATTACAAACTCTCTCTGTTTGCTGATGATGTCATCCTGACCTTAACTTCTCCAGATGACCATTCCTGCCTTTGGAAACTCTTCAGCCATTTCGGAGCACTTGTGGGCAGTATGTTAAATACACAAAAAACTGAAATATTGCTATATAACTATACTCCATCCCCATCCATAAAAACATCCATCCCCCTTCAAATGGAATAAGGAGTCTATTTGATATTTAGGGATTAAACTCCCCAAAAACATTAATCATTTAGAATTGTTGAATTCGAACTTTTAACTCAACAAATCACTGCTGATCTATCCAAAAGGTTTCAACTTCAATTTTTGTTTACCGGATAGAGGTCATGTGACAAAACCTACTTCATATGAATCCTTTACTATCTCCAAACACTTCCGGCCAGCTCTGTATTATTTTCAATCCTGGAAGAGGATCATTCCCCATTTTATTTGGAATGGAATGCAGTGCCGATTTCATTTCTCAGCATTGCACCTCCCTCAGAACAGGGGTGAAGTTAACTTTCTTAATTTGCTCTGGTTTGCCCAAGCAGCTCACCTCCACATGTTCTGTATTTGGTTATCTGAAATTCACCACCCATACTGGAAACAGATAGAATTTCTTCTAAACTACCTATTACCCCTCACAAAGTAAACCACTCTTGAAATTTATTCCCTGCATGGCTATAATGATAAAGCAGTGGATGGTGATAGCTACCCACTATCTTACCTCTGCCCACCTTTTTCAACTTACAGCAATAGCATATGACCAGTCTTTCCCCCTTAATACTCTTGATTTATCCATGAAGCATTGGAATTAGCAGGGTACAAGGTTCTTCTTTCAGCGTATTAATTCCTATGGTGTGCTTCCTTTTGAGGTGCTCCATTCACGGTACCATTTACTGTTGTTAGACCATTATCAGTATCTGCAACTCCATTCTTATATCCATAGCAAGTAAGAATCACACTTAGCTCTCTCTGAGCCCCTCCCTCTCTTGACTTGTCATCAACCTCATCCAAGGGGACTCAGTTCCACACTTAATCAGTCAACAGGGAGACTGCAGTTGCTCGGAATCGACTGGCTCAGCTATTTCAGACTGTAGACAGACACTGCAACCCAGCCTGTCTGCAAGTTCAAAAAGCCTTTTTGCAATTACAGTGTGAGGAGCTCGCTCATTACTTTGCAACTAAAGTGGCCGACATCAGGGCAGACTTGTGCCCTGCAATCTCTAAGGGTGATGTTGTAGAACAGTGTGAGTTCACAGTACCCCAATTCTCTTGGAGTTCCTTTGGTCGACCTGAGTTCATGGATATTATGAGGATCATCCATAGTGTGCACCCCACAAGCTGTATTTTGGATCCTGGACCAACTCCCCTAATTTTGGGTTGTACTGATATCATCGGTCCATTCCTGGTGCAAATAGTCTGGTGCTCCTTGGAGTCAGGTGAGTTTCCTAGCTCCCTGAAAGAGGCGGTGGTGACACCTCTCTTGAAGAAAGCTACCTTTGACCTAGACTGTTTCTCAAACTACAGAACTATATCTAACCTTCCCTTTATTGGGAAGGTTATTGAGAAGCTAGTAGCAGCCCAATTGGAAGACCATTTAACCATCCATAATATCTATGAATCCTTCCAATCCGGTTTTCGTAAAAGACATAGCACCAAGACTGTGCTGGTTCGGGTGCTTAATGATCTTCTGAGGGCGAGAGATCAGAAGAGACATTCCACTCTGGTTCTCCTTGATCTCTTGTGGATCACCTGGTGTTGATAGCACACCTGAGGCAAATTTGTGGAATGATGGGAACTGTTTTACAATGGTTCACCTCATTCCTCACTGGGAGATCACAAAGAGTTGTGTCAGGAGTCTTTTCTTCTGGCCCATCTCTTTTGTTATGTGGGGTGCCTCAGGGTTCTGTGCTATCACCCATGTTATTTGCAGTTTACATGCTGCCCCTCAGAGACATTATAAGACAGTATGGGCTGAGGTTTCACTGCTATGCAGATGATACCCAGCTATACCTGTCTTTTGCACCCATCCAGGATGGAGCTCTCACAGTGTTTAACAACTGTCTGGAAGAAATCCAGGGTTGGATGGATTCTAGTTGGTTAAAGTTGAACTCAGAGAAGACAGAGGTTTTGGTTGTGGACCCGGGTGGTCAGATAGAGAGGTCGCATGATGGCACACCCTCTGGAATTTTTCTTGGTGGTGTATCACTTCCGACCTCTGAACAGGTGCGTAGCCTTGGAATTATCCTAGACAACAGGCTGACCTTACAGTCTCAAGTGTCGGCCATTGTCAGAACTTTCTTTTACCACCTTAGGAATATTACCAGGGTTAGGCACTTTGTTCAGTCTGACTCTTTGCCAACATTGGTCCACTCCTTTTTGTCCTCACATTTGGACTACTGCAATGCCTTATACTTTGGGCTTTCTGGGATTGAAATCTGTCGCCTACAGCTGGTGCAGAACGCTGCAGCCCGGGTTCTGACTGGGACAAGTAGGTCCTGTCATATTTCCCCGGTGCTGTGCGAACTGCACTGGCTTCCTATACAGTGGCAGATTGCCTTTAAAGTCATTTTATTGACTTTTAAAGCCCTTCACGATCAGGGTCCAGCCTATCCGAAAGAACTCCTGGTGCCTTACTACCCCAGCCGATCACTCCACTAGGCCAATGAGGGGTTGTTAGAGATTCCAAGAGTGAGTTTAAAATCTTCTGGCAGCAGAGCATTTTCTTGTGCTGCACCCACTCTTTGAAATTCTCTACCATGCCAATTACGGGAGTGCACCTCCATGGAGGAATTCAAGAATAATCTGAAGACTCACTTGTGGAAAATGGCCTTCTTGGATGGTTGTTCATAGGTTAATTTTAACTGTGCTGAGATCATACTTCATATTTTATTAACTGATTTTAATGTTTGATGTTATTATGTTATGATTTGATTTATATGTATTATTGGATTTATATTTGATGTTATGGTTTTAATGTGTTCAGCGCCTTGGTATGCTGAAAGGCAATTTATAAATACATTTACTATTATTTATTATTAACTAGTTCAAGCTCTACAGCAGCTCCACCCCACAATGACTGAACACATCATGCAGAAATGGAACTCAGAGCTTAATGAAACTATTACCCCCCCCCCAGCTTTGGCATAAATATGCTCTTTCGCCCACCATTTGACAGCAGCCATGGTGGGGCATGAATTTTCTTGGAAATATTCATATTAAAACTTTGTAACTTAACATTTTATGGTTAAACAAGATAGCTCTGAAAAATTGGATAACTTTTGTTGTTCTAAAGATGATGTTTACTAGTCAAAATAAATATTTTAATACTACTATAATTGCAACATGCTTTTCATATGGCTCGCAGCACTGCAAGTAGCAGCAGATCCTCTAAAATCAAAGTCCATCTGCAAAAATACAAGAAATGCTTTTCACAGATAAAAATAAAATCCAGCAGCAGAAACTCACAAAAAAACTATCAGTACAAGCACAAATAGACTGCTTTCAGAGATGAATAAAAGCTAATTTATTTCCTCATTTTGAAAACCATGGCATCTGTTAGACTGTTAAATTTTCAAACGTGGCTTTACAATGGAGTGACTAGTAAAAGGGAGCTTCCTGAAATTCTAACAACAGTTAAAAGTCCATCTTGATTCTGTTAGCTGATTAAGTCTCCTAACTCTAGGAACCTCTGAGAACTCCCCTGCTGATCCCATGCTGTGATCAAACTGCTGATTTGTAAACACTGTCTGGCAGCTCTGCATTTAGCTCTCATGTAACTCTTTGTGTCCTTGCTGCAACTTGCTCCAAAAGAGATACAAGTAGTGAGCCAGATTATTTTTAAATGAATTACATGCTTTAACATGTTTACTTGTGATCACCCTGCTGTTCCATGCTGCCACATCAGTTTGCCTACTTCAGTTTGTGTGCTAATCTGTAATTATTGGTAGTGATCTGTCCTTGCTGCTTCAAACCATGGGAGGACTGCATTAAGAACAGCCAAATCAGCTGTGGCTTCAGTTTGAAGATAGCTAAAATATGAGATCAGATTCAAAATGACAATATATGGAAAATCCATCAGCAAAAACACAGAAGGCCTGTTTTCACTGATGTAAAAGTTAAACCAGTCTGTAAAAGTACCAATGGTACTGGTTAGCATCAAGTTTGAATGACAGTATACCCATAAACACACTGGCACAAATACTTGCATGTACACACACACAGGCACACACACACACTTACATACCTTACAAACACATACATTACCACTTGCAGTGGCAGTGCTTTGCATTCAATGGTATTTACCGATGTTGCAATATGCAGTGGTGGCTCCAGCTTCTAGAGGCTTTTCTTGATGTAGCACACTGGTAATAACAGCTCATTGCCTTCAATTGGCTTTATCTATGTTGCCACAAGCTGCGGAGACACTCTCCTGTCTGACAGTTACCCATGCTTCTCCACCCCACAGAAATTATAAGTCTGGTTGTCAGTACTTTACCAAGATATAGGCAACTGAAAATCATGGTTTAAAATTACAGTGCCTAGCCTGCCTTAACTATGGTGGCACTATCGTTCCACTGTAATAAGTTTGGTAAGAAAAGGGACACAGAGCTGATACTAATTTCCAAGTATGACCCAGGAGCACAGGGAGGTTAAATGAATTCCTCAGGGTCACACAGTACATATGTGGCATTTGTGGGATTCAAACCCAAGTCTGGTGGGTCTCCATGTTCATATTTTGGTGGTGCAGCCTCTAAGCCATACTGCCTCCCCTTCAAATTTATAGACAGAGTTGATTCTATCCTACTTATTTTAGTCGTAGGAGTTTGAATACTGAAGGCTTGCTTCTGCCTTATTGCTTGTTCAGCTGACTGAGCTTTATATTCTTGATCATAACCTCTCTTTAATAAAGTCATCAGTTCTTATTGTAACAGATTTATTTTATAGTATAGAATTGTATTACTTGAGGCTGCTATTACCTTCTGCCTTATAAACATGAAGTTGGTGGTTATTAGCTACTACAGACGCCTGCAGTGCTGCCTTCTACTTATCACTAAGTAGCTTACTTGCAACAACCTCTACAATGTTATTTTAAGATTAGGTCCTGCATTACCAATTCAGTCTTCCCCTTTCACTGTCATTTATTCCTTTGTAGAAACTATAGTACCTCAGCTTACATATGTCAACTAGATGAGTCACAAAGCCCCCATAGCACTTGTAAAAGTGAGTTACTAACTTCTGTATACAGAACTCTATCAAATGCATCTAACTCATCAGGATCCCACCCAATTGATCTGCAATTTACTTTTACATTTCTGTAATCCCGTGATAAGTGAAATATTGAAACTCACATTATTTTATATCTTGATGTGTATACTAACTGTTGTTTCTTACTGTTTAAAAAGTGTCTCTCAAGCAGGTTGGGTGAGAGGACCACAAAGCGAAGCTGAGCAGTTCTGTCTGCCCAACCAATGCCAGAGACACTTGTTGAACAGTAGGAAACTACAGTCTGTATAGCAATAATCATACAGTATTACAGTATATTGCAATGGATCATCATAACATGATTATGGGTTTACTTGACTCTTCTTTTTGTTTGAGATTTCTACTTTTTTCATTTCTGTGCTCCCCTGATGTGTTGCAGTGGTTTGGTTGACATCTGACACTCTATGACTAGGAGTGAGCATGTCACATGAGCAGAGTAAGGAGACAGCTATACACTACATGAAATAAGAGGTACAGCACTTCTCCTTGCTGATTGACTAGATTCGATTCATTGCCATATAATAATATTTGTTGACACAATAATTTAAAATGCCTTGACATACACTACTTTGACAAATGCATTTAGTAATTACCATGGTACTAGCTTTCATATGCATATTAACAAAATATATATTCCTTGCAAAAAAACTTCATTAATGCACTAGTTAGGGCTGAAGCCACAAAAATAGGGAAATATGGCAATAGTGTTTCCAACCCTAACACCCCACTCCTCCCTGCTGGCAGCAACAGGCATTGGGGTGTGCCTTGGGCTTGTCAGCCTTAACACTCATCCTATTCCATGAGTAAATAAGCTGAGATGGGTACAGTATAAGAGAATGGTGTGAGCATTAGGGTTGACAACCCCAAGGAACAGCCCCCATGCCTGTTGCTGCCAGCAGGGTGTGAGTGGGGTGTTAGGGTTGGAAACCCTAATGCCACATTTCTCTACTTTTGTAGCTTCAACCCTAACTAGTACATTAATGGAATTTTTTGCAAAGAATTTCCTTACTTTTTGAGATACTATAAGCATATCTTTATTGGTCTGCATTCATGTGCTCCCATTTGTCAATAATGATATCTGCATATACTCCCATCCATGCATAATTTTTGAGAAAGTGTAAATGTATCTGTATCTACCTGTGGGAGTGCAGGACCTTCTGGGTTCTGCACTCCTATCCCGTGGTGCACAGCACCAAAGAAACACTTCACAGTGAAAAGTTATCCTATAGAAAACACAGCAAAATTTGAAACCTGTATAACTCCACACCACATTAATATATTTTCTCCAAACCAGCAAAAAACACATCTTTGGGGAAAGCCCTTTGTACCTTGACAATTTCCAACCAAAATTGCTAACCATTTCTTCACAGTGCAGTGACAAAGAAATAACTGTGTGCATCTCACATTACAATGTTGCACTATGGGAAATTAAGCAAAATTTAAACCCACAGAACTCCAGAGCAAAGTAATCTGTTTTCACCAATCAGCAAAAGACACATCTGTGGGGCAATCCCTTTGTAACCTGAACATTTCAAACCAAAATTCCAAGCCATTTCCTCAGTATGCAGTGACAAAGAAATAGCTATGATATTTTTTTTTTGCAAATTTCAAAACTGGATCCTGTTTTGAGCTTCTTTTTCAGAATTTGAATAAAAAGAAAAATCCTTTTTCACAAATTGCAAAACAGAATCCTTTTTCATGTTTCTTGTTTTGCAACTTGCGAAAAAGTATTTTGGCATGTTTAAAAAACACATTTCCAGACGATTTATCAAAAAACTAACAGCAGAATTTTCTGATTAGCAGAACACATGTGTTGATTACTTTAGAAAATATAATTTGCTTCAATTTTTTAATTCTGTTTGCCTCGCTAAGAAAAAAACAAGTTGGCGGCAGCACAAAAAAAGATTCTCCATTTGTGACAAAGGATTAGCCATTCACTACAAAGAATCCATTGTCAGGGCTCACATCTAACTGGAAAGTGAAATTTTCATAGGAAATAATGAAAAACTTTAAAATTGAATAACTTTGGAACAGATTAATATTTTTTCACTAAACATTCGAAAGACACATCTGTGACCCAAGATCCATATGTGCTATAAAGATCAGACCACAAATCCCAAGCCATTATTTTGCTGTGGCGTGACAACGAAATAATAAAAAAAACAAAAACGGTCATTTTCAAATTTTTTTACACTCTGTATCTTTGCAACCACGCATTCAACTGGAATGAAACTTATCATATCAAGAGATCGTTGGTCCTTGATGGAGCATGCAAACATAAATGCAAATTGGTTGAATGATTGTGAAGTTATTGAAGTGCAACATTTTGAATTTAACATAGAAGTGACTGTTCAACCCTAACTATAGGGGCACGACTGCAGTTTTCAAGTACCCTGCATACTTAAACAGCACATATTGTACTATACATCATGAACTCAAATTAGTGAAGCAGCCATGCAAAAATAATTAAAGTACACCACTAGACATCCATCCTTGATATAATAAGCAATACTGTGTTTGCACAGTTCTAGCCTGACATCTCAAAGCCCTTGATGTTGGGATTGCATAGACAGTTTTGTTTACACCGTCATTAATGATAGAACTTCCTAATCAAGCTTCTTCTATAATGTCCTAGATATCATATTCAGTGTATTTTGCTATCTTACTCTGCCTTTTGTGAATCTGCAAATGGCATCCATGCAAGAAAATATGTTGGAATGATAATCCAAAAAGGTTTGCAGCTTTGCATGAAGAATAAAAGTAGTAGCCTGAGCCTCTGAGAAGGAACAAATTTAAAGTAATTATGTGGCT
Source organism: Neoceratodus forsteri (assembly GCA_016271365.2). Classification (NCBI taxonomy): domain Eukaryota; kingdom Metazoa; phylum Chordata; order Ceratodontiformes; family Ceratodontidae; genus Neoceratodus; species Neoceratodus forsteri. The sequence goes on along the minus strand of CM028136.1, from coordinate 353,011,663 downwards.
GTGTTGTCATTGCTTTTTACAAGGTAAATTAGGAAAGACATGAACTGCAGACCCCCAGGACAATGTTTTCTTTTTCACAAATATAAAAATATTTTTTAATCTCTATTAACTTCATAGAAAATGACTAACAACATACAAAACAAAGCTTTGCAAAATAAATACTGTAACTAATTATACAATTTGTCCATCATATTCTAACTGCATAGTCTAAATACAACATATTTTAACTGAATGTAAGCTTCTACAGTATCATGCCCTGTCTGTACTGTACTGTACCTGTTGCCTTACCTGGGTCATTCCTGTAAAAGAACCTTATCACTGAGAGGTTACTTAATAATCAAAGTAAATACATATATGCATACAGAAATAAATAAATAAAGAAATAAAGAAAATAAATGTGGTACACAGCAAACTGTGAAAAGGATCAAAACACACTTGAACATAAAAACCCAATGCATACACAACAGATTTTGAATACTCTGATAAAATGTAATAGCCTGCAAAATAAACTATAGGCAGATGATATAGGGCTGGAGGCTTCAGCAGCTGTGAAAAAAAGGTAGGTCAGATAATTAATTTGGATGCATACCATACTGTGATGATTACCCAATTACAGTATACCACACTGTGGTGACTACCCAATAGCAGTATATCAGGACTGGAAATATAGAGATGCTCAGGTAATATGTGGTAGCTTAAGGGTACCCTTTATAATGGTAATTTATAAGCCAGCCCAGTGACGGAGAGGGCTGAGGCACTGTGTGCCTTACCTCTTCCATGTCAGCAAACTGAGTTTGGGAACAAGCTCAGGTTGCTGGGCTTGGCTGGGGGGGGGGGCCTGTAGAGGATGATGTGGCTACTTGGAAGCTGTCCTCTCCTGGAATGGGAGGTGAAGTTTTCCTGGTGCTGGACTGCCACCGAGTGAAGGCTTGGTGGTAGCACCATACAGATGGGGGGCTGGTGCTAGGCCAGAGGAGGAGGGTATGGGGTCATCCATTCCAGAGTGCATGTGCACCTCCATGAACATGTGCTATTGTGTCGCCAAGGCACTGTAAACTCCCAGAATCCATTTTAGTTGATGGTGAATGTGTGGTAGTGTGTTATAAGACAAATCATATCGTTATTTAATAAAAATAAGTACCTGGAATGGTTATTTTGGATCATTAAATCCTTTAAAGCAGAAACACTGGTGGAAAAATGGTGTAACCTGGACATTAATGAAGGCCTGTCCAGAGTGCTAAGACCCACCCTGCCAGATCTCCAGAAGAGAGGACAGAAGGAGGAAGAGTGGGTAGGTGGCTGGCCAGCAGCACCTGGGGACAGGGTTGATAGCCTGCCCAGTTCTAGCCATAGGAGGATATAAACCTTTATTTAAAAAAAAAGATAGTGGTAATTTATTGGGCAAGATTTTCTCTTTTATTTTGTAATCGGTAAGGTATAACAGCTTTTGGTCATTAACCTAAGTAATTATCTGGATTATCTGGACCCACGGGGCAAATTATATATTATCTAGGTCTAGTCACCCAGAGGTCAATATTTGAGCTATGTACAGATTGTGATCTAGAGTGGTTAACGTACTGTCCTAGTATCCCTACTTGGAAGGAGTGTCCTTGAGCTAAAGTAGCCTGAATTTAATCCCACTCTTTTTGGTCAGGGGAAAGGATACTGGACAAGTGAAAGCAGAGCCTCCCCCATCAACAAATATATTCTAGTAATTCCTAAAATGGCAGTTGTTTTAAATAAGCGTGTCCTAAGCATACTAAATCACCCATTTAGCTGCCATACAGATGAACAGAATTACCTGTATGGTATATTTTATTTAGCTCATCTAGACTCTTGGAATGGTACACAAAAAATGCATCTTAGAGAATGGTGAAACTAAGGTACTTATTACTAGGGATGGGCTACCCATTGGGTAGCTAGATTGGGTAGGTTGGGTATCAGCGATTTTTTTGCATGGTAGGATAGTTTGGGTAATTTATTACCCTAACTAACATAACAGTGTACGTCACGGGTCAGGTAGTTTTGACACGGGTACTTTTTTTGTAAAACAGGCAATACAGACAGCCTGTGGGTCCTTCACAAGCTCACAGCAGAAAGGAGCATGTGACACTGGGCTGACAAGCTGATTGGTCAGTGCTGGTGCCTGTGCTCTGTCTGCTGTGAGCCTATTATGCATATAGCAGTGGAGTCTGGAGAGATAGGAAGGAATCTGGTGCTTGCTTTGCATGTTTTCACCTAAATATTGACAAAAAGTTAACTTATTAAACAAAAAAATCCATGAAAGAGCAAGGGGTTGGGGACTAAAGAGGGAATCAGGGGATCATTCAGTGCGGTGCTGGGTAGACGAGGAACAGGGAGGGGTCAAAAGGCACTGGCTGGAAGCTGCTTGTGTCTCTGCAATATAGTGAAAGTCACTTAGGCTGTATTTCACTGTCTGTTAGGTGCCCCAAGTCATCTCTGTGACATTAGCTGTAGTGTGTCTCTCTACAGCATAGTGAAAGTCATTTAAGGCCTGGTGGTGCTGAGGGCTGAGGCACTGGATGCCTTACCTCGCGTCGTGCTGGCAACCTGTGTTCGGGAACGGACATAGAATGCCAGGGGTTGGCAGGGAGGAGAAGGGTCGAGCATCCCTAGGACTGCTCTCCTTCTCTGGGGAGGGGGGATTGCAGTGCTCAGTTATTGCCTGCCACCTAATGGAGGCTGGGAGGTGGCACATCAGTGCTGGAGACTGTGGGCGAGAGCCTGTGGCAGGCACTTGGTGAGGTGCACACAGGTGTGTGCACACCACCACTGCTGATGCTATTGCACACCGCGACCTTGGGGGAAGCAAGAAAAAAGCAGAAAATGGGAGTCCTCTGTGAGGGTGACAATGGTCCCCCTCCACAACGGCCCAAGGAAGGCACCTCCCAGAACAATAAATCCAGTCCGGTGGGTCGAGTCGCTCCCCATCCCCTGCCATGAAGGGTAAGTTGTGGGGTCAAGGGGAAGGGGAATCATACCCGGTGCCTAAGTGGGGGGATGTCAGATATAGGCTGAGGACTCCGGGGTTGGAAAAATACATAACCGTAGAAAGTCATTTAGGCTGTATTATACACTGTATTGTAGGTGCTTCAAGCCCTGTCTGTAACATTGCTACTGTGTGTCTCTCTGTAGTATAATGAAAGCCATTTATTGCTGTGGAGGGATGGCTACACTGTGTGTGACATATCTCTGCAGCATAGAGAAAGCCATGTAGACTGTATTACAAGGTATCATGTAATGTGAGCGAGTATTATTGAGTGGCTCAATAATACCGCTCTTCTTTAAAGCAAGTGGAGAAAATGAGCACCGAATGATTATAGCGAGTATAGGACTGAGGGACATGTGCTACACTCATGAGAAAGGAGGTAAATAGAACAATTGGGCCAAGACCTGCTGAGTTGGCCATGTGGCAAAGTGGCTTGAGTCACTTCTCCTGGAGCCTGTGGTGCAGGGTTCAGATACTGGTGCAAGAAGCTATTTTGCTTCCTAAGGGAGTTTCTGTTTTCTTCTATGCTCACTCCCCCTGGAGTTTACAATAAATATTTTGAAGGGTTTGGGGGCTTGCCCCCTCATTGGGTAGTGTGGGGGGGCTTGCTTGCAAAAGCTTGTTTTTATTTTTTTGATTTCTTATTATGTAAGTGACAATCGCTATTTGAGACAGTCGGTGCTGTGCGGTTTGCCCTTTTGATGTCGTGTGGTTGTTGTGTCATGTTATGTGATTGGTGGTCTTATAGACTCGCCCTTATCACATAAAATCATATTACAATGTCTGTTAGGTACCCCAAACCATGTAATTTATTACTGTCTGTGACATAGTCAGCTACACTGTCTATTTCTGCAACAGTTAGTGAACAATATCCATTTGTTTCACAGCTGTGTCTGCTATGTCTCATATTTCCCAGTCTAAGTCTACTAAAAGGAAAAACAGTGCTGCTGCACATGCAACTGAAAATGATGTGGACAATATGAATCATAGCACTAACAAAGAACATAGCAATAATAATAATAACATCATCAGGACTGGTACTAAATGTCCTCTTGAACCAAAAAAAGCATGTTAGCAATGAAATAATAGTAGAGTTTCAGAAAGAACTGACTGGAGTTACTTGTGAAGGTACTGAAGGTTTTGTCACGTGTGCCACGATAATTCCAGCTGCTGAAGCAGAATGCAAGGACAAGGAGGCATCCTCCTCCAGTATAAGTTCAGAAGGTGAGATAGCGAATGCTGATAAAAATGGTGGTGATAGTGGGGACTGTGAATGGGATAGCCCAGGCTATGTCCCACCTGATGATGACAGCACTTCCAGTTTTACTGAATCTTGTGGAGATGAAGTCTATAATTTCAATGAAGGAGTAGAGAATGTTGCTAGATCCCATCTATAATTGGAACATTGAAGCCATACTTCCTGCAGTGGTAAACATTGAGTATTGGAAAGATCTTCTGCAAAACAAATGTGACATTGCCCCACTAACACCATTAACTGATGTACAGCAGTCAAACCCTGTCAAACCACCAGGGTGCACCCCTCATGCAGACAACAGCACATCTATCAATTCATCACAATCACCAATGTCATCAGCGAGGGAAAATACATCTACAGTTATGTCTCGGGCATCCTTTGTTCAGGATCAGAAAGGCAAATCACTTCTGAGTCACCTGCAACAACATGGACTAGTATCCTGTAAAGAAAGTGAGAAAGTGCAGCTGATTCATCTGCCAGACTGGTAACCATCTCATGCAGTGCAATGATCCAGGAGAATTTTACAGACCTTACTGTGATTGGTCTTGAGGTAAATCCATTACAGTATTGGAAACAAAAGAAAACAATATGGCCAGATCCAGCAAATCTTGCAATAATGTACCTCAGTTGTTCACCTTCAAGTGTACATTCAGAATGCATATTTAGTGCGGCTGGTGGACTAGTGACTGACTACAGTACATAATACTGCTAAGTCCTGCAAATGTGGAACGGCTTACATTTCTCAGAATGAATCCTGACAGTTTCCCAATTGCCCCAAACACTGAATTATGTGATTCTGACCCTGAACATGAACAACAGCCTGTAAACAGTGATACTGAATATGATGACTAGGTTGTGTATGAAAGAAATAGAACCATCCACCACTACCACAATGCCAGCCACGTGTGCCACACTACTCTTACCATATATACCCATGTATAAGCCTACTCATGTATAAGCCAACCCCTTCCCCCAATGTCTGAGTTAATAGTAAACAAACTTCATTGACCCATGTATAAGCTGAGCTGCTTTTATTGAGCAAATACCAGTAAACACTATAGCAAAACACCACATACATTTAAGAATCCTGGTAAAAAAATCATTGTTTTCTAAGCACAGAATACATAATTGTTGTCCATTGTAAACTAGGTACCATATTTAAAAACTTCACTAGGCATTGTCTTCCTCATCACTGGAAAATAACTGATGCTCTATGAAGCAAGGACACCAACCCGAAGAAGTCAAAAAAGTATCCACACCTGTGGAGCAATATTTTTCTCTTTTGCCATTTCGAGAGCCTGCATCCTGATGGACATTCTAGTTATGCATCCATTATGTCTGCACTCAAGGACCCAGTTGTTTAGGCCACTTTCAAGTGCATGAAATGCAGGATGATCACTGTGGCAACTCTTTTGGATTTTGGGAGCTCATTCAGCATCTCCCTTTGCTTTTTCCACTCCTGAATCTGCTTTTCATTGATACAAAAGTGCCTAGCAATGGCTGAGTTGTTAGTGGAGTCAACAAGATCAAGTACCCACAACTTAAAAACAGCATCATAAGAGCTGCATTTCTGTTTCATACTCACTTTTGCAAGTGCTAAAACATTATGGCTCCTTGTGGAATTTATATGTGTGCTTGTGGTAAGAGAAGTTCTTTAAGTGCAATTACCAGTTAATTGATTAATTGACTGATCCGCGTATAAGTTGAGGTAGTATACTTGGAACCAAAAAAAAGGAATACAAATTTGGCTTATAAGCGAGTATTTACTGTAATTTTCTTTTGTCAATAATCACTTTTATATTATGTAACTTTGATTCCCACCATGGGTATAATTTCTGGAAACAGCAGCAGTCTCACTCAGAGCAGCTGCGCCTCTAGTACCTACCTTATCAGTGCCTACCAAGGGTATATTTTTTGACAATCAGAGCAGCTGTACCTCTCATACCTACATCAGCAATGCCCACCATGGGTATAATTTTTGAAATCAGCAGCTGGCTCAATCAGAGCAGCTGTACCTCTCATACCTACCTCAGCAATCCCCACCATGGGTATACATTTTTTGAAAGTGTAGCAAGCTCACTCACAGCAGCTATGCCTCTCATACCTACCTCATCAATGCCTGCCCTGGGTATAATTTTTGAAAACAGCAGGGGGCTCAATCAGAGCAGATGTGCATCTCATACCTACCTCAGCAATGCTCGCCATGGGTATAATTTTTGAAAACAGCAGCAGGCTCACTCACAGTGGTATACAGTGAAGACGGCAAGTGCAGGATGGTGATGCATGAAAATGGTGACTGAAACACAGTGCCGACACTTCTGGGCAACCACTGGTTCCCTCCCATCCCCGACTTTGCACCCCCCGAGAGTTAGTATCTGTAATAAGGGGGGCTGAATCCCCCTGCAAGAAAATACTTTGCCCAGATGTGGTTGCGATGTGGGTTTGGTGCCATTATCATGCATCGCCATTCCACAGTCACTATTATGACATGGAACCACTTACAACATCTGCACCTCTTGTACCTGACTCAGCAATGCCTGCTGTGGGTATCATTTTTGGAAACAGCAGCAGGCTCACTCACAGCAGCGGTGCCTCTCATACTTGCCTCAGCAATGCCCAACATGGGTATCAGTTTTGGAAACAGCAGCAGGCTCACTCAAAGTAGCTGCACCTTTCATATCTGCCTCAGCAATGCCCACCATGGGTATAGCAGCTCAGGGCATCTAACAGTGTAATAGTTCAAAACAAACAGTCTTTCTCATGATTTTTGTTATGGTCTGGGTCAGGTAATCAGGTAGTAACTATCCAACCTGACCCAACTAATCGGTTTTTATCTGGGTATTTTTCAGGTACTTTTGAGGTACTCATGGGTAGTCTTGTGGATCAGGTATTTTAGCATCCACCCAGCCTGACTTATTACACTACTTAGAATATAGGCAACATTCTTCCAAGAAGGTCAGTCTGCCCAAGCAACCACACAGAAAATGAAACAGATTACAGGACTACTGTTCCTTTGTCAATAAAGCACTTCTCCCTTTCCTTCCATGTGAGGTAGGTTTAAGGTCATCCCATATAGAATAATACATGGAGTGATGTGTGTGTAACCAAACTTTTATACACACCCAAGTTGTGCAATGTTACAAAAAGGAAAACAAACGGAGGAGAATCTCAAGGGGTTTATAAAAGCATGCCACTCTGAGGGTTTATATAAAATTATGTATTATACACACCTAATCATGTTTTGCTTTTATAATCACTGTTCAGAATTTTTAATAAGGGTGGATTTTAAAGAGGCATACAGTTCAGTTACATAACTCGTGGAGCTTATAGTTTAGTTATATAAACTTTACCTTGTTTTTTTAGACTGCAAATTCAGCTGGTTTTCTGTACAGGACACTAACTGAAAGAAGTAATTATATTACTGGGGTCTGCAGCTTCAGCAATAAGAGTTTGAAAGGCAACACACAGTTACACATGATCACTTGTAACCAAAAATTACAACACAGTTATTTAGCTATTACAAATGCTGGCCAGCAAGTATATATGCATTATGGAGGCACTTCTGCTATATGTTTGTAACAATTTTCTTTATACCTGATGTGGAGACCTATGAAGTGTAAAAAACTTTGCAGTTAGTCAAATAAAAGGTATTTGCCACCAAAATTGTACTGGGCATTTAGCAGATTATCTGTGCTGTTATGCACACAACTTTCCACAGCAAGAAATACTGAGGGCCTGATTCTCAAAGGCCCCTTGAAGGGCACAAGGGGCTTGCACCACAAGGAATAGCGTAAGGTTTGGCTTGTACCACAGGATGATCTGGGAGCAATTATCAAAAAGCAGCCTGCATAAAACACAGTTTCATGCACCAAAGGGGGCTTGCACCCTCCCTGTGGCACAAAATGTGCTGTGCATGGTGCCAAGTGGTTTGCAGCAGATGCAGGCTGCCAATGCCCCATTGGGCTCTGGACTGGTGGCAGTGCCCTTGGAGCACAGGGACCATCAGTCACCACTCTCCACAGCCAAGGCATCCCTGGCACCCATGTAGCAAAGCACCCACCCATGCATACACCACACACAGGTGTACCTGCCCCATGCAGGTGACCCCCAGACCCCCAACACTGCAGTGGTGTTCAGTGCCTTCAGCACACCTCCAAGCCTGCTGTCCATCTGACATACATGGGTGAGCTTTGGCTGCACGCCCCTGCATAGGTCAGATGGCCAGCAGCCATGGAGGTCTGTGGAAGGCTTGTGCCACTGGTCGTCCAGCTCAAGGTACCAAAATTGCAGCTATGGGTTGGGGGTCATCACTGCCAGGGGGATTGGCTGTGCCTTTCTGGGTGCCTTGCTGGCACTTTTGGATGATGGGCTGCTTGGGTATGGCAGTGCAGCCATGGTTTGGGTTTGCAGCATTGAGGGTTGGCGAATGCTCTGTTGTGTGTGGGGAGGTGTCTTCCAGGGGGGTACAGGGTCAGGGCCAGCCCAAGCTGTGTGTGGGGGTACTGTCTGCTGCTTATGGGTCCGTTCCACTGTTTGGTGTGTGGGGGGGCTGTGCACATAGGGGCACTTATGGCAGGGCTTTTCCTGGTGTGCCAGCTGGCCCCCCATGCACCAAGGTGTGCAGCATTACTCACCATGGTGCATGACTCATACTGCTGGCATGTCCCCAGCATGCCCCCTCACCCAACCCCTGGTGCATTGCTGTTTGCACAGCTGGGGGACTGGGCATGTACCAGCTGTACACCCCAGTCATGAATGCTGTGCGAGCATTGCTCCAGAGCATTCTGACATAGCTAAGCCAACATGCCCAGCTTACATGGCACATTGGCAGAGTGCATAGGGACAAGCATGTGTTTCACCATACAACTGATTAGTTTGCTGGCCTGCATTGCACACTCTCACAGCTTCAGTGCCACTTTTGCACTGAGGAGATGAAAGCTGCACATAGTTCTCCAGGTAGACAAAGCACATTTTGTCTGCAGAAGAGTTGTAGTTGAGCCAAAAATTATTATTTATCTTAGAATCAATCAAGTTATGATCTTTGCATCAGCAATGTTAATGGCCGGTCCTTAACACTTTAACCAGTACAATATATAAACTCTCTGGTGAATTGCTATAACCCTGATTGGAGTTTTTTTTAAAGATGCTCTACATCATGAAGTGCAGTTTGTTTTGCTTCTGTCTTTTAAGATAGCTACATATCAATTCTCTGCAAAAAAAACTTCATTAATGCACCAGGTAGGGTTCATGTTAAAGCCACAAAAGGCAGGAAATGTGGTGTTAGGGTTTCCTACCCAGACTCCCCCTCCCCCACCAAGTAGCACATGGGAAAAACATTAGGGTTTTGGATCTCCAGAGTCTTTGCAAACCAGTGGTGGGGTCTTCCTTGGGATTGTCAACCTCAATGCTCAACCTTCCCCCCAGCCCATAACCTCCTCTCCAAAGCAAAAGGTACAGCTCCAAGCCAGGGCGTCATAGTGATACACTCGTCAAAGGTAGATAAGTGTGTCTCTCCAGATGTTGCCAACACAATTGGTTATACCTTTCTTTATGCAGGGCCCACAGGGCTCTGCATGAAGAAAGGAGATCATTTATGACATTGTTTGCTCAGGGAGCAGGGTAGGCATTAAGGCTGGCAACCTCAAAGAAGACCCCACCACTGGTTTGCCAAGACTCCAGAGAACCAAAACCCTATTGTTTTTGTCTTTTGCTGCTTGAGGTATGGGGATGAGGAGTTAGGGCAGAAAACCCTAACACCAAATGTCCCTACTTTTGTGGCATTAACTTGAACCCTAATTGGTGCATTACCGATATTTTATTGCAAATAATTTCCTTTTTTTTGAGATAGTGGAATTGTATTCTCATTCTTCAGGTCCATAGGGACTTGTGAAGGGCACTTTGTGCCCTGCTCACCAACAGAAGTGCAGAGACACATGTCAAGAGTTCATGGTACTGTCTGATGGGCTGTGGAAGAACAGGGTCCTCTGTTCCCTGTGCTTTGATATGGCCACAGATACAGATGCACAGGGCAAATAATCTATCCATCAGCCAATGCACAGGGTGCTCTGCCACCCATAGATGCAGAGGTGGAGAACCCTATGCCAAGAGGCCATCTGTCTTCACTATATGGTTCCGGGGCCTGTGCAGACCATCCTGCACCCTGTACTTACATTTTCTCTATTGGCATCAATGCATTGGACCCAAGTCAGAATATAACATCAATATATAAATTATTATAATTATTGAATGACAAGCATTTAAATATGTGGTTCAAAATGGAAGGAGATGATTTAGAAATTTAATTCTGACTTGTGCTTTTTTACCTCATTAATACTCTTCTTAAATATTTTCACATATTATAAGTCACACCATTATAGTTGATGTTTTATTATATTCACTAAATTTTGCACTGTCACTTTAAGAGTGATCACTATTTAAGAGATGCTAGTATGAACTGATGCCTCAATCCCCGAGGAGGCACACACGCATGAAACTGGTCAGATTGTTGGCATTTGGAGTGCATTCTCAATTCTCATCACAGCACTATTAGCCTTCTTAAAAGCCTTTATTCTTGCATATTGGTGAATGGTGCCATCCTTTTGTTGCTTTCCTGGTTGGGGGGTGTCATGTAACAGTACCACCCACAACTCTCACCCCATCTAGCTGGGTCACTGAGCTCACCCCCGAACTCAGCTCACTGGCACAGGATCAAAAAGCATACCTGCTGAGGTGAAGGCTGACACTGCACCCAAAGTTTCTTAACAATTCTCTCTCTCTCTCTCTCTCTCTGTGTATATATATATATATATATATATATATATGTATATATGTATATGTATATATATGTATATATATATATATATATATATATATATATATATATATATATATACATATATATACACTTTTGACCCACATTTTCAAGATAGTTGTTTTACAAGTTCCTTATAAACATGACATGTGGCATTTGTAGTACATATTGGCCAAAATGTCATTTTGCACCAAAAGACTGAAAACATGTCTCATCTACAACTTAATAAAATGTAACCTGTCACGTTTATGGGGTGGGGAGAAAAAATAGCTGTGTTGAAAGTTTGAAGTCAAAACATTGAAAATTAATGAAGTTGTTAGGTGACATTAAAACAGTGCAACATACACTCATAACCTGGACATTCTACCATATGTTTTGACCAAAGTTTCAGCATAGCCTTCTTATTACTCCACCTCATGAACCCGATAGATAACAATTTTCAAATACATGCTGAAACATCATTCGGTGCCACCAAAATATCGTTACATGCCACAGGTGAAAAAATACATTTTGGACAGGATTTGGAAAATCACAGCTGTCACATTCATGAGTTGGTATGAAAAAATGGCTATGTTAAAGATTTGGGGTAAAAATATTTAAAATGACCAAAGTTACGCTTGAACATAGAAAGATTTCAACATATACTCATAACTTTGCCATTTTTACATATTTTGACCCCAGTTTCTCAACGTAGCCTTCTTATGACCCTGCCTCATGAACAAGGTAAGAGAATATGTTCAAATCCTGCCAGAAAGTTGATTTCCCCAAGTGACAGTGAAAACACCTTTTGTGTCTGATTTGCATAATTCCACCATCGTTGGTCATCAGATGATATCCCAAAAAGCCCATGTTGAAATCTGGAATCAAAATATACACAAATGACAAAGTAATGCATCAAAGTTCAAAACTCCATTGAAATACATTGAAACAAACTTATCTTAATTTCTCATATAGCAGTTGCTGGTTCCAGCAGCAAGTTGTGTCTTCAGCCAGAGAGTGGCTCTTCATTGTGGGACATGTTCAGGTGAGTGAGGGTGTATAGGGGCTGTGGTGGGGTGTGAAGTGGTGGGTGCTGAGTGGGAGGCCAGGGTGGAGGGTCAGATCAGTGAGGGACTTTGTTCTTTTTTTTTCAAGTAAAAAAAAAAGAAAAAAAAAGGGGGAGTTTTTTTTTTCAGGGGATAGTGAGTGACATTCTGACTCTGGGAAATGGGCACCCCTGTGTTGGACTACTGTTCAACAGCACTGGGGCTGGGCACCCTGGTGCAGTCAGGTAGTTAGTGTAACAACTTGGATGGGAGGGGTCACAAAACACAGTACCTGGGGTGAGATCCCCGTTCCACTTATATATTACAAAAAAATATATATATATATATATATATATATAGATAGATATAAAACAAGGAACTGGGGGGTGGGCAACCTGAAGATAGATAGCTAGATACATACATACATACATACCTACATACATACAAACATACATAGAGACACATACAGACAGACAGAACAGGGGACTAGCAGTTCATTACTCTCAATGCATCCCACAGCAGGATTCCAGCTGCAGCTGTAGAACTCAAGAAAGTCCTGCTGTTCTCATACAGAGAATGTGGATGAATGGCTATTTTCACTATCCTGGGCACACTGGACTTTAGATTGCCGAGAAAAGGCATTTCTCACCATTATTTTAAGAAACAGACATCAAAATATAGCTAAACAGGTCCAGTTTAGCTAGATTCAAGTGTTTGTTTTTTTTAAATTACACCATTTTATGTATTGTCCATGTTTTTTTTTTTTTTATTATTTTGAAGGGGAAAAAAACAAGATGGCTGGTCTCACAGTACAAAAACTTTTTTGTTGGTGCTGGTAGAAGCAATTGGTGAGAAACCATAAATGTTCTTGCAGCACAGAATTTTTGGTGCCATATCAGAACGTTATCTCAAAAACACTACTAAGCATGCTCAGAACAGAAAAAAACACAATTTTAAATCCATATAACTCTGGAACTCTTTAATAATTTTTGATAAAACCTTTAGAGGTACAGCATGCTTCTAGCCTAAAAGCTTTGTTAAAAAATGTAATTCCATGTAGGTTATACATGACAGCAAACTTAACTCCCATATTAAATAAAGGCAAAACAAATAAGACACTTACAGGAAAATGATATATGCAGATTTTGGAACTGCACAAGCTACTGTCATGAAACTTTGCACATATTTAAACCTTGCCTACTATACCAGGCATGCAAACTTTTCAAACATTGCCAAAGCTATTAAGGTGCAAAGTTAGGGGTTTAACATTGAATATCCTACTCAACCCTTACTCTAGGGGTACAAACCTGCCCAAATAATACAGATTCAACAAAATTATCTTTGTTAAATAAATTGAATGCTAAAATGTACCACTGCATTGCTCTTTGCCAATGTTTTACCTAAATCAAGTTTTTATTGCTATTTTCTATGAGAAACAGCACACTGTCATTGCAGCGATAGCAATGCTCTTGCAAAAAAAATAAAAAAGACAGTATGAATCCCTTGATATAAAATTACCTTAATTTTGTCACCTCAAGTTTGTCTGACAATGTATTTTTAGTTTCTGCTTTTGCCCCTACTTCTACTGGGGCCCAAATGGAACCTTGTTTTTTCATTGATCTATATTACCCATATTGGTAACCTATGCACTGATGCCCCTGATCAAATGGTTAATGCTGCTGCCATCATCTGTCTCTAGGACTCACCCTACATTGCCCAGCCTGGCAGCAGGGACCCCAGATCTGACAGCTTAAGAGTAATCGGCACTAAGCAGCCTATTACAATGTAATAGGATAGCAAAGACTTCATCTGTCCACCCAGGACTTGCTGGTTTTCTTTCAGTTTCTCTGTGCCTCAGTACTACCAAATTGCTACACCTGTATATCACATTTGATGTGTGACTGTCTCAGTGACCACCCTAACCTCAGTCTTTAACTCATGTTGACTCCCCATTCCCCTAGGTCACCAACCAGCAAACAGATGGTAGAATGAAAAGGCAAGCATCAAATAAATCAGTTTTTAATGAGGTCTGAGAGTTGAAATAATTACACTGGTGACATAATGTCATAATCAAAATGGTTGACATCTGAAAGATCATGAAAGGGGAAACCAAATAAGCACATTGTCATTGCTCTATGATAATATTAAAATTACTTCTGATATAAATATTACTTAATAAGAAATAAGATACCATTAATAACAAATCAAAATGCATAACATGGTGTCTTTGAACTTTAAATATTGATGTTGCAAAAAATATACTCTTGTTGGCTCGCTTCCCATGTAGCTAACAGCTGGCAGCTGGGTTAAATTATTACAAGTATCAACAGCATCAGTATCAAAACATACACGAGGGCAAAATGCATTTCATTAAATTACGAAAACCTTTGTTTGTTAAAATACATTTTATGGCAGTCCAAAACAAAAATCTGTTTTCAAAATGCAATTTTATAAACTAAGAAAAATAACCTTTTGCAGATGAAATGAGTTTCATCAAAGAGCAAAGATCACTTCGTTGCTCAAAATATAAATTGGTAACCAGTCTATGGACAATGAGATTTTGCACACAAAATGGGAATGTTAGAAACAGCATCCCAAAACGCTCATATTTTTCTTACTACCGCTATTGAAAAACATGTTCAGTTACCTGTAACTAACCCAGAGAATCCTGCAGTGATTCCATCTCAACACCGTTGTAGGCAGGCTTACCCACTGTGAGATGTGACCTCAGAGGCTTCTTGATCTTGATGATATTGCATGGGAGAAGCAAGTCTAGTGATCCTTGTGTTCCTAATAGGAAGCTGACAAGTAAAAGAACAGACAGAATCACCTTTAAATCTGAAGGTAATAAGCAGCAAACGAGGGCTGAAACTTTCAGTAGACGTGGACACTTCTTTTATATACCCCTCCCCCCCAAAAAAGAAAGACTTTCATTTTTAAATCCTCTGTGTATTTTATTTCATGTTTCAAGACACTGAAGTTTAGCAATGGCCTGACCTGGGCTGCTTACTTCGCTATGGTTACAGTTCCTCCCTTCAGCAATTAGTTTATGGTTCTAATTGCAGTAATCTTTGACCCTTCCCTGTACTTTGTTTCTTCTTGCAATTCGCTTCCTTAAGCACTGTAGAACTCTTTCAGGAATTCTTTACACCTCTCAACAAGTATTTGTTTCCAGTAAATTGAAAGAAATAAAGAAAAGACATATGGGTAATGTAAAATAGCCTCTCATTTTTACTGTTAACTTCTAGTGTGCTTGTTAACTAGGGTTTGAACAAGGAAATGTTCCTGAAGGGTATATCTTTATTATGAATTTGTTTTTAAAACCTGTGATTGATCTGTTTTAAATTATTATTCTACTGGAAAAAGACAGCAGTCCAGCTAAGAGTATGCATCATATAGTTGATTAAGCTATTGATTTTGATGAATCTTTCTCAGAATTTAAAAGAATACTGCCAATCCTTTTTGGCTATAAGTGACCATTTCTTATTGAAGGAATATTTGACAGTTCACTTTAGAAAGTTTATATAGTATTTATGAGTAGATGTCTTGTAGTTTTTTAACTAACAAAAACACCTGTTCTGTAAAAACAAGTTGCTGATCTCATTAGCAGATGTATGTAATTTAACTCCCCTTCCAGGGTTTGAACCTAGGGCTGGGCATACGTCGTGCCTCGGTTAAATGATGTTTGGGCACAGTTTGCGCCTGTAGAGGACTAGTTGGGTTTCTGCAGTAGCTAAAGGATTAATCCTGGGTCACCTGTGGGGGCTTGTTGCTGGCGGGAGGTCACTGTTTGGGCAGGCAGCATAAAAGCATAGGGATGTAGGAAATTAGGGAATTTCCTTACAGTGATTGAGGTGGAATGGAGACTGTGAGTGATGTTGATTGCCCACTACAGTCAGCTACTGAAGTTTCAAGCCAGGGCATGAAAAGAGAATATGCAGGAGGACATGGCGGTAGCCATAGTTCAGACCCCGCATGGGACCCTCTGAAACCAGCCACTCCAGTGGGATTAAGGCATGATGCCCTGTGGGGAGAGCAGTTCATGCATTGAGGCAAGCCTGTGAGCTGAGTAGCAAGTTGGTGAGTTGGGATCAGCTTGGAACTTGCAGTCTTGAACCCAGCTTAGAGGGTGAGTCAACATGGAAGAGATGAAGGGCTGCTTGCCACAGGTCTGGGATGTGTTGCCTGAAGTTCAAAGGGACAGTTGCCACGATGAAGCCACTCCAAGCAGAGAAGTGGGAGGTTGCAGTGAGCTAGCGGAGAGGGATCTGGATCAGAGCTGTTTGTTCTGAGGTGAAAGGCCAGTGGTTCTGTGAGATAAGCTGCTGGGAGAGTAAAGTGGAGGAGATGTACAATATGTTGGAGCCATTTCAACCCATTTGTGATTGGGACTTCTGCTGCCTGAGTTTCAGGGACACCTCAATCACACTACGTGACAGTAACTGGAAACTGCGTGGATTGTCTGTTTATGTAAATGCTGCCAGTGTGTATCCCAGGATCATAACGATCCAAGGTTAATATGTGCTGTCTATCTCAACACACTTGATTTTTTTGCTCCATGGAGTGTTTCTCAATTCGTTATTAAATGGGATCCCCCACCACTGTTCTGCAAAGTTGTGGTCTCTAGTTATTTCTGAACTACTTTTTGGACTAACACTGACTTCTCTGCAGCCCAGCACTCCAAGAACTCAGCACCTCTGGTGCAGTGGTCAGAATCTGAAAACATAAACCATTTTTGGAAAAGTGTCTGATGTGGTTGCCCTCCCTGAATGGACAGCAACTATCGTTATACCTCTGGGCACCAGGGAGGGGTTGGGCTACACTAAAATATGTAAAAAAATCTTTATCAGTCCAATAAAACCCCCAAACTTGAGTCAGTGGTTAGAAAGACATTATAAATCCCATATAGGCCTATAAAAGAGATTTGTTAAATAAAACAGAGATCAGAACAACTATTAATTACATAATGTTTCCTTTTCATTTTGCTTATTAGTCAAAAAAAAAAAAATACAATGATCTTTTCACCCAAGTAGCTCAGCATCAGTGTGCTGCTACCAGATGAGAGACTTGGGTTTTGAACAAACCTTGTTTCTCTCACTTGGTTAGTCAGTGGAGGGTGGGTAGACTGCAGACATGATGCTCACATTGCCTATATTGTCCAGAGAAGAAGGGCTGAAACACAGCAGTCTGCAAAACAGGAAAACAGTTACAGGCAGAAAAAGGCACCAGGCTCCATTTTCAAAAGCTGATTTAGATTGGCACATTTTGTGACACATTGCTGGTTGCATCAAATTTGGGTGCACTAGGGACCCTGCACTGGATTTTAAGAGAACAGAGGTCCCAGCTGTGAAGTCCCGAAGTTTGTCGCAAGCCGACCCATGCACTGGAAGGGAACTGCCACATGCTGTGGCACAGGCTTGTGGCATCGGTTGCGGTGATAGCAACCCACCTGCCAGTCTCCCTGGTGGCAGGCAGGTTAGTCAGTGGATGCCCAGGCTTGCAGGGGGCCATGGAATGGGTCCAGCTGGGGGGGGATGACAAATTCCCCAATGGGAGATGGCAGGGACGGCATAGGTGCAGGATGGGGGCAGATGCATCAGTGCCACCATGAGGGGGGGTTTGGGCTGTCACCTGCCAGGGACCACTGGCCACTCCAGTGGTGGACTGGCAGGTGTTCGGGGCTTTCTGTGTACCTTATCTGGGAAGCACAGGGTCACCCCCCCACCCAGAGAGTGCTGCAGTGGTGGCATATGGCAGCTTAGACCAGCTCCTGGCTGCTCTAGCATATGTAACCCTTGGGGAGCTTGCAAAATTCCAATGTTGGGGATATTGCAGCCCTGCCCTGGCACGTGTCCCCTTCTGCTGTAGCACACAAGTACAGCTGTGACAAATATGACACAAGCCCAGTTGGTGCAGGCAGTCCCCCAGTGGTGCATGGTCCCTTAGAAAATCAGGACTGGTGCAAGGTGCAATGCAAGGAGCCCCTTGCACCATTTCACATTGCCACAAGCCCCCTTGTACCAGTCCCAGCCATTGAAACTCAAGCCTACCAGGTGCATGCAGTCTGCTCTGGTCTTACCTGTTCTCTACTCCAGTCTTTTGCTGAGTGAGCTCAAGATTGATCTCCCTACTAGTAGTTGGTCCAATTTTTATCAGCATTCTCATCCTTCCCCTGCTCCCACATCTGCCAATCTCCTATACCTGCCCCCCCCCCAGCCTTGAAACCCTGCACCATTTTTTCTTCAATAACTTCTCAAAGCAAGCTATTCCATTAGACTACCAGGATTCTCTCCATGAAGAAATACTTGCCTCCCTCCTGAATGTACCTTCTGCCAGCTTGTACCCATGCTCCTTGGTGCTGGTCCTTTTACTGTATTTGAACAATTTTTGACAGCCTGTTCTGGTAATTCCCTTGAAGCACTTAGGGATCTATAGGGGGCAGGATCATCTCTTGCTTCCTACTGGTGATGTCCCTGACTATGCAGCCCAGCATTCTGTTTGTCTTAGTGTGTACCTTTTTGCACTGGGTTGATAACTTGAGCGTATCAGTGATGACTACCAAAAGATCCCTTTCCTTCCACTGTTTGGTTTAGTATGACTTCGCCAATCCAATACTCAGTTTTGTGATTCTTTTACCAATATGTATAAAACTGCATTTTTTGCATTGAGCTTGAGCTGCCAGACCCTGGGCCATTTTTGCAACTTCTCTGTGTCACTTTATTTTCTTGTCTCACTCCTCTATGTCCACCCTACCAAATGACTTTGTGTAATCTGCAAACAGCATAATCTTTCCATGTATGTCCTCATCTGTGTAACAGATGAACACATTGAAGAGTACTAGTCTGAGGACCCTGTGGCACCCCACTAGTCCCCTTCCTGACCTCCAAAAGAGTCCCAATTATTACCACCCCATGTGTTCTCTCTCCGAAGTAGTATCCAGATTGATAAGTGATCTCCCATATCCAGGTCCCTCAAGTTTTTTTAGCAGCCTCCTCTGTGGGACTGAGTCAAAGGCCATGTTGACGTTCAAGTGATTCACAGCTATGCCCTTGTCCTCTGCCTGTGACACCAATCTGAAAATACCAATGAGGCTCATCTGGCATTATCTTGCCTTTACAATACCTTTGCCTTTTATCGTGAAGGTAATTTTTCTTGAGGAACTCTACCATTCCCTATTTGATGATAGTCTTGAGTAGCTTCCCTAAGATAGAGGTCAGACTTACCAGACTGTAGTTACCTGACTCACCTATGTCTCCACCTTAATGAAGAAGGACTACATCTGCCACTCTCCAGTTTCTTCACACTACCTCAGTTGCACAAAACAGTTAAATAGTTCTGCCAACAGTACTACCAGGGCCACCCCTCACCTCCCTCAGAACCATGGAGTGGAATCTGTCTGGTCTGGGTGCCTTGTTCACCTTCAGTCTCCTGAGTTCTTTCCATTTTTATATGCACTATTTTTTTTTTTTTATAATTCTATAAGCTTTATTTAAGTTCCATTTCAACATGATGGTCACAGAGACATGGGTAACAGCTGGACGACCAGAAGGTTCGCCCGGCAGTACAATATAGAGTAGTCTAAAAGGGTTAACAATACTGCTATATTAAAGTAGAAAAACTGAAGAAATCGAGTAAAGGAGGTGAACCCCCCCCCCCAGCACTCCACCCATCACCCCATTTACCCTCCCTATCCCATCCCTAGCCAAGTGTGAATCCAGGTCCATCAAATTATGACACCTGTGAAGAAAGATCTTCTAAATAAATACTTAGGACTTCCATATAGTAAGCAGGGCATCCAGTGGTCCCCATCTGTTCTGTTATGTGTCAAGCCTATTACTCATTGAAGAAATATGTTTCTCCAGTTGGAGAGCAAGTAATATCTCCTTGTGCCATTCCAGGACTGATAGGGAAGAACTCTTCTTCCAGTGCCTCAGAATTATCGGCTTAGCTATGGCAGAGATCAGTCACGTGTGCTTTCCCTAATTCTGAGAGTACCATGAGGAAAGTAATTTAATAAGCAGGTTTCTGGAGTAATTAGGAGGTCAATGCCCAAAATGGAGTCTATGGTTTGCCTAATTGCTTGCCTGAAGGCCTGCATCATCAGGCAGGTCCATAGCATGTGACATAAGGTTCCAGGGATGCAGACACAGTGTGAACAGTCAGGAGAGGGCAGTCTACCAAGTCTGTGGAGCTTCACTGGAGTGAAATATAAGTTATGCATGATACTGAATTGGATTAAATGCAATATGCACTATTTCTAACATCTGTCCACTGCGCTCCTTTGGTTTGGTAGTGCATTCCAGAAGTGGGTCCTCTTGTTCCTCCCTGAACACTGGGGAAATGTATTCATTAACTATGTTTGCCTTTTCATTATCCTTGACCTCCCATAGCTCCCCCTACTTGCCTTTTAATGTCCTTCTTTGTCTTCCTTCTTTCCCTGTTATATCTAAAGAACTATTTAACATTGCCCTTTATTCCCTCAAAAGTTCTGTGTCAGCTTAGCTTTCCTCGCTGCAGCCCCATGGTCCTTAATCTGTTCTGGTATGATTCCTTACTCTCTCTGCTGTCTTCAGACATTCATACTCTTTAAAGGCTGTGTTTTTCACCTTTCTGCATCCTGGATCTCCTTGGAGAATCAAATTGGCATTTGCACATCCTACCCTTACTTAACACTTTCATGCAGCATCTGGAAACTTCCTGAATGAACTTTTGACAGCCTGCCACTTCACATCTACCTCCTCTAATTGTCTCATTCCCTCAAACTGAACCAGCAGGAGTTAGGTTATCTTCCTGAAGTTGATTCTCCTGATGTCAAGCACCTGTTTTGGTTCCTGGATGTTGAGCCCTGAGTGGTGTGCTAAACCATATGCTGTTGTGGTTCCTGGTTATCAGCGGGACCTCAACCCCCACGTCCTGGATGGTATCCTGTTTTGAGAGAACCAGATCTAAGGTGACACCATTCCCGGTATACTCACTGACATGTGTAAGCAATAAGATATGACAGAGTGTGCATGGAACAGATTTTACTACATGCCCAGGGGTGTAGTGAGTTATGAGGCCACAGGCTGAGTGCCTTCAGCTCCTGAAAATGCAGTAAACCTGTTCCATGCACGCCCCCGGAGTGTCTTATTGTGCGCATAAAATGAGCTCCTTTTTTAATTTTTTACAATTGGGAAAAGCATGTTTATTAGTAGAAACAATAGATTTACTTGTGTGCCTTTATGATGAAATAATCATTCCACTCACTGTAAATGATGTCATTGTATTATTGCCTACTTTCTTCTTCCTGTATTTTTTTCTCTGTTTTTCCCCACATTTAAGATATGGAATGTTTTCATGGAATGTTTGCCATGGAATACATGGATTCAAAATTCTGCTCAGTTCCACTGGTAGAATGTTCCTTTCATAACATACTGTATACACACACCCACACACACACACACACACACACACACACACACAAAACTGAGGCCTCTTCTAGAGCCAGAGTCTCAATTATCTCACTGTCAGGGCAAGCAGAAGAGATTTCCCTGATGTGCAGGTAAAGATAGAAGGGAGATTTTTCATTGTCAGCAAAGAAACAGTTGTAATGAAAACTATAAACAATACTTAATGTTTCTGATTTGTTTATGTGTGTAAGGAGTGTGTGATACTCAGGGAAACATTTAATTAATTTGTTTTATTTTTTATTTAAGGTAGTTTTATTTTTAGGTCCCAGTTCAAGGTTTTTTATAGTGTAAAGGTAGCAGCCATGTTTGTGATGGCAGATCAATTCTGGTTGGAGGGGGACTGATGTAAGATAGTTCTGGTTGTAAGAGGACTGATTTGCTCATTGTGTGATGTGGTTTAGGACCAGGATGACTGTACATGGAACACATTTCATGCACGGTCACAAGATGTGATTTGACCAATGAGACTTCTTTATTTTGGATGCCCACTTTATAGTGCATCATAAAACATTTCAGGAAGGCATCCACCAATGCCTGCCCTTCTGCACTCTTTGCTCCTGGCATGTCCCAGTCAGTATATGGCATACTGTATTTAAAGCAGCCATCAGTATCACTCACCCGAGTCCAACAGCTTTCTTGTTTTACTCTTCTAAGTTCCTGTCTCCTACCTCAGTCTAGTTTGGGGGTATGTAGACCACCCCTAGCTTGATGCTTTTCTCCCTCTCTGCCACCAGTTGTGTCAAAAGAATTTGCAGCCCCTTGCTTCTGACATATTTCACTACCATTGCTCTAATACCATCCTTAACATACAATCCACTCCCCCCCATTTGTGGTTTCCTAGTCTCTTTAAAAGAGGGAGTACCTAGAATTGACTCATCCCAGTCATGATTTGGTGTGGCTCGTGTCTCTGTGATGGATATAATGTCTACTTTTCCCTCTCCCACCATTGTCTGATGGTTCCTTACCTACTTTCTGAGACTCTGGCATTTACATTAACTACCTTCCATGTACCCTTTCCATTGCTTCTTCTATAAGTCTCCTTCTCTTTCCCTGCATTGCCCCTGTTTGTCTCCACCCTCACCCCAACCCTGTGTGTGTGCTCTCTGGTATTAATCGTATTGTGACACTGATCTCTGGTCAGGGGAGCACTAGCTAGGCCCCTCATATCTGCCACTCTATGAAGAATTCCCTAGCCCCAGCCTCACCCTATTGACATCAAACTTCTCTCCAAGAGCATTTGTCCCCTCTTCAGTGGGATGCAGACCTGAAGAGCCTCCTGTCCCATAAGTGTCCCAGCCTCCTACAACTCTAAATCCTTCCTTTCTATGACACCCATTCAACCATGAGGTAAAAGCTTCAATCTTCATCTGCCACTCATTTCCTTTGCCCTATATTGGCAGGACCTTAAAGAAGGCCACTGATGTCGCTGCTGCCCCAGCTTGCCACTAAAGCTGTAGAAGCTATTGTTAAACTAGTCTTGTTCATTTGTGGCCAGATTGTTTATCCCCAGGTAGATAGTCATGTCTGGCTCCTCCCCAGTGTGACTAATGATGACCTATTGGTGTTCCTCCTAACAGAAGCCCCTGGCAGGCATCTGACTACCTTCCTTCCATGGTTTCCATAGCACTACCTTTTCTGTACCCCTGACAACTGAGTCCCCTCACCACCACATTCTTAGATGTACCCCCTACTTTCTGCCCCCAGTCCTTGTTGGCAGTTTTCAGAGTCCAGAAAATGACTATTGGAAACTTCCTCTTGGGAAAAGCTGTCTGATTTGTGTACTTCAAATGGTCAAAACAGTTTGCATTAATTATTGCTGGACTACTATCACCACCTGGATGTATCGACTATACCCCATCTCCCTCTCTAGTGCCCTTTATCCCTAGGACATGTAGTCACCATGGGGAGGATGGGGAGCAGTACAAGTCTATAGACCCCATTCCAGTGTATCATACATAAGGCATAATTCATCCCATGCAGTAGCCAACTGTAAACTGAATGCTGCAAATCTTTCACAAAGTGAGCATTCACTGTGCCGTCAGAGTATCACCTGGAGGATGGCTACCCCATATTAAAGGCCATCATTTTTCTGTAGCACTTTGGGACCAAGTTCTGCGGCAGAATTACCATTTGTTGTAGAACTTCTGTGGCAGTGATTTGTAATTTCTTTGGAGTGCCACATCACAGCTTCAGCTTGTCATCCCTGACACCATGTACATGGCACTGGCTATGGCAAATGGGATGGGGGAATGCACAGTACTAGTAGTTCAAAAACTAAACCCACAGACTTTTAAAAATAATATTAAAAAAAATATATATTTTTTTTAAAAAGCTAAAAATTATCACTTCAGGTCCTATGCTATTGCATAAATGAAAGACAGAGAGAAGGCCTTGTGTGATAAACAATTTATCTATACCTATGCTATTTACGCCACTCATGAGGGCCACACTGCTTATCATATATATTTATATACAATCTATAACATATTTTTTTTAGACAGAGTCCCCTTTTTGTGATCGTGAAATTGTATCATCATTTGTACAGATCCCTTTGGAAATGGAATAAACAGAACAGTGGAAACATTTCAAGACTCATTTTTCATGCTGACCCTCTTCTCCTGATGCACTACATTGCCCTGTCAGGCCACGACACTCACATGAACCACTTGTGAGTGAAGGCTCCCCTGGCCTGTCACAAGGTGCCACCTGTGTGACAGAACACTGTACCCTACCTTCCATGGCTCAGAGTGGTGGTGTGTGACAGTACTGCCCCCCCATCCTCATGCTGCCAGCCAGCTCCCTGAGCTCGTCCCCAAACATGAGTTGCTGGCAGGGGAACACAACATGCTACCCACTGGCCCAATGGCTGGCCCTGCACACAACATTTCTGCATAACTTTTAGCTAATTCTATTAATCCATGACAACATGTAATAAATGACCCTGGCAAAAATGTGTACAGCACAATTATCCATTTAATAGGTTTGTTCTTTCAACAGGTACATGCATCATTATATTCCACATTTCTGGTCCTAATTCATTTATTTTTTTTAAGACAGGCTAATTCTTTGTCCCAGTTATTCGTTTCAGAGGGCCTTTCTATACTCTAATGGCACAAATAAATCTGTACAAAGTTAGGTATTCATTTAACAGGGCTATGGTATTGTCAAGTGTTTGTTTAAGTTGGCCACAATGTAATAACCCAAGAATGAAAATGTTATTAGGCTCTAGTACAGGTTGAGCAAATATCACGGTACCTGATGTGCTGTGCCACTTATTCAGGGAGTGGGAGCAGTGGTAAATAAATTACTTTTCATTTCTGTGGTAGAATGTTGCCCTTTAATTAGTTAATGTATGATGTGATGTTGCTGATAAATTCACATGCTGAGCATAGAGGGGATTTGGGTATAAAAGGAAGGGAATGGAACTAGGTGCTATGGAAAAACTATAAATATTAATAAAGAATCACCAATAGCAATGAATTGTGCAGCACTGCAGATATTTTGCGGTAGGTTGCAAGTTCTGTCAAAATTATGTGGCTGCAGAATTCTAGGGGCATTGCTCATATTCCCTACAACTGACTAGGGCTCCCACTCACCTCTGTATTGCATGCTTTGTATTCTGCATCTAGACCTTAAAAACCAGAACTTACCTGATGCCGCCTATTATTGGACCTGCCATATCCTTCTGCACATTACTAGTTGACTCTTGTTACTATACTACCTAGTCCAAAACTTCAGTTAAAACCAATCAATGACCCTACCCCAGATATTGCTGGCCTAGATTGCCCTCCCTAGCTGCTAGTGTCTTGTCTCTCTCCACTGAAAGTAGTTATGTGATCACACCCGAGATGTGAATTAATGCAGATCTTAGTGAATTACATCAACTTAGTTACACTACTGCATTCATAGCCATCTCCATGAAACCTTAGCACCAACTCCTTGTAGCCGTACACACACCAGTGAGGATACTTATTTGGCTTCACCCTGGATGTGACAATGCAGCCTGGTGATTTGTATCAAGTGAGTTCAAACTCTACTTTTACAGCCCTCACCAATGAACATAACCCAGCTTCTGAGTGACTTTGATCACACAATCAGCATGAATGACAGTTGCACCATGGGCCTCAGGTAAGGTACACCAGGTATATCTTACCTTAGGTGGAAATAGGTCCATTGTAAAACTGTTAATTCCTTGTGGACACCCATACAGATGCCACTATCCTACTCAATGGCCTTCACTCTCTGGGGTCCCTCACTCTCTGGGGTCACTGGTCCCATGCTATTGATATATGGGACTGATATCCTCCTATTGGATGCTCTCAGTCATGTGGTCTCTCCTGCACAATGGTGCTGTGCATGGCCAATCCCCTGCCTTTCTCCCTTCCGCAATCTGTGTCCTCCTCCAGTCATAGGAGGTGTTAGGGCCCTCTGTAGCACCTTTTGTGACTGAGTCATGAGCAGGATTTGAT
Organism: Neoceratodus forsteri; assembly: GCA_016271365.2. NCBI lineage: Eukaryota > Metazoa > Chordata > Ceratodontiformes > Ceratodontidae > Neoceratodus > Neoceratodus forsteri. The sequence goes on along the minus strand of CM028136.1, from coordinate 352,985,644 downwards.
GGAGTTTCAGAGCTACTGCCCATGCTCCTAAAGTTTTTTTATGAAACAGTACATGAACACTGAAACAAGGAACAAAAATCGGAATAATGAAGCATCTACCCCCCCAAAAAAAACAACTGAATTTCTCATTCATCACACAACAATGGTGGATTTCTGTTTTTTTCCTTACTGTAAGTTATTACATGAAACTACTTTAATGAAGATTTTAACTTTTACTTAGGAAATAAAAAAAATGTTCAGTGTAATAAGAGGTCCTCAGTGCCCCCCAACCCCATTTTTAAATGTATTCTTCTAGCAGGGTTTTCTAACAAGTAACATAACTTGTAGGTAGGGCTATACAAGCAATGAATATCAATTCTAATATCCTGCATGCCATGAGTAATGAACTGTCTGTTACTTGTGACCAAAAAAACCCCAGAAAGCATTATCTGAGCTCTTCATATTAGGAATATTAAAACAATTCTGAAAATTAGAAAAAGAAACCATATAGCCCTCACCAGGTGCCCAGGTTTAGTCATGAGTCCATCTGTACCCCCTCCCCCCCAGTGACCTCCCGAACCCTCTACCTTATTCACCCAGTCATGTAGTAAAGCTGCTGGCATCCTGCCAGATTTTTTTTTGTCCTTTCCAAAACTATATCTTATTCCCAACTCACTTTCCTAGCCCAACCCCTCAGACCCCAAAGGGCAATGATAGAAAGATTCAGCTTCCCCACTCATGATGGAGGTACAATAGTATAACCTTCACTCTAGTTGCTCAGTTGATCTCCACTCTGAACCCTGAAGTGCACACACAGTCCCACTTTCATTCTAAAGGCAATGTCACAATTCTTCCAGGTCATTTTGCTCCATGACAACACACCTCGGACTATTTGCTCCAGCATCAATCGGCTCCCATGTCAATTCAGTCCTGAACAATTTGCCCCCAGCGTAAATATTATAATAAACTTCAGGTAGGTGCAATTCACCCACCAGAACAGCTGAAGACGTGGAAGTCGTACTGTAATTGTTGATCGCAGTATAATACGACATGCAGTGGAAGTCAATTGTCTGGGGACAAATTAACGTGAAAGACGATTGATGCTGGAGCTAATAGTCTGGGGCAAGTTGTTATAGAGTGAAATGAGCAGGTAGAATTGACATGTTCCTCGTTATTAAAAGTAAGCTGTCAGCTGATAGTCTCAGCATGTTGGGCAGGTGCACCATAGCTAATATCACTGAGTGATGTCCTAGAGGAGCACCTTGGAATTACAGTGGCAAGAAGCTGCCATATGTTTCTCTTTTAAAGTCTACCTAGTATCATTCAGTGACACTAGGCAGACCACACTCCACTCCTCCTGCTGCACTCAAAGTGTCAGCTATTGCTGCTTACAGAAAGAGCGATACTGTACATAATGCATGCTGCAGGGTGTGAGACGAGACTGACTAAAAATCCAAAATGAAATCCATACTGTGCTTCCCTGCATTATGGATAATGGGGGTTGGGAGAGGGCAGCTTTTTTCTGTCTGACTCTTTGAACTGACAGGGATGTGCTAACAAGGTGGCTAGAGAACACAAGAGGGTCTGAGGCAGGTGAAAAGGGCTAACAGGATGCAAACAGCTTTTCTTCTGTATAGGACTGGAAGGGTGGTGAGGGGTGAGTGGGCTGGAGATCACAAAGACTTGGCCACAGGAGGAAGGAGTATGACTTTCTGTAGCTTTTTGGTACCTAATTCTACCTGAATAGCGAATATGAATGACAAATACCCAATACGGTATTTTGGGGGCCCAAGTAGGAGTACTTAGTGAGCATTTGTGAGAAGAGACTTACATAGTCATTCCTGCCAAGAGTCAGTGAAGGAACTGCAAGCAGGTAATCATTTATATAATCTTTAGTATTTCAAATATTTCCCAGAGTTTCATGGAATATATTCTGAAGTTCTACAGAAGAGTGTTAGAAATAGTGATCTGACTCCCAGAGAGTAAAAGTTCATCCTTTGAGGCAAGCTGGTAAATCATTTTTCACAAGAAGCTCATCATTTAATATGATGGGTGAAACAAAAGGTGCCGAACTGTGATATAAGCCACAAAGGAAAATAAACTTCTGTTAAAATATATTCCAACGTGCCTTCAAAATATTCCACATTATCACCATTATATTCCTTTTTCTTAGCACAGCACTGTGTGCTGCCTGCACTATGTTGTGTTTTATTTTCACTGTGCAAATGCTCATACTGTTTTTCACCTGTTTGTCTTATTGTTCCTTGTACCCATCCTGGGGTCACACCTGGACACAAACCTCAGCTCAATGTGCATTTCCCAATCACCAATTTTAAAATAATTAAATAAGTAAAATCTTGTAGGCTATATAAGTAACACTTGTACCTTGTATTTTTTTGAACTGTGCTTAGTGCTAAATACAAGACATTGATTTATTCTTATTTTTTTGTGTGTGTGTGTGTTATCTTATTTATCTCCCCTGCAACCCACACCTACCTCTCCTTCGGGCCAATTGCCACAAGGACACTCACCTCTCTCGTCTCTGCCACCAATCCCGACCCCACATCACAGCCACCTTAGGGTAACCAGACATAACTCTGCATCGGATGGGTCCTCCTCTTCTGAGAAGAAACGACCAAACAGCCTAGGCGTTGGCCCTGGGTGCTGCTGCGGTTGGGTCGACTGTCACGGAGCTCAAAGAGGCACTGGTCTGGGTGGCTGTCATCCAGTAGGAGGAGGCACTATTTTCTAATTTTTCCTCCAATTCCCATACGTGCACCACAACTGATCTTCCACAGTCTCCACCATGGGCTGCTGCAGAGCGACGCCATTCCTTAACCCATCTCAGGAGAGGAGAGCTGTCCTCCGGATGCTCAATAATACTCCTTTCCCTGCTGACCCTCCAGCACCTGAATCCGTTCCTGAACCGGGTCACTGATGTGGTGTGAGGTAAGGTGCCAGCGCCTCAACCCTCTGTGCCACTGGGCTGGCCTGGCCCTATTTTTGTTTTTAATTATTCTGTATGATAAAAAATGAAATAATTGGACAGATGTACATTTTCAGACCTGTTGCACAATATAAGAAATGTTCCTCTCTCTTTTCTTGCTCTCATCCAACCTCATATTCCCTTTGTCCTGTTGGCTCTCACTCCTTCTCCATGTTTCCTGCCAAATCCTCTGGTGATCAGTCTGCTTGCTTCTTCATGCTTCCTCTACTCTGGTCCTCCTTCCCCCCTCCTCCACATATATCCTTACTGCCTCCTTCCATTCTTCTCTGAAGTCCCTTCTCCATATCCACATCATTTATGTTTGCCCCTGTACTTAACTCTCTGCCCAGACTTCCTGGGCCCAATTCTCAAAGCCCCCTTTTATGGTGTAAGAGGCTAGTGCCACAGGGATGGGCGCAAGGCACAGCTTGCATCAAAAGATATTCTGGGAGCAATTCACAAAAGCAGCTTGCTTCAAACACAGGCTGCAAGCACCAAAGGGGGCTTGCACCATCTATGCAGCACAAAATGCTTTACGACATGGTGCTGGGGGCTTGTGGAAGATGTAGGCTGCCATATCCCTTAATTGTTCTCAAAAGCCTCCCAGAGGCAAATTTCTAAATACCATTAGACCAGCCAGTGCTGTTCTAAAGGTACTTAGAAGTGTGTCCTCTGGGAGGGTTAGAGACCATGTGCCATCACCGGAGCCCTCCATGAGCATGAGGGTGCTAGTGCTGCAGGTTCCCCCCAGCCACAATCCCCTTTATAGTAAAAGTACTCATGTTCCTGGTGTAGTAAACCCCCCTACCTATCCGCATTCTCCCCCATAAATAATTATGTATCTTTCCCTGGCGGTCTAGCAGACCCCCTCTGTGTCCCCGATCTCCCACATAAATATTTATATATCTTGCCCGGGTGGACTAGTGGACCCCCCACCCCAACAGGCAGTGCCTTCAACACCCTGCTCCCCCTGTTGCATCACCAAGTTGGTGACTGGCACATCTCTTCACTCTCCATAACAGACTGACTGAGCTGTCAGTGAGCATGTACTGTACACAGTATGCATTCATTGATTGACAGCAAGCTGTCAATCAATGAGCGTGTACTGCATATAGTACGTGCTCATTGACAGCTCAGTTGGCACTGGTCGGGTGTGGTGAAGAACAGCGGGATGTTCCAGTCACCAGCTCGGGGATGTGATAGGGGAGCAGAGTGGTGGGGCACTGCCTGCCAGGGTGTGGGGGTAGGAGGTCCAGAAAACCACCAGGGAAAGATATATAAATATTTATGGAGGACATCGGGGATGGGAGGGGTTCCACTAGACCACCAGGGAAAGATATATAATTATGTATATATAGCCCTATATACTGACCCGCTGCCTCACCACCAGCCTGCCACTAACCCCAGTGACCACTAGGAGTCGCTATTTCCGCCCTGATTTGGGCCCAAACCCAGCCTGCTTTGAGCCCCCTAGAACCTGGATTCTCACTCTCACCCAGGTACTAATTCAACTGCCCTACCAGGGTCTCAAACCTTGTACCCTGTCCACCAGAGTCCATGACACTACCACTACTCCCAAGTGGTATCTACACTTTTTGAAGGGCAGCCAAGATACTTGAACCTTTCTGCCCTACTGCTGCCTTAGGCACTATGTTTGTACACCTCCTCCTCCTCAAATGCCTCCCCCTCATTTACGTGCAGTACCCACATCCCATCAGCCAGATATCTCCCTGGCCCACTTGTACCTGCACCCATAACTCTCCCTGACCTAGTCCAATCCCACCCTACACTGACCATGTACCCTGGCCCGCGGCACCCACCCCCTGGATGCCCCCCCGCAGACTACCCTGGCTCCCCTTGGTAGCTACTCGTCCTCACCCTCCCGACCCATCAAACACTGCCCATTCCTTGATCCCCTATGGCCTTCTCCCCATCCCAGCGTAACCCCCTGGAAGCTTACACATTTCCAACCCCTGGTCAGAGCCTAAGTTTTCCTACTACTCCTATCGGGTAATATACATCCAAACCCAGGCCCTACACCCTCCAGCCCACCAGATGGGTCCACTGGTCTCCGCATAGCCTCCATGAATATATGCAGCCTACTGAAAAAAGTTGATGCCCTCCAGTGCAGGACCATGCTACATCAACCAGACATCATTGCACTGGTGGAAACCTGGCTGTCCAAATCTACCCCTGAATCCTTTGTCTCCCTCCCAGGCTATACTCTATACTGGGAGGACTGAGTAGGCAAACACGGGGGTGGCTGTGCAATCTATACCAGGGACAGAATCATCAGACATGTGCTCCCTGCCCCTGCTCTTGTAAATGGGGCCCAGGCCCTTACCCTCAAACTTGCTCCTGACCCCTCCAGGGGACCTCTTTATCTCACCACTGCCTACGTTCCCCCAAAGAACCCAAACCCGGCACTGATATCTTTAACAGAATATCTTGCCACCTTCCACCACAAGGCGGAACAAATACTAGTGGGGGACCTAAACGTGCACTGGCTCAGTGCCTCCTCTTCCACTACCCGAGATTCTTTCGCTGCCCTAGACCTGACATAACTCATTTCCCAGCCCACTAGAGTAAACCCAAAGTGAGGTACCAGTACCCTTCTGGATGTAATAATCACCAACTGCCCCAAAAAAAAAAATCCATAACATCCAGGTCCTCCCAGACTCACTAAGTGACCACTCCCCTTTCCTATTCCTTTGGGCGGTCCCCATTCCCAAACCCACAGCCCTGATCACATTCCACAGGCGCCTCTGATGGCCCACCTGATGGGCTGACAAAACTCAAACAATTTCTCACCCAGACAAACTGGTCCTCCATTCATCATGCACCCAACTTAGACACTGTCCTCGCCTTTTTCTCCCAAACCTTTAACAAGGCCTGTGACCTCTTTGCACCCATCACAAGAATTTGATCCAAGAAACGTAATGCACCCTGGGTTACCCCTGCCCTACTACAAATGCTCAGAAATAGGGATAACCTCTGGCACCTTGCCACTGAAACAGGCCGGACGGCTGGTAGACAGGCCTACAATGCTGCATGGAACAGGTGCACATGGGCCATCCATAAAGCCAAGGCTGACCATTACCAGACCACCCTCACCTCCTCCTGGGGGTGTGCCCAGACATTCTGGGACTATGTTATACAACTAAATGGGAAATCACACTCCTCTCCCCCATCCCAACTCACTATTGATGGCTCTACCTCCACCGACCCTGCCTTCATAGTAAACTACCTTAACACCTCCTTTACTGACCTTAGCTTTGTCCTCCCCAGTAATTTCTTTGACTCTCCCTACCTCCCCCTGTCCTCCAACGCCCCGGCTTCCACCTACATAGGGTATCTGCCCAGGAAGCCAGACCTCTCCTAATTAAAGCACTAAAGCATTAAAGAGCAACAGTCCTGGCAGCAACTCCCTGGACCCCTGTATTCTCTGGCTGATGGTGGATGAAGTCCTCCTTGCCCCACTCACCAGCCTACTCAACTGATCCCTCTGCCTGGGGCAATTCCCCACTGCATGGAAAACAGCCATAGTCACACCCATTCATAAAGGGGGCGACAGGTCTTCTGCCGGGAATTACCGACCAATCTCCATCTTCCCCCCCTCACCAAAGCCCTGGAAAAAATGGTGGCCATTCAAATCACTGAATATCTTACTAAGCATAACATCTTATGCCCAGAACAGCATGGCTTCCGTGCTGGTCACAGTACTGGCACTGCACTAATTGAGTTCTCTAATTTTCTACACTCCTCTCTGAATGCCAGCTCCCTAGCTAGTGCAGTGTTCACTGACCTCTCAAAGGCCTTTGACACTGTCTCCCACCCTCTTCTGCTGGATGCCGTCTGCCACACTGGTTTCTTTGTTGGCCCTCTCGCCTAGTGCACAAGCTATCTATCTGCTCACTCTCAATGTGTAAAAATCAATGGGACACTCTCCGAAACTCGTCCCATCCGCTCAGGGGTACCCCAGGGCTCCATCCTGGGCCCCCTACTCTTCTCACTCTATCTAAACACCCTGCCCAGTGCATGCTCTGGCAAAATTCTTTTGTATGCAGAAGATGCTGTCATTTCTGCCACCCACCGCAATCCCACCTCCCTCCAGGACACCCTACAACACTCCTACAATGATGCCGAAGCCTGGTTTAAAGAACACAGACTCGTCATTAACCTCAAAAAAAACAAAACAATGCTTTTTGCCCACCCCCAAAACAAAGCCTGCAACTTCCCACTCCATATCCTCCCCAGTACCAAACAACCACTTGAACAAGTCTGCTCCTACAAATACCTTGGGGTTTCTTTCGACTCAGCCCTCACCTACCACACCCACATTGATGCCCTTGCATCCGCCATCAACACAAGGCTTGGCATCCTCTACCGCTATAAAAACTGCCTCTTCCTTGATGCTCTCCAACTTGCAGTTACATCTTCAGTACTGTCTCTAGTTGACTATGGCCTGCCGGTCTATGGTACTGCTGACCCTACTGCCCTCAACAAAATTAGGCTCACCCTAAATAAGACCTGTAGGCTGATTACTGGTACCCCCAGGCTCACACACACTTGACAACTCTATGATGAGGCAAAACTGCTTAACCTAGATGAACAGCTATGCTATCAAACCTGCCTCATCACAAAAAAAACTCTACTCGGACTATCCCCTCCAGGGGTGACAGCCTCCATCCGCCGCACCCAACCAACTATCGCAACCCGAACCTCTGACAAGACCACTCTACTGGTTCCCAGATCCAGGACCACCCATGGTCAGAGGTACTTCTGCTACAGAGCTCCATCTTGGTTTAACTCTCTCCCTGCTCCCATCTCCATTGCCTCCACAATCGCCAACTTCAAAACCGCCCTTTGGAGCCAACTGTTTAACACTTGCAGCTGCTCATGTCTCTAATATGGCCTAGATCTCTCCACACTTGACAACGCCCACTGGGCAGCACTCCACCTCATCCCCCCAATTTCTCCCCCGTTGCATATTGCCTTTGTTAATACCAGCATGTGCCCAGCTGTATCGATGTAATTGCAACTAAATCATATCAATGTAATTGCAACTAAATTGTATAAATGTATGAAGCCACTCTGTGTATCTATAAGAATGTGACTTTTATGCTGTAACCTAAATTTTATGCTGTAACCTAAATTTGTTCTGTCTGTCCTCTATGTGATGAGGTACCTTTGGAAATGAGCCTCTGGCTCAAAGGTTGTAAACTGATGTATAAATAAAATAAAAAAAATATTTATGGCAGAGATTGGGTATAGGGAGGGGGTCCACTAGACCACCAGAGACAGATTTATGAATATTTAATAGGGGACATGAGGGATCAGGGAGTCTGCTAGACCACCAGTGAGTTCTGCTCTGTCTGCATACAGGGAACATTTGGCACTGGAGGGGGACCACTAGATACCAGTTGCTGTCCAAGGGTGCAGCTGCTGCCTGATCACCCTGCAGCATGCAGCAAATCTTGCAGATGCACCGTCTGTTTGGCAAATTGCCACAGGTGCTGCAAGCTGAGAGACTTTGCTGCTCGGTCCCTATCTGATGGAGAATTGGGCTCAGGGTCCCTGGCACACTGGCAATCTGCGCAAACTTCCATTGGTGCAGCTTGTGCCAATCTTTGAGAATCAAGTCCCTTATGTGCATAATATCCACTGTGCCCCTTCCCAAAACACTGCTGCTTCTCACTAGTTTCTAATTATATAGTGTTTCTTTTACAAACTTTTGTTGGAATCGTTGCACACTTGCTCCTGCAGTCTGTGCAAACCTTGCAGTTGCTCATTTAATTTGGTTGTACCTAGTAGTTTTATACTGCAATTTGTAAATTGTACAGTCTGTTGCATCACCAAGTTGGTGACTGGCACAGTTTACAGTCTAAACTGATTATATATTTTCAGTGCTTCTCTGTCTATTCCTGTTTATGCTGCTGTATCATTTTCACTTTTTCTGTATTACTGTTGCTGTATTGCCTTTCCATGTAGCCCCACCACCAGGTTGCTTCTGAAAATGAGCTATTATAGCTCAGTAGGCCTTTCCTGGTTAAATTAATATAATAAATAAACAAATAAAGCTCAAATAGCAGCGTAAGCTAAGGGGATTTCTCCTTCAGCTTAATTGCTTGCAGGATGTAAGTCATTGTTGGATGTCATTCAGAACCAGGTTCAGTCCTGAGCTCTTCTGCACTAGTTATACAACACTATCTGTTAGCTACAATAGGTGGTTAGCATTTTCGTGCCCCAAGTGATTGACAAGAGTCAGCCTTCTACCTCCAAAAAATGTTCCATTAACACATCTGCCTTGATCCTCAGCTCACAGTGAGCAATGTCAGGTCCATTTTATGTTCATCATGCATGCAAGCACCAAGTGAACTTATTGCAGAAGTATTGCTTTTTGATGGGTGTGACACTGTTTGTCCAATGCAGAGCAGAGTTTTAGGGCCAATTCAGTGTCACTCCAATCATCAGTCAGGCTTACTATGACAGAGTTTTAGCTTGGTAGGTGGAGATGGCACGAACTTCAAAAGGAATAGCCTATCCAATCAAGAATCATCTATTCCCTTTGATTTGTGCTATCCAGCAAGCTAAGCTGATCTGCCAAGGTCAGCCTGGAATGCGTGGAATGTCTGGCTGGCTGCCTGCTTAGTTCTGCTCATGCTCAGGTACTATAAACGCTTAATAATTTGCCAGTCTCAATTCTCTTCTTGGACTCTTCATTACATGTTCTTAATCATCAATAATTTCACAATTTTTACTGCATTAGTAGAAGTTGCTGTTCACAGCTGAAACTATCATGTAAAGCAGTCCATATAAGGAACATCAGGGATCTTGTACTAACAAAACACAAGATGCCGGTGCACAATGAATAAGAGTAATCATCCCACTGAAGCCCCACATGAGCTGAGCAGTCTGTGAAGCAAACATAGCAAGACAGTTTGCAAAGTTGTAGCCCAAGTTAAACTGCAGAATTTATCACAAGTTTGAGAAAACAAGATTTTCCACAGTACAGAGCAGGAACACTTAACACAGTTTGCTAAGTGTCTAAATTATATTAAATTATGTTGATTGCCAGCCAAGTTGCATTTGATATCCCATGTGGGACCTCCACAAACCAGCACTGCCTGGTGCCCTGAAAAGAGAGAGAGAGAGAGAGAGAGAGATAGAGAGATCACCTTTCAGGCAGGAGCTGAACATTTTGTCCACCTTTATTCATAAGGCTACATTACAAATTTGGTGTAAAAATGTTAAAAAATAACAACATTGAAATTTGCAAATGCAGGCTCCTAACTTTGGTAATTTTCAATATTCTAACCCCAGATTTTCTACATAGCCATTTCTTTGCAGAACCGTATGAATGTGACAGCTGTCATTTTTCAGATCCTGACCAAAATGTGTTTTTGCGTCCCAAAAGGTGATTTTGCAGTTGCTGCGCAAAATCACCTTTAGGCCAGGAGTTAAAATTTTTCTCTGCACTTGTTCATAAGGTGGGGTCATAGAAGGCTATGTTGAAAATTGGGGTTAAAATACTAACAAACAACAAAGTTATGAGCCTACATTGACATTTACGAATGTAGGTTTGTAACTTTGGTAATTTTCAATATTTTGACCCCCAAATTTCAACATAGCCATTTCTTCACTGCACCTCATGAATGTGACAGCTGTTATTTTTCAGATCCTGAAAGGTGATTTCCCAGTCGGTGCACAAAATCACCTTTCAGGCTGGAGTTGAACATTTTCTCTGCATTTGTTCATGAAGTGAAGTCCTAAGAATAGTATGTTGAAAATTTGGGCCTTAAATATTAACATACAAGAAACTTAAACTTCCCAACATCATCACATCTACTTTGTATTCTTAAATGTTAATAAAATGATTCCTTCACTGAAGCAATTTTCAATGTCACTTTCACTGGTATCAGCACCACACACCCCCTATGACACAAGTGCAAATGGCGAACATCAGCACTGACAATGCTTGTGTTGTCTTGGTCTTGTAATAGATAGGGCTTTCTCATATGTTGAATGTATTGATTCTGTTCTCAGAGTAGTCAACCAAAGTTTGGGTACACTTTACAGAAACTGAAAAAATTTCACTGAAACCATCTGCTGATTAGTGGCAATAATTTTTTTTTCTGCAATAGATTGTGGCCCAGTAGTCTACACTAGTGTAGCAGATAAAGGCATGTGCATAATTAATAGTAGATCTGTTCTCCAAGTACATAGCTGAAGAACACATCATTGCTTATTATATGAGTATACAGGGTGAGTGCCACTTCTATTTAATGACATACCCTATAGTAACAGTTGATTGGCCATTGTGGTCAGCCAATCAGTTGCTACTATAGTGTACATTATCAAAGACTAATTCATTCATGACTCAGCCAGTGAACAGTGAGGGTGTTTGCCATGCTGAGGGATGGTTTCCTCTTTTGTGCTATTTTAAAAATATTCTTTGTGGAGAGTGGGGAAGGAGGGTGCCAAAGGTTGATGGGACTAAGGTATTGCACTGCTTTTCGTTCAACTATGTTTGATGCATTGTGGGTGGAATAAGAATTATTTAACTGGGTGGGGGGCAGGGAATTTGAATGAGAGGCTGCAAGGCAGTAGGATGATAAGTAAGCAATAATACTTGACAAAGTGGGCATTATTGGAATATAACGGACCACCCAGGGACGTAATGAGTCCCGGTGCCACAGGTGGAGGGCATAGTAGTCCCTGGAAGGGCTATTATATCCCATAACACCCACCCTGGAGGGTATCATTGTGCTTAGAAAATGGGCATGCATTATTATATTTTTAAATAATTATTTTATGAAAAAGAGACTGCAAAATATTATTAAAATGATCAGAAATGTCGGGTTCAGTAAAATTGTCCCTTTGGTGCCACTAGAGGGTGCTACTATTTGTGATATTCTTTTTTTTTTTTTTGTATTAGCTGGGAGTGTCAGTTTTCCATAGCACTACCCAGGGAATTGTTAGTTTTAAGTTCCTGTCCTCCCCATTACATCTTTGTGCTATATGGATTAATGTGGTTTTGGGTGCCAGAGTGAGAGTGAGGAGCAAGAGGCTGAACTGTGAAGTGGGAATGGCTCAGTGTCCTGTGAAACACTATTTGGGGACACGGAACTCAGCTGATTACCTCTGAAAAAAAAGGAGGTAGTTAGCTTTTTTTAAAAATTATGAAGGTTGCAGTTGTGGGCTGATTTCTGTGTATCTGGATGGCAGGAGTCTATGGAGCGCAGCAGTAGCAGTGTTTCAGTGGTATGGGTGGTTATGTGAATTGTTGGCTGAGATAGAGTCACACTGCCTGGCAGCAGCAGTTAAACAGTGGGCAGAGGAACAGCGGTCCTGTGTCTTGCCAGTGCCAGAGTCAGTGCTGGCTAAGTAGCAAAAAAACAAAACAAACAACAACAAAACAAAATCTTTACTTTTTTTAAATACTGCTTTGAGGACTGACTGTGTGCGTGTGGGGGGGTGACTATAGCTCTCTCTCTCTCTCTCTCTCTCTCACTAAGGGTACTGTAAGAAATGGTGGTTATTGGAGCATGGGCACAGGGATACCAGGTAGTGAGGGGTGCTGCCAGGAGGAACATATTTGCAGGGCATTGTTAAGAAATAACAGCCTGGGTGCCAGGCTGTTTCGGCCAATCAGGATCCAAGTTTTCAGGTACCCATTTTCTAAGATAACATAAAACTTCACTGGAATGGGGGAAATGGTGTGATGGGTGCTACAAGGGTGGAAGGGTGGGGTACCTATTAATACAATGGTGTGGAGGTGGGCCACAATTATTTGCTGCTATAATACATAACTGTTTACAAAGGCAGTAGGTAATAGTTGTCTATTTATAGTACATACTTGCAGAAAGTTCAACAAATCTATTTAGATAATCTTCTACTGGTGTACAGGTAAAAGAAAATGCTGCCATTGGTAAAGGAAGATACTATGAAGCAGGGACCAAAAGAGGCCATATTTCAATTAATTTGGAGGGTGTTCGGTAGCTTGTTTCAGCTATCCAGTCCTGTGCGGGTGAGATTTCAAGTGCTGCATTTTTTTCTTAAAGTTTAGGGCAGCACAGGTGAATGACCTGGTAGACTTCGGAGGGGGGGATGTTAGGGGCTGCTATGAAATTTGCTTTGAGACAGGAGAAGTCTTTTAGGCAGATGCATGTATGTAGGAGAATAAAGCAGTGAGTTCCTCTCCTGACTATTCAGCTTTGCCAAATTAGTTGTAATGTGAGCAGTGTTGGGTTCTGGATTAGCAGGCTTGGGCAAATTTACAGTTTACAATTTACAGCAGAGAATATCCTGATTGTGCATACTGTAGCTATAAATTTAAGGGCTGCTTCATTTATCTTTATCTTTAATAACCAGACTCTATTAATAACCTTTCCAGGTGCTGTATAAGTCCCTGTGGAACTCAATAAGCTACTGTTATTCCAGTGGATACTTTGACCATTTAAAACATTTGAGAATGGTCCACAGTATATCTCTTGAGAGATAAGCAGGAAATTATATTCACCAGATTTAATTCCACTGCATGCTTAATTAAGCATACAAAATAGAGCCGTTCATAGAGATAATGCCTGGGGCTGGGAGTTCATCCATCTTTTTTACAGTAGTGTATACTTACTCTTTGCTATATGCCTTATTGTTTCTTTTCAATACCTTATTTTCTTAAGAGTGTGAAAGCCCGTATGTGATGCTTCTTTTATGCTGTGGTACAGTACTTGTTTTAGTTTTCCTCCACACTTTGCCTCACTTGAGTAATTTCTCACAGTTTGCGTTTTGCAAATAACAGGAAATTTACATGGCAGACCAACATTAATATTAATGTGGCTCTGCTCTTTTTTTGGAATGCATACCAGTTCTTGCTTTTAGCTGCATGGATTGTTAGTAGGATATGGATTTTGATAGGATATTGTCAGGTTTCTTTTGGCCTATCTTGGCTATTCTCACCCTATTCCACCAATAAACTGATAAAAAAAAGGTTGGTGCCTACCTTCTACTGAGGAATTAAAACAAGGGTCTTTTGTGCAATTTTTCTTATTAAACATAGTTTGCAGCAACCTGTTCTGAAGCCTACACAGGTGAAACAGCCTCAATGTTGTCCTCCATAGTCATCCATCTTGGTATTCACACTTGGTAGTTCAACAGCATTTTTTCCTGCTGAGATATTTATTTTTTTAAACAATTTTTATCCACTTGTGTTCTCTCAGTGCTTCCTTCTCTCCCCTTTACCCTCTCCAGCTTCTCTTCAACACCCTCCTTCATTCATCCTGTTCTCCACTCTCCTGCATTCATCCTATCCACCCATAGCTCCTGGGGACACCCTTACTGCATTATTGGCCTTCGATCCTTTCAAATGCAACTAACATGATCAGCATTATTCCAAACCCCTCTATCTATGTACCACCAGAGTGGCTTCCCCTGTTTCAAGTCTCCTTGACCTGTCCGTCCTCACAGAAGTCATCACTCTGCCTTAGGTAGCTACTACCCCTATCTCTCACCCTTGCCAAACTTCAAGAGTAATAGGTACTTGCCCAACTCTCCCCTTTCATTGACTCTTACTCACTCCTAAGCTCTTACCAGTCAGTTTTTAGGAAGTTGCACTATACTGTGTATTCTCTTCTCAGGCTCACTGATACCATCTTAAAATGGATGATCAGGGCCGTAATACTTCAACTATCTCTGGTTTGAGGGACAGGGGCACTAGACACTAGGGCAGCCCAGTTGGCTAGGTGTCTGGAACCTTCTCCCCTACCCAGATGCCACCAAGTCGGCCACCGCTACCTTAAAGGATGCCAGATAGGATGAATGGCTGGATGACGGTGGGCTCAGAAAAGGTAGGGGTGATGGGATCTGGAAGGCTGGGGGTGGGTTGCAGGCACATTCCTCAACCAGTGCCACTGCAAAATTCATGTGCCACTCTGGCAGAACGGGCCTACCAAGAGGAGGCACCCATAGCAGTGACCAGGGAGAATGTTGGGGCCTCCCTAGTGGAGACACCAAGGAGGGTGGAAGAGGACTCCAGAGGAGGAGGAAGCAACTTCTGATGGGGGACTCAATTGTCAGGGGGATAGAGTTGGGAATAGGAATGGGGGTGGAGACAGAGTTCAGGTGCCAGTGTGGTGCCACAGCCCAGAAAGGTGGGAAGCATATTCTATAGATCACTAGGGCAGTAGGAAACAACATGGAGCTTGATGTCATTGTCCACCTGGGGACAAATGACCTGGTTAGGAACAGGACTGGAATAGTGCATGGGGAATTTAGGAAACTAGGAAGCAGTCTTAGGTAGGTAGCACACTTAGTGGTTTTTCCGCTGTGATGCCTGTCTATGACAGGGGAAAGCAGAGGAGTCTCCTTACCAAGGCCTTCAATGCATGGTTGAAGGAATTGTGCAAAGAGATGGGGTATAGCTACCTTGAAGACTGAGGGCCCACTAGGGAGGATTAAAGCATATACAGAGGTGATGGTCTATAACCATCTGGAAGGGGAACCACAGTCCTCAGTGGACAGTTTAAATGTCACTTCAACGAACATTTAAACTAGCCATGGGAGTGGTGAAAGGAAGAGGGGGTGCAGAAAATGCTCTCCCACAGAGTGGGATAGAGAGTAGGGAGATCCTGAGGGAGAGAGACCCCCCCAGTACACATTAATCAAGGAAACATGGTAGTAGCAACGGAGGAAGGAGAGAAAAGAAAAAGTCAAATGAGAAGGGGGAATGGAGGGAGAATAAAAGGAAAAAGAGGGAAGCAACAAGCTAAAAGCTAACACAGTCAGGAAGACCATGTGTGTAAATGCTAGAAGTCTGTGAAATAAGATTCCAGATCTGGAGGCCATCATGGTAAAGACCAACCTGGTTGTTATGGTCCTTACTGAGTCATGGCGCACTGACAACAATGACTGGGACATGAACATACCAGGCTGCACGCTGTTCAGAAAAGACAGGGTGGGAAGGACAGGAGGGAATGTGATGCATTACATGAAGGAAAACATGAAAGCAATGGAGATACAGGGAATTCAGTGGGTGACAGAGGTTTTATAGGATACCCTTCAGTCAGGAAATGGAGCTAGTATTTGGACAGGCATGATATACAGGCCTCCAGCAAAGGGGGAGGAGTTAGATAAGGAATTGTTAGAAGCAGTTGACAAAATGGATGGAAAGGGGGAGCTGGTGATGGTGGAGGATTTCAATCTACTGGATGTAGATCAGATCCTCCCAGCTGTGGCTTCAGCTAGAAGCAGGGACATCCTGGACTCTCTGCAGGAGGGCATTCCTTAGGCAACTAGTCAGTAAACCCACTCGAAATTGGCCAGTACTAGACCTGGTGCTTACTAACAGGGACAGTGTTGCAGACATTAAGGTTGGAAGCCATCTGAGGACCAGCAATCATTGTACAGTGTGGTTGAACATAAAAACAGCTGTGGAATCCAACCACACAATGGAGAGAGTCCTGCATTTCAGAATGGCAGATTTTATAAAGGTGGGTGAATGCCTCAGGAATGAGATGGCAGGGGAAGATGACCTGGGGAGTGGGAGAACAGTGGGACAAACTAAAAGAGGGCATAGTGAAGGCAACAAACCTCCGCATCAAGCAAGTAAGCAAAAGCAAAAAGAAGAGGAGACCATTATGGCGCTCAAAAAAGGTGGCAGAAAAGTTAAAGGTTAAAAGCATTCAGAAGGCATAAAGAGACCCAGAGAGAGGAGAATAGGGAAGTATATCAGGGAAAACAGAGGGGACAGGGAAAGCAGTAAAGAGCACAAAGGTGCAAACTGAAGAAAGAATAGCTCAAGCAGTATCAAAATGGGACAAGACATTTTTTAGGTATTTTATCAAAAAAGGAAGAAAAAGGGAAGGATAGCAAGGTTAAGGGGGGACTGTATGGAGGAGGACTAAGAAAAGACAAACACCTTGAACAAATACGTCTTCTCAGTGGTCTCAGAGGAAGGGGAAGGGGATGGACTATGAAAGAGCATCAGGAGCTTTGATTGGAGGGAAGTGGACACTAGTCCTTTTTATGAGGAGAGAGTAATGAAGGCACTCGTTAGTCTGAAGAGCTATAAGGCCAGATGGGGTGTGTCCAGTGCTGTTGAGGGAGCTCAGAGAGGTACTATCTGCACTTCTGACAGACCTATTTAACAGATCACTGGAGACTGGAGTGGCCCCAGAAGACTGGAGAAGGGCAGATGTAGTCCCACTTCACAAAAGTGGTAGCCGGGAAGAGGTGGGCAATTTCAAGCTTGTCAGCCTGACATTGGTAGTAGGTAAGTTAATGGAAACACCACTAAGGGAAAGGATTGTGGACTATCTTGAGTCCAGTTGGTTATAGGATCTGAAGCAGCATGGATTCGCAGGGGGAGGTCATGCCAAATAAATCTGGTAGATTTCTTTGACAGGGTGACCAAGGAGTTTGATCAGGGTGGAACAGTGGATGTGGACTACCTGGATTTCAGCAAGGCTTTTGACACTATTCCACATAGGACACTGTTAAGCAAGCTGGGTAGCTTGGGGATTGGCAACTAGGTGGTAACCTGGGTAAGACATTAATTAGGGGATAGGAGGTAGATGGTAGTGGTAAATGAAGTTCACTCTGAGGAAGAGATGGTGACCAGTGAGGTACCTCAGGGTTCAGTGATGAGATCAGTCTTCTTTAATATCTTTATCAGTGACATAACAGAGGAGCTGGAAGGGAAGGTCTGCCACTTTGCAGATGACAATGGGATCTGCAACAGGGTTGACACTCCGAGGGGGTGTAGAAATGGTAGACAGATATCGGAAGAAACTGAAAAAGTGGTCAAGGGTATGGCAGCTGGGTTTTAATGTAAATTAATGCACGTAGGCCATAGAAACCCGGGGGAGGAGTATAAAATGGGTGGAGTGATACTGGCAATGGCCAAGCAGAAAAGAGACCTGGGGTAATCATATTAGATGACCTAAAGGTGGCCAGGCAGTGTGAAAAGGCCCTTTGACAAAGTGTCATAAAGGCCCCCTGACAAAGTATCATGATTACGATGTAAAGCGCCAGGGCAGCTGTGCTCTGGCTTTCATTTCTTCACTGACCATATGGCTTTTGACTTTTTTTTTATTGTTGCTATTTTCCTGGGAATAGTGCTGCTGTTTGAGTTAGTGGGATACTTAGTTACATAGGGAAGGGTATCACCCGCCAAAAGAGGGAGGTGGTGTTGCTCATATAAAGATCACTATAAGACTCACTTTGAGTATTGTGTCCAGTTCTGGAGATTACATCTCAGGAATGGCATAGACCAAGTTGAGGCAGTCCAGAAGAGGGCTACCAAAATGGTGCAGGGTCTGCATCAAAAGCCCTACGAGGGAAGGCTCAAGGAGCTTTGATATGTACACCCTGGAGGAGAGGAGGGAAGGGAAGGGGGTGGATATGATTGTGATCTTTAACTACCTCATGTCAGTTAATAAAGTACAGGACAGGAGTATTTTTCAGAATTAAAAGGTGCTCCAGAACAAGGGGACATCCTATGAAGCTGGAACAGTAGATTCAGGAGAGATGTACAGAAATATTTCTTTACAGAATGAGTGGTGGATTCCTGGAACAGCCTTCCAGCTGAGGTAGGGGGGTGAAAACAGTGATGGGGTTCAGAAAAGCCTGGGATAGGCACAAGGGAATCATGGGGGCAAGGAAGCAGTTGAAGAGACAGCACCATAGATCAACTTGGTCTGCAGCAAAAATGAAGGTAAAAATAAGGGCAGATTGGTGGGCCAAGTGGCCTGTATTTGCTGTTAAATATTATGTTTCTGTGTTTTTATATTCTGTCTTTCTCAAATTGGCTATGGCCGTTGACACTGCTTTCAACAGCTTCTGAAAAAGCTAACAGGGGATGTCTACAAGGCTTCTCAGTAAAATGATTCAGCTCTTATGTAATGGACATGTCCCAGGCAGTTATCTCTCACACCCACCCTAATAGGAGCAAATGTACTCAAGGACTCCATCTTTAGTTGTATTCTGCTCTTGATTTTCTAAAACAACCTCTAAAAGGCATGCATCTCTTCATATATTCACATTTATGTGTGCAGATAGCATAGAGCCATTTTGCCTGTGGCCCCCATTCCACTAATCTGGTTGCTCAGCCCCAGCATAACTTCAGCAATGCCCATTTTTGGTTGCATTCAAACCAGCTCACCCTGACAGCCAGGAAAATAGTCTTCATGACCCTTAGGACCAGGTAGTGACAGGCTCACCTCCCCCCTTCACACTTAGCTTCAAAATATAAAACAACAAGAGGGGATAGCGAAAAGGAAGTGTACCATCTTGCATCTAGAAAAGCCACCCAGATGGTGAGGGGGAAAAGTCCAGTAAAGAGCAGCGGCTGGTGCAGGAGACACATGGAGGGGAAAAGGGGTTATTCCAGTACATTGGGGAGCGGAGAAAAACTAAGGGCCATCTCGGCAGATTGAGATCAGAAGGCGGGTGGGTGGAAGAGGCGAGGGACCAGGCAGAGGTATTAAATGAGTACTTCGACTCTGTGTTCTCTAGGGAGGGGGATGGGATATCTACAAAGCAAGGCACAATGGGGATAGAAGTGGTAGTGAGTGGAATCAGGGGAGCAACAGAAATGGAGCAAGAGGGAGGGAGAGGTACCCCAGGGGTGTCACATCAGGATAAGGACAAAAAGGCCTGTAAGGTGGAGGGGACAGATGATGCTATCTTCACCAAAAGGGTGCGGGTAGCCCTCAAGGCCAAAAAAGAAAGATAACTTTCCTGGGCCAGATGGCATTCATCCAAGAGTACTATGGGAATTGGTGGACATACTGGCTGCACCCCTGGCAGAGCTCTTCAACAGGTCGCTTGAGACAGGGTGGGTACCTAGGGATTGGCGAGAGGCATTGTGGTGCCAATCCATAAAGGAGGGTCGAGGGAAGTACCAGGTAACTATAGACCCATAAGTTTGACCTCGGTGGTGGGAAACTTAATGGAGAGTATACTAAAGGAACGATTAGGGGTGTACTTGGAGGAGGTGGGAGGTCTGGATAGTCAGCAACATGGGTTTGTGCCAGGTAGATCATGTCAAACCAATCTTGTGGAGTTCTACGAATGGATAACATCAAAACTGGACAGGGGAAAGCCTGTGGATATATTATTCTTGGACTTCAGCAAGGCTTTTGACTCTGTCCCCCACAATGGTCTGGTGGAGAAACTGACATGGTTGGGAGTAGGCCCTTTGATGATCAGATGGATTGAAAACTGGCTAGCTGGACACACCCAGAGAGTAGTGGTCAGTGTGGAGCTCTCAAACCCTAGAGAGGTCGGTAGTGGTGTACCACAGGGCTCGGTCCTGGGTCCGATCCTGTTTAATGCATACATATCGGACATCAGGGAGGGTATAGGGTGTGAAATTAGTCTCTTCGCTGATGACTCCAAGATGGGAGCAGTAATTGAGGGGGAAGAGGGGAGGCTGGCCCTGCAAGGGGACCTGGACACCCTGGAAAGCTGGGTTCACAAGTGGAAATTAAATTTCAATATTACCAAGTGCAAGGTGTTACATCTTTGGTGGGGAAACCCTAAACACAGGTACATCCTGGGAGGGGAGGCGCTGGGAGCCTCAACAGGGGAAAAAGACCTTGGGGTCATGGTGGATGCATGTATGAATAACTCTGAGCAGTGCAGGAGAGTGGCTAGCAAGGCAAACAGGATGTTGGGATGCATCATAAGGGGGCTCACCTCTAGGAGCAGGGAAGTGATTCTGCCGCTGTACAATGGACTGGTTAGACCACACCTTGAATACTGTGCACAGTACTGGAGACCACACTTGAAGAGGTACATACAGCTCCTTGAGAGGGTACAGAGGAGGACAGCTAAGATGATACGAGGACTAGGGGATTTGACGTATGAGAACAGACTTGAGGAGCTCTGCCTGTTTTCATTGGAGGAGAGGAGAGACAGGGGGGACATGATTGAGGTCTTCAAGTACCTCAAGGGAATAAATTGGGTAAACATGGAGGGGATCTTTAGACTAAAGCAGGGAGGTATCACCAGAAGGCATGGTTTGAAGTTAGAAGGTGGAAGGGTGAGGGGGGAAAAGAGGAGGAGGTTTTTCACTTAGAGGGTGGTGGACCCTTGGAATGCACTGCCTGGAGAGCTGGTTCAGAGATCCACAGTGGAGGGCTTCAAGAGAAGGTGGTACAGACACAGAAAGTGGATGTATCAGATGATGGCCTGGCCCAGGGGTGTGTGGATGGATGATAGGGGTTTCTGGAACACAAGGGGGGGGGGCCTCGGCACCCAACTAGGGATCTGAGGTTCTAGCAGACTCGATAGACCGTAAGGCCTAATCTGCTGGCAGTTAGTATGTTAGTAAGATCTTGAATGCCTCCCAACTGGGGGGTGTTTCCTCTTTTATATATCTTGGAGTATGGCAGTACAATCATCTTGACTTCTACTGCTTTATCAGTACCATGCACAAGAAACTCCTCAGAACACTTTACAGAAAGAAAGCCTTATTTGTTGTGCGAGTGATTCTCCTGATATTTGACTATAGAGATAAGGTGGAAAACACTTTCCCAAATCCACTTTGGCCTGCTCTCATCACTGTTTCTATTACTTCTCCCTCCCTCTCTTCCTCCTCACCCAAAGTCAGATGCCTTTCTCACTGCATTACCCGTATCTGCACTATGTTTCCCCTTCTAACTCCTCTTAAGTCTTCAGGAACTCTGACAACTATTCTTTCCCTCTTCCCCTCTCTAAGAGATTTTCTGGGTATGCTTCTTTTATGATAGACTCCCCACCCTCTCATCTACGTGTACCCTCCATCTGTGGCTCACTTCCCTATCTGTACTGAAGTCTCTTCTTCATGATTATGCCTCACGTCTGTTCTTAACCTCCTTCCCCCATTATACTGCACATCTCTCTGTTATAACCTTTTTCTTCTCACTAGTTTTAACTTTTTCTTACAATATGGCCTTGTCCTTATGTCCCTAGTTTCTTAGGTCTGGGTAGCTTCCTCCCTGGTCACCCCAACTTTACTTTGTGGGCACATCACATTTTAGCCCCTGATGTTGGATGTCTGTGTGCTTGCTGGTTACACAGTGTAGGTGTCTCATTTGCACTGCTGTAGAATTTTATATTTTTGCCACTGCTTTTACCATCAAGTTTTATTTAATACATATGCCCTTTCCCTATAATGCATCTGGAAAATTACTGTTCTGAATTCATTATGCCCTCCTGATGAAAATCCTTTGAATAATTAAAAATAGCTGTAGAAACAATAGAGGTTGCACTCCAAATCCTGCCGCAAAATTACATTTATTTATTGACATAGAGTACAAATATGGAGTTTCAGGGGCAAGAAAAACAAAACTCTGTATCCCATAGCTAGCCCACCTGCTTCTTAAAGGGGTCCTTTCCGAAGAAAAGTTGGGAGTGCTGTGAAATGTAAGATGTTGGTGCCTTTTGTCCTGTAAGTCCATGTTTGTACTCATTCTCAAACAATTCATTTTAATTTTGTAGCAAGTATGTCACTGTTGTTTTGAAACCTAAACACATCTGTTCCTCAGATTTCTGCCAGAACAACACACTGGATAGAGTTTTGTAAGAGCTAACAATTACAAGCGCAGTCATGTAACTCCACCCAGTTTGTTGTTGAGGCGAAAAATGGCTATTAGGAGTATCTAGGTCATGTTTCAAAGCAAACCAGTGCAAGGTCAGGTGAGTAAGAATGGAACAAAAATGCTTCATTTAAAATCTCAATAGGACAAACAGTAATTATTAAGCAACTGTTTTATTTGTTATTCAAGAGCAGTAATAATGAGACACAATTGCTCAACACCTCCAAGAATGGGGTGTCTCTTTAGCAGAGAAAACCATGGCAACACACACTCTATATTTCTTTTCATGTACGTGAATTCATATAGTACCTGTGTGCTTAGCATTAACCTTTCTCTTTCTCTCTGGCATCTTTTCTGAGACATGACTCTGGATGGAGGCATGATTTTTATTATTCAGTAAATCAGCCTAGTCACAGGATGTCTAGCACCTTTGTCCAGTCAGTAAGCTTACACAGTAGGCCTCCTGGTTCTTCTCACAAGGCCACATAATCAGATACCTGCTTATGTTCAGGAAAAAAAAATCAGTATTCTGTTCATTACAGTATACACATGATATTCATATATCTGCTGGTTTGTTTATGGCAGTAACAGTCATAAAATAGACATGGCCACCATTTGGTCACTGGACAAGTAGAGTCAGTGGAAGTATGGTCATACATGTGATATGTCCAACTTGCTTAAGAGGGAGATTTGGGTCAAATTAGGAGGGAACTTGGCCTGCCAACTTGCTTAAGAGGGAGATTTGGGTCAAATTAGGAGGGAGATTGGCCTGCTAGTAGGGAGATGCCGTAACGTCGTGAGTTTGTCCCTAAATGGCGTCAAAAAAATAAGAAAAAAGTCATTACAAAAATTTAATGTATTTCATTTTGTCAAGAATAAGCACTACAAAGAATAAACAACTAGTTACTGTATATAACATTATCAGATACATTGTTCATCACTGATTTAATCTTTATGTGTCTTTATCTGCCCAAAAAACATGGATATTTTGGACAGAATTTTACTTAAGCAGGAGATTTTGTTTCCCAGGAGGGAGGGAGGGAAGGAGTTCAGTCAAAAAACACAGGAGTCTCCTGCGTAAAGAGGGAGATATCACATGTATGATGGTAGCAGCAACTTATTGGAGGGAATAGGCATTTGAAGTTCTCCAGAAGTGCTGGAAATTTCATCACATACTTTGTCAGTTGTATAAATCTTCTTATTTGATGACAAGCTTTCTTCTTACATAACAAATTAACTGTTCAGTGCTTAAATTAAAAGTGTATTAAAATAGCAAAGCAAAAAAAAAAAAAATCAAACCAGGAATTAATAGTACAGACTGTATATGCACACATATGGTCAAATCTTGCTCAACTTGGGATTTCTTCTGTGGCTGTGTTTTGTAGTAAGTAGACATTAAGACCATGAATGGTTTAATATGGGCAAATAACAGCATGAACTGTCCATGAACATGACGAATAATGTCTAAGGTTCATCACGATCTTTAATTAGTCTTCATCTTGTTCTCATTCTTTATATGTATGTACAGTAAATCTCCAGTTATCCAAACCCTAATTAACCAAAACTCCATTATCCCAAACTGTAGTGTGTCTCCCAGCTTAATACACTTCATTATAAAGTACTCTGACTTATCCAAAACTCCATTTATCCCTTCCTTTCCTGCCTTCAAGCGCCTCCTCAGACTCTCTCCTCTTACATCCTGCAACTGTCCAAAACCCTAATTTCCAACCTCATGCCTGTCCTCCTATCTCCCCTCCACTTCCTGAATCAGTTGCTATAACTATGTTTTGTTTGCTGCCTGTATTTATAGGTCCTCCCTCCCTTCCCATTGTAGTGCCTACTCATAACTCTGCATTGTAGTCCCATAATGTGTACCATTTTTCTTTGATTAAAAGCCATGACTTATAATGGCTATGCTGAGTTAAGAGGTGCGGCTATAGATTGAGGGCAGCTAATAAAAGAGGCCAGCTTTTAATCAGTTACAGTCCTGATGTTCCTGCTGATTGTCTGTTGCAGCACACATGAGTGAGGTATTGAGTGAGGTATTGAGGAGGCATGCTAGTGAGAGATCAAAACAAGTTAAACAAGTTAAACGAGTACTGAAATGCCGAAACACAAGGCGTTTGATTTAGAATTCAAGATAGCAGCTGCTAAGAGAGCCGAGAAAGTGGGAAATCGTTCTGTGGCAACAGCGCTGCATATCGATGAGAAACAGTTGAGAGAGTGGTGAAAAAAGCTGCTGAGCTTAGAGGAGAAAGTGTCGATAATGGGCTGTATAGGCACTAACAGAAAAAGAAGACGCTTGGATGGCGGAGGTTGCAGAGCTCGGTATCTCAAAGTAGAGACTGAATTAGCATCTTGGATTGGTCTGCAGCGAGAGCAGCGCTACTAAGTCACCAGAAGCACTGTATCTCTAAAAGCTACTGCCCTAGTCCAAGATCCAGAATTTCACGCAAGTCATGGGTGGGTCGATAAGTTTTTATGGTGGTGGGGCTTCACCATCAATGGATCAAGCAAGCATGGCATGCGGTTTCAAGAGATGTTATCATAAAGCCCTTCCAGGTAAAATGACTTACAATACAGGATTCAGAAAAATGCCAGAAAGCTGTTTAGTACATGTTTATTTTTTCTTTTCAGGTGTGTGCCATAATCAGTACAGATCCTGGTATTATCAGTTGCACCAAAGGGGGGGCATCGTGCATGATATTCATGCAGAATTGCTCAGAAATGTGGCATGTATCAACTTCTCAGTGCAAGACAGCACCGAGTGCAGTGAAAGTAATTCAACTGTCAACAAAACTGACACTGAAGAACCTGTCAGCTGCTCAGATAGTGAGCTTGGGAGTGAATCAGAGATTGAATGAATTGTTAAAAGAGTCAGACTGACACTGAAGAACCTGTCAGCTTCTAAGATAGTGAGTTTGGGAGTGAATCAGAGATTGAATGAATTGACAATTTTTTGGCCTTGCACTTGTACCATAATTTAATTTACACTTTTAAAAGAGTCAGACTGAAACAAATACCCTATAGCAAATACTTCTGTGTGGCAACTATGTTCCCGGTTTGGCAGTACGCGGTTACAGTATGCATGGTAGTGTTCTGCGGTCTTAATTAGAGGGTGGCTTTTAATGCAATAGTCAAAAGTCTGCCGTGGCTATAGATTGAGGCTGGCTAATATTAGAGGCTGGCTTAAATCTGAAGAAATACGGTATTTACCTACCCTTTGTATTTTACTGCTATATACAAGTCATTCTTGTATCACCACAACATAACCCAGACAGACCGTCTTAGGGTAGCTGGTTCATTCCACTGGGGTGTCAAACAGACGAGGCATACTGATGAGTCCTGGTAGGATGAAACACTTGTCTATGTCATCTGTTAGCACACTTTGCAAACTGTGTGAGAGGCCTTTCAGCACCATGCAATTCTGCTTAAAGTTGAACCAGCATAACATTCTGTGGTGATCTGCATATGCAGCCCATGATGCTTTGCATTGTGTGGGCATGTGTGATTTTGTATATTCTTGTATTATACTGTAAATATTATTCTGTACTACACTGTATCTGTTTGTTTATCTCCCATTGCTGTATTTGTCCCATTGTCCCCCGGTCTCACCTGGAAACTAGCTTCAGCTCTCAGTGCCTTTCCTGGTTATCAAGTTTTAAATAAATAAATACATTTATCCAAACAATTACACTGTCCCCCAGCATATTTGGATAAATGAGGTTACACTGTATACTGTATCTGCATGTGAAGTGGTAAAACTTCACTACGCATAGTGCTATGTTAACTGCACCTATTTCAAGCAGCCCTTAGAGCAGCACTATGTATAGCAATGTTCCCACCATGCCAATTTCACATTATACAAAACAAAACTTCACAGTGAAGCACCAATTTGTGTAGCATTTTGCTTGATGAAGACTCCTTGAAGTGACACCTTACTTGCTAAATGTCATTTTGCAGTGTGTGGGGCAGTCCTGAAACACCCAATGTACCCTCTCTCTCTCACTCTCCTTAGCATGCAAACCCCCCTCCCCCCCAGACCTGACAATCTTTATGAAGTTAAATGTCATAAAGTGTGGAAGACTATGTACCTTCCTCCCCTCATTCACTCAACACAGTGTACACCATCACCTATGTGCACCATCCCTCCTCTCCTACTCCGTGCAAAGAAGATTTTTTGAAACATATCCACACTCAGACCCTGACCCGCCCACTCACCACAACCACCCACCCTCCTCCCACTGCTCCACAAAAAAAGACAAATCCTCCTCCCCCAGACTCCCACCCACCACCCTTCATCCCCCCCCCATGCCACAGTGGGCACCCTGACCTGACCACAGAAAGGTTACAATGCAATGTAGTTGCTCATCTCATCATCACAGGCTTAAGATAAGAAGGAGCTGGGGAGGAGAGCAACCACCACAGACCGTCCACAGACCACCTAATCCAGCTGCTGCCTGAATGAATGGTGTGCTTCAGTTCCTATAGGTGGTGGCCAACCAAGGTGGTGACAGTAGGGTCTGTGCCAGTTGCTGTCATCCCCACATCCTTCTTATCCTAAATCCTCAGTAGCAAGTTGAGCACTACATGCCCACAACCAACTGCCTGATCCAAATGTATGCACTGATACCCCTATACAGAATTGTCTTTTGGCGTACTGTTTTGATTCCTTAAAGAATATAATCTACTGTATTGTTCATGTAGTGAGTAGTGATGCAGCGAATTTAAATTCGCCCGAGGAGTGCTGGTGAAGTGGTCAAATTCGCATTGTGGAGCAGTTCGCGAAATCTCTCCGTGGAAGTGCATCTGCCACATCGATAACAGCCTAAAGGGAGGGAGGTAACAATGTGGCAGATGCACTTATTGTGATAAAATCCAAAAGATTAAGGTTTACATCTGCCAGGGTGGGAACTGTTTTTGATATTAGAGGTTTTGTTAATTGCAGCACCACTTGTGTAGTTTATTTGGCTACCTGTATGTGTGGTGCCTTTTATATTTAGAGAAAACCTCTAGGGCCTTTTAAAATAAGGGTGGGAAACATCTCAGTGACATTAGAATTAGTGATTATGGAAAAGTTTTGTTTTGCCACCTTAAAGCCAAGGTGGGGACGTCACTACAACATCACTTTCTGTTCTGTGGAATTGAAAGGGTCAGGCTAGGCCCTAGAGGAGGTGATCTTGAGTCACTTCTTTCTCGTAGAGAGTAGTTCCAGATACATAGATTAGAAGCACTGTGTTATCTGGGGTTAAATGATATTTTTGAGCTAGTACCATTTTTGAACAAATGAATTGGAAAATTTAAAAAGATTTTTTGGGGGGCAAAACCTCAGTAATTAAGATTAATAAAAAATGATTTCTATGTGTGTGTTCATTATGATTATTGGACCTTGAGTTTGGGTCCATGATATATGCATACATGTTTTACAGAGGATTTTGATCCCAATAAGTACAATAGTTTTGTCTGATTTAGATCATGTTGTTGTGCCTTCATACATTTTGTATTTCTAGCACATATGAACTCACAGACTATTTATTAAAGCTAATTTGCTCTAGGAGCTTTTATAGGTACTGCAGATCGTATTGCTATTCAGCTTTTTTATAACAGTTGGATTTTCATGTTACTCCTGATTTTTGGATAAACAGGTCCTTTTTCTATGGTGGACTACCACCTTACTGTATTTGATAATTTTAGGAATGTCTTGTTGACTGGTTTTCTATAGCTATGATATTCATGCATCGGCTAGTCTAGTTACACATTTTATCCCCCTTCGCAACCCCCCTTTTTCCCCTTTTTCCTTCCCTTTTTTTCCCTCCCTCTTCAACCCCCCTCTCCCCTTTGTTTACATGTGCACATGCAGGCTCTTGATGTAGGGTTTGTTTGTGTTTTGTTTCACATATGTATTATATACAAGCAATTGTGGGGTACATGGTACCTCCTGAGCCTGCTTTTTCAGTTTATTATTTGTTTTTTGACTGGCCTTTGCATAGCAGTGATATATGCTTGTGCATATATACATGTCTACATATGACATTTATCTTTATGGTATTATTTTTTTTTTTTTTCTCTTTGGTGTTTTATGCATTGTTATACTTTGTGCTTATCTGCACTTGTAGTGGGTTTGTTGTTCTGTTATGTTTTTCATGTGTTGTATGATATATATATATGTATGTATATATATATATATATATATATATATAGTACTATAGGTATGTGTCACTTCAGGGTGAGATACTATGTTTTATATACTGTTTCTTTAAGATCCACCTTTATAAGTAGAGCGCACCACCTGTTTGAACACTCCCTGATGATGCTCTGAAGCGAAACCGGTAGGAGGTTGTGGCTTGTGGGTCTCACTATGAGCGCTCGTTTTAGAAGGATGTAAGTGCTTTTGGCTGCTTTTCTATTTATGAATGTGTTTAATAAAGCATCAGTTTACTATATGCTTAACAGTGTGTCTTGTACTTTGTTTATGGGTCCATTTGTTTAGACTGCAGTGGGTGGTGCTGGAGTTTTGTGCTTTGCTGGTTGTTACTCTCACAGGCACACCCTACTGTTTGGGGTGGCTTTTTTCATTGTTATGGTTGATTCCTCCTGCCAATCCCAGTTTCTGCCAGTGATGGGACAGTGCAGTCAGGTTACCAAACCCCATTATAAGATTGAACCCTACGGCTATCCATTATGGGAATAGTGCCCTGATGGAAAAGGACTGTTCCCATTTAAATGTCCCAAGCTCCTTAATTGAGCCTGTTTAGGGTTGACCTCTATAAGTTTTCTTTCTTTCTTTCTTTCTTTCTTTCTTTCTTTCTTTCTTTCTTTCTTTCTTTCTTTCTTTCTATGAAAGGAAAGGCACAGTGAGCAAAGGCTAATCTTCAGGTGTGAAACAGGGGAAGGACACATAGGAGGATGAAACATATAGGTAAAAACAAAATAACAGTATAAATACAGAGCAAACCTAAAAGATGAACAACACCAACAATGGAACCATGGTACGTAACGGGAAGGCTTGTAAGCCTGAGGTTCAATGGGTGGAGCAACTATGTCACTCACCCCATCAGGCTTTAAATGGTCACTCATCCTGAGCCTTCCCAGGATTTATTTCTTGTTCTGGCCGGAGGTGCCGCCCTCCTCGTTCCTCTCCTTGTCCTCCCACCTCTCAGTTTGTTTTGCTTTTGTGCCTCTGGCTGCCGACTCATGGCCCTCTCCCCTCCTCACTTTCCTTTTGTCTCCTCTGTCGGTCATGTGAGCACCGATCACAGGTATGTTCCTCCTGACCTGTCTGGCTCTTCTCAGCTGCGGCGGACTTCTTTTGTGGCGATTCTGGTTGGCGTCTCCGCCGGCTTGTCACCCTGCCATGCCATTCCCCATTCTTGTCTCGGCACCTCATTTGATTTCCTTTCTCCCCCACCTCTTCCACTGTTCCTGTTCATTTTTGCCACTTGTGGCTGTTTGCTGCTCCTTCATTCTCCCATCCATCCTCCTCCCTCTGCCTTCCCTGTACCTCATTTGTTGTTTCCATTCCCTTCTGCTCCTCATTGCCTTCTACCTTGATTTCATCCAGTGCTGTTTCCTTCATGCCCCACTTCCTCCTTGCTTCGATTCATTCACCTCTCTCCATACCTCCCATTGCTCCCATGAGCAGGCTGCCTGGTGCTGCTATGCCTTAGTGCTCCTCTACAAGTATAGTGACTGGCAGTTCTCCTAGCCATTTCCTCCACTTCTCCTTATCTGTCTGGTGCCATTCCATTCCCACTCGGCTACGCCCATCTCCTTCTGGCAGCAACATTGTCTTCCTGGATTTTTACGACTTACACATCCATATCTTTCCTTTCCTTTCCTTTCCTTTCCTTTCCTTTCCTTTCCTTTCCTTTCTTGTGCATTGTCATTATGTCATGGGGAGCTCTGCCTCTATTAGGATGTATTTGATCCTGAATGATCTGCCTCGATCTTTGCTTCTTTTTCCCTATTCCTTTCTGGTAATGGCCCTGTGTTCCTCAGAAACTGCCTGTGGCTTCTCAGGTCACATGCCCAGTCATCCAGTACTGCTGTTCCCTATGCTGTTCAAGATGTTCGTGGATACCCTACCTATTCCTTCTTCTACCTCATTTGATTGCCTCATTTCTTCTCTCTATCCCTCTCCTCCATCTCGGGGGTGTCTCCCCTTCTGGATTATACTCATTAGTCTCCACCCCCACTTCCTCTATATTTTCCTTGTGGCTCCCATATCTTCCTTCCAGGTGGGCCTCATACTTCTATGTGGCCCTTTCCCTGTGTCTGCATATCATCGATGGCACCCCACTCATCACCGCAGCCTCATCTGTTACATTTCCCTCAAATCGCTTATGGTGTGCTCTACCATCCACCCCATTTCCTACCCAGGTCATTCTATAAGTCTTAGTTCTTGTCCTCGTCGATCCTTGCTCCTGGTTTCTCTGTGCTGCTCTTTTGTCCTGGTTTGCTTCCCTTAGGTAGGCACTCGCCTTGCATATGCCCCCGTCACCTCTGCTCCTTGTTCCTCCCTCCGTCATGCTCCTTCTCTGATATGTGCTTTCTTTTGGGGTTTTCCCTATCCTGCCATCACCTTCCCTTCTCTTATCCTCCTCTTTTAGCATCATCTTCCATATTCACATCTTCATCTTACCCTAGCCTGTCATATATCCAGGTTCCTGAGTCTGGTTATCCTTCCCTCAGTCTGACTTCAGGGTCTACCTACTCACATCGATTAATCCCTCGCTCATCTATCCCTTGATCATCCAGCCTTTGGGTAGGTTTTTTCCTTCACTTCAATGCTCCTTCCTTTGTTATGCTCCATCTCTGATCTTTGCTTTCTTTTGGGATTTTTTTCCCTATCCTACCATCCCCTTTCCTACTCATATCCTCTTTAGCCTGCATGTATCCAGGTTCATGACTCTGGTCATCATTCATTCATCCTTACCTCAGGGTTCATCTAATTGCATCACTTACTCGAGCATTCCTATCATTTAATCCTATGCTACCTCATTGAACTGCTGATCTCCTGCAGTTATTCTCACCATCTGTCTTCTCATGCCCATCTGGGTATTCCTCACTCTTCCAACCTTCATGTAGCGTTATTCTGTCACATTGACTATTCGAGCATAACCCTCTATGGTTCATGCTACCTCGACATCGACCTGTTCTCCACTCAAAAACATGCCTTCATCTCCATTGCCCCTTTGTTAGGTGCTGGCAGGCTGCTCTCCATCATAGTTCAATGTTCATGTCATGTCTCATCTTCAACCTTTCCAGCATTCAATGAATGTCTCACCTTCAATCATCCAAGCCTTCAAGGCTTCTTTCCATCATCATACTTCCTCTCTCGCTTTCAAGCTTCTAGTTCCAGACATCGCCCGCATCCCTCAACAGATGTTCATTTAGAAGGACTGATTCACTCCATCATCATACATCATTCATTTTATACTTCACTTTAACTGTCTCCTTGATCTTGAATTCAAACTACTGTAATTTAACAGTCACCAATTAAACCATCTTCAGCCTGGAGGGAAGGTGACCTAGGCCTTGGATCCCCAGGGGTTTCCTCCTCAGAGGGGGTTTTTCCTCTCCTCCATGCCAATGGTCATAGTATTAGGCACGGTTAATGATTTCATAGGTTTCTTAGTTAGGTTCCGCTGGTGGATGGAGTCAGATGGTGGCCCCTGCATTCCCTCTCTCCTTAGGAAGTCCACCCTCTGACATCTCTTCAGCTTTCCTTTCATTCTTTGTCCTCACCTTTTCTCATCTTCTCATGTCATTCCTACCTATGTCTGTCACATTTATTTCCAGTCTAGATATCTTCTGATTCTCTCTCTTTTTAGATGTTCTACACCTGATTGGGTATCCTTTTTGGGCTTCATCCTAAGCTACCTTTAGCCAACAGAATCATTCTTGTGGCACCAATGGGGGAGACCCTCCTCTAGGGTTCCTTGCTTCGTACCACTACAGGGTGGTATATCCCACGGATAGAGAGGTGAATAGCCACAATGTAATCAAGTTACACAAGCATTATCTCATCCAGTTGCATAAGCACAATTGAATGGGAAGGCTTTTAAGCCTGAGGTTCAATAGGCGGAGCAACTATGTTACTTTCCCATCATGCTTTAAATGGTCAATCATCCTGGCCTTCCCAGATTAATTTCTCAATCCTCACCATCCTCCTCTCATCCTCCAGCAGCTCGTCTCTCTTACCAATGGGCTTCCTCCTAAACTACCTTTAGCCAACAGAATCGTTCCCGCGGCACTGATGGGGGGGATCCTCATCTAGGGTTCCTTGCATCTCACCCCATAGGGTGGTATATCCCATGGATAGACAGGTGAATAGCCACAATTTAATCAAGTCACACAAGCATCATCTCATCCAGTTGCGTTAGCACAATTGAATGATTATTTACATAATAAGGCACAACATAAGTAGGGTGATACTGGGTGGATATAGAGGGGCAAAACAACCCAGCATAGTACATATCAAAGCACAGGGTGACCAGAGAGAAACTAAATGAAAAAACAGGTGAGAGTTAAGTGAGGTGTAAAGGGATGTTTAGGTAAATGGTGTAGAAGGATTGGTGGATATTAGGGAGAAGATTATTTCTAAAGGAAGGCAGACAGAAGTAGAAAGCAACTCAGAACAGACTGATACATTCACAGTCCCAAGTGGTGCAGCTGTAAAAAAACATTTTCAGAAAAGCACACCAGAACAGCGTACAATGAAGTAGAAAGCAGTTTGCCCCACAGATGTTTTGCAACAAGAGAGAGTGAAAGACTGAGAGACAGCAGAGCAGAACAAAGTTGGTAGGTGGACGAGAGAAAGGTGAAGAGAATGAAGGATAGATATTGAGGGAGGAGAACCAGGATTTGGTGAGAAAATAGGAGTAATGAGAGACGGGCATGGATAGTACTATAAGTGGAGGGAGAGATATTTCCTAGAGTGAACAGTCATGAGGGGAGGAGAGTTAGTAGCAAGATATGTCAGAAAGCATGAAAGATAGGGTCCTGTCTAGCAAGGGAGGAATTCAGGGCAGATCACATCTGCTTAGTCAAACACCAGAAGAATCATCTTAAGGAAGATTTCATAGTGGACAAGGAGGGGTAGGCAAGACTTGCTGTAATTAAGGGCATAAAGTTTAGAGTGGAGCTTTTTATGGATGGCATTGATATGCATAGAAAAATCTAGGCATCAATCCAGCCACACACCAAGGGGCATCAAATGAGAAGCCTCATCAAGTAAGGAAATCATCCAGTTTTTTTAAAAATTAGGTGGGTGGAGCCTAGCAAGCTTTTGATTAGTACCAAAGGACATGGAAACTGTATTTTTGGCATTACCCATTAGCTGGTGTGAATTTGTTTTTGTTAAGCTTCTCCCCACTCAGGTGCAAGCTTAACCTCAAAGTCCAACCCTCCAACCCTGTTACCCAGCTCCTCAGGGGCTTAGCTCCATCTGGTTCATCTTCCATGTCTTGCCCCCAATGGTGGGGGTTGGTGGCCTCACCATATCACCAACACACAGATGTGGTGTACCAGACAGGGCCCTGCCACTGGTGTGAAGCCTGTGAGGGTTGGACCCCTCATCATTGCTCTGCCTGGTGTTTTTCCTCATTAGAGTGCCTCCCCTAGGTGGAGTGGTTGTACAATGCTGCTCCAAATGCTCCTAAGCATGCACCCATATGCAGGACATCATCGGCCAGTGGCCCCTGCTCCACCTTTCCCAGTAATGTGTCGTCCCAGCTGCTATGCCCCTAACTTCCTCTTGTGTCCAGGCAAAGGCTCCACATCCCTTCCACCTTAGAGGAGGAGAGCAGTCCTATGGACACTTGATCCCTTTCCCCGACTGAACCTCCAGCAACTCTAGATCGCTCCTGAACTCAGGCCATCAGCACTGCACATGGTAGCCTTACCGCTGCACCAGCAGGCCAGCAACCATGTGTGAAATTAATAAAAATAATAATGTTTTGCACTGTTGGGCTTCCCATGCTTATCATGGCTCTTGTCAGCAAGGGGAAAGTACAGTCAGGCATGCAATTAAAAAAATATTGTCCTGATGGGCTTCTTCTCACTAGTATGAGTACTACAGTGCTCTCACTGAAGTAGTATCAATTGGTACTGTATGTGGTTGCACAATGATACTTGCATAGCAGGGCAAGATATTTTGCCAGTGTTTGTTCAGATCTGCTGTACTAGATGTTTTTTTTTTTTTGCTTCATCCAACAACTCTCCTAGACATGACAAAAGACTCAGCAGGGTGGTGAACGTTTATTAGGCAGTCACTCACAGGATACAGTTTTGCCCCATAAGGTCCTTTGTTGTGGTTCACAGCAAAGATATCTGATCCAGGATACTGGGAAACAGAACAGTTGCTCCATGGGATTTGAACTGTATCACAAATGTATGGGGCAGTTAAATAGGTTACAGTTTAACTTTCATGGCCCTGTGGGTCTGTCCATGAGTTTCAGGTATCTATACAGTGGCGTGGCAGTGCCTGGGGATTCAATAAAATTTAAATACTAACTGTATGCTGCATCAAGGCACTTCTCAAGGAGATGTGGATATCATATCAGTGAACCAGGAGCCAGGAACATGCAACATTTAACTGTGCTACTCAATTAAAGCAGCAGTGCTAGTTATCCAACAACAAATGTCATCCCACCGTTTTTAGCAGTAATGTATTCCTGATAATTTTAGATTCTTCATTGAGGTATTTTAAATTCAATCAGCTATTTTTTAAGCTGTGTTTAATTACAACTTTTGTAATTTCTGTGGCTCTACAATAAAGATGGCAGCCACCAGTAACTTTCAAAAATCTTCTCCGAAGAGAGCACCCACTAGCTGCACTCACTGTATTTGTAATGCAAATATATCTGGGTGCTGCCAGCACATGTTTCTGATGGCTAGCAGCACACCGCCACCCTGATTTGCTTACATCCATAATTATTGACATGATTGTTATCATGGCAAAAGACCAGCAACTTATGAACTTCAAAATCTTTTTTCCTGGAATGGGAATGAAATAAAGCACAAAGAAAATCAGATATATTGATGTTCTGTTTTGTCCTAACTGCCCACCAAATTATTTAAATTATTAACTAGTACAGCTACTTTAAGATTAGCCAATCATAAAAGGGAGTATTTCTTTGGGGAGTGGGGTGGTCATCAAGCTTATAAGACTGTTTTTTGCAATGGGTCATGCTGGTTCTGTAGGACGTAGTACAGGAACCGATCACATTAGATATCTGCATTTGTGTATTCTGGGGGCTTGCTTGTGAATTTTGTGAGGAATGTTCATATAATGTAGAACATTAGTGTTTATGGCTTTGCATATACAGTATATGGATGTGTACATTCATTGTACTTTAGGCTGTGATTGTGAGCATAGTAATGTGTGTGTAGCTATTGTGTTTCAACTCAGCAACCTAAAGCAGGCTTGTGTCATTTAGTGTGGAAGAGGACACAGCTATACCCTGGCACCACTCAGTACTGTTGGTGTTTTAATTCTGCTAATGAAGAGGTTCAGGCTCATAATATTTATATTTCCAAATTAATAAATGTTTCTAGATTGTGACACACTTTTTTATTATGATTGGTTTGTGCTACATGCATTTAATTTCCCTACATTAGCTAATTTTATCAACTTAAAACAATTACATTTTTTACCTACCCAGTTGTAGTCTCGTTTACAAGACAGCCTTGGTCCAAAAAGCAGTGAAGAATGAATTATGAATACATATCTACTTGGTTATACATGCAACACAATAATATGGAGCAATGATGTAGTGAAAAAGACAGCACTGGTCCATGCAAAGTCACAATTATTGACCCAAAATGATTACTGTGACCACTCTGTACCACGGGGGACATTGTGACCTCATCACACTATGCTCAATGAAGAACCACAGGTCTATCAGGGCCCACTGAACCACAAGGAAAGAGGGCCATCAGGCCATGTATTGAGTGAACTACTGATCCAGCTGATTCAGAAAGGTATGGGGAAAGCTAAGGATGGGAGTGACTTTTTGACCAGCATATCCATTAAAGACTGAGTCTCATCATGGGACAGTATGACATGACTTGGGGTACGCCATGCTGCATCTCTGTTAATGGTATTGACTAGCATGTTGGGATGTGAAACCTCTTGCACCATAAAACACCTAAATTACATATTGCTTTCTGGTGATACTGCCCCCTGTAATATTTTACTGAATTTGTATATAGTGCAAATGATTGTTGACACAGTGGCACTACAGGTTTGACTTTGTCTGACGCCATCTGTGGCTGAGAATGGGGCCCCAGATACATATGATAACCTTAATCTTCAAGGGGGGTGTATTAATCAAGATGGAGGAAGGGGGACAAGCTCTGGAAGGGCAGAGTAATTTCAAAACAGGGTATCAGCACAGACTCAGTTTACTGATGTGGAATCTTTAAAGCCCTCCTGTGGCTTTGCACCATAGTTCTGATACATTTTTTTGATTTGTACTACAAAATGAGACCACCTACCTTTTGGGTGCAGGTGTTGCAGCACATTTTTGTTTCTTCTAAATTCACCAAGCCATGGACAAGCAGTTCAGCTGCATAGTCAGGCATCATAGTAGTGCACTGTTAACTACAGAGAGTACAAAACTGATTAAGTTGACCAAGTTATAGACATAAATGCAGTATTTTCAACAAGTAAGCAATAACCCATGACAGGATATGGTGTCATTGAGGATTAATCAACACCCCGGGTGTGTTGTGAGGCACAAGGCCACAGGCTGAGTGTCCTCACAGCACCCAGGGTGCTGATTAATCCCCAATAACCCCATACCCCAGAGTGGGTTATTGCACTTATAACATGGTTGATGTTGAAAAAACCAAAAGATATGCAGAAAGGTGTTCTTTTGCAGTTTAAATAGGGAAACTGTAACTGTATCCTGCTGACTTGAAAAGTGGTCCCCACAAGTCATGCAGCTGTGATTTAGTTTATGAACATACAAATGGTAGAAATACACTCCTGAAATGATAGTTCACATTTGTATGTTCATTACATAAATCACAGATTCATGTACTCCACTGTCTCTGTGCCCAGGTTGTGTCCCTCTCTCTCATTATCTCTCCCCCTGCCACACTTGCTGTGTACCCCACAACACCATTGTCACTGTCTGCATTCACCATGAACTGACCTGCTTCTGGAGAGGGAACAGAGAGAAAACTGCAAGAGGAGCCCCGAGAGAGGAATGACTAAAACAATGCTGCTGGCTCATGCAATCACCTGCACACCCAAGGGACGGAGCACATTTGTCTTGCGGTGCAGCTTCTGTGTTACAGTGTGACACTGGGGAGAGATGTGAGAGACAGCCTCAGGACAAATACTTGAAGAAATGAAATGTCTCTCATGCTTTCTCCCTCTGACACTGTATCTGGATGTGCTAACCACCCCCCAAAACAACCTCCTTAAACCTGTCGTACCAGAGCTCCGCTCAACAGGATGTGTTTGCTCGCTGTCCCTAACCATCCCCCCCCCGGAAACATCTCGGACCTGCCTTCACAGCTCTGGAGCACAGCATGAATTCTTTCTCACATATGTTTACTCTGCTTGGAAACTCCATCAGTCCCAACATTGCTGGCTTTCAGGTACCGCAGCGTTGGGGAGCGCAAATGTTTTGTATGGCACATGGTCAGGGGATCTCCAAAACTACTCACCTCTCTCTTTACCCCTGTCAGCAGCAACACCAGCTGTTGGACAGCCTGTCTCTCACTCTAACTTGACTATTTCACCCCCTGAGGGGTCAGATGTACGAGGATCATACTGGCACATGTGGTGGATTGGAAAACTAGTGGGAGATATTATAACATGGTTTGGCAAACCTCACTGTCTCCCACTTTTAATGGCTTCCTTTCAGCTTTACGTGCTTCGCTGGCTAATGTGTCCCCATGGCACTTTACCTGAGTTGGTCCACACAACTGTGTATTAGATAGAGAATTTACTCCATGGCCACACACTGCTAATGGACCAATTGGGAGATGAGTTTTTACAAACCCATGTTATAAGGCCTTTTAAAGAACAGGTATCCAGTTTAGTATATACTCTTCTTTCAATTATCATTTATGAAAATAATGGGTGGGATATTCAAAAGGGTTGTGCATGGCACAACAGGGGTGCACCATGCACAACCCACTGATGCACCCTGGTGTGATATTCAAATGGGGAAAGTGCCCGGCACAAATCCCAATGCACCAGGGTGCATCAGTAATGTATGCAGCACAAGTAGGGGGGTGTGCCCATGTATACCCTGCACATCCCAATATTCTGCCCGGAATGTGCTGAGCATAGGCAGGCACAACCCCTACGTGTGTCTCACACAGTTGTGCCAAAGAAAAAGGGAGCAACAGCTGGCTACCCACAGGTGAGCTGCCATATTGCAGGGTGCAACATGGCAGCTTCCAGCTGTGGTTGGCCTTCCGAGTTCCGGCGGCACCGTCCGTCGCGGTCACCCCCCCATGCCCGATCACGGGCGTTCATTAAAAAATATCCCTGTTGGTCCAGTGGACCCAATCCCACATCCTGATCGCAGGCTTACAGTAAGTGACATAACCCTGGTGGTCTGCAGTACCCCCTCCCAACCCACCCACTCAGTCCACCACCCTGCTCCCCCAGTCAGCAGCAGGCAGCACCTGCCCACAACCTGCCCGGCTGCCTGCCGACTGACAGCGTACGGTATGGCCGTATGCCATTGGTCCACAGCGTAGGCCAATGGGCGTGCAGATCATACTGTACTACACAGTCCCAATATGTGAATGAATCCATACATTCACTTATTAGGACTGTGTAGTACAGCATAGTCCAGGATGCCCATTGGCCCATGCTGTGGACCAATGGCACACGGCCATACCCGTATGCCGTCAGTTGGCGGGCGGCAGCAGCTTGTGGGCAGGTGCTGCCACCTGCCACTGACTGGGGAGCAGGGTAGTGGGACTGAGGGGCGGATGGGAGGGGGCACCGCTGGACCACCAGGAATATTATTCAAAGAAAGCCTGTGATCAGGCTGAGGGATTGGGTTCACTGGACCACCAGAGATTTTAATTCATTGAATGCCTGAGATCAGGCGTTGGGGCATGTTGACCGCAGTGGGTAGGGGGCATTGGTCCCTGATGGCTGCAGCCTGGAAGGGTGCCAGGCGCAAGTCACTGGGGATCGACGCATCTGCATGCAAATGAGGCCATAATGACATCCAAATGGCCGCATTTGTGCCTTGCATGCATATGGCCCCATTTGCATATCCACCACTGAATATCATGGTTGCTGAGCCTAGCACAATGGCACTTGTGCTGGCGCATCCCCCTGCTCCTCTCTGGCCACTTGCGCTGGCACAGTGCCACTGCACCATGCACAATGTGGGTGGCAACAGTGCCATATTTGCCATATTCAACAGTGCTGAGCCATAGCGCAGCACCATTGAATATCACCCTGTTACCACCCTGGCGCATCCCAGTTGCACTGCGCCCAGGCTTGTGCCACAGCCTGGTGCAGTCTGAATATCCCACCCAATGTGTTTAGTTATTAGTGTTAACTAGAGATTGTAGTTTTAAGTCTGCTTGGTGTATCTACCCAGATAGTTCTTTGTGGTCACAATAAGTATGTGTATGACTGGAAGTAGAAAATGAGTTTTAAACATTCTTTGATAAGACTGTTTCTGTATGTACAGTACCTCTGCTTCACTGTTCCTGTCAAAGGATGTTCCTATTCCTATCCATGGACAAACAAAATCAATGACATTGTGTCATGGCATTGGGCCATCAACTGTGTCATTTGTGTCCTTATTGCCAGCTCCTTGCACTCTGCTAGTAGGAGACACTATCTTTTTAAACTACCTCCCACCATAGCCCACCCTCACCAGGTTGCCAAACACAATTAAGTTAAGATATGCCCCCTCTTTACCCCTGAACTCTGGTTTCTTTTGGGGTGGGGCAATAGCAGTCAAGAAAGACCAGACTGGCTCAGTCAAGTTCCACCTACCCTACAGTGTTGAGAGAAAAGGAGCCAATGTCATACCTATCACCAATTTCCCAACCCTAACCCATCTCCAAGGCTTCAACATATCATAATCTTTTAGATGTCCTCCACCTGCTATCCATAATTTTGGGGGAGGCTCATAAATCAAATGATGTAGCCATGATGGGCAGAAAAGCTCAGTCAGTTCCCCCCTTCCCACCTGGTAGAAAGGGAGGGACTGCAGTGGGGGCATCATTGATGCACTAGACAGACTTATAATAACTCTGCCTATAGTCATCAATGATGCTGCTCATTCCACCCCTTCCCTCTGGAGCATGAGCTCAACCTACTATATAAATTGGTCTGCCATGAGCCTCTGGTAACAGAGGGGAGGAACATACTGAGCTTGCCTAGTGACTGTGTCTACAATTGTTTTTCTCCCCCTAATTGTGGCTTCGGAGTCAGGAGATGGAAGAATGTAAATGTTTATGTTGAGGCATTGGGTAGGGCTAGGTGAAATTAGCAAATTCAGATTTCACACTATTTTGAGAATTTTCTCAAAATACCATAATATTTTGTGAAATGTCATGAATTTTTGGGACATTTCGAAAGTTTTTCAACTGTTCATAACTTGGTCAGTTTTAAAGTTAGAAATCTGACATTTGGTAAGCATATTATTTGGGAGAGATCCTAAT
Organism: Neoceratodus forsteri; assembly: GCA_016271365.2. Lineage (NCBI taxonomy): Eukaryota > Metazoa > Chordata > Ceratodontiformes > Ceratodontidae > Neoceratodus > Neoceratodus forsteri. The sequence continues at coordinate 352,944,430 of CM028136.1, read as the reverse complement.
AATATATCAAGTTTCATGACATTATGATGATGGGCAAAGTTTTAGGTGCTCAGTGTCTGACAATTTATTATTCATGTGAATATTTCTGAAAATAGTTCCATGCTCACAACTTAGTTACTTTTGGAGCTAAGCAATTCAAAATTTAGATGCATACTTTCCTGAAAGAGTCATAGAAACTGCTCAATAGAGAAGTAACTGGGTGAGTAAATTGTAAGTTGCAGTTTAAAATTTCAAAATATGATTAATTGTTAAACTATGTGAAATTGTTTAAAATATTTGGATGTCTGTACCTCCACTGCTATTGCAGGTTTGCACTCAAGATTTGGCATGCATACCAAAGTAAATATGTCCTAGAATCTAATTAAGCTGGGGTTTAGTGAATTAAAATGTATTGTGGATACTTTAGAAATTACTAACTGGCAACATTTTTCAAAAAAATCATGGACACATAGTAGGTAATTCCACTAGGATTTCACTTGTGAAATTTAACTTTCACAAAGTATATATCACCACTAAATCACCTTTCCTCAGTGATACCCAGCATCATGCTCCATCGTGACTAAAGATATTCATATAATTCTGTCACAATGGCCTGAGTTGCATCTAGTTGTAAGGTGTGACATCACTTGATGTCAGTTTTCAAACAGTAAAAATACGCATTGCTATGACAGGGTTGTTAAAGAGTGAGCAGGTGGCATGTACAGGAGCAAGGCTGCACATGCATGTGCTTCCTCAAGTCATGAAATTGGTGAGCTCTGGTGGTTGTTGGGCATTTTGCAAAAACTCAGGCTACTGCACAGTGATGTCTGTGAATGCTCTTCATGGTTTGCCACTCAAAATAGTGACCTGACACTTGGCATCACTATATTTTTACGATGGAGCCTCATATGAATTCTACCTTATTGCCACTTTATCCAGCTTTTTCCTTCTTCTACAATGGCAACTCAATTGCATGACTGGGCAAAATGTATGGACGTGGCTTTGTCAAAAGTATCACAACATTCCACAATTTCACAAAAGCTTATGAAATTCAACTTTAATAAGTGATGATATTTTGGAATTTTTTGGCTGCTTGTAACTTGGTCAGCCTTTGAGCAAGAGATTAGAGAGTTGACACACACAGCCTCTTGTTTTTTCCAAATTGGTTTTTCACCCAACCTACAGCTCATCTCTTAGGGATATACACTGTTCAAGGGGATATACCCTGAATAGGCTACAGCTAGCCATCATTCTGTTGGCTGCCAGGTTTTTCTCCAGCATTTTTTTTCCTTCCCCTCTCCCCCTGGTGGGAGCAGTGGATCTGTCAGGCTTACACAGCCATGGTTTCCCCAAGGGCAGGATCAAGCTCCCTGGCCCAGCTGCAGGGGTCACTGTGTTTATGTAATGTGCCACCAACCCTCCCCAACCAAGATGCACTGCTGAGCAGCAGCTGTCTCGGTCATGGGCTGTCTCTTGATGTGACTTCCAAGGATGCTTTCAAACCCAGGTCATCAGTATGGCAGGGTGATGCTCTGCTGCTGGGCCATGTGGATGGCCTTAAAGTCTAGTATTTAGGATACATCTATCCTCAAGCTTTAAAGTTAAGGGGCTTAAAATTTTGCAGTTTACATAATTGTGAAATGTAATTTTAAAATGTCCAAATGTTTGGAGGTTTATAACTTGGTCAACTTTAAAGACAGAGAGCTAACACTTTGAACATGTAGTTGAGAAGAAATACTTTGTACATTAGCTGGACATAATTGAAATCACAATTTTGGTGACATTTCATAAATTTTTTTGTGGCAATTTCATTAAATTTCATAGAAGCAAAATCAGAATGTCACTATAATTTCACTGGCAGAAGGTACATTTCACATGGCTGTAACCTTTGGGGAGCTCTGGCGGAGAATCAGTGACAGTTACTGTGTTACATTGCATCTGAGCAAGAACCTAACTAGGCTAGCTACAGTAAATCTTGAGCCTCCCCATGGCCAAAATCATGAACTAGGCATATGCAGAAGGGGGCAACCATTATATGAACTGTGCTCAGGATCCTGGGGTGGATGGGTGCTGGGAGGGGTTAATTCATTGTCATTAAAATTAATATTTTAAAAGCACTTTGCTAAAGGTTGAAATGGGTTAAAAAAAATAATTTTCTTTGAAAGAGCTGAATCTTTGTGTAACCTGCCAATTATTGGGGGTTCATATGTATTGTCTACAGTGGAGCCCTGTATTCTGTTGACTTCTCATAACCTCCATGGCCTGTGGATTGCTGCATAGATGGTCAAAGAGTGAGTAAAGAGGAATGCTACTTCTTCTGTGCCTCCTGCACCTGGACTTCCAGCTTCAATGATGCACTGAATAGTCCTTCCCTCCTGCTGATGTAGAGCATGGCCGATGCTCACAATGGTGGTGGGGAAAGGATTCTTCCCTGATCTGCAGCTCCAGTTGATTCAACACTAGCTCTTCCCCACATAGCGCATTTGGTGGGCCACAAAGTGTGTTTTCAGTGGTAAGTTCTTGTTAAGTGCAAGGCTTTGTTTATAGGTGGTAGGGCTGTGCCCTTCACAAAAACTCAGGTTATAAGACATGTCTTCAGCTTGGTTTATCTCTAGAAAAAAGAAACGTGATATAGGGTCCAGAAAGATATGACTTTCCATAGGTAAAGTAGGAGCACCAACACTTGGCACTTCACTTACAGGGATGAGGGCATACAACCTACTTGTAGAGACCGACGAAAATGGTATAAAGTTGGCAAGAATGCATATTAAACAGAACTTGGTGTTTATCTTAGGAGCAAACTCTTCAATCTATTTTCCAAAAAAATATCTTAGGATCCCACCTGACACTTTAATGTTATTAAATAAATCTCTGGAATTGTATTAATTAGCTATCATATCACATCATATCATATCATATATCATATCATATCATATCACAGTCTGTCTGTCTGTCTGTCTATCTATCTATCTATCTATCTATCTATCTATCTATCTATCTATCTATCCATCTAGTCTGTTTGTCTGCCGGCATACCTGTATGTCTATCCATCCATCTGTCTGTCATGTTGTAAATGCTTTTTAATCAGTTATTTAATATGCAAAGCAATATACCTCATTTGTGTTTTCATTAACATGCACTTTTAAAATGAATCATTGCTGTTAACTTAGAAACAACTGCTTATTATTGCTTGCCCACACTGGATCTCTCAATTCTTTGAAAGTATGCTACATTTGTATTGGAGAACTGTTATTTGCTATGATTTTAGTATGTACTGATGAGATTAGCTATGTTATATTATTATATCGTGCTTCAAATTATGGAATGTTTTAATGTATTTTTATATTTTTACAGACTTTTGAAAATCTATAAATAAAACATCAAAAGACTAAGCTCACGTATATTACAATAGCACCCTTATACATTATTATAATTTCCTCTACTGGTAAATTAGTAAACTAGAAGAACTTGGGCTGCCATTCATTATTAAAACAGCATTCTACATTTCACAACAAAACTTAAAAACAGCAACTGTTGGCTGTAGTCAACTGTAGCTTAAACCTCTCTTTGCCCTTTCCAGAATTTACAATGCATTGCCAGTTTATCTGTACAGTCAGTACAGAAAGATTTAATAATGGTGTTAAGTGCTATATTAAAAACTACAACAGAAAACTCAGGGATCTGATACATAGTCACAGATAGCGGTGGTACAGCTTTGGGGTGCAAGAGGCTCCCCATTGTATTCCCAGCAAGAACTGCCATACAAAAAAGGAAAACTTAGTTACTGTGGATGGGGTCTCCCTAACAACTAAAATGTACCAGAAATGACAGTTGCCAGGAGTTAGTGGTCATGAACAGGATTCCTGACCGGTAAAACCTAAACTGTGACTACCTCGACTGTCAGTGCATGGCACAGCACCAGTTGTACACATGCACAGTTAGTCCTGGAGATGGCACTACTGCTATTGAGGTCCCCTGCAATACTGTACCCAAAATGTGCCTTTAATTCCCCTTCTGGACCAGTAAAATAGGTGTGTTTCTCTCTCCTTCAAGTACAGTATCCTCTTATCTAACCCAGTCCAGTAAACATCCTTGGAATCCAGTGGATCCCTTGCTGAAGCCCTAATACCATTCAACTCCATTGCCTATCTCAATCCTCCTCTGACTCTTATGTCTAGTGTCACACACCTCATCCTCCTGAAGACCTCCTTACAACACTTCTACAAGCTTGGCGGCACTGTTGCATGTGATCTAGTTGTGCTGGGCTAGCATACATTTATGCCTGGCACAGCACTCATTTTCCAAGATGGCCATTGTCACTCTATAGCACCATGCAAGAAAAGGCTGGGAAGATTGTGGTGTATAGCACATTAGAAAATGGGATGAATGTTTCCTGGCCTATCATTTGCTGAACCCCCTTGCTAAGGGTACATTTACTGTATGTGCCAATAGAGACTGGGAAATAACAAGTCCCAGTGCCAACTAACTGGTTATGTAACAAAAATAAGAATCAGTTGGCATTTTTAAAAGCCAAAACCTCCATGTTTTTTCTCACTTAGCGAGCAAGAGCCCCCCAACTTGGTTCACTAAATCTTGTTTCCCAAGAGGGAGTCAGTAAGTCCCAAGAGTCAGTCATCCCCACAACTCCAGCTTCATAAATATAAAGTTGACTTTCTTTAGACTCTTGATCTAACTCCAGTGTTGCTGTTCGATCATGCTCAACTTCAAATGGACACCACAGTATTCCCATTATGGTACTCAGCCAGCTGTGCTTCTGTATGGCAGTCCAACTGTGAATTGGAGGAACTCCATAAAAAAATGGAACCTTTGCTAAATTTAAACTGGAGTTCTGCTTGGGGCTAGAATTGGACCATTAGTGGAGTTGGGAAACAACAAATGGGGGGGGGGAGAGCATACCACTTACAAACTGTAAATAAATAACATACACAATGGTTCCCTGTGCTGCCAGGTCAAGCAGTGGAGGGACGGCTTTATACAACATGTTATTGTTTATAGAGTAATATACATTTTCCACTTTTTTATATGTATTTTTCAACATTTTAAACATTTTCTACAAAACTCATTTTCTATGTGCAATAATACCATCCAGGGTGGATGGTATCAGCTATACCGGAACATTCAGGAACTATAAGGCCCTCCGCCTGTGTTGTTGGGCTTCTTTACACCTCTGGGGCAGTCTGGTATAGCACAATACTGTCCCCCAATTAGGTATTATTGCTAGCATGATGTGCACAGTTGTGCAGGGGTGCAAAGTGTTGTCACTGAATTGAGACTGTGTATGGGGAATATGATTTCAAAGTATATATTAGCTACCACATATAGGCACCTAATTAATTTCATTTCTAATAAATGATGCCAGCCAAATATAGAAGATTGCACATTAATTATTAGTATAAAGAAATTCCACTTAATGGTCTGAGTAGTCAGACTTCTAAGCTCATATTGAAAATCTTCAATTTTCTGGAGCTAACAATATCACATTTTTACTGCAGTATTTCAGCATCCCTGCAGAGTTAAATCTGTTTAACTTTAACCATAATAATGTTTCCATTGACTGTGAATACAGTGCTGTTTTGAATAAAGATTAGAATACCCATATCCATTAAAACAAGCATTAAACCATTAAAAAATAAAAATCAGTATTACTTACTGAGTTGGTGACTCACAACCATACAGTTAAATTATTCATCTTACTATGCTAGCTTCTATGCACAAACCATCAATGGAGTGCATAATTTACTTTGTCATGTTCTGCCTTCCCCTAAGATTATCTATTTATGTCACTGCTAGATCTTGTAAACTGGGAATGGTCATACAGACTAGACAGTACTGTAGATAATTCACTGTCCTTTTACTGTGTGGGACTTGACTTTAACTGCAGCTGGCTTGTGTCACCAGGAAAGTGTGCTGCTTGTCAGGTTTCTTATTACAGTTAGAAAACGGGTAAAGAAAATTCTATATGTTAATTAACCTGATTGGCAGCTGATATTCTAATGTCATACATTGATGTGCCAACACCGCCCTCCTGAAAGAACAGATGGTACCACACTGCTCCATTATTATTCATGTTCATGTGCTGCTTCCAAATTCTCACCTTTGCATTAGCTGCCATTTTTCTCTGGTTCACATTTAAAAAGAGTATTCTGGCACTTAAAACAGTCTTACGACAGTCTGATGATTTTTAACTTCAGTTCTTTTCTTGTCTCTTTTTGTATTTTTAAACTAAACACAATTCTTCCTCCAGTCCTGCCAGCTTATTGAATTAGCCACCCACCCTTTCCCTTGTTTGTAACCTTCAAAAATTTATTGGGCTCACATCTGGCTGCTTGCACACTCACAAATCAGGTTCCAATCTATTTTCTCTGCTGCCACTACCCACAAAGCAGCTGGCTTAGTTGTCAGCATATGCCTACTAGTGCTGCACCTTCATTGTTATAAGTTCCCACACCTCAGCAAAGTCCAGCGCTCATAGGTATAACACCTGCCAAAGCAAGTGAGGACAAACATAGTACAGGCACAACTAAACTTCTCCAGCACCCCATACTAACATTCTATAAAACTTCTACTAATTGACATCTTTGGAAGAATTACTTTACAAGCAAGTTTTGCCAAACAGTTGCCAGCAATGCTGGGACTCACTACACCACTGAGCACAGAAACAAAGAATTTGTTGGCAGAAAAGACCATTTGGCCTACCTAGTCTGTCCAGATGTCTCTTCGGATCCCATCTGGTCTCCAGTGACCCTCGTGACTCCCTGCCTTGTTTCTCATATTTCCCTATGTCTATCCCATGCATGCTTGACGCCCCCCAACACTGTTTTAGCCTCCACCACCTCTATTGGCAGTCTGTTCCAGACATTTGTCACCCTGTAGTAACAGTTATTTTAACTCCACCCCCAGATTCATTGCATCCCCTTTGCTCTTGGTGCTTTTCCTTATTTGAAAGAAATTGTCCTCCTGTACCCAGTTCAGCTCGGTGGTGCATTTTTAGATCTCTATCATGTAACCTCTCTTTCTCTTCTCTTCCAAGGTGCACATATTAAGATCCCTCAATCTCTCCTCATAGTGCTTCTCCTGTAGTCCCTGCACCATTTTACTTGCCCTCCTCTGGACAGCCTCCACTCTGTCTATGTCCTTTCTGAATTGTGGTCTCCAAAGCTAGGCATAGTACTCCAGGTTGGGTCTTAACAGTGAGTGATACAGACACAACATTACCTCCCTTCTTCTGCTGGAAATACCCCTCCCTATGCACCCCAGCATCCCACTAGCTATGCCCACTGCTTTGACACACTTTCCTGCCATTTTGAGGTCCTCAAATGTAATAATACCAAGGCTCCTTTCTTGTTTAGTGTCTGTCAGTTCCTCCTCCATTCTATAATTAGCTCCTAGGTTTGTATATCCTAGGTGAATTATTTCATTATTTTTGGCACTGAACTCCAACTACCATACTTTTGACCATTCCTTGAGTTTCTGAAGATCCCTGCACATTCTCTCTACCCCCTCCTGAGTGTCCACTCTATTGCAGATTTTGGTATTATCTGTAAAAAATCATGCCTTCCCTTCCAGTTCTTCTGTAATGTCACCTACTATGTAAAGACACTGAAGAGGACTTGTCCCAGTATTGAGCCCTGTTATACCCTGCTGGTCACTTTCCCATCATTAGAGATAGTACCATTGACACCACCCTCTGTCACCCATGGATCCTACCCCAGGTTGTTCAATTTCTTTATCATCCTCCTGTGTGGCACAGTGTTGAAGGTCTTGTTACAGTCCAGTTAAGTCATATCCACTGCCCTACCATGTTATATTCCCCTTGTCACCCATTCCAGAAAATCTATAAAATTTGTTTGGCATGATCTACCCCATTGAATCTGGACAATTTGAGGTCTTGTGGCCCATTGGATTCAAGATACTCTAGCAGATTTTCATGCAGTAGGGTTTCCACGAATTTCCTCACCACTGAAATAAGACTGAGCAGCCTATAATTGCTAGCCTTCTCCCTGCTATCACTCTTACAGTATGTACAGTAACCACATCAGCTGTTCTCTAGTCCTCCAGAACCACACCTCTTTTTAGGAAGCTCTTGAACAAGGTTGTCAGTAGGACAGGTAGCATCTCCCGAGTCTCCACCACTTCCACTGACAGTCTGTTCCAGACATTTACTACCCTTACAGTGAAGGAATATTTTGTCACAATTCTTCAGAACTTCTTCCCTCTAGCTTCATTGCATGTCCTCTTGTCCTGGTGCTCTTTCGTATTAGAAAGAGGCTGTCCTTCCGCACCTTCTACACCCTTGTGAGCTACTTGTCATTATCCATCATGTCATCTCAATCTTCTCTCTTCCAGGGTGTACATGTTGAAATTCCTCAGTCTCTCCTTATAGGACTTATTGAGCAACCCCAGCAACATTGTAATTCTCCTTAGGACTGCCTCCACCCTGTCCATGTCCTTCCTAAGGTGCAGTCTCCAAAACTGGACACAATACTCCAGGTGGGGTCTGGTAGGAACAGAACTAATTTGAATTACATATTTTATTATTATATTATTATATTCTTAATTGTTATTCTGTGTCCTTATATTGACTTAATTATTAAGTCCTATAAATGTTTCTGATCAAATTAATGTCTAAATGAATCTTTAAAACAAGGGCAATGCTGCTTAAGGCTTGAATACTAAAATACAATAATGATGCCATGAAAAAGGAATATAGGATACATGGTCAACTTCAGAAAAATTTTTTTCCAGTATAGTCTGTTTAAATTGAATGGCTTCTTACAATTAGTAGCAGAAGAATTTGAAACTTGACATAATTTACAACCTTGGTTTTCAGTACCAGCCAGAGCACATCTCAGTGGTTAACATAGATTTAGACTGGCTTTAAGAAATTAAGACTTTTATTTATAGAAAATATGCAAAAACTCTGATACATTTCAAAATTATACAGGTTATTGAAAATGCGTGTACCTGCCCAGTGAGTACGTTTTAAATCCATCAGCAAAGTGTATTATGAGCTGTTTAAAAAAATCAGTAGCCTCAAAACTGTTTAAAATATATTGACAAAGTTGGTGTCTGCAGTAAGCTGACCTTGCCACCTTTTCAGTGGAATGAGGGTAAAGTGTTTATTTAATAAGAAACAACTAGTCGGGTGGATTATAAGCCTCTGGCTAGCTACATGAGGTCATGGTTCATTTATTTTGAACAAAGGAGATCCCTGTCTTAAAGAAGTTTTATTAAATGTACACAGTTCTAATGATAGGTATGCCAAAGTAACATCATTTTAAACAGGAAAAAATGTACTTCTGAAATCTGTAAATATTTTTTAGATATCTATAAAGGAAAAAGTTTTATAATACTTTTATAAATTATAGATTTTATATTAGAATTGACACCATCATGTTTGGTCTCAAATGTTGCATTTAAAAATGTGAGTCTTATATACGTACAATGGCGCACATAGCTGCAAGAAAGAAAAATTGTTTCATATCAAAAATAGTTTCCAGGATGAGGTCGTATTGAGAAAAAAATGGCTTAGGAGGGGCTAACAGTAACACCCTCAAAGAGTGCTCAGACCAATCATAACTTGATGGTGATGTCGCCCAATAAGGGGGACATAAATGGGATGCTGGCAAAGCTGGCCCAGAAGTGCTTAATTCTTTGGTGTGTAAAGACCTGTGTTCAATGTGCTAACAATTTTGGATGTGCTTGGACTTATACTAGGCCCAAAGACTGAAGCCATACCTGATGGGAACATTGCTTGGGCTTTAACATTGCCACTGCAAGGAGTGCTAAACCAGCCTGAAAGCCTGCACAACGCTGCCACAGGTCCAGTTGCAACTGATTGTTACAGAAAGGACTTTCTTCCAGTATTGGATCAAGCAAGGCCTATGTTTTGCATACTGAGAATTTAGACTAAAAGTAATGTTTTGGAATGTCTGTTAAAAGCCTAAACAAGAGACTGACTTCAGAATTTACCAGCCAGCAAGCCTGCAGTGCTGTTAAATAGCAGTGAGTCCAGAGTTGCAGGTTCCAAAGCAGAAATTAATTGAAACAGAAGAGAGTCAGAGTCTAGTTACCCAAAACAACATTGCTGTCCACAGAGAGAGATCTTTCTACAGACTGTGCTGAACTGCTGAAATCGTGTCTGATTTTTCCTACTAAATCCTGAAGTGACTTTTGATGATTTGTGACATCAAGCAAGAAGGATCCAGCCTGCATTGCTTCACTGATGTCAAAAGACTCTACAGTTCCAGGTTCAAGGGAAAAAGACAGCAGACTAAATCCAAACTCACCACCAAGGACATTTGTCATCCAAAACCGAAAGTCCTCACCAAGACATTGAAAACTAAAAAGAAGAAGACCACATCTACAGATAACTAAAACATAAGTATTCCTTTATTCTACTTTTAGTACTTATTTGGCTATCTGGGGTGATAACAGTGCATTTTAGCTTCAAACCTTAGGTTTATGGTTAAGCTAGAATTTAAATCTCAAGAAAATACCTATTACAGTACATACTATAAAGTTTAAACAAGTAGCATACCAAGATAATCTGAAATACTAGTGTAATGAGTTGCAAGTTCTCATAGTAAAAAAAGAAAAGATCATGCTATTCATAAGTATGCTAAAGAAATAGTATAAACTGTCATGCTGAATAGTGCTTACTCATTTACATTGCTTATTGCTGACATTTGTTTTATATGATTTACTTGATTTTCTAAAATTTGTTTTGTTTACATTACAGTTTGTTTACCTTACTTTTATTATGCTTGATAGTTATGCTAGTTTTGAATATTTAGGACTTGTACATATGTGAATAAAATATATTTATCTCTTATATAATCCAAAGTGTGGCAACAGTGTTTTTCACAGTCATTTTGAATCTGGAGAGCATAGGATAATATCACATGTGGATGTTTATTATTTTTGGCAATTTATGAAATAATTTTTGGATAAGGCCCAAAGTGAATCCAAGTGCATTATTATAAAAAAAGTGATATTATAAGCCTTTGTTCCGACAGTCTCACCAGCAAGTGATACAGTGACAACAGCACCTTTCTCTCTTCCTGTTGGAGATACCCCTCGCCGTGTACCTGTAACCTGGGTACTGTGTAGCTTATGGCTACTACCCCTGCCTTGTGGACTCAACAAGGTTGAGGGGCATGAATTCTGGTTCTGATGGAAAAAGGGGGTTCTTTCCCAGATATGAAATGAGTAGTGCAGTGCCTCCACTCAGAGTAAATTATAGTGGGCCAGTTGTTGATGTGGTACAACCCCCTGGGATGCTGTACCTACCCACCTCCCCACACAGTCACCCAACACACAGAATACCATAAACCACTGCAATACTCTGCTCTGAATGCAATTAATGGCTATTGCTAATAATATGCTCATAGACAGTGCTGAACAGCAACAATAAAATATTTTTAATTACTGGTCATTATTTTATACATATGGATAACCATGGTTTTATCCCATGTTACAACCATCCGGTTGGTATTTTGTGTTCCAACTGGGCAGTTGTAATCAGTGCCTGTCAATCTAGCTTGCAATACAGTCAGTGTGAACTAACCAAACTGTTCCCAATACCACCAACTCAGTGAATCCAATGGTATAAAAAATGATGACCAGTAATTAAACAAAATAAAACATGACTGGGTGTGTGTAAAACCAAAATTTTACACACACCCTTGGTGTAGGATGCCTTTATAAACCCCTCGAGCTTCAATCTTGGGGTTTATGTAGCATCCCACACCTAGGGTGAGTTTAAAATTCTGGCTGCACACATTCACCCATGTATTATTCTATATATTAAACAGAGTGAAGGGAACTGGGATACAGGAATAAAACAGTTGGAAATATTTGATATAACTGTTGAAACCATGAACAATAACAGTAACAAATACTGTGCCACTGCCCAGCAACAACACTCACAGTTTAACCCACCTCCCCACTAGTACCAGTGTCCCCAAAAGTTAATCTGGGTACCCAGGAAGAGTTGCAGGTCTGTACGATGCAGATAGTTGGCCAGCACTGGTGCACTTTTAGATAAATAGGAACTGGTTGGCAAACGTTATACAAATCCCTAGGACAGGGCAGGCCATGGGTTTAATCTTGGTTCTGCAGACAACACCCAGAGTCTGGGTAGCAATAGCAGGTGAGGCCAGTAGGGCTGGGGCATCAAGCAATGGAATCGGATGCTAACAGCTTGTCACCTTCTGCATTGCTTGCAGTTCCTGGCAGCTTGTCACCTTCTGCATTTCTTGTAGTGTCTGGCAGTTTGTCACCTTCTGCAGCAGGCTGATCATGGATGCTGGAGCAGGCCACTACTGAGGACCAGGGCCACACGCTTACCCCACATGTTCAGGCATGTATTCCCTTGGAGCAAACAATAGGTAATGCCTAACTGTGACACTACCTGGCCAATTCCCCAGACTGTCCTGGCTGGTTTTAGTTCCTACTCTGGATCTCGGGATTCACACAGTTTCTTCCATTCAAGGCAGCAGGCACTAGCCTCTCTCTAAGTGGATCTTGTTCACCCCCAGACTGGAGGGACAAACAGGCCTTCAGGTGGCTTTTCAAATTTCAGACTCCACAGCACAGAGAGCTTTCTGGCTTCTGGCTGGATATCCTAGGTGAGGGGAAATTTCTGAAGCTATCTCTGGTTGTTGGCTCAGACCACATTTAACACATTAGACAGGATTCAATCCAACACTCTTTTCCAGACTGAGAGCTTCTCTCAGATGCTGCAGAGTTTCAGAAATCAGCTTCTCTCTGATTAATCTGGTTTTCCAGGTGAGGAAAGGCTTTTGGAAAGTCTCCTGGAGTTTGTTTGTGGAAGCCTTAGGCTGACTTCCAAGCTATTTTTGGCTCACTCTGCGCTCCCCTGCTTTACTCAGAGCACCTCAGAAAGAACTTCCTGTATGCTGTGTTCTCCTCCAACATCTGAGGAGAAGAATGGCAGCTTCCTTGGGTCAATACACCTGTCCATCTCTAAAAATAATATGTGTAACATTCACTTGATACCTGATTGGCTGCCACTAAAGACGCCAAGAACATTGTTCAATCCATCTACCCAGGAGCCGTAGCAGCAATCCTTGGAGCTCCTTAACTACTGATTGGATGAAACAGGTCAGGGATTACTAAAATGGCATCCAAGTAAACAGTGATGAAGGTCCCAAGTTTAAAGGCAAACCAGGCAGTTTAAATAGGTTACCATCTCACAGTACAGTAGTTGTATCTCCATACTGTTATCCGGTTGTGGATTGAGTGCTAAAAGAGTACTCGGTCTGTTGCTAGTTGCTGTAGGATAAGTCCCCCCGCATCAGCCAGGAACACATTCACTGGGCAGTCCTGGTGATTTTTAAAGCAATGGTAGCCATATAAACATCTATGCAGTTTTTACAGATTTTATTTCCCTTCTTTCTCCCAAAGTGTGTCTCCGAACCCTACACATGTTCTAGGATCCAAAGAATCAGAACTCAGGAATTGGCTGTAATTGCAGAATTACCATGGATGCCATGACACTAAGGGATATATTAGCTGACAACCAGTTTGCATGTTTGAGCAGGTGCCAGCTCGAACGTGAGCACATTAAGCTGTGTGGCACTTCACTGCTTGATCAGTGCAAACTGTGCTGCACCTCCAGGTGGCGAACTTTACTATTTACATTGCTACTCCAAACCTCATAGCAGAACAGGCACAAAGAGGCTAGCAGGAGCTTTAGAAGGGCACCTTGGGACCCAGGACTGGCTGGAGCAGATGGCTGGGAAGCAGACCAGGCAAGTACCACCCGTGGGAGGGGGTGGTTACACACCTTAGGCATCCCACTATCCCTACCCTCTGCTTTTTCACACTGCCCTGCCATATTGAGGTCCTCAGATCTGATAACACCAAGGTCACTTTCCTGTTTAGTGACTGTCAGTACCCACCATCCTATAATCATCTCCTGGGTTCCTATGCCCTAAGTGCATGATTTGGCACTTTCTGGTATTGAGACTGTAGACTGACCACCCTACTGTTGCTATCCTCCTCCCTGCTGTCTCTCTCATTTACAGGGACCACATCAGCTCTTCTCCAGTCCTCCAGAACCACATCTTTTTCCAGTGAGCTGTTGAACAAGGCTGTCAGTGGGGCAGCTAGCACCTCCCCGAGTTCTTGTAGTACCTGTGGGTGTATCCAGTCCAGTCCCATATCATTGTCCATCTTCAGAGCTGCAAGTCCCTTCTGGACTCTTTCCTCTGAAAATAAACTTATGTCTACCTCCCATCCTTGTTCCTTCTACTCTCTGGTGGTCTGTCCCCCTCTCTACTGTGAAAACTTAGCAAAATTACCAGTTTATGATGTCATATTTTTCTTGGTCATCTTCTACCCAGTCTTTACTTCTGCCCTTCTGACCCTCACTGTCCCTCCCTTTGCTTTCATCTTCACACTTACATCTTTGAAGAAACTCTTATCCCCTTTAGTTACCCCTTACCCCTTTTAGTGATCAATTCCTCTGTCGGCACCTTTGCTGCCATCACTACCTTGCCTGCTTCCCTCTGCTTTACTTAGCATACCTCCATGTTTTCCTCCCTCTGTGTTTCTTTATACATCCTGAATGCCACCCTTTTTCCTTGACCACCTTTACCACTGTAGAGAACCATAATGGTCTTTTTTTCCTTCTGTTTTTTCTTCGTTCCTTCATGCAGAGGCTGGTTGCTTTAATTATGCCATCTCTTATTTTTCCCCAGTGTGAATCTATCCCTCCTTTGTAATCTCCCCTTCAAAGCAGTTTACTGAGGTAGTTTCCCATTTCTCTAAAATCCACCCTCCTAATGTCTTGGACCCTTGTCTACATGTGGTTAGCCTCTGTTTCTGTCTTTTTGTTAAACCACACTGTACTGTGAACTCTGGTACCCAGGAGACTGCCCACTGTGACATCTGCAATACTGTCCTGGTTGTAAGCACCAGGTCCAGCATTGTCTCATCCTTAGTGTGTTCTTTCACTAGCTGCCTGGGAACAGCCCCTTATAGGGAGTCAAGAATGACCTTGCTCCTTGCCAAAGCTACAGTTGGAAAGTTCCACTCCACGTCTGGCAGACTGAAGTCTCCAGCATGCAGTACCTCCCCCTTACATGCTATTCTGATGATGGCATCCCCAAGTGCTTTATCCAACTCCTGACCCTGTGCTGGAGATCTGTACATTAATCCTGTACCAATAGTGGTCCTGGAGCCTGTCTCCAGGATGACCCACAGCACTTCCAGCCCCTTCTTTTCCCCTAGGTGCACCTGTACCTCTGTGGTCTTGATTCCCCCCTTCACATATAATACAACTACACCTCCCTGCCTGATCTCTACTGAACACAGTGTAGCTTGTTATGGCAATGTCCCAGTCATGGGACTCAGTACAGCATGACTCCATTATGGCCACTAAATCCAGGATAGCCTCCATCCAGATGGCTTCCAGATCAGGATTCTTGTTTCAAAGATTCCTTGCATTGGTACACTTCACTCTCAATGCTTTACTTTCTCCCTGCATTGTGCCCTACTTTCCCCTCCATTCTTGCCTGTGTTGTTCCCTGAAGCCTGCCCCGCCCAACTTACCACTTTCCTTTCCACCCTTACCTTTCCATGTCTCCTTCCATCCTCTACCCTGGCTTATGAGTTATACCCCCACTTTATTCTGTCTTTTCCCCATCCCAGCCTTTCTGTGCCCCTGCCATAGTGGAAATTTCTCTCCTCTGACCCTTTCTCCCAAATGCTCCATCATCTGGGGGGGGCAATTGTTGACTATCTTGGGGGGGCAGTTGTCGACTATCTTGGTTTCACTGCTTCCCTGCCCCTGGCTAGTTTAAATGTTTATGCAAGTAGCATTTAGAACTCCCACTAAGGATTGCAGTCCATTTCCTGGAAGGATACAGAACATCTTGATTACAGAGGTCCATATTCTCCCAGGCTGGCCCCAAGTCCCCGATGCAGCCAAAGTCCTTCTCCATGCACCATGCCTTCAACTCTTCAACCAGCTGTTGAATACCCTGGTGCAGAGTACACTTGCTTCTCCCCTGCTGTACACAAGTAACACCTCAGAAAAAGCCACCATGCATGTAGCCTCCTTGAAGCCCCTTGGCCTGCTGGAAACGAAGTGTGTGGAGGAAAAGAAAACAATATGCAACAACAAGAATACCCCACACTAGCAGTACCCTGGAAAACATATACACTACCATTCCTGAAAAGGTGTAGCACAAATAGATTTTATTACTTACTGTGCATCTCCAACATACAGGATGAAAAGGTGTTGAACATGTCACCACAAAGCTACCCCCACAGCCTACACACAAAATACAACACGGCAGTTTGTGCCTGATGTGGCACTTTCTCAAGGATATTGATTATTGCAATAGGTGCACTTTTATACTGATGAGCTCTGGTGACATCACATATATACCAAACAAATTTAATGTGACCTGTGCTTAGTTTAGTAACAAACATCTCTATACTGTACCTATGTAAATATCATCAATAATAATAAATATAGAACCCTAACAAGAAATATTGGTTTGGTTTGGTTTCTTTATTTAATATCTGGTATATCCATAAGCATAAAGTCAATTTTCATGGGCAACCATATAAAACAAGAATTACAGCATAGATAGTAACATACACAATAGAAAATGGCAGAAGAATATACAAAATATAAAACAAATCACTAGGAAAATATAAATATCACTTACACATACAAGGTTATTGCTAACAAGGTTACAAATACTCCGACCAGGAATGAAAAGTTTATCATTTGTAGCTTGCTTCTTCAGACTATGTGGCACTGTGAAGTGTGTAGCAGACTGTAGTTTCTTAGCACTGAGCTGGAGCGCAACATGATGTATCATAGCTGTGTTAACCAGTCTGATTTCTGGTCCAGTTACATATCAGATGGGAATTTTCAAGCTGTACTTTAAAGATAAAAAACAGAATTAAGTCTCTAGTTCTTAACTTTATTCCCTCACAATATTACAAAAACAACCACTGTACAGTATACATTTCATATGGAGAATACCATAAACGATTGATACATTTATTTACCAAAGGGACACCAAATACTAGAACTGTCTTAATACAGATATTCAGATAAAGTCCAGGCATAGCTACCTAGATTTTTATTCAGTTCTATGTGGGCTGTTAAGAGGTTTTTTTAATACCCTCTGACAGGATGTCTCTTAGGTGTTCACCCACCCTTTGTTTAGGGGGCAACTTGTTTTCCCTACATAGAATGCACTGCAATCACAATTAGCAAGACAGACAACACCAGAAGTGTCACACTCTATTAGCTGCCAAATCTTAAACTGCTTTCATGTTACGGGTCTTCAAAGTATTTACTCCTTTTGAGGTATTTACAGAATTTACAATAGCCATATAGGGCACTACAGACTGGTGGGAGACCTTAAAGCATCTGTCTCTTTTGAAATTGTGTTGGTTGTAGGGAATGGACCAAGTAATTCCCTTGGTCTGTAGCATGTCTGTACACTATCTGTGGGGTTTAATAAACACTTTTTCCCAACACGGGGTCTACTTCTATAGCGTACCAGTTTTTATATAATATATTGCATACTACACTAGACTGAGAGTTGTGTGCTGTAATAAATGTTACTCTCCGTTCAGTAGGGGTAGAATCCCCACTTCGCCGTCTTAGCACTAACAGGCCAGCCCAGTTTTTCTATACAGCCCAATCCATTGCACTCCTGATAATATTGTACCTTGCACTTTCCCAACCTTATACCTATTGCAATCATTTGTTTTCAGATTGACAGTGACATCTACACCCTCCCAGCTCCTGCTGCCCTAGTGATCCTCTGGATACAATCTCTATTCCTTCAAGCTGAAGCACTGCTCAGGCATGTCACCTCCCTGTCCTTTCCTCCCCTGCTCCCAAGTCTATCCCCTTAACAATAGAGGCCCCCACCAGCAGTTTCATCATCTTGGGTTAAGGGCCTCTCCCTCCCTCCCTCCCTCCTTGGGGTCTCCACTTCTGAAGGTCCCCAATTCCTCCTTTCCCACTGTGAAGGGTACCTTCTCTTGGCTGCCCCATTCTGTCAGTATGGCAAAGGAGTTCTGAAGTGTTATAGCATGTGCTACTAAGCACCCTATAATACTGCTGACAGGTTTCATAGTATTGGAATAGTGTTATTTTAAAAAACAAAGGGGGTATTTAGTCCTCCACTTGCACCAGCAGAACTTCAGGTGTGTGTGTGTGGGGTGGGCATGTGAACAGAAAGGGAATGTTCTGGAACATTTCTTAGAGCAACAGTACCATGCAAGATTTTCTGCATATGTAACTGCAATTGTTCTTAAAACAGTACTCAATTTATTATTACCACCCAAATACACTTGGTAAGTGGAACAGGGTAACCCAGTGTAGGCATTATACCTTGTCATAACATACCTTGATGAGTCATACTGGAGGTGGGTGAAGGCAGGGAACTTTGCCTTGCTTATGTACTGTAAAGTTCACTCAGCTTCCCCTTGTGCAAAGTGCTTACTTTGTATCATTTTTCCCAAGATGACATGCCAAACGTCACCTAGTAAAGACTCATGTATGTATAGTGGCACTTGGCAGGTGAAGTACAGTCAAAGTGCCACTATTGTGTAGTTTTTCACTGGGACTCTTCACCTGCAAAGAACTTCACAGAGTGCCTTTTTTTAAACCCATTTTAAATATTAATCCCACCCACCCACCCACTATGCCATAAATAGCATCCCCTCCCCCAACCAGACCTTTCTCAGTGTACTTACACCTTCTCCACCACAATCTTCACTAAAAAAAAAAAAAAACCTTTTCCCTTTCCTGATGCGGCTGGCCACCAACCAGTTAAAATCACGATTAAGACATTTACCCTTATCCCACCTAAAAACAATCCCTACCACCTCCCCCTACCTGATCTGACCTTGGTCATTAATTGTAATCCCCCTCCAACCCACATCTGACCCCACCTCCCTCTTCCCCCTAAGCACTCCAAAAAAATCCAGTACCTGTAACAAAGAAAATCATCCCCCAGTGTAAACAGAGATGTCCGCTCTGTTCCCTGGTAAGTATCAAAATGAATAAATGTGACATCTTCACCTATAGTAAACCCTTATTGGCAGTGCTTCAGCAAGACAAGTTTTCCTACAGGCAAAGATGTCAGCATTCATTCATTATAAAACTTACCAGTGAATAGAGCAAATGTTTCTGCATCAGAAAAGGGTTTTCTTCATTACAGGTACAGGATATTTTTGGGGTGCTCCTGGAAGGAGTGAGGAAGGCGGGGACCAGAGTGGGGTTAGATGGGGGATTACAACTAACAATTAGGGTTAGGTCAAGTGAGGGAAGAGGTTGTTTTGTACATGCAGGTGGTAGTAGGGTATATGTCTTTATAGTGATTTGAATCAGTCAGCGGACAACTTCGCCTGGAGATTTTTTTTTCAGTGCAGAGGACAGCAAGATGGGGGCAACTACACTGAGAAATGTTTGGGTGTGGGTAAGGGGTGGTTATTTAAGGCACCTTGAGTGGACGGGATGGGATTATGGTTTAATATATAGATTTTTTAAATTAAAGGAATTCACCAATCAAAGCTGGGGGAGTTGGGGAACATCATGAAACTTTGTGATGTTACATGAATTAATACTAATTTCAACATCACAGTTAACATTTTCTGCATCTCTACCCATGAGTATGGCTTACGTCTGTGCTGGGGGTCTCATTAGAAGGAGGGCCAGGTAAAAATGGAATCTGCTTCACTGGAGGAAAAGCAACACAGAGGCACCACTCTTGTTTCTATGGTAGTTGACTTTTGATTTAACATTCCACCTCTATGGCTTCCAATGTCTTGTGGTAGACCACTTTGTCAGAGATATGATGGTACTGAATAGAAACATAGAAACATAGAATTTGATGGCATTTAAGGGCCGTTTGGCCCACCCGGTCTGCCCATTTCCCTACCTAATACTGATGCTTGTATCTTTTCGGAGATAAAATCTGTCCCAGCACATTCCTTACAATAAGTCTTGGCTTGCTCAGCTCAGTCGCCTCTGTTTGCCCTCCATAGGGTTTCTGAAAGATATCTTCTGCACAATAATCCTAGTTTTTAACTGGGGATTGCATCCTGCCACACACCTTAGACAGCTTCATTAATTAGTAAAGTTTAAATTCATTGTATCTCTAAACATGAGTCTGGCTTCACCCTGTTAAGAAGCTCTTTGGATGGAGGGTCAGGTAAAAATGGCATCTGCTCTACTTGAGACACAGCAGCTGAGGGGGCAGAGTCAGAGGACACAAGGGTTAGAAGCATGTGAGGAACTCTGACAGCTGTCATCTGGTCAGCCTGATTGGGCACACCATTCTCATTTTGTCTACCTTAGCCCTCCCTCAATAACCCTGCTTGCAGCAAGCATGCTAGAGGAGGTGAATGCCCAAAGGAATGAGCATAGAAACATAGAATTTGACAGCAGATAAGGACCACTTGGCCAAACTAGTCTGCCCATTTCCCTACCTAACAGATAAGCTACAGATCCTAGTTAACAAACAGCCTACTTCCTCCTACCCCCCCATTAGAATTGCCTTATGTCTGTCCCATGAATTCTTGAATTCCTCCACTGTTTTTGACTCTACGACCTCCTCAGGAAGGCTGTTCCATGCATCTACAACCCTTTTGTGAAGAAATACTTCCTCACATTACCTCTGAGCCATCCCCCCTCTATCTTCAGATTGTGCCCCCTTGTTCTTGCACATCTCTTTTTCTGAAAGATGTTACCCTCTTGGACTTTTTTGATTCCCTTGACGTATTTTAAAGTTTCTATCATGCCCCCCTCTCCATCCTTTCCTTGAGGCTATACATCTTAAACTCCTTAGTCTTTCTTCATATGTCTTCTGGTGCACACCCTGCACCATTTTGGTTGCCCTCCTCTGAACAGCCTCCACTCTGTCTATGTCTTTGTGGAGATGGGGTCTCCAGAACTGTACACAATACTCCAGATGTGGTCTTACCAACTGTCTGTACAGATGGTTAACAACTTCCTGTTTTCTATGGGTGATGCCTCTCCCTATGCATCCCAGTATCCCCCCCAGCCCTCCTTACTGCCTTCTCACATTGCTGGCCCACCTTTAGGTCATCTGATATGACTACCCCCAGGTCCCTTTCCATTTTTGTTGTTGTCAGTATCTCACCTCCCATTGTGTACTCTTCCCCTGGGTTTTTGCTTCCTAGGTGCATTACTTTGCACTTCTTTGCGTTAAATCTAAGCTGCCATATAGTTGACCATTCCACCAACCTTGCCAAGTCCCTTTTCATTCTTCCCACCCCACCTTGCATATCAACCCTGTTGCAGATCTTTGTGTCATCTGCAAAGAGACATACTTTCCCTTACAGTCCCTCTGCAATGTCACTTACAAAGACATTAAAAAGGACTGGCCCCAGTACTGAACCCTGTGGTACCCTACTAGTAACCCCCTTTTCTTCACTGTGGACTCCATTTACTATTACCCGCTGTGTCCTGTTGTCCAGCCAGTGTTTTACCCAGGTTACCACCCTGGGACCCACTCCCAGGCTGGCTAATTTGTTTATTAATCATTTGTGTGGGACTGTGTCAAATGCCTTGCTAAAGTCTTGGTAGGCCATGTCCACAGCCCCTCCCTGGTCTACTACTTTGGTCACCCAGTCAAAGAAATCAATTAGATTTGTCTGACATGACCTTCCTGCTGTGAATCCATGCTGCCTTGGGTCCTGTGCCCCACTGGACTCTAGGTACTCAACAATTCTTTCCTTCAGTAGTGATTCCATCATTTTCCTACCACTGAGGTCAAACTGACAGGTCAGTAGTTTCCTGCCTCTGTCTTGCTCCCTCTTTTGTGAAGGGGAATCACATCTGCCCTCCTCCAGTCCTCAGGTACCACCATCCTCCCATGATTTATTAAAAGGGTAGTCAGTGGTGTTACTAGGTCTTCCCTTAGTTCTTTTAGAATTCTGGGGTGAATCCCATCAGGCCCCATTGCTTTATCCACCTTCAATTTTAAGAGTTTTTTCAGCACCCTTTCTTCTGTGAAAGGACTAATATCAACCACCCTATCCAGAGTGCTTCTATTGACTGGATTAGGTATCCCCCCATGCTTTCCATTGTGAATACTGAGTAGATGTATTCATTCAATGTCCCTGTTTTTTCACTGTCGCTCACTGCCAACCCACCTTCCTCTTTATTCAGCCTCAGTATCCCTGCCTTAGTCTTTCTTTGCTCCCTAATGTACCTATAAAAGGTTTGATTCCCCCTTCTTAACTGAGTTGGCTATCTTTTCCTTGGTTTTGGCCTTTGCTATTCTGACTGTCTTCCCCGCTTCCTTCTGCTTTAAATGGTACAGTTCTCTGTCCTGCTCATTCTGTGTTTCCTTATACTTACTAAATGCTATCTTTTTCTCCCTTACTTTCCCCGCCACTTCTTTTGAGAACCATAGTGTTTTTTTCTTTTGCTTTGATATGTTTATTTGCTTCACACAAAGGCTTGTTGCCTCAATGATGGTGGTTTGATGTTTCTCCATTGTTACTCTACCTCACCTTCTTGCCTGTTTGCTAGTGCTTTTCTGAGGCACTCTCCCATTTTGACAAAATCAGCCCTCCTGAAGTCCAGTACCTTCACTTTTCTGTGGCTTGACTCTACAGCTAAGTTTATCCTGAACCACATTGTTTGGTGGTCGCTTGTTCCCAGATGGCTACCCACTTCAAGATCAGAGATCTTCTCTCCGTCCCCATTTGAGAATACCAGATCTGAGATTGCTCCCTCCTGAGTGGGTTCCAAAACTAGCTTTTTGAGGTTCGCCCCCTGTAGGGCATCGAGAATGGCCTTGCTCTTGGATGTGGCTGCAGCAAAGGTGCTCCAGTTAACATCTGGCATATTTGGGTCCCCCATCAGCAATATCTTCCCTTTCTCTGCCTTCCAAAGGATGCCTTCTATCATTTCCTTGTCCAATTCCTCCCCCTGAGCAGGGGTCTGTATACAACCCCTGTACAGATTGTGGAGCCATTTCTAGTCTCCAGGGTGACCCACAGTGCCTCCTCTCCTCCCTGTTTACCCTTTAGTTCAGTTGCTTTGATCTCTTCTCTTACATAGAGAGCTACTCCTCCTCCTTTTCTTCCCTCCCTCTCCCTCCTGTAGATTGTGTACCCTTGTATGTTGGCATCCCAGTCATGGTTCTCTGTGTACCATGTTTCTGTGACTGCAATGATATCCAGGCATCCCTCTTCCATCAAGGCCACCATTTCAGGTAGCTTTTTACCTATACTGTGGGCATTGGTACTCATTACCCTCCATTTGTTATGGCTTTATTTATTTTTGCCCCATCTCTGTCCTTACTGACTTTGTCATTTCTCCATTTACCCCTGCCTTTTTCCCTATCAACTGCTCTATCTTGGTGTTTACCTCACTAACTACCCTGCTAGGATTTCCCTTCTCCTTTTCAATACCTCCCTCCCTTGGCTAGTTTAAATGCTTGCCAATGAAGCATTTAAACCTATCACCTAGGATCCTGGTTTCCGCCATGGATAGATGCAGACTGTCATGCCTGTGTAGGCCTGCATCCCTCCAGGTGGAGCCCCAGTCCTCAATGAAGAAAAATCCCTGAGCTCTGCACCAGTTTTTCAACCAGTCATTGAATCCCATGGTGTGGAGTATCCTAACCTCATTCATGCCATAGACAGGTAGCACTTCCGAGAAAGTTACTGTGTGTGCTACTTGTCTAATGCCCCTCCCCAACTCCACAAACTCCTGTTGCACTGCTCTGATCCCATTCTCAGCCAGGTCATTCGTCCCTAGGAGGATAATGACATCCAGCTCACTCCCACTTGCAGCTGCTCTCACGATTCTGAGGATTCATTTCCTGTCCTTCCAAGAATGGCTCCACACAGGCACCTTACCTCCCTTTCCCCTCCCTCCCACAGTTCTACCCCTTTACAATTGGGTCCCCTACCAGGAGTTATTTCTTTCCCCTGTGGGGTCCTGTGCCACCCTCCTGTGGGTCTCCATTGTGGAGGTTCCCAGCATCCTCCTTGGTCTCCACTGCAGGTGCCTCCATAGAGGAATGATGCTCCACCAGATTGGTGAATGAATTGTGGAGAGGCACAACTGGAGAGATGCACCTCTGTTCCACCACCCTCATCCTCTCTGAGTCCACCATGGTCCAACCACTCCTCTTTCTTGGCAGCCTCTGAGTTAGTGGTGGTGTCCTGGGTGGTCCCTGTGTGGGGGAGTAGGTTTCTTGAATCCTTGCCAGGTCAGCATGGAGACGAACAACCTCCTCCCTCAGACCAGAGAGGTGCCTGCAAATAGGGCAGCAATGCATTCTCCAGAATGTCTCCTGGAAGACTGCTGCACCACAGACAGTGCATTGCATCACTCCACACATGTCTGTGTCCCTTCCTGTTACAGATTTTTTTTTCTTGTTTTAGTGTGTGCAAGCTTGTGAGTGTCTCTACCCCCTATTCAGTGTGCTGTGCCTTTAAGGATATGAACATGTGTATGATGTTAGCAGTTTTGAGAATGTGATGTCAGAACTCCTGCTATAAAGGAAGTTATGCACTTGGGCAGGTGGGGTGAGGGAAAGGGTGGGAGGGAGTAAACCTATGCCATCCAGAAACAATCAACTACAACTCTGACCCTACACCCCAGGGAGTGCCTTCCTTCCTTTCAGACACCTATTTCACAGAAGCTAAGTAATAGGTCTAGTCACAAATTACTACAAATATCCCTCCACTACAGTTCCTCCCTGGCAAATAAAAATTAAAACTAAGAAGGATGCCATTATTACACCACCATCAGGATCTGCTAAGAAGGGGTGCAGTACAACTCAACTCACCTGAGAAGCCAGCATTTTAAAAGATGCTTGTGAGTCCTCCCTGCCAGCCTCCATTGCTGACAGCATGAGCTTAAGACATGAAGCCATGTTGCCAGGGTGATGAGGGCATCTGCCCCACTTGCAGCCTGTCTGGTGGCTTGCAATTTTAGTAAGTACTTTTTGCACATGATGTAGCTATAGCCTGTAATGTGCCAATATTTCGCCTTTTGCCAGAACTGGGGTTTTTAAAACTTTACTGCCTTTTATTAATGCAGACATGCCCTTGAGCCATACTGTGGTTACATGCTAAAACCATTCTTGTAGAATGTTATAAAGTATCCACCACTATCACAAATGTGCCTGTTGTATTAAACTTAATCATGTGCAGCACAGAATTTGCTGCCATACTATAATTGTCCTTCACAGACTATTGTATGTCTTTTGACATTTGACAATCCAGACCCATGTTTTTAAATAAATATGGTCATATTTATGGCTTGGATTAGGAATTATTGATACAAATTTAAAGAAGCTTGAACTGGATGTTACTTTTCCCACAACCGAATACAACTGCAGATATGTTAGACTTTATTAAGGTGTGCGAGAATGATGTATGACACCAAAAACAGCATCTTCAAGCTGTCATATTTACATTTACACAATGAGCATGATGGCAAAGCTACCCAGATAAGAGCGCTATCCCAGCTGATGATGAACCCGACTCTTAATATATCAGTGATATCTTATGATTCGGGTTTGTCACACCCACTATCTCCACACTCCGGTTTGTCATAATCACAGAACAACTGTTCCAGTCCAAAAAAGCATCTGGTGAATGGTGGGGAGAAATCATCTCACTGATATAAATGCATTTTTAAAAATCTATCCACTAAATTGATGATTTGATTTAGACAACATGCTTGTTGTATAAATCAGACATGGTATGGGTGAGTGTGTCTCACCATTTTTAACTTTATTCAAGATCTGTGACCACTTGTTCCCCCACAGGTTGGCTATGCCACTCGTGAGGGGTCAAGAGGTCACAGATATCTCATGAAAACAAAAACATATGACATGCTCACCCAAAACATATCCCCTATGTCTCCAACCAGCATTATAGGGTACAAGTTTCTGATGTGAAATCTTAGAAATGCAACTGAGACAGTCCATTAGGACACCAGCAAGGATGCTGGTCATGATGTTGGTGACCCGGGTTCAGGAGGATCATTGGAAGGCTGGCAGGTAAAAGGATGACTGAGCATCCCAAAAAACAGTCCCCTCCTTTGTGGATGGGAGTCACAGAAAGAATTTATGACAGAAAAGACTATTTGGCCTTCTCAGTCTGCCCAGATGTTCCTTATCTAGTCTGTCTCCACAGACCATAACTGGTCTCTTTTGACCCTTCCTACTCCCTGCCTGTTGTCTAATACACACCTACTGTATGTCTAATTCTACTCATACTTAAAGACCCACCCACTCTTTTTGCCTCCACCACTTCTGCTAACAGTCTGTTTCAAGAGTCTACCACACTTTCAGTGAAGAATTATTTCCTCTCATCTCTCCTAACCCCTAGTTTCATCTCATAACCCTTGGCCCTGGTGATCTTTCTTATTAGAAAGAGACTTCCCTTCTGCACCGTGTCCACACCTGTGAGGTATGTGAAGGTCTTTTTGATGTCATCTTTCACTTTCTTCAGAGTGTACATGTTGAGATTCCTCAGTCTGTCCATGTACGGCTTCCTGTTCAACCTCAGCACCATTTTAGTTGCCCTCCTCTGGACTGTCTCCACCCTGTCTGTGTCCCTTCTGAGGTGCAGCTTCCAAAACTGGACAAGTACTCCAGGTGAGATCTCACCGAGTGATACAGTGGCAATACCACCTCCCTCTACTTGCTAGATATACCCCTCCCTATGCAACTCAGTATCCCACTAGCCCTATCCACTGCTTTGTTACACTGCTCTGCCACAGTGAGCCAAGGTCCCTTTCCTGTTTAATAACTGTCAGTACCTCCCCCTCCCTATACTCAGTGCCACAGTTTCTATGCCCTATGTGCATGATCTTGCACTTTTTGGCAAATAACCCCAACTAAATCACTTTTAGGTGGGTTCCCTTTTATTTTTCTAAACCAAACAGTTACGCAGAGGGTAGTTGGTCCAGGAGGTTGGCAGGTGGTTAGGAGGAGCAAATCAGGTGCCCCATCACTCTCTGCTCTCCAACACATTACCTCCAAAAACCATATAAACACTACAAACAGGTATCTGCCTCTATCTCTGAAATCAAATAAAGAGGCAGAAGACACTGCAGAGCAGGACACTGCGGCACAGGAGCTAGCACAACAATACTCACCCAAATCAGGAACCAAAACTAAACAAGCACAAAGGAAATCCAAAAACTTCTGATCATAGGAGACTCCATGATTCGGGAGTTGATACCATCTCCAGCCAGGGGTGATGGTCAGATGTCTCCCAGGTACATCAGCATGGAGACACTGACCGCATTGCTAAAATTGTTCACAAAGCAGGAGAAAACACTGATGTCCTAGTACACATAGGGACTAATGATCTCGCCAGCCGGTCAGTTGAGGAGACCAAGGAACACCTGACTAGGCTGGGTGACAAACTATCATCTATTTCGTCCGGCATCTCCTTCTCTGAGATCCTGCCAGTCTGGGAGAAGGGAGCAGATGGACGGAAGGTCAAGAAGGGAGATAGGGGAGCTAAACACGTGGCTCAAGGACTGGTGCCAGGAAAAGGACACAGATTTGTAGGAACTGGCAACAGTTCTGGGAGCGAAAGTTCTTTAAATTTGATGGACTGCATCTGACTAAAGAGGGAGTCAGTGCATTGGGGCAGAAGTTTGACGTCTTTGCAGAATATTTAAACTAGCAAATGGGGAGAGGGGTGCAGCACCCCATACGTCGAATGGGAAGAACACCCCTCCCCCCTCAGCTAGTGGTCAAACAGGAATTCAGCGTGTTTGCCATTCATTTGCATCACCAGGTAAGAAAAAAGGTTTGTCTCCCCATACGATGCACAGGGGTAATGCCAAACTTCACCCAACAACTAACAC
Organism: Neoceratodus forsteri; assembly: GCA_016271365.2. Classification (NCBI taxonomy): domain Eukaryota; kingdom Metazoa; phylum Chordata; order Ceratodontiformes; family Ceratodontidae; genus Neoceratodus; species Neoceratodus forsteri. Next base: position 352,916,535 of record CM028136.1, on the reverse strand, counting down.
ACCAAAATCTGCCAATGGAAAATCATGTACAAAATGCTCACAGCCTGGAAATAAGATCCCAGACCTGCAGGCAATAATGTCAGAGGCTAAACTGGACATAGTAGCAATTAGTGAGACGTGGTTTACCAGTAACCACACTTGGGAGACTTCAGTACCTGGATATGTATTGTTCAGAAGAGACCGAGGTGCAAAAGGGGGGGGGTGGCCCTGTATGTTAATGAAAATATCAAAGCTACAGAAATTCAGAATACACATAAGGAGCCAGAAGAACTGTGGGTCACCCTGGAAACAGGTAATGGGACAGCCATAAGAACTGGGGTTGTCTACAGGCCCCAGACCAGAGGGAGGACATAGACACATTACTGTTAGAAGATATACAAAACATGACAGCTAAAGGGAGGTTCTGATAATGGGAGACTTCAACATGCCAGATACAGATTGGTCAATACCAGCAGGAACATCTGCCAGAACTAGACTCATAGTGGATTCCTGCAGGGGAGGGCCTCAAACAACTGGTACAGCAACCCACAAGAGACAGGGCTATCCTAGATCTAGTACTGACTAACAAAGAAGGATCACAGATCTCCAGGTAGAAGGTCACCTGGGGCCAGTGACCATCACATGGTATGGTTCAATTTGGCTACTACATCTAAATCATCCCATTCCAAGGCAAAATATGGGACTTCAGAGGAGCTGACTTTGATAAGATGGCCAACAGAGTTAAGCTAGCCCTGGCAAAAGAAACACAGGTGAGGAGGTACAGGCAAAGTGGGCAAGCATTAAGGATACAATACTTGAAGCAACATCCCATTGTGTTAGACAGAAAGGAAGTGCAAAGAAGAAGGAAACCACTTTGGTTCTCAAATATAGTAGCAGAAAAGGTCAGAGCCAAAAGGCTGGCCTTCAGAAAATATAAGGGAACACAGCGGATGAAGATAGGGAGGCATACCAAACTGCCCTAAGGGAAGCAGGTAAGGCAGTAAGGCAGGCAAAGTCCCAAACTGAGGAAACACTAGCACGAACAGTAAAAAGGTGACAAGACTTTCTATAGATACATTAGTGAAAGGAGAAAGTCCAGAGGGGTTGCTAAGCTTAATGGAGAAAGGACATGTGAGGAGGAGGACCCTGTAAAGGCATCTATCCTAAATAGATACTTTGCTCAGTATTTACTGAAGAGAAGGTAGGGCAGGGACCACAGCTCAGCATCATGGACACAGGGGAGGGAGGTGAGCACTACTCCTTCACAAAAGAAAGGGTCCTACAAGAGCTTGCTAAGCTCAGGGTGGATAAGGCAATGGGACCTGATGGCATACATCCCAGGGTACTAAGGAGCTAAAGGAGGAACTAGCAGAGCCATTAGCAGAATTGTTTAGTGAGTCTCTGAGCACAGGAGAGGTCCCAGAAGACTGGAGAAAGGTTCATGTGATCCCACTCCACAAGAGTGGTAGCAGGGAGGAAGCGGGAACTACAGACCGGTCAGTCTTACCTCAGTAGTGGGCAAGATTATGGAGGCACCTTAAGGAAAGGATAGTGCAACACCTGGAATCCATAGGGGCACAGGATCCAAGACAGCATGGGTTTACAAAAGGAAGGTCCTGTCAAACTAATCTCATAGATTTCTTTGACTGGGTAACCAGAGTGGTGGACCAAGGGGAGCAGTTGATGTCGCCTACCTTGACTTCAGCAAAGCTTTGACACTGTTCCACATAGAAGATTGATAAATAAGCTAGGTAGGCTCGGGTGGGTCAAAGTTGGTCAACTGGGTGGCAAACTGGTTGACTGGCAGAAAACAGAGAGTGGTGGTAAATGGTATACAGTCAGAAGAGATGCAAGTCACAAGTGGGTACCTCAGGGATCAGTCCTGGGGCCAGTCCTATTCAACATCTTCATTAGTGACCTCCCAGATGGACTAGAGGGTAAGGCTTGTCTGTTTGCAGATGACACCAAGATCTGCAACAGAGTAGATGATCCAGATGGGGTGGGCAGAATGAGAAGAGATCTGGATAAACTAGCAGAATGGTCAGAAGAGTGGCAACTGGGATTTAATGCAAAGAAGTGCAAAATCATGCACATAGGGAAGAGAAACCCTGAAGCCACTTATAGGCTGGGAGGGAGTTGCTAGCAGTCACAAAGGAAGAAAGAGACTTGGGCATCATCATCACTGATGACCTAAAATCATCCAAGCAGACCTCTAAAGCAGTAGGTAAGGCTAGGGGGTGTTAGGGTGTATTAGTAGGGTATCACAAGTCGTAAGAGGAGGTAATAATCCTCTGTACAAGACATTGGTTAGGCCCCATCTGGAGTACTGCGTGCAGTACTGGAGGCCACACCTTCACAAGGACATTAACAAATTGAGGCAGTCCAGAGAAGAGCAACAAAATGGTGCAGGGACTGCATCAGAAGACATATAAGGACAGATTAACGGAGCTCAATATGTATACCCTTGAGCAAAGGAGGAGAGAGGTGATATGATCGAGACATTTAAACACCTTAAGGGCATAAACAAGGTGAAAGAGTCTAACATGTTTAAATATAAGAAAATAGCAGGACAAGAGGACACAGCATGAGATTAGAGGAGGCCGATTAAGGGGAATGTGAGGAAATTCTTTTTCACAGAAAAGGTGGTAGATGCATGGAATGGCTTACGCAAGAAGTGTGGCTATGAATACAGTGCAGGGCTTCAAACAGGCATGGGATAGGCATAAGGAGCAATACAAATGACTATGAATAGATAGGTCACTGACAGAGCAAAGGCCGATGGCACATTTATAAGGTAGAAAAAGAAATGGGCAGACTGGATGGGCCTTGCGGTCCTTATCTGCCGTCAACTTCTATGTTTCTATGTTTCTATGTTTCTATGTTTCTATGTTTCTATGTTTCTATGTAACTTGGGGCTGGAAAAGCAGAGCGTGCCAAACAAATAAGAGTCAGAGAAATACCAGTCGCCTTTCATTCTTTGGGGGCTAGGATCTGGGTTATCATGTGATGTAGATAGTGATCTAGGTGATTCCATTTTTTATTGTTCAGAGGTTTTCTGGGTATCACATCTTGTAGTGAGCATCAGGCAGTTCCTCTGTCAGATAGCATGTATAGTGAATGGAGATGCGCACAATTGGCAAACTTGGCTTCATGAATCAGTTTGTGAATTTTGTGCAATTTGCAAAGCACAATTCGTGAAATTTGCACAATCTACAGAACAGGATCAACTGTGAAGTGTGAAGTTTCACCACAAAGTGCAGAATTTCATAGGTGAAATTCCACACTTCGCAGAAAAATTACTCACTTCACTGCAAAATCTTCACAATTCGGATGAAGTTGAAGTTTCTTAGGTCTGGGAAAACTTTGCAAAGCTCCATGAAGTGAGAATTTTCACCACTTTGCATGAACCTTGCTGGCATTTTAAACTTCCCCACATCTCTAATAGTGAACTACAGTTCACTATACATGCTGTCTGATAGAGGAACTGCCTATGAGGCATACCAATAAAAGGACACAAATTGTCTAACTAAAAATGAAATGAATTAAAATAATGGAACTAAGTTTCAGAGATAAATTGACTACACAACCACGATGCAAGCTACAAGATGTGATGGCCAGAAAAACTTTGAACACTGATACACAATGGATCACCTAGATCACTGTCTATATCGGGTGACAACCCAGATCATAGCCCCTGAAGAAGCTCACAGAGGGTGAAACGCTGGGCATGATCAGAGGATCATAGTGTGAATTGTTTGAAATAAAAAAAAAACAACTGATGTTACACCTTAAGAGTGCTGCTGGTAATTCTCTGACTCTTATTTGTAAAGAATCCCAACTGCCACGGTTTAGACAACTTCTTGATATTCCCAGTTCACTGTTCATTCTTTCCACCCCCTCCTGAGTTTCCACCCTATTGCAGATTTTTGTATCATCTGCAAAAAGACATACCTTCTCTTCCAGTTTCTCATCAATGTCACTTATGAAGAAATTGAAGAGGACTGGTCTCAGTACTGAGCCCTGTGGCTCCCCCGGTCACTCCTCCATCATTGAAGTAAGTGATTTTTACCATACGCCCTGACTCCTATCCATTATTCATTTTCAAATCAAATTCAGCACTTTGATTTCCACTCCCAGGGTGCTCAGTTTCTTTTTCAGATTACTGTATGGCACAGTGTTTAAGGACTTGGTGAAATGTCTAGACAGGCAATGTATACTGCCTTCCCCCGAATGATTCCCCTAGTTATTCAGTAAATAAATCCTTCAGATTTGTTTGGCATGACCTCCCACCCCTTCACTCCCTGTGAATCCATACTGCATGTGGTCTTTCAGCCACCTGGATTCAAGATACTCTTCCAATCTTTCCTTTAACAAGGATTCCATTAATTTTCCCATCTCTGATGTAAGATTGACCAACTTATAGTTGCTAGCCTCCTACCTGCTGCTGCTATGTAGAGGGACCATGTCAGCTCTTCTCCAGTCCTCTGCAGACACCTGCTTCTATTGAGCTGTTGAACAAGGCTGTCAGTGGAGTAGCCAGCACCTCCCTGAGTTCCTTTAGAACCTTTGGATGTATCCTGTCCAGTATCATAACATTATTTACCTACAGAGCTGCAAGTCTCTTCTAGGCTTTTTCTTCTGAAAATAGACTTGTGTTCACCTCTCCCCACATTACTGCTAGGCCCTGATGATCCATTCCCCTACCCTCTACTGTAAAGACTGATCAGCAGTACCTGTTTGGGATGTCTGCTTTTTCTTCGTCCTCTTCTGTGTAGTCTCCCTCCTTCACCCTTCTTATCCTCATTATCTCTCTCTCTCTCTTTGCTTTCTTCTTCTCACTTATGTATCCGAAGAAAGTTTTATCCCCACAGTGAACCAGTGATTATTTTCTCTGTCTACACCTTTGCTCCACTCACCACCTTCCTGCTTACCTCTGCTTTACTAGGTATACCTCCCTGTCCTCCTTTCTTTCTGTTTCCTTATACCTCCAGAATGCCACCCTTTTTTCCTTCACCATCTTACCACTCCCTTAGAGAAACATAATGGTCTCCTTTTCCATCTGCTTTTACCTGCTTCCTTTATGCAGAGGTTAGTTGCCTTAGTTGTAACCTCCCCTATTTTTGCCCACTGTGCCTTTACCTCTCCCTGAAAATCCCCCCCCCCCACTCCACACACACACTTTTGAAGCAGTTTCTAAGGCAGTCTATCATTTCTTTGCAATCCACCCGCCTAAAATCCAGGACCTTCATCCTGATGTGGTTAGCCTCTATTCCTCTCCTATTGTTAAACTGAACTGTATGGTAATCATTGGCACCCAGAGGACTGTCCACTGTGATGTCAGCAATGCTGTCCCTGATTGTGAGCACCAGGTCCAGAACTGTCCCATCTTTAGTGGGTTTTTTAATAGCTGCCAGAGAAAAACTCTTTGTAGGGTGTCAAGTATGACCCTACTCCTTGCAGAAGCTGCTGTTGGAAGGCTCCACTCCACATCTGGCAGAACGAGATCACCAACTAGCAGCATCTCCCTCTTACTCGCTATTCTGATAATGGCTTCCCCAAGTACTGTATTGAACCCCTTTCCCTGTACTGGATGCCTGTACACTACCCTGGTGTGCATTGCAGCCCCAGATTCTATCTCCAGGGTGACCCACAGCACCACCAGTCTTTTCTTTTCCTTCTGGTACCCCATTCTTCCATGCTTCTGCCACATCAATGCCACCATGGCAGTCATGGGGGGGCAGAGGAAGGGAGCACTGTAAGGTGGAGGACACTGCCTGGGCTCTACATTGTCATGCTTAGTATGTGTGTGCCAGGAGCCCCTAGTACACTGTTATCCTGTAGGACTGGGGCAAAATAGGAAAAAGTGGAAAAATTCCTGGCATGATGTAAAATAAAGCAGGGCACACTTGGGCTCTTGACCCAGTGACTGGCTTCCTGCCTAGGAGTCTCTCTGTATGAAGTGAGAACACTTCAAAGTACTCCATCTGCTGACTTGGAGGGCCCCACCATGGGAGGGGGTAGAAGTTAGCTATAGGGATTAAAGGAGTAAGTGCCAGAGAAGCTGGGGAGGGGCTGGGACATTGCTCATGTGGATGTGGCCACGTAGGGGTAAGGGCACATAAAGTATAAAAGAACAAATAAAGAAAAGCACACGAGACAATATCTTAAATGTATCTCAAAATGTGCTGATGTTAATTATTCATTTATTTAGAAACTGGTGACCAGGAAAGTCACACTGAGACACAGCTCATTTCTAAATGTGACCCGACAGAAGATTTTTATTTGTATTTATATATTTTACCAGAACAAAAGCTCCATTGAGCATTGCTCATTTACAAAGAGGTCCTGGCAAGGACAGGTAACATAACAATAATAATATGGTGGGTAACATATTGCAGAGAATGATAAACAATGGTACAGTAGTTCTACATGTAAGAACTAAAGCAAGGAATAAAAAACAAAAGAAAAAGTACAAAAACACTGCATACAGGTAAGGTATGGTAATATCCATGTAGCAAGCAGAAATGACATAGTATTTTAATAGTATTCACATTTGTCAACACAGTTTTGACCAAGTAAGGCTTTGAGGCAGTGTAGCACAATGGGTTAAGGCTCTGAGCTGCAGATCTGGAGACTTGGGTTTGAATCCCACAGCTGCCTAGGTACATACTGTGTGATCCTGAGTAAGTCACTTCATTTCCTTGTGCTCCCAGGTCACATCTGGAAACAAGCTTCGGCTTAGTGTGCTACTTTTGGTTAAACAATGTTCCCTTTCCCCTAAACTAGCAAGGGCTGACAATAGAATTAACTTTGAGTGAATCTTTGAAGATGTTTCAGCTGGAAAAGGTTAAATATAATTTTTCCAAATTTAGACTTGTGCCTCAGGACATGGAGCAGACTAGTGTTATGTTTCCTTAGATTATACCGTCCAGTAGATCTTTGCAGCAGAGTTGGTATATTTGGAGGCAATAAGTTCTGCAAGGCCTTGAAGGATCATATATGTAGAATTCTAGGTCTGTGGATTGTGGCTGAGGTCCAACCAGCTGTTGAATATAGAAGGCAGTGGTGTGTTCTGGTGTGCAATCCTCAGATTAAATGAGGAGCTCTGTGGTATAACACATCTAATTTGGACAAGTATGAGACTGAAGAATTTCTGTATAGGCTATTACCATAGTTCAATAAGGGAAGGAAAGTTGCCTGTACTAGTCTTTTCTTTTTCTTTCTTTCTTTCTTTCTTTCTTTCTTTCTTTCTTTCTTTCTTTCTTTCTTTCTTTCTTTCTTTCTTTCTTCCTTTCTTTCTTTCTTCACCTTGGGGCTGAAATAGAACTTGTTCTGGTAGTAAAACCCTAGTCTTTGGTGAAGCTTTCTACAAAGGTTATCTATATGTATACTGAAGGATAGTTTGCTGTCCAATCACATACCTATGTATTTGAAGGATTCTGCAAACTCCAGCTTGTCACCTGTAAGGGTAGTAATGCCAGCTGTGATAGCAGATAGATGCTGTGTAGAAGAGAATACCTGGTACTTAGTTTTCGGGGCATTTAAAAGAAGCCTGGAGGCACAGAGATTAATTTGGAGTTGATCAAATGCACTGTGTAGGTCAATCCATTGCTATAGTTAGGGTAGGGCAAGAAACTTACAAATTCAAATATAAGTTTGGCCAGTTTTATAGAAACATACAAAACTGTGTAATCTGCATATACTGTAGATGTAGCCTGGCATTTAAAATATTTGTCTGAAGTTCATTGGTATAGATCAAAAATAAAAGTAGACCAATAATGGATCTTGTGGTTCACTTTTGCAGATAGGGGCACATGAGGAGGGCAAACCTTCCATCTTAATCTGTTGTTGTCCCCTGAAAGATACTCCCCAAACCAAGCTACTGCTTTTAGTCCAATGCCAATATTCATAAGTTTATTCAAGAAGGAGTTATGATCAACAGTATTAAAAGTCTTATTGGGGTCTCAGAAGATTGCCGCATTGGTAAGTTTGTGATCCATACTGTAGCTGTAAACCAGTCACTGGTAACTTTGTAGATGTAATGTGCTGTGTCTAGAAGCCTGACTGAATTTAGGCAATGATATTAAATCTATCAAGATAATCTCTGAGCTGTTCATTCAACAATTTTTGAAATATTTTGGTTAGGAGAAGTAGGCTAGATATAGGGTGATAGTCACTTAAGGAGGCCTTATCACCTGATTTAAATAGTGGAAGAATGTGTGGTAGTTGCCCACAGCAATGGGATTTCACATCTTGCTATTGACAGATTAAAAAGATGGTCATGGGAGCTGTGAAGATAAGATAACTCATTTTTAGGAAAACTGGTTCAAGGTAATTAGCATCAGCGTGTTTCTCAGTGTCAAGATTTAGGAGTAAATGTTCCACATGATAAAAAGAGGATGGCAGAAACTGGAAGGTGTCAGAACTTTAAGCTGTTGTGGCCATTTGGATGGTAATTTACTTCATGTTTTTTGGGATTGCCCTAAGGTATGAACTCTTTGGGACATTATCAGAAATAAGCTTTATTTGCTCTTAGGGGTTGATCAAGTTTTCACTCTGGAGGTTTGTATTGTGGGGGACTTTCCTCCTCATCTATCCAAACAACAGCAGTATTTTATTACCATGATTTCAATCACTGTTAAAAGAATCGTTTTATGACATTGGCAATACCAGTCCATTGTTACTTATCAAGAAAGGACTTATGATCTTTCGTTTAATTTACATAATTAGAAGATGATTGTGAGTCTGCAGAATAATCTTGGCTCATGTTTTCAAAAATGGGGTAGGTTGCATGTGTTTTTCTTTAAGTAATATTCTGGAACAAGATCCCTTAAAATTCACATTTATGACATCTGTTTCTTGTTTGTGTTATGTTGTTATATTCTTTTTTATATTGAGGTAGTCTGATGTACTAAACTGGGATCTTGGTTTTGGCTCCAGCTACAGTCAACCTGGTAAATAAGCTTGTTTATTTTTACTTCATTTTTAGTTAGTGTTTAAAGTTTTCATCCTGAGTTTGTTTGTTGTATAACCACTATGTATCTCTGCAGAGGAGGAGTGGGGGGATGGGGTAGTGTTTCATTTGTTGTATATATGTTATATGGAGTTCTTTTTATGTTGTCGTTGTTTATTGTAACTTTGCAAGTAAACTTTGTTACCAATATGCCATAAATGAAATAAAATAAAAAAAAATATTTTTTAGCTGTCATATTTGATGGCTGTTGAGTGGGTAAGGGAATGTCTGCTACTAGACAGTTTGTAAATGCCAACCCCACTGAGGCAAAGTATGAATTTAGGTCCTCTGCAGTTATTTGTTTTTCTGCAATTAGATGATTTTAAATTTGAAGCTTTCTGGGTAGGGTTAAGGGAGGCACACCTGCTTACACGATTTTTATTGTATTCCAACATTTATAAGAGTCATTCTTATTTTCATCCAGCAATTTCAGATAATAATTTGCTTTGGTCAGATGTAATAATTTAATACATCGGTTTCTCTTCTGCCTAAAGGTTATCTGATCATGTGGTACCTTAGTCATTCTGGCTTTTGCTCATTGCAAATCTCTGTCTCCTCAGAACTTGTTTTGTTTCTGTAATAAACCTTGGGTGACTTCCATTTTTGGCTCTGCTTTTAGTAATGGGGGCATGTTGGTCAGTATCTTTTAGCACTTGCTGAGTCAAGTATTCCAAGGCAGCATGTACTGAGGGCGCTAGATAAAAGTCCTGCCAGTTTAGTGAAGCCAAGTGATGGAGATACAGTGCTCCCTCAGTATTATGAACAAAGTCAGAGTTGTTTCTTATATTCATTATAGCCTGCCATTCATTAAAGTGAGGGGCCCTTTATTTTCTCCACATATAATAATAATAATTTTATTTATAAGGCATCTTTCAATTGCCAAGGCACTGTACATAAAGAACAGATTAAAACAATACAAATTATTAAAAAATACAGCTTGGTCAAAATAATTATTTCAATCAATATTCTAAAAATACGGTTTTCCATAAAAAGTCTTCAAATCTCTGTTAAAGCCCTCCACAGAAGTGCACTCCCACAACCAATGGGGTAGAGAATTCCAAAGGGGGAGCAGCATACTCAAAAGCCCAAGCGCTCAAAGATTTCAAATTCACCCTTGGAACCTCTAGCAACCCCTCGTCGTTCGAGAAGAGTGATCGATTTGGGTGATAGGGAACTAGAAGTTCTTTCTGATAGACTGGGCCCAGATCATGTAGAGCTTTGAAAGTCAGCAATCCTACTTTAAAGGAGATCTGCCACCGAATTGGCAGCCAGTGCAGTTCGTGCAGCACCGGAATAATGTGACAGGACCTATTAGAACCTGTCAAAAGCCAGGCTACACCGTTCTGCACTAGCTGCAGTGACAGATTTCAACCCCAGAAATCCCTAGGTAAAGGGAGTTGCAATAATCCAAGCAAGAGGACATGAAAGCATGGACTAATGTTGGCAGGTCAGCAGACGGAACAAGATGCCGAATCCTGGAGATGTTCCTAAGATGATAAAAGGAAGTCTTGATGACTGCTGACACCTGTGAATGCAGTGTCAGCCCGTCATCAAGAACTACCCCCAGGTTCCGCACCTGTTCAGAGGTGGGGAGAGAAACGCCTCCAAGAAAAATACCAGAAGACGCACCATCACCCAACCTCCCTATCTGTTAACCCGGGTCCACAACCAGTACCTCAGTCTTATCAGAGTTCAACCTCATCTAGCTAGAATTCATCCACTCCTGGATTTCTTTTAGACAGCTATTAAAGACCGAGAGAGCTCCCTCCTCGTTGGGGTCAAAAGAAAGGTAAAGCTGGGTATCATCTGTGTAACAGTGAAACCTCAGCCCATACCTCCTTACAATGTCTCCAGTGGGTAGCATATACAATGCAAATAACATGGGTGACAGTACTGAACCTTGAGGCACCCCCACACAACAAATCCATTGAATCCGAGGGAAAAAAAACCCAGATACAAGTCTTTGTGCTCTCCCAGTGAGGAATGATGTGAACCATCTTAAGACGGTTCCAGATATTCCACAGAACAGCCTCAGGTATTCAATTAACACCATGTCATCTATGGTGTCAAAAGCTGAAGAAAGGTCGAGAAGAACCAAAATGGAATGACTCTTCCAATCTCTGGCCATTAAGAGATCATTGAGCACCTGAACCAGCACTGTCTCGGTACTATGTCTTTTACGAAAACCGGACTGGAGGGGTTCATAGATGTCATGGATGGTCAAATGGTCTTCCAGTTGTGCAGCCACTACTTTCTTAATCACCTTCCCAACAAAGGGAAGGTTAGAGATGGGTCTGTAGTTTTCAAGACAGTCAGGGTCCAAGGTAGCTTTCTTCAAGAGGGGTGTCACCACTGCCTCTTTCAGGGAGCTAGGAAACTCACTAGATTCCAGGGAGCACCTGACTATCTGCATAAGGACTGGACCAATGATGTCAATACAACCCAAAATTAGGGAGGTTGGTCCAGGGTCCAAACTACAGCATGTAGGGTGTATATACTGGATGATCCTCATAACATCAAGATAAACACATAAAAGCAATATAGTGCAATATAAACTTTATTTAGTGAATTTAAACATTATTTCCTGTATTATCAGTAAAAAAAATCAACACTAGGGTAGAAAAATAATTCATTTCAAGGCCCAAATATCAGTTATTTTTTCTGAGTGAGTGCTGTTAGCAAGATCATGGGTATAGGAAAGCAACTGATGTAACTGCAATACCTTTACAGGATCCACAAACTCCTGTCATTCCATCCATGACAGGCAGTTATCAAGTCCTGTGATTGCATCGAATGAACTTGGTTTGTTTTCAGCACCCCTTCTCCATCTTGCTTGCTTTCATGCTCTCCACTGTCCTCCTAAAAGCATTTTGATACTGCAGCCATGACTGCCTCATCACACAGCTGTTCTGTGGTTGCCAGAGTTTCATCGCTTAGCGACTACTCTTCCATTATCTTGGCTGCATCTTGAGGTCATTCTTTGATCTGGAAATCATTGGCAAGTTTTGCAATATCCTCCCTATTATCAGTGTTATCCTCAGGAAGCTCTGTGGCATTGTCGGGGGTACACTGAAGACTGTGCAGGACCAAGAGTTGCATGCCAGCAATGCTGCACAGTAGCATGACACACAGCAGCACAGGCTTCACCAGACAGGTTCAGGACATGTTTCAGTGTGAGCGATTTTAAAAAGTCCATCACTGCATCGACATTTACAGTCAGATCACCAAGTAGTCTCTTGTAATATTTTTTAAATGTTACAATGATGCCACTGTATAAAGGCTGGATTTTTGAAGTTGTATTTTTGGGTAAAAACACTGTTTTAATTCTACCATCTTGGGACTTGAGTGCAGCCTCAGGGGGGTGATCAGGGCACTGATCCATGAGGAGCAGAGCTTTACTGGGGAAATACAGGGATCATAGATGAGCTTGTACTGAGGGCAAAAATGATTTTTGGACCACTGCTGAAACAGTTAACTTGTTATCCATGCATTTCACGAGCTCTGGTATTCAACTGGGAGGGCATTCATGTTTATGTGGTGGAAAAAATGGGGATACCTAAACTTCCCAATGCAGAGGGGCTTTAATTTATGGTAGCCAGTGCTTTTTGTGCACAGTAGATAAGTTAATTGATCTTTGAGGCAATGGTTACCCCAAAGGGCATTGGCTGGGAAGCCAAGTTTCAAAGAAATTACAAAATCACACATACCCCCATAATACAAAGCATCATGGCTATATATGCAAATCACCATAGAACATTATGCTGGTTCAACTTTAAGCAGAAATGCATGGTGCCGAAAGGTCTCTCACACAGTTTGCAAAGGGTGCCAAACAGAAGACACATACACGTGTTTTATCCTACCAGGACTCATCAGTGTGCCTCATCTGTATGATATCCCAGTGGAATGAACTGGCTACCCTAAGATGGACTATCTGGGTTATGTTGTGGTGAGCCCAATAAAAACAAGAAACAAGCTAAAAGACAACCTCAGCATGCAAGCACTGAGGCAATGGTTACCCCAAAGGGCATTGGCCAAGAAGCCAAGTTTCAAAGAAATACAAAATCACACATACCCCCATAATGCAAAGCATCATGGGCTGTACATGCAAATCACCATGGAACATTATGTTGGTTCAACTTTAAGCAGAAATGCATGGTACCCTAAGGTCTCTTACACAGCCTGCAAAGGGTGTCAACAGAAGACACATACACGTGTTTCTTCCTACCAGGACTCATCAGTGTGCCTCATCTTTATGATACCCCAGTGGAATGAACCAACTATCCTAAGATGAGCTCTCTGGGTTCATTCCACTGGAGTATCATACAGATGAGGCACACTGATGAGTCCTGGAAGGACAAAACACATGTACATGTCTTCTGTTGGCACCCTTTGCGGATTGTGTGAGAGACCTATCGGCACCATGCATTTCTGCTTAAAGTTGAACCAGCATAATATTCTGTGGTGATTTGCATATACAGCCCATGATGCTTTGCATTATGGGGTTATGTGTGATTTTGTATTTCTTAGTCAATCCTTGCTGACTTTGAAACCCTTTGAGTCATCAGTCTTAGTTTTGGCAGCTAAGCTAACACAAGGCAAACAGCGCTATAACAAGCCAGTCTCAACACAGCTGTAAATCTGATCAAGTGTGTAACCACCATCCTCAATGATTTTTTCTAGTTTGGGCAAAAATTCAGCAGCTGCCACATCGTCACTTGATCTTTGCTCCCCTGTAACACAGGCATGATGGATACTGTGTCAGTGTTGAAAATGCTAAAGCCAGCCAGTTGATGATTTGAATCTGTTATTGTCACCATAAAGCTACTATGCAAAGTAAATAGCCTTTTCCCTGACAAGTGACCCAAACGCAGAGACACTGTTACACCACTTTTGGCTAAACCAGATTTGCCTTGCTTTGTCAATCTCAGCCTTGTCACCTTGCAAAGCTTTTTGCGGGTGAGACCCATAGACTCAGAGGACTCCAAAACAAACTCCTGTAGTGACTCCTCTTGTTTTCTCCAAGTACAGATTGTTGACTTGGAGAAGCCTGTTTCCGCAAAAAGGTTTTTGAGGTTCTCTCCATTGTTAAGGCAGTCTAGGATGTCAAGCTTTGTTTTAACTGAATAGCCTGATTGCTTCATTGTGGTCATATGGGAGTATGCATGTAGGTGGCTTTCTATAGATGCTTAAGCAATTTTTTTTAAATTAAGTACTTAAGTGCTTAATTACTGTAACAGTTACACTTAATTTGTTATTGTCACTGTGACAGGCAATCCCACTGAACTATGAGTGTGTTCAATGCTTAGTGCGGTAATTAGCCAGCTGTCGGCAAAATCAGCTGTTTGACTGGGAGTCAGAAGAGCCATTCACTATAGCTGTGCATTCGCAATAGCAAGGTTCATTATAGTGAGGAAGCACTGTATTCTTGTTTATTGAAATTAGCAAATGAACACTTTTAAATAAAAGAGCAGGGTTTTAAATAATTGATTAGCAGTTTTTTTCTTGGGACTATACTAACTGTACAGAAAGTATTTATATAGATTTTCTAGATGTGCTGTGTTTATTTAACACAGTGAGGCAAGAGCTATGCATTTTCACAAAGATTTAGCACTTTTATGAGCAAAATGCTAATCAATTTTTAGAGTTAAATAAATCCCTAAAGAGGGTTTGGTGTACCACTTTTTTATCCTTCTGACACAAACCACCACATTATGATCACTAAAGGCATTTTCAAAGATAGTAGCAGCTGTGATTTTCTGTGTTCTGTTTGCAAGAATGATGTCCAGAACAGAAGATTTAGATGGGTTGTTGATATTGGGTCTAGTAGGCTCTAGAATTAGCTGTGAAAAGCCAAACTCATTACGTAGTAACTTTAAGTTGTTTGACTTTAATGCCAGCCAATCAAAATGAAGGTCTTATTGTGGTTGTCATCAGCAAATTTAGAGAGGAGATTTAAGATATCTGTCCCAGCTGAAGGGGGGCCTGTAACAACCTATCACATTAATTGACTCATTTTTTGAGACAGCTTTCATAACAGTAATATATTCAAATCCAGTTGGTTTCAATAGAGAGTTATTCAAAGAGGAAGATTCTGTATAACCCTTTAATTTAGCAGTAAATTAATTTATGCATTATGCATGGTATGTTCCTGTACAGTGGAAATAAATTAACAGCTTACTTTTATTTGCCATGTATTTAATTTTACTAGCTGCACTGCCTACAGTATTTTACTAATGGTAATGCCCTCACATACTTTTGCAGACTCTCAGTGTGTACTGGGGGGATGGGGTATGAGCACAGATCGAAGCAGCCTTGTGCCCTGGTAGGTGACAATTCGCATGATTCACATGATCCTCAAATATTTCTAGCATGATCCACCCTCTCTGTGCTTCTTTGTGCCACACACATGGGGCACAGGATGCAAATACCCATTACTTTTCACTAAATGTGACTGTGGCTTCCTATTTACTGAATTTAATATATCAATTGTGAGTTCCTTAGTGTGTTTTTTGGAGGGAGCTGGGGCAGGGGTTACTGTACTTTCTGCATGACTTTGGGGAGGTTAGAAGGAGTTTGTTGGTGTGCTTTTTTAATTTCACAGTGCTTCACAGTGCCCCCTCTGATCTCAGACTATTTTTTCTTCTTTAATTTTTACCTGGTGGCCCACAGTCTGCATCACGTCCTGGCATCTGTCCCATCTGGCCACTGTCCTGTCCTCCCTCAGCCCCCAGTGAAGCCCCCACTACATAATACCCTCTGCAGATTGCCTCCCATGGCAGGGCAGTGGGGAGTCCCCCTCACTCCCCACTGAGACTGTATCTAATAATTTAAATGGTGCTCCTGAGGCTGGGCATCCCATAGCTGCTCATTAAGCCACCATGACTATGCATCATTTTTCTTGTTTATACCCCTAGCAGAGTGTGGACATGCAATGTCATCAAGGCACATGTGCTGATGTCTGCCGTACTACACACCCTTTTGCTGCCACTGCTCTAGTAGTGCCACTGATCCTCACCAGAGGCTGCCACAGAGCAGTGGTTCCCTGGATCCCTCCCCGGGATAGGATAGCAGTCCTCCAGATGCTTGATCTTATCCCTCCCCTGCCAACCCCTGGCACCCTGGGCTTGCATCTGAACCTGGGTCACCAGCATGGCACAAGGTGTGGCATCCAGTGCTTCAACCCTTAGTGCTACTGGGCTGGCTGATCTCAGACTTTTGATCATTTTTTTCAACTCCTCTTCAATTTCTTGAGGAGCAATGCAGGTCATCCACAGGGCTTTTTGGGCAGTTTGGTGAGAAATTTGCTGGGGTCAGGTGTTTTGCTTAGCTCAGCCAGGTAATCTTTTTTAAAGCCACACACAGTACTCTCATTTATGGTGCTAGTGTACTTCTTGTTGTAATACTGAATGACATTCATAAGGCCATTCTCAATGGCATATTTTCTGATTTCAAATCTGACAGCAATACTGTACCTCACATACTCAGTCCTGCACTTTTTTAAAGGATGACCAAAAAGCTCAAAAACAACAGCCTGGGCAACTTGGAGGGGGACTGCTGTGATCTGGCTCAGACTTTCTGCACCTGAGTGGCTCTCCTGACAGGTCTTGTTCACAGAGGGTTTCTTGCTCATCCAGGAAAGAATAATATCTTCAGTTCAGTTGTCAGTAGTCTATAAAAGGCCAGGAATACAGTCGCCAGTATCCTCTGCAATTTTTAGACTATTGACAGCTGACTTCTGTGTTCATGATTATCACAGTACAGCAGTACCCCTAATGTAAGTCCATGTGGAAAAGTCAGGGATTGTCAGACATACGAAAATTTGGTTGCGCGATTATAAAGTGTTATACAGTAGTTTGTTCTTTATACAGTGTAATTCCTCCCCTTCGTGTGGGTCAATCCTGCTGTATAAATTATATTCTGGTAAGGAGACCATCTTGGATGCTGTAAAGAAATTAAGCCATGTTTCTGTGACTCATAGCACATCTGGGTTTGAATGGCCAACCCAGATTTTTAAAGTAATTAATTACATCTTAACACATTTAAGATAACATAATCAGTAGGTGCAGCTTTGCAGAAGGAGGGCCATGATTTACTTCTGTGTTACTAGAACAAAGTAATAATTACAAAGAGATGTTTGCTTAGGTATACAACATCTTTATGGACTTGTTTACTGTGCTCCATAATAACTTTACATTGTAAGGGTCTGCAGACTAATTTTCACCACTCATACAGTGATCTAGCAAAAAATCAGCATAAGGGGTTTGTAGTTTAGAGAAGTGTTACACAACAACTTCATTGTTAGCTGAATACTGCCAAGGGATCATGTGCAGGTTGCAAAACAAATTCATGTTTGCAACAGTGTCTGGTTCTAGGTCAGACTCACTGGATTCAGATAGTGGGGATGCTCACAGGAAGGTAGCAGAGTATAATCAATGCAAGTCACATTTTGTGAAGGTTATAGAGGCACATAGGTGTGGTCATAGAGAATAACTCACCCTGGTATAGTAAAAGGTATTCTAGATTAGGGTCTTAATTAAAGAATCCAGCCTTACTTAAAACCCTTCCTTACCTTAGAGAAGGGTATCTCATTTGATAGTGGAGTATGGTATCAGGTGACTTTAATCTGTACAATGTTTCCTGAGGAAATTACAGATAAATCAGGGTAAATATGCAGAAAATAATCCCAATACATCTAACCAGAAATCAGTAGTTACTGTAAAAACAATATACCAGTAATATTAAGTGAGAAACCCTAAAGTAGGTATACCCTAAAATGGGTGTTGGCTGGGTTCTACAAAAATCAGGTTAATTTGTTTAGCAGGTAGCATCAAGGATACTTAGGACAGTTATTTAGCAGTGAGAGTTAGCTGTGTTAAGCTACCCTGTGGTAGGACCCCAGTAATAGTGACCTTGAAACACTCAAAAAATAATGAACTATAAACCCCACTGTGTAGAACTAGTCTAAGGGTGCATGGACACTAGTAATCTCTGAACATAGAGGATAATGCCTGAGTAACAGTGGTTAACCACAATGTAATCACCTCAAGCAGTTGCCAGGACAACTAAGTAAACCCCGAGAGCACAGCTTGAGAGGTTTACAGTTGTCATGGCAAGCACAAGTGGTGATTATATCCGTTGTTGACCACCGTTACTCAGGCATTATATTTTATAGTGTATGGAAAAACTAGCCACTGTGGGGAAAAAATATTTTTTTTCAATATATGTTTGTTCTCCTGCTCGGCTATGAATGCCTCCTGGTTTGAATGTTGAGCAACTGAAGTGCTGAAATTAGCCATTATGATTATACTGCACCGGGTCTGTAACTGTCTGAATGGAATGTGTGTGTTTTGAACAAATGTCCAAGCAGCAGATCACCTTTTCTTTCAAAGAATTTTGACAGGTGGTGACATTCTATCCCGTAATCCCGTCATTATGATATAGTTAAGCAAGGTTTACAGCATACTGATCTCATAATGATGGGATTATCAGGTTAAAAACTGATTGAAAACAGGGGTTACTAGACACTGTCCATACATTATATAAATCATTTAATATAAAACAGGTCAATAACAACAGTTTCATTGCAGTATTTTATTATTTTCAATTGTGAAAAATACAAAAACATAAGTGCAAACATACAGCATATACACCAAGACATAAAAAACAACTAATACATAATAAAAAGAAGAAAAGAAAAAAGAGGAACAATATTTTCACTATAAATTACTTTCTTTAAGTATTGTTTAGGGGGATTACAATATCAGATCATAATGTGTTAGAGGTCTTCAAAAATGTGGGGGTAGGAAGTTAATAATCTTCCATGTAGCCCAGCTATACCCCCCATATTCTCCACATTGTGCCAGTATTTTTCAAATGACATAGTTTCCTGTAAAACAGACCACCAGTTCCTACTATCAAAAATCTAAAGAAATGAAGAGCTCCAGCAGTTAAGAATTTACCTTTTGGTAGCAATGGTACCCAGTGCAAATATTCTTTCTCATCTCCTATGCAAGCCTAATTGCTTAGTGTAATTTAAAACTAGGGACATAAAGGTTAGTTGTATTTCAGACTTAAGGATATTAGATAGATTTATGGCTGCTTGATGCCTCCAAGGCATTATGAATGGACATGCCCACAAATTATTTGTAAGTGTTCCTTGTATCCCACAACCTTGCCAGCAAGCATCATTCTGATTTTTGTTAATTTTAGCTAAAATTGTTGATGTAAGATGTACCCTATTTAAAATATTCTGTTGTATCAACTTATTCTTAGCTGAATAATAAAAATAATTTGCTTTTATTCTAAGAGTGGTTCCCAACCTTATCCCACAAGAAAAACCTTTTTACTGTGACCATACATTATCTTGCTTTTCCCATGGTGTTAAACTTTGTATTTATATTAACTTCTATAATTTTGCTAACAATGTTTTAGTAATTTGCCTAATAATATATTCTTCCTCCTTTAATCTTCACTCTAAATTAACCATATGTTTTACGACTTTCAAGTTACAAGCCTGTTTAAATTAACTCTTAAGGGAAAATATGTAATATAGTTTAGTTTGTAATTGCTCCCTGTTTTATGCTGTGCTTGTTCTACAGTCAAAAAACTACTTCCAGTAGTAGATCTTTCCATTTAATAAACCCATACTCCAAAATCTTCTTTAAAGATTTTGCATGGGAATAGGACCAAACTTTGTCATTCAGTAGATGCCTATTTCCAAATGGACCCATGGGATTAGATTATTTGGGAAACATTGCAATGCATTTAATGTTATTGAGAATGAGTTGATAAAAGTGTAAAAAAATGTTGTAGGAAGGTCCATCCACAAAAAGAAAATATTGAAATCTTAAATCTTTATAGTCATCTTTTAAAAAATTCTTGTAAATCTCCTGAGGCCCAATTTTCAAAATTATGCTTGGGCACAAAACCAAGTTTGCCCATTCAAACTAGGTTTAGTGCAGATGTGCAAAATTGTAAAGCCCAGTTAGTGTGGGCAAACTTTTTCTGCACCTGGGCAATAGTCATGAGTGAGGGGGCACAATGTAAATGAAGGAGTGGAGACCTGAATATTGGTGCAGTCCAATATTCAGAGTATGTGCACCATTCAAGGCTGTTTTGCTTCATCCCCTTGAGTGGTACACTTACCACCAATCCAAACTCAACCTACGCAGAACCCTAGCAGTTGGCAGAGGAAGTGCAGCACCTCTGACCTCCAACACAGTAGTTCCTGGTGTCTAGCAGTGCCCCCCACAGATCACTGTCCTGATGGTAAAATAAAAAGTTCCCTAGTGTTCAGTGATCCCACCCCCTGCCGATTGCCATGCTGAAGTTAAATGTGAACACCAGCTGGGAGGTGGGATGGGGAAGAGCAGTGGTTGAGCATGTCCTGAAAGGGTGAGGGTGGGAGTGGGGGTCCACTAACCACCAGGAAGAGATATAGATTGTATTCTATGGACAGATCAGTGATAGGGAGGGGGGTCTGCTAGATGACCAGGGAAGCATTCATTCTATTGCAAGGGAAGTTTGGGGATAGGGATGGAATCCACTAGACCTCCAGGAAAGCATTCATTGTATAGCAAGGGGAGTTCAGAGATAGGGAGGGGAGTCCACTAGACCACCAGAGAATGGTTTCTCTTTCTTATACAGTAGATTGGGATGGGGCCGGGGTAAACTGTACACAAGAGAACCACTGTCTGTGTCTCAGGTGGTTGATTGTGTGGGGGGGAGGGACCACTGGACACCAAGGAATACTATTGTAGCAATTGGGCATGGGTGTAGGTTGGGGAGTGGGACCACTGGAAACCAGGAAATGTCTATTTTTTACATCGGGCAGCGATCAACAGGGGGCACCACTAGACACCAGGGAAATGTTCATATTTTACTTTAGGATGGCGATCAGTGAGGGGGGGCACTGGACCCTAGGGGAAACTTTCTGTTTTGCCTTTGGGATGATGATCAGTGGAGAGGGGGGATCACTAGCACCAGGGAAATATTGATGTTTCACTACCAGATAGCAATTGTTGGGGGGGGGCACTATCACCAGGGATAGCTCTCTGGGACCAGACAAATAGGTGGGGACAGCACTGTGCTATATTGCTGGGCTACTCATGCAAATGAGCCCATAATGGGCATGCAAATGACCCCTTAGTGCCTTGCATGCCCAATGGGCTCAGTTGCATGGGTCCATTTGAATATAGGAAATTCAGCAAGGGTGCAAGACATTATGATGCCCTATTTTGGAAGCCATGTCTGCCCAGCACTAAGTGCCTTAGAGCCAGCCCACAATGGCAATATATTAAGTGGAACAGTGCTGGTATGCTCTTCCACTGAATATAGTATTTTTAAGCACCCAGTCAAGGGCAAGGCACAGAACAAATATTTGTGCTCCACTTTGCCCATTTGTGACTATTGGGCCAGTAGTCTTTTATTGTGAAAAAAGTCCATTCCCAAGGAGTTACAGTAGCTTGACTATAAAAATGACGTTACAGGATCTGCGCATCCAAACCCACCCACATCTCTAGGGATGGTAATTTTTGCCAAAGCAATCCACGCCCCCCCCCCAAAGAAACTTTGAGAAGGTCCTTCTTATTTCAGAGATCAATTTCTCTGTTGGACCTCTAAAATGGCCAGTATCATATAAACAATATGTGGCATTGTCATCATTTTCAACACTTCCACTCGGTCCTGGAGGGAAATTGATAGAGTTTGCCACATTTCTAATTTTACCTTAATCTTGTTTTTAATATTGTCATATTATTTTGATAGCTTCTTCTTGATCTTGAGTCAGAATGACAACTAAATGTTTAATCTGACTCTCAATTTTAAAGTCATGAATATATTACTTCTCATCAATATTTCCTCTGAAGATAGGCATCAATATGGATTGACTTTCATTTGTGGTGTAGCTATAAACCTCTGAAAGTTTCTCCACCTCTTTAAGTATAGCTTCTACACAACTCTTGTAATTCTTAAATAACAATAACACATCATCTGTATATGCACATAATGTAATTTCTTCTTGGTTTAACTTAATACCTTCTATGTTTTTATTATTCTGAATATTTTGTAACAAGGGTTCTAGGTATAAAGTGAACAGTGTAGGGGAAAGCGGACATCCCTGTCTCGTGGCATTTAACATGCTAAAGTTTTCTAGCAGTGTATCAACAAATAATGCCATCCCAATGGCACACCAGTAGTGTCTCCACTTCCAGTGCTGCCCACCCATGTTCAGAAATGAGAACAATGCAGCAGGGGGGAAGTAGGATGAGTCTCCCACAGACTGCTGTACTCTGGGGGTAGGGCTGTGGCTTCCTGGCATAAGAGTGACACCCAGTGGAGGCTGGATGTACACCAGCCAAGAACACACTTAAGTTGGGTGGAGACATTGGCAGATGTCTACTGGACATGTGCAGAAGTGCACACATCCTGTGCTGATGTCATTGCATGCCCATGCCTCCTGGGGGGAAACCTAAGCTAAAATCCCTGGGATCAGCAGCACTGTGATGCCCCAGAACCTCCACCCAAATGATGCTCCACAGTAAGCCTCAGCTGGAGCCTAAGGGGGATCTCAGTCTTTCCCTACAGGAAGCCCTGCTTCAGGGGGAAAGCTGCAGGCCTCCCAGTCTGGGCAGCCTGGGAGGAATGCTGGCTGGAAGGTCCAGGTGCCTCAAGATGGTATATCCCCACACGAGCCCTAGTGGCATAGAGAATGTCAAACAGAAAAAACTTGTAGCTTAATTACAGGGTTTTTATATAAGAACTGTACCAAAGAGGTAGAAATCCACCTTTTTTTAAATATTCAAACTTAATTCTGTGATCTACTAAGTCAAAAGCTTTGCTGGCATCCATTGCTAAGGTATAATAATTATCTCCTGCTTTCTTTGCATAATAAAAAATGGCTTATACATTCCTAATGGACTGTGAATTGTTCTTGTTCTAAAAAAAAGCTGTATTGGTTTTAGTGGATAGCCTCAGCAAGTCCCCCCCCCACACACACACACACTTATCTAAAAGATAACATCTTCACAATAATTCTATAGTCATAATTTAAAAAAGCAATAGGGGATAACTTCCTGGATAAGATTTAGGTTTCACTTCTTTCTGTATTATTGTCACCCTAGCTTCATTATTAGTTAGAGGTAATTCTTCAAGACCATCCACCAACTCCTAAACCTTCTGAAGAAACTAAGGGATCAATTCATCTTGAAATATTATGTAAAAATTCTGCAGTATAGTCATCTAAATCCAGTGTTTTCCTTTTTGACATTGAATTGATCACTTCCCTCACTTCAGCTTCTGTAAACGCTGTTGACTTATGTTGTAAGGGTCTCATATGGTTAAGAAAATCAATTACTTTATCTTTATCCACATGTATTTGCTATACTTGTGATGCCTGTTAAGAAATTCTGTCATTTCATCCTTTTTAGATGTTATACTAACTTCTTCTAAATCTAAATCAACTATATATTTTTTTCTGTTTTCCTTGAGAGTGTCTGCCAACATTTTACCAGATTTGTCTCCCTGTAGATAGCATGCACATTTTAAATGCCTCATATTTCTTCCAGCCTCCTCACTTAAAAGATCTTGGCTTAGCTGCCTTACCATTTTCAATTCTCAATGGTATTTACCGTTATCTAATACCACTAATTGATTGATAATTGATCCAGTGTTTGTAGTTTTTTTATGTATTTGTGTTTCCTTCCTCTTTTTTCCTAGTAACCAATGATGGGAACGACATGCTATGGCCACAAACAACTACTTTAAAAGCATCCCATAGATGTAATGTAGGTAGCCTGCCATCAAAATGATAAAACCAGTACTCCCAAATTACAGTTTTAGTCTCCTCTATGAACTGAGTGTCTTTTAAAAGAACATCATTAAAGCTTCATGTTTTGGTTTTACTGGCACTAACAGTTTCTAACTTAATGTATATTGAGATCATTGCATGGTTGGAAATAATAATTGAATTAACTTCGGACTTTGTTAAATTAGAAATGTCATTCTTGAATATAAATATATAATCGATTCTAGTAAATATTTTTGTTTTACTGTCATAATGGTGTATTGTTTCACTCCTAGAAAAGAATACCTCCAGCTATCTTCTGAATCCTGCAATTCCTTAAGGGAAACAAAGAGAGTTTATATTCTCTTATTTTCTTTAGTAACTCTGGAGTTTTTATCTTAATAAGGATTAACCAAAGCATTACAGTCACCAGCTAATATAATATATTTGGATTGAATCTGGACTAAGGCCTCATTAAAGTTTTCTAAGAAAACACTATAATTTGATAAGGGGGCATATACTGACCCCATTGTGACTATCTTACTGTTAAGCTTACATTTAATAATACAGTTCTGTCTGCATATACCCCAAAATTAGTAAGACATATAACATTTTAATTGTTATTACTGGAAGAGGCTGCCACAGCTTTATTTTGATCCTGTTGAATTATAAACCTGCAAGAAATAGTAATTTGTTAACTTTAACTCTTGATCCTTTAGGAGGTGAGTTTCTTGAAGACACAAGATAGCCACACTTTTCTTCCTAGCATAAGAAATAATTCAAAAGCTTTTAACCAGATAATTCATCCCATTCACATTAAAACTGGCACAATGAATGCCTGAGTCTGAGATGTCCTTAGCTGCCATATGAAGTTATTAATCATAATGTTCCTATCCCATTCCAAACATTCCCCTTCGGTCCATACAAAAAACAGAAATGTTTATACCCACTCCCAAAATGTTACTTTTAGCTATATTTGTTGTATTAGCTATTGTAGGTAACACCCTTCTATTCTCATTTATGACCCAATAAATGGTTTGTGTTAGTAACAACAACTCCATCATGAGTTGCAAAGCCATTCCATTTTACAGATAATAGGAAATAGTTTTTTATACCTCTATATGCCCTTCTGTTTTCTGGATTTACTGGATTTGCTGGATCATGTAGGACAAAAAAATGCTCAAGGCCCATCGTGATTGTCCCCCACAATGGTGGGGCAATGATGAATGTAGGTTAAATTTAGCCATTTATCAAGTTTAGACTTAAATATATCAAAAGGATGTAGAATTAATCAATTCCTGTGGTAGTGTATTCCATTATTTGGCAGCTCTTATATTAAAAAAGTTGTCATGTCTGTTTGTATTTGCTCAATGAACTTTAAGCTGCTAATTATGAATTCAGCCCACAATACATTTATTGGCTAATGTTAGTCCACATTGTTTCATTAGTAAAGGAGATTTAATAAGCTTATAAGTTAGCAGGATATCACCCCATTGCCTCCTTAAGTAAAGGGGATAGAGTCCTGTTTCCCTAAGTCTAATATCATGGTGTTTTGTTTTCAGTCTTGGAATTGTTTTTGTAAATCGTCTCTGAACTTGTTCCAATTGATTTATATCACTCTTCAGGTAGGGGTTCCAAAAGGGGGATCCATAATCTAAATGAGGTCTTACATATGTCCTATAAAGGGGGATTAGGCAATATTCTGACTTACTAATAAATGTTCTCTTAATCTGTTTAATGATTATATTAAAAGTTCTAGCTATTTTATTACAGTGACTACTGGAAAATAATTTATTATCTATCAAAATACCTAAATCTTTTTCACAAGATGTTGATTTAAGACAGGTATTATTCAAATAATAGTTCTTTTTTAGATTGTTCTTTCCAGAATGAAGTGTTATGCATTTATCAATATTAAAGTTCATTTGATTTGTTTTAGCTCGATATTCAATATGTTCTAACAACATGTTAGTTGTTGAGTCGACTCTGCCCCCGAGTTTTGCATCATCTGCAAATTTTTAGATGATGTTGTTCGAAGAAATACTCATATCTGATATGAAAATATTAAACAAAATAGGCCCAAGAACCAATCCCTGGGGTATGCCACTAGTAACGCTTCCTATATTAGACAGGATACCATTTATCCTGACCTTCTGTGTCCTATTATGAATCCACCTTGATATCCAGTTTACTAAGTAAGGTGAAAAGCCAAAACTGTGGAGTTTATTAATCAGCAATGTATGTGACACCTTATCAAATGCCTTACTCTAGTCAAGTAAAATAACATCTGAGGGAATGTTTTTATCTAAGTTACCACTTATTATGTTGTAGAATGAGATTAAAATAGTAGTAAACTAATGTCCTGGTTTAAATCCATACTGAGATATAGCTTGTATGGAAAGCTGTTGTATTTTCTTTTTCAAATCTTGATTTAATTATGCGTTCCATAATTTTCCCAATCATGGAAGTTAAACTAATAGGGTGATAATTCTGTACATTTGATTTGTTACCCTTTTTATGAATCGGGTTCACTATAGCATTTCTCTAGTCTTCTGGGATTTCATTTTCTAGTAGTGATTTATTAAAAAGTAAAATAAGTGGGTGGACTATTGAAGTTGCTATCTCAATCAAGAATCTAGAATGTATATTATCAGGTCCTGGACTTGTGGATTCTTTGAGAGATGATAGGGCATTTGTTATTTCAATGGTGTCTAGGGGTGGAAAAGGGGAACTGTTTATATGTACAGTAGTATTTAAACCTGTTTTCTCAAAAACCAAACAAAAGTACTTATCACATTTGTTGGCTGTTTCTTGATCAGTTTTGATCATGTTACCATTTTCCTGAAGAGGTCTAAAAATCCTGTTATTACATTCTTTACTATTTATGTAAGAATAACAAGATTTGTGATTGGTTTTAGAATGTTCTAATTTAAATTCAAATATAAGTTTGGCCAGTTTTATAGATGTCTTTAATAGTGAAAAAGCTTGTTTATATTTATGTCTGATTATGGGGTTAGAATATTTTTTAAGTTTCCTAAACAAACATTCCTTTCTTTTAATTTGTTTGCCTATAGACTTCGTAAACCAAATTGGTACTTTACCTTTTTTGTTATATTTAATTTTATTTGGAACATGTTGGTCTTCTAATTGGCATAAAAAAATGTAAAAATGTTGCATATGCTTTATTTATTGGCATATTGTAGAATGATTTTTCCCAGTAAACATTATTTATTGCTAAGTTTATTTCTACAAAATTAGCTTTATTGTAATCTTTATATGTTACAATGTAAGAGAATGTTGGAATTTTAATATTGATACCAAATATCACTGAATTGTGATCACTACTACCCACTAGAGGTGCAATAATTGTATCTGTAAGTTTGTTTTCAATATTTGTAATAATTAAGTCGAGTATATTCATACCCCTAGTTGGTTGGTGCACAAGTTGCTTCAATCCAAGAGCTATAATTAATGACAGAACGTTTTTCTTGTTCAGTTTTTGCTGTAAGAGTGTCCCACTCAATACCAGTCATATTGAAGTCTCCCATAATATGGCGTTCTCCTTTTTGAACAATGTCGGAGATGTTGGTAATAAGATCTTCAGTATATTTTAAGTCTACTGATGGTGGTCTATAACAAACACCAAGGGTAAGTTTAGATTGGCCCTTTAACTGGATTGAGACCCAAAGAGATTCAGTATTTGTGTCTAATGTAATCTCATGTGAGGGGATGTCATTTCTGATATATAAACATACACCACCTCCAGACCTATTTTCCCTATTTTTATAGTAAAGTTTAAAGTTGAGGGTTTCTCTATGCCACACTGAGGCAGGATCCCACCATGTTTTGGTGACAGCAATAATACTTAGATCTAGGAGGGAGCATTGAGCTTCCATTTCTAGCATATTAAGAGTATTTAAGGATCTGGCATTAAATAAGATTGCATTACAGGACCTGAAAATTCATATTTGGTACTTCCATTTAGAGATCTGGGGACACTCCTAATCTCCCCATGGCTGTTCTGTTTAAACAGTTTTGTATTGTGGTGGCAAAGGTCTTTCCCAATAGTGAACCTCCTCTTCTGCTCAGGTGCAAGCCATCCCAGCAGAACAGTGTATCCCTATCACTGATTTTTTTCCTAATGAGGAATACATAGGATGCCTTGTTTAAGCCATCACTTCCGTAACCATTCATTGTTTTTTTTTTATTTTATAAGTAATATTCTCAGATGCTCATGGCACTGGGAATATCTCTGAAAAGCATACAGTACAGTCTTTTTCCACTAATAGATTATTTAGTGCAACATAATCTTTCTTTAATTGTAAAGGGCTGGTACAATTAATGTCATTAGTTCCTGCAATGGATTATTACTAATGGGTTTTGCCCAGCATTTGTAAGAATATTTGTGGCCATTTCAATGATGTCTGAAACTTTAGCACCCCTAAAACTAGAGCATGTTTGATTAGTCTTGTCGGGGTTGCAAATAGCCCTGTCAAGGTGTTTTATAATACAGTCCCCTAATATATATACTTGACGGGTAGGATCTATGGGGGCAGGAATGACATTAATGGCCATAGAGGAGCCATGCAGTCTTAAGGGAGAGATGATGTCATTTGAAGGTAGGGATGGAGCCCTATTAAATCTCTTGGGGTGAAATGGTGAATAGTAGGGACATTTAGTGTGGATGAAGAAATCTGATTTAAATCAATTAAGTCATGTGAGGAAGCTTCAAAAATGCTTGTGACTGGAGGACAGTATACATTAGACTCTAGTTCATCAATGTTTGTATTACTGTCTGTCAAACAGAGACCTGAAAAAGAATTGTGAGTGGTGAGATGAAATTGGACGGCCTTACAACCTTTTTATGGGCCCTTGAACTACTTACTAGGGACCAATCATCACTATGGTCAACATCATCAGTATCATCTTCTCTACCCTGCTTTTTCACTTGGTGAACACTTGTACTAATTGGTTCAAGGGGGCCAGGGCAAGATATAGACTCAATATGGGTTCTAGATTCAAACTGAGGTACATAATTTAGTGCCATAGTGGTAGTAGGAGGGTTTAAATAATGTTCAGATTTGGGTAGAAAAAGGGGACAATTGAGTGCACTAAAATGTCTATGTATGTTTACCTGGCTATTTTCAATAAACAGTAGTTTTGCAGCAAAGGATGCTATCTCCTCTTGCATCTGTTTGTTGGATAAGCATTTATCACAAATAAATGTAGGTTCAGGACTGAGCAATTTTTGTACTAGTAGGTACATAGAGCAAGCTGTACATTGAATGACCATGTCACCATCCAGTGTCATAATCAGTCACAGGACCAGTAAATCTGTAGTGCTACAAGATTCTGATGGTACTCCAGGGCTGTGTTCCATACTGAAGTGTGGATATTTACCTTAGCAGCAGCAAACATGGTTAAACTATCTTTGTTATATTGTATGTGGCTATACCAACTCCAGTTAGAACACCACAACACCAACATCCAGTTAGTGTCTAGCCAATAATCTGAAATATTCTGACCTTTTTTGTTAAATTAATAGTCCAATTTTGTTGCCTTTATAACTCTCTCCTCAGCAGCTGCTGCTCTCTCTTTCAATACTGCCTGCACATTCTATGACACCAATCTCACCATTCCAGGCCAGGAGTAGTCTGCAATGATGTTATTGATATAATAGAATGTGTTAATAATTTGACTAGCAGGACCAGTAGCTGGTGAGGAGAGGGGAGCCCTATGTAGATCTGAGGGCACTACAATGCTAGAGTATTTATATATCAAAAATTGGTCAAAGCATATCAGCATACATAACTAGCATGGCAAGGAAGATGAAAGGGCTTAACTATGTAAATATAATTTCCTGTCTGCTTTAATGCCCCCCTCATCCACTCTTTTTCAACCAAACCTTTATTACATTTCAAGATTAAATTGGTAGGAACCCTTCTACTATCTTAATACAGCCCTGATATATTCCCTTAAGACAACACTATTTGGTAATTACTATGTGATGCTAAACTGAAAGTTAATTAAAGGAAAAACTGTAAAGAAAAATATGTCTTGAAATACAATACTATTTCTGATCAGAACCATGAAAAAATAAAACAGAGAAATTTAAACTATGTTATTTGTGTCATACATACCAATTAACCGCTATTGGCTTGATGCATTGTCAGCTAATAACGCAACTGTATCCACACACAGGGTGTATATTAATTATGAAAATTAGATAAATTAAGTAAAGACGTGGACATTTTATATGTAAATCATCTTCACCTTCCTTAACTGTATCATAAATTATCCTCTGTCTAGCCACAATTAAACACATTTTTGCCCTGATATTGTGCTGCCAAAGTTTGTTTCTAACATGATCAAATTTGCATCTGCCAATCACAATTTCTGATGGCAGGTCATTATATACTACTACATTAGCCCCCATAACATTCATTTGTATTTTGTGGTACACTTGAGGCATCAGGGCATCCACACTACCAAATTTATAAATTTCACTATAATAGCACTGAAAGGAGCACTATCATCTGGCTTATCCCTCATGGCAGAATGTTCTCTGTCCAACTCTATCTGAACATTACTGGGGTCTCTTTCTAAATAAGCAGTGATAACCTTTTTGACAGTTGTTACCACCATATCTTCATTGTCCCATGCTTCCAGGATCCTAAAAATATGAATATGCTTTCATTTAGCCCTCATTTTGTAATGTGTTAATTTATTCTGTAGTTCTGTCAGAATTAGATTTTGTTTTATTGATTGTCTTTGAACCAGTAAAAATTCATCTTCTATTCTCGACAGCCTGTTTTGGTTATCCTCTAGTTGTGTTCTCAGTTCACGTTTTCTTTGTATAATACACTCATCATAGCTTGAAACTGATTAATTTCTCTTTCAACACATCAGACTTACTGTAGCTTTCAGTTAAAAGCTGCAATTTCATTCAATAGGTATCTTACCCATCTTGGTTCATCCACTCCCCCTTGTGACCCGAATGAAAATGATGAACGTTCTTTTTTTTTCTTTTTCTTCCTCATAATCCATGTCAGAACTGTCTGCTTGAGAACTAACTTATACATATTAATGTTTTCCTAACCTCTTGAAGGTGCTTCTCCTTCCCCTTTCCCTCTTTTGGATTTCAGTCCTGCATCCTCCCAGCACTGGTATTGATTCCTTCTCCTACTATTAATACTCAATTTAACATCCCAATTTTTACTTTAAAAGAATCCAGACATCTTCCATTTTTTTTTTGGTGGTACAATTTTCTAATTCTACCAAAATCTGTGGATTTTATGAATGTTTTTATATTTATTTCTCTAGAAAAAAAAGATGGGTGCCCCATTTTGAATAGAGATAGCATTGTAGACCTGGGAAGTGTTAGAATCAAAAGAATTATAAAAAGACTTATGGTAGGCAGCATAGGAGGTGCCTTGACAAGTACTTTGGCAGGCATGCTAATATTTTTCCTAGTTGTAGCTGAACCTAGATTTTCAAGGAAAATAGTTTTAGTTACACTGCTGCTTTAGTTCACTATTAGTAAAGTTTGCACTGTTTAAACAGTTAGCAGAGGAAAAATTACTTTTAACATCTCTTGTTTTACTAGAGGAAACATCTGGTAGTAAATGTAGGCAGGGATCTCTCTTCATATTTTAAAAAATGTTCTCGATCTTTACAGACTCAATTGTTCCTGTTTTATTAATAAAATGAATGTTAACCTTTGCCATCTGGTGCTCCCAGTGCTCCATGCATGGTATCAAGGTCGAGATAGGGTTAAGCAATTTTTCTGGGGCAATTGGAAATAAATTAGTAGGTTATTGCTCTATAGAACTTTTAGCAGTTAGGTTCTGAGACACAGGCAAAGAAAATGGACCATCAGCTGACACCAGAGGCCTTACTGAAGAGAAAGGGGAGAGGTCTGATTTCATCAAGAAGATTCTACGCTTTCAGCCATCCATCTCTCCCCCAGTGCCACAACATTTTATTTTTGTATCTCTGCTTCAGGGAGCCTAATTGTCACACTCAATAATTCAAAGTTAGAGGTAGTACCTGCAAGCCGCTGGTCTTCGAAGTAGTTCTGTGAGGCAGCATCCTCAAATCCTGTATGGCTCAAACACTGTGGCACCTCAGCAGTTGGTGTTAAGTGAATATTTTTTCTGAGACTGAAAGAGAGGGAGTTGTCCTTGGGAAGCTTTTTAATGATACATCCATCTACTGTAAATGAGAACAGTTGCAGAAGTTCCTGTACTGGATGAAGGGGGTCTCTTGGGAAACTGCTTGGCCCCTCATTCCAAAAGGTGTGCTTGGGCTTTATCTGGGGAGGAAGATGAATCCCTTGGTTTTCTCTGAGCTTTTGGTTGTTTATTCAAGCTTGAACTTGCTTTTACACTTGAACCCACTGACTGTAATTGTGGCACTGGATCTTGCACTGGAACATCAAACTCTGAAAACACAGCCTTTGGTTTAAAGAATAACCTGGTTTGCTTCTGCATGAAAGGTATAGCATACTACAGCAGTTTCACTTGTATCTTCAAGGCAGGCATTTTAGACATCTTAGAGTAATCATTCTTCATAGTCATGGTCCTGAATTTATGAAAAGTCTTGATTCTGTGTAGCGCCTGTTTATTTAATGAAAAATGGCAAAGCGGATTCATCTGAATGTGGATGAGACATGAAAAAACACTCTCATATTGGAGTGGACACAGTGTACTGTTTCATGCACAGCATGCCGTTCTCCATCTTGAGTCCCTCAGACTGCTTTAGTGGTGGAAATGCTGTGTAGGAGGTGATCATTGGGGGGTTGGGGAAAGATGTTTGAGAGCTGTTGGAGATCCCCTCCGTACCCCTAGATGACAAGCAGGAGTGCCACGGACTATGCAGAGTCACAGTGGGAATGGTAACTCAGGGAAAACTATAAAAAGGTACAGATCATAAACAGAAAAACATTATTTATGTGGGAAGTATAGGAGAGAATAGTGCAAATACAATAAAAAAGGGGCAAATTATACAAATTAAAATGAGTAAAAATTAACATTTGAGGACTTAATTAAAATTGTATTGATATGAGGGATGAGTGAGATACAGCCAATGTAATATACATTAAGAACAGAAATGACCCAGAGGTAGAAGCAAGGCCATACAGTAGATGGAACTGGTGGGGGGGAATTTTTTTGCTAAAGAATACAGAAAATTTAAAAGGCTTTCTTGTTGAAGAATATAGAGAAGCTCTGGGGATGAGTCTAAAGTTTTAACTTGACTATTTCCATATGGGAGCCCATTCATCATACAGTGTGCATATTATATAATCAGGCATGTAGGAGGCAGTACAGCGTAGTGGTTAAGGGCCCTGAGCTGCAAACCTGTATTGATTGTTAAATGTCTATATAATTGTGATTGTTTATTATTCATGTAGCCGCTTGACTGTTTCTTATAATGGTCTTGGATTGCACGTGAAAAAGGGCCAGTGGCTCAAGGGCTTACCCAGTGAACAAAAGTTTAAATAAATAAATCAAATAAACCTGGAGAACTGGAATTGAATCCCACAGCCACCACTTGCATATTGTGCGAACATGAGCAAGTCACTTAACTTCTCTGTACTCCCAGCACACACCAGGAAACAAGTCTCAGCTTAGTGTGTCTTTCCTGGCCAGAAATTGTAAAATAATGAAAAAAAAGATCTTTTGAATGGAAAGGGTTTGTAGGGATGAGTAGGCTAATAAAAACACAGTGTGTAGAAGACATGCTAGTAAAGGTTACATGATGCAGACTTCTGAAAACTGGGTTTTTACATTTGAGGCTACACATAAACTTTACAACTGCCTTCCAGTACAATTATGTGTTTTGCACAGAATTCATACTTGTTGATGGTGAATTACTTTGTGGATAAAAAGCAGACATTTCAATACAAAATAAGAACAAAATCATATGCTAAACACTGGGCAGTGAGTGACAGCAAAAATGGGGAAGCAAACAATGTGTCATTGATGAAGCACATGCACTAATGCTTTCTGCAGCTGAAAGACTGGATGGTATTTATTTAGCTGTGACCTAGATTAGAAGAGACAATGAAAGCTGTTGCTTTAATGAACAGATTGAGTGCCATTCTGACCTAGTTGAGGAACAGATGAAATATGGCCCACGCAGGAAAGTTTACCAACGCGAAAGAGGAAGATAATAAAGTGAAAGAACAGCTAGCTGTGGGGTTGGTGGTATTAGCAAGCAACTTAAACAGGCAGACAGTAGTTGCACTATGTCTGATACTCTACAGAACATCATATGTCATCTTTAAGTGCAAAGCACTTTCAGTTTTTAATTGCATAGTACTTTATTAGACTGCAAATCTTTTAAGAGAATAGACGTTGTATATGTGTGATGAATTTAATTAGACATCTGTGTTCATGTGTAGGAAGAAAAATAAAGTACATCAGTAGTCTTTTCTTTTTACTCCTGAAGATCATTTTTTAGTCCTTATTTTAATCTGTATTTAATATTTTGGATTGAAATACTCATCGTGATAATTTATGTATGTTTCATGAAATCTGAAACTTATAATTTAAATGTTTCAAATGTTGGACCTCAGTATGTGGCATAAGTGTGTTTGTGCTTTGTTTGTGTGTGCCTGCAGAATTCAAGAAAGAGTGGGGCTAGAGGCATACTGAACCAGACAACTGGTTTTATACCACTGTTGCAGAAAATGGTTGGATTTTGAACAGCCTTAGTAATACACAAGTGACAGGTTTCCTCACCAAATTTGAATTTCAAAGAATGGACAACACAGTTGTTAATCTTGCGAGTTCTTCAGGTGTCATGTAGCTCTGTTAAAATGGAGCCCTCTGGGGAAACCCATGGTTGTATCCATTTACGTGATTTGTAATACATGGAGACATACCTCTCAACCTGCTAGGACCAAAATCAGGGACATTCCCCCCAAAAATCAGGGACAAAAGACCAAAATCAGGGACATCATATTTTACTCAGTGTGGCACACCACCATCGCATGACATGTACATCACGCGATGTAGTACTGTACTTATGTAAAGTACCTTGAGTTTTTGCTTTTTAAATGTCTAATTCAATTGTATACTATCAAATGGCATAATAAAACACAGTCAAAGGTTCGGCATGTTTATGCTGTAATTTCTTTTCATTTACATACTTGAAACTAAAGTAGAACATAGGCACTTCTAAAGAAATATATTTTTTTAGGATCCAGATAATTTAATTTCCAGGCTTTTTAAGGATCCATTGTAATTACTTTCCAGACTTAAAGGAGAACTGCACTGAATGTATAGGTCATTTTTCCCCAGTAGAAGCTGTTTTTAAATATTGCTTCAAATTGTGCTAGTGCTCTAGCTAGCCAGGCTTTTCAACTATCCTAGTGGGTGTTTCTGATTTATATGCTGCTGGTAAAAAACACTTCAGAATTGTATGATGTAGTTTATGTCCCTGTTCTGCTCTTCTGTTGTTGGCACAATGCATCTCTGCTCTAATATAGAACTCTGCAGCTGAGCGGGACATAAACTACATCATACAGTTCTAAACTGACAATTAACACCAGAGTGTAAAGTAGAAACACCCACTGAGGTTCCTAAAAGGCCTGTGTAGATGGACCAATGTCATGTCAATTAAAAGCAGCTCCAATACTTTTCTGACGTGTGAGATCAATTCCATTTATTTATTTATTTATTTAGCTTTTGTTTACCAGGTAAGTACACTACACAAATCATATGCCTATTTTCAGGTATGACCCAGGAGAGTACAGGAAAAAAGAACATACAGGGCACAACATAACACTAGTAATGCAGATACACTAAAACAAGAGGAGCAAAAACATACATAGGTGATAACTCAGTTTACAAACAGTGGTACAGTCAAATATAATTCAGTACAGAGTCATTATGGGCATATATCAAAGCAGTATTTACAGAATGAAAGCAAGAAATTTACACATATACAGTTTTGACACCAGGCATCACCCAGGTACAGGGGATGATATGCTCAAGTACCATGCAGGTGACCAAGGCCATTAAGGTAATCATGGAGGTTTAGGGCAGTCACATGCCAAGGCTAGCTTTAAGTGAGACCACAGGGAGGATCGTAGGCATGCCTGGGAGGGGGAGGACCAAATCAGGACCAGCAGGGAGTTCCAAAATCTGGGGGCACTTGACATGAAATCCCTGTCACCCATTTGGGTATGCATGACAGGAACCTTGAGGATAGCAGGGCCTAGGGACCATAGTGGATAGGAAATGGGGGAAGCCGGCACAAGGAGTTTAGCCAATCCAGGTGGGTGCCAGTGCCCATAATCTTGCCTGTGAAGCACCCCAAATCAAAATTCATGTAATTGGTGGGGGAGAACCAGTTGATTTTAGCATATAGATCACAATGGTGAGTGAGATGAGGGGCTGCTAGTGCAAAATGGCAAATGTTATTGTAGGCAACAGACCACCTAGTGACATTTGCTTTGGAAGTATGGGTGAACAGAAGAAGCCCATAACAGAGAGTTAGAAGAAATACACCTCTGGCCAGTGCAAGGCGAGCAGCCAAAGTAAGATTATTCTCTGCCCTATACGCCAAGCCCAACTTCCAGTTTACAGCTTGACACACATTGTGGATGTGATGACCGAAAACAAGCTGAGGGTCAAGTGTCACCCCAAGGTATTTTACAGAGTCAGTGATGAGAACAGCAAAACCATCACTACCCACGATAAGCAGAGGGACAGGGGAGGCCTTTATCTTAGGCAGGGATCCAAACAGCATGGTCTGAGTCTTTCTAAGATTTAGGACCAGTTTGTGAGATGATATCCAGGATTGTATACTCATGAAGTCCTCACTCAACTGGTGGTTAATGACCCCAATATCCTGGGAGTGTGTGAGAATCACGAGGTCATCAGCATAAAGGATGGACCTGAAGGAGGCAGCAGAGGAGGGAAGATCATTGATGAATATGGAGAAGAGCAGGGGCCTAAGGACTGACCCCTGGGGAACTCCTGAGGACACTACAGTGGCACCCGAGAGCACCTTGCAATATTTTGTAAGTTGCTGCCTGCCTTGTAAGTAATTGGAGAACCAACTAAGTACAGGAGGGGACAAGCCCAAGGACCTAAGTTGAGTGCAAAGTAGTGCATGGTCAACTAGGTCAAAGGCCTTAGAAAGATCGATAAAGATGGCCCCAGAGAGTCTACCCTGATCCATAGCCGCCCTTATGCCAGATGTGACAGTAACTAGGGCTGAGGTTGTACTATGGCCTTTTCGAAAACCATGCTGTGAGGGAGACAATAACACATGAGTCTGAACATATTCCGTGAGTTGCTCCACGACAACTTTCTCAAGGAGCTTACTGAGTGCAGGCAGGATGGCAATCGGCCGATAGTTGTCAAGTATCCTAGGGTTGCCCTGCTTAAATACAGGGACAACCTTTGCCACCTTCCATAGGTCAGGGATAACTCCTGTGGCTAAGGATGGATTGATGATATGGGCCACAGGAGAGGCAATGAAGGCAGCAGCACGGCAAAGAAGCTTAGGTTCCATACCATCATGGCCAGCACTAGAAAAGGGGGAGAGACCAGAGAGCAGTCTCTGCATCTCTTGTGCCGATGCAGCCTTAAAGTAGAACAGAGGATGAGAGGTAGGAGCCGGTGGAGGAGGAAGGACCTGGCCAGGTTTCACACAACCAGTTGAGGAGAAGCAAGAGGTGAAAGTGGTCAGGTCAGAGAAGTGTGAATTAAACACATTTGCGATGGTTAGTGGATTATTACAACTAGCTCCATCACTAAGCATGTCAGGAGCCTCACTGGTGGAGGGGCCATTGACAATATTTTTGATATTTCTCCAGAAGTTCCTAGGGTCCTTGGCTGATGTATTTAAGGCAGCTTTGCAAAATTCACTTTTTACATTCCTGATTGCCTTTTTGCATTGGTTCCGGAGCCTCCTGTAATGATGAAGTATGGCCTGGTCCATCGAGACCTTGAGGTTGGCCCAGCACTTATCTCAAGCCCTCATTAGAGCAAGGAGACTCCCATGCAACCATTTTGTAGTGATCCCCCTAACCCTCTATCTGACAGATGGAGTATGCTTGTCCTGTAGAGCCCCAAAGGTGCTAAGGAAATGACAGGCTGCAGAGGAGGTGGTCTGGACATTCAGCACTGCGGACCAGTCCGTAAGCACAAGATCCTCCTGAAGAG
The DNA here is from genome assembly GCA_016271365.2 of Neoceratodus forsteri. Classification (NCBI taxonomy): domain Eukaryota; kingdom Metazoa; phylum Chordata; order Ceratodontiformes; family Ceratodontidae; genus Neoceratodus; species Neoceratodus forsteri. The sequence continues at coordinate 352,878,578 of CM028136.1, read as the reverse complement.
ACCCCAGGTCAAACCTGGAGAAGTCCCTGACTTGGATGATTTTAGGAGGGATCTTTGGGGCAGAGACCTTCCAGATGAAGTACACAGGGGAATGGTCAGAAATCAATTCTGGGTGAGTACCAGAAGAGCTAACCCTCTCAGGCCTATTGGACAGGATCCAGTCCAGGAGAGAGCTTTCACCCCCAGTGGGAGACCACCTAGTGGGATCCTTAATGAGTTGGGACAGTGATAAACCTGCAAGCAGAGGTTCATACTGCTTGATGTTACCTCCGAGCCAATTTAGGTTAAGGTCCCCCAGGATCAGTAGTTCGTTATTCCTAGTCCTAGCACCAACAGAGTCAAGAAGGGAGGATAAACCCAGTACACCCCCCGTAGGGGGATTGAAGGTCCATACTATGTGTAGCTTCTTTGCTTTACCGAGAAGAAGCACACTGTGCAGTATTTCACAGGAAGACTGCACTGGCTGTAGGCAGGACAGGTTGAGATGACTCCTGTAATAGACCAGGATACCACCCCCCTCTTTTTCCCTAGATGGTTCTGCCTAACAAAGTCATAGCCAGGGAGCGCACAAGCAGAGTTGGGAATGGAGGGTTTAAGCCAAGTTTCAGTTATCCCAAGGATGTCAGGCTTCTAATGGGTGACCCAGGCAAGGAGCTCTGCCACATTGGGCAGAAGACTGCAAACATTAAGATGAGCTATTTTCAACCCTTTTCCAGACAGCCAGCTTTCAGGAGTGGAGAGAGGTTGGCAAAAAGGGCCAGGGTTCAGTTCCACGTCCCCTGAGAGGGCTATTGCCAACAACAGGAGCCAGAGGAGATGCCATAAATGGTATGAGCCAGCCCTGGTGAATGGCCTGCTCCCAGTCCGCCTGACCAGTTTAACAGGATACCAGAAACTTCTATTTGGACTATAATAATCCAAAGAAACCAGCACTGACAAATGATCCAAGATCAAGACAAGATTTATTCTTGAGACAAGTCCTTGTAAATACAAATTCAGCACGTCATGCCGTTTACAGCAGCCATGAGTTCAACCCACTAGGTACCCCACTATAGACTGGATTACTATAAATGGAACAGTAACAGAAATTTAACTAGTACTTAAAAAAACAGCTTCTATTGGGAAAAAAATGACTTACAGGCTCAGTGCAGTTCTCCTGAACAGAAATATACTGTATTGGAATGCAGTGTGTGTGTGTGTGTGTATTTCTCTCTCCCTCTCTCTCTCAGTTTCATTCCAGAAACTAGGCCTGTGGAATGCAGGGGGAGGGGGAGGGCTGCCTCCTCCAGACTATTTTTATCTGCTTAGTTTAACCTGTGTTGCTGTCTGATATATCAGTCCAGAATCCTAGACTTGCTAATTCTTTCATTAGCTTAAGAGTTAAACAACACACTGGCTTTCAAAACATTGGTGATAGAAGCAATTAATTCATGACTGTGGGACAAGCAGTGTTCATTCGTGAGGTCTTGGAAAATCTGGGATAGTTGAGAGGTATACATGGATATATTCAATAATGCCATAAAAAAGCATATTATAAAAACCTTGTGATACTATTGTGTAAATCCATCAGTAGTATAGAATCATAGAATTATAGAAATCTGACATCAGAAAAGGACCCTATCAGCCCATCAAGCCTTCCCCTTACCCTCCTCCCTACTTGTCTCTTTTGTTCAGAAATCTCCCACTCCACCCACCAGTCAACCCCTTGTGTGTGCCCCATGCAGTCTAGAATCCCTTCACCATCTCAGCCCACTAACTCCTCTGGCAGGCCATTCCAGGACTCCACCACTCTCTCAGTGAATTAACATCCCCTCACATTGCTCCTAAACCTTCCTCCTTCTAATCTTAGACTATGACCCCTAGTTCTTACTTTTCTTGTAAATATGTTCCCCCTTACCTTATTAATCCCCTTCATGTACTTAAATGTTTCTATCATGTACCCTCTCTCTCTTCTAACCTCTAGCAGGTACAGATCCAGCTCCCATAACCTATTTTCATATGGCTTCCCATGCATTCCATGCACCATCTTGGTAGCCCTTCTCTGAACCCTTTCAATTCCATCAATGTCATTGTGCAGGTGAGGTCTCCAGAACTTGACCCTGATCTCCAGGTGAGGATGCACCATGAATCTATAAAGGGGCATCAGCACCTCCCTCCATCTGCTAGTTATTCTTCTCCCTTTGTACATCAGCATTACATTCTCTTTGCCCGCCACCTTGCTGCATTGGTTCCCAACCTTAAGATTATCAGAAATTATGATCCCCAGATCCCTCTCCTGCTCAGTTACCTCATCCCCCCGAGTGTGTAGATGTCTTGTGGGTTATTATGCCCCATGTGCATTACTGAACACTTTAACATTGAACCTCAGCTGCCAGGTTTCTGACCACCCCTCCAAAATCTTTAGATCCTCCCTCATTGTCTCCACCCCCTGGGGTGTCCACCCTGTTGCAAATCTTCATATTGTCTGCAAATAGGAAGACCTTCCTCTGTAGTCCCTCTGCTATATCATTGATATAGATATTAACAAGCATTTGTCAATGCCGAATGTTGGCTTGCTGACATTGGCATTGGCATTGGTAGTGCAGGAGTTAGAGAGATGCATAATAGGAATGGCAGTGAAGTATTGAACTGATGCCAACCCACCCCCACACTGCAGAGACTGACAGACATTGCGGTGTCCCTTTGGGTGTTGGCCATAGTGCTCATGCCATTTCACCTCTCCTTATCCTGCAGACAACGACAAGTGTCACGGTGTTCATTGGGGTCTTCTGAAGTTACAAGGGTGCATGGGAAATATGCAACGCACGCTTGGAACACTGCCATTTTATGGGCGTTCGACACCAAATTTTCAACATAGGCATTTTAGCACCTCTGCTTATGTACAGTATCACTGTTATTTCCTCAAAGTGTCCCAAGAAGTGATTTTGCACAGCGACCACGCTATTCTGTGCTGAAAGTGCAAAAACACATTTTGGCAGGATATGTGAAATGACAGCTGTACTGTTCATCAAGAGGTGTGGAAAAATGGCAATGGTGAAAATCCAGAGTGAAACTATCACAAATGCACAACGGTACGAGCATGCATGCAATCTGCCAAAGCACGCTCATAACACAGTCATTTTATGGAGTATCATCACCAAATTTTCAACATAGGCATTTTAGGACCTCTGCCCATGAACTGTGTCACTGTCATTTTCATAATCTGGCCCAAACACTGATGTCCCACAGTGACTGCGCTATTGTGCGCCAGAAGTGCAGAAACACATTTCGGGCAGGATGTGGAAAATGACAGCTATACTGTTCATGAGGAGGTGTACAAAAATGGCAATGCTGAAAATCCAGTATTAAAATATTGCGAATGCGCAAAGTTACTAGCCTGCGTAGCAACTGCACAATGCACGCTCATAAAACAGGAATTTGTTGGATTTTTTTCACAAAATTTGGAATATAGGCTTTTTGAGAGGCCACCTCATGAACACTGGCACTGTCGTTTCATTAATGGGTCCCAAAAGGTGATTTCATGCAGTGACTGCGAAATCACCTTTTGAGGCCGATTAATGCCATGACAGTGATAGAATTCATGAGGAGGGGCCCCAAAAACCCCATGTTGAAAATTTGGTGCCAAAATTCCATCAAATGCCAGAGATATGCAGCAAAGTTGAAAAAACCCTATTCATTCCATTATACAGCTTACCGGCATTTCCTCAGTTCGTGGTCGGCTTTGAAGAGCGCAGACGTGTTCCCAGTCCACCGAAGATCATCACTCCAGAGTCCGGAGGTAAGTATGTGGTGAGGGGGGTGTGGGAAGGCAGGGTGCGCAGTGGGTGGGTGCAGGTGGGGGGCAAGAGACTAAGAGGGACCTTTTTTGTTACAGGGTAGGAAAAAAACATCGCTGGACAGTTTCTTCTTTTCAGGGAACTTGGCATGCTGGGGTGGGCTCCCAGCATGCCACCTAACTGTTTTGGGGGGAATTTTCCCAGCTGATGGGGGATTGGGCACCCTCATCGGCAGACAATGGGAGGTAAAGTTATGCCGACGGGGATTGGGCACCCCGTCGCACACAATGACAGCGGGGAGAAAGAGCTGAGGATTGGCACCCCTCAGCATATAAGAAATGTGGGGCGATTTATGCCGACGGGAGTTGGCTCCCCAGACGCAAATGTCTGCAGCCACAGAAAGCCACCTGGGATTGGCACCCCAAAGTAGGCCGTTGGGTGGCCGCCTGCTGGCCTCCCGCCATGCTGCTAATGTGGCAGCATGCAGGAAGGGTCTGCTGCGTCTGATGAGCTTTGCTTAGATTGCAGCGGACCTTTTCTTAGATGTGCTCACTACGTTAGCTTGTATGGTGTGGCGCCGGCATGCAGGCTGATTGGGGAATGAGGGATGCACCTACTGATGCATGCCCTGCATTCGCCCAACAGTGGCCAACCCCCCAAATCTGCACTCTCCCAATATGTTGACTTGCACGCAAGCGTGGCAAGCCAACATAAAAAGGATGGGTCACAGCACTGACCGCTAGTGCATCCTGCTCATCATGCCCTCCTCCTTGGAATGCACCCCATTTACAACCACCATTTAGCTTCTGTCCTTCAGCCAGTTTTCCACCCACCTTGTTATTTTTGGTCCCACCCCAAAACATTCCAGCTTATTTACCAGTCTTCTGTGGGGGACAGTGTCGAAGGCCTTCCCAAAGTCCAGATATGCCACATCCATTGTCACTCCCTGATTGACAACCCTCATCACCCAGTCAAAAAAAACTGAATTAGGTTCATCTGGCATGACCTCCCTTGTGTGAAGCCATGCTGTCTGTCATCCTGAAGTCCACTGTCCACAAGGTACCTGACCACTCTTCCTTTTAATAGTACCTCCACCACCTTACCCACCACCAACATGAGACTGACTGAATGATAATTTTCTGCTTCCTTCCTGCTGCCACTCTTGTAAAGTAGCACCACGTCCACCCTCTTCTAGTCTTTAGGTACCCACCTTGTATCCAGGGACAAGTTAAGTAGCCTCACCAGAGGTGCAGTCTGCTCCTCCTTTATTTCTTGGAGTATGTTAGGATATAGGGCATCTGAACCCATAACCTTGTCCACCCTCAACCTTCTTAATTCCTCTCTTACTCTGTCTTCACATGCTTGGACGTGCTAGGATCTACCCTTATGTCCTCCTTTCCCCTGTCACTTAACTCCAGTCCAATTCCTTCCCCCTCACCATGAAGACCGAGCAGAAGTACCTATTCAGCACCTCTGGCTTCTCCAAGTCCCCTTCCACTTGTACTCCCTCCTCCCCTTCATTCTTACAATCCCCTGCTTTGCCTTCCTCTTCTCCCCTACATACCTAAAAAAAAGTTTTAGCACCCTGTTTGGCCTGCCTAGCAATTGTCTCCTCTGTTTCTACTTTTGCCTTCCTAATCCTCTTCCCTGCCACCATCGGCTTCTCCCTGTCCTCCTCCCTCTGGGACTTCTTATAAGCTCTGAACACCCTTTTTCTTTCACCAGTTGCCCAACTCACCTCACTGGTGAACCAAAGCAGCTTCTTTCTTTTTCTGCTCTTCCTTACCATCCTTATGTAGAGTTCAATGGCTTTCAGTAGCCTCCTTAATCAGGGAAACAATATTAATTATTATCACCAGGGTGAGTGATCAGAGGGCTAGGGGTGCCACTATACACCAGGGAAACAATATTAATTTTGTCTGGGGTGAACAATTTGAGGGTGGGGGCATGCCACTAGACAACAGGGAAACAATATCAATTACATCCAGGTCAAGTGATCAGAGGGTAGGGTATGCCACTAGACAGCAGAGAAACATTAATTATGATACAGTGAACTATTGGAGGATGGGAGGTGCTACTGGACACCAGGTAAGTTTTTTTTCCCCATGGGAACAGCACAGAACTGACGGCTGAACTGAGGAATAAACACATGAATTGTGAAATAATTTATTAGTTCCCCAGTTCATGCATTTTATTCCTCAGTTCAGCAAACAAATTCTGCAGAACAGGGTAAACATGTGCCAAACACTTTCAGAAGATTTCTGATTTTGCCAAAGGTGGAAGTTCATAAAATTCTGCGAAAGCTGTGAAATTTCATGAAAGTTCCACTACAGTTGAATTAACAAATTTTGCCCAGCCTTACTATGCACTGTATACAGCTGAGTGTGAGGTGACTTTTACTATAACTGTTGAATACAGTAAAAGCTGGCCGGCAACACAGCTGATTAAAATGAAAAAAGAAAACAACACAAAATGAGCAGGACAGTATAAATGAGAACAGGCATAAATGTATTCGTGCTCAGTGAGTACAACTTAAAATCTATCTCGGATCCATATAGTACAAAAAATAACAAATAGAGTATTATGTATGAGTCAGCTATGATCCAAACTTAAAGTTCTGGTGACATGTTGGAACCTCTCGAGCTTCGTTCGTGCAGCTCACATGTCACCAGAACCTTTCAAAGGTGTTATAGCCTTGTAATACAGTCCCCTATCTATGATTCTATCTGTACTCCTACTGTACGTAGTTAATATATGGCTACGTGTTTTGGCTGCAGATTAATCAAAGACCCAGAGGGGTTTCAAATCTTAACACTCAACTTCAAACTTGATATAGTTTTTCTTAATCATAGCAACTATTGTTGAAACCTACCTCATCTGATTATTGATAAATGGCTGTCACACAATCAGAAGTACCAGATACATTTTAAAAGATTAAAAAAATGCATATCGTATAAGCAACACTGAGCAGAACAGAAACACTAAATCTCATTTTTAAACACGTTTGAAATTCTTTCATTGCATTGAGTACATTTTATACATACAGCTAAGTAGCTTTTACTAGAAAATGTATCTTAGGCTTTTATGCAAATAGCTTCCTGTCCCTAAGGATAGGATAGCCTAGTTTTCAGAAGATGTATTACAGTTTCTGGTTATGTATACTTAAAGATGGTATTTCTCTTTTCTATACCAAAGTGAGTGTCTTCTTTCATCAGAATGAGTTCTGGGAGTACTATATACAAGTGACAGTTCTGAATCTTTGTATAGTTTATTATATTTGATTCATTCACAGTAAACACAGTTCAGAAAGATTATGTGTATTAAACCTAGTGAAGTAGTTGAATGTTTTACATCAAGAACCCCCTGCCATCACTACTTGTCAACTCAAAATAAATTTCTGCTACAGAACCTACAGGGAGCAGCTCTGATGCAGCAAATGTTCAGTTCAGGATGATATATCATTTAAGAGAGAGAATTCAAAAAGGAAAATGCAAGTTGCCTTGGCACATCATACTGGTGTTGTATAGTAATACTTTTCCTATACATTCCATTTTCTTCACCTGGTCATTTTTCTAGCCTCCATGCAACAAGTATCTGTGTCTCTCATCTTTTTCCCAAACTGTAACCAAAGGCAAACCTCTTTTTCTTTGTATCCTTGTCTCTAATGATAACATTTCTGCTGTCTCCCTAGGACCACACTTCCAGTAGTTAATGATTTCCATAGGTAGCTTTGAAGGCATTACTTCACTGAGCATTTTTACTTGCAAGAACAGAAAGATCATAAGGTTGTAGGTTCTAGTCCCATATCAGGTACGTGGGGTGTTGCCCAGTACTGACAATGTAGTGCAGCACAAGGATGTTGCTCTGTTGTGATGCTGTCCTTTGGATGAAAGGTTAAACTGAGGTCTCTTCTGTTCTGGTGAAAGTTAAAGATCCTATGGTATCTGCCATGAGGGTAGGATATTTTATTTTTTATGTATTTATTTTATTTATTTATTTGATTTAAAAATATTTTACCAGGAAGACAAACAGAGCCCAGAAGACTAATTTCTAATTGTGACCTGGGGAGGAGAGGGAGAGGGGACATAGGTATTAACAGGGAATATACTCAATCTCAACTGAAATACAGTATAACTTTTACAAGGAGACACGAACTGTACAAAGCACATATGAATATAATACAGCATAACCCCTGTATGTGTGCAAGGGATGTTACAAACATGAGAATACAGCAAATTATGCCTATAACTGTGATCGTAATGCATCGGTATCTGGAACAATATGAGGAGGCTAAGTACTGAAGTTACTTTACATACCAATTATTATTTTAAGGGTAGGATATTTTTCCCCAGTGCTCAGGACACCATTCTTCCTGTCAATGAAGCAGGTCCATATCCTCCAAGAGACACATATAAATCAACTTACATAGAGAAGTGTGTCTTTCCTGGTTAAAATTACAAATAAATAAAATAAAAAGAACAACACGAGGAAATACAGTATGCACCTTTTAGGTGTATGCAAATACCTGCATCCTGAATTCTGAATAACCTAGTTGTCAAGAGTATTCAGAATTCATATTTATTTTCAGATATCTCTGGTAGTAATGGCAATGTTTTATTTTCAAAGCATTCACTCTTTTAGAGCTTAGAGTGCTTGGCTATACAATAAATTCCAAAAAGAAACAGGAGGAGAACACAAGTACATGGGCAATACATCAATACATAATGACAAAATAATGTGCAAGTAAACAGTGCAGATCTGGCAACAATACAAAGTTAATGATTTTTTACTTTAAATTTAGCATTTAAAACTTAAACTTAAACCTTAGTAAATGCCCAATATGGGATCCAGAAAGGTTTGCTTTACTGGAACTTTTCTGAGTCTTGATTTACACAGGTCAATAGAGGTGGTCAGTTAGTTATCTATTGCAAAAGTATTCCACAAGACAGAGGCTGAAATTATAAAAATCTCAATCCCTTACTGAGTTCAAGAATGGGTGAGGCACCTTTTCTGTGAACCTTGCTTTTCATCCAGGGCTGTAGTGGTCCAGAAGCTCATGGATGTATTGTGTTCAAGTTATTAGCTACTTCTGGAATTTATATTATATGCAATAAATTACCTACTCAGATTGTGTCATGATGATAACCATGCCTGTATCCACTGATTGCTGTAACGTCCTCATGTTGTAATAACTTGTGTATACAAATATTCTTTTCTTTTTGCTCTTTCTGTATTTAACTAGTATTGTTATCCCGGGTCCCCCCTGAAAAAGGGACCTTTGAGGCCCAGTGGGCCTACCCGGTCACCAAAATTTAATAAATAAATAAAATAAATAAAATTTAGGGCTGTGAATGTAAGCAAAAGTAACCTGACAGGCAGCAAGCCCAAGAAGCGTTGTGATGGGGTAATAGAATTTGACCTCTCATGAGAAATCAAAAGCCTTGCTGCCATGTTCATGACCAGCTACAGGTAATGAGCATCAATGTCAGGTAAATCCTTACAGAGCACATTGCCATAGTACAGCCTTGAGGTTATGAAGGTCTGCTGCAATATGGGCAGTTCAGCAGGATCAATATAGGGATGCAGCCTAGCAATATTCTTTGGACAATAAAAGCAGTCCTTGTCTATGACTATCACTGAGGCTCAAGTGACAGTCATAAAGTACTACCAGATTAACATCTCTCACTAACTCAAGCCTAACAGTAGCAAACACTGGAAACTTGGGGCCACACCTAAGTGCTGAAAACTACCAATCTGACTCAACCAGTAGCAACTCTGTCTTTCCCATGGATTGAATGCCAGTCAACTGAAGGTCATAAAGACTCTGACTTGTTCAAGACATTGAATGTAAACCAGCAATGATTTACTTTGACCAGCTGAAGAGGACAAATACAGAAGGGAGATTTCTGCATAACAGTGAAATCCTGTACTGTACCACACAGTTACCTCCCCCGGTGTTAGCATATACACTGTCAACAGGACAAGAGAAAGGACAGTTTGTTGTGCTTACTGTGTGTTCATATACTTGGCTGCATTAACAATTTGTAATAGGAGATTCATCCTTTCTTTTTTGTTTTTGTGGAACGTGAGTGTGAGGTTTTCTTTTGTGCATGTGAGAAAGGACAGACCCTTGAGGAGCACCACAGTCCAGGGTAATCAGGCTCAGTCAGCAAAAACTAAATCGTGACAGACTGTACTCTTTCTGAGATGAATGATTAGAACCTTTTAAGAACAGTACCAGATGGTCCCTCTTGCTTCTCCTATCAACTAACTCCAGGTGACGAACAGTGTTAAAAGTTGAAGAGAGGTCAAGGAGGATCACAATGGAAATTTGTTCCCTTAGTATATAGACATCATTTCACACACCATCCAGTGCTATCTCACTGTTAAGTCACTGTTGGAAACCACATTGAAATGGCTGAAAGGTGGTTTTCCTCCAGGTGCACCTTTGCCAGAAATTACAGGTTGGGGACCAGCCTATACTTTGTGAGACTATCAGGTGATAAGGACAGCTTTTGGAGCAGAGTTCTATCCCTAGATCTTTTAGAGGTGATAGATGATATCCCTCCATCAAGGGAGTCTTGATGATCTCTGATGTTCAGCTTGTATTTAGAGTCGACATGCTCCTCCCCATCACACCAGTTGCTGTAAGGTGCTATACGCACTCCCAGTCAAAAAGCCTTCAGCTTTTTTCATCATTTTTTAAAATTCCAGTATATCTTTTGGGCACACTGTAACACACCTTGTGGTGTCTGCATTCATAAGTTTCATGAAATGCAGCAAACAAAAAATCGTCAAAATTTAGGAGAATTTAGAAAGTTGGTTATGAAAGTAAAAAGTATGGGCCTTACACAAAATTATAAGAAAATGCTTAAAAAGTATTAAATAGGTGACTTGTCTATTTTTTTTGTTTCACAAATCAGAGATTTGTATGACAAAAAAAAAATCAGGAAATAGAATACCTGAAGAAAGGAGGGATGCTTAAATTTTCCACTTTAAAATATTAGCTGTTCAATTGTTTTTGCAGGGCTTAGAAACCATGAAAGGAACATTGTCAGGAAAATTAAAATTTCACCTTGCCCTAACCAGGAGACAACTCACAATCTGCTGACTATAAAGCAAATATGAAAGTAGGCAAGCAAACATAGCAGCTTCCCTAGCTTTTGTAGAGTATGTCAGAAGATGACTCTGTTGTATTGTAGTAGACCCATTATAATTGCATGCCCAGTTACAATTCCCTATTCCAGTTTGTTGGCATCTCGCACAGTACACTAAGTTAATATTGGTATGAATGACAGGTAGATTTACACTGAACATGCAAATGAACAGGAAAACATTTCAGTGCGTGAAAAGGTCAGCATGATTAATTTACAAAGTGTGATTTGTGCTTGTGTACCCTAGCCTGTTACCTGTAGATTTATGTGAAATTTCCAGAATGTCATTTTTCTAAAGCTCAGGAAATGCAAACATTTGCTAGAATTCTTCATTTCAGGATGTTGACAGTTCTCAAAGGATTTTCTTTTTCTCTGTGACTTGAGACATTTCTTTTCACAACTTGACACTTTTTTCCATGACTTGTTTATAAAGAAGGAAAACATGACTGCAGTTTTTTTTTCCTGCAACTTGAGGACAGTGCACATGGTGGAACTCTACAAAACATTTTGAATATTCCATGACATGCTGCGAATGTGAAACATGCAAATGTCATGGAATTTTGCTTGTAATATATATTTGTATAGCTCTAGTTACTATTAGAGATGTCAGACACCACCATTGTCAAAAGTGATTGTACTGATTAACAAAACAATGAACAATAGAAGCTGGGTTTTTTTCAAATATTTTGCCTGAGGTTGAGAAATATCTGAGTTCTTGGCAAAGCAGTCATTTGTTCATCATAGACATATCACTTTCACCAGCTAACAAAAGGCATTTTAAGTTTTTACTTTGACGTGTACATGTTTTTAAGCTGAATGATGTACTCTAGCTACAGTATCGCCTATAGAAAGAACTGCCTCACAATGTGACTATTATAAAAAAAAAGTAAGGCAAAACGTAATAGTATACAATTGCCTTTTGCCATACATGTAAATGAGAAAGGTGTCCATTATTTTCTACTGAATTCAGCTTTTTATCCCTCTTAAAAAATGTTTAGGCTTTCATTTCTATATAAATTGACATTGCTGTCTCCAATTGTATCCTAGAAGACCAATATACACTCTGCTTACACTCAGAGTTATTTCTGTTGATGGATATAGTGTTTTGAACAATAGGAGCCATTCATTCTTTTGAAGCAGAATGTTAGGACATACCTGTAAATATGCTTACCAGGGTGCCACTTGTCATAATCCACTGTAAAAAGGATGAGTTTTCAGTATGCTATGGTAACACTGGCCAGCAATGGACCACTGTCTGATGCAACAAGAGTGGGCGTAAAAATGATGAAATGAAAAATATGTCTTAGCTAGTGATATCAGCAACATATCAGAAGTATTTTTTTGTTACTGTTGTCCCAATGGATATTTTCAAGTTTATAGTCATCACATTGGAGTACTGAAGAAATCAGAGAGCAGCTTTCACAATGCTGATGGAATCACAGTGCCTAGTGCAGCACTGCGGCCAGCTTTTAAAATCAAAGAAAAACAGAAATATCTCCAAACTGCAAAATTAAAAGCAATAACTTGTAAACCACTTTTGTATATAATGTATCAAATATACAATAGCCTGACTCAAAATAAGGAATTTATTATCACTTGTTAGTGGGCAGAACTTTCATAACTCACTCAAGGCTCAGTCACTTGTGGGTTATGGTCCTGCCCCTCACAATCAAGGATAAACTGCATATTTTTAGTCAGCCTATTGTATATCCCCTATATATACAGCATGTCTGCCATAGCCCACCCCAACGTGATTTTCTTTAGAAATTGTACAACTTCAGGCTTGGGTGCTACATTATGTTTCTCCCAGGAGGGAGGAGAAAACATATAGTAATGCAAAGAAGGTAGGGGACATGTTTGCTGTACTAGCGACACATGGGGAAGAGGACACAAGAGGAGATTGCACAATGAATAGTACTTACGAAAAGGAGGGAGTGAGGGGCATTACTAGTGGAAAGATTGAGCATGGTGAGGCAGGGGGAGGAATAATACTCAGAGAGGCGAGGAGAGAGAAGGAGGTTGGCAGTCAAACAGGAGGAGGGGGAGGGTTCTCAATTGAGACGGGCAGAGGGGAAGACACTGGGGCAAATGATAAAAGCATTGCCTTGAGTGGCCCCAGGAATGAGAATCTGGATGAGGGTGGCAACGGGCACAAGGAAAGAGGAGGGGGGTGTACTGATGTTGGGGACTCCATACTCAAGGGGATCAGATGGGGCAGCCAGTGGGTGAAGCACAGTCAGATATGGGTGGAGTCCCTACTGGGATTGAAGGCAGACAAGGCAGGACAGGCAATCCTAGGGTGCGCAAGGTGGGGTAGGAGGAAACTGCACATTGTGATACATGTGGGGACAAACAACCTAGCAGGAGAAATGGTGTTGGTAACATGGGAGAGGTTTGAGGAAGTGGGAAGGCTGTGAGAGGAGACTGGGTAGTCTGTGGTCTTCTCAGAAGTGCTCCCAGTACCCTGCGCATGCATAGTGAGAAAGGAGAGGATTGGGGAGTTGACGCATGGTTGGTAGAATGGTGTTGAACTAAGGGGTATGGGGTTGGGAGTGGCTTGCGCAGAACCTGAGATAATAACAATCTGTTTGCAAGGGATAGGCTGCACCTGAGCAGTGAGGGGAAGGAGGTGTTAAAGCAAAGACTGGGGAGGTATATTGAGACAAAGGTGGATATACTGTAAACTAGATGGGGGGGGTGGAAAGTGAACAGCATAGGCAGGGATCTGATAGAGTGGAGTCACAGCCTACCACCCAAGCTAACAGGGAAGGACTTGGGGTGGCTGAAAAGGGAGGGAGTAGAAGGGAGGAGGTGGAGGGAGATGAAGAGAAGTGGGCAGGATGGAGGGTGGTCTCACTGAAAGCAAGGAGCTTAGGCAACAAATTTGCTGAGCTTCAGGCACTCTTGGTAGTGTGGAGGGTGGATATTGCAGCTGTTATGGAAACATGGTCAACTGAGCACCAGGACTGGGAATTGGCAATCCCAGAGCACAAATTATACAGGGAGGACAGTAAGAAGGTAAGGAGAGTGGAGTGGCAGTCTATGTGAGGGACAGGATTAAATGCACAAGGGATGAGGGGGAGGAAAGGAGAACAAAGGCAATCTGGCTGCAGCCGCTACACTCATTGGGTAGGAAACTAAGGTTTGGGGTGCTATACAGGCCACCATCCCAGTCTGAGGAGCTTGGCAGGGAATTAGTTGGGACAAATCAGAAAGGCATGTAGAAAAGGGAAGGTGGTCATCGTAGGGGATTTCAACTTGCTGGGGATTGACTGGAACATTCCGGTCACCTCCAGTGCTAGGAAGCAAGTGCTCCTGGACATGATCCAGAAGGGTCTCCTGACACAGCTGGTCAGTGTACCTACTAGGCTAAAGAACACTTTAGATCTGGTATTGTCGAATGGAGAGGCAGTAAGGGAAATAATGGTGAAGGACCCACTAGCTGATAGTGATCACCAAACAGTGTGGTTTAATATCATGATGTGTGGGAAGACAGAGAAATCAGTAACCTGGGTGGTAAACTTCAGGGGGGTGGACTTTGGGAAGATGCGGGAAGTACTGAAAGGGAAACTGAAGGGCATAAGGCAGGAGATGGATGTGGAGCAGAAATGGGATATTATTAAATGGGGATTACAGAGGCAATGGAAGCCTGCACCAAGACACAAGAGTAAGAGAAGCAGAGCAAGGAAACCATGCTAGTTGAACAGCGAGACAGTGGAAGTGATGAGTGCAAAACAAGAGGTGCACCAGAGATATAGGAGGACAGGGAAGGAAGGGGACAGGGAGGAGTATGAAAGATGGTCCAGGAAGATGACCAGAAAAGTGAGAGAAGTCAAGGCCCAGAGGGAGCTGAGATTAGCACAGGGAATTAATGAGGATGAGAAAGACTTTTTCAGATACATCAAGGAAAAAAAGAAGTGCAAGGAGAAAATAGTGAGGATAAAAAAGGGTGGGGAGTGGACAGAAAAAGGGGAGGAACAGACGGAAGCACTGAATGAATACTTTTGCTCAGTGTTCATGGAAGAAAAGGGGGGGACTGCTACCACCATGTGCTGGAAGGGAAGGGACAGGGGCGAGGAGGCAACAGATGGAAGAATTGAAAGAGGTAGAGTCCTAGAGGGACTGAGGGCTCTGAGGATAGACAAGGCACCAGGGCTGGATGGGATCCACTCCAGGGTGCTGAGGGAGATGGAGGAGGTGTTGGTGGAGCCACTTGTGAATCTGTACAGCATCTCACTGGAGTCGGGATATGTGCCACTGGACTGGAGGATGGCATATGTAGGACCGTTACACACAAGCAGACAAAGGGACGAACTGGGTTATTATCATCCAGTAAGTCTCACCTCCATAGTGTGCAAGCTCATGAAAATGATACTAAAGGAAGACTGGTGTCGTACCTGGAGGACAACGGCCTCCAGGATGTGAGGCAGCATTGATTGGTTTTGGGGAAGTCTCATCAAACCAACCTGATACAATATTATGACTCGGAGACAGGTGAGCTGGATAAGGGTCATGCGGTGGATGTTCTTTACTTGAACTTCAGCAAGGCCTTTGATTTGGTGCCTCATGGGTGGCTTGGGGGGAAGCTAACTGGTGTAGGGGTAGGGGCAAAATTACTAACATACTAACATACTATTTGCCAGCAGATTAGGCCTTACGGTCTATCGAGTCTGCTCGAACCTCAGATCCCTAGTTGGGTGCCGAGGCCCTCCCCCTCTTGTGTTCTAGAACAATTACAAACTGGATTACAAGCTGGCTGAGTGGTGGCTGCAATGGGTGGTGTTGGGAGGGGAGCTCTTAACTCCAAAGCCAGTGACAAGTGGGGTGCCACAGGGATCTGTGCTGGGACCAGTATTATTTGGACTCTTCATATCAGACATTGCACACAGGGTGGTGAGCAAGGTAAGTCTGTTTGCAGATGACACCAAAATGTGAGGAGTGGTGGTTGGGGGAAAGGATGGAAGCAGCTGCAGGGAGACCTAAGCAAGCTAGAGGAATGGTCAGAGAGGTGGCAGCTGGGATTCAATTCAAAGAACTTTAAGATTATGCACTTTGGGGTGAAGAACTCAAGGAGAGAATACTGGCTGGGGGGAGGTTAAGCTGGGGATCACTGAGGAAGAGAAAGACCTAGTGGGTAACAGGAACCATGAACAACACTGCCGAGTGCAGGAGATTGGCTGCAAAAGTGAATAAAATGCGGGGGTGCATAGCGAGGGGGGTTTATTCAGGCAAAGAGAGGTGATCTTGCCCCTCTACAGGTCGCTAGTAAGGCTGCACTTGAAGTATTGTGTGCAGTTTTGGAGGCCATACCTAAAGCGTGATATCAGGCTACTGGAGAGGGTGCAGAGGAGAGCAACGAAGAAGATATGTGGAATGGAGGGGGAGAGACTATGAAAGCAGGTTGGGAGACCTGAATATGTACACCCTGGAGGATAGAAGGGACAGGGGGGACATGATAGAGACATTTAACTATCTGAGGGGAATCAATAAGGATGGGGCAGATGGGGTCTTTAAGCTAAGGAGGGGGAGGAGCACCAGAGGGCATGGGCTAAGGATAGATGGGGGAAGATTTAGAAGGGAAATGAGGAGACACTATTTCATGGAGAGGGATGTAGCAAAATGGAAAGCACTACCAGAGTGGGTGGTATCATGTAAATCTATGAACAGCTTTAAAAGGGCATGTGCTAGGGAACAAGGGAGAGTGAGGGTGGGGGAGGTAGTGGGATAACAAAGGGGAGGGGGTGGGGCAACTGCAAACTGGGGTGCTAGCTGCACACTCCAGCAGACTTATATAGACCTAGTGGTCTGTTTCTGATGGCACACATTTGTATGTTTGTATGTTCTTATGATTGTCACTATAGAGTCAGAGTGCTCACATCTTTAAGGAATTAAGAAAATATGTACTTTATAAACAGATTATTTTATGTTCTGATTAGTAAATTAGAGTTAATTTAGTAACACAGCCTGTAGTGGTGGGTATACATGTATACATACATACACACACACACACACACACACACACACACACACACTGAAAACAACTGCTATTGTGCACTGGTTTCTACTCCTACTTGTTATTCTAGTCAGAATGGATTTAATTTTTCTCTGCAAATGCTCTCCAGTTGCTGTACTGTTTTTGTTACCTACTTGGCATTCAATTGTTTCTTCTCACTAGCATGTACCCATGATTTATCCCCATTGTGTAATGCCTGCCCCAGTGCTGTACCTGGAAATATACACAAAGGTGTCCAGTGTACTTGCCTGTCAATAAAAGCTAAAATAAAAATAATAATAAAAAAATTAAATATGAAGGTGACCATTCATGGGAGATATCAAGAAGATGGTTGCTATGCAGTAAAATGAAGGGCAGCTTGCTCCATGTGGATTTGCATGCACATGCTGCTTTGCTGCAGATGGGCACATGCACAAGTTTGATTTATAGAAGACTTATGGCAGTCACCTAACATAGCTAAGGAGTTGCTAGTCATGTGGGCAAACATTCTGTGGTCATGGATTCTGTTGGAACAAGATTTATGTGAAGATACTGTATACAGTGCTAGTTGTTTTAAAGGTATGGGCTCCATAACTTGCATGCTAGATCTTTGCCCTACCAAAATAATTCTGGCCTGACTAGGGGTTCTGCTGGCTTTTGTACTCACTAAAATTGCTAATGCCTTCCTGAGTCAGGATTACCTATCTCCTGCCCTTAAAGAGACAGTGGTAAGATCCCTGTTTAGAAGTCATTGTAAGACCTTGAGGTCCTTGGGCATTGCAAACCAAATTTCAACCTCTCCTTTTAGGTACTGTAAGGCAGTGATGGATGTGGCCTTGAAAATTTGGATTTATCTTAAAATGATGTCTATAAGCCATTTTGTTCAAGTTTCAAACCACAACCTATTTATAACCTAGACACATCACTAGTTATGGAATTTAGTGAATCTGTGATGTCGCTTTGAAAACAGGGGCACTGTGAAATTTAAACTTCAACCAATTAAATTCATGCAAAATTATGCAATTCTGCTTCAACAAAATGTTGCTGAATTTTCAGTTTTGTGATACTTTGATAAAATGTAGTTTTCTGATATTTCTATCTAATTTTTAAAAATACTCATTCTCATTTTATCACATTTAGCATGCATGCAGTTCCATATCACATACAATGTGTTGCATGAGCATGCACATACACGTGCATGTGCATACTATAATTCAGACCTCTGAATTTGAAGGGGCTCACTAATAAGCTGCCAACACTGAGAATGTTTTTAATTACATTTTGCAAGTATGCAAACTACTTTATAAGCCCCTGCATCTTTAACAGTAGAAAACAAATGTCACCAAGTTTGGCAGGTTCATAAACCCATCACAGGAGACTTAATTTGCTTACCTTTAATCTCTTACTTGAAGGATGTCCATGATATAATCAGCCACAACCTGAAAAATTGCATTAATACTCAAAGTTGAATTTCATGAGTTTTGTGAAAATTGTTGATATTTATAATAATTTTGTAGAAGTTTTATTCACAAAGTTTGCCCAGCTATGCATCTGACCATTCATGGAGAAGAAAGGAAAATGCTGGGTAGAATGGTATTATGGTTAGATATACAGGGGACTCCATTGTAAGAATCCTTCAGCTGAGCAAACAGTCATAGGGGATAACATTTCTGACTTGAAGCAGGTCATAGGAGCATTCCACTCAACACAGATGTCTAGCTAGAGAGACTTCGGTACTTGGAAGACCAGGATTTTTTAAGGCACTCAGAGAGACCTAGTGGATGAAGAAAATGACAGGGAAACCTAGAAAAGGGAATTCTAGCAATTAATTATTAGAGTACTGTAGTGCAATGAAAGGGATCTTTGCATTTTTTATGTGATACAAGCTTGTTTGCCTAAGGATTCATTTAATGGCTACAATTATTACATCAGGTAGAGTTAAATAACTTGAAAAAGAAAAGTGAATACTTTTTTTAAATGTACTTTTTACTTCTTCAGCTGTCATTACCATTGGTCCTGGCATGATCTGTTGCCCATTTGGGATCTTCAAAATTGGTGTTGACAATAGTACAATTCCAGACACCTCTGCAGTTGACCACCATATTTTCTATGGCTTTGCCTCTGATGAGGGATTCCCCATTTCTGCATCACTACTGCTTACTCAGGGGAGGACCAAAATCCAGTAATTGTGGTGGAACTTTGGGGTGGGGATGTCACATTGATGCCTCTATCATATGGATGCAACCCTCAGCTCATGCCATCATGCTGCCAGTTAGAAAAGGGTTTTCCTGTAATGGTCCTTTTCACTTCCTTTTTTCACTGGTTTTTGTATGCTCAGGACATCCTGGGGAGAGGGTGTAGCTGACATTGCCTGGTCAATCTTGCATCTTTGGTAACACCACCAAGACAATTTGGTATCATTTAGGAAGTGGTGCTAGGATCCACCACGGCCCAGGAGAAGCATTCCATCAGGGATGCTCTGTGCCAACCCTGCTAGCCTCTACTCATCATGTTCTAGAATTAGAGTAGAACCCAGGGCCAGTGTGTGGCATGCAGGTTCCTCACTTTTTCATTGAAAAATACGGTATCATGAAGAACACCCTACTGCATCTCTCGATCTCTCTCTCTCTCTCTCTCTCTCTCTCTCTCACACACACACACACACACACACACTGTGGCTTCCCTTCATAGGAAATTACTGTTTTTCATGTCATTGTGTTTATTGTACCAGGAGTTGGACTGGGTGGTATACAATGTGTTCCTCAGTTATGCCTGACATATAAAGACTAACATAAATCACAATAACAAGTGACATAGACAACTGGAGAATTATAGTCACTGTGAAACTATCAGAGACAAATACAAGTTAGCCAAAATGCTCTAGTCACATCAAAACATTTGCAGTTGATGCAACAGTAGACATCAGGTCAGGTTAAATCACACAGGGAGCAGGGGTTAGTGTCTTTATCCATGTTTTGAAACAAAGTATACACTGAAGTAGTTTTAACATTAACACTATCAAGTTTTACCAAAGAAAGAGCCTTGGTGAAAATCAAAATGTGAAGGTATTTTGAGTGAATCAAAAGTTGTAAAGTTGTATGAGGCAGGACCTTATCACTGCTTTGCTTTTTTAATGAGCTTTTACCTGTTTTTGACTTGCAGCTTATAGGTACCAATTATTTACTTTGTTTTCAAAAAGACTGAGTAGTTTGCCTTACTGCATCTAATCTTAAGATGCTCTTGTGAGGGCACATTGTGTTGTTAGCCATTTAGGACTAGGGTTAAATTAAATCTTGCTCAGTATCTAATTTGGTTGCTCATTTACAGACTTTAGATTCTATGACCTGTAGTAAAATAACAGACTGCTGAGGAATAATCTGTAAGGAGTCTAAAGTCTATCATGAGCTACTCTGGTAATTGGGTAGTCTTTGTCATGTTTCTTATTAAACATTTGTTGAAGTTTAGTCATCTTATGGCTGCATGATAAAAGAAGAATATAGCATTCCATGTAACCCAAATCATCTTTTTGTCTCTAGGCCTTTTAGAACATCTATATTAATGAACAATTTTGTTGTTTTGCAGCACTCGAAAGGAGTGACTAAGATGTACTTTCTGGGTTAGAGTATCTAAAGGACTGAGTCATTCTACTAGAGAGGAGTTCTAAATGAACCTAGCTGAGATATTGGATCTGTTTGTAGAGGACTAAGGAGTTAATAGGATGTCAACTGAGACCGAGCTACAACCAGCTGTCAAATCCAGCACAAAAAAGGAATCAAAAAAGAAAGGTAGGAAAGGCTGCATTTTTTGTTTGTATACTACTTGTTTTAAGCCTGATTCTTCTGTTAAACTGTGATTTTAATACATTTCTACATAGAGGATTACACTTGAAATTTGAGGGAAAAAAATTTTCCTTTTTGCTTCTCTTCATCAAACATTTGGGTGCCACAGCCCAGGAAATGTGACTTCAGATTCTTAATATTTTAAGATGAACAGCAATGGAAAGACATTCAATCAGTGTGAACCTTTACAAAAATTTGCATCCCTTGCCATTTGCTTTAATAAAAATTTCAACAGTTGCATTAAGTATAGTCCCTGCATATAGTCCCCTAATTCCCTGAAATTCAAGGTATTCCTCTAGTGATTTTTTGGGAACAGTGGGCTTGTGGAGATCTTCATAGTTTTCCTGTGCACTGAGGTGAATTTTTTAGAGCAGAATTCTAATTATAAATTGTATAGTTCTT
Organism: Neoceratodus forsteri; assembly: GCA_016271365.2. Lineage (NCBI taxonomy): Eukaryota > Metazoa > Chordata > Ceratodontiformes > Ceratodontidae > Neoceratodus > Neoceratodus forsteri. The sequence goes on along the minus strand of CM028136.1, from coordinate 352,857,415 downwards.
CCACAATAGGGCACCCTTTCAGACTACAAAACATAGTACTCTGGACTGAGGAAGGACTGTTCACTCACCTGGACCATCTACCATGTCTCAGCAGTTATAGCACTGAAGGTTAAAGGGAAAGTCCCCTCAACCTATTTTCTGTATACCTGTGCAGTTTGTAGGCATGAACAAAGATTCCCTTTCTTGCATCCCCATAATTTCATTCAAATTTAAATGTAAATGAGATTGCTTCACTCTGTTTTATCCTGGTGTGAAAACCTATTTGTCTCCATTCCAAAGGTCATGACCCCACCCATGAAAGGCATAATTGGAGCTGATGATGCACACATGCACAGAAGTTATACTCTCATTCAGTTCTGTTACATGTCTTGTGAAATCCCTGTATTCTCAAAAATAATTTTGTTTCTAACCTAGATATACTTTAAACTGCAGAAAACAGCAGGATACTTATTATTCCTTGAAAGTTTTATGGCCAGCATAAGATAAGAACATAGAGACTGCAAAGGATAGCAACAACACTGACTAATACAGTCTAACTACTGCAGACTTTAGCACCAAAACTTTATACAATTCCAGAATACTTTATATGAGTCAGGCCGTGACCTTTGCAATGGAATCAAGCAGGTTTTCACATTAGACTTAATTACCTTCATTTATATTTAAATCCTGATGACATTAGGCAGGTGAAATGCAGGCAATTACTGTGCATATCTACAAACTACATGGGGAAATAGACTACAAGGCTGAAGGGACCTTCCCTTTAAGGACATTGTTGATAAAAGGTTTTGCATTAGGCTGTGTTTCTTATCACTATGTGTTAAATGACCATTCTTCATAAGCAGTTTATCCTGATTCATATCAGAACATGGACTTTCTTGTGTTTGTACTTTTACCATGATACATTTACCCCATATTTTATTTATTTTACTTTTAGTTTGCAATTTCACAAACTGGGATAGCCTTGTTTAGGCATTACACCTTCTTTTCAAGAAGGTCCTGGGAGAACCAAAAGAGCATTAGAGGAGGTGCAGATTACTAATAGATATAACATGTTAAACATCATGCAGAAAATATACAATTTTTAAATTATGCATCACGTTTACATGTTACACATCATTTTCTGCTGTATAGTATAGGATCATATTTTGTTTGCTTTTCTGTAAGTACATGCATTTTTTGGTTCCAAAATGATCTAGAGTTATTTGCAGTATATGGGACCTGATATTCAAACGTTTGCACGGGCACTAACCAGTGTTTGTTGTCCCAAACCGGATGATGCACTGGACCCTTTTATTAAAAGTGCTCGGTTGCACCGGCAAACAAGTGTAGCACCTGCACAGACCAAATGGGGGTTATGCAAATGGTGTGGCAAGGACAGGAAAATTGGTGCAAACCAATATTCAGCAGACTTGCACAGCACAAAAGGGTTTTGCATGATCCTTTTGCTCCATACAAATACTGTTGAAGAAAACTTCCTTTTACTCTGTGCAACCCTAGCAGCTGCTGGAGGTAACGCAAACAACCAGCCAGTGGGCTGCTTGGGGAGCATACGTACCCCTGTGGTCCATTGCACCCCCCTGATTGCCAGTCCCTAAGTTAAAAAAAGAACCCCTGGTGGTAGAGTCCCCCCATTTCCATTCCCTAATGCAGAATACAGCATGCTTGGTGCTGTTGGTCCCCTCTTCCTCTGATCACCAGCCCTTCACATAAAATAAAGAACCCCAGTAGTAGTGGTCCCCCCCCAAAAATCACCAGCCCCTAATGTAAAATACAGCATCTCTGATGCTAGTGGTCCCCCCTCCCTCCAATCTCCAGCCCCTAATGTATACAATGAATCTCTGGTGGTAATGTTCCCCCCTTTTGCTTGCCAGACCCTGATGTACAATAAAGAATCCCTGGTGGTAGTGGTCCCCACCACCTCTGATCATGAGCTCCTACAGTAAAAATAAGATAATCCCCAGTGGTAGTGGTTCCCCCCAGCCTCTGATCACCAGCACCTCACTGGAAAAAAGAATCCCTGGTGCTGGTGGTCCCCCCTTCCCTCCCACCAGCTCAGAAGTAAAAACCCTCCCTGACATCCTGTGCCCCCCCATGGCACTGGGCATGTCCCACCCACTTATCTGTATCCATAGTGCCAGAGGTACATACGACAACTGGAACAGCCATCCTCCTACCTCCTTGACTGGCTGCCGTATATCCAGGAAGGGAGCGTGCTTCTTATTTATAGGACAGAATGATGTGCCCTGTCCTATAAATAATGGAGCACTCCCTGCCTGGACATATGGCATCCAGCTGAGGAAGAGAAGAGGGCTGTGTTATTTGCTGTATGCACTGATGACACTATGGATACAGATAAAGTGAGTGGTGGGAGGTGCTCGGGGCCACAGGGGGGCAGACTACTGAATGCCAGGGAGTGTTTTTGTTTTACTTCCAGGCTGGTAGTTGGGGTGGAGGGAGGACCACTAGCAACAGAGATTCATTTTTCCAGTAAGGGGCTGGCAATTGAAGGGTGGGGAAGGAACCACCACCATTAGGTGTTCTATTTTTACATTAGGGTCTGGCGATTGGAGGGGGGGGCTACTGCCACCAGGGATTCTTTATTTTAAATCAGGGGCTGGTGATAAGAAAGAGTGGGTCTACTACCACCAGGGATTCACTGTATACATTAGGGGCTTGCGATCGGTGGTGGGGGGACCACTAGCACCAGGGACACTGTATTTTACATTAGGGGCTGGTGATCAGAGTGAGGGGGGACCACTACCACCAGAGATTCTTTTATTTTTGCAGTAGGGTCTGATGATTGAAGGGGACCACTACCACCAGGGAGTCTTTATTTTACATCAGGGGCTGGCAATCCAAGGGAGGGGTGACCACTAGCACCAGAGATGGTAGAAGATGCCATGGATGGCTGGGGGGGTGGCACCATTCTACCTGCCTCCACTATCCATGCACATGGGCCCATAATGGGCATGCAAATTGCCCCTTAGTGCCTTGCATGCACAATGGGCTCATTTGCATGGGTATCTTTGAAAATTGCTGATAATGCTCTGGTGCTATCAGCTCTTGAGGCCCACTTCAGGACCCACATTGGGGCAAAGCTACCTCACTTATCACTGCACCAACATGACCCTATATTTAGCCGGGAAGCACACAACTGAATATATCATTCTGGGACCCCTGTGCAATTGTAAAGTGCAACACAAACATTTGTGCTTCACTTTGCAACCTACTGAATATTGTGTCCATGCTATTCAAATGTCTTTTCCCCATCAGATCTTAGATAATCTTCCCAAATTTAAAAGTACGGAAAATGGTCACCTTACCATCTATTTCAAAATGGGTTTGTTACTGCAAATGTGCCATTAGCCTCATCATTAAACATGGCTTATCTGGCTGGGTTTTAGTTATTGTCATCTAAAAGGGCATCTGACAATTGTTTCAGCTTTAAATAGTTGCCCATTCTTGAGGTACACAATCATCTCTTAGTCCTTTAAAATCCTGCTTTCACTTCTTCCAATGTTTTTGCTGAGCGTCATGCAAAATGTTAGATCAGCCGGATATTGCTTAATGCTGCTGCCAAAAACTGACTTCTAAAATACAGTAGTTGTGGGCAGTGAATGGTGCCTGTTGACCCTGAGAAGTGTGTAATGCTTACTGTACTTCTGTTGTCAGTGTACATTTAAGTTAATAATGTTAAAATTAGACAGTGTGCCCCCCTGCTGACACTATCAAGCAATACAGGAAAAGTTATGCAAATTAAAGTAGCCTAAGGGAGTCTAAGTGTATGGCAGCATTAGTAATTCATTTATTCAGGAAAAGGGTACTTATAACTAACTTATAACTAATTATAGTTAACCGTTTGCTGGAAAATTCTGTATAGCAATTAGAACATTTTGTGTGATCACCTTCACCTTTAAAATAGACACTTATTTTGTATAAATGGAACACACTGTACTTTGCTTCCAGTGTTTTGTAGTGTTGCTAATCAATGATGCCGCAACTCTTACATAGTGGGGAATGACAGTTTTTATATCAAACCTTCTGTGAAGCTGCAATTTACATTTCTGCTAAATGCTTGTTAGCTGATGTTACATCCGAATGCTGAATGATTTTTCTGAGAAAATCCTAAGGTCAGACTTTACTTGGCCAGTCTGTGACAGTTTGAGTCCAAACAGCATTGCTTAACTTTACCATTTAGGTGGAGCCTAAAGACTTTTGTGGTCCTTTGTGCACAGGGCCTATGTTAGATTAACTAATTTGAGTTGATGTTTTTCATGCTGGCAGCAATAGTACTCTACCTACCAACAGTGCAGCACTTGTCTGATCTCATTAACATTGAGAAAAGAAAGGATAAACAAACCATTGAATCAGAATGATCCAGCTAACTGCACTTCATGATCTGAGTTACAGAATGATAGTCGACTCTATCAAATTATAAAAAAAAAATATAGAAATACCACAAAGCTATTAAGCAGAGGTTGGCCTTAAGGGCCAGAATACCTTAAAGGTTGCTTGCCAATAAGCTGCATTAACTTTGATATAAAGTTACTCCAAAATCACTAACCTTGTCATAAGTGGTTTGGGAAGGCCTCCATTCTCAGGTTCATCTATAAAAATAAGTTCCTGAATTTGTGCACCTAAGGTGTTAACCAGTATGTACAGTATGAGCTATTAAAAAATGAATTCCAGAACAAAACACAACTCTTTCATAGTAGTCTTTGCATAAGATTAATTTATCTATGCCAGTAACTCTTAATATATTTAAACGTAAAGTATAATTCAATAGACCCTGTCACCAAGCTATTACAATTATAGTACACAACATGAAGATGGGAGGACACAATGGACCTACTGCATCACCCAACCTTACATTACTATTTTACCATGTTAGTAAATTTAATGCTATAACCATCTCCATACTCTCATTTCTTTATTTTCTCCATTGTTATTTTTAAAACAACTGACATAAATTAAGGGGCAATGCCCCGTGCATTTATTTATACATTTTATTTCTATTGGTTCTAATAAAATGATTAACATTTTGAAGGGATTTTTCAGTATCCTGCAAAAGAATATCAATTAATGAAGACAGAATCAACTCTTGCTAGAGACAAATCTTCACTGTGTGACCTTGAACAAGTCAGGTCATCTCACAGTACTCCAGTCTACCAAGCTGCCCAAATTGATAGAAGTGGGATCACACTGGAGATTAAATATTGCATCTCAGCTTGGCTTTCCTTGATAAATAAACTGTAAAACAAAAAAAATGACAGGACTTGTAATATTCCAAAATAATTAGAATTTCAAGTTATTCTATTTGACTTCCAATGACATTTGCATAAAACTATATTTTCCTTATGTTCTATAGGCCATATGTTTCTGCTGCTTGTCCTACCTAAAGTCATAATCATTGTGTTGATGGTCTTGGATGATGTCAGTAAAGTTATGGAACAAGATGAGGTAACCAGGATCATCTTTGTTGACCACTCCAAGGCCTTTGATGCAGTGGATCACATGCTGATGTTAAAGAAACTGGGGGAGATTGGGTTGAGTGCTGGGGCTTTGGTATGGTTCAGAAATTACCTAATAGGCTGGGGACAGAGTACGATTTTTGAATGGTAAACAATCAGGGGATCTGGTTATAAATACAGGACTGCCACAAGGGTTAATTTTGGGTCCCTTACTTTTTTCCCTGTTCTTGACAGGGCTGGAAAAATTCAGTGGAGGTATGGACTATCAGTTCTATGTGGATTATTCAGTGGTCTACATCTCTGATCACTCTGTAGAGAGAGTTCACCTGTGTCTTCAAAGGCCTTTGCAGGCCTATAGTCCTATTTCAAAATGTCCTCCTTAAAATGTAATTCTTCCAAAACAAATGTTATGCTATTTGGATCAGCTAGTAAATTAGGTGCACTTGGAAATACCTAAATGACAATACATACACTAGATGGAGATAAACTAGAGCAGGTTAATCAGTAGAAATATCTAGGATTCTGTCTGGATCCTACAGGATCAGGTATCTTCAATGTAGATAACCTGATAAAGTTGGTAAAAGTATAGGTGTATTATACAGACATAAACGTTTTTTATATTATCAAACAAGAAAACAAATAATTCAAATGCAAATTGTTTGTTTAGATACTCAAACAAGATTACAAATAATTCAAGTGCAAATTTTGTCAATTTTAGACTACGCAGACATTATTTATGATTATTGTTCACAGGACAAGCTGTCTAAGCTTGATGTCCTTTACAAAAGGATGTTGAGGCTTATAAACAATAGCCCATGTGATATGCATATCTGTCAGTTATTTAATCAGCTGGGTTGGATGTCATTATAGGAGAGATGATAGCACAATCACTCAGCAAGTGCAATAACTGCTTGGCAATTACCGTGCATGGATATCCACAAAAGGGTTGTCCTCATGGAAGGGATGACAGCAAATCCTTGGGCTGAGAATAAGGGGTTACCAGAACCATGCAGATTGAAACCATGCAGGCGTGGAGAATTGCTTCTTGTGTCAAGTTACGTCTGACCTCGGAGTTGATTATGTTAAGTTATGGGGGGGGGTTCATGGTGCAAAGCCCCCCCCAATAAAAACAAGTGAAAATACAATAAAAAAGAGAGAAAATACATAAAGACTAGTGAACAATGCTGGAAAAGTAAAGAAAGTGTGCTGCAGTTATGTGCTTGTGTGCTACAGGTCTATACTGCTTTTCTGTAGTGGAATTTTCAGCTACAGGTATAATTCTGTATTGCAGGTGAAATAAATGTGTGTGCAGATGTGCAACTGTCCTTGTGCTATAATTTCTTATGGGTTTCTAGTAGTATGTGTCAGCTGCCATTCCAGTTTACATATGTTACTTTGTAGTTGCACTGACTTTGCTTTTGATGTTTATTATCAGTGTGGTACTGCTGTACACTGAATTTCTTGCTCTGCTTTGTACCGTGCTGATATGATATTTGCAAAATTGTTGTAGATCCAGGAAAGCAAAGGTTACATATGATCCAATTTTCCCTAAAGAGTATTCAGGGAGAAGTTCTAGACTATCTCTTGCAGCATCTTGTCTTGAGAGAAAACTTAAGGAATTCATATCTTGTAGAATTAGTGACACCTAAGGTAAAAACTTTAAGTGCTATTCAATATTATAGCAGTATGATCCCTAAGGAGTGGAAGTCATTACCAGGTAGCTTCCATTATAAAAGTAAAAAAAAAATTGCCAACTTCTATGTCTATTAAAAAGTGTTTTTTGTCAGCCCCCAATCTTGTGACAAATCATGTAAACTGAATGCAAGAGATAATCTCACCTCCAACATATTTAATTAAATACTATGAATTTTTTATTTTATTCAACTACTTAATGAGGACAGTAAGACTGAGTGTGCAATAAGGTGCAATTATGATCGTCCTTTTTATCTGTTGAGATTTCAATGTAATTTTATATATAGTGTTATTAATTGCAACTTGTACATTTTTTTGTGTTGATGGGCATCACTGTTAATGAGCTATGCTCAATGACCTTTCCCAAATAAACAAACCCAAACTGAAAGTCAACTTATTTGCTTGTGACATCAAAATAATTTCATGGTAAAAGGTTGTGATGTTGTGAGCAAAGAATTATGACTTCAAGGATGGCATAGTATAAGTCATGTTAGTAGAAAAATGGTAAAACAGCAGTATTTGTTAGTAACTGTATAGTTTTGTTGAAAGATCATGGTTGCAAGCACTGGGGTGGTGGTGCAGCTTGGAAAGCTTAATACTGAAAGTAAGATTAATAGCTGCACTCACCCATCTTAAAGGAGACACATCAGGCATTTTCTTCAAGAAGTCTTTTTATTGTTGCCACATCACCACATAGATGAAAAAACAGCTTGTAGCAGTCACCACTTGTACCATCACCTCCTTATGTTTCATCCCCACCACTAGGGGTCTTCATCAGAGGTTTATGTAATGGTTCAATATTAAACATTGAACCATTACATAAACATTGAACCATTACAACACACATATTAGTACAGACTGCAAAATAATTCAGAACATTAGATTAACAGTGTATAAAGTGATTAACACACTGGACACACTGGACAAAGATAAGGTCATGGAACTCAGTAGAATTCTGACTTCAGTGTTTCATTGTGACTTGGTTAACAATTGTGTATACTGCTGCTGTGTGAACTCAGAAGAGCTATGGTGTTTTGAACTTGAACAGCATGAGGTGAATCATAAACCAAGAGAGGTTTTCTTGTGCAAGTGAATATGTAGAATAAGACAAGCCTGGTCCCATTAGGATCAGCTGATTCTTTTTCTAGTTTAATATATTCTGGAACTAAAAGCCATTATTGATTTTTTTTATGGAAGGATGGCTTAAAGGTGGGTTTCATGGAATATTTTTGAGCTGTATAGCTGATGTTGAAATGAATCAGCCATTGTCTATAAAAGGAAATTATACTGTTTTCACAGGGTTTTGCAGCAGTTCATTTTTCAATATCTGACACCAGTTACTGTATATCAAAAAAGTAGCCATATTTGGTATTAGTTCCAGTCTTCTCTGGGATGAAACCTTAAGTGAAATTGTTTTGCTGAGTGCTTCTTTCTCCCTGTCAAGTAGGTATACATGCTCTAACATGCATCCTAGTTCCCATTGAGGACTTTAAGATTAAACTGCATGACTTTAGTGCCCTACAGAGCATTAGTGAAGTTCCTTGAAGCATTATGGATGCCCTGCAGAGTGGGTCTGAGGTTAAAGAATTAGAAAAAATTGATACTTTTAAAGATTTTTTCCTTTGAATACTGATGACTGCCAGACAAACACATTTTCTAGTTTGTATGGAAGAGGACTACTTCATACAGATCTGTCAGCATGTCTTAAATCTTTGGTTTCCATTATGATTTTTGCTTAACTGTCTATCTTAGTATGGAACAAAACATATCCTCAGAAATCCAATTTGCCTGCATTCAAAGGACTTTGCAAATGTTGGTGGAAACTTTTACAAAAAATATTAGTGAAAAGCCTTGCTCACAGTAAAAATGTTTTTCATGGGATTTTTTTTCTTCATTCATAGAAAGTATTTCCACAAAACAATCTGTGAGAAACAAAATAACCTCTAATGGATTTTCTATAATGTCACAGCATTTTAATACTTTTCATGAATTATTCTTGAATCTTCACATTGTAAAAAAATTAAAGAAATGTATAATATTTAAAGAATTTTCCCACATTTCTCCAAGTTTTGTAAAACAGAAAAATGTAATTTTGACCAGTTTTTGAGTGCCTCTGGCCATGGTAAATCCACATACGCATGCACCTTGTAGTATATAAAGGGCAAGGCTAAGGCTAGCTGCTGGATAACTTCAATGTATAGCAATTGATCAGCAGAGCTGACATAGTGCTGTCTGAGCATTTCTAGCAGATACATTTATCACATGTATCTGTTTGTGCACCTAGAGGATTTGCCCTCATCCTGAAATGTAAAGAAGAAACTTCTATAAGAAATGTATTATGGATAAGGTTCCATGTTGCTGCAAGGTGGAGTACATGTGGAAATTATGCCAGCTGATCATTACTGAAATAAACTCTGGTCAGAGTCAATATGGCTGCTCAGAGCACCTGTAGTGCTGTGAGAGTGGGTAAAAGAGTAGTATAAGCTCTTACCACACCAGAGTCTGCCATGCAAAAGATGGCAGTGCTGACAGACTTGCACATGTGCAGTACTTGTGCATGCCCAGATTGTGCTGGACTGCCATGCTTTGCATGGTGGCCGTCATTTCTGCAATTGCAGAATAAAGACAAAGTAGTGCACTGGGAGGAGGTGGCAGTGTGCTGCAGAGGGGAGCTCCATCTGTGGAAGAGATGGGACCAGCGAGATTAGTGGTGTGGACAGTAGACTACATCACTGTAGGAGAAGATGGTGATCAGTTCTGTTTTTCTTCTACAGTGATGTAATCCCCAAATGACTGCAGGGTTCCACCCACACAGCTGTAAAAATCAGTGTACCTTTTTATTTTAATGAGCAGCTGAAAGAGTTGGTTGCATATGCTGCTCAGAGTTATTTTTCTGTGAAAGCATTCTTGCTCTATCTTCTAGCACCTTTCTTATAGTAGTCATTCATATCCTTCATTCTTATTTGGCAGTCTTATCTGATTTATTGCTGCAATAGAAGTTCAGAGTTGAAACTAAAGCTATCCCAACATCTTTTTACTAGTTGAATTGTCTCGCTCACAGTCAAGCCACCTCTCTGGAAGTTTTGCTTTCTGGGAATGCAGATACTTGGGGTAATGCTCATAAATGACTGGCAGTGTAGTGCAGTATGAGGGGAGTACTGCACTACTGAGGTGCTATCCTTTTGATGAGATATTAAAATGAGGTCCATTCTGCCCATATTGGGTCACTATATAGGTGGATGTTATAGAAGTCATGGGACTTAATAAAAGAAAGCATGGCAATTTTTCCTAGTGTCATGGTCAACATTTCTCATGTCAATGAAACAAGTAAGGATTAACCCATGATAGAGCATGGAGTTACTTGAGAATTAATCCATGCTTGAGGGAGGGGTGAGTATCTGAGTGCCTTCAATCACCCAGGTGTGGTTTAATTCTTCAAGTAAATATATGCCCTGGAATGGGTTCATTTCCTTATAAAAATGGGCAACTTTATTTTAGAGATTTACCTAAATAAATATGTAAAAAAACACTTTCTACATGCATTTGAAATAAAACAGTTCTTCCACCTAATTGATTTGTCCTACTGAAGATGCCGTAGTTGTAATTCTCCACCAGGTGGATTTGTCCTAATGAGGATGCCGTAGCTGTAGTGTTATGTGTTTTGTTTCCTGGTTGCCTATTTTGATTCCTTTTTGTGAGTCACCCGGCCCCAGGAATGCTCACTATCTATAAGCACTGACTATCATTTCAAACCCCCCAACCACCCCTACACACACAGCAGTGAGAAGCATCATTGCGACTTCCCCCATGTGTTGTGGCCACACACAGAGTGCATTACACCTTAGCACCCGCACTGTGTAAAAGCCAAGTGCTGTCTCTCAATACTTAAGGGTAATTTATATAAGGAAAAATCAATCTCTTATTGTAGCACTGTCTCTCAGTTTACACACTGAGCATATTATGGCCAATAGTCCTGCTTGAGGTAATTCTGACTCTGCTTTAGGTGATTCTGACATGACATGTCATGACAGACTGGGCACCAAAAAAGGAGGTGGGTACTTTTGTACCTCAACTCCCCCCAACCACAGCCACCCTAACCTTCCACTCTGACCCAGACTCCCTCAGCGATTAGCTTCTCATGGAACTCACACTTGGGGCTCATAAGAAACTCACTATTGGGTGCTGCTGCTACAACCCTCCACATGGGGAAATAGTAGGCCTACATAACTTCCTAGATGGACTAGTGTTGCTCCCTCCACACAGGGGAATGCACTGTACTAGGAGACGTCAACCTAAATTGGCTAAGCCCTAAGCAGCCTGAATACAGTGACCTCCTAAAGCAGCATAATCTCACACAAATCATTTCACTTCCCACTAGAAACAACAACAAAACACAAAACCACTCCTTATTGGACTGGATCATTGCTAACAGGGAGGAAAGGATCCTTTATGCAGGAATGCTAGCTGATGCTATTAGTGACCACACCCCTAAGTACATCATCTGGTCATCAAAGTTCCACCCCCTTCAGATACATATCTTTTAGAGATTTTGCACCTGATGATTTCACCCTCTTAGTCAATGATGTCAAAGCAGTAAAATGGCATACCCTCTACTCCTTCTCCAACATAGTCAGTCATAGGTTACCTCAATGATGTATTTGTGCATATTCAAGACAAGCACTTTCCACTCACAATGCGCAGGGTACAGGGTGACTGTACCCATTTGGTTTCCAAAGACATCCTTTGACTAATGAAGAATAGGGACACTCTGTGGGCTGCCCATAAAGCTTCCCTCTCTCTTGCCACCTGGAATGGGTAAAGGAGGCTAAGAAATGAATGTAAACAGAAAATTAAACCAGCAAGGTGAGCTACTTCCAAAATCTGTAATCCAAAAGCCTCGGCAACCTTCATAAATTTTGTTCAACAATTAACTCCATGATGGTGCCTAAACCTCACCATCCTTCCATTCATCTCCAGTTCTCAGCAGGTCTCATCACTGATCCTGCTGAAGCTGAAAATGCCCTAAATGATAAATTAGCTAACCTAACTGCCTACCTAAAAAAATTTACCTCTTCCATAGCCTCAACTAAATCCCACCCTGAGGCACAGACACTCAAGTCAAACTCCTTCACACCCTCTTTTTACTTCAAGCCATCACATATAAAGATACTCTAATATTGCTGAGGAGATTTCCAAACCAAGGTAGCCCAGGTAGTGAGGGGCTTTGCCCCCATTCTCTGAAGCATGTTGCCCCGCACATAGCCAAACCTCTAACCAAGATATTTATCCTAGCTCTAACCTCCTCATTGGTACCATCTATGTGGAAACTAGCTAAAGTGGTACCCATCTTTAAATCATGAGACCCCCATTCTCTGGACCATTATAGACCCATCTTGATCTTACCACAACCAAGTAACCTGCTGGAAAAAAAAAATCACCCATCGCCAACTCACGGAGCACATAAATAAATATAGCCTCCTTTGTCCAAACCTACATGGCTTTAGAAAACACCATAGCACAGTATCAGCCCTGGCTCAACTAACTGACCATGTTGTGATAAATATGGATGCAGGGAATCTCACAGGTGCTGTTTTCATCAATCTAACCAAGGCTTTCAACCTTACTGACCATCAACTGCTATAAAAAGGCTAGTGAGCATTGGTTGCTCAGAGGGGAACACAAATTGGTTCTGAAATTGCCTCCAAAATCAGCTCCAAATGGTCACAGTACATGGTGCAATCTCTGCAGAGAAGGCAGCAACCATCTAAGCACCCCAGGGATCCATACTGGGCCCACTCCTCTTCTCCCTGTGTATAAATCCCCTGCCTGAGGAAAGCTTAATGTGCAAAGCCATCCTCTACCCTGATGACTTGGTTTTATACCATTGTGCCAAGTTCATAGTGAGCCTCTCTTAACAGCTAACTATCAACTACCAAGCAGCTCACTCCTAGTTCCTAGGAATCAGGCTACTGACTGGTCAACACCAATAAAACTAAAACCATGCTAATGGGGTCAAAATTAAAGCTAACCAATCTGGCAAATAACTCATCTCCTCTTTGCTATCCTTGTCCCAGAGAGCACCTCCCTTGAGAATGTGACTTGCTTCAAATATCTGGGTGTCAACCTGGAACCTTCCCTGACTTACTCAGTACATATCAACACCACCATGCAATGAGTACACCAGAAACTGGTGATGGGCTACCACCTATGTCATCATCTGACTCCAGCAGCCAGATTAGTCATTGCTCAAGGAAACCTTCTCCCTCTCCTTGACTATTGTGCCCCCATTTACACCCACACCTGTACTAAACTAATAAGTAGACTTGCCACCACCTGTAGCAGTATCTGAAGATTTGCTCTAATGGCTCCCTGTACCACCCACCACCGCTCCCTCTGTCAGTCACTTGGATGGCTCCCCTTTCAAGCATGATGCAACTACTTCCTCAGATGTATAGTGGATGGAGACCAATCTCCCTATTCCTCTCTACTCAACAAGAGACATTTTCCCCACCTAATAAGAAGCTCTAGTGTCCCTCAACTGAAAGTCCCCAGGATTTTCTCAGATCAGGGTGGTAGAGCTCTACACGTAGTGGCTCCAGATTTACCACTTCACCCATGCAATTGAGGGGTCCAGCAATGCTTACAAGCTCAGTGGCAAATTCAAAGCATTGCACAGACAGCAACTGCCACCCAAACATGCACAAGTTACCACCTTTGCAAAGCCCATGTTAACAAAGTCCTGTTGGTGAGCAGCGTACTGCAGCCATCCAACCCTTGAACCCCATCAAACTGAATCTATGTATGACCTGGTGTCTAGAGGTATCCTCCACCTTCTTATTGCCTGTCCCTGCTTTATCTATTTTGTCCCTGGTGTCTAGTGGCACCCCTGCACTCTGATTGCCCATCTCCATTCTATGTATTTTGGCTCTGGTGCCAAGTGGCACCCCCACCCTCCAATTATCCATCACTGTTCCATGTGTTTTGTCCCTGGTGTCTAGTGACACACCTCAACATCTGATTGTCAATCACTATGTAATTTGTCCCTCGTGTCTAGTGACACCCCCACCTTCTGTTCACCTGTCCCCATTCTATGTATATTCTCCCTTATGCTAGTTGCATCTTCTGCTCTCTGAATGCCAGTCTTTGTTCTATATCATTTGTCTCTGGTGCCTAGTGGCACCCCCTCACCCTCTGATTACCCATCCCCATTCTTTGTGTTTTGTTCCCGGTATCTAGTGGTACATCAACACAAGCCCTCTCACCCAACATACAGCACACCTCTCAGCCACCCCCTAATACAGCAGCTGGCACAGTCCTCCTCTTACCTCCTTAGCCAGCTGCCATTTGGGATGACACAGATTGCACAGACAGTATACTGTACGCATAATCCCTGTCATCCCATACAGTATCTGGCAAAGGAGGTGAGAGGAGGGCTGTGCTGGTCACCATATTGGACCTGCCATTTGGCACTGCTGCTTAGGTATGTGGAGGGGTGGTTAGGTGTTGTGCTCAGTGCAGGTGGTGTGGCAGGGCCATTAGCCACTGGAGGAGGCAGGGTGACACCAGGACAGGTTATCAAGGAGTGGAGGAGTACCACCATCTACAAAATACACAGAAGTGGGCCAGGTAAATGAAGACTGGGGGTGCCACTAGACACTAGGGACAAACTACATAGTATGGGGATGGGTGATTGGGGTTGAGGTGCAACAAGACACCAGGAACAAATGACATAGTAAGGGGATGGGTAGTTAGGGATTAGGTGTGCCACTATACACCAGGGTCAAATTACATAGTACAGGGATGGGCAATAGGGGGTTGGGGTGCAACTAGACACCAGGCAATACTCTAATATTACAGAGACAGGGATTGGAGGGTGGGGCTTGCCACTAGACACTAAGCAAAGCACAAATATTATGGGGACAGGTGATCAGAGGTTGGGTGTCCACTCACCACCATCTCTGTGTGGTGGGTGGCCACAGGATGGGGCAAACCAACCACCATTTTCAATGCAAATGATGCCATAATGGGCATGCATATGGCCCCTTAGTAACTTGCATGCCTAATGGTCTTATTTGCATTTTTCTGATAAGTATCATGCCAGGGCCTCCTGGCACTATATCTAGTCTGGGGACACAATTCCCTTAACTTCTCTATGGGATGCACATGCTGGTCCATGTCGAGACAGTGCCACTTGACTTAGTGCTGCACAGATATGACTCTATATTAAGTCAGATAGCACTGGTGCACTATCCGACAGAACATAGCATCCTCAGGACTGGACTCAGGAGAAAGCACAGTGCAAACCTTTTCGCTAAACTATTACACATATTCAAATGTTGGAACCATGGTTTCATAAAGCTTAGCATTAAAGGAATTGAGGAAAACAAGATAAATCTTTATTTATTTATTTATTAAGATATCGAATAACACTTTTGAGTCTGGGCTCATTTACAAACGTTCCTTGTCAGGTAAACAAAAACATAATGTGAACAGACTTCAGTAAGGTTACAAACATACTATAAGGGATGCAAAGAAGGCATCAAAGACATATTTACATAAATGTGTGCATATTTCCACCAGCAGGACATAATAGCAGGCACTGTGCAATGTATGCCTGGGGGTATTGCCTAGATAGTAAGTGCAGGAGGCAAATTAGAGATTAGTGAGGAAGAAGTGGCAGGAGGAAGGCAGCTCAGGGAGCATTGTCATGAGGGAATATAGAGAAGTAGTAAGGAGGGGAGGATTGGTGGGGAGGAAGTAGGAATAAAGGTGGGTGGTCAGATGAGGAGGGGAGAGAGGGTATATGCAGGAGATGGGAGAAAGGTGGGGATGGGGTGAGATGACAGTTGGTGGAGGTGAAGGGCAAAAAGCTTGGGGTGGTAGCAGAGGGTTGGAGGTGGGGCAAAGTGTGGAACAAAGGAGAGAGAAAGGATGGCACTGCATGATAATCACAGGGATGGTAAGGAAGTTGTGCTAGATGGGGAGGGGTGGGGAAGGCTGAAAGGGCAGACCTGGAAACAAGTTAGAAGAAGCAATCACAAGAGGCACAGGCTACAAGGTGTTGGCAAAGAGAGCACTTAAAAGTGCCTAGCAGGACAATGTTGGAAATTTCTGATGGAAGAGAGTTGAGCCAGCCAGAGGCTCTAACTATGTATGAGCATTGACCTTGTGTGGTCCAGCAGTGGGGAACATTAAACATTTGCCACACTGATCTTATGATTAGGCAGGAGATATAGTAAGGGATAAGAAAAGACTGAACTCCAGAAGGCATGAGACACATTAAGGTCTTCTTAGCTAAGATACAGGTCTGGTACTTGAGTCTGTCCAGTAGCTGAAACCATTCTGCTTGCTTATAAATATCACATGTGTGGACAAGGCAGGTGGATGTGGTGAGGAGACATCAGGCATTGTTAAGGGCTATGGTTATACACCGGAGTGCAGTGTCATTAGCTGATCCATAGACGACAAGTCCATAGTTGATGATTGAGATAATTGAGCTCTGTACAGCAAGATTTAGGGCTTCAGCCATAAAACAGTGCCTATGCTTATATAAAAGCCTTAGACAGGAATTCACAGTTTTGGCAATATGATCAATGTGGTTGGTGTAGGCAAGTGTGCAGTCAAGGGTCACACCCAGATATTTAAACAGATACATCTGCTCCAGAGTTGTGCCAGTGCTGTTGCTGATTGTTAGATTTTGGTCTTTGTACTTGTTGTGAGTTCCACGGAACAACACTGTTTTTTTTTTTGTAATTAAGGATGAGTTTCTATGATTTAAATTAAGTTTCAACCTCCGAAAAACTATTCCATAGCTGAGGCTGTAGAAAAGATGGGTCACAAAGGCAGGTGTAGATTACTGTGTTGTCCACATACAGTAGCATCCTGTCCTGGCAAGAGGCAGGGAGATTGTTTAAAAATGTGCTGAAAGGTAAGGGGCCCAAGATGGATCCTTGTGGGACCCAGAAATGGACCGGAAGGGAGGTAGAGAGAGATTCATCAATCCTGGCCCACTGGGAGCGGTCACTGAAATAGCTTTGAAACCAGCTGGTGGTATCTGGGGAGAGTCCAAGGAGAGATAGTTGTTCAATCAGCAGGGTGTGGCGATCGATGAATGTGGCTCTAACCAACTGTCCAAGATCAAGTGAGTTATGGATACAGCAGGAGAATTCGAGAATGGTGTTAGTAGTGCTGTGCCCTTTTTGAAAACCGTGTTGCTGGGAACATTACAAGTTGTATTTTTCCAGGCACTCAACAAGCTGCTCTGCAACTATCCATTCCAAGCCTTTGGGGGGGGGGATAGAGATTGGCCTGTAGTTGCAAGTTAGGGTCTTGTCACCACTTTTGTGAATTGTGGTCAACACTGCAGCTTTCCATTTTAAGGGGAACTGAGAAAGCATAAGAGAGCAGTTCAGTATTTTGGTGAGTAGGGTCAGGACTTCTTCAATGGTGAGAGCAGGCAGTTTCAGATCAAGAGCAACACCACTGAATCTGGCCTTTCCCAGAACTTTTAGCAAGTGTTTTTTCACTAGACTCTCAGGGATTGCTTTAAAGTATAACACGGGTGCCTCTGTGTCCTACCTGTTTTATCAGTGGATATAGTATCTGGGATTGGAGCAAAGAAGTTTGAGGGTGGCACGTGACTAAGGTCTGTGAATGTAGAGTTAAAGGTGGTGGCCATGGTAGCTTGGTCTAGGCTGGAGGTGCCATCGATGTTTAGCATTGTGGGTGCCCATTTAGGGCCTTTCCCTGTTATTTTGGAGAGGTTGCTCCAGAATTTCTTTCTGTCTTTCCATGTGCTGGCCAGGGTATGCTTATAATAGTTGGCTTTCTCAATGCAAATAGCTCTATTGCAGGTGTTTCTTGCTGTTTTGTATGCCTGGTTGTCGGCCTGGGTGCCAGAAGCATTGGCTCAATATCAGAGGTGGTCCCAGTCCTTCATTTGTTTAAGAAGTTCCAGAGTGATCCATTGGTTGGAGACACCCTTGATCTTACACTTTTTGTATGGGACATGGGCATCACAGGCAGAGTTGAAACTGGAGATAAAATACTCAAGTGCAATATCCATATCAGAGGCTGTATCAATTGGTGTCCAGTCATGTTCCTGTAGGAGAGTTTCAAGGGACTCTAGCTGACTAGGAGCCAATATATGGCAATTGATGGTCTTTGGAGGGGGTTTGGTGAATGTGTTAGTCCAGATGTAGAGGACTGGAGAATGGTCACTTAGGGAGTTGGGGAGAACTTCAGTTTTAGTGATGTGATCCGGGCAGTTGGTAAGCACCCAATCAAGTAGTGTGCTAGTCCCGGTTCTATAATTTACCCTGGTGGGTGATTTTACCTTTTGCAAGAAATTGGCTTTGTAAAGAATATCCTTATAGCTATTCACGTTGGGGGCCAGCCAATTGACATTGAAATACCCAAGCATGATTAATTCCATATTCTGATTAAGGAGGTTGATGCTGTCATGGAGGGATTGAAGACCCTAATTAGTCATCTTGGGTGATATATAGACTGAAGCCGTGGTTAATACCTTGTTGTGAGCTCCAAGCAGTACCTTGGTTGCAAGAACCTGAATGTCATTCCCCGAGAAGGGTGTGGACAGAATATGTCCCATAAGGGACTCTTTTACATGTAGTGCACAGCCCCCTTCTATTTTGGACTGCCTGTCCTGCCTGTAAACAGCATAACCAGGAATAGAAATTACAGAATCTGGGATCTTTGGGGACAGTAAAGTCTCAATCACTGATAAGATGTCTGGGTTGTGCTGGGAGACCCAGGTGGTATGGATATCGAGTTTAGTGATGAGGCTGCAGATTTTTATGCTGGTCAAGGAGACTGTCCCAGTGTTGTAGATACCCCTGGAGCCAACCAGCAGGGGCCAGGATTTAGGTGAATGTTGCCAAAAATGAGCAGTAACAACAGAATTATGCTTTTAAAGAAGGATTTGAGGAGATTCCTATTTGGCAGCAGGGTCTTCTTTTTAGAGGGGCAGTTCACAATAGATTGTTGAGTAGAGCAGTAACCAGTTAATAAAAGTGATGAGCTCAGAAGCAAGGAAGTATGAGTAGTGGGTGGGAGAAAAAAACAGAGATGAAGTGGTCTGGGTGGGAGCTGGCAAGCAAGAATCTGGGTGCAGTGGCCTGTGGACATTCCATGTAAGGACTGTGTAAATTCATTTACAATTTCTGGAGACAGGTTATGAATGAGTTGATCTTCCCAGCCAGAGTGTGAGGATAGGGTATGTAGGGTAAGCAAACTTAGCAGGATACAAATTGGTCCGATTATGGAGCTTAAGTGCAGCCAAAGTAGTAGCGCACAGGATCACTGTGGAGGTCCTTTAAGAGATGGGGAGCATCTGAAATTTGAGCAGCCAATGTTGGCAAAGGAAGAGAAAAAGTGTGGGATTTAGCTGGATTTAATAGAGGTCAGGGCCGAGGGTGGGCAGAACAAAAAAACAGCTAGAAGTGCAGAATACAGAGGGAAAACAGAGAGAAATAAGTAGGGTCCGAGGTCTTCATGTATCAAAAACAAGAAAATATGTTGAAAGTTATGTTGTCCAAAACTTGTGTGGTCAGTAGTACAGAGTAAGAATGGATGAAATTCAGTTTGCAAATTGATTTCCTAATTTGCAAATTAAATGGTGATGTTGAAGTTTGTTGGAGGCAAATGTGCCAACATTCTTAAGTAAACTGGCCACTTTGACAGCCAGTTCTGGGTAAAAACTTCTTCATTCTGGTGAAGTTAAATTTCCTAGGGTCTGTGGAACTTTTGCAAAGCTTCCTGAAGGAGAATTTCAACCACTTCACAGCCACTTTGCCAGTGAAATCTGAATTCAGAACATCACTATTAGAAAGTATAAAGTTGATCCTTCAAGTTTTTTTTTTGTTAAAAAAGCAGTACCTCTTAAAATATTAATGACATGAGGTTGTTGTGCATCATGAATACCAACCCTGTCCATATACTGGTGTCAAGATTGAGTTTTCAAGTGTTGTTTTGTTAAAAAATACTTTTTAAAATATTAATGAAATTAGGTTGCTGTAGATCATGAAAACAGACTCTGCTTTTTTGACTTGTGAGCCTGTTTCTGTGACACTCAAACCCACTTTCATGAGTTATATCCTACATTTTCTGACTATCTCAAAGCAAGAAAAATGTAGACGGCTTTGTAGGACCATTTGCAAAGTAATTGACAGGTCTGTTGTACTGTACAGCACATCATGACATAGCTGGTTTGGAAAGTCCACTACAGGTCTAGTGCAATGTTTGTGACCATGTAACTGTCTTTTAAGTGGGCCACAGAGCAACTTGTGAAGTCTGCTACATCTTGTGCAACGTGTTTGATGATGCAGAGTTTAAGACCACTCGTGAAGTCTGCTACGGGTCTTGCACAATACGTGTAATAATGCATCTGCTTTGTGAGTAGCCTGCAGGGCCACTGGTGAAGTCTGTTGTAGGTCTGGTGTAATGTGTGTGATGATGCAGCTACTTTGGACCACTGATGAAATCTGCTAGAGGTCTGGCACAATGCATGTGTGGTGCAGCAGCAGCAGCTGCTTGTGGGCAATACGCAAAGTAATCTACTGTGGCTGTCCATCTCAAAAAGAAAAGAAATTCATGCAAATAATTATGTAAATGCACAAGATAGGGTTTATTGTTAAAGCCCTAAAAGTATGGGCATGTAACGTTAGGGTTTAAACCTAACTCTGCTCACCACATGAACCCCATGAAATTCCATGTCAATGAAAGCACTGCATAGGTTTCACACATACTGTATGTTTTATCGTCATAACTTAATGACATTATATGAGGAATACAGTTATACCCTATGATGAACACTGCACTCATGTATTGTGAGACAAAAGGCCATGGACCAGAACATAGTGTTTTTGCCACTCTCAAAGCAGCTTGCTTGGTTTAAATTAAGGCCTCTGGCAGTTAAGGTACTGGAGGAATCTTCAGGAGCTCTTAGTGGCCCACATAGTATCCAGGCAGGTAGAGGGGCATTAGAGTGCCAAATGCCACTCCACCTCTCCGTATCTCCCAGCACTCTATATACTGGTGGCAACAGCATTATTCACTAGTGGCTATAACACTACCAAGTGGTTTTACAGCGATATAACCATGCTTTGTGTTGGTGTAGTGGTACTAAGGCACATCTCCCCCATTTTCCTTCCTAAAAGAAGGCAGCTTGCTATGGCAAGAATGACTTTTTTGCTGTACTGTACCGTACATGAACACTACTTATGAGCTGAGCAGGAGCACCAGGATTCCAAGGTAGATCTCCAACAGTAACTTAGCACTAAGGCACTAGTATGGTAAGACATTGTCAGATCTAATATACAACATTTTATTTTTAAATTACCAAGACCAACGTTATTTTAAATTACATCAGCATTCACCAGAGATGCCACTGCCTTCAAGCTTCAGAACCACATCATAGCCTTCCTCATGAGGTTGAACCGTAAAATGAACTGCTTCTGTTACAGTTTATTTAGTATAGCCAAGCTGAGATATAGTCGGTCAGTAAGGATTAGAGTGTATACCCCCTTGAGCATTTCAATCAGGCTGCTCACTTCAGGTAATTCTTATAGTAAACTGCACACAATCAGATGACAAGGTCAGTCCTCCCATCTGTCAGAATGCCTGTTTAGTTTACTTTATAGCAGCCATCTGCTACTCCAGTAAAATGTTTTGCTGTTATTCTTAGAGAGCTCATCATCTACTGCAGAGCTGCATTGCTTTTCTGTTGTAACCTCGGCCTTTCCCAGTCACATAGAACATAGACAAGTGTGACTGTCTATCTGAGATTGGTAGCATACAATTCTCAGATGCCAGTGAATGTTACCAACTTGACTAAACCAGATGGGGATGGTTGAGTGAAGAGCTTCCTAAGTTAGACTGCCACTCTTTAACTGAGATTCCCTGCCCAGGTTGCCACTTATACTGCTGGATGCAGGTCTGTGAAGGTGGCCAGAGTCCTGTAATTCTCCATATCAGATCGTACCAGCAGCCTGATGATTTTTTTCCATGTAATCTCTAGTGATTTCAGCCAGTGTCAGAAGCATGATCAGGTTTGTGTAGCTACGGGCTAGTGCTAGACATTCATCATGATAATGCACAAATTTTGTTGGGTTTACTGCACCAAAGACAGTAAGTTAGTCTGTTGAGCTATTCAGAAGTCTTGTAGCCAAAAAGGAATATTGTCACATGAATTTAATTGAGACATCTGAAATACTCAATACTCCTCGAGTTTCTATCATGGGCTTCAACGTTCTACAGTAGGTGATATGATTTGAGTTACATGCAGTACAAGGAAGACAGAACTGGTGTTTCTCAATAATGAAATTTTGGATGGGTGCCAACCCTGTCACTTTGCAGTCTGCAGGTAGTTAGGGATCTTTTTCTTTTCCGATTCCTTACCAATATGGCCTACATTTTCATTACCAATTATGCCAACATGACTAGGAATCCAGTGCAGGGTGGCTAGGCAATTCTTCCTGCTTAGCTCATTGCATCAGTTCTAGATATCTACCATTAGTGCCTTGTTATCACCCTTGTTTTGCTGCAGGGTTTACTGAGATTTCAAGAAGTCTGTTTGGATAACTGTGGGGAGATCATTTGGAGATGAAGCTTCATGGCTTAGTGCAGCTTGTTTTGTCATAAGCTCAGTAAGGGGTACTGAAGCATCATCACTGACAAGGGTGCTACAGTGTAAGTGCTCTACAATAAAAGAACTTCCTGCATTCTTCATGCAGAATCAGCTGATTCATTGGTGCTAAGGTGCCATAGGTGATCTTTGAAAATATCTCTTTCATCAGGCCACATCTATGGAACTATAGCCGCCAGGCACTAGGACCACATAGAAACTTTTTTGCAAGCAGTGTCTAAGGGGCTGCCCATAACAACATCCTACATTGACACTTCACATATAAATGTGGGTGGCCCTTCTCTCCTCAGTTCTTTTCCCATCATTGACTATAGTTGCTGGACCCTCCACGGAGATGCCGCCACTTTAGTTGATTACAACTTAGTCTTTTGAAATTTCTTTTCCTCATTCGCTATCACTTTTTAAAAGTGATCTTTGCCAACATTTATGTCCTCTAAAGAACCTGCGAAGCTCTTTAGATACTGCGAGTGTGGTGAAAAGATTTATTCAGCTGACCTGCATGATGTCTGCATGTGCTGCCTCGGCGTGGCATAGAATGTTAAGACCTCTGAACTCTGCCCTAAATTTCATACTGCTACCCCATGATGCAGAAAGAACACCCTGGAAGCACACCTCTTAAAACAGCAGGTAGCTAGGATGGAGAAAGAGCTTCAGGAGAAGAGCTCCACCACATTGCCAGTCTGTTTCTTGAGCACCAGATCACTGAAGTCCCAGGATAAAGGCACCAGGCAACACAAGCACAAACACTGAGAGAGAGAGAGAGAAAGAAATAAGGAGAAATCCTCATTGGTACATTCTCCATTGCCCCTGCAACCTAGTGTGACTGCTACTGCATCTTCGACCTCATCAGCGATGACGCCTCCAGCTGCTCAGACCTCAGACCCCTCCAGTTCAGGCCAAACTGTGAATACTGCCAGATCTACCATGGCTGGTGAAGGACCATCAATGTTGGGAAAAACTCCTTTCCCATCGACATCCAGAGCACACCTATAGTACATGCTGGTGCCAATGTGCAGGCTGTGCTTTTATCCTTCATGGACATATTACAGCACCTGCTACCTCCTCCTCCTCCTGTTACAGGAGTGGCATTGACAGGGCACCCCAGACAAGCCCCACTGCTGATGCCTTGGCAGTCAATGCACCCTGTGCCTTCTTGGGCATTAACAGTCTCTACTATTCCTTCTTTGAGCCCACAGAAGTCATCGATGAGGATCAGGAATTTAACCCTGTCCTCATATTACAAGAGGAAGAGGAGGAAGAAAACTACATGAAGAGTGCTTATGAGAAGTCAAGCTCCACTAGTTCCACAAAGTGAGGACTCTGTTGTATATACTCTGAGGTCCCCCCACAAAGGCCCCTCATTCATCTCCATGATGCAGCAACTCCAGTCTGCAGTTGGGTTTTAACCAAAGGAGAAAGACATCACCAAAAGAAATTTGGTGGAATTTTGTGAGCTACCTGGTGATTGCTCCTCTATAGCCTGCCCTAGAAAATGCCACTCTGGCTGTCAGGCATAGGCCTAATATGATTCCTGCCCTTCCAAGGAAGGCAGACAAGTTGTACCTGGCCCCTCAGGAAAGCCCTTTTTTGCAGGTCAACCTGAGGCTGACTCAGTCGTGATGAATGGACAGGGAAGTTAACCTACCTATCAGCTTTTCAGAGCTGATCACCAAACAAGGGGAGGCGGAGTAGCCATATATGTAAAAGCTGGTTTAGTTGTATCCTGTAGTGCTGCAACATCTATGCCCAAGGAATTTGAGTGTCTATCTCTAAAAGTCTCTCTCCCCAATACAGCAGCTTTCCATTTAATTGGATGCTACAGACCCCCCTCTACTGAACACAAGCTCTTATCCCACCTGGGAAACCTGGTCAAGTCCTGTACTTAAGAAGTCATTATCATAGGGGACCTGAATTTCAACTGGCTCACCCAGGCAGCTTCACCTCTGGTATCATTCTGTGACACCTATGGGCTCACACAGTTAATTAATGAACCAACAAGACTAAATGCAAGGAATAGTAGTAACAGTACTCTACTTGACATCATGCTAGTGAGTAAACCACATCTATTCACATGCTGGAGTGCTCCTATGTGACATAAGTGACCACTGCCCCATCGCAGGGGTAAGATCCAACAGCATTAAAACAGATCCTGTAAAATTCCTCATGAGGAGATCCAAGAAAAACATCAATATTGAAGGATATTTGCATGATCTAGCCTACTCTCCACACTGGCAAAAGTTCTATCTTGCACATTCTGTAGAAAAAGCTCAGCAGGTGCTAAATAGCATTATATTAAATGCCCTTAACACCCATGCCCCAATCTCTAGTATCCGAATAAAAAACAAATCATGTCGCAGGTTTTCAGCTGACCTCAAAGCTGCACTGCTGGAGAGAGATAAACTTTGGAAAGTAGCAAGAAAAACTAAGAATATCATGGACTGGATGATCTTTAGGAAAGCCAGGAATAAATGCACTAGGAAAGTTAGGGATGCAAATGCTGCCTACTTCCTGGCCCAGCTCGACTCCTCCTACCATAATACTGCTAAATTTTGGGGCACCATCAAGGGTATGATGGGCCAGGATGTTAACAACCCCCTTCCAACCCATTTACAGAGGAACTATGGCCCCATTACTGGCACATTGAAAATCCTAGATGCATTCAACAACCACTTCACAACAGCTGGCCTTGCCTTTGACTCCTCCCCAGCTAACCTATTAAGGGATCATTTAAGCTCCCACTATACTGGTGAACAAAGAGTTGACTCCTCCTTTAGCTTCAAACCTATACTGTTGAAACAAGTTGAGGATCTATTATGGCATCTAGATACCAAAAAAAGTGCAGGAGCAGATCTTCTGGACCCGTTCTTTCTAAAGATTGCATGTCATGTGCTTGCAGCCCCCCTAACTCACTTCTTTAACCTTTCCCTAAACTCTGGCTCTATTCCCACGCTGTGGAAGACAGCCCAAGTGGTCCCCCTTCTAAAATCAGGGGACCCTATGGATCTTAATAACTACGGGCCCATTTCCATCCTACCTGTGTTATCCAAGATGCTGGAGAAATTAGTGAGTATTCAGTTAAGGGAATATCTGGACAATGCTAATCTATTAAATCCAGCTCAATCTGGATTCAGGGCCAAACATAGCACTATCACTGCATTAGCCAAGGTCACCAATGATTGGCAAACTGAACTGGATAAAAAGAACAATGTCTGTGCAGTATTCCTGGACCTGAGCAAAGCATTTGACACTGTGGACCATGAACTGCTACTCTCATCCCTACACTCCATTGGCCTAGATCCATCTTCCCTTAAGTGGTTCAGATGCTACCTATCCGGTAGATCACAGCAGGTAAAAGCTGAAGGTGACCTCTCCCCATTAAGACCACTGTCAAGAGGAGTCCTCCAAGGCTCTATTCTGGGTCCTATCCTTTTTTGCCATTTATATAAATAAAATTGATTCAACCCTTACCAAGTCCTCAGTACATCTCTTTGCTGATGACACTGTACTGTGTGTCAGCAACCCTTCACCTAAAGTTGCTCATGAAATCCTACAAGCAGAATTCTCCCTGTTACAACATCAGTTGTTCACAACCCGAAACTCCACCAACACATCCTCTTCAATCAGTCTCCCCCAGATATGCACTATACTTGGAGAAAATCTGGAGTATGTTGAAAATTTCAAGTACCTAGGTGTGTGGATTGACAACAGACTTGACTTTACTCAGCATCTAGAGCAACTGCTGAAAAAGCTTCGCCTAAGGCTTGGCCTCCCTCTACAGATTAAAACCCTTCCTTAATAGAGATTCAAAGATGAGATTAGTCCAGGCCATCTTTCTATCAGTCATTGACTACACAGACTTCCTCTATAGTCACTGCCCCACTCCCTACCTTCAAAAGTTGGATACCTTATACCATAGAGCAATAAGGTTCATTACAGACCTGCCATATAATACTCACCATTGTTCTCTCTATGATGCAGTTGGATCGGTTTCCCTTCATGTCAGGAGGAGCAGAAATGCAGTTCTATGGATCTACAAAGCTTTATCAAAATAACTCCCAAGATATATCCTGGACTGCTTCAACCTGACCACTCCCAGCTCCTATGCACTAAGAAGCAACAATATCATCCTGCTCAAATTGCCCAAAGTCAACACCAAAATAGGGAGGACAGCAATCAGCTATTCTCTAGCCATAGCATGGAACACCCTACAAAAATCCCTAAAACTGTCCATTATCATTCCATTTACATCCTTCAAGCAGCACTGTACAGTCTTCTTCACATAGAAATGCAGTTGCTACTGCTAGAGATAGAATAGTCATCCCACAAAATCATATTCCAATCACATATGGCATATTCCTTCCAGCCAGACACCACCAGTATATGGCACCCAATATTCCCTTCACCATCCTTGTACTCATTATGTGAGTGACTGTCATGGCCCTCATTGTGATATATATGTACGGTACATATTGTAGATGTTAGTTTAACTTTCTCTTGCCAAGTTTTAACATGTGAATTCTCTGTATATTATTGTGTTATAAATAACATTTTCTTTTTTCTGTATGTATAACTGTCTCATAAGTATGTGATGTAATTGCTGTGCACCAACTCAAACCTTGACCTTATCAGGTCCATCTTGTAAATGAGCCTTGCTCAATGATGATCGCCTGAATAAATAAAGATTTGATTGCTTGATTGATTGATTGATTGAATGCAGCCCATAATAGTAGTAAAGCATTTAAACTCCTCAGTTCTCTCCCTCTTGACAGGGAATTCAGGTGGTTAGCTGTCCTGGGGAAGAGGGTCTTTGCTTTGCCACCTTGGGGCTCAGAATTGCGAACTACCAGGTAGGATGGTAAAGTACCAAAATACTCTCTGGAGGAAGGCCAGCGCTGTAGCTGAAGCCCTCCCAGAGTGTACTCCCGAGCAGGAGCTGTTAAAGGCACTCCAGGCAGGGGCAGATGTGGGTACACATCTGTTGAGATCTACTTATGACATTTCAGATGCTTTGGCTAGAGCAGAAGCTTCTGGTATCTGTTTAAGGAGACACTCTTGGCTGAGGGTAACTGGATTTGCTAATGATGTGTAGCAATCCATCTTAAACGCCCTATTCAGAGGATAGAAACTGTTCAGGGAAGATATTCAGTATATCTTCTCAAACCCTCAAGCTTCGGTCAGGCTCTAAAAGTAGTACATTCCCTCTACCATACACAACCCAGAAGTAGGCAGAGGGTGCCTTTTTATTCAGCCAGTAAAAGACACCATTCCAGAGCCAGATATCAAGGCAAAGCAGAGGTGAATCAGTTCTGCCTGCCCCAAGACCCACCCCAGGTGCTCATTCAAAAACCCCTAGAGATGGAAGTGCAGCTGCAGCCACAGGATCAAGTACATGGTCCTGCAAATAATAGAATAGGGCCACACGCTAAAACTTCTGGAGTTTCTCCCAGACCACCCACCAGTCTCTTCAGCCTATCCTTCAGAACACATACCAGTGCTGCTACAGGAAATACATACCCTAATACAAAAGAGGGCTATACAGCCAGTTCCTTGGGAATAAAGGAACCGGGGGTTCTATTCCCACTACTTTCTAGTCCACAGATGCAAAGAGGACCTGCAGCCCATTCTGGACCTCAGAAATCTGAACCTTTTTATTTGGTACAAGAAGTTCAGAATGATCACTCTATAAAACCTGTTGCCACTACTGCAACAACGGGACTGGATATGTTCACTAGACACGCAGGATGCTTACCTGCATATCAAAGTCTGTTTCCATCACAGAAAGTACCTCATGGTCCTTTTCTAGGTGGAACATTACTAGTTTAAGGTATTGCTCTTTGGCTTGTTTTCTGTACCATGGGTATTTTTGCTTAGCAGTAGTAGCGGCCCTCAGCAGAGAGAGGGACTATATGTATTCCCTTATCTGGATGACTGGCTCCTCAAAGCTCAGTCCAAACAGCAGCTTTACCTGACTGTAGCATGCAAAAGGCAGTTGTTTGATGCCCTAGGAATCACGTTCAATGTGCTGAAATCAGTTCTGATCCTTTGTTAGCACCTGCAGTACATAGGGACAATCCTAGACACAGCCCAAGGCTTAGCCTTCCTGCCTCAGGACAGAGACAAATGCCTGATTGTGCAGGCCCAGATGGTATACCCCATCAGGTATGTTACAGCCATAATATTTGTGAGACTGCTCGGCCTGATGGCAGCCGCCATTGTTACTGTACCACTGGTCAGACTGCATATGTGGATCCCTCAATGAACATTAAGGGTCCAATGGGACCAACCACCAATAATCTAGAACAGAAGGTTCTAGTAACATCATCTGTCCAGAGGATGTTTCACTGGTGGATGGAACTTGATCATCTGCTGAAGGGGTTCCCTTCCCGATCCCTTCCCCTCATCAGATCCTTATGACAGATGCCTTGGTGATGGGCTGAGGGGCACATTTGGGGCCTCATCAGACAAAGGGCACATAGACAATGGTGGAGAGCACCCTCCATATAAACAGCCTAGAAATGAAGGCTGTTCTGTACAGTCTGCAAGCTTTCCAGCCTCATCTGTGCCCTGGACATCCATTGGTGCAAACAGACAACATCAGCATTGTGCACTACATAAACAAGCAAGGGGGAACACACTCCTACCTCCTATGCAGGGAAGTGATAAGAGTTTGGTATTGTGCTCCGGAACATGGTCTAGAACTCTTGACACTTCATGTTTCAGGCATCCAAAACATCTTGGCAGACAGGCTAAACAGGTCTCAGTCCAAGATGCATGAGTGGAAACTGCTGATGTCAATGGCAGAAGACCTGTTCAACAGGTGGGGTCTTCTAAATTATGGATCTTTTTGTGTCCCTACACAATGCAAAACTGCCACTTTTCTGCTCGCTTATTCCAGGGCTTGAGTTTTCTGGCAAGATGCATTGTCCCTCTCTTGGGAGTGGAGGTTATTTTACACCTTCCTCCATTCTCTCTAATCCAGAGGGTGCTAATCAAGCTCCAAACTGAAGGAGCAATACTGATACTCATTGCTCCCATTTGGCTCATCAGATCTGCTTCCCCTTACTGCAGCAGTTGGCAGTTAAACAACCAATACCTCTGCCTCTGTGCAAGGGCTTGCTGTCACAGAAACAGAGAACTCTGGTCCATCTTGACCTCAAGTCGTTCCATCTCCATGCATGACTCCTGAGGACATAGCCATTGCTAGTTTTGGGGGTATCTGAAAAGGTGGCTGATGTTCTAGTGGCTGACAGAAAACCTTACACTATAACCACCTATTCCATGAAGTGGAAGCATTTCACTTTATGGGCAGCTTCTCATCAATGATACCCTTTTACATCTCTGATAAACCAGGTTCTAGAGTATTTGCTGTCATTGTTAGATTCAGGATTGCAATATTCTTCCATCAAAGTGCACTTGGCTGCTATTTCATCTTTTCATGTGCCTATTGATGGTTTTACAGTTAATCAACTGGAGGCGGCCCATACATTTTTGAGAGGCATTTTGCACTTGAAGCCTCCTATCTACAATCCAGTCCTGGCTTGGAACCTGAATTTCATATTAGAAAAGCTTACTTTGGCTTCTTTTGAGCCACCTGCAGCTTGAGGCCTATGCTTTCTGTCTTGGAAAGCAATATTTTTAGTTGCTATTACTTCAGCTCAAAGAATTTCAGAGCTTCAGGCTTTAATTTATGAGCCTTCTTATTTGATTTCCCATAAAGACAGCAAGTCTTTACATACTAATCCCTAAGTTTCTACCAAAGGTGGTGTCTGAGTTTACTTTGAGTCAAACCATCCACCTGCCAGTTTATTTTTTTTTAAATTAAGTTTATTTTAAATTATAACACAACACATCATAACATACAAGCAATAAGAAAAAAAATAAACTGCACAAAAAGAGACAAAAAACCCTACCAAATCTCACTACCCCCCCACCCCGGTCCTAGTGCGCCCACTTGGGAAGGAAATATGGTCACAAAAATAAAAGGTAATAAAACAAACAGTACAGAGAAAGAAATAACCTACTGTATGCCAAAAGAAGTCAGGCCAAATTGAGAGGGTAGGGGCAATCCCCAAAAAACAAGGCCAAGCCTAACAGCCTGCCATATTAATTATATGATGGGAATTAAGTGGGAGAAAGATTCACAGGCTCAGATAGAAAGCTGTACAACACTGACCAACCCTGATAAACTGTTATCACACCGAACAGCCAAGACAACTGCCCATTCAGCATTGTAAGCAGTGAGAAACTCGTGTAGCCACTCTGACAAAGTAGGCGTCCAGTCACCTCACCAATGCCTTAATATTAAAAGTTTAGTAACTAATGAGATCAAAGCCATATAGACCTTATCCTGAGAGTTAGATATGGTTGAATAATCACCTATAAGGCATACTGGTTTAATAAAGTATGCAAGGGACCCATAAATTGGAGCCAAGGCCTTATGGACGACATCCCAGATGGCAACTGCACGGAGACAGGACCGTATCTTGTGAAACAGATTACTTTCTTCGTGGTTACAGAACTCACATCTGGGGGAATCCAGCTTAGCCATGTGGTAGAGCTTAAGGGGTGAGTAATAAAGGTCATGGAGAATATTACAATGCAAAAATCGTAATCTGTCCTGTTTGACCAGATGCTACAGATCATTCCAAATGGAATGCCATTGTGCATTAGTATAGGATAGCTGTGAATTTTATTTTCAATAAAAAGATTCTGTGGAAAATTTATCCGATACTGGTTGCCCAAAAGCTTGATGCAGTTGGGAAATTACTCTAGGATGCGTAGCTAATAGTGCCCATGAGTGGAAGTGCCCACTAGCCTTACTTGACCAGGAAGGAGACACCAAAAAGGTTTTAATGCAATGATATAACTGCAAATAACAAAACTGAAAGGCAACTGGACAAGGATGTAACTGGCAAAATGTAGTAAATGTAAGAATGTGAGTACCTTGGATAAAATCGGTAAGGGAATTTACTTGTAAACTCTGCCATATAGGCCATAGAGTAGGAGAATTTGTAATTGTAAGATTAGGATTTCTAAAAACAGGTCAGCCTAGGTCTCTAAGTGGGAAAATCTTTAACATAACACAATTGTTTGTGGACTTTCTACAACCAGCCAGTAGGGGTATATTGTAAAGGCAGAGGGAGTTTAGAAAAAGGGACATATACCAAGTCTGATAGAGAGAGCTTGTTTGGCTACCAAAAAACTTTCTATTAGTAATCAAGCAGGAGGGAAGAGGGAATGTGGTCACTACTACCCCACAAAAATATATTTAGCTCCATGCATAGCTAGGTAATACTGTATAAGTAAAAATCTGGTGTTTGTAATCCCCCTTTTCGGCATGGTCTGCCCAGCTTGGCGTAGGATCTCCATGGGGGCTTATGAAGCCAGAGAAATGCTGAACATATAGCATGCAATTTAACCAATTTTTAGTGATGAAAATGTTTAAAGCATTGAGGGGGTGCATTAGATGGGGAAAGACATTCATTTTGAGGAGTGACACTTGTCCCCAAAGTGAGAGTGGCAAGTGCTCCCAATGACTGAGGTCCAGTTCAAGTTGTCACAACAGGGGGTCCAAACTGAGGTAAGCAGTGCAAATCTTGAGAGACTTGGATGCCCAAATACGGGAGTGCACTATGTTCCCATTTCAGGCCTAAACTCTTCATATCCACTTTAAAGGAATGTGAAGTTAGAGGGTGCATCACAGTTTTAGTAAGATTTAATTTACAACCAGAAAAAGAGCTAATGATGTCTATAGTTTTCAAAACCACTGAAAGAGATTGACACCAGTTAGAAATATGTAGATGTATATCGTCGGCAAAGGTGGATAATTTAAAATCATGATGCCCAAATTTAATACCCTGGATCCTGTTATCTAAATTAATAATGTGGGTTAACACCTCTAGATAAAGGTTAAACAACAAAGGGGAGAGGGGGAAGCCCTGTCGGTTCCTCTAGTCAAAAACAAAAAGAATCTGATAACACGTTATTACATAAAATGCCAGTTGAGGGTTTCAAATACAGAACACGGATCCTCTGAATGAACTCATCCAGGATCCCATACCTGGGAAAGACAGCAAACAGATATGACCAGTCTACACTATCAAACTCTTTTTCTGTATCTGGGGAGACCAGCAATGAATCATTGTCAGACTCTCAGGATGTAGAAATAATGTGAAACAGCTTCCTAAAGTGGTCACTGGAAATCTGTCCAGCCAAAAACCCTGCTTGCTCAGGTCCCAACAGGGATACCCACACCTTGGCCAGTCGGGTAGCTAAAATCTTGGCACACCATTTGATATCAACATTTAATAATGATATGGGCCTATAATTTTTAACTTTCATAGAGTCTTTACCAGGCTTAGGTAAAAGAACAATTCTAGCTTTGAATAATGTCAATACTTTAGGAGTGGACATACCTAGATAGTTAAATAATTGCAGTAAAATGGGAATGAGTTCAGTAATATAAGTTTTGGAAAAAAGAGGCAAGAAAATTGTCTGAGCCTTGGGATGTGACATCCTTAAGGGAAGTAATAGCAACTTTGATTTCCAATTCCGAAATAGGACCTAGCAGCATATGTTGCTGATCCAAAGTTAAGGTTGGGAGCTGCGCTTGGTCCAAAATGTCTGACTGGGTAGTACTAAGTTGGGGATCTACAGCTGGGGCCGAGTACAGGTGCATATAATACTCTTCAAAGCATTTAGCTATTTCCTGTGGGTCACTTGTATTCATGCCAGAGGTAGAATCATACAGAGAGGAGATCCATCTGGAAGCCACCCTTTGTTTCAACCGAAGTGCCAGGAATTTCCCAGCCTTATTACCTTGGCCCACATAAGTAGCTTTAATTGCTGCGATTGTCTTGTCTACTTTGTCAAGTAAGTAACCCGAATATTTGGATCTAAGCTGGTCAAGTTCAAAATGACCTCCTCAGGTGTGGTAGGCGATAAGGTATTTTCTAGCTTCCGAATTGCTGTAAGCCATGCCATGCTTCGGGCAGAAAGCTTCTTTTTTTTCAGTCTGTTTTCTATTCTGATAAGTTTTCCTCTCCATGTCACCTCGACAGCCCTCCAAAGGAGGTCTGGTGGTACCAAAGAAGAGGAGGAATTGTCCTCAATAGAACCAATTAAAAAAGATCAAAAGTGTGATGCTATCTCCTGATTTTTTTAACAGAAGGTTATTGAGGGACCATGTATTAACACAACTCTTGATATAGGGAGAATCTATGGATATGATCATTAGAGAGTGATCTGATAGCACTCAAGGCAAAATTCAGCAACTGGTCAAAAGCGGAAGGAGGGATTGGCTAATTAAAAAAAAATCGAGCCTTGAATACACATTGTGGGGCACCAAAAAAAAAGTACAATCTAATTCCTTGGGATGTAAAAGTCGACATGAGTCTATAAGACCTAGGAAATCATTAGTTGTAGTAAGTTTATTGATTGACAAAACATTTTTGTTGTTACAAAAATAAAAAGAATAAGAACATCAAACCATATCATTGTATTCCAATACATATTTAAAATCGATACATAAATACCATATATAAAACAGCATACATCATCACATGTTGCAGCTTTATAATCAAGGGTGATTAATTTCTCTTCAAAGCCAAATTTTCTTCAGCTGTAACTTGTATATTTCAATAAGTCTACAGAGTTTTGCAACCCTGTTCATATTGTCAATATGATTTGTCTTAAGTAAATAATTATATTGGTAGTTTGATTCCATGTCAAGTTTCACTAACAAATCCCCCAGTAAATAATTTATCTGTACTTTATACAGGTGGCACAGTAGTAATAAATGTTTGGGTGTATCTTCATCTAAACCACAAGCACACATTTTGTTAGTTACCATCCCCATTTTCTGTTTTAAACTATTGCTTTCTATATACCCAAATCTAAATTTGGTATAAGCTGTTCTATTACTTGGGTTACTTATTTTCCTTAGATATTGATGTAAACCAAATTGTCTCCCAATGTTTGATGCCAGCCATGAGCTCATTTTACATTGTTTTGTTAATTCCACATACTTTTGGATGTGGATATCCCTTATCCTTAGTTTGACAATCTCATTAATCACTTCAGTCAGTGTTCTTATACTTTCTGGCAATAGTTATAGTAACCCATAGGGAAGTATTAGCTATTAAAGAGTATGTGTGCTTGGGTATATGAAACCTTCTCCTTTCTGATTCAACATTTCCTCAATACACATTCTTGGGAGCCTGTGCTCATGCATATTATATACTTTGATCCAACAGATCACCATCCATTGCTCTATGTTGCAATTCAATGCTAATTGACATAATTCTAATCTAGACAGACAACTAGAAGCTCCACATGGGAGGCCCAGTAGTCTTTTGTAGAATTTGTTCATAATAATTTCTAATCTATTCTTATTCCCCATCCCCCAGATTTCTGCCCCTAAAGAATGTGTGAGTGTATATTTGCATTTAATACTTTAAGTGGCCCTATAACAGATTTTCCATCATATTTGTAGTTGAATCTATCCAGAGCTGGAATTACCCCTTTGATCTTCCTTATCACTCCTGCCATATGTTCCCTCCATTTAAGCTTGTACGTAAATACTATCCCAAATAACAAAACTGATACATATTCTATCTCATGACCTTTGCATTTCAAAGAGCACAGCCTGCCAGTTCTAATTAAGGAACTATTGAATATCATATATTTGGTTTTGCTGAAATTTATCTCCAATGCTAATTTTTTACATTCCTTCTGAAATTTATCTATACTTCCCTTAATTCCTATATAACTGGTTGAAATCAGTATTATATTGTCAGCATATGCCAGGTAGGGGCACCCCCTTTTTCTCACCCTAGGCATGTGTAACTCTGAATCCTCTATTCCCTCCAATACCCTATTCAAAATTAGGTTAAATAGAATAGAGGATAAAATACATCCCTGCCTAAGACCAATATTAGTTGGAAATTTGGTTAAGCAATCTCCCTCCATATTGTATCTTATGGAAGTGAGGTTGTTCTCATAAAGAATTTTAATTATGTTTATCAGGGGTGTGTCTAAACCATAATTATTGAGGACCTCCCACAATATATCCCTGTTTACTGTATCAAATGCTGCCTTTAAATCTACAAATACATCAAATAGCTTTTGTTTTTTAATTACTGTGTTTTTGTTTATTAAATGTACTAAAACAAAACATGATCCAACATCGAATGGTTGGGCATGAAGCCTGCTTGTGCTTCATTAAGTATTTTAGTTTGTCCCAACCAATCTATGAGTCTATTAGTCAAAATGTTTGTGAAAAGATTTTGTAAATTATCTAATAGACTAATTGGTCTATAATTGTTTGGATCTGCTTGGTTTCCTTTTTTATAAATAGGAACTATATATAATCCCTCCATGTTTGGGGGATGTCTCCTGTTTTTAATATAGTATTATATAAATCTTCTAATACAGGGATCCACAATGGGGGGGGGTCATCGATAATTATGTCCATTGGTATCCCATCCGGGCCTGGTGCTTTATGTCTTTTCACCTGTTGTATTGCTATTATTACTTCTTTTTCTTTAATTTTCTCTCCATAGGGCAACCAATCAATTTTGTTTATTTCATAACCAGATGCTTGGTCATAGAATAATGCCTTAAAGTGGTTCTCCCATAATGATGGGCCTATATAACTTTCCGTACTATCATACCATGGGCTGACAGTATAGCCTAGAGGTTAGAGGAATGAGATGTAAACAAGCTTGGTACATCCAGTAGACCAGACCTGAGTTTGATTCTCACAACCTCCACTTACATACTGTGTGACTCTGAATAAGTCACTAAACCACCCAGTGCTCCCAGGTCACCCCTGAAAACAGGCACTTGTGCCTAGTGGGCCTTATCCAGTTACCAAAGACTAAATATACCTGGTCCCATCCTTTGGAGACTAGTTGCCAGAATTTGTTTGTATTGTTCTCATTTATGTGTTTTTCAAGTTGAGCCCACATCTTTATTCTATAGTTTTTTTTTCTTCCAGAATCTTTTTATAATTTCTTCTCAGGTTATTCAAATGTGTTTTTTTTTCTCTTGTTAGATTATTATAAGTAAGTTTGGCCAGCAAATTAACTTATTTTTTCTTCCTTTTGCTTTCATCATCAAACCATTTACTTACTCTTTGTTCTTTACTTGTTGTTACTTTTATTAATATTACCATTATATTTGCAAACATTTCAGATAATTTTTTTATAAAGTCTTCCTTCAGCCCCAGTTGCCCTAAATGTGTTATTTCTTACCTGAAACCATAGTCAGATAATAACTGAATTGACCTGAAATTCTCTAATACTTCCCATTTAATCCCTTTTTTACCCTCACTATACCTACTTTCTGATTTATATTATTTTTTTGACATAAAACACAGATCAAGTATGATTTCTAAGGGTCTATGTTCACTATCCATTTTGTTACCTATTCCAAGACCAAACAACTTTATTATGAAGTTTATTGAAATCCAGCCTAAATCGATGGTTGAGACTCCTTTGGTTCCAATGTAAGTATAGCCTCCTTGTGCATCATCTTTTGTATGCCCATTGATCAGTATCATTTCTAACTTATCCAGAGCTTCTACCAGTTTGATCCCTGTGTCACAATTTTAACTATCCCTGCATCTTCTCATTAAGGTCAGAGCTGGAGGATTCAGAGCCACAAAGGCCTCTGCAAGCTCTTTTTGTAATTCAAGAAAGTGCCCCACCCTGGCTTTAAAGTCACCCAATATGATGATTTTACGATCAGGATCCTCTGTTAAATGATTTTCTATAAATTCACTTAATTTTCCCAGATCTTCATGGTCCACATAATTAGAATCTTTTTTGGGGGGGAGATATACATTTATTAAAATCAGCTTTTGTTTCTTTCCAGCAATTTGTACTGGCAGGATGTGATCTCCGTGCAAAGTCATCTCTATATGCTCTACTGTGTCACTTACTTTACACCAAGTCATCAGACCCCCCGATGATCTACCATATCTTTTAGAACTTATTGCTGCCTTCCAGAAACTCAAAACCATTTAATTTTAATTCATTGCTACTCCAAGTCTCTTGTGGGCAAATATAATTATATTCCACCAAGAAGTCAATTAAAAGTAGGATCAACCATTGTATCCCTGATCCCTGCAATATTCCATGAAATTATATTATACGACTTGCTACCTCTTTATTGTTAAATATTCTTATTCATGATGATTTTTGTCAGTCTTCCAAATTCTCCAAGGTCTGAAATCTGTTTGCTGTTTTCATTAGGTTTAACCAATATTCTTCTTTTTGCTCATCATATATACTATCCGTTTCATTGTCTCTCTGTAAATAAATTTCAACCTTGTCTAACAACTGAGACTTTGCTAAAATGTGTAAATAATCTTTTTTAATTTTCACCCAAATTGCTATTTGGCCATTGTTTTCCCATCTTTTTATTTTCTTTATCCTTTGAGACAGGCTGTTATCTTTGGTCAGATTTTGTAGCAGTTCCATAACCTTCATTCTGATATTTCGATTTGTTTCTAAGATAAAATCATTTAAACCATACAATGAGATAATATATTCATTTTCAACAAGTGATGTATCATTTTCCATTCTGAAGAATTCCAGAAAGATTGACCTCAGTCCCACAACACTATCTATTTCTATTTCCAGTTCTATCAGCTTGTCTTTATGTTTCTCTATAGCCTTCAATACATAGAACTGGTCTGATAACAATAGGACCAGCTCCATATCCATTATTGGTCTAATAACACTAAAGTTAGCCTGCCACCATTTTTATTGGTCTGAATGGTTGAGCCCAAGAATTGCTTCAAATTATCATTCAATTTTGATTCAGTCTCATCCGGCATTACTGGTACTTTATAGAGTGGGAGGATGAAATCAGTCTCCAGAGTTCTGTCCAACAAATGCCTCAGATATATTTGCCTATCCCTTTCTCTTAATTTACAGTATCTTTCTCATCCTCCAGGATCTTATTATTTACCTCTTCTTCTAAATTCAGATGGGTGTCTTCCTCAATCCTATCTGAGTTCTGTTCTCAATTTGCAGTTGACTGTTCCTGTGCCTTTGTTATAATCTCTTTATTTTTATGTATTGTTTTTTTCCTAATCCTGATCATTTTTGTGTTCTCTCTACTATTTCTTTGTTTTTTTCCCCCTGCTATTATAGTTTGATTTCCCATACTTTTCCTTTGGCTACTTTGGGTATTTTCCCTTACTGTATTATCTGTTTGTAAAAATGCATTTCCAGTTTCTAATTTTTTCTCAGTGATGTAAGTGGGACTTTCCCTGGTTTGTTCCTTCCCAGTTTCCTTCTTACCAGTCTCCTTCCTATTATTATTCTTTTTGACCTCTTAATCCCTTTTCTTATCTTTGGCATTCTGCTTTATTCCTTTCTCTCGTATTACTGTGTTCCCCATCTTAAATTCCTCAATTAAGCTGTTGATCTGATCGTAATTGCTGGATAACATTACCAGTTTTGACTCTTGTTCATTATCAGTTTCCTGGTTAGTCATTATTTCCCCATAAATGCATTTTTCCTTATAAGACTCATCTGGTGTTACTGAGCTCTCAGTTAGTACTGAGCTCTCTATATTTCTTCCCAGCAGTGGTCGATTAACCTCATTTTCTGCATTACTTTGTGTCATTTTGTTATACATCCAATCATTTTTTTTAATGCATATTCCCTTTAGAAATGAGAGACTTTGGGCATTTTGTACTAATTATTCATAAATCAATGTATTAGTTGAAAATGGATCTTTCAATACATACGCACATCCCCTAGTGATGGTTTCTAGTGAGGGTGTGCTAAATTCTATTGGGCTTATGCAACTAGTGCAATCTTTCCTTCCCCTTGGATCCCTTGATCGCCTTGATGTTTCTGGGGATGTGTTAATTGATAACCTGGTTCTGGACAAATTACTTTGAGCTGCCATTTTGCAAATTGGTGAGCTGCATTTATCAAATAAATCCTTTTTCAGTTTGTTCATTTCCCTGAGTTCTCTTTCAGTTTTGTAATTAAGTTCTATTGTGTCTTTGATCTTCTCCACCATCCTACTCACCTCCTTATTTGCTAATTCTATTGTTGTGGGTTCCTGACCCATGATCCCCGAAGTATTTATTTTGCCCTCTGAAGTTGTAATATTTATTTTAGTTAACCTATTAAGGACTAAATCCCCTGAGTGTACTGATTGTTCTTTGCTTTTCCAAAGATCTAAAATGGAAGCCTGTTTCAGGTTAGGTATAGCCCCCCATGCTTTGTTCATTGTCTTTATAATCAGATTATTTAAATTATTTCTCTTCCTATTTACTCATGTCAATGCTTTCTTGGTTTCTCAGACTCTTTCCAACATTGTAACCATTATTGCAATCAACAACTTGGTGGTTCCCTTTCATATCTATTTCTGAGATCATTTTTTTCTATTTCTTTATTTATTCCCTTCTCCCTTGTTATTCCTATGCACCCCACATGCCCTCTTGCTTTTTCCTCCTGCATTCTGAGTATTTGAAGTGCTTGCAAGCTCCCTGGTGTTTTTACCTTTTTTCCCTTACCATGTACCTCCTTCTTATTCTTAAAATTAATTCCTTTTATATGTGTCCTTGATTGGGAGTTACCAATTAGTTTTCTTTTTGACCTCCTAGTTTCAACTGGCATAATTCCAAAAATCAAACAAACACACTGTAATTCATGTATTCAATTTCTTGTGATTATAATTACAAAAAAACTTCTTCTATAAAGTGAGGGGCAGTAAATAACATATATTAAAGAGAAGCAGAGAAAGAAAGGAAGCAGGGAGCTTGTTTCTACAGCTAATTAACTGTGAAATAGGGGATGTGATAAGCAGGCCCCCAAACGAGTCCTCAATTAAGTCCCCACAAAGCTTCAACTTCAGCAGAACAATTCAGAAGAGCAGATTTTGGCAAATTTCAGCAGAACAGTTCAAACAGTTCAAACAGACAAAAATGTCCAAAATGGCTTAGTTTACCCATGTCCAAAATCTCTAACAGCAGAATAACAAGACAACCTTTCCTTCACCTTTGCTGTTTAACAGGTGGCAAGTATGTGGGTTGTTCTTGGGAACACCCCTTTCAATGAGACAAGAAGTCAGAGTGCTACATTAAAAAGCTCAAGGGTAAAAATAATTTCTAGGAGCAGATGATTCCCAATACGGCTAGGAGATCAGCATAAATAGTAATAAGTTTTCCTAAATACAGACCAGGTAACAGGCTTTGCTTTTGCTTTGCTTTGCTTGTGAGATGACTTTGTATATCTCTTATAGAGTTCTTCAAGTCAAACAGGCAAATCCTAGGGAAAAGGCTCATTAAGCTTTGGTTCTTAGTGCTGCTCAGCATTTCCACTGGAATTTTAAAATAAATAGATCAAGGTAGTAACAATGTGAAGTAATTTGCTAACTACTGAGCACAATATACTTAACAATATCTATATACTATAAGCCCACACTAAATTTGTTCCAATTTAAGAGCTAATTTAAAAACTGCCATGTTACAGAAATAAATGTCTAATATCTTTTTAAAAGCTTCTAACATTCAAAAGGGAGAAGAGAAAAAAAGAAGAAAAATAATCTCTGCAATTATCTCAGTTTGTGACATTAGTACAGTTAGTGCAATATTTGAATGCTTAGATGCTTGAATGCTTTAATGCTAGGGAGCTATCATCACATTCAGTCTTACAGCTACAGGCTTCATAAAGTATCCATCACTGCTCAGTGAGTTATTGGCTACTTACTTTTACTGAAAGCTCACTTATTTTTTTGTGCTTCACTTTGCAACCCCCAGATCAATGTCACTCAGAGGATATCCCTCACAGTTAACCTTGAGCTCTCTCAGGGGAGAAGATGCATGCACCGCCCATTTAAATTTGGTCTATTAGTGGCTTACAGGTTTGCTTAAGCTGCAAAGAGACTAAACTCTGAGCAAATACTGATGCCATGCTAATACCATGCAGTAGAAGCCCAATTTAGAAAAGATTTAAATCTGGCTATCTTAGCCCATATAAAAGAGCTTCCTGCAATGGTATACTTGCTGTCTGTATTGCATGTGTTTAAAAGAATGGAGTCTTCAGAAAAGGATGCCAGTGCATGCGTATTTAGACTTTTGTGTCATGTGTTACGCTGCACCAATGAGGCACTAGCTGCTCTCTCTAGCGGGCTTTTCTGAGTTTTTAAATTTTTAAAATATTTTGAATAAAAATAAGAAAAGATAAGAAAACACTATTTTCTCAAAACACAGTAACACAGTAACAAAATAAAAAAGATGCAAACAATGCAGGCAATGCAAATAATTATGGGATTTCTCACAGCTAGTCTCTCACTAATCCCCCCATCAAGTGCAGCCTTTTGTTAATATTTTTTTATTTTTCACAGGTTTCTGAGGGCCAATAAGCCTCCACAGGCTCCTTCAAACTCCCCCACTCTCAGGGCTCCTTCCACCAAATGACTCCCCACTGATTCTGTGGGCAGAGTGCAGAGGCCCTCATGCTCTGCATCACTACTGCTTGACAAATAAAGTGCTCAAGCTCAAAGATAGTCTGGAAAGGTCAGTGAAAGCTAAAATAATAAATATGCAAAGGCAATGGTGGCATGCCTTTTGTAAAAATGTTAGGGCTTTTCACTGGCTCCTGCTACAGGCACTTCTCCACAGCATCATAGTAACCAGCTTGAGCTCCTCTAAACTCATCTGACCCCAAGGGAATCAGTAAGGTCTTGTGGTGCACTCTGGGCTGGAATCAGACCGGTTCTTAATTTATGGGACTTATCTAAATCCATAGAGAACACTAGGTTCCAGTCTTCCCCAAGTACTAGCAGAAGGTGCGGGAATTGTGCAAGTTTAGTGATCAAGCTCAAGAGATAAGATGGATAATCCACATTAGGACCATAGGTAACCACTAAAACTAGCTCAAAATAACCTATCTTCCTATGAAGGAAAATATAGTGTCCCTCTGGGTCTCCCACTTCGGTGATCAAGGTAATGGGCAATGATTAGGCAATTAATATAGCCACTTCCATCTTATGCAGACAATTCCCAGATCCAAAATTCTGTGCTACCCAAAGTTTACATAAATGTGAACTTTGGGCAGTAAGTAGGTGAGTTTATTTGAAGAAAATAACATGAGGGTTGAGAGAGCTCAAGTGTTTTAGCATGGCATATTTTCCTATTATCGCTATCCCTTTTAATATTCAAATTAATAACATTTAAAGGGTTAGTCATATCTTAAGAAAAAAGCAAAACAATATGGCTGCAAAAGAGAAAAACAATCCAAGAGGCCACATAAGGACAAAACCCCATCCCAGCTCCCCTTCCCAAAATAGAAAAACACCCACCAAGTAGATAAATCAAGCAAGAACATAAAAATAAAACAGTAGCAGCCTAAGCTGTCAAGCATCCCAGGCCAACACCTGCTCCCACCCACTCTGTCCCTGCATGTCCAGAGTGGCACCATCCCAACCCAGATCAGTACAAATGATGACATACAATCCCCCCACCCACCACGGCAATCTAAATTATAAACAACACAAGTAACAAACTATCTCAGATATATAGAAACAGTACACATAGCCCAAAAAAACTAGGAGGCTACTCGGAAGTCTATACACCCTATATATAAAAGCAGGGCAAACTACAGTAATGTAAAATACAGGTAGTAGCTGTAAAAATAAACACTGGGGGGGAGTCACTAAGACTCCTGTGGCATCCAAAGTTAAATACTGTATATACCAATATATTTATTAGCTTTATTAGCTCCAGTTGTACTATGCAGGATTTCAAAGCAAAATTAGATGAATATTTGTTAAGAAACAGTGTTTTGGGATACTAATTAATTTATGGCAAGCAGTATGGACCAAATAGGTCTTTTATGCTTTGTTACAACTTATGAACTTATGAGCTTTCGGTAACCAGGTAAGTGTGTTGGGCAATTGGACCTGCCTATTTTCAAGCATGACCTGGGAGAGCACAGAATACAGAGATACAAAAATTACAGGGAGCATTAACAGTAGAAAATGGTACAGTATGACAAGCAGGACCTCGCACAGGATGGTCAAAATACAAATCATCATTAATCACATACAACTACTTACTATCTTAAGCAAACTGTAAAAGTTAGAATAACAACTGTAAAAAGAAAATTTAAATTTTGACAGTAACAACTAGAACCAGCTAAAGAAAATAGTCCAAACAGCTAATTTCAGAGACATAGTCAAAATATTGAAATGTAGAGACAAGAAAAGCATTACTTTACACAATAAGTAACTGTTTCTAAAGAAAAAAAAACTCCTCCCTCTATCCTATAGTTGCCATGGAGAACGGAGTCCAAAACAAAAGGGGACTTGATCTAAAACAAAAGAAAAAGAAGGAAATAAGGTATTAGCACAACCCCTGGTCCCTAAAAAGATCAAAACTAAAAAATACCCCCTATAAATCAATACCTTACACTACTATTTGACCAAAATAAATAAATATTCTGGAACTGCAATACAGTTCTTTGACTGACAAGTTGGACTCACTGGCCAGCAGTAATCTAACGAAAGTCCATGTGTTCTAAAGATTAACACCATAAAAAGGAAAAGATAAAATTACAACTCATAGAGTCCACTCTTTATTGTGTAGCTGAAGTCACACCATCCACTTGAAACTGATCTTGTAAATAAACAAAGAAACCTGTGCT
This sequence comes from Neoceratodus forsteri, assembly GCA_016271365.2. Lineage (NCBI taxonomy): Eukaryota > Metazoa > Chordata > Ceratodontiformes > Ceratodontidae > Neoceratodus > Neoceratodus forsteri. The sequence continues at coordinate 352,812,911 of CM028136.1, read as the reverse complement.
AGTGTTGGAGAACAGGGTGAGGCTCTGTTCAGCTTGACAGTCCAGGGGTCTCTAAGTCCAACATGTAAATATAAGCATGGTTCCGAACAAACAAGAAAAGCAGTTACTGTAACTTGTCCGATTGATCCCTCACCACATAAGTAAGCTGAGAGTAGGGCAAAAAGGTAGAAATAAGAAAACTGCCAGAAAATCCTTTGGTCCCATAGACAAAATGAAAAACAGGAGCTACTGGTATCACCACCGGCACTCAGTAGGCAGAACGTGTTAATAATTACCATACAGTACCAGTTATAATCTAACAATAGTAAACTGAGACTAGGCACTTGTAAAATACCTGCAGATTGTTGGGGATTGAAGCTAGGCAAGCAGGTTTGATTGACCTTCATCCCTTTGTTGAAACAAATTGAGGAACAGGAAATGCAGAGCTTGGCTTGTTTGTTGGGCCGTATCAAAGCGCTTTACCCCATCTGGAGTGTGAACCTCAAGTCGAGCAGGGTGCAGCAGCCAATGCCTAATATGTGCTTCTCATAACTTTGAAAGCAGCAGTCGGTATTCGGATCTAGCTTGATGAACCTTAGCAGTAAGAGCTGGTGTCAATTGCAGTTTAGCACCTTCTCATGTAATGGAATCGAGCTTCCTGGCAGATTTTAGTATGTGTTCCCCATCAAGGAAATTGAGCAATTTAAAGATGACAGGTCTCGGTGGCTCTCTTTGTGATGGTTTGGCATATAAGGCTCAATGTGCCCTTTCAAACACAGTAGATGAATCATTCAGGGAAGGGCCAATTACTTTTTCAAAGATGCACTGGATGAAAGCAACCAGATTTGGCCCTTCCACCTCCTCTGGAAGGCCGAAAAGAACCAGGTTATTTCTCCAGTTCCTTCCTTCCTGGTCCTCCACTTTCTCATCCAATTTGGCAAGGGACCTCCTCAGGGAGACAATCTCTGGACCTGTGATGATTTGATGGTCCTGGATGGAAGAAATCCAGGCATCTGCATCTGAGACCCACTGGACAAGTTGCTGTAGGAAGGCTGCAAGAACTTCAGATCGTCAAGAATGGCAAAAAACTGTTGTTTTAATTTCAGTCAGTTCAGTGAAGACCTGCTCCAGGGAAATCGTTGAAGGCAGAGAAGTCAGTGGAGTTGCTGGAGAAGTACCCTGTGTGGCCTCTTTGGTTCCTTTGCCAGTGCATGATCATTCTCAGATGATTGCGCAGTATCCATTTCTGGCTGTTGCATCTCCAAGGAATCTATTTGCTCAGTAACCATAGGATTCTCCAGGTAAGCTAAATAAAAAAGTATCACTAGTAAGCTTGATGAAGGGGTTTGGGAGGTAAACATAAACAAATATCCCATGGTTGGAATGGAACTCACAAATTTCGCTGCTACCCCGACATAAGCGTCATGTAACTCCCCCCCCCCCACCAGCCAGTTTATTTTCCCGAGCATGCCAGTCCAGGAGTAGCATTGCTCTGTTCTTTAGATGTGCATAGAATACTCAGGTACTATATGCACCATATGAAGGACTGCAAGAAGTCCTCACAGCTCTTTGTTTCATTCACCCCTGGGAAAGAAGGTGCTCTTATTTCTAAACAGTGCCTGTTCAGATGGTTGGCTAATTGTATTATTTTCTGTTAAAAAAGTACAGTAAGGAACTTGCTGGAGTTGTTTGTGGTCATTCAGCTGGAGGCATGGCTACTTCTGTTGCCTGTTTCAAGAATGTGTCTGCTGTTGAGATTTGTGCAGCTGCCACCTGGAGTACTGTCTATACCTTCACTAAACATTACAGTCTGGACATTGCCACAATGAAACGGGCAGGCTTTGACCTAGCTGTACTTTATGACCTTCTTTCTTAGGCCTGTAGGTTCCAGCCTCTAGACTGTTTCTTTCTCAGTACTGCTTGGAATTAATTTCATAGGTGTATCCTGAGATCCTAAAAGAAGATAGAACAGTTATGTACTTATTGTAACAGTAGATCTTAGGGAGAATCTCTTTCATCAGGCCATGCCGTCCCATCCTCTATCTCTCTTAGACATAGAGCTCTATGAATCCTGGGTCTTCTCATGGCACTTTCACTACCTGATGTTTCCAGCCTCACCTGGTAGCTGGAACCATTTGCTGTCTCCTGTTTCCCTAGAGGGAGGTCTTTGGAGTATGATCTCTAGCAGAGAACTGAGAAGGGAAGGGGACACCCATGTTTATATGGGAAGTGCCAACATAGGACAAAGTTGTGGGCTGCCCCAGTGGACTGCTTGCAAAAAATGTTCTGCATGGTCCAAGTGCCTGGCAGCTATAGTTCCATATGTGTGACCTGATGAAAGAGATCATCTTGAATATCTAGTGTTACAGTAAGTATGGAACTGTTCTTTTTTTTCCATTCCAGACTTGGGTTCTTTCTTCAGTTTGTCCCTCAGTGGTGCTAGATCAGTTTTTTTTTTTGTTTACTTTTTATTCTGGCAATAATGAGATTCACCAAAGCAGTTACTTTAATTGGGGGGGGGGGGTCAAGCACAAGTTATGGTTGTTTAGAGGGTCCACTCTTCAGTACCTCAGCTTAGATCCAACATTTCATGTAGAGTGGGGTCATGCTTCAAGTTTGGTCTACAGCTGGGAGGACTGGATTACTGGTGGTTTATTAAATGGTTAGTTTACTTTCTTTGTATTTTACACTAATTAGAATTGCTGACTAAAAGTTATGACATTCAGATAACCATGGTGTATTCCACCATTATAAATGTCTGGTTATAACGGCAAGTGCAATACAGCTGAGAGCTATCAATCAACAAACAGCAGTGCAAGCTTGTGCTCTGTGAAGCCCACTGACTGCCCAAACCACTGCTGTCTGCCAAAAATGCTATGTGCAGCATTATTGGGTTCTGGACTTCAGGGCAGGCAGCAGAATGAGGACAGGACTTTAAGGGGACTGTAGCATGATTTGAAATGGTTTTCCCAGTCCAGTGACAGGCAGCGGGAGTGGGAAACAGCAAATATTCAGCACTTAGCACCAGGTGAACCAGGCCACAGCATAAAACAAACTTGAGGTCTCTAAAGTACACAATTAATGTATGGGTAGGGGTATAATGGATTTTTCAGACTCACCCTTGGTATACAAAGTCTTGATTAATTCCTTTAGCTTGACTCTCGGGGTTTACGAAGAGTCACATAAGTTGGTGTGCATAAAAAATACAGTTCAGACTCTTATCCATACAGTACTTTTTCTTTGTGTTAATGCCAAATGTAACCATAAACCAAGATGGGTGATTTACTGTGTTTTGGAAATTCTTTTACTAAGATGCCAGGCCATCAGCACAGTGGCAGCACTGCTGCCTGCTTATGCTGTTGACCCAGGTTCTGGAACAAGCTTAGGCAACTGGAGAGCCACGGGGGCAGGAGGATTGAACATCTCAGAGAACTTCTTTGGAGAGAGAGAGAGAGAGGGAGACTGATACTACTACAACACTTCCACTTGGGTGACCACAGGTAGCAGTGTAGGTAGGAGCAGCAGACGCTCCCCCTAGTGAAGAGACACTGTATAATCTTGAACTGCCAGGGTTCCTGTTCTAGAACTGCAGTCATAGCATTGTTTCAGGCATCAAGATGTTTGTTTAATAAATGCACATTTCACTGAATAGTAGGTCTGAGAGTGCTTCCTTTTGTACCAGTAGCTTTTCTGCTGAACAGTTTCTTCACTGTAGGCACTGTAATACACTCCCAGACAACCAGGAGCAGTAGAGTGGGAGGATGTCTGTTGGATCTGCATTGCATCCTGTAGCTGTGTGCATGCACGTGCATGGAGCATATGCTGATAACATCCTAGGAGGGCAGAGAATACATAAATATCCAGACCCCAGTGATGACACACTGAGCAGAATGTTCAGACCCTGCACAGCCTCCACTAGTACAGACACCAAATTTAGAGTGCAGCAAGGGGTTTGGTGGAGTCCTGAGGACCTTACCATGAGGGGTAAATCTCTGAGCACCCTTGAAGAGTTATGTGACTGAGTTCGGAGGTTCCCCCAGGGGAGAAATGGGTGAGGGATTTGTGACTAAAGAGATGAACATTAACTTTAAAATGTCTTTTCATTTGAAGGGACAAGCTCCATCTCTTTAATGACATGTAATGCAAGAGGGATGTAATTTACAAGCTGCCATGGCTGCTCACCATGATGAGGCTCTTTGAATGTAATAAATGTTCACTTCCCATCCAAAAATGGATGATCCATGAAAAGCTCCACATACTTCACATGGCGTATCATGTTTTGGGGCATAAAATGAAAGTCTATAGCATTCCAGGGCTTCATTATGGCAGATTCCTCTGCTCACCTACTGAATTACTGCACTTTCTCTCAAATATCAAGAAGGTGGAGCTAGTCCCTCTGTCAACATTTCTTGACATTCATGCCAGCAATGTAGGGATGGCAACCCTGTGTAAAAGCAATTCTAATATCAAATTGTAATATTTTTAGAACCTGTGAATTCCCTAATTAAGCTGACTGTTATTGTTGGACGGTAGTCTACAGCCTAAAACCCCAAGTTAATAACTTAGCCTAGTCAGAACTAATTTAGAACTTAGATGTGACATGCTCAAAGTCATAAGCTGAGTAACTGGTTCTCGTCTAATCAGAATGCCTGCATGACCTCACGATTGAAAGTCCAACCATTGGCATTATTATAAAATCTAATATTGTCCATTTATAGGGCATTTGCTTTCTGTTCAGCAAACATATGGAATGAGCTCTTAAATTAATTAAGACAAACATCCTCCCCTAACCTGTTTTAACAAGAACTGAGAGTACTCACAATTTCTATGACAAAAAAAAACACACTGTTTCTAACTCCTTTTCAGGTCCTTGCTTATACATTTATTTTCTGTTTGCCTCTGCTCCTCTGCCCCCGACCTCCTGGCCTTGCTTCAACTGGACTTTAACAACATTCTGTGCTAGTTCCTGGCCTTCAATTTATAAAAAAAAAACATACTCTTTGACTTTTGGTACTAGGCAGAGGCTTGCTACACTCACCCTATTCCCCTCCTTCCTTATCTTTGATGGTGCAGCACATGGGGATGTCTCCTCCTTCAAGTGCCTTTGGGTCTTGCTGGATATTTACCTTTATTTCTCTGCTCACATGGATGCCATCCACCAAAAGCTCCACCCCAAACTTGGACTGCTGTGCAGAATAGGGGGAGTATCCCACTTTCCGCTTGCAAATCGATTGTCTCAAAGATGACTCCCCTTCTTTGACTATGTACAGTTTATTGTTTAGTGTCATTCTCAGATCCACCTTAGTCAAACTGGACACCCTCTTCCAATTCTTTTATTTTGTCATAGACAGGCACCTTGCCCACTGTAGCTCCTTTATCCCCAAATTCTAGCTTGGTTCCCTCTGCTCCTACTTTGTCTTCCTCTTCACATCTTCTCCCATTGCCTCTTAATCCCTTCACACTTTTGGTTCCCACTCTGTTGGTCTCCCACCAATGAAATCCTCTGCTGGGTAGGCTGCCTTCACTTCCCAGTTCCCCAAGCTATGGGGTTCTCTCCCCCATTCCACCTACTCTGCTCCTTCTTTTCACACTCTGAAGTCTCTACTCTGTGATTTCACTACTCTGACTTGCAATTGTCCATGACACCAGAGATTAGCCTTTTTCCTGCCACTGTCCAACCCATGCACCCTTCACTGATACAAGAACAACCACCCATTCACCCCCTCCTACAGTTTCAGCATTCCTGTGCCGTATACATAGGGCTGCATCTTTCCACGCAGCTTGCTGAGTCACTGCACTTTTTTATATTATATATTGTTCTTACTGAAGCACTGCCCATGTAATTGCTGATTGTTGCATGCATATTATTGTATTCTCTGTTCATTGTATATTTTTTGTTTGTGACTCTACTGTTGCTTTCTCCCCTCTCCCTTCCTCCCAGGATTCATCTGGAAATGAGCTGCTTCCAGCTCAGTGTGCCTTTCCTGGTAAAACATTTCAAATAGATAGCTAGAGTGAGAGAGAGAGGATAGATAGATAGATAGATAGATAGATAGATAGATAGATAGATAGATAGATAGATAGATGCCTGTATAATACTGTATACATCCAGCCTGCATTCTGAACCTGTACTAAATGTACTCTGTCACTTCTGTAAACAGTGATTGTATTCGCCAGTGTGTTTACTCAATCCAGAAAAAATAAATAAAATATTAATTCTCTCTTTTTTTTCCAATCCACTTGATTCTAATACTCCCTCTCTCTTAGTGGGCCATGAATGGTCTAAAGAGCTGATATGTTACTGCTGGCAGCTGAGCAAAACTGGCAGCAGACTTCCAAACTAACATTTCCTATTACAACACAATCACATTCCTGCTATGGAGAAATATAACATATGATGGCTCCACTACCATATCCCTTTAATGTGTCTTTCTGAAATTGTTTTATTAGAAAAAGTCTTTAGTTTTTGAAGGGGTTGGTGCTGGGGCTGGTGTTATTTGGGATATTTATTGCAGACATTTTGGTGGGCATCAAGAGCAAGATCAATCTATTTGCAGATGACACAAAGATGAGATCAGTTGTGAATGATCTAGAGGGGTGGCAGATTTTGCAGGAAGATCTAGAAAGGCTGGAGAGATGGTTGGACACCTGGCAACTGGGATTCAATGTCAAGAAATTCAAGGTGCTGCATTTTGGGGCTAAGAACCTAAGGAGAAACTATCATCTGGGGGGAGTACAGTTAGCTGAGACTGAGAAGGAGAAGGATCTGGGGGTGCTTATTACTGGAGTTCTGCACAGTGTAGAAGGCAGTGGCAATGGTCAACAAAATGTTGGGCTATATCGCAAGGGATAGAACCTCAAGGAGGGGGGAGGTGATTCTACCTCTGTAAAGATCGCTGATCAGACCCCACCTGGAGTACTGCGTGTAGTATTGTCTCCCATACCTAAAGAGGGACATTAAATTACTGGAAGGGGTGCAACACAGAGTAACAAAGATAAGCCCAGGTCTGGGGGAGTTACCCTATGAAAGTAGACTAAGAGAGTTGAACATGTACTCACTGGAGAAGAGGAAGGATGGGGGGATATGATTGAGACTTTCAAGTACATGAAAGGAATAAACAAGACAGGCACGGAGGGACTGTTCAAGGGGAAGGGAGGGACACTCAATGTCATAATATTAGATTAGAGGGTGGAAGGTTTAGGAAGGAATTGAGAAGGCACTTTTTTACAGAGATGGTGTTGACAGAGTGGAACGCACTAGCAGCAGAGGTGGTGGTCTGTAAAACAGTGGGATGCTTCAAGAAGGGCTGAAACAGGGCAAAAGGGAGAGTCACGGGAGGGTGGTGCAGGGAGGGAGGGACAGCTGCAGAATTGGGTTGCTAGCTGCAGAATTGAGCAGACGCCATAGACCAAATGGCTTTTTTCTGTTGGCAGTTTTCTTATGTTATGCTGGCCACATGCAGTGAGTAGGGCCACAGTCTTCATATTTCCTGATAGGAGTTGGAACTGGCCAGAGAACACCTTCCCAGGCCACAGGGAACTGTTTCACATGCCATGGAAATCAATGGAACATACCATATTTTTATTGGGAGAGGGCAAATTAAAGCTGAATATCAATCTCTGATCTGAAAAGGAATCCAAACCTGAATGTTGGAATCCATGCACACTCCTACTCTATGCTGTGTGAAAAAGCAATAAATATTTGTGCAAATACTGTAATTTTGAGTTTTCTTAACCTTATTGCCTACTCCAGCTGATACTATACTTACAAACTATTTTTGTCTGTCACTTGAAAGTCCTTCTGGGATGAGCTCTATTTCTACTGCTTAGACTGAAGTCCACTTAAAAAAAATACAAGTGACAACTATGTAACTGCATCACATGATTCCAAAGGTTGCTGCAGTTTTCGCTATTTGATTCATCTTGATAGAACAGAAAATGAATTGTAATATTTTCCATGGCTCTTTGGTCTACTGATCGAAGTTAAAAGCTACATTTTATTTCAATGTCACTCAAATTCTCTTTTCTGAAAAGTTTAAAAATGTATAAGCCCCCAGATGACAGTTCCTACGTGGCACTGTCATTCTGCTCTGTGACATATTGAATTTTGTCACTGAGCAGTAGCAAAATGAAATTCACTGGTGTGTGAAACTGCACTTTTGCTTCTTTTTTTGTCAGTACTGGATGACAAAGCGTGGGCCTAATATTAGAGGATTGATGTTTTTCATTGTATAAGTATTTGTTTTTCAAATCAAATTTCGATGGACCGTTAATAGTCATGAGTTTTACACAACACCTATCATTGCACAATAAAATTAACCAGTCAAATGCAATAGTACTCAATAAACACTGACAATTGGCCTCACCATGCTGTTAACTGTAAGTGATGTAATGTGATCTCTCTTTTTTTTTTTTTGCTTACTCCATGGGGAAAAGAATCCAGTGTGGCATCCTTCTACCTGATAATTGTTTTTTGTATATGTTTTGCTTCCATTAAAATAATTCATAGTTAAATGTGAGTAAGCCATGTATATTGGTGACACAGCCAATCAGATTTAATAATTAAGAGTTTACTTTTGGGGGTAGAAGGTATTTAACCATGTCCTCCATCTAATATTTACCTCCTTGACTCCAGTAGGAAAAAACACTTCATTATGTTTTCCTACTTTAAATGTGCTGTGGGTCGCTTTGCATGGAGAAGGGTTACAGGAAACAGTCTCCCATCTCAGAAAGTGTGGTTAAATAAAACTGCCTCCTGCCTCACAGAATATGACTAAAGTAATTGGCCTGTTTCCTCAAAAACATGGATAGTGAAACTTTTTGCTGTGCCTTTTTATTGTACGAAAATTCTGCTTTGTGGCAAAATGTGTTCTTAATGTGTTGGAATGCATTGTAAATAAGGATACAAGAAAATGAATGTATTCCTGAATAGAATCCACAGTGACTGAATCACAGTATGCTAAAAAGGACAAATCTGCTGTTTTGCACATTTGTACATGCAATGACCTTTTTAAAAAGAAATAACAGGCCCAAATTGATGTAGGTATGGCCATTTTCTTACAGAATGGGTTGCAGCTCTCTGACAGAGAGTTGTTTGACATGAATATCAATGAACTGTAAATAAGAAGTATTCTATCAAGCAATATAAAAAAAAACAATGCTTATAAACAAAGAAAGAAGCATGGTGCCAGAGAGGTAATCAAATCTTGCGATATAGTGAAAGGTCCAGTTCATGAAACATCAAATGAAATATATGATTCTTTACCTATTGACACTTTCCAGGTATAGACCTCTCTGAACTACTTCATTTTTTAAAAATAATTGCAGGAGCATTCTCCTTCCATTCATACAGTACACCAAAAGCACTGGCTTTTAATGATGTAATTAGCACTGAAGGGTCCCATGTACCCCTCCTCCAGAGTCAATAACCCCACCAGTTAATGAATTAAATGCCACAGTCCTATGTTTATTAAATCTGCACTGCAGTACATATATGGGCATTGTTCATAGCAGGGAGTCTCCTGTGCTGAATCCCAGCTTTTTGTGAGCATTCCCCTCACCGTTGAGGGACCCTGCTGTGATTGTCCCTCTTTCGTTTTCCCTGCCGTTGTGGTTGTTCTTCTAGAATCATGACCACCTTCCTAAAAGTATAGAGAAAGTCTTCTCATAACTGTTCTCCCACTCCATCTACCACTTTCTTTTTCTTTTGTTTCTCAGCAATTGACCCTTCATTCCTTCCTTGTGTTCTTCCTCTCAGGGTGACATTACCCTTTCCTTCTGCCCTGATGTGACTTCCGTTGCACCTAGAGCCCTTGTTCATACCCTACATACTATAGTAGCAGTATTGGCTTTCGCTGCAGCCATCATATTTCCCCTACCTGATGCATTTTTGCTTTATCCAACCTTGCTACTGTATTGATTAGTACGATGTTTTTCTTTTGATATTGCATTTTTTTTATTGTGTATCCCATTTGCACTTTATACAGTGTTGCTGTGGTCCTGTTGTATTTATTTTGAGTTGACCTGTACCAATGGGTACTGACTTTATTTAATGCTTACCATGTTTGTTATACGCCCCGCCCTCCCCCACAATTCTCCTTTCCAGGGTCACATCTGCATATGAACCAACCTTGGCTCAGAGTGCCTTCCCCAGTCAACAATTTTTAACTAAATAAAGAAACTTTGTGTAGTACAACTACAGATAGGTCTTTTGTATACTTTAATAAGATACCAATATTTTCATAGTAATTGCAAAAAAAATGATTAATTTTTAAAAAGTTATGGTATATTATTAAAAAGCAAAGAGAAAGGCATTACGATGATTGCATTTTTTTGAACCCTAACTCAGACTCCCCCCATTCACCACCCCCAGTGAATCCTACTGAACTGAATGCCATAACACAACCTATGTCTAATACATATGGTATGTTTTAATATAATAAACAAATACAATATTAGGAGCATTACAGTTATATCCCATGGTGAAGACTGCATTCACATTTTCTGAGACACAAGGTGGCAGGATCCAGGTCTGGGCAAGGTGTATGACAATGCAGTTTCCACTTCTGAAGCAGCTACACCACCACAGACAATGTCACAGGGCTGAAGTAGGCTTTACAAATGGCCCTACAAGTCACTTGAGAATTAACTGCATCACTCACATTTGACCTGTAGCATGCTTTCCTGTGGACCATACACAAATCAGTCACTCTGTCACATACAGTGCCCAAAGTGCACAATGGACTTTGGGCACTATACACAATAGGGTGGATTGCCTATGGACCACATATTTGGGATGTGTAGGTAACCTTAAGTCCAAATGCTATGCAGATGGGGCCAGTGGTTCCCCAGCAGCATGCACTCAATACCCCAGCCACCTGCACAGCAACATGCCATGGGTGGTCTGGGGGAGTAACGGGGGCCTGCCCACATTGCATGCCATTCACTAATGCACAGCATGCCAGGCATGGGGTGTGCAGGCTACAGCATTGGAAACCCTGCTGTAACAGGTGAACACCCCCACCAATGACACTAACCAGCACTCATGGGACAGAGAATCCACCTGCCCTGATGTCCAGCCCTCCTAGCCATGTGGTAAGGCTGGGGGCAACCATTTATGCTGTTACCTGTACAGTTACAATTCTAGGACCTGCACCTTTCCAGAATCCCCTGCTCACAGGTAGCAGGGGATCCACTATGAGACCCAGGCCAGGCAACCAATTGGATGCCTACCTATGCCTCATGATCTACTCCCACACAGTTGCACTCCACTCCCACACAGCTGTGCTCCACCCCCATGCAGCTGCACACCCGAGGGGTGGGGGGGGGCATGGCAACATGACTGGTGATGGAAATACCAGCTGGTGCACACTTGTCCAGGGGTGTGGAACTGCACAGGCTCTGTGCACATGAATCATACATACAGTCAGCACTTTTGTGCATGGGGCCCTTTGTAAATAGTACTGCAAACTCTCAAGAAACAAGTGCATCATCGCACATTCAGTATGTGTCCAACCAGAAGACCATTGGGCATGACTCTGGACCTGTAGGTTATGGTTATGGTCATGCACAAAGCAAGTTACAACTCTACTTTCTCAGAAACTAAGGACACTGTCTAGGTTAATGCAGGGTCCTTTGGGGCTGGATTCTGTACTGTTCTTTGGCATTCAGCTCAATGGAGTTTATAGGATGGTGCATGGAGTGGGAGAGTTAGGATTTAAAAAATCTCTGACACCAGATTTAACTACTGTTGGTGCTTCAGAAACCATAACTGATGCATTAGCATTGTTTTTTTTTTTTTTGCCTTGAAATGAAAATCACATTATCCAGTGTACTAATGTGATGCACTGACCAGTAGTGTAGCAAATACCCAGAGGGCATGGGTGCAAGGAGATGTTACAGGGCCCATCCCCAGTTTTGAATAAACATCAAAATTATGATTTGGGCCCCTCAAACCTCATGGGCCTGGGTGCCACTGCACCCCCTGCTCCCTTGTAGCTACACCCCTGGCACTGACAAATTAAACAGAGTCTAATAACTTGGACTGGCTGCCTTTGCAGATTTTGTATTTAATATGTATTTTTTCCCAGAATCTGACAAAAAAAAACTCTGCAAAATTTGTGGATAGTCAAAAGCATGGGATGTGTGGATTTTTTCCCCAATATCTCTGATAGTGTATCTAGATATCAATCCCACAGTTCCCATACATATTGTAATACTGTTTCAGGCATATTTGTTTCTAAGCCATGAGAATTGCAGAACTCTGCATTTCCTAAATTTAGAAAAACAATGTCACAAGGTCAATTTGCAGCAATTTTTTTCTAATTTACAGTTAAATATGCTGGAAAATCTAAACTTTGAAATTCAAAAGGTTTTCTATTTTGTCTGTGGAAATAACAGGTGAAATAGCTTGATAAATCACTTTAATGTTTGGTTCCTGCATTTCCTGATACACAGTGTTGTAACCTCCACAGAGACTTCTATTCCTCCCAAGAGTAACCCATATTATTATAACCATCAACTAGTTTAGTTTAATTTGGATGAGTTCAGCCTCCCTCCCCATGAATATGGGGAAGAAGATTGCAACTGCTTTCTTACATTACTGTGGTTATTTGACCAGTCCTAGTAAAATTGGAATTCACTGCTTCTTTGAGCTCTGCAGATAACTACTCAGGTATTTGAACTGCTGGCTACTCAAACATGAATGCACAATGCAGCTATGAATGCTGCCTGCGTTTAGCTGAAAGGTTTTACTGCTCTGCTTCTACCATTGCAAATGCATTTGGCAGCATTTAGCATAATGGGGTGCAAACAGATGACCATTGGGCTAGGAGGTCATGGGTTCAAGTCCAAAACCAATAATGTGGACATTGTTCAATCCTGACTACAAAGCAATACTAATTATATGATTGACAGCATATACCTAACCCGAGGGAACTAAAATTTACTTATTAGCTCCTTATTGAGCCTCCAGAGGAGATGGGACTTGTACAACACCTGTGACATGCAAAGTCCTCCCATTTGCACATCCTCCTAGTCACCAATATATTTATTTAGTACCCCTTCCCCCAGTTGACATTTCCAGTCCAGTAATCCATACTGTGATATTGTAGACTTCAGGTGTCAGCCCCCCTTTTTTGTCCTCTCCATTCAACTGGATCCATTCAAGGTTGGGAGTTAGGAGCAGTCCTGACAGTCAACAATCAAAGTGGAAAAAAGGCTTCCTTTCATTCAAGTTCCAGAGTACTGTGAGCCAGGCTGTTGTAAATGTGCCCAATTGTGGATGCATGTGAAAAGCATCTATCTACTCTTCATTATGTACTATATTTTCATAAATATGTTTCAGCTATCCCAGTTTAATACTGAATAGATGTCTGGACCCTGCATCATCAACAGTCAAATTATTTGTGAAATAATTACTTCAAACTCCACCCCCCCCCAGCTTTCCCAGTCTGCTAAATTCCATCTGCCATCCACCTGATGCAGACAGAAAATAATTAACTAAATAAATAAATATGGATTTCAGAACCAGATACACCACCAGCACTCGGTAAAAAAATATTTCTCAAAAATACATTTTATAAATACCCCCAGCCTCATTACCAGTCAGCTAAATTCACTCCAACTTACTTCTGGTGCTGCAGGATCTGCAGCTGTCATTGCAGGCTCACGCTGTGCACTTTCTCTTTTCCTCTGCAGCATGATTTCCCTAGCTTGCCTGAATGAATATATAGTTAAATCTAATGATAATTAGCTAAGTGGAATGATAATGCCCTGTCCTAACTACTGTTTGTAGATTGTATCTGCCCTTGCCTAATAGAAATCAAAATTCAATTCTATTTGTATCCCTTTTTACCCTCTGTTTTGGCCTTTGTTTCTCCTTCTTCCTTTTCTCCTGTTCCCCATCCACACCCACCTTCTTTCCTTTTAGAGGTTTGTGAAAAAAATTCTGGTGGTGAAATTTCTGAAAATGTTGGATTTTCACTTCTTTGAAAGTTCAGAAATCATTTTGGCAACTTTTGCAAAAATTCCACCTTAAAATGGCAGAATAAATGTATGGACATTGGATAATGTATTAGACTGCAGGAAAAAACTTCTGCAGAACTGATCACTGTCACTGGTCAGTTCTGCTGCTTCTTCCCTGCAATTTAATACTTCAAGTTCTCCCCATCTCTGATCACCATCTGCTGCCCCCCCCCACAGATTGCCAGCCCCATGTTAAAAAAAAAACAAAATACTTGGTGTCTAGTGGCCCTCCCCACATGCCAATTGAGGGCATCATGTGAAGAAAAATACATGGTGTTTAGTGGTCCACCCACACACACCGATCACAGGCCCCATGTAAAAAAAATGCCTGGTGTCTAGTGGTCCCTCCCACCCGCTGATGGCCAGCCCGAAGTGAAAAATCCCTGGTGTCTAGAGCTGCCCCCTGTGATGCTCTGCCATCTGCTTATTGTTATATTGTTCAATATTTGTGTTATAAATAAAATGTGTATGGTATGTGACTGTCTGCTTAAGGATGGTAGTCAGTGTAAGGAGACTTGACCATTGACCTCAAAAGTGCCAGTGTGAGGAAACAGCAGGATGCAATAAACAGACCAGTGAAACCACTAATTAAAACATTCCTTCCAGAGGGACAGTTTATTACCTCTTGTAATCTGCTCCTGCTCTTGAAGCTGGGAACTAAATATGAATTTTATGACCCTAGCAGGAAGTGAAGTCATTTAGCTGATCCTTTGTGGTTTTCTCACCTACCAAAGAACTAATGACAGGTTGTGGGGGTATGAAACATCAAAGGGAATATTTTGCTTAAAGAGACTCATATGTTGGGAAACTGTTAGTTGCTGATTTTCAGAGTAATAACATACATCCTTGTGGATATTTATGCTAAGAAGTTAAAGTTATAGGAGGATCTAACTGTGACCTCACCAAAGGGGGTTGGGAGATAGATTTTGAAATGAGCAGGCAACTGAGGGAAACATTGCCTTTTAATTCAGGACCCAAGAGAGAGACACTTAGCTTCTAAGCTAAAATAAGGCACTCTGGTAACATCTAACTAAGCAAGAACTTAAGTATTTTGTAGGCATCTTTGTTCTGTAATTTCCACATTTTTTATTGACTATAAGTTATGAATGTATATTTTCTGTGATTTTTTTTGTTTGTTTTTTTTGTTCCATACCCAGCCATCAGGATATACTCTGATAACAGGCCCCCTTGCCTCCACCTCTGGATATGCCTGCACTCACCCTGTCACCCCTGGCTTTCCCCCAGAGGGCAGGGTTGTGGCACTGACTCCTGTATCAGGGCCATGATACAAGTAACTAGTCAGGGAGCTGGCTCCAGAGGATAATGAAGGCCCAGGGGCAGAGCTTTATGTAGATGGCCAGGCACTGGATTATTCCTCCCCTGTAAGTAGGGGTGGGGATGTGCAATGACTGCCAGTGTTCACCTAACCCCTGAGTTCAGTTTGACTTCAGTGCTTGCATTGAACCCAGCCTCTGCTAGGTGCCGCCACTGCACCGAACACACAGACTCCCCCACCCCTGGAGAAGGAAAGCAGTCAGAGGGCGCACGGTCCTTCCCCCACAGCAGGCCCTCCAACAACCCGGGTCTGTTCCCCAACCTGGGTCGCTGGCACCGTAAATGGAAATCCAACTGCTGTGCCAGTTGGCCAGCTATATGTTCTGTGTTTGATATTTTACCTATTTTACAATTTTTAGTAAACAATAGTTTTCCTTGAAATACTGCCTGTGTTTTTTTCAGTTTTCTTCTGCATGTAAATGCTGAACCAGAGTTTAATTATGTCAGCTGTTAAGGGCTTGAATGTGTTACTAATCTTGCTAAAGGTAAGAATATACCAAAGTCTCATATTGAGTCATAAGGGAACATTTTGGAAACCTGGCTGGGTGTCACTGGGTGAAAGATTGCACTGCATTCCCAAACAGGGTACATATCTGAGCCTGTTAACTGGGTGCACTAGCATAAGGTTCATAATTGATCCCCAGGACTCGAGGCTAGTAGGTGATTCAGACCCAAAACAGATAGGAGGGTTACTCTGTCTGTCCTCTGTTCACACTATCGCACTTTGAGGTTGGCACTGTGAAAGCAGAGGGCCTGACCTGTGGAGGGCATTTGTGACACCCCCACCTGCTGATCACCGGCCCCAAGTAAAAACATCCCTGATGTCTAATGGTCTCCCCACCTGCCAATCGTGGGCCCAATGCAAAAAACAAAAATTTACTCTCCCTGGTGCCCAGTGCACCCCCCCATCCTCAATCCCCTTACTTAAAAAAAACAGTTCCCTCATTCCGTGGTGTGTAATGGACCCCCCACTTCAGCAGGTAGTCTCCCACCACCCTGCTCCTCCCCAACTCCAACCCCAGCCAGGTGACTGATATGGCACAGACTTCCTCTCTCCACTATGTCTGGCCACCCACTGAGCTGTCAATGAATGAGCATGTGAGTGTAGAAGCACACACTCATTCATTGACATTCCAGTTCCCACTCACTGAGTAGTATGTCAGCTCTGTGGGGTGGTGCAGACAAGATTGGAGGGCTGTTCCAGTGGCTGGCTGGGGATCGGGATGGTGGGAGCAGATTGCTGAACCCCTGGTGTCCACCATGCTTTTTTTCCTATCTTAATCCAGTGAACAGAACAGCCCTCCACTTCTGTCTGCCCAGTCCCACAGAGCTGTCATACTACTCACTGAGCAGGAGATGTCAATGAATGAGTGCATGCGTGTACAGGCATGTGCTCATTCATTGACAGCCAGCAGCAATGGAGAGAGGAGGCCTGTTCCAGTCACCCACTTGGGATCGGTGTTGGGGGGAGAAGGGTGGTGGGGGACTACCTGCTGAGGTGAGGAGGTGGGAGTCCACTCAGCACCAAGGACTGAGAGATGAACTTCTGTTTTTTTTGTTTGTTTTTTAAGAAGAGGATTGGAGATAGGGAAGGGGTCCACTAGACACCAAGGAATGAGGGTTGGGCCACTGGCTTTTTTTAAATAAGGAGATCAGAGATGGGGGGGTCCACTAGACACCAGGGAATGAGGGACAGACTACTGGATTTTTTTAAGGGGATTGGAGATATGGAGGGGGTCCACTCGACACTGAGAAATGAGGGATAGACTACTGGCTTTTTATTTATTAAGGCGATAGGGGATAGAGCAGAGAGCCCACTAGGCACCAGTGAGGGAAATCTATTTGAATTTTTTTTTTATGTTGGGCCCATGATCGGTGGGTGGGGAGGGGAACCATTAGACACCAGAGATTTTTTTTTACTTGGGGCCAGCGATCTGAAGTTGGGGAGGCACTAGATACCAGTGAATGAGGGATGGACTACTGGCTTTTATTTAATATGTTGGATCTGGGATGGGGGGGTCCACTAGACACCGGGAGGAATCATTTAAATATTTTTTTTTACATTGGGCCCGTGATTGGTAGGTGGAGGGGGACCACAAGACACCAATCTTGTCAATGGTGGAAGTGCGAAGAATTTTGCAAAATTTTGCAAACGTTTTGTGAATGTGGAATTTGCAACTTTTGTCCACCTCTGTTTCCATTTTCCTTTCCAAAAGTAGATATACTATGTATTTAAAGTGGGTATAGAAGGGCTTTAGTTTCTCTATATACACAGTATGGTTTTGGTTTGTAAGTATATTGTATATCATAAAGGGTGTGTATCTCTTTAAACCAGCACTATTTAAAAGGTGCTATTACTGAGTATGCCTGCCTTGGTAAGCACAGATATTGATGTGAAACATTGGTGGTTTGTGGGAGTCAAGCTACTGTGGTATGTAAGTTTTTATAATAAGGTATTTTTATTTATAACTGAAACCCATTGTTTTTTATATGTTTTTCACCAGTTAGCCCTACTTTGTGTTGTTGGATTGATCTTCTACACTTTGGCTCCTGGCTCTGTGTTCTTTATCCACCTTTTTGGTTGGAGTTGGCAAATAACTAAAGTAAAAACAAATATATGGATTTCAGTACCTTTACACTACCAGCACTCAGTAAAACATATTTGTCAAAGATAAATTTTGTAAAAAAACCCTGCCCTTTCAAAGTCATCTAAATTCATTCCACCCAACTCCTGTTACTGCAGGGTCTGCAGCTGTCATTGCAGACTCACACTTTACACTCACTCCTTTCTCTGCAGCATGATTTCTCTAGCCTGCCTGAATGAATATACAGTTAAATCTAGTGATAATTAGCTAAGTAGAATGGTAATGCCCTTTTCTAATTACTGCTTGTAGATTGTATGTGCCCTTGCCTAATAGAAATCAAAATTCAGTTATGTTCCTTCCTACACTTCTTGGGTGACTGTATTTCCTTTTCATAATAGGTCACAGAGCAGAAAAAAAGTGTGGTAAAAATTAGGCACCAGACAGTGGTCTCATCTTCACAGCATACATGAAAATAATTAATGGAATGTTTAATTAGGCAACCAAGAACACTTTTTCCTAAACATTGTTGTATTCCTATTGTTGCTAACAGTGCCTCTCATGAATGTAGGTTCAAAATTTGTGTTGTTAATATGGAATGCTTCATATACTCATGTATGCTGTGGCTCTAATTTGACTGCAAAATAAAATACCACATTTTAAATCAAAACTATATTAAAAAATGGAATAGGATTCATGATATTATTCATTGCAAAAAACTTAGTTAATGCACTAGTTAGGGTTAAACTGACAAAAGTCAGGAAATGTGGCATTAGGGTTCCCCAACCCTAATACCTTGCCCCCACCCTGAAGGCAGCAACAGGGAAAACCATTATTATTTGACCTCTCCTCCATATTTACAAATCAGGTGTGGGATGTACATTGGGGTTGCCAACCCTAGTGCTCACCCCATTCCATCAGTAAGAAGTTGAGTTGTGTACAATGTATGAGAATGAGGTGAATGTTAGAGTTCACAACCCCAATGTACATCCCACATCTGATTTATGAAGATGCAGGACAGGTCATATAGTAATGGTTTTCCCTGTTGCTGCCTGCAGAGTAGGGTGGGGCATTATGATTGGGAACCCTAGCACCTTTTTGTCAGTTTAACCCTAACTAGTGCATTAATGATGTTTTTTCCAATGAATTTCCTTACTTTTTGAGATTGTATAATGGTATCCTCATTTTTCTGAGGGAGTGCAGGGCCCAGAGGTCCCTGTGCTTCTGTCCCTCCATAGCTACATACAGTACATAGGCTCTGCTCTTCCATTTCTGCCAAAACAAGACTGTCATGACTTTGTTGTATGTCTTGTTAAAGTTCCAATGTTATTCTATGCTAATTTGCCATTTTTTATTTTGTATGCTTTTTAATAGTGCCCTAAATGTTAATGGGGGTAATGTGTGTTATTCTTGTAGTACTCATGAAGACCATTCTGTTAATATATGGATTATCCATGAAGTGTGAATGGTTACACTTTATTTTAAGTGTCCTTAACTACACTGAAATTACTGTATAACTACAATGTAACTACTGTGTAACTTATGTGAAGTTACATGTAACTACAATGTAGTAGTTTACTAGTTTCACATTTATGGTTTAGTGTAGTTACACAATTTGCATGAACTGGTAGGTACCGCAATTACAGTTGCAATAGCTGTTACATGTGTAGTTACACTTCCAGCATAAATGAATTTGTGCCAAAAGAGAGACAGTTGTGGTTGCATGTGTAACTACCACATCATGCAGTTTGTATAACTACACACCAGGAAGGGTCTCTACCTATGTATCCTTCACCATCCACCACCACTCCAAACAGCAGATCAGTGGTAAAGCACATGGTATGTAGCCATACCCCACCCCAGCCATCCACCTGGGCTGTAGCAGGCCAGGAGTGTGGGTACAGAATAGGTGTTGGTCAGTGCCACAGAAGCAGCACATTTCTTAGTAACTACAGCATTGTTACAAGCCAATAAGTAATTATGAAAATCATTTTTATTGTATAAGTAACCAATGTAGTTGTATAGCAATTAGGAATATTAGATTGCATATTTATTAAGCAGTAAGTGCATGAAGGACTGATTTCTGAAGTAAAGCAGTCATCAGAACTACAGCATTGACATTCAATGTAAGTCTATAGCAGTTACACCCTTCTTTGTATGCTTTATTTTAAGTGTCATTTTTTTCTGCCTAATTACTTTGCAAATACATGTTAGTTAGTCATTAACAGTATAAACAATGCCACAGAGGCAGCACATTCCATAGTAACTACAGCTCTGTTACACTTTCTTCTTACACTTTATTTAAAGTGTCTGTTTCTGCGTACTTACTTTGTAAGTACATGTTAGACATTAACTGTGGAAACAATGCCACAGAAGCAGCACATTCCTTAGCAACTACAGCATCATTAAAAGTCAATAAGTAATTATGTAAATTAATGTTTTTTAATTGTATAGCAATTTACAATGTTAGATTGCATGTTTATTTTTAGTTCTTTTTTGTGGAGGGTTACACAGTATACAAGTGGTGGCTCTTGAATTTGAACCCAGTTCTCCAGGTTTGAGGGCAGTGCTTTTAACCATTACACTATACTTCAGTAGCTTCATGAGGGAGTGATTTCTGAAGGATAATTTTAAGTGTCCCTAACTACACTGTAACTACTGTATAACTACACTGTATCTGTGCTATGTAGTTGTTTACTAGTCTCATAATGCATATTGTACGTTTATATAACTTTAATTGTGCTTCCTCTGTAAGATTGACCCACACCTCTACTACACTCACAGCTCTGTCCTGCTGCTACCCAGGTGGGTGGCTGGGGGTTGGACATGGGCTATCCTTTGATGACAGTCCTAATTCTTCTGCACAAAAGACTAAACTGTCCTATTGTACAATGCTGAACAGTCATCATAAGCCTGATTGTACATCACGTATATTGCACCCACACTTTAGTTGCTACTGTATTCTTTCAACTGTATTCTTGCACTTAATTGTGCCTAGCTGTACTCAGTATATTCAATGTATTCTATTTCCTGTACCTTTCTCTGTTAATGTAAATGTATTGTTTGTATTACCTATGTACTATCTGTATGGTCTGGGTCATGCCTGAAAATGATCCACTGAATCAGTGCACCTATCTGGTAAACAAACAGACAAAAAGAGAAACAAACAATAAATAAATATCACTGATCTGCTGTGTGGAGTTATGGTGGATGATGCCAGATACACATGCCAGGATGCCTCCTTAGCCATTACGTGCCCTTCCCACTAGCTGAATGAGGTGGCAGCCATGGCACCATCATTCATACCAAGCTACCATAGCCCCTGACTATACCATGAGGGTTGGGGCATGGTGGTGAAGATGTGCATGTGACAACTAAGGAAGAGTCCCTGCATGTGTATCTGGTACCACTCTCCATTACTCCACACAACAGATATTTGTTTACCAGGGAGGTTGCAAGGGAGGTGGGGTGGTGGACCCACTGGCAGGGAGTGACCAACAATCTGTGTGGTTCATGCTCAAAATGGGCAGGGAGGCGGTTAGTACAGGGATGAGGGTGGTTGGCTTAAGAAAGGCTGACTTCAGTAGGATGGGTGAAATCTTAGGAGAGTACCTGGCAGGAATTCATTCTCACTGGGATGCAAACCAGAAATGGGAAAAAAATACATTGGGGCTTGTGGAGGCTGTTGGGACCTGTACCAAACTGCAGAGCAAGAAGGGAAGATCTAAGAAGTCAAGCTGGATGAGTAGGGAAGTTTTAAATAAGGTGAGGGCAAAAAAAGCAGCATTCCATATGTACAAGAATTCTGGGACAGGGGAAGATAGGGATGAGTATGTGAGGAAGTCCAGAGAAGTTACCAAGGGTGTTAGAGCAGCCAAGGTCTCCAGGGAACTGAGACTGACTCAGGGAATCAAAGACGAGGAAAAGGACTTCTTCTGACATATTAGGGGAAAGAAGGAGCTGCAAGGATCAGATCGTGTGGATCAAGAAGGATGGGAGTGGGCAGAGAAAGGAGCAGAACAGGCAGAAGCACTAAATGAGTAATTCTGTTCCATATTTATGAGGGAGAAGGGCGGCAACTTTCTCAGGGGTGGGAGGGTGGGAAGGGGAGGGGGTGACAGATGGGGTAATCACTGAGGACAGGTATTAGAGGCTCTGAGGGTAGATAAGGCACCAGGACCAGACAGCATACATCCCAGGGTGCTGAGGAAACTGGAGGAGGTACTGGCAGGACCACTGGTGGACCTATTCAATACCTCCCTGGACACAAGGTGCATGCCACAGGACTGGAGGATGGTCAATGTGGTGTCCCTCAATAAAAGTGACCCTAAGTATGAACTAGGCAATTACAGACCTGTAAGCCTGACATCCATCATGGGGAAGCAGATGGAGACAATCCTGAAGGAGAGGCTGGTGACATTTCTGGAGTATAGTGGACTCCAGGACAATCATCAGCATGGGTTTGTCTCGGGAAGGTCCTGTCAGGCTAACTTAGTTGAGTACTATGACTGGGTACTGAAGGAATTGAACAAAGATCATGTGGTGGATGTCATATTTTTTGGACTTCAGCAAGGCCTTTGATTTAGTGCAGCATGGGAGGTTGCAGGGGAAATTGTGGTATGTTGGGGTTGGGACTAAGATGGTTAACTGAATCACTACAAATAGATAATTTAAAGCACCCACCAACAAAAACAAATGGAATCAATGTTTTTTTATTTAAACCATTTATTTAAAAGCAGTACTAGATTACAAAAAGAACTAACGTTTCGTAAGGACAACGCCCTGCTTCATCAGAGTTGATGTCTTTATTTTCATCCACCATATTTATACCACTGAAATACAACATGTGTTATGTTATTTACCTTAATTACTTGGCCAGAATAGATAACGCCAAGAATTTACTTCAATTAAACAATTGGTGATACCCACAGCAATCTATAACTTAATTCTATCTTTATAATTTCATTAAACTTATTATTTTCAACCATAGAGTGTATACATATTAAAATATGTATTATGCCATATATTTAAATAGCATCTATGATCTAGTTCTAGTCATAAATTCATTTAAATAAATACACAGTACTTAAATATATCCATGCATTCATTACATTTATAATTGACTGCTAACATAATCCAGGCTTTATCTCAAATCAGCACTTATTTGATTCATACTTAGAAAGGGAACACATCACGTCATACCGTTATACTCAATTAACGTCAATTACTGAATGTTACAAAGTCAGCACTAAATGAATCCAAAATGTGGGTTATCTTTATATCAGAATTCCATTATTTTATACCTAATTCATAATCATGAGATTCTGACATATCCAGCATATTTATAATTTAGTTAGGAAGGCTAACAAATCTATATTTTCATTTAGTCCCCCATCATTTCTAGCTCCAAGGAAATAAATCCAAATGCTTTCACGCTGACCCACTTTTTTTTCAAAATTACCACCTCTGGGATTGGCAAACACTTTTTCAATGCCCATAAAGCTAATTTCATGTATGCCATTTGGATTTTGTAAAATATGTTTAACAATGGCATAGGCACTATTAGAATTAGCCACAGCTCTTATATGCTCTCCCATTCGTACTCTGAATTGCCATATTGTCCTTCCAACATAAAAGTGGCTACAAGTGCAATAGAGAACATAAGTAATTCCCACACTGCTACAAGTAATAAAACTACGAATCTCAATTTCTTTATGCGTTATAGGATGAATAAACTTTGCTCCTTGTTAAACATATTTACAAAAGGAGCTTTTACCACATCTAAAACATCCCTTTGGGGGGGTAACCAGTTAGATCGCACATTCACCTTTGAAACGAGAGTACTCTGTGCAACCCATTCTTTGATTGTTCTAGCTTTTTAAAACTATTTTTGGTGCATATTTAGTAATTTCTTGCAGTTTGTGTTCTAACTTTAAAATATCCCAGTTTTTATGAATAATATTACAGCAGCAGATATATTTGAGAAAGTAGTGACAAATGGACATAGCATATTCTGCTTTATTCTTTCAACCTAAGGGTTAAAGTATCCACCCTATCTATATTTTCCACATCCAGAATTGCTTTCTGTAATACTCGGTTACTGTATCCTCTTTGTACAAATCTCTTGACCTGATGTTTCCATTTCTTTTCATATTCATTTTCCTCTGTGCAACTACGTTTTGTTCTAATAAGTTGCCCTTTAGGAATATTTTGTTTAACATGCATAGGATGACAACTGTTATATAGCAACAAACTATTTCTATCCATCTCCTTTTGATATAATGTTGTACATATATCATTTTCATCATTTCTATATACATCAATAAATCCACAAATGTTATTTGATGCTGATCCAAAACATATTTAAATTTCAAACTAGCATTGGTACTCTCCAACCAGGAGACAAATTCCACAAATTGTTCACAGCATCCCTTCCATACAATCAGTATGTCATCCAAATAACATTTCCAAAAATCCAAATATTGACAAAAAGGATTTGTACAAGGGCTATAGACAACCCATTCCCACCATGCCACATATCAGTTTGCATAGCTTGGTGCTACCGTTGCCCCCTTTGCTATTCCTCTAATCTGCCTGTAATACATTACCTGATAAATAAAAATATTTTTCATTAATATCAAATCAGCAAGCTGTAATAAATACTGTGTAGGCATTTTAACTTGTAGTATCTCCATTCTCTGATCTAGAAAAAACTTTAATGCTTGTAATCCTTCTGTATGCGGTATTACTGTATATAGTGAGTCAGTATCCAGACTAGCAAACATCCATCCCTGCTGCATATCTAATTCCTCAACTAAATTAATAACCTGCATCGAGTCCCTAAGATAGGACCTTATTTGAGTGACAAAAGGTTGCAAAAAAAGCATCCAAAAATATAGATAATGGTTCCGTAAGCCATTCATTACCTGATATAATGGGATGTCCAGGTGGGCATTCTAATTTTTTGTGAATTTTAGATAAGATATATATTACTGGTGTAACTGGATATGTTACCGTCAATGCTCTACATGTTTTCTCTGTCAAATATCCTTTTATAAATCCATAACTTAGTACTGAGTCTACATCATTTTTGAACTCCTTCACTAAATTACCAGGTAATTTCTCATAATAGCTGATATCACCCAATTGTCGATGAATTTCTTGCTCATAACTACAATCCATAACGACTACTGCCCCCTCTTAGCTCATCTAATAACTGTCTCCATATTCCCTTTAAGATCATCAAGTGCTCACTTCTCCTGCAAAGTACAGTTTAATGGAACTACAGTTTTAATGTTTTTGAGATTTTCCAAATTCATTTCACATTTTTTAACAAACAACAAAACTATCGGGTTATATGTAGGACAATAGGTAGATTTTACTGTAAAAAACATCAACATTTTCTTGACTTTCTTGTTCCATAGTTTTTTCAGTATTATACAAAGTTTTAAATGTTAAATTCATAGCAAACTTAAGTATATCTACTTCTGTTTGGAAGGAATCAACATTTACTGATGGTACAAAAGATAACCCTTTACTGAGAACAGATATTTCTGAGTCTGTCAACTCATATTTAGATATATTAATAACTGGGGTAAGGTCTGAATTTCTATTACTGGAGTTTTAAATATGTCATGTGTTAATATCTTCACCTTCTGTTTCTGCCATGCCAACCCCCCTTTGTCCTCTTGTGCCTCTGTATTGATTCAACTCCTGTCGATAATACGAGTCCTGAAATCTGGTTTTCCTGTGACTTCTGTGCACTGGTATTTCTCGTACCTCCTGTTCTTCTAAAAAAACTCTGAATCACTATCAGAAGGACCAGTTGTATAGTCCAACACTGTTCCATCTTCCAAATGTGTTGTCAGATCTACTGATGTAGAAGTCTATTTTAAAATAGATTTAAGAGCAGTATCATTTTTCTTGTCAGTCCAGTCATATACCCTATTTAATTTATACTCATTTTCATCTCTCAAAAACATTTTCTTTTTGGCTTTCTGTAGCTGTAGGTCATATTTCATTATTTTATCAAACAATTTTTTTTATTAAATGTTTCTAGCTGTTCTATTGTGCTTTGTTCTTTCAACTTTTGCTCTGTCTCAGCTATTTCTTGAATCAAGGTCTCTCTCACTGGCTTAGCTCTATATAAAATTAAATTCATATTTTTAATAGATGCTTCATCCATATTATTTCTCCACATTTGTAAAAATTCTGCATCCTTCATACCATATGCAGGTTTATCAACAATACATAAGCCTCGCTGTATTCTTTTTACCTCTAAATAGGCTTCTAAAGTAACTTTATGCCAGTACATTCTTCGACCTTTCATAACAAGTTTTTCAAGCTTTTTACAGATATCTTTTACCTGTATTTCAACTTGAGTTTCTGCCTGTAATTCAGTAGCTGCCAATATTGTGTTGACACCCTTTGCATGTTCAAACAAAAAATCTGCAAAGCTTCTCGTATTCTCCAGGGCATTATTCAGACTCCATTTGCCATATTTCTGAAATTCCTTCTTGATATATAATTCAGAGGATATACAGAGGGAACTACTGACAGGGGGGCAGTGGTCATTATGGATCATAGTTATTATGAGGAAGAAATTCATTGACAATTGGGTGATATCAGCTATTAAGAGAAATTACCTGGTAATTTAGTGAAGGAGTTTAAAAATGATGTGGGCTCAGTACTAAGTTAGAGATTTATAAAAGGATATTTGACAGAGAAAAGATATAGAGCATTGACGGTAACACATCAAGTTAGACCAATAATATATATATCTTACCTAAACTTCATAAAAAATTAGAATGTCCACCTGGACGTCCTGTTATATCAGGTAATGAATGGCTTACGGAACCATTATCTATATTTTTGGATGCTTTTTAGCAACCTTTTGTCACTCAAATAAGGTCCTATCTTAGGGACTCAATGCAGGTTATTAATTTAGTTGAGGAATTAGATATGCAGCAGGGATGGATGTTTACTAGTCTGGATACTGACTCACTGTATACAGTAATACCGCATACAGAAGGATTACAAGACAATTACAGTTGTTTTTCTAGATCAGAGAATGGAGATACAACAAGTTAAAATGCCTACATAGTATTTATTACAGCTTGCTGATTTGATATTAACAAAACATATTTTTATTTATCAGGGAATGTATTACAGGCAGATTAGAGGCACAGCAATGGGGGCAATGGTAGCACCAAGCTATGCAAACTTATATGTGGCATGGTGGGAATGGGTTGTCTATTGCCCTTGTACAAATATTTTTTTTCAATATTTGGATTTTTGGAAACGTTATTTGGATGACATATAGCCTGTATGGAAGGGAAGCTGTGAACAATTTGTGGAATTTGTCTCCTGGTTGGAGAGTACCAATGCTAGCTTGAAATTTAAATATGTTTTGGATCAGCATCAAATAACATTTTTGGATTTATTGATATATAGAAATGCTGAAAATAATATATGTACAACATTATTCCAAAAGGAGACAGATAGAAATAGTTTGTTGCTGTATAACAGTTGTCATCCTATGCATGTTAAACAAAATATTCCTAAGGGGCAACTTATTAGAACAGAACATAGTTGCACAGAGGAAAACGAATATGAAAAGAAATATGAACATCAAGTTAAGAGATTTGTACAAAGAGGATACAGTAACCGAGTAATACAGAAAGCAATTCTGGATGTGGAAAATATAGATAGGGTGGATACTTTAACCTCCAGGTTGAAAGAAAAAAAGCAGAATATGCTATGTCCATTTGTCACTACTTTCTGAAATGGATCTGCTGCTGTAAGTATTATTATTCATAAAAACTGGGATATTTCAAAGTTAGAACCCAAACTGCAAGAAATTGCTAAATATGCACCAAATATATATATAAAAAAAAGCTAGAACAATCAAAGAATGAGTTGCACCGAGTACTGTTGTTTCAAAGGTGAATGTGCAATCTAACTGGTTACCCCCCCAAAGGGATGTTTTAGATTTGGGAAATGCTCCTTTTGTAAATATGTTTAACAAGGAGCAAAGTTTATTCATCCTATAATGCATAAAGAAATCAAGATTTGTAGTTTTATTACTTGCAGCAGTGTGGGAATTATTTATGTTCTCTATTGCACTTGTAGTCACTTTTATGTTGGAAGTACAATACGGAAATTCAGAGTACAAATGGGAGAACATATAAGAGCTGTCACTAATTCTAATAGTGCCTATGTGATTGTTAAGCATATTTTACAATATCCAAATGGCATACATGAAATTAGCTGTATGGGCATTGAAAAAGTGTTTGCCAATCCCAGAGGTGGTAATTTTGAAAAAAAAAGTGGGGCAGCGTGAAAGCTTTTGGATATATTTCCTTGGAGCTAGAAATGATGGGGGGGCTAAATGAAAATATAGATTTGTTAGCCTTCCTAACTAAATTATGAATATGTTGGATATGTCAGAATCTTTTGATTATGAATTAGGTATAAAATAATGGAATTCTGATATAAGGATAACCCCACATTTTGGATTCATTTAGTGCTGACTTTGTAACATTCAGTAATTGACATAATTTGAATATAATGGTAATACGTGATGTGTTCCCTTTCTAAGTATGAATCAAGTAAGTGCTGATTTGAGATAAAGCCTGGATTATGTTAGCAGTCAATTATAAATGTAATGAATGCATGGATATATTTAAGTACTGTGTATTTATTTAAATGAATTTGTGACTAGAACTAGATCATAGATGCTATTTAAATATATGGCATAATATGTATTTTAATATGTATACACTCTATGGTTGAAAATAATATGTTTAATGAAATTATAAAGATAGAATTAAGTTATAGATTGCTGTGGGTATCACCAATTGTTTAATTGAAGGAAATTCTTGGCATTATTTATTCTGGCCAAGTAATTAAGGTAAATAACATAACACATGTTGTATTTTAATGGTCTGCATTGATGCTAGGTATAACTATGGTGGATGGAAATGAAGAAATCAACTCTGATGAAGCAGGGCATTGTCCTTGTGAAACGTTTGTTCTTTTTTGTAATCTAGTACTGCTTTTAAATAAATGGTTTAAATAAAAAAAACATTGATTCTGTTTGTTTTTCTTGGTGGGTACTTTAAATTATCTATTTGTATCATTGCTGTTCTAATCAGCACCGCCAAACTTATCCAGGTGCTCGGCATTCACTGTTTTTTTTTTCTCTGTATTAACTGAATCAAAAATTGGCTTCAGGAAAGACAGCAGAGGGTAGTGGTTGGGAGGGGGCCCTTGTCTCCAAGGGCAGTTACAAGCAGGGTGCAGTAGGATTGGTACTAGGGCTGGTGTTGTTTGGGATATTCACAGCAGACATCCTGCAAGACACTGGGAATGAGATCAGCCTCTTCACTGATGATGCCAAGTTGGGGGCAGTGGTGAGTGACATAGAGGGATGGCAGAAGCTGCAGAATGACCTGATTAAACTGGAGGAGTGGTCAGAAGAATGGCAGCTGGGGTTCAATGCTAAAAAGTGCAAGGTGATGCAGTTTGGAGTGTAGAACCCAGGGAGGAGCTATCAGCTGGGGGTTGAGTACAGCTAGGTACCACCGAGGAGGAAAAATATCTAGGGGTGATTGTAAATGGGAAAATGAACAACTCAAGGCAGTTCAGGAATGTGGCAGCAGAGGCCAACAGGATGCTGGGGTGTATTGGGAGAAGAATCTCCTCCAGGAACATGGAGGTGATCCTGCCTCTCTGCAGGTCACTGGTCAGACCACACCTGGAGTACAGTGTGCGGTACTGGTGTTCATATCTAAAGAAGGATATTGGTCTACTGGAAGGGGTACGACACAGAGCAAATAAGATGATACAGGGACTGGGGAAATGGCCATATGAGGAGAAGCTGTGTCACTTGAATATGTACTCCCTGTAGGAGAGGGAAGATCAGGGGGATATAACTGAGGCCTTCAAGTACTTAAAGGGGATTAACAAGACAGGAACAGAAGGGATATTTAAGTTAAACAGGTGGAGGGACACAAGAGGTCATGGACATAGATTGGAGGGGTAGATATAGGAGGGACAAGAGGAGACACTTTTTCACAGAGAGGGTTGTGGCAGAATGGAGCTCTCTGCCACAGGAGCTGGTATCCTCAAGACAGTGTGGGGTTCAAAAGGGGATGAGACAGGGTGAGATGGGAAGTTACTGTGAAGGGGAAGGGCAGCTGCAAGGTAGGTGTGTTAGCTGCACATTTGAGCAGACCTGATAGACCATGTGGCTTGTTTCTGCTGGCAGATTTCCTATGTTTATATGTTTCTAGGTGCACTGACCCAATGGATTGTTTTCAGGCATGACCCGGGCCATAAAGATAGTACATAGGTAATACAGACAGTACGCTTACAATAACAAGGAAAGGTACAGAAAATAGAATACATTGACTATATTGAGTACAGCTAGTTAGAACTAAGTGCAAGAATACAGTTGAAATACAATAGAGTAGCAGTTAAAGTGCAGGTGCAATATACATGGGGCCAGATTTTCAAAGGCCATAGAATGACTCAGGGTGCTTGCATCAAAAATAACTGATGCAAGGAGCAGGATGTGTCAAACCTTGCACCAGTTCTGATTTTCAAATGGTGCTTGCATCAGAAACAGGTCTGCATGTGCCAGAGTGGCTTGACCCATGCTGGCACCAAAAAAATGCCTGCAACATGTTGGAAGGGGTGCCTGCATCACTGAAATGATGCACCATCCCCTTATTTGGGATTTTCAAAGAATGCAAGTCATGTTCTTGTGCGTAAGATGCCTGTCGCTGCTAGACCAGCCAGAGCTGTCTGAGGGACACTAGAGCATATAAAGAGACCCAAAGAGGTGGTCAGACCTCACTATACTACTATTAAGGGCCAGTATTCTCCTGCAGGACTAATTTAGAACATTTTGGGGGCTTAGTTCTGGCCATTTCATCTGTCATTTTGTTTTATTTAGCTTGCGTCATTCTCGTCCTTTGCGTCTTTTTTTACTCAACATGCACCATGTTTTTGACTCAGCTAGTACCATTTTTGTTACTCAGTTTGCACCATTTTTACTCAGTTTGCATAATTTTTGTACTCATTTTGCATCATTTTCATTCCTTGAGTCATTTTCTTTGATTCAACTAGCACCATTTTTGTTACTCAGCTTGCACCATTTTTGTTACTCAGTTTGCACCATTTTTGTACTCAGTTTGTGTCAGTTTCATTCCTTGAGTCATTTTTTTGACTCAACTTACACCAATTTTGACTCAACTTGTACCATTTATTTTGGTGTAGCTAGCATCATTCTCATCCCTTACACCATTTTGTTGATGCAGTGTCAGTTTGGGGGACTTTGTCACAAAGAACACTTTTCTTGCAAAATATGGTGCATGCTATTTGGTACACCTAGATCTGACTCAGGCTGGTTATTTGATGTAGTTTGCATGGATCTATGGGCCCTTTGAAAATCCAGCCCATGATGCACAATCAGCCAGTCTTATGACTATTTGCCATTCTACAACAGGATAGTTTATTCATAGGTATAGAAGAGCCCCTCCAGTTGCCATTGTCCCGAGAGGGAGATCCCACAGGGTTCAGGGGGCAGTGCTGTCCAGGACTAGTCCTACCCCAAAAAAAATGTGAGGGGGAGGAGGAACAATTATATAAGGAGGAAGAAAGAGAATCCCCATCGTCCCTCTCCTCTCTACTCCACCTAGAGGAGATCCCCCACCACAGAACCAGACCACATCCATGAGGACTCCCTGTCTGAGAAGGGATGGACCTATAGGGAGCCCCTAAGGCCTGGGCAAGAAGCCCTACTTGCCCTCCCTCCCAGGGTGGGCCCTATGTCACTCAGGAAGGTAACAGAAGTACCAGAAGGACCCAGCCCATAATTGGCCTCAAGGAGGGTGAGGTCAAGCAGGGAAGAGGCATCTCCCAGGGACTGAGGCCCAGAAGGGAAGGTGCCAGTGATGAATGGTGAAGATTTAGAAGAAGATCAAGAATTACAATAGGTACATCATTTTTTATATCTTCCCTGTGTCAGTCTTTATCATTCACCACTGCCTGGGTGAGTACAGAGCACCCTGAAGGGGGCCCAGCACTTCCCTGAGGGACATGAGTCTCTTAGTCTCTGGTAAGGGGGGAGGACAACAAAAGGAGAAGACCCATTATAGGCCAGTTAGGCCTGCAACTGGTCAGGGCAAGGTGGGGTCTCCTGTTGCCTGGGAGACAGAAGTTGCCTATCTAGTTCCCAACTTGCCATGTGGGAGAAAAGGTGTGTCCCCTGCAGAGGCACCACCCTACACCATGCCAAGGGTGACAACCTTGATAGGCAAAGCCACGCTGTCCACCTAATGCAGATCACTGTCACTGCTAGCCTTGAAACTACCTCATTGGCATTAAGACACCCTTGCCTGGTGCCTTGTGAGTTCCAGGCCCTGTGCAGAAAAGGCAATGGCCTATTTGGTTGCCTTCATATCAGGCAGCAATATCTTCACCTGACCTAGCATTGACCACAGATGCCTGTTGTAGGCAGTGTGGTGTGTCTGATGAGTGGCAAAGCTGAGCATGATATGAGCTGAAACTAACAATATCCATCTCCAGCAGTCAGACTCCACAGAGTCCACATCTGGGGGCCAATTGCACACCAGGTGTCTGTACTCAGAAGGAGTATACAGTACCCTCACTCCCAAAGTGGGATGAGGCAATGTCACTGGAGACCCCTGGTGTGTGCAATACCTATGCTGGCATTCCATAAGGGCTGGAGGTTTCAACAGATGGGAACTGATGGGTGCGGGATGACACTTCTCGGAAGGGAATCAGCCAGGAAAGGATGACCAGGTGATCCACACTGAATTTGCTAAGGAAGATGCGCATTGTATTGCATCTTGTGATGTGGGATAGGTACCGATTGCTGACCAGCCTCAATAGGATGCACTGATACTCTATCTGATCAGCATCTGAGGACAGATGGACAGAGGTATCCTCTTCCTTGAAGGAGAAAGATGAAGAGGCTGATGAATATGAAGAGTCCAAGTCCAGCTGCTGTAGGGGAGACAGACAAAAGGCCTGCTCATCCATAGCCCTGACATACCTGAGGAAGGTGACAGCAGTGTCTTTGAACTTCTCCCAGGTCAAGAGTCCTGAATGACCGCTGTACCCTGGGAATTGGGGGGGGACTGCAGAGGCAATGGAGAGACACACTTCACCTTATCTGGACAACCTCTGCCAGGGCTAGGGGACCTTGCTGGCAATCTTGGACCTCCTGGGGATCCACTGGTCTGTGCAGTTACTGGCCACTCAACCAACTCAAAGCGGTCAAAACTGAGCACTGAATGGGAAACTTTCCTGTGAGGAGACCAGGGCTACATAGAACCAGAAGGGTGTACCTCAACCCCACCCAATAAGGCCTCCCTTGAAGGAGACAAAGGAGAGAACAAGTGCTCAGCACTGTGACACATCCCTAAACCCTCAAGGGTCCCCAGGGAAGGTCACTGCCCCATGTCCTGCCCCCTCAACCCTGTCAATTCTGAGGTCAACCTCTTCCTCACTCCCAAAGCTGGGGACTGCTCCAATCCCACAGGCCTCCTGAGGAAGGTCACAGAAGAGTGAGTCCCTGTTCTGGCCCGGGGGGATTAGCACCAGGACGGACAGCTCTCCAGGCCCATGAGACCCAAACCACCATCTTCTCAGATGGAGGGTCACTATTGGCAGGCATGGTCCTGACATCACCACTGGCATGGGAGCCAGCACTGACCATAATTGCCGGTTCCAATGGAAGGGATGCCTGGGAGGGCAAAGAGTTACTGGACACCAGAGAACCCTCCAACTCTGAGGAGTTGGATAGCCAGTCCAGATCAGTCTCCCACACATCTGGCTCTGAAGAGAAGGAGATCCAGAAGCCCTCCAGATGTGCAGCCACAGAGGTTTTCCCACCCACAGTGCCACTTGCAGTGCAGCAGGAGGGCCCAGTATCACTCATGGTGCCAATCACCAGAGCCAGAAATGGCCCCAGGATACAGAATGACACTGGCAGGCAGCACAGAGGAGTCACCCATGCTGGGCCCAGCAGGCATGGGCTGTTACACTGGGGGAGCCCACACCTCTAAGGAATTGACTGCCTAGGCATTGCTCTCAGGCCAGCCGCCAAGATGCCCAGACCAATCCTCCAGCACTGCAGAAGAGACCTCCTCTCTGGCAAGGCTAAAAGAAGAGGAGGTCCCCTCCTCACAGGTCTGTATAGAATCAGGAAGGGATCTGAAGAGAGAGATCTGCACTTGTAGTCCCTCATACAACACTGCCTTCCAAAAGTCAGTGGATCATGGCTGACTTTCGACAAGCAGTGCTCCAGTGCTCCATGGTCCATGAAGAAGCAAGCATTGCAAATATCAATATCATGAGACAGATCCAGGAAGGTGAGGTATTGGTCATGCTGGTCCATGATGAACATCTGCCAGTGCAGGGACACTGGCTCATAGGAGGCCAGCCTGCCTTGGAAGAGTGCTTTTTGTCCCTGGATGAAACCAACATGACTCGTGGTAACCAAAATAATAATAAGAAACAGACTCGGCACTGCTTCAAGAAAGCAAAAGGAATGGTCTTATCGGATTCCTGCAGAAAATGGTGCCAAGTTACTGGCAGATGGTAGAACTGGAATGGATCAAAAATGGTAACAATGACATCAAAAGAACTACCTAGGCTGCAATGTTGCAGATGAAATTTCTTCAGCAGGTGCGAGGTGCTGCACTCTTAATGGCAGGAGAAGCACAACTGGGGTGGAAGAGGAGTTGGTGACCATTGCTGCCTGACCCACGAGAGCCACGTAATGCATCAACCTTATGGGAAGCACTGCCTCTGGCACTGGCTCCTACTCCTGCAAAAAAAAATTCGTGCTGGGTGCTGTGCCTCTGGCTGACACCCAGACAGTAATAAATGGTGAAGATTGACACAGGGAAGATTGGTAGTACTGTGCTATGGTTATACAATTTGCATGAAGTGATAGTGTAATTACTGTTGCCTCCCTTCTGCCTCAAATCTATTCTTTCTGGCAAATATAACTATGTATGTCGCACTTTGCAACAGTTGTTACATGTGTAGTTACATGTCCAGCATAAATCAATTTGTGCCAAAAGAGAAACAGTTGTGGCTGCATGTGTAACTATCACTTCATGCAAATTGTATAACTACACACCAGTCAAATGTGAAAGTAGTTAACAGCTACATAGTATTTACAGTGCAATATTAGTGTAGTTACTTCATAGAAATGTGTTTCTAACTACATACTATGCAAATGTGAAACTAATTACCAACTACATCGTAGATACATGTAACTGCACAGTACTTACATAGCAGTTACATTGTAGGTATACAGTAATTACAGTGTAGTTAAGGACACTTAAAATAAGTGTTACTGTGCGAATATTCTAAAGGAGTTATTTTTATGTTTGCTTGCATGCATGTGCAAGAAACATAGTGCCATCATCAGAGTTTTTGGGGGTGTGGCAGCCCTCTTCCAATTCAGTCAGTGTGTTGGCAGGCACGGCTGTAGTTCTCCAATGCCTGCTGGAGCTGTCTATGACAGCTCCAAAATGCAGTGGAGTACAGTTGAAAGGGGGAGCTATGCTTCAGTGAGCAGTGATAAGATATCACCTGCTCATGCGGGCTCCCCCTACACACACACACACACACACACACACAGGCACGCATACTGCATGCTCGCCCCCCCATGCACCCACTGTGCAGCCGACGGGGGTGCCCAAACCCCCATTGGCTGTGCTGCGCCCCCCAAGCACAGTTACATATGCCACGCTGAGTGCCCACCCCAGTGTGGCCACATGTTGTATAGCCAACTGGGGTGCCCAATCCTCCGTCTGCTCCACTGTTCCCTCCTCAGTACAGGGTGCCATGCTGGGAGCCCACCCCAGTGTGGCAACAAATGCTATTGCCGATGGGAGGTGCCCAATCCCCCGTCAGCTCTACACCCCCTGCCCCCACCAGCCATCCTTGTGCCATGCTGGGAGCCCACCCCAGCATGGCAAATGTCCTGCATCATCATATAAACAAAAAGAAACACCTGTAACTTAAAAACGGCCCCTCACAGTCTCTGCCCCCACCCACCCCACCACTGTGCACCTGTCTCCCCACACCCCCTCACCCCATACTTACCTCTGGACTCCAGCGCGACGATCTTTGGTGGACCAGGAACACGTCTGCACTCTTCAAAGCCGACCGCAAACTGAGGAAATGCCCGGTAAGCTGTATAATGTAATGAATAGGGTTTTTTCAACTTTGCTGCATATCTCAGCCATTTTTTGGAATTTTTGCACCAAATTTTCAACTTATGGTTTTTGGGACCCCTTCTCATGAATGTTTTTACTGTCATGGCATTCATCAGCCCGAAGGGTGATTTCGCAGTCACTGTGCGAAATCACCTTTCAGGATTGAGTAATGAAATGACACTGCCACTGTTCATAAGGTGGGCTCTCAAAAAGCCTATGTTGAAAAATTGATGGAAAAATTCCTAAAAATGACTGTTTTATGAGCATGCGTTGCGCAGTTCCCTATGCACACTCTTAAGTTCGTGAATTTTCAATATTTTCACTCCAGATTTTCAACATTGCCATTTTACCTCACCTCCTTATGAGCAGTACAGCTGTCATTTTTCATATCTTGCCCAAAACATGTTTCCGCCCATGTAGCGCACAATGGTGCAGTCGGTGTGCAAAATCAATGTATGGGACACATTAAGAAAATCACAGTGACACTGTTCAGGAGCAGAGGTCTTAAAATGGCTATGTTGAAAATTTGGTGAAAAATTCCTTAAAATGACTGTTTTACGAGCATGCGTTGTGCAGTTCCTATGCACGCTCGTAAGTTTGCGAATTTTCTATATTTTTCACTCCAGATTTTCCACATTGCCATTTTATTACACTTCCTTATGAACAGTACAGCTGCCATTTTTCACATGTCGCTCCAAATGTGTTTCCGCACATGTAGCGCATAATGGTGCAGTCGGTGTGCGAAAGCAATGTTTGGGACAGATTAAGAAATCACAGTTACACTGTTCATAAGCAGAGGTCTTAAAATGGCTATGTTGAAAATTTGGTGACAAAAGTCCATAAAATGACTGTGTTACGAGTGAGCATTGTGCAGTTTCCTCACACCCTCGTAAGTTTATGACTTTGTAATATTTTCAGTCCAGATTTTCACCAGTGGCATTTTTCCACACTTCCTTATGAACAGTACAGCTGCCATTTTTCACAACATGGCCGAAATGTGTTTTCACACCTTCAGCGCAGATATGCGTGGTCACTGTGGGAAATCATTGTTGGGGACAGATAAAGAAAATCACAGTGACACTGTTCATGATCGGAGGTCCCAAAATGCCTCTGTTGACAATCTGCTGTAAAAAATCCCCAACCTAATTACATTACGGGTGTGCATTGCACAGTTTCTATGCACGCTCGTGACTTTAACAGTTTTTTTTATATTTTGACTGCAGATTTGCAACATTGCCATTTTTTACACCTCCCCATGAACAGTACAGCTGTCATTTTTCACATCCTATTCGGAATGTGTTTTTGCACCTGTGGTGCTAAATTCCGTAGTCACTGTGCATAAGCAGCTTTCGGCTAACAAACTGATATTGCCACTGTTCATGAGGTGAGGTCACAAAAAAAACATGTTGAAAATTTGGAGTGAAAATACCAATGAATGCCTGAGGTGTTAGGGTTTCCAACCATAACGCCCCGCCCTGTAGAGAATGACAGGCATCAGGGGTGTGACTTGGGATTCTTGCCTGTAATGCTCATACCATTCCACATCCTGCAGCCAGTGAGAGGCATCGAGGTATGCCTTGGACTCTTCAGCCCCAAAGTTCACCCCATTCTCCTATACTGCACCCATCTCACCATATTTTCTGATGAAATGGGGTGCGCATAAGGGCCAGAGACCCCAAGGCACACCGTGACACTTGTCAGTGTCTGCAGGGTAGGGTGTGGTGAAATGGTGTGGTTGTTATGCCTGACGACCCAAAGGCACACCCCAATGCCTGTCACTCTCTGCAGGGTGGTGGTGGGGTTGGCTTCAGTTCAATACTTCACTGCCATTTCTATTATGCAGCTCTGTAACTTCTACACTACCAATGCCAATGCCAGCAAGCAAACATTCGGCATTGACAAATGCTTGTTTTATATTGCCATTAAATGTTTGGTGGAGGGAGTTATGTTTTATTTTTGCAGTACTGATTAAGACCATTGTTAGTGTCCCTTAAGTCCAAATATTGAGGGAGTTATGGCTTGTTCCAGTTGCAGTGTTATCCTATGAGAATGTAAATTTTTTAATGTTTATGTTTCTTTCTGTGGGCCCTAAAATTGTTAGGAGGCTATGTATTACTGTTGTGGTACTCATTAAGTCATTTGTTCTCATAAATAGATTGTCCCTGAACTCCAGATATTCAAGGAGTTGTGGCTTGTTGAAATTCAAATGCTGGCAAAAAAACTAAGTCCAAAATCTTTTTTTGTATAACGGCACTCTTTTTTCATATGAACAAAAAAAGCCATATGAAAAAGGATGCCTTCATAAGGAAAAAGAATGGCAAAAGAAAGTAAGTCCAAATTCTTGTTTCATACGAAGGCATTCTTTTTTTGTATGAATGAAAAAACATAACAACACGGATGAAAAAAGAATGGGAAAATGAAGCAAGTTCATTTTTTTTGTATGAGAGCATTCTTTTTCATATGAAAAAAAATCATACAAAAAAGGATGCCTTCATACAAAAAAGAATTTAGACTTTGTTTTTTCCCCATTCTTTTTTTGTCTGAAGGCATCCATTTTTGTATGCTTTTTTATTCATATGAAAAAAGGATGCCATCATGCAAAAAAAGAAATGGAAAAAATCTAAGTCCAAAGTCATTTTTTGTATGAAGCCATTCTTTTTTTGTATTGCTGAATTCTTTTTTCATGTGGCCATACAAAAAAGTGGAAGTGAGTCACGAATAAGGACGTTAAAATAAAAAAACACATTTGGGGTCATTTTTCCAAAAGTTAACAGCAGAATCCACCGAACAGGGTCATGATGAGTGAGATACAGAGGTATGTTGGTGTCTCTCCCGGATGTCATTTTTGTAGGTTTTGGCATTTTATTTTGTTTTAAATAATGGAAACAAGATGGTGGCCATATGAAAAAGGATCCTTTTTTGTGTGAGCCAAATTATTTTTTTTGTTCCAAGCAGCTATTCAAAAGACTGCACTGAGCATGCTCAGAACCAGAATTTTAAAATTTTATAACTCTGGAACAGATTTATATTTTGTCAGCAAACCAGTGAAAGGCACATCTGTGAGCCAAGGCCTTTGTACCCTGAACATTTCAGACCAATATTCCAAACTGTCTGGGCACTAGACAGTGACAAAAAAGGAAAAAAAAATATTTTATTTTCTGTTCTGTACATCCGACCAGAAAAAAATATGTCATGGCGAGAGATCTACCCTATATGACCATGCATGCAAAATTTTTTGCAAATCCATTGAATGGTTTTGAAGATATTAAAGTGCAAAATTTGAGGTTTAACAGAGAAACCCCTGCCCAACCCTAACGATAGTGGTGCTACTGTGACACTATACTACATTTATCACAATTGTTCTACATAATCCTCATGAGAACCTTACAGTGCCCAAACTATGAAACATCTCTTCATAGCTCTCAAACTCAAAGAGCTCATAAAAGACACACTTATGGCCAAAAGGGACATGATAACTCTACATCTAAACATATATAATAAATGACTCTCTCATGCATTACTAAGCTGAAAGTGTATCAGGATTTCTGCCAACATCATTAAACCCTATGATCAAAGTTCATGTGGTTTGTAAATGTTTATAAAATACTGAATTGCAATTAACAAACTAAGTAATGCATCCTAGACCAATTCATTATTTTTTTTATTTTTTTTGTAACCTGGTAAGCCCATTGGAAACTAAACCCATTTACAGTGGGGACTCAGACAAATGTAAGACTTCACATAAAAAACATACAAGGCATCACACAGTATAAGTAATGTGTGCAAGTTACAGAATGTCACAAACAAGTCACAGAATGTCAAATAAAAGGCAATAGGACTCATAAGAAATGGTTATGTTTGCACTACTCAAACAGGTAAAGTTTTAGACTTTTTTGAATGGCCAGTAAGTTATTGATTGTCACAAGTACATACACAATGAGTTCCATAATTTTGGTGCACTATACTGCATATACTCACATATAAGCCTAGTTTCTAATGCTGAAAAATAGTCCCCTCCCAGTGAAGGAGAACTCAACTTATATATGAGGTTGACCTGTCTGTGGGATTTACAATGGTAAACTGTTTTTTTGAAATGATGTAACCTATTTATGTGTCCAGTTCTGGCCACAAGGGAAATTATGTGCCTGATGTTGGTCATAAAACAGATTTTTCCATACTATTTGAGCAGCTAAATAATGTCCGTAATTTTACTAAAATTGACAAAATAAAAGGGGGTTGACTTATACAGGTGACCTGGGTTTGAGTCCCATAGCCCCCACTTGCATACTGTGTGACTCTGTGCAAGTCACTTAACTTCCTTGTGCTCCCAGGTAGCACCTATAAACAAGCTTTCAGCGTAGATTGTCTCACCTGGTAAAAAAAAAAAACAGGTATGTGAGATCATCTTATAGATGAGCCTATACCATATTCAAAAGTACTTTGACCCATGGAAGGTTTACAAACCAGTGTGGATAACTGGTTGGTTCTAGAGGACCTAAGGTGCAGTGGTTTATCGGGAGACTATAACAATTCAACTTAAGAGACAGGAGAGCCTGAGACCTAGGATTTTCAGGTTGTGTTTACCAAAATTAACTTATTTCCTATATTCTAATGACTCCCAATTCAGACCCATATAAAGCTGACAACGATGCACCCATCTGCTGACATTAAGAGCAAAGTAACTGATCCTGTTATATAATACCCTACAATTAGAACTGAGCCAAGTTACCAACATTTGCTTCACTTGTAAATCCACACAGTCAGCAACTTTGCTTTGCCAGCAACCACAGTATCCATAGTTTTTGCCAGGCAAAGGGGCCAAATTCACATGGTGCAAAACTTTGCTAATTGTCAATTAACAGACAAATTAAGCAATTCACGTTGTTTCACCACACCAATATTTGCAATTCACTGATGGAAAATAGAAGCATTGAGGTCCTTGCTGTCCCTAAATTGCAAAATACCCTCCCCCTGCCCACACTGTGCTGTAATTCCACCTCTCTCCCACCTCTTGAACACTGTTATGGATTATAACCTCCTCCCACCCTCTGCTAGCACCCTCCTCCCTCCTCCTCCTCCACCCTGGAGAATTTCATTGTATAAGAGAGTATTAAGTAGTCAGTAATGGTGTAAGTGTGTATTAGTATAATACACTTGCCTCAGACTCCAACTTGGTATGATTTTATTCTTATTTGTAAACATATACCCTTCTCCCCACCACATACCAAACACACTCACCCACCTCCTCCCACCTAACCAGACCCAACTGACTTATCAGAAGATCCCCCCTACTCAACACCTCTCTGGCTTCCACCACTCTTCTCTGCCCACTAACACCCAGAAAAAAAAATCACCTCTGATTAAGTTGACCTGTAATAAAGAAAACAGTCCACTGGTTCAGAGCATCTGCTCTGTTCAGTGTTCATCACAGTAATGGTGCTGGTCTGGTGCATGAATGAAAGGTGACATCTTTGCTCCTAGGAAAACCTGACTAGCTGAATGTTGAGCAAATCGGGTTTTACATGAAGCAAATATGTCACCATTCATTAATGTGCCAGGCTAGCACCATTGCTGAGAAAGACACTGAACAGAGCAGACTCTGCAACCAGGGAACTATTTTCTATATTACAGTTCAATTACAGATTATTTTTTTCTGGGTCCTGGTGGGGGGAAGGAGGGTGATAGAACTGGTTGGGGGTTGGGGGGTCTTTTAATATGTCAATTGGGGCCGGTCAACTGTGGGAGGGTGGGGGAGTGTCTTTGGTGCACAAGTTGGGGGAAGGGTGTATATATATATATATATATATATATATATATTTACAAACAAGGATACCGTCATATGAATTTGGAGTCAGAGACAAGTGTAATATAATAATACACACTTATACAATTACTGCTACATAATACTATCTATTACAATGAAATTCCCCAGGGCAGCTAGGGAGGAGTGAGTAAGGTGGTAGCAGTGAAATGGGTTGGGGTTATGATACATAAAAGTGTTTGGGAGGTGGGAAGGGGTGGAATTC
The DNA here is from genome assembly GCA_016271365.2 of Neoceratodus forsteri. NCBI lineage: Eukaryota > Metazoa > Chordata > Ceratodontiformes > Ceratodontidae > Neoceratodus > Neoceratodus forsteri. Next base: position 352,770,695 of record CM028136.1, on the reverse strand, counting down.
AGCACAGTGAGTGGGGGAAGATATATTATGCAATTTGGAAGAATTTTTTAAGTTAAAAAAATTAATTGGCAAAGTCGGTATGCTCACCAGGAAATTTGTGAAGCTGAGCAAATTGCAGATTTTGTGAACACATGCTAACTTCACTGGCAAATTAAAACATTGATGCATTCCTTCCTATAATACCTTCAAACAGGTTCTCTCCTTGGCCACACAGGAGATTAGCAGTACTGCACCACAGTCCAACAAATAAATTAAGGTATACAGTATTGTGCAATGGCTAGCCTGGCTTCATCAGAAAGATAAGTCTTTAATCCTGTAGAGGAACCCCTTCTTTGTATTAAGCAGCTTTGGTAGTCTAGGTGGTCCTTAAAGCAAAGTCAATGATCCAAACAGATCTCCTGGTATTTCAAACAATTGACAACTTCAAGTTTAGATCCCTCCAGTGTCAACATTTCAAAACTATTATTTAAGGTATGCACCTGGCCTTGGAACCTAACAGTGTGTCTCAACTTTAATTTATTTAAAAGGAGCTTATTTTGGATAACCCAGTATTGAAGGAGGGCCAAATAATGTTGTAGGTCTCTATTAATTTCAGAAATGGTATGAGAACACCTATAAATAACAATATTGTTAGCATATCATGATAAATGTGAAGCATTACAGAAAGTAATAATAAATAATAGGGACACGAGAGGGACAAATATAGAACATTGGGGGACTCCATATGCAATTTGAAGATATAATATAATAATAATAAACTTTATTTATATAGCACTCTTCGACAATGTATCAGAGCACTGCACAACAAAACAACAATTACAGCAATAAAATTTTAAAATACAATAAGCTAGTAAACCACAATGCCAGAAGATTGTAACAAAATGGCACCAAATGGCAGCTGAAATAAATAGGTATTAAGGGCAGTCTTGAAGCTCATCACTGTCAGGCACTCTCATTCCTAATGAGGCAGAGCATTCCACAGTTAAGGGCTGCAAATGAAAACACTCTAGCTCCAGATGTTTTTAGCCATACCTTGGGAATCTCCAGCAATCCCTCATTGGTAGAGCGGAGTGGCCAGAGAGGGCAGTAAGGATGCAGGAGAGCTTGCAGTTAGCTCGGTCCCTGTCTGTGTAGAGCTTTGTAGGTCAGTAAGCTGACCTTAAAGGTGATCCACCACTGAACTGGCAGCCAGTGCAATTCACACAGCACAGGCATAATATGACTGGATAGAGATGATCCAGACAACAGCCTTGCCACATTCTGCACCAGCTGCAGGTAGCAGATATCAACCCAAGGAAGCCCTAGGTAAAGGGAGTTACAGTAGTCAAGGTGTGAAGTTACAAAGGCATGGATCAGAGTAGACAAGTCGCTAGATGGAACCAGGTGCTTGATCCAGGCAATATTCCTCAGATGGAAAAAAGAGGACTTAACAATGGCTGACACCTGACAGCGAAGTGTCAAACTGTCATCAAAAATTACCCCCAGATTTTGCTCCTGATCAGAGGTTGGTAACTGGGATCCCCCCGAGCCAAGGTCCAGAGGGACACCCTGTCCCCAACCCCCTCAATCCAGTGACCAGGGTCCAGTACCAACACCTCAGTTTTGTCTGAATTAAGTTTCAGCCAGCTAGTGTTCATCCAGTCCTGGATTTCTGCCAGGCAGTTATTATAGACTGAGAGCACACTATCCTGGTGGGGGTGCAAAAGACAAGTAGAGCTGTGTATCATCTGCATACCAGTGTAACTGCAGCCCATACCATCTTACAATGTCTCCTAATGGCAGCATATAGACCGCGAACAACATGGGGATAGCATGGATCCCTGCAGCACCACACAAGACAAAGGGAATGCCTCAGAGGAAAAAAAACCCAAGACCACCCTTTAAGAGCTACAAGTGAGGTACAAACAAAACCATCTGAGGAATGTACCAGACAGCCCACAGATGGCATGCAGGTGGTCCAGCAACACCCCATGGTCCATGGTGTCAAAAGCTGAAGAGAGATCAAGAAATACCAAGATGGTGCAGGATCTCTGGTCTCTCTCAATCAGGAGATCATTGAGCACCCAAACCAGAGCAGTCTCAGTACTATGCATTTTACGAAATCCAGACTGGAGAGGATCGTAGATGTCATGGATGGTAAGATGGTTCTCCAACTGTTGTGCCACAACTTTTTTAATAACCTTCCCCGCAAAGGGAAGATTAGAGATTGGATGGTAGTTAGTGGGCAGTCTGGTCAAGAGAAGGTTTCTTGAGAAGTACTTCTTCCTTTAGGGAGCAGGGAAACTCACCCATCTCCAATGAACACCAGACTATCTTCATGAGGACAGGGTCAATGACATCAAAACAGCCTAATAAAAGGTGAGTAGGGCCCAGATCCAAACTACAACTGGTTGGGCGCATATTCCTGAGAATCCTCATGATATCCTCGATCCCTAGCTGATCAAGCTCCATCCAGCAAAACCAAGATGTAGCAACATTCAGCCAACCACCATTCCCCCCCCCAAAGAATGAGCCGACCGGATCTCCGATCTGATGCCAGCAACCTTATTAGCAAAGAATGGAGCAAACTCCTCACACTTTTTGTGAGAAAAGGCTATCCAGACTTGTAGACAGACTAGATTGCACAGTCTGTCCACAGTTCAGAAAAGCTAAGCTGGTTGATTCTGAGCTGCAGCAATCTTCCTGGACAGCAATTCTGCCTTCTTACAGGTGATTGACGACTAATAGTCTCTAAAATGGACCATCAGTCTAAGTTTGTTGGTCTCCAGGCCGGTTCTCCACCAGATACATTCTAACCTTCACCCTATTCACCTCAGCTCCCTCAAGACCCCATCAAACCAAGGGGACCAAGGGCAGAGGGTGAGAGGGTGAACACGGACAGAAGTTAAGGTATTCAGAGCCCCCACCACTGCCTGATTAGAGGCTTGTAGAAGGTTCTCAGGACCCCTCACTTGTACCCAGTAATCCAGATAGATCCAATTCTGTCAGAAGATCATCAGGGGTCACACCCTGCAAAGCGTGGTGTTGTACCATCTCGATAGGGGCAGGTCTATAAGGGGGAGCAAAGAACCTGAACCTTATGGAGTGTAAGGATGAGACAACATTAAGCTTAAAATGTTAAAACCTGGAGCTCAGGACAAAAAAAATTAATCCAAACCTAAGTCAAATAGTCTGTCTGGCAAAATTTTGTGGTCATTTAAATCAAAGGCCTTAGTTAAGTCCACAAACACTGCACCCATGATCAGGCCTCTTGTCAAAGAAGGAAAGATATCAGTGATGAACTTAACCAAGGCTGAGGATGTGCCACAGTCTATTCTGAATTCATGTTAGCAGACTGTAAGTAGACTATGTATTTCTATTTAGACCTGTAATTATAGAACAGTTTCTCCTGAAATGTTCTTAGAATAAAGATAATTGATATTGGCATGTAACTTTCAACTAGAAGCATAGAACCAGCTTTATGTTTTGTTGGTACAGGACATTAGCCATTTTCTAAAGATCAGGTATACTCCTTGTGAGAAAGGAAAGGTTTGACAGTTTTGCCATAGAAACATAGATAAAGTGCACTGCCAGTCTTTATGTTGTGATCCTGACATTCATCGGAATGACAGACCTGTCTCAAACCTTCCCTTTTTGATGAAGGTAATTGAGAAGAAGGTGGCACTGTAGTTTGAGGTTCAACTAAAAGGTTATAACATCTATGAACCTCACAGTTTGTGCTTTCCCTTCCTCACAGTATGCAGACTGTACTTGTCATGGAGTTCAGAGATCTCCTCATGGTGAGAGACAAAGGGCGTCATTCCATTCTTTTCTTTCTTGACCTCTTGTCAGCATTTGACACACTTAGCAATGGGTTGCTTTTGGAATATCTGATGTACTATGTGGGACTTACTGGTACTGTTTTGTATTGGTTGGAGTCCTACCTGACTGGAAGAACGCAGCAGGTAATTCCATCCCTGAGTAAGCTGCTCTCAACTGTGGTGTGTCTCAAGGCTTAATCCTAGCCCACTTGTTGTTTGCCGTATGCATGTTGCCACTGGGTGAGAATGAGATCATCAGACAGAATGGTCTGGAGTTTCCATGCTATGCAGATTATATCCAACTATAACTGTAGTGTGCAGCTGTCAGACAGATAGATACAAGACCTGTGCTTTTTTAATGTCAGTGTAACAAGGAGTGCAGCTTATTTATAGGGCAAGGTGCTTCATCCATGCCATATAAATAAGCCATGTTCCCTTCTACTGTTAGAAAGTGGGTGGTTGAAGTGGGCTGTGTTGCTCACCGTCAATTAACAATGACATCGACAGTCAGTTAAGGGGGACCAGATGGGTTGGTTGTTGGTGTAACAGGAGGGAGGAGAGAACACTAACCACCACTGAGGGAAGGGTGAGGGGGCACAGATCACTGTTGGGGTATGGGGCTGGGGCTTTGTTGTGGGGGGACTTCCCTCCAAATGGCTTCCCACATGGCTGTGGTAGGGGATGGCTGTTGTCATGGGAGAAACTTGACAAACTGGGGAGGTGCTTTCATGCATACAGGAATGGGGATCGGGTTGGGGAGAGACCACTAGACATCAGGGCATAATGCTTACCACATCAGGCATGGGTGCAGGTGGTGGGGAGGGACCACTACATCAGTGAACTGTTTGTACTTTACGGGTGGTGGATCTGAGGGAGGGGGGCACCACTAAACACCAGGGACATGACATTTTTGATATGGAGTGGGATCAGAGGGAAGGGGCAACACTAGACACCAGGGACTACTGTTCAGTGGTTTGGGGGGCTGATACACTTACTCTGCCACTTGCTAGGGTTGCAAAGGAGTAAGTCATGGTTTAGGTTGACGGTATTTGTGCCATGCAACAGGGCCACTCAAAATGCCCTTGCTTGGTACAAATACTCTGAATATCAGACTATACCAATATTCAGGTCCCGGCCCCACAATTTGCATTGTGCCCCCTCCACAGTTTGCCCAGGTGCAAATCTTGCTTGCCTGCTCTAACTGAACTTTTGAATGTGCAACAATATGGGAAATCTGTGCAATGCCCAGTTCGTGCATGCAAACAAGGATTTGTGTCCAGGGAAACTTTTGAATATTGGGCCCCTGATATCTGATCACTGTTTACAGGAAAAATATTTTCTAGTTATCTATGTTAATAGACTATTGTTTACCAGTAGTAATATTGGCCATGGTTGCTGCGTCAGAGAAGAGGTCTTCATTAAAGACATTACATCAAAGTAGCAAATCCTGGATGTATTTCCACCATTAAGTGTTCAGTTATTATTTTTCTAAAACATCTTAGGATTGTTAAAATTTTGCAGTTGTTGCTAGAAGTTCCTTTTAGCTGGTTTGAGTTTACTTTACATTTGTTTCACAGATGTTTATATGCTAACCAATCTGACTAGGAACCACAAGTCTTGTAAGCTACCCATAGTTCTTCAGAGGTTTTCATTAAGATATAGAGCTCACCATTTAGATGTTTAGGGACAATATTTTTAATACATTGTTTAGGAAGAGGGAAATGTTCATAATCAATTCTTGTGAAAAAGGAAGCGAAATAAGCAACATCAGCTTTAACATTAGGGAAGAAGTTTATCAGATGTTGCTTAGTGTTAGCTATGTTACAGAAAACTGTCTTGGTTATGTTTACTGAAATCCAGAAAGCTGATTAATCTAGACTGACACCTATTGTACATGTATTGTCATTCCATAAACACAATATTGGAGAAGAATCATTTAGGGAGTCAGAAAACAAGCCCGAATATATTAATATGTCTTAACACATGATGAGAAAAATGTAAGCATTCTGACTGGCTGAAACCATAATTACACCCATGTATTTCTTTCAGTCTAATATACTGTGTACCACATCATATCATTACATTCTACAGTGCTTAAAATGCCAGTCACACTGCCAGTCACTATTTATAGTTTTTCCTTGCTGTTGAAAGGGACTATTTTATCAGTTTTGAATTAAATGTAATGTTTTACTTACATTAACACAGTGTATCATATTGTTTGCATAAAAATTAGAAAGACACTTTTCTCACCCCCATAAGTGTGATAAGACACTTTAGGTATATGTAATTATGGGGGAATACTTGCATTTGCTCCAGGTGTTTGAAGGCACTCAATGCAAGTGTCTCATGCATAACCCTAGAATAGTGCAATTATCCCCCCCCCCAACAGTTACATGCCCTGGCATGTCTTATTGCATACTTTCCTGTGCACCATAATATAATCAAGTTAGGTGTTCTTGGCAGATCTGGTTTTAATTCTTGCTGACTCAATAATTACCTGTTATAGATCAACGTCCTCCAATTTTGACACAAAGAAGTCAGACTCTTTACGACACCATTTTGGTCTCCTAGAATAATGTGTTCTGCAGTGCCAACCTATCTAAAAAGTCATCTAGATCTTCTAACCCTTGTTTATCACCCAAGGAAGGATTATACATACAGCAAGCCACAATTATTTTACAACCTTTTTAGCAAGATATGCTGGGTGAAGCATTCATACTGGGAATCATTAGTGAAAGCATACTGAACCTTAGTAGAATTATTTCTGTCTTGGACATAAAATGGAATACCACCTTCTTTCTTGGATAGTGCCTTTGGAAATGACTGTATAACTAAAGATTTCAGTTTCATTTTCTGAGATTTTAGGCTTGAAACACAATTCATTAATTGTTGGATAAGCAGGATGATACATAATTATCTACCCTTAATTTGTGGAGGATAAAATGTTATATAGTAGGCATTGAGGTAAGCAAATTGCAACCCCTTTTGAGAAGTCTGAGCTTGGTAGTTACTACTGACTAGGATATATGTAGGGATGTAGAAATGAGTTATAGGCCCAGGATTAGGCTCAGAATCCCCAGAAAACATGACTACACGTGACACCAGTTTTACGACATTAAATCATCAGACATTAGGGTTATAAGTTTGAGGCATAATATAAGATAAAAGTGAAAGCTTTTTTTCTTTTTGAGTAAACTAAAAGAACAGACTATCCTAGGATTACAAAATGTAAAACAACTTAGCCCTTGTTTTTATTTTAAAATAGGTTAACCATGTAACTCTAAGAGCATTATATGCCTATTTTCATAGAGGATCCAGAAAAAAAAACATTTAATAACTAACTACACACAGATTTTGACCTATTAATATAATAATTTTTCAAATTTAATTTAAAAATATAAGAATCAGAATAGTGTAATAATGAAGGAAGTGCATTCCAATCTTTTAACACCTTATAAACAGAAGAACACTGAGATAAGGATGATCTGTAAAGAGGCAACCTGAAACATAGAGTTGACACAGAGCTAGTTGAATATCAAGGATTTCCTTCTGTAGTCAGATTCTGAAAGATAATTGAACATTGCTATGCCCAAATCTGCAAATTGAAATTAGTCTGAAATACAGGCAATGATGTTCAAATGAATGGCAGTTAAGTGATGAATATAAAATGCAATGATAGGTCAGCCTAGGACAGGCCAAGACATAATGGCATGCATCATGGTAGGCAACTGTAACTCTAGATAATATTCCACTGCAGCTGAATAAACTGGTAATCCATATCAATAATAGACAAAATTAACAATTGTACCAACACTTTTTAGAGTTAAATGGAAGACAATTCCTTATTCTGTAAAGCAAACCCATACATGACTTAATAATCTTAACCAATGAGTCAATATGAAAATTACAGAAAAATGAACTATCCAAATAAAAAGTGAGGTAATTAAAACAATCAGTCCTCTATTTCCACTTCATTCACATCCTTATTTATCAAATAATTTGGGATGGAAATCAGTTTACTCCTATTTCCAAAAAGCATAGTCTTAGATTTAATAACAAGCCAGTATCATTCAACCACCAATTGACTAATTGAAATTTATACTGTAAATCCAAAGTAAACTTTTCACAATTCCACCCACTATTAAACAACACAGTATCATCTGCATGAAGATCTTTGACAATGAAGTAACCAAAGGCAAATCATTAGCAAAAATGCTAGACAACAGGGGTCCCAAAATAAAACCCTCTGGGACCCCTGTATTACTTCCAGCTAAAAGAGTAATTACACCATCTAGAACATCCTGTTGCTTTCTAACTCTCAAGTAACTCTCAATCCAAAATGTAACCTCCATATCAAAAAAAGTGTCCCTGAGTTTGGAAAGCAGATGAGCATGGTGTACCAAGTGAAAGGCTCCAGATAAGTCCAGAATGATAGCAGCCACTGTCTCACTCCTGTCCAAGGCCTCATGGAGAAAGGCAGTCAATTCCACCAAAGCTGTTAAAGTACTATGTTGTTTATTGAAACCATGTTATACCAACAATAATATTCTATTCTGCTCCAAGCAATCCATGATTTGATCAGAGACCACCTTCTCCAGGGCCAGGACAGGGTACATAGCAAAGAGACTTGTCTATAGTGTTTACCTAAGGACCTGTCATTGCCCTTGTATAGTAAATAGGGATCACACTCACTTGCCTCCACAACTCAGGGAAGTTTAAGCCTTTAGAATGCCCTGGTACATAAATACCTCATGTTCCTGCATAATTTGTATTATTTTGTTTTAATATGTAGTTTTTAAATTGCTGATGAAACAATCTGAGGCTTTATGCATGAAGATGCCCAGTACATGCTGGAAGGGGCACATACTGGGCTGCAAAAATGTGTGCCTCATAGCTGGTCCCTGTGGGAGGTTGGGGCCAGCATGTATGACTCCCCAGGGGATGCTTGGGTGACATGAGTACAGACAGTTCCACACTAGGGGTGGGGCCAGCCTGGTGGGTGGATGTGAGCCATGCCAAGGACTTTTAATCATAAGACCACGCCAGGTCCCCCACAGTGGATCCCTGCTCCATGCATAGGGCCTAAGGTTTTAAAACAATAATTTTTAATTCTACTTAACTAAACTTTTTTTGGTAGAAATTTGCTATTGTTACATTACAGTTCACTGGTAGTATACTAGTGGTGAAGATTGTCAATGGTGTTACTGCTGAAGACAAGAAGGGTAAGAATGTTTTAAACTTACTGGATTATTATGTTTGCCTCTGTATTATAAGATATAACAAGGCCTTCAGTTCAAATACAGTGGCTGATTCCCTGCTGACCTCTCTGTAATTTCATTCTGCTCTAACTGGTAAAAATGGGAAAATAAAGAGTCCTACTACCTCAGCCTGCCCTGTTCTCTAATGCTGTATTTAAGTGCTTAGAAAAAAGTGCTTGATGATATTTTAAAAATGTATGTGTAGGTCAGCATTTTGTATTCCTTTTTATCTTTGGAACATGTAGGCAAGAAATGCTATGAAAGCCTATTATATCTGCAAGCCTTTCTAACAAGGTAGCTTTCATGGATTACACACAGAGTGAGTGGTAGTGGGAGGGAGCCAAGGATAATTAAAAGTGATGCAGAAAAACAAAATGGAAATCCATTACACTAATACATTACTACACCAAGGGTCATCATACTCATAGAGTCAGAAGGGATGTGTTCCTTCAAATTCCCTGTCACGTACTGTAGTGCATTTTGGATAAAGGAAGCCTTTAAAAAAGGGTGATTTTAGGGTTACCCTTAGACTGACTTTAAATTGCATTTCACTAAGAAATTCCCTATACATGATATCCCTGACTACATTTAAGCAGAAAAATAAATTCACACTTGACAACAGCAGATCCCAACTACACAGTAATTTAAAATAAACTTGAGTAAAGCCATTCCTGTCTTTAAAAATAAGGATATGTGTACCAAAATATGGCCCTTGTCCTTTAAAGGTAATATTCCCTAATATTTGAGTATTTAGGAACTGAAGTCATAATCCTCAACTTCTAACATCACAATGAGTTCTATAGAAAGTGTAATGTCACAAGTAAGGTTTATAACTTTAGCTGCTGAACAGCATCAAAACATGTTAAACTGTAAAGAACCATGGCCATGGTTTAATAAATATGTCCTTATTACTAAAAAAAATAGCAGCTACCAGTTTTGATTATTTGGGTCTGCTGATCTAAAATAGATTTGTTTTTTACTTAAGAACTGGCAACCCTATTTAAAATATGAATTATGAATCATTTACATGGTTTATGTCAGTCAGTACTCAGAACTTCTGTACCTCTTGTCCTGCATACAGTGGTCACTCATGCAGGAAGAATAGGAGTGGAGCATTCAACTTCAGACTTATGGGGGCAGTATAGCAAGATTCATAGAAACATAGAAACATAGACTTTGACAGCAGATAAGGACCGCTAGGCCCATCTAGTCTGACCGTTTCCCTACCTGCAGGATAGGCCGCAGATCCTAGTTAACCAACAGCCTATTTCTTCCTACCCCCTGCAAGAATTGCCTTATGTCTGTCCCATGCATTCTTGAATTCTCCCACAGTTTTAGACCCCACAACCTCCTCAGGAAGGCTGTTCCATGCATCCACTACCCTCTCTGTGAAATAATACTTCTCACATTGCCCTGAACCACCCTCCTTCTATCTTTAAATTGTGTCCCCTTGTTCTTGCAAGTCTCTTTTTCTGAAAAATGCTACCCTCTTGGACTTTGTTGATTCCACTGAGGTACTTAAAAGTTTCTATCATGTCCCCCTCTCCCTTCTTTCCTCAAGGGTATACATATTAAGCTCTTTTAGTCTCTCCTCATATGGCTTCTCTTGCAGACCCTGCACCATTTTAGTTGCCCTCCTCTGGACTGCCTCTATCCTGTCTATGTCCTTGCGGAGATGGGGTCTCCAGAACTGGACACAGTACTCAGATGGGGTCTCACCAACTGTCTGTACAGAGGATAACAACTTCCTGTTTCTGCTGCTGCTGATGCCTCTCCTATACATCCCAGTATAAACCCAGCCCTCCCTACTGCCTTCTCACATTGCTTGCTAACCTTAAGGTCATCTGATATGATTACCCCAGGTCCCTTTCCTTTTGTTGTTGTTACTACCTCCCACCATTGTGTATTCTTCCCCTGGGTTCTTGTTTCCCAGGTGCATTATTTTGCACTTCTTTGCATCGAATCCTAGCTGCCATACTTCTGACCATTCCTCCAACCTTGCCAAGTCACTTTTCATCCTTTCCACGCCTCCTTGTGCATCAACCCTGTGGCAGATTTTTGTGTCATCTGCAAAAAGGCATACTTTTCCTTCCAGTCCCTCTGCAATGTCACTGATGAAGACATTAAAAAGGACTGGACCCAATACTGAACCCTGTGGTACCCCACTAGTAACCCCCTTTCTTCAGAATGGACTCCATTTACAATTACCTTCTGTGTCCTGTTGTCCAGCCAATGTTTTACCCAGGCTACCACCCTGGGTCCCACTCCCAGGCTGATTAATTTGACTATTAATCTTTGTGTGGGACTGTGTCAAATGCCTTGCTAAAGTCTAGGTAGGCCATGTCCACAGCCCCTCCCTGGTCTACTACTTGGTCACCCAGTCAAAGAAATCTATTAGATTTGTCTGACCTGACCTTCCTTCTGTGAACCCATGCCTTGGGTCCTGTGCTCCACTGGCCTCTAGGTACTCAACTATTCTTTCCTTCACAAGTGACTCCATCACTTTCCCTACACAGAGTCAGACTGACAGGTCTGTAGTTTCCTGCCTCTGTCTTGGACCCACTTTGTGAAGGGAATCACATCTGCCTTCCTCCAGTCCTTGGGTACCACACCATCCTCCCATGATTTATTAAAAGAGTAGCCAGTGGTTTCACTAGTTCCTCCCTTAATTATTTTAGAATTCTGGGGTGAATTCCATTAGGACCCATTGCTTTGTCCACCTTCAGTTTTAGGAGTTCTTGCAGAACCCTTTCTTCTGTGAAAGGACTGGGATCGACCCCCCTATCAAGAGTGCTTCTGTTAATTGGATTAGGCACTTCCCCCTCCTCTTTTGTGAATACTGAGCAGAAATATTCTTTCAGTATTCCTGCTTTTCTCACTGTCCCCTCTGCCCACCCACTGTTCATTCTATTCAGCCTAACTATCCTCCCTTTGTCTTTCTACATAGCTGATGTACCTATAAAGGTTTATCCCCTTCTTAACTGAGTTGGCTATCTTTTCCTCAGGTTGGGCCTTTGCTATTCTGACTTCCCTCCCTGCTTCCTTCTGCCTTAACTGGTACAGCTCTCTGTCCTGCTCCTTCTGTGTTTCCTTATACTTCTGGAATGCTGTCTTTTTCTTCCTGACTTTCACAGCCACCTCTTTTGAGAACCATAGTGGCTTTTTCTTTCATCTTGATTTGTTCATTTGCTTCACACAAAGGCTTGTTGCCTCTGTGATGGCAGTTTTGATAATTCCCCATTGTTGCTCCACACCTCCTTCTAGCCTGTTTGCTAGTGCTTTTCTGAGGCACTCTCCCATCTTGCCAAAGTCAGCCCTCTTAAAGTCCAGTACCCTCACTTTTGTATGGCTTGACTCTGTAGCTGAGTTTAACATGAACCACACTGTTTGATGGTCACTTGTCAAATGTCAGATATAAAAAAGTGTGACTTAACACTTATTATCAATCATTTTAGCTAACTCAAGTAGTTTATAGTAAAGTAAGACATATTCCACAAGATGTCTCTTTTGGTATGAGAGAGTTCTTGCATGAGGCTTGGGCAGTCAGAACAATTTAACTTCACTTTTCAGTCCTGTTGCCTCAAACTCCCTTATACCATGCATGTCATCTCATGGAGGATGTATTAACTTATAAAATCAATTCTGGGTGCTTCTGCTAGTGGTACTGATGGTAATGCTTTGGGCCATGATACAAGAGACCTGTATCATATCTTGTGCCAGCTCCTGTTACAAAACCATGGAAATTTAATATAAGTCATTACAGGTGTGAACTAACATAAGAGTGGCATCCACTTATTAGCTATGGATCCTTTGCCTTGGATCTAACTGGGGCTACATGCATTGCAGAGATTAGGTTTTCCTTTTAGGACTAGACATCTTTTGCATTTGGACTGCAGTACAAAAAAAATGCACAATTATTGATTTGGGGTTTGTTTTTTATGAGGGAGTTTTTTGGTGTTTATCGGCAGGCTACATGATTTGTGTAACAAACTACCAAGACTTATATTGCACTGCCTACCTAGCACGCTTCTATGTGAATGCTACAGAAGTTTAAACTTTCTTTCTTAAAAGACAGAGGGGCCTAAAGAAGCTTACCTTCACCTTAGGATGTTTACAGGGCAGGGCTCTAGATCATCCATTAACTAAATTATGAAGAACACTCCTGGATAGTCTCTGTACAGCTGGTGTAATTAAATCCATGGTTCCCAAATTAAGAACATCCTGGGGAGCAAATTATTTCAGCTATTTCTGACCTCAGGAATGGAACTCACTACCATCAAATTTATGTGAGGTTAATAACAGGATTTTAACTCAGCCTTAAAGACTTGGCTTAAGGGCAATATATCTGTAAACTGAAAACTTGTTGGGGCTCCTAATTGAGCATGTATCTTATATGATATGTTGTATAACATTTGTATATATACAATGGATTTAAAAATCCTACAGTTTTATTATTCAAATTGTACCACATGACAATGGGATAAGAGACAACATACCTTCTTTTGGAGTATGCCCCCCCTGACAGCAACACCAACACCAACACAGTGACCTATGTTACTGTCAACAAAATTGACAGTTTGCTGACAGGTCGCTGTGTTGGTGCGCCCGAGACAGGGGCACACTGTATCGCGGTCCTGCACCCCCTCTCTGAATCAACTCCAATTTGGAGTTAAGAATCTTTAGTGCAGGTGTATGGTGGCAGAGCCCCTAAGATGGGGTGTTTGGGGGGCTTTGGCCCCATAAAAAAACAGGACTGGGAGACATTTGGGATTTAAAGTGTGGCTAGTGTAGTCAATATAAACCCTGTCACTACAACTCAACTAAACTATTTTACAAGCATCAGAAATCAAGAAACAAAACATTTAGCAGCTATAAAAATTTGCGTAAGTTTCAAGAGGGAGGTGAGGAACTGTTTCTTCAAAAGGATGATGGACAGATGGAACAAGTTGCCTAGGGAGTTGGTGGGAGAAGAGAAAGCGATGGGATTCAAGCATGCCTGAGACAGGCACATGAATATAATTAAAAGGAAGAATCACCCAGAAAGAGAGTGGAGGAAACTAGGGAATGCATGAGGAACCTTGCCATCACATAGATAAGCAGGGTTAGGGCAGACCAGATGGGTGTAAAGGTTCATTTCTGTTGACAAAATCTTTTTTTATGTGTCTATGTATAGCAGTACATCAAAGTGGCAGGTAACATGCATGAAGTTTGTTTTTTTCAGAGGAACTATTTTCTGTTGCAGAACAATACAGCCACTATAACAAAGAAAGACATCTCTTTCATGCTTAAAAGTAGCCCTGTATTACCAGTCAGGGGCCAATTTTATAAGTGCAAGCCTAATGGCTCCAATGCACCCATGGAGTGGGTTATTAAAACACAATCCACACCTTTCACATGACCAATTGTTTATTTATCCCACCAAATAAAAATTGAAGAGATGAGGCACTCAGGTCCCAGATTGCAGGCTGCCTGGCATTCAAGCACCCCCTGATGGCCAACTCAAAAATAGCATTGATTGTGAAGAAAGTAGCTCACTTGCCACCCTTGTTGGAGGAAGTTGCAACCTTGGCAGCCTCTTCATCAGAGTGTGGGAACAAAGAGAACAACAAGGGTACAACATGAGGAAAAATTTAAATGCAGCTCCAGTCTCCCCTTTCATTTACTGCCACCCCACTACCACCACAGTATGGCCCCAAACACTAACAATACCCTGCTGCCTTCAGGTCATTCTCACTCCTCCTTGGCCCATTATTACATCCACCTCCACTGTTTCTGCTCTCTGTACTAGAGTTACTAATAATATGTATGTTAGTTTCTGTGCATTACCTTGTTACCTATAATGCAGTTAAGGTGTTCTGGAGCAGTACAGGTGGCTGTAATGATGAGTAAAAAAAGAGACTGAATAGCTGAAGATGCAGGCTATTTTCAGTGTATGAGGGAGTACTGGAATCAGGGATTATGTCAACAGTTGGGGGGCTAGGACCTGTATTTATTTTTTAAATTTAAACAGTTTAGGAATTGTGGTGAGAAAGGGTGGGGAGGCTGTCAACAGAGGCCCCATAAGTAAGGTCAGGATATCGTAAAGGGACAAGGTACAACAAAGAATGTGGTGCAGAAAATATTTATTTAAAAAAGTGCAGAAATGTCAAATACAAATAGCCAGCCTGACTAACAAAATGCCATTCACAAGACAAACTTCCCCTTACATATTCAGCATCACTGTGCATCTTCTTCATGGGACCAAAGAACATATTTAGTGATGAAGAACATGTGAGGGGAGTTCGGTCTTTATTTAAAAAATATTTTATGCACCTTATGCTTTGGTGTGCTTTACCTCTTTATGGATTTCCACTCATTTTTGTTTGCTAGTAACACCTTTCAGGACTGTAGTGTTGCACCTTTGCAATCAGTTGCCCACTAAGCAAGAGCATGCAAAACTGGAGCTACTATACCTGGGACTGCTTAATGGTATGTAACTGAGAATAAGCAAGTCAGTTTTAAAATATCTTACCAAACCCTAGGGTGTTTGCCAAATCATAATACACCCATGGGTTTGTTTATCTCTCACAGCATACAGTTGTGGGTTTGTTTATCTCTAAACGCATTTGTTAACCATGGGCTGTATATCAGCAGAGTGCTTAATTAATTTACTTTAAATATTGTGCTACCTTAGTTTTATATTAATATAAAGCGTTTTACTTGCATTAAAAATGTCTGGTGGCCAGTAATTACATCTGTCCTAATGACTGATTGATGAATCTGTGTGATTGTTTGTCCTGCTGCCCTTCCAAGCACCATTATGTAAATAAGATGCTATGAAGTTCTTCTTGTAAGAAGGTTCATAAGTTCATAGGTTTATTATGAGTTTTATGAGATCATTGACCTTTAGAAAAACTCACCGTCATTGCTGGTGGAATATTTGCTTTTAATTACCCATATAATTATCTAACCAATTTTTGAAAGTATCCATTATTGGACTATTAAGTACATCTTCTGGTAGTGTATTCCAAATATGAATTATTCTTTGGGTGTTTAGTTTAGTTTATTAGTCTAGAAATTAATACCTTTGAGCCAGGGCTCTTTTACAAAGGTTCCATGTCACAAAGAACATTTAACAAAGCACGATACACATTACAGGTAAAACCAGACAGGAAAGTTACATCATAAATTTGCTATTAACAGTTTAAGGCAGGAACGTTTTTAAGTTTCATAGAAAAACAAGCTATAACAGGTTCAGCGGTAGACAATTTGAGGTTAAAGAAACTTCCAGGAGAGGGTGATCATTAGGCGCCAAAAGGAGGCTAGAGAGGAGGAAAGATGGTGGCGGGAGAGTAAGTGAGAGGGACAGGAAAAAGGGGGAGTGAGTTTGGGTGGGAGACAGGAAGTAGTAGAGGTACCAGAGGTTCATTAATCAGGAGGAGGCCTCAGATGTGAGGATGGACATGAGGAATAGTAGTCTTTATCTAGTGCAATCACAGTTGCTAGTGGTGAGTGGTGGGCATAGAGCATGGTTGAGCTTCAAGCGAGGTTGAGGATAGAGTAGGTGGACTAAGCGCATTGAACCATGTCTGGGCCCTAGTACGAAAGATTTTGTCCCTGTGCAGTCGGCATCTCGGAACCAGGAAGGTTGGCGTTCAGATCTGGTGGAGGGTCGTGAGCCAGGATTCAGTTGGAGTAGGTTTTGAATACATAATGGAGTCAGTCCCAAGATAGATTTTTTGCCATTGTGCAGGTGAGATAAATAAGATGATTTGATAGGTTCAACCAGCCTGATTCATGGTACAGATCCTGCGTGTAGTCAGTCTTTGAGCCCCGTGAGGAGCGGCAGGCCTTATTTAGAGTGATTGAGATCGCCTTAGAGCAGTGGAGGTAGCTGAGCCATAAATAATAAGGCCATAGTCAATGATTGAGATTATGGAACTCTGTATAGCTATTCTCAATGCAGCTGATTTAGAAATTGACCGTCTGGAATAGTATTCCAAGGCGTTAGGTTCACTGTTTTAGCAGTGTTGTCAATGTGGGTTACAAGAGGTGAGCCCTTGGTCAAAAGTGATGCCAAGGTATTTGAAAGTATTTACTTGGTCCAGTGTAATTCCTGCAGAGGTTTGTTTGAGGAGTGGAGTATGCCTATTTTTGTTTTGGTGATTGGAAAGAGCATGGCCTTTGTTTTATTGTGGTTTAGCACAAGTTTACTATCCAGGAACCACCTTTCAACACTAGAGAAAGCAAGTTGCAGGCTTTTCATAGGGAGTTTGGATCCTTGTGGGGAGAGAATTACAGCATCATCAGCGTATAAGATTATTTTCTCCTGGCAGATATCTGGGAGGATTTAGGAACAGGCTAAGAGGAGGCGGTCCAAGAATTGATCCTGTGGTACACCCAAGAGAACTAGTTTGAAGTCAGAGAGTTCATTAGAGATTTTACAGCCTGTGACCGATTGGACAGGTAACTTTTACCCAAGCACAAGGACCTTGACGAGGCCTAGGCTAGAAAGTAGGGAGGTAAGTAGGCCATGATGGACTGTGTCGAAAGCTTTTGTAAGATTGATAAAGACTGCACCTGTTTGGCACCCTTTGTCCAGGGCTGAGTGGACTTCTCCAGAGAAATCAAGTAAGGCTGTTGTTGTACTATGTCCTTTTCTAAAGCTGTGCTGTTGATTACAGAGTAGATTGTATTTGTCCAGGTAATCAGAGAGTTGGTCTGCCACTATTCATTCAAGTGCTTTGGAGAGGGGAGGGAGTATTGATGTTGGTTGATAGTTTCCTGTTGAGGTTTTGTCCCCCCCCCTTTGTGCACTGGCGTAACTATGGCAAATTTCCATTTGTTGGGAAATTGACTTTGGCAAAGTGACAGATTAAGAATTTTGCAAAGGGTGAATTACTTCATCCAGGGTGAGAGACAGGATTTTTAGATCTAGCGTGTCACTACTTGTTCTGGATTTGGAGCAGGCCTTTATTATGTACTTGTGTGCTTAGCACTTTGATTTTCTTGAAGTAAAATTGTGGTTTGTCACGAGGTGTTTTGTGATGCTAGGCTAGGCACAGGTAAGTCTGAGAAGAAATCTGGGGGAGGACCCCACTAAGGTCTGTGAATGTCTTATTAGCGCATCTGCAATAGACTTTGGGTCAAGAGGTGGATCCATCAACTTTCATAATGGTAGGTGGCGATTTTGATTGTTTACCATTATGTTTCAGATGTTGTCCCAAAAAGCTCTTCCATCACCCCAGGTGGATTCAAGGGCATTTTGAAATAAAAGCTCTTCATTTTCCTAATTTGTGAGGTACATCTATTTCATGCCTGCTTGTATTTTAGGGTGTCATGAGGTGAGCCTGTGTCTCTGGCAACTGCCCAGAGGTGGTCCCGAACAGAGCTCAGCAAGTAGTTTGGCAGTAATCCATGGATTTGATAGCGCTTTAATTTACGTTTTACTAGGTATAAAGTCGCATGCAGAGTTAAAGCTTTAATGAGTATTCTAGTGTGTATTAATATCAGTTGATTCAAGGATTGGCGTCCAGTCCAGTTGTAGGAGATGGGTTTTCAACTTGATAAGATTCCCATAAGGCAATACTCTGCTTGTTATATCTTTGGGGGGTGGCTTGAGAAATTTATTAGACCAGGTACAGGACACTGGGGAGTGGTCACTGAGGGGGTCAGGGAGGACTTTAATGTTTTTTATCTGGTCAGGGTGTACCAATTACTTCTTTTAACCTTTCTAAATTTTTCTCCTATTAGTTTATATTCAAGTGATCTAGTTGTTGTAATAACTGGTTGCTTAACTAAACCAATTGTTTCTTTTCTTAGCACACTCGTCATCATTTTTGTACCTCTTATAGTTTGTAGTGCACAAAAAGGTGAACAATACTCAAGGTGGGGCCTGACCAAACTGGAATAACAGGGGGCAATAACTTTTGGTTCTCTGCTCTTAATATTTTTCAATATACATCCCAGTATTCTTTGACATTTTTGAACTGTGGTTTTAGTATGTAATTCAAAGGATAATTTATCTGAAATAGTTATGCCAAGATCTTTTTTCACTAGTTGTTTCTAGTAGGATCGTGTTATTAAGTATATAGTTATTCTTGGATTGTTTTGTCCCAAGTGCATAACTTTGCATTTGTCATAACTGCAAATATGTAACATTTTGTCAGGATTTCTTTCTGGTAGCTATCAAGTAGATAAACCTACTGGCATTGACATTCTGATTATTCTTCATTTCTAACTAAAATCAGTTTTGTCCCTTCAGGTCATTCAAAGCAAGAAATTGGGGGTCCCATGCACCGTTGCAGTTTTGTGGCATCTGAGCCACAGTTTAACTTTGGGACCCATTGTGCTTTTCATGATAGTGTGGTGACTGGACTTAGGAAGGTGATTCATCTCTTCTTCCCAAGGAGAGGCAGGCACAGCAGTTCCAGGTGTAAATAGACAGTTTTCATTGTGACAGCCACTTGTTACACTGGAAATATAACTGGTTATTTAGTTGCAGTATACAAGGCACTTACAATGATTGTCATGCACTAACAATTCTAAGGAGGGCAACTATATATTGATAAGGTGCAGTATATATAGAGGTAGGTAGTTGTATATACAGATATGTAATGTGACACTCTAAAACGGTCACCTAGTGCCCTACGTCTCAGACACTACCATTAGCAGTACAACCAATATCCAAACACCTTGGCTAAAGGTAACTAGCAGAACCAGTCTATGATACAACAGTCCAGTAGGAGGAACAGTGTTTCTGGTGAGGGGCAAGTGGTGGCTAGCTAGCTTGGAGAATGGTCAGTACAGTACCTTATCAACCGATCAGTCTCGTTGGCCAGCAAGAAAAGTGGAAGCAGCAAGATGAAGAGGATGAGGGGAAATGAAGAAGATGAAGGATGAAGGCTGGTCCAGAAGCTGAAGAGGCAAGTGATGAAGGGTTGGAAGCTGGTCAAAGAGATGTCCTTCTGCTGCGGTGTAGGGTTCTTGGGAAGGTCGCTGATGGGTTGTCACTTAGCTGAAGATGGGTGCTATGGCTACCTAGAAAAAGCAAAATAAAAATGGGGCAACTTTATAACCACTGTACTGTGGAGGGGACATTACTACATTGAGCCTGGATGGCTCCTAGGCTAACTTCACTGGGGAACTAACTACCACTGCACTGGTTACTGCAGTCTTCAATGTCTTCAGAGGTCACTGGTGGGCTGGGCGGATAACAATGGAAGTCTGGCCACCCAAAATGGAAGATAGCCCCTGAACTCAAGGATGCAGGCAGTTGCAGTCCATCATAGGGCAAACAGTTCAGGACATGGGACTACCATAGCGGGGCAGCCTGTCCACTTCCCCAAGGCATCAAATCAGTCTGGGGAAGGGAAGGGGACTGTTGCAGGTGACTACAGTTGGTTGAGAGAGAGACAGTTCAGGCCCCAATGTGGAAAAGTTCAGGAACCAAAGTGGTCGAGGTGCAAGGCAAGCAAGTCCAGCCCTGGTGCAAATAACAATTTTCAGTGGGTGCAAGGCAGGCAGTTCAAGCCCTGCTGTACTTCATTTCAGGCCCTGAGGCAGACAGTCCAGCCTTCCAGGGCAAATTGAGCCCCAGGGTACAATCCTGGGTGAGACACTGAAATTGGCAATTACAACAATCATTTTTTTAGTACAAAGTGCTGTGTCCACCTATGGCCAGGGTTTGAGTGACAGGCAGTGCAATATAGACCTGATCATGCCCTTGGTCTGCAGGTGCACCAGCTGATGGCAAGCAGTCTGGGGGAAATGGGGTAGCCAATAGGGGGGCTTTGGGGATCCCAGGGACAAGGCTAGAACTTTTGGGATGGCTTGTCCAAAAATAGGGGTGCTTTCCCTTTCAGTTCCGAAGGGATTCCCTCTATAGGCCTGCTAGGTGCTAGCTGGGTCCAGCCCACCCCTCCGGAATATGTATGAGGGCTGAGGCCTGGCTGCGCAGTATGCCCAGTGTAGCTCCACCTCACAGTATGCAAAATTGGTGGGTCCTTAGTCTGGGATCCCAGCCCTAATGAATATTAATGTGAGCTACCAATTGACTGTGCAGTGGGCTTGGGCTTAGCGCCACCCCTCCTGCACCTAATTATGAGGCCTTTGTTGTTGACCTTGCTCCTGGTGCTCTTTGCATGACTGGGCACAAATCCTCCCTCTTTTTGCCCACTATAGCTTCTCCTCCCACTTTTCCTCTCATTGGAATCCCGATCTGGCACCAAACTACCTACCCTGGGGCTTAAAACTTCATGGTGCCCCTTAGTTATCTCTTCATGGGTGCTGTACCTACCTCTGCCTCTTATTCCACATTTTCCTTCCTTTTTGCCTGTAGCACTAAATAAAATAAACTCTGGGTTTTCAGCCCACTCACTGTCTGTCCTGGGTCCAATGCAGTGGAAGAAATCAGTGGTAGTTTTATAGTGGGGGCCAGGGAGCCGTATTCCCACTCAGCATTGTTGCTGCTGTGCTGAGCAGAACCCTGGACATCCAGCTGCTTCTTTCCACTTGGGTGCAAAGTGCCACTACACACTGTGATCTGCCTGGAAAACAGTGTCCCCCATATGCACCATGAGTTGGAAGCTCTCTTTAGAGGCTGAAGCTGTGCCTGGCAACTTATGGGATGGAATGCAGGACAAGGTGAGGGTCTAATACCACTTACCACCACCAATCTAAAAAAGGATTCTGCCTCTGTCAAGGAGTGAGGTGAGCTCCAGGAGTTGACCCACAGTTGGGAGCCAGTACAGGGGACAGGAGACAAAAAGGAAAAGAACCAGAGAAAACAAATAGTAAAACTGTAATAGGAAAAAAAAACAGAATCCCAGGCAACCAACTACAGTAGGGCTTTCCTTCTCTCCCAAATGGGCATCTCCATTCTTATCCATGTGACTGTCCCAGGAGGCCAAACAGGGGTGGAAAAGCAAACTGGGCCAACAAAGGATACTAAAACTAACAAACAACAACAGAATAAAATGAAAAAGGGGGAAAAGAAAATAAAGAAAAACAGAAGCAAAACATGACTGGGAGACAACCTGCCAGTGTACAGCTGGCACTAAGGCCAGCAGACCGGACAAAAGAGGACTCGTCCACCACACTGAGCCCTAAAGATTGCAGCTGGGTGGGGAAAGACAGGAGGACTGCACGGGCAGCCCCAGGCAGGGTGCACCACAGGGCACCCAGTAAAAGGACACCTATAAACCCACAATAAAAGTAAACTCACTAACCCAGGACAATAAAGCCCACCCTGGAGAGCTGTATCCTGAAGCCTGCAGGACCACTGTACACAGAGGAGCAGCAATTGAGGAGCCACAGACCTGAGCTTCAGGTAAGCCTCCAGTTGTCCATACTCCTGTGCTCTCCACTCTGTCAGTCACCCAGTCCACAACTGCCTTCTGGGTAGCAGGGAAGGCCCTTTCCAGTCTAGGGGTGCTCCTGGCTTCTGGCCATATGATTGGGTCCCTGGGGCCTGGAGCAGTCCCTTGGGCTGATTTATGGCCCCTTTAGGCATTGGCCAGAGACCTGGCCTGGACAGGACAAAGGAGCCAGTGCAGGAAGGCTCCAGGAGGGGAGGGGGAGAGGGGGATAGGGACAGGAATTGCTCAGCAAGCCAGCTGGGTTAGCAAGCCAGCTGGCTGTGTATGGGGTAGGTGATTTGGTTAACTGTTTCCCTCTCTGAGGTTCCCTGGTCTGCCTGCCTGGCAAACTTTGGGGCATTACAGTTGGACTGCTTTCACTGTATGGTCACAAAGGGCACTGTGACCACACAGGGAAATGGGTGGGGGCAGCCATGTTAATGCTGCGTCCGGCTTGCAAACTGAGTAATGAGCCATACTCAGTCACATACCAGGCCCTGCAAACCCTTGTTGCATGCCACCATACCTCAAAGTCTGCAGAACTACTGCAAGGAAGCCCTATTTGTCACTTCTAACATCTGATACCTCTTATTTGCATTGAAACTTAGCTACCAGGTTGACTCTTCCTGTAGTAGCCAAGTTTTTCTTTTGTGCATGGCAGTTTTTTGTGCTCATACAATAGGAAATCACTTGTACCCTGAAAGTGCACCAGCTCCAACAGAAACTGTGTAAGGGGCCCCAGGCCTTCTTTTGTATTTTTTTCCAAGTAGCACCAGGAACCAAAGCAAGCTGGAAGAGTACTAAAGCTGCTAAGTAAAGCAAGATCATTCTGTCAGATTTTGAATCAGGAAGGTTTATTGAAAGTCTCAGCAAGCAATCAGTTAATCTGAGCTGGCCATATTCACTTCAATTCATTGTTATATTGTTCAACTGATAATCTAAGCTGCATTTGTGGAAAGTTGCCCACCTCCTCAGCTATAGACATTATGAATGGTCATCTTCAACACTAAACAAGAGTGACAGCTTGCTCTGTTCATTTATCTGCAGTGCATTGTGGCTTATGAAAAGCAGTTTGTTTTATACGTGAAACTCCTTTATACAAATGACTAACAGACATGCTTTTCTGTAGTAGCATAATATAATGCATTTGCATATCATTACCAAAGGAATTTAATACTGTATTCAGTAAGATATAATCCCACCCATATAGGAGGCAAATTTCTTATGAGGCAGAATCATTTTCAAAGCACTAGGACAATTTCAGGCTACCTAGCTATTGGTCATTTTACTCCCCGATTTCGTTACCATTTTTTTTCTACAAACAAAGCTATTAGGAGAAGAGACAGGCAGCAAGTAAATAAGATCACAAATTAGAAAACTCGCACTATAAAGTCACTCAGACTGAGCTAACTAGTGATGCTGTGACTGAGCAAAGAAATAATGCTATTATTATAAATAGATTTCACACATGAAACAAATCTACATTTTCATTTTCTAAACTTAGATAGAAACAACCTCGTATCCTGACCCTATGGAATCTTGTCTATGGATTTTTGCATCCATTTGGAATTAGATTCTGAAGGTGCAGAACTGAGAATAAGCAGCCAAATGTGTTGGAGCATATAACTACAAGTAGATCATGTTTATACAGCGTATTGATGGTATTTTTCCAGATAAATAGAAAAACAATATGAAACAACAGTAGTTTGTTTGAACACATCATTGTAAAAGACTGAAGGCACTCTCCTGATGAAGCATGCTCAATATGCAAAACGTTGAGTATATGGCCTCATTAAATAAACTTTTAAGAAGGAAATGAATCAGAGTATCATCTTTATTCACTCTGGAAATAGTGCCTCCTATTGATAGTATTTTTTGTGAATCTGGTCTATGCATATGAAGGGAGGAAGCTGAATTAACAAAGAAAGTTCCTTTCCCATGAGGAACTGGTGTGCATCAGCACACTGAACATGGTTGGCATCTCTAGGGTAAGCCACTTGCTAAATATAACATACTGATCAGTAATATTCCTATAAAGTAAACATGATTTCTCATATTATCAATTGTTGATAACATTGTAACCACTGGCAAGTGAAACAATATTATTAGACCCAATACTAAAAGTATAGGTCAGTTGCTTAATTAAATGGGCAGACACAGGCAAACACTCAAAAGGATTTAGGGGTGTCAGCACATATATACATTTTGAAGAGATCACGTAGCATGCCTAAACATGAATAGGTATGCAGTTCTTGGGAAAATGGGAAGAACCTTATTTAAATGGTATGTACAGTATTTAATCTATCAATTCCCAATTTATACCATTTTTCAAAGAGAGTAGTGACACACAATAGTCATGCAAAAAGTACAGTTTCCAGTCCAGGTGACCAATACAGCACCAGAGCATGAATGACTTAATTTAATTGCAGTTCTTCTGAGGAAGTCCAACAAATAATTAAGAAGCTAATGATAAAAAAAAATAATAATTCTAAAACATCTCAAGCCTAGAATTCATTAATTTGGGCCATTAATGAATATCTTTGTGCCAGGCCATATTTGCTTAGAATGTTTGTTTCTTACTCTGTTCCATATCAACAAGTATACCACAGCCATATAACTTGAAATAAACATACATGGGCATAAAGGGTGTCATGCATTAAACTCCAACCTAGCCCAGTTCAAGAAGTAACTTAGAAATGTCCTTATACTTAGGTCTAGGTGTGACTGCCTCAGTGATGTAACTGAATGTTCTGCTCAATCTCTTGATATTCTGTAGTGTAGTCAGCCTTGCTGAGCTTTTAATAGTATATAATTACTGTATGTCCTATGGAACTGGTACTGTTGTATCTCTTTATCTGACTGTGACAAGGCTTCACTGGAGCTGCCACTATTTACCCTGTCTGCTTATTCTTTTAATTTACCAAATTGTGATGTAGAACCTTTGTAAATGAGCTTATGAGCTCAAAGGTGTATTCTGAAAGAAGAAATACATAACTAAATAAACAAACTGTTCAGCATTACCATGAAAACAAGCCAACTGGGGAATTCACTTAAACAGTCCAGGGGAAGATTTATCTGGGATGTCCCAAGTGGTTTTTCATGGAAAAGAGTGGTAGACAAGTGGAACAGACTGACAGAGGAAGTGGTATATGCCAAAACAGTGTGGGTGGGAGGGGGTTCAAAGAAGGGTGGGACAGGATCAAGGCCACAGTAAATGTTTTCTGGGACAAGAGTACAGGAGGAGGATGTACACTATGGCCAACATAGAGGAATCAGACAGGGTGGGCAGATGGGATGGATGACTGGGTCTTTTTGTGCCATCAGATTCTGTGTTTCTATTGCGTGTTTATATATTTCTATTAAATGAACAGAAAGTCAGTTTTGGTTTCAAAATTGAATTGCTGTAGCTGTGCAGAGTAGATCATGTTGTGTGATCATTAGGCAAGGTGTTGATCCTCTAAGTTCCTTAATTTGGAGAGAGCTCCTTACCATCCAGTGAGTACATTTCTGAACACAGGAACAACATCCCATTGTACATTGTGCATCTCCAATCCGAGGAACAAATATGATGGGCTATGTTTTAATATTGGACCTTTTCCATCTGTTGTTGACACATTAGTGGTGCAAGATATGAAAATTGAAGGCCAAACTAATGAGATGGCAGAGGGGTATTTTTAAAGAGATCCACTTGAGATGTATCAGCTGCTATTTTCTAACAAAATATGCATTCAAACCTGTTAGACAATCTATTAGATGGCCTAACAATGTCCAAAGTTTGTATCTAAAAAATGGACAAAGTTGCATCCAAAATGGATGCAAGTATGATTGCATCCAGTTTGGATGTAATTGCATCCAATTTTTGCTGCAACTGTGACTTTGTGTCATAAATGGATGCCGCTTCTGAAAAAAGCAGCAGGGCTTCCTAGATGCAAGAAAATAGTTTCAGATGCAGCATGAAGTTTCATACACATCCAACCCTTTTGAAAATCCCTCCCTTGGGGTGATAGACGGTGTTACCAAAGTTAGCTTCATAACGACTTTCATAAAGCAGTATAGTCCGGTTTAATGGCTTCTATAAACTATATTGATAGCCTAAGAGCTCATATACACCAAGCATAACATTCATTTTGTTCCTGGGTAAGGTCAGAGCAGGAATCATTTTCTCTTGCAAGAAAAGCTAGCTGTTCAAAACAATGCAGAAAAGTATGTGCTACAGGACAGTAGAGCATAGCATAACATGATATGAAAAATATCCCTAACCATTCATTAAACTCTGCTATGGTTTTGCATAAACTCTGAATGCATGTAGAATTATGATTTAGATTGTGAAATGCTTATTTTCCCTGTATTTCACTGGAAGGTATAACACTGAAATTGAGAATTTATATACAGAAGCTACTCTTCTGTACAGTGTCTGAACATATTTTTAAAAAGTATTTTAATAATAATGATTCTGTGAGATGTCCAGATTTCAAAAACATAGGGCCTTAAAAGCTGACATGTAAAAAGACATGTAAAATCCCTATCCCAAGCATATCTTAGCACAAAGTACAAAGCTTCCTATATATAAAGAAGTTTAAATATACTTAGAGTTGTTAAAAAGATCTCCTACACAGCAAACAAACCAAGGTTCTAAGACTTGTGCAGGCACGTAGCACAACCCCCTGCTGGCCACCTTAGGGTATCACACTCGATAGAAACAATGGACTGCAATGAAGCAAAGTAACAGTTTGGGTAATCCAAAGGTGTTTGCACTTTTGTACTAAGTTGTAGTCTTTAATAGAAGATGTGCAAATGACCACAGGCTGTAGAGAAGTCCCCAAAAGGTAATTAGCATGTTATTGGCTGCACATGAATGTATAAGGTACAAATCAACATATTGGCATGCTCTACAGAAATAGATACAGCTTCACTAGTGAGGTTATCAAACTTTAGTTAAGAGCCTTATTTTCCTATTTATAGATTTTGGTACTGTGGTCTATTCTGCTGCTAACAGAATAGCACTGGAAAGTATCTGTGTTACTTTTAACTGTGCCTGTAGGTTTGCACTTGATCTAAAATTTGATACCCACAGGTGCGACCTTTACATTTGTTTAAATTGCCAGTACTTTTGCCATAGAATAGTTTGCCACATGGCTTTATTTGGGAAAAAGGCTCAGTTGGGCCTTATGCTCACTGGAGTCCAAAATCTTTTTAACCAAGTGGACAACAAATATGCTAGCAAGATTGATTGGTGGTTGGAGATTTCAATCCCATTTTGGAAAACTGTTGTTGGCCAATGCTGATTTTTGGGGCGGAGAGCTGGCCAAGCACCCAGTAATGACGGTTGGCTTTCAGTCCAGGCCTGACTGGCACAAACATCAACAACAGCAGGATAATATTTACAATACTGGAAAAAGCTCACAAGAGGAATTATTTGATATTGGTTGTTTATGGCAGTAATCAGACCAAAAAAGTGGCACTCTACCATAAGATTTGAGCCTGCAATTCATGCTCAAAATTCTGTGCCTGATACAGGGACCAATGCTCAGAGCATGGTGTCAGAATCGGGCAAAGGCAAAGAGAAGGGACTGAGCAGACAGGACTGGCCACTGACCTCTGTTATATGAATCTCCAGCAAGAAACGAAGGCAGGGTTTGCCAGTATTACAGCATAATTTACACATCTCCAAGGAGTGGAGAAGGGGCTGGCAGAGACAATGACTACCCATGGCAAACGACTTGATGAAGTGCAAAAGTGGATCAGTGAACAGGAGGACATGATAATAGACATCTTGAGTGATAGATCCAGGTTACTTGAAAAAGGGGAGTTTCTGACTGAAAGGGTGAATTATCAGGAGAATTGGAGCCTACGTTATAATATTCAGCTCATAGGATTACCAGAGAGCTCAGAGGGCAAAGAAGGTGACAAGCTGATTCAGCAGCTGCTAGCAGGTAAATTGAGCATGGACCCTGAGGCCACTAACTACAAATTGCAGTGGGCTCATCTCACAGGTCCCAAGCCAAAGCCGAGGGACAGACCTTGGCACTATCTGTTAAAATATTAACGATACCCAGAAAAGAATCAGTGCTTCATGCCACCCAACAGCATGGTCCACTTAATTTGGAAGGAAATAAAGTTTTTAATTTCCAAGACTTTAGCTGGGACTTACAAATTAAAAGAAAAAAATTATCTGGAGTAAAATCCAAATTGCATGGGCTGTGCTGGAAGTTTGGACTGATTTACCCAGCTAAACTGCAGATTGCTTGCCCTGGATAGCCCCCCAAAATATTTGAAAAAGCCCTGGATGCCAAAAGCTACATTTTTACCATGGAGTCTGCACAGGAAGGGAGATCGCAGACTCGAACTACCAGACCTGCCTGCTGAGCTAATGGATTTAAAACTGAATGCTACTTGTAAATAATCACAGGTAACAAAACTGACTTTGAGATCTGGATCCATTAGGTGTATGGCAATGACTGCTACTTTAAACTGAAATGTACAATCAATGAACAGTGCATCCCTTTTTAATGTCAGAAAGGGGTAACTGGAAATGTGGGACTATTGAGTGGAGTTCATGTTAAAATGGGCAAACCAACCTCAGTGGGGATATAAGAGAGCTGTATTTCAATCTTTCTCCCACGATGAATGACTTGGTGCCAGAGCGTAACAATGGGTTCCCTGGCAACTTTTGTCATCCTGCATCTCTTTTTTCGCTTAATGACTACGTGCTTGCGAGTGGCTGTGTGTTTTGGGGCTAAATGTGATGGGTAGTGGGGCAGACATCTTCACAGCGAACCCCTTACTTCATCCTGAAGGAAACCCTGTTTGCCAATCAGCTGTGTGCTATGCAATTCCATTATGCTAAAGCTCAGTTAACTCCCTAGGAGGCAGCTTGGGAGATCCTGTTGTTTTTTGGCCTGCTCTGCTATGTGATCTTTCCACTTGGAGGTTACCAAGTTTTCTAATAAATTAATACTCATCAGTCTGGGCTTGGCATGATCTGCTGTAAAACTCATTATGTTACACTAAGCAGGTCCCATATGTTCATTCTGACCAGCTCTAATCATCATCCCAAGTATCACAATGTACATGATAACTATACCCCTTTGAACATGAGGCTAGGAGGATGGATGGTGTTTAAATGCGGAAATTCTCTTGAGGAGGTTCACAGTTGATACTTGGTCCAGCTCAAACTGTACACTGTTTCTCTTCAACCTGCAAGTCTAAGATATGAGGGTTTTCAACTACGCTTTGAGTATACTGACATTATAGTGCACGCCCGGCTTTGTATCACCAGAGAATAGCCATGACCTTACGGCTGACATGCAGTCAGGTAGGAGAAACCAAGAAATCTAAATTCTGAACATTAAAGATCTGCATTGCTTTGTGTACTATGTTGGGAAGGTGAAGTGGGGTATGGGGCAATGGGCTTGAATGGACTTCATAACTTATCTTCCTATTAGATCCCCAGTACCGGCATCAGTGATTTGTAGGTTATCAGACTTGAATCCCACCACTGCATTTCCAACTGCGGCTTGGGATGTAGGTAACAGTGGAGAGAGGTGGTGAGGATGGATTGTTACCTGCTGTGATGAAATAATCTATTAGACTGTAACTCTTGTATGGTCTAAATGCAAATTGTCTTCCAAGTGAATTAGCTATATATGTAAATACAATCGATATGAAATGAGGTGCAGCACGTTTCTCATGTGAGTGCTTTATTTAAATCAAGCGAAAAGTTTTCACTAGCATGTTTTAAAGGGTTCAATAATGAGTACCTACACTAGGAAATAAATAGGTTATATACATTTGCAGCAAATAGGAGGACCAGCTTAAGTGTAAATTGCTCTTGGGGTTTTCGATCTCAGAAAGATGGATTGTCGCAAAGTGACATTTTGGCATTTAAAATGAATGCTATGGGGATGGGGAGACTTGTCATTTTTGGCAACTTGATTCATAGTGGCTGCACATGTGCCTACTCTAGGGTCTGGGGTGGGGGATGTTATCTGCTAGGATTACTCCTCTTAAGGGGATGGGGGACATACACCCCTAGTATGCTTGCAGACTTTACACAAATGCTGTTGTCCATTATCTTGTAACCTAGTCTTCATATGTTAGTGCCAAGAAGCTCCCACATGCCTTGTCTGCCAAGGTATAAGTGGAACTGCTCAACTGGGGGGAGGGATGATGTTTTCTGGATGCATTTACACTAAAAATGTTCATAACAGAAATAGTTAAGCTTGTTGCCTCATGTTGTAGGGTTGGGGGGGCCTGTTCTCTTTTACAGGGAAATAACCTCATGAAGTCATCTACTGTTTTTTGGGGGGATTTTAGGTTATGTTCTGCTGTGTATTCTAGGGAGGGATGGGTTGTGGGGGGTAATGGCTGCGTTTCTCAGTTTAAATCAGGTCGATTAGGAGTGATGACATTTGAGCTTGTTGCTCTGGGGCTCCTACTGCAAAGGGTGGGGACTGGTAGTTCCCAGTTTTACGGAAACAGTTTGTACAAGTCATTTGGTGTCTTTTACAGATTTAAGAAATGTGTTCACCTTCATGTGCAGTGGTGATGGGATTGGGGGGGCTTGTGGGTTTTTTAGTTCATTGAATCTTTTAGTTAAAGATTTCTCAAGAAAATAAGGTACAATGAACTTCAAAATACAGAACAGTGTATTACTCCATGGATATATCAATCGGTTGCATTTATGGTTAGATGAAAATGGATGACAGTTCATTTAGGTTTAGATCCTGGAGTGTCAATGAACTTAAATCACATATTTTATTTATTTATTTGTTCAAGTAATTCACCAGGAAGGCATGCTGAGCAGTATAGCTCATTTCCAGATGCATCCTGGGGGAAAGAGGAAGAGCAGTATTGCAAGTACATAGTACAAAATACAAGTGGACATTGGTTATGAACAGCATACATTCAGTCTCATTCATTGCAGCAAGTACAGCCTGATAATTAGCAGTATTTACAACATTTTCAATATAAATCCAAGGACAGTATGAATTCATAGCAGCTACATACATTTCAATGAGTACAACCTGATACTGAGCAAAATTGGCAGCATAATATAAGGATACATCGAATACATTGTAGCAATATACTATGGTAAGATGAATAGATAGCTTAATTGGCAAAAGGACAAGCATTTGCTAAGGAGTAAAACTGAGGCAGTCCAGTAGGAATATGGGCTGGAGGAACCAGGTAGGGTTGGGGGAAGTGGAGGGGGCACTGAAGAGATAGAGGTAGAGGGTTTTGGCATGAGCAGGTAGGTGTTATGAAATCGCAAAGTATGGAGGAAAGAGATTTGTGTGAGGTGGCATTGTAGATAGGTGAGTGGAGAGCATTCCACAGTTTAGGGCAGAAGAATGAGAAGGTGGATTAACCAATGATAGTAGAGCAACGGGGATTACAAAGGATTTTAGATCAGAGTTGCAGAGGGAGTACATGAATTGGGAGGAAGCACATAGGGAGAAAGACAGATAGGAGGGGAGATTACCAGACCTGAATTTGGCCATGAAAGTGGCAGTATGGGACAGCTGTCTGGACTCCAAGGATGGGAGGGACAGAGCTTTATGTAGGTTGCAGTGGTGGGTACGAGGGGGCAGGACAGAACAAAACAACAGAAAGAGTTGAAGAGGGTGTCCAGTCTGGCCAGGGTAGTTTTAGGGGTGGCACTGTAGACTGTGTAAGCATAGTCAAAGGTAGGGAGGATCATTTTCTGCACTATTGCATGACAGGCAGATTGAGAAATGCAATCCTTGTTACGGTATAAAGAACTGAACTTTGGGTGTAGGTTCTTTTGAATTGTATTCATGTGCGCCACAAAGTCCAGGTGGTGGTCTAGCCAGACCCCAGGTATCTAAAGGATGTGACATTTTCAATGTGTGTACCATCCAGGGTGTGTAAGGCGGGGTGGGTTCAGTTTAGATAGTCTCTGTCTAGTGCTGAAGGACATAGGGACTGTCTGTTTTGCATTCAGGAACAGCTGGTTGAACTGGAACCAATGCTGGACCTTGTTGAAATCATGTTGCAGTCTAGCCTCCACATCAGTTTGAAATGAACTAGATGCGTAAAGGAAGGTGTCATCTGCATACATGCGGATTTGAGAAGTGGAGCAGAATGTAGGGAGATTGTTGAGAACAACAGAGAATATTATAGGGCCGGATACTGAGCCCTGCAGGACACCAGTGGTGATAGGAAGTGGCCAAGAGAGGGAGGGAGGAGACGGGCTTAATTAATTGAAATCTGACTGATAGGTAGGACTGAAACCATGCTGTGACTGAGGAGGTTAACCCAGCAGTTTTGAGTTTATGGAGGAGAAGAGAGTGGGATACAGTGTTGAAGGCTTTTGCCAGATCGACAAATATGGTGGAGGTAACATGTCCCTGATCCATATTGGTGTGTGTGGAGTCAGTGAGTCATAACAGGGAGATAGTGGTGGAGTGGGACTTGCGGAAGCCAGACTGGAAAGGGGTGAAAAATGAGGTAGAGTCAAGGTAAGGGGTGAGCTGAGCAAGGATAATATGTTCTTGGATCTTAACTAGAATGGGGAGTAAGGATAGTGGATGATAGTTCTCTGGAGTAGTGGGATCACCACCTTTGGGGAGAGAAATAACGGTGGAGTGTTTCCAGGTTGAGGGAACTGAAGATAGGGAGAAAGAAAGGTTTAGCAGGGAGACCGGGGGGAAGCTATAGCAGTGCAGAGAGGAAGAG
This sequence comes from Neoceratodus forsteri, assembly GCA_016271365.2. Taxonomy (NCBI): domain Eukaryota; kingdom Metazoa; phylum Chordata; order Ceratodontiformes; family Ceratodontidae; genus Neoceratodus; species Neoceratodus forsteri. The sequence goes on along the minus strand of CM028136.1, from coordinate 352,737,599 downwards.
CAGATTGGGTTCTAGGCCATCTAGGCTCTTTCCCTTGTTAGTGTTTAGGGCATGGAGGGCCTTTAGAGCATCATTTGGTGATATGAGTGAGAAAGAGAAGGGGGAAGAATGGAGCGGTCTGGTGTAGGATTGGGGTTTGGAGAGGCGGTAGGCATACGTGTGGGGAGAGTGGTGAGGAGCGAGGAGGCACAGAATGTAAAGAAAGTGTTGAAGGTAGTTGTGACTGATAGGGGGTCAAAAAGAGTAGCATTGCCATTGAAGAGGGTGGGGATGGGGGGTGAGAGGGAGGAGAGAAGAGGGATTTAACAACTTTCCAGAACTTAGAGGGATGGCTTAAGTTAGTGTTGAAGGATGTGGAGAAATATTCTGATTTTGCATATCTGGAGGCCTTAGTGCAGGCATTTCTAGTCTGTAGTGGAGTAGAAGAGTGTGGTATCTGGATTTCATGTAGGTCTTCCAGGCCTGATCCCTGGCATGCATGCAGACCAGTAGTTCTGCATTAATCCAGGCAAGGTGCAAGCCTTTGACTCTTGTTAGTTTAGAGGAGACATGCAGGTCCCAGATTTCCAGAAATTTTGTCTGAAAATAGGTGAGGCCAGTGTTGGTTGAGGATCCTGTTGATACAGGGGACCAATCGGTGTGGTATAAGTTATTTAGTGAGGGAGTTAGGTTTAGAGAGTGAAAAGAATATAGGGGGATTAATGTTGTGGGTGCTATAGTCTGATGGACTTTACGGATAGAGTAGATCATGTGATGATCACTGAAGGAATCTGGGAGAATACCAGAGTCAATTATGTGGTGTGGATGAGAGGTGAGGGCCCAGTGTGTTTGAATGATTTGTGTTTGAGTCGAGTAGGAGAGGTATTTAGTTGTGTTAAGTTTAGTGAGTTAACTTTGGAGCAAATTTTAGAGTTGGCAGAAGACAGCCAGTCCACATTAGGTCTCCAAGGATGTAAAGCTCGCCAGAGGTGGTATGAGAGGTGATAGTGATAAGCTCAGATGTGGCTGATATAGGGAGGCCAGGGTGACAATAATATAGGCAGTGTAAAAGGGAGGGAAAGTTTGATAAGGAGGAGTTCATATTGGGATGGGGATGAGATAGACAGAATAGAGGAGTATTGGAGGTTGGAGGATAAATACATTGCGATATTTCACCTTTGATGTGTCTGTCTTGTCTCTTAGAGAGTAACTAGGAATAGTGAGATTGTGGTCACGTATTTTGTGTGATAGCCAGGTTTTTGAGAGAACCAGAACCTCTGGGTGTAAATCCAGCATGATTGGCTGGAGGGGGGTGAGTTTGGGGAGTAGGCTTCTTATATTGAGGTGTGTAGGTTTTAAGCCCTTTGGGAAGTGTATATGGGAAGGGGGGTAAGTCTGGGGTAGGATTCGATGTCACCTGCTGAAATGAGTAGAAGGGTGATAAGCATTTTGGAGAAAGAGTTGATTCATTTCATAGCTTTTACTTGTAGAGTGCGAGAAGGTGGGGGAAGAAATTGGAGTGCTGGGGAAGGGAGTCTGGTAAAAGGTAGATTAGCTAAGAGAGATGTGGACAGAAGTATGGATGGATGGGGAGGCCAGGGGTAACTTGTTTAGAATAGGGTGTACAGGGAGAGTACAGTGTGTTGCAGAAAAGGAAGGGTGAATTGGGGGAAGGGCAAGGGATAGAGGGTTGAGAGAGAAGAGGAAGAGAGACTAAAGGGGGAGGAGAACAAGGCCAAGATAAAAGCAGACAATGTTGTGCATTGTAGTTAAGGTGAAAGAAATGATATAGGGAAAAAGCTAGAGACAGGTTAGGTAAATAGTGACCAGAGGGGCTGGATAGCTAAATTGAGGTGTTATACCACTTGCGGCAACAGGGCACTGTGGGATAACAAGTGTGGAAGGAGGATGTTTCAGTGGGGTGCAGTACCCCTGGCAACCACTGGGTGTTGTGGGAAAATCAACGGTGGAGGAGGTGTACACTCTAGCAAGCTGAGTGGCTTAGAGGTTAGTGCTGTAGACTATGACCAAACTCAGCTATGAGAGGCAGAGGGGAGGTCAAGGGATAAAGGGTTGGAAGGGTGAATTGGGGGGAGGGAAAAGGGTAGAGGGTTGAGAGAGAAGAGGAAGAGAGACTAAAGAGGGGAGGAGAGCAAGGCCAAGACAAAAGGAGACAATGTTGTGCATTGTAGTGTAGGTGAAAGGAGTGATATAGGGCAAAATCTAGAGACAGGTTAGGTAAATAGTGACCAGAGGGTCTGGATAGCTACGATGAGGTGTTATACCACTTGTGGCCACAGGGCATTGTGGGATAATAAGGGTGGAAGAAGGATGTTTCAGTGGGGGTGCAGTACCCCTAGCGGCCATTGGGTGTTGTGGGATAATCAAAGGAGGAGGAGGGGTATACACTAGCAAGCTGAGTGGCTTAGAGGTTAGTGCTGTAGACTATGACCGAACTCAGTTATGAGAGGCATAGGTTCAAAGCTAACATAGGGAGAAAGGGGAGGCATATGAAAAGAAAGAGAGTGTTATCAAAAATTAAGGGCATGAAAACAGATATACTTTGCTTATAAGGGACAGATGATGGAGAAAGAAGGAAGTTTTATGTGTAAAAATTGGGGGGGGGGTCATATTTTTCCTCCCAGGCAAGGGAGATTGCCATCTGGGTGCGACCTCACTTCCCTGGCACAGTGACCAAAACATATGTAGAACAGGGGGGTAGATTTGTTTTAATTCAGCTGCTCTTTAACTCTGGTCAATAGCTTGCAATTGGGTCAATGTATGGGCCTAATGTAGAATGTCCTGAATTTTTCAATAGATAAAAAATCCAAATGCCAGACTTTGAAGGACAGTGGGTTATGTTTGGAGATTGTAACTGTTGCGGACACTGCCTTGGACAGATCTTCCAGAATGGTGACCTGTGAGACTAAAAATGTTAAGGCCTTCAAAATCCTATCAGATGATTACACTTTATCAGATGCATGGAGGCATGTTAACCCTAAAGGAAGGGAACATGCATACTATTCCCATTCTGCACCAAACTATGCAAGGCTTGACAAAACCTTGATCTCGTTTTCTCCGGTTACATCTATTCAGTCCATTGTACATGACTTTATTACTATAACTGATCATGTTCCAGTTTTTTAGATCTGCAGGGATGGGGGTCTCCTAAAGTGGCCAGAACTTGGAAACTGGATCCACTTTTATTAAAAAGTCAGGATTTTATCCTATACATGAAGGACCAAATCCAGCAGTTTGGGGGGCATAATCTGAGAGGTACTACAAGGCCTTCTATCAGGTGGGAAGCATTAAAGGTGATACTAAGGGGAACTATCATATCCTACACAGTCCATACCAGGAGTAAAGAGGCTAAAACGCTCAGTTTTAGAACAGCAAATATCACAGGCAGAGAAGCAGCACATGTAGAATCCCACTCCTGATCTGTATCAACATCTTCAGGAATTAAAATAGGAATTTAATCAACTAGGGAGTGCAAAAAGAGAGCACCCTATTTTGTTAAATCAAAAGTCCAATTGTTTTGAGAGAGATACTGGAGAGAAGTGGTTTGCCTGGCAGCTAAAGCATAAAGTGAACATTAAAAATATAGCACAAATTCAGAGTGCTGGGGGGGCATTACAATACAATGATAGGGTCATTGGGGAGAGTTTTGAGGAATACTACCAAGACCTTTGTATTTCTGAGGTGCATCCATCCGAAGCAGAGCTGGAGAGGTTCCTATCACGTGCCTCAGTGACAAAGATTGTACAAACTAACCAGCAGATGCTAGATGAAGGCACAGACTGGGAAGAGACAGTGAAGGCTATACAGCACTTAAAAGGGGGAAAAGCTCTGAGGCCAGATGGATTCTCCATGGATTTTTATAAAATTTTCAAGGAGGACCTTAGAGAACCCTTAAAGGATATGATAGAGGAAAGTTTCAAAACTGGTGCTCTGCCTCCCTCCACTCCATCAGCTATTATAACAGTCCTGCCTAAGCCTGGGAATGACCTGGAACTTTGTGGGTCATATAGGCCTATTTCCCTTCTCACAGTATATTACAACATCTGTACCAGAATATTGGTGGTAAGCTTAGAAAAGATATTGCCCCAAATAATACACCTGGATCAAGTGGGTTTTGTGCAGCCCCATCAAGAGAAACACAATGTCAGGAAAGCAATGAATAAAATTTGGATGAGGGGAAATATGAAGCAGGGAATGGGAGGGGAGTGGCTGTGGTGGCACTGGATGCAGAGAAGACTTTTGACTGAGTGGAATGGAGGTATATGTTTGCAACTTTAATACACTTTGAGATCAGGAGAAATATGTTAAGGTGCATCTCAGCTTTGTATCACAAACCTTCGGTGCAGATATTGGTTAATGGGAACCTGTCTCCATCATTCGACCTAACCTGTGGGACTAGACAGGTAAGCCCTTTACCTCCACTACTGTATGTGTTAACATGTGAGCCCCAAGCTGCCACAATAAGGGAGGATCCCAAGTTAGTGGGACACTCTGCTAATGGAACCCAATACAAGATCTCAATGTTTGCGGATGACCTCCTAATTTATCTACAAAACCCTACAGTGGGCCTGCTTAGACTGCACCATATTTTGGGGGATTACAGCAAATTGTCTAGTCATAAAATTAACTGGGCAAAAAGTGAAATTATCCAAGTCAACCAGAGCTCAATTACTAAACTCCGAAATAACCCATGACGCATGAGAGTGGTTGCCTCCCTTAAATACAGTATAGCGCAGTGGTTTAAGGCACTGAGCTGCAAATCTGGAGACCTGGGTTTGAATTCCACAGCCCCCACTTGCATACTGTGTGACTCTGAGCAAGTCACTTAACTTCCCTGTGGTCCCAGGTCGCACCAGTAAACAAGCTTTCAGCTTTGTGTGCCACTCCTGGTTAAACAATTGCAAAAAAAAACCAAATACTTGGATATACAGATATCAATTGAAAGATATAAGTTTCTGCAAGATGATTATCATAAACTCCTGGATTCAGTGTGTCAGGACTGCGAGAAGTGGTCTGGCCTTCCTATATGTATAATTGTCAGGATTAATACTATCAGAATGAGTACTCTACCTAAGTGCTTATACCTATTTCAGAATCTGCCCATCGGGGTCCCAAAAAATTCTTTAAGTCCTTAAACAGCATAATATATATACATTCTTGTGCGAGGGCAAGACAGCACATATCTCTAGGCCCATTCTGCAACTTTCTCTAAGGAAAGGGGGTTTAGCATTACCCAATAGGACATTTTATTGCTGGGCTTCTCAGCTGGCAGTGCTAGCAAGCTATGTTAACGCCTTGATGCCCAATTGGCTGACTATGGAGAGTGAAATTTATGATGGAGAATTAGTCTCTGCTTGTTTTCTACCTCCACAGTGTGGCGCACCAACTAATTTTAGAGGAAACCCCTACACCAAACAGTTGCTGCGGATTTGGGTCGGTGTGCACAATCTGATTGAAAATAAAGGGAAAATATCACCATGTGCAAACTTGACTGCAGTAGTAAAGATCATGAAAGGGAATAATGAGCACTCCACCAGGCTCTTCTTAGATGGCGCAGGAGAGGGATAATGAATGTAGAGCAACTGTAGTCGAATGGTGCTTTAAAAGCATTTAATGCCATAAGGGAAGAATTTACTTTGCAAAAGGGAAAGACTTTTTCATTTATTTAAGGGTGAGAAATTTCCTGTCAAGGGCAAACTTGGATTCTTCGCCTATTGAAGCAATCTTTTTTAGGCCACAACCTAATTCCAGACCCCTGACAGCTATACATAAGTTTCTTGCTTTTGCTGCTCCAGAACCAAAGATTAAGGCAAGAGAGCAGTAAAATGTGATTTGGAGACTCAAATTACAGATGAGAACTGGTGACTGGCCATAAAGCATGTACATGTGTGTTCCAAATCTGATAAACTATGAAGAATTCAACTATGTTATCTATACAGAACTTATTTAACCCCTCATAAATCACACCAGTATAATAACTCGTGGGATCCTAAATGCCAGATACACAGGGGTGATTTTATTCCCATGGCTTTGACATGTCCAAAGGTTGCCCCTTTGGACTCAGGTTTGTCAGTTAATAGAACTGGTACTTAAGTGTGACCTATCTGTAACAGTGGCAGCCTATATGCTGGGGTTGGATTTCAAACCAATTTGAGGGAGGGATGGCATTCATGCTCAAAAATTTTGGAACCTGGCTTTTGTCAATGCCAGGAAAACTGCAGCACAAAATTGGCTTAGTGTATCACTCCTACAATAGCACAATGATTGAACAACCTACTTTTGTGTATGAAGTTGAAAAAACATTATTTTAAGGCAAATGGGCAGGACCAGTTGTTCCAAAATATTTGGTGCCCAATGTTGCAGGCTATAGAGAACAATCAAATATCATTTTAATCGTACCAAGCAGGAATATAAGGGATAATTATTACCTACCTGTAAACTAGCTAGCTAATATATTGTGGTGTCTTCTGACAGGTTTCAGTCAGAGCTCAATCTCAGTTTATGTTCAGTACATGAACAGCTTATGAGAAATCTATGGTTTGCATTTAAGCATTGTTGAATATGATGTACCTTGCAATGAGTTGCCCTCTGAAGCAGTGGAGGCAAAAATGGTCAGTTCATTCAAACTAGTGTGGGACAGGACTTACATGCAACATAGGGTCGGGGGAGGGGATTTGTCTAAAATGCAAATTCCAAGGAAACTTCAATAGGGCCCAATAGGGGTCCCTGCAAAACAATGGGCAAACTAGATGGGCCATTGGTGTCCTTCTACCGTCACTTTTCTATGTTTCTATATTTATTACTGTACAGTTGAGTGCTTTGTATTGTTGTAATCCATGTATGCATTGTACCTTAATAAACATTGTTTACAAAAAAAAATAATAATAAAAATGTTCATTTTCAGTAAGAAACATGAATATGTGGAATTCTCTACCTGTTGAAATTTCTGAAAATGCTGCCCTCAAACTTTTAAGAGTTATTTATTAGCTATTTCCAAGATAAGCTTGTGTGTAAAGAAATATAATTATTGTGTTTTATACTTTGTATTACATTATTTAATTTTATAACATTTATTTATTATATCATGTGTATAATGTGGATACTTTGGCAAAAGGGATTTTGAGCTCAGTGGTTTTTTTATCCACCTGAGAAAGGACATAGACAGGGTGGAGATGGTCTAGAGGAGTACAACTAAAGTGGTGCATGGTTTGCACAAGAAGCCATATGAAGAGAGACTGAGGGATCTCAACATGTACACCCTGGAGAAGAGGGGAGATAGGTGACATGATAGAGACCTACAAGTACCTCAAAGGGGTGAACAGGGTGCAGTTGCAGAGTCTCTTTCAAATGAGAACAAGCACCAGGACCAGAAGGCATGTAATGAAATTGGAGTGGGGAATTTCAAGAGTGATGTGAGGAAGTATTGATTGGAAGAGTGGCAGACACCTGAAACAGACTGCCAGCAGAAGTGGTGGAGACTGAAACTTCAAGCATGCATGGGATAAACATAGGGGTATATTAGCTAACAGGCAGGGAGGTGGGAGGGTCGCTGGAGACCAGCTAGGGTCTTCAAAGACAGAACAGGTAGGAAATGTCTGGGCAGGCTTGCTGGGCCAAACAGTCCTTTTCTGCTATCAAATTCTATGTTTCTATGTTTCTGTGAATATAATAAACAAACAAATAAACTTATACATCCCAAGCACAATCCTTTGCTTCTTGGATTGCATGGAGGCTGAGCAGACTGGTGTGACATGCACAGGTATAGGCACACATAGGTTCAGGTTTTTTGCATTATTTTGCCATGATGAGGCTACTGAGGAAAGGCCAGATGAGCTGCTGCATATACATTCCAGTGCAGTTCTACTACAATCCAGTTTCACAACAGTGTCATATACTGACTTGTGAAGTAACTTGCTCAAGGTCACACAATGAGTATCTAGCAAATAGGGCTATGCTTCATGTCATAAAACTCCCTAGCAGTCTAATGGTCTCACTCCTTAACCAGGTGCCCATTTGTTAAGGTATCATTCTCCTTCGTATTTTAGTGGTCCCTCCCCATCACCCAATCACTACTGGCATTTAAATATTTTTCCATAAAATCCAGTGGTACCCCCTCTCTCACCCAATCCCATTTGGCATTGAAAAATTATTCTCTGGTCCTCAGTTGTCCTTCCTAGTAGCCTTCAGCCCACTGCCAACCAAACCACCTCTCCTGACGGTGGCCAGTACCTACCATCTGCTCATCTCCTTGGCCAGCTGTTGTCTGCCCCACACATGTCCTGTATTACTATACCCAGCTGTATAATGATACCAGACTTGCTGTCTGAAAGTAAACTACAGTAATTCAACATAAAGCACTACCATGCACACATGCTAATTTAGTTTATTTTCAATTTCGGTAAGATTTTCTTTTACCTCTATCCTAGCCCAGTTAAAAACTTTCTTCACCAAACATGGGTGAAAGCTTTAGGACCATCCCCAACTCATAATCCCTCCAGTGATGACTTATAACTCCCACCTGAAATGAGTGTTCTGTACTTGCCCATTGAGCACCCATTTTGGGTGGGTGTTAGGTCATCACCAAAGTAGTCATGGGGGGAGTGAAAACACTGGGTTATTACCATGGATCCCATCAGTGAACAGGTCACGGCATTGATCTTTGATGGGCACCCTAAGAGATCCTTTATATGGTCCTGGCATCACCTGGAGTTTCATACTGAGAAAATTAATTGTTCACAGCAAAATGAATTCTTTGCAAGGTGAGTGGCCCTTTTATATTGGATTCATAGCTGCCTACAGGCAATCCAGTCTGCTGGCTTACAGGTGGCATTGAAGTCTCACCAGTATTTGATCATGGCTTTGAACAGGGAGAGGAGGTTCCTATGAAGCCACCTGGTGAGGACACCTTTGACTATTCTCTTTGTGAAATGAGCCAGTCTGTCCTGGACTTGGGACAGGTGGGACTGAAGAAGACTAAGGGCAGAGTTGACCTCATTGAACTGGAAGACTGGGTGCCAGTCAGGGAGTGATAGTTCATGGAGAAGTGAGGGGGAGTTGAGTCAAAAGTGGTCCAGTAGGGTGATAATTTTTGGTGGGGCTTTGAGAGTTCTGAGTTTCCAAATGCAGTAAATAAGGGTATGGTCACCCAGAGCATCAGGAAGCACACCTGCTGATAGGATTCTGTCCATTTTGTTTGAGAGTAACCAATTTAGGAGAGTGTGACTCTTGCCATTGGATGAGCAGGGGTTGGGTCAGAAACATGCTAGGTTAGCTATATCTTGCTGGTCAAAGCATCATAAGATTTATTTTGGAGGCCCAGCCAATACAGATTTAAGTCTCCAATTACAGTCACCTTGTGTTGTTTGAAAGCAATATTGAAACACAGAGAGCTGAGCATTCACTCCTGTCGACAGGTACAAACCACAATGAGTCACAATGAAAAAGTAATGTGAACACATACTTTAATGAAAGAGCTAGAACTGCAGTACAACAGAGGCAGACACATTACACCACCACATTTTACAATATAACAGGGAAGGGGGTACCACTGGAGGTGAGGGGTTGATTTTCAATGCCAGTGGGCACCAGGTTAGGAAGAGAGCATGCTCAGACACATTATTTGAGCATCGTACTATCATTAGGGCCACAGGGCTGGCAGTAAAGCTTAGAGGTTAGAAGAACGAGGTGTGAACAAGCTTGATACATCCAGCAGACCAGACCTGAGTTTGATTCTCACAATCTCCACTTTCATACTGTGTGACTCACAAAGCACATCTTCTTGACCTGGAAGGACACTACTTCTTTATTCAGCTGTGAGCTGTGTGGGAAATTCTATATTGCACTTGATATCTGCAACAACGTGCACTTTTGCTCAATTCTGTGGGAGGTGAAACTAACTACCCTTGGTAATTGCTCTTTATTTACATATTTATTTAGTGTTTAACCAAGAAGGGTCTTGCAAACTCTGTTTATCTTGTGAGTAACTTCAGAAGGATTTAAATACTGCATTTGGGTAGACCCTTGGAGGTAGCTAGATTGTCTACTAGGATTTTTTGACAGTTAAACTATTTTTAAATAAATTACAGGTGGCTGAGGAGTGAAAAATGAGCTTGCAAACTCTGCTTATCTTGGAAGTAACTTCACAAGGGTTTGAATACTGCATTTTGGTTGTCCCTTGGGGGTAGCTGGATTGACTACTAGGATTTTGGGACAGAAACTATTTTTAAATAATTTACTGGTGCGTAGGATTTTGTGATAGTTAAACTGTTTTTAAAAAAGTTACTGGAGGCTAGTTGAATTACTATAAAGGGCAGTACTCACCAGGGTGGTGGAGCAGTGGTTTATTTGATTGTTTCTAACAGTCACCTGTGGTTGTGGACTACCCACCCCCCTTCCCCACACCCCACACCCCTCAGGCATGGCATTTCCTTTATAGCCAAAGTTCTGACATCACTTCCTCATCAGGTCTTGGGGCAGTACTGTCATATTCTTAATAACCCATCACAGTGCATAAAGGGTAAGTACACAGCAGCAAAAAAAAAAATTATATATATTACATACTGTATATTATAAGAGGGAGGGACAAGTGGGGAGTGGTGCAATGCACTGGCTGTGGGGCAGCAGTTTCCCAGGAGAAATTCTGGAAACTGCATTGCTGTCCTATTTGCAGGTAAGTGTCAGCTCTGAGGGAGGAGATTGCCCACCTCCAGGCTGAACTGGCAAGGACTAAGGAGGCCTCCCTCACCCAAAGTGCACCACTGCCACAACCACTGCCTCAGAGGTTGCCAAGTATGAAGAGCAGTTGGACCACAGTGGGTTCTGGGAGGGCGAGGGTGGTGGAACAGAGGCAAAGACCCCTAGTTGTACCTCTACACAAATCATACGCCAGTCTGGCAGAGCAAGGTTCTTCTATGATGGCACCCTCAGTGGAGACCATGAAGAATGCTGAGGACATCCACAAGGGAGACCTACAAAAGGGTGGCAAGGGACACCACAGGGGAAGGAAACAGATTCTGATAGGGGGACTCAATTGTTAGGGGGTAGAACTGATGGAAGGGAGAGGAGAGGGAAGTAAGGTGCCTGCCTGGTGCCATGGCTTGGAGGGACAAGAAGCGAATCCTCACGATTGCAGAAGCAGCATCACAGGAGAGGGAAATAGATATCATTGTCCACCTTGGGACAAATGAGCTAGCTAGGCATAGAATCAGTGCAGTGCAGGATGAATTTGTGGAGTTGGGGAGGGGCCTCAGACAGGTAGAAAGCATGGTTACCTTCTCAGAGGTGCTGCCAGTCGATGGCAGGGGTGAGGCTAGGGTACTGCACACCATGCAGTTTAGTGAATGGTTGCAAAACTGGTGCAGAGGACAGGGCTTTGGCTTCATTGGGGACTGGGGATACACCTGGAGAGATGAAGGTCTGTACTGGCATGATGGTCTGCATCTGTCCAAGAAGGGAACCAAGCTCCTAAGTGACAGGTTTAAATGCTTCCTTTGCAAGCTTTTAAACTAGACAAGGGGGAGGTGCTGATAAGAGGCAGGAAATTTCAAGCATCCCCCCACAAAACATGGCAGGTAGTAAGGTAAGCACTGAGGTACAGAGCTCAACAGAGGGCAGGACAGGGGTAAATGGAAAAATAGACAAGGGAAATAAGAGCAAGGATGGGGGAAAAAGGATAAAGCCAACATTAAATGGAGGGCAATGAGTACCAATGCCCGTAGTCTGGGAAACAAGCTTCCTGAGCTAGTAACCCTGATGGAAGATGAAAAATTGGATATTATGGCAGTCACGGAAACATGGTACATGGAGACCCATGACTGGGATGTCAACATACCAGGGTACACAGTCTACAGAAGGGACAGGGAGGGTAAAAGAGGAGGTGGAGTAGCTCTATACATAAAGGAAGGGATCAAAGCTAAAGAACTAAAAAGTAAAGGGGGAGGACAAGAGGCACTCTGGGTCACCTTGGAGACAGGGAATGGCATCACAATTCGCACAGGGGTTGTATACAGACCCCCGTCTCAAGGGGAGGAAACAGACAAGAAAATGATAGAGGACATTCTCAAAATGGCTGAAAAAGGGGAGATACTGTTGATGGGGGACCTGAATATGCCAGATGTTAAGTGGATGACATGTGCTGCAGCCACATCCAGGAACAGGGTCATTCTTGATGCCCTGCAGGGGGCAGGCCTTAGACAGCTAGTGTTGGAACCCACTCGGGAGGGAGCAATACTAGACCTGGTACTCTCAAATGGAGAGAGGACCACAAATTTAGAAGTCAGTAGACATCTGGGAACAAGTGACCACTGCACAGTGTGCTCCACAATAAGCACAACTATGGAGACAAGCCGTACAAAAACAAGGATACTGGACTTTAGAAGGGCCGACTTTGGCAAAATGGGTGAATACCTGAGAAATGCACTACCAAATGGCCAAAAAAGAGGGGTGGAAAAACAATGGAGAAAAATCAAAACTGCTATCATAGAGGCAACAAGCCTTTGTGTGGGACAAATAAAGAAAACAAAGTGGAGTAAAAAACCACTATGGTTCTCAGAAGAGGTAGCAGGGAAGGTTAAGGAGAAAAAGGCGGCATTCAGAAAGTACATGGAATCACAGAAGGAGCATGACAGGGAACTGTATCAAATAAAGTAGAAAGAAGTGGGGGAAGGCAGTCAGAATAGCAAAGGCTCAAACCAAGGAAAAAATAGCCAACTCATTTAAGAAGGGGGATAAAACCCTTTATAGGTTCATTAGGGAGCATAGAAAAGTTGAGGAAGGAATAGTGAAGATTAATAAAGGACAGGGGAGGTGGGCAGAGGGAGACAGTGAAAAGGCAGAGATACTGAATGAATACTTTTGCTCAGTATTCACAAAAGAAGATGAGGAGGAGTTACCTAAACCAGGCAATAGAAGCACTCTGGGTAGGGGGGTTGACACCAGTCCATTTACAGAAGAAAGAGTCCTGAAAGAACTCCTAAAACTCAAGGTGGACAAAGCAATGGGGCCTGACGGGATTCACCCCAGAATCCTAAAAGAACTAAGGGAGGACCTAGTGACACCACTGACCACACTTTTTAACAAATTATGGGAGGATGGGGTGGTACCTGAGGACTGGAGGAGGGCAGATGTGATTCCCCTTCACAAAAGTGGGAGCAAGGCAGAAGCAGGAAACTATAGACCTGTAAATTTGACTTCAGTGGTAGGGAAAATGATGGAATCACTTCTGAAAGAAAGAATTGTTGAGTACCTAGAGGCCAGCAGGGCACAGGACCCAAAGCAGCATGGATTTACAGCAGGAAGGTCATGTCAGATGAATCTAATTGATTTCTTTGACTGGATGACCAAAGTAATAGACCAGGGAGGGGCTGTGGAATGGCCTACCTAGACTTTAGCAAGGCATTTGACACAGTCCTGCACAAAAGAGTAATAATCAAGTTAGCCAACCTGGGAGTGGGTTCCAGGGTGGTAGCCTGGTTAGCAAACTGGCTACACAACAGGACACAGAAGGTAATAGTGAATGGAACACATTCTGAAGAAAGGGGGGTTACTAGTGGAGTACCTCAGGCTCAGTACTGGGTCCAGTCCTCTTTAACATCTTTATAGGTGACATTGCAGAGGGTCTGGAGGGAAAGGTATGCCTCTTTGCAGACAACACAAAGATCTGTAACAGAGTTGATACATGGGGGGGGTAGAAAGGATGGGAAGGGACTTGTCAAGGTTGGAGGAATGGTCAGACATATGGCAACTTAGATTCAATGCAAAGAAGTGCAAAGTAATGCACATAGGAAACAAAAACCCAGGAGAAGAGTACACAATAGCAGAGGAGGTACTAACAACAACAAAAATGGAAAGGGACCTGAGGGTAGTCATATCAAATGACTTAAAGGTGGGTAAGCAATGTGAGAAGTCAGTAAGGAAAGCCAGTGGGATACTGGGATGCATAGGAAGGGGCATCACAAGTAGAAAAAGGGAAGTGGTTATCCCTCTGTACAGACAGTTGGTGAGACTCCATCTGGAATACTGTGTGCAGTTTTGGAGACCCCATCTATGCAAGGACATAGACAGGATGGAAGCAGTCCAGAGGAGGGCAACTAAAATGGTGCAGGATCTGCATCAGAAACCATGTGAAGAGAGACTGCGAGAGCTTAATATGTATACCCTTGATGAAAGGAGGGATGGGTGGACATGATAGAAATTTTCAAGTACCTCAAGGAAATCAACAAAGTCCAGGAGGGTAGCATCTTTCAGAAAAAGAGATGTGTAAGAACAAGGAGGCATAATTTAAAGATAGAGGGGGGATGGCTCAGGGGTAATGTGAGGACATTTTTTTTCACGGAGAGAGTGGTGGATGCATGGAACCACTTTCCTGGGGAGGTTGTTGGGTCTAAAGCAGTGAGGAATTCAAACATGCATGGAACAGACATAAGGCAATTGTAGTAGGGTGTTGCAGGAAGTAGGCTGTTGGTTAACTAGAATCTGCAGCTTATCCAATAGGAAGGGAAATGGGCAGACTGGGTGGGCCAAGTGGTCCTTATCTGTCATCAAAGTCTATGTTTCTATGAGTCTGAGCAAGTCACTTAACTGCCCAGTGCTCCCAGGTCACCCCTGAAAACAGGCACTTGTGCCTAGTGGGCCTTAACCGGTTACCAAAGACTAAAATAAATAAAATTACTAAAACATGCTTCCTGAAAGCATTAACAAGCACTGTAATTGTTATCTGTTAGTGCTTCTGGGAACCACTGAAGATAATAGTGCACTCTTTATTCAGTGAGAAACACCACATTTGTATGGCTGCTTTGGTAACTTAATCACTAATATGCTGAAAATGAAAATGTATTGAGGTACAGAGAGGAATGACTGTCAGCTGTGCTATATACACTTAGTGTTGTGCTAAGACTGTTAGCATGACACCTATGTGCCTGACATTTAGTTTGATCTTTGCAAAGTCCTAATCCTTATTGTAGAATAGCATCATGCCCTAAATTTCCTAAATTCAAACAACTGTGGAACAAAGTGTGGGTATCCTAAACTTTTCCAAATATAGTTCATTGAACAAAGCCCTAGATGAGGCACTGAAAGGTGCGCTTGGCTCTATCCACATCAACATGATCATTGAAAATCTATAGGCTGTGAAGAAGCAAACTCAGAGCATCCCAACCCTATTAATGCTTTACACTTAACTGTTCTATCCTAAAATCCCCATGCAAATGCCCTGTTCATATATCCAAGGCCCTAACAGTTCATTTGCATCCCACAATGTCTTTACTACAATAGGAAGTGCAATTCTTTTCTCCTAGGATTGTGCAAGACATCTAGTGGAAGATATTACACAAGTACGTATCACTATACACAGTACTATAGCATATGTACTTGCATATGGCAAATGGCAGTCAGCTACAGAGGTGAGTGGTGGGTCTATGCCAGTTGCAAACATATGGGGAGGGTACGGTGAGGGCAATATCAGAGTCTAGGACTGGGATGGGGATCCACTAGATGACCAGGGATAGTACAAATCTTTATTTTAATTCTGATGGGGCTTAGAAGAGGGAGAGGAGATCTCTAGACTATCAGGGAGGGTGCAAATCATTATTTTAATTCTGATGGTGATCTGGAGTGGGAGAGTACCTCACTAGACTACCAGAGAGTGCAAACCATTATTTCTATTCTGGCAGGAATCAGCTGAGAGTGGGGCATACTACTGACACAAGGAAATGCATTAAAACAGGCAGAGTAGATGTACTGGGATTTGATGGGAGGGGGTTACTTGTGACACCAGGTATTTTTTTTTATTTTACACTCTAAAGCTGGTCAGGACAGAGGACTATTGTTGAAACAAAAGACTAACATTAGCATGTTGATAAAGCATTGTTCCTGAAAGTGGTAACTAGTGCCCTGCTGGCAGCTGGTTAGCAGTTCCAGGGAACATTGTACCATTGTGCACTCTGTGCATTCATTGGTATATGCACATGTTATCTGTTAGCACTAATACACTAATGGATTAGATGTGTGCTAAGTACTGTATGTGTTTCAATATAGTTAGGGTCGCACTATTGGTTGTGCAATTCACACCTAGCATGGGGCTAACTTATTGAATATCTGGGTCTATTTTTCTTGCAACTTCATTTCATCTGCTGTTTAATGCTACAAAAATACTGGGGTTGTTATCTCTCTATAAACAATATGAATAAAATGCTATTAGAACACCATCAGAATAAAAACTATAATTGGGGCAAGCATGTAATGTTAGCAAAGACTTCAGGAACACTGTTGGGGTCTGTCCCTGTTGTGATTTCTCTCTCTCTCTCTATTACATAAATAATTCCTTCAGTATTCCTGGCCTAACCCTGCATGTAATAAATGAACTAAACATGAGAGGATTTCTGCACAGCTGACCTTCTGCTCTCCTTACATTTCATTGACATGAACAGACACTGTGGTTTCTCCACTGGAATATTAGAACATGGAGGGAGTGTTTTACTTTTCTTATTTTACCTGCTGGCTTAGAAACTTCTTTATGCTCTGAGGCAGCAACTATATTAATTCTTAAAATATTAATGGCATAAATTCTTACAACACAATAATTCTCATTCTTTTTGTGGCTGCCATGGAAACTGCACAGGTATTTCTGTGATTTTACTAAGCTGCTAACACAGAGCACATAAATGAAAGCCTGTGAAAATAATAAAATGTTGAAAACTGCTATGTTCACATCCACAATGGGCAAAAGTTCTTGGAGACTGCTGATTTCTTGAACATGCCAGTCTCTGTTGTCCCTACCAGTGCTATAAACCTAAAGTTCCAGAATGAAGCACAAGAATCAATTTAACCAACCACTTCTGAAATATGCCTGCATATGAGGATCTCCTTGAAATGATAAGATCCTCACTCAGATTTATAATAAGAGGAACAAGTCTCTTACAGATGTGAAAGGTTTGTAAATCAATATTGCCTTTATAAATTGTGATATAATTTTGCCTGCCATGTTTATGCCCTTTTCTTGTACTCCTCAGCATCCCACTTATTTGGGATTGCTCTACCGATCCTCAGCACTACCTTCCAGACTCACCCTCAGCTGCTGAACATTGCCCCAAGCTCACTAGGGTGTCCAAAGTCCATTGGCGGGTCCAGTTTAGCTATGTCAGAGGCCCTATCCCCAATAAAGGCACTAACCAGCGAAAGGATGGTTTCCTTTGGACTGACCAGGGACATTGGTTGGGATGGTGGTTTTGGTGTGCTAGGGAGTCTGATGGCATGGGAGGATGAAGTGGCTGTCATCCAGCATACCAATTTGGGTGACATTTCTGCAGTCCTGAGTCCCTCTCTCTTCAACCCAGAAGTGCACCACATCAATGTCCTAGGAGGTGGAAGTAACTGGCATCTGGTCATCCACACCAGGTAAGTTTCTGTTCTGCTATCAGCTGTCATGTGTCACTGTCTGAGTGTTATACTGCTGCACCTTTCCTCAGGAGGAAAGCATTCACATGGAAGCTCTGAAGCCTTCCTTTCCAGCCTCTGCTTCTGCAACCCCAGGCTCAGGAACAAAGCCAGACTGCTAGTGTTCCAAGTGTATGCTCCTGATTCAACATCACAAATCCAGACCACTTTTTTAATTAGCAACTTAATGATTTATAATACATTTATATGCAAGGAAAAATATTTCTTAAGAGGAGCAGAAACACCCAGCTTCACTTTCTGGTTCTCACATCCTGTAATATGTGTGAGGATTTTTTTTTTCAACATCATTTCACAATCATTGGAAAAAGGGACCAGTGCTGGATGTACTTTACCTGGACTTTTGCAAGTATTTTGACTCTGCACCCCACAAGTGACTGATTATGAAATTGAAACTGGGGGACTTGACTGATGGGGAAAAATCAGTAGATGAGTTCAGGCTTGACTGTGGACAGCTGAAAGGATGGCACTAAGCAGTACTTATGCAGAAGTTAGTGGGTCAAGAGCACAGTTCCAAAGGAATTGATCCTGCACCCAGTGCTCTTCAGTGTGTTCATTTGTGACAATAGAGAAGGGATCCTGGGCAAGATGTGTCTATTTGTGCATGTTACAAAGATATATGACAGGGTGGATAGTGAGAAGGGTATGAGGGAATTGATGAGAGGCCTGGGAAAATGGGAAATATAATACAAGGTTTGGCAATTAAAATTCACTGCAAAATAGTACAAGGTTATGCATTTAAGGAGGGGGAGCAAGGGTTTGAATATTGTATGGAAGGGATATTGCAGGAGTAGATCACAGAAGAGAAGGATCTAGAGGTTATAATTTGTATCAGCCTGATGTAACAAGGCATATGGAAGGGCTAACAGGATGCTGGATTGCATAGGTAGGGCCTTCTCAAGCAGATGGAAAAAGTTGATCCTACCCCTCTACAGGTTCTTGGTAAGGCCATACCTAGAGTACTCCTAAGATGGTCTATTTAGTGCCCCGGTCTTGTAAATTTAATAATAAAGGTCAATTCTTTATTATGCAACCCTGGCAATATACAATGCATTTTAAAGAAAAGAATGTATTGAAAAACAATGTGAGGTCTTCCCTGGATGATTTACTGCAGATTTACCCTACACAAGTAGAGATGAAGCAAAATTTTATTTTGCCAGCAAAATTCCAGCAAAATCGGGAATTTTATCACACAAAATATTTTGCAAAATTCATGCATTTTGCCAGAATTTTGTGCATATTTAAAAAAAAAGTGCTCCCCCTCCCAAAGACCCCACATCCCTAGTGTCTAGTGGTCCCACTCCCAGGCCTACAATAGGAAAGACTAGACATCAGGGATGTGGGGTCTTCAGGAGTGTGGAAAACACTTTCTAAATTTTTTTTTATCAAGCTGTTCCCCCCCTGCTCTGTCTCAAATGCAAAATTGTGCTTGTGGGTGGTGAAAATAGCATTTTGTGGGCAAAATTCCTCATTTTGCCAGGGGGATTTCTCATTTTTTACCTCAGAAATATTTTATGTAATGTGGAAATTACACAAAATATTTCACTGGGCAAAATGTTTAAATTTCTCATAACACTGTAAACAAGCTGTGAAAATCATTAGTCATTTGGAACTGTTGCACAGCACGTTGTTTTTGTTTATTGTCTATGTCAGAAGTGTGCATTACTTGACTCTATACATTATAGTTGCTGATACATGTAGATTATCAATATTAAAGTGTCTCATATTAAAGTGCCTCACCCAAAAAATGGGACAAGGTCTGCCTGGAGCTGATCATAAGGAAGGTGACTAAAACTATTCATTGCCAGCAGGGAAGACTTATGATGAAAGTCTGGCTGACCTCAATATAAATTCACTGAAAATCAGGGGTGGGGGGTGAGGAGACATGACTGGTACCTTCAGTTACCTGAGGCGTACATGCAGGGCAGACAGCCTGATACTGTTTAAGCCATATGAAGAGTTCATAACAAGGGACACAACTATAAACTGGCAGGTGGGGGATTCAGGAAGGATGCGAGAAAATACTTCTTCATAGAGAGGGTGGTAGAAAATGAAACCTTCTGCCAGTGGAGCTAGTCAATGTTAACACACTGGCAAGCTTTAAGAGGGATGGGATAGATACATATGACTGCTAAGGTTTACGAGGAGAAGAGTTGGAGCAAATGAGAAGGAGGGGGTTTGCTCAAGAGGAACTGTAGGATGACTAATCTGCTAAAGGATTAGCTAGTGCTTGACTGGTGAGGGCCTTGGTAGGAACCAAACAGACTGGATGGACAATGAGTATTATTCTGTCTGTAGACATCTATGTACAGTATCTATATATCTATCTATGAGACACTTTAATATTGATAATCTCCCTGTATCAATAACTATAATGTACACATTGGGAATATATATTGTACATTCCTGACATTGTTAGTAAATAAAACCAATCTGCCATGCAGCAGTTCCAAATGAGTAAGGATTTTCATAGCTTGTTAAGGTAAATATGCAGTAAATCATCAGCGAAGATCTTACAATGTTTTTCAATACATTTTTTTTCTAAAAGACTTCATATACTGCTGGGTTGCATAATAAGAAATTGACCTTTATTATTAAATTTACCAGATCACAGCAGAAATTGACCATCTTAAGAGTACAATTACATTTCACACTTGATTTGCTCAGCACATGAGGACCTCTTACAATGACAAGAGGTACACACACACATGAACACATACACATACGCACACACAAACACACACATTTGATAAGTGAAATGCTTCATATACCATTGTTGGGAGGGATGGACTTGATAACATTTATTTAGGGTTATCAATCATTAAGTCTTGCTATTTACTGTAATTAGAAACATAACTACTTATGATGTACTTTTAGACAGAGGAAGCAGTCTATTAGCATTTTAAGAGTGTGACCTCCTGTGCCCTTATTGTACCTTAGCCTTTCTCACAAGCTTAGAATGTGGGCACTATTGACTTTAACTATTGAAAATTACTAGTGTTACCTAATATACTTATGTTAGAAATACCACTCCTCTCAGTGCAGTTTAACCCCTGCAAGGTATACATATATTTTTTAAATCAAGGATGGAAATGAGAAAGGAAAAGTGTGGCCTACTGGGATTTGAACCTCAGATCTCTGGTATGCTGTTCCAGCACTCTAACCATTAAGCTACAGGCTCACTGGTCAAAGCGTCTGAGGAATTTCCTTATAGCCACACACACTCCTTTCTATAGGGTTGTGCAATTATGCAACTAGGAACCAATGTTAGAAATACCACTCCTCTCAGTGCAGTTTAACCTCTGCAAGGTATACATATATTTTTTAAATCAAGGATGGAAATGAGAAAGGAAAAGTGTGGCCTACTGGGAGTTGAACCTCAGATCTCTGGTATACCGTTCCAACGCTCTGACCATTAAGCTACAGGCTCACTGGTCAAAGCATCTGAGGAATTTCCTTACAGCCACAGAGACCAGTTACTCTTCTGTTAATCAGGCTGGAGGGAAAGCAACCCGGTAATTTGGTTTTACAGATATTTTCTCCACTGGGGTATTTCCTCTCCTTCATGACAAAGGTCAAAATAAAACAATCTGCAGATAGGAAAGGCATTAGTGACTGGCCTTGATTCTGTCTAGAATGTTATTGGGGAGGGAGATTATGGCTCTTTGCTTTCCCTCAGAGTTGCATGGGTTAGTTAAGCTGACTCCCTCTGGCACTTCTTACTGAGGGTGAAAGATCTCAGTTGCAAGACTGGGGAGTTAACAACCAGAAGTCTCACTGTAAACATGCTGTGATCACCTGAACACTCTTACTTACCCAGTTAATCAGTGGCTTAAATAGGCTATGTCTTGGGTTCATAGGAAAGCAGTTACTTGTCCTTCCCCGAA
Organism: Neoceratodus forsteri; assembly: GCA_016271365.2. Lineage (NCBI taxonomy): Eukaryota > Metazoa > Chordata > Ceratodontiformes > Ceratodontidae > Neoceratodus > Neoceratodus forsteri. Next base: position 352,716,264 of record CM028136.1, on the reverse strand, counting down.
CAACTATAAATGACATCAGGATCCACAACACCCTGGTAAGAATTTAGTTTCACTGCCTCCTCCCGGTCCCTCTGTGTTGAGGATGAGGAGGTGGGATCCTTTCACATCTCCTCAAATTTCCTTTTGTCATTCGGGATGAGTACCTCTAGTATCTGGCAGTGAGGGTAGAAATGTCTTGTTTGTGAGACCAACAGATTTCATGGATAAAGTCTCATCATTTGCAGAAGCACCTGAGCACTCTGATTTAGCTACTGAACCAATTACTTTATTATTGTTGCTTGGGCATCACATCAACTCTATAGTTCCACTGATCACTACTTAAAAGGATATGTTTATCCTCTACATCAGCATACAGCTTTCATCAGCCATACAAGAGTGTTGTTTTATTTACAGAATGCCATGCTGAGTCTATGGGCTGACTTGGTGTATAAACATTTAAATGATGTGCATGCAAATACCACAGAATTACAGTACTGTGAGCAGGGCCCTTAGTTTGCATGCTTTGATATATTAAAATCTAATCTCATTCATGTGCTGTTACATTAACACAAAAGCTATTTATCATAGGCATCGACTTTTAATTTTATCTGTGGGGGAGTGCAGTCAATAGATGATATTCTGGAGCCCATGGCAGCTCCCAGAAGCTCTAGAGTTTTAGTTGCCCTGTAGTGCATTTTGGGTCTTATATTGGAACCATACTGCACCATTCAATTTCTCTATGTTCTTCTCACTTCTCAGCTACAACAGTATATCACAATCCCATTAAAATATATTTTTAGACCACTGGCACCTGCAGACACCCCATTCACAATGAAAACATCTCCATAACTCATACCTCTCTGACCAGCAGATAAACTCCAGATAGCAGTAAAACATTCCCTTAACCCTCATAACTGTAGTCACCCCAGATTCTATTAAAATAATCCCACTCTGTGTTCCTCACACCTGCAGAAACCACCAGATGTCTGTGACACATACTGTACATCCCAGAAAGCCCAATCCTGCATATCTCTGAATCCTAGTAAATATGATATCCCCCATATCCCTTCCACTTTCAAACATCAAACTATTCAACCCAGTAACAACCTATGAAAAATCCCTATCCCCTCCCAGCCTCTAACTCCCTACCCCACTCCAGCAAAGAATATACCTGTGGTCTATGCTGGTTGCTGCCCATCTGCCACATCCTGGATCACAGATTTTTTTTACATGTTTTACATTCCCTGTTATAATCCTTCCCATACCCCTGGCTTCCATATGCAGGTATTGGGCTCTGAAAAAGAAAAGTCCCCCAATACCCTCTGAGCAAACCGGTGACCATCTCCATCCTCCCAATGAATGCAGTATATCAAGCTGGAGGGTGGGGAGGGGAATTAGGATAGAGGCTAGGAGTTGCTTCTTAATGAAGAGGGTGGTGGGGGTTGGAATAGCCTTTCTGAATAGGTGGTTTCACTGAAAATGGTAGGCAGTTCAAAAGAGCCTGGGATACTGTTAAGGGGAAAATTAGGATCAAGAAGGGGAGCGGATGGAGAGGAAGGGCTAAGTGGAGGACAGGTTTAGAAGCTGATGCTGAGGACTCTGCAATATGAGCAGACTCAAGACCTAATGGCCTTATTCTGCTGGCATTGTCCTCTGTGTGCATGTTTGTAACTCACCACTGCCAGTTGCTCGCTGTGTGATCCTGCTAGGCTGCCACTATGTCATATAGGCCCTTTGAGCACTACGGAACTGCTTTTGAAAACTGATGTAAAATGTTTTAAGACACTTAAGACTTCTCTCTTAAGATCCACAGTGAGTACATGGCCTTATCTTCTCTGTGCTTCACTCTGTAATCTATCAGCTACTAACTTCCCTTGGTAGCAACACAATTATCTCTATCCCTCTCATCTAATTGTAAATCACTTTATGGTATAGTCAGGTATTTGAAAGGTACTGTATGAATCCAAGAGCATTTTCTTCCCCATCCTAAGTTCAGGAAAAATAAGAATACCAGTGAATGCCCCCCCCCCCCCCCCAAGCCAGTACTTAAATTGGTTACTTTGTTGTTTTTGGTTTATATTTACACAAATTGGTTTGCATGCCTTACAAACAGTTGATGGTCTGTAATTATCCCCATCCTGATGGTTGATTGATGTAGCCATGTGATTGAACTGTAAGACCTACTGTACTACCACCCAAGGAATTCATATAAATGAGATGTTCCATCTCATGAGGCTTTCCTTGCAAAATAATGTTGTTTGAATAAAAACAAACTCATCATTTACTTTTCTTGTTTTTGTAAGTCATTTGCCCAGGATAACTCAACTGATATGCAACATCATATGTACAGTTGTGTCCAGCTACACTGCATTTCACAAATGTAAGGATTGAAACGTGGCTATGATAAGACTTACCTGGTGTCTCCTTGGTTTACAGTCCTGGGACCTCATATTCAAAAGTCTCAGGCTGCATCGCACAAGTGCTTGCTCCATGCAACTTAGATGCGCTGGCACAAAATAATGGTACATTCAAAACAAGCACTGTTAGATGCGATTTTGCATCTGCAGCTGACTATCCCAAACATGCGCGATCGTGAAGTCGGAGATTCGTGGCACAGCAGGTGCCCTGAGCCCATTGCAGAAGGAATTACATAATGTGAAGCCACTTGCAAAGTGTGCAGATTTGCAATATTCAGTCGGGATATGCAAATGGCCCCATTGCTGCCCAAACTGCACATTTGCATCCCATTACTGGAATATATTCCGGCCATTTGCATACCCTGGGCATGCTCAGTTACAGCTTTGCCGGGCTGCCCCACCACCCTACAAAAGTGAACAGGATGTACTGCAGCCTAGCAGGCAGGTGTGATGGAATGTTTGTGTGTGGGTTACATAGAGACATAGAAACATAGAAGTTGACAGCAGATAAGGACCACAAGGCCTATCCAGTCTGCCCATTTTTTTCTACCTTATGCATGTGCCATAGACATTTACTCTGTCAATGGCCTATCTATTCATACTCATCTTTATTACTCCCTTATGCCTATCCCATGCCTGTCTGGAGCCCTGCACTGTATTCCTATCAACCACTTCCTGAAGTAGGCCATTCCATGCATTCACCACCTTTTCTGTGAAAAAGAACTTCCTCACATTCACCCTTAATCAACCTCCCTCTATTCTCATGCTGCATCCTCTTGTCCTGCTATTTTTCTTATATTGAAACATAATAGACTATTTCACCTTGTTAATGCCCTTAAGATGTTTGAATGTTTCAATCATATCATCTCTCTCCCACCTTTGCTCTAAGGTATACATATTGAGCTCCATTAATCTTTCCTCATATGTTTTCTGATGCAGTTCCTGTACCATTTTGGTTGCCCTTCACTGGACTGCATCCATTTTGTTAATGTCCTTGTGCAGGTACAATCTCCAGTACTGCATGCAGTACTCCAGATGGGGCCCAATCAGTGCCTCGTAAAGAGGGACTATTACCTCCCTCTTACAACTTGTGATACCCCTACTAATAAACCACAGCATCCCTCTAGCCTTACCTACTGCTTTAATGGTCTGCTTGGATGATTTTAGGTCATCTGTGATGATGATGATGCCCAAGTCTCTTTCTTCCATTGTGATTGCCAGCAACTCCCCTCCCAACCTATAGGTGGCTTCAGGGTTTCTCTTCCTTATATGCATGATCTTGCACTTCTTTGCATTAAACCCCATTTGCCACTGTTCCAACCATTTTGCCAGTTTATCCAGATCTCTTCTCATTCTGCCCACCCCATCCGGATCATTTACTCTGTTGCAGATCTTGGTGTCATCTGCAAACAGACAAACCTTACCCTCCAGTCCATCTGCAATGTCACTGATGAAGCTATTGAAGAGAACTGGCCCCCGGACTGATCTCTGAGGTACCACACTTGAGACTTGCATCTCTTCTGACTGTATACCATTTATCACCACTCTGTTTTCTGCACACCAACTAGTTTGCCATCCAGTTGACCAACATCTGACCCACCCTGAGCCTACCCAACTGCACTAGCCTGGGTACAGTGCTATTACCCATAGCTATGTACAGTGTCAGACTGTGGTGCAGAGGACTCACCTGGACAGTGGCCACAGGGGCACACAGGACAAGCAGCAGGGGAAGGCACAGGGCTACACTGTCTGATCAATATACCACATTGATATGGTACATCAGATCCATATACTGTATATAGTCACCTGCAGTGCCCCACACACCCCTGTGTGTGAGGACCATGGTGAGAACTGCAAGGGATGGCAGTGTACAGAAGGTGACCATGTACCTGGGAGGGTGGGTCCCACCTGTGTGCACCTATGGTGTACCACCGTGGGTGTGTGCCACAGGTCAGTCCCTGGCCTGTGCCATGCTGCCACTATCACCACCGGGCAACTTGGGCACCATTGCCACAGACACACCCTTGGTGCATGCCACCACCTGGTGACACCCTGCAGGCTGCATGGGTGCAGGCTATGGCCCCTGGTACATCTTCTGTATTGTGGCTGTCTGTTCTGCTGGTGTGCTCGGGGGGTACCCAACAGCACTGTCATGTGGCTGCTGGGCGTCTACATCCAGGATGTGGTTTGGGGGGTTGCTCCCTAAACAATGCCGGTGGTGATACAGCACCTGTGGCTCTGGGTACATCCATCCCAGCATGTCTGCTGTGTGTGGGTGCCTGGAACATGTTCTGGTGCACCTCCGAGGGCTGTCTTTGGATGGTCTGCCTGCAGTTCTGCGGCCTGCCTGTGGGTGGCCAGCTGATTTAGGCCATCCTTTTGTTTGCCTAACTATGGGTGGCTGATTTCTGTCATGCACAGGAGATGCATGAAACAGTTTGGCTGAATATAGAGATCCATGGCATATTCATGGATCTGCTCCCTTTATTGGTGACACATAAATTTTTCTGTGCAATTGTGCATTCGGAAATGCACAATGCATCTCTGCCTTTTGAATATTGTGCTTCCACACATTTTCTGGGATGCATGGCTCATCTCTATTTTGGGCCATGCATCTCCTTTGAAGATGTGGGCCCTGAGCTGTAAGCATTGGACCACAATGCCTTTCTGATTAGCCCCTCCCCCCTCAGTTTATTTAAAAAAACATTTATGTGATGATTTGGCAAAAAAGAAAGCTCCATTTTAAAATAGATATGCATTTTTCTTTGAAATCTGACATGGCAGACTTTCATCGAGGCACAGGTCAGGAAGCATAGGAAAACCAGGAGCTGTTGTTAAATTTGCAAATAGCATTTTATTGTTAATAACAGTAAAATAAAAATTGTTCGGTATAACTATTTACAATGGCAGTACAAACATAGAAAGCAGAGTACTTCTTCTGAGTTTTTCTTCTCAGTTTCCAATCTCAGTCTCTCAGTCTCTGTCTCTCCCTTGCACACACATTGTTGCTCTTTTTTATAAGTGTGTGCCTGGGAAACTCATTAAGAAAAAAGCATACTTCTCACACAGTGTTCTTGTAAGTTTACAGTGTTTTTGCAGATACAGTAAAAAGAACAGAATGACCCAGAACTGACTTCTTGTAGCCAGCTATGCAGAGATTTTGCATCCAGCATTCTCAGGTTAACCCACTGAGTTCCAAATAGCTTTGCAATCATTTCAACATTTAAAACTTAGTTTTGAACAAATGGATTCCAGTATCAGTGATATTTCCACATAAAGTTTCACATATATTTTTATACATGCATATATGCAAGGGTGAAGAAAAGACAGAAACAGCAAGTGAGGGTAGAGAGATAGAGAGAGGCAGAGAACTGCATAACTGTTGGAGTGATCAGTTTCTAGGTCTCACGAGAAAATTTGGTTGTGCAACCAGACAGAGAAGAGACAGAAAAGGAATGGATAGAACAGGCCCTTGTGTTTAAACTCTTTCTGCATAACAAATGGGACAGGGCCTTATTACACTCTGTCACATACCCCCTTTTTTAAGTGGGAACCTGTTTTACCAAAACAGGTTTTTAAAATGTTTTTTTAATTATTTTTTAGCATTAGCTTATATCTTTTAAGTTTAGTGCATACGCAGCATAGCAAACAGAGAAGTTTTAATTTACATTTTTTCATTTTTATGTTGACTTAGGACTGCACCTAGGCCTACCTTTGAAGCCTTAGTTTTTAACAGAAATTGTTTTTTAAAGTTTGGGCTTTTTAAAACGGGCTGAACATAATGAAGCCTCAATGGTCTGAAAAGCTTTATCACACTTTGGGGACCATTTTACATTATTTGGGTACCATTTTTTTGTGAGTTCAGTGAGGGTGAGGGGAGTAGCTAACTCGGCAAAGATGGGAACAAATTTCCAATAATTACTAACCAGCTCTAAAAATGACCTGACATGCTTTTTTTTGTTTTAGGGACAAGGCTGTTATCTACAGCTTACTGCTTGTAGGTGTTTTAGGTGGCTTTTTTAGTCTGGACTGTACAACTCAACATTATTTAGGTAAGCAGCACAATAACCAGTGTAAGGGGATAAAATTATATCTATCTACTGCTGAAATGTAACGGGTGCACCATGTAAACCAAATGGCATGGTGGTGAACTGATAGAGTTTTATAGGAGTGGTAAATGCAGTGTTGTCTTTTGATTTTTTAGCCAGGGGGATTTGTCAATAACCCTTGGTGAGATTGAGGGTACTGATATTCTTAACACTTTTTGGTCTGTCCACCAAATCATTTATTTTGGGCATAGGATAACTGTTAAATGTTGACACTTGATTAACTTTTTCAAAATTAAAGGCAGGTTTTTAAACCTCTTTTTTTTGTTTACAGTTACTATTGGTGATGACCAAGAACTTTTTGTCTTTTTTATGATACCTCATTTTTTTTACTTTTTGTATTTTTTTAACCATGTTAGCTTTTAACCACATTGGTAGTTTGTGTGTCTTCTGTCTAATAGGTCGAGCATTTTTTGTCACTATTATGTGCTCGACCCCTTTTTCTTGGTCTGGTACTATGGTAAAACTACTGTTAAATGTCTTTAGCAAGTTACAAATTGTTGTGGTTTGTTCAGAGGTTAAAGAAACATTTACTTTTACAGCATCAGCAGTAACAGTTTGTTTTAGTCTATTATAAGCTACAGTAATATTTTTTTATTATTGTTTGGTAAAACCAACAACACAACTTTTAGTGCTTTTTTAACCCACTTTTTTGAGGAGGTTGTCATGGTATATCTTTGTAGGATTTTTTTTTATCAGGGGTCTTAATCTCATAGTTAACTGTGCCAGTACATCTAAGCACTTTATAAGGCCCTTGCCACTTTATTAACAGTTTATTTTTTGCAGTGGGCAACAGTAGCAAGACCTTTTAAACTGGCTCAAAAACTTTTTTAATTTTACCTCATGGTCATTATACACCTTTTGCTGGTTTGGGGCCTCTTTTTGATTACTATGGGCAATTTTAACATATTTTGCAAGCTTTTTTTTTTTAGGGCACACATGTAAGATATTATAAACTGTTTTTGATGGGGGTTATTTTTAATTTTTTTTTTATTAAATCTAGAAGCCCTCTAGAATAGTCTACTATACAGCATTTTAAATGGTGAAAAACCTGTTGATGCCTGTGGCACTTATCTGTAAGCAAAAAGCAGGTAAGGTAAGTACTGGTTCCAGTCTATTTTTTTTCTCTTTTCACATACCTCTTTAACATGCATTTTAGGGTTTGATTAAAACACTTAACAAGACTGTCTGAGGGTGATGAGGGGAGGTTTTTATGGCAGTGATACCTAATAGTTAGTACAGCTCCTTTGGTAATGCAGCACCAAAATTACAACCCTGATCAGTAATAATTTTTCTTCGGTATGCCCACCCTGCTGAACATTTTGGCAAGCTCTGCTGCCACTTTTTGGGCTGTGACAGTATGCATAGGAACTGCCTTTGAAATTAATTGATTACTTTTTTACTTTTGTCCAAGGGGACAATCACATCAATCATTGCAATTTTCTTAAAGGCACATTTATCAAGGGTAGAGGCACTAGGGGTACCTTATTTTTTTTATTTTTTTGTCATTGGAGCTACTTTTCGACACTTGGCACAAGAACTGCAATAGACAGCAACATTTTTATGAATTTTAGGCCAGTAAAATTTTTACAGCAATTTGGCAAAGGTGTGATCTTCCCCAAATGACCAGCCATAGGACTATTATGTGCTTTCTGTAACACCTCATATCTATACTTTTGTGGTATAACCAATTGTTTTATTTGGTCTTGTGTATGAGGTTTAACCCAAACTCTGTACAGTAGTCCTTTACATTTTTTAAACATAGGTGCAACCTATTTTGGTTTTACCCCCAGCTGCTTAAAATAACCCTGGAGAGAAACAGCGTTAGCTTGTTCTGAAAGAAAATCACAATTAGAGATTAGTTTAGGTTTAGCATTTTTATATGCCAATCCCTTATGTCCATTAGTCTTTTGTTTGCCACTGTTTTTATAGGCATCACCTTTTTTCTGGACTTTTGGATCTTGGAGCCATGCTTAAACAAGTCTGAAAAACTCAGTGGAAGGAGAAGAGTCTCCACCATTTGAGATTTTCTTTGCCTGAGCTTTTGTCACCACAGCTGCTGAAACATTAGGATTTACTTTTTTTTTGTATTAACTTAGTACATCCTGGAAAGTCATTTTTAATAATTACAGGTGCAGGTAATTTAGGTACTACCCCCACTTTTATTTGGTGCGACACCCCATTAATAGTCAAAGTCACTTGGCTGGTGTAATAGTATTGAGTGCCCCTGTTGATGCAGATGGCACCAGTACCTGGTTCTTTTTTAGACAGTGTTTTTTTAGCACTTTAATATGCACAAGGGTCTGTCTGATTTCTAAATTTATAAGTCCCTTTACTGTCTTATCTACCACTTTTACATCTGTTAAGTACTTGTCCCAATTTGCTAAGGACAAATCAGCTCCAGTGTCACTTTTTTTACTACGGCAATTTCTTGCAATATGACCTGGCTTATTACAGTTATAGCAGAGAAAGTCTTTGGGTGAAGATTTGTTACCCCCTCACCATAGTTTTTATTAGACGTGGAGTTTAAATGGGAAAAAGAGTGTCTTACTGGTGCTTGGCTGTTACCCTACTGCTGTGGCATTTGTCTGGCCATTTGGTAGTCTTTAGCCAAAGAAACAGCCTTTTTCCCACTTTCAGGTCAGTGTTCTTTTACCCAAAGCTGTACATCTGTAGGCAGAATGTTAATGAACTGCTCCATTGCAAGTGTGTCGATGATTTGTGGAAGTATTTTGCCCTTTGGTTGGAGCCATTTTATAAGGAGTTTTTTGAGTCGAGTGAAGGCTTCTTAAGGATTGTCAACTGAGTTGTACTTTAGGGACCAGAATTTTTGCCTGTATGTCTCTCCTTTTTAGGATTTTGATTTTTACAAGGTCATAGTTTTCTGACTATGCAATGTCCATATTGCTGTAAGCAAGCTGGGCATTTTCTGTCAGGAAAGGTACCAGTCGGATTGCCATTTCTGCTTTGGCCACTAGCAGGATGTGGCAACCCTTTTAAAAGTTGTCAGGTTGGCTTCCACATCATCCAAGGGACACAACTTTGTAAGGTTAATGTATTTTAAGTTGTTTGTGTCTTGTTGCTCTGCTAGACCAGTGCCTGATCCTCCGACTTTGATAACTTGGAAGGCATCCATCCATCGCTGCATTTCTTTTTTTCCTTGCTGCTCCTGTTGCTACATCTTTTCTATTTTTTTTTGCTTCTTGAGTTGTTGCATTTCTTTTTTTTTGTGCCTTTAAATTTTGCATCACTTTTTTCTCTGCTGTATCTCCTCTCTTCTTGTTTTTCCATTTTTGACTGTTGTATAGCCTACCATTTGAAAAAGGCAGTCAGGCTTTTAGGTTCTGTCACTGCCTGTTTTTTTTTTTTTTTCTTCATTGCTGGTGCTGACTGTACAGTCTCAGCTTGGACTTCTGTCTCTGATAGTTTTGCTGCCATGTTTTTGGGTAATTACTCCTGGATTTACTGCTGCAGTATCCATATCTTTCTTTTATGCTTTTCTGGTACTAGGTCTAGTACCCACACACAAAACTCCTAGCTTAGAATATGCACAACATAAATCCCACTGCTAACACCATCTGTCATTCAGACATGGGTCAGGAAGCATAGGAAAACCAGAAGCAGTTATAACATTTGCAAATAGCATTTTATTATTAATAACAGCAAAATAAAAATTGTTCAGTATAACTATTTACAACGGCAGTACAAACATAGAAAGCAGAGTCCTTCTTCTGAGTTTTTCTTCTCAATTTCCAATCTCAGTCTCTCAGTATCTGTCTCTCCCTTGCACAAGCAGTGCTGCTCTTTTTTTATAATTCTGTGCCTGGGTAACTCATTATGAAAACAGCATGCTTCTCAGACAATGTTCTTGTAAGATTCCAATGTTCTTGCAGGTGCAGCAAAAATAACATAATGACCTAAAACTGGCCTCTTGTAGCCAGCTGTGCAGAGATTTTGCTTCAAGCATTCTCAGGTTAACCCCTTGAGTTCCAAATAGCTTTGCAATCATTTCAACATTATAACTATATACAGTTTCAAACAAAGAGATTCCAGTATCAGTGCCATTTCCACATAAAGATTCAAATACATTTTTATGCCTGCAGATGTGCAAGGAGGAAGAAAAGACAGAAACAGCAAGTGAAGATAGAGAAAGGCAGAGAATTGGAAAACCATTGGAGTGATTAGTTCTTAGGTCTCACAAGACAATTTGGTTGCATAATCAGACAGAGAAGAAACAGAAAAGGAGAGGATAGAACAGACCCTTGCATTTAAACTCTTTCTGCATAACAAATGGGACAGGGCCTTATTCCACCCTAAAGATAGCAGAGACAAACCACACAGAGTATGCACAAGGATAGTGGTGCTACAATGCTAGAATACATAATTTAAAGTCACAAAAGCAGAGCACACACAAACCTCCCAATAAATAATCAGAGCACTGGCCTCATAAAAATATATAACATTTATTGACTACATAACATAAAAAAGAGGCAAAGCCTGATGAGTTTTGGTTGTGCTTCCATCCTTTATCAAAGGCATTCCACCCTGTCACACAGATCAAACATCAGCAACTTACAAATAGTGGTGCAATAGCAATCTAGAAAGCAAATGCAGTTCTGTTTTGAAGTAGCCCACCGGAGATCTTATACAACATTTCACTTTTAATCAAAGCTTGGGTTCATTTAACATTTAGAGTAGGTGATTTTAATAGCCACAGTGATTGTAGCAGACCTCTGGAGCAAAGTGCTCTCTGAATTTTATTTCCTGCAACTGAAACGGTGTAGTGCTAAATAAGTAGTGATTAGTACAAGATGCCTTTGGCTTGATGAGAGGTTCTATTTCCAACTACAGTAGGAGGTCACTCTTTGTTTTAAACCTATGGGGATAGGTTTTAAAATATATCATTCTACCATTCCCTGTCTTACAGACACAGTAAAAATGCCTTGCATTTTTACTCTACAAAACATTTGCTGAAAGATCACGACATTCGCAAAACCTTAAAGTCAAGTCTAAGTGTCTAAGGGCATGATAGTGAGCACAACTGGGGCTTTGTACTTGCACTGTAATCTACATAACTGTACCACCAAAATAAGCTACAATGGTAATACAGTATTACTCAATCCTACAGCCGGCAAAACATGAAGAAGGAAAAAAAAATCAGGAACAGGGGATATACACCATGACTGCACACTGATGACCCAAGTTTGGGATTAGACTTGGATGTCAGTACTCAGGCAGCCAGGCTGGGGAGTGCACTGCCACTGGCAGCATATCCAGCAAGGGCAGGAATGGAGACACACATTGGCACTATAGCAGCCTCAGTTGTTGGTCTAGTGGGCTTACCCTCCCAGCACAGTGCACACTTTATGTAGAAACATAAATATTCACAGCAGATAAAGACCGCTTGTCCCACCTAGTCTGCTCTTTTTCCCTACCTAGTATAACACAGAGCCTACTTGATCTCTGGCTTAACCCCCACCCTTTGCCTACATGTAAGGTTCCCTTATGCCTATCCCCATGCATTCTTGAAGCCCGTTACTGTTTTTGCCCCCACCATCTCTACTGGGAGGATGTTCCAGGCATCCACCACTCTTTCTATGAAGAAGTACTTCCTCGCATCTCCGCTGAGTCCCCCAGAGCTTCATTGTGTGTTCCCATGTTCTTAAGCATCTTTTTTTTCTGAAAAAAATGCTTCCCTCTTGAGCTTTATTTATACCTGTGAGGTATTTGAATGTTTCTATCATTTCCACCCTCTTCCTAATTTTCTTCCAGGTGTACATATTGAGGTCCTTTAGTCTCTCCTCATAGGGCTTGTGATGCAGACCCTGCACTATTTTGTTTGCCCTCCTCTAGATCGCCTCTACCCTGTCTATGTCCTTCCAAAGATGTGGTCTCCAGAACTGGACACTGTACTCTAGGCAAGGTCTCACCAATGAGCTATACAACAGTAACACCACCTATCTCTTTCTGCTGGTGATACCCCTCCCTATTCACCCTAGCATCACACTAGCTCTCCCACTGCTTTGTCACACTGTCTGGCCACATTTAGGTCATCAGATATGATTACTCCCATGTCCCTTTCTTGTTTGATGGTGGTTTATCCCCATTCCCCCATTTTATACTCTACCCCTTGGTTTCTGTGCCCAAATTGCATGATCTTGCACTTCTTCACATTGTAACCTAGTTGCCACACCCTTGACAACTCCTCTAAATTTCCTAGCTCATGTTTCATTTTTGCACGACCCTGGAGTGTCTATCCTATTACAGGTCTTAGTGTCATCTGCAAAGAGGCATACCTTTCCTTCTACCCCCTCTGCAATGTTTCTAAAAGAGACATTAAAGAAGACTGGTCCCAGTACTGAGCCCTGTGGCACCCCCTTGTAACTCGTCCTTCCTCAGAGTGAACTTTGTTTACCACCACCATCTGTCTCCTGTCTTCCAACCAATATCTTACCCAGTTTACCACCTTAGGACCCACTCCCCCTAGTGAATCTATGCTGCCTCAGATCCTGAAGGCCACTGGATACCAGATATTCCATAATCCTCTCCTTCAGTAGTGATTCCATTATGCCCCCCCACCACTAAAGTCAGACTGACTGGCCTGTAGTTACCAGTTTCCTCTTTGTTTCCACTTTTGTGAACTGGGACTATGTCTTCCTTCCTTCCTCCAGTCCTCAGGAACCACTCCTGTCTCCAGTGAGTGGTTGAACAGGGCTGTCAGAGATGCAACCAGCACCTCCCTGAGCTCCCTCAGTATCGTAGGATGTACCCCTTCTGGCCCCTTTGCCTTGTACACTTTCAAATTTGTGAGTTCCCTCAGAACCCTCTCTTCTGTAAATGGACTAGTGTCTGCCATCCTTCCTTCAATACTCCTGGTCCTTATCTGGGATCCCTCTCCTTCCCATTCCTCTGTGAACACTAAACAAAAGTAGTTGTTCAAGATGTCTGTTTTTCCTAGTTCACTTCCACACACACTACTCCTTCCTTCCTAACCCTTACTATCCCTCCCCTGGTCTTTCTCTTTTGGCTTACATACTGTACCTGAAAAATACCTTGTCCCCTTTCTGCACTGCCTAGGCTTTTTTCTCCTCTGACTGCACCTTTGCTCTCCTAATTACTTTCTCTGCTTCCCTCTGTTTCTCCTGATACACCTCTCTATCTTCCTCTCCCTGTGTCTCCTTATACCTTCTGAATGCTAACTTTTTTACCCATATCTTCCTGGCCACCTCTTTTGAGAAGCATAGCAATCTCTTTTTCCTCCTGCTTTTGCTTACTTGTGAAATGCAGAGGTTTGTTGTCTACCTTATCCCACCTATAAGATTTGCCAACTGTTACTCCGCTCCCCACAAGTCCTCCCCCACCAATGCCACTGCATCCTAGAGGCATTCCCCCATCTTTTTTTAAATTGGCTCTTCTTAAGTCTAAGATCCTTGCCTTTGTGTGGTTCTATCCTGCCACAGTACTATTACTGAACCACACTATACAGTGATCACTGGGCTGCAGGTTGGCACTCACTGTGTTGTCTGCAACACTATCCCCATTTGTGAGTACAAGATCCAGTACTGCCCCCTCATGAGTGGGCACTTTTACTAGTTGCCTGAGGAATGCCCCCTGCAGGGATTCCAGGTTATCCCTGTTTCTAGCTGAAGCTGCAGCTGGGATGCTCTAATCTACATCTGGCAGATTGAAGTCCCCCACCAACATCTCCCTTGCTTGCCATCTTTTGGATGGCTTCCACTAGAGCCTTATCCACCCCCCCACATGTTGGAGGTCTGTAGATCATGCTAGTGTGAAAAGCAGCTCTCTTCCCTGTTTCTAGGGTGAACCACCATACCTCCACCCATTCCTAATTTCCCTGTATCTCAGTAGCCTTTATGCTATTCCTCACATAAAAAACCACTGCCCCCCCTTTTTTTCCCACTCTGTCATTTCTGAACAGAATGTATTCTGGTATGGCCATCTCCCAGACATGGTTCTCATTACACCATGACTCAGTAATGGTGACAATGTCCATGCCAGCCTCTGCCATGCTAACCTCTAGGTCCAGGATTTTGTTTCCCAAACTTCTAGTTTTTGCACACATGGCCTTCCAGAATGTGCTACCACACTGTTTGTCATCATCCCCTGTCTCCTTCTGGCATCTCTCTTTATCCCCCTGCCATCAGTCCCATCACTCTTTATTACTATCACTTTGTTTCCTTTTTTGTTTGGTATCCTACAGGATTTCTTTCCCTTAGGTCTCACCCTACTGCCTACTTCAGTTTGGAGGGGCAGTTTATGTCTCCCCATTTCCTTCCACCTCCCCTCCTCAGCTAGTTTAAATGCCTGCCAATGTAACATTTAAACCATTTATTAAGAACTGTGGTTCCCCTCCCAGATGGATGGATGCAGGCCATCTCCCCTGTATAGGCCTCTGTCCCTTCAGGTGGGACCCCAATCCCCAATATAGTAGAACCCCTCCTCTCTGCACCATTCTGTCAACCATGCATTGAAGTTCCTGGTATGGAATACACTATCCTTTCCCCTGTCGTAGAGAGGTAGTACCTCAGAAAAGGCCACTGAGCATGCTACCTGCATAAGACCCCTCTGTGTGTCTGAGGCATGTTATCTCAGAGTGCTGTATATGAATTCTGGGAGAAAATCATGGTGGAAAATGGAAGCCAAGTCACTTCAAAATTATCCACCAACCTGTCATAGGCCTCACATCTCAGATCTTGGCCCCTGCTTTTCTTCCAGTAATCTTGACCCTTGAATGGTGTGAGCCCCTACAAGTCCCTGCCGTGGGGCCCACTCAGTGCAGCAGGAGAGGTGTGGCTATGTACAGCATAAAGTAGGTGATGTAGCACTAGTGGGTCAGAATGGTCAGGACAGGCACAAGTTATGGCCAGGAGTATTGGAAAAAAACTCTATATAAAAAAATCAGGAACAGATTAATAACATCAGGGACCCCATATAAACAAATTTCAATACCAATGCTGGAAACTTCTAGAAAACTGGTTCAGGATCTCATCCACAATATCTTGCATATCCCTGTGTAGGTGTTTATTGTGGTGATTGATGCAGACTCTCCCCACACACACAGTAGCCTCCATGCATGTTCAGTGAGCAATCTGTAACCTGTGGGTTGCAGCATGAACTCGATCTCTGTATCCATGGAGTTGGCTTGGTTGGTGTCTGCCAGGTGGGATGCTGGTACAACATCTCAAGGTACAGTATGATGTAAATGCTGTAAAGGAGCCAGAGAGGGCACATAACTTATGCCGGGGGAGTCCCTTTCATATATGGTCTACACTTCCTGACCACAGCACTTCTACTCATTTTTCTCTGGCCATATTGCTCTCCCACCCCACCCCCATGCCTGTTGGGGTAATTTCCACTAACCTATTCAAACTATTATTATCTACTGCATATACCTTTTTGTACTGTTTTGTCTTGCAGTGTTAAAGATTATGCTCCTTTTGATTTTACTATTTTGCTTGTATAAGGCTACTATTTTTGCAATTCTGTTAATACTATTTTTTTCTCCTCTTGTACTATCTGCCATACCCCAGCCCCTCCACTGCATCTGCAAATGAGCTATTATCAGCTCAGTATGTCTTTCCAGGTGAAAAATGTGAAATTAAATAGATTTTAAAAATCTTAAACCGTGATAGTGTGACCATGTTTGAATTTTTCAGTTAAAAAAAGTATACCATCCCCAGATTTTCCATTGCTGAAATTAATACATGGTCTGAGATTGTAGAAGTGTAATCATTTCAGAACTGTTAGCCTTGTGTGCATGTGTGTGTTTGTGTGTGTGGTATGTATCTATACCATATCTATCTACCTACCTACTGCATCTATCTCTCCAGCTATCAATATTTTTTAAAAAAAACTGCATAAATGTGCCAGTTAGGGTTCATCTTAATGCCACACAAGTAGGGGACTGTGGTGTTAGGATTTCCAACTCTTACTTAACCCCCTCCCCCAGCAACAAAGGAAACATCCTCACAAGCAACCACAGACAGCCATCATCAGGTAAGACAAGCAACATACAACTGCTTCTCAATGACACAAATGCAGCAGCAGTGATGTGCTACCTTTGTGAATTTGTATCTGTGGTACACACACTGCAAAGCATATATAGTCACTTCTGGCCGCAGATAGAAATCTGTGATGCTAAACTCACAACATTGTTTCTGTGTGAAGAAGCAGAGGCCCCTGCAGCTGCAGAAACAAATCCATGATACCCAAATTGCAAGAGTTATTTTGTCTGCAGAAGCACAGGCCCCTAAAGGGGCATCACTTCTGAAGCAGCAGGTACTTATTCACACTGCCAGACATACGCACAGTTTTGTGATATAAGTCCACAAAGGTAGCACATCAGTGCAACTGCATTTGTGTCATCTGGAAACATGTATGTTGTTTGTCTTGCTAATGATGTCTGAGGTTGCTTCTGTAGTCTTTTCCTTTTGATAAAGGGCTCTTTGTAGCTTGAAAGCTTGTGTTTTGTAAATTTCTTGTTGGTCCAATAAAAGGTATCAAATTGCCCACTTTGTTCAGTTTTTTGCAAATAATTTCCAATTTTCTGAGATACTGGAATCATATCCTCATTCACACAGGTCTTTTCTGGACCTCTGTGAACAGTTGTAGATGGTCAGAGCCAAGGGAAAATTATACCTGACTGCAGAATTGCAGGGGTCCTGCACTTCTGTATGTGACAACAGATGTTAAGAATTTTTGGAGCTGTCTGGTAGACTGTAGGAGTGCAGGGCCCTCTGGGCCCAGTGCTCTCATGTGGCTACAGATACAGACACACAGAGGAAAGAATCCCTCTGTGAGACAATGTGCAGGGACCTCTGGCAGCCATACTCTGGGCCCAGTACTCCCATGTGGCTACAAATACAGACACACAGAGGAAAGAGTCCATCTGTTAGCCAAAGTGCAGGGACCTCTGGCAGCCACAGAAGCAGAGGTGCAGGGTCATATGCCACAATAAGATTTCTATTAACTATATGGTACCTTGGCCCATGTGGAGAACCCTGCACCTCCCTAGGCATGACAATGCCATTGCACCAGCCTCATTCCAACCAACTGGATTACTGAGCTCGCCCCCCCAACTCAAGCCACAGATACGGGATCACAAAGCACTATCTGCTAGGGTAAAGGCTGGCACTACACACAATGTTTCTTTTTTTACCCCACATTTTCAAGATAGCTATTTTATGACTCCCTTTATAAACATAAAATGTATCCTCATCATCTGACTGGCTGTATTTTGTCTGTAATTGTGTTCATCCCTTCCGCCTTCCTCTGGGTCACACCTGGAAATGAGCCTCTGCTCAATGTGCCTCTCCTGGTTATAAATTTTTAAATAAATAAATATACAATAGAGCCTGAAACATCATTTCACATCACAAGTGTGAAAACCTATCTCATCCAGGATTTGAAAAAGTACACCTGTCATGTTTATGAGATGGTGGGAAAAATGGCTATATTGACTGTTTAGTGTGAAAATATTGATAATTTCCAAAGTTAAAAACCAAAAACAGTGGCTGTGAGGGGGAGTCAAACCTAAAACCTAATGTGTTCACAAAAGACGACAGAGATGTATGAATTTGTATTGTGAAATCATTTGACCCGTTTCCTGATGAAGGGTATATCCTGAAACTTTGATGTTTATCTGGAAGATACATGAATAAATTATTCAGAAACAAAATTCATGATTTTTTACAATTTTATTTGGGAGAGTGGGCCTCTTTTTATCTAGTATTGCCTTTTCTTTAATTTCCAAAGTTATAAGGCAACATGGAAAAATGCCAACATACATTCATAATTTTGTTGTTTTTTAATATATTGACCCTAAATATTGAACATAGTTTTCTTATGATGCCATGTCATGAACCTGTTAGGTGAAAATTTTCAAATCCCACCCAAAATGTGATGTGGCAGAGTGACTGCTAAATGCTCTTCTGGACCAGATTTGAAAATATTCACTTGCTTTGTCCATGAGGTGGTGTCCCAAGAAGGACATGTTAAAAGTTTGGTGGGAAAATACTTGAAAATTAGCAAAGTCATGAGTGAATGTTGAAATATTGCAATGTTCATGCATAACTTGGTCATTTATTATATTTTTTCACTACATTTTGAACAGTCATCTTATGATCCCATGTCATGAATTCAGTAGGTGAAAATGTTCAAATCCTGCTCAAAACATGATTTTCCAGAATGACGGCAAAATCACCTTTAGACACAGATTTGAAAAATGTCACCAGCTTTGTTCATGAGGCGGGGTCTCAAAAAGGCCTTGTGGAAAATCTGATGGAAACATATTTAAAATTAGCTAAGTTATGTGTGAGCATTGAAATATTTCAATGTTCAGTCATAACTTGATCATTTTACCATGTTTTCCCACCAGATTTTCAACATAGTCTTCTTATGACACCACCTCATGAACCTAGTAAGTGAAAGCTTTCAGATCCTACCCAAATGTTGATTTTTGTAGAGTACATAATCACCTTTTAGGACAGATTTGAAAAATGTCTCCCACATTGTTCATGACGCAAGGGCTCAAAAAGGCCATGTTTAAAATTTGGTGTAAAAATATTTAAAAATTACAAACTTATGAGTAAAAAGTTCTAAATGCATTGGGAAAACATCAACTGGACTTATCCTATTTTCTTATATCAAAGTCATGGTTCCAGGAGGAGGTTGTCTTCCTGATTGGAAAGTGGATCTAAGCCATGGGATAGTTTTGGTTAGTGAGGGTGTGTGTGGGGGCAGGGTTAGGTGGTGGGTGCTGAGTTGGCAGTCGGGGTTGTGGGTGCAGAGATTGATGACAGACTGTTCTCTGCTTTTCAAACTAAATGATAAAAAAAGAATATATTAATGAGGGATGGTTTTCTTTACATTTTATTGGGGGACCATAATTGGGGACTGGGCAGCCCAGTGTTGGGATAGTCTTTGGTGGCACCAGGAATGGGCACTCTTGTGCCACCTCTTATATAATGGGGGGCAGGCAATCTGGAGGGAGGTATAATGAAGTGGTATTGTGGTGGGCACCCTAGTCTTCTTACAACAGTACCAATAAGAGTAATACATTGTGAAGAACCAGGGAGGGCTCTCTGAGCTGGGAGTAGGAGGGAGAATAGAAAGGGACACTGTCATGATGCACAGCACTTTCACTTGTGCATGGATGAGTGTAGTATTTTTTATCTAATATACATTTTATGCACTTTCTTATAGAAAGCTGTAAGCAGAACTTGAGAAAGTAACTCATTTTCAAAAACAAGTGCTTTAACTGTTTAATCACTGTTTTAAAACTGAAGCTGTGACTCTGAGCAAAAGCACATCTTTAAAAAAAAACAGTTACTTTCTCAAGTCCAGCTCATAGCCTGCTATAAGAAAATGCCTTAAACTGATAAAAAATTGCTAAACTCAGAGCCAAGCTGACAGTGTCCTTTTAACTATGTACGAACCAAAAAATAACTCCACTCATTTAGCTGGGCACCCAGGATTTTGGGATGCCCAGAAACAGTATTTCTGCAACTAATTTGAAAAAAAAAGTCTGCACCTAATTTGAAAAAATGGCAATAATCAAGCTAAACTGGTCTCATTTAATTTCAGGTGTTTTTTCAAACTTCATCATCATTAGGTATTTTTCATGTATTTTCGTTTGGACAAAAAAACAAGATGGCAGCCATCACGATCTGAAAAACTAATTTTTAGGTCATGACAACTAAGTGATGTCAACAAAAAATGGTCTTGAGACCCCAACATTTTCTGTTCGTATTGGAGGGTTAACTCAAAACCCTACTGGGCATGCTGAAAAAGAAACATTTAAATCATTATAACTCTGAAACCCATTAACAAATAATATTTTTTCACAAAACCTTCAAAGAGACTATCTTGGCATAGGCCACTTCCATTCTAAAAAGTTTTGGAAAAAAATTGTGCACTGTCTAGGCTGTATATGAGAACAAAAAAAGTGTACAAAGTACAGAAAAAAAAAACACACCACACTTCATTAAAAATCAATATTTCATATCTTGGAAACCACATAAGGTGCCTTCACACAACTTTTCAAAACTTTAAAACTTGCTGGCCAGATTGCACATGCCAAATTTTGATGTATTTCATCTAATACTATCAAAGCTAAATTTGGGGTTTAACATTAAACACCTTACTCAACCCTAACTATACTGGCGCTACAATAGATAGACACTGTAGATAGATAGATAGATAGATAGATAGATAGATAATGCATTTCACTAATATCTGGGACATATCTACCAATGTTTTATATATTACATTAGCTTTGTCTGTTTTGCTTTAGGAAAAACAAGTGTGCCGGTTTGCCTTTAAGATAAGTGTGTGTTGCTTTGGCTTTAAGCAAAAAGTGTTCTGGGCTGGCTTTAAAAAGAGTGTTTTGGGTTAAGCTGTATAGTTTAGGTCTGTTCAGGTTTCCATACTGCACTTCCTATAAATAAAAGGATATGTGGTTCCAGTGTTTCTCTCTTTGGTGTTTTTAAGGATTGCAGCATGTAAAGGAGCAGTTACAGTTTTTGGTAAGTGATTTGAGACACTTGTATTTTTTTTTACACAGTTTAACTTTGATTTCCATCTGTGGTTGTCAGTTCAGCAAAGTAAAGTAAAAAAGTAAAATTTATTTCTTAAGCGCCTTTCATGTGTCAAGGCACTGTACAGTAAAATACACAAACTGTAGATAATTCTACGCTAGACTGTTCTTTGTGACTCAATGTATTTTGTGACTCAATGTATTTGCTCTACTCGCTGTTATGTTCTGATGTATCTGTACATTCAGTAACTGTATTCCTTGTTGTACTCTCCCGAGTCTTTCCTGAAAATAGGCATACAATTTGTCTAGTGTACCTACCCGGTAAACAAAAGCTAAATAAATAAATAAATAAAACATGATCAAATAATAAACATCCCTAAATGTTAAAAACCTTCAGAAAATGCCTGATAAAACAAATGTGTTTTGAGCTCTGATTTAAAACTTGAGATGGTAAGGCATTCCCTTAACGGACAAGGTAGAGAATTCCACAGGGTAGGGGCAGCATAAGTGAAAGCACATGGTCCCGGATGTTTTTAACCGGGCCTTGGGAATCTCTAGCAATCCCTCATCATTGGATCAGAGTGAGTGGGATGGGCAGTAGGGAGTAAGGAGATCTTGCAAATACCGGGGTTCCAGTTCATGTAGGGCTTTGTAGGTCAGCAACCCAACCATGAAGGTGCTCCACCACTGTACCGGAAGCCAGTGCAGTCCACGCAGCACAGGCATAATATGACTAGTCCTAGATGTACCAGTCAAAAGCCTGGACACCACATTCTGCTCTAGCTGCAAGTGATGGATATCAACTCCCAGAAGCCCTATGTAGAGGGTATTGCAGTAATCAAAGTGGGGGGTTATGAAGGCGTGGATCAGTGTAGGAAGGTCAGCCGGAGGAACCAAGAGTTTCACCCGAGTGATATTCCTTAGATGGTTGAAGGAGGATTTGACAATGGCAGACACCTGTATTTTCAGGGTCAAACTGCTGTCAAAAATAATGCCCAGGTTATGTACCCAGTCTGAGGTCATGAGCTGGACACCATCAAGCCATAAGCCTGAAGGGTTCCCAGCCCCAAGTCCCACCGCCAGATGACCTGGGTCCACAACCAACACTTAGGTCTTATTTGGATTCAACCTCAGCCAGCTAGTGGTCATCCAATTCTTGATCTCAGGCAGACAGTTGTTAAGTACGGAGATCACATCATCCTGTCCGTGAATAAAGGACATATACAGTCGAGTATCATCTGCATAGCAGTGAAACCCCAAACTGTATCACCTAATGATATCTTCTAATGGCAGCATGTACACTGCAAACAACATGGGCACCAATATGGAGCCCTGTGGCACCCCACGGGACAGGGAGAGAGCATCAGAGGAATAAATTCCGGTGACAACCCTCTGCAACCTGCTTGTGAGAAAAGATCAAAACCAATTTAGGACTGTTGCAGACAGTCCACAAAGAAGCTGCAGGCACTCCAAAAGCACACCATGGTCCACAATGTGGAATGCCGCCAAGAGATCAAGAAGGACTATGATAGTATGAGCCTTTCGATCTCTCGCAATTAGGAGATCATTTAAAACCCAAACGGGGCGGGCTCGGTGCTATGTCTTTTTCTAAACCCAGATTGGAGAACATCATAGACATTGTGGGTTATAAGATGGTCATCCAGCTGCAATGCAACCACCTTCTCAATAATCTTACCTACAAAGCGTGGGTTAGAGACAGGTCTATAGTTAGCTAGATGGTCTGGATCCAAGGAGGGTTTTTAAGGAGAGGTCAAATGATCACCTCCTTGATGGGATCAGGAAAGACCCCCTTCTCCAAGGAACTCCAGATGATTTCAGCAAGGATTGGGCAAATAACATCTATGCAACCTACCAATAGTGGTGTAGGGCCCAGATCCAAACTACAGCTAGTTGGTCGCAAAATCTGGTCAGTCCTCACAATATCCATGAATTCCAGCTGGCTAAAGTCAGACCAGGTAGAATAAGTGCTCTCCACCTCCCGCCGATCTCTGCAATCACTCGTAGAGAGAGAGAGAGAGAGAGTTGGGCCAGTACCTGACCTGATGCTGGCAACCTTATCTGTGAAGAATCGAGCAAGCTGATCACACTTCATTTGTGAAAAATCTCTTCCAGGCTGAAGACAGACTGGATTGCAGAGTCTGTCCACAGTCCAGAAGAGCTGAGACAGTTGATTCCACATAGCAGCAATCTGTCCAGACAGGAATTCTGCCTTCTTATTGGTGATTGCTGATTGATAGCCCTTATAATGTTCCATCAATCTAAGCGTGTCAGCATCCAGGCCGGATTTCCACCAAGCTCTCTCTAGTCTTCAACCCACTCTTCTCAGCTCCTTCAAGGACCCATCAAACTATGGGGTCCTTGGGCACAGAGTGAGTGGGTGAACATGAACATGAGCAAGTGATATGGAGGCAGCAGTAAAAGAGGTTGGTAATGATTTGGGGTGGCTGAGCTTGTTGCTCAGGGACACTTTTTTTTTTTTACAAATTTAACTTTGATTTCTATGTGTGGCTGTTAATTTGGCAAATGATATGGAAGCAACAGCAAAAGAGGTTGGCAAAGATTGGGGGCCTGTTTCTTTCTTCAGGGGCTGTCGTTGGATAAGCTTTAAGGGCTGCAGTGTAGGTGGATTGTAGGTTGTTATTACATGTGTTATTCATGTCATGGGTGGTTGTTTCACACATGTTAGTAGTGTTGTAATAATGTGAACACAGTCTATTGTGTCCACACATGTAATAGTTAGTGACTAAGTTGTTCATTATTTTGTAATGAACGCTGTAGTGTCATCAATAATGTTAATTACACTCAGATATGGGGAAATATCTGACAGTTTTTATAATGGGAAAAGCCCCAACCATCTAACACACATATCTATCTATCTTGGAAAAGCCCCAACAATCTAACACACATATCTATCTATCTATCTATCTATCTATCTATCTATCTATCTATCTATCTATCTATCTATCTATCACTCTTTCTTAACTGGATAATGCCCACTAGGCACAATGCATGTTTTCAGGGTGACTCAGGAGCACTGGGGTGGTTAAGTGACTTGCTCAGGGTCATAGAGTATGCAGGTGGTGGTTGTAAGAATCAAACCCAGGTCTGTTGGATGTACCAAGCTCACTCACAGCTTGTTATTCCAACCTTCAGACGATACTGCTAGTCCAATATACATACATGTATATTCGCATAAATGTATGTATGTATCTAAATATAATATGTGTGTATGTATGTGTGTGTTATAGGGGCACGGTTACATGCCTCTATAGTAAGGGTTGAATATCCTGTTTAATGTTAAATTCCTAACTTTGCACATTCATTTATTTGGCTCCATTTGATGAAATGAGCTGAAATTTTGTATGTGTTGTCTCAGAGGCAAGGTCTTGATGTGTTGACATTTTTGTGATGGCAACTTGTGTGGTCTCTCAGATCCACATGTGTCATTTTTGTAAAAATCTAACTTTTTTTCTATATTTGACATGGGTTCTTTTTGCTCTCCCCTACAGCCTACATGGAATATAATTTTACCCCAATCATGCAGGGGATATGTGTTATGTCCCAAGATAGTGCCTTTGACAAGTCTGGTGGAAAAATATTAAAGGGTTTCCGAGTTATAAGACTTTAAAATTTACTATTTTCTGACCTGCACATGTGCAGTAGGGTGTTTCAGATAACGTCCTGCGGCAAAAATAAAAATTTGATGCTGCAAATGCCCATTTTTTGGTTTTGTGTCACTTGATTGACAGGGCACCAAACATTTTTTATCCCATGCCAACCACCATCTTGTTGATTTTTTCCACAAAGTAACAAAAGTGGAAAATCCACAAAAATGCTTGAATTTTAAGAAATAAACATCAGAACATAACTAATCCGGACCCATTTATCTAGATTCTGATGTTTGTTTTTTAATATGATGCCCACAAATACCTTTTCTAAGCACCCAAAATCCTGGGTGCCCAGTTTAGCGAGAGGAGCGCTTCCCCCACGTTCTCTGTATGAAAACAGCAGGAATTTCTTAACTTCTGCAGCCACAGCTGAACTCATGTTGCCAACTGCTGTGTGAACTGTGAGCTGCCCTCATCTTGGTGTCTAGTGGCACCCCCCCACCTACTGATCATTGTCTCCCTAAATGATAAACATGTATTCCCTGATGTCTAGCAGCATCCCCACTCTCCGATCACCATCCCCATTATTTTATTCCCTGGTGTCTAGTGGCAACCCCCACCCTCTGATCGCGATTCCCATTATTTGAATTATGTTCCCTGGTGTCTAGTGGCACCCACCCAATCCACCAATTACTTTCCCCATTATTTCATTTTATTCCTTGGTGTCTAGTAGCACCCCCCACCTTCTGATCACCATCCCCATTATGTTGTCTGTTCCCTGGTGTCTAGTGACATTCCCCCACCAGCCAATCGATGTCTCTTTTTGTAACATGATGGAACTTGTGTATGTGTGTGTGTGCACACACATGTGTGTGTTGTGTATTACGAGTTATTCAATAATTATACATTTTTATTAAAGAATGAAAATAAATACATTTTGAAAGTCCTACACTTTTGGAATGGGCTGCATGCTCTGTGGGGATCACATCAATCCAAATGCCCACACCTTCTAATTCACCATAATCCATCGATAAATAGTTATTCTTACTACATGATGGCAAATGTAGTAAAGATATAAATCTTTCACTCTCTCTATTACTGACTCCTATGTCCATAAGCCCCCTTCCACTGGCTTCCTCTCACATAGTTGTATCCTTTTCTGTGGCCTCGATTGTATCCCTCATAATTTCCTGCAGCTTAAGGAATAAGGACCAGTCTAGTTCAATGCCACCCGATTCTGCTCAGAGTACATTCAAGTTTGGTCTCATCCAGTGAGGGAGCAAACATAATTAGTGCAGCCCACCTGCCCATTCTTTGAAACAGAGGTTGAGGTGTGTACAGTGGTAATAAGAGGATTGCAGGAATATCATGGAGACAGCAGGGCAAGTAAGTAACAGAGGGAGTGAAAGATTTGTATCTTTACTACATTTGCCATCATGTATCAGGGATAACTGTTGATACTGTGGTTACCACTTTACTCTCAATCAGTATCTTGCAAACATAATGCCAGTATGCCAATGCCGACACATCACGAGTGTTATGATTTTGAGTTGCTGTTAATGTAGTATGATGTATATGTGGGCTGGTTAAATAGTATATGGGTAGATAGGAAAAAAGCATGCCTAAGCTAATATCAACCATGTTTCTCATGCCCAGCTGTCATGGATCACTGACTTGCCTGGGGGGGAGGGGGAATGACCACTAATTACTTCATATCAGGTGAAATTGTGACAGAAGCAAACTATATAATATGCATGTATACCTGTTAACAATGCAGAAGATGTGTTCTCATTTCCAGATCTAATGTTTCCATAAGTGACCAGTACATTCTTTTCACATTTCATGACAAAGGTGCAATGCCTCACATAGTATATGGCTAGTGACAGCATTATGATACTAATGTCCACTGAAATTAATGTGAATTATGTAAAAATGTTACTGAATTCCATTCCATTCCCATCATCACAACAAGCACACATTCTGTATATCCAAACATCTCGTTTTGAAGCAAGCATATATTAAGAAAAGCACAACTAAAAAAAGATAGCATTGCATGATCTTAGCTGGCAATGCTTATAATTTTAAAATAGAATGGCAAACCTGTTCATTTTCTTTTTCACCCCTCATTTCTCCTGTCATTGCTGATACAACTGCTAATGCAATGTATAATCTAAAAAAAAAAGATCAGCATCATAGATATTGAGTTGCAGTATTCTAACATTCGATTGTGGTCAGAGAGATTCATAACTGTGTTCATGTTTTTTTTTTTTCCTTATTATTTGAAGACCTTTCCTTGCTTGTTTTATGTTGCAGGTAAATTGAGTGAATGTCTCATATGTTAGAAAAAATACTGCACTTAAATGAGGTCCATATATGCAACCTCCTTTTCCTTATACTCATCCCAGCAACAACACAGCTGTCATTGAATCTACATGGCATTTCAAACAAGGTGCTGTCTGAAGAGACAGATGAGACCTTGGAAGAGCTGCTGATTTGCAAATCAGTAAAAAGATCATCATCAGACAAATTAATATTTCAAGTTTCAGTAGATCTAACAAATGACTGTGGTAAGAAGGATTTATAAGTGTGTTCGTGTTTTTTTCCATATTATTTTAAGACCTTTCCTTACTTTTTTTATGTTGCATATAAATACACCAGGGAAACCAAGCATACAATAATGGGACAGCAGATCGGAGGGTGGGGGAAGGTGCCACTAGACACCAGGGAATGGTGTTTCTCCAGCTAGTATTTTTCAATACTCGGCCTTTGGAAATGGAACTTCAAACTGGCAACTTATTCTGCTACTTAAAGAGGTTCAA
Organism: Neoceratodus forsteri; assembly: GCA_016271365.2. Classification (NCBI taxonomy): domain Eukaryota; kingdom Metazoa; phylum Chordata; order Ceratodontiformes; family Ceratodontidae; genus Neoceratodus; species Neoceratodus forsteri. The sequence continues at coordinate 352,688,757 of CM028136.1, read as the reverse complement.
GGAGAAATGCCAGCTAATGAAGGGGGGCGCAGAGTTACTAACTGGAAACATTTATAAAAATGCTACACCTTCAAGTGCACTACCCACCCCCATTCATCCTGCAATCTAATATTAGAGAGAGAGAGAGAGAGAGAGAGAGAGCTGCCACAGCTACATACATGTATGCATCTGCGGAGGGATGGGAGCACAGGGCCTGAAGGTCCATGTGCTCCCACAGGCAAATAAGGATATGATTATACTATCTAGAAAGTAAGGAAATAAGTTGAAAAAACATCATTAATGCTGTAGTTAGGGTTAAAGTCACAAAAGTAGGGAAATGTGATGTTATGGTTTCCAACCCTAACACCCCACCCCACCCTGCACACATGAATAGGCATTGGGTGTGTGCCTTGGGATGGTCAGCCCTAACGCTCACCTCATTCATCTATACTGCACCTATCTCAGCTTATTTACTTATGGAATGGGGTGAATGTTAAGGATGACCACCCCAAGGCACACCCCTGATGCCTGTTGGTGATTGCTGGGTGGGGGTGGGGTTTTAGGGCTGGAAACCCTAACGCCACATTTCCCTACTTTTGTGGCTTTAACCCTAACTAGAGCATTAATGAAGTTTGTTTTATATAGCTATATATATATATATATATATGTATATGGTGCTGTTGCACCACTATAGTTAGGGATGAGTAGGCAGTTCAATGTTAAATCCCAAATTTTACACTCTAATAACTTCACAACCGTTCAGAGGATGTGCATGAAAATTTGCATTCTCCATCACCCAGGGTAGATCTCGGGATTTGACAAGTTATGTTCAGTTGGATGTTCAGTCTCTGAGTTCTGGAAAGGTGAAAAACATACATTTTGCTCATTAACTTTGCTGAGATTTTTCTTTGAACTTGCCTACAGTCCAGACAGTTTGGAAGTGTGTTCTGAAATGTTCAGGGCAGAAAAGGAATAGTCCACAGATGTGCCTTTTGCTAGTATAGTAAAAAAAAGAATAAGCCATTTGTAAGTTATTGCATTTTTAAAATTTGAAAAAATCATTTTTGAGAATGCTCAGTAAGCACTTAAAGTTAATTGTATGAAACAAAAAAGAATCCTGTTTCATGTTTGAAAATTCCTTTTTTGTTTGCCGCCATCTTGTGTTCATTTAAAAAAAAAATCAAAAGTTATAAAACTGGCATCATTTAGAGGCACCAAAACATCCTTCTGGGTGATCTGGACCCCCTTAGATGTAATCTATACTTCACAGTTGCAGACATGTCCTAGAAATGTGTTTTCTTTTTCACTATTATGAATCCTTTTTCATAACCGCATGATACAAAAATAAAAGAATCCTTTTTCATATCATGAGTCACAAAAAAGGATCCTTTATAGTGACTCGAGAATCCTTTACTGTGTTTCTGATTGCTGTCCTCAGTACTGTAATGTTTTTCTCTGGTGTCTAGTGGCACCACCAACCCTCCAATACCTGTATCCCTTCATCTCCCTGGTGTTTAGTGGCACCCCCAACTTCTTATCTGTTTTTCACCATTTTATTTTCATTTCCCTGGTGTCTAGTGGCACTCGCACCTGCCAAGCATGGCCCCCATTAAACAAGATATATTTCCCTGGTGTCTAGTGGCACCATCCATCCACCAATTGTTGTCCCACTTCATGAAATATATTGCCCTGGTGTTTGGTGGTACCCCCTCTCCACCTGCAAATGCTGTGTAAGTAACCTGAAAAAAAGGAAAACAACCCCCACCTCCCGCTCACTACCCACCACCTACCACCCCACACCCCACACCCCTCAGTACACCCCCATACACCCTCACTCACCTGAACAGGTCCCAGGTTCGAGATCCACTCTCTGATCAAAGACACATCTTGTTGCACAACAGCAGCTGCAATATGAGAAACTAAGGTAAGTATGGTTCAATGTATTTCAATGGGGGTTCAACTTTTATGCATAACTTAATTTTTTGACCTTTTGACCCCCCATTTTCAATCATGGTCTCTTGGATACCCCACCTCATGAACAACTGTCATTATGCTACTCCTGCTCGAAAGGTGATTTTGTGGTAGCTTGACAAATTCACCTTTCAGACTGGATTTGCATAATGACAGTCCTATTGTTCATGAGGTGGGGTCATAAGAAGGCTATGTAGAAAATGTGGGGTTAAAATATGTAAAAATGGCAAAGTTATGACCATTTGTTACAATTTCTGTACTCACACTTGTAACTTTGGAATTATGTTATATTTTGACACCAAATTTACAACACAGACATCTTATCACCCCACCTCATCTATGACACTACTGCCATTTTTCAAATACTGGCAAAAATGTGTTTTCGCACTGTGGCATGGAATGATGTTGCAGTTGCATGGAATTACATTTTGGTGGTGATTCAAAAATGTTCTGTACCAGGTACATGAGGTGGGATAATAATATGGCTATGCTGGCAATTTGGTCACTGTTGTGCTATAAATGGAAACACAAGGCTCTTTCATAGGGGCATACATATACGCATCTATGGAGGGATGGGAGCATGGGGCCTGAATGGCTCTGTGCTCCCACAGGTTAATAAGGCTACAATTACACTATCTCAAAAAGTAAGGACATTCTTCACAAAAAACTACATTAATGCATCAGTTAGGTTTGAGGATAAAGCCACAAATATAGGGAAATGGGGTGTTAGAGTTTCCATCCCTAACACCCCACACCCAACCTGTACACATCAACAGGTGTCAGGTGTGTGCCTTGGTATCATCAGCCCTGATGCTCACCCCATTCTCCTCTACTGTACCCATCTCAGCTTATTTACTTTTGGAATGGGATGAGTGGTATGGCTGACAACCCTCAAGGTACCCCCTCCAATACCTGTTGGTGTGTGCAGGGTGGGGGTGGGGTGTTAGGGTTGTAAACCCTAACACATATTTCCTTTGTTGCTTTATGCTCAACCCTACCTGATGCATTAGTGTAGAGTTTTTTCAAAGAATATATATAAAAAAATATATATATATATATATATATATATGTATTTATACCATGGGGGTGAGATCAATTACAGTGAAATAAACCATGTTATTTTCACTGGAGTTAAAAAAAATCCTGATGACATCAGCAGAGTTAAAATAAATACTATTATACCCACTCTGCTGATATCACTCACCTGCATCTGAAAACACTAAGAAACACCCCAGTAATTTGCTGAGTTCTAAAACAGGCCCTACACTGACATTAACACAATTAAGATAGATAATGACAGTCAGCTGCAGCACTCCCTCTAAATGTAACAAATATTTCAAAAAAATACTTTTAAATGGTAAACACCAACAGTTGTGTTTACCTAATCTGGGACGAGAAATCTTGATTTTTTTGGTCAGTTCCCCCCAAAAATGAGCAGTTATATGTTTATTTTATCTGTGGAGGTTTTACTGCTGCCAATTGCTGAACTATTTTCATGAAACAGTGGGGGATTCTGCCACAAATTGAGGCAAAAGGACTCAGTGTTGTGGCACCCCCCTTCCTTGTATAGCAAAAATAGTGCCACTATTTGCAACACTAAAAGCTCTGTGGATAAAAGAAGCATTTCTTGTAATTTTTTGATCAAAATGACCACAAAATCAGATTCCTTGGTTTCAAGTAGGTAAACACAATTGTTTGTTTTTATCATTTACAAGTGAAAGTGCCCCATATAACATTTTCTGGTGGTCTTGTGGCCCTCCATTCCCAATCCCTGATATTAGTATTTTAATTTTTCTCTTTCATTTCCTGGTGGTCTAGTGGCCCTCCCTCCCCAATCTCCAATATTACTGTTTTTATTTTTTTTTTATTTCATTTTGTGGTGGTCTAGTAACCCTCCCTCCCAGATCCCTAATGCCAATTTTAGTTGGTGGTAGTGACATCTCCCATTCTCCCATGCTCATTTTGTTCCTGAAAATAAGAAAACCATCCATATAGGTCTTTTCAACTATTTGTTTACCTGTAAAAAAAGTCCATTGCCAATCATACCTGCATCCCCCACCCCACCTCCCACAGTGCACCCACCTCCCCACACCCACCTTGACGATCCCACACCATCTCACTCACCTGAAGAGATCCCAGGTTTGAGATCCACTCTCCCGATCAAAGACATGACTTGCTGCAGCAACCGGTTACTGTAATATAAGAAACTAAGGTGAATGCTACAATGTATTTCAAAGGGTGTTTCAACTTTTATGCATAATTTTGAAATATTTTGAGATTTTGGCCCCAAATTTTCAACATGGCCTTTTGTGGACCCCACCTCATGAACAATGTGACAGTCGTTATGCAAATCACACTGGAAAGGTGACTTTGTTGTCAGTTAGTGAAATCACCTTTTGGTGGGGAATATGTGTAATGATAGTCATATTGTTAATAAGGCGGGGTCATAAGAAGGCTGAGTTGAAAATTTTGAGTCAAAATTATAAAATGAGGCAGAGTTATGACCATGTGTTGCAATTTTGCTACGCACGCTTGTAACTTCGGAAATTAAAAATATTTTCACCCCAAATTTTCATCATGGACTTATTATTACTCCACCAACTGTATGTTACAGCTGTCATTTTTCAAATCCTGGCCAAAATGTGTTTTCACACCTATCACATGGAATGGCATTGCTGTTGCGCAGAATTACATTTTGGAGGGAATTAGAAAATATTATGTGCAGGGTACATTAGGTGGGGTAAGAACATGGCTATGCTGACAATTCTGTCACTCTTGTCATACAAATGTAAGGGCAGGGCCCCTAAAGACCTACATATATATGCATGTGTGGAGCTCACAGGCAAATACAAATACCATTAAGGAGTAATGAGAGCACAGGGCCAAGAGGTCTCTGTGCTCCCTCCAGCAAATAAGACTAAGATTATACTTTTTCAAAAAGTAAGGAAATTCTTGGCAAAAAGCTTCATTAATGCATCAGTTAGGGTTCATATTAAAGTGACAAAAGTATGGAAATCCAGTGTTAGGGCATCCCACCTTATCACCCTACCCCACCCCACTCATACCCTCCACACACAAACTGGCATCAGGGTGTGCTTTGGGTTTATTGGCCATAATGCTCACCCTGTTCTCCTGTACTGTACCATCTCAGTTTCCTTACACATGGAATGGGGTGAGCGTAGGGGCCAAGGACCCCGAGTCACACCCCGATGCCTGTTGGTGTGTGTGTGAGGGGATGAGGTAGTATGGTTGGAAACCCTAGTACCACATTTGCATACTTTTGTTGCTTTAATATGAACCCTAACTTTTGCATTAATAAAAGCTTTTTGCCAAGAAAAAAATATATATATATTATAGGGGCACGGTCACGCCCCTATATTTAGGGTTGAGAAGGCATTTCTATGTTAAAGTCAAAATTATGGGTGTTAATAACTTTGGACCCATTTAATGGATTTGTCTGAAATTTGGTATGTGATATGGTAGATCTCTTGAATTGCCAAATTTTGTTTTAGTCAGACTTATGGTCTTTGCACATGAAAACACAAAAAAAATGCAAAATGATCCATTTTTGGAGACAGCTTTGGGGATTTTGTCTGTGGCCCTGCGAGGCCATCATGTGGCATGCCGCTCTGTGAAATGGCTCATCTGAAAGAGCTTGTCTGCCCGAACATGCCACTTTTCGTTTGGTGAAAAATATTAAGCATTCAAAAGTTATACCATTTTTAATTCCCATTATAAGTCAATGGGAAAATGTATATGGTTGTATTGCGAACAAAGAATGGGGTTCTGGTCATCTGGTCCCACCTGGCTGTCAAAGAATTTGCAGTCTTGTGGTTCAAGAATCTTTTGTCCCTGAGAATTCTTTGATTGCAAGGTCCGCCATCTTGTTTTTGCATTTCCGATCATAAAAACACAAATATCTTGACTCAGGGGTCACTCCTGAAGTAAAACTTGGATGGGTTTTACTCAAGGGGCTCCGATCTATCAAGCCATGCCTTTGGTTTCATTCAAAATAGTCAAAAAATAGAGTTATAACATTTTAAAATCTTTGATCATGGCTCGCTATTGATCTTTGATCCTGAGCCTGCAAATTCTTTGATCACGAGATTCTTTGATCACGATCTTGCATCGCAAGATAAAAACACAATTATGTCAGCCCAGGGGTGGGCTAGAGACACAAATGAGGGTGGATTTTGCTCAGGGGGCTTTGTTCTGTCAAGCCTTGCCATTGGTTTCATTTAAATCTTTCTAGAAATAGCATTTCACCATTTTTTATTCTTTGATCTCGAGCATGCAATTTCTTTGATCACGAGCCTGAAAATTCTTTGATCACGAGATTATTTGATTGCGATCATGCATCTTGAGTGAGGGACAAGATGGCTGAATTAAAAAATCTAATTTCTCAGCCCAGGGGTGCCCTAGGAAGACAAATGAGGGTGGGGTTTGCTCAGGGGGCTTCGTTCTGTTGAACCATGGTGGTGGTTTACCACAATTCCTTCAAATTTGTAATTTACAGCATTTTTTATTCTTTGATTATGAGCCTACAAATTCTTTGACTGTGAGATTCTTTGATCATGATTGTGCATCGTGAGGGAGGGACAAGATGGCCAAATTTAAAAATCATATTTCTCAGCCAAGGGGTGTCCTAGGAAGACACATGAGGGTGGGTTTTGCTCAGGGGGCATCGTTCTGTCGAACCATGGTGGTGGTTTCCTGGAATTCCTTCTACTTTTTGATTTACAGATTCTTTTATTCTTTGATCATGAGCCTGCAAATTCTTTGATTCGAGCCTGCAGATTCTTTGACCGTGAAATTCTTTGATCTTGAGATAGGGACAAGATGTCCAGATGTTATAATGCATTAGATAGGGCAATTTCACCAATATTTAAGTTTAAATATCTCGGAAATGATTTTGTCTTTTTACTTGAAATTTGGAGGGTATTCTCAGCATGTCCTGTAGATGTGAATTGTGATGTTTACATGTCAGAGAAAAATTTATTTGCATTGATATTGCGTGACGCAATTTACGTGTTGCAGACAGTGTTTTGCATTGTGCTGGTGGCTTGAAATTGATAGGGTACCTAACCATAGTGTCATGGATGTAGTTGTCAGTCATTGTGCCTGTAAAATGTTAACAGGAGCGGAATTGTGCAACTCTGACAACTGAAAATTTCAAACTTTAAAATGTTATATCTTGGACATGGTTTGGTCTTTTGCATTGAAATTGGAGGGTGCTCGTGGCATGTCCTGTAGATGTGAAATATGGTGTTTACGTGTTGGAGAAAAATTTTTTATGGACCTATTGCATCACGCAATTTACGTGTTGCGGACAGTGTTTTGCATTGTGCTGGTAGCTTGAAATTGATAGGGTACATAGCCTTAGTATCATGGACGTAATTTTCAGTCATTGTGTCCGTAAAATGTTAACAGGTGTGGAATTCTGCATCTCTGACAACTGAAAATCTCAAATTTTAAAATGTTATGTCTCAGACATGGTTTGGTCTTTTACATTGAAATTTGGAGGGTGTTGATGGTACACACATGTTTACAAGTTGGAGGGAGCATAGTGTCCAAAGGACTTGTGTTCTCACCACCTTCTGCAGGTTGGGCACTCCCACCAAGTTCCACATGTTGGTGGGAGTGCAGGGCTTGAAGGGCCCGTGCTTCCACCAACTTGGGCAAGCTGTTAGTTTTTTTTATTCTTTCTCAAAAAGTAAGGAAATTCTATGCAAAAAACTGCATTAATGCATCATTTTGGGTTAAAACACAAAAAGTCAAGAAATGAAAAATCTTTAGGGTTGCCCCACCCCTCAGACCTGCCCATCATCTCAAGATTGACAGCTGACCTGGTGTGTCATTGGGGTTGTGAGGCCTAAATGTCACCCCATTCTTATTTACTGTGGCTTGTGAATGTACTCAGATGGAATGGGGTGACATTTAGGCCTCACAACCCAATGACACACCCTGTCAGCTGATACAATCTTGGGATGATGGGCAGGTCTGGGGAAGGGCAACCTAAAGATTTTTCATTTCCTGACTTTTTGTGTTTTAATCCTAAATGATGCATTAATGCAGTTTTTTGCATAGAATATATATATATATATATATATATATGTATATCATCAAACATATATTTTAGGATATCAACAAAGATGAAAAGTACTATCTCAGGCAGGCAGAAAAGATATCACTGGTATCTCCACATTCCTATATGTCATTGTAGGTTCCATGTCAGTTGAGTGATGGAATTATGGTGACCGCAAAAACAGTGAAGGGCAATTTGGTGAATGTTAAAAGGGCAACGGTGCATATGGGCACCCTACAGTAAGGGCAGCAACTGCATTACTGCTTTTCTGTTGGGGGTTTCCAACCCTAACACTCCATTCCCCCAAACCAGGCAGGAGAGCAGCACACCTTGGGCTTCTCACACCTAACACTCTCCCCATTACATCTGTAAATAAGGTCAGATGTGTAGATTTTATGAGAATGGGGTGAGCATTAAACGTGAGAAGCCCAAAGCACACCCCATACTTGTTCTCCTGCTTGGTTTGAGGGAGTGTTGGGGGATTGGGGTGTTAGGGTTGAAACTCTAATTCCACATTTCCCCACTTTTGTCGCTTTGACCCTAACTGGAGCATTTATGACTTTTTTGCAATTTATTTCTTTACTTTTTGAGATAGTATAATTGTATCCTCTTTTGTCTGTGGGAGCACAGTGTCCTTTGGACCCTCCACTCCCATGCATTTTGTTGTGGGTGCGTAGGATCCTTCAGACCCTGCACTGCCATGCATTTTTGTTGTGGGACCCCAGGTGGACCCTGTGCTCCTATGCACACATAAAATGGTCATACATTATTTTAGAAAATGACATTTGTCTCATCTGTGGTATCAAATGTAATCCCTCCCACACACTCAACAACTGTGCCCAGTTTCCCATTAATTGTAAGTGAATAGCCCTGGTGTCTAGTGTCACCCTCCTACTCTCCAATTTCCGTATATGTTTTACTATTTTCTCACTGGTGTTCAGTGGTACCCCCCATTCTCTAATTGTGGGTAGTTCCCCTTTAATTGTAAGTGAACCAGCCCTGGTCTCTAGTAGCACCCCCACCCTTCCATTTTTCCAGTGGCACATCATAGTTGTCATTGGTGTCAGTGGTACCCCCACCTTCCGATTTTTACCCCTGCCAAAATGTATATTCCTGGTGTCTGTTGACAGCATTCACCCTCCCATTTATATAGATTATTAATATAATTTTTTTGCTACCCAGTGATGCCCCCATCCTGTAATTGCACTAAATCACTACCACCCTTAAATGTATATCCCTGATGTCTAGTGGCACCCCCTACCCTCTGATCCCCAAGTTAGTTGTCATTATATCCCCCACTGGTGGCCAGTGGCACCCTTCACCCTTCCATGTAACTATCAACCCGCAAATGAGAAAATGGTCTCTGGCTGCCTTGATTTTTTTTCGATCTGAAATAAACCTCATCCACCAATGATCACACCTGCACACCCATCCAACCTCAGACTGTGACACACCAATGCTAGTGACTCAATCCCCTCCCGGTGAGTACCACTGACCCCACTCCCAACCCATCCCTGAGCTGATAATCTGCAGTCCACCACTCTCCACCATGGCCAGATGCTCACTGAGCAGTCAAGGAGTGTAGACTGTGGCTGTCAAGGAACACATACTGTATAATCAGCTGGTACAGTATATGCTCCTTGACAGCTACAGGACTCTTGCCTTGACAGCTGAATCAGTGGCCAGCTATGGTGGAGAGTGGTGGAATGTGCTTGTCACTGGCTCGGGAATGGAATGGAGGGAGCAGGGTGGTGGGGCACTGCCTTCTGGGATGGAGGGGGTTGGGGTCCACTAGACCACCAGGGACAAGATTACTTATAATAAAAGGGGGAATTGGGGCTATGGCATCCAATAGACCACCAGGGATGTGATTACTTAAAATAAAAATGGGGATCAGGGCTGAGGGGTCCAGTAGACCACCAGACACATGATTAATTATAATTAAAAAAGGGGATTATGGCTGGGGCGTCCACTAGACCACTAGGGACTTGATTACTTATAATAACAAACTCTGGCCAGAGCCGATACGGCTGCAGCCGGTCTCACTGAAGTTATGGTGGAACACAGAACTGTCTGCCATGTTCAAGATGGCTGCTGGAGTTCTTTACGCATGTGTGAGTTTTTGTGCATGTGCACACAGTCTACCGAATCCAAGACGGCCACCAGAATTCTGTGCACATGTGCACTGGGCTCCAGTGGCCATCTTGGACACAGCAGACTGTGCCATGTTCTGCTGGTGAAAGAAATAGTGCACCCATGGGGGGAGTGAGTGGTCTGGTTTACAGTTGTGCAATGATTGTTTTGCAACTCCAAACTAGAAGTGTTCCATGGTGTCAATCCAGTAACTCATTTTTAAAGCTACCATAAAATGGCTGCAGGATCCACCCACTGCAGCTGTAAAAAAGAGGATTAGGGCTGGGAGGTCCACTAGACCACCAGGGACATGATTACTTATAATAAAAAAGGGGATCAGGGCTGTGGGGTCCACTAGACCACCAGGGATATGATTACATGTAATAAAAAAGTGGATCGGGGTGGGGGTGGGGTCTGCTAGATCATCTGGAGCATGACTACTTATAATAAAAAGGGGACTGGGGCTGGGGGGTCTGCAAGACCACCAGGTACATGATTACTTATAATAAAAAAGGGGATCGTGGCTGGGTGATCCAAGGCACATGTTCCCTACCACCCAGGGTGGACTCAGGGGGTGGCACACGTTCTCTAAATTCCCAAGAGCACACACTTCTAAGTACCCTTAGACCAGCCCAGCTGGTCTAAGGATACTTAGACATGTGCCCTCTGGGAGGGTTTAGAGAATCCTGAATTAGGGGACATGACAGCTTGTGTCTGCTGCAAGCCTTCTAATGCCATGCTGTAACCCAATTTGTGCCGCAGTGATGGTGCAAGCCCCCCTTTGGCACACACTGCCCATGTTTGATGTAAGCTGTATATGAGAATTGGTCTCTGCACACCTTTTGGCACAAGCAGCACCATTCACCATTCTGCATGATGCAAGCCCTGTGCATCATTCAGGGAAGATTTGAGAATTGGGCTCACAATTTTTTTTGTGGCTTCTGGGTTAGCTTCCACCAAGTTTCATAGCTGACAACATAATGCACATTAAGGCCATGAAACTTGTACAAGGTCAGAAAGTCAGTCAGTGACAATGGTGCATTTCAAATATATGCTTTCCTTCATCACAATGTAATGTTCTCACCAGTAAACTACACTGTATGTAACTAACTTTTCTTAAATCACTTGCATTTTTCCTTGACGCAATATAATGTTTTCTTAACACTTTAGCATTAAGAGAGTGCTTTCATTTGTATGCAAACACTGGCTTTCAAACCAGGGTATTTTCAATTACCCATGTTTCAGGATGATTTATTTTCATTACGGTTCTTTTAGACAATAAATTTGTTTGAGAACACTGCCCCTTCAAGTGACCTTTTCCATTATGTATTTAGAGCATGATTCTTCCTCTGCCAGCTGGTGGCCCCATTTTCTGATATAGAATCCATCCCTGTTTTTTATTATCTTTACTGACATGGAGGTAGAAACCTAATGTCAGCAGAATTTACTTTTTGGGCCGCAGAATGAACATAGTGTTAGAGAAGGCAGTGAACTAAAAAAGGGAACTATGAATCCAACCTGCAATTTCAAGGCCTACATGTGCATACAGAAAAACATATATTGCTTTCTATTTGTGTGCCAAAATATATTTTTAAATATATAAAATTGATCTCTTGTTGAAATTTGAAATGATTACAAAGAATAGCAAAATATACTGTGTATATATGACTCATATATATGAAACGTGTAAGCAACTATTTGATACTGAGATTACATTTCCAACATGTTGCTCATAGATGCATCATAAACACATTAGTTCTTTTTCCACTAGTTTATATATTTTAAATATACCAGAAATGGGCCATTTTTATCTATGAAAATATAATTTTTGGCCAGATATGGTAAATATTTATTATTAGTTCCTGCTATTAAGAAAATAATATATGCAGTTGATTTTATATACAAGTAACATCTATTATGGCACTTAGGAACAGGATTAGAAACTGATTTTAAAATGTATAGTTTTCATACAGTACTCCTTGATACAAAGACAATGCACAGAATTTCCAATGGCCTCCAATGGGTGCATGTGACTTATGACTAGAGATGCAGCAAATTTAAATCCCTCTTGCGAAGTGGCCAATTTCACCGCATGAAGTAATCTGCAAAATTGCTCACATTTGGTGGAATTTCACCAAGGTGAAGTTTTGCCTTCTGAGGGTGAAATTTCATCTTCCACAGTGAAATTTGCCATTTCACAGGTGAAATTTCACCATTCCACGGGCAAAATGTTGCATTTCACCCTGTGAAACAGACAAAATTTGTGGATTACTCTGCATAGTGAAGTTTTGTCACTTCACCACCACTATTTGTGACATATTTTAGTGTACTTGTAGCAATTACAACAAACCAGTAGACCATATAAACATGGTCTAATGTTTTGTTGCAAGTGATACAACTTGCATTAAGAAAATAATGCATGCATCAAATAAATGATAAATGATAAGCTGGGAAATTATCACAAATGCACCAAATGTTTGAAAATAGAATAAGGATGTTTTGCCACATTTACATTGCTGCAGGCAGATCACAAAACCAAGAACTGCACCTGTCAAAACTTTTGAGCATTCTGCCCATTATCTTGCAAAAAGCATAGCACCTGTGATATTGCAATGCTTTATATAGCTGTCTCATGTATCAGTCAAGGCTGTTTTTAATTCAACATTAATTGTGAGGCAGTGTGATCCAGTGGTTAGAGATCAGCTTGGGAACCATGCGATCATGGGGTCGAGCCCAGCTAGAGCCAAATACTCTTTCTGTGACCTTGCTCTCATAGCCACTAAATGAACCAGTCCACATAGCTGCAGAAATGGTCAGAAACTGAAAACCAGGTGTTTGGCAATCCTGAGTTAATAAACTGTGCAAAAAAGGTTTATTTGAAAGTTATTGAATACCAGAGACCCTTTTTTAAAAGGTTAGCCCTGCACAAACCAGGTTTGCACCATGCTAACCTGGAATAGTTCTGCTGTCGGGGGGCATGCCCATATTCAAAGGACACTTATGCGTGGCGCACCATTGACAGCACCGTTGTGCACAATATTGTGCTGCGCCTATGCAAAAGAAGGTTCCCTCATGCATATGCAGTGCAGCACAATATTACAAGTTTTCTGATGTGCTAAAGGGTGCCAGAAGCATCACAGTTTAATGCTTCTGAAACCCAGCCCTTAACAGTGCGCAGAAGGGATGGGTGCCCCACACCCCATCTACACACTGTCAAGGGCTGAGTACCCCAATTATGTAGCAGTCCCTCACTAGCCCCAATCCACACATGCATTAAATAAATGTCATTGGTGGTCCAGCTGTCCCTTCCCTGCCCTGATCCCTGTTAATGTATTAAAAAAAATCATTAGTGGTCCAGCTGTCCCTCCCCTGCTCCGATCCCTGTACATGTGTTATAAAAAAATCATTAGTGGTCCCGCAGACCCTCCTCTGCCCTAATCCCAGTACATGTCATGAAACATATCACTGGTGGTCCAGCAGTCCCTCCTTAGCCCCTGGTATATAAGAAATAAAGGCAGTCTTGGTGGCCTAGTGGTCCCTCCCCCCTTCCCTGTTCTCCAGTCATGGTCCCGATGAATAATACAATACCTTGGTAATCTAGTGGCCTAGCACCCTGGGAGGTAGTGACTCACCACCCTGCTCCACACCAACCTGACCTGAGCTGGTGACTGGCATAGCCCTCCAAACACTGCTATGGCTGGCTGCCACCTGAACTGTCACTGAGTGTACAGTATGCAGTACACACTCATTGGTTGACCAGTCTACCAATTATCACATACTGTATGCTGTATGCTCTATAACAGTTCAGTCGATGGCTGGCCATAGCAGTGAGAGGAGGGCTGTGCCAGTTGGTGGCTCAGGTCGGGTTGGGGAGCAGGGTGGTGGGTCACTGCCTGCCGGGGTGGGGGGCCACTAGACTACCAGGGTATTGTATTATTTGTCAGGACGGCGATTGGTGAATGGGGGAAGGACCACTAAACCACCAGAACTGCTTTTATTTCTTATATACCAGGGGATCAGGGCTGAGGAGGGATAGCTGGACCACTAATGATACATTTTGTGACACGTACAGGGATCAGGGCAGGTGAGGGACCACTAATGATTATTTTATAATGCATGTATGGGGATCTGGGCAGGTAAGGAACCGCTGTACCACTGATTATTTTTTTTTATAATACATGTATAGGGATTGGGGCAGGGGATGGACCACTGGATCACCAATAATTTTCTATTTGTTACATGGATAGGGACTGGGGATTGTGGGTGGGGGGGACCTAGCCTGGCACACATGACCACAGTGCTCAAATGCAGATGGGACCATAATAGACATGCAAATGGCCCCTTAGCACTATGCATGCCCAATGGGCTCATCTGTATCTTTGGACTGAATATCGTGCATAGGGACCATGGTACTGACCAGTGTGTGCTGCACTGTACCTCTATGGACAGTCTTTGGCACAGAGCTTTGGTGGCCTGGCATAAAGTATGGCAACTATCTGTTGTGTGTCATGCTACCATGGCCCGATATTCAAATGGATAGCATGGTCAGTTCTGGTTGTGCTCTCCATTTGAATATGGCGCCAGAGTCAGAAAGCCCTATTTTTTCGCATAGATCACCCATGAGCATTTACAGACAGCCAGCTCTGAATATGGGGCCCCATATATTTTACAAATCATATTAAGACATTTGGAGATGGGGTGCTAGCATGAGGTATCACCATGCCTCAGCTGATTACAACTCTAGGCTTTGCCTCATGCCTGCCCCAGGTGTAGTAATATCTCAAGCTAACACTACATTCTTTTGTGGATTATTATTGAAATTTATTAAATGGGTTCTCATCAATTGTGCCTCCATATTAGTCAAGCCCATCATATGGGTCTGTGTTATCCTATAGACATTCCGGGCCAAGAAGGTTACAGTATAATCATCTGAGGTAAAAAAAAAGGAATCGATCTTAATGAAACATAACCTTGTGACAAACTCCACTATGACCATCCCCCCACCACCTGCAGAACAATCATGGAAAAAAGTCAGTTCCTTTTGTATGCATATGGCTGGAGAACTCTTGAGTATGTGCATAAAGCCAAAATTGCATACAAGTGAAAACACTAATGACACGGCTGTAGCACTGTAAAAAAAGGTTGTGAACTATCTCCTTCTCCTGGTAGCTGTGTGTTTAGAATTGTGAGTTCAAATTAGCTAACTGCAATAACTTCATAGGTTCATTCTTTATTTTTAGACTGTACTGGTGTTCAAATGTAGTATGGCACATCCTGTACTCCCTCTTCTCTTCAGAAATTCCAGCAGTGGTCCAAGTGATTTCCACCTCCACCTCCAAGAGCTTCATTAATGGTAACATTAGTGAGTGCATTTGCAGTAAGAAGAGGAAGCCGTGATGAGAGATGATGCCACACACAAAACCGGCAGAGCCAAAGCATGTGCACCCTCTATCTTTTTGGAGCTGTTAGCAGGCGAGATCTGCACTCTAAAGGCGTCAAGCAGTAGAGAGTCAGTCTGGTTAGTCAGTCTTAGACAAACTGTTTGCTGAGCTGTCAGGGTACAATCAATGGTGGGATTGCTGTCAGTGGGAGCTGGGGGGCACCTACTATCGGTATCAGTAACTTGCATCTATGGGAAACTGCCTTCTTTTTGGTCTTAGTTATCGGGCCATGGTGGGTGGACTTCAGAAAAATGTGCACTGAAGCAAAAATTGAATACATCTGAATAGCATTCAGGCAGAATTGACTGTACAGCCAGCAAAGAAAATGCGAAGCAGATTCAGCAAGAATTTCCAACAAATACTCACCATGTAAAATGAGATACAACTTCACAAAGAAAGACAAAACTGCCTAAAATGTAAAATATATCTATGCTTAAAGACTCTGCCAGAAATCACTAAGAAAATACCCCCCCACACACACACACACTCACAAACACATAACACATTGTAAGTAAGCAAACACTGCTGTAAAACAACTCAAAAGCCTACTGGGTCAGAAAAGCGGTTCCATAAGAGCGCCGTCAGAATTGTGCTTCCACAATAGCATGTGCCTAAATAGCAACAGGGATAGCATTGCAAAACACAATTACCCCTGTCCCTGTACCTGTCTAGGCACACTGCTGGAGGAGAGGAGAAGTATCTGGTGGTGTGGTGCCCAGCCACAATGCTCCCATGGTGGAGGGGGCCAAGGTCCTGAGCAGCTATTGAAGTGAATGCTCCTGGAGTCCAGGGTTATGTTCCTAGTCTTCCCAGTGATGCCTTTTCTGCCCCCCCCCACAGAGTTTAATTTTGTTATTTCTTTGGGCCGATCACCTGATGTAACCGCCCCTAGTTTCTCCCCGTCGCCAAGTTCCACACCCTCTCAGAGTTGGTTATTAAAGTTCAGGGGGCGTGAGGGGAAAAGCCCCCCACATTGGGAGGTGCAGGGGCAGGGCCCCCTCAAAAACACTCAGTGTGCTTGTTTTTTTCTTCGCCATGGTAGTGGTCAGTGTGTTTGTGGACTACTACCATTGGCAATATATTTGAGGGCTATGTTTTGGTTGGGTGCTGATGTTTACAGTGCAGTTTTGCAGTCGTGCTTTTGGACTACACCATTGTTGCGTCTGCGATCCTGAGCTAGTGCCCTTAAAAGTACTATTGAATCACTAAAATGGCTTTCTCCCTTCCTTCCTTTTATTGCCTCACAGAGTTCTGTAAAACATTGCCTCAGCACACCAATACCAGCATACAGAGAAAGCACTGCACAGAAGTGAACACTTCTGACTTAAGATGTTTAATACAACAAATGTGCAGAACATGCTAGCTACTTCTCCATTCGTAAAGACTACTGTACATTCAAATGATAGCAAGTCACACTTCAAGTATATTTTGAATGCCCTCTGTCTTTCTAAAAGCCAACGTGCCATATGTACACGTATGTAGTCATTGAAACTTACTTTAAACATACTGATAAATTTATTATTAAAAACATTCATAAGTGGAATAACACATTTTAATCAGGGAATTATGGCTTATAGTAAGATACCTCCTTCGCCCTTAAGATATAGTCCACCAGTCAGTATGTTTATACCATAATTCCTTGTCTGTCATGTGTTATTTCATTCATAAGAAAAACACTCAGAATAGCACACAAAGGAACACAATGTGGGACCATTTTACTGATGTAAATAAACTGAATTCTATACACAAAAGCCAACACCAATACAACCTGCCATCAGAGACAGGTCATTGAGCAGGTTAAACTTTAGTTATACTACATTTTGGGGAGACGTGGGCCTCTGTTTTTAAGATAAAAAAATACTGATCACCTGAGAGACTGTTGTGGGCCTCCCACTGAAATTGAAAAAGAGGAAGTATTGAGAGGATTCCTGCACAGAAAATGAGTAAAGCAGCAGATTCCAGCCCATAATCATGTAAAGAATAAAATAGGGTATGTACCTGACCTAAGCTTAGTTCACACCTCAAATGAACTAAGACCTCCTGCCTTGAGGAGGCAGTGTAGCATAGTGGTTAAGGGCACTGAGCTACAAACCTAAAGACCTGGGTTTGAATTCCATTAGCTCCCACTTGCATACTGTTTGACGCTGAGCAAGTCACTTAACTTCTTTGTGCTCCCAGGTCACACCTGGAAACAAGTTCTGGCTTAGTGTGCCTTTCCCGGTTAAACAATTTCCCCTTCCCTTCTAAACGATGGCAAGAAAAAAGAATTCAAGTAAGAAAATAGAAAAAAAAAATGTAAGAGATGTATAGGCTGCTTTTGGCTACATCGTGAGGGGGTGCACTGGATACTGTTTGTTTACTGACATTTGCCACCCACCAGGATCACCACTGTAAAACATAGGTAAGGAATACGACTATGACAGGGTGTTGTCAGCACTATGATAAAATGCATGCCCAGGGGTGTAGATAACCATGATGCCATAGGTCGAGTACAGTTGCCACAGTCTATGAATTCCTTTGAGCATTTTATTTTGCTTATAAAATGGGTTTGTGAGGAACATTTTAAAAGTACAAAATGTCAAAATAAAAAAGATTACTCATTGGTAGTACTGTCACCCCTGCATATGAAATGTGATTACAACAATATGAATTAGTGGGCTGAGCAGTTTACCTTATTTGTAAAAGAAAAATCAGGACATCACTGACCCAGAAACTAGCCTAAATGTATAGGTGGGGCTGGTGGGGAGAACACCACAGTGGTAGCACTGTTCCCATGAGTTCTGGTCATAGCATAGCATCATGCAAGTGATGCTTTGTTATGGCCAGAACATAATGGGTGTTGAAAGCCAGCATGAGAGCAGGTACAAATGCTGGTTGCCTCCACCAACATCTGGCAAAATTATTTGCATCGTGACTTTATCACCTGGGTCAGTCATTTGTACAGCATTTCTTGGTGGTGGTATAATAGGGAGACTCTTTGTGCCCTGGATTTATGCTGCTATCCAGTGTGACTCAGAACTAGACCCCAGATATCACTCAGTGAGGACACATGGAGGAGTTGGGCTTATCAGCAACAGACTGCATTCAATGATATTTTCTTATCATCATTTTTCTCTACTTGCATCTAGTGTAAGAAATCAATTTCTCCCTCTAGTTTAATGTTTTGGACTACAAAGCCATGAGTGTTAGTGAGCTTTGGTGTGGGATACTCATGCAGCAGCTACTACTCAGCCAGTGTGTTTGTTAATGTACATTTCAGTGCACCATAACCATAAAAAGGCCACCTGCCTTTATTCTGCTTCCTCTTTCAATTTCATTATTATGAAAAAGGAGGAAGGAATGAAGAGTTCCTGCAGAGCATGCATTGAATTATGGCATTGGGGCAGCAACACTGGAGAACATGAGCACCAATGCCGTTATAGGGCCCATTTCAACAGAAAATAAAACATAAATGCAATGGAAAATGTGTGCTTTATGACTTTATGCTGACACACTTATCTATTATCACTAAAAGGATTCATTTGCTCATGCCAAGTTTCTATTTTCCTTATGGACATTTTATTTAAAAACACCTCCAGCATTGTAGCCAATTTTGTTAGTTTCCCCTGTGGAAAAGCTTACTGACCCTGCTGGAGTTGTGGAGCCCTGTGGTTGCTTTTACAGTGTTTAGGGTCACAGACAAGGCTTGGATCTGACGAGCAGTAGATTAAGCATGTTTACTATCTCAGTGCATAAAGGAGATCCCAGGTGGATACTTTTCACTGTCAGCATTAAAAGGTATTCTTAAGAACCTTCCATTTCACAGGGTAAACTATATTGCGATTCTTACACTCATTCCCCAGCTGGAAAAATGTAGCACGTTAGTGGCCTGACAGACATTACAGCTGTCTCATTGTTATCTAAGAGGCCTGGATACGGCAACAATAGAAGACTGATACAGTATTTTGCCACAAGAATAGCTTGCTGTGTTAAAGTGTATCCTTTGGACTCACAGCATATGTTAACTATCTTGCTGGCACTTACAGCAGGTAAAATATCAACAGCAATTTTGTTCTCTCCCGGTGGTCATTTTGGGTTGAGTTTAGCAATGAATGGTTCCGACGCCTTATGGCTGCTATGGGACTGAAGGAGTTCATGATTGTGGAAGTATTTTAAGTTAAAACATATTAGGCAGTACTTCCCAAATTGACCTGGTCAAATTATTTAACTCATTGCCTCCACAGGCTCATTCTGAGATTACACCACTTGCCTCCTGAATCTCCTGTATACTTTTAACAGTGAATCCTGGGCCTTTCTAAGCCATAGTCAGCATGTCGTAAACAAATGCTAATAGCTCAATAACTGTACGTGCTAGACACAAAGTATGAGTGGTAGAGTTATTCAGCACAAAATTGCCTTTCCAATGGTGGCATGCATGTAATAATAAGTAATTTTGTTTTTTTTCTATGCTGGTTGAAAGATCAAACTAAATATTTTTTTCACTAAAAAGGGCAACATAAGCCATTTTTTGTTGGAAAATATGTAAAATATCAACACCAAATTAAGCATACAGACATTATATGGTGTTTTAATATTATGTTTGTTAAAAAAATATATCTTTTTACTATAAAACGTACTTTTTCCCCATTTTAGTCAAGGTGCTTTGGTGAGATTTGAGGGATGAATCTCAACCACACACACACCATATCATAAATAAATGTGTATAACTCCAAAAGTATACATGACACACACAAAGTATCAGTATGAAAGTTGATGAGCACAAAAATGCCTTTCCAATGGAGATATGCAACCAGTTGTAATCAATACAGTTTTTATTTTATACCTGCTGAAGTGCCAAAAAAGTGAATTTTATTCAAGCTGTTTAGGTGAATCTTGATGGAAAACATGTCAGCCATACACACCATACCATAAACAAATGTGAATAACTCCTAAAGTATACATGATATACACAATATATCAGTGGCAAAGTTGTTCAGCACAAAATTACCTTCCCAATGGTGGTATGCAAATAACAATATGTAATTTTTTTTTTAAGCTGGTTGAAACAGCAAAAAAAAAAATATTTTTGTCACTAAAACAGGCAACATAAACCATACACACCATACCATAAACAAATGCAAATAACTCCTAAAGTATACATGATATGCACAAAATGTAAGTGACAAAGTTGTTCAGCATAAAATTACCTTTCCAACGGTGCTATGCAGTCAAATATATATTATATTCTGTTACACTATATACTAAAATATATAAGTGACTTCTCCAGACGTTGCAAGGGCACACTGGGAGTCAATAGCCGACTTCTGCAGACGTCCTCAGGACACATCAGTGTATTTTACTGATGACTACAGGCGTCTGTTAGGAGACAATGAGTTAACTTTCATTTTCCACATTAAAATTTGGCACATAGAATAATTTTACTCCATTAATAAAATTATCAAGACCTCTTAGATTTTGACCTAAGGAACCAAAAATAATCTGAAGTCTTGCTTTCTTGTCCCTGCTGCTCAAGGTCACCCAGTGGTGGCTTCAAGGCTTGCAGCACCTCAGGGAGCTTCCTGCCAACTGTATGATGCCAGTATTGGCTTAGATGATAGAAACACAGAATGTGCTGGCAGAAAAGGACTGGTAGGCCCATCTAGTGTGCCCAGTTTTCCCTGCCTATTACTATACCTGGACCATATTCAGTCACAGGTGTCCCTCCCTCCTCAATTTCCTCTACCTATTATGCCCATGGGCCTATCCCACGCATGCTTGAAGCTCTCTACTATCTTCACCCCACCACCTTTAAGGCATCCACCATCCATTCTGAGAATAAATATTTCCTCACATCCCTCTTACCCCCCCAATCTTCATAGCATGGCCCCATATTCTGGCATACTTCCTCCTCCTCTGAAAGAGACTCCCCTCCTGCACCTTGTTCACCACTTTGAGCTACTTATAGGACTCAATCATGTCCTGTTCCTCTTCTCTCCTCCAGGGAGTACATGTTGAGGTCTTGCAGCCTCTCCTCTGATGGTTTTTAATGCAGCCTCCACACTTATTTAGTAGCCTTCATCTGGGCCACTTCCACTCTGTCAATGTCTTTGCGGAGATGTGGCCTCAAGAAATGGACAAAGTACTCCAGATGGGGTCTCACTAGGGAACAATACAATGGCAACACCACTTCCCTTTTCCTGTAAGAAATTACCATATCAAAATAAGTATCCAACTAGCATTGCCTGCTGCCTTGCTGCACTGCCCTATTACCTTGAGATCATCAGGTATGATTGCCCTATGGTCCCTTTCTTGCTTGGTGACTAAAAGTACCTTCTCTCCATCTTATACACAGCCCCCCGGTATTTCCTTGCTTTACGTTCATGACTTAGGACTTTGTGGCATTGAAACCCAGCTGACACTGTAGACCACTCCTCGAGTTTCCCCATATCCCTTTGCATGCTCTCTGCCCCTCCTGAGCATCCACCCTGTTGCAGATTTGTATGACATCCACAAAAAGATACACCTCAGCAATTTCACTTATAAAGACATTGAAGAGGACAAGGCCCTGTACTGATCCCTATGGAACCCCCCTGGTCACTCTCCCATCCCCCAAGTGACTGTCATTTATCACCACACTCTGCCTTCTATCTTTTAACCAGCTAGATACCCAGCTTACCACCTTTTATGCCACACCCCTAGGTTCCTAAATTTCTTAATCGGTCTCTTGTGTGGTACAGTGTCAAAGGCCTTATTGAATTCCAGATAAGTACATTCACTGCCCTCCCCTGTTCCACCCCTCTAGTTACCCATTCAAAGAAGTATATGAGATTAGTTTGATTCATAAATAATGCTGTGCAAAATAAGGACATTTTGCTTTGTGTAGCTGTGTCATGGAATTTGAAGTTGTAATGGAATTCCATTAATTCCATAGAAAGCAGGGCTCCATGGAATTTATGGACTTCCACAAGCTGAGCTCTTAGTTTAAGTCTGCTTCAGAATTTTGCTTTTGCCATGGTGGAAATTACTAAAGCAGTATCAGGGAAATCTGCTGAACACATATAGCAGCAGAATACGAAATCCTGTATAGTTCCACAGTAGCTAGTTGAAACATTAGCTCATGAGTCTGTCTGTTTTTGCACAGAGCAGTTTTAAATGGTAAGAATAAAAAACATCATTTTTTTTCTTCTTTGAACATCATTTTAAAATAGGTGCTTTCATGGTCACCTCAACTGAATTGTAGATGTAGGTATGGTAATGCCTCCTCTTTCATGTAAGAAATGAATGTGAGGAAAAATAGATAGGTTATTCATTCATTTAGTTAAACTAATAAGGAAAAGAGCAGTTGGCTTGGGAGAACTAAAATCATCACTGAAGCATGTTAATTTACTAAGCTTTTAGGACTGTTGCCATATTTCTAAGCTTGGGGAAGAATATTTAAACCCTCACCAAAGGCCAATTTGCAAGATATTTCAGAAATGGATTTCTCATGATAAGTTGTCATGCAGCGAAGTTTCCAAATGCATTTAAAGAGAAGCATAAAGGGCCAGATTCTGAAAACCTACGCACATTACTAGACATGTTTTTGCAGCTTATACATTAGACAGCAGTAGGCTCATAAATGTTACATATGTCTTTTTACATAATATGTTGCACTAACCACCATTTACCAGTGCTGTAGTGTTACACATATGCTGTACATTAGCTAGCAGAAATAATGTTTTTGGCTTTCATAATCTGTCTGTGCTGTAATTCCATGGAAAGACATCTAGGACCAGTGGCTTGCTAAGGGAACACTGCATCATAGGGCCTTATGTTTGTCTCCTAGGGTGAATTTCAGCAGTCCATACTGTGTTGCATATGTGTGGCTGTTCAGCTTTGTGTACTTGTAGAAGCTAGGAAAACTGACGACCATATTCTATGTAGATTTTCTCTCTGGCTCAGTTTTTTTTTTTTATGTTCTCTTTAGCAGTACATTCCACATAACAATAGGCTCAATACACCCATTATACATCACATGCACATATACTCACCTAAGCACTTCAAGTTTAGATCCAGCTCCACATCTCAGTTCTTCCATAGCTTGCCCCATAGTGGAGCTCCTGCAACTAGCCTGCACATTGCTAGCTGCCAGGGAGCAGTCATAGTCACAGAGGCAAAGTGGAGGGTGCCAGGCTTTCTGATTGCATCTGGTGCGGGTGGGCACTGGTGCTTTCACTCCTCAGCTGCTGCTGGATTTTCCCTTCACTACCATCCCACCTCCCCTGGCTACTGCTAATAAATATGTGCAGCACTTTCTGAATGGTGGAGAATGGCTGATGTCATGCAGTCACCCACAATGTCAATGCTACCACTGCTTCTACTGTATGGGGTGCCATTACAGTAGGATTGCAGCAGACACCCCCCAGGGTCACAATGTAATGCTTCAATATCATGCATCAGACCCCACTGCCCCATTGCTGTGAAGTCAAGGACTGATACTTGATCCTGGGTCTCTCACATGGAAAGCAATGTTCCACTAGCCAACACCATCAGGCTGGCCTGCATCATCTGTTTTGCTACCAAATGGTAAGATGGTTTCTTTGCCAACCTGACGAGTTTTCTGTGGCCATGTGTTGGGTGTGTGCTATTTAACATGCTATCTGTGGCCATGAGTTGGGTCATTGTCACCTGACATGTTTTCTATGGCCATGCGTTATGTGTGTGTGACTTGACATGTTTTCTGTGGCCATGTGTTGGGTGTTTGTCATGGCATGGGGTCATGTCACTGAAAACAAAAACCACGTGGCAATATATACCACAAACAAAACATCGCCCTCTAAAACAACGTCGGGTAAAACACCGACCCGACAACAGCAGTGCATGCCCATTGAAAATAATGGGACTTTTTTAATTTTTGGGAGGGCTCTGCCTGGACTTAAAATAATCAACTCCAGAGGGTTATGGACTTTGGGGATGGGGGAAAATTGGGAGGGAGGAAAATTACTTTTTTTTTTTTAAAGAAAAGTTGCAGCATGAGGAGACCTTGGGGGGAACCAAACCATGGTCCCAGGTCTCCTACCCCACTATGTGCTGGTGCCTTAGCCACTCCACCATGGGAGTGGCTTAAACAGGAACCCCAGGACATGACAACTTGATCCCGCTAAAGAGCAGAGTGATGGGGTAGTGGTAATTGCCTAATGCTATTATAACCCTATCACTCTAAATCCTTTCATGCTTTACACAGCTCGGCTCTTGCAGCGCTCTTCCTGATGCCCTCTTTTGACCCGGTACTGTTTGTCACCTGACATGTGTTCTGGTGTCTTGTGTTGCATGTGTGTGTCATATGACATGCTTTTTGTGGCCATGTGTTGGGTGTATGGTACAAAAATATCTGTTTATATAGTTACTGTGTTAGGGTTGTAAGTAGTGGGGGTGTATACCACGAATGATATACATGTGTCCGGTTATGATGAGGTCAAGGGCATATACTGTTGGAAATGTCAAACTCCATATGCTGTACAGTTCTCAGCAGAACTAAATAAACTTATGCAACACTTTTAAGTAGACATGCAGTCACTGGAGCTTAAATTACCAGTTTTCAGAGAACTACTTTATGTCAGTGACAGGGAAAGACCCGATCATGGGGATTCAGGGCAAGCCAAGTACTGCTGAAACCCAAGCCCAGACTATCATGGAGACAAGGGATGGAAAATATAGACTGATGCCACTGTTAGTGAGCATTACTGTGCATGAATGCACAGTGATAAAATGGGTAGGGAAAATCCTGCTTTCTGTCTGGTGGAGAAGATTCCAAAGCTGTGCTATTCAGGAATAAGAAACGCACTGCAGTACACTTTTCTGAGTTTTTTTTTTCACATTGGTCCCATTTTACAAACACAATAAGTCACCTCAGAATGTGGATTAGTATTCCTGAACTTCACTTTCAGTTGGTTGAAGGCACCCATACCCTGTCATGGCTTATTGCTTACTTGACCATTACCCCTTATAAGACAAAATGGTATAGGACAATGGGGGATATTTGAGAAATTAAATTTAAGCACTAATGCTGAGTTGTACATCCTTCTATATAGTCACATGATAAGTGACTAAAATAGGAAGCGCTTCAAGAAATTCTTTAATGGTGATCTGCAAATAATCGTTCTTTATGGCTTTATACAGCATGGGCCGGATATTCAAAAGGGTTGTGCCATGTGCAACCCACGAATGCACCCTGGTGTGATATTCAAAGGGATATGTTGCACTGCACAACCCCTGATGCACCAGAGCGCATAGGTAATGTATGCAGTGCAAGTGTGGGGGGCATGCCCATGCATATGAGGCACATCCCGATATTCAGCCCCGGATGTGTGGCACAGATGCTGGCACAACCCCACCTTGTGCCACTCAGTGGGGTGCAGAGTTTTGCCTGGTAAAACCAGGAACAAATCCTGTCCATCCACAGGCGAGCTACCATATTGCAAGGTGCAACATGGCAGCCACCTGCTGTGGGTGGCCACCAGCCCACCCAGGACACAGTCCACATGCCCCCTGCTCAGGGATCGTTGGGCACCCCCCCTCACCCATTCATGGGCATATGTGTCCTACATCCCTGGTGGTCCACTAGACCAATATCTAATGCCCGATTGCAGGCATAAGTGAATTGTATCCCTGGTGGTCCAGTGGATCGCAATACAACACCCAATCATGGGCATAAGTGAATTATTATCCCTGGTGGTCCAGTGGACTACAATCCAATGTCCAGTCATGGGCATAAGTGAATGATATCCCTGGTGGTCTAGTGGACCACTTCCCAATGCCTAATCATGGGCATAAGTGAATTATATCCCTGGTGGTCCACTGGAACCCCCAGCTAATGATCGTGGGCGGAATGAATGAAGGACACCGTAGTCCAGTGGTACCCCACCCACCCGCCCACTGGAGACCCCACCACCCCTGCACCCCGAGTCAGCAGTGGGTGGCAGCACCTCAAGCTGCCCAGCTGCCTGCCGGCTGACAGTGTACAGTAGGGTCTCTGTATGCATTGGTCCACTGTGTGTATGGCATGCAGACCATACTGTATCTACATAGGCCTGATATGTGAATGAATGTGTCCATTCACAAATTGGGTTTGTTTAGTATAGTATGTCTGCACCCATTGGCCCACTCAGTGGACCAATAGGCGTAAAGACCCTACTGTACGCTGTCAGTTGGCAGGTGGCCAGGTGGCTTGTGGGTGGGGTGCTGCAGCGCACCGCTGACTGGGGGGGTGCAGGATGGTGGTGGTCTCAGTGGATGGGTGGGGTGGGGGGTACCACTGAACCACCAGGGATATAATTCACTGATGCCCATTAGACCATCAGGGAGTTAGATCACTTATGCCCATGACTGGGTGTTGGGAAGCGGTCCACTAGACCACCAGGGAGTTAGATCACTTATTCCCACAATCGGGCATACGGGAGTGGGGTCTGCCAAGGGACTGCATGGCGTCGGTCCCCGACAGCTGGAACCTGGCAGGGTGCCAGGTGCAAGTCACCAGGAATCAGCGTACTGCATGCAAATTGGGCCATAATGACATGCAAATGGCC
The DNA here is from genome assembly GCA_016271365.2 of Neoceratodus forsteri. Taxonomy (NCBI): domain Eukaryota; kingdom Metazoa; phylum Chordata; order Ceratodontiformes; family Ceratodontidae; genus Neoceratodus; species Neoceratodus forsteri. The sequence continues at coordinate 352,661,605 of CM028136.1, read as the reverse complement.
CCATTTGTGCCTTGCATGTATATTGATCTCATTTGCATGCCCAGCACTGAATATCGCAGTTGATGCGTCCAGCGCAACCTCACTTGTGCTGGTACATCCCCCTGCTCACATTCTGCCACTAGTGCTGGCACAGTGTGTGTGCCCTCAGTGCCATATTCAACCGTACGGAGCCATGGTGCAGCACCGTTGAATATTGCCTGGTCCATGCCCTGGTGCAGCCCAGTTGTGGTGCGCCCAGGCATGCGCCCCTGTCTGCGGCAGTCTTATTATTACACCCTATGTTTTTTCAAAGACCTGAGGTGCACCACCAAATGTCAGGAATGCACTAATAATAAAATTGTGTATGTATTTTATTTACTATTTTTCATTCTCACCTTTCACATGAGATTTGACCCCTTAGGAGCTTCCACAGGGAGCAATGTCCTAAAATATAATATATCTATCTATCTAGCTATCTAGCTATCTATCGATATAGATATATACCATAATTCTCTGGCTGATGTTAATACCATTTACAATTATTTTTAAATATGGAAAAGTGGAGAGAAAATGACATTGTCTTACTGTGCTGCACAGTGTTAATAGTTTCTCATTTCAAAGCAAATGCATATTCTCACTAAGTTCCAATTGAAAATATTTTTTAACTAGAAAGTGTCCTTTGTAAATATGATATCCTAGTGTTGGTATCCCATGATTAGGGTGCTGGGGAAAGGGCACCGACAATAATGGCGACCCATTCCCCAGCGCATCCTTTGAGGGCTATGGTAGGGTAGGGCATACAGATGAGGAGTTGGCAAATATAGCGACAAGATGTTGCTATATGTATGTGTGCATGGGGGAGCGAGTACGCACAGTGGGGGCAGGAAGGGATGTGAGGGATTGTGCCATGGTGTGTTGCCAAGCTGACCCCGTGGCATGGTGTGTGGGTTGCCAGCGCTGGTTGGCAGGGCACTGAGTTTGGGTCCAGGCGCTGGTGCGTTGTTGTTGTGCCCAGCCTGAAAATTTTTTTTATGTTTTCACCCTCCCCAAAATGCAGCTCCCTAGAGCTGAAAATCCTTTAGTGGGGGGTGCGGAGGCAAAGCCCCCCATGGGGGGGTGCAGGGAGCACAGCCCCCCAACATAGAACATTAAAAAAGTATGTCCCCGGCACCGTTTTGCTGTGTGCCGGGGTGTCAGGGTGCCAAAAAAAAAAATTTAGCACTCTTGACATCTTGATAATGGTGATTGCCTTTACGTTTTCACCATTATCATGAAGAACCCCTAGTGTTGCATAACATTATTGAGCAGTCCTTTTTAATGAATAGGTTGCAAAAACTTACTGCATATTCATTAACTTATTTGTTGAACAATGATCTAAATAATTCATATTTCCATTTTCTACTTAGTAATATACTGAAGGACATTGCATATTGTTCATAGGGGCAGTGGTCTACACTCACCATGCCCCCCCCAGAGAACAGTGAGCATGTTCATGCATCCCTTGGATGCTCAGATTTCTAACTGAAGCTGCGTGACTGCTCTGTCCCCCTCCAGCCCAGCCTGTATCATTTGCAGCCATATGATTGTTTCTGTGTGTCCTTCTGTTCACTGTCCATGCTGTTGATTCCTCTGCTGATTGTTGTCTCCAGTTTGTGTTTCAGTTTTCTGTCCACCATGCTCCTTGTTCTTTCTTCCTCAATCCTTGTTTCCTGGTCCCAGCTTGCTTCTGCTTGTTGTAGCTGTTTTGGCCACTCTTGTGTATTGCCTTTTGTTCTTTAGGCTCCTGCGTTACTTTATTTCTTGCTTTCCCCTTATATACTTTACTAGTTGTCCCTTTTCCCTACTGTTTTTATTAGCTTGCCCTGCCTAATCTCTATTAATTGTTTTCCATATTCACTGTTACCTGCATCTTCTTTGCTGGCCAACCATTTCAGTTCCTTGCCAATGATCAGTTGATGGCCTTCTGTTGATTTGCCCTGGGTTCCCATGTTGTTCAGATACCCTAACTTTCTACAGTACGTCCAGTCCTACCTACAGAGGCCTGTGCCCACCCATTGCTTTATTGGTTGTATTCAGGGCTGTCAAACTTCAGCTGTTTATCTCTACCTTTCTGCCTTTGTCAGAACATCTCTTTCCTCTTCTTGTCCCCTTCTTGTTGGGTCATCCTAGTGGCATTGATCAAGAGACCCAATGAGCTCCTTATTCTTTCGAAGTCTGTTCCTGGAGGGTGGGGCACTCACTGAGTGAGGATCCTTCTGGCCATATGATGATTGACTTAGTGGCACTTTCAGAAGAAGTACTCATGGCTTCTGGTTCCTATGGGCGAAACCCTTTTCAGGGGGGTCCTTCAGTGATGAGAACTGACAACTTTTGAGGCAATTCTGCTGTCATTGCCTACAAGTTAACTGATCTCTCTCTCTCTCTGTCTCTCTCTCTCTCTCTTTCTCTCTCCCTCTAGCCATTAGTTTTCATTGAAAGGACGGGGGATCCACAGTGTTGATGCTGGGTGAAGTCTGTTTAGCATATGTTACTCCTCCAGTCATGCTTTGTGGGTGGGGTTACTCTTTGAGAGGGGAAATGGCCCCTTTGGCTATGTCTGAATACTTTGTAGCACTCATGGAATTATCCCATTAGAGGGATAAAGTGAGACTCCTTCTTTCAAAAAGCTTCTCTTGCATTGGTTGTCTAAATTTGCAGAATCTGAGATGTAATTAATTCTGCCCCTAGCCTGGAGTAATGGTAGGTTAGACCTTGGTTCCCCACAGGTTTTCTATACTTGGAGGGTTTTCCCTTCCTGCATGCCAAAGGACATATTATAATTTTACTTCCCACTGAGAGTTAGGGCTTTAATGGGATTTCCTCCTTGTTCTGCAGTCTGTCTTTTATTCTGGCTATATCTCACCTCTATATTTATCAATGTTGTACTTTAGGGCTTTCTTCCCTAAGGTACCTTTGGTATTAAGGGCCTAATCCTTGTAATGCCACAAGGTGAACCCTTCCTTGAGGGTTGCTTCATATTTATGGTACCCTGACACAGGTGTAGTTCTTGTAGTAGAGACAGTGTAAACCAAAGTTTAAATGAGTTGCACAAGAAGTCACATATTACTATCAACTAACTCAATCTTCTATTGTTCCATCCTAGCCATTCCTGCATAAAGCATCCATTGAACATTTGAATTGAAGGACTTTGCCTGTAGTTAAGAGGGGCAGCAGACAACACTTACCACGTCCTGCCTCCAAGCAGGATGTAAATCACTCATATTTAGGCCTCCTTTGATGGCTTGGATTTCTAATTTCCAACATCCTTCCAACCTTCTCCAACAGCACCTTCCTATGTGGGGTTGGGCCTTCATTCATAAAGGGCCTTTGGTCTTGGGGATCATGTCCCTGTGATATGTCAAAGGTGGAACCCTTTGTTGAGGGTTCCTGCATCTTTATGGGATCCCATCATGGTGGTAGACCCTGCAGGAGAGATAGAGAAAGTGTAAGCCAAAGTTCACATAAGCTACACAAGCAGCTACATAGTAGTACTAACTACCTTAGTCTTCTCGTCCTTCTTCAGTCCTAACAACTCATACTTTACATAAGGAGCCTGATGACCTTTTGAACTGTACACTTTTTCTCATAAGGGCTCTTTATCTGCAATAGAGTACTTTTGTATAACTCTATTTATTTTCTACATGTAGAATTACTTACAGTTCTGGGCTTCTATGGTCATGATGGCCTCCATTAAGACACTGGTACTGTACAGTAGCTTGTCTCATTGTCCATATTTAAAGATAATGGTAAATGGCATTATTGTCAGTCAGACAATTATGGTATATAAATTCTACTTTAGGATTGCTGATCCCCAGAGGAAGTCTTGGGAGGGTGAAATGTCAAGTGAAGGGTGACAAAAATAACAAGCATTTGTCAATGCCAAATGTTTGATGCTTAGTAAACAATTTTATTTTTGCAATTTTAACCCCAAATTTTGAAGAAACTATTTTTATGATTCGCCTTATAGACATGACATTTACCTATTATGATATACTGGCCAAAATGTGATTTCACACCAGATGTGTGAAAACACATGTCGTCCAGGATTTTACAAATGACACATGTCACGTTTATCTGGTGGTGTGGAAAAATGGCTGTGTTGAACGGCTGGAGTCAAAATATTGACAATTAGCAAAGTTATGAGTGAACGCTGAAACAGTGTAATGTTTAGTCATAACCTAGGCCTTTTACTGTATTTGCACACCATATTTTCAGCATAGCCTTATTATTACCCAACCTAATGAACCGGGTAGGTGAAAAGTTTAAAATCCCCCCCCAAAACATCATTCAGCACCACTGAAACTTCAGTCCGTGCCACAGGTAAGAAAATATATTTTGGCCAGGATTTTAAAAATGACAGCTATCATATTCATGAGGTACGGTGAAGAAATGGCTGTGTTGAAAACTGATTTCCCCAGTCTGCAATCCAGCTATGAAGAGTGAAGACATGTCAGTGGTCCAGAGAAGATTATGGCATCAGACTCCCGGTGGGTAGGTAAAGGTTTGGGGGGTGGGATGGCGGGTGCTGATTGGGACGGTCAGGTGGGGGGACTAATGGCACAACAGACATCGATGGATGGTTTCTTTCTTACAGGTTAAAAAAATGACAAGTGATTATTTTCTTTATTACAGGTGGTACCACTGGGGGATTGAGCACCCCCAATGTCAGTGTTATATTTGGCAGCATTGGGGGTGGGCTTCCTGGTGCTGCATAACCAAAATGGGCAGGAGGGGTAGCAGCTGGCATGGGGGGATTGGGCACCCCTGTGCCTTAATAACATAGGTTAGGGGGTGATAGTTATGGTGGTGGCTGCAACAGGCATTGATGGATGGTTTTCTCTTTTGCCGGGTGGGGTAGCAGCCAGCATGGGGGATTGGCCACCTGGTATTAATAGCATGGGTTGGGACTGGGGGGGGTGACAATTGTGCTGTAGCTGCAACAGACATCAATGGACTTTTTGACAGGGTTTAGAGTGACACTGTCAGCTTTTGCTGACCATTTTTTAAAGTACTAAAACTTATGCCTCTTGCCCTCTAAAAGTGCATATGTGGGCAATCAGTGACATAATGACAGTAGCAATTAAGTAGTTTTATCGAACATTTATATTGAGCATCCTAAGCTTAACTCACACAGTCCACTCCTCATATGCTCACAAAATCAAGAGGAGCTCTGCTGGAATGCCAGAAAACCTGTTCTTAAGCGAGCTCAGATTTTTCCAAGGCATGCGGTTTTAATGCAAAAAAAAATCTATGATGTACACTGAGCTGGTCAACATTAGTAGTTGTTTAAAATGAGTGCTATTTGATAATAAAACTTGCTTTGGAAAGTAAAGCTGTGACTCCGGGCATCTGAATTAGCACCAATGCTGACATGCATGCCTGGACCGATGGCTTTACTTTTCAAAGCCAAGTTTTATTATCAAATAGAGATCATTTAAAAAAAATAACTAGCATTGACCAGCTCAGTGTAGTTTGTATTTCTTTGCTTTAAAACTGCATCCTTGAAACAAACAAAAAAACTCGCTCATAAGCCAGTTTTCCTGCTTTCCAGTGCCATATTTGTTTGGAGATGTACAGGAGGAGCGGACTACTAAAGTTAAGATTGGGACATTTAGTATACATTTTTTCAAATAAAAAATACTTCCTTGCCCATATATTTAATCAATGCACAATTATATGGCAAGAGGCACCATGTTTTAGCACTTTAAAAAATAGTCAACAAGAACTAACAGTATCCCTGGCTGACAGGCTCCTAACATGGAAAGCTGCTCAGCTATTTGCTGATGTGGCTTCATGCAAATCAAAGGGTCAAAGCCCTATCTGATTGGAGTGGCTTCAGTCCTTTGAAGCACACAAAGTTTTAGCCCACCAAATATAAAGTTGTGCATGACCACAGAGTGTGGTAGTTGCTGTAGACTGCTGAGCCCCTGCTATTCTGAACTGCAATGGGCTCAGCAGTGACACATCCCCAGCATCCCATTTCACTTGTCCCAAAATGTTTGGTGAACAGGTGCATTAAACATAATAAAATACATATGCATAAACACATTTATTAGCAGTGATTGGATATCTGATTTAATCTGTTTGCACATCAACTTTCAGCAGAATCACAGTCCCACATTCTACAGTACTTTTCTTTTTCTTTTTTATGACAACCTAGACAACCTAGTTATTTTCTGGGATTAATTTTTCAGAAACAGATAGAGCATGCAAAGAAACATAGGCTCTCCAAGGCATAATCAGATCAATTATCCATCCAGTTTGTCCATTGCTTTTAAGCCTGTTGCAACCATGCTATTTCAAAATTTGACTGAGACTGTTTCCCACCCCTTGATTGTTCACAGCTTCACATGTCCAGTGATATTCTATTAATAGAAACCTAAGTAACTGAATTTCAGCTGTGCACAAATGGATTCCACTAGGTCTTCCCTTCCATTCCAACCCCCTTTATTTTCACAGAGCAATCACAAGAAACTTTCCCATTTTGCAAACTGACCCAGATTACCAAGCTTCCTTTACTGAAAAACTCATTGCCTTATACCACAGAAAACCCAATCTTCAGAATTTTCTGGTATGTAGCTGCATCCACATGCCAAACCACTCTAGCCTACTATTTACCTAGGCTTGGAACAGAACCACTGTTACACTAGCAAATCCATCTCTGGTGTCACTGAAAATCCAAGGTCTCACAGACAATTTTCACATCACCATAAAATGCTCATGTATTTCCTGCAATGTGGTATAGTGTATTCTTTGCAGAAAGTGTACAGTTATTTACATTGGCTAGACAGACAGACACCTAACTGACAGGTTTAGGCAGCACTACAGAGCAGGCAGCAATGAAGTCACTGATAAACCCTCTGTGCCCATTTTACCTCAAGCAATCATAATGTCAATGATATTGCTGTTTGTGTCCTTCAGCAGGGTTTCTTTGATACTTACCAAAGAACCTCCCCACCCCCAAAACCAAGCGTATCAGCCTCCTCCTAGGTGAAGTGATCACAAACTGTTCTTGAACATCCATTACTTATTTATGAACAGTTCATGAACTTAGTCCACAAGCATACATCAATGTTCAGCAATCATGTTCATGAATGTTCATGAACTCTGCAAGAACACAACAAATGGCATACTATTGTAAACCCCCTTAGGTTCAGGGAGAAAACATTTGCTCAACATCATGGCTAGGTTTGTACTTCTGATCAGTGCTGCCCAAGTAACTCCGGACACAGGAAGCAATAACTGAAAATGTCCAAACCAGGAATGGGATTCTAGAGTGTGGCTTTTATTCACATCAACACAGGAATAACAAAGCAAAGATGGACCCCCCACAGGGCTACACTCACTGGCCCTACAGATTTACAGATGTCAGAGCACATTTTCTTTACTACACAAGACCCTCAGGTTCTGAACACAACTGGGCTCACATGGCCCGAGCTGGTAGTCTTCTACTTTGATTCCTTGACATGGCACCCTGGCCAGTACTTGGGCACTTTTCCATATATCGTGGAGTTTAATGGTGGCTCCCTAAACTACCCATGAGCACTTTCTAGCTCTAAAGGGAAAATCATCCATAATCCCACATCTGGGTACTTTCTGCAGCCACTGGCCAAGTGCCTGGGAGAAAGCTATAGGTGCCCAGACAGAACCCGTAGAGGTAAACATGGTTACTCCAGATGGGGGTCTCCCACCTCTTGTTCCCAAATCTATACCCAGCCATTCCTTTGGAACAATACCTTTCTTTGAACTATTGGTTGTAGATGCTATCTGGAAATATTTATCACATTTAACATTCTACACTGTATTCAAGTGGTGTCCTGTCTTAAAAAAGTTCTGTAAGTCCATTCTATAGACCCTCACTGATTCAGATGCTTCCATGCCATACACAAATTTAAAAGCACTGTACTTGGTTAGTCTTCTCCTGACCCCACAGTAGACAGATACTTTTACACAGCTCTCTCTTGGTGAACATGGGCTCTATATCCAAGCAGACTCACCATTGTATGCAGGTGCCCCAGGGCTTCTCTCAAAGGACACAAACAAATTCTCTGGTTCTCAACACACTTCCCTTTTTCAGGCAGCTTTTTCCTTTCCAGGCAGGGCCAGGGGATTGCCCCTGAAATGCTGGAATTTATCCCCCATCCCTCATTATATTTTAATGCAGGAGAAGGGGCATACACAATCTGGCTTTACTGCTCCTTGGTAAACAGGTGGCACAATTGCAGCAGCACTTGAACAGCAGCACACACAGTGACCCATTTGTATGGCAGTGCTTCTGATTTTTTGGGCTACCTACTGCCAGACAGCCAAAACGCTAGCCATAATCTGAGCAAACCTTTCTGGTGTTTTCTTCCTAAATCCAAACAAATCCCAGTGGTGCCTCCATTTTGTAATCCACCTTAGGTTCAGGGAGAAAACATTAGCTCAGCATCATAGCTAGGTTTGTACTTCTGGTCAGTGGTGCCCAAGTAACTCTGGACACAAGAAGCAATAACTGAAAATGTCCAAACCAGGAATGGGATTCTAGAGTATGGCTTTTATTCACATCAACACAGGAATAACAAAGCAAAGATAGACTCCCACAGGGCTGAACTCTCTGGCAATGCAGATTTACAGAGATCAGAGCACATCTTCTTTACTACACAAGACCCTCAGGTTCTGAACACAACCAGGCTCACACGGCTATGTCCATTCTTTAGACCCCTACTATTTCAGATGCTTCCAAGTCATAACACAAATTTAAAATCATTGTAACTTGGTTAGTCTTCTCCTGACCCCACAGTAGGTAAATACTTTTACACAACTCTCTCTTGGTGAACATGGTATCTATATCAGAGCAGACTCACTGTGGTACGTAGGTGCTCCAGGGCTTCTCTCAATGGACACAATCAAATTCTCTGGTTCTCAACACACTTCCCATTTTCAGACAGCTTTTACCTTTCCAGGCAGGGCCAGGGGATTGCCCCTGAAATTATGGAATTCCCCCCATCCCTCTAGGGATGGGTCACTGGAACAACACATGGGACAGTCTCTACCACTGTCTTCTGGTCTCTTCTGTGTTCCTCTCTAGGGTGAGTACACACAACTCACTTTCTGATGTAGCTATATAGCAGAGCTAGGCTCTGAGGGGCTGCCAACTGCAGCACACCTCTTCCTCTCTCTAGTCCCTACTGCAGACTCTCCCAGGCTGACTTGAATTCCCAAAGGTTCTAACACTAACCCCTGCTGTGAGTATCCCAATTTGGCTTATGCTGCTGCGAGAATTCTATGGTGATGTCATCCCTTCTGCTCAGCTGAGACTGAGGACAGAGTGAGACATTGTGAAACCCATTTAACTGGTGTCTCACAAGCTGCCTTTCCCCGCCTGCCACTGGTTCTAAGTGGTATTCCAGTAACCCTGGGTAACAGGGGGTTACACTATGTTCATGAACATTTTTGAACATTAAGTTTTTTAAAGGTCTATGCAAGTTCATGAAATTCCCTCAACTGAATCTTCATTGATATAGTCCATCAGTATTGTTGATGATCAGAAATACCATGCTTGTATAAATATTGATTTATTCATTAGGCAACCCTGTTTTAGGCCTAGTACCAAAATATTTTTTTCTGTCTGTACAAAGCAGAGGCAGACCTGTTGAACTCTTAACTGTTTTATTATGCAACCTAAATACATTATCATGACAACTGAATTTGTTAACACACTCAGGGTCAGATATTCAAAGCTTTGCACAGTGCACAAACCATTTGCATGGGATTAGCATTGGTCTGCCATATTCAAAAGGCCAAATAGTGCACACAAACTGCATTAGTGCTGGGCAAACCATAATCATATGCAAGGGGCAAAGTGAGCATGAATGCAGAAGCTATGAGATATTTAGTGACTAGCACCTCGCTAAGGTGTTTTGCGTGACATAGCATGACTCTTAGCGTGGTACAAATTACTGACCAGGAAAAGCTGATCTTAACCCTGGGAAAATAGCTTTGCATGACATTTGTGCTTTGCATGGGATTAGTGTGGGATTAGCATGGCTTGTGCGACCCTAACATATGATCATGATACTTAGAAAATGCCAGACATGGAGGACACATGCTGCTCACTGATGGCACCACCATGATGCCAACAGCTGCCACCAGTCCCAGCCAAGCACAGTCAGTAAGGGGTGATCCGTCCCACAGGGGACATCATGGTAGTGTGGCCATACAGCACACACCTGTAGACCATACGTCTGTGGTGACCAACAGATGCCAGCACACACATGCAGCACTGTGGGCATGGTGGCAATTTAAGGGAGGGTGTACAGGTGACCAGACCTTATCACAGCCCAGGTGTGGCCATAAGGCTGGGACACATCACGCAGTGCACATGAACTAGTAGTAGGAATACCCCACCACCTGTGTACCTGTTGGATCTTATATTCCCCCCAGCCACATACTGCACAAGTGTACAGATGCCACAGCACACACAGCTGGCAATGTTTATGTCACTGTGAGCATCCCATGCCATAGGTGCAGCATCTGTGGAGCACACAACAGTGAAACAGTACTGTCCATGTCAGAAATCACCTGCAAGCTGGGCCTGCCACTGTGTACAGTGCAGAGGTCATCACTGACCTACATACCATAGGCATTGCTGTGTCCCTCACACTACCAGCCCCCTTGCTACTGTAGTGTCTGCTGTGCACTGTAGCATGGCCTACAGTGTGACGGTTGAATTGCAGCACCACCACCACTGCCTGTGCCTATGCTGTGTTGTCCCCTTGGGCACACAGTGCTATGCTGAACTGAATACATGTAGCTTGCAGAAACTATCATGCACTGTCAGACTGACCTACAGCTGGAGCTGTGGCCAGACCTGGCCAGTCCCTGTACATCCAGACTGACCTACAGGTGGAGCTGTGGGACCCTGTAGTAACACTGGGCAAACTGCATGCAAATCAGGGAATAATGAGATACTAATTTGGCTGTTTGCCCAGAGACTTCCTAAGTAGGTTCATCTGCATGTCACTTTTGAATATGGCAAATCTTAGTGCCAGGCAAACAGCATAGCTCTGCGCTAAAGCTGCACTAATGTGTAAGCATGCTGCTAATGGTTTGGGGAATAGTATACAGTTCTGACTGCTGTTCTTTCACATCTGCTGCTGCCTGCAGCTGTACAGGGTCCATGCATTTTCTGGCACACACATTGGCCACATAGTTCATCTCTACCTGCCCTCACATCACTGTGCACTGTGTTGTTGTTGTGGTTTGCACTTCCTGGTTGCTATATTCAGTACTGTCTTATTCCAGGGCTACGTTTGCCCTGCACTCCCAGCCCAGTTTGCATGGCCTCATTCCCATGCTATATTCAGAAGCTGTTTGCCCCGGGCTATTTCTTTTGAATATAGCTTGCTTTGTGCTCCGGGCTAAGTTTGCCCACCGGCCAGTGTTAAGTTAGTCCAGGGGCAAAGTTTTGAATATCTGGCCCTCAGACTCAACATTTCCTAGTGAATTGGTTTGCTTCTATGACATTTTAGGTTTAGTAACTTAATTTATAGTTACTTGTTTTCATTTGTTCTTCAATTAAATGGAATCACAGCTTACCTTCCTTTCATAATAAGAAAGGTCTAGTTGCTATTTATCTGAGCATCTGCAACTCTTAAATGTTGTGAGTTTATTTATTTATTTAATATTTGTTTACTGGGTGAATAACCCAAGGGTATCAAATGCTCACTTTCATGGAGACCTAGATACAACAACAAGAAGACAAATTCAACACAAGTGACAATAAATTAATTTTAACAAGAACAAGTTGAATGAACAAAACAATACTGCTTCAGACATTTTTTTAAAAGCAAACAAAGAAGTACAAGTTAAAATAGTATTAGGCAAATCTTTCCATAATTTCACAACATGAAAAGTCCAGAACCTTTTACCTTGGGATGATTTATAGGCAGGAGGATTCAGTTTGCCACCATTAGCAGATCCTTGTGCAGTAAGAACATGAACCAGCAGAAATACAGCAGTAGCGACAAATTTGTCAAGCAATTTTGTCAGATTCCCTAGTTATTCTTCAAAAAGTTTTAGTGGAAAAAATCCTTCAAATACTTTTTGTAATACATACAGAAAGAGAACAGTTCCTATTACAGTACTCAAGTGCCATCTCATAGATTGCCAGTTAGACTATCAGATGGACGTGTCATCTCCTGTTAGCAGTGAACACACTGGCAAACAAAATAAAATCCCTAACAAAAGGTTTCACAGTTCTCAATAGGGATTTTCAAAGTCCTTAATAATTGCCTTACAAAGTTGGTGCTACAACTGTATTAGACATAAATGATAAAGATATTGGAGCACCAAATCACCTCTTAAAAAAATAACAGGATAAAATAATTCACCCTTTGCTCAAAAGACAACCATCCCAAAATACTATACATGGTACTATGATGTATTAAATGAGAAGATGAGCTAGCAAATCTACAAACTGAGTGATACAATGTTCTCACATGAAGCAAATTAGTACAGTTCTAGTTGTTGAGGAATAAATCAGAAGACCATAATCAATGATTGGTAATAGTAAAGACTAAGACAGTATTTTTCTTGAATCAGCAGATAAACAATTACTTAGTCAATAGCATTGTCCCAGTCTACAATGTACCATTTTGACAACATAACTAATGTGTTCCTGGTATGTTAAGTACTGATCCAATACATATCCTAGGTATCAAAATTGCATGACAAGTTCAGTTTTAACAGCTTGTACACTGTTAAAAAAAGATAATAATCCTAAGTGAGTTAAACTACATTGGGAACAAAAAAAAAATAAAGATTTGGTTTTACTAACATTAAGTTACATCTCATTATCTAATAACCATTGTTGGACATTTAGAAAATCTTTTTGTAAGTTTGTGCTAATTTCCAAAGGGTTATTTCCAGACCAATATATTTGCATTCTGTATAACAGAAAGTAATCCAGTCAAAAAATGCTAAATAAAAGGGTCCGCAGTATCGATCCTTGAGAAACACCCATACTTATGTTGAGCAAAGGTGAAGTAGCTGGGCCCAAAACAACAGACAGTTTTTGATTAAATAAACAGTGTGAGAACCATTGTATCACACTGGCAGATAAACCAGTTTCCTCCAAATAGATTAATAAATGGTCATAATTAACCAAATCAAATGCTGTTGATAAATCCAAAAACATTGCACTTACCATACCTCTGTCCAAGGAAGAGCACTTGTAAATTCCATAGTAACAGTTAAAATACTATCATTTTTCCTAAAACCATGCTGATACAGTGTTAACAAATATCCAGAATCAAGAAGCTCTTTAACCTGATCAAATACTATTCATTCCTTGGATAGAGGGGCTAACAATGAAATGAGACAATAATTCTTTGGAATAGTTTGATCACCAGATTTATTTGTTGGAACTACAGCAGCTTGCTTCTAAAGTTGTGGGATTTCAGCATAACCCAAAGAATGATTAAGCAAAATATTAAATGGTGGCACCATTAAATCTAACATCAGTCCAAATAAGCATAAGTCTATCAGATCTGGCCCCATGTATGATCTAAGTTTCATACCTCTAAGATAGTGAAGTGTTTGCTCAGGGGTCACAGATCTGATTTAAAATTTTGATTGTCCAATACCACATAAATGAATATTAGAGTCAAGTGTAGTTGGGGGGAGGGTACAATTAAAAATAAACTTCTTTAAATGCTCAGTTTAGCTAAGTGTCACTACCCATTTAGTCTATAATATTGCCATCATTTGTAGTAAGTAAAGGAATACCAGTAGTTTTAGCTTTACCGTATAGCTTATTAAGAATTGACCAGTGCTCTTGCTGATTTTTAGAAACAGAAAACCGGTTCTACAAGAAAAACTCAGCTTTAGTTTGTCTGACTAGATTTTTATACAAATGTCTTAATTGCTTGTATTTTAAAGGAGAATTTGGTGTGGTTGATTTCCGATTAAGGCACCATGCAGCATCTCTTTCTTGCATTTTAACTATTAAATTATGTGATATTCATTCCTGGCATTTATTTTTAACCCTTAATCTTTGCTTAGGCGCAAACACATCACAAGCCCTGTTAAATTCAGTTCTTATAGAATCCAATATACAATCAGTGTCTGGAATGAAATGCAAACGGGACCTGTCTATAGAAGCTATAGCTTGAGGGAAAGCAGTCAGATCCAATCTTTTTAGTGATCATGAATTAATATAGACAGGTGGAACTTTTGGTTTTCTAGCAGTCCAAGGATAAAAGACTGGACAATGATCACTTGAAAAAGTAAGCCAAAGTAAATGCATGCCTTATCCTATCTGGTCAAGTTGTCAATGTCCAGGTAATTAAAGTTTCAGAATTCTGATTATAATTAAACCTGGATGGTGTATTAATAACCTGGTACAAATTTAACTTATCCTAATGGTCCCTAATTTTAGCACTAGTTTTCTCTAGCCAGTTAATATTGGCATCTTCTATAAAACAACTTCATTATTTACTTCAACATTCAGTAGGCTTTATAAGCAATATGTAATGACAGGTCTTCCTGTGACAATCCTGTTGGAAAATAAAAAGCATCCATGTTTAACTGTTTTATGCACCCCTTAATAAATAATCAGTGGTAGGAGATCAATTTCTATGTAAGAGTTCGAAACGTGATATGTGCCAAGAGCAAAATAATCCTTTACATACACCAAAACCCATATCCCACATTTAACCTGTCTGTCCATTCAATATAAATTAAATCTATCTAAACTAATAGCTGAACAAGGTATGCTATGCTACTGATAAGCCATGACTGTGAAACAGCATCAACATCAAAATTATTTGAAATCCAGGTCCAAAATTCATCTATTTTGGTAAAATACTCCTAAAATTCTCCTTATATTGTCATGAACTAAAGAAATAGTATGCTATAAGTTAGATCTAGTAGCATTTAAGTCTTGATTAGATTTAAATGTTTATTTTATTTGTTCAGATTGAGTACGCACCTTTGAGAAAGTGTAGCTTGTTTACAAAGGTTCCTCATCAACAGTAGGTTATAACAAAATTCACCTCATTCATAGCACATAACAGTTCACATGATAAATATATAAACTTCATTTAATATATACATGATACAACAGTAGAATATATCTTAGTTTACAATTGGAGCAGCACACATATTGGCATTGTCAGGAGAAGGATCCAGCAGCATAGGTTGAGAGATAAGAGCAGAAAATGGCAACTCCAGAAGCATAGTCAGGTGCAGGGGAGGTGGAACATATTAGATTGGGGGTTGCTTAGTGGCAGTTACAGTTGATGCTAGGGGTAAGGATTTGTAGTAAACTTCTCAAACTGATCAATTTTGGGAAGGCTCATAAGGCATTCTGGAAGCTCATTCAACCACAGTGGTGCCCTAATGGTGAAAGAGCACACTGCTAGAGTTGTTTTACAAAAAGGAACAATAAGAGCATTTTTGGAATCCTTTGAGGTTTACAAACAGTTAGTTGCCCAGTAGAAAATGTATTTTCCATTCCTAAAGTGAAACAGTTCTGATTCTGTTATGCTTTATAACTTTTACGTGGGAAACGGTGTATTCTGATATGCAAATTAGGGTTCCACATCAAGATACTGAATACGGGAACCGCGAGGTGCAGAATAGCACTACATTGCAGCAAGTGCCATATCGGCGACTTTTCTGTTTGAGGGGGGCTTTGCCTCCTGCACCCCTCTTACTTTATATAACAACTCCGGGGGGGCCAATCTTGGAGAGGGGTGAACCGTCAGTCACTGATACAGTACTCGCTGTAATTTGTGTGCCATTTTGACTCCTCACCATTCCATACTTGCTATCTTGACAGGCTACCCAAATTACTTTTGTAAATTGTTTTTGTCTTAGTGTATCATGGTCCCTTAAAGGTTCAGCAGTTTCATAAACTTTGTGTTGATGAACAGTTCATAAACTAGGTTCATGAAATGAGTTAAAGAACAGCTGGGGAACTTTGTGGATATTCATGAACCATTCATGAAAATGCATCAAAGGTCATGAGTTAATAAACTTCAGTTTGCATGGGTTAGGCTCCCGGGAACAGTCTGGTTCAAACACAAGACTTGTTTTCTTTTTTTTTTAATTTAATATACTTTATTGATTTTTTAACAAGACTTGTTTTCTACTACTTTGCCTTTAAACAGCTTCATGGTTTACCACTGAACTCATTCCTTTTACCTATCAGATCTATTTGCTTTCATGCATGCATGGGATGTTTGTATGTCTGCACACACATCTATTCAGTGAATGCGTGGGTATACCCTAATGAGCATTTATGCAATGTGTGCATATCCAGCTTAATATTCACCTGGGTTCCCTGACTTCTTTTGCTAAACTTGTCAACTTTCAACTTTCTTTCTATACCCAGTTAACTAAACCCTACTTGAAAAGTGCTTAGCTTTTTCACTCCTGCTGTGTTTCTCCCTTCCCTAACAACACAGTTTTTTTTCCAGTTACAGTTCTTAAATTGCCTGTTTTCATTTTTTTTTCTAAGATCCACACATCCATTTACCTTCTGCACACACTGCATTTATCTCTGTTTTCTCATTTCCTCACCCCCTGACTTTGTCTAATTTTCTCTTTATAGATAATGCCTAAAGAAGACCTTTGGTTGAAGTGTTGATTCTAATGAATTTTCAGTGTGCAATTAATATAATGCAATCAATGTAACCTGTACCCTGGATCCATGTATGCCTGCATCTTTATGCATTATGTTCTCTTATATTGTGTATTTTGTATATGTATTATTTTCTCTTCTCTTTCAATCACTCCTGACGAGGTACCTTTGGAAATGAGCCTCTGGCTAAAAGGTTGTAAAGTGATTGCAATATAAAATAAAATAAAAAATAATTATTACTCTTTCAGAAACATAGAAACTGACAACAGAAAAAGACCATTGGGCCATCTAGTCTGCCCATAATACAGTATCCTGCCCTAACACCTAGTGTGTATACAGGGTTTATGCCCACACTATCTGACCCTATGTTCCCTGACTTGCTATTATCCCTCTAGGTGATTATTAAGCCCTTAACTCTGTCCAAACTGTGTTTGAATCCATTAATGATCTTGGTGCACACCACCTCAGCCAGCAAGCTGTTCCATGGCTCAACTACTCTCTCCATAAAAAATAACTTCCTTACATTCTTCATGAATTTCCTGCCCATCAGCTTCCTCTCATGTTACCATGTTCTAGATTTGCAAATCCAGTTGAATAGATCCTCACAGTTTGCCTTGTTTATTCCTTTCAGGAAATTGAAGGTCTTTATCACATTACCCTCTTCCTGCTGGCAGCCAGCGAATACATGTTCACTGTCCTAAGCCAATCTTTGTAGGATTTGGATGAGGTGGTTCAGGCAAATATGACCTGGATGTTTTTATGGTCACCCTTTACCATGGTAGAATCTACTAAAATGGCAGAGAGACATTCCCGATAGACTACTATGTCTTCTTATGTCTCTGTCACCTTAATATGAACTTTATTATCTGTCATGCAGGCCACTAATTATTTTTTCTTTTTCTACATTGCACCATCTCTAATCTGCCCCTGTCTTTCCTCAAGTGATGGCTCCAGAACTGGGCATACTACTCCAGATCCGGCCTTACTAATGATCTACAGAGAGATAGTAATACTTCCATTCTTCTGTCATCAAATCCATTCCCAATACACCCCAACATCCTGGGTACCTTGCTGTAGGCCTTGTTACATTTGCTAGATTGTTTAAGAGAGTCACTTATTATGACTGCCAAATTCCTTTTCTCAATAGTAGTACAGCATTTAAACATCTCCCATTCAGAATTCCACCCTTGGGATCCTGTTCACTATAGTAACATTGAATGCGGTGGCAGATGGGGTCCATGTGAACCATCTAGTCAGCCCATGTATACTACCCCACCCCCAATCAGGCTGTTATAATAAGTTTTCCATAATGTCTGTCCTATGCCAGCTTTAATTCTCTGACCATCTTTGACTCCACCAACTGTGGGGGGAGGCCATTCCAAGGCTCCACCACCCTTTCCGAAAAGAAGAACTTCCTTGTATTGATCCTGAACCTACCCCCCTTTAGGTGCATGCATGACCTCTGGTACATCACCTATGTGCATCACCTTGCACTCTCTGGCACTGAACTTCAACTGCTAAACCCTGGACCACCTCTCCAATCTTTGCAAGTCCTCCCACAACTCCTTTACCCTTTGCTTGGTGCCTTCCTTTTCACAGAGCTTCCTGTCATCTGTGAATAGATATACCTTGCCCTACATTTATTCTCCCATGCTGCTTTTGAACATATTGAAAAGGACTGGACCCAGGACTGAGTCCTTTGGCACCCCACTTGTGACTTCTGACTTCCTGGAATTTACTCCATTTATCACTACCCTCTGCTGTCTCCACTAACCAACTGCCCACCCATCTAACTATGTCTTTCACCACACCAAGATCCTCTAGCTTCTTCAGTAACCTTCTGTGTGCCAACAAGTTGAACTCATTGCTGATCTCAAAGTAGAGCAGATCTACTGCTTGTTCTTTGTCAATGGCCCTAGTTACCGGGTCAAAAAATACTATCAGGCTGGACTCATAAGATCTCCCTGTCACAGTCCCATGCTGTTTAGTAGCCTGGAGTTCATTACTTTCCAGGTAGTCCACTATATCCTCTTTAACTAATATCTCCATCAGTTTACCCAAAACTGACATAAGACTGACTTGCCTGAAGTTACCTGGCTGCACCATGTCCTTACCCTTGTGGAGTTAAGTGCTACCCTCCAGTCTTTCTGAACCATTCCTGACTGAATTGGACTATTGAATAGCCCTGCCGGGGTTAAGCCATTTCTGATGCTAGTTACCTCAGCAATCTCAAATGAATTCCATTTGGTCACAAAGACCTACCTACTTTCAGGGCAGCCAGCCCTCTTGTGATCCATTCAGTTGTAAATATCATCTGTCTCATTTCTGGAATCCCTCTACCAGCAGTATCAATGCCACTTTCCAGCAAAGATCCACTGTTCTCCACTTTGAAAACTGTGCAGAAGTAGTTGTTAAGAATTGTTGCCTTCTACATGTCTTCCTCTAGTACCCTGCCCTCTCGGTCAGTCTAACAATTTTTCCTCCTGTCTTTCTTTCTCCCTAATGTATTTGCAAACCTGTTTTCCACTGCCCTTAACCCCTTGTACAGTATGCAGCTGTATGTTGAATTTTGCATCCCTGACTGCCTTCTAGGCCTTCCTTGATTTCTCCTGGTACTGAACACATTCTTCATCCCCCGCTACTCCTTATAAGTGATGAAGCACTTTTTCTTGTCCTTCACTGCTTCTTTGACATACTTTGAGAACCAGATTAATCTCTTGTACCTGTTTCTGTTAGTGACCATCCTCTAACAAGATTTTATTGCCCAATAAAGCTCCCTTCAATTTCTCCCAACCTTGCTTCCACATTCCTAATTCTGTCTACCTCAGCCAATCTATACTTGGCTAGTTCTCTCATCTTGTTAAAGTATACCATCATAAAATCCAGGGTTTTAGCCATTAAGGAGGGTATACCGTTACCAAGTGCCAGTTTGAACCATGTAGTGTAGGGTGACTTGAGCCAGGGGCTTCCCCACCCTCACTCAACTTACCATTTCTGAGGTAGTGACCACCATATAGAGAATGGCAGACTGGTTTGTAGGTTCCCTGACCGGTTGCACCAGCAGACAGTCTACAACATATTTAGGTGGGCCAAACTTCTGGTACTACCAGCTGCTGGAATGTCCCAATCAGTGTCTGGCAGTTGACATCTCCCACTACCACTAAATTCCCCTATGAGGCTCTCTTCTTTATTTCTGCCCCTACTTCCCTATTACACTTGTCCCCCTATCTCAGTGTCCTTTAGACCATCCCATATGCAGTTTATTTCCTGATGTCATCATAAGCTAAACCCACAATGATTCTATTACCCTATGCTCTCCACTGATGGACTCATTGTCTACCATCTCAATGTATTTCCTGATATAGAGGACTATCCTTTCTCTTTTGCCTTTCTCCCTATCTTGCCCATGTATAATGTAACGTGGGACCACCTAGTCATTACACCCTTTTGTTCAAGTTGCACATCTGCCGTCATTACCTGGAGCTCCCTAATTTTGTTTCCCAGACTCCTGGCATTAATACAGACCACCTTCCATATTGCACCCTAACTCTTCCCATCTTTTATAGGTCCTCCCCTTCAACATCCCTTAACCTACCTAAGTAACCCATTAACCAGTGCTCCTCCACCTCCTCCTCTACCATCCTCCCTATCCTTATAACAGACAGCTAATTCACCAGGAAGGCATCTGACCACAAACATTTCCTGTCCCCCACCATGCTCTTGATCGCGCTAACCATTGATTCTTGTACTACTAAAATACTCCTTGTTGTCTTCCTCCTGTTCTCCCTTCTGGGTACCACTAAGTCATCCTGCCTAACCTCCTCTAATGGGCTTGAAATCTCTCCATCTAAATCAGCTACAGTACTTGCTCCTCCTCCTCTAGGGGTGCAAAGTTGTTTATCATTGAAACTTTACGAACTTGGACTATAACCTTGCAATGGTTAATTTTGTTTAATTTTCAAAGTATCTGCACTCCCAACTCTTACAGCTACAGTACTTTTGACAGTGTGCACTTCCATGTGAATGGAAAAATGTTTCCCCTTGCAATAATCCCCTTATAGCTTTGGTTTCTGTCACCTTGTTCCACTATCCCATAGTCCAAAGAAACATACTGCTATTATTCATCTAAATGCGATTACATTTTGAAATGCAAGTTTTCTCTACACAATGTTTTGACCAGTTTTTATTTAATATAAATGATGTACAAATAAAGCATCTCTCATTTAAATCAACATGTTGCAATGTGCAGTAATGGCATTATCAGGCAACTGAAACCAAGAAGATGCTTGTGTTTATTGTAAATGGAAATACCTATCTCCATTTTGTGAAGAGCCATTATTTTCCAGTTGCTGCAGTTTAAGGCTTTTAAAAGGGATTGCAAGAATAGCCGTAATGGTGAAAATATTAAAATAAATCAGCAAGTGACAAATATTGTATTGCTAAACATTTGGGGCACCATAAGGCAACTCTATGCATTTTTATGCACTGGTTTCCTTACTATTTACTAAACAAATAGACAGATCAAGGGTAATGTACACCACTGCTGAAAAGATCCCAGGCCCACTTCTCATTCACAAATGCTCCCTTATTTCCCATTCCTTTTTAAGGCTCTATATAGAGACACCCAATTGACCAACTCTCTCTGCAAATGTTCCCCTGGCCTGAAGACTCCCCTGCTGGGTTATTTATTTTGAATAATCATGGTTATGGGTCAGTGTACAATTTGTAACTCATAGAGGTATTTTTGGTATTTATTGACTGCTTTATCAAAACTTGTCTTCTATCACCACTGTGTTCATTCTCATTTTGTATGGTCACTGAACCACATGACTGTAATTATTATGTCTTGTACTTTGCAAACACGTGTGTCTGATTTCTCTGTATGTGGTATTAACTAATGCTCTATGTTTTTGATATCTTTATGGCTTGGGTCATGCCTGGGCATTGTCCCTTGGCCAATGCATCAAGCCAATGAACAAAAAAAGAAAATGCATGGACTATACAGCAGGGTGAACGGAGGTAGTCCATTGTGCTAACCCATAAAACTTCTTTTCTCCGAACATCAGATTTTCATTAGGAGGCAGAAATCCCCAGTGCAAATTATGGAATGCAAATGAGGCATTCCACATTTTACTGTGTACAAACTGAGTTGATTAGGGCACTCAGTTTGCTCATTGTATTTGTTATGGCAGTACTTCCTTTTTACCTCAATTTATATGCATTTATTTAGGCCACAGCTAGTGGTGCATCCACCTCAGGGTCTTAAGGTTGTGAGTCCTAGTCCCACCTTGGGACTGGCTCATACAACAAATGCTGGCACCTGAGTACAGTACTAGGTAGAGGTGGGCAAGCCAGGAAATTTTTCACCTAGAGTCAAGCCAGAACCATGCCAGGTATCTGGCTTATCTCTGCAAGCCAAAACATGAGCCAAGCCCTGGCCACTGCAATCTGTTCTCTATGTAGGAGTTGAATGTTTCAAATACTACACTAACTGTTTAGGCTGACAAAAATGCTGTAACTTGACCTTGGCTCTTAATTGCTTATAGAAGTCGAGCAAAGTCAAGTTGGGAACTAAGCTTGAGCCAGGCTCGAGCCTACTCTGCCTTGCTCACCTCTAGTACTAGGTGGGTGCTGTACTTTTAAGGTCTGCCATTCATTGGATGTGATGTTAATTTGAGGTCCCTTCTGCCCATCTTAGGTGTAATTCTGATGGGTATCCAGGTGGAAATGAGAGTAACCTGGGCATTTTTTGCAAGAGTAGAGTTTTTTCCCCATTGTTCTGGCCAACATTCCCCTTCCCATAATCATGCATTCATCCAGGCTATGTGTGAGTGAATATGTGTGAAATGGTTGCCACTACATATTTACAGTCACTTCACTACCAGTCTTGTATTGCTTGTATACCACTTTGGAATACAAAATGCCCAAAGAGTGCTATATAAATAACTCTTCTTTTTCATTTGTTGTAATATGACCTCTAATTATTTTCTCAGTTTTGACAAAATTCAGTGTTCAACCAATCCATAGCAGAACACTTAAAACCTGTTTTTAAATAGAGATGTTCTGAAAAATTAAAACATGAGGGCCCCCATTTCTCAAGGTCTCCGAGTTACAGACAGCCTTGTTTCTGCATTCAGATGTTTGAATGGCATTCAGAGACCTGATTTTCAGAGCAGTTGCACATAAACAACTGCTTGAAACTCAGCTTTAGGTGGAGAAAAGAGACTTGGCAGGGACATGCATGTACTTGGCTATTTTTATACTGCATTTTTTTTCCATGTACTGTACCTGTCCTCCTGTGTGCACAGCTGATGCATACTTATGAAGCATCAAGAGCCAGAACATCACAGTACTGCACATACAGTATGCATACAGTGCAGAGCTTACACACACACATATATATGTATATATACACACACACACACACACACGGACACTTTCTTGCAGAACAATCAGCTCTATAAATGCTGTTCTTGATGATTTTTAGTCATCAAAAGTTGTTTGCACAGTGATATAAACAGATAGAACAGCACCAGTTTTGTTCCACTGTAACAGATGCAGTTCTATTTGTGGATAGGTGTGTTTACATTTGTGTGGTTACCATTTTTGATACCTAAATGAAATAGCCAGAAGATGATTGGTTTATTTTACTGACTGGTCAATAAGTACACAACACTCTCATTCAGCTTTTCCAGGCCAGGAAGGTTATTTTGCTTGGGTTTCACCTTTAGTTATTTTGTTCCTTCCTTTTAATGCAAGTGTTTATTGCCGACAGCAGTATTTAATCATAAAGGTTTTACTAAGCAGCTAAAAGAAAATTCTCCAACCACTTCTTAAATGGAGGGAAGTGAAGCTAGCTGGTTTTCCTTATAACAATATCTTATACAGTAACATGGGGTTCCATATACTGTACAGTACTTCAAAAATAAAAATGAGTCCACTGAAAAAATTAAAAATGTATATAATACAATTCAGTTGCATAGAAGCTCTCTCATACTCTTGAGTAAAGTTAAAAAAGAAGACATTCATGGAGTTTTCAGGTTTTCTTTTGCTTCCTTTTTCATTTGATATGAAAACTAGCCATAAATTGCTATATTTTAATGACCTATATTTCTTCCACATCTCTCCTGGCAGTCAGTCACCTTATTTTCTGTAACTGTGATGGTATGGTAGCAGCAGGCTTGGGCAAACTCTGGTTTAGGAGCAGACTTAGGCATCTGGTCCCTACAGTGATGGAGGCAGGTTGCCTCTAAGAGGTGCTGCATCTCTTCACTGAGGGTAGTGGATGCCTAGCTCATGAGCACCCCAGCTACTCATCCAAAGATTATATTGTTATTTGATGATAATAATAATAATAATAAATAATAATAATAAACTTTATTTCTAAGGTGCCTTTCAAAAACCAAGGCACCATATAGAATTTAAAACACATCAAACATTTAGAATTTAAAAAAATAAAAACAATTAGCACAGATTAGCAGATAAAATCAAACTCCAAATGTTTGAGTCCATAAATACATTTTCAGGGCCTTTTTAAATCCCTCCATGGTCGTACACTCCCATAACTGACGGGGTAGAGAATTCCAGAGGGTAGAGGCCACATGCATAAATGTACGGGCTTCAGAAGATTTCAAGCACACCCTAAGGATCTCTAGAAACCCCTCATCAGCTGAGTGAAGCAATCGCCCAGGGCAATAAGGGACCAGGAGCTCTTTCAGGTAGTCTGGGCCAAGTCCTTGTAGGGCTTTAAAAGTCAGAAGACCGACTTTGAAGGTGATCCACCACTGCACTGGCAGCCAGTGCAGTCCATGCAGCACTGGTGAAATATGACTGGACCGGGAAGTACCAGTCAAAAGCCGGGCCGCTGTGTTCTGCACCAGTTGCAGGTGGCAGATTTCCACCCCAGAAAGCCCTAGGTAAAGGGAATTGCAATAGTCCAGACATGAGGACACAAAGGCATGGACCAGCATAGGAAGATTTTCAGATGGAACAAGGTGCCTAATCCTGGAGATATTCCTCAGATGGCAAAATGAGGACTTGACAACGGCAGACACCTGTGAATGTAGGGTTAGCCCTTCATCAAAAATCACCCCCAGGTTACACACTTGTTCAGAGGTTGGATGTGAAACATACCCAAGATAAAGCTCAGAGGGTGAACCAACCCCCAGCCCCCCTATCCAAAGCGCCAGATCCACTACCAGCACCTCTGTCTTTTCCGAGTTCAACTTCAACCAACTCGGGTCCATCCACTCCTGGATCTCTTTAAGGCAGTTATTAAAGACCAAGAGAGCTCCATCTTGGTCGGGTGCAAAAGAAAGGTAGAGCTGGGTATCATCAGCATAGCAATGAAACCTCAGCCCATACCTTCTTACAATGTCTCCGAGGGTCAGCATGTACACTGCGAACAACATGGGGGACAACACAGAGCCATGAGGAATCCATCAAGACAGAGAAACTGGGTCAGAGGAATGAACCCCAGAAACCACTCTCTGCATTCTTCCAGTGAGGTAAGATGTACACCACCTAAGGACTATGCCTGATAGTCCACAGATGAACCTTATATGCTCAAGTAGAACCCCATGGTCCACAGTGTCAAAAGCTGATGAGAGATCTAGAAGAACCAAGATGGATCAGTTCTTCTGATCCCTAGCCATCAGGAGATCATTGAGCACCTGAACCAGCGCTGTCTCAGTACTATGCCTCTTTCGAAAATCGGACTGGGGGGGTTCATAGATATCATGGATGGTCAAATGGTTCTCGAGCTGTATGGCCACTACCTTCTCAATCACCTTCACTAAAAAGGGAAGGTTAGAGCTTGGTCTGTAGTTTGCATGGCAGTCAGGGTCCAAAGAAACTTTCTTCAGGAAGGTTGTTACCACCACCTCCTTCAGGGAGCTCAGAAACTCACCTGTTTCCAAGGAGCATAAGACTATCCGTGCTAGGACCGGACCGATGGAATCAATACAAACCAAGATCAGGAAAGTTGGTCCTGGGTCCAAACTACAGCACATAGGGTGTGCACCCCAGACAATCTGCATGATATTCATGAATACAGCTCAGTTGAAGGCTTCCAGGCAAGCCGGGGAGCAGCAGCCACATGCTCATCCAAAGCAATACCTTTAGAGTGTGCTGGTTGGCCACCTTAGTTGCAAAGAATTGAGCAAGTTCATCATACTCTATTTGCAAAAAGGCCTTTTGGACTTGTAGACAGGCTGGGTTGCACAGCCTGTCCACAGTGCGAAAGAGCTGAGCTGGTTGATTCTGAGCAGCCGCAATCTCCCAAGACAGGTACTCTGCCTTCTTACAGGTGATTGCAGATTGATAGGCTTGATAATGCTCCATCAGTCTAAGGTGGTCAGCATCGAAGGAGGATCTCTGCCAGCAATGCTCTAACCTTCATCCTAGTCACTTCATCGCCCTCAGGGTCCCATCAAACCATGGAGACTGAGGGCACAGAAAGAGAGGGTGAACAAGGACAGGAGCAATGACATCCAGAGCCACTGAGATAGCCATATTATAGGCTACCATTAGGGCATCTGGGTCATTGTTTGCTACTTGTAGGGACAATAAGTCAAGTACTGCTACCAGGCCTTCAGAGCTAACATCTCATAAAGGGCGGTATCTGACGCTCTCCACAGGGGTAGGCCTATGAAGGGGGTGCTGAAACTAAACCCCATGGTGTAGTGATCAGACCATCCAACTGGTTCCAACCCCAAATCAGAGGCCTTGATCCCCAGGAGAAAGACTAAGTCCAGGGAGTGACCATGCTTGTGGGTGGCAGTGGTAACTATCTGTTTAAGGCCCAGCGATGACATCAACTGGAGGAAGTGTTGTCCAAACTGCCTGAGTTTGTCATTGACCCAGGCACTGAAGTCACCCAGAACCATCAGTTTGGGTGACTCAAATGCCATGTTGATGATGAAGTCCGCTGCTTCCTGAAGAAATCACTTCTCATCTCCAGGTGGATGGTAGATGAGATCAATCCCACAGCCTACACCTGCTACCACGGTACACTCGAATGACTCAGTCTCCTCAACTGGTACACTCGTGAGGTTGAGTTCAGTCTTGAAATAGACTGTAACCCCGCCCCGGGATCCATTCTCAGAAGGTGAATCACCGAATACCCAGCTGGAGTAAAAGCCTCCAAGATGGGGACAGAATTCTTGTCCAGCTAGGTCTCAGTGATTCGAGCCAGATCCACCATTTTTATAAGCACTGCAATAATTGTAGTCTTGTTTTTAATGGACCTGGCATTGCATAACACAGCCCAAGTTGGATGCACCTCCAGGGCCGCCCAGGCCATCTGCCCACCAGTATTGGTGGTGCCCTTGGGTCTGGAAACTAGACATGGAGAACCACGTTCTAGATTCCATTTCACCCCATGGTGTCTCATGGATCTCACAACCCTGATGTGGTGGCCCTGCTCATTCACCCTCCACTGTTCACCCCCCACCCTCCTCCTCCCCTTACAAGCATACCCAGTACCCTACAGCATTGGTAAGTTGTAAACAGCAATGGGGAGAAAAAAGGGGTGGAGGTCACAAAGAGCAGAGGGTGAGTAGTGCATGACTGTGGGGACAGGCCTCCGACATATTCTAACACTGGCAATTTACACTTGGCTAACCCGCAAACTAATAAAACTAAAAAACAAAATAACATAAAACCCAACAAAATAGAAACCCACAACATTTACTTAAAAAATAAATAACCCAAAAATTCCTAAATCCTACTTTAAGATAACTAACCCTCAGTTAACCCCTAATATTAAATTCTAAAATATAAACAATATTATATTTAGGCAGAAATAGATTTGCAGTCACAGATAGGTACTGAAATATTGAAATTTTAAATGCAATTCAAATGCAAAAAACAAACCAAAATAACGGATGTCTTCCAACGAAAATCTACAGCTCCCCGGGCCATCTCACTGCAGTCAGGTACAGTAGCTGCCATGAGAAGGCAGAGAAATACTGTGTGACATACTGTGCTGCTAAATTAAATGAAACATGGTGTTAATTTAGCTGTGAATTGTACAAATATCAGTAGTTGGGCTGATTATAACTTAAAAATGAACAAAGAAATATACTGTTTACAAATTGAGCCCTGCGACCAACCGGAAGCAGGAAGAGAGCTTGTAGTTCGGTACCAGACTGAACGAACTACAGACTAGTTGATTTTTAAGTGATTTTATTTTTTTTTTAACTATTTGGCACTTTCAAATCCTTAGTTAGTCCGTTTAACAGCTTAGCGGGCTACAAAAAGCAATTTTAGTGAAACTTGCACAACGAGGGGTTCTCGGGCTACTTCCGGGTGTACACAATAAAAACAGCCACTCCAGCGAGCAGAGCAAGCCGAGTGGAGTGCGAGTCGTGCGCAGAGATGTGCGCAGAGACACGCACGTCGCATGTCTGCTGTGTCCGCTGGGGACACTGGGAACCATTGGGGGACAAATATTTGAGGCACAGCAAACGTGTAATTGGTAAGTGGGTTCAAATTTAACATTTAAAAGGTCTTTAAACACCTAAATATAAAAAAAGGCCTATGCAAGACAAAAAAAATTGAAAGGTAAAAAAACATGCAGTGAATGCCTTATGTACATGGAGGATGGCTCCAACACAGAGTTTACATGTGATAAGTGTATTACAAATTCTGAATTACATAAGAAGGTGCTTGAACTTGAGGCCAGAATACAAACTTATAAAGGCATATCTAAATTGGAAGAATATATTGACGAGGCTGTATGTGATGTTAGCAGTAGACAAACAGTGATTCTGAACAATTCAGTTCACCAAGATAGTACAAATGACAAAAATGAGACAAGTGGAGTATCTCAGTCAATTATCACAGTAGAAGTACTGAACAGATTTGAGTGCCTTACTATGGACGACTCTGAAAACACTGATATGACTAGTAATAGTTTACCGAGTAAATTGAAAACATCTAAAAATATAGAATGTGTACAGGTACCAAACAAGGTATTAGATAGTAACATAAATCTGGATAACTCCACCTACCTTGTTGGAGAAAAACCATCTGGGGAAAATAAACTGATAGAAAGGGATATCTTAATAATAGGGGATTCAATTATCAAGGGTATAGATACCTATGTATGTCATAACCGAAATGAACATACTACAGTTAGCTCCTTACCTGCAGCTAAAATACATGACATAGTTGGTATGCTGCAAGGTCTATTTGAAGATACAGTTACCCCTCTAGTCATTTTACATTTGGGGACTAATGACATAGGTAAAACTAACTGGAACTCTATGCAAAGGGACTACAAGTATATTGTCGACACAGTAAGGAATTATGGTGGGGAAATTATTATTTCTGGAATAATCCCAATGCAGGGAAATAAATCATTCAGAAACAAACAGATATCAATAATTAATGGTAAACTTAAACAATACTGTGTGGAAGAAGGGATTGGTTTTATGGATAATGAAAAAACATTCAGTAGAGCTTCCTTATACAGAAATGATGGTGTCCATCTAAACTTATGCTGGAGTTAGGATTTGGGGAAAAAAGGTTCAGGGGGTTGTTAATTTTCATTTAAACTGGTTAGGAAGGGGGGTACAGAAAACAAAAACTTAAATGAAACCTCATCTTCCTCTGTAGATATTTTGGGGTGGAATGCTATTCTGATTAATGCACGAAGCTTACAGAACAAATATGATGAGCTCAAAATAATTCTACATAATAATAAAGTGCATATAGCCTTGGTCACTGAAACATGGTGGGATGAAAATGATGAATGGGACAAGGAAATTGAGGGGTATAAACTCTTTTCTTATTGTAGAAAGTATAGAAAAGAGGAGGACTGGTAATTTATATTCACAACGATATTGTCTCAGAAGAACTAAAATGGGACATAGGCCAAATTAAACTCCTTTGGGTTCAATTATCACCGACTAATAGACCCAAAATCATATTAGGGCTACTTTATAGGCCCCCATGTATATCACGTGATGATGATAGGACTTTATTGAATATTTTTGAGAAATTGGACCCTAATTCAAGATTATTGATAATTGGTGATTTTAACCTACCCAATATTGATTGGGTAAAAGGTACGAGTACTTGTCCCCTTGAGAGGCAGTATATAGACACAATGGATCACAGGGGTCTTGACCAGATGGTCCAAGAAAGTACAAGGGGTAATAATATTCTCGATTTAATTTTTACCAATATGGGGGACATAGTAAATTCTGTGGTAATTGGTGCCCCATTAGGTAATAGTGACCACAATACAGTATCATTTAATATTAAGGAAACCGAAATTAGGAAACCGACAGGAGCCACTATAAAGCTAAACATAGGGAAAGCTGATTTCCATAAAATGAAAACAAAACTTGATTGCTGGGACTGGAGTTCTGAATTTGACAATAAACCCATACAAAGCATGTGGGATTCTTTCAAAGCTAAATTTGAGGAACTAATTACTGAATTTGTCCCTGTTATAACTAAAAATCACAAGGATAGATCTATAAAACCTGCCTGGCTCACCACAACAATTAAAAAGTTAATAAATAAAAAAATAGACTATTTAAGAAGTTAAAAGTTTTCAAAATGGTCAAATTATATACAGAGTATAAGGAATGTCTAAAAAATGTTAAAATAAATATTAGGAAAGCTAAATCCATATACGAGTACAATCTTGCTAAGAGAGTGCAGGATAATAAAAAAGCCTTCTTTTCTTATATCAATAACCCAAGGAAGACTTCAAACAGTATAGGCCCCTTCCCTACTGAAGATGGATCCCCAGCTTCTAACCAACAAATGGCTAATATTCAGAACAAATATTTCTGTTTGGTTTATAATTCTAATGAAAATGATACATATAACACAAAGAAACCTCTTGAGCATGAGATGATAATTTTGAACCCAGACAATATATTTAAACAGTTGGTTGGACTTAACACTAATAAATCCCCAGGCCCAAATGGTTTGCAACCTAAAATCCTAAAGGAATTGGCTAGAGAACTGGCCCATCCTTTGACACATATATTTCAAACATCTATAAATAGTGGTTCTGTTCCCTATGATTGGAAGTTAGCAAATATTGTACCCATCTTGAAAAAAGGACCTAGTACCCAACCAGAAAATTTCCGGCCCATAAGTTTGACATCAATACTGGGAAAGCTTATGGAGAGCATAATTAAAGATATACTAAAAGAACATCTGGTGGGACAGAACATGAAGGGTCCTATACAACATGGGTTTGTGAAGAATAGATCATGCCAGACTAATCTGCTGTCCTTTTATGAAAAAGTAAATAGAAAACTGGACATTGGGAACCCTGTGGATGTGGTCTTTCTCAATTTTGCTAAGGACTTTGATAAATTGCCACATAAGGAATTATTGGTAGTGTTGGAAAATGTAAAATTGCCCAATAATATATGCAGATGGATTTCTGATTGGCTGGGGGATAGGAGACAGAGGGTGGTCATAAATGGGGAATATTCTGACTGGGCCCCAGTGACCAGTGGAGTGCCTCAGGGATCGGTGTTGGGCCCTAGTTTGTTTAATATATATATTTCTTCTTTAAAGATTAGTAGCAATAATACATGGATGCAAAAGTTTGCCGATGATTGCAGATTGGGTGTGGTCACAAATAAAGACGAACATATATTAGCATTACAGTATACATTGGACTTAATACATGAATGGACCAACTGTAATAAGCTAGGGCTAAACAAAACCAAATGTAAAGTCATGCACATGGGGAAAAACAACAAGGAAGCGGCTTACAAAATAGATAACATCACACTAAGGGTAGTTACTGAGGAAAAAGACCTGGGAATTACAGTTACAAAAGACCTAAAATTTCGAGTGCACTGTAGAAACCAGCTCAAAAAGGCTAACCAGATTTTAAACTGCATATTTAAGCACATAACAAGTAGAGATAGGAATGTGTTGATGCCTCTGTACGGCGCATTGGTCAGGCCGCACTTGGAGTACTGTGCAAGGGTTTGGTCACCCCATAACAAGGAGGACATTCATACTATCGAGGGAGTCCAGAGAAGATTTACCAAACAAATAAAAGGATTAAAAAATAAAACATATTACAATAGATTGGTCAGTCTTAATCTTTATTCATTGCATTATCGTAGAATAAGGGGAGATCCATGTTTTCTATATAAGAGTATGGAAGATGACAAGTTACTAAAAGAACCGGGGTTTACATATAAACTTGGGAGAACTAGTTCAAGGAAACATAATAAACAATTGCACCAAGAAACTTGGGAACATAACTTTTGGAAATATTGGTATAGCTTAAGAGTTGTGGGAATCTGGAACAACTTACCAATGAAAATTGTTAATAGTACAACTATGAACGAATTCAAAAATTGGATTGATCTATTTTTTGGAGATAATAAATTCTTATGTCAATAATAATTGGAAGGCAAGCATTATAGGATGGAATTTCTATCCTCAGCTTGAATGTACCCATGAAACCTATGAAACCTATGAAGGCTTGAGAAAGGAACACAGTAAGTGAAATCTTACACTGTGCCTATTGCTTCAGTGGTTGCTTCAGGCAGTTTTTATTAAATTCAGGCATCCAAGATATTGAACACTAATTTTTACAAACACAGTGAGGTTGACTGAGCCTAAAATGCATCTCTACTGATTGGTTGGACAGGTCTTTGTGAGCTTTGTAATAATCTCAAGTTGTTTGTAATTACTGAATTTGAAAGTATTAATGATGGGGCTGGCCTGGTGGCACTGAGTGTTGAGGTGCTGGATGCCACAGCTCGTGCCACATCAGTGACCTGGGTTCAGGAACAGGCCTGGGTCATCAGGGGTCAGCTGGGGGTGAGGGGGAGTGGGAATGAGCAGCCGTAAGGTAACTCTCTCCTTCCGGGGAGGGACGTTGCTGCCCCTGCCCTATGACTGCCACTGGGTGGAGGCCTGTTGGCAGTGTTGGACAGCGGGCAGTATGAAGGAAGGGTGTTACAGGAGCACAGTGTTCATGTGCCTCCACACGCATGTGTGTATCTGCAACTGGGGTGGGGAAAAAATGGAGCTGGCAGGCTCCATGATAGTCCCGGCTGTGTTCCTGGTGATTGGGATGCAGATCTGGCTGGATGCAAGTCCCCTGGGGGGGGCAGAGCCCTGCCTGCCAGCTCTGAAAAATCACGGATAAAAACCTAAATGGAAAAAAAAGAAAGTATTAATGATGACAGTAGATTCAACTGTTCATCTCTATTTTTGGTGCTATGCTGTTGCATATGGTCACAGATCAATTTCTCAATCCCACTAACTCTGCATACACCTGCATTGGGTAACAGACTGTACTACATAATGCTGTAAATACAACCTGATATGCAAACTGTACTCTGGGAAAAGTAACTTGATATGTATGCAACCCCATGGAAAATGGAAGTTTGCAGTCATTTGTTTAATGTTTTGAACTGCAACCTTACCTGTACATTTCTAGAATAGTGTACACAGCATGTAATGCAGGTGGCTGCCAAGAGGGTGAAAATTCAAAATTTGGATACAGTCAATGCAAAACAGATGTGTAGGCTGATGGTAGAAAGGCATGACCCCCAAGTAACAACTGTTGAACACACTGGACCCATCAGGAATAGATGTAGACATTATGAATAATTTTGAATTAAAACCAGAAAATACTCAACAATTTGGGATAGAAAGTGACACAGGAAGGAGAACGTTTTCAGAGTGCCTGTTTGTAAAACAGGCCTTAAAAAAATTATCTTTTTTCTTCCCTAAAACATGCCATTTTTAAGTGAGTTGCAAGCTATTGTCAGTCAGAAACACTTTACACAGCCCTTCTACACTTAATATTATATTGAGAACTTCCTCTTTGCATCACTTGTTGGTCATGATGTGTATAGTGAAGCGGGTGTGTTGATAACACTCTGGCTTTGAGTGAGGCTCAGGATGTCATACTGCAGGTGTCCATCACCCATTGGGTGTTTAGACTCATATCCAACACAAACACTGAAGTGAAGTTCAGGAGATGCTGCCTGTTGGAAGTATTGTTTTCCAGATGAGGAGTTAAATTGAAGTCTCTTCTGCCAATCCATAGTGGTTGTCCAGATGGAAGTTTAAAATATATTTTCAGGACTAAAGTGGGATATATCTTCAGGGCCATGATCAGTGTTTCATCATCTCAATAAAGCAGGTTGAAGAGATGAAAATGCTTCCAGATTCTAGAGCAGTTACCATTGATTTTGTGCAAAATGTTGTTGTGTGGATGAAAGCTGCTCTTTTTATCAATATATAGTAATATTCCTTCCAGTACAACTCATAATGTTGTAAAACTGTCTGAAATAATTTGTTTTTGCTAAATTTTAAGGCAGGAACTCCATGAAAGATTTATTTTCAAACTAATTTGACACCACTCATCAATTAACTGCTTTAGCTATTATGTTAGATTGACTGCAATTTACAAAGTGAATTTATTTTGATTTGCATGCACTGCTAAAACGTAAATAACATTTTTTTTGAAAGCTTTTTAAAGTAAAAACTGGTTGAACTTATTGTAGGTCAACAACAACCTTGAGATATCATATAGCACAAGGCGTGAGGGTAATTTGAGACCTGACTCACATAAAAACTTGCCAGAGGCTTTGTCTTAAAAGATTTGCAAAAGAGTACTGCATGCTAGAAAAATAACAAGAACAAAAGAGCAGTACTCATCTTTGCTGACACGTGCAAGAGGGCAGAGGCCAGGTTAATAATCTATGACAAGGATGCATCATGAAGAACTTTACAAATTACCTATAGTTAGATATTGGCTGTGCAGTAAATGGATGAATACATACTGTACAAGGCACCCATTAAAAAGCAATCAGTGACTCTAGGAAGACTTTGAGAAACATAATAATCTGACAAAATCTAATTTATAATTGAATTATTTTCAGTAACAATTTCCCAATAATATTAATTATTAAGGATACTCACATTCAGATTTGTCCCTTGCATCTTTTAGTTCATATAGTATTGTTCATTTCTCACTTAAAATCATAATCCTCTTTGTAGCTGGCCGAGTGGCACTGAGGGTTGAGGCACTGGATGCCACACCTCACACCACGCTGGTGACCCGGGTTCAGGAACAGACTTGGGCCACCGGGGGTTGGAAGGGGAGAGGAAGGATTGAGTGTCCCATGACTGCTATCCTTCCTCTGGGGAAGGCTGGGGCACTGCAGCACACTGTAGTGACAGCTGGTGGAGGCTGGCAGTGCAGCAGCAGGCAGCAGAATGGGGAGAGTGCGGCGGGCATTGGCAGGTTGTGACTGGACACCATTGCACATCTGGCTGTCAAGGGAAAAAACAGGTGGAAAATGGCGGAGTGCAATCTCAGCGGCTGATGGCTGTGCCTGGTGCCCCCCTGGTACCCAAGAGGATCCTGCATACAGGGTGCATGAGCAATTAATGGCCAGCCCTGTGGGGGTGCTAGACCAGGCCTGGGGGGTGCGGATATCAGCAGCTGGAAATCACAAGGGATCCACTTTGCAGGAGGAGAAATAGAGATGCTATAAAAAAAAATAATCCTCTTTGTGACATTGTCAATTTGATGCCAGAGAAGCACCTGGGATGTAACAAGCAAAGCATTGTGACTAGAGAAGGGGAATAAACAGTCTGAATATTTGAAGTCAAAAGGACAAAAGTCCTGCTTACATACAAACATCTTTAAACAAAAGGTCCACTGAAAAGAAGAATATAAGCAATATATGGAAAATAAACTGAACTGTACCTGTATATTACATTTTCAAAGGATTTCTGGGATATCAGTTGCTTTTTAATGGCTCACAAACATACTTAGAGTAGTAGAAAACTACATTAGAATGTATATTATCTTGCTTGGGAATGTCAATGCCATAGTGGGCCCTATTTTCAAAAGATCGGGACTGGCGCAAGGTGCTTGTGTCGAGGAGAAATGGTGCCAAGGGCTCCTTGTGCCACACCTTGCACCAGTCCCACTTTTGTAAGGCACCCTGCACCACTGGGAGGTGGGAGGGACCACCTGTGCTTGTGCCATGCTTGCAATGGCCACACTGGTGCCCCATGGCAGAAGGGTCTTGCACTGGGGCTGAGCTGCAGTATCCTATAAAGTGGGATTTTGCAAGCCCCCCATGGGTGCACAGGCCCTGCTGTTAGACCAGCCTAGAACTGGTCTAATCTGCTGTGCTCCACTCCTAGAGCCATGTCTGGCTGGTGATGAACCTGTGCTCCCTGTGGAAGGTGTCCTTATAGCTCCCAACACCTGCCAGACCACTGCTGGAGTGGCTGGTGGTCCATGGCAGAGATGAGCCCACAACCCACCTGGTGGTGCTGGTGTATCTACCCCCCATGGACCTTCACTAAGTGATGGTGGCCATGCACATGCCCCATCAGGGGCAGTTGCCACCCCCTCTCTCCAGCCCAACCTGACACACTACCTATAAGCCAGGGCATGCCCAAGATGACCAACCAGCCACCAGGGTGACCCACTTGCAGGTCACCATCATTGGCCGCTGCTGCTGCAAGCCTATTCTGGCTTGCAGCATTCCCCTCCCATGTGCCATTTCTTTGGCACAGCTGTTGGCTTGCCACAAACTCAGGGACTTTGGTGCCAGGACCCCTCTTTTTACAAAATTCAGCACAGGGTCCCTGGTGCACCCGAGTTTTCTGCAGGTGGAACTTTGGCACAAGATGCACTGCTCTAAGGGGCCATTTTAAAATCAAGCTCAGTATCTTTAACTTCTACTTTGACAACCATCTAAAGAGTCATAAAGGCCCTCAGGTTACTGTCTCATCCAAGGTGCAACAGCACCACTAATGCCCTAGTTTTATTGATTCAGACTCATTCACTAAGTATGCTATAAAAGGTTTTGTTCTATGAAACTGCATCCTAATAATCAAACTTTGTGAAATGCACACCAACAGATTTCTCCCAATTACAAAATGGTAGCATTTTGCTGTGATACAAACATCTTGGTACATGGTAGCCAGTGACTAGTTACCCTAAGTATCTAGATTACAGCTGTGTGGAATATAAAATTTAGCCTACAGAATGCCTGCAGAATGACCGTTCCAATTCCATGGAACTCGATGGAATTTGTGTGAACATTATGCTGAAATTTTGCAAAATTAAACATTCCAGTTATTTTGCTATAATCTTAAAAGTGCATGTCCAAAAAACACCAACACTGGACTGTACACAGTACCCCATGGCTCACAATAGTGTACCAAATTGCAGAGCTTTAGATTGAAAGGGGGCAGAGTTATGGGTCACCAAAGATTTAATCAAAATTTTATTTTCAGTTATTTTTAGATATTTTTAAAATTTCCTATCCAAATTTTTCCACAATATCAGGATTTAGAGAAATATCTAGAATGTGCATGTGCACCATGTTTTAAGTATCAAGCTTCAATGGGAACTGAGTTATAGGTAGCCAAATATTTTGCCAAAATCTGGATTTCTGTAATTTTAGTGTAATTTTGATAGTATTAATTGAAATGTTACAAAAATTGACAGGTATATAGGTTATCACTATATGTGTTTATGCACATAGGTTCAGATTTCTAGCTTTAAACTGAACTGAGTTATAGCCAGCCAAACATGTTTTCTAAAATTTACATTTCAGTTAGTTCCCTCTAATTTTAAAACTACATATCCAAATTTAACCAGAGTTGAAACATTTAAACTACTATATCACATGGTCATTTCTGAAAAAGTTCATATTTATTTATTTATTTATTTAGAAGAGATTCACCAGCAAAGCAACATGAACTGGTGAACAGCTCATTTCCAGAAGCGTCCGGGGGGGGGGTTACATAGGAGGATTAAAAACATCAATCAAGAGAAACAGTTTACAGAGACATAATATTCAAACAAATTAAAAGCAGTATTAGGTAATAAGAAAGAAGTGCAGTGTACAGAGTTGATATACAATCAAGTTACAGACCAGGTAATGAAAAAAATGAACATGAATTAAAGCACAGACTCATGGTGAGCAGAGCAGTAATTGTTATTGGTTACAATCCCTGGTTACAACATTTGAATAATGACATTTGACTACACCTGGTGAGTAAACCACTTTTAGTGCTGTGGGGAGAGACTGACAGTAGAGAATATTGCTAGAACTTTGGGGGTGTATGGAGGCCTAGGTTGTAAGTGCTTAAGATGGGAAGTTGGAAAGAAGGTAGCTAAGTGCTAGCTGTGTGACTTAGGATACTAGGGGGGAAAGATAGCCAGGTCCATTTATTTGGAGCTTTAAATGGTATTTAATTAAAATTAAAAGTCTAATTAATTATTAATGAGCTGAACTAGCTCACTGATTGGCTGC
This sequence comes from Neoceratodus forsteri, assembly GCA_016271365.2. Taxonomy (NCBI): domain Eukaryota; kingdom Metazoa; phylum Chordata; order Ceratodontiformes; family Ceratodontidae; genus Neoceratodus; species Neoceratodus forsteri. The sequence goes on along the minus strand of CM028136.1, from coordinate 352,623,649 downwards.
CGTGCTGGTCTGAAATTTCTTAGAAATGACCAGCACGGCAGCGGCACTCAACTCATGTACTGTACTCTGACAGCAATGGCACCTGAACAAAACTGTTTTCAGCACTCAAAACCAAAAAGAAAATAATAATTATTGTGATTAGAATTATAATCATAATAATGACCTCAGAGCTGGTCATTTCCTTTTGATTAATGACCGGCTGGGTGGGAATGGCCCTTGGCTGCACCTTGGGCCATGATTCCCCCAGCTGGTCATTAATCTCTAGCAATGACCGGCTCTTCAGTCATTATTGCTTAAGTAGTCAAACTCTCACAACATCTAAAAATGTAATTTTGCGAGAATTTAAACTACAAATTTATAAACCCCTGAAACTTTAAAAATAGAGAATGCAATACCATTACATTTGGCAGGTTCTTAGACCCTACAAGGAGACTGTGTGTGCCAATTTTATTAATTGCTTGCTGCAAGAAATTGCAAAATAACATCTGTACTTAAAGTTAAATCCCATGAGTCTTTGTGAAAATTGTAGAATTTCATGAAAAATTCCATAAAACTGGAATTTTCTAATTTCACTCATCCTTATCTGGGGATTCTAATTAAAGGATAGGGGTATAACAGGCAGATAGCACAGGGGGTCACCAGGTTCTGGAGTTAGATGCACAGTTTCACCAAGAAATAAACAGCTGAGCTGGGTAGTACAACAGTGGTAGACCCCCAGGTTGGAGCAAGAAAACACAGTGTGTCAACAATTTCAACCTGAATGCAGGATATTTAAGGATCACATTCAGTAAATGTATAATCCAGGGAGCCAGGTGTACAAGCAAGTCTAGGACTTAAAGGCACTCGGAAGGATGTAATGGGGAAAGAGAATGTATTTGGCAGCAGGAAGAAAGCACTCTTGTTATCAAACAGAGTAGGTCTATAGGAAAAGGAGTAGGTGACTCATGTTTTAAGGGAATTTGTCACTGTAAAGAACAAAGAGGATTACAGTGGGATCAGTAGTACTACTGAGTCAATCTGGCTATGCCAAAAGAGAAGGGGGTAATAGTCACCCAGAAAGGAACAGCAGGACTGCAAAAAACTCAGCCCAGCTTATCAAATGAAGCAGTGATATGTGCATTGTTAATGTAAAATTTCACAAAACAAATTCTGGCTGCTTCATCTACAGTATATGCTATCATAAATATGTGAGAACATTTTACTAATCACTTTTTTCCTTCTTCAAAATTAAAACTGCTTAACCAATTTATCCAGTTGTGTTAGACACCAGGATACAGTGACTATGGTCATGGATGTCAAATGTTAACTCTATGCAAGAGCAGCAACGTTACAAATATCCACATTTTTTGATAGTTTTCACTCATTTGCAAGTATTTACATTGACATTTTGAACCCCTGTAACTTAAAACTCTCTTCTCTAATTCTCTCCATATTCAGAAAATTCTATAAGCATTACAAAAAGGATATCTGTACTAATTTACACATGCCTAGCTCCAAAGGTGCCCGAGGTATATGCAGATGAAATTTGTTCATGAAATTTCCTGAAAAAAATTGACAGATTTTGAGCATATATAATTTTGAGACAATGCATCATATTGTCATGAAACCTGGCAAATTGTTAGAACACCTGTCATCAAAAAATCATGCCACATTTAAGATCCCTGACCCAATATTTGGTTAAAGTATATGCAGATAAAAATGTTCATGAAAGTTCACAGAAACAAATAAAATGACAACATCTGAGCACCTATAATTTTAAAACAGCATGTCCAAATTTCATGATATTTGGCACATTAATGGCCATCCACCAAAAGAGTACATATGCCAAATTGCAGAGCTGTAGATTGAAAGGCTGTGGTGTTATAACTAAATTACTACATTTTAAAAATTCCACCAAATTCCAACAAAATTCTGCAAAAGTTTGTGGAATTTTGTGAAATTTCTCTGAAATTAAATGGATTTGTAATTGTCCCATTCCTCACAGCTCTAATCTAGATATAGTGGGGAAATAACACATAGACTTAATCATACTAAGGATCATATTAAGGAAAGTGAGGAGCATAAGAGCTTATGCAGCCCATAAGTGCTCATATACTGTAACTATAATTAATTTGAGTAATACAACAGGGACTGAACAGATGTCAAAAAGGCATCCAGCCATTTTTTGAACTCAGTTCTTGTCTTGCTTATAACTATGTTTAATGGTAGTTTATTCCATGGTTGGATTACCCTAAGGGTGAAGAAAACATTTCTGGATTTATAGTGAAAATGTCTCCCAGCAAAATGTAACGGATGCCCTCTGGTTTCATATGGAGTATCTTTAAACTCTAGACCCAGTTCTGTCATTAGATATGGGTCATTGATTATATCAAATAGGAAGAGTAGATCTCCCCTAAGACAACGAGTTTCAAGAGATATAAGATTGAGAGTAGTTAGTCTATTTGATATAGTGTGTCATACAATCCTTGTATATGCTTCATATAGTTCTATTGTACCTTCTCCAGCTGGAGGCAATTAGATTTTTTAAATGGGCACCATAGTAGAGAAGCATATTCCAGGTGAGGCCTGACATAAGCACTAAACAGTGGCAGCATAATATTTGGGTCCTGGCAGATGACCTTATTAGTTTTACTAATGACTTGGTTTATCTGTTCCGAATGCTGTAAGTCCCTTGAAACAATATTACCCAGGTCTTTTTCATCAGATGTGACATGCAAAATAATATCTCCCAGTATATAAGTAGTATTGGTGTTGCTGGTGCCTAAATGCATGATCTTACATTTATTACTATTTAATCTCATACCCCACCTTATGACCCATTCTGAAATACGGTTTAGGTCCCATTGGATGGTTTCAGCCTGATCGATGTTAGCACAAGGGCCAATAATTTTTACATCATCTATATATTTATCAGATGCAGAGATGCAATGTGTAGTGAGATCTGAGATAAAGGCATGGAACCAGCATGGGCCCAAGACAGAGTCCTGCGGCATCCATCTGGTGACTGAACCCACTTTAGATAGCACAATGTTTATAAGGACCCTCTTTGTCCTATTTGACAGCCAATTAATAATCCAAAAGATAATGAAAGAAGTGATATTAAATTGTGACAATTTTTCACATAAGGCCCAATGTGGCATAACACTTAATGCCTTACTAAAGTCAATGAAAATGATGTCATAAGGGGTTCTTTTGTCTATCTCTGCACTGACGGTTTCATAAAAGCACATGAGGTTGGTTAAACAGCCCCTCCCATTCATAAACTCATGTTGTTGTTGATCCCTTTCAGCTAGGGTGGGGAAAATAAGATCTTTAATAAGGCTTTCAAATATATTGCAAATCGAGGAGGTAAGGCTGATGGGCCTGTAATTTTTCCAACAAGATTTAGGACCTTTTTTTTATAAATTGGGATAACATGGGCATGTTTCCATTCAGCAGGCACAAAAGTGTGCCTTAAGCAGCCTTCAAACAGTATTTTAAGTGGGAGGGCACTACAATCTGACAATAAGTATAACAGATGTCCAGCAATGTTGTCTGGATCGAGGCTAGTTTTGCCCTTTTGTATCTGTAGTGTTTTGTAAATCTGGTCTGCAGTAAAAGTAATGCAGCTGGAATTATCTAGGCTTGGTGTGGGTATATTTTGCTGATTAGTACTAAAACTTTCACATAATGTTATGTTAAATAAGTCTGCCATTTCCTTTGGGTCATTTAATGTAATGTCATTTATTGTTAAAGGTCCTACTTAACTCACCATTTTTTTAGGGAGTTTATATAGGCATAAAACTGTTTCCTATTATTTTTATTAGCCGTTTTGGCAAGATTATATTCACAATTTAATTGAAATTAATGGGGATTTCCTATGATATACTGTGATGTAGCTGGATATATAGTTTATGTTACTGGCTACCACTGTAAACTAATGGGTTAGCTATATTTGACTAATTATAGAAGAGGGCTGGTGAATGGATGCCTGGGACCAGTAAAACATTTCTAGCTAGTAGTCCTAAATCAGTTCTCAAATAAAAATAGCATATCTACAAAACAATGTATTCCTCCATGATAGGCAAGCAGACAGATAGACAGATGAATGGATGGACAGACAGACAGAAATCATTTTATAACACAGATAACAGTAATCTATAAACAATGCTAAAAAGTAAAAGAGACTGATGTAAATGGGTAGTAGGAAATTGTACTCTAAAACAAATGGTAAAAAGCAAAAGGACAGATAGATAAGGGTAGTAGAACATTATTTTTTTCAAGAGGCTAGCAAATATAAATATACAGCTTTTATGTCGGGGGGTACAAAGGCCTAAAGAACAGGATGACTGTTAGAGCTGAATAGATTCCCAGGTGGCTGCCCTATTTCTCTTTATCTGAGGACTAATTGTGTTCACAGTTTATAAAATACTCTAAATGAATCCCTTGTGAATTCACTTGAAAATGAATAGTGCATTCGTCTAATGCACAGCTCACCTTGACTCTAGATTTATTTGCACAAGTATTTTAGGGAAGATTCTCTTAAAATCAATTAGGCATCCCCTCACCAGCACACTAACATAATGCATGCGTCTGTCTAAAACATAAAGACAGATGCATAGGATTCAACTTTTTTTAGCTGGAATTACAGTATCTACAAATGTACAATACTGCAGCTCCTTTTTTGGAGGTTAGATTTAACATAATTAGTTGATACAGTATTTCCTGGCAAGTAGCCCAACAATTAAAGGCCTTCTTTAATAGCATGGAACAGACAGACTGACAAGAAACAGGTGTTTCATTACTGCCTGCTCATTTGCTCTTGTGGAAGGGGACTACTAGCCTCTGAACAAACCCAGAGGAGAAAAAGTAGATAAATTGACAAGAATGACTTGATCAAATGGTGGTGCAAACTGCAATAAAATACTGCAGATTATTTTAAAAGGCTATTGGCATAAAACTTTATCAAAGTGCCAATGGTACTGAGTGGTGCCAAGGTAGAGAACATAGAGAATAAAGTATGGGTTGGTGTGAGTAACGCGTAGTCTACACACACCCAAGGGGTTAGATGATTTATAAACCCCGAGAGCGAAGCTCGAGGAGTTTATTAAAAGCATCAAACCCAAGGGCATGTGTAAACTTCGCGTTTACACACACCAACCCCATACTTTATTTTATATAATTAGTGGGTAGCGTTTTTTCTCCAGAGCAATTGTGACAAATGCTGCAGATTGTATCAAGATTTGAATGATCGTCGTGAAGCTTACCTTGTTTAGTTGAATTTTTGTTGTAGACACATATAGGCAGATTGTTACAGAACCATTTAATACTGTTTAATAAACTGAAAAACAAGATTTTATAAAATTCATTAACAAATGTTGTATTTAATCGGTCCGTTTTCCAGGAAGTATGGTGTGGTTGCTGGGTAGTTCCGATTGGTCAGAAAGTGGTATGACGTCTTCTGCAGAGGGAGGGGGGAAGAGCAAAAGAAAAAGAGGAGTTAGGGATTGTGGTATGATTACAGTTATTTGCGATACACTGATGGCTGGTGACAAGTGTGAAGCTGCGGTTATGCTTTTTGAGGTGAGTCCGTGACATGTATTGTTTACTTAATTACGACTGTGCTAGTATTCATTTATAGGAGATGGGGTGTAATTTCATGGGGAAAAGGCGCGTGTTTTCCATTATAAACACTCCTTTATAATGGCAAATTACAAACGCCTTTCCCAATGAGAAAAAATGCTACCCAGTTATTATTGTCATTTTTTTATAGTAAACGGCAGATATACTGTACATGATAAACAGTGTACATGCAGATGCAATACACTACAAACACATATATACACAAGTGCACACATACACCTCAAAAATGAAGAAGCTTAGTCCACACAGTACACAAACTTAGAACTGTTAACATGATCAGTTCCTGCACTAAGGACTCTGTAGTTGGCATGATCATTTCTCAGTTTTAAGAAATGTTTCCAAGTTGCACTCAAACCTCAAAGTCTCAGCTGGAACTTCTCAGGTAATTAACAATATAGAACCTCAAACCTTGCTGAAACTCTATCACTAACATCAGCAATGACATCTAACAATTTCTCTTATACTACAGAACTTGTAGTGAGAATGAAAAAAATGTTCCACACTAGAGATCAAATCTGGGCCCCCTACCTCACTACTGCTTAGTAGGCTGTAGTTCTACCACTGCACAAAGACTCCTTGATTGGAAAGGACATTCAGAATTGAGGTCAGACCCCTACACACACAGCTGATGTGGATTTAGTAATGAGCCTCTCAGTCAGTTTGATGAAATGTTCCCGAGTTGCAATCAAACCTCAAAGTGTCAGCTGCATATTTTCAAGTTATCAACAACATACAACTTTACATTGTGCTGAAACTCTGTCACAAACAACAGCAATGAACATTGAAGCAATTCTCTCACACTACAGAAACTGAGTAAAAAAGGAAAAGATGTCTAACACTAACCTAGGCTCCTTGCCCACTACTGCTTAGAAGTCTGTAGCTGTACCACTGTACTAAAGCTCACTTACCAGAAATGCATGCTCTGTCAAAGGACAACATACTGAATGCAGACCCCCTAACAGCTGCAGCATAGTTGATAATGCACCAGTCTGGCAATTCGAAATAACGTTTCCCAAGTTCCATTCAAACCTGAAAGTCTCACCTGAAACTTTTGAAGTTATCAGCAAAATAGAACTTCAAACTTTGCTGAAACTCTATCACTAACATCAGCAAGAGTATCTAACAATTTCTTTCATACAACAGAAATTGTAGTGAGAATGAAAAAAGTCCCACATTTAAATCAAACCCATGTCCCCTACCCACTACTGCTTAGTAGCCAATAGCTCTACCACTGCACAAAGGCTCTATGACAGGAAATGCATGCTGTGGCAAAGGATGTTCAGCAATGAGTGCAGCCCCCCCCACACACACACAGCTGTGGTGGATTTAGTAATGAATCTGTTAACCAATCTGAAGTAACGTTTCCAAGTTGCATTCAAACCTTAAAGTCTCAACTGCAAATTTCCCAGTTATCAGCAATACATAACTTTATGTCTTGCTGAAACTCTATCACTAACATCAGCAATGACTTCAAATAATTTCTGTCATACTACAGTAACTGAGTAAGAAAGAAAAATAATGTCCCACACTGGGGATCAAGCCCATGTCCTCTATCTACTACTGCTTTGCAGTCTATAGCTTTACCACTACACTAAAACTCATTGTCAGGAAACGCATGCTGTGGCAAAGGACATCCAACACTGAGTGCAGCCCCCAACAGCTGCAGTAGATTTAGGAATTATTCACTCTGTCAATATGAAGTAGTATTTCCCAAGTTGCATTCAAATCTGAAAGTCTCAGCAGGAACTTTTCATGTTAGTATCAATATAGAACTCCAAACATTGCTCAAAATCTCTACCACTAACATCAGCAAGGGCATCTTACAATTTCTCTAATACTACATAAATTGTAGTGAGAAAGAAAAACAATTTCTGCACTGGGTATCAAAACCAGGCTTATGTAGGTCTGAAACCCTATGGAGGATCTAAAAGCCCCATCACTGACATCATTAATGACATCATGTAGTCAAATTACTCACACTGAATTTACATTTGAACTTGACTAAATTCATAAAAGAGTGTACATGACCAGAATAGGTGTTTACAGCTATGCTGCTGTTGACACCTGATAACTGAATATTAAATCAAGTTTTCTTTCATTTACTTGCCTCTTCCTCTCTCATTTCCCAGTATGGAAGCATTTATGTTTTGTGTTACTTAGATTTAACTTAGGAACATGGGAAATGGAGCGGGGGGCAACAAAAGGCCATTGGGTCCATAGCAGCTTACCCCTTTGAAATTCTCCACCGCTTTTTGTGTGATATCTAATTGATACCTTTATGATGTTAGAGTCTTTGCCTGAACAACTAGGGCCATCCCACATATTATCATCTGAGAAAAGAGGCATCTTCCTTTCAGGACAGAATTTCTGCAAATGTTTCTCTGTGCATAGCTTGGTTAAGCCTCCAGCAAACCTTTTGGCTGCCGACCTTACCAATAAAGATTCACCAGCCAGACTCAGAGTACCACATTAGTTTGTTAAATGTTAATATTTTTGTTAAAACAGAAATAATGAGCCTCACTGTGCAGTGCAGAGCTTTCTGATGTGGCATCATAATGTTATGAATTTACTAGCCAAAGTATGGCAAGACAATTGGGTGCTGATGGACAAAAAGGGATAGGCTGGGTTGAGTGGCTGGAAGGACTAATATTGCTGACACATCTATAAAAAAACAAATATAGTAAGTCACTGACTGTATTGTAAGAACAATTACTGTACAGTATGTACATATAAAGGATAAAAGTAGAAAAACACATGGCCATGGTGTGCTGGTTAGGTGGAATCATACTGTGACTAATCTCTCTCTGGGGACCATTAAACTTCACGCTGGCCCTGCCTCTGGTTGTCTAATATCAGTTACGGAGACCCCTTCATCCTCCCATGGATAGCAGTAAAACAGAGGGTTTATGGGAACTTGAGCCAGATTTTCAGAGTTTGAGCTACTTGTTTTGAGAACTGAAAGGGCATGTAAAAGAAACGAGCTGCAGAAGTATACAGTGTGGCTCCTCCATTTAGGCCCTAATGCTTACTAATATTGTGGACAGATGAGTGTTAACTACACCTAGTGAGAATCATTAGTAAACAATCATATGTGTGTGTGTGTGTGTGTGTGTGTGTGTGTGTGTGTGTCTGTTTCTGTTCCACTCTCATACGTGGACATTCCCTACTTGGGAAATGGTTATGTTTGTTGTTGGTATTACTCTGGGTTTGTATTTCTATTTTAATTATAGCTAGATGTTTTAAACATAAATATAATTGCTTTTTGCATGTGTGTCTGCCATGACTAAAGGTTAATGTCAGTAGGTCTACATGCAGTGCAGTGTTTTAAATAATTGGTTAGCAGTTTTTTTCTTGAGACAATACTAACTGTACAGAAAGCATTTATATAGGTTTTCTAGAAGTGTTATGTTTGTTAAACACAGTGAGGCAAGTGCTATGCATTTTCACAAAGTTTTAGCACTTTTATGAGCAAAACGTTAATCAATTATTAGAGTTAAATAAATCCCTGCAGTGTTTCAAGACCTTGTACAATGTATTGTGCTATACTACTTGATGTCAGATTACTATCCTGAGGGTCAGAAAGCCCCATATACTGCCATCTGTCCTATTTCTTTATGCTTTGTGATATATATAGTTTCCAAATGTTTTTTTATAAATTCACATCCTGCACTTTTTTCAGTATTTGACACACTAGTTAAAATTAAAACTTAACATTCTAGTGCATTAAAAGGGAAAACATTCCTGCTTTAGCTTTATATCCTAGACGTTCTAGATTAAAACTGATGATTTAGTTAATCCCTGTTGATTTAAAGGTTTTACTTAACTTACATAGATATGGAAGATTAATGAATGGAGAACACACTTGCATAAACAGCATTGTTTATTGAAAGCTAACCTTTTGAGACAAGACAATTTTCTTTATATGGTGCCCAATCCCAGGGCTCTAGACATCTTGCATATACAAGAAAACAATTAAAAATCAGTTATAAATAATATATTAGATTATCATGATTGTCATTTGGGATTTTTACAGCAGTATCAGGCCTAAAACTCAGTGCAATCAAATGAATTTTTAAGTGGGACTTAAAAAAGGGCCAGCGAAGGAGCACCTCTCAGCTTTGGTGGAAGTAAGTCCTATAGAATCAGGGCAGCCACATCTTTTGAGTGGTCCCTGAAGACTTAAGTCAGAATCAAGCTAAAGGAAGGAGGTGTGCCTCCATTGATCAGAGTGGGTGGCCAGGAGTGTAAGGAGTCAGGAGGTCTCCTTTAGGTAGTACAAACTCAGGCTGTGCAGGGCCTTGTAAGTTAACAAGCACACCGTGAAGTTGATGAACCACTGCATTGGAAATGAATGTAGAACACAGAGAAAAGGAGAGTTATGCTTGAATCTGGAGGCTCCGGGAACCAGTCAGGCTGCCGCATTCTAGACCAGCTGCAAGCAATACAACAACTTTGTGAATAACCCAAGGTACAGAGCATTAAAGAAATCCAATCTAAATGTAACAAGGGCATGCACCAAGGCCACCAGATCAGCCGGTTCAAGATTTTTTTTTAAATCTGGAAGAGGCTTCGAAGATAATAAAAGCCATTCTTTACAACAGCTGATATCTGATATTCTGAGATCAGATTAGAGTCTGCAATAACCCCCATATTCCTCATATCTGTAGCTTCAAGCGTGTCACTATCTAAGAAGGAAGGATAGCGTTCCCATGTGTCTCTGGTGAGCCATACTGACCCAGTTCCAACAGTAGCCCCTCCATCTTCAATGGATTAAGTCTAAGCCCACTGGCTCCCATCCAGTCTTGAATTTCTTTAAGGAATTCACTCATTTCTGAGACTGCAATATCTTTATTAGGAGAAGACACATACAGCTGTGTATCATCCGCATAGCAAAGAAAATCCAAGCCATAGCATCTAATGATCTCCCTCAAAGCAACATGTACCCAGTAAACAGCATGGGAGCTATACCTGACCCTTGTCACACACCACAGCAGAGTGCAGCACTGCTCGAGATAAAAGAGCCAAGGGCCACCTACTGCATCCTGCTTGATAAATAAGATTCAGACCACCATAACACCATAACTGTGAGTCCTACATAATGCCTCAGATAAGCCAACAGCACATCATTGTCCACCATGTTAAAAGCCAATGAAAGGACAAGCAGGACAAGGATGGCATGACATCCACTATCCCTAGTCAGAAGGAGGTCATGGTGCACCCTGACAAGCGCAATCTCAGTACTATGGTGAGGTCACAGACTGGGCTGGAAAGGCTTGTAGATGTCATATTTCTCCAGGTGCTGCTCCAACTGCATCACAACTGCCTTCTCAATCATCTTCCTCAGAAAGAGAAGGTTTGAGACAGATCTGTAATTTGACAGAAGGTTGGGGTCCAATTATGTTTTATTAAGAAGGGTCTTCATCACTGCCCTTCTCAGGGTGGAAGGAAAAGCCCCTCCCTAAGAGAACACTCAAATATCTCCACAAATAATTGACCAAAAGCCCCCCAGCAATCTAGAAGAAGCTAGGTTGGCCAAGGATCTCGTATACAGTAATTTGATTGCAGTCCCAAAGCCACTAATATGACATTGTCCATCACAACAGGCTCAAACTCCACCCACAAAGATGGAGTCCCTCTGCACAGCAAAGACTGGACACTGCAAGCTGATGACAGGCTTCTTGAGGATAGCACAGCCTGAATAGGAGAAACCTTGTCCAGAAAGAACCGATTAATTTCATCACTTTTTCCTATGGCAAAAATCAGCAGGACTGCAGGAAAATTTGATTTAATGATCTGTCCACAGAATTGAAGAGATGTGCTGTTTGGTTTCTTCCAGCAGTAATCACCCATGACAAGAATACTGATTTTTTCTGAGTGATTACCCATTAGTAGTCATCATAATGACCCCTTCAGTGCCAAGCTTTCCTCTTCCAACCGGGACCTCCGCTAACAATGCTCCAAACTCTGTCCCCTGGCCTTTAGAGTCCTCATTTCAGATTAGACCTTGTCATGGATTACATATAAAATGAGTTTGGCTGATTGAGTGTAGTTAACAATGGATAGCACCATCCCATAGTACAGAACAGTCATGTCATTCACCACTTACAGGGGGTTGTTTTTCCTGATGTTATATCCATGCTAGTAATATTATTGTAACTCCTTTCTGTTATATGAGTTCTATGTGTAATGTACTATGACTGTGAGAGTGATCACTTATCCTTTGGACATCATAACATAGAAACATACATGATGACAACAGAAAAAGACCAATGGTCCATCTAGTCTGCCCATATCACCCTATTATACCGTGGGATGATATCCCTCTGGACTGAACAACAGCAGAAATGACCCCAATACACAAAAAAAGGTGACAGATATTCCATAACAGATTACAGACCCATTAGTCTGATCTTCAGCAAGATTTTAAAGAGCATTATCAAAGACATTATTCAAACAGACATAGTACACCTTAATCAAGACCATCACAGCTTTATTAAAGGGTGTTCATGTACAACTAACTTACTCCATTTTATGGCAAAATGAACAAATTCTGGTCAGAGACAAAACAGCTGCTAATGCATTAACCTGATAAAAGATACAGAACAAAAGTGTGTGAATGGTTTTAATTCATTTATTACATTATTGTGATATTCAGATTTCAGACTTACATGACCAGTACTTCAGAAGCAGGCTTCTCCAGCACAGTTGACTTCAGAAACCAAGCTCTCATAGAAGGGCTGAGTTCCATGGCCTCAAGGAGTGGTGTCAGTGGACGCCATTGCCTTTACTTCAAGCCAGGCTGTTGCTGCTGCCTCTGCTGACACCAGCCTACAGAGGCATAGTATGACCCAAACAGCAGATGGAATTGCACTTGAACATTGTGAGCTCCATAGTACTGGGCTCATGGAGTCTCTGTCTTTACAATGAGCTCCATCTCCTATATATGTCAGTTGCAGTAATAGAAGAGCTACTGGGATTTCACCTCAGAGCTATGGGGCCAAGCCCTGGCAAGACTGCCCCGTATAATTCCAACACTGCCCATGGCATCTTGCTATGTTATCCCAACATGGCAGCAGGGATGGGTCAAAGGACTCCCAGGTCTTTTATTATCAGAGCTGTCCAGGAAGTAGGCAGACTATAGATGGGTGGAGAGAAGCAACAGGGGTGCTGATTAACACAGAACATTAAAAATGTTCCCTGGTGTTGTTACGTGCAGCACCTATGTGTACCTATAGCTCAGAAGCTGCTCTTGTTCTACCTGTTGCTTGGTGTTATAGTCAGATCTCCAGCTGCCACTGTACATTTGCAGAGCTGAGTCTATTAGAATATTCATATTGTAGTTTGCAAATTATGGTATTATTCACCAGTTTGTAGGGTCATTACTGAAGTATGTCTATCTATGTCAAAGAATAATAATACCGTTGGCTGAATGGTATGTCTTTTCTTGTACAGTGCAAATGAGCCCTACTAACCCCCCATTCCCCCATGTTCACTAGAATGTATGGCATGTAACTTGTCACATATTGCACCCAACATATGTTGTTTATTCCAGTTAGTTGGATTTTACAGATAGAGAGCCTGATGCTGACATTTCCCTCCCCCTCCTGTTGCCCCCACAAAATGCACATTTATTTTTCCCTGCTGTCTAGCAGCAAGAATCCATTATTCTCCATAGTGAATACTGAGCAGAAGTACCTGTAGTTGTTCAGCAAAGTTTCTTTCTGCCCATTTTCTTCTATTGCTCTGCCCACTCCTTTAGCCTGATAACCCCCTCCTGTCTTTCTCCTTTTCCTAATGCATCTAAAAAAATGTTTTTCTCTTCCCTTGACCCCCTCCACAATATGCACTTTTATATCTGCCTTTGTGATCTTCACATCTCTAGGTTTTTCCTGATACTTGTCCCTTTGTCTTATCTCCCTGCTTTTCTTTGTACCTTATAAAGGCATTCTTTTTGGCCTGTACTACCTCCTTGACATTTTCAGAGAACTACATTGGTCTCTTAAGCTTGTTTCTCTTGACAACTGTTTTTGTGCATGTTTTAATTGCTGCAAGAATGGCACCTTTTATGAGCCCCATCTTTCTTCTACTCCCTTGATGCTGTCTATCCCAACTAACCTGCCCAGGACTAGTTCCCTCATTTGGTTGAATTCTGCCTTTCTGAAGTTTAGGTCCTCAGCTTTACGTGAGGCTTACTGGTGCCCAGGGCCAGCTCAAACCACACAGTATTGTTTTCACTACACCCCAGTGATTCCCCAACATGCACTTCATCTACTCTTTCTGAGTTGGTGAGTACCACATCAAGAATGATTGATTATCCAATTGGTTCCCTGAGATGCTGTGATAGCGTGCAGTCCCACAAAGTATCAAGCAGGGCCTGGCTTCTGGCACTCCTGGCAGCTTGGATGCCCCAGTCACTTTCTGGCAGATGAGATCTCCTACTACTACATCTCCCCTTTTTCTACCCCCTTTTCTGTTTCAGCTCTTAGTTCCTTACCTCTCTCCTCTACCTGCCCAAGTGGCCTATAAACCACCCCAAGTGAAATTTTCTACCTGATGACTCTATGAGCTGTACTCACAGTGACCCTACCTCCCATTTTCAACTGGTGGATGCATCTTCTACTCCTTCCCTGATGTAAATACCCAACCCCACCTCTACTAATCCCTCTGTTGCATCTATATAAGGTCCCTGTCATTTTTCTTCTTGGCACATGTGTCTGCAATGGGCACTAGATCCAGCCCAGAGTCTGCCATCAGTGCCTGGAACTCACTAATTTTATAACCAGACCCTGTGACATTGAGGCACCCTTACCCTCACCCTTACACTTCCACCCATATTGGTTCTTGAATGACTTCCTCATCAAAATTTCTTGATATCCTAGGTGTCTTGTGCTTGTCCATTTTCTGTTGGTCTAGTAGGTCTAAACACCCCAGTCCATTGAACTCTTTCCACCGTGCTACTACTATTTGTACACCTTGATCCCATCCCTAGTCCTTTCTAGATTCCCCACTTCACCTACCTTAAGTGTGTAATCCCCAGCCCCAGCCTCTCCTGCAGTTAGTTTAACTGTCTGCCAATGGAGACATCAAACCTCTACCATAACACACTAGTCTTTTCTCTTGTCAGGAGATAGCCATCAAATATGGAGATACTCCTGTCCCAGAAGCCACCCACCCAGTCCCTCACAAAGTGGTACTCCAGTTCCTGACACCACCCTTTTAACTATTCATTGAACACCTCAACCTCCTTCTTCACTCTGTCCTCCCCCTTCTCCCTATCCCAGACAGGTAGGACCTCAGAACACTTATACATTATGTCCCCATGTTGATGCCCAGTGTACTGTGGGAGGTACAAACTAAGCTACTGCCTCATGACTCTTATTTCAAACTCATGAAGTCTGAACTGCATTATGGATTGGTCAGTTATTGCAAAGACACAAAATGTTTTTTTGGATCATTTTCAGTAGTCCGGATGTCTAAAACTAATTACACGTATGTCATCTTAATGCCTTGCTAATCTTCTTACAAGAAATAAAGTATAATATATGGGTTACCATATACAACAAGCCAGTGTCTCCATCGAGGGGTAGTGACAACAGCATATGGACCTCGATAGCGATGCTCAAGAGGTCCATGCTGTTATCTCAGCCCTAAGATGGAAACACAGAACGAGTTGTGTATGGTCACCCTTATTTTATTTTTGATAGTATATGGTTTATGTTCTGATTCCAATATGAATTTCTCTTTTTCTGACATTTCTTAAGAGAAAACAGCTGCAGTTGTGAGATACTAGGGTTCTGTATGCTATTGGAGCAGAATAAATGAATGAAAGTGAAAGTGAAAGCATGGAAATGGTGGCAGTGGGCGTGAGAGGGAAAGTCAGGTGCAGTGATTATAGAATGTGCACAACATCTCAAGAAGGTGCACAACAACTTTTCAATAGGGCTGTTCAGGGGCTGAATATTATTTCCTGAATACCACAAATAGTGGGTCTCCTGAATATTCAGAAGTCCTTCCCAAGTAGGGGATTATTCATATTCGGTAAAGAGTATTTGGCCAGCTACAAATTAAAAATAGAAAAAGTCCCTCCCCTCCTTCTGAACCCCTCAAAACTCAGTAAAATGTAACCCACGTCCCACACCCTTTATCAATAGTCCAATCCCCCCTCTTCCCCCACAGCAACTTCAGTTTGTTATATTTAATTACAAAATGTTAAATGACCCTCGATGGATGACCAGCACAACCCACCCACCTCCATAGCCAGCCACCATCTTTCTTATCATGTAGCTCATTTTGAAAAAAATCAGTAATGTTCCCCAACCCCCCACCCTGGCAGAACCCTACTTCCTCCCTCCACCTCCCCAGCACCCAGTTCTTGATAGGAGAAGGTGACTGGTACAAACCCAACCTTCTCCACAGCTGACTACCTCTCATAAATAAAAGCTCTTGCACCCATTTAGTTAAAAATTCAGTTCTGTCCCCACACCTCCCCATCCTGGCAGCACCCTACTCCCACACTCCATCCCCAATACCCAATTGTTGATAGGAGAAAGTGAGTGGCACAAACTCATCTTCCTCCATAACCAGCCACCTCTCATGAATAAAAGTGCTTGTGCTCTCTCTGTATAGTAAAACCAGCTAAAAGATTTTACTATACAGAGACATCGTGAGCATGAGCACTTCTATTCATAACAGGTGGATGACCATGAAGCAAGACAGGTTTGTACTGGTCTCCTTCTCTTATAACAAATTGGGTGCTGAGGGTGGAGAGTAAGAAAATGAAAATCTGCATGTGAAAGAGACTTTATAACTGATTTATTTTACACAATAAAATGAGCTATACAATTGAAAGACAGTGGCTTGGTCGCGGAGGTGGGGCAGGTTGTTCCGGTAAGCAAGGATTTATTTAACATTTTATAATTACAGTAAATACAACAAATTGTGGATGCTGGTGGGGAGGAGGGTGGGATTGGACTGCTAATGGAAGGTAGGGGCAGGGGTTACATTTTACTATTTTTTGGGGGCTGTGAAAGAGGGGGAGGGGATTATTATTTTATTCTTAATGGGCTCCAGATTCGAATACCCGAATATGTGAATATTTGGCTGCTGAATACTAATTCCCTGCCCACTTCTCCTTTCACTGATTGGCCTGCTGTTCTCCCTGGACTTGGGGCTGCAGCACACATAGAAAAACAGCGGCATTGGCTGAAATGTTATGCCCGCCCCTCCCCCTTCCCCAGCCTTAATTAAATAGGTGGCTACCACGCCCCTTATTTGCCCCACCCCTTGACTTTTCTCTATTGGCCCCTTGACTGTATGACACCCCTTTGGCATTTTGTAGCTCTGATGCACCCTTTCACTCCTGGATTCTATTCCTCCCCACATTCACTTTGAATCATATATGCCACTGGTCACGGATCAGCCCCTTCAAATAAAACAACTCTGACCAATCAACCAGGATCCCTCTCAATAATCTCACTTAACATATGCAGTCTTCTTCACAAAATTGATGCCCTCCAGACTTTTGCCTGCCAACATAACCCAGACATACTAGCAGTCATGGAAACCTGGCTCTCACCTTCAGTTCCCGACCTTGCTATCACCCTCCCTGGGTATAATGTCTACCAGCTTGATTGAACATCAGAAAGAGGTGGTGGCTGCACCCTGTACCTTAAGGACATGATCTGAGGGCACCTCATCAACCTAACCCCCAAACCACCACTGTGCAGATTCTTGCTGTCAAGATCCTCCTCGGTGCACACAATAAAGCCATTACAGTTGTCACAGTCTACATTCCACCAAGAGAGCAAGGTATTGGGCTTAACGTAGTCCTGGAGTTTACCAAATCTCTCTTACCTGACTCAGAAACCATTCTCCTCTGTGACTTTAATATTAACTGGCCTGCTGCTGAGGCAGGGGGCATACAGGGACTTGATAGCAGCAGCAAACCTTTCTCAGATGGTTAGCTCGCCAACCAGGGCAAACTATGAAACAGGTACCAGCACCCTTCTGGACTGGATCCTTACAAACCATCCTGCCAGGATCACCAACACCACTGTCCTCCCTGACTCACTCAGTGACCACTCCCCCATCACCTGCTCCTGGTCCAATAAATTCATCAAGCCCCCCCAAAACCATTACTGGCCGAGTTCTACCTAGAGGCAAGCTACCTCATCTCAAAACCTTCCTTCATCAACAGAATTGGTTCCCAATCCTCACAGTAACCAATGTGAACACCACACTGGAACACTTCATCAGGATCTTCAACCAAGCATGCAACATATTTGCACCCCTCAAGAAGCACAAGGCCAAGGCACTATGTAATCCCTGGCTCAACAGAGACCTACTTAGATGACTAAAAGCTTGGGACCACCTCTGGGAGGTTGCCAGAAACACTGGGAGACAAGTTGATATTGCTAACTATAAACATGCACGAAATGACTGCACCAAATACATTCGGGATATGAAAACCACCTATTTCCATAATGTTCTCACAAACTCATGGGGCAACATTAGGGAATTCTGGAATAACATTAAAGAAGTCACCGGGAAGCAATCTAAATCACCCCCATCAGTACTCAGCATAAATGGTGAAACTACACTTGACCAGAAACTCATTGCTAATTCATTCAATGACACCTTCACGGACTTCAGTGCTGTTCTCCCACAGGGTTTTTTCGATGAAGTTGTTCCCCTTGCCTCCCCAACCACCCCCAACTACCTTCCCTTCTACTTTAAAGCAGTAAAAATGCATCAAGTTCGCAGCTATGATACCAAAGCCATTTGCAACTCCAGAGCCAGCAGTGACTCCCTCGACCTCAAATTGCTATCACTCACCCTTGAAGAAGTACTCCAACCACTGACCAGGATTTTCAACCTCTCCCTCAGCCTCAGCCAGTTCCCTGACATATGGAAATCTGCCATGGTAACCCCAATTCATAAAAGTGGTGACAAAACAGCAACCGAGAATTACCGTCCAATTTCCATCCTTCCTCCTCTCTCCAAGGCTCTAGAGCACATTGTATCAGACCAACTTACCGAATTCCTAGACAATCACAACATCCTGTGCAAGGAGCAACATGGCTTTAGAAAAGGCCTTAGCACCTCCACGGCGCTACTTGAATTCACTGGTGCAATCCATCACTTACTCAATAACAGTCATCTTACTGGGTCCACTTTCATCGACTTAACTAAAGCCTTTGATACCATCAACCACAATCTCCTACTTGCCCAGCTTAGAGTAGCAGGGCTCTCATCCAACTTGATGAACTGGTTTAAAAGTTTCTTAGACAACCATTCCCAAAGAGTAAGAATTGCTGGCACACTCTCAGACCAAAGACCAGTCCGGTCCGGTGTCCCACAGGGCTCAACCTTGGGCCCCTCTCCTTTTCAGACATTTTCTGAACACACTGCCAGAATCCTGCCCAGAACAGATCCTTCTCTATGTGGATGATGCTGTCATCCTGGCATCCCACCATGATCCAGTATATCTACAAGGTAACCTCCAACAGGCCTTCTCTGCAGTCGAAAACTGGTTCACAAAACACAGACTTATCCTCAACCAGAAAAAAACAAAGACCATGATCTGCTGCAGCCTCCAAAACAAATACAAACAATATCAGCTCTCCATTAAAACCAAGCAAGGTCTCACCCTTGAAAAAATACATTCCTTCAAATACTTTGGCCTCACCCTCGACTGTAATCTCTCCTATGTCCCACACATCAATAACATGGCAAAAGTAGTCAACACCAAGATGGGCCTTCTATTCTGACATAAGAAACATCTAACCCAAGAAGCTCTGTCCATCACTGTCCAGAGCTCCATCATCAGCATCACTGACTACGGTCTCATTTTCTATGGATCTGCCACAACCTCCTCTCTTAGGCATCTTTCAAATTCTCTCAGTCAAGCCTGCTGACTCATTACTGGTTCCCATTGTCTCACCCACACCTGCAACCTCTACTTCAAAACAGGCTGGCTGCAACTGAACAACCTTATCAAATACCAAACCTGCATCACTGCTAAGAAAATCATGCTGGGAAAGGTGCCTCAAGGAATCAGCACCCTCCTTAAACCTAAAATCACAAACCGCAACACCAGGAGCTCTAAGCCCCAAATCCTTCAACTTTCCCACTGCCACACATCCCAAGGCCAGGTCCTTTGCATACAGGGCTCTGAGTTGGCTGAATGAGCTCTCTAGTGACACCTCATTGACAGCAGCGCTTGGTGCATTAAAAAAAAGCTCTGCTACTCCATAACTGTCTCCACTACCTGTGCTTGCACCTCATAACATCGTTATCCCCTATGCTGTTTTTGACCCCATAGGTGTCAGTTTCTGTTCTCTCCACTTGCACTTACCTGTCCAATGCAACTTCTAGTGCACTTGCCCTGTGTCTGTCCTGACAAGGCCCCTCGGCTCCCTCACCCTACCCCACTACACCTATGCCTTCCCTGACCCTCAACCCTCTCCCATGCTTGCCCTCTTAATCCAATCTATTTCTTGTATTACACATTGCTCAGTCCAATTATGTCAAGCAAAGTTACTGTCTGAAACCTTGTACTTGTAACTGTCTTGTGTTTGAGTGTATGTTATCCTGTAACCAGCCTGATGTGGAACCTTTGTAAAAGAGCCTTGGCTCAAAGGTACTTTGTAATCCTAGACATATATAAATAAATAAATAAAAAAATAATATTTGAGCTGAATATTTGGAGAAGGGTATTCATACAGCCATAATTTTCAACTGTGCACAAAAAGCTTTTTGAACTGGCTGAATTCCATACACAATAAGTCCTAACCACATGCTATAACATTTGAATTCATGATAACATTTCATAATTTTGATAAGTCCCTCCAAGACAACATCATTACTCATCTACTGCATGTTGTCAGGAAAGGCCTGTTGGATACTGGAGCATGTACTTGCTTTAGGTAGGCAGTATTGTCCATTTTTCAAGACTGTGCTCCACAGACAGTTCTTGGTTTACTTATACAGTTTTTTTTTTTACCAGAATTGCTAAATAAATGTTCTTCTCTACAGTATTTCACCAAAATGTTTAAATAGTAGCACAGTATGGTGGTAATGGGATTTACTTAGGACCCATCTTGTCTAACCCCTTGCTTCATGGCAGTGACTATACTCAGTGACTAGTCCATCTGCATGTAGCTCAGCAAATCCAAATGGATTTAGTGGTGATCTGTGTTTTTTAGTCGTTTATGCTTCCATGAATTTGTGAGCAAATTTTACCAATTCACAATTTGCAGTATTTCCAATGTAAATTTTAAAATACTAAACCAAATTTCTAATGCGTTGTTAGACTCTAGGATCCAGCAACATTCAGTATGCATGTCACATTTGGGTGTATAACTGCAATAACAACTAAGCTATACATGTCCAAATTGCTTTGGACATGTTCATAAACTTTAACAAATAACTTGTGAAATTATTAACTACTGTAACTTAAAAACTTCGCTAACCCACTCTCTCCATGTGTTACAGTCTCTAGGATCTTTTCAAGAATGCTATGCGTACTCATTTTAAAATATATTCAGTAGTTCCAATGGTGGCTGTGATGTAAGCAGAGAAATAGTTTCAGAAAATGTTGCAAACAAAATAAATAAATACCTAAATTTCCAGAATGTAATCCCCTATCAGTTCAAAACTGCTCTTCCAAATGTTATGAAACTTGGCATAGCCTTAGGACTACATATGAACAGTATGCATGCCAATGTTCAGGTCTCCAGCTTCAAGAACTGATGAGTTATGGTCAAATAAAAAAATTCATAGAAATTCCATAAACACAAAATTTGGTAATTTTGCCCTGCCCTAGCTGTGACTTTAACCTACGAATAAGTAGCTGGAGCAGTAAAGTCTGAGGGAGGCAGATACAGTTTTTATGCAAAGTCCTTTCTGCAATTTCCAGTTTAGAAAATAGATACAGCTGCTCTTTACTAGGCATTTGGTCCCAAGGAAAAGCTTCCAACAAAGGATTGTCTGGTAAATTGTCTCTATATATTCCCAGTATTCTCCTTTTATCTTCCACCAGCATTTCATGATACTGTATAGCAGCTTATATTCACACCCATTAAGATTAGTGCTCTGAGCACACCTGCCATGTTCACTTCCTCTTATTTTCACTGGTGGAACCCTAGTGCTGCTATTGCATAGTATTTTCACGCTAATATAGGACCAGTGAAAATAGTGAAAATAAAAAGACTGTGACTATTTCCTGTATCCCACACTAAAAAAATACATGTATGGCTAGCTTTTTCCACAGCACAATCTCTCCAGCATTTCCCATGTCTTTCATCTTTTTTGAATAAAATAAGTAAAAAATTTGATTGCCAACTTTCTAAGAAATCACTGTCTAGACTACTGAGTTTGTTACATGACAAATATTCCAGATGTATTTAGGCTTTTCACCATAATGTACTGGAAAATCAGAAATGCTAAAAGGCAAAAGACAATTGGACCAATTTGTTCAAGGAGTCCAGGTTGCTCCTCTTCTGTAAAGAGGACATATCAATTTGGTCTTGGGTCATCCAAAGGTGGTTCAGATCAGTACTTTGGAAAAAAACAGATGAATACCACACACTGGAAATTCATTTTCAAAGATTTATTCTTCTTACTTCACACAAAACACTGGGAACATTTCATGACCAGCTTTACTTTGTCAGCCAACTGTGTTCAAAACATTTTATTATAGTTTCACTATACTTCAATAGTAGCTCAGTTCTATCTTCTGGCTGACAGAATGTCGAAGTGAAACCAATCATGAAACATCATCAGAGTTTTGTGCAGAGTAAGGAGACTAAATCTTTGAAAAATAGATTTTCAATGTGTGGTGATGGGGGACCTGAATATGCCAGATGTTAACTGGAGCACCTAAGGGGGCATGCCTCAGACAGCTAGTTTTGGAACTCACTCGGGAGGGAGCAATCTTAGACCTGGTACTATCAAATGGGGATGGAGAGAGGATCTCTGATCTTGAAGTGGGTAGCCATCTGTGAACAAGCAACCACCAAACAGTGTGGTTCATGATAAACTTAGCTGTAGAGTCAAGCCACACAAAAGTGAAGGTATTGGACTTCAGGAAGGCTGATTTTGTCAAAATGGGAGAGTGCCTCAGAAAAGCACTAGCAAACAGGCAAGAAGGTGGGGTGGAGCAACAATGGGGAAACATCAAAACCACCATCACAGAGGCAACAAGCCTTTATGTGAAGCAAATAAACAAATCAAAATGAAAGAAAAAACACTATGGTTCTCAAAAGAAGTGGTGGGGAAGGTAAAGGAGAAAAAAGATAGCATTCCAGAAGTATAAGGAAACACAGAAGGAGCATGACAGAGAACTGTACCAGTTAAAGCAGAAGGAAGTGGGGAAGGCAGTCAGAATAGCAAAGGCCCAAACTGAGGAAAAGATAGCCAACTCGGTTAATAAAACCTTTTATCGGTACATTAGGGAGCAAAGAAAGATGAAGGCAGGGATACTGAGGCTGAATAAAGAGGAAGGTGGTTGGGCAGAGAGCAACAGTGAAAAAGCAGGGATGCTGAATTAATATTTCTGCTCAGTATTCATAATGGAAAAGCAGGGGGGAGACCTAATCCATTCAATAGAAGCACTCTGGATAGGGGGGTTGATATTAGTCATTTCACAGAAGAAAGGCTTCGGAAAGAACTCTTAAAACTGAAGGTGGATAAAGCAATGTGGCCTGATGGGATTCACCCCAGAATTCTAAAAGAACTAAGGGAAGAACTAGTAACACCACTGACTACCCTTTTTAATAAATCATGGGAGGATGGTGTGGTACCTGAGGACTGGAGAAGAGTGGATGTGATTCCCCTTCACAAAAGTGGGAGCAAGACAGAGGCAGAAAACTACGGACCTGTCAGTTTGACCTCAGTGGTAAGGAAAATGATGGAATCACTTCTGAAGGAAAGAATTGTTGAGTACCTAGAGGCTAGTGGGGCACAGGACCCAAGGCAGCATGGATTCACAGCAGGAAGGTCATGTCAAACAAATCTAATTGATTTCTTTGACTGGGTGACCAAAGTAGTAGACCAAGGAGGGGCTATGGACATGGCCTGCCTAGACTTTAGCAAGGCATTTGACACAGTCCCACACAAAAGATTAATGAACAAATTAGCCAGCACGGAAGTGGGTCCCAGGGTGGTAGCCTGGGTAAAACACTGGCTGGACAACAGGACACAGTGGGTAATAGTAAATGGAGTCTACAGTGAAGAAAGGAGGGTTACTAGTGGGGTACCTCAGGGTTCAGTACTGGGGCTGGTCCTTTTTAATGTCTTTATAAGTGACATTGTGGAGGGATGGAGTGGAAGGTATGTCTCCTTGCAGATGACACAAAGATCTTCAACAGGGTTGATACACAAGGTGGGGTGGAAAGGATTAAAAGGGACTTGGCAATGTTGAAGGAATGGTCAAATGTATGACAGCTTAGATTCAATGCAAAGAGGTCCAAAGTAATGCACCTGGGAAACAAAAACCCAGGGCAAGAGTACACAATGGGGGGTGAGATACTGACATCAACAAAAATGTAAAGGGACCTGGAGTAGTCATATCAGATGACCTAAAGGTGGTCCAGCAATGTGAGAAGGCAGTAAGGAGGGCTGGGGGGATACTGGGATGCATAAGGAGAGGCATCACCAGTAGAAAACAGGAAGTTGTTGGCCCTCTGTACAGACAGTTGGTAAGATCACATCTGGAGTACTGTGTACAGTTCTGGATACCTCATCTCTGCAAAGACATAGACAGGGTGGAGGCCGTCCAGAGGAGGGCAACCAAAATGGTGCAGGGTCTGCACCAGAAGACATATGAAGAAAGACTAAAAGAGCTTAAGATGTATAGCCTCGAGGGAAGGAGGGAGAGGGGGGACATGATAGAAACGTTCAAATACCTTAAGGGAATCAACAACGTCCAAAAGGGTAGCATCTTTCAAAAAAAGAGATGTGAAAGAACAAGGGGGCACAATTTGAAGATAGAGGGGGGATGGCTCAGAGGTAATGTGAGGAAGTATTTCTTCACAGAGAGGGTTGTAGATGCATGGAACAGCCTTCCTGAGGAAGTCATAGAGTCAAAAACAGTAGGGGAATTTAAGAACACATGGGACAGACATAAGGCAATTCTAGTAGGGGATAGGAGGACGTCGGCTGTTGGTTAACTAGAATCTGCAGCTTATCCGTTAGGTAGGGAAATGGGCAGACTAGGTGGGCCAAGCGGTCCTTATCTGCCATCAAATTCTATGTTTCTGTGGTGTTCATCCATTTTTTTTTTAAGTACTTAAAAGACAGTTGGCCCATTGGTTTAAAGGAATTTTCTGATCTAGATACCTGGGCTTTATAGTCCAATACATTACAGCAGTTGTAGCTAATTGCTGCCAAAACTGCAGTCTCTGACTTCTTCCATGACCAGCCGATCCCTTCCATTTCCCAGGCTGCACCTCAATCAAATCTATGGGGAAATTTTTTCATTGCCTTTTTATGTAAGTTTAAATAATCTTAGAGGCAAATGAAAGCCACCGCTCAACTAATAGGGGCCTTGTTTGCTGAGCGGTGACTTTCATTTGCCTCTAAGATTGCTTAAACCTACATAAAAAGGTGCTGAAAAAATTTCCCCACATCTCTCTGGTTAGACATCATAAAGCATCTGAGCCCAGAGCTGGGGATGGCAGACCGGGAAGAGGAAGGGAGTGCTTGGCCATGGGTTGCGCTGCAGTTACTATCCCTTCCCTACCAAAAAGGATGAATTTAGAAATTGTAATTTTGGCAGCAATTGGCTACTGCTTCCATAAGGTATTGGGCTATGAAGCCCAAACATCATGTCAAATAGGTTGGAATTTCACTTTAATCCTGTGCTATCCAGCAAACTGGACATTCAGTATCATTAGAACTACATATAGTTATTTATTTAATTTCTTTTTTCCATTTCAGCTGAATACCTAGCTTTTCAGGTTTGGAGTACTCTTTAATACAGTTTTACAGATTCAAGAGACCAGAGCTCAAATTTTTTAAAACCCTGCATCCACCATGTGACTGAAAAAAATTCTGAAGGGTCTGCATCCATTCTGTTGGACCTAAACACAGTGCCATATTGAACCACACAGGGCACCCCCAAACTAATGTGTGCATTCATCCATGTATGCACTAACCCAGGGACTATGCTGGCTAAAACATTTTTTCATGGTCTATCCCAAATTAATCCCAGATGGCAGATGTGTCTGGCATTGAATGCACTCTGTCAGAAACCTTGTCTGATTGTTGTTAATCAGAAACAATTTGGAAAATAGCTCTGTTGCATCCAAACAGTTGATAGATGCAGTGGGGGTTTATACAACACTGGCTCATCAGGTAGATGTGCTGACATCCAGCCTTTCAAAATTTTAGCACTTTGAGGCTTACATATGTCCCTTTTATTATTTCAATGACTTAAATTTTAAAAAATAACTATTCATTTCCTTTTGTTTGCTTTTGAATTCTAAATAGAGTCATGTCTGGAAAAATATATTCCTATTTCTTCAGTCTAAATTGTACATTTTTACCATGATTTAGTACTGTTCTATGTTTATTGTCTTCACAAGCTAAAAAAAATACACAAGCCTTGCCTTTCTCATTAAGCACCTATAACAGAAAATCAGAATGAGATTTTGATATGTAAGATCAGAAACTTCACAGTCATAAAAAAGAATATTGTCCTGCCTCTTTGACAACACAGATGTGGTTTTCATTGCCTTCTACAAATCCACCCTTCCATGACAGAACCCTATTTTCCACTTCTTCTACCTTTGTTGTCCTTTACTCCTGGTCCCCAGCACTGACCACTGCTGTCTTTTTATTTTAATCTTTCATCTTTTAAAAATTGGCACCACACTCACTGCTCTTTCTTCCTTGTTATATAAAGTTTTCCTCCCTTCCCTGTTACTTCTCCTTTTTCTCCACCACCCCTTCACTTGTCATGGTAGGACAAATTAATCCTTGTTTTCCATGAAATGAATGCTTCTGTGTACCAAATTTGATTTTTGTATTGTATTTTTATTTTATTTTGGCTGGAGACTGTATTTATATATTAAGTTATAGTTAGAATAAAACAAATATTGTAAAATGTTATGCATGATATTGTGTTGTTGTACTTATTTTACTGAAAAAGCCAAGTGACTGATCAATTAATAAATACCTTGAACCTTGAATGACCACCTTCCCCCTCCATGTAAGCCTGGCTTGCCCTTTGGTTCTTTTACTGGACTATCTCCTTTATGCCATTGCTACTGCTAATCCCTCCCTGGACCTTTCCCCTTTTGCTTCTTCTCCCTCTAAGGTGAGTTTGCATGACTGCACAGCTTGTGATTTTGGACTGAACCTGTTTTGCCCTGAAGCCCCCTGCTGACTCTTGTCTCTATTTACATTGTCTCCCTTCCGCACCAATGCAAGTTGTGTTGGAGAGAGGCAATGCATTGGACAAATGTCATTGTCTTGAGCAGGTGAAGGAGGTCTATCTTATCTGTGTGCCAGAGTGAGCAGTACAGCCTGTCCACATGGCTGTTGAAGCCACTCGCTCTGCAACAAGTTTCAACTCCTGTGCCAATTCAGAGAGAGAGGATAAGAGAATCATTTACCATGCTGTGGTAAGTGTCCACATGGCCACTCTTACGCTACTGTGACCCACACACTCTGGTTGCTGCAGTACAAAGGCAGCTATGTAAACACACGTTTAGTCTCTTACCTTACTACCAGTTTTTTTTTCAGTTTAAATTAGACAAGATTTTTGGCAGTTTTATTATGTTACCATACGTAAGCATTTTATTGTCACTCTGAGTTGCTGCTACAAGTTGTCTTGCCTTACTTGTATTGTTGCATACTTTTTATTTGGTACCATTACTGCTGTTTTATTTTTCCCTGTAATTCACTTCACCTGCTCCGGGTCACACTTAGAATTGAGAGCCCAGCTTGGTGTGTTTTCTTGGACAACAGTTTTAAATAATAACAATAATGATGATTGCACTTGCTTTGAATGCCTTTGTAAATGAGCTTGCATCATGACCTGTCTGATTCTCTCCAAATAAACCTAATGCATAAATTGAAATGAATAAATAAACATATGTATGCTTTTTATCACAGACTGACAGCTTTTTGTTTATGTTTCTATATTTTTTTTACCCTGGATAGCCCAGCTGAGATGCAACATCTCATGTCCAGTGGGGTCCTGATTCTAAGCAAGGCAAGATGAGACAATTTTATTTGTAGGGTGCCAAATCCTGTAGGCTCTGGGCACCTAACAATGAAAATGATAAAAACAGCATAAATAAATAATAATGCTAAATATAAATATGGCACTTTACAATAAATTAAAAAGGGGGTCAGAGTCACACAGCAGGGACAAGCACAGAAAATGATGAAACAGCTGAAAAAGCCAGGGCAAAGAGGTGGGCCTTCAGCCTCCACTTGAACACCTCTACTGAGGGAGCTTCCTGGACAGAAGGTGGTAATGGGTTCCACAGGGTCAGCCCACAAACAGTAAATGCAGGATCTCCTGAGGTGTTGAGCCAAACCCTGGGAATGTCCAGGAGGTCCCTTGAAGAGGAGTGTAGGGAGTGAGCATAGGTCACTGGTGTCAGCAGTTCTGACAGGTAACCAGGACCCAGTCTGTATAGGGCCTTGAAGGCGAGAAGACCCACCTTGAAAAGGACCTTCTGCCTGATTGGCAGCCAGTGCAGAGCCCACAGCACTGGAGTCATGTGACTGGACCTTGAAAGGCCCTATGGCAACTGGTCTGCCATGTTCTGCACTAGCTGAAGTCAGAGGAGGGTACTTCCCGTGACTCCAAAGTATAGACAGTTGCAGTAGTCCAGTCTGGAGGTCACAAAAGCATACACTAGCATCGGCAGGTCCTCGGCCGGAATGAGGGGCTTAATCCAGACAATGTTCTGCAGATGATAGAAACCACTACTGACAACAGATGACACCTGGTCTTCAAAAGTCAATCTGTTATCAAGGATCACGCCCATATTTTGCACCCTAGGGGCAGCCACTAATGGAACAGAACACAGGAAAAGCCCTGAGGCAGCCCCAGGTGGTGGGTCATCACATCCGTGACTAGGATCGATCACCAGTACCTCCATCATAGCCAAGTTAAGTCTCAGCCAGCTGGAAGCCATGCAGTCATTGATTTTAGTCAGACAGCTGTCAAGCACATCAACCACTCCTGATGTTCCAAGGGCAAAAGACAAGTACAGCTGGGTATCATCTGCATAACAGTGAAACTCCATGCTGTACTGTCAAATGATCTCACCCAGGGGCAGCATGTACACTGCGAACAACATCAGTGACAAGATCAAGCCCTGTTGCACTCCACAAGACAAGGGCATTGTAGAAGAGGAGAATTTCCCCATCACTACTTGATGCACCCTGTCTGAGAGATAAGACTCAAACCACCTGATGACAGTTCCAGCAAGTCCACAAAACTCAGAGCTGATCAAGAAGTACAATGTGGTCCTTAGTGTCAAATGCTGAGGAGAGATCAAGGAGAACAAGAACTGACTTGTCTAATCTATCTCTAGCCCTGAACAGGTCATTATGCACACTCACTAGAGCTGTTTCTGTGCAGTATCTAGCCCAAAAACCTGACTGAAATGGCTCATAGATGTCCAAGGACACTAGGTGATCCTCCAGCTGATGTGCCACTAACTTCACAGCAACCTTGCCCAGAAAGGGCAGGTTGGAGAGAGGACGGTATTTCACCAGAACGTCAGGGTCAAGGGAAGATTTCTTAAGGAGAGGCCTCACCAGCTCTTCTTTGAAAGCTGCAGGGAGGACCCCCTCTGCCACAGAGCACCTGGCAAACCTGGTGAACACTGGGCCAACAGCTTCGACACATCCCATTAAGAAACATGTCGGGGCTGGGTCCAGTTCACAAGAAGTGTGCTTCAGTTGTACAATCACTATAATCACTTCAGACACCTCCACTGGCTTAAACTCTTTCCAGATAGGCGGAGTGCCTCTGAGACCTCCAGCCTGACCACTGCGAGGCAGCTGCCTCCCTGGTGGGATCCCCAACTGGATAGCAGACATTCTGTCAGAGAAAAACAGAGCAAACTCCTCACACAAGGTGGATGACAATTCTTTTCTTGGCTGCAGACAGGCAGGATGCAAAAGCCTACTCTACACTCCAAAATAGCTGAGATGGTCTGTTTTTCCCCAATGCAATTCCCCTGGACAGGAATTTGGCCTTCTTATGGGAAATTGCCCCCGGTACTCCACATAGTGGGCATGTAGAGCCAGCAGGGTCTTCCACCAGTAATGCTCCAATCTCTGACCAGTGATCATCATCACCTTGAGGTCCCCGTAAAATCAGGGGGACCTCAAGTGAGAAGATCTGGGTCATATATAAACTGGTGGGAGAGCATCCAGGGCTTCAGAGACCACCTGGTTATAAGTGGCCACGGCCTCTCTGGAACTCACCGCACATGCTGCATCAACGTGAGATAGATCAGCTAACACCAGCAATCCCTCAGGGTGCATGCCCCTTAAAGGGTGAAAGCTGACCACCTCTATGGGGGGACTACTGGGGGGACCCAGATGTGAACTGCATGGTACAGTGGTCAGACCAACTGACCTGATCAATCTTGAGGTTATCAACCTCAAGACCTAGATGGAACACCAGATTGAGTGTGTGGCCATGCTGGTTGATCACAGAAGCAACTGCTTGTGCCAGGCCCAGTGACTGTATCAACTGGAGGAGGTCGGTCTACCCATCTCAACAGCTGGTTGGACTGAATTACTTGGTAGTTAAGTGACTTCCTCAAGGTCACACAGTGAGAATCTGGCTCCACTTATATTTAAACCTGTAATCTCCCAGTTCCCAAGTTTACTTATATACTTCCATAAATAATACAAAGAGGAATGTTACTCCAATAATAGTATTACACAGCTGCATGTTGCCAAGATTTTATAATTCATATACCGAAATGTCTAAAGTTGTGTGATATAGATAGTTGCATAACAGGAATAGAAACCCACAGGTTAGAACTCCCTTGGATTTACAGCTCACAGGTCCTTTTACCACAACTGGACATTTGCACTGCTGAATTGTTGGAGTACTTTTGACATCTTTTGAAGCCAGATCTGCCTCAAAAATCAAGATGTACATTAATAGGAATTTCAAATCTACTGTATGCATTTCCAGTTAAAATATTTTGTTGAACTTTAGGCTCCACTTGAGGGATTAGTAGTTTTTAACAACCGTCACCTTAGATAGCATGGGAAAATTACAGGAATTGGAAATTTACCCCCATCTATTGAGATTAATTTGAGAATACCATACATGGACATGAAAAGGGTGAAAACAGGTATGAATTATGAACTAACAGATTAAATTCAATCAGTTAGTGGAGTACAGCAAGAAACCCTCTTGAATATTGTGTTCCATAGTCTCCCAAAAGACTTCAACAAGAGGAATTTCACTAACAATGTTTGAAAAAAATATTCTTATACTCTTATGTGCCAATGATCTAATCCTATTGTTTACATCAGCTTGTCGGCTACTCACAGTAAGGAGGTATAGAGCAAACTTCCACTTCTTGGAAATGTTAAAAATAATTGTTATATTTATTATATAAACATTGTGGTAGCACCCCAACAACACATCAACATCAATGTTTCATGCTATCCAGCTCTTTTTCAAGACCAATTGCTTGTTTCCTCATTTGAGCTGCAGTAAAAGTTGTCATGCTTCTGTGGGCTAGCCTAGTCATCAGGACTCAGCATAAACACATAAAAATCAGAAATAATAACACTGGGGAAAATGAAGAACATAAGTAATGGGAAATATGGAAAATAAAGGTCACTGAATATAACTATTTGGGGTAATTAATTCTGACAAAAGAAAATGTAATAAAAATACACTGGACAAAGCATGACTCTCTGGAACATCAAGAAAAGGCCTATTTAAATTTAATAAGAAATACAGGTTTGAGTGTTTAAAGGGTGGCCTGACAATGTTTGCAGCTAAAATAAATGCTCAGATTCTATATGTAGTCGAACTGTGTTGATGGGAAGAGGTCATATTCTTGAAAACTATTCAAAACAAATAAAGAATATTTAGCAGTTTATGCATCAGTCTAATCTGCTTTCATTAGAGCAGAAACAGGTACATTTAAAATCTCTACATTGGCTAACTCCATTTTTTTTTATATTATGCCAGAAGACTTTGTTACACTATATCTTTGGAGAATCATACTGTATGCACTGTATAAATGAACAGCTTTTTATTAGATAAATATTCTAAGAGATAGAATACCATACAATATATGAACTGGGTTTTGGAGTAATGATGAGGTACCTGGAATCATCTAGCAGGGAATGTCTTATTCTGAGGTGGGCCTCTTGAAGGCCCCCAGATCTTGTCTGAAGCTATCTGAGGATCATCCCTTTATGGTGGCTGCTCAAGGTTTTCTGGAACCAACTGCCACACGAGCTTGGGGGGGGGAGGGCCTCATTTGAAGGTTCCAAGCAGGTGCTAAAGCATTATCTTTATAAGATCTTTCTCTAGTGATTCCTAACCTGTTATTTTATGATGTAGTATTTATAGATGGTAATTTTTTATGCTGCTATTATTGTCTTTGTATTGATGTGTAGGGTGTCCAGAGCATGAAGGAATGGGCATCTAAGAAAAACATATACTATTACTGTATGTTGCAAACTATTACAATACAGCTCTTTAATGTCTCTAAACAAGAAGATTTAGCCATAGTAGGAAGCACAAAGCTTGTGACTATATATCAAAGAATTAAAATAATGTCTAGATGGGAAAGCTGTTTTGTGCTTTAAAAAATCCTAATTAACGATGGCCGTTATGAATTTACATTTGGAGCAGATTGCTACTGCAGTCATAATTGGATGTGACAAGCAAATTCCTTTGTATGACAGAATTTGCCCTTGATCTGTTGGTGGAATGGAATCCACTTGATGAAAATATTAAGAGGAGATTTTTCAGCCTAATTTTGAAAAACTTATATTTAGACCAATCTAACTGATAGTTTACTTACTCCAGTTAAATGATCTAAAACAACTAGAGGTAGTATCAGCTTTTAGATATCATGCCTATATAATCAGAAAAAACTGCCCAGCAAAACTCAACATAAATTAATTTATGAAAGAAAATGAAATTTTAGTTGTGCCCAGCTGCAATACTATATTGGCCAATATCTTTGACCGATAGGATTGAACTGATTTATGAATGTGATGTGTCTCTTTTGATGAACAGACCTGCTGAAAGCTGCATTTTATGTATGCAGGCATTGGGTTAGTCAATCCAATGTGAAAGTCAAGGGCCTTAAATAAACCTGAATCTGAACCTAAAACTGGGGATCTAATACTCCCCCCTTTCACAAAAACATATTCTAAAAAATATATCCATTTTAAAATGTTAACATTATATGACTGTTGTCTCCCATGTTGTGGCACTTTTGACCCCTTCAAAGACAATTATGTCTACAAATGATAAAAAACAGTGGCAAATACATCATAAATTAGTGCTGCAATTTATTAATTTGAGAATCTTTCTTCCTGCCTATGACCCCCACTTAAATACTGTATGACCTTGAGCAAGTCACAACCTCCCTGCACTCCTGGGATACACAAGAAATAAGCTTCAGTTTAGTGTGTCTTTCCAGGCCATAAAGTCAAAATAAAATCAAAATAAATATCTTCTACCATGGTGTCTAAACTGAATGTTTCAGCTGTCTTTGTAAAGTAGGTCCCTAAGAGGGAAAATCCAAGGCGTTCATTATCCTTAAGTATGAAAATGTGACATTTTTGGCAATATGACCACATTACAACATAATCCCCTGACCAAAATTCAGAAACAAGTTCCTCAATTCCAACTCTTATTTAATACAAAAATACTATTGATATTTCTATACAGTAATGTATCTGCCATTATAGCACGGTGTGTATCAAATGAGACACAGAGTGTTTTTTTTTTGATATGACAAAAATTCTAACTTATATAAAGTGTTATGGAAAGAGTAACTAGATCAAAAGGTTGGCCTTTGATATTTGACTTATTTTTTAATGTTTCCTTGCTTAACTGCTTCTAATTGCAATAGTAATGTAATTCGCTTTTGATGATTTGGTTGGTTCACTAGCAACTATGGCTGGCACCACATGCTGCTTGTGTAAGGACATACAGTAAGAGCTATGCAACACAATGTTGGACTTAATGAAACACAATATAGCATTCTTTTCATCAGCTACTAACATCCAGCAGCATTTGTAATACCAAACTGTTTTTTATGGCCTTATCTCCCGTCTGTGTTCATTTCAGGAGCCCAGTTCTGTTTTTACTGGCCTTAGGCAATTACAACTGCTTACATGAAGACTGCAGTTCCAGCCATCATCATTGACCTCACATTAAGAAGGCTGAGCCCTACTGAGCAATGTTGTATGCACCATGCAATGCTTGCCAGGAAACAAGCTGTGAACTGTTTTCTAGTCTTAGAGACAGAAATCTAGTGACTTTGCTTTTGTCAAAGCTTTCTTAACACAGTATACTTCAAGAATAGTAATATACTGTGTATTGATTATCACACTTGATTTGAAATGCTATAAAAGATCAGATCTACTGTATATAACTTTATTTTTGATATGAACATTATTGGAGTTTGTAACAAATAATTCTTGATAGAAATGTGATTAACATGAATACACTCCTTTAAGAAAAGTTCAATAATAAACAAAGTCAGATAAAATACTTATCATTACCGAAAAACCAGTCAACAAATTTCAATGAATAAATAAATTACTGAACAAGGCTCTTCATTATGTGCTCTTTTTAAACCCAGCTGAATGTGAAGATCAGAACTGTGTGAAATTTAAGCTTCTGCTGGTGGAACTCAAGCAAAATTATAGTTCCACTTCCATGAAAGTTAATGGAATATTCATGAACATTTTGTGTCATTGTGACAGAATTTAAATTTCAGTTATATTCATTTAATTTTAACACCCCTTGTCCAAACAGTGTATATGTGGCACAGTTGCAGTTCCATAAAACACAGATACATATGCCAAGTTTCAGATGTCTAGCTGTAAAGGAGGCTAGGTTGTAAGTATAAAAACATTCACAGACTAAATTTATTTTGCAAGTACAGTATGTAAACTGCAAAATTATAAGGACCTGTAACATTAAGACTAAAGTACACAATGTCACCAAGTTTTGCACCCAACTTTTCAACCGCTTACTTAATGGATGCACATGTAATAAGCAGTCACAATTTGCAAAATAAAGCATACTCTTAATCGAACAAGTTTTTGTGAAACTTTTGGAAGTTTATGTTAATTTCGTGGAAGCCATAACCATGAATTTTTCCCAGCTATACACTAGAACTATCATGGAGGAAACAAGCTACGTAGAGTTGTAATCAGGTTGTAACTATAGAGGACTACATTGTAAAAGTGGCAGAGGAGCTGGAGGGGCAGTGCAGGGTAATGATACTAGTGCAGGTAGGGGGATTGAGTGACTGCCATACAAATCAAATGAGTGTGATCCATGGCAAAACACTGCAGCAAGAGGGAGTAGCTGACTGATTACTGCTTTGTAATAGGGAATACAAGCTCTAAGGACCATTTATTTTATTTTTTTATTTTAGTCTTTGGTAACTGGGTAAGACCCATTAGGCACAACTGCCTGTTTTCAGGGGCGACCTGGGAGCACTGGGCGGTTAAGTGACTTGCTCAGAGTCACACAGTATGCAAGTGGAGGTTGTGAGAATCAAACTCAGGCCTGGTCTGCTGGATGTATCAAGTTCATTCACACCTTGTTCCTCTAACCTCTAGGCTTTACTGCCAGTCCATGAGATGGTGATGGTGATTTATTGAATTAAGGATGTCCCTAAGGGGAATGATATCCAGAAGGAGCTTCTTTGAGATCCTCATGCTCCTGGCACCTGATGGAAATGACTAGGACACCAAGAAGGCAGAATTCCAGCTATTTCAACAGGATGGGTCTGACAGGAAAAGGAGTATGCCTTTTTAAAAAAGCATTTAACTATGAGGAACAAGGAGGATATTAGGGGAATAAGCAGTTCCAGTGAGTCCATCTCCATCTGCTCAAGATAAAAGATAAACTGAAGGGGTGATAGTTATCCAGGAGGGAACTACAGAATTGCAAATAGTTCAGCTTACCTTATCAGACACAGAGGTGATCATTTTTTTTTTTTTTGTAAAAGTTAAATTCCACAAGTGGAATTTTGGTGGCATTACCAACTACACTTCCATGAGGCTTTGAGAAAATGTTGCCAATTAGTAGTTTGTGGTATTTTTACAGTAAAGTCATAAGTACATTACCAAACCAAATATGTTCAGCTTTGTCAAATTCTAGGATCCATTGCATTTGGTATGCATGCCATAATTCAGGTCTATTCCTGTAGTCAAACCCTAGGAGGGAGAGAAACAAGGGATAAAGAAACATAGAAACATAGACTTTGATGGCAGATAAGGACCACTTGGCCCACCCAGTCTGCCCATTTCCCTACCTATTGGATAAGCTGCAGATTCCAATTAACCAACAGCCTACTTCCTGCAACCCCCCCCACTATAATTGCCTTATGTCTGTCCCATGCATGTTTGAATTCCCCCACTGTTTTAGACCCCACAACCTTTCCAGGAAGGGGTTCCATGCGCCCACCACTCTCTCCGTGGAAAAAGAATTTCCTCACATTACCCTGAGCTGCCCCTCTAACTTTAAATTGTGCTCTTGTTCTTGCACATCTCCTTTTCTGAAAGATGTTACCCTCCTAGACTTTGTTGATTCCCTTGAGGTACTTAAAAGTTTCTATCATGTCCCCCTGTCCCTCCTTTCATCAAGGGTATACATATTAAGCTCTCTCAGTCTCACTTCATATGGTTTCTGATGTAGACCCTGCACCATTTTAGTTGCCCTCCTCTGGACTGCTTCCATCCTGTCTATGTCCTTGCATAGATGAGGTCTCCAAAACTGCATGCAGTACTCCAGATGGGGTCTCACCAACTGTCTGTACAGAGGGATAACCACTTCCCTTTTTCTACTTGTGATGCCCCTCCCTATTCATCCCAGTATCCCCCTGGCTCTCCTTACTGACTTCTCACATTGCTTACCCACCTTTAGGTCCATCTGATATGTCTACACCCAGATCCCTTTCCATTATTGTTGTTGTTAGTACCTCCCTTGCTATTGTGTACTCTTCTCCTGGATTTTTATTTCCCAGGTGCATTACTTTGCACTTCTTTGCATTGAATCTAAAGGTAGTGAGGGGAGCAATACCAGGCTAAACACACCAGAGAGAGAAAAGTTGACTAGAAGGGACCTGTTAGGGAAACAGAAGCAGGCCAAGGGTGGTGTAGGTTCAAATAACAGGTGAAGAAATAGAGTCCTAGTGCTAGGAGACTCTCTAATAAGGGTGAATGGACTGATGGAAATGAATGGACCATAACGGAGGAGAGTAGTGTGCCTTCTGGGTGTGACAACACCATTTCTCTAATCTCTAACTGGGGGAGGAGCCTCATGTGTTGGCTAGACTAGATACTAATAACCTGCCCAGGTATAGGGTGGAGGTGGTTCATACCAGCTTCCAGGTGCTAGGGGAGAAACTTAGGGAATGAGCCAGCATGGTAGCACTTTCAGAGGTGCTATCAGTACCCAGAGCCAGTAAAGATAGCAAGTTGAGAATCATATATTTCAAGAAATGACTCAAGAGGTGGTGTGGGAAGTAAGGCTTTGGACACATAGGGGACTGGGGAGGAACCTGGGAGCTGGAAACATTGTAGGCCATGGATGGACAGCACATAAGGAGAAGGCACTAGGACCTCAAAGGACAAATTAGGGGCATACAGAACACAAAATTTAAACTGGGAACTTCAACTGGGCAAGGGAGCCTAAGCTTTCCCAATGTGGGAGCTGTGTGGCTCCTTTGGGTTGCTGATGGGGCGATAGTGAGATCTTTGGAAATAAGAGAGATAAATGGGGGGTCAGGACATAAAGAGATGGATGGAAATAGGAAGGAGGGAGATGGGATTAGGTCAGCAGGTAGGAAAGGCTCAAGCAGGCCTGGCATGGAGTAAATCTGACCAGCAGCCAAGCAGGAGGGAGAACCTCAAGGTAGGGAAGGGTGGGGAGGGAGGGGGAGAAAATAGGCATCTTGAAGGTGATTTCAATTCATGCTCAGAGCCTGGGGAATAAGATGAAGGTCCTCCAGGTCTTAATGAAAGAAAGCCACTTCACTTTGGTGGCAATAATGAGACCTGGGTGTCCTCAAGTCATTACTAGGATCTCAGCATCCCTGATTTCACCCTCCACAGGAAGGATAGATCAGGGGGAAGAGGAAGGGGTTGGCCCTGCAGGGATAACAGCCACAAAAGAAAATAAAAAGGTGATGTGAGCACAGAGTCTTAACACAGGTTGAAGCAGAGGCTGGAAGGAAGATAAAAGTGGGTGGTCTATAGATCACCTAATCAAAGTCAATGGAGAGACAAGGAACTGAAAATGGAGATTAAGAAGGTGCTACTGTGGAAAGGTGGCAATACTGGGTGACTTCACTGTACTTATAATAGATTAGAGCATCCTGAAGACCAGTGGTAGTAAATGGTAATCCCTCATGGATGCAATCCAGGATGGTTTCTTACTCACTGGAGTGATAGTGCCAACAAACGAACAGGTGATCCTGGATCTGGTACCTTCAAACTGCAATTATGTAGGGGCATCAGTGTAGCTGAGCCCAGGAGTAATAGCAATTTCCTTTTAGTGTTGTTTCAGCTAGCCATTGGGAAGGAAATCTTGAACACCAAGCCACATATTCTTGGTTTCAAGAAGGCAGATTTTGGTGCAAAGGAAGTGAAATCAGGCAAACATCTGCTCCAGGGAGCAAGGGAGTCAGAGGAGAAAAAGTCCATCATCAGAAATGGACTCCAGGTAGTCATAAATGCCTGTCTCAAGCAGAAGAGAAATAGAAATATCCACAGAAACCCCCTTTGGTAAATTGGGGAGATAGTGAAAGGGGTGAGAGAGAGAGAAAAGGGTTTCTTTTGAGAAGTACTGGGGACTCCGAAAGAGAGGGTCAGAAAGGACTACCAGGAAAAAAAATAAATAAATCAGCTAACAGGAAAGTGTGGAGGGCCAAAGCAGGAGCTGAAGTAAGACTAGCGGGAGTCAAGGAAGGAAATAAGACCCTCTTCCATTACATCAAGGGGGGAAAAAGGCAAATGAAAGAAGGCATTGTCAAACTGCAACAAGGGGCAGTGTGAGTCAAAGATAGTACAGGAAAAGCAGAAGTACTGAACACATTGATCTGCTCAGTATTTACTAATGCTAAGGAGGGACTAATACTACAAGGGAGGAAAGACAAAGGAAGAGAGGGGTGACAAGGATGTGTGACAGCTTATTTACAGTTTTCAGGGTCCAAAATGGGCTACTAGCCATGAAGGCAAATAAATCATCCTTGCCAGATAGAATGCACCCCAGCTTGTTGAAAGGGCTGGCATCAGTATTGGTGGTTCTATTAACCAACCTGTTTAACAGATCCGTTAACTCAGGTGATGTACCATCGAGTGGAGGACAATGGCTATACTGTAGTGCCCTTACATACTAGCAGGGCCCAGGATGAACAATGAAACTATTGACCTGTCAGCTTGACATCAATCATCGACAAGCTGATGGAAGCCATTCTTAAGGAAAGTTTGGTGGAGTTTCTTGTGGCTAATTGGCTATATGATGACAAGCAATATGGGCTTGTGGTGGGGAGATCATGCAAAATGAACCTGATAAATGTTTTCATCTGGGTTACAAGGGCTCTGATTAGAGCCAGGCTGTGGACATCCTGAACATTGACTTCAGCATGGCCTTTAATTCAACCTGCGTAAACATTTATCAAGAAGTTAGATCACTTAGAGGTGGGAGACAAAATGACCAGGTAGGCGGATTGCTTGGAAGAAAAATGCAGAGTGTTGTGTTCAGTGGGGAGCATACAGGGATAAAGAAGGTCACCAGTGGGGCACCACAGAGGCCAGTGCTCAGGTTGATGTTGTTCAGTGTGTTCATGAGTGATATAGGGAATGGAATAAAGGACTAATTTGCCCTTTTGCAAAGGCCACAAAGCTCTTCAGGATGTTAGACACAGAAAATGGGATCAGGGATTTGAAGCAGGACCTGGAAAGGCAAGACATGATTCAGAATCTGGCAGCTGGTGTTCCACACCAAGAAGTGCAATGTCACGCATGCAGGGAGAGGGGAACCAATGGGCAGAGTACAGGTTGGAGGAGGGGGTGGCCATGACTGTATTGGAGGAAGAGAAAGATCTAGGGATTGCAATTACAAGTAATGCAATTACAAGTACCCTGAAACCCTCTACACAGTGCAGTAAAGCAGTGGGAAAAGCAAACAGGATGCTAGGTTGCATAAGAAGGGGGTTCACAAGCAGAATAAAGTAGGTTATATTTCTCTTTACAGATTCTTGGTAGGCCACACCTGGAATTCTGTGCCAGTTCTGGAACCCCACCAAAGAAAAGATAAATCAGCTGGAGGCAGTGCAAATAAGGGTCACCAAAATTATTCGGGGGTTGCAGGGGCACTTGTACAAGCAGAGGTCAAAGAACCTGAATATGAACTTACTGGATTATGGAGGGGGGGCATAATAGAGACCTTCAAATACCCAAAAGGTATCAACCAGGTAGACTACATGAACCATTCTTGACCAATGATAAAAGTATGAGAAGGAATAGTTGCAAACTGGTAGGGGAAATTCAGAAGAATGTCAGGAGATTATAGTTCATGGAGAAAATGGTAGAGGGGTGCGGCAAACTACATTTTATTTTATTTTTTTATTAAATTTTGATAATTGGGTGAGCCCGGTGGGCCCCAAAGGTCCCTTTTTCAGGGGCGACCCAACGTGAGAAGGTTGTCAGTGCAAAATCCAAAGGCAGCTTCAACGGGAGGTGAGAAAAAGTTAAAAGGTAGGGCAGAGGTGTCTGAAGAGGTAAGGGCAGCATGACATGAAATGTAAAGGAGCACATGGCTCTGCATCAGTCAGACTCTGTAGACCACAAGGCCATCTGCTGCTGGCAAATTTCTGTGTTTCTGTGAAGTAACAGGGAAGGCAAAAACATCTGCACTTTTAGAGAGTTTTCACAACATTTCACAAATAACTAAATAGTGAAATTATAAACCCCTACAATTTAAAAAAAATATTTAACCAAATATCTCCATAGTTTACTGATTCTGTGATGCTTTAAGGGAGGGCCTGCATAATAATTTGCAGATATCTACCTCCACAGGCAGTCAAGGTATAAGCAGAACATTTTTATTATTTTACAAAATTTCACAAAACAATAAAATGTTAGAGCTTGAGCCCATATATGTTCATATTTTCTCACCCAAATGTGATATTTAGTATGCTCTTAGGACACCTAACAGTAATTAAGCATACCAGATTACATGTCTCTAGCTTAACAATTGAGTGCATTATGACCAAAAAAAGACATTTGTGGAATTCCACAAAATAGTATGAATGTCCCCTGAATTTCAAGACTTTTAATGAAATGTTATGAAATCTGAACTTGCTAATTTTGTCTAGCCCTAACAAAGATCTCAGAATTGAGATGACCAAGCAAAAGATAGGCTTGTTAAATGTGTGTTTCTATACTGCACAGAAATGTATGTAGCCATATTGGTCCCGTACAAACAGATAGGCAAAGTAGATGATTGGTTCTTGTACAAACAGATAAGCAAAGTAGATGATTTGATACCTTTTCATGGGCAAACAATTAATTGTTCAGGCATCCATGGGGTTGTTCTTTTGGTGAGGGCAAGTTTTACAAAAATAATTTTAAATACATTAGGCTATTGCTACCTTCTAATAGAAATTAACATAGTCACAAAAGAAAGGAAGTATTAGGTTTTAGTGCAGGATTATGGTAAGCAGGTGTGAGAAGCTCATCTACTGTCATGTAATGCAGCAATGTACCCAGTGGGGTGAGATAGAAATGTATGTGAATGTAGAGGATAATGATAACAATATATATGACACAGGCATGCTGCATGCAGTACATATGCACATAAAGGTTCATATGTATACATAAGCATTTATTTATTTATTTGTTTGTTTACCAGGTAGGTGCACTGATCCAAGGGACCATTTTCAGGCATGACCCAGGCCATAAAGATGGCATAGTGAGAGATACATACAGTACAAAATACAGATGAACCAGGAGTAGCAAAAGAAGTAAATACACGAAACACACTGAGTACAGCAAAGGGCAAGAAATACAACTGGTTGCAAACAGGATTCAATGGCTACACAAATACACTAGTTACAATGGATACAATATATAAAATAGTTTTAAAAAAGTGCAAGTGCAATAAATATGAGGTACATGGAGGCCATGTTTAGGAGCTCAGCATGGTGCAGGGGGATAATTGTGGACAACTGAGGGGGAAGAGGACTGTCAAGCAAGGTGTCACCCAGTTGAGCAATTACATTTGGCTTTGTCCAGTAACTACGCTTTAAAGTGAGTACTGAAGGAACAGTGTGATTCAAGGGATAGGAGGAAGACTGGTAGATTGTTTCACAGCATGGGAGCAGTGATGAACAAGGCACTGCTACCTAGACAAGTGGAAATCAAAGGAACTTCCAATGGAAGTACTGTGGATTGCTGGAGGCAGCAGGAAGAAGTTTTATACTTGATCAGGAGGGGTAAGGGGACAGGTCACTGCTTCTGAGGGTATTGTCAATGATGCAGCCAAGAGCATAGTTATGTCTGGCTTGTAAGGGGAGGTATCCTAGGGATTGGTATAAGGTACAGTGCTGCATGGAGTAAGGTGCCATTAGTGTAAACCTACAAATGTTATTGTAGGCAGTATTAAGCCTAGTGAGTAGAGGAGAGGAGGTATATGAATATATATATATATGAATATATGGGGCACAGTAGTCTAGTAGTGGGAGTAGGTTGCCTTGAGCAATGGCGAGTCATGCCTCAGTGGTCAGGCAGTGTTTGAGTCAGAATTCAGCTCCCAGTTTTTGATTAATGCATCGCATAGTTGAGGTAATGTGTGCATCGAAAATTAGCCAGGGGTCGTATGTGACACCCAGGTATTTAAAACATGGTACATTCTGCAAAGGGGGGCCATCAGGTGAGAGGACAGTTAGGGTGGAGTTTACGCTGGATAGTTGTTTTTTTTAATTAAATAAACTTTATTCGTTTATCACCAATACAAAAATGCAAATACAGCACATTGGTAATGGGCATACATCCATACAGAAATACTTAAATTGGTACAGTGGCATAAGGTCCCCACAATATATTTCAGTAAGCGGTTAGAATTCAGCCATTTCCTTATCGAGCAAAAAACACAGAACTG
This sequence comes from Neoceratodus forsteri, assembly GCA_016271365.2. Taxonomy (NCBI): domain Eukaryota; kingdom Metazoa; phylum Chordata; order Ceratodontiformes; family Ceratodontidae; genus Neoceratodus; species Neoceratodus forsteri. The sequence goes on along the minus strand of CM028136.1, from coordinate 352,580,643 downwards.
AAGCCAGAGTTTCCTCATGCCATCCATTCATGGGGTAAACGTTCCCCCTCCCTACTATCCCACCCTCTCCACTCCCCATTCCCCCCCCCGGGCCACTTTTACCTATTCTAAGAGAACTACTTCCCTTTCCTGTGTCAGGCAGCAACCATATCATCAATGCCGCATAAAATTAATAAACTTAACTACGCACATCCCATCAATATGCAGCAGCTTGAGTTTCTTGTATGGCGGCTTACTAAAGTCGATCTGTACCCTGACCTAAACTACCAATCCTGGTTGAACTTGTGAGAGGCAAGGAGAGAGACCAAAGCATGAGGAACTTCTCCCATCTAGTCTTATACAAAGGGAGCTTACCCTGTAGACTGGCAATTGCCTTTTCAATTCTTAAATTAAATAGTAACTCCTTAACCCATTCAAGGTAGGATACTGCATGTTGGTCCTTCCAATAACGAAGGACCAGCCGCTTAACCATCTTTGACAGGAACCTTAGTATACTCCCCCACTATACATACCTGTGGTGAAAAAAGATCCTGTAGCCCCAGCAGTGGGTCTGCCCTGTCCCAAATAGTACTTCAAAGGGAAGCTATCTTGGGACAATCCCATAATATATGAAGTAACGTCCCGGGGTCTTTCCCGCACCTAAAGCACGTTTTGCTCTGTGTCCTACCCATTCCATGCAACTTAGCTGGAGTATAGTAAATATTATGCAATATGTAAAACTGCATTAATCTTAAATGATCATTGGTGATATATACCTGGGTTCCCACCCATATTTTATCCCATGAGAAGTTGTCTTGTGGGAAATGTCGAGCCCAGTAGTTGGATTTACCTGATGCCTCTGGGGTTAGTGTCACATATAAGAGAGATGCCAGCTTAGATATGGCATGTGGTTGGTTGACACATTCTAAAAGTTGCTGCAAAGGAGGCGACAACTGCGGGTCCCATCTCCCCCCACCGAACCACTTAATTAACATATGCCTAAGTTGGAGCCCAAAGTAAAAATATTTTTTGGGAAGCTGCAAAGAAGTTAGTATTTCTGGTGATTCCTTTAATCTACCATCACATACCAAATCTGAGACCTTAATTCGGGGATTGGAACACTCTTTGGGGACTAGTATAATTCTATCTCCAATTTTAAAGTTGGGATTATTAAACACCGGCTGCGATAGATCCATTTGGTTTTTATACCTCATGGACCTGCAGAGTTGCGAGTGAACTTTTAATGAAGTGTATACAACTGAACCTCTCAGTTCCCTGGGCAGTCTACCCAGGCCGATAAACAAGAGGCACTCTGGGGAAAATTTCCCTAGTAACTCTCGCTCTAATTGCAGCTAAATAGGGATGGTGGTAACATCATCCTTAGTAATTGGGTGAACCCCCCAACACATATACTTGGCCATGTGACTGGCCAAGTAATAGTGATAGAAATTGGGGAGTTTTAAGCCACCCCACTGCTTTGGAGCACTTAACTTATTATATGCCCTACTTGGGGTTTTACCCCTCCATATAAACTGAGAAATTACTCTGTGGAGCTTGCGGAATCAACCCAGGGGAAGATATACATTGAACATGTTAAGTGGGTAGAACACTCTCAGCAGGACATTCATCTTACTTACACTCACCATCACTTGAAGGGATAAGTGCAACGAGCTCCACCTATTCAAATCTAATCGAATATCTTTAATTAGGTTATCTAGGTTTAGCTTTTTGGTCAGGGAAGCTGAAGTGGAGATTGTTATACCTAAATATCTAAGCTGGGTTGACCATGTCATTGGCAGCCACTCAACTTCCTCCCTGAAAAGTAGGGGGTTCAGGGGCATCACCTCTGATTTACCAATATTAAGTTTGTAATTCGATACTCTGCTAAATCCATTAATTATTTGGAAGGCGGCTTGGGTAGACTTACAGGGAATAGTAACGTGGAGGAGGATGTCGTCCGCATAAACCGATAACTTTAGGTGGAATTGCCCTATTTTTATGCCTTGGACCGCTGATGATGCTTTAAGGCGTCTTATTAATGGTTCCAAATATAAATTAAATAATAATGGGGAAACTGGACATCCCTGCCTGGTGCCCGACTTTAAGGGAAAAGCCGACGAAAAAACTCCATTACAATAAACTTTGGCTCTGGGTCCAGAATACAATGTTTTAACCCAGGATATAAAGGGAAGAGGGAAGCCCATTACCACTAGGGTATCAAACAGGAATGCCCAGTCCACCCTATCGAACGCTTTCTCCATGTCCAGTGAAACCAAAGCCATTGGCTTATCCGCCTCTCTGGAAGCGGAGAAAATATGTGCTAGCTTGCGGATATGTCCACTGAACCTCTGCCCCAGACAAATCCAACCTGCTCAGTGCTCAAAAGCCCCATCCAAACCCTAGACACCCTGACAGCTAATATTTTAGCAAATATTTTAATATCGTAATTCATTAGTGAAATGGGGTGAAAGTTCATGACCCTGTTCTTCTCTTTGCTGGGTTTTGGTAGTACTACTATAATGGCCTCCAAGAGCGAAGGGTCTGCAATTCCCTTTTGACATATAAAATTAAATAAATGCAAAAGAATGGGGTTTAACTCCTTCTCAAAAGTCTTATAAAAATTGGGTGGGAAACCATCTGGACCTAGGGCTTTATCTTTAACAAGGGAGTTAATAATGTCCCTAACTTCTTTGGGGGGGGAAATAGGGTTTACCAGCAATTTTTGTTGGGTTGCCTCTAAAAAGGGCAGTGATGAGGCCAGCAAGTATTCCCAGATTTCTGTGGGTGAAGGGGTAAATTCTGAAGAACTATACAACTGTGTGTAATATTGTTCAAATTCCTCAGCAATTTGCCTAGGAGATGTTAGAACAGTATTACTTGAGAGGGAATATACAAAAGGAACCAAACGGGATTCTTCTTGCTTACTAAGCCTCATCACCAAAAAATGGCTAGCTCTATCCCCCTTGTTCAATGTACTTTACTCGAGTTTTAAATAAGGGTGTACTCTGCCCTCTCTCTCAGTATTTCTGCATATTCATTCCTCAGCACCTCTAAGTGCAACATTTCCTCTTCTAACAGGGGGTTAGACAGGGATCCTTCTAAAGCACCAATTTCCTCTAGCAGGGTTTTAACTCTAGCCTCTTGTTTTCTCTTTTTAGTGGCTGAGATTCTAATAAATTCCCCCCCAAACCACACTTTAAGGCGCACCAAACCTTATTGAAATCAGAGATAGAGCCCTCATTCTGTTCTATAAACTGCCCTATAAGTTCTCTAATCCGGTTAACTGTATCCTCATTATTGAGTAACTGAGAGTTGAACTTCCATATGGTATCTTTGCAGGGATTTGGAGCTAAATTAGCTTCCATCCAAATTGAAGAGTGGTCTGAGAGCACTCTAGAGTCAATCCCACATCCCAACAAACCTGCTATCTCCTTCTGGTTCAACAAAAAAATAGTCAATTCTAGATAGAGATTTATGCATAGGGTAATAGAAGGTATAAGCCCTGACTCCGGGGTTCGGGGCATGCCAAGGACCTCCTAGGCCATATGTATCTATAAGGTCTCCCAGTGATTTCTGGGCCGGGGAAAGTATATGGCCTACGGAGGAAGACCTGTCCAGAGTGGAATCTATCACTAGATTCCAGTCCCTGGCTAATATCATGGTAAGCTGTTAAAGGGGGCAAGGATTAAGCGAAAGGTTAACGAAAAATTCTGGAGAGTCCTTGTTCGGACCATATATCGTACCCAAAAGAACTTCCCTGTTTTCTAAGATTCCTCTCAGAAATAAAAACCTCCCGTGAGGGTCAACCACCTTTCCTAACTCAAGAAATTGAGTTCCACTAGTAACCAATATTGCTACCCCGGATTGGGCTGTAGATTTACCTGCCGTATATGCGGTCCCAATTGGACCTCTCCTTAGTAAATTGCTCTCTCCTTCCAACAAATGCGTTTCTTGTAATAAAGCGACTTGACAATTCAGTATCCTTAAATGCTTAATTATTTGAAGCTGCTTTACCCAGGACCTTATGCCTTTAACGTTCCATGATATGACTTTCATAACCACATTGTATATTAATTAGGTTCCCAGTAGCAACTTGGGCCCTTAACCTCACCAGGTGATATAGCAAAGAGTGGCCCTGATCCCTCCTCCCCACTTCCACCCCTTCCCATTGCTCCCCATTCCCCACCCATGACCTCCCTGCAAACATTTACAAGTCCCCCACCCCATTGATTCTCCCATCACCATTGAAATTTTCTTTTGAACCCTAGCACTTTGTTACTATCTCCCAGTCCATATGACCAATCTCCCTTCTCATATTCTGGCCTGATGATGCTCATGCCACCCAAGATGCTCACCTGCCCCTCGTAGCCATCCCCCACTCAAGTCTGCATTTGATTCACTCCCCAGTGACCTAAAGAAAATTCTAGGACTCTACCAAGGAGAGCAGACAACTTGGCTGTAAACTCCCTTTAACTTCTAACACATTCCCCCGAGAGGGCTAACTCAAAAACTCCATGTCCCCTATGTTTAGGTACATTACTAGTCTGTCTACAATATAACTTCAAGCCTCCTGATGATGCTTATGGCCCCTGAATTCTGGGCCTAACAAAGAAAAATTGCCCCATTCTTTTCAGGAGCTAATGGAGCCAGCCGCCCCTTAGACAAATGAAAATATCCAAGCCATTGCAACTTATAACACAAAGTTACAAAAGTTCGAGATAATAAACTGTCTTTAACATAATGTTTGAAAGTCCCTTCGCCAGACCAGCATTGCTAATACTGCCAAGCAGCCACTAGATGTCGCCAAAATGTCCCTTAAACAGATCTGGAAACTTTTGCCTGCAGGACTCAACAGCTTCTTCGACCGATTCAAATGAACACCATTTGCCCTCACGGTGTATCTGTAGAATCGTGGGATATTTCACTCTAAACCTTATACTCACCGATATCAATTTGGAAACCACAGGATGTAAAGCCGTGAGCTTCTGTCTCACAGAATACGGCAGGTCTTGTGCCACTCTTATTTTCCTGCCTTCCCACTTGATCTCCTGCAGCTTCTTGAGCTTAGACAAGATATGCTGCTTGTCTAAAAAATTTAGTAACTTAAACAGAAAGGGTCTAGGAGGCGAGCCTGCAGACGGGGTTGCCCTTAGCGAGCAGTGCGCCCTTTCAATTATGTACACGGGACCACTGGGGGAAGGCTGTGCAAGTTTCTCGCACAACTTCTGGGCAAATTCAACTGGTCGAGAGCCCTCTTCCCCCTCAGGCAACCCAATCACTACTAGGTTGTTCCTCCTCTATCTCCCTTCAAGATCTTCCATTTTTTCTTCAGTTCTCATCCCTTTGTTTAAGGTGCACCAACTCCGGGTCCAGTCGCTGCTGCCAGTCGTACAGGGATGATATGCGGGCCTCATTATCTGAGGTCCGCTTTGTCAACTGATCAAGTGATGTTCTCATTCCCTTCACATCACAGGTTAAAACTAAGAGGGAATCACGTATAGGTGCCAATTCCTCTAGGAATCTCTTCTCAGTGAGAGCCTCTGGCTGCTGGCCACAAGGGCTCGCTTACTCTGCCTGCGCTTTGGCCCGCTTGGAGGCCTTATCCTTGCCTGGCATAGACGGGGGTGTATGCTTCATCGGGGGCTTCTTCATTTCGACCTCCATCCTCCGTAGGATTTCACCAGATCATCAATCAAACAGCACAGAGGTATTGTGCACCAATCCCCAATCTAATATTAAGCACTGCGGATTCTTAATTTAGTCAGAAAGCACACATCGAGTGGGGTTGGCAACAGAGCTCTCCATGAGGGATACTACTTAGGCAGCCATCACACCAGAAGTCCTCTGGATAGTTTTAATAAGTTAGGTTTAGACTCCAGGAGCATGACTTTGGTTTTGCTTGTCTTTACTAAGAGCCTACTGGTTAGGAACCAGTTTTGTGCAGCCCCGTAGTTTTGGGTGAGGGTGGAGGAGAAACCAGCCAAGGTTTTGTCACTGTAAAATAGAACTAAATCATCAGCATACAGAAAGGCTTCACAGGAGATGCTATCCTTAGGGAGGGAGTTTATAAAGAGGGAAAATGGTAGGGGACCAAGTATGGATCCCTGGGGAACTCCAGTGGACACTGCCATAGCCATGGAGGTAGCAGACCCAATACTGATGGTTTGGGATCACCCTGAACGGTATCTCTGAAACCATGTGGATGGACCTAATGAGCAACTGAGGTGCAATAGTTTGGTGTGGAGCAAACTGTGGTTGACCAAATCAAAGGCCTTAGTAAGGTCTACAAAGATGGCACCGGTAATGTTCCCAATATTCATGTTCTTGTAGACATGATTAGTGAAGAGGGCCAGAGCAGATGCAGTGATATGCTGCTTCTTGAATCCATGTTGCTAAAGCAGAGCAGGTTGAATTTGCTTATTTGGTCAGAGAGTTGGTGTTGGACGACCTTTTCAAGGAGTTTGCTTAAGTGAGGTAATATTGAAATGGGCCTGTAGTTGTCTGGGGACAGGTGATCTCCTGATTTAAAGATGGGGACAACTTTGATGATTTTCCAAATGGTGGGCATGGTGGATGAGAGTAGGGCAAGATTAAATATAGTGGTCAGGGGTCTAGTAATAAAGGGAGCAATAAGTTTGAGAAAGGTGAGGCGGAGTCCATCACTACCTGGACTGCCCCTGGTAGGGAGGCTAATTAGGAGTATGAAGGACTCATTTGGGGAGATAGTTCTGAAGTTGAAGGGAGGGTTGGAAGCACCCTCCAAGGGATGGTGGTTGGTCTGGTTGCCAGGGTAGGGCTAGTTTAAGGTTTGCAGCTTACTTAGATGAGCAGAGAGGTCTGTGAATTTGGTGTTGAGAGCATGGGCTACCTCAGTGGTGTCAGTGATTATGCAATAGGAAAGTTGAAGTAAATTACGGGGTGGTGAGCCTGAGGATTTAACATGGAGCCAATGGTGGACCAGAACTGGCCAGGGTTTCCCAGGTTTTCCCTCTGTAGATTTTAAAGAAAATTTGCTTTCAGGGATTTGGTATTCTGTTTACATTTATTGTGTAGCTTTCTATAACCATCCCAGAGGGCAAGGGAGGGGGAGACTTTGAAACCAGCACATTTTTTGTCCCTCTCTTTCATTTAGGAGAGTACTGCTAAGGACATATTTTTCACTGGGACAACATTTTCACTATATTCGATGATAAAAATGTTAATCAAAATTTTTGTCTCAGTGAAAATTAATGGTCATACATTCCTGTTTACATGCTGCATCTTAGTGCTTAGCACTTTCTTAGGGCTACATTGATAAGTTTCTTTTGTCTAAGTTAACTTTTTTACTTATTTACCTATTTAGAACTTACAGTATTTAGAATTTGTATTTGTTTTTGTAAATTTTTGTTTCCTTGTTATGTTTTCATGTTTTTTACTTACTCCATCTTTCTCTTTCTTGGTCTGATGATCGTTCGTCACAAGTAGCGAGTCACTTATCCGAATAAGAGACATAGTCACTTTTCATGCCAAACAAACAAATATTTATTACAGTATTACTGTATTAAACAGTAAACATTCATCAATTCAATTCGATTTGGAGTGTTCTTTATCCAACAACTTCCTCATCCACATTCCAATCCTCCGCATGGCTGGGGTTGGCATCTGACGTCACTGCCTCACTGGGCTCATCCTTTAAAACAAATGCCAAACAGAACTTTATTGGGCTTGGAGTAAACTGAGTAAAACAACATCATCATGAACATACACATAAGATAAGACTTACCCAGTTTAAGCAGTTGTTATGAGCATGCAGGATACCATTCTCTGCAAACTGCCTTACACAATCATCGGTTCTAGTCGATAGGTCCATGAAACTCTGCACCAGCCAAGCAGCATGCCTTTCCTTAAGCTGGTGCAGCTTAAAATCGATCTTGAATTCTTGGGACCTCTGTGCCACATTATCCGCCATTAGTCCAGCATACCAATTGGCAAAACATCTGCGTAGATTATCCTTGTACAGTTTATTGATAGTAATGTCCAGAGGTTGGAGGAGGTCAGTGCATGATGGGGGTATAAAAATTGGCATGATACTAGCATCCTCAAGGCATTTTATGACAGCAGCTGTAATATGCACTTGGAAAAGGTCCAGAATAAGAATAGCCTTTTATTCAGAAGGGAGTTCTTGCTGAAATTTAATGTCATGGAAATAAGGGACCAACACATCTTTAATGTACTTAATCACTGTGTCTTCATTTGCCCAATGGTTTACAGAGTGCGTTATGCTCCAACAGCTGGGGAATTTGTGTGATGGGTGACAAGCAGGGTGTTACCCTTGTAAATCACCTGCAGCAACAGAAATGTACCAGCAAGGGTGCAGGCTAGCATCATGGAAACCTGCCACTTGTCACCTGGTCCTGCCACTGACACTTGTCTGGAGCTTTTTGCAGCCATTGTCCACTCAGACACAGGTGCCATGCATACTCCAGTTTCATCAATATTAATGATCAGCTCAGGTGGTACTAGCTCTTGGGCTGCACACTTTGCAATTCTTGTTAGAAATTTAGCCTTTAAGTTACAAAAGTCAGTGGGGATTTTGAGAACTGTTTTTATACCTTTATACTTGCTGTACCCCATTTTGTTTAGAAAACACCATGCCCATTTCAGAGTAAGCTCAGTGGACTCCCCATTTTCCTTAAGCAAGTAAGGGGTGCTTGATTTGATGATGCCCTTTGCTATTGCAAGCACCACAGGTGCATTAACCACAACACCTTCTGCACGTAGGGTGCTCACAATTTTTTTCAGCTTGTCTGTGACATCAGATAGTAGCATAGTTGGACGTCCTCTGGGTTTACATGGCAAGGTTGTAGAAAGGTGTGCAGGATCTGGAGTATCTTTCAGTTTGGCAATGGAATCTTTTTTTCAAAACTCCTGACAGTGCTTTCATTAATGTGGCATTTATTTTTAGTTTGATAAAACCTTACTGCAGACATCACTCCATGATCTGCCGCATACTTGCCATACTCAAACTGCACCTCAAGGGTATAATGTGTGTATGTTGCCGGATGCCTTTTCTTGGCTGGTGGAGCAACAGAGGCAGGTTTGCTGGCAACATCAGCGGCAACAGGAGTGTCAACCCCAGAAGAATGTGCAAGCTCTGCAGGATCAATGTCAGTTACATCAAGTGAATGATCCCGCTATCACTTAGCTGGCTTGCTTTTTAACCAGGATATTAAGGACATGGTGCACACTGAACTTATTCACAGAACTTAGCCAAATACTGGTGTGCACAAAGCAGAAAGTGCCAATCCAATGCGTCTTTACAGTGCCAGCTAAATACCAGCATCAAGAGTAACGCGCTTGCGCCAACATTTAGACCCACAAATCCGTAAGGTCAGATGACATCATGAACATTAGTGGAAGCAAAATTAATATCCTCTACAGTATATCTTTTGTGAGCCATTGGGTGTTTCAGCCTCTCAATCAGTAGGTGGTTAGAGGGAAGTGCCTATTCTGAATGTTAAGGAGGGCATCCGTGAGAGATCCCACAGCTGAGTTGACATCTATGAGAGAGTGGAGGGCCTGCATGTACTGCACATATCCATTCAGGGAAAGTACAAGTACACTAAACATAAAGGTGATTATGTATTTACAAGGCATGCATTTAGAAATATTAATCTGTAGGTCAAAGTAGAGTACATTGGTTTCATTGCTATGACGAGTTTTGAAACCAAAGCCAATGCTGAGTCAGTTTCATGATTGTATTAGGGTCTATAAATTTGAGGTCCCAAGTTTGCCTTTCTTGAGTGTTTTAAGAATGCATTTGAGAACAAGGACAGACACATAAAATATGAGTGATCAGACTAACAGAAATACTTTTTAATAAACTTTTGACTAAATCTTAGTGATTGTGCTGCTGAGAAGTTGTGATGATTTTTTATTTTTTTTTTTGGAACTGGCAGTTGATAACACTATCCAACAATCCCACTATAACATATAGGATAATTAGGGATGTAAATTTGTCATGGCAGTCATACACTTTGTTGATTCCATGACGTTTGACCTTTATTCAGGACTTCCATAACTTTCACTAGTGTCAACAGAATGTAGCAATGATGACAGTGCCACAACACTACTGTTTACTAATGATTTCATGAACAAAGAATGAGTCATTAAAACCTCATCCATGACAAACTTACATCCCAAAGGATAATTTATGTTCCAGTATGCACAATAAGCATGCGTACCCAATGATAGGTTACCATGGCAACCATTTAAACCTCAAGAACAAAGTTTCAGAGCTTTTTAGGTGCTATGGCACTCTTGAGATGGCTACTCATGCTTGTTGTGTATAGGAGAACATACATTGTCTTTTATAGTGTATGGTCCTCACACACAGGAAACCTGAGTCTATGACATTTAAAAATAACTCTCACTTTTATTCATAGCATTACATGTGGTCAGTGAAACAAAGCCAAACTGATGTGCAGCGATACTAGGAAAAAAGTTAACAAACAGAGCAAACAAGGCAACTACTAATGATCATATTACTGAAGTTTTTTAAGAAAATAAATAAACTTTTTTTTTTCTGTGCCACTTTCTCCTTGGGCCAGCTCTCACCACTGTGGCCATTTCATGAAGAGTGGAGGTTTCTGTAATGGTCATATGCAAAGATGTTCCATGTTGTTGTGCTGCATTAGTTACATATCTAGTGCAGAACAACAAAATGACATAGCTGCTGTAGCACAACAATATTATTCCAGGTGTGGATTTCTATCTAGAATAATGGTCTACCATATACTATATCTCCCCATTAGAAGGGCAAACAATACAATTATTAGAAACTAATAAAATATTATTATTAATGTAGTAGACAAAGGCTTTTCACCTTAAACCATGAAGACTGTGTTACTAAAACCAGCACTTAACAGATCACATTTACTACAGTGAACTGGCTAGTGATTCAAATGGTGAATGTTAGACAGGTACTTTCTATATAATAACCAAAATTCATAACTCTTGGAATCCAGGATGACCAATCATTTGGCAATAAGGCATGATCAGGGGTTGTGTTAGTGTTTTTTAGTCACCCTGTAGTGGTATAATTAGCAGGAGATGGAGCTCACCTAAAGTGTGATTAGCTGACCATTAATATGAGCCCTGGGAGTGATGTATTGCAATTATAATAAGAAGGGAAACGTTTATTAGAACTGTACCTCGTTAAGCATGTGATTAAGCTCTTATTTATCTTCTTTTTTTTACTTTCTTTATTTTCCCCAATTCACGATGGGGAACTTCCCTGATTGGCACTGATACACAGGGTCTCATGCTCTGCACACCCACCAGCCTCACCAGTGACCTGGCTGAAGCAGGGAGGACCATGGCTTACCCCCCATGGACTGGCTCCACCAGGAGAGGAAACCAGGAGAGAGACTGCATTACCCTTAAGCCCCTGCCCCTTAAGTCGGGCTTTGTTTGGGGGTGGCAGGCGGGACCCCATCGGAGGCATCATCCTTCATGATTGGAGGGTTTTTCTTGCAAGAGTCCCCTGGGATGCAGACATGCAATGACATCTGCGTACATGTGGTGCTGACATCTGCCGTGTCCCACTCCTTTCTATGGCTTTGCTCTTGTCGTGCCACAGATCTCCACCGGAGGCCACTACAGAGTGAAAGAACCCCAGAAAACCACCCCAGAAGAGGAGAGTAGTCCTCTGGATGCTCGATCCTCTCCTTCCCCTGCCAATTCCCAGTGGCCTGTGCCTGTTCCCGAACCCAGGTTGCTGGTGTGGCATGAGGTGTGTTGTTCAGCACCTCAGACCTCAGCGCCACCTGGCCAAGCTTATTTTTCTTAATGAGAAATTAACATAATGCTGACAGAATCGACACACCCAATAAAGAAACTCTGTTTCTGAGACCATATTTATATGTGGTATTGGTACCCCAATGGAAGGTAACTCTGGATGTACAGAAGCCATCTTAAAACTACTTGCTATAAAAAGAAGTAACTACATTTAGGACACTACACAATTCCTGCATAAACTACATGGGCCCAAAAAACTTTGATGCAAGGTGCCGGTGCCAATCCCAATTTTTGAATACAAGGTGCATCGAAATCAGGATGCCTTGTGCCCAAGCTGCCATGTGCTACCCTTCTGGCAAATGTGCCCTTCCACCATGTCATGTTGGGGTTTGTGCCATGGCAGAGCTGCACCATCCCCATTTCTGGACTTTTGTAAGCCCTGCCATGGATGCAGCAAGGGCTCTGGTTAGACCAGTCAGGAGGAGGTCTAAGGGCCATGCGCCGCTGTCAGAAACTGTGGCAATTGGAGGAGGGAACTTGTTTGGAGGGGGTTGGGGACAAAAGGAGCACAGGGGTGCCTTAGGGGGCATGGAGACTACAGTGGAAATAACAAGGTGTTGAGCTGGCACACCACGGGGTGCCGTTGGTAACGGCAGACAGCCAATCAGACCTCTTATTGTGGGGTTAGCATGGATAGACCATGACATGACTCAAGTTTGGTACAGCCCTGGCATCTGCCCCATAGTGTCAAAATCCCACATCATGTAGGTGGGAAGCAGTGGCTGCAGGTTGAGGGCTGCCAGAGGTGGAGCACAACATTCTTCAGACACTGTAACAGTCCACTGATACCCAGACCTCCGCATTGTGTCAGACTGCCTCCCGCCTACTTGATGTGGGATTTTTGAACCTATGGGTCAAGTGCCAAGGCTGTGCCCAGCTGGGGCCATGTCATGGTCCATCCATGCCAACCACCCATTAAGAGATACTATCGGCTGTCTGCCATTGCCAACGGCAACCCCGTGGGGTGCCACCTCATCACCTTGTCACTGCCTTCATAGTCCTGATACCCCATAAGGCAGCCTTGTGCTCCTTTTGGCCCTGGCCCCCTCCTGGCAGGCATATTCACCATGCCACCCCTACCCTCACAGCCCCTCTCCTGTTGCACTGGGCAAGGGGTTGGATCCCTGTGTCTAACCTCACAGGTGCACCACATGTTTAGCACAAGCCTGCAGCTGTGGCAACTCCTGGGTCTCTGGTGCAGGGATCCCCACTTTTATAAAATTGGGCACAGGGTCCCTGATGCACGTGGAGTTTGCTGCAGCCCTGGAGCAATGCAACTTGCATTGATCTAGGGGCTGTTTTAAATCAGTCCCATGTCTTTAGAAGGTTACCCCCAAATACTATCCTTACCTCAACTGATGTGAACTCCCTAAATATCAATATCCCACATAGTGACAGAATTTCAGCCTGTCTATAAATCCTACCAGAGAAAGAAAAGCACCTTGACATCCTCCCAAAATTTATTGCCAGACTAATGAAATTCATTTTACCAACAAAAAAACTGAGTTTCAAGAGCATGTCTTCTATTCAAACCATGGGAACAGCAATGGACTCTAGAATAGTTGTGCAGTATGCCAACCTTTTCATGGCTACCTTGGAAGAGGATTTTCTGAAACAATACACCATCAAACCACTAACAACTTTAGATATATACAGTATGTGATATATTTGTAATTTGGACAGAATGCACTCCTCAACTTACTTAAAGAAATCCATCAGGACTATTACAACCTCTGGCAATCCATTAGTGATTTACTGGAGCACTCTGACATCAGTACCAATTTCCTAGACACTGGTTATCATCAAACATTTAATCTAACAAACATTTATCTGCATGAAGCTGACAAAGACACCTACACAAAACTAGCAATCATGCCAAACACACAAAAATATGTAATGTACAGTGTAAATACTGTGAGAAATTTGATACCACCAAATGTATTCCAGTGAAGAAGATGGAGATAAACATCTTATTTTATCAAGAAAAACAGCTGTGTATCAGAGACACTCTCTAAAAGAAAAACTGGAAGAGCTGTGGAACACACCATGCCAAAAGAACAACTACTATAATATAAAAATAATGACATCACTAAAAGGATACAGTGTACTCCAGTTAGAACGGACATGTTTGTCGGGACAATTGGGTAAATCGGACAAAAACTAAAACCCTTTCCATTCAGCATAATGTTAAATCTCCCTGTTTACATGGACACAGTCAACTGTCTTTGGAGAACAGCAGATTAGGTAGATTTTGTAGTTAGTGACTCATTCACATCTTGGAATCCAGTTGTCAGACCCAGTAAGTGGCTGATTATTGTAGGTGCTAACTGGAATGATTAATTAATATACGTGTGTTAGCCCACCTGCTGTTATCCTGTCTCTCCTGTATTTTGTTTCACAACTCACCTCTTGCTGTTTCTCTTGAACCCCTGAACCTGTTAGCATGTCCAAAAGGTCTGTATTACTTCTTGCTCAGAAAATTGAACTGTCAAAACAAACAGACCTACTCACCAAGATGAGTGTGTGAGATATGGCTGTTCATCTTGCACTGCCAAAGTCTACAGTCTCTGGCCTCCTGCATAACAAAGAACTTCTGTGTCTGAGTGGCATTTGAACTGGAACCCTCAGAGGAAAAGGAAGAGAGAGAGGGGAAAGATGGGGAGGGAGAGGAGACACTCCTTTCCTGGTTTACATGTGTGCAGGAGCGGAAAGCTGTAGTGAATGGCCCTTTGTTTTTACAAAAAGCCAAGCAGATTGTAGAAGCCCTGGGGAAAGTTGATTTTAAACTACTTGTGGATGGCTACAGCAGTGGAATGCATGTAACAACATTTGTTATCACCTTGCCCATGGGGAAAACCAAAATGATGAATGGCTCTGTGGTGACTGAGTGAAGCAGGGACATTTTGCCAGACATTTTAGCAAGGTATGAGTTGTAAACATTTTTTAATGCCAATGAAACTGACCTGTTCATTCACTGCATGGGGCAAGGCACTCTCATTTTAAAGCATACCTTCCACAGGGTCAAAAGAAAGCAAAACAGCACGTATTTGTGTTAGCTTGCTGCAATATGACTGGGACCTTCCAAAAAAGGAACTTGTTTGTAGGAAAATCTGCCATGCCAAGGTACTTCTGTGGAGTTTCTCACATGCTTGTTCAGTACAGAAGCAACCATATGGCATGGATGACCAGTAAGATTTTCACTGACTGGTTGATGGCATGGGATAAAAAGTTGTGTGGGTGAATAATTGCCTTGCTTCTGGACAATTTTAGTGGGTACCCAGATGTGCAGAACCTATAGAACATCAGGTTAATTTTTCTGCCACCCAACAGCACATCAGTAATCCAACCATGATGTAATTTACTCATTAAAGAGACACTACATCAAGGAGATGAGGACAAGGGTTCTGGAGGAGGTGGATGGGCGGGCAGAGCTCACAGTCATATAATGTATAAAGTGCATAACTCTTCTTTATGCTGAAGGGCAGCTAAAAACAATGTGGCACACTGTAGGAACTGAAATGGTTGCCAACGTCTTTGCCAAAGTGGGGTTTAAATATCCATCTGCCAATCTGCCTGACCAGCTTGAACCTGCACCTGTAGAGGATCTGGTCCCACCACCTCTGAGTCTGTCAGAGACAGAATTCACATCTCTATGCCATTCAGGTGAAAATGACCCTGAACTGCACCAGAGACATGAAAAGCACCTGTGTTCTAGATGTCATTCAGCCAAGCACCAGCGCCAGCCATCCTGAGAGTGAGGAGGAGGATGACCTTGAAGAACAGCAGCAAAAACCAGTGACCACTGCTGATGTTCACTTAGTGCTACTTATACATAGAAGGGCTATGGTGCAGCACTTTGATATCAGTCCAGACTGGAACCTAATGGAGAACACTGAGATAAACGTTTGGCTATACGCAAGTGCAGCTGGAAGGCAGACAAATATTGAGAGCTTCTTGAAGACTGAGATTGAGACAAAGTGAATTACCCCATGCCATCAAATTTACCCAGTGTATCCCATCTTCTAAACTACTCTACTTCTTTAATACAAATTTAATTTTAACTGCCACACCACCCCTTCCCTTGAATAAGCACAACTACACTGATAAAAATGCTGACTTGCCAGCTTCAGTATACTGCACATAAAAAAGAAATACTATAAGCACAAGCACACTGAAATCAATGCCAACTTGTCAGTTTCAATATTTATTTATGTATGACTTTGACATCCGGGTAAGTGCACTGATCTGAGGAACCATTTTTAGGCATGACCTGGCCTAAAAGGCACAAGTAATACAACAAATAATCATAAGGTTACACACAGAAATGGCACAATGCAATAAGTATAAGTACAATCATGAAAAAATACACAGTTTGTGACAATAATAGGATACAATATATAATACAGCTGAACAAAGCAAGCAAGCCGGGTACAAAAAACAGAATATACTGTACTTCAACTAAACTAAATAACTGCATATACAAATAAAATAACAATACCCAGCAGTAAACTCACAAAATAAACCTGTTCTGTGTCATATATGTGTTCTCTGCATTTCTATGTTTTAGCAGAGCAATACAGTACCATCACAAAGAGGAAATGTTTGACACAATTTTGCACCCATTCAAAGACATGGTTACAGGAAGCAGCAGCCAATCTATCTGAGTCAAGTTATTAACAAGAATGTATAAGGACATTAAAAGAAACTGAATATGTGTATAAGGATAAGCCCACAAGAATCCTAATTATTGATGGAAGAAGCTATCATGTAATTAACAATGTGTTATAAGGAAAACTGTAATTGTGAAATTGATGAAAATACTTGGTTAATGTTATATTGTACAACTGTCTCTCTTCAAATAAAAAAGAGCAATACAGTACCGTGTTCAGTATTTCCCAACGTAATCACACTCCTGCCATGTAGAATGGACACTGCATATAGCAAACAAAAAGGCACAGCATGGACAAGCCCAAACTAAGTAGCTTAAACTGTACCCCTAATTAATATTTACAACCCAAATCTACAGCCTATAAGAACAAACTCTGGCCAGAGCTGGTAGGGCTACAGCTGAGGAATCTGAGGGCAAAAATATTGAAAATTACCGAAGTTATGAGCCTGTGTTAGTAAAATGTAATGTAGGCTCATAAATGTGTTGTTTTGTAATCATCAGCAATCCTTCAATTCGAGGATGATCTCTGCCATGGTTCACTGATGGGTCCTGAGGTTGCTCAGTAATCCTATCCTAGAGCCAGAGATTCATCCATAGAAATTGCAGATGTTTCCATGTGGGAGAGCTGCCTGCTGGCTGGGGTTTCTTTTCCTTTCCTTCCTATGCTCTCTCCTTTCAGCTTCAAGGGCAAGGCATTTCTCTTTGAAGCAGGCCCCTGCTTGATGGAGGTTCTGGCACCATTCAGATCGGTCGGTGGCCAGTTCCTCCCAGCTTGTGATGTCCATATCTGTTTTCTTGAGATATGCCTTCAATGTGTCTTTGTAGCATTTCCTTTGACCACCACGGGTTCTCTGGCCATTACTGAGCTGGGAGTATAAAATTTGTTTGGAGAGTCGAGAGTCAGGTAACTGTACACAGTGTCCAGTCTAGCGGAATTGATGTCCGAGGATCATTACCTCAATGCTGGTGACATTGGCCTCAGTGAGAACACTGACGTTAGTGAGGTGGTCTTCCACTTGATGCAGAGGATTTTCCAGAGACATCATTGGTGGTACCTCTCCAGGCTCTTTAGATGATGTCGGTAAGTCACCCAAGTTTCACATACATAAAGAAGGTTAGGGATGATAACCAAACTGTATACCTGGACATTGGTGTGCTTTCGTATGTCACGGTCAGTGAAGAGGCGCCAAAGCAGTTTCCCAAATGAGGTACTAGCATAATGGATCCTGTGCTGAATCTCATCGTCAATGTTTGCTGTTAGGGAGAGGTGGCTACCAAAGTAAGGAAAGTGCTCAACTGTCTCCAGGGTCTGTCCCTCGATGGTAAATTGTAGAGGGTCATTTACCAGGCCTTGAACAGGCTGATAGAGCACCTTGCTCTCCTTGATGTTAAGTGAGAGTCCCAGACTTCTGTAAGCTTCTGCAAAGAGATCTAGGGCAGACTGGAGGTCGCTCCTGGTGTGTGCAAGGATGGCACAGTCATCAGCGTACTGTAGGTCAATGACAGATGCCTTGCAAACTTTGGTCTTTGAACAGAGACGTACAAGATTAAAGAGCCCTCCATCCATTCTGTATTCGATGTCAATTACAGTGGGAAGGCGGCCTTTGGTGAGGACTAGGATGACTGCTAAGAAGATAGAGAACAAGGTTGGAGCAATGACACACTCGTGCTTGACCCCAGTTTGGATGATGAACAGGTCTGTCTTTGAAACATTATGGAGAACAATGGCAGTCATCTGGTCATGCAGAAGCCTCAGGACCTTGATGAATTTTGTAGGGCAGCCAAATCTGGCCAGCACCTTCCACAAGGCTTCACAATTGATGTAGTCAAAGGCCTTTGTCAGGTAGGTGAAAGCCATGTACAGGTCCTGATGTTGTTTCCGACACTTTTCATGGATCTGCCTGACAGTGAAGATCATGTCGGTTGTCCCGTGAGATGGTCTGAATCCACACTGAGATTCCGGCAGGACTTCTTTGGTGATGGGAAGAAGACGGTTCAGAAGAATACAGGCGAGCATTTTCCCTGCAGTGGAGAGTAAAGCAATGCCTCGATAATTTCCACACACCAACTTGTCTCCCTTCTTGAAGATGGTAACAATGTTGGCATTCCTCAGGTTCTCTGGATTCTCCTCATTGTTCCAAATTTGAAGAATGAGTTCATGGAGCTTTAGTACCAGTTCCTCATCCCCAGCCTTGTAGACTTCAGCCGGTATGCCATCTGGTCCCTCAGCTTTGTTGTTTTTAGCCAGCTTGATGGCATGTCTTACTTCTTCAATGGTAGGGGGGTTGGCAAGAGATTCTCTTTCACGATGTCGAGGGACAGAATTGATAGTGGCATCTGTCACAGATGACCCGTGGTTCAGAAGTGTCTCAAAATGCTCCTTCCATCTAGCTTGAATGCCTTCATTTCCCTTTAGGAGCGTCAAGCCATCTTGAGATCGGAGGGGAGTGGAACCATGGGAGCTTGGATCATAAATGGCCCTTGTAGCCTGGAAGAAGCTCTGCATGTCATGTTTGTCAATATAGAGCTGGATCTCCTTGGACTTGTCTTGCCACCATTTGTTTTTGATGTCTTGGATCTTCCTTTGAGCTTCTGCCTTGAGCTGATGGTATGACTCTTTCTTTTGCTGGCATGATATGTCATCTTGCCATGTGCAGTGAGCTCTTCTTTTCTGGTTGAGCAGGTCTTGAATCTCAGTATCATTTTCATCAAACCAGTCCTAATGATGGCGGGTGACATAGCCAATAGATTCAACACATGCCGAGTGGATGGTGGTCTTGAACTCCTTCCAGTATCTCTCAATGTTTTCATCAGCTGCAGGCATGACAGAGAGCCTTGCTTAGAGACATTGCTGGAAGTCCTCTTGAACCACTGGGCCTTGAAGGGACTTGGTGGTGAATTTCCTTTGCATTGATTTTGGTTGGCTTCAATGTTTTTGAATGAGGTGGATGTTCATGACATATCTAACAAGATGATGGTCTGTCCAGCAGTCATCGACTCCTTGCATGGCCCTTGTGATGTAGATATCCTTTCGATCATGGGCTCTGACAATGATGTAGTCAAGGAGGTGCCAGTGCTTGGATCGAGGGTGTCTCCAAGTAGTCTTGTACTTGTCGCTGTGTCTGAAGATGGTGTTCGTGATGACCAGTCCATGCTCCGCACTTATATTAAAGAGTAGGATGCCATTGGAGTTTGTCTTTCCTACCCCCTCCTTCCTGATGATACCATTCCAGAGATCTGAATCACACCCGACTCTGACATTGAAGTCACCAAGCAGAATGATCTTATCTTCCTTAGGGGTGTTGGTCAGGACTCTGTCAAGGTTGGAGTAGAACTGTTCCTTGACATCCTTGTCAACATTAAGTGCTGGGCCATATGCACTGATGACAGTGGCATGCTGATTGTTGCTGAGCTTAAGACGAAGGGTCATGAGGCATCCGTTGATGCCAATTGGGAGCTCTGTAAGCTGGTTGATGGGCTTGTTCTTGATGGCAAGTCCAACGCTGTGAATGCATCTGTCTTCAGCAGGCTTCCCATTCCAGAAGAAGGTGAAACCTCCACCCTCTTCTCTCAACTGGCCTTCATCTGGTCATCTTGTCTTGCTTAGGGCAGCAATATTGATGTTACATCTTGCAAGTTCCCTGGCGATAATAGCAGTTCTTCTTCCTGGTCATTCGCTATACTGGTTGTCCATCAGAGTACGAACGTTTCATGTTGCAAAAATCATTGTCTGTTTCTTGTTTCAGCCACATAGAGAGTGATCCCACTGGATGTGGCTATCCAGCCAGGAGAAGGTGAGACAGCCTATGTTTAGGGCACCTTTTTTAGTCCCTTCCCCATGCGGGGTGAGCAGAGGGGATCCTAAAGAGGACTGCTCAGTCACAGTAGCAGCTGCTGAATTGCACCCCCATCCCGGTCCAGGTGCCAGATGACCATTAAGCTACCATCACCTGCATGCAGATTCATAGCTAGAGACTGCCAGATTCACTGGTCCTGTCCCTATCACCAATAGTCTGTCACCACAGGACTTGGAAGGTTGGTTGTAGGGATGTTGTTTCCCATGGTAGAAGCCTGCATGTGACTTCTTTTAGTGTGGGGAAGCTGGTGCACCTACAGCAACCACACAAACTTGACAAGCAGGAGATCTAGTGCTCAGTGGCAAGGAGAGTCCAAGATGACTGGAGATCCCCATCTTGTTGCAGCCTTGATGTGCCTTCACAGCTGTTGAGATCCTAACATCTTCTTCCACTTGATCCACTGTTGAGGACTTTGGAGGTTGGACCGCACTTAGTCTGGGACCTCGCCTCAGGCCTATTCACCATGGGTGCCAGGAGTATAAGACTCCGGATGACATAGCCCTGAGGGTCATTGAAATGCACAAGCTTCTCCACCATGAGAAGGTCTAGGTCAAAGGAGAGGAATATTTGTAATATTTGTACACCAAATGTTCAACATAGCTTTGTTATGACCCTACCTCATGAAGAAGGGCAGAGCAAATATTCAACTCCTGCCCAAAAGGTTATTTCTCATAGGGACTGTGAAACTTTTGAGACACAAAAACACATTTGGGGCAACAGTTGAAAAGTGACAGCTGTCACATTCATGAGGTGCTGTAAAGAAATGGCTATGTTGAACATTTGGAGTAAAAATATTGAATATAATAAACTTATGAGCCTGAGTTTGCAAAATTCAACATAGCCTCAACTTTTTTTGTTTTTAAACATTTTTACACCAGATTTAAAAAATAGCCTTTTTTTGTCTCCCACCTCATGAATAGTGGCAGGGAACATTTTCAACTCCTGCTCGAAAGGTGATTTTACGCAGGAACCGCAAAATCACCTTTCTGGATGTTAAAAAAAAATTGGACAGGATTTGAAAACTGACAGCTATCACATTCATGAGGTGCTGTAAAGATATGGCTATGTTGTAAATGTGTGATAAAAATATTGCAAATTACCAAAATTATGAGCCTGTGTTCACTACATTCAATGTAGGCTCATAACTTACTTGTTTTTTAATATTTTTACACCAAATTTAGAACATTGCCTTCTTATGACCCCACCTCATGTACAACTGCAGAGAAAAATTTCAACACCTGCCCAAAAGGTGATTTCATGCAGAGGCTGTGAAATCACCTTTTGGGATGTAAAAAAACATTTTATCCAGGATTTGAAAAATGACAGCTGTCAAACTTATGAGGTGCTATAAAAATATGGCTATCTTGTCAATTTGGGATAAAAATTTTGAAAATTACCAAAGTTACAAGCCTGCGTTTGCAAAAATTCAACGTAGCCTCAACTTTTTTTTTTTTAAACATTTTTACACCAGATTTAAAAAATAGCCTTCTTATGTCCCCCACCTCATGAATAGTGGCAGGGAACATTTTCAACTCCGGCTCGAAAGGTAATTTTACTCAGGAACTGCAAAATCACCTTTCGGGATGTTAAAAAAAATTGGACAGGATTTGAAAACTGACAGCTATCACATTCATGAGGTGCTGTAAAGATATGGCTATGTTGTAAATGTGTGATAAAAATATTGCAAATTACCAAAATTATGAGCCTGTGTTTGCTACATTCAATGTAGGCTCATAACTTAGTTGTTTTTTAATATTTTTACACCAAATTTAGAACATTGCCTTCTTATGACCCCACCTCATGTACAATTGCAGAGAAAATTTTTAACACCTGCCCAAAAGGTGATTTCATGCAGAGGCTGTGAAATCACCTTTTGGGATGTAAAAAAACATTTTATCCAGGATTTGAAAAATGACAGCTGTCAAACTTATGAGGTGCTATAAAGATATGGCCATCTTGTCAATTTGGGATAAAAATTTTGAAAATTACCAAAGTTACAAGCCTGCATTTGCAAAAATTCAATGTAGGCTCATAGCTTTCTTGTTTAATATTTTTACCACAAATTTTCAACATTGCCATCTTATGACTCCAACTCATAAACAATGGTGGAGAAAATTTTTAGTTCCTGCCCAAAAGCTGATTTCATGCAGCGGCTGAGAAAACACCTTTTGGGACAGATTTACCTAGCATCACTTACATTGTTCATGAGGTGGTGTTCCAAAAAAGTTGTGTTGAACATTTGGAGCCAAAATAATGAAAAATGGCCAACCTATGCTACTATGTTCAAAACCCAATTGATATATATTGAACCGCATACCTGATTTCCCCAGTTCAAGGTCCAGTGTTGAAGAGTGAAGATGTGTCTGCAGTCCAGAGAGGATTACGATGCTGGACCCTTGATGGGTAAGTAAGGGCTTGTGGCAGGTGGGGCGTTGGGTGCTGTTTGGGAGAGTTAGGTGGGGGACAGTTATGGCAGCGAAAGACTTTGATGGATGGTTTTCCTTTTACAGGATTTTACAAACAAAAACACAAAACCTGAGGCTGTGGATCATGACTGGAAGATTGGGCACCCCAGTGTCACTCTTATGTTTCTTGGAGTGGAGTGGTTGGGGCTGAGTGGGAGGGTCAGGTGGGGGGATAGTAACAAAAAAAACACAGAGGAATCCTGATGATGACACTGGGGGATTGGGTACCCCCATTGTCAGGAGGGTCAGGTGGAGGACTATTAAAAGAGGAAAAAAAACACGATGGAGTCCTGAGGGGTGGGGGGTATGTATAATGTAGAAATAAATGGTGGCATCTTGATCGCAGCACTGGGGGATTGGGCACCCCCAGTGACTCTTATGTTTTGGAGGGGGGTGGCAGGTGCTGAGAGGGAGGATTTGGTGGGAGGAAACTATAATTTAAAAGGAAAAAAATTGGCAGTTACGGCACACTCTGCCATGTCAAAGATGGTCACTACAGTGCACTGCATATGTGCTAGTAGCCAAGCATGTGCAGTAGACAGTGGCAGCCATCTTTGACTTGGCAGTGCGCTATGAACAACAATTTCTTTTTCTTTTAAATTATAGAAATCACCCCCACCTGACCCTCTCTCTCTCTCATCACCCACCCCACCCCCAGAAATATAAGAGTGACACTGAGGGTGCCCAGTCCCCCAGTGCCATGACCAGGACACCACCTCAGTGTACAAAAATAATGCAGTGTTCCTGGAGACAATGAACGGAGTGCTCCAGGGATGCCACAGATGCAGACACAACAGTTCTCCCTGTCTAACATGTTGTTCAGTCAGAAGGAATGTGCTGAATCATTTTTCTGTAGCAGGAGGTCTGCAGGGCTATGCCCACTGCAGCCCTAAAAATGATCAAATATCTACAATCAATATTCAGTGAAGATGATACAGTAAAATGCTTTTTTCAGGTGCCACTATTACTTTCTTTCAGTTAGCCATCTAATTTCCCCAACCTAACTGTCAGGAGAAATTTATTCTTGACTGCAGCAACACAACACCAGGAAGCATTAATCCCTACAAAAGTTCAAAATGAAAACCATGGGCTGGATTTTCAAACCCCAAGAATGACTCAAGCTTTGGGTGAGCCAAAGATATGGCACACTGACCTTCCAGCACTCTGATGGGATTTTCTATCCTATGTAGCAGTTGTTGAATGCTAGACTCTCTTTTTGTGGTCTAGCTTTGCATCAATCCTGGGGACCATTTTTACGAAGCTTGCACCTGAGATTTGACGCAAGCTGCCGTAGAGAGAAAACTGTTGCAATTTCACCCAATCTTGTAAAGTCCAGCACAGTTGTGGCAAATGGGACTCGTACAGTGGTGAAAACAAAGTGTTGTGGTGCAGGGCAGGATGCAAGCCCTGCACCACCCTTTGAAAGTCCAGCCCCATATTTTCACTGCAGATGTAATCAATGGTCCCAAAAACATGCAACTCAAGATACTGGGGACCTAAGCATAATAGTCCAAAAATGTTGTTTATTCCATCCAGTGTAAGAAGTCCCCTTATATTAGCTATATAGGCTATATGACTGAATTGAGATGAAACAACCCTTCTGAGCACTAATCTACTCACAATGGCATATTATAAAGGAGAAAAGGATTGGAATGCAAATGAGACAGCATTTCTCCCAATCAGATCACTCCAACTCTGACCTCTGAATCTGACTGTTCAAAGAAGACGTCATAACAAACAAGAAATGCAAACTTGGACAATCAAATTTATAGACCTACTGGACTCAACACAGACTTCAGATTCATGACCCATTGCAGACACTAAACCAGCATAATTGACTTTTTTCTACAGATTATAATTTTGCATATTAAAACCTTGTAAACACATGTACATGTAGAATGTTTTATACTGTGCTCTATACATTCCTTCACAAATGTTTTTGTACAGTACATACATATGTATCCATATGAACTGTATTTATGTGTGTACATATAATTATGCTGTATGCCTGTGTAGCATATGTTTTTTCCTCTGTGCTTCCCCTACCCACATACACACACACACACATTTCCACCAGACTTCCCTCATAGTCATACTGTCACAAAACCTAATATCTTCTCTGTCTTGTTAATTATGTTAATTGCTGTAAGAAGGAAGCACTAGCTAATGTATACAGTATATGAAATGCTTTTTGTGAAAACTGCTGTCAACTAAAGAAGACCCCTATATTGGCTTGAGACCTTGCATACTGAATGTCCCTTTTATGTTCCAATAAAAGCTTTCAAATCACTTACTTTGTTTATCTGCCTTTGTAATGTAGACAGAAAAATAAAAACCGTGCAGGTTCAGCTTCATTTAGAACAATGTACCGCTTGTTTATATGAATGGATTTGACTGCCTTAAACTAATCTGGCTTGGATTGCAGCATTGCCTAGAAATATGGAACATAATCTTTATGGTAATATATAATCCACAGGACTGCTCAATTATCTAGCAAATGGACTCCTTTTAGTAGAACTGAGGAGTCATTCTCCTTTAAGCTCACCAAGAAGAGTCTGGTTTGGAATTCAGAGGTCACATATTTTAATTTCTGCTACTTGATGTTTTGGGGGAGGACTAAGACATATTTTTTACTGAATATCTGAGGCTAATGTATATTAATCTCTCTAGGATGGGACCTAAATAGTGTAGCATGCGATGATAGAAGCAAGCTGTGTTTTTACTGAGGGTTTTGTTCAAATGCAACTTTCATCCTAATTGCTTTTAGATGAGACCTACTCAGTATGGGATGGTAGAAGCAAGCCATAGTTTTTCAGAGTGTATGTAACAAATTTAGCTTCTATCCTAGGCCTTTATTCTTAGTTGCAATATGTGGTAGAGCAAACCAATGGGCAAACCATTTCCCTGTTTTGTCACTACCCTTTTGTACTATTTTCACTGACTGTCATGAGTTATATGTTGGAGTAGTATTCCCTTGTGATTAAGACATGATTCAAGTCAGTGTGCCAGATATTAGAGGGGTGCAGATGAGGTTTTCATGTGCTATCCTACTGGTTTGTATCTCACACAGAATTGTAGAATGGCTTAGCACCAGTCACATGTCATAATACAATTCCATGCAATGGAGTTGTGCCACCGGAATGTTTTCTCTCACCCTCTCCCCTTATCATTTTTCCCAGCAGATTTTCAATTTTCAAGGTCCACTGGCCATTGTTCTGGCAGTCCAATGGCCCACCAACTACTTTCCAGACCAAACACAATCTATGTTTTCCATAGGAACCAACCTTCCTAGCCCATGTCCTTAGAAAAAGTGGCTTAGCTGTTACATCATCCCAAAACCCTTTTCTCTCTTATTTGCTGAGTTCTGGTCAATGCACTGTTATCCTCTTTAGCTTCAGCCTTTGGTAATTCTTGGGGAAAGGTGGTTTGCAGGAGGCTGTGACCAACTGTATAAATCCTGCCACACTTTGTGAATGGCCCCACTCCCAGCTCCCCAAGGTCACACATAATTATGAGACAATACAGAGTAGGCTCATGACTGCCATTTGGCATAGCTCTACAGGCTTGCAGATTCACAGCAGATGGTAAGTCCAGTAGCGCTGGTAACTGCATCT
This sequence comes from Neoceratodus forsteri, assembly GCA_016271365.2. Classification (NCBI taxonomy): domain Eukaryota; kingdom Metazoa; phylum Chordata; order Ceratodontiformes; family Ceratodontidae; genus Neoceratodus; species Neoceratodus forsteri. Next base: position 352,554,221 of record CM028136.1, on the reverse strand, counting down.
AGGAATAGGGTCCCTAATCTTGTTGCAGCCTCAGTGCCTGTAGAGTATTGGAGGTGATATCTTAATAGTTTGCTAAATTTGTTCTCTCTAAAAATAAACATTTGGATAATTAAAAAAACAACAACAAAAGGTTTGAGTTTTCCTACCACCGTTAAAATGTTTGCCTTTTGCTGTATGTAGTTTCAACTGCTTCTAATTTTTAGCTTAGTTATTCTGTTCCATTCATGTTTGAAATCTATTGATATATTGGGCCCTTCAGTAAACAATGTATTTTGCTCAATGTATTTCTAGTTACAATTTCCTCTTTAATTATGAAGGAAAAAGAACATACATTTTTCAATTCCTAAATTATCTCCCTCCAATATTCAATGGATTCTGTAAACAAAATAACAAACTACTATAAAGACCAGAGTATTAAATTAGGTTGTATCTGGACAGGTAGACAAGGAGTTCAGCAAGGCCCTGACTCCTTGATACAAGAAAAATTACTCTGCCATGTAATGCTTCAGAGATGTAGCTATGAAGGTCCAGTACATTATTAGATTTAATAATACTACTGAATCATTATCTTTCCATCCTCAACTTTACAATAGGAAGTTCACATCAGGTCTGCAAGCTGTACATCTTTAAGTAAACTGTAAGTGGTACACTGCACTGCTAGCCTGTGTACCCTGTACTTACATTTCCTATGAATCTGAAAAAAAAAATCCACATTGTATTTGCCACAAGTGTGGAAAGCCATAGAAAGTCATAGTGCTCCATTTGTCATCTGGTATTTCTGTAGAAAACTGTGTAAAATTGGTAATGGATTTTGTAATGGTCTTGGTCTCGGAAGCAGTGCTGAATCAGTTACTGAGAATCAAAGCTGTTATTGACCTGCAGCACATGAAGGGGAAGCACTATTGATTACCAGTAAACTCAATATACAGTACCAATGATACTAGCAATGTCCCTTAACTCCCTTTATATTATTATCCAGGAATTGGAAGAGAAGGGGGCAGTCCACTTTTAATTTCCATTTAGACTCTTCTGTACCACATACTTTCATTGAATACCTTTTTTTATTGTCATTTAGTGGTTTACTGGATGTTATAATTTGTAAATATTACTGGCTTGGTCTTATGATCATGCTAGAATGTCTCATCTTTAAATCCTGCAGTACAGTTAAACTTTGACTTAATGTGCAAACTAAGAACAAAGGAAACAGGGCTTTCCTTGTGATCTGATTTATTATCTGCTGCTTGTGCAGAACATGGCAGCAAGGCCAGTTACTTCTGTTCAGAAGTCAGATCACATCACTCTTCCCTTTCAGTTCTGCACTGGCTGCCCATTAGGAAGCAAATTGGTTTTGTTTATTTATTTAAAATCTGGTAAATCCACGAGCATAGAGTCTGTTTTTAAGGGTAACCAGATATGTCAAAAACACCATAAACTTTACAATACACATTGAAGCAAAATAAAGCACAATATTTAAAACAGATTAAACATTAACTAAGATAAATAATTCCTATACAAAACAACTTAAAAGAGATAGTGTACTGCCTGGAATTATTAGTAACTTTCAGATGTAGTCAGCTGTCACTTCTTACATCTGAAATATTTCTTCTGTTTACTAATTAGGAGATTTTCCACTTGGCAGTACTGGTGTGATGTGTGCAGCAGCACTCGGTCTGGAGGCTAAAAAAGTGATTTCTGTTCCTCCCACCACATCATCAACACTGAGACCACACTAACTGTGACATCACTAGTAACCTAGTAGAACCACTTCTCACTGTCATATTATTCTCTTTCACATGAAACAGCAGGGACTGGCTCTTCTTGGTTACTGCCGATGTCACAATTTCCTGCATTTTGATTGGTAACCTGTGAAAGTCACTGCTCAGGCTGCAAAGGTTGTGGTGCCTCAGTGTGTTTGGTCACATTTCGGATGAGGTAGTGGGAGGAACATAACTGACTTTTTTTTAGCCTCCAAACTGTGTAGCTCCACACATCAGCCTACTACTGCCAGGGGGAAAATCTTCTAATTAGCAAACAGAAAAGAAAAAAATACTTCAGATATAAGAAGTGATAGCTGACTTCATTTGAAAATTACTGTTAATTCCAGGCAGTACCATGGCTCTTTAATAAAAATAAATAAAAAAACGTAAAAATCATGTACACTGACAACACTCTGAGTCCAATAAATATTTTTGGAGTACAACTTTAAAGCTGGAGATAATCAAAGGCACATTTATTAGCTTTAGGGGCAAGGGCTATAGAAATGTAGTAACTTGTATAATGAAGTTCTGTGATCTAAACTTGTTTCAACAGTGAGAATACAAGAGTAATTATTTACTGCTGAATACGTACAAGCCATAGAAGTCCGGTGATGAAAAAACAATGAAAAACTTCAGACACCTTTTTTAACAGAAACCTTGCCAGAGTACTTAACTGAATTTTATACCTCTGATATGAAGAATAACAATTATGTGAACTGAATAGAACACAGTGATGTGTTCGAGCCAGGAGCTGAGTAGGAAAACCTAGCTATTTGATTATACAGGACCCCAACCCTCCTAACCCTGAACTGCACACACACTCCCCATCAGAAAAGTAAAATAACATACCATAATCAATGATAGGGAGCAAAAAGCTTTGTCAAAGGAGTAACCTAGTGGAAAGTAATAAAATGAATTCAGCATCTACGAACAGCCAATCTCTGATACACAGTTTTTACCAAGAAGGAAATATGTGAATAGTAGGAGAGTGTGCTAACCACTATGAGGCCAAATATTTAAAGTCAAAAACTGTTTCTATAACAGAGCCTTGCATGGGTTTTAACATTGTCATATTAGTTTTCATAGCATTTAACACCAATTTCTGTGTTAAAAATCATTGTTGAACAGAATCAGAATCATTTTGTACTGTCTTCTTTAAATTCAGCAGATTAGCCCCATTCGTAAAGATCACTGTGTCATCTGCCTATAGCAAAATACTGGTTTTCTTGCCAACTTCAGAAGGGAATTTAAAAACAAGCTGAACAAAAGAGGTTTCAGAATTGATCACTGAGGCACCCCTAATGCAACTGGATCGGGGAAGGAAAAAAATTAGAAAGTTTAGTTTTTGGAGATGACTATGTACATAGTTCTGACATCAGCCCACCACATCCCCAGAAAACCCCAGGTCACCCAGTGCCCTGAGAAGCAGCTGATGATTAACCAGGTCAAAGTCTTTGGTGAGATCCACAAACAGCCATGGAAAAGAGGCCCTTGTCAAGAGCTTCATGGACCATCTGTGTGAATCCCACCAAGCCCATCACCATACTGTAACCAGGGCAAACAGCACAGAACAGGGGTTAGGATATCATACTTAGTAAGATAATCCAAAAATTGATCAAAAACAATACATTCCATGACTTTTGCTAATGGAGTCAATAAAGAAATTAGTTGATAATTTTGAATATCAGATTGATCACCTGATTTATGCAAAGGAAGCATTACTGAAGAAAATTGGTCCAAACAAAAAGAACTGTTAAACTTTTTTGCCAAAGGAAAACATAATATATCAGCAGTGATCTTCATGAGCCTGAAATCCAACTTATCAATACCCACCAAAGGGCTGGCGTTCATTTTACAAGACAGCATAAACATCTGATGGATTAAGAACTTTTAAAACAAGCATTTGTCAATGCCCAGTGTTTGCTTGCTGGTATTAGCATTAGAAATGCGGGAGTTAGACAGATGCAGAATAGAAATGGCAGTGAAGTACTGAACTTCACATGAACCCCACCTCCATCCTGTAGAGATGGACAGGATTTGGGGTAAGGTTTTGGGTCATCACCCATGACGGTCAAACCATGTCACCTCACCCTATTCTACAGACACTGACACGTGTTGAAATGTGCCTTAGGGTGTTTGGCTTTACAGTCACCCCATTCCATAAGGACATATGTTGAAATGGGTGCAGCATAGGAGAATGGGTTGAAGTCTTGGGACGAAGAGTCCAAGGTACACCTCGATGCCTGTCAGTGGCTGGGGGGGGTGGGATGGCATGAGCAGTACAGCTGGCAATCCAAAAGCACACCCCAATGCCTGTCTGCCTGTACAGGGTAGGATGTTATGGTTAAAAACCGTAATGCCTCAGGCATTTGTTAGTATTCATAGTATATATTATGAACATGGCCATTTTGTGACCCCACCTCATGAAAGCATTTGGGACCTCTTGTCATGAACAGTGGCAGTGTGATTTTGTCAATGTGTCCTGAAAACTGACTTCCAACAGTGACAGTACCATTCTGCACCACATGTACGAAAACACAGATCGGGCAGGATGTGAAGAATGACAGCTGTATCATCTATAGGAAGGTATGAAGAGATGGCAATGTTGAAAATGTGTAGTGGGAATATTAAAAATGCTTGCACTTCCCAGCATACGTGGAAACCGTGCAACGCATGCATGTAACAAAGTCATTTTATGGAGTTTCATCACCAGATTTTCAACATAGACATTTAACGACCTGTGGTCATGAACAGTGTCACTGTGATTTTGTTACTGTGTCCTGAACACTGATTTCCCACAGCAACCATGGTATTCTAAGCCAGAACTGCAAAAATACATTTCAACCAGGATGTGAAAAATGACAGCTGTACTGTTCATAAGGAGGTGTGGGAAAATGGCAATGTTGAAATTCTGGAGTGAAAATATTACAAATGTGCAAAGTTATAAGCGTGCATGGAAGCTGCACAATGCACACTTGTAACACAGTCGTTTTATGTACTTTCATCACCAAATGTTCAACATAGGCATTTTAGGACCTCTGCTAATGAACAGTGTCACTGTGATTTTTGTAATGTGTCCTAAACAGTGATTTCCCACAGTGACCACGCTATTCTGTGCCGGCAGTGCAAAAACACATTTCAACCAGGATGTGAAAAATGACAGCTGTACTGTTCATAAAGAGGTGTAGAAAAATGGCAATGTTGAAATTATGGTGTGAAAATATTGCAAATGTGCAAAGTTACAAGCGTGCATTGTGCAGTTTCCATGCACGCCAGTTAGTTTATGAACTTTTTTTTTTGTACTTTCTATTTTTCCCTCTTCTCTCCCCTCAGCTCCAGTCTCCTCAGGAGTACCTAGGATTCATCCCACTATGGTTCACTCCTACCTGGTCAATCCTTTGTCACCCATGTAGCCTCGGTTTGCCCCTGGGTGGGGACGGGGTGGGCTCCAACACCCCAGAATTCTCTGGCGGTGTCGGTCGGGAGGATGCCAGGAGGGCAGCCGTAAATCATGGGCAAGCTCCAGTTCTCCATCTCTGCTGGAGCTGAAGGTTTTTTTTTCTCTTTTTCCTGGGAGTGGCCAATGCCCTGACGTCAAGGCCTCACTGACATCTGCCACTCCCCACCCCTTCACTACGCTTCTCTGGACCTTGCTGTATCTCCAGCTTCTGCCAGAAGACAGCAGAACCCCTGACCCTCCCAGGAGAGGAGAGCTGTCCTCCAGATGCTCTATCCTCTCCCTTCCCTGCTGACCCCCAGCAACCTGAGATTGTTCCAGAACCCAGGTCACCGGCGTGGTGTGAGGTGTGGCTTCCAGTGCCTCAACCCTCAGCGCCACCAGGCTGGCCCTAGTTTATGGATGTTTGTCACCAAATTTTCAACATAGCCATTTTAGGACCTCTGCTAATGAACAGTGTCCATGTGATTTTCCTAATGTGTCCCGAACACAGATTTCCCACAGTGACCGCGCTTGTCTGCACCGGAAGTGCAAAAATACATTTGGGCCAGGATGTGAAAAGTGACAGCTGTACTGTTCATAAGGAGGTGCAGGCAAATGGCACTGCTGGCAATCTGGAGTGAAAATATTGCAAATGTGCGAAGGTACGAGCGTGCATAGAAATTGCACAACACACGCTCGTAACACAGTCATTTTATGAACTTTTCTCACCAAATTTTCAACATAGACATTTAAGAACCTCTGCTAATGAACAGTGTCACTGTGATTTTCTTAATCTGTCCCAAACATTGATTTCACACACCAACTGCGCCATTGTGTGCTACATGTGCAGAAACACATTTTGGGCGCGATGTGAAAAATTAAAGCTGTACTGCTCATAAGTAGGTGTGGTAAAATGGCATTGTTGAAATTCTGGACTGCAAGTATTAAAAATTCATGCACTTACGAGCATGCACAGGAACTGCACAACACATGTTCATAAAACAGTCATTTTTAGGAATTTTTTCACCAAATGTTCAACATAGCCATTGTAAGACCTCTGCTCATGAACAGTGTCACTGTGATTTTCTTAATCTGTCCCAAACATTGATTTTGCACACCGACTGCGCCATTGTGCGCTACATGCGCAGAAACACATTTTTGGTGAGATGTGAAAAATGACAGCTGTACTGCTCATAAGTAGGTGTGATAAAATGGCAATATTGAAAATCTGGAGTGCAAATGTTACAAATTTGTGAACTTGCGAGAGTACATAGGAACTGCGCAATGCACGCTCATAAAACAGTAATTTTTAGGACTTTTTCACAAATTTAACATAGCTTTTTGAGAGCCCACCATATGAACACTGGCATCTGTCATTTTGTTAATCTGTCCCGAAAGGTGATTTCACACAGTGACCATGAAATCACCCTTCAGACCCGATTAACGCCATTACAGTGACAGAATTCATGAGGAGGGGTCCCAAAAACCCTATGTTGAAAATTTGGTGCCAAAATGCCAAACAATGCCTGAGATATGCAGCAAAGTTGAAAAACCCCTATTTATTACATTATACAGCTTACCAGAATTTCCTCTGTTTGCTGTCGGCTTTGAAGGGTGCAGACGTGTTCCCGGTCCACCGAAGATTGTCGCGACAGACTCCAGAGGTAAGTATGGGGTGAGGGGGGTGTGGCGAGGCAGGGTGCACAGTGGGTGGGTGTGGGTTGTGGGAAGGGGGTCTGGCAGACCATGAGGGACCATTTTTTCTTTACAGGGAAAAAAAAAGACAACTCAGGATGGTTTTCAATTTTACAGGGGCATTTGGCATGCTGGGGTGGGCTCCCAGCATGCAAAGGGACTCTTTTTGGGAGAGGCCAGCTGCAGCCAATGGGGATTGGGCACCCCCATCAGCACACAAGAAAACAGAGGGGGGGAACCATCATGCCGACGGGGACTGGGCACCCCATCTGCAGGAAACAAAACTGGGGGATCACATCATGCTGACGGGGAGTGGGCTCCCCTGTCAGTAGACAATGACAGTGGGTGGGGGGGTAACATCTTGCTGATGGGGAGTGGGCTGCCTCATCAGCTGAATAAACACTTTGCAGCTACTGAAGCCAACGGGGATTGGGGCCCCCCATCAGCCAATAAAGACCGTTTGTGGGGCACATGCTGTTGAGGGGGATTGGGCACCCCCTCGCATGGGAGGCTGCCTAATATTGTTTGTGAATGTGGCAGCAAGCCGCCGGCCATGTTCACAAACAGTATTAGGCTAGCTAACATTCCGCCCTGCAATGACGGGTTGCTCCCTCATTGCAGCACAATGACTGATGCTGCCTCTGATTGCTGTGGCGAAAACGTTACAACTTGGTTCACTTTTTGGAGACCAGTGTCATTGGCACACTGTGCCTCCATTGGTCCACAAGTGCCAAGCCCCCAAATGCAGTGCCTCCCTTGGCTGTAACACTGCCGGGCCTCCACAACCTGTTTCTCTCCTAAGCTGTCACATCATGTTTCTTGCGCATGCACAAGCAAACATAAAAATAGGGACAGTCTTACTTAGCAAAGAAGATGGAGCACATATGTCACCTATACAATTAACATAATACTGAGGGACATATTTAGACAAATTAGCAACAAAAATACTAAATTCTTAAATTATTAAATCGACAATATATACCTTACATATAAGACCCTGAGTGGTCTGGGCCATCTATACCTCTGCCAGCTCCTGATCCTCTATGTGCAGGAATGGTAATCCTTTCAGTTAGCCAGAAGATGTTTAGTGTTCCATCTTCATTAATAATGTCCACAGGGAGCTGAAGATATGAAGTTGCAGCACCCAGCCTTTGGAATGCATTGCCTAAAGACATTCACCAGTTCTGACCCTGAAGATTAGTAAGAGACTGTTATTTAATATTTTTTTTGTGAATACTTTTGCAGATTAGTTGTGTTTGAAGACAGCCATTGATTTACTTATTTATTTATTTATCAGTGTACTACTTGTTTAACCCAATCCTATAGAGTTCCCTCTATATGTGTTACCTCACTGTATTCTGCTGGACTGCTGAATTTTTTTCTTTTTCTTTTCAATCTTTAATTTCTGGGGCTCTGTACATTTCATGAGGGCACATCATATAAAGATTACTACATTTGCAAACCTAGATAATTTATTTTTTAAGGCATAACTTTTGAACTGAGAGTTCCTTCAGTTGATATCTGGGGCTAGCAGATGATGTTGCCTTTAATACACATAGCAATGTCACACTATGGATCTGATCATCTCATTGGATCTTGATATAAGTGTAGTCACGGTTGAACCAGTCTCTTGGTCACATCATCACACAAAGTCATTTCTCAGTAGCACCCACTGTTTCATTACTACCCCTGTGGAGATGATCCAGTATCATCTGAAAAATAACCCTGAGTCTTGTAAACTTCTGGAGGTATTGGACATCATGGGCATGATGCTCATCTGTGTGCAGGGTTCTGAAAACTTTGGAGCCCTATAATGGTGCTTTCATGTCTTCCATAGATTCCTTAGCACTATGTCATGTTTGTTCATTGATATCCCAGCACAGCTCTCCATGGTACTGGGATGAGCTGCACCAGTTGAAGGCAAAGGGATGGAGATTAGAGTATTCTTGGCATGGATCCCAGTCTGTGGACAACAAATTAATATTGAAAACTCACTATGGTGAGAATCAATGAGCAATCACCCTGAAAATGACAGAGTTCCTGTCACAGATGATTGCAGCAGGTAGAAATCATCTGGCTCAACTTTTCTGCACTGAGGATAGAGTGATAAATCCACCCTGTCTGTGGTCTGCTTGAGTTTTTACTGCTGAAAAATACAATAAGTTTGAAAATGTCTTTGCTGACAAGGTGTCCTCCATAACATTAGGTATTTGCTCTAGAAGTCTGTCATGGACCTGTGATGGTCAGGGCTCATGTGGCATTGCTGAGTTGCCTGCCTGGGGAGTATTTCATCTGGTTATGGAGGAAGAGGTCCTCCAGGTTATCACAGGTTTGCATTCCAACAGCAGTTTGCTAGATTCTGGTGCTACCTGGCTACATTGTAGATTGTTGGGAGGTTTTGGGTTCAGTTATTTTCCAGATTGTCGCATGTTTTCTGAGGGAAGATGTCTTCCCGTCTGCTCTTAAATGGGCAGTGGTGAGGCCTCTTCTGAAAAACCTTTCCTTAGACCCTGATGTGATGGGGAATTATAGACCTGTCTCTGATCTCCCCTTTTTGTGGAAGATTATGGAGAAGGTGGTGGTTGAGCAACTTGTTGAATGCCTGAATAAGTTTACCATCTAAGCACCTGTCCAATCAGGCTCACGGTCTCGCCACAGTATGGAGACTGCCCTCATCAGAGTGCTTAATAATCTCCTCATGATGAGTGATCAAGGACTTTCTATTGTCTTGGTCCTAGTAGGTCTTTTATTGGCATTTGACACTGTTGACCATGGTCAAGGCCACTGATTTACGGTGATTAAACAATGAAATTCTGTTTTCAAGACATCAGATTCTGGAATTGCACCGATGATTGTTACTCTAATTTCCGGAATTTACTGGGATTTTACTGTCATTCTTTTAGTATGTGCATAAATAATCAGAATAAAAGAAGGCTTAATATACAGAGCATTAAATAAAGCAAAGTGAAAATAGTACAGGAAGCAATTATAAGAAGAATACAAGTTTTGTAGATTTACTAATCTGATATAAAATGCCAGATTCCATGAAATCTTTGTTTTTACCGGTGTTCAGGAAGCTCTAATTCCAATATTTTCCAGTAAAAAATGACAATCAGTGGCCTTGACCATGGTATGCTTTTGGATCACCTATGACATTATGTGGGATTCACTAGCACTGCATTGAGCTGGTCTGAATCCTACATAACCAGAAGAATACAGCAGATAACTCTTGGAAGTTACATCTCCAGGGCCTTGTGCTCTCCCATGGTGTTCCTTAAGGCTCAATCCTTGTTCCTGTGTTGTTTTCAGTGTATATGTTGCCATTGTGTTAGATGACTGCACAGTATGACATCGAGTTTCAATGCTATGCAGATGCTACTCAGCTATACCTTCTGATGAGTGTTATGCAGTTTCTGTGCTGCAGAGGTACTTAGCTGAAATAAATGACTCTATGCTCTCAAACTCGCAACCCAGGTAAGATGGAGATAGTGATTGTTGAGCTGTATATGCAGGGCCCAGTGATGATCAGTAGATTGACTTTACTTCCTTTGTTGGGCAGTAAACCACTCAGATCTGCAGATGCAGTAAAGAATCTTGGGGTCATCCTGGGCTGCAAGCTAACACTTGATCAACAGGTGTCAGCCATGGCCTGGGCTGGCTTTAACCCTCTCCATAACAGTGCTAGAATCAAACTGCATCGAGCCCCTACTGACCTAGTTATGATAGTTTTTTGTTACATGTAGGTTCAACTATTGTAACAAAGGAAAGGAAGCAATCGTGGCTCCACTTAGGTTCTCATGCCTGGTTCAGAATTAATCAAAGGAACAAGATGAACCATCTCAGAGTATCAGGTTAAAAAAATCAATTGCTTTATTTCATACAAATATTTAAAAATATACTGGTGCTAGATACAGAACTCCTGTGGATAGTGCAATTGGGTGGTCATTACCCTTCAGGTTTAAATGATCGTATAGAAACAGCAACTTAAAGCATAAAACATAAATGTAAAGCATCAAACAAAACTGGTTGGGTCACTGGGGTTCTGTTGCACTCTCTGGGCTGGATATTCGAATATTAAGGCCATGCTACTAGCTGCGCTATGCTAGTCTGAAAATTGCGCCATCCCGCCATAATTCAGCAGGAGGCAGTAGTGCCCCAAGTCAAGCTGAGCAACAGCACAATGCTAATGAAGGCATGCTGAACCGGAAGGGAAGAACCATGCATAAACTGCACAGCCGTTATTCAGTGGGCTGTGCAGAGGCTGTGCAGGCGCAACCCCAACCTGCACCTGCACAACTTTGAGCCAAAAAAGAGTAAGTCGAGGGCCACCCACAGGTAAGCTGCCGCATTGCAGGCGCAACACAGCAGCTGCCATCTGTGGGTGGCCTCCTACTCCCTGTGCCCCCCACAGCCCAATGGTATATAGTAACCCCCTCTCTCCCACTGGCCCGATCGGGGCATATGTTTAAACACCCCTCCCGACTGGCCCGATCGGGCATATGTTTAAAACACCTCCCTCCCCTGACTGGCCCGGACCATGGACATATGTTTAAACACCCCCTTCCCCCGACTGGCCCGATCAAGGAAAAAGTGATAACAAACCCACCCCTACCAGCCCGATTGTGGCACCAAAGTGTCCAACCCCCAAGAACATATCCCTGGTGGTCCAGTGGACCGTGAAGCCCGATCGTGGGCAGCAAAGTTTCCAACCCCCAAGAACAAATCCCTGGTGGTCCAGTGTACCGCTAAGCCTGATCGCGGCACCAAAGTGTTTAAACCTCCCCAAGACCATATCCCTGGTGATCTAATGTCCCCCACCCACCCACCCACAAAGCCCCACCACCCGGCTCCCGCTCCGGCAGCTGGCGGTGGCAGCATCCCGCCTGCCTGCTGCCCGCTCCCGCCGACTGACTGCCGGTGGGTCTTGCATGCCCATTGGTGCAGAGCAAGAGCAATGGCGGCAGCCCATACCATACAAGGCAGTCCAGGTATGTTCTTGGGGGGTTGGACACTTGGTGTCGCGATCAGGCTGGTGGGGGTGGGTTTTATTTATCACTTTGCCCGTGATCAGGCCAGTCAGGGGGAAGGGGGTGTTTTAAACATATGCCCACGATGGGGCCAGTGGGGGTGGGGGATTTCTTAACTTATGCCCGCACTGGGCCAATCGGGGTGGGGGATTTTTAACTTATGCCCACGATCGGCCGTGAGCCGGTCCCCAACGGCTGCTGCCTGGCAGGATGCCAGGCGCAAGTCCTCGGGGATCAGCACACCTGCATGCTAATGGCATGCAAATGGGGCCATAAATAGATGCAAATGGCCCCACCTGTGCCTTGCATGAATTATGGCCCCATTTGCATGTCACCTTTTGAATATGGGAAATTTGTGCTTGGCGCAATGGTACTTGTGCCACCGTAACTTGAATGCTCCACTCTGACCAATTGCGGTGGCGCAAGTTCCACTGCGCCATGCACAGTGGCTGTGGCCAGGGGGTGATATTCAAAGGAGTTGCTCAATAGCGCAAGTCCTTTGAATATCACCCCGGCCACACCCCTGCACAACTATTTTGTGCAGCGCAAGGGCTTGCACCACAGAATAGCGTAGTTTGAATATCCAGCCCCCTGTATGTTTTCTACTGCCTTTTGTACTAATAAGTGCATTTTTAACTTTTTGTATGAAATAAAGCAATTGATTTTTTTAACCTGATACTCAGTGCTGGTTCATACTTTTCCTTTAACTAGTGTAACACTTTGCACCTAGGTTTATCTGGAGGTTTATTGTGATGCCTACAGCTAGTCCAGAGTGCTGCAACCTAGCTGATTGTGGGTTCCTGTCATAGGGATCATGTCACACTGGTGCAGCGTCCACTGCATTGGCTGCCTATGCAGTAGTGCATAATCTTCAAGATATGCTTGATAACATCAACACCTTTCACAGTTTGGGACCAGGCTACTTAAAAGTCCTTCTAGTTCATTACCATCCCACTCTGCCATTCCACTATTCCTATGCGGGTCTGTCATCTGTCTCTTTATCCAGGTTGCGACAATCTGGGGACAGAGCATTTTGTGTTGTGGTGCCTACTTTTTGGGATGCTCTTCCACAACAAATTAGATTGGACCACAGGGTAAAGGCCTTTAAGACCTCCTTAAAAAACTATTTCTCTTGTGAAGCATTTCCCTGATTGTTTTTTTTTTTGTTTTGTTTTTTATGTCTTATTTATCCCCCGACGACCAGCCCCCTTCCACCAGCCCCCCAATCACCACCACTGGAATACTTGCCAGCCTTCCAGCCATTGCTTCTCACCAATTTGAGGTGCCAGCTGACCTGGTGCAGTGGGGAGACCAGCTTTATCCTGCCGGTCGACTTCTTTTCATCTCCATTTTATCCCACCCCCCGAGCACAGAGCCAAGGGGTGCAATGACTCCAATGGCCGAGCAATGCACGCTTCCATACATGGCATGCCAGGTGTCTAGCTCAGGTCTGCCCCCCTTGTATGGGTTCATTGCACTGACCCCCAGCCACCACTAGGGGTCAGTCAGGCAGTGGACATCATCCCCACCCCTCCCTGGTAGAGGAGAGTTGTCCTCCAGACGCTCAGTCCTCTCCCTTCCTGGCTGACCCCCAACAACCCGCTCACACCATGAACATGGGTCACCGGTGGGGCAGGAGGTAAGGCAATGCTGCCTCAACCCTGCATGCCACTGGGACGGCTTCCCTGATTGTTTTAAATTATTGCTTGAACTGACATTGATATTTTTTAACTGCTATTTGTTATTTTGGTGGTCTAATTAGTACTGTGTAGTTTATGCTAGTGTTGTTACTGTAAACCACCCTGACCCCCAAGGAACAGACACTCTATAAACAGAGCTGCTTTGCCTTGCCTTGATAGGGTGAGACATGTATTTTTTTTTCTTAATAAATGCTTGATGTAAGTTCAACATGCGCACATCATATCAATAAGGTTTCAATATATCAGTTTACTAGTATTGTACCTGTACTATATTGATATATTAAGAATGCAGTTCTGTATTACCAAAAGAAGTAGTTTAAGTATTCCGTCATTTAATCGGAATGTGGATAATCAGGATGCCCACTTTACTTGGGCATCCTGCTGGGAACTAATTATGTGGCCATTCACATCGATGTATTTCTGGTGAAATGGGATGGGAACTCCACATTAATGAATGATTAACGCTGGCACTGAAGCTGTAGGTGCTCATAATGGAGCGATGAGAATGTATACATTTCTTGTCCTCATTTCCTTGTTCAGCTTCTGTGCTTGTTCCGATCTGCTCCCTAGTCCTTCCACAACGCTCCATGCTCCAGACTCCTCCCTCCCCTCCTCTTGAGCACCAATGCCTGCAGGTAAAGATGGAAAAAACATTTTAGCATCTGTCAGTCTTCTCCATCTCTGGCTCTCACTGACATTTCTGCATTGAAATGAAGACCGAAACTGTCTAACCTGTTGTGCTTGTTTCCAGTCTGCCCCCTCCTATTCTAACCACACTTGAGACAAACTCAGAAAAAGATAAAAATGGAAAAAAACAACTTCATTCTAGCTCCTGACAACTAGTCAGCTTTCTCCCAACTCTGGTTGTCATGGTCACTACTAGATGTAAATAAAAAGTTGTCATTTGTGTTAGGGAAGGTGATGCAGGAACCTAGACCTAAAGCTGTTCTGGTTGTTTAAATATTTTGCAGGGAATAGGTGACATAGAAAACAGCAGGCTTCATAATCACAATGAAAAAAACTTAGACTTCTAACAATAGGGACAGCTGCTTTATTACGATAAAAGGTCCACTACCAGGCCATCCTGATTAAGCATTTTCTTTTGTATCAATACTGTGGAAATATACGTTCAGTATACAATATTGATAAACAACTGCAATAGTACACATATACTATATCAATAGAAAGTTGTTTTTATAAAACAAATTAAAGACAAGTTGTATGCATTCTAAGCCTTTTTTTTACTGATACCTGACACAGATTTCATATGATGTCAATATATTGACATAGAAATATTCCAAATAGGAATTTTGTTACATACAAAGAAAGACAGTGTATTTTCATATTATACACCAAAAGATACTGGTAATGGAATTTCATCAAGGAGGACCACAACTTACAGTATGTCTAGTTCATTTGTTCTTTCAGTGTAGAACAAACACCTTGCACATCTGAATTATAAGGTACCTTATGAGGTAATGAGTCAGATACTGTGTAGTGAGGTTGCTGTACCCAGGTAATAACAGTTGTAATTATGCATTTTATAATATCCCATACACAGGCTGTGACAATGCATCAAAGCTATTTGTTTTTTATTGAGGATGTATTGGTCAATAAACTACAGTTATCTTACTACACACACTTCATACTGTACTATGGAATCAATATCAATATCTTTATTTATCTAGGTGGGCACCACTGAGCAAGCTCAATTACAAGGTGGACCTGTGGTCCTACAGTAATAATACAGAAAGACAAGTTACAATAGTACAAACAGTAAAAATAGCTGCTATTATAGTAAAAATGCACATTTACAGGTAAAATACATTGAACATAGAACTACAAGGAGTTGTGGATAATGAACTTGTGCTAGATCCAAGCCCAAAAGCTGTGCATTTTGTAGTGGGAAATATTAGGGGGAGGGTAGGCATTCCAGATAGAAGATATCAAGTGCATAATGTAGGGAGAGGTGGGGAATGGGGGTGCAAGTGAAGAGGACCCCATTGTTAGAGCAGAGTGAGGGATTGGGAGGGCGGAGGACCATACGAAAGGCGAAAAAGTGATTTTTGCCCCAAAATGCAGTGACATATGGAGGAGAAAAGCTGCCATTGTACTAAGTGCAAGAGGAGGAATATAATAGCAGGGGCATAACTGGGAAGGTCCTGGAGGTTGGGGCAGAGGAAAGTGTTGGATGGATGAGGGACTGAATATTTTTTTGGGTGAAAGACAATAATTATCCCCAAGTGTGGTAGCATATGCTAGAATCAGCCTGCAGCTGTTCAGAGCATCAAAGAATAAGATATGGGAGTTCGGCAATAAATCCTATGGATCGGTTGATGGGCATGCTAGAGGCAGAGGCACACATTTCAGCTGGGGGGCCACCATTTGCGGGCCACCGTTTGAGGGAAGGAGGTTAGTTAGTGTCTAAAAAAGCAGTTGCAAATTTCCATAATGCCATCACGGTAAAGCCTTTTGAACAAAAGGGTACTTACTGGGGTTTTCAGCCTAAGTATTCTTTTGGTTTTATTCCATATTGATGGGAGTGTGAATCCAAAGGCGGCCCTCCCAACTTGTGTGAATGCCCTGGGTATATTTAGCAGGAGTTGTGAGCAGCCTCAAAGGGAATAATTCCTGGGCACAATCGGAGACAGACAGTCGACGATGTATTGAGGGAGTTTGCCACTGAGGGCTCTAAGTGTCCAGAGTGCTGCATTAAAGTTGCGCCTATAGTGAAGTGAGGTCCAGCCCGTGGCAGCATATAGTGTGCAATGATGGGTAGAGAAGGGGAGGTCAGTGATGAAGCGTATAGCTCTGTGGTAGAGCATATCCAATTTTCCAAGATAGGAAGCCACACAGCTACTGTATATGAAGTCTGTGTAGTCAATTAAAGACAGGAACATGGCTTGGACTAGTCATTTCTTTGCCTCTGCTGTAAGAAGTCTTCTTATCCTGTAAAAAAGGCCAAGTCTTTGCCTTAATTTTTTCAGCAAGTCTTCCAGGTGGTCAGTGAAGGAGAATTTACAGTTGATCCAGACCCCAAGATATCTGAATTTTGTAACATACTCTAAGCAGTCTCCCAGCATCATGGTTATTGGGGGGGGGGGGAGTCAGTTGCACTTTTGTAGTTTGCTGGGGAAAATAACATGGCTTTAGTTTTCATAGCATTTAATAGCAGTTTTTTATTGATTAGTTGGAGTTGCAGGAGGTTGAAATCTTTTTGTAGGTCAGTACAAGCTTCTTTTGGTATAGGACGACTCAGGTACAGCACTGTGTCATCCGCGAATAAGTGAATACTTGCATCCTTGATTCCCTCATCAGTGTTGTTGATGTACACTGTGAAGAGGAGGGGACCTAATATGGATCCCTGAGGGATACCTCTTTGTAAGAGTTTTAGGGCAGATAGTTCGCCATCCGCTTTCACCTGCTGGTATCTGTCTGTGAGATATTCAGAGAACCAGTTTAGAGAAGTAGCATCCAATCCTAGTGTTTTTAGCGAGTCGAGGAGCAGGTCATGGTCGACTGTGTCGAATGCTTTGCTGAGGTCAAGAAACACAGCATATACTGACTTTTTATGCTCCAACTCCAGTTGCCAGTCATTGGTTACTTTTGCTAATACTGTACTGTGGTTGGCTCTGAATCCGGATTAAAGGGGTTTTAGTAATTTTTCTCTGTCGATGAAGGATCTTAGTTGGCCATTTACTATTTTTTCCAGTAGCTTCGAGAGGGTGGGTAGGACAGATATTAGCCTATAGTTATTAAGGTTTCAAGGGTCTCCAGATTTAAATAGTGGGATAACATGTGCGATCTTCCATATTTGAGGAAAGGTACCTTGTGTTAGGGACAGGTTGAATAAATGAGTAATAGGCACTGCCAATATGTGGCATGCTATCTTAAGGAAGTATGGTTCAAGTGCATCTGCGTTGGCACTTTTCTTAGTATCCAGGTCGAGAATCAAGTCTTCCACTTCCTTGAGGGAAACCGATGAGAATGAGAAATATTAACTATCGGAGCCAACATTTGGTGGGGTCATGCCAAGTTGGGTGCGTAGGCTACATGCAGGTGAGTTATCGAAGGCTAAGCCTGCTGTGGTGAAGTGTGTGTTGAATGCCTGCAGTTTCTCTTTTTTGTCACTGATTACTGTATTGTCAGAGGCAATGTTTGTAGGGAGCATATTTTGTGACATGGCTTCCACCACTTGTTTGATTGTGGCCCAGAATTTGGAGGGACAATTGGCTGCAGTATCTAGTTCTGCTTGGTAATAGCAGGCTTTAGCTTCCCTAATCAGTTTGGTGCAGTGATTTCTGGCTGCCCTAAAGAGGCACCAATCTTCCTCTTTTTGGGATTTGCGGGCAGTTTTCCAGAGTTTATCCCTGGACAGTAGTGCAGCCTTGAGATCTTGAGTGAACCAATGGTATTTCCTATCTTTTATGCGTATTTTTGACAGAAGCTCATGTAGATTCATAGCATAGGTAATGATTTCATGTAGCATAGAATAAGCAGTTTCCACTGTTTTAGCAAGGTATAAAATCTGCCACAAGGGGTAGTTTTTTAGGTCAAGTAGGTATGCCTTTGGGTCGAATGACCTGGTTGACCTTTTGGTGGAGAATTTGGCCATAGTTGGCACTTTGTTGGCTGCCCAAACTCCAGCTATTAGGCAATGGTCACTAGTATCCACATCAAAGGTTCCAACATGGGAGAAGGAATGGGGTTTATTCACAAGCAGGACACCCAGAAGGGTACTTTTGGCTGTATTCTTTTTGTTGATATGGGTGGGCTCTTCGTTGAGTAGGGTGAAACCAAGGAAGTCACAGAAAGATTTAAGCGGGTGACCAGCTTCTGACAGCCAATCATAGTTTAGATCCCCAAGGATAATTGTTTCCAGGGTGGTAGTGTCCAAGATAGTTGTAAGATAGGAAAAGAGCTGAGTACAGGCAGATGGTGGTCTATAGCATCCTATGACTCAGAGTGCTAACGATGAGGATAGGTCGATTTTTATGTCCAGGCACTCAAATCCCACTACCAGTGAGTTAGAAGTAAGTGTTGATGCCACAAATCTATGTTTGATGTAGATGGCAACCCCACCTCCTCTGGATTGCCTATCACATCTAAAGATCTGGTAGTTAGGTATATTAATCACGCTATTTGGTGTAGAGGGCCGAAGCCAGGATTCTGAGATAACAAGCACATCTGGCATTGTATGGGCGGACCAAGCCTGGATAAGGGTGAATTGTTTCAGCAGGTTGCACATGTTAATGTGCATAAAACTAATACCTTTAAGAGATAGTGACTCAGAAGGGGAGGTAAGTTTATTTATGGGCCCTGGATTAAGCTTGATATTGCCAGAGCAGAGTAAGAGGAGGAGTAGCAATTTTTTCAGGGATTCAAGTGAAAGACAATGAGCTTGAGGCTTTTTCTGGTTTGGCATGGAGGAGGAACCGGGGTGCCAAGCTTTGTTTTTTAATTTATGCAAGCCTAAGGACACTGAGGCTAATACTCTAGCTGTGTAATGCCAGTGGGAGTAACTCAAATTAATTAGAGATAAGGAAGGAGGTGTAGACAAACCTACAATAGTTGCTCTTCGAGGAAGGTAGTCCACCTGGATCAGTTGTCAAGGAGCCTTGGCATAACATGTGATGTGTAGAGTCAGATTGGGCAAGCAGTCTTCAGGATGAGGATGTGGTGTACCCCCAGTCTCAAATTGCTTGGATAATAAGCCAGTAAGGGGTATGATACACAGTTCAGTCATGAGGAGGAATTGCCACGAGGCTGCCATAATTGCAGTTGTTGGGTAAATGAGGGAATTTTGATAACAAGGGTAGCTCGCCGGCTGCTGGTTGCAGGATTCCCCTGGCAGAACCCTGGCAGTAACAAATTGTTTTAGTAAGAAAGAGAAGGCAGGAGATTCATCAGGGATGGGAGTTGGCAGTGCTAATGGGTCTATATAATAGCACACAGGAGAGGGGACGAGCAGGTGGGTGAAAAAGTGTGGCTTTGCCGTACCTCTCAAGCAATGGAGGCCAATGAGGAGGTCTCGGGCGGCGGCTTGGGAAGCGCCGACTGCCCCGTGTCCTTGGTCCACGCAGAGGGCGTCTGAGCTGGGATCCCTAGCAGGTTCTCATCTAGAGAAAGGAGAGAGGAACTCGAATTAATAGTGGGGCAACACAAAGGCTAGCAGTCTGAGCGAAAACAGCTCAATTAGCAACTGAAAAGCTTGTGATTTCCTTGGCGCCTTGCAGTCTGGAGAGAGCTACAAAGTTACGAAGGGGCTGTAACACTTCATTGCTGGGAACATTTATAGACAATAAACACAATTTTTTGGCAAATCAGTCACAGTTCAGTAATTTGTAGTACAATTTTCAAGTAAAACAGTGCCTTAGCAAGACAGGATATGCTAGTCAGCAATAAGCAAACCTGAAGTACCAAAACGGTATGCCTCAGCAAGACAGAATGAGATAAAGCTGCTAGAAGGCTTAGTTGCAAAAAGGGGATGGGAGGAATTGCAGTTGTTGACAGTAAGTAACCAATAAATTGAAACATCAGATAGGAGTGGGTGGAGACTGTGTGCATTTAAAGGAGGCCTGGGGAGGGGGAAGGGTGGGACAAAAAATTAAGGTGAAGTTTGCAGAGCTAGCACTGAATCAGTGCACATACAGTTGGAGGGAAACTGCAGCGGGGAGGGAATGGTGAGTTACTTTACACAGGCCAAGCAGAACAGGATAAATTAAAATATATAAATTACAATCTTTACCATCCTAAAAAGGTAAACAAAAAGACACAACACTGCGTTGGTTGCTATGTGTTAGATGCATGCTCAGGTATGGCTTCATGTCTTCAGCACCTAGAGGTCCACTTATTACATTACAACCATCACCCTGGAGTGTCTCATTGAGCTTATAAAATGAATAATGAAAGAAAAATAAAAGAAAGATGAAATAAAGTTTTTAAAAATACACATTTATTTTCTTGTTTTCTTGTTGACCTAAAAAAAGTCCCTTCACCAGTAATACATCACTGGGTAGCACTTGTGCAATATAGGCAGGACTGTACAACTCCAAGACTTCCATATACTGTGATGGACACAGTTTTAAAGGAAAGCTGTCATCATGCCAGCCTTCCGCCCCCACAAGGCTTACCCTCTGGTTAAGCCTTTTAAGTATGTTGTGGCATTTTTCTCCCGCTGCAACATACTTTATTTTAATTGCAAAAAGTCTGCTACCCAGAAGTATGGTGGACGCTAGTGGGGCTCCATTATTTGTAAAGGTATGGTGATGCACTATGCGCTTCAATACTTTTGCATTGAAGAGCACGGTGCGGCACCGCACCTTTACACATAATGGAGCCCCATTAGCATCCACCATACTTCTGGGTACCGGACTTTTTGCAATTAAAATAAAGTATGTTGTGGTGGGAGAAAAATGATGCAACATACTTAAAAGGCTTAACCGGAGGGTAAGCCTTGCGGGGGCAAGAGGCTGGCATGATGACAGCTTTCCTTTAATAAGTAGGTCGGGTTAAAAATATGGCCCCAAAGTTTCTAATGGTGGCATATTGTCTGTACTCCCCCTTCACCCACCCAGTGCTGTTTTTAAAATAAGGTTGTAAACTCAGAAGGGTGTTTTAGTGTGTCAGTGGAGTGGGGGGGTTCCCCATGAGGAGAACACAGGAAGTGTGTGTAATGATTAAAAGAAAATCTGGGATGTGGCAGCACTTATCTTGCTATTAACAGAACTGGATTCTAATTGTGACTTCTGTATGTGGTAGGGAGATTCATTATTTAAACGTACAGTGATTCCATTGGTCTTTGAGGTGTGATTCATGGGAGCACAACTACAAACTGAAAATCTAATCAGTTTGGTGGTTATACCCACTCTAGTTTGTGGAAGTGTGATTAATTATTCCTTTATACACTCCTGATGTGTCTGCTCTGGAGTAAGCTGAGTTAAATATTTCAGAATTGTGTTCTGGTTTGCTTTAGTGAGGAGCATGCTACAGTATGTTGAAAGACTGCCAACTATGTGGTTGAGCAAGAGATCATCACAAGCTATAGCTATGGGTACACAGGCAGGGGAGAGCTAACCAAGCTGTGGTAGGAGATGTCAAGCTGGGCACAGTAGGGATTTGGTGGTATAGCTTCAAAGTCTTGTTAAAGGATATAAAAAAAAAGGAGCCAAATAAGGTGAATGAATTAATGGGTTTTAATGTTTATGTGGTATATTAAGTGGTTGTGGATGCATGTGTGTGTCCGGGGTATTAAAATGTGGTCAAATGTTATTTCACAATAATTAGTATCCAGTACCCACATACACCCACATCACACACACACACACACACACACACACACACACACACACACACCCTGAAACTGCTTAAAACAGCCCGCACATTTCTAAAGTTTATATTTTCTTACTCACACCTTGTCACTCCATAATTTTCAAAATGGGCTTCTTAGTTTTCAGATGCCTGCTGATATTTGAAATAAGCCCATCCACCAATGGCAATGTGAAATCATCGGATGGGAAACTGCTCTAAATATTTAAAATATAACTCTCTCATCTGAGCTGGAGTACTCACTGCTTCTGTCTGTGAGACTCCTCTCAAGCTTCCCCATGTTCACTTTTGTAAAGAGAGCAGATACCTTGCATGTTATGGCTGGTCTGTGGGGAGTTTACTAATAGGGAGGGCCACATTTCTCCCAATTAATAATCACATCAGAAGGTTAGCAAGTTCTACCCCTGCTCATTCACCAAATTTAAAATGCAGAAATTTATAAGAAAATATCATTAAATTTAGTGAATGAGCAGGGGTAGAGCTTGTTATCCTTCTCATGTGATTTTTTTTTTATTTTTGAAATAATGACAAGTAAGGAGTAGTAGATATTGTTACCATACTAACATTGCTGCTATAAATTATTTTCAAAACTTTCTGGAAGACACAGATACTATACATGGGTGCACTGTATCCTGGTTTGCCAGAAGATTTCCTGAACTGTTGGATGTTACTCTGTAAGGTCATTGGTTTGGAACCCTCTCAGCCAAACCAGATACAGCACATTCCATACCAATGTTATAAGTTAGTTTTAGAAAAAACATTTCTGCATGCCCTATAGGGGAAGCAGAGACTACTATAAAAAGTTTCTTATGTTCTGTTAATTGTATTTTATTATTTCTTCAGGAAAACACACTGAGCTATGAGCAACTCATTTTTCAGTGTGTCCTGGGGATAGGGTGTATATAGGGAAGTGATAAATGCACAATAATGACCATGAATTAAAAACAAAGATCCCCAAGTCAGTAAAAATAAACTTAGTGGTATAATGCAAGTGAAGTAGGAAATACATTTGAGTAAAAAATATTTAAGTAACCAAGGAGAGAAGCCAACTGTTACAGGCAGTTTGCATGAAGCATATTCAAACTGGGATTCATACTGAGATTTTAAGACAACCAGAAGGTGTTAGCCCATGTAAGTTGTCCCCACCATATCAGTGGAGGCAACTGAAGTTGCCAACTGAAATAAACTGGTCCAACCTTGTCTTAAAGGTACTGAAGCTAGACGCACCAACCACCTCATTCCATAATTTATTCCAAAGCCTTGTTACTCTAGGTATATAGCTGTACTTCCATACATTGGTCTTACAGTGGGATTCCTGCAACTGAAAATGATGCCCTCTTAAATTATAATTGTGTTCCTTATATTTCAGTCCAAGGTCCTTCCTTAAGTTTTTTTGATTTAGGGCCTTGTATAATAGCAATAAATCCCCCCAGTACATCTGATATCCAATGGCCACAGTCCTAATACGGTTACCCTATCAGCGTAGGATTTATCCTTAATCCCTTTTTCCATTTTTCCTAGTGCCCTTTTTCTGGTTTCTCAGCCATGGATATATCTTTCCTCGGATAAGGACTCCAACTTGAGAAGCAATAGTCCAAACAGGGTCTAATGTAAGTTTTGAATAGTGGTTGAAGTACCCCTTTATTTCTTGATTGGAACCCTCTCTGAATACAATTAGCAAGATGCATTGCCTTGTTTGCAACAAATTTACCATGAGACCCGCTCTTCAGGTAATTTCTGATGTATACTCCCAGATCCTTCACACAGACCTAGTCTTTTAGTCTAACTCCCTGAATGTAAAAATCTTGCTGAATATTACCATGTACAATATGCATTATTATGCATTAATTAAATTAAATTTCATTTTATTTTTTATCAGCCCAGTCAGAAATCTGAATTAGATCTTGCCCAAAGATGAGTCTGTCCTCAAAGGTGTCTACAACACTCCCTAATTTGACATCATCTGCAAACTTTACCAGCTTGTTTCCACTTTTAAGGTCTATGTCGCTGATGAAGATGTTAAACAAAAAGGGTCCCAACACCGACCCCTGAGGCACACCGTTTGTCACCTCCACCTCATCTGACAAGTAACCTTGTACTCTCACTAATTGTGTTCTGTTCCTCAACCAGTGATTTATCCACCTAATAATGTCAGTGTCAGTTCCTAGACCCAGTAACTTGAAAATTATTTTCCCATGGGGGACCATGTCAAAAGCTGTGCTAAAATCCAATATCACCATGTTAAAAACCTTTTTTCCCTGATCTAAACAGTTACCTACATAGTGATAGAAACTTATCAAATTAGTCGCACAGGATCTATTCTTTGAAAAACCATGCTGTGATTTGTCAACTATCCCCCTGTTTGACAAAAAGGTTGTAATCTCCTCAAATAGAATTCCTTCAATTACTTTTCCCATTATCAAGGTTAAACTCACTGGTCGATAGTTTGTTGCCTCAGCCCTGTTCCCCTTCTTAAATATTGGGACCACATGCACCGTTCTCCACTCCCCTTGGCACATAACCTTCCTTTATTGATTTTTGACCTATTAAGCCAATAACTGGGGCTAGCTCCACACCAAGTTCCTTAACAAATAATGGATGCAACCCAACTGGGCCAGCAGCCTTATCAGTCTTGAGCATCGTAATTCTTTTGAGGATTTTATCAACTGTTATCAATTCGACTTGATCTGAGTTACTTGTTTTGATTAGAGTTTTATCCATGCTTGAGTCCTCTTTAGTAAAGACCTTACTAAAAGATTTATTGAATTCCCTTTCATTTTCTCAGGTTTTGCAGATATTTCACCATCAATATTTAAAGGGCCCACAGTACTATTGTTCCCACTTTGATTGTTAACATATGCAAAAAAAGCCCTTTGTATAATTTTTTTGACATAGCCAATCGAAACTCTAGTTGTTTTTTAGCTTTCTTTTATTTTTTACTAATTGCAATGCGTTCTTATATTTATTCCTATTTTCTGCAGAATTCAACCTTTTCATCCTCCCATAATACAATCTCTTCTTATTACATAGTTTGATAATCCTCATGCTGATCCATTGAGGCTTTTTTCCTCTATTATTATAGAGATTCCATTTTGGAATATACCAATCAACCAAGATATTTATGGTTGATGTGAACAAGTCCCAAGCCTCTTCAGTTGATAATCCATTCATTACCCTGTTCTAGTCAGTTTCAGCTAGTCTATCCCTTATTGCCTTGAAATTTGCTCTATTATACAGGACTTAAGTAATTTTTCTCCTTATGGTTCTTTTTACTTTGTTTACTTTGAAAGTAATAGTGCCATGATCACTTGTGCCTATTGGGGGGGCCAATATTAATATGTTGTATAACATCTGGTATATTAGTGAGAACAACATCCAATATGTTCTCTCCTCTTATGGATTCCTGTATACACTGTTGTATTCCAGCTGATAATAATTGCTCTTGCATACTTGCTACAAAAGAGTGTTTAGCCATTGTCTTTACCCATTCCATTTCCAGGATATTTAAGTCCCCCATCACTAGCACATCAGCATCCTCTGCCAAGGTGGTAACATATTCAATAAAATCTTCTGTATCCTTAACTATTGGATTAGGTGGCCTATAAAAAACCATCAGCTTAAGTTTTTTTTTTCCCGTTAGCCCTAGTGTATTTGCGCTAATCACTTCTATATTGCCGAATTCATTATTGGTATGGGTACCCATGCACTCAATACCTTCCTTGACATACAGAGCAACACCTCCCCCCTCCTAACTGGCCTGTTATTATGAAGGAGTCTGTAACCAGGTATATGGTTGTTCCATATAATGTCCATGTTCCACCATGTTTCCATTACACCTATGATCTCCATTTCCTCCCTACCAGTAATACCTCTAACACTGCCATTTTGTCTTTGTTTAAACTCCTGGCATTGAAACACATGACATTAGCCATTGTTTTGATGTTCTTTCTTGTACCGTTAAATAACTTTGGTCATAACTGATCACCATTCGTCCCCCTTCTATTTAGTTTAACATTTGTCAGTTTCTTGCCGTAGCCTTGTACCTAGTATTCTACTACCCTTAAAGCTTAAGTGTAGGCCATCCCTACAAAAAAGTTCACTCTTGGTGTGGAAGGTATCCCAATGTTTAATGAAGCGGTACTCATGTGCATGTGTCCATTTGTTAAGCCATGCATTTGCTAATGCTATTTTCTTATGCTTATATACGGAAGCTCTGGGTTCAGGTACGATCTCGGAAAACAGGATTTTGCTGTCTTTCTCTTTAAGTTTATCTGCTAACTTTGTTAATTTCTTTTGAATAACAGGTAATGGATTCTTAGCTAGATCATTTATGCCCAGCTGCACTACTGCAGTAGGTCTTCCTCCTGCACTTGCAAATATATTGTCAACCATGCTATACAAGTCACTGGCTCCAGCTCCAGAGAAGATGCTGACCATATTATTGGCCTTATTCTCCTTGCAAATATACTTAGTCATATACTTTATGACTGAGTCTCCAGTCACTATAACTTGTCTAGACCCCTGTTTAGGGGAACACTCCTGAGAATCCATACTATCAACATTTTCTATCCCCTCCATCTGAGGGTTTTGTGGTCTGGCAAGTATGCTGTAACTGTTGGCTAACGGCAGCTCGAAACCCATACTAGAGAGACTAGATAATATTTTACAATTTGGCAGTTAAATCCAACTGACTTCTTTCCAAAATCTCTAACCTCTCAATAACAAAATTCAGATTATGCTGAAATTCATGGTTCTATATGCACTTCTCACATTTGAATTCTGTATAGTCTGTACCTTGATCTGCCATCTTGTACATGCAGCAGCCCCTACATTTCACTAGCAGGTCTCCATCCTTAGTTAGTACTGATGCTGACATTTTGTTGTTTGTTTATGTTACTCTTGCTAGTATTCAGTAACCAGTAGTTTATCTCCCTGCCACATCACTGCACTTACCTTATGTTATGTTGTGTGTCTTACAGTTCTTTTTCTGACCCCTACTCACTGCTTCGTGTAAACACGCAAACACATGTGTGTCTTTGCGTGCATCTCCACACACGCCGAAGCACACCACGCATGCTCTCACCACTTGCACAGCTGCTTGATTTAAGTGCACCCTTGACCCAGAAGTGAAGCAGCAGTAACAGCACACATTGACAGCCAAATGCAATTAAAATTAATCTTAAACTGTTACTTACATGTTTCTTAAGAGTCCAAAAAGATATGTCAAACAGCTCAGACACAGTATAGTTTAAACTGTGTCTCTCTCACACACCCCTTCTATGATATCATCTAGCTGCTCCTTTTAGAATATAAAAAATATACAAACAATGATCTCTAACTTAGGCACTTAGAGGTAACACATCAGATAGAAAAGCTTTAAATGTACTTTGGTAGGAGTTTGTCTGTAGTTTTCCTTGTTTTTCTTTATGTGATTGTATGCTCTTTGATATATTGTTATGTGTTTACATTTTTCATATTTTTATCATCTTTAGTAAAATCTTTATTTTTAAAGACTGCCTGGGTCTACCAGTTCTTTTTTTGCATGTGATGTATAGAGGGTTAAGACTGACAAAAATTGTTCAAAAACTTGATGGTGTTACTAAACTGGGAAAAGGTAAGAATATACCTAAGGTCTTTTATAGAGTTTAAAAGGGTTCATTTTGGATACCTGGTTAGGTGCCCTTAGGTGAAAGATATACTGCATCCCCCTGAAGAGAATATTATCTGAGCCTGTACATTTGGGTACACAAGCATGAGGTTCACAGTTTGAAACCCCACAGAACATGAGACCAAAGGTGATTCAGACCCAAAAGCAGACAGGAGGGTTACCCTGTCTGTTACCTGTTCACATTATTGCACTTGGAGGTTGGTACTGTGGGAGCAGAAGGCCTGACCTGCGGAGTGCATTTGTGACAGCAGTGGGATAACATGTTTTTCCTCTAAGACATCATAAAAGTTTATGAGCCCTATATCCTGGCAGCTGGGTCAGGTCTAATTAAGACAGAAAAACAGGAGACCCTTAATTAAATCTCTCTAGTCTTTTAATTAGCTCCTGGTTTCAGGTTAATATATCCTGTTATTTCCAGTAAAACCTTAGTGGGGGCACCCATAGCACAGGATGTCTCATATGAGACACTCACATACCACATTCTATATTACAAATATCATAGAACAATCATAATCAGCTGGCCAAGTGTCACAGTCCTCCCCACCTAGACTGAATTTGGAGGCTCTATCCCCTGCATGGAATGAGCTTCCCAGGTCAGTTCACTCCTCATACAGACACGACAAGCCATCTGTTTTCTGATTGGTTGCTCCAGCCCTAAGTAAAATCATTATGCCATACCCTTGGAAGGCAAGACTCTATTTTAACAGTCTACCATTAGTTTTTCCCATTTGGGTCAGCCAAACCAGGGAGTTGTGGTCCGTTTGTACCTCAAAATGCTGCCCATATAAGTATGGCTCTAACTTCTTTAGGGCCCACACTATGGCAAGACACTCTTTTTCCACAGTAGAGTATGCCTGCTCCCTTGGAAGTAACTTTTTACTTAGGTACACTACCGGGTGATCTTTTCCTTGGTTGGATGTCTGACTCAGTACTGCCCCAATACCCATGCCTGAGGCATCAGTCTGGACTATAAAGGGTCTGCTATAGTCAGGATTAGTCAACACAGGAGCACTGCTCAGTGCCTCCTTCAGTCTGGTAAAGGCTTTCTCACAAGCAGGTTCCCATGTAATTTTCTTATGCATCTTTTTCTTTACCAGGTCAGATAGGGGAGCAGCCAGGGCACTGTAATTGGGTACAAATGTCCTATATTACCCTGCTGTCCCAAGAAAACTCCTGACCTGTTTCTGTGTTTCTGTTCTGGGCCATGCCTTGATCACCTCTATTTTTACTTGGTTAGGATGGAGCTGTCCTCTGCCTACAACATGCCCAAGGTATGCCACTTCAGCCATGGCCACCTGGCACTTCTCAGCTTTGACAGTGAGCTCGGTCCTCTGTATCCTGCCCAGCACTTCCCTAAGGTGGGACATATGTTCCTCCTAGCTGGCACTAAAGATGGCAGTGTCATGCAGGTACGCCACAGCGTACTCCTCAGCACCATTTAACCATTTAATACCTGGTTCATCAACCTTTGGAAAGTGCCGGGGCATTCTTTAATCTGAAAGGCATTACTTTAAATTCAAATAAGCCTATCAGAGTGATGAAGGCCAACCTCTCCCTAGCTCTGTCAGTTAACTCTACCTGCCAATACCCCTATGTCAGGTCAATAGTTGTAAGTTATGTCGCCCCTCCCAACTTGTCCAGGAGTTCATCCATCTGGGGCATCGGGTGGGCATCTGACTTCATGTCTGTCCATGATAGTCCACACAGAAATGAGTAGAGCCATCTGGCTTGGGCAAAAGGACTACGGGTAAGGCTCAGGGGCTGTGGGATCTCTGGATTACCCCTCAATCTAGTGTTTCCTCCACCTCCCTCCCAGTGTCCTTTAGGACAGCCTCTGACACCCAGTATGCTGTCCACCATATGGGTGTCTGTGTCCCTGTCTCCACATCATGTGTTGCTAAGGGGGTTAGTCCAGTCTTGTGCTAAACAGTGGGACAAAGTCTGCTAGAAACTCTCTTACTTCCTGGATCTTGTCCGGGGCCAGCTGGGGAGACAATTTTACTGCTTCCACTGAGGACTTCCACTTGCTTTCCTCCGGCAAATCCAGAAAGGGCTCTCCTTCATCCGTCCCCTCCCCAGGAATACATACTGCAAACACCATGTCAGCCCTATTATCATATGGCTTCATCATGTTGACATGGTACATTCTTTATGTCTGTCTTCTGTCAGATAACTCTATGATATAGTTCACATCATTTACCGTACTAACTACTTTGTACGGTCCTGCCCACTCAGTCTGTAGCTTGTCTTTCCATACTGGAATAAGGACCATGACTTCCTGACCCACAGTGTATGAGCGTGCTCTAGCGCTGCAGTTGTACCACACTTTTTGTTTCTGTTGGGCAGCTGCCAGGTTGCTCTGGGCTGTCCCCATAAGCTCCTTCAGCCTTTCCCTAAACCTAAGGACATAATCCACTCTGGGAGTTCTCTGGGTGGCGTGCTTGCCTTCCCAGTCCTCCCAGATCAAGTCTTGGGGCCCATGTACCCAGTGTCCATATAAGAGTTTGAAGGGTAAAATCCTGTCAACTCTTGGGGCACCGTCCTGTATGCAAACAACAGGTGAGGAAGGTATTTCTCCCAGTCCCTCCCATGCTGTTCAGAAAACACTTGGAGCATTGACTTCAGGGTACCATTGAATCTTTCCACAAGCCCATTGGCTTGCAGGTGATAAGGTGTCATGCACCTCTGCACCACTCCACATTTCTCCCACAAACATTTCATCAGGTCTGACATGAAGGAACCCCCTCAATCAGTGATGACCTCCTGCAGAAACCCACCACCATAAAAAATCCCAAGTAAGGCATCTGCCACTTTGTCTGTCCTCAGTGAGGATAGGGTGACTGCCTCTGGGTACCGGATGGCATAATCCACCACAGTCAGGATGAACCTCTTCCCGGAGGAGCTGGGGGTATTTCAAGGCCCCACAATATCCATTCCCACCCTCTGGAATGGCTCCTCCACTATGGAATTAGGGCAGCTTGGGTTTTCTTACCCACCTTCCCTATTTCTTGGCAATGGTGACAAGACCTGCAGTACTCCTTCACCTGCTGGGTGAAGTTGGGCCAATAGAAATTCTGGGCCAACCACTGCGTAGTGCGCACAATTCCCAGATGGTCAGACAAGGGACTATCATTGCAGTCTTGAGCAACTGCTCATGGTGCCCCTGGGGAACAACAAGCTGCCTGCCTATCACCCCTCCCTCTGCCTTCACAGCCTGAGTATACATCAGTTCATTTTCCCAATAAACCTTATGTTTACCATCACCTCCCTGTGCTCTGTCAAAGTCTGCCTGGGCCCTCAGCTTCTCTAGACAAGGGTCACTTTTCTGAGCACTGAAAACTCCTTACAAATTCCCAAGGCATGGGACAGGTCCCCTTCAGTCTCTATACTAGGGTCCCTAGCACTAGCATCAGGGAACTCAGGATCACTGTCATCCCTAACCCTCTGACAAAGGGTTATCCCCCCTTCTTCAGAGTAACCCTCCACAGCTGTGTGGTTAACTGCTACAGGGAAAATTTCTACCCCCATTTCATTGGTCTCCTCATCAGGAGACACAGGCTGGGAAACCAGCCTCCCAGTGGTTTCCAGAATGGCTTCTGTGGGGTCCAGGGAACTACAATTTTCCCTTGCCACTTGGTTACGGGTAACTGCACATACCATTCCCTGTTTCAGATTATTGCCAAGGATGACATCAACTGCTAAAGTTTTAACTACATCCACCTATTGCACATTTCCCCGTTTCACCCCTATCTAGGAAAACATTAGCGAGGGGCAATGTTTTCTCCTCAGCAGTAAAGTCTTGTACAGTTACAAATTCATTGTGTATAAGCTGACCAGGCTGTACCAGATCCCCTTTTACCAGCATCAGGGATGCCCCTGTTTCCCTGAACCCTTGTGTCTGTACCCCATTCACCGTGACTGGGTGCATGTGTTCCCTCATGTTCACAGGCATGCTTCCAGGGACACACAAACAACCCACTTCTTTCCTAGCCCTATTCTACACATTGCTCGCCCTTTTGGGACAGTGTCTGGCAATATGCCCAGTTTCTTTACAGACCCAACATTCATTTCTATTCTCAGAGAAATCTTTTCTCTGAAACCTGGGGCTAACTGGTTTTGGTGGAGGCAGTGAGGGTTTTAGCTGCCCTGAAGGTGCGCTTTTCCCTTTCTGCACTGCCACCCCCCACCCCATTCACTCTCAGAGCAGGTCTGTTCTTGGCATAACAGTCTGAGAGTTCAGCAACCTCTTACACTGTTTTGGGATCTCGGTCCTCCAGCCAGGTTTTCAGCTCAGCTGGGCATGCCCCAAAAAACTGTTCTAATGAAATAGCATTTTCAATTTTATCCACAGAGTTTGCTTCAATTCCTTCCCACCAATGTTTTAAAAACTGACATTGTTTCACGACTAGCTCCTCATAGTTCATATCAGGGCTTCTGCTGAGCTTATGGAATTTAACTTTGTATGCTTCTGCAGTTAAATCAAACTTTTTTAAAAGTGCAGCTTTAAATTTGCTGTAATCATTACTGTCATCATTGTCCATTTGACCCAATGCATCCCAAGCTTTCCCAGTAAGTAGCAGGGATAGCTGGAAGCTCCAGGACCCTCTAGGAATTTTAGCCTGAATACAAACATTTTCAAAGGAATTTAAAAAAGGTATCCATATCTTCCCCCTCTTTAAATTCAGCTATCAATTTTGAATTCAATTTGTAACCCACTCCTGTAGTTCCAGTTAAACCCAAGCCACTTACCGGCTTTAATCTGGTGGTTGGAGTTGTAGCTTCTCCAGTTCATATCGCCTCTGGCGCTCACGTTCCTCATGGTCCGCCTCTTGCTGTTCATGGGCCACCTCTCACCATTCTTGCTCCCTCTGCTCCTTTGCAGCTCACTGTTCTTGCTCCCTCTTCTTCTCTGCAGCTCACTGTTCTCACTCCCTCATCTCCTCTGTGGCTCGCTGTTTTTTGTTTCTCTTTTCTCTGGCACTCCAGCTCCATTCTGTGCAACTCATTCTACAGTCTGATTGCTTCTGGCTCCAGAATGCTGGTGACCTTCCCCTGCTGCTGTGGCCCTTCACTTGCACTGGCCCTGCTGTCCTCCTCACTGGATCTGGACACTGCACTGGCCACTAGCCCCTCCATGCCCATGGTTTGGTCCTTTAAAATCACAGTCTGTGACTCAGTACTCTGGGCATCTGCTGCCATCAGGGCATCCATGAGGTTCTGCTTGGTGGCACTCCTCTCATACAGGACTCCTCTGTCCTGGCACAACTACCTCAAGTAGTCTACAGTGTACCTGCTATAGCTGGAAGCCATCTTCTTCCCTAACTATGACTACTCTAACTTGCACTTCAGAAAGAAAAAACATGTATGAACTTGACTTTAAGCAGAATTATATAGTTCTGTTTCCTTTCCTTTTCTAAAAAATAAATCACTACCTTATTTTGCAAGTGAACTGTGCAATATTAAGCTGACACACTGAACAGTTAAAGCTTGTGTTGCCAATTTTATTTGCACTGCTGCCAACCAAATCTGTCACAAACGCACTCCACAGGTCAGGCCCTCTGCTCTCACAGTGCCAACCTCTGAACACAATAATGTGAACAGGTAATAGACTGGGTAACCCTCCTGTCTGCTTGAGGATTTGAATCACCTTTGGTCTTAAGTTCTGGGGGGGGGAATCAAACTATGAACCTTATGCTAGTGTACCCAAATGTACAGGCTCAGATTATATTCTCTTTGGGGGGATGCAATATATCTTTCCCTTAAGGGCACCTAACCAGGTATCCAAAATGAACCCTTTTAAACTCTATCAAAGACCTTAGGTATATTCTTACCTTTTCCCACTTTAATAACACCATCAAGCTTTTGAACAGTTTTTGTCAGTCTTAATCCTCTATACATCACATGCAAAAAAAGAACTGACAGACCCAGGCAGTCTTTAAAAATAAAGATTTTACTAAAGACGATAAAAATATGAACAATGCAAACACAGAACATGCATCAATGAGCATACAATCACATAAAGAAAAACAAGGAAAACTACAGACAAACTCCTACCAAAGTACATTTAGATCTTTTCTGTCTGATGTATTACCTCTTAAGTGCCTAAGTTAGAGATCATTGTTTGTATATTTTTTATATTCTAAAAGGAGGAGCTAGATGACATCATAGAAGGGGTGTGTGAGAGAGACAAAGCTTAAACCCTACTGTGTCTGAGCTGTTTGACATATCGTTTTGGACTCTTAAGAAACAAGATATGCCAGGATATAGGGCTCGTAAACTTTTATGATGTCTTAGAGGAAAAACATGTTATCCCACCTCTGCCACCAAATCTGTCACAAACGCACTCCACAGGTCAGGCCCTCTGCTCCCACAGTGCCAACCTCTGAGTGCAATAATGTGAACAGGTAACAGACAGGGTAACCCTCCTGTCTGCTTGTGGGTCCAAATCACCTTTGGTATTAAGTTCTGTGGGGATTCTAACTGTGAACCTTATGCTAGTGTACCCAAATGTACAGGCTCAGATAATATTCTCTTTGGGGGGATGCAATATGTCTTTCACCTAAGGGCACTTAACCAGGTATCCAAAATGAACCCTTTTAAACTCTATAAAAGACCTTAGGTATATTTTTACCTTTTCACAGTTTAGTAACACCATCAAGCTTTTGAACAGCTTTTGTCAGTCTTAACCCTCTGTACGTCACACGCAAAAAAAAAGAACTGGCAGACCCAGGCAGTCTTTAAAAATAATGATTTTACTAAAGATGATAAAAATAGGAAAAATGTAAACACAAAACAATATATCAAAGAGCATACAATCACATAAAGAAAAACAAGGAAAACTACAGACAGACTCCTACCAAAGTACATTTAAAGTTTTTCTATCTGATGTATTACCTCTAAGGGCCTAAGTTAGAGTTCTTGTTTCTTAAGAGTCCTAAAAGATATGTCAAACAGCACAGATACAGTACGGTTTGAACTTTGTCTCTCTCACACACCCCTTCTATGATGTCATCTAGCGCCTCCTTTTAGAATATAAAAAATATACAAACAATGATCTCTAACTTAGGCACTTAGAGTTAATACATCAAATAGAAAATATCTAAATGTATTTTGGTAGGAGTTTGCCTGTAGTTTTCCTTGTTTTTCCTTATGTGATTGTATGATCTTTGATATATTGTTCTGTGTTTACATTTTTCATATTTTTATCATCTTTAGTAAAATCTTTATTTTTAAAGACTTCCTGGGTCCACCAGTTCTTTTTTTGCTTGTGATGTATAGAGGGTTGAGACTGACAAAAACCTTTCAAAAGCTTGATGGTGTTACTAAACTGGGAAAGGTAAGAATTTACCCAAGGTCTTTTGTAGAGTTTAAAAGGGTTCATTTTGGATACCTGGTGAGGTGCCCTTAGCTGAAAGGTATACTGCATCCCCCTGAAGAGAATATTATCTGAGCCTGTACATTTGGGTACACTAGCATAAGGTTCACAGTTTGAATTCCCCCCAGAACTTGAGACCAAAGGTGATTTGGATCCATAAGCAGACAGGAGGGTTACCCTGTCTATTACCTGTTCACATTATTGTGCTCAGAGGTTGATGCTGTGGGAGCACAGGGCCTGACCTGTGGAGTGCGTTTGTGACAGATTTGGTGGTAGCAGTGGGATAACATGTTTTTCCTCTGAGACGTCATAAAAGTTTATGAGCCCTATATCCTGGCAGCTGGGTCAGGTCTAATTAACACAGGAAAACAGAAGACCCTTAATTAAGTCTCTCTAGTCTTTTAATGCCTCCTGGTTTCAGGTTAATATATCCTGTTATTTCCACAAAGACCTGGGGTGGTTACCCATAGCACAGGATGTCTAATTTGAAACACTCACATACCACATTCTATATTACAAATATCATAGAACAATCATAACCAGCTCATCAAGTGTCACAATACTGAGTTCTGTAGTCCTGTAAATGCTCTTCCTGGACTCTAGCTCCCAGTGTACTTCTTGCTGTACAGTCAGTCACTGCCTTGCAAATTATGAGCTTTTATAAAACAAATGCTCTGAACACAGTGCATTTAAAAACACAAAACAGCACACTCACTGGCCACTAACCACCTGTCACACAGGGATGTCAGCAACTATCAAGGTGCCACTTGCAGAGCTGCTTGATTTAAGTGCACCCGTGAGTCTGAATTGGAGCAGTGGTCACGGCGCACGTTGCCAGCCAAATGCAATTAAAATCACTCTTTCACAGCTCCCAAATATTTTAAATGTTGTTAGGTCAGCTTTCCATTAGTCTGCTACCTCCCAAAGTAAAAAACAGTAAAATATGCTGAGTTCTGTAGTCCTGTAAATGTTCTTCCTGGACTACAGCTCTCAGTGTACTTCTTGCTGTACAGTCACCCACTGCCTTGCAAATTATGAGCTTTTATAAAACAAACAAACTGAACACAATGTGTTTAAAAACGTGAATTATACAATGGCAAGAAAATTTCCTGGACTCTGATTGGTCAGTGTGTGCATGAGACAGTGATGATATTACACAATAACATCACTGTGTTGATTTTATGGACCTTTTTTTTTTTCAGAAACAAAGTTATACTGCCTCGCTAAAAATCTACCAAAACATTTTTATTTTTATTTTTTGTTTTCTATAACATCAAGCCATTGTATAATTGCAGTAAGGCATTCCAAGGTGTGTGTTATCTTGTAATAACATCACTCCTGGGGTGGTGGAAGCACTCGGCTTTGCCTCGTGCTTCAACTCACCCCAGGAGTGACGTTAATACACAATAACACACACTTTGTCATGCCTTATTGCTTAAATAGCACACTTTCTGGCCACTGACCCCCATAACACCACTTTTGGTGGTCACACAGGGATATCAGCAAGGATCACATGACAGAGTAGTTAAACAAATTACTTACTAAACTTCTATAAACTGACCCACCTCAAGGAGGGAGTTGGCAACTATGGAGTGTAATGTTTGCAGATAGGCTTGATAAAATTATGGAACTGTCTCCTAAAAGACATCTTGTTGGAGCAGACTGGAGCAGAAAAGGAAAGGTGTTCCACAGGGGAGAGGGTCGCCATTACATACTATAGTTAAGTGATACCAGGAAAATGGGAAACACCCGAAACCGTTATGTCACACACAATGGGATCAGCATGTGGAATAGCCTACCCAGTGATGTAGTGGAAGCTGACATTGTTCAGGCATTCAAAGCAGGACTTGACAGGTTCTTCAGAGAGAGTAGTATTGAAGATTTATATACACAGCGTAAATAGTGGTAACATTCCAGTAGTGAACCAGACATTATCAACCACTTAGGCCTTATATTGTTCAGGGTTACAAAGCATGTATTTTGATTGCTTACCTGCTGCAGAATCTGCTTCTGTAACTGGCTTTTTTTATCTGCCACCCTTTTCTTAGTAAATGTGAAAAAGGTATGGTGTAATCATATCAAAACTTTTTTTTTGAATCCTGCAACTCCTTTCATTGCATCATTCTTAAAACTTAGAAATGCTCTAAGGGCAACACTAGGCCATAATGCCAGAAACAAGAACAGTGCCATCAACAACCACACAGCTAAAACAGCACTATCAAACACAGCGCCAGTACAAAACACCGCGGAACAAAACAGTGCCAGTGGTAGTGGTCCAAAACCACACCGACGACTGCTACCATGGCAAAAAAAAAATGTACACTTTTTTTGAGGGGGCTATGCCCTCTGCAACCCCTAATGTGGTGGGATCTTCCCCCCGCACTACCCATAACTAAAATAACCAACTCCGGGGGGGGGACTCAGGGACTGGTGGAAACTTGGGGAGGGTATATCTGTTTTGGGAATAAACAAAAGGTCACTGCACTCGGACAATAAAATACAAGTACCAGGATCTTCTTCACAAATAAATGGATTTATTTAAAGCATGCTTGGTACAAAGGTCATGGCAAAAATTACACAATGTGCTCCCCAGTGCTTCAACCCACTAATGAGTCTTCCTCAGGGTGTGGAGCTGCTTATTGTCAGGAGACTTTAAATACATCTAATGACAGGTGCAAACAATAAAATGTGAAATAAAATGCACCTGTGATTAGATATTTTTAAGTTTCCGACAATAATCAACTCCACCCATTAAGAAGACTCATAAAATGAGTCAAAGTGATGGACGATTGTGTAATTTTCGTGTCCTTGTACCAAGCATGCTTTAAATAAATTAATGTATTTGTGAATCAGCTCCTGGTACTTGTATTTTATGGTCCGAGTGTTTTGTTTATTCTCGTTACTTTGCTTGGGGCTGGATGCTTCATGCTCACTGCACCAGTTATGAGAAGGGACTAACCTGATCGCAAAACTAATTCATTTGGTTTGATACATCTGTTTCGGGCATAAAAAAAACGGAAACACGCTTTGGGTGGGGGAAGATGGAAAACTCAAGACTCAGGAGACTTGGAACAGAACCCTGGTCTCCTGATCTATACTGCCTAAGCTGCTTGTGCCTTAACCCTCTCCACCACAAGAGCAGCTTGGACAACCTCACCACTTTTTTCCTACTTCTCCTCTTCCTCCTATGACTTGACAGCTACAGGGGTAGCAGTATCTGCCTTACACTACCCTATCCCTGTCACTGTCAAGTCATTTGTGATTTTGTCATCACGGTTTTCACAGCGCTATTACAGAAACACTATATTCACCCGGTACATCTCAGGGCTACCATAATTGGCACTTCTCTAAAGTCACAAAAAGCCTTTTACCATTAGTGTGCCTGAACCTGTAATTATCATTGTATCTTTTTTGTCTTTGATCATGGGTTAAATTCTTTAAGCCAAAGGTTTATATTTTGCTAAACTGGAAAAGGCAACAAAATAAGCCACTTTACATCATCAACATATTTGGTTAGAACCTCCTGGCTTACACTCCTGGGTGGAACCACAGGACCGGAATGCACCAGCGGAGGAACATCGCTCAGTCACCAATTATGGACCGTAGGTAGTGCACTGTGGGATAAGCGTCATGAAGGGAGGTGGCAGCATTTGATGGAAACTATCCCTGGAGAGGCAGAACATGCAATGACATCATGTGACATCTGTTCCACCTCTCAGCTAGTCCAGTGTCAGTCGAGTTGTCAACCCCCCCCAGCCTCTGCTAGAGGTCAGCAGAATACCAGACACACAACCCCCCTCCCCCCAGAGAAGGAGAGCAGTCTTCAGGATGCTCAACCCTTCTCCCTCCAGCTGGCCCTCCAACTCCCAAATACGTTCCCAAACCTGGGACATAGGCGTCACAAGTGGAGATCTTACAGCTGCACTGGCAGGCTGGGACAAATAATCTTTGATGAATAGCCTTAGAGATCATGTCTGTCAAGGGCTCTAAGCTGTCTGGAGTGCCATATTAACATTTTAAAAATGCAAATAATCTTCATATAGAGTAGGTTTGTTTTTGTTACATACGGCACATGAGTCAGACTTTTATTACTTAAGGGAACAGAGTTTGTCTTATGTTTATTGTTTGAATGTGTGATTAATGCAATATAGACATTTTTTCTAGTCTTTGCAGAGAACACTTAATATCACAGCCTGGGGTCATATTCAGTAGAACATAAGAATATATGGCAGATAAGGATCTCTTGATCCACCTAGTTTGCCCATTGGTACCAGGTCAATATATCAAATGAATAATGTCACAGGCAAAACTGCAGGGTATAAACAGCGTGTAATTAAACAGCTACAGGAGACAAAATAGCACATGTAAAAGATGATGAAGGAGCAGCAGCGCTACCCCTGTAACTGTTGGGTTGGACATAGCGATGCACAGGATAAGATCTCTGCTGGGTGGCAGTCCCTAAAGCAGCTGCTGTGGCTCAGAGAGTAGAGCCACCAGAAGTGGAGGGCAGTGGAGCATCTGTGGACTGTGGTTGTATCCTGATCCTGATCCCAGATTACCTGCGTGTTTTTTTTTATTTTGTTTTAAGCGTTGCTCAGCTGACATTTCACATCCCCACCCAGGTTTCTCCCCATCCCAGAGTTGCTTCCCCCCGGAGGTGGTTATTTTAATTTGGGGGAGTTCAGGAGGTGTAGCCCTCAGTAACAGGGGTGC
Organism: Neoceratodus forsteri; assembly: GCA_016271365.2. Taxonomy (NCBI): domain Eukaryota; kingdom Metazoa; phylum Chordata; order Ceratodontiformes; family Ceratodontidae; genus Neoceratodus; species Neoceratodus forsteri. The sequence continues at coordinate 352,514,519 of CM028136.1, read as the reverse complement.
AGGGGGGCAATATTCCCCTCAGAAAGCTATTTTTTCTGTGTGGTTGTTGGCATTATTAGCACTCCGTGTTTTTACCGAGTGCTATAGTTGGTATCACTGCATGGACAGCGCAGTATGTTGCCATGCTATTTTTGTCCTGACCCCATGCCCTACCCATTTTCCCTACCTACTGCTATACCACATACCCTACTTGATCTCTGGCTTTATCCCCTCTTTCCTAATCACTAGTGTTCCTTAATGCCTATCCCATGCATTTTTGAGTTTCATTACCATTTTTGGCCCCACCACCTCCATTGGGAGGCTCCTCCATGCATCCACCACCCTTTCAATGAAGAAGTACTTTCTCACATTTCCCCTGAGTCTACCACCCTCCAACATCATAGCATTACCCCTTGTTCTTGAACATCTTTTTCTCTGAAAAATGCTTTCCTCCTGTACTTTATTTATACCCTTGAGCTATTTGAAAGTCTCTATCATATCTCCCTTCTCCCTCCTTTCCTGCAGGGTGTACATATTGAGGTCTTTTGGTCTCTCCTCATAGGGCTTTTGGTGCAGACCCTGCACCATTTTAGTTGCCCTCCTCTGGACTGCCTCTACTCTGTCTATGTCCTTCCAGAGATGTGGCTTCCAGAACTGGACAAAGTACTCCAGATGAGCTCTATCTAGTGATCTGTACAGCAGTATCACCACCTCCTTCTTTCTGTTGGTGATACCCCTCCCTGTGCACCGCAACATCCCATTGGCTCTCCCCACTGCCTTGTCACACTGCTTGAACACTTTTAGTTCATCGGATATGATTATCCCCAGGTCCCTTTCCTATTTGGTGGTCATCAGTACCACGCTTCCCATCATGTACTCCCCCCTGGGTTTCTGTGCCCCAAGTGCATGATTTTGCACTTCTTCACATTGAATCTTATTTGCCACACTCTTGAATACTCCTCAAGCTTACTTTGATCCTTCCTCACTTTTTCCACCCCCTAAGGTGTCAACCCTGTTATAGATCTTTGTGTCATCTGCAAAAAGACATACCTTCCCCTCTAACCCCTCCACAATGTTATTAATAAAGACATTAAAAACGACCAGCCACAGTACTAATCCCTGTGGCTCCCCACTGGTCACTTTCCTCTCATCGGAGTGAACTCCATTTACCATCACCCTCTGTTGCCTATCTCTCAACCAATTTCTTACCCATTTTACTACCCTTAGGACCCACTGCCAGGCTGCCCTACTTTGTACGAGTCTCCTATGTGGAATGGTGTCAAAGGCCTTGTTGAAATTTAGGTAGGCCACATCCACTGCTCCACCCTAATCTAATTCCTTGGCCACACAGTCAAAGAAATCTATCAGATTTATCTGACATGACTTCTCCCCAGTGAATCTATGCTGTCTTGAATCCGGTGAACCACCGGATTCAAGATACTTGGAGGAGCGGGAGGATCCCACAGTGTCACCTGAAGTTGCAACCAAGAGGAAATGAGTGGTTTCTCCATAAGACAGACCCACAGGCAGGTGGTAGAGGACCGCAAAGTAAGAGGAAGTTTCTCCTCATAAGGGACTCCATAGTCTGAGGAGTGGATTTGGGGACAGGTACAGTGGAGGGAAGGGAGGTAAAGTGTCTACTGTGAAGCACAGCTCATTGGGATGGGGAGAGGATCCAGAGAATCACTATGGCAGTAGCGATGAGGAGGGAGTGTTATGTCATTGTCTATCTGGGGACAAATGACCTGGCTAGGGATGAGGCAGGGATGGAAAGGGTGCAGAAGGAGATCCTGTAGTTTGGGAGGGGCCTTGGGCAGGCAGCAAGCTCTGTAAGCTTCTCAGAGGTGCTTCCTGTCCACAGCAAGGGGGAGGCTAGGAACCTCTGCATCAGGGACTTCAACGCTTGGCAGGAGAACTGGTGCAAAGAGAAGGGTTTTGGCTTCATTGGGGAATGGGGAAATACCTGGACCTGGAGGAATGTGGACCTGTAAAAGGGTGACTACCTACATCCGTCCAGGGAGGGGACCGTTGTCCTCAGTGAACTGTTTAAATGCTTCATTGGCAACCATTTAAACTAGCTAATGGGAGTGGTGGAAGGAAGCAGGGAGAATCAAACTGCCCATCCCCACAAGATAGCGCAGTCAACATAGAGGAACATAACGTTATGATATCCTCAGAAGTAACTAAACTCATAAAGGGGAGAACAGCAGAGGACAGGAGGATGGGAGTTAAAAACAGGAAGGACATATGGAGGAGGCAAAAAGGCAAAAGGGAGGATGATAAAAGGAGAAATGTCAAAACATGGAAGGCCATGTATACTAATGCCCACAGCCTTGAAAATAAAATCCCAGACCTGGTGGGCTTGATGATGGAGGCTGACCTGGACATTGTAACTCTTACCAAGACATGGTATACTGGAAACCATGACTGGGATGTAGCAATACCAGGTTATACTCTGTTTAGGGAGACAGGGAGGGTAAAAAGGGAGGGAGGCTCTTTACATCAGGGAGGATATTAGAATGACTGAAGTACATGGAATGCAGGTGGGTGGAGGTAGGGTGGGTCACCCTTGAGATGGGCATTGGCTCAGCTGTTTGCACAGTCATGATATATAGACCTCCAGTGCAGGGGGAGGAGGTGGACAGAGTTGTAGTGGAATCCATCCACAAGTTGGCAACTAAAGGGGAGGTGGTGCTGCTGGTAAGTGATTTCAATCTGCCAGATGTGGATTGGAGCATGCCAGCTGTTGCCTCAGCAAGGAGCAGGGGCATCGTGTACTCCATGCAAGGGGCAGACCTCAGGGAACTAGTGTGAGAGCCCACCCAGGAGGGTGCAATTTTGGACCTGGTACTCACCAACAGGGGCAGAATTGAAGAAGTCAGGGTGAGTGGACACCTGGGGTCCAGTGGTCATAGCACAGTGTAGTTCAGTATGAGTACAGTAGCAGAGTCAAGTCACACAAAGGTGAGTGTCCTGGATTTCCTGAGGGCAGACTTTACTAAGAAGGGGATGTGTTTCAAGAATGCCCTGGCAGGGAGGGAGGGATGAAATGGGGGGAAGCTGAGGAGCAGTGGCCCATCTGAAAGGAGCTATAGTAGAGGCGACAAACCTTTGCATTAGGCAAGTAAACAAGGGCAAGAGAAAGAGAAAACCACTATGGTTCTCAAAAGAAGTGTCAGGGAAGGTAAGGGCAAAAAAGATGGCTTCCAGGATAAAGAGACGGAGACAAGGAAAGCAGTCTGGAGCAAAAAGACACAAATGGAGGATAAAATAGCACAGGAGGTAAAAAAGGGGGCAAGGCTTTTTATAGGTTCATTAGTGAAAGGAGAAAAACCAGGGATGGGATTGTAAGGTTTAAAAAGGAAGAAGGGGAGTGTGTGGAAGAGGACCTTGAAAAAGCATCAATACTGAAAAAATATGTTGTTTTGTGTTTACAGAAGAAGGAGACAGTGTGGGACCACAGTTAGGCAGCACAAGCAAATATGGAACAGAGGTAGACACCAGTCCATTTAAGGAAGAGATAGTCCTGAAAGAACTCACAAAACTGAAAGTGGAAAAGGCAATGGGACCAGATGGGATACATCCTAGAATATTAAGGGAACTATGGGAGTTGCTGGCAGCACCACTAGCAGCCCTGGTCAATGATTCACTCGATACAGAAGTGGTTCCAGAGGACTGGAGAGAGGCAGATGTAGTCCCTGTTCACAAAAGTGGGAGTAGGGAGGAGGTTGGAAACTATAGACCAGTTAGCCTCACCTCAACAGTGGGGAAAATGATGGAATCACAACTTAAAGAAAGGATTGTGGAACACCTTGAATCTAGTGGAGCATAGGATCTGAGACAGGATGGATTCACAGCGGGAAGGTCATGTCAAACAAATATAATTGATTTCTTTGGCTGGGTGACTAGGGAAATGGATCGGGGGGAGCAATGGATGTGGTCTACCTGGATTTCATTAAGGCCTTTGATATCGTTCCACTTAGAAGACTTGTGAACAAGCTGGGCAGCCTGGAAGTGGGTTACAAGGTGGTAAACTGGGTTAGGAATTGGTTGAGAGATAGAAGACACAGGGTCATGGTAAATGGAGTTCAATCTGAGGAAAGGAGGGTGACCAGCGGGATGCCTTAGGGATCAGCTCTGGGGCCAGTCCTGTTCAAAGTATTGATAAGTGATATTGCGGAGGGGCTAGAATAGAAGGTGTGTCCCTTTGCAGATGACTGTAAGATCTGCAACAGGGTGGACACTCTGAGAGGGGTGGAAAAAATGAGAAGGGACCTAAGTAAACTGGAGGAAGGGTCTAGAGTGTGGCAGCTGAGATTCAATGCAATAAAGTGCAAAATCATGCATTTGGGGTCCAAGAACCCAGTGGAGAATTACATGATGGGGGGGGGGAGATACTGACAGTCACCAAACAAGAAAAGGATTTAAAGAAATTCACATCTGATGACCTAAAGATGGCCAGACAATGTGCCAAGACTGTGAAGAGACGGTGAATAGGGAGAGGTATCACCAGCAGAAGAAAAGAAGTGATGATGCCACTGTACAGATCATTAGTGAGGCCTCATTTGGAGTACTGCATTCAGTTCTGGAGGCCACATCTCCGTAAGAACATAGACAGGGTGGAGGCAGCTCAAAGAAGGCCAAAAAAAGATGATGCATGACCTGCACCAAAAGTCATATCAGAGACTGGGATACCTCAATTTTCTGCATATACCCCGGAGGAGAAGAGAGACAGTGGAGATATGACAGAACCCAATAGATATCTAAAGAGCATATATAGGGTATCAGAGGGTAGCATCTTTCAGAAAAGATGTTCAGGAACTAGGGGGCATGACATGAGGTTGGAAGGGGTAGACTAAGTGGTAATATGAGGAAGTATTTCTTAACAAAAAGGGTGGTGGATGCATGGAATTGACTCCCATCGGTGGTGGTGGGGGGCAAATACAGTGGGGGAATTAAAAAATGCATTGGACAGGTATACGGGAACACTAGCAATGGGAACGCGAAGGTAAAACTGAAAATCAAGGAGGGTCTGCAGATTTTGCAGTAGGTAGGGAAAGCAGACAGACTGGATGGGTCTAGCAGTCCTTATCTGCCATCAGTTACTATGTTTCTATATTCCACAGTCCTTTTCTTCAGCAGTGATTCTATTAATTTCACAACCACAGGAGTCAGGCTGACTGGCCTGTAAGTGAAAGCCTCCTCCCTGCTCCCACATTTGTGAAATGGGATTATATCTGCCCTCCTCCAGTCCTCCGGAACCACTCCAGTTTCCAGTGAATGGTTGAACAGGACTGTCAGTGGTGCTGACAGCACCTCTCTAAGCTCTTCCAATATCCTGGGATGTATCCCATCCAGCCCCACTTCCTTGTCCACTTTCAGTTTGGTGAGTTCCTTCAGGACTCTCTCCTCCATGATGGACTGGTGTCCAGCTCCCTTACATTTCTGCTCCTGTTGCTTATCTGTGGTCCCTCTCCTTCCCCTTCTTCTGTGAATACTAAGCAAAAATATTTGTTTAGGATGCCTGCTTTGTCCTGGTCTCCCTCCTCACACTCCCACCCTTAGTCTTACAATCCCTCCCTTGGTCTTTCTCCTTTCGCTTACGTACCTGAAAATGCCATTTCCCCTTTCTTTACTGTCTGGGCTATTTTCTCCTCTGTTTGGGCCTTTGTGCACCTGTCTGCTTTCCCTGACTCTCTCTCTGCTTCAGCTGATACACTTCCCTGTCCTCCTCCCTTTGAGTGTTCTTGTGCCTCGTGAAAGCTAACTTTTTTGCCCTTACCTTCTCTACCACCTCCTTTGCAAAACATAATGGTCTTTTTTTTTTTTCTTGCATTTGTTTAGTTGGCTAATACAAATATTTATTGTCTTCCTTGTAGCTTCTTTTAGTTTTGCCACTGTTCCTCTACACCTCCCAAGTCCCCCTGCACCCACTAGAGCATCCCTGAGGCATTCCCCCATCTTTGTAAAGTCAGCCATCCTTAGGTCCAGGACCCTCACCTTCATGTGGTTCAACTCAGCCACTGTTCTTATATTGAACTACACCATTCGGTGATCACTGGTCCCCAGGTGGTCACCCACTGTGATGTCTGTAACACTGTTGCTGTTCATGAGTACTAGGTCCTATATTGCTTCCTCATGAATAGGCATTCTAACTAACTGCCTGAGGAATGCTCCCTGCAGGGAGTCCAGGATATCCCTGCTCCTAGCAGAAGCTGCAGCTGTGATGCTGCAATCCACTTCTGGCAGACTGAAGTCTTCCACCACCAGCACCTCTCCATTATTTGCCATCTTATAGGTGGCTTCAACTAGAACCCTGTCCATCTCCTCCCCCTGTGCTGGAGGTCTGTAGATCACCCCGCTGTGAATAGTGGCTCCATTCCCCAGTTCTAAGGTGACCCACAGTGCCTCTGCCCCTCCTTGTATTCGTTATGTTTCAGTTGCTTTAATGCTGCTTTTACGTAGCTCCAGATAAAGTGAAATAACATTTCTAAAAGCAATCTGTTGATTAATTTGTTAAATCTCATTAAAAGAAGTACTAAAATTATTACAATATATGTTAATATTTACAGAAGATGTCAAACATTGTGGCTTGGAACTCTTATATGATGAACAATTTATTGAGACTTTCACTTTCCAATTTAGATGTCATAATAATAATTCCACAGATGTGGCTTGCCTGACATTTCTATATAACAGCTTGTTTTTTTTATGAATCTCAACCATTTATGAACGAATCATACTATAACTAGGAAAAAGTAGTAAATGTTGGCAATCACTACAAACCCTGGTAACATCAAAGCATATGCTAAATTCTTTTACTGTTACAGTTATAGTGGAAACCTTAAAATGACTACTTTTGTGTTTTTCTACAGGAATAAGTTCTTAAAACTAGCATTTCCAAGTTGCACTTCACTCTGTTATTGACATTTTGTATCGTTATAATGTTCTGCATTTTATTGTGGTAGTCATGTTTTGTTTCTTGCTGTGTACTAGTTTCTTTATCATTCCTTTCTGCGCTGGTATATCTGAATGTGTACAGCCCTTTGAGCATTTAAGCCTTGGAAAGGTAATTAAGGTAATTAAGTAAAAATGACCATTACTACTGTAAGGGACAGCTTCAGTTAGACAGAAACAAAATATTTCTTTAAAATCTCTGTACCATGGTAACATAGAGTGGTTGTAAATTACTGTATGCCTGGCTTGCATAGAGAAACATTTAAGAGATAGCTGTTGTTCTGCTGGCCAACACAGGCCTGCCTTGTGTTTGTTTACACGCAGCCTTATCTCCGGACATTTACCAGTAGACAGAAAGAAAACCAAAATGAGAGAGAGAGAGAGTTCTGTCTGCATATACATGGATGAAAGTCAGAAAATGAACTGAACAGTGAACAGTAGAGCTGTATTCAGAAAGGTGCAGTTTCCAGCTTTATTTGAGAGATTGGCATAGAGGTGGAGAGGAAACTTATTATTATTTTTATTTCGAGAGTGGCAGCACAGGTGGTCAAGAGAAAAAGGGATGCTGCAGATTGTATCAGCGAGCTTATTATACGATAGCCCAGGGCATTTCTAGAAAGCAGAACCTGTCCACCCCTGAAGCTTGTTGTACTAAAGGCCACTTCAACAGCAGTAATCCTGTTCCAGCAGTCTAGTCTGGTTTCAATCAAAACCAAATAACCTAACCATTTTTGTATATGAGTTTTTTTTTATACTTTATTTTTTGATTTATCTTATATCATCATACAGACAATATTGCCATATTTAGGACATACCAAAAGCATTGCTACAAGTCGTAGAGAAAGAATAACCTCTCTCATTAATCTTAGGATTAGTGGTTCCCAAATATTTTGATACCACATAGGAGGGATTACTAAACATTTCACTAACAAGTACATTAGTACATTAAAGCTGCCTATACAAGCCCATGAGCAGTGTGACTATTTCGTTCACTAAAAGCTAGGATTTTAATGTCCATCCAATAAAGCGTCCCTGATCTGGGACTATTGATGTCACACTATATAACTACAAGTCCAATTACAATAAGACAATAAAGGCAGCATCTACCCCAGCCTCATCCAGTCTTTTAACTGCTACACCCCTTAAAAAAAAGAACAGGTGGACAAAGGCACTATTACAAACAGCATTGATTATACTGTGTAAAGTAATTATTACAACCCTATAACGCTTGAATAGGCTGTATAAAATTAAATGATTCTCCCCATCAAGTATAGTTATTATAAAGGCAATCACGAGCCTTGCATTTCTAATAGTCAATTCCAAGGCTTAAGCAAGATGGGCCATTGGAAGGGTTATTTATTCAAAAAATCATATAGGTATAAAATGTCTTAGAAAATATATTCGAATTCTAGCCTGTCCATGCTTTCCTCAGCCATCCTCATGGTCTTCTGACTCGCTGGATTCCTCTCCACAATCTCTTTGTCAGTTCCGGCTGGATTCAGCGAAGCATGCGGCCCACTTGCCAGCCTCAGTAGGGTCTGAAAACACCCACACTTTCCCACTGTATACTATTCTTAACCGAGCTGGAAATACCATCAAATGGGTAATATTAGCTTGCTTAAGCCGTTTTCTGATTCCATCAAACCTTTTCCGTCTGATGCAAGTGGCATAGCTGATATCTGGGGATAAATAAACAATTCAGCTGTCTTGTAGATTGGGACCTGCTTGGTGGGCATATCGGAGGATCTTATCTCTTGTACCTATACCATCTGTTACAATTAACAGGGTACGAGGTGTTTCTGTGTCTTCTCGATATCCTCGAGGAGTAATGCTATATGCTTTTTGTAGGTCGAAAGAGATTTCCTGACCTTCTGGGACTAGTTTTTCTACCAGCCATTCCTTTATGAACATCAAAGGGTGATCCCCCTCGATACCCTCTGGCAAGCCTAGTACTCGAATGTGCGAAGAGCGGGCCTGATTTTCGAGATTCTCAAGCCTGGCCCTCAAATGCATATTTTCCTTCACCAGCAGTGATGTTGCCACTGACGCTGCTTCTGTCTGCTTCTTAATATCCCCAACTTCGATCTGCATTTCCTCCACTGCCTTTTCAATAACTGTAACTCTCTCGTACCAAAAGGGTCTATCTTGTTATTCAGATCGGATACTGATGTAATCAGTCTATTCAATTTAAGGCCTATGGAAGCCATTGTTTCTTCTGACTCCTGATGTGGCGTGGCCTGTACCTCGGTAAGATTTCTCACTTGCTGAGATGAACCAACTGTTTTAGTGCCTGTGCCTCCACCTCTGTCCTTATGAGAATTGCCCATTTTTATATTTAGAGGGATCCTCTTTCGGATGGTGCTGTTTGTTAGGGTCGATTCCTGATGGTTAGAGGGTTTTTTTGATAATTTTAGAATTCAATTCCGGAGCTGTTGCAAAATGCTGCTGTTCTGCTTGGGCTCCACAGCGCCCCATTTTTGTATATGAGTTAATGCAAATGAGTGAATGACTGTATGTTTTAACTGTTTCTTGAGCCTAGGTGCCATAGAAGCCCAACAGAAGACAGCCATGTTTGACATAATGTGTGACCCAGGGCAGCAAAATAAACAAGACCACTATGAAGTCTTAATGTCCAAAAGAGGTGACAGAGTTGACTACTCAAGAGTACATGTGTGAGGCTTTCAAAGATTGTGCAGTCTTATCAGGGAGCTTAAAAACACATTTTCTTTTGCCATCAGGAGGGTAGCTACTCAAAATACACAGGCAAGAAGTCATCTGAATATTCTAAGTTTAAAAAAAAAATGAATGAGATGGCATCAAAATTTCTACCTGATTTAATCTGGACTCCGAATGGGTTTGATGTCCCAAACTTGGGAGTTGGCATTATATAGTAGGCTACAATAACTCTGTGGTCTGTGCTTAAATCATTGCTTATTTGGAGAGAGAGAGGCATATGTACATTTCTTGACTGTTTTGAATTAAACTATTTCAAGAATACATATCTTTTATCATGGTAACACTGAAAGCTGAAAGTACACATGCCTTACCTTGACACTGTCTGGTCATGAACGTGTAAATAGGATCATTCAGTTAATTTACAGTATATCTGCTACATTTTTATGAGGGCAGATCCTTTTTGTTTAATAAAACAAATATACTTGTTTGATTCTAACTTTGATTTTGACCTTTTCCTTTGTGTTTTCAATCTGTGGACACAGTTTAACTTATATAAAGAGTAAATTTGTTATAGCATTGTCCCCTTATAGCACTGAAACTAGATAAAGAATAACAACAAGCCTGAAGCTTGAACTACGTTGGTTGAGAGGTGTTTATAATAAAATAACCTCCCTATAAATGAGTAGTGAGGTTGATAGTGTGACCTTAAATCATCTAGCACTTGAATAAAATTCATCATACAATGAGCTGTCAAAAAGTCATAGCCTAATTGGTCATATAGCATCACCTGACCATGGGTTAAATCTCTTATTTAATTCACAGTTTGACAGCCAGATCTACTTTCCTTAGTAAGTGTTCTGTAAATTTCCCTGATGCAATATCCTTCCATAAAGAATGGAAATCAAAACAGAAAGGTGACCATATTACATTACTGATGCAGGGAAGTAGTGGGGAACCAGAAGGAGAGGGACATCAAGAGAGAGACTGGGACATTAGATGAACTACAGTGTGTTCCAGAGCTGAGATCTGAAAATGCCATATGACCACAGGTGAACCGGGATAAAGTGAGGGAAAGTAGTGGGGAACTGAACCATGAGAGACAAAGATGGGAGATCGTGGTGAGTGGCTCTATGGGGTGATCAGTGCATCAGAGAGGGAAGGGGAGAGAGAGAGAGAAAGAAAAACACCACTGATTTTATGATCAGTGAGATAGAGAGAGAGAGAGACACCAAAATACTAGTGAATGTAGGATCTGGGAAACTGCATGTCTTTAGAAACACCACTGAATTTATTATCACAGAGAGAGAGAGAGAGAGAGAGACCAAAAATACCAGTGAATTTAGGATCAGGGACAGTGCACGTCTGTAAGTAGGTAAGCTGTTGGGATTAACTCCAAGGGTCGTGTGTTGGGGGGGTGCAAAGTGAATCATTTTTTAAGTATTACAAAGTATTTTATGGAAAACAAATGTCAGAAACAATTTTAGTACTGTATTTCTGGCAATTGTGTTTTCATAAAATAAATCACATATGTATCTGTTGCTGTGGACTACTTTAAAAGTGGCAGGATACGCTTAAATGTCTCCCATGTCAACAGGAAAAAACATATTTTGTATGTTTTGAAACAAATAATGAATAACCCATTTTATAAGTGCAATAACCCACTCTAAGGTATGGGGTTATGGGGATTTACTGCACTTCCTAGGTGCTGTGGGGCACTCACCCTGTGGCCTCATGCACCACAACACACCCAGGGTGTGCACTAAATCTCCATAACCCCATACTCTGTTGTGAGTTATTGCTTACTTATTTGAGCACAACCTTAAAAAGACTGTTACACTACCACTACAACAAGAGTATTGAACTGCCACCACATAGCCAACACTGTATCATAGTCTTCCACATGCTGTGAACTTGATAGGATTTAAGATAGGAATTTATTTTTTCCTAAAACAAATGCATGAACTTCATTTAAAAAATGTTATGATAATGTTAGAATTCACAGACAGCAGGAATTGTTGGGACATTTTTAAATAGGGTTTTGAGCCCTTACTGCATACACTCCCACAAGGTATGGCGATGAAGGATATACCCCTGATAAATTACTGTACATTGCATCTACAAAAAATGGTGGGTAACGTTATAGCAAAAAAAAAAAGCCAGAAGTACAAACATGGAGTCCCACAACAGAAACTTGGAGTTTCACTCAGTGCTGACAATGTAGTGCATCACTAGGAAGTACTACAATGTTGAGGTGCTATCATTCCAATACAACATTCAACTGAGTTCCCTTCTGCCTATTTCTGGTGGCTGCTCAGGTGGGAGTAAATGGTTCCATGGCATTTATTGTAAGAATAGAGATTTACCCGGTGTCCTTATTCCCAATCAATAAAACAGGTCTATGTAACCCAGCCTCCAACCCTCAGGAAATGACCTGTCACAGCTCAGTGTGCCTTTCTTTGTAAAAGTTGCCATCCGAGTCGTACCTGAAAAGAGCTTTTTGTCCAGTGTCCCTACCTGGTTAACAAATAATTAAATAAATAAATGAACTACAAATATATATATATATATATATATATATATATATACATATACTGTATATGTGTGTGTGTGTGTGTGTGTGTGTGTGTGTGTGTGTATATATATAGATATATATATTTATACAATAGGAGTGAGCTATATTTTTCACTGATAAAAAAATCATGTATTACTAGCCAGCCCGGTGGCTCTAAGGGTTGAGGCGCTGGACACCACACCTTGCACCATGTTGGCGACCCAGGTTCTGAAATGAGCTCAGGTCATCAGGGGTTGGCAGGGGAGGGAGGGGATCGAGTGTCCGGTGGACTGCTCTCTCCTCCTGGGGAGGGTTCTAGGAGATGTGTCACACGGGGTGACCTCTGGTGGAGACCAGGGGAATGTTGAGTCTGTGTCGCTAAGCATTGTGAGGGGGCGGTGCTGCAGTGGGCATCAGCAATAGTGCCATTGATGCCATTGCATGACCGAGCATAGCGGGGAACTGGAGTACAAATGGAAATACCCTGCCCTCAGGGATAGGTGATGGCACCACCTACCATCAGCCACACTCCACAGGCCGGAATACCTCCTGTCCTGGGCCGAGCCCAGCCCGGCCTGAATTGTAGATAGAGCACCCTGGGTGGATAGGGAGGCCCTTCCTCAGGGGACTCAGAGCCAAGGCGATAGCCAGGCTGGTGCCAGGATGCAGGGGGATAGCCAGGCTGCAGGGGGAATTTCAGGTTAGGAGGTAGGGTTGGGGGTATGGTAGATGCCTGAGAGAGTTCCCCGTAGTGGCAGTGGCAAAACAGAGTGTAAAAAAAAAAAATAAAAGCATGTATTACTACCACAGTGAGATAAATGCAAGCCCAGGCTAACACAGTGATGATAAATGCTGTTTATACATACTGTGCTTACTTCACCAGTATTTAGTCTCACTGTGGTGATGTCACAAACAAGGCCATTAACTCTTCCTCAGTGCTGCAATTGTTTCAGCTCATTAAAACAAATGAAATTCACCTGCCTTTCATGTATCTGGAGCCCCAACAACAGGTTTACTGCAGTCAGTCTCACAGACACTCACATGCTAAGAAGATTCTCTTCAATCTCTTAAGTTCCTACTAGAAGAAAAAAAAGTGCACTGACTGCTAAATACATCAAACCATGAAGACTCAAAGCGACAAACATACTTTGATACAGCTGAACTATACTGGAAGAATAAATAAATTCTCCTTCCAGAAGAAAACAAAACCAATGAATGTGGAAGAAGTTTTTCTATCTTGCATACAGTTTGAAAGCATCACAGGACCAATTTAGAAAAGCCTATTGCATAAATCGCATACGTTATGTGCAGATCATGTGATATGTGAAATATCTTCTCTCATGAACAGTGACCTCTGGATACTTTCACTTGTGCCTTCAGCACTCGTGAGTATCCAAAGGTCACTGTTCACTCATGAAGATATTTCACGTATCACACTCCTGCCATCATGTATCCCTACACATATATATATATACATATATATATATATATATATATATATATATATATATATATTATAAAGCAGGTAGGGAAATTGTTCTTTATTGGATGATGAGCATCACATGACCGTGCATAAATCAGAACACGACCACACACCTGCACTTTACCCGCTCCAAAACAATTTTGACATTTTATAAGATAGATAAACCACTCTGAGGTTAGTGCACTCTGATATCACATGCACTCGTTTGGTGAGTTTGTTGTATCGCCTGCGGCCTCGTGCGTATATCAGAGCATGACAGCACACCTCATATATATATATATAGATAGATATGCAACTGGTGTCAGGATAAAAACTGACACATAACTTCAGTTATCTGAGTCACTGTGTGGATAAAGTGGGTGGTGATGTAATCACAATGTGCATAACTTCAAGTTATCCATATGGTGATTACTTCATCACCCATTTGTCCACACAGTGACTATATCATTAACTACCACCTGTGCTGCCTGCTCAGCAGTACTGCCTGACAGTTTCACTTTCACCTTCTCACAGTACTCTATATAACCCAAGCTATCACAGTCACAGAGACTCACAAAATGCACACCCTACCCAAATCTCCCCCTTCAAACTGGAACCATGTTTTAAATGAAAACACTCTTAAGAAAAAAAGCTGTTTTTTCCTCTTTCTCAGCACAACAACCCTGCAAACCAAACACAGCAATCAGGCACGGAGAAAAAACATGAAAAGGCTCTTAAGAAAAAAATAAAATCTAACAAAGCTGAACTCAAAAAATCCTGTTACATAAATCAAATATGTGTGTGGTGCCTGTGAGATAACAGAGTTATTACTGCAGTTGCCAGTGACCACTCGTAACCTTCACTTGTGGCTTCACCACTCGTGAGGTTACTTGAGGTCACAGGCAACTACTGTACAAATAAATTTGTTATCCCACTGGTGCCCCCTGCATATCATATATATCTATATATAGATATATATGTGTATATATATATATATATATATATATATATATACACACACATACATACATGGGACACATGATGGGCAGGAGTGGGATATGGAAAATATTCTCACTCCTGCAGAGTGAGCTCTGTATTCTCACGAGTGCTGAACACATGAGTGAGAATGCACAGTTCACGCTGCAGGACTGAAAATATTTCCCATACCCCACGATCTGCACATCATGTATGGAATTTATACCATGGGGATGAGAGCTTTAGGAACATTTTTTCTGTTTCTGTGTGTTTTCTACTCATTGTGTGTGTGTGTGTGTGTGTGTGTGTGTATTTTGTTCTGAATGGACTGGGAGTCAGATACACAATGGGACACAGGTAAATGTGTTTTGCAAAGCTAATTGAATAAGTTGTGGCTTCAGTGAGAAAGAGAAACTGTTGCAAGTAGCACTGAGAAAGAGAAACTGCTGTGTGAAGGAGTTTCATTTATAATTCAGGTTGTTTTGAAGCTGAGATCAGCACAGTAATGGTCTAGGGGTGTTTGAAATTCAATGGGACACAGGTGGGAGTGTTTTGCAAAGCTAATTGACTAAACTGCAGCTTCAGTGAGAAAGAGTAACTGTTTTCTGAAGTAGTTTCATTTAGAAGGCAAGCTGCAGTGAAGATATCCTCACTCTGGTGACATCAGCAGAGTGCGGATAAATGGCATTTATCTTCACTTTGCTGATGTCATCAGGATTTATCCTTACTGCAGTGGAAATAACACAGGATATTCTACTGAGAAAGCTCTCACCCCATGGTATAAATATATATGTGTGTATATATATATATATATATATATATATATATATATATATATATACACACACAAAATCATGTCCCCAGGATGAAACACACTTTTAATGCACTCTGCAGTATGCTGAAACAGACCTACTAAATAAAGCAATGTAATTTCAATGCCAATTAGTCCCCTTTGTCATGCAGGAAACTGTGATATTCACTTCATCCTGGCAGTTTCATTTTCCTGAATGACAAAGGGACTAATTATCATCGAAGATTACATTACTTTATTCAATGGAGTCTTCTGCAGCATTCTGCAAGGATGCTAAAATACTACAGAATTGCGTTTCATCCTGGGGGAGGCCACTGTGTGTGTATGTACATATATTTTCATTGCAAAAAACTTCATTAATGCATCAGTTAGGGTTGATAGCACAGTGACAAAAGTTTGGAAATTCGATGTTGGGTTACCATCCTCACCAACCCACCCCCCCACCACTCTCCACACACCAACAGACATCAGGTGTGCCATGGGGTCATCAGGCCCAACTCTCACACCAATCCATGTATAAACAAGCTTACATGCTACAGTATAGGAGAATGGGGTGAGAGTTAGGCCTGATTACCCCATGGCACACCCTGACATCTGTTGGTGTGTGGAGAGTGGGGATGGGGTGGTAGTGGTGGTAACCTTAACATCAATTTTCCAGACTTTTGTCACTGTGCTATCAAACCTAACTGATGCATTAATGAAGTTTTTTGCAGTAAATTTCCCTTCTTTTTGAGAAAGTGCAATGTAACTGGCAACTGGTATGTGTTTGTGGGACCGTCGGCCCTCCGGGCCCTGCGCTCCCTTCATTCTGCCCATGTTTTCCTAATGATATGCATATGTGGGAGTGCAGGCCCTCTAGGCCCTGTACTCCCACTCACACATAATAACAGAGCAATACAGCAGCCCTATAGTACTGAAAAGAAACCCTTGTAACACTAATTTGGCAATATCTCAGTAACCGTAGCAACTATGAAAAAAATTCCACTGCAGTTGTAATCATGACTTCAAAACTTCCACATGAGCTTAGTCCACCTAAGGTGGACTTAGCAGCTTGGAGCAAAAAATCTGTATCTCAAATAGTTTTCGAGATACAGGTGCTGAAAGGTGCCATGGGCGCCACGGTGTTATCCTATGGGAACTTTATCTTCTTCAGAGTGCTGTAACTATTGAACCATTGTAAATGTTTTCACCAAATCAGCAGAAAGCACATATGTGGGGCAAGGGCTTGCCACCCTTCAAAGTTCAGCCCAAAACCTCTAACAGTTTATTTGCTATGAAGTGGCAAAGAAACTGAAGTTTTGGGGCTGGTACTTTTGCAAATTTGGGATACTTTCGCAAATGTACTTTCACAAAAGTATTGTACTTTCGCATATTTTCAAATGTTTCGTGAAAGAACATTTGTGAATCTTTCACAATTGTGAAACATTTGCAAATGTACTTTCACAGATTTACGAAAATACCAATGGCAGAATTTAAGAAACATATTTCTGACAATTGTTTTTAAAAACTAATGTCAGTAATGTGTTTCTCAGGCCTCCATTAGGTAAACACAAGTGTTGGTGTTTACCAAGGAGCAATATTTTTTTAATTACAGCATTTCTTAGCCACTGCTAACTGAAAACAAGATGGCGGATTTGCGTAAGTAAAAAGCCCATTTGCGAATGTAAAACATACCTTCGCAAAAGTAAAATGTTCTTTAGTGCTGTACATATATTTTTCCCACAGGCTACAATGGGAAACTTCAAATTTGAATACCTTTTGAACAGATTAATATTTGTTTACCAAATCTTCAAAGGCTCATATGTGACACAGACCCCATCTACCTGGAAAATTTCAGACTATACACCCAAACCATTTGGGCTATAGCCCCGTGAAAAAAAATAGCCAAAAAGTTATGTTTTTCACATTTTTTGGTACTCCACAGCTATGCAACTGCACATCCAATCAAAATGAAACTTACCAGATCCAGAGATCCAGTGTACCACACTGTGCCTGCAAATTTCAGGCAAATTCATTATACAGTTGCAAAGTTATTACAGTGCAAAATTCTGGCTTGAACATAGAAGTAGCTGCTCAACCCTAAGTGTAGTGGCACTACTGTGCCATTATAATATATTAAAATGATGTTACTATGATATGGGCAGTTAGGATTCTAAATATTTACTCTGAATTTCCATGCAGTACTTTCTTTGTTGTGTTTGTGAGCCCGAGCAGTATTTTAATGTAGTATTGAAATGGAGTATGAAAAAAGGGCACATCAAACAGCTCTGGCAGGCCATAGTTCCAAGCAATCTAAACTTGCCATATTTCAGGTTAACACTAGCCTTCATCATGAAATAATTTAATAGGCTTGATCTTTTCTTTACTCAGTAAGCTGTTTTTGTTCTACTCATGGTCATAATTAAACTCTGTAAGACTTAATATAGAGGGTCTCATTTCTCCATGATCTGCAGGACACACTAAATTAATATGGCAGGCTAAATTACAGTTTTGAAAGGCTGGTTGTTCAGATAAAAGGGTTAATGACAGTAATTTACTAAATGCCTCGTCCTTCTTGGGTTGTACTAGAAAATAAATGTTCACACTCAGCTCAGCATTGCCTCCCTTCCAATGAGAGTCTCATTTATTACATTTTATCATCAAATGCTATTTATCTTAATGCCATTGTGTGCATCATGACTTAGTAAATGATGAAGCGCATGGAAGGCATAGAGAGAGAAAAGAGCTGGTCAGAAAAAAAGGAGAGAACATGCTTGAAAGTGCTTGGATTATACTGCAAAAGCTTTCACATTTCAAAGTAACACACTCACACTGGGTATGAAATCACACTTTTCTCTAATGGAAAGGATTGTCTGACATTGTTTGTAAACAACCTAGTCTGACAGAATGCAGTTGTGAACTGTATTTGGGCAGTTTTAGGCACAGTATATGAAAGGGTAACACTGATATACTGAATGGGCAGTAATGTTGGAATTATTAGCTGCTAGCAAAAGGATATATAGTAACAATTTCCTTATTACTGTAGTAGAAAGGCCCAAAAGGTATATAGAATTAAAGCTGTATACCACTGCAATTTAAGCTGTATACAGTACCTCCACAAGAAAAACTACAGTGTATACAGTGGAGTCATCGAGGATGCAATGCAGTATCGTGCAGTAAATTATATGTCACTAAATGCTACATCACAGAAGGATTTAATTGTTATTGAATTGTACTATCCCCTGCAGCAAACTGCAGCATTTTGCAGTAATACAAAGTACTGCATTGGATCCTGGCCAGTGATGCTGTGCCTTCAGAATTATCTGTATACCTCTTTGAAAAAAAAGGAAAGAAAAAACACCAGTGCCATATCTAAAACAAAATCCAAAAAGGCAGGCACAATTACAAGTGACAATTGAGAATAATTCATCTAACAGCAGGAAAACAAAAATACAGCAAAAAGGACAAACATTAATGTCAAAGTTATTAAGACATAACTGGCAAAAATGGGAGAACAGTATGACTTGTTCACAATACTATACCAGTCAAAGAACTGGGCAAACCTTTTGCATTTTTTCTCAATGAGCACAAAAAGCTGAATGGCTCAGAATATGAACTTAGAACAGTAAGGAGAATTCTTGGAAGCCTGGACAGATACTGCAGAACCAGCTAGGATGCAACCCAATACCTTGCATTCTTACTGCAGAGTGCTCCAGTATGCTGCTGGGAATAATGCACTTCAGCGGCAATTAAGCTCTTTTGTTGTGCAGTATTTTGTGATGTCAGTTACTGCAAGGTACTATTGCATTACGTCCTGACTGGCTCCACTGTACTTCAAAAGGGAAAAGTATCCCAGTTCCCTCTGTAGAAATAACAGGAAAAAAAAACAGTTAAAATGGTTGCAAAACAAAAAGTCTTAAAGAAGAAAGCCAAAGTAAACCATCCCAACAGGCCAAATCACTAACAGGTACTGAAATAGACCTGCTTTTCAGAACTGGAACCATAAGGCTTCACAGTCCCACAGCACTCCCTCACATGTTCTCTTCAACATTAGGCTCTGCACAGCTGTAGTAACAGCTGAACAACACAATCTAAAATGTGGGGCTTACGAATACAAAAGGGTGTTGATAGACACAAATACCTGAACACACACACACACAAACACACACACAGACAAACTGAGATAAGAACAGGGGAAAATCCTACAGACATAAGACCAATCAAGCTAAAAAGTTACCAAAATGCAAAAAAAAGTACTAGATGCAATCGCAATATATAAAAAATGCAACACAAAGACCTGAGCAAACAAAAAATGATGACTCCCCATTCTACATAATTTTAAATATCAACCACAAACATGCGCACTATACAGTAGTACTGAAACATCAAAATAGGTGAAAACAAAATAAGGAGCATAATGAAAATCTTCAAGGGATGTGCAGGACTGCCTGAGCATGAAACAAAATAACCAGCCACAGCAGAAGAAAAACTTTGACCCAGAAACTAGTCAAATACAACATCCTTGCTATAGAAATAGCACAGGTCTCAGGTCACAGACATGCACTATCAGTGAACAACTATTCTACAATATCTTATGAAAAAAGAAGCTATTCTCAAACACAGTTTTAAACAAATATCCGGTGTACACAGGTACATGTCAACACAACAACTCAAACCAGACCAATACAAACCAATGGTAATACAGGCATAACATGATAATATTACATGGGACATATTATAGGATGATACTGATGGGGAAGCCATAGCCGAAACAGTGTGAAACCATATAGTACCAAAATGGCATCAAACAATGCACTAAAAATTAATACCTACTAAGATTAGCAATGGGAGGATCAGGATGAGCATCCTAGCACACCAGCCTCTTTACTGAAAGTATTCATGAAATGGCAGGAAAATGATTTGCAGGAGACCAGAAAAAAAACCTACTAAAGCCCATTGCAATGTCCAAAACATATGGTAAATACCTTGACAGTCTGTATAATAACACACCAGCTCATAATGATATTATGCTCTACAATGCTTAGATGCTGACTTCTAAAGGTCAAAACTGTGCTTTTGACTGGCACAGGGTCATATTGTCGCAATATATTATGATGCAGCAATATACTGCACTGCCAATACAGCACAATATATTGCATGCAACATAAGTGTTGTTTTTGAGGGGGGCTGTTCCTCCCAACTCCCCCCAACTAAAATAACTAACTCCTGTGGGGGGTGGGGTTAAAAGTAAATATCGCACAAAGTGTGAAAAAATGAAAAGTTCCATGCATCTGCGGTCCCAAACACATTGCTTGCCTCCCTTGCTGCCAGTGGCTCATCCCATCAAGCCACAGCAGCTGCTTGGCAGATCCCTGTCCCAGCAAAGGTTTTATCCTCTGCCTGGAACAGTGAGAGGGTGCAGTACTGCACACAGATCTATTTGCAGTAATGCACTCTCTCGCTGTCCTATACCGGGTTGTTTCTCTTTCGGGGTTTTGTCTTACGCTTAATAGCGTATGACATATTGACCCAGTAGGCTTTTGACCTCACCTCCACATAAACATTCAGGTAATTGAGAACAACAGGTACTCAAAGAAAACAACCCACAGCCATCTACACTCTTCAAACTACTGTCTGGAGATAATTGCAACACACCACTGATGTCAGGAATATCAGTTGCATCAGTTGTATTGGCTTCAGCAGCATCACCAGTGCCTTCATGACAGTCACCAGAGAACAGGGTTAAGCAGCTCATGCAATGCCCAACTTGTGGCCTGCCATTAATGAAATTGCATTACAACCTTGCAAACACTTGCCTCCTCCTGAAGCAGGCACATCTTCCTCCTCCCAGCAGTGTGGCTGGTGATCAACAGCACAGAAGGCAGACACATACAAAATATTCAGACAGCACAACCACTCTGCCCACAAATGACTTAAACTTCCTCCTAAACTGCTAAAACCATTGAACTAAACACTCAGTGTCGGAGCTAGTTGACCTCTTGGTTTTCAATGTAATTTTATTAATATTTATTTTTCATCATGTGTTTATATATCAAGAAAAATAGTTGTATAACAGTATTCTTCTTTGGGTTGGTATAGAAGCCCCAGTCCAAATTCTTTTAAACCTGCTCTAGATATATTCATGAATAGGGTGACATGCAATGACTATTACCACTGAGTAGTGGAAAATAGTGTCCATAGGTACATCACATCCTTCTGTCCTAATCTTCCAGTATGAAATCCATTAAGATCATAAATATCAGCATGTGTGGCATTCAAGTGAACACACCATTGTAAGGAGCATGGTAAAGGTTGCTTTTTGTGCAGTTTGGAGACCTGTTTGTATGGTTGTAGAAGAGGAGTAAACTTTTGCAGCCCACATCAACACATACACTGTATAGACATGGAATGCCATGATGTTAAGCACGATTAAATGTTTCATTTGTGCTTTAATTCTTTCTGCAAGAATCTTTGAAAGGCAATGTCTTCTATATGGGAGACTGGCTGAAGATCAAGAGTCATTATTCATACACAGAATGTGATGGCAGATAAGGACTGTATGGCCCAACTAGTCTGCCCCTTTTCCCTACCTAATGTATTACCACAGACCCTAGTTGATCTGCGGCTTACCCTCTCTTCCCTATTGCTGGAGTACTCGCATGTCTATCCCGTGCATTCTTGAATTCCCCTACTGTTTTTGTCCCCACCACCTCTGCAGGGCATTCATTTCACAAAGAGTTGTGAAATGAGTGCC
The DNA here is from genome assembly GCA_016271365.2 of Neoceratodus forsteri. Lineage (NCBI taxonomy): Eukaryota > Metazoa > Chordata > Ceratodontiformes > Ceratodontidae > Neoceratodus > Neoceratodus forsteri. The sequence goes on along the minus strand of CM028136.1, from coordinate 352,492,375 downwards.
AGGACACTGGCTCTTGGGCTTCTGCTGGTACAGTACTAGCAGGAAAGCACAGTGCAGCCTGGCCCCATAATGTGAGTGACATTGCAATAGATTTATTGGAGTAGATGCTCGTAATTTAGTATTAGTTTTTTTAAATACTTTAAATGTATTCTGTATTTATATGACAAGAAAACATGATTCCTGACTGAACACATGATAGGTGTGAAGATGATAATAAATAGCGCTATGTATTGTGCCTCAAGGCAGGCAGGCAATTGTGTATAACCTCAGTGCATAGAAGGCTATGGCTGTGCGGTCAGCTAGTGTCCTGTTGTTCATAATAATACACATGACAAGTCATGAAGATGAACAAGTACCCATAACATTTGAAGATGCTGTATTCTTTTTATCTAAAGAACATTAGAGCATTTTAATAGAATCTGAGAAGGCGCGGGATACCAGTCCTATTGCACCATCTCTGTGCAGTGTGCAGGCTGGGAAGAAGGCAGTGTGACCTCACACTGCTAGTCATGCATCACTAGGAAAACAGAATATATGATGGTGAGGAGAAGAATAATGATGATGAAGTGAATGTGTTGTTTCCTGAGGTCAGAGTCCTATATTTTTTATTTTAATGTACTTATTATCATTATTATTATTATGATTATTATTAGTTTGGGCTTTTTTTATAGGCCAAGAAAGTAAGATTTCAGTAGATTTGTGGTATTATCTGTAAAATACCCATTACAGTGCTTGTGATAAAAATTCACTGAAACAGTTAAACAAAAATAAATGAGAGCAGAAACACCCAAAATATACCAAAAGTAATGCAAAAGTGGGTGGCCATGTGGCAGTCATAGCAATCAATGCAGAAGGCCAAGAAAACTTTGTTATATCAATTAAATCCAACAAACCCTCACTAGGTTAATCAAGAAACACATAGCATACCAGACAATGCAATGAACTTACTGTGTGCTCAGTGGCCTAGATATTCAAAGGAGATGAGACCGGCACAATTGAGTTGCACTGGTGCATCTCCAGAAGTGTGCACCTGGGCCATATTCAAACCCTGGTGATTTACTGCGCAACTCTGAGTGCTCCAAAGCACATCGATAATGTAAGTGGTGCATCTCCAGAGGGCGTTCTTATGCATATGCAGCACATCGCAATATTCAGCCGAGATATGCGGAGCATCTGCCTGCAAACCTTGGAGATCTGCCGTGTAAAGTTAGGCATATAAAAACATGCCTAACTGGTAGCCACCCACAGACAGGCTGCTGTACTGCACAGCACAGCAGCCGCCAGCCCCTGGGTGGCTAGCCCCCCAGATCCCCGATTGAAGACTAAAGCAACGCTAAATCCATTTCCCTGGTAGTCTAATGGCCCCTTTCTCATCCCCAAGTATAAAATATAAGAAAAGAAACCTGTATCCCTGGTAATCTAGTGGCCCCCATTCCATCCCATCCCGAACCATGATGTAACTGTAAATTATCATTTAAAACATTCCCTTGTAGACTAGTGGTACCCCCTTCCATCCCCAAACCCAATCAAAAGGTTATATGAAATATCCCAGTATCCTTGGTAGTCCAGTGGACCCCCCAACCACTGAGGTACCCACACCCCACCCCACTCCCCCCATTCCTGCATGGCCAGTCGACCATGGAGCTGGAGTGCAGCACATCCCTCTGCACACCCCCATGGCTGCCCTCTGACTGAGATGTCAGTGAATGATAGCTTACTGTACACAGTAGAAGTGTCAACCAATGGGCTTGCAGTGTGAACTGTAAACAGTCATTCACAAAGTTGTCAAAGAAAGCTTACAGTACACATTGCAAGCCCATTGGTCGACAGTGTCTACCAATGGGCTTCTAGTGTGTACAGTAGTGTCATTCACTGACAGCAGACAACAGGGCGGGCTGATGAAGACAACCCGCGCCAACTTTCATAGCCAACTAACCATGCAGAAATAAGAGACTGTGAGAGTGTGGGTACAGTGAAATACTAGTCCTGAAGTATCTGTGTTTCATTTAACTCTTCAATCGAGTTCAGGATGTGAGGGGGGACTACTAGACTATGAGGAACCTAAATGATAATTTGGTCACATTAACAGTTGAGGATAGGAGGGGCCACTAGATTGCCAGGGATTTAGGGTTTGTTTTTCTTTATGTTACACTTGAGGAAGGGAGGAGGCCACTAGACTACCAGGAATATACATTCCACATACCCTTTGGCACTGGACTGGGTGGGGGGGGTTGCTCGGTGCCCAGCACATCCCCGCATGGGACATGCAAATGGGTCCATAATGACATGTAAGTGGCCCCATTTGCCCCTTGCATGCCTAATGGCCCCATTTGCATGTTGCGGTCTGAATATCTGAAATTTGTGCTCAGTGTATCCCCAAGATGCGCCATACATCCCCATTCCAGGTATTCAGACTGCACAGGGGGATGCGCTGCTGCATCTTCGGTGGCCCCCATTTGCGCCACCCTCATCCTTTACTATATTCAGATGAGATGTGCGATTATGCATCTCAATTGAATGTAGCACTTTTGCACTCTGGCGCATCTCAGTTGCATGGAGCAACCACTTGCGCCCTTTCTGGGTGCAGTTTGAATATGTAGGCCAGTATACACAAGCTATTTGTAAAATGTGTATGCAATCACATTTCCTTTATTTATGCCCTTTGTAGTTTTGGTGAGGATGGCAGGAGACTGAAATAAAATGACTAAATATAAGCACAGGTATCTGAAATACTATGCTAAACAAAGGACACCACCATTTTGGCTTCCTAGTAGTGCACAAACAATGTGGCTACAAATATACCTAAAAACATGAGCCACTCAATGAAAAGAGAAAATCAAACTTCAGCTTGTACCAACAGGGCTAGTCCTGTGATAATACTGTTTTATAATGTATATGGCAGAGATTTGATTTGTTAACTGTGTGGCCTCCATCTACTGTATTACAAAGAGTTTTGAGATGCAGTGTTGGGCCCATTCATCTTGTGCATGGTTTGTATGCAGGTAAACACTGCAACCATTATAAACCAAGGAGATAGATACTGTTTGCACAAAGACTGTATACAGACATACGCAGCAAACTTCTCACATTAAAGATGTAGGTACTACAGTAGTTGTGCAGGGACTGTACATTATGTAGAAAAATACTGCAGCAGTTATTATACGTTTGCTCTTCCAATACAGAAAAAGAGCAATTAGAAGCATGAACCATTATACAGTTCTTAAGAGCTTGTACATTTCTATGGTATCCTAGCACTGTTATTGGAATGGGTTTGTTATAATAAATGCTTTTATTTAGAATTTTTGGCTGGAAAAGGCACACTGAGCAGAAGTTCATTTCTGGGAGGGTACTGGGAGCATATGAAGGTTAAGTGACTTGCTGAGTGTCAGACAGTAAGCAAGTGGAGGTCATGAGATTCAAAAATAGTACTACTGAATCTCTAGATTCACAGTTCTGTACTTTAAGTTGTAGGCTATACTCCGTTTTATATTGATGAAGTGTATTTAGTATATCATAATGACTTCTATTCATCCATGCTAGAGGGACATTATCAAATGAGTAAGGAAAATTAAGTTATGTGGCACATACTGGATACCTTAACACACTATACACACACACATACTCACAATTCCGAGAAGAGCAGCCATTCCCACAATACCATACCTCTCATTCCCTGTATAATCCACTGAGATTGATTGTGTCAATACACCAACAAATTACGCAACCTACATTCACACACACACACACACACACACACACACACAACACAAACAAGCTCTCTCATTTGTCTGTTGCCCCACTACATGAAACATACCTAGAAAACAACACTGCAAGGGGAGGGTAAATGCTAGAGTGAGGGTACTGCAGAATGGAGTGTGAATGGATAGTAGTGAGAAATGTGATGTAAGTACTCAGGACAAGACCTGATGGACTTCAGGCCTGATCTACAATTGCACACCAGATACACTCAAACTGTGTATATCTGAAGTGCGTAGCTCCAGTCCCACAGGTGCCGATGCACATGCTGGCATTAATGACCCCCAACACCTGAGATCCACATATGGTGGGTAGTGCAGAGGAGCCCAGGGGGCAGGTAAGGAGAAGTGCTGTGCCAGACACAAGGCATGCAATTGGATACCTGTGATGGCACCATAGTGGATCATTACCTCTGCATGGATCATGGGCTGGTGGGATCTGACACTCCTCCAAGGACAGCCATATCCCCATTGGGGAAACCTTGTTTTTATTATGGTGCCAGACTCCGCCAACATGGCCTCCATCCTTCCATATAGGCTACAAGGGCTGTGGAGGGTAGAGAAGTTGCATATCAAGCATCATGGATAGCTCTGCTGCTGTACATAGGGAGGGGAATAACTGCTAAAGCAGCTCCTCATGCCATATAGCCTTGTCCCCATCTGCTAGCCCTCTGCATCACAGAGTTTGACTACTGAATCATGCGCATAAATTCCCCCAATGTATTCCCCTATGTGTATTGGAGTGCTGGTGGCATAGGATTCGGTGAAGTAGGGGTGCACATCATGGGGTTGTGGCTGTGGATGAACAAAGATTACTGTATGTATGGAGCAGGATCTCTACACTGCACAAGACTTCATCCCTTCATGGGTGTGTATCCATTCATGAACTGAACCTTAGAGTCTTTTTCTGCCATTACTTTCTATAAATCTGTCTCTATGAACTCCACCTCCAAAGCAGGAGAGATCACTTACAGGATGAGAGAATCAGATGCCTCAGCCAGTCCCTCAGTGTGTTCAGCGTTTTTTAGGAGACAGATACAGAATGAAATCAATGTACAAATGGTACTGGTCATGACTAAGGTTTTTATGACAGTACACCCCTCCCACATATACACACACACACACACACACACACATATGCACATATGCGTGTGCACACATACCCCTTAAAAACATATACATCACAGCACAGACACACCCTTTAAAAACATATACATTACAGCTTGTAGTGGCAGTGCTTTGTTCCAGAGGGGCTTTACCAATTCTACAATATGCAGTGGTGCCTCCCACTTCTGGAGGGCTTTCTTGATGTTGCTGCCAGCAGTAGTGCTGTGCGAAATTGAAATATATTTCGCCTGGTGAAATATTTTGTGTAATTCAGCAATTAAGCAAAATTTTTTGCCTATGCAAAACAAAATTCGCCTGTTTTCTTGATTTCGCACAACAGTGAAATTTCACTTAACATACCTTGGTAAAATTTTTCACCTATGCAAAGTGAAATTTTGCTTGGTTCCACGATTTCGCATAAATGGTGAAATTTCGCCTAAATGCGTTGGTCTACCAATTTCACCAACTGATGCTCCAAATTTTATCTTGTGGGATAATTTCGCTGGCAAAATTTTGGTCCAAAGGTGAAATTTGCAGTGCATTGTGGGTAAATAGGTAAAAAGTCACATGTAGCGTGTTTACAGCTCATTCTGCTGCGTGTTGAGTTGGAGAGCAGTTTATTGTGGTGCATCAGAGCCAATAAAGCCTTTGAAAACATAGCTGAAACTTGTTTTTGAAAGCTAATTGCTACAAAATATAACTTTTTTTCCCTTGTACTACTGTGCTGCTAGGGAACATTTTCTAATTTTGTGGATTTTTGTATAATACTTAGTTTAAATTAGGTTTTACTTTTCTCTCCATCTTTGAAAGAGTTGTGTGGGGTAGGGTAAGAGTGTAAAGCAGTACAGGCTATTTCTAGCCAAGCAGACTGGTATTTACTCACAAGTGTGAGTTATTTATTAAAGGAATAATGCCTGACAGGGTGGGTGTTATGCTGGGATAACATCCCACCTCGGGAGGTTGGGCCCGAGGCCACCGGCCGCGAGTATCAACACCGAAACGGATGTTATCAGCATAACACCCACCCTGGAGGGCATTATTCCTAATATAATGGCTTATTGTTTTATAGTTAAAAAATAATTTTAAAGAATGTTTTTGTTAGTGTGTAAAATATTTTTGTTTCTCAAGAGAAAAAAAAAAAGGTCAGGAGCAGCATGCTCCATATCCTACAAACAATCAGCAGGGATGTTATGCCAGGATAACATCCCTGCTGTGACAGCCACCTGACCAATCAGAAGCCAGGATTCTTTCTTGCCATTGTATAATTACTGTTATTTCTTATTAATTTTGTTATATCTTGCCATTTATATTTCTCTGAAAAGGTTTTCCATCCTGTTTGAGAGAGTTCCTGCCGCTGTTAGCTGTGTTATATATACCATTCTTCCACTTTTATATGTGAATTGATTGTGAATTCTAAAGTTTTAAACACACAGAGCTGACTCTTTATTCTATTTGTTTGTGATTAGTTCTGTTTGCTGGAGTGTTAACTTGTGTTACTAAACCTGTGATAATCAACAGTTCTATATTTTTTTGTATCTTTACTTAAGTACTTCTACTTGATCACTTGAACTTGTCCATTTACAGTCGCATTGCATTGTTGAATTGTTTCCCTGCATGTTATTGCTGGAGCTTGACTCTGCACACTGCGCAGTGTTCCTGTTTTAGTTAACTTACTTTACCCTTTCTCTGTTATAGCATTGTTTACATAACACCTGACGCACGCATAATAAAATAGTATATATTAAAATAGTCATTTTCAAGAGATTTCTTGGTGATCCCTCCCAACCAGATCACTACCATATTGTGTGGTACTTGCCTTTGTTGCAGTTTTATGGTTGTCTCTGCCCTTACATAAAAAAAAAATATGGTACTAAGTCATAACACATTACAGTACTTTATTTATCCAGAGACACAGGTCATCTGTATTTAAAGTTTGCCACTTGTGCCCTTTTTCCTTGTGTGTGTTTCTTTAATTCCTATCCTGTTTTGGGGGAGGAGTTACCTTTTTGTTTTTTACTGGAATAGGCTGCCTACCATATACAGTATTAGTTGTACTTTAAGTGCCATTACCTGTCCTGATTGTGTTTGGACTTGTAAGGAAGCTAGTACTGTAGGTGTGTGATGTCATCATTCACATGTGAGGTGTTATTCACACAGGTAGTAGTAATACATCCTTTCTTCAAATACTCCCAGAGAAAGGCAATGCTTTGAAGCAGCAGTCAGCAAGAATGCCTGCTAAGAAGTGGCCGAGTATAAGGGGGAAACATGGCGGGGGGATAAGGGAGCTAAGAAGTCTGCTGAAAAAAGTACAGTTTCAGTTTCAATTCCCCATAGTAGTGAAAACACAAGTATGTCTGCACTGGTGTCTTCTGATGTGGGCCCTGGTGGTGTGGCAAGAACCAACAAAGGAGTTGGTGGCTGAACTGGGTCAGGCATACCTGTGTCTTACTTTATTAAAGCTCAAACTGTTGCAGCCATGCTAGCGGGGGATTCTGACAGTGAGAAGAAGGGAGGCACTGACAACAGCACAGGAACAGTGGTCCAGGACTAGGAGGAGGGTGACAATAAGTTTGTCAGTGTGACTGTCCATGTTCCTGCAGGAGATGGTGATGATAGTGTTCAACAAGAGTCTGATAATCCTATAGATAAGGATAGTCAGCCCCCTGAGATGTTTGTAGACAAAGAAAAAGGTGCCATCCTCTGAGAAGACAGTGATGGGGGGGAGGAGGAAGACAAGGACATCATCACTATAGGTGGCGATAATGATGACTGGGATGATCCCACATGGGAACCTGAGTTAAAAAAGGTCAAGGGTGATTTAGGCCATTTGCATGTATAGCCCGTAGGTCAGTCTGTCACCAAGCCTATAAGCAAACCTCCAAGCAGTCAAGTAACTCCCAAATGTAGTTTTACTGAAGTGATGAGAGCAGCTCAAAAAACACACACTTCCACACCTGATTCTAAACTATCCCAGTCCCAGACGCATCTGAATTCCAGAGGTCAAAAGTCCCTAGTTTGGTATTTTCATGTGCTAGATCTTGCTGATGAGACCATAGCAATATGCCACTTTTGTCAAGCCCGTGTTAGTCAGGGGAAAAGGGAAGCCACATAGGCACTGGTGGCCAACACGCCCACCTGAAGAACAAGCACTCTCTGAGATGGCAGCAACACCAGAAGGATGCCAGAGCTGTTGGTAGCAAGTTACATGTAGTAGAGCAAGAGCAGGAGGAGGGAGGGCAGAGTGGGTTGGTGGTGGAAGAGAAGGGTGAGCAATCCTTTGATCTCTCGAGTAGTGGGCATAGCAGTGGCTGTGTGAGTCCCAGTCCCATGAGTCTGAAAAGTACACCACCACACCTACAAGCAACCAAAATAACTGGTTTCATGCAGTGTACACAGCCCCAAGAGTCAAGTGTTACCTCTGAAAGAAAATCATTGCTGCCACAAGTACAGTGTTCTGGTCGGACAGCCCCAAAGATGCAGCCCACTCAGAAGACCATCCTTGATCGGCAGACAAAGTATCCTCCCAATCATGCTGCTGCACGAGAGTTAAATGTTGCCACTGCTGAAATTCTGGCCATTGAGCTGTTGCCATTCTCATTTGTAGAGAATGCTGGTTTCCACAGGTTGATGTCCCGTGCCTGTCCCAAATGGCAAGTTCTATTGCAAACCTATTTTACTAAGCATGCCATGCCAGAGCTGAACAGTAGAGTTGCTGATTACATTAGACATGCATTGAAGCATAGTTCATCACAATATATCCATCTTCGCATTGATATGCGGACCAGTGGATAAACAGCAGCAAACTCGTATCTGTGCATAACAGCACACTGGGCACAGCTGCCTGGGGTGGTACTTGATTTTGGGCCTGGAAAAACATGTGTGAAGCAAAATTGTGGTGGTAGCAACACACCTGGTATTCAGCAGCATGGAACCCTGAGTATGACAAGTGTCACAGATTCTCACACAGCTGTGAAAATGCTTAATGTCCTGCTGGACGAGATTGATGGGTGGCTACACACACAGTCACTTATAGCAGGATTCATCGCAAGTGATAATGGCTCCAATGTAGTGAAGCGCATTAGCGATGGTGTTTTTTTCAGAGTGACCTGCCTGGCACACTGCCTTAATCTTGTTGTTCAGCAGTTTCTCAACCATACAGACATTAAGGAAATGATTACTGTTACCTGTTGCATCTGTTTCCACTTTGCACATTCTGTAAAAGCCCATGACCATCTACTTGAGCTACAGCACAATAACCATCTATCTCAGCACCGGATGAAGCTTGACGTTGTCACCAGGTGGAACTCCACACTGTACATGCTTGACCGGCTGTATGAACAGTATAAGGCTGTGTCAAAATACCTGCTGCTTCACACCACCCGTGACGGTGCTAGAGTGTCCATCACTCTAACAACAGAGCAGTGGCGCCAAATTGATGGGCTAATATGCATTCTCTGTCCATTCGAGCATGCTACACAGGCAGTGAGTGGGGAAACTGCTTCTATAAGTCATTCTATGCACCTCATACGTATGCTGAGGCAGACACTAGTGAATGTGTGACACCAGACAGAGGCAAGTGGGGATCATGGCACTTGTGATCTAATGGATCACATGCTCCATGTGCTGGACACAAATACCCATGTATCTGGCATTTTAAATTTGGCTAACTTTGCGATCGCCACCATGCTGGATCCGTGCTACAAACATGGCCTGCCCTCTGTAATTGAAGGAGGTCGTCAGCGAGTATAACTGTTGACGGAGAACCTCATTAGATATGGACATGCTGCACAAATGAAAAATGTATGCACTGCATCAAAAACGGGTGTTGCTACCACCAGTAGTGGCTCAAAGGCAACCCAATCAGAGAAGATGGGCAAGGCAGAGCAGAGCAGAAAATAGCAAGCAATCCCATTTGGGATGTTCTCTTTCATGTGGGAGTGGAAGATATGAAGGAAAAGGAGGAGGAGGAGGAGACAGATGAGGCAGCTGGACCCCAGGCAGCAGAACAAATGGTGGAGGCCTACATAGGGGACCCAAAGCACCTTGCCATTAATGATGAGCCACTGCTGTACTGGAGCAGTAAAATTAATGACTGGCCAGCACTAACATTGGTTGCTGTGAAATACCTGAGCTGCCCACCATCCAATGTTACTGTGGAAAGAGTGTTTAGTGTGGCTGGGGCAATAGTGAGTGACCGTAGGACCAATTTGTCACCCAAGAATGTGTCCATGCTAACATTCACCAAAATGAATGAAAGGCACATTCCACACAACACAGTGATGTCAGTGGTGTTGCCACAGGAACTGTGTCTCAGTGACGAGGACGATGACGATCCCTCGACTACGGCATCCACAGACAGCGAGGTGGATGAGGCAGCAATGTTGAAAGAATTCTCACCTGATGAGAACTCCATTCTTGAAGACTGTGAGGGGTGCTTCTTGGATGATGTGGAATTGGAAGTTGAAAAAGGCTGAGTTTACTTCAGGGCCCCTCCCCAACAACTTTCAACTAAGTATGGTGACTGGGGTGTGTATGTTATACCTTATTTTTAGCTATGTACCATTGGATTGGTTATGGTAATGTGTTTTTATGTGCTGTAGTGTGTATAAGTTTCATTTGATCACCCTTTGCCATAACCTGTTAAATGGTCACCTCACCACCAGGCCCCCAAGCCTATATAAAGCAGCAGCAATGTAATTACCATGACCATAAAGATTTTTCAATTGCATGATTACAGTTATAATGTTTTTCTTCCAAAAATATCTTACTTTTCATGTTGACTATATCAACCCCATCTTACAGCAAGATATGTTGTCTGGATGTCCCTAAAAGTGCCCATGATGGCAAATTCCACACTGCCCCACTGCCCCCTCTCATCACCTGATCTGACCTGACATAGCCATGCACTCCATGCAACTGAAAAAAATGTTTCTGCCATTTAGTATTGGTGACATGTACAAGAACCCTGGCTCCTAGACTAGTACAAGTAGCATATGAATGTAACATGCTAATTCAACAGTTAACACCACAAGTTGAAATGGTGAATGATGGCCATCTTTAATGATGCGAGTCATTAATTAATAATCAAAATGTTCATGATTACTGCAGCAATGCAATCTCCATTGATTAGACAAGACATTAACCCCCTCCACCTAATTGTTTACTGAATACTATCTCAACCATCTGTTTTCGCATATACAGTAGTTCCTCCCTGTATGTGGGTGGTACTGGTGATTATTCATTAATGGTAATGGTATGGACACCAGTCCAGTGGCCAACATCACAGTTCAAGCAACACCCCTGTCTTCCACAGACACAACACAGCTTCTGCAGGGCCTGGATGGATGTAGTCATCAAGATACGATGAAACCTCAACAGAGGAAAATTACCTAAGCAAGACAAAAGATAATAACAAATGACAGATACTCATCAATCTGCATACCTGGTTTTGCCTAATACGTTTTAAGAAGAAGCAGAGAAAAAAATATATACTTACCATACCTTGTGATGTCATTAAACTGTGGATATTCCCCATAGGAACATGCTGTGCGGTGCACATGATTCCAGACCAAAGTCCATGATGAAGCACAGTAGCACTAGCAGGCATTCCCTTTCCCCTATCAGCACTGCGTACCTTGAAATAAGAAAAAAACAAGAACAAATTTTGAGGATTGTTAAAAAGTCCCTCCACCACCCATGACCATCCACCAACCGCCCCCTCATCACAGAAGACCATAAGAAATGAAGAAATACTTACCTGAAGGACTGTGAAAGTGGAACCATTGCACAATTAAATAAATCCCTCAGATCTGGTTGAGCAGCCAGCAGCAGGATGGAACGAGACTTAACTTTGCCGGAATTCCTGATGTTGGCAAAATCAAAAAATAACACAATTACTATCAAGCTCAGGCAACCAGATGGCAGTAACAGACATACCACACTAGTATGAAAATTCCAATACTTACCCTCTGCATTGGGAAATTGGGAAATGCAGTGCATTCAAAGATCCATAGATCTCCCTCCCTTCCGGCCTGGCATCATGATGTCATCCACAGCACTCTGAAAACTAATATAAGAGCAGTACAAACATATTAGAACTCAAAATTCCATAATACCAACCCACCAACACACTTACCTTGCACAGGAAAAAAAATGAAGACAGATACGTGTTCAGCAGCAGCAGTATGGACTGTGTGAAGATAATCCACCAGGCAGAAAACATCCAGAACAGTAGTTCTTGTGGCAACTTAGAAAGTAGTAGTTAGAGACAGCAGTAGGCAGCAAGCTACAGTGTCCCAAAATGTCATTCACTCCCCACCGCCAGGCAAGCTACTACCACAGAATCAGTCAGTCAACACAGCTAGACAATCAGTACAGCAGCATAGGGATAGGGAAATGATAATTGTATATTTCTATCTCAATCGATTGAAACAGCAGCAGCAGGAGGAAAGAACTGCAAGTATCAGCAGCATTTTGCAGGAGGAATTCATTTTTTCTGTGTGGTTGGCACCCCTTTTCAGGTCCCTGCGGTGGTGGCACACCATAAAACATCAGGACTGATGCCACATTTCAGTCTCAATTTGATGTAACATTTTTCCTGTAACATTTATGGACTTGTAGGCCCTGTTTGGCACCAGCAGCAGTGAGTTTCAGGCAGAGATATTTGGCAAACAGGCCCTAAAATGGTGAATTAATGTCATGGTGGTGGGGGGCACCATAAAACATCATGGCTGAGACCAGATTTCTGTCTGAGTTTAATGTACCATTTTTCCAGCAACATACCTGGACATTTACTGCTGGTGCTGCACTCACAGAAACAAGATGTTGCCTAAAAACAATTGTAAACAGTGGACCAAAGACCATCGTTTGGTCCGGGTGGTGGTCTAGGTGCCATAAAACATCATGGCTGAGACCAGATTTCTGTCTGAATTTAATGTACCATTTTTATGAAACATTTCTGGACATTTACTGCCTGTGCTGCACTCACAGAAGCAAGATGTGGCCTAAAAGCAATTGTAAACAGTGGCCAAAACAGCATTTTAATATCTGGGTGCTGGTGGGGGGGGGGGCACCATAAAACATATTGGCTGAGACCAGATTTCTGTCTGACTTTAATGTAAAAAATTTGGGGAAGCATTTCATTACCTGAGGGCTCTGTTCTACATGAGCAGAGCCAAGATTCACTGTCACATAGCTTTGGAAAATATGTTTGTTCATAGTAAAGTTCTTATACTTGACATTTGTGGATAGGATAGAAGGAGCAAGGTGGAAACGTATAAAGAAAAATGGAGTAAGATAAAAGTAGAAAGGTACACAGTTCATGGGCATGGTACTACAACAGGGGGATGGGGAGGTGGGAACCGGGGACATGCATGGTCAGGAGGACAAAGTTATTCATATTCATATATGAGAGGGGATGGGAAAAGGAGGGAGCATAAAAAACTGGAAAAGATAAAATAAACAAGACGATATAGATTGGATGACAAAGAGGACAGAAAAGATTTTTATTTTTTTTATTTTTATTTTTTAAGGGAGGGGGTGCAGAACAAGAAGAGTGACAATAACAAAGAAAGGAGAAGAAAAAGAAAACAACACTGGCCCACCACAGCCATAGGCCATTCATTGGGCACTGCCACCTGTGCCACCACCACCACAAAGCTCCAACAGAAGGTCCAAGACCTTCTTCTGGTCTGCCATTATTTTTTGGAGGTCCCCTTGACCTTCTGGCAGAGCTGATCAATGTCCTTATGGACACTTTGGACCTTGGTGCCCACAGCTTCCAGGTCTGCCCTGGTGACCACCACCTGACTTGGGGGGGGCTGCAGGATGCTCAGGGCGGGGGCGGCACCACCAGGTCCTCCATCGTGCATTGCTGCTGGGGGTGGGGGATAATTCTGTCTCTTCCGGCTCTGGGTGCATCCTGCTGCTATACCTCCTCCTCCCCCTGGTATGGCACCCCCGAGCCTCCTCAGTGCTGCCTCCTGCTGCTGTGTCTTTCTGTTTTGAGAGCCACTCTACAGCATGGTGGTGCTGCAGGTGGCTCCTTTGACCAGAAGTCCCAAAGTGGGATTCTGGTTTCCCCCTTTATACATTTTTACCACAAAGGCTGCAGACAACCACACATATCATCTGCCTTTGTGATTAAAAATGCCCAAACTGATAATCTTTGGTTGGAGGGTGCAAGCCGATGTTCCAGGGTGGCCTCTCCCTCTACATCATCATGCTGGGGACTGGCAGCTGCAGGAGCCACATGATCCTACGGGGGGAGGGGCAATGGGCTCTGAACCTAAGTGCTGCTGCTGCTACTGCTGCTGCTGCTGCTGCTGGGTGGCTGTGGGAGGGCCCACATCCTGCTGCTGGGAGGAGGAAGCTGCTCCTGTTGACAGTGTTGCAGACAGGGGGTGGAGGGAACCTGCTGGTTCGGGGACAATGACCAGCACTTGCTGCTCCTGCTGGGGGCAGAGGCCAGGGTCAACTGCTCCTGCTGCTGGGGAAGGGCTTACTTATAAATACGCACCTGTTAAAGCGAATGCGTCATCCTCCCCTTCCACTCTGTCCAGCTCCTAGAGTCAGACCCATTCCCTTGCATCATTATTTAAAAAAAAAAAGTTTTATTAAACTGCTAAAGAAACACACATGCACACTCACTAGATAAAGAGAGAAAACAGAACACAAGAGAAAGATACACTTTAGTTAAATAAAGAAATAGGGGAGGAACAGAAGTTCAACACACGCACACACATAGAAACATAGACTTTGACGGCAGATAAGGACCGCTTGGCCCATCTAGTCTGCCCATTTCCCTACCTACAGGATAGGCCGCAGATCCTAGTTAACCAACAGCCTATTTCTTCCTACCCCCCACAAGAATTACCTTATGTCTGTCCCATGCATTCTTGAATTCTCCCACAGTTTTAGACCCCACAACTTCCTCAGGAAGGCTATTCCATGCATCCACTGCCCTCTCTGTGAAATAATACTTCCTCACATTGCCCCTGAACCGCCCCCCTTCTATCTTTAAATTGTGTCCCCTTGTTCTTGCACGTCTCTTTTTCTGAAAGATGCTACCCTCTTGGACTTTGTTGATTCCACTAAAAAAATTCTAAAAGTTTCTATCATGTCTCCCCTCTCCCTTCTTTCCTCTAGGGTATACATATTAAGCTCCTTTAGTCTCTCCTCATACGGCTTCTCTTGCAGACCCTGCACCATTTTAGTTGCCCTCCTCTGGACTGCCTCTATCCTGTCTATGTCCTTGCGGAGATGGGGTCTCCAGAACTGGACACAGTACTCCAGATGGGGTCTCACCAACTGTCTGTCTTCTCACAAAGGCTTGTTGCCTCTGTGATGGCAGTTTTGATGATTCCCCATTGTTGCTCCACACCTCCTTCTAGCCTGTTTGCTAGTGCTTTTCTGAGGCACTGTCCCATCTTGCCAAAGTCAGCCCTCCTAAAGTCCAGTACCCTCACTTTTGTGTGGCTTGACTCTGTAGCTGAGTTTAACGTGAACCACGCTGTTTGATGGTCACTTGCGCGCGCCGCACACACACACACACACACACACACACACACACCACAAACTCACTCTCTCAATCACAATTCACCAAATGATATGTTTTTGTAGTCTCTCTCACTCTCTCACAGTCTCTTCTACTGTCTCTATCCTATAAACTGCAGGAAAAGATGTAGATTCAGTGGCTGCCTGTCTGACTGCAGGCACACATGTGACCTGCAGTCTGCTTCAGAGAGCAAGTCATGTGACATGCCTTTCTTCCTAATTTCACCTTAGTTAAATGCTAAGGCAAAACTTACCAGTGGAAGCAAAATTTACAGGCGAAATTTCACTGCACAGTATAGGCGAAATTTTGCCTCACTATACAGGTGAAATTCCTTTCCAAGGTCGTAATTTCACTAAATGTTCCATGAGGTGAAATTGGTGATTTTGCCGGAATTTCACCAGTGAAATTAAATTTCACTGCATCCCTAACCAGCAGCGACAGCTTTCTCCCACAGTGGGTTTTTATCAAAATTATCACCAGCCACAGCAACTCCTCTGTCTGACAGTTACCCAACCCCAAAAAATTATGAGGCCTGGTCCCAGCTCTGTGGACATTGTTCTAGTGGGTAAAATGTTACCCATAAAAAGTTAAACTGGCAGCAGGAGAGATGGAGAAACAGAGTGTGAGTGGCATGTTAAGCAGCAGATGATGAGATAAAGACATCCAGGGACTTCTAGGTGTTTGTTAGAAGTATGTTCTGATGCCCTGCTGTGCAAACAGATACTGCTTTGCAACTGTATAGAAAAACATTCCAACCTGTACTACAGCCCACTGACCATGCAACTATATGGACTAAACAACTGATGCATTGCCGACTCACTCACACAAAAGGTTGGGGTTATCATCTCTGATGACCTCAAGGCTGGGAAACAGTGTGACAAGGCAACAGGTAAAGCAAATATGATGCTGGGATGCATAGGCAGGGGCATCACCAGCAGGAAATGGGAGGTCATAATTCCACTATACAGGACATTAGTGAGGCCCCACCTGGAGTACAGTGTACAGTTCTGGAGACCTTACCTACGTAAGGACATAGACAGGGTAGAGAAGGTTCAGAGGAGGGCAACAAAGATGGTACATGGATTGCATCACAAGTCCTATGAGGACAGGTTGAAGGAATTGAATATGTACTCCCTGGAGGAGAGAAGGGAGAGAGGGGACATGATAGTGACATACAAGTATCTTACAGGGAGGAACAGGGTGCAAGAATACACTATTTTTAAGCGAAAAAGATGTTCCAGGACTAGAGGGCATGGGATGAAGTTGGAGGGAGGACGATTCAGAGGAAATGTGAGGAAGAATTTCTTCACATAACGAGTCATGGACAAGTGGAACACCCTGCCAAAGGAAGTGGTGGGGGCTGAAACAATCACGGGATTTAAGAATGCATGGGATAGACACAAAGGAATTCTGGAAGTCAGGGTAAGGGGCAGCAGAGTTCTAGGAAAACATAAACAGAAGTTGCAAACTCAAATGGGCAGACTAGGTGGGCCATAGGCCCTTATCTGCCGACACTGTCTATGTATCTATGTGTCTATGTAACAATCTTAACAAAATTAGCATTAGGAGTTCCAGAAATACTAACAGTGCCTAAAGAAAGTGATTTGTGTTATACAAATGAAATAGATCTGAATTGCTTTATAAGTAAACGGGACTCAAGAGATATCTCTTGGCTAATCAAAATTATCTCATAACTTCTTAGGATTCTGGAATACTAAGATGTTAAAGTGAGGTGCTCTTAATTAGCCAAGATATATCTCCAGAGCTCAGTTACTTTTATTAACTATTTATTTTTTCCCAACCTAAATTCAGTTCTAAATGGAAACATAATTGCTTTGGAGTAAAGAGCAAAAAAATAGAATGCAAAGTTAGATAACTGATACAAACAGCTGGGAGCAAAAGGCATGCATCACTGACAAGCCAAGATACTACAGTGTAAAATGCCACTAGATATACATAGAAGCTGTGAGCAGATAAGGGCCTCTTGGCCCACATAGTCTGCTCTATATTCATTACTTACAGTGAAACTGCAGAAGACTCAATCTCCGGTCTTCCCCCATACTGCTATGATCCCTTTGTGTCTATCCCACGCATTCTTGAATCCTGTAACTGTTTCAGCCTCCACCACTTCTGTTGGTAGGCTGTTCCATGTATCCACCACCCTCCCTGTGAAAAAGGTTTTTCTCCCATTCCCTCTGAGCCTCCCCCCTTCTATCATCATAGTGTGACACCTTGTCCTCAAGCATCTTTTTCTTTGGAAAATGCTTCCTTCTGCTACCTTGTTTTTACCTGTGAGGTACTTGAATGTTTCTATCATATCCTCCCTCTCCCTCTTGTCCTCCAGGGAGTACATATTTAATTCCTTAATCCTTTCCCCATAGGGCTTTTGATATAGGGCATACACCATTTTAGTTGCCCTCCTTTGTACCGTCTCCACCTTATCAATGTCCTTGCATAGTTGGGGCCTCCAGAACTGTACACAAGTACTAGAGGTGCGGCCTCACCAGTGATCTATACAGGTGTATTATAACAGATGTTACAGATTCTCAATCTGCTAGTTAAGTTGGTATGAAGTAGTGGAACTCTGCACTTTATGAAGTTCCCAACCTTTCCAATACATCATCAGCTTTTGTTAAGCAGTGAAAAAAACACCCCCGCCCTTTGGGTTTTTGACACCCACCCCTCTCTCACTACACCATCTGTTTTTTTAACATATCCTCACATCCCTCCACTGCTAGGTCCCATTTACCTCTTCCCCTGTACCCAGCGAAGTCTGACTACAACTGCATTAATACGGTTGCCCTCCCCTGCCTGCAAAACCATGCCCCCCCCACTTTTTTCCCAGTTATTCAATAACAGAAACTCTCCTCTCTTTCACCACCCTCTTGCAAATAAATACCCCATCCTTTCCCCAAAGCTATCAAATTCCCCACACTATTGTAAATAACTACCCCATCCTTCCCCGAAAGCTACCGAACCCTAGTTTCACAGGTCTCAAGGTCTGCAACCATATCAATACAGTTTCCCTCCCCACACCCACAAAACCAAGTTCTCCCTACTTTCCATTTCCCATCCCAGCTATTCAGTCTCAAAAACCTCACCCTTTTCCCACCCTCCTGCAAATAAATACCCCCCACCTTCAAAGCCCCCAAACCCTAGTTCTGCGGATCTCAAATCCTGTAAAGAAGAAACCATCCTAAAATGGAGCAAGCATCTTCTCTCTTCAGTGTCAAGGATTATAATGAATGGTGAGTAATGTTTGTCTTAGTAGTAATACCTGCTTGGATGGTTATCAAATGCTCAGGTATTACTACTAGAATAGACGTCACTTAGCATTCATTTCAATTCCAGACACTGAAAAGTGAAGATGCTCTTTCTAACACAGGGGAGTGTTCTTTAAAAGATTTGAGACACACAAAACTGGGGTTTGGAGGCTTTGGGGGAGGAGGGGTTATTTATTTTTCAAGATGGTGGGAAAGGAAGGTGTTTTCTGTGATTGATTCACTAGGATGGGGAAGTGGGGGAAACTTGGTTTTGTGGGTGGGGGGGCAATTGTACTGATACAGTGGTGGTTGCAGAGTACAGAGGGGTGGGGTGAGTAGGGGTCTAGCAGGGTGAATGCGTGCGAGATATGTTAAAAAGTCAGGTGGTGTGGTTGGAGAAAGGTGGGTGAGCAGGATCAGGTTCACTAATCACCTCAGTGACTGAGTTTCCTTTTGTGTGAGTGTTATTGCCATGTCTGTTATGTGCTTTACCTTCTGTTTTTCAAATACACAACATTTAAAGTTTCCGGTCACACTAGCGGAACACCAAACTTTGCAATAAGCATGCACAAGAGGACAAGGCCCAATAATAAGATGCAACCTTTTGCACCAGGCAAAACAATAACACTGCATATGAAATAGCATACAGTCATCCATGAGGCATATTCAGAAGGCAGTGCATCCTGCAAGAAAATCTTGCAGTGGTACTGCTACTCAAAGTGCATACAGTATGTGTTTTACACCACAGGCCCTGCTGGCAACAGACACCCAAGTGCAAAGGATACAGTGCATCCCAAACAGGTTAATGCCTCTGTTCCTGGGTGTCACATTCAGAAGCCTGCATGCTAATGACCTTGTATGGCATGCAAGCACCAAGAGGCAATTTTCATGACATTATGTAGCCATTAGCAGCTCTGCATAATGCCTTAATGCTTAGGTATGCCTGAAGGCATTGTGTACAGCTTTGATTCTAGCCTCACCCTCTGCCAGTACCCATACATTAACATACAGTATAAATCCAAGAAGTCTAGTGGTACCCCAACAACCACCCTGTTGTGGAATAATATTACCCTTGTAGTTCAGTGGTATCCCCCCTGTCATTATCCATGTTGTAAAAAGAAATTACCCTGGTAGTCCAGTGGTACCCCTTCAGGCACTGATCCCCTTTGTAAAACAAAATTACCCTGGTAGTCCAGTGGTACCCCTTCAGGCCCTGATCCCTATTGTAAAATGAAATTACCCTGGTAGTCCAGTGGTACCCCCCCCAATCCACATTGTGAGTACTTTATTTTCATAATGCTGTTCAGGACAGGAAGGGTACCACTAGCTTATCGGGGTGATTTTGTTTCACAGCAAAGATTGGGGAAGGAGTGGGGTACCACTGGACTACCGGATATTTTCATTTCACAATGGGGATCTGGGCAGAAGAGGGCTAAAAATGCTTTTTGTTAGCAATAAGTTACAATAGGGATAGATATATGCTGAATTACTGCAAGCCTCAGCCGCATCGTAATGCCAATTGCCAAGTGCCTCATGCATCGAGGTCATGCATTCATTTAGCATACTCCCATCATGCCCCATGGTGGTTTAATACACTTATACAATAGAAATATCTTGATAAAATAAAGGCAGAAACATTTTTAAACTACTGAAAACCTGAAGAAATTGACTCAAGTACTTCTACCTGCTAAAGTAGTTTGTACTGTTTTTTTAGTTTTTAAACTTTAAGCTGTTGAACTATTAAACAACTGAAAAGTAAAGGCATTAAATTGAATGAAAAAGACAGCTTACACTAGCTCTATTCTTACACTGCATGATTAAGCTTTACTTCTCCCACTGTTCCCAGACTGATTGTGGTGTCCTAGCTTGTGTCTCTAGAGTTGTGGCAGATCACGTTGATTTTTTTCTGTTTCCTTTTGAGGACTGTTTGTTCAAGCTGTAGGTAGATAATCTGCCCCGATTTTCTTTGCTGTGAATTAGCATGCTATGTTCTCAGTCTCCCACTGCCATTTGAGATCCTTATTCCTCTATTCCCTCCCAAGTCCCCTGCTATTAGAATACCTCATTATAATAGCTTCACAGATGGTATGTAGATCAATAAATATCAAGTCTTCTCAGGGATGCACTGCAGTTGGAATGCTCCTGGCACAAGTTGCATTCAGCATAATAATTATTGAACAGACCGAGTTACTAGAGAAACAGCGGTGTACAGATTTTAAGTTTTGTCATCAGGGGCCTGATATTCAAAAAATCGCCCAGGTGCAAATCCGAGTTTGCCAGCACAAATTGGGTTTTGCACAGATGCACAATATTGAAAAGCCCGGTGTACGTTGGCAAAAAGGGTTTGCACCTTGGCAAAATTCAGATGGGGCACAATGTAAAGGAAGGGGTAGGGACCCACACATGCACCAATATTCAGAGGACAAAAGCGCAGACAAGGCCATTTTGCATGGTCCTCTTCCACGGCATGGATACCCCCAACCTGCAACATGACTAGCTGCAGAGCAACCCTAGCAGTTCATGGAGGAATGGCATTGGTCCCCCAACACAGTCATCCTTGGTGCTAATGGTTCCCCCTGCTGATTGACATCCAGATGTTTAACAGTAAAGTTTCCCTGGTGTCTAGTGGCCACCCCACCACCAATCGCCAGCCTGATGTTTAAACGTAAAGTTTCCCTGGTGTCTAACGGTCCCTTTCCCCACCTGCACCCATGCTCAAAGTGTAAATATGTATTCCCTGGTATCTAGAGGTCCCTCCCCCCAAGTGATACCATGCCCAATTTAGACATATGGTGTCCCTGGTATCCAGGGATTTCTCCTCCATCCAATCCCATGCCTGCTTTGTAAATACATATTCTCTGGTATCCAGTGGTCCCCCCATCCTGGTCTCCTGTATTGCATCATAATACCAGTCCCTGGTAGTTAGCAGTCCCTCCTAACTATCCCTGATCCCCTGTGTTATAGAGTAATACCATTCCCTGGTGGCCAGCAGACCCCATTCCTGAGCCCTGTGTAAGAAATGTAAATCCATTCCCTGGTGTCTAGCCGACCCTCCACCTCCCCTATTCCAGCAGGAAATGCACCACCACCCCACCCTTCCATTCTGACCCCAAGCCAGTTACCGGCACAGCCCTCTGCTCTCCACCACAGTTGCCCACCGACTAAGCTGTCAATGAGCACATACTGCAAGTACATGCTCATTGACAGCTCAGTTGGCAGCCGGCCATGGTGCAGAGTGAAGGGCTGTTCCAGTCACCGGCTCAGGGTTGGGATAGGGTGGCTGGATGATGGGGCACTACCTGCCAAGGTGGGGGGCCGCTAGCCACCAGGCAATGGATTTACATTTCTTATACAGGGGATCAGGGATGGGGGTCTGCTACCCACTAGGAAAGTATCCATGCCATTCAAGTAAGTACTGTAAGTATGTGCTCATTGACAGCTCAGTTGGCAGCTAGCTGTGGTGCAGAGCGAAGGGCCATGCTGGTTACAGGTTCAGGGTTGGGATAGGATGGCAGGATGGTGGGGTACTACCTGCCAGGATGGGGGGCTGCTAGCCACCAGGGAACAGATTTACATTTCTTATACAGGGGATCAGGAATGGGGGAGTCTGCTAGCCACCAGGGAATGGTATTAATAGTGTTATACAGGGGATCAGGATGGGGACACCGGGGAATATGTATTGACACAGTGGGCATGGCATCAGGTGGGTGGAGGGACCATTGGACACCAATAATACCATATGTCTAGATCGGGCATGGGATCAGGTGTGGGGGGGGGACTGCTAGACACCAGGGAATACATATTTACACCTTGGGCATGGGTGTGGGTGGGGGGAAGGAACCACTGGACACCAGGAAAACTTTACTTTTAAACATCAGGCTGACAATCAGTGGGTCACTAGGCACCAGGGAAACTTTGCATTTCAGCATTGAGATTGTGATTGGTGGGGGAGCCACTAGACACCAGGGAAACTTTACCTTTAAAAATCAGGATAGCAATTGGATGGGGAGGACACTAGTACCAGGGACAGTATACATTTACCTACTGGGCCAGTGGTCGGTGCAGGTGGGGATCACTAGCCCTAGAGATAGCTCTCAGGGAATGGGCAATTGGGAGGGTGGTGCTGTGCAGTTCAGTCTCATTCCCCATGCAAATGAGCCTATAACAAGCATGCAAATAGCCCCTTAATGCCTTGCATGCCCAATAGATTCATTTGCATGGGTCCATTTGAATATAGGAAATTTAGCATGAGTGGAAGCCATTGTGACCCCCAATTTTGGGGGCCATGTCAGACCAGCACTTAATGACTTAGTGCTGTGCCACAATGGCCCTATAGTCAGTCAAATAGTGCCGATGTGCTATTCCACTGAATATAGCATTTTTGGACACTTGGGCAACTGCACGTGTCAGAACAAATTTTTGTGCACCACTTTGCCCTGTTTTGAATATCTGGCCCCAGGTTATTATAAGCTTGAGAATGTAGTGCAGTAACCTGTGTCAGATAAATACGGAAATTAAAGAACAATCAGGTGATGTGTTTAAAACAAGCACATTTCTAGGACTGTGAACCCCATATTATAAATACCTATTCACAAGACTCAGCTGGAACTAACTTGGCTAATCTGGCTGGCTATCTACAACTCTGTATCAATCCTATCACTGACATTAGCCAAACAAAATCATTTTGCCTGACTGTACATTAATATTTAGTAAATGCAGACAAGAATATGCAGGACTACAACAGGATATACAAATTACACTTGTTGGCACCTAAAAGAAAGAACCAAGTAACCAAAATTAAAAATAAACAGAATTCAATAGCAAGAAGTAGACTCACTAACATGTCACCCCCCCAAAAAAAAAAACAATTTTAAGCAGCATATGTAGTGGGATCCCAATGATAATGCTAAGCCCCAAGCAATTTTAAACAGGTATGCCAGGGTTCACCACTATACTCCATAACAAAATCAAAACTTCAAGCAGCGATTTTAAATGGCATGCAGTAGGCTCACTAAACTGTTGGCCCTGACAATTAAGACACATATTCAGTGGAAACCTCGTTATACAGTATTACCATGAGTAGGTTTTGGCAGTGCACATTAGATTCACTGCCATATCCCCCAATCCCAGGAATCCTGCTAAATAAGAATGTCTCACTTCAGCAGTTGATTTATCACTTCACACATACTGTTAAAGAATACAAATCAAACTGGAATCAAGGAACCATGCTTAACAGACAGTCCATTGTGAACTCAAGTTTATTTATGCATTTATTTGTATTTATTTGTAATTTATTACAAGGAAAGGCTAACTGAGCAGTGATTGCTTGTTTCCAGGTGTGTGTGTGTTGGGGGAGGGCAGGCATTGGATCAGATTTATTGACATGGGGAGTGTTTTCTTGGGCAAGAGGAAAAATGACTTTCTGTTATGATAAGTGGTATGGAATTTTTGAATTCCAACTAGTCAGACATCAGAGGCAGGCAAAGGGGATTCAGTCTATCATCTCATTAGAAGGATGTGCTGGATCCTCAATAGTCCAGCATTTAACAGTATTAGGTGTTGGTCTTTAGTTCCTGGTGTAGGAATAGAACCCATGAACTTTTGATCTTCCAGCTCCAGAGGCAAGTATGCCACCTATTAAGTCACTAATACTGATAAGCATGCTGTAACAACATGTGGACATCAAGCTGTAATGAAAAGCTAATTGCTGAACTGTGAACATGCTACCCATTGTGGTTGCTCCATTACTGTGTAACACCATTGTACATATTGGGCCCTATGCTCCAAAGGGTGGGTAATATATGCCTGAGGTGTGTACCCCATCTGCGTACCTACGTGGCCCCAGACAGGCGCAGGATAAGTGGTATGCACTACTGCCAGCACCCCCAGGGTGCCTGTCCACAGCCATGCCCCCATGGCCCACATGGTCAAATGGGCAGTCATGGTTGGAGCAGTGGACCAGGGCTGGCATCCAATCGGATGCCTGTACCGGGCCCCTGAGTGGATCCCTTGCACCTTTGTGGAGGGTGCAGGGGGGAGGAGGAGAAGAGCTGCATACAGTGGCATCATAGTTAAACCTATGGGCAGTCACCTGAGGTGCTGCCCCAGCCCTCCCCTGCAGCCTAGTGGGCTGGGGCAGCATGAAGGTCCACTTTGTGGTGCCGTCGCACCAGGCAGCTGGAGTACACGGGGGCACATACCAGGGTATGTCTGGTCTTGGCAGGCATACCAGGTGCCATCTCCACCTGGCACTACATGGCTTTGTGAATGTTGTGTAGTGCAGGCATGCCCCTGACATGCCCCCTGCACGGACATCCCTGAGGGGCTTTGGAGGCAGGAGCATAAGTGCCTTGTGCTGCACATATGTGCCCTTGCTGAATGCCGCCGGGGTCCGTGGGACCTCGCTGCGCAGCATTTACTTTTGTGGTTGCCTACATGCCTCAGATCCATGGCACATAGCAATGCATTTCTTTGTGCATAGGGCCCTTTGAGAGTAAGAACATATCCGTTCTGGAGAGGGATCCATGGCAAATGGTCCTGAACCAGTTGGGTGCCAGGAAAAAGTTATAATTTAAAATAACATAAAAATCTTTATTTTAATGTAGCTCCATTGGGAGCTTACTAGATTAATCTATTGTAGCTGCAGTGCCTGGTGCTGGGGCCCTGCCTGCCAGCGGGGGGGGGGGGGGTTCAGCCCAGTGGGTATAAAAGGGAGGTTCTTAGCATGAAGAGAGAGTCAGTGGAGAAATATAGCAGTCAGGAGTCCATGGTGAGGTCAGGAGCCTTTTATTTGGACTCACCTGTGCCTTCTGGGGGAGCCAGAGCCTGGGATGAAAGTGCAGTGGTTCACCTCATGATCTCTGGCACCAAGGGGGGAAGGGTGTCACAGGTGGGTCCCTTTTAACCTCATCCATGGGCAAGAGTGAATAAAGCCCTCTACCATGACATTGGGGCAGTGTAGTAGTGGCAGTCAGTACTGCAGGGAGTTCAGTGGTGGCAGCCTGTCTCCCTTTCCAGTGGCACTTTGACCAGGCCATAAGGCACCTGGAAGCCTATACAGCTGAAGAGCAGAATGTGCACAGGGATTGCCAGGGCCCTGCAGATATTGCCCTGGGATGCTCAGAGCTGCATTGGCTTCAGATAGAGGGGACAAAACATTTGTTGTGGGGGCTTTGTTTGCTGTTTGCATAGACCATCCAAGTGTGGGCTCCTGATTCAAACCGCTGATTATGGAAGGTACCGCTCAGTTCAAAGCTACTCTAAATCTTGTAGCTGCTAGTGTGGTGTGTGCCAGTGTGTTCGTTGCATCATGCGATGAAAAGGAAAGTAAGCTTGTGCAGGAGAGAAATTGGGATATAATTCTGTGAGGCCTGGTTTTCAGCCCATCTTCATTACTGCTGTCAGTATTAGAGGAGCCTGTTTGGCCCCAAGGGAACACTGACAGTGTAGGAGCTTTTGGTAAACAAAAGTTTGCTGCAGATTGTATCGGGTCCTGAGCCCTGAATGTTACCCACTGTTGATTTGCATCCCATGCTCCAAGGAGTGACCAAATCAAATTTATGCAGTTAGATCATTTTCCTTTTTCTTCACTTAACCTTGAGTGGACAATGGACTTTATGGCATCATGTGATTGCATTAACTGAGCTTGCCCCCACAGCTGCTGTCACCCATCACTACTAAGTATAACCTGCACCGCCCCCGAAGACATTTCATTGGAACCCAGGTAATGAGTTTAGTTTTCTGTGACTGTTTCTGACTGCAAATGCCACCCTTCTGCTAAGTACCATCTGGCATACCCCTAAACACCAGGAGTTGGGGCTTACAATGTGGGGGCTCATCTAGGATTTTGGAGATTTTGGGGGTTGTAAGAACTTTGCCTGGACTTTTGGCATCGGAGTACAGCTGCATGGGAGATTTCTTTGCTGTCAGGTGCCTTCTGTAACCTGTGAGATTTTGCACCTTAAATACAGCACCACTATTTGCCAGTGTGGCCTAGCTAGCATACATTTATGTATGCAGAACTTTGGGGACAGTATGCGCAGGTTGGAGATGGCAGGGGCTGGTGCCAGTGGTCATGGCGCAAGGAGCGAGAGTGCCATTTTATGAAGAGCCACAGTGAATTGCGCCACAAGTGATTTGAACTGGAGGGGAAATCTGCTAGCTAACATCTCTCTATACTTTGAGAAGCAGTAGAAATGAAGTAAGGACTACAGAAAAGAATGGTAGAATCATCTGGTGATGGGAAAAAGATGGTCCCTGTCCCCACTTCACTCCAGTCTTGGTTATGGGAGGTGTCGGCACAAGGTAGCACCCAGGAGAAATATGTGGCCTGCCACAAAACCAGAGGTCATATGAAAGTGCTATCAGTCTGCCTAAATTGTGCCAGTTGTGGAGCACCTCCTTCAGCCCAGCCTGCACCTCCTTAGTAGCCTGCCTGGTGTTGGACCACCACCTCAGCCATGGTGAACACAAACACTTCAAGCCTTGAAAACTTGGAGGAGGTGGAAACTGCAGCCAGTGAGGTAGTTTCTGAGGAGAAAGGCACTAGCCATCTGCCTAGCCCTTCTCCCCGACTTGTGCCTGACTCTCCCCCATAGCAGAGTGAAAGGACGTGGGGTGGCACGGAAGCCTAAGTCCATGGAGCACCCTTTCCATGGTACACTCCTCGCAGCAGCAGGTGCCAAGAAGATCACCCAAGGATCACCCCTCAGTGCTGCATGTGCTGTAGGAGCTGAAAAGTCCAATGCACAGGTGGAGGAGGTTACCTTTGAGGGACACTCTAGCACAGCAGAAGACACAGAGGGAGTGGATACTGTATCCCCTGCTCCAGGTGTCCGACCTAAGTCCTATACCTTTGATGATCCTGTTTGGTAGTGAGACATTCAAAGGTCTTATCATTTCCCCAGCTTACTTTTTCCAGACGTCATTCCCAGGATATACCAGGTCTACCAAAAGAGGAGGAAGGACATGTACACCCTCCACGCTTCTGACCCCTGCTACTCCCAATACATCTCGGGAGTTGGCTGTTAAAAGGTACTGCCCCTAGGACCCATGTGAGGAGCATATCTGAGTAGTCTGAGGCTGAGTGCTGAGTAAGGAGAAGAATCAAAAAGAGAACCCAGGCGAGAACTATCCATACCTGTGTGAGCATATTTTGAACATCATCGAGGAAAGAAGAGAAGACTGGGTCTTCCAGGGATCCCTGGACAAGTTAAAGCAGTGGAGAGGAGGAAGTGCCCAGGATCTGAGACGAAACAAGCAGGAAGCCATCAGGAAGGCCAAACAAATGTGTACCACCATGGTGTGGACTGGGGTGACATTGTTTAAGACTTTTGCCATGGTCCAGGATGGAGAGGGACAGAAGACAAAATACTACATTACCTGTGAAGATGCTTTCAGAGAAGAGGTCACCAAGCCTGATCCAAAGTTGTACTAAGTTTCAGAACCCCAGAAATAGTGATGTTTCCTGCCCTAAAAGACTACTAAAAGACTATCCCGTGAAAGAGCAGTGTCTGGACTGATCCCCTCCACCCCACCCGATGCAGGACATGGCATAGGGTGAACTGGTAGGACTGAAAAAAATGGACCCCTCCACTGGGTGCTGGGTGAGATCAACCCATGTTTTTGTTATTTGTTGTTTAACCTATTTCAAAGGTATTTAGGGGTTGACTCCCCAGTAAGTTAAAATGGGTGTTCCTTTGTTAAGAAAAAAATTCTATTTAATAAAATGTTGCAGGGGGAGTTTGGACTGGAATATGACACTCTGGGACTGATAGTTAAGCCTTAATGCTGTGAGTGAATATGTAAGGCTAGTGTGAGCAGGTGTAAGTGGAATGTAGTGCAATGTCTGTATGTCTGTGTGTGTGTGTGTGTGTGTGTGCTTGACCTAGAGGTGAGAGAGGTTTTCTGACATTAGGAATGTTGAAAAGTTCAAATATTTCATGCATTTCAAGTTGCAGTGTTTGCTGTTTCTGTTTAAATGGCTGTGTTTGCTTATCTGCTAATTAAATATGGTAACTATGCAGTGTTTGGGGCGTATGCTTTAAGACCTACCTGGCAGCAGCAACCTTAGTTTTTTTGTCAGTTTGGGAGTATGATAGTGGGGGGAGGTGGATGCCATTACTGCAGTACCTGGCAATCTATCCATGGGAACCAGCACATGGGTTGCCATGGGCCCCATAGATATATGGTGAATGTGGTAGTCATGCGAAAGTAGTAGTAGTGCCATAAATTAAGGGAAGTATTGGGTTCAACATTTGTGGCAGTGTTCTAGTGTTGCTGTCCTGGCTTTTGGGGGTGGGTGCGTATCTCCAACTGGGAGGTCGGTGGGGCAGCTGGCAGGCAGTCATCAGGTGGTGAATGTTTTGCGTGAGAGGGGGAGTGTAAGTCCCCTTTGGGAGATTACGAATTTATTGTAGCCACAGTGTCTGGAGCTGGGGCTCTGCCTGCCAGCAAGGGGGGGGGGGATCAGCCCAGCAGTATAAAAGGGAGTTTTTGGTGCAAAGGGAGACATCCCTGGGAGGAGAGAGAAGAGACAAGAGGTGGTACGTGTGAGTATTTGGTCATTAGGGCCAAGGTTCGAGGTCTCTATGAGATCATTGGCTTGTGGATGGTGAGGCGTTGTGCATCTCTGTACAACACCACACTTCTCCCAGAAACATTTCATAAGATCTGACATGAAGTTATCCCCTTGATCAGAGACAACCTCCTGCAGAAACCATACATGGGAGAAAATCCCTAACAGCACATCCGCCACTTTGTCTGCCTTAATGTAGGACAGGGCGATGGCTTCTGGATAGTGGGTAGCATTATCAACTACCATCAGTACGTACCTTTTCCTGAAGAGCTTGGGGTATTCAAAGGACCAACAATATCCATTCCCACCATTTGGAATGGTTCCTCCACAATTGGCAAAGGAAACGGGGCAGCCTTGGCTTTGTTCCTAGCCTTACCTATTTCCTGACACTGGTGACAGAATTTGGCAGTACTCCTTCACCTGCTTGGTGAAATTTGGCCAATAGAAATTTTGGGCTAAGTGCTTCTTGATATGAGCAATGCCCAGATGTGTGAACATGGGAAAGGCATGAGCCACCTTGAGCAATGACCCACAATACTCCTGGGGAATGAAAAGCTGCCTGCCCATCACCCCTTCCTCTGTCTTTATGTCCTGGATATACAACAGCCCATTGTCCCAAAATACTCTGTGTTTTCCGTCATCTCCCTGTCTTCCATCAGACTCTGCACAGGCCATCAGCTTCTTCAAGCTTGGGTCAGTTCGTTGTGTTGCTTCTAACTCCTCACACTTGCACAAATCATGGGGTATGCCTCCATCAAGTCCCAGACTGTGGTCCATAGCTATGGCATTATGGGACTCAGTATCACAACCATACTCCTCCCTCTGGATATGTATTACCCCTCCACATTTGAGGTCTGGCCACCTTGTGTCACTGACTGTGACTCCACATTCCTTGTGGCTGCCTCTGCATCAGCCGCCACGAGGGCTTCAGTGAGCTGCTTTTTATTTCAGTTCTCACTTGGAATTCCCTGTTCATCACACAGCTGCCTTAGCTGTTCCATATTGCAAGTGCTGTACTTGGAAGCCATGTTCTTCCCCTATACTAACACCATTTATTATTTCTCAGAAAAAAAAAAAAACATTATCTTCAAGCAATGTTTTTCCCCCTTTTCCAAATTATGCCCTCTATTGTGTGGTAGTTTAGTACAGACAGTTCAGAAATCCCATTAGCTGGCCCCAAATCTGTTACGGGCTCACCCCTAGGCATGGATAGATCCCCTACTCCCAGGAGACCCCCCCCCCTTAATGAACCCTGTGACTTTGACTTTCAAGCAGGAGAGCTTCCTCCTCTTCTGTCCAAGGAGCCTTTGTTTCTAATATTTGGTATATAGTAGCAAGCAGTTCTACTATGAGGCACCAGACTGACAAAACCTTTTCCTTGAAGATGTTATACCACACACAAAGACTCAGGCAGAGTTGATAAGAAAAATCATAAAAAGTTAACTTAAAGGAAAGAAAACACATAAACATCTTTTCTACAATTTAGGATATTGGCTTGCAGACAACAATGTTAAAAAAATGTGGAATTAAACAATAAACCTACATACTATGAATGCTAAAATGTGCTACCTTATTTATGTTTGGAGTCCAAGGTATGAAAAGTCCCATCTGATAAAAAAAGTCTTTAAGTTTTCTGATAAGAGTTCTTAAAAGTGTCAGCAAGATGATGCCGGCCTCTGAATTTTCTTCTTCAGCAAAATTCAGGGTTTTCAGAGAAAGGCTTCTTTCCCAAGAGTTTTTGTCTCTTTCTTCAGTGAGGCAAAGTTCTCCTCAGTATCAGTAGTTCTTTTCACCACAAAACTGCCCAAAGCTTACACTTGGAAAAATTATACCAAAAGCACTGTTTTTGAGCTATATTCCGTTTGTATACCTCAAGTGATGTCATTCCAATCTACCCTTTTGATTGGTCAGCTGTTTCAGGCTGAGATGTTTCAGCAGTTCACCCTTTTTCCTGGAGGTGTCTCTCTCACTCCACCCTAGTTTCTCCAGAGTATAAAATACCAGAAACTCCTTTAAAATGTGGTCTCTGTCCACAGTCCTAGTCCCTCCTGCTGTGGTATAACAAGCTTAGTTTAGCATGTTGATCCCCTGCTGAACAGTTTCTGGTAAGAGACACTCCTGCCCTTTGATCTCAGGAAAACCACAGCATAGAGTACAAAGGGACACCAGACGTTACATCACCATTCTCCTGGTTGTGAGGTCTGAACATTCAAACACAAATGACATTTAAGCCAGTTTCTGGTCCAGTCCTTTGAAATGTAAACCTGTCTGATAAGCTAGACCCATCGCTCAGTTTTTTTAATCATTCCTCAGAATTTTCCTCATATAATGCTTAAAGGGCCAGTGGCTTAATTCTAAAACACACAGCCCATATGTGTGTGTGTGTGTGTGTGTGTGTATATATATATATATATATATATCAATCTGAACAGTACAAATATGTATGGGGCTATCTCATCACAGTTGTGAGTGGGCTTTTCTAGAAGTCTCGCCCTGGCCATGCATAGGGCTTTTGTTTAAATGTCTCTTGCAATGGTGTTATAGAGGAGGTTTGTTGTTCATGTTGTTGTTTTACAGTAATTTAATGGTTTCCCTGATTGTCGAGTGTAGGAACATATAACAAATTCCTGATGGTCCAGTAAATCTGTATTTAAATAAGTTTCTGGGTGCCCAGTGAATCTTTCTCCTAACCTCCATGATTAGGTGGCAGGTGAGGGAGAGTCACCACTGAACAGCACTAGGGTGAAGTCAATAAGGTAGAGTAAGTTTGATGCAAAACAGCCCACTGAAAAAGCTTTCTCTGTGTATTTGTATATGGCTATGCTATTATCCAACACATCAAAAATGAGTGTGGTACTCTTGTGAATAGATGGTATTACCTGGCAAAATTAGGTCCCACCACTTTGTGACATAAAAGACACATTATATTGATTTCTGCAGTCAAAATATTAAACAGTTAATTTCTAGTCCACAGTTCTCTTATAATGGTGCCTATGCACCAGTGCAGGCCAGGTAAGCGCAATAAGCATGTACCCAGCCCATGTATGTCTACACCCATGGACAGGAAATTGTGGCATGACATTCACCATCACCAGCCACAGCATGTAGTCTGTCTGCAGCCAAGTACCCTCGGTGCGTTGGTGCATGGGGATTAGATGGGCAAACACAGAGGGGCATCCAATCGGATGCCCATTCTGGTCCCAAAGTGGATCCTCTGGTCTGCACAGAGCAGGGGATTGTGAGACACCGCGTATCATGGAAGATGAAGATAAATTAATGATTGCCCCAATGGCTATCCCCAGCCCTCCCTGCCTGCGCAAAGGGGTAGGGCAGCATGGTGGGGGTTCTGTCCCCCCACAGCTGGTGAGTACTCTTCACAGGGGGTGCCTGCTCACACAACTGTGCCCCCCTCACCCAGCACTCTGTGTCTTAGTGAATGTTGTGGAATATGGGTGCCTCTCTGGCTACTTCCCTTTACCATCCACACACGTAGCTGTGCATCAGATGAGAGATCGAGTGTGGAAGGCTCAAGCATCACTTTTGTGAATGAGTTGGGGGGCCACGGGAACCCCAATGCATAGCTACCAGATTTAGGTAAGCATACGTGACACGACACATAGGCTTTCTGCACGTTACTGCATGAACTCCAGTATCTAATACACTTTGTAGTCATTTACAGCACATTGTAATCCTATTGAAAATTCTGTGGGAATAATTCATGTTACACAGTACCATCTAGATAGGGCATATTAAATACAGTAATATAATATTAAATTCATTGCAAAAAAAAAAGTATTAATGCATCAGATAGAGTTCAACTTAAAGCAACAAAAGTGGAGGAATGTGAAATTAGGGTTTCCAACCCTAACTCCACACCCCCACCACCCAGGCAGCAAACATAACAAATCATTAGGGTTTTGGCTCTCCTGAGTCTTGACAAATGAGTGCTGGGCTCTTCCTTGGGGATCTCAACCATAATGCTCACCCCCTTCCCTGAGCAAACAAGGCCAGATATGACCTGTTTTCTTCAGGAAGGGCCAACAGTATGTTGGCAATATGTGCTGAGACATACTTCTGTACCTTTAAGGAGTGTATTAGTATAAGGCAGTGGCTTGGAGCTGTATCTTGTGCTTCAGATAGGAGGTTATGGGCTGGGTGGGAGGGAGAGCATTAGAGTTGAAAACCCCAAGGAAAAGCACAGCACTGATTTGGAGGAGAGAACAAGGAGAGCTGCAAAAGCCATTGATGGATGGTTTTGTTTGTTGCAGGTTTGGTTAAAAAAAAAAGAAAATTCGATGAAGGACAGTTTTCTTTCTTTACAGGTACCAACACTGGGGACTGGACACCCCAGTGTCAGTTGCCGGTTTGGCGGTACTGGGGATGGGCACAGTGATATTGCACCCTTTTGCGGGGGAAGTGTCTGAGCCTGTAGGGGGACAAGCAAGTGTTGAATACTGTTGTGGGAGCTGAGGTAAGTTTCCATTGTCACCAGGGATTGAGCACCCCAGTGTTAGGTTTTCTGTGTGGTGAGCAGGAGGTAGTACCTGCTAAGGAATCAGATGGATCTTAGTTGGCACTCAGGGTGAGCTTCCTAGTGTCAAACAGTGTTGTGGGAGATGTTGTAGCAGGAACTTGGAATTGGGCACCCTGGTGTCCAGTTCTTCTGAGGGCTATTTGACTTGTACAGTAATTTTAAAAAGTTATGGCTACAGATGAACTAATGGCCTCCAGCAAAGAAACATCATGCACGCCACACAGCCCAGCTGAATGGACGTACTTTATAAAAAACAGATGCTGTAAACAGCATCTTGCATCATGTTCATGGTGATGCAAGTAGCCCCACCCCCACAGACACACACACACTTTTACCAAATGAATGCATACATTTATGCACCTGTAAAAATACAGTTAATATTAAAATGCACAGTTCTGGTTCTGAACATGCATGAAAAATGAACCTTTTTTTCTAAAATAATTCAAACATGGCACAGGTTAGAGAAGTAAAAAAAGAACAAGAATATACTTTGGAACAGACTCAACCAAACCTGCAAGCTTCAGGTTTAAAATCCAGACCATTTTTGAGTTATAGGTGAGCAAAGAAGGCTTAATATTGGTGAATTTAATGTTTTTTCCACCTCTATCCTGTTGCCCACAGTAAACCAATTACCACTAAATTTACAGGATCCAGAGATCCCGGAACAGACTTTGAGACAGATTTTCAAAGGTGACACAGGGATTCCATAATGCTCTGCATCAAACTCTTTTTTTGGTGTAGCCGGGCCTACACTTTTGCCAGAAACGATGCATGATTTTAGCATGTCAGGCGCAGTTATGATACTTGACCCTATTAACAGCTGCTCACACCAAATATTTGGGATGGCAAGCCCCATAAAATGTATACCTGGGATTGCTGCAAGCTAGACTAGAAAACATTGGTCTAACTTGCAGCAGCTGGTGTATGGGATTGAAAATCACAATCACTGGCTGGAAGAATGCTGCAAACACCATGCACCATATGTTTGGCACACCCAGGACTTGCAACATTCTCAGCCCTTTGAAAATGTGGCCCTTTGTGTCTGCTGAACATCAAGTAAATCAGCTGAATGGGGGAAGAGTTCTTATAGTACAGAAAAACAGGTTTTAATATAGAATTGCTTATGCAACCCTAATATAATATGCAGGCACTACTGCATCTGTACAATATATGATGTTTCTACAGTGGACGTGGGTTGCACCCTGTCATTTGCATGGCTGAGATGATGAGAAGAGAGTCTATTGGGTCTCCCTCTCCAATTCTGTCCACAGACCTGCACTGGCTTTTGTTAGGTGAGCCAGTGGTGGACAATGTAGATGAGGTGGCAGATTCTGATTGGGTGAGACACGGTGGTATGTCAGACTCTATGCAGGTACACTGGATTTGAAACAAAGTGTGCATTATGAGAAAGGATCGTTTTATACTTGGGAAATGCATATCATGTAAGCAGTAAGACGTAACAGGGTGGTTGCCATGGGTTAATTCACTTCCACGTGCATAGTAACGCACAAGGCGCTTGCACAGAGTGTCTTTCAGCACCTGGAAATGCATTAACCCTTCACAACCACCATGCCAGAATGTCTTATTGGACTTCTGTAATGAATCCTTAGTAAACAATAATTAAAACATTGGAAGATAAATGTATGAGTGAATTGATTTAGGCTGAATTCTTTTAAATCACAAAATGGCTACTTAACAGAAATATCTGCACGTGTCACTAACCGTTATCTGCATATCTTACCGAACAATGTGTTTGTATACAGTATTTTTTGTCATGCTGTCTTATGTGGATTTTGTATTCTGTATCCTGTATTTGTTATGCGTCTGTTTTA
Organism: Neoceratodus forsteri; assembly: GCA_016271365.2. NCBI lineage: Eukaryota > Metazoa > Chordata > Ceratodontiformes > Ceratodontidae > Neoceratodus > Neoceratodus forsteri. The sequence goes on along the minus strand of CM028136.1, from coordinate 352,456,753 downwards.
AACATGTACTGTACTTGTCACTTGTGAACATGGAAATATTGTTATTCAGCCAACAACTATAAAAAATAAAATGAAATTCAGATAAAAATAAACAGAAAGAAACAAACAAAAAAAATCATTGAAACCTGTTTTATGAAATGAAAATTGTCCATGTTACAGTTTGTCCAGGTATCCCTTTTTGGGGGTTGTCCCAACTATGTTGCACTGTCATGGGAAATGCATCTTGTCTCTAGTCCTACTTGTGTGAACCACAGCTCTGGTACAGGCACATTGCTCAATTTAATGCTCTCCAATCATCCCCATACAATCCCTGACATCTTCATCCTCCCCAGTGCTCTCAGCAACCACTCTCCAATCCTTCTCACATGTTCCTGCTGTGCACCTAAACCACCCCCCAAAACTACCTTCACCAGGCCCCTCAAACCCAGCAGTCTTAGAAAACTCAGAAACAACCTTGCTCACTTTGACTGGGACCCCCCTACAATGCCGTCAGGATATGGATGATGCACTAAACTTCTTTATAAGTGCTTTCAATGATGCCTGTAACAGATTTGCCCCCCTCACTAAGAAGATTGTTAGATACACCTCATCTGCTTGACCATATGAAACACCGTGATGAGCTGTGGAAAAAAGCACTTGACTCAAAATAATTGCACATGGGCCATCAGGAAAGCTAAATCCGATTAGTTCAAAGCTGCCCTGGCCACAACATTGGGAAATGGGGGCAAATTCTTGGAAAATCTGAAATCCCTCAATGGCAAATCTACCTCCCCCAACATACTTATCATAAATGGGACTATTACCAACAACCCTCAACTGGTTGCCAAAGTGCTAAACTCCACCTTCTTGGACCTCAGCACTACCCTCTCCTAAAACGTTTTCAGCCCAACTCCCCTAGCACCCCCATCCCCTCTGGCATCCCCTCCTTTCCCCTTCCACACTCTCACTACGTGGGAATCCAAACCCTACCTTCTCAGAGCCCTCAGGAAAACGTGCTTTATAGTGACACTCTTGATCTCTGGATCCTGTGGCTGACATTGGACAAAGTCACCTCCTCCCTTACTTCTCTCCTCAACCTCTCCCTCTGCCTGGGTAAGTTCCCCACAATATGGAAGACGGCCCATATCACCCCCATACAGAAAGCTGGTGACCGCCTTACCCCTAGCAACTACCACCCGATATCTATTCTTCCCCCGCTTTCCAAGACTCTTGAGCACATCGTGGCAGACCAGCTTACTGAATACCTCTCTAAATATGACCTACTGACCCCTGAACAGCACGGTTTCAGAAAGGGTCACAGTACAACCACAGCCCTCTTTGAATTCACCAGCTTTTTACACACTGCCCTAGACAATGGCAGGCTGTCTGGTGCAGTGTTCTTTGACCTATCTAAAGCTTTTGACACCGTGAACCACCCACTCCTTCTCTCCACTCTCTCACAACTTGGCCTGTCCAATGACTCCAAAGCTTGGTTTTACCGACTATCTGTTAAACCGCACCCAGAGGGTAAAAATCCATTCCACCATCTCAAAACCTCTCCCAGTTCTTTTTGGAGTACCACAAGGCTCCATATCAGGTTCCCTCCTCTTTAGTCTCTGCCTCGTCTCTCTCTCTCCCCAAAGCCTACTCTGGTAAAATCCTATTATACGCAGATGGCGCCGTCCTCTATGCATCCCATTACGTCCCTTCCCAGCCAGAACTCTCCCTCCAAATCACCTTTACTGAGGCTGAATCTTGGTTCATGGAACATAAACTTGTGCTCAACCAGAAAAAGTCTAAAGCAATGCTGTTTGCCCATCACCAAAACAAACTCAAACACTCCCCCTATATATCAACACTTCCAACTCACTGCCCTTAGAGAAAGTCCTCTCTTTCAAATATCTGGCATCACTCTTGACCCTGCCTTCAATTTCCATGACCACATACACCACCTCTGTTCCAATCTCAACTCCCGTATCGGCCTCCTATATCAACATTGGCACTGCCTCCCCCTTGAAGCCCTCCAACTTGCCATCTCTTCCTCTGTCTTCTCAATACTGGACTATGACATTGTCATCTATGGGGCAACTGACAACATTGCTCTCCAAAGAGTTAAATCACTTAACAAAGCCTGCTGCCTTTCTCTGGGTTGCCCTAGTACCACTCACACCTGCTCCCTCTAGAACCAGACAAACTGGCTCGACTTCAATGGTAGACTACAATACTACTCGTGTCTTCTGGCCAAAAAAATCTTCTCTGGTCTCATTGCTCCCATCCTCTCCCCCTCTTCTGCAACCTACCCCACTTACAAGGTTCACCAGGAGCTCCCTCAAACCAGCCCACCTGGTGCCAAGATTTAAAACCTCACTTATCCAACGCTCTCTTGCCTGCCATGCCCCTTCATGCTCAACTCCCTCCACTCTCACATTACTGAGGAATCTAAGCATGGCCAGTTTAAATCACTTCTGTGTTCCCACTTCCTCTCCACACACTCTTGTAGCTGCCCCTAACTCCTTTACAAACTGACAATTGACTTATCCTTCCTCTCTGTCCTATCCCTGACTACTGTAATGGAACCCATCCAGCCCTCTCCCTCCTGCTTCCTCCTCCCCTCTCCCTTTCTCGCCCCCCAATGCTGACAATGGACTCTGTCCAGCTCTCTCCTCTGCTCTACCCCCCATCCTTCTATATCCTCTGTCACCCTGCCATCCCAATGTTTTTACTCTGAGCCACCATATAGATGCCGGAATAGGCTCACCCCCCCACTAGTTATCTCTTGATTGTGCAAAGAATTGTACTTAAATATTGTACCCAAATGCCTTACTGCTCTCCATGTATGATATTTTGTATTTATGATATGTTCTCAATTGTGCAATGAATTGTACCTAAATATTGTACCCAAATGTCTTACTGCTCTCCATGTATGAAATTTTGTATACTGTATATGATATGCGCTGTATGTTATACAAACTGTACCATGTTTATGCTAACTGCATGTCATGTCTGTTGTCATTGTAACCTGACGTGGAGCCTTTGAAAAGGAGTCTCAGACTCACAGGATTGTAATTCCGAATATCCAAATAAATAAATAAATAAATCATTTAAATAAAAAGAAGTTTAGTAACATGGGTAAGCTTTGTTTTTCATTTTATTAAATTTGAGTCTGATGTGGAGGAAGAAGTGGCTTTGAGAAGGAGAAAGCGAGGAATGGAGTTTGATAATTGGCAAGACAGAGCAAGAGAGATGCAGGCCCATCAATAGTGAATGAGAGAGGCTCTCAGTACTGATTAATGAGCCCAGTTTGTCGTTTCTTTCCTGACCACTGATCTTTGATGGGAAACCTAACTTCTTCATGTTAGTTCTTTGAATCCAGTCACATCAGGAATTTTTGTAGATATACAAGCTTGAACCGAGTGGAAATTGTTTTTAAGATGTCATGGCACAACAGATGGCAGGAGGAGCATGCAGGTGGCTGATTAGTCTGTTGGGTGGAATGGAAGGAAGAACAATGAAGCAATGAAGAGACAGTTTCAGCTATTGTGAACAGCAGCGAGATATATATGTGTATATATATATATATATAGAGAGAGAGAGAGAGAGAGAGAGAGAAGACAATTGGGGTTGAGGATTAGAAGCCTTGTTAAACATTGTAACAATATAAAGTTTTAAAAGGTGTTACTTGTGTTTGCAGTTGGGTTGGACTGGATAACAAGGGGCCCACCTGGAAATGGGGCCCTGGGGCCCTGGTACTAACCACGGTGTGCTCCAACATACACACTGTAGCCTGAATATTCAACCATAAAATAACTGCATACAGCAGTCATCTAAGCAGACCCCTTAACAGGCAGATGAAAGAAGAATTTTTAAAACTACAGGACCCCATGCAATGAGCTTGAAATAAAAGTCAGTAGCATCCTTGTGACAGACCCAACATGAATTCAAAACTGTTTGTGAAGGACAAAGCAATAATTTTACTGGTGAAAACAGCAGCACTGTTATTAACTGAAGATGTAACCAGTACCATTAGTGATCCTACTGGAAGTATGCCAGTATCACACAGGACACAGCTGGTATGAAATGGAGTTCTTTTGGTATTACCAGGCCAGGACTGGTATTGGCCAGGTTGTCTCTATATTACCCTCTATATTACCAAGGCTAGTTTTGGGTTATTCTGGTAATACAAAGGCTACAACTATTGCTACACTGGCATTAGAAAGGCTACCACTAGGACCATACTGGAATTACATGTGCTAGAGCTAGAGCCACACTGATATTACAAGGGCTACAACTAGTGCCACACTGGTACTACAAGGGCTGTAACTAGTATCACTTTGTGGCTACAATGGCACAGTCAAGATGTGAACTGGTATCAACTGAAATGTGGCCATATTGGTATTACCAGTGTTAGAAATTGTATCAACTGGTTACATACTGATGTTCCCTGGACTAGAACTGGTATTTATTGGAACTGCACTGGTATTGCCAGTCCAAGAACTGGTATTAATTCAAATCTAAATTAAATCTTGCAGAATGCTTAGGTGGGTTCAAAATAATTTCATGTGTCTGTCATCTTAGGTGTGTTAACATACTTACTGTTTAGTCATTACTGGCATCATGATTGTAGTTACTGTCTGATCTGCTTGCAGCGGCCAGCAGATTCAAAGCCCATATCTTCTCACAAGAACAATCTTAACTACATCTTTTTGCATATAGCAAAACCAAGAAGCACACCACAGAAGCCTTTTCCTGTGCTCTGTGTGATGACTTTGGCATGCTAGCACAAAAACAAAAAAACAGTTAACATGACACTTACACAAATGGCAGTCATCCTTTTATCACATGGACAGATACATTCACCCTACATATTCTGTATAGGAAAGATACATTTTATCACTCTGAAAATAGTCACTATACTGTACAAATGCACCACCTTGAATTATTTTTCAGTAATGACCTTTCACGCAATCTGACAACGAAATCAAATGTAAACATTTTAAAGTATATCTTGGTGCATGTATGAGTGCATACATTCCTAGTCTCTCCTTGTGTATTGATACACTGCCATTTTGTAAAGGTTTTACCAGTTTTAAAAGAGACATATAGTTGTAGCCCGACTGCAGACTCCAAGTATAACAAAGAGCGTTTCCTCTCCCCCTACTAAGTAAGAGTTTGGTCAAGTGAATAGCTTGCTGCCATGCCTGTGGTGGCAAAGAATGAGCTAAAATGCATCCCAGCAATGCCAAGTCATTAATTTATGGGATTAATAGGGGGTCATGACTCTCAAAAAGCTACTCCACACTTTATCTCCAAAATTAAGGAACTCCTCCCATCATTGCCACCACCATCCAGCTCTGATCAAGCAGCAACTCCTCATCTGGGGCCAGTCAGGATCTGCAGAGGACTGCACCAGAATCTTCACATTCTGTCATATTAACAGCCCAGTACAGCCTGAGAGAGGAGGAGACACTCCAACATTTTTATTTTAAATCATTGCATTCAACCAGGATTCACACTCTCACTGGGAGTCACTGTGGCCAAAACCAGAGCATCCAAATCTGCCACTGGGTGAGTAATGGCTGTTTGGTGGGAAAGGGGCCAAACTTTAAAGGCACAATCAACCTGAGCCACCAAAATGACTACAAATTGCAGTCATAAGTATCAGTGATCCCAAACCAAAGTGCAAGTTGTACAGATGTATCAAAAAGCTACCCAGTTAATACAGAAGTACAGGGGCCCTAAGTGGATAAATGACCTCCCTGCTCCCCTCATAGAATGTAACAAGCTTGGTCCTTTTAAATCAGGCCTCTGCTCATATCTAATTCTTCAAAATGACTGCTGCTGCCCTGGTTAGATTATGGGATCTTTCATGTACCCTATGACTGCTCTCTGGTCTCTGTCACTCCTCTTTCCACTCCTCAGTCCCCCATGACCCTATTCTCATCCCCTGTTATTCTCACCTCACCTCTCTCTACAGTCATGACAAAAGCCTTCCCCACTGCTTCTTGGTTACCTACCTCTCACTTCTCCTCAGCCCCCAGCCCCCTACTCTCCCTTCCTCCTACCCCACCCACCTCACCTTTGTCTCTCTCTCCCGAAAATTAAGACAAAGCCTCCATAGCTGGCTGCTAATAGTTTTCAAGGACCTTATTTTTGGCAACTCAAGGGCTATTTGTTAAACATGCTCAATCATTGTAATCACACACTTTTTTGTACAAGGAATTTATCTCTCTGTAGCACTTCTGTTTACTGAATTACTCATGATCGCATTGTATGTAACTACTGTTTCGTTTGTCACTTTCTGTGCCCATTGAGACGTTTCAAGTCTTGACTAGGAACCTTTGTAAAACAGCCCCTCAGCTCAAAGGTATTAATCCAAAACTGAGATAAATAAATGAATAAGAAGTGATTTTTTAAGGAGAACACACTATGTTAATGAAAACTAGAGACTCCTTCCATTCATACAAATATCATACAGAGGCAGTAGCTTTGCTTATAGATTGAGACTTTATTTTCGATATAACATACCAAAAAGTTTTTACCCTCTGTTGTCTTGCAGGCAGGAAGCTAATTGTGTTCTGCCAGATTGCTTACTCAGTCTGGAGTGCAAATGACAATATGGGGGTGGTTGAAGGTTGCTCTCTCATCTACTTGGTGAAGGTCGAAGAACCATCATTGCATCACTGCAGGCACCTTCACAAAGCAACAGGCCCCAAATCTCAAGAAGCTCAGTTCTCTCACCTCTGCCCAACCCAGCCCTATGCTGCTTAAAAGCACTCATTCAATATCCAGATCACTGCCGTACAGGCACAATCAAATAGCATAAATAAGTGGCACAAAGGTACATGAGGGGGTAGAGGATATAAGGATGGCTGATGTCCTGGCCAACCTGAAAGAGAATTCCTATGGGAATCTCATTATCAATCCTTCTCACTGATAGATATAAAGTAGGCATAGTGAAGAAAAACAACAGAAAAACACAAAACTTTTTCCAGATCCCTGCTGGCATGCCCTCATCATGCCTATTTTTGTTGTACCTGTTGGTGTCCCTCACCCTCAGTCACTCTCTGTTTCAAGTCCTTTCCCAGCTGCTCCTGGGTCCTGCTGCTGGTTGCTTTCTCCTCAGAGTGTCAGGTCAAGAGGTGTCCAAATACGATACATGGGAACCCTCCCAAGACCACTAATACAGCCGCTACAATTCTGCTAATGCTACACACTGGAGCTTCATTATCACTCCCCTCTCTGCATCTGGTCCCATCAGTCTCCAGACTCTGTATGGGGGGGGAGGAGAGGGATAGTCATGACAATGGTCTGACTAATCCAACCTCAGCCTCTTGTTCATGACTCGTAATGCTACTGGCTGTCATTATCAGGTCCCAGAGTCAGAAGGAGCAGAAGTCAGCAATGGGGGTCTACACAGTGCAAGACTTTCTTCAGGCTCAGTTCAGTGTGCATTTATAATACATGTAGTCCTCTGCCCAACAGGCTTATTGGTTTTGCTTCCAGTGTATCCTTGCCACTGCTGCTTCAGTCATCAGTTGTCAGTCTGTTTTCATTATGATGAAAAAGGACTTGTTCTTGGTGGCTACGTCTCTTCACCTCAGGATCTCCACATACTACTCAGTTTGGTCATAGCCCTAGAGGTCTGGCAACAACAGTTGTTGTATTTGCTTGGACACAAACAAAGGAAGAATCTAAAGAAATGAAACCAGACTCAAGCAGAGTGGATATTTTGAACAGCCTGTCACTAATGCTACTGTAGCAATGCCTCCACACTCCAGATCCAAATAGCCAGTCAATTAACTTAGGGGCAATAGTCATGTAGTGAAAGCATGATACGATTTGAATTTCTTTTTTTGTTTTATTAGTTTTCCCACCACACGACACTGTTAGTGTCTGATTTCATGTCTTTACTTAATCGCCATTTGCTTTCTGGAAGCTTCTCACACGTTACTTGTATTTACAGAGAACTCTGGCAACATACAGCAAAGACACTGTCCGAGTCTTTCTGTCTTTCTGGCTTACTTGTTGCCTGATACTAACCCCATGTCCATTTTTATTTCAGTCTCCCCTGCCTTGTTTTTGGTGCATTGCTGCCCTATTTACATACAGTCTGTGGTGTGGCAGCATACAAATAAGACTGAGGGGTCTGCACAGTCTCCAACATAACTGCTGCCTCCCTCCATGTACTCACTGATGTATTATAGTACACATGACAGGGGCCAACTGGTAAATCTCTGGTTATCTGGCCAGGCCAGTCTGACCCTGTGTGAGGTGGGTCTGGGAGTGTGAGGTTAATATAGTTATTTTGGCAATCTTTGAAATATTGGCATAAAGCGGTTTTAGGTTTTATTTTTTAACCTTACAAACATGGCTGCTTGAAATCATCTTAAAAAAATTTCTGTGATACATGAGTATCTAGACACACTGCATCCAGGTTGCTGGAATGGTTTCTGACATGGTGGCTGTCATCACATAAGGCATGGGGTTCCAGACCCTCTCAACCAGTCAAGATGCAGTGAATTTCTTACCATTTTTGTAAGAAGTGTTTAGGAAAATCAGTTCATAAGATTGTTTTATGTTGTATTACAGAAGATCAGGCATATGCAAATACAGTGAAACATCTCAGCTAATGTCTGTCACTGACTGATCAGTAAAGAGACCTCTTTTTGTAGCATGCTCATATTCAGTTGGCCACTTGGTATAGTGGGTATCAGGGCAGGAAGGAGGTAACACTAGGCTGCCAATGTGTTGCTCAGTGTTGTGTTCGTTATTGGGATAGGAGGATATACAACTAGATTGCAAGGAATTTCTATGTTGGGGATCAGTTGAGGGTGGGAGCAATGGCTGAGGCTCTGCACAAAGCCCCCATACATTTGTGCACAAGGGCAATATGCAGGGCTGTTAATGGCCATATAATGCCATGCAATGACCCCTTAATGCCTTTCATGTCATATGGGGTCATTAGCATGCCAGCTTATAAATATGGCACCCACAATCAAAAGCATTATTTTATTTGAGACATCTAGTTCCCCTTTACTCCTGGGTTATGTGCTGCAAGCAGAGGTCTGTGGTGTGCTGTGCATATACACTTTACATGTTGCCACAACAGCAATATATTGATACAGGCAGCACGGCCTGGAGTGGGCATGCTGCCTGCATTAATATGGCTCCCTGATTACCTGAATATGTTTTTCATGGTGTTCGGTTTTATGTGGTGCAAATGGCCGCTGCTGAATATGGGGGCCTCTAAGTACAATCAAGTCCCAGAATGAAATAATGAGAAGCATATATTATGAACAGGGGCAGTCATGAGCTCTATTGTGGTTAAGCTCTGCAGATAAATATAAATGTGGTATTTTGTCAGCTCATGGTATATGCCATTTATACAATGATAGTACAGTACCACTCTAATAGCAGTGTCAGTGGCTCAGCAGGTTGCACACTTGCCTCTGAGGCTGAAAGACCAGAAGGCTGTGGGTTCTAACCCCACACCAGGCACTTGCATTAAATCCCAATACTGACACTGGGGTGCAGCATGAGGGGGGTGCTGCACTCCTGAGGTGCTGTCTTTCGGATGACACATTAAACCGAGGTCCCATCTGCCTGTTCTGGTGGTAGTTCAGCTGGATGTTAAAGATCCCATGGCACTTCTCAAAATGAGTATGAGTATTTTTATTAAAAACAAATTCAATACAACTTCATAACCAAATATACATACAAAAACAAATTCATTATCCCACAACAAATTCCCAAATCCCCTACCATCACAATCCCCCGTGCATTCCAAAAATATCCCTCATACATGTTTTAACCAAACACCTTATCCGCTGCCTATAACTTCTGTATATTTTTATTACTCTTTTTACAGTTATTCAATAACCTCTGCTAGCTGCTCCCCCTCTGCCTATCATCCTGTTATTTTAAAGTTTGCTTCTTTTTTCTTCATTGCAGTATCCCCTTTAAACCTCTCCACATAGTATCCATTTTCTGTCTAGAAAACTTCTGAACTTCTCTATTATAGGCTTCTCTGACTGCTGTTTCACATAATTTTCCTACTGCTAAGTATATCATACACAGCTGTTGTAACATATAACTACTCCTAGCTTGCAACAAATAAAATTTCAAATAGGCAAATAAAACACCCAGTGTACTCACATCATTTTGTTTTAAATGGCCAACATAGTCACCTAGAATAAGTTGCTCACAAGTTAATCTTTGCAACCATGGCAATCTCCATCTAGTGGCCAAGAAGAGCCACAATTTAGTGTATAACACTCTAACATAAAATGTTTAGTACGCTATGGGGTACAGCCAAAGTCAGAAACCCCACAATCTGATTGGCTGGCTGGCACCTTTGCCAGTGTGATAAATCCTCCAGTGTACCCATTGGAAAAGGTACCAGCCACCAGTAACTCGCAGCATGAACCTTCTCTTAAATCACTCTGACAAATCAGCACCACGGTGACAATTGGAAGGCAAGATCGGCTCAACCTGCAAGTAAAACAAACCCTGAAATCACCGCCAAAAAAGCCACTATCTGACATCAGCAGTACATGGACAACTGCAGACCCCCTGCACAACTCAAAACAATTCACTATACCACATCGGGGCAAAACAATGTTTCCCAACTCTTCCCCATAAGTACTTGTACCCAACTAACCTCTGCATTTTTCATTGGCACTTGCCTCTGTTGAAAGCGCTTGCACCTTCTACCTTAATGGTGATTCTGCCGTGCCACTGAAACACCAAGAGTTCGCTAGAGAGAGGGGAATTAGGACACACAAGACTCCGGGGGAAAAGAGGGGTAGGGGTATCCTAACAAGCACAGATGAGACTCCGAGTGGCTCCCGTGACTACCAGGAAGGATGGGCAGGAAGAAACCTTCGAGTGGCTCACATTACTACCAAAAGAAATGGCAAGACAACCAGAGTGGGAATGCCAATGTAACAACACATCTATAAAATGGCTAGCATGGAGGAAAAATGAACAGTAGGTTTTTTTTGTATTTTTCCTGTGTACACATTCAAGCAAAAGACAGACACAGCCCCCATCCACAAAACTAGTTTTTTTCCCCCTCACATCCCAAGTGCCTCAGTCTCTCAACCCATTCTTGCCTAACACCAGCTATAGTTCTCTGGCTCCACAGTGGACTATTTAACCTAGCAAGGAAGGATATTTTATTAAAAATCAATAAACAATATGTATCAATGAAAAATTATCTTTCTCTTCTAAAACAACTAAACCTAAACATTGTATAATAGCAGTATATCACTCCAGGGTGTGGGTATATGAATGTATTTACCACCTTAGGAGGCAGTATAGTGTAGTGGTTTAAGGATCTGAGCTGCAAACCTGGAGACCAGGGTTTGAATCCCACAGCCCCCACTTGCATATTGTGTGACCCTGCGCAAGTTACTTAACTTCCTTGTGCTCCCAGGTCACACCTGTAAACAAGCTTCAGCTTAGTGTGTCTCTCCTAGTTAAAAAAAAATTCTGGTGTGGTTAAGTCACTTGGCCTGCAGGCTTGTGACTGAAACACACAAGCCATGGTTGTAGTTCTTTTTCTGTGAACTCCAAACTGTGAACTTGTCCTGAATTTCTCTCTCCCCTCCCCCCGGTTCCTGGCCCCCTTGCTGCTAATCTCCTGCTCCTTCTTTAGTCTCTAAACCCCTCCCCTGGCTATTCATAACTCCTGCTCTTTTGTTTTAACTCTGATCACCTCCTTTATCTAAATCACCTTCACCTCCACCCCCTGCTGACAGTCTGCCACCAGCCACCCGCCCCCATCCCCAGGTTTCTTTGATTACATCTCTTAAGTGTTGTATCACTGTCTCCTTCTTTCTTCAGGCTCTCACCACTGGTACGGCACCCCTCAACTAGAGGCGGCGCAGGACAGCAGTCACACTGGCCGCTGCCAGCAAGGAATCCAAGAATTGCAGCCGCTTGCCTGGTCCCCGAACCTGGACACTTCACCAGGTATTAGTCGCTACTGCCTAACTCGTACCTTTCTCCATGGGAGTGCCCCTGATTGGTGCGGCTCCTCGGTGCTAGTCGCTGATTGGTCTGACGACTGTGGGCTGCTGTGCTCATTGGTGTGCCCTCCCTACAGCTTTTGAACAGAGACTCCAGCGCTTTTTCAGCACCTTTTCTTATTTTCAAAACTTGTTTCTGCTTTGTGAACTGCCTGTGGGGATTTTTCTCCCACCTCGCCATCCCCTCCCAGGCTTCCATTAAATACACAGTAGCTCCTCCATCTGAGGCCCTCCCTCTTATCATTGGCTTATCTCTTACCCTGCTCTGAGCTGTTAACCAAACTGCTAAATTTCACTCCCCCTTCCGGCCTGTTTCAATTACCTGCCCTCAGTTATTAGCCCTGCTCAGTTTCTGCATAAGACCACTCTGTCTCACAATATATTTTGTTCTTCCCAGGTAAAGCTGCCTTTTCAGAGATACTACTCAGTTTTACACCCCCAGCTAAGTGGATCGTATAAAACTCTGGCTATTCAATACCCTCCATAATCTTGATTACTCTGTTAGGATGGCACTCCCTAAGGACTTTGTCTGATCCCTTACTCAGAAATTCCTTTTTAGACTGTCTAGCCACCATAGACAAGTGTACGTCTTTCCTCTGTCCTGCCACTTGGGGTACCTGTCCTGTCAGCCAGTCTGTAAGGAAACCAAAAAAAAAAATAGAAAAAATGTCCCCTCAGATAATACTGTATCTTCTCACAATCACACTACCCCAACTCCTCTTGTCCATGCCCACTGCATCTCAAACTGAAGTGACCCACCCTGCATTTTTGCCTCATGATTAGAGTAGTAGTAATCTCCTGATACTACCTACCCCTTGCTATAACCATCCCCAGTGCTACTAAATAGGATATGGATCCACACAGTTGCCTATGTCCAAATGAAATGTCGCTGGCCCATTTATGGCAGTGGTTTCTTCTTTAGTTGCAAACTATGGTACTTCCTTCTACTTGCTATACTGCTCTCAGGCTATGTTCAACTTAATCCGGGACCACCTGATGTTCTACCCGACACTAGTAGTAATGCCAGAGGTCTTATTATAGCACACCACAATATCAGGAGTCACATAATCTCGCTGAGCTTGAATCCTGGACCTCCCTCTACAAGCCAGATATTATATGCCTAACTGAAACATGGCTAAAACCATCCATACCCGATTCTCTGTGCCCCCTTCCTCACTATAATCTATCGGGACTCGACAGAGCTACACCCAAAAGAGGGGGTGGGACAGCCATCTACTTTAGAGATCATCTTGATGTCTCTGCCATAAAAACATCTATCTTATGCCACTGTGAGGCACTTCATGTCCTGCTCTCTCTCGGTACCAAAAAATTACATATTGTGTGTGCCTACAATCCTCCTACCAACGGACTAATAGGTCTAGAAGAGCTAATAGAACAAATCTCATCCATTGCTGAAAGAAACAAGGTCCTTATACTTGAGGACCTAAATATTAACTGGCTGGGCAGCAACCAATCCACAATAATGACCAAATTGCAGTATTATAACCTGCACCAACTGATAGGTGAACCTACCACACATGCCTGTCACTCAAACGTGAACACACTACTAGACTGGATAATGACCAATCACCCCAAAAATGTAATTGCTTCTGGAGTACTACCAGATGACATCACTGATCACTCCCCAATGTACTGTATCTGGGGCAAAAACAAACCTACCCAGAAGAGGCCCCACTTCATTACATTCCGCGACTATGCAAGTTTTAACTCTTAGTTTTTCCTGCACGACATTGCAACTACTGATTGGTCCCCTATTCTTACGTCCAGTGATGCTCAGACTGCCCTTAATCAGTTCTTGAAACATTTCCTAGCGCTCCAGGATAAGCACTGCAAACTTGTAACCCATCGGGTAAGAAACAGGCAAACCCCTTGGCTGAAATCTGAACTACTAGCTAAACTTAAACTAAGGGACAAAAGCTGGCTCAGTTATAAGAGTTCTGGGCTATCCTCTGACCTCATCATCTACAGGGCCCTGCAAAATGCCTGCAAAAAGGACATAAAAAAAGCCAAGATCTCATACTGCAAGGATCTTCTAACCAACTCCTATGGTGACCCCAAAAAAATGTTGGTCCCGCATTAAATTCTTCCTTGGTTCTAATCCACCATCCACTCCTAATGACATGTCACTTGATGGGGTACACTGTAATAATCCCAGAACCACTACCAATTTCTTCAACAACAAATTCTCCAGCTTAACTAATTACACCTCCTCTTTCCCTGTCCAACCAGATGTACCCACCCAGCAAAATGCAAATGGTCCTCATTTCCTTTTCAAAGCAGTCACTAAATGTGAAGTTCTTAGACTACGAAACAGTATCTTGGAAGGCACTGTAGCTGGCACAGACAATCTTGAACCAAAGCTACTTAAGATTGCTGCCCCCTTCATTGCTGCCCCCCTAGCCAAGATCTTCACGCTCTCCCTGTGCCAGAGCTGTATTCCTGAACTATGGAAAATAGCTAGGATTACCCCTGTTTTCAAAAAAAGGTGACCTTAAAGATCCCTCAAACTATAGGCCCATTGCCATACTGTCTGTCCTAAATAAAATTCTTGAGAAACTTGTAGCTGCCCAGACAATTGATTTCCTACAGAAACATGATCTACTTTCCTCTGCCCAGCATCGTTTTCGCAAAGGAGATAGCACCACTACTGCCCTTCTCAAATTTATGTCAGGTACACTAGTGGCTATGTACTCTGGTCTACTCACCAGAGCAATTTTCATAGACATGACTAAGGCGTTAGACCTAGTTGATCACTCCATCCTTCTAACCACCCTAGGTTCTCTAGGCTTCTCAACTAATGTTGTAATATGGTTTGAGAACTACTTATCTGATAGGACTCAAATTGTGAAATACAACTCCACTCTCTCAGACAAGACCACTATAAACATTGGGGTGCCACAAGGTTCCATCCTTGGGCCCCTGCTTTTCTCTCTTTTCATAAATGACATCTCCACTGACCTCCACAGATCAACCTCCCTGCTATATGCTGATGACATTGTTCTTTATGCTAGTGCAAAAAGCATTGAAGACAGAAACAATCTACTCTCTCTTGACTTTCAGTTAATACAGGAGTGGCTATCCACTCACAAACTTGCTCTGAATGAGTCCAAAACCCAAGCTATGCTCTTTGGATCAAATGTGAAACTCAGGCATGCTCACCCTAAATTTAAAGTCACTTCCTTAAATGGCTCACCTGTTGGGGTGGTAAATTCGATTAGATATCTGGGCCTCACCCTTGATCCATGACTAAATTTCAACTTACACATCAACCAGACCTGCAAACTGGTAAACTCTAAAATTGAAATAGCCTACCGAACCAGCTATGTGCTCAGTCCCTCAGCAAGGCTTGCCATTGCCCGTGGCATACTCCTTCCATCACTTACCTATGGTGCTGCAACATATGCTTCTGCATACAAATCAATCCTTTGGAAATGGGATGTCACGTATAACAATATCTGTCACTATGCATCTTCCTTACACTGACTGAAACACCACGGCTTCCTCTATTCAGACCTGGGATGGCTTCCTCCTAATGAACTAAGGTTTTACACCTATGGCTCCATCACTGACAATATGGTCCACCTACAAATACCAGAATCCCTAGCAGGACTTTTCCAAAATCTGATGCCGTGCTAGAAACTGAGGTCTGCTGACCAGGCCCCTGTTTTCACCCCCAGGCACAACACCACTAAAGGAGCTAGTGCTTTCTCCTGCCATGCCCCCAAATACTGGAAGTCCCTTCCACTAGCATTGCGCCAATCACTATCTCATGCATCTTTTAAAAAAGGGTTGCAAAATTTTCTCAACACTTCCCACAAGTGCTCTTGCTTCAAACCTCCATAGCTCTTTTTCCTTCCCAGACTCCTCTCTCCATGACACTTACTGATCTACCCTCCAATACACTATGCACTTCTCCTTACTTATCTGTCCTTCCTCTCACCTTACTTCACTCTCATCCCTCTTCTCTTGACTCTCACTTTCATCACTTACTAGTACCCCTCCCCTAGTGCTATATCCATTCCCTTATTAGCACTAAAATGTTCTACATGTTCACTTTCCTTTTAGCAAATTGTGGTGTAGTTTTTGTTCTTTGTACTGCTCGTGTGTTATTTTGTTTACTTTCTGCACTGCACTGGTATTGCAGCCTCCTTGTTTCTATGGAAACATTTGCTAATTGCTCTATGTACTATTGTCAACCATTTTCTGTACTTGTATCGAACTGTTTCTCTGTATTATTGTATTGTTGTATTGCTGTATTGTACCCTCCCTGGTCATGCCTGAAAATAGTCATTGCTATGGCTAGTGCACCTACCCAATAAACAAAAATTAAATAAAATAAAATCCACTCATATACCCAAACCCTGTTGTGGTATATTGGTTAAATAGTTACCTCCAGTGCTTGACACTCATAATAAGGGCAAGTTCTTTTTGTGATAGCTTTATGTTTTTGGATCCCCCTCATATTTATTCTGCCATATGTGCTTAACCATAAATAATCACACATTCTCTCTGGGATTCTATGATTCATTAATTGTTCTAGAGCCCATTTCCATCTGCGTGGTGCACAGAATTTGAAGTCTAGTTCCAATGGGCCAATCTTATTAAATATCATTTCATATAATTGTTTTCTAGTATTTGCTAGAATTTGTGACTTTATTTTCCAAATAAACATTTCTTAAAGGTTGGTTTAGAAAATTCTGGAACCTGATGCCAAGGAATTACCTTCAGTGGCTCTTCCTGCCATCTATCCAAATATTCTTGTAATACTCCCTGTGTCTATTCCTTCCCACTGTCCTCTTCCTGACTTAAAAATGTTCTTAATGTACCCATCCAAAACACTATGTGAAAAAAGCAACGGGATTCACGATACCTACTCCTCTTTTCTTTTTTGGTAAATATGTAAAATCTCTTTTTATGGGTTTTAATCTGCTCCCCAGCAACATTTGAAAAAATAAACTAAAGACCTTTGTCTCCAGATTCTACAGTAATGGATACATTTATCCCACATGTAACAATAGTGGAATAAGAAACTGTTTAATCATAAACACTCTTTTTTGTTTAGATAGTGTCCATTTTTCCATCTCTCCACTTTCCACTCGCATTTCTCGATGGCTGATGACCAGTTTTTTTGTCTCGTGTCTCCCTTTCCAGTGTACACCCCTAAGATTTTAAAAGGCTCTTCTGTTATCCATAGCCTGTGATGTTCCTCTGTGCTGCCTTGTTTCCCAGTGTAATACCTACAGTTTTATTCATATTTAACTTAGCTCCTGAAACCTCAGAAAATCTGGTTAATTCCCCCAATGTTCTCCTTATGCTTTCTTCTGTTTGTAAAAATAAACAGATATTGTCTATGTATGCTGAGGTCTTTAGCATCCTTGTGCCTATAGGTTGCGGAATTCCTATTATTTCTCTATTTTTAATAATGTGTTTAATACATGGGTCTAAGAAAAGTATATATGACGGGCCTTAATGGGCACCCTGTCTGACCCCAATCTGGATTGGAATAGCATGGCTATTTGTCTCCCCTATCTAAGAGACCACTGAGGCCTCTCTATATAGTGTTTGAATCCAGTTTATTACTTTTGCTGGTATGTTATAATGTCTTAATACTTGAAATAAATACTCATGCGAGACTCTCTCAAATGCTTTGCTTTGATCAACAGATATAACAAATTCCTCCATCTTCTTTCGTTCACAATATTCATAACAATCTCTTATTATAAATACATTTTATTGTATTTCTTTCTTAGGTACCCACAACTTTGTGATTGGTATAACAACGTATCCAGATTCAATTGTAACCATTTATGCAATATTTTCCCAAATATTGGAGGGGGGGGCTTGTTGCATTTAGGGTACCTTAAGCATTAGAAAGAGGGATAGGGAAGACTGGATAGGCCACAAGGCCCTTATCTGCCGACAACATCTATGTATCTATGTATATTTTCCAATCAGTATTTAGTAGGCAAATTGACCTCCAATTCTTCAACAGGGTTTTGTCTCCAGATTTATACAGGAATCTTAAAAAAAAAACTATTTGATAAATTCCCCTCCGTCCTCTGTCCCTCTGTTATTTCTTGATATACCAGGAGTAACATTTCTGTCACGTCATCACTAAAAACTTGATACAATTCTGTTGGCAACCTATCCCAACCTGGTGATACATTTTTCCTAAGGCCTTTTATACTGTCTGCAATTTCTTCCTACATAATAGGTTTTTCTAAATTTCTTTTAGCTGCCTCCAGTAGTTCAATTTTAAAAGGTACCAAATAAGTTGAAATATTATTAATAGTGTTCCCTTTTGCATGTAGTGAAGTCATGTATTGCCTAATAATTGATCCTAATTCTTTTGGAGTATTTTTTACATTCCCCTCTCCATCTTGTAACTCTATAATAGTTGTGTTATCCACCCTTGTCTTCTATGCTGCACATGGATCGCCTGTTGGTGTTTTTAATGTCCAATGAGTTAATTCTGCTACTAAAGTTGAAGCTCTATCATATTTATACATCCTCATTTGTTCTTTAAAATTACTAATTTGCTCAGAAGAGTCTCCTGATGTAGTATTAACAAAGATTAAATATACTGCAGTTGTTGTCTTAGTGGTAAATACTTCAAGAATTTCTCATTCTGAGCCTGAGCTCCATATTTTTTCAACCAATTCGGTATACTTTTTTTTGTATCCTCCTACCATTCCCCTGCAGTATCATAAAGACAATAGACCGACTTTCTTGCTAAAAATAAACTCCATATATATCCTTTGATATACTCATTTGATATCAATTAACACTGCATTATTTAATTTCCATCTGTAATTTTTTGTTAGCGGACTGATGAATTTTCTTTACCGTTAATTTGACCAGCAAGAATTCATTTGGGACTGTTCCTTTTTCTTGAACTTGAACATTAGGAGTTACAAACCAGTAATCGATCCTGGTTTTTAGTGGTCCCCTAGAATATGTAGATTCTGGACAATTCCTTTTAATTGCATAAGTATCCTTCAGTCCTGTTGTGTTTAAACAGTGATGCAAAGTGTTTGAATTGTGATATACTTTCTTCCCCTCCATATTCCATTTCTTTGTATCAACAGAACAGTTAAGATCCCCACCTACATAAACCTGTCTAGCAGTGGCAAAAAAAGGCTGCATTTTCCCCAATAATTCTACTTTTTCCAATTTAAGTTGAGATGCATATACATTTATGAACCTACAGGCTTGTCCCACCCAAATCCCATCTAGAATCAATAGCCTTCCTGGAATGGCATCAATTAACTTCTATAAAGTTTGTGCCATTAAATAATATCCCACACCATCTGCCTTGTCTGTTCCAAATGACCAATATGTAGTCCCTACACCTAATTGTTTTTATGCTGAGATAAAGAGGCATCCGACATCCACGTTTCTTGTAATAGAATTACATCTAACTTTAGTTGTTCCAAAAAAGAAAATACTGCTTTTCTCATAACTCAATTTTTAATGCTACACACATTTAATGAGGCTATATGTAACTGTTCCATTTATGATTTAAGAGAGGGAAAACATTTCCTCATTTAGTCTTTTAAGCTCCTTTGTCTTCCCTTTCCAAATGTTTTTTTCTTCCTCTTTTTTTTTCCTCCAACTTTTTTTTTCAAAAGTTGACAAGGCGTGAGTGGAAGTATCTGAATCAGTGCCTTCTGTGTCTGTCCCAGCCCAATTTTTCCTTTTTGCCAGGGCTTCAAACCTATTGTCATGTTCAATTTCTGTCTGTGTTAAAGATTTAAGTCTAGAACTCCTCCTTGTGACTGGTGTCTTCCACTCTTGGGGGTGGAGCACAGTTTGTTTCTCCTTTTGTTTCTCCCTTGGTGGCAGAGGTATTTTTTTTCTTCCTGAGGGGGTGGTATCTAACTACAATTTGAGTTCTCTTCATCTGTCCAGCTCGAATACTTAATTCCCCCTGGTTGTTGTCCATTTCCATCTGTTTGTTCCTGAACATCCTCTGACTCCTGATGGGTCTCAGTACCTGCCTCAGCCTGTTTTGCACTTGCCAGTGTAGTAGCATGACTGCTCTCTTCTCTATGTACTGCAGCATTTGTGTTTTGAGCTTGCTTAATTAAAGCATCTTGTTCCACTGTGTCTTGTCTGTTGTGAGCTGCCACGGACACTTCTGGAACTCATGCCCAGGTGTGTTACATAGATTACATCTGGCAATATTCTTACAAACAGTACTCACATGATTGTACTTGCCACAGAAAATGCTTCTCAGTTTGTCACAGGAACTTGCTAGGTGTGTTCTTTCCCCACATTTATGACAGGCCTTGTGCTGTCCTACAGAAAAACATACATCTCTGTCCTTTCCTATGAAAAAGCTATTGGGAAGATGGATGATACCAGCCTCATTTTGCTTAAGTTTTATACTAAAATGCCACCCTCTAGTCCAAAATGATTCAGAATCAACTATTGGTTCAGGGTCACTTACATCATCACACCTATTCTGCAGTCAATGATGAATATCCCCCACATTTACCCCTTCTGTCCAAAACATCACAGTAATTAATTTCACCACAGGCTTCGTGAGAGGAATTACTAAAAAGGGTGTCCATAAGGGAGAACATTTGCTCTGATTGTATCTTGTCCAAAAGCATTCTAGACCTTGTGACGAATTAAAACTAATGTCAAAGTTATCTTCACCAGAGATGTGTATTAAAGCATGTACATCCACTGGCACAAAGTTCCAAGATTCTTTTATTAACTTTTTCCCCACATACTCCCTATTTGGTGGCACTTCCAAATCCCCTTTATACCTAAGGCACACTGCATTGCACCTTGGTACAAGGGTTGATCTGTCAAGCAGATCAGAAAACCTGGGTTGTGTTTTTTTTTGGTTGTGGTCCCTAGTGATCATCAGCTGTTTTGTTTTGTGCTTCCTCTTCCCTTGACTCCCTCTGTTGCTGTTCTATTTGTCCTTGTCTATCATTTGTCTCTTCATTATTATTTTGACCCTCTTTGTTGGAATTATCTGCTGCACTCCAACTCTCTGTTTGTTCTGTTGCTCATTCTGGTACCTCCACAATACCCCTGTTTGATTCCTTGCTCTGTGTTCCTCTTCTTTCACTGTGCTGTGCTGATGAGTAAGTCTGCTCCTCCTTACTACCCTGTCCGTGTTTCATTACTTTTGTCTTGTGGGTCAACCATTCTGTCCTGTTCAAATCCCTCTGACCCAGTATTATCAAGTATAGTTTTTCACTCCAGGCTCGTTTGTACTGCTACACCCTCCAAAGTTTTTTTCCATCCTGTACAAGTCACACTGCCATGCCACCCAGAGTTATTATCTTTTCTCTGTTCTGTGGATAGACTTTCAACATGTTTTCCACTCATGTCCTGAAGTTCCATACCTTCCTGTCTTAAGCTGCAACTCTCTACTCACCACATTGGATTCTAGGTCTGGAATCCATTTACCGGCATTGTCCTGTTTCCAGCCAAAATTTCCGAGAGCTAATTCTGGTGTCCATTCGGTCTGCTTCTCCACTTGCAAGACTGTGCCAAATGCTTCTTTCAAGGACTCCCGGGCTGTCTGCCTTTTTAGTGTCCCATCCATCTTTTTAAATCCATTCCCTGAAAACATAATATCTTTATGTAGCAATCTGCATCCCAGTCATCTTCTTTTTATCTCCTTCGGGTTTTTTCTCCACTTTTCGACATTGCACAATATTCCACATTGTAAATATGGTTTCCTTGCAGCTGTTCTCTGTTGTTACTGATTCTTGTGCCATATGAAATTCATCCAGTCCTGTTTCCATCTCTGAATGCTCTGATGCCAAGTCCACTACCTGACTCTCTGTAGTCTTGTAGTCCACACCATGGCTGTCCTCTTCTCCATCTCCAACATTCTTAGTGTTCTCCATAGATTCCTCAGATGGGAAGGAGAACAGATCCCCAACCTGCTGCACCACCTACTCCTTGGCAGCCTCCAGATCCTTCATCATGGATTAGGAGCCAACACTGCCCCCTTCCAAGAGTAGGGGAATTTGTTGTTGAAAAACGGACAATAAATAAATAAAGAATACAATACATGTCACAAGATTATAAACAAAACAAATTATAAATCCAAAAAAGGAGAGAAACCTAGCATAATCCATCCTTAAAGCATTATACAGTCATATAAGTAAACTCAAACTCATAGGTGGAATGCTACCCTTAAAAGGACCTAGAAAACACCCAGAATACATCTCAATCTGTGGGGGACAAAAAAAAACCTTTATATGAATAAAAAAAGAAGGGAGTAAAAAAAGGAAGGGGGCAGAAAAAAGACAGATTCTTTCATTCTGCCAATGTTGGGCCAACTTAGAACTTTTCTAGGGAGATCAATTTACATTAATCTTTCAAGATCCAGTCACAAAAAAAAACAGAGTTTATCATGCTGTGACCGAGAGACAGACTTTTGTTCTTGTAAGTAAATGGGTCACAAATCTAATATAATTTGGTTCACCACTTGGGTTCCAGTATAGGTTTTCTTCTGCAGCAACTGGGCACATCTGGCTTGCCACACAAGAAATACCTACTGTAAGCAACAATGAAACTCAGTGTGCTAGCATGATAATGAGACATATTCTGGGGAAAAATTCCATAGATAAGCATTTCATATGTGAAATTTGTGAGGCCCTTATCTTTTCATTTGTGTAACAATAAAGTCCAAACTTGTGCACTAAATGCAGGGTTTTAAATAATTGATAAGCAGTTTTTTTCTTGGGACAGTACTAACTGTACAGAAAGCATTTCTGTAGGTTTTCTAGAAGTGTTATGTTTGTTAAACACAGTGAAGCAAGTACTATGCATTTTCACAATGTTTTAGAACTTTTATGAGCAAAACGCTAATCAATTTTTAGAGTTAAATAAAACCATGAAATGGGCAACCTAGGAAGAAATGCTGCATCATCTCCACCTGCATGGGACAAGTGTCCCTGAAACACATCCTATCTTCTATGGATTTATGCTTCAGGTTACCTCTTACCCCCAGTTTCCCATGGCATGATAACCATGTAACATCCCATAGCTTTTGGGATAATCTAGGGTCAGTGAGTTTATTTTATTTTATTTTTTTATTTTAGTCTTTAGTAACTGGGTAAGGCCCACTAGGCACAAGTGCCTGTTTTCAGGGGTGACCTGGGAGCACTGGGCGATTAAGTGACTTGCTCAGAGTCACACAGTATGCAAGTGGAGGTTGTGAGATTCAAACTCAGGTCTGGTCTTCTGGATGTATCAAGCTAGTTCACACCTTGTTCCTCTTACCTCTAGGGTATACTGCCAGCCCAGAGTTGCTTGAATGCTAATGAGGTATCTACTTCCATATTCTGGGTGTCCAGCAACCTAGGAGGTTCTGAAAAATGTGCAGCAAGAATGTTAGCATATAGCTGCTTTTGAGTGGCTGTCTGAACCAAGGAGGAAACCAGTTTCCATTTTTTGATCTTAAGGAAAGCAGGGAACAAAAAGGGTGAATCCCTGATTTCCTAAAATTCCTAGGTATTTCCATGGTGGTATTCATCCAAACTGCACATAAGGGGGTAACCATTAATAATAAAAGTGAAACCCAAAAAGGGGGGGACTGGGATAATAGAGGTAGAAACATAAAAGTCATGAACAAACTATGGAAAAATACCAGAGGGTTTAGCATTCGCACTCCCCCAAAACAAAAGTCAGGATATGTATACATCCATTTTTCTGGATTTAGGTGACTGCCCCAAAAACCCAGGAAAAAAACATTGTAGGTCCTAGCTTCTAATCAAAATGGCAGTGGGTAAATTGTAGCAGTACGAAGAAATAAAGGCAGAACCAACGTTTTTAACAGCAGCACCCTCTTCTTTTTCGTTATGGTACGTCCCTTCCAAGATGACACTAGCCTATTAGCTTTATCTAAAACAAGACTCCAGTTGAGGACCAAGTCATCAGGACTGACAAAAAATAACCCCAAAATTTTAATCAGGTCTTGGAAGACAGGGATGTTGGCCACTTGGTCCGGGGGGGGGGAGTTTGCAATGAACACTTTTATGGTAATTCAATTTAGATCCAGAAACTGCCTCAAACCCAGAGATTACAGAAATTACATCAGAAGGGTTCAGCTGGGGGGTAGTATAGATACATAGATCATCTGCATATGCACTAATCACTGAAGCTGATAATCTGTTTGGAAGAATTAATTTGGGGATGGAGGGGTGTAGCAGGAATTTCCTTACAAGGGGGTCTATTTGGAATGCATACAGTAGGGAGCTTAAGGGACAACCCTGTTGTACCCCTTTCTTCTCCCAAAAAGCACTGCATGTGGAGTTATTAATATGTGGGGTGATCCAAGCAGAATTACAAAGAAGCTCTTGCCAGGAGATGAACTGTATGGGGATATGGTAGTGCACCAGGACCTTAAATAGGAACTTATGGTTGACCCAGTCAAAAGCTTTCTCTTGGTCCAAAGAAAGAAATAGTGCAGGGGCTTTCTCAGAGCATGAATGTACAATATCTGTAAGTAAAAATAGGAAGTGAAGCATAGATCTATTCAGAAGGGCACAGGACTGTTCTTTAGAGCTGACCTGCGCTGCAATTGGTAGCAACCTAATCAGTAATATTGTGGTAAGTATTTTGTAGTCCACATTAAGGAGGCTGAGCGGCCTCCAATTTCCAATTTCAGTTCTCTCACCTTTTTTAAAAAGTAGTAACATGATGGCATCTGAAAATTTAGAAGGGATGGAGTGTGTTTCTAAAATACAGTTAAACAGTACAGTCAGAAAGGGGGCCAAAATGGTAATATAGGCATGGTACAATTCGGCTGTCAAACCGTCTGGTCCAGGGGAGGTGCATTTTTTTTGTTTCTTGATAGCACTGGTGATTTCTTCCACTGATATGGGGGGCTACCAGGGCTTGCAATTGGTCCATGGGGACCTCTAGAACATGTATGTCTGTAAGAAAGGAAGTGGCATCTAATAAGTCAGATTCTGAATTAAACATATGTTCCAAATGAGACTAGACAACTTGCTTTATCACAGGGAGCGTGGAGTGAACCTTGGAGATAAGTGAGGTGCTCCATGAAAGTGGAGGAAAGTCTATCTGCACAGCTTTTGTATATGTCTAGGGATGGTTTAGAGTGTTAAGTGCCACATTGGGCATCCAGCTTCAAGGAGAGTACCCTATTGTATTGGAAAGCCTCCATATCAGTTTTAAGGGCCCTAATTTGTTGTGACAGATCAACTTTAGTCTCATAAGCTATAGATACGGTGTCTAACAGTTGTTTTCACAACTGGGAGTATTTAAAATAAGCTGACAATGATCTATACTTGGCCCTTCTTATAAAAAAAGATTGCAGGTTGGATTTGGTATCTTCCCACTAGGCTATATAGGAGTGGTATGCATCCATCACAGATACTCTGGCCTGTAAGAGGTTCAAGCAGTTTATAGAAATGTAGTTATCCAGTAGTAGTGAACTGTTTAACTTCCATCTTGTTAGAGGGTGAATGGGGAAGGGGCCCCATGCTGGGGAGATTGTTATGGATACCGTTAAATGGTCTGAGGACTCACAGGGAATTATAGAAGCCTAATGTACCTTAATGTTCTTGGAGACAAAAATGTAGTCTATGTGGGTAGCCAATACCCTTCTGTGATAAGTTTTGGCACCCATAGAATGAACAGTCCTATACCCATCCATCAACTGAGCCATTCGTAAAATTTTCAGTAAATTGGCTGTGTCACTTGATGTTTATGGGCATTGCTTCCTCTATCCATGAGGGAGAGACTACACCTGAAGTCACCCCCAAAGTAAACCTGACGGGAAGTAAACAGATAGGGCTGCACTTTGAGGAATAGGGAAGATCTAACAGCTATGCTCTGGGGGGCATATATGTTGACAAGTTGAAACCTGATGCTGCCACGTGTTCTGTTGATCAAAAATACTCTCCCGGGGAAACATCAATTACCTTTCAGATACTAAAATGGAAGCCTGAAAATAAAATGCCCACCCCATAGCACATATCTTCCCCATGGGACCAATATGAGGGGCCTACTGTCCATCTATTCTTGACCTGAGCAAGTTCAAAACTAGACTTTAACCTGGTGTCTTGTAGGAAGTAAAAATCATGTGGCACAGTGTTTAGCAAACCCAGGGTGGAGAGTTGTTTCCTAAAAGATTTAATACTGCATACATTCAGTGTGCAGCAGTGCAGTTGGGTGGGACAATAGATCAAAGGTTAAAGGAAAGCAAACCTAAGAAGAAAGCCCATTAGGGAAGAAAGTTTAAGAGGACCCACAAACAAATCACCTATGTGGAAACTGAGCTCCCTGGTTCTGACTTACTTGTGGTGTTTCTTCCCCTGATTCCGAGGAAAAGTCCATTTTGGAGGAGGATGCCCTATAGGAGTCTGAGTCGGCATCTTCTCCCTTGGTAACTCCCCATTGTCTCCTCTTTGCCAGGGCTTGAAACTTATTTCTGGTCAGAATTGTCCTGTTGGGTGGGCGGGAGTCTGATTTTCACTTCCCTTTGCCCCTTCTACATACAGAAGCTGGGATAAAAGGTTCCTCAGCTCAGGGGGGCATTACCTCATGCTGAACAGCCACCAAAGTTCGAGGAGAGACCTCCTGATTTTGGGAACCTCCTGGGGTGACATCATGCTCTGGCTGGGGAGCAATAATGAGGGAAGAGGGTGCAATTATGTCTAAGTCTACTGAGTCCTGAAGGTCTATGGGGACAGAAGCTCCAGCAGGGGCAAGAAAGGCTGCAAGGAGAGAGACCTCCTCCCATCTTTGAAGTGCTTGGGCCTGAAATTCAGCAATCAAATTAGTATGGTACTGAGGGACTGTGTCTATCCTATTGTGCTCAGCCCATTGGCATTGAGGGTAAGTGTGACCTTGTTCATCACATAGGTTGCAGAAGCTGGGATTGGGGCAACTAAGGCTCACATGAGCATAGGACAAACATAGGGTGTATCTGGGTTGGTCACATGTGTAACTAAGATGGGTTCTGGATCCACATTTATGGCAGGTGCATGTCTGCCCCGGGTTAAAACCGATACCTCTATCCCTCCCAATGTGGAACCTACCAGGAAGGTGTACAATTCCTTGTTCAGTTTGCCTTAACTGGACCTTGATTTTCCACCCTCCCGTCCAGACTAAATCTTCATCCAGAATGGGGGGTGGGGTATCTAAGAGTCCACAGTGTTGCTTAAACCAGTACTGTATATCATTAATATTCACTCCTCCACTCCTGAAAAGCAAAGTGATAATTTTTACCAATGGTTTTGTAAGAGGGATCAGCATGAAAAGGGCCCACAAAGCTGAACTTTTAACCTGCTCATACTGAAGCCAGAACTTCTCGAGAGTGCTTACATTTTTAAAACTAATGTCAAATGTTAGCTCTCCTTTAATATGAATAAATGCGAATAGTTCAGAGGGGCTAATCCCCAAGGTGTTCTTCAACATATTATAAAGCACAGTCTTTCAGGAGGGAGCAGTGGAGGCTTCACCAGTGTATCTCAAATGGACTGCATTCCGCCATTGTGCAGGCTAGCCCACAGATTTAAAAAGATCACTCATTTTAAAGTTAGTGTTTTTATCTTGCCTAGAGGAGTGAGAAGGAATGTTCTGACTCGGGTTTTGATTAGGCAGTGACTTGTTGGGGCCCATAATGGCAATAGGAAGTGCAGTTTGTTCACTGTTGGCCTCACCAGCGGCTGGTGGAGCTCGTGGTGTTGATTTAGGTTTTGTACCTGCTGCAGTATCCTGGTCAGAATGAAGCAAACTGTTCCTAAAGTCTCGAGCAGCTGTATCCATAATTTCAGCTGCTGAAATCAGTCCCGGAGAAGACCACAGCATTCCGTTCGCGGGTTGCTGCCAGCCGTCAGCTCATAGTGCAGCTTCAGGGGACCAAGCCCCATCCATTCCAGCAGAAGTCCTAGTCATAGGTCACAAGGGAAGCTGAGACCTCGCTGGGTTATCCTGTGAGGTATGGGCAGCAGAAACATCAGCAGGCAGCTCCTCATGAACAACTTGGCCATCAGAGAAATCGGCTTCAGGTATCTCGTCTTGAGATGCAGTGTCATCCTGGATTAGTTTTAAGATGAATTGCTCATGTTGTAAGAACATTTGTCACAACTGGAGTTCAGAAATCACTTCCTGGCCTATATCAGGTTGTGAGCTAGCAGCTAAATTAAAGTACAAACCTGGTGCAAGTTCTGCAGAAGTACCTTGGTCAGAATCAGGATGTTGCAAGACTTCAGAGGTCTCTTGTTGCCTTAAGGAGTTGAGTTTGGCTGAATCCTTCATTTTAGAACTTGGAGATCTAGAATCTGAAGGTAGAACAGCATCTCCATTGCCTCTTACTCCATCTGGAAAGTCAGCCATCTTGGTCAGTGGGACAGACTGCAGCCTTGTAGGTTCTTCAGAGGTAATGACATGTATTTTTAACTCCATGGGTGAAGCAGTAGTCAGGTCAGAATCCAAAATATCTCCAGCAATTGCACCACCAACCACCCTGCCATCCGCCATCTTGGTACTGCAGACAAAAGGGTCCCCTTTACTCACAGGAAGCAAGGCCCCCTGCAGGAAGAGTAGGGGGATTTTGTTTATTGCAATATAGAGAAATTCACACAAAAAAGAAACTCAAAAGAAACACAAAGAACAGGACCAAAAATACAATAACAGGCTTAAGTAATAGGAACATCAGAATCAGTGATCCAGGGAAGATTTCTCCACATATTTTGAACGTGTAATACAGATTGAAAACTCTTTTCTTTATAATAAATATCTCTGACTTCCTTTAAAATACAACCCCTTAAATCATCATAAGTGAGTTGCTTTTATTACAGTGTAAATAAACAGTGAGCATTCCAAATATACCACTTAACAATGGAAAAAGAACATTCAAAGTATGTCTATGCCACTTATCCCAAGCCTTCCCATAAACCCCATAAATCAAATTGTTATACGTAACATGAGACATAAAACCCATAACCCACCAATTAGCCAAATAATCTCAAAAAGTCTGGATAAATGCACATGAGAAAAATAAATGATGCATAGATTCCAGTTAAAGTATGCAGTCTGGTCTAGCACACATTCTATTGGCTACAGCTTTATGTATTTAATTTTCCTTAATATTCAACTTCTCATGAAAACAGAACCATAAAACATCAAAATATTTATTAGGGAGTCTGTTGTTATGAAGTAAATGCAACACACTAGGAATCTTATCCTGAGGACATAAAGGAAATGTTGTAACTTCCGTAAAATGCCTGCCTTGTACTGAAGCGTATAATTGTTTCTTTGTGCATGCTTTAATATCAGCAGCAGTGATACCCCATTTATGAAGCTGAACAAACATCTCCCTATACTATTTTGGGGAAAACAAAACAGTTTTAAATAGTTTTTGAGAACCAGAGACCCAGCCATTAAACCATCCCTGAAGCTTAGCAGAAAAGAATGCAGTCCACCACAGAAGAATCTGGTAACATAAAGGATGCAAATTAAAAAAATAAAAAATTAATAAAAAGAAAAAGAGCGGGGTTCACCATACTTAAACCACCATCCTTCACTTTTAAGTATAAAATATTATGTTTCAGGGGATTCAATCTGCTTCCCCAAATAGCCTGAGAAAAAATACAACAAAGTCTCCCTCTCTTAGGGAAGAGGAACAATCCCACTAATATAAAGAAAAATAGGCAATAAATACGTTTTAATTAAATATACCCTTTTCAGTTTACCCATAGTAAAATTATACCAGGAGGCCACCAATGTTTTCCCACATTGAAGTTTTTTGTCCCAATTAAGGAGATCTTGCTGATCTGTATGAAAACCAATGCCCAAAATGTGCACAGGCTCATCCTCAATGACAATACCAGCAATATGAGAGCCGTGCGGAGGGACTCCTCCAACTCGTCTTATCGTACTCTTTTCTTTAATAAGACAAACCCCAGAAGATTTCCCATAGAAATGACAAAACTCCATGGCCATCTCAAAATCAGCCAAACTTTTCAAGAGAAGACTTACATCATCTGCATAGGCCACTACCGCAAGAGGCAGTCATGTTTTTGAGACAAGTAAAGGTGTAAAAAATCGCCTATCATTTAAAAGTCGCAATAAAGGTTCCAAGCTAAAAACGAAAAGCAAGGGACTTAAGGGGTAACCCTGTTGCACCCCCCCATTTAATCAGCAGCATTGGGCCAAGGAATCCATTAACCAATGGTTTTACCACCGTGGTCTGATATAGAGCCTGTAACCAGGATATAAACTGTGTAGGGATACCATAAGAAGCCATGGTAAGCCACAAAAAATCATGATCCACAGAATCAAAAGCTTTTCTCTGGTCTAAAGAAACTGCATAACCCTGTGTACCAGGAAAAGTCCCAGCTGCAAATACTTCTCTCAGAAAAAGGAGTTGATCAGTCATAGTTTTACCAGGGATTGCACAAGACTGCACTGGAGAAATAACCTGTTGTGCTATCTTGGAGAGCCTATAACAAAGAATCTTAGTCAATACCTTAAAATCTACACTCAACAAGCAAACAGGCCACCAATTATCTAGATCTTCCTTAGCACCTTTTTTAAATAAAAGCATCACAATCCCTAGAGACATATCCAAAGGGATAGACCTAGAGGCAAGCAGATAAGCACGCAGCTTGGCCAATTCTTCTGAAATATAAGGTACAATTAAGCAATACAATTAAAGAGGCAGACCATCACTCCCGGGCACTTTACCCACAGGGACTGCATTAACCACATTAAGAACTTCCTGTGGAGTAATATCAGCACAAAGGGCATGGGCATCAGCTAAAGGGTAGTCAGGAATAGTCAAGATCCCAACAGGGTAGAGAAAGCTGACGTGTCAGTAGGTCGTGATGCAAACTGTGTGGTCAAATAGCTGGAGACAGTGCGCAGTATGTCCTGATGCTGTGTTTGTAGCACATGTTGAACATCCCAAACAGCTTCCATACGTCAGGACTTAACTCGGTCCTTACAACAAAGAAAAGGGCAAACATTACCCGACCTCCCCTGTGTACTAAACTGCTGTTGCATCGTAAGCGTGGACATTTGCCTCTCACGGAAATCCCACATATGCCATTGAATGGGATTAATTAGTGCCCCAAAATCGTGTTGAGTGGACAGAGCTAAACTCATGAGACACTATAAGTGCTTCCTATACTGTAAGTATTTAAGTTTAGCAGAATCATTCCTATGTTTACTAAGACCTATCAATAAGGATTTTAAATCCAGTTTAAAACTCTCTCACCAAAGTAAGAGATTGCCAAAAACAGCAAACAAAATCTTCCAATATTTAGTAAAATACACTAGTTGGTGAGTAACAGCAATAGACTGGAGTAATGACGTAATAAATTTCCAAACCCCAGGCCCATTAGGATGAGAAAAATTCCTGACAACCACAGACAGTACTTTATGGTCAGAGTATGCCACTGATTCAATTGTAGCAGTACAAACCGCCATGCTCTTATTGACAAAAAGGAAATCTACTCTCGTTGCCAGATGACCCCTCTGAAATGTAGGTGCAGACCTCTTGTGAACAGAAGTATATGCATCAATCAGATTAGCCATTAGCACAGTATTTTTAAGAAAGGCCATATCACAGAAAATCTTTTTGGTGGAAGAATCTGCTCCCCCTCCCATCCTCCAGGGAAAGATCACAATTAAAATCCACCCCCCCCAAACTATATTTTGTGCAGTAAACAAAAAAGGTTGAATTTGCCTAAGGATGTCTATCCATTCAGATTTAACTTGGGGTGCATATAAATTAATCAACTGAAACAACGTGTTATCATATTTTATCAAGAATCAAAACCGGCCCAGGGATAAGATCAATAAGCTTAATAAGGTGCATATCCAAGAGGAACAAAATACCAACCCCGTACATGCCCCTAAACCAATCTACCAGTAAGAAACCCCTTTCTACCATTCCCTTTGTGCTATCCATATGTCACACAAAGAATGCAACCGGTTGTCCTGTAAAAAAATTATATCTACCCCACAGGACATTAAATGAGAAAAAAACACCACCCCTTTTCTTATTATTTTTAATGCTGTTGACATTAATCATCAAAAACTTCAACTGTTGTCACAAAACCATTCAGAAATCAAGGGGGCTTGTGTAACCTCAATTTCCCAAGACCAACCACCTTCCCCCTTACTCACAGGCTTAGTGTGATTCCTTTTCCTCCTGGTCCCTGCCTGCACCTGAGAGTCCTCCCCCAATTCACTGGAGACAGAGTCAGAAAAGGTATCAGTGATGGGTATGTCTTCTAAAGAACGGGCAGACTCATTCGCTGGGGCATCAGTGTCAGTGAAAAGGGGATGAAACCTTTTACAGGTTTGGGTCTCAGAAATTTTATGTACTTTGGATGCATGTTGTCTCCAACTATGGCGGCAGGTCACCCGTTTATCAAAGTCTAGACCAGGAACATCAGGAGGGTGGGGGAAGGGGCATCTCAGTCCACACAGCATCCTGCAACTCAGAAGATCCCTTCTCAACAATTACAGAATCACCTAAATCACAGGGGGGCATATCTACTTCCAAGAAAGGCTCGCTATCAACAATAGGCAATTCTGGCTCAGCCTCAGTGGGGGGAGGGACTAACTGCAAGCTCAGCAGGAGGAAGACCCACCAGAGAGTCTACTACCTCAACAACTGGAGGTCTGTCCCTAGTAAGTTTCACATTCTCCCTCTGAGCAACAGCCACCAGTAAGAGTTGCTCCTCCTGATCTTCTGATCCCTTCCTAGAATGCGTTGCCTGTGTACACGTCATGTAGGAATGAACCGAGACACCACACAAAGTACAGCGGATTTCATTAGTGCACTGAAGATTGGAATGGCTAAGGTTACCACACAGAGAACATTTAATTTTATCACAGGCACTACTGATATGCCCTGGGGCACCACATTTGTAGCATGCTTTAGGCTGCCCCAGATAGGACAATACCCCCCCTGCCCCCCCAAAAAAAGAATTGGGGAGATGTTGAAGAAGACCATCAACAGTTTTGAGGAGAACCTGAATCTTCCAACCTCCCATCCAGCTGTTCTCAGTATCAAAAATAGCATTTGGGTGACCCAACACTGTACATCTGAGTTTTAACCGGGAGACCAAATCCGTGACACTCACCCCTTTATTTCGAAATAAAACTGTGACAGTTTTTTGGGCAGGCCTAGAAAGAGGTATAACCTCAAAAGGGGACCATAGAGAGGTATGTTGCACTTTTATGGTACTGCACCCCAAAATTCTCCAACCAACTCTGCATCTTGAAGCTCACATCAAAAGAACTCTCCCCAGACACATGGATAAGGGCATATAATTCAGTAGCATTAACGTGCAGTCAATCCTTCAACAAAACTTTTCCCACATACACCCGGTCAGAGAAGACATCCAAACCCCCTTTATGAATTATGCCAACAGCATTGTGTCACTTGGCAGGTGTAACATGCTTGTGAAAAAAGGATGCATAGGTAAGAGAGGGTTTGAATTCCCCCCCAGACTGGTCAAGAGTAGCAGACAGGATTTGAAAACCATCAACATCACTGAGACCATCTGAGTCAAGTGAACACACAGGGCCCTGTGTCTTAGAGATCAGAGTAGTCAATGTGGCCATATGAGCAAAGTTCAGTTGGGGATTCTGAGTTAATTCTAGGTCAGGGTCAATAGCAACATCGGCAACATTGCTAGAAGAAGAACACCCAGGCGCAGCCTTTAGAGATGAAATAGCAGCAGGGGGCAACAACAGAAGATCTATTAGTCAGTCTTACCCCTGGAATCCATATCGGGGCAAACCCCAAAGTCCATCTTGCATCAGTGGGTGAACGCACCCAAACTGCAGCTTTAAGGGACTGTTCTACTGACCAAGGCTCAGTAGAGTCCACCTCTGAATCAGCCCAAACAGTCACAGGAAGTGAAGGCTTCCTGACATGAACCTCCGAAGTAGGGTCTGAAAACAAAAAAACAGTAGCCCCCTCCTGAGCAGTAGCGATAGGCTGAAACACAACCGGCAGAGAGAGAGGCAAGACAGGTTGCCAGTTGCCAGGTGTGTCTGGGAGCTGACTATTCTGGGGTGACACTTGACAACTCTCACCAGACACAATCTGAACACCTAAAGTACTCAAAGCAGACACAACAGTACAGGGTGAACTGCTGTCATCACAAGACTTCAGCAATAAAGGTAAAGCAGAATTATCCTCAATAGGTGGTACCTCAGACTGTACATCCACAGAAGGTAGTAATATAGTCTTTCCCAATCTCAGAGCCTGACCAACCATATCAGAATGCTTAGGCAACACTCCCTTGGTACTAGACAAAACCTCTTCCAGGCGCACTTCTGCATCATAAAACGTATCCAAATCACTCGTCTCTGCCGACGGTGGAGCAGCCAACTCCCTGAGCACCTCCACATCCTGCTCCATCAGCAATCAGATGGAGATTGACACCACACCACTCAACATTCCCCCTACCGACGAGTAGGGGAATTTCCCCGGTGTCCTGGCCAAATTCCCTCCATTCATTGAAAATATCACTAACAGCTTAATTTGGTTCAAAGACAGTTGGCATATATCTGTATCCCCCTCCCTGGGATGATGCTGAAAATAGGCAGAATTGTATAGTCCTCCTTTCCCATGCAACAAAAACAAACAAACAAAAAAAATAATAATAATAATTAGAAGGTAGGTCCTAGTGTTCAAATCCTAGTACAGAATTTTAGTAAAAAAAAATATTAAAAGCTTGATTCAGGACTTTTTTGTCCCTCTCACACTGAACCCATCCTCTGTTTCCAAGCAAAGGCAAATAAACACATTTGAATGAACACATTTAAATGAATGAAACATTACAAGCATAACAAATAAGTCCCAGTAAAGGCTTTTGTCATTTAAGATTTCAGACAGGGTTCTGGAATCTGATAATACTGCTAGAGTGAAAACAATCATCTTGTAATGGATGATTTATTTCCACTCCAGGATCATCATCAATGGAAAGAAATGTATTTATTTGACAACTGTTATTCTCAGTTATTGTGTAAAAATAGATATTACTTGATAGAGTATGTGTGTAAGAGAGAGATTGTACATATACAGGGTAGTACAGTAAAGTGGGATAACCACATTTATTATCACTTTTTAGAGAGAGTATTTTAGAATAAACCCATTGCTCACATTGATAAAACAAAAACTTCTTCAGTAAGAGTGTAGTGGACAGGTGAAACTGCTTTCCCAGGAAGGCAGTACATTTGGGAACTGACTGGATTCGAGAGAGGGTGTACAGATTTACATGGTTGATAAGGACAAATGCAGAGGTTGTGGGGGTAGGGCATATGGAGAATGGGGCCAAGCTGTTGAAAGGGTATCCAGCCTAATCCCAACCAACTCCAAGTCTGGAAATATCTAGATGGGGATCTTGGGCACATTTGATGGGACATTGTTCTTTTTCTGCCTGCAGTGTTCTATGTTTCTGTGAGTGTCATATCCTTACTAGGGGGGTATATATGGTTAACCCACTGTAGGCTATGAAGTGTCCCATGTCTACCACATCAAATTAATAGGTTCAAGTTGGGGAAATATGATCTTAAAATAAAAGTTTAGATGTTTCATAACATCATCTGATGCTCTTGCAGGTGAAGCATGTGGAAAGCAAGGAACAGTATGGGTTGCTAGATGGGAGGATGAAATGTATGCAGTATGATTAAGGGCATAAGATGACAAAAAATTAAGTTGCAAACTACATAGTCTCATGTTAAATACTTTATAACAGCTGGCCCATCAGCACAGTGGAAGTGCTATCGCTCATGATGCTGGTGACCCGGGTTTGGGAACGAGCCTGGGGAGCTGGAAAACTGGCTGGGGCGAGAAGGCTGAGCATCCGTGGACTGCTTGCCTTCTCTGGGGAGGGAAGGGGGAATGAGGTCTGGTGCTCAACTGACCCTAGGCAGAGGCCTGGAGTACAGCAAGCTCCTGGCCTTGGAAGAGAGAGGGTGAGTGTGCCAGACATCTGCAGATCTCCGCCTTGACATCAGAGCACATTGTACATCCAGAAGAAAAAGGGAAAAATCTCCTCCTGTGGTCTGGGAAGATGGAGCACCAGAACAGACCTCAGTGGTCCCCTGTCTGTCCCACGCAGTGGCCCTAACAAAGTCCATTAGTTTGGGGTGTCAGAGCCCCACCTCATCCCCACCTGGGAGGAAAATCCAAGGCTACATGAAGGGATTGCCAAGGGGCTCCAAGCAGGAAGGGACTGAGGCAGATGCCAAGCGATCCCAATGAGGTGGAGTGCAGGGGGCAGGGGAAGACAAATAAAAATAGAAAGTACAAAAAACTTTATAACATTACCAACATTCATAAAAAGTAAAAAGAAATAAACATGTTTTAAATTGCTATTTAATGTTGTGAAGTGATACTGTAAAAATAGTATTGATACATATAGAATTGTATTGACACATAAAAACTGCATTGACAGGACTGATTCTTAACAACCTGACACCAAAAACAAACCAAAAGGGCAGCTCAAAAAACATGAGGCATTGTTTTAAAGCAAATAGACAAAAGGAAAAGAAACGTACCCTCAAAGCCTGTTGAAAGTGCTCCAGAAGTTTTATTGTGCAGCTGGAGTAACAGCCAGCTGACCCAGCCACAAAAGTGCCTCAACATTTCATGCAAGTGTGCTTTGTCAAGAAGCTAAAGTACTCACCTACTACCACCTTTTTAAATCATGTGATTTAAAGAGATGGAGAGAATTAACAAAACAATACATGAAAAACATCTGTTTTATTGGACACACTGCCTGTATTAAAAGATAAGTTGCAAAATGATGCTCATCTGCTTAATAATTGTTATGCTTTGCAAAACAGTTCCTATTACATCAGAAATAAACCTGTAAAAAAGCAGAGCCAACTTGTGATATGCACATAGGATTACCAAGACGCAGAATCAAAAACAAAACTGCAGTAACAGTAAACTGCAATAAATATCCACAAAAGTGGCTTCCTACATTTGAATCAACTCTGGGTCATTTCTAAATTTTTCAGATATGGGGTTAATTCTATTATATCATTTAGTCCCCTATCTTTAAAGACCTTTCTCCATAAAGGCCATTGATAAAGGACTGAGTATAGTCTAAAACACATCTGGTGG
The DNA here is from genome assembly GCA_016271365.2 of Neoceratodus forsteri. Taxonomy (NCBI): domain Eukaryota; kingdom Metazoa; phylum Chordata; order Ceratodontiformes; family Ceratodontidae; genus Neoceratodus; species Neoceratodus forsteri. The sequence goes on along the minus strand of CM028136.1, from coordinate 352,419,607 downwards.
GCATTCCAAATGGGTGCTTGTTGTAGATCTGGATTGTCTTTTCAATAAAAATAGACAATGGAGCTGTTTCACTGTTGTTGATACCCAGCTTTATTTTTCAGGTGGTGAGTACTCAACCTCATGTGTTTGCAAGTTTGTCCTTTGTTGTGAGCACCACCAACCCAGTACAGCACTTTGCTTGAGTGACTAATCTAATTACATACATATTAAAATACATAATCAAATTAATGCTGACTTTTTTATGTTAAACTAAGATGTTATATTCCTCTATTTATGAGTCAGAATTAGTTGCTATGCAAATTATTATGATATCTCAAGCAGTACATCATGGGCTCAATTTTTCAAAGGGTCAGGAATGACGAAAGGTGCTTGCGCAAAGAGACATGATGCAAGAAACACATGGCACCACACCTTTCATCATTTCTGATTTTCAAATGGTGCTAGTGGCACCATCAGGACCTATAATGATGGAGAGCCCTATGTCTGGCTTGTGGCATGCCACAGGCAGCACCATGGCACCGAGGGGTGTTGTGCCATTACACAGCTGCCACATCCTCAACTGCAGGATTCTCAAACTCATAACATTGGCTGCAAACACTGCCCATAGTTAGACCACACAGACCTGGTATAACAGCCCCTGCCTGCCACCGTCAATGAAACACTAGTACAGTGCTGCTGGTAGCACATGTCATCAGTTTAGTGCCTCTGTTAACTAATGTGGTATTGAGTGCATTAGCTCTGCAAGTCATTGAAGCCCATGGTCTATGGATTCAAAATGAAGTACATGGTCAACCCAGGTACCACATCATAGTAACTCTAGCAGTTATATTTGGTACTGAGATTCAATGATAATGTGGCATAAAAAGTCTACCAAACATGAATATGAAACATATTCCTGTCCCAAAAGCAATGTATTATATACAGTATGGCACTAGCAAAGGACAAAGAACAGCAAAGGCAGCAGGAGCCAGAGCCATTGGCTGAGTCTTCAGATCTGTAAATACTACATGAGCTGCTTGTATCCTCAGATGAGACATTGTCACCAACCTTGCCAATGTACATAATTAGGTACCAGAAGTCAGGAGACTGATTAGCTGCATGTCTGACTGCAAATGCTGTGCAGCATTTTATAGTAATAATAATAATACTTCTTTATTTATAGTGCACCTTTCAAAACCAAGGTACATAACAGTTAGAACAATTAAAACATATAAAAACAGCATCACGTTCAATAAATACAAACATGTCAGCCAACATCTTCACTATAAGCCTTATACCACAGGAAAGTTTTTAAGGCCTGTTTGAATCCCCCCACAGTCGCGCACTCCCTTATCCGATGGGGTAGCGAATTCCAGAGGGTTGGGGCCACGAATATAAATGCCCAGGCTCCCGCTGATTTTAAAGTCACCCTCAGAATCTCTAGCAACCCCTTGTCGGCCAAGTGACATGGTCGCTCAGGGTGATAAGAGACCAGGAGCTCTTTCAGGTAGTCAGGGCCCAGTCCGTGTAGGGCTTTGAATGTCAGTAGCCCGACTCTGAAGCAGATCTGCCACTGAACCGGCAGCCAGTGCAGTTCCCGCAGCACTGGTGTAATATGGGCAGATCTTGAAATCCCCATCAACAACCAGGCTGCTGAGTTCTCCACCAGCTGCAAGCGACGGATATCAACCCCTGGTAGCCCAGAGTAAAGCGAGTTGCAGTAATCTAAGCATGAGGTCACAAAGGCATGGATCAATACAGGCAGATCTATGGATGGAACAAGGTGCTTGATCCTGGAGATGTTTCTTAGAAGGTAAAAAGATGATTTTACAATGGCCGACACCTGCACTTGAAGTGTCAGTCCCACATCTAACAACACCCCCAGGTCTCGCACCTGTTCAGAGGCCTGGAGCTCTGCATCTCCCAGAAACAATTCTAGGGAGTAGCCTGCCCCCAGGCCCCCTATCCAATGGCCTGGATCCAAAACCATCACCTCCGTCTTCCCAGGGTTCAACTTCAAACAACTGGACTTCATCCAATCTTGGATTTCATTGAGGCAGTTATTAAATACTGAGACTGCTCCTTTCTGGTCAGGAGCAAAAGACATGTAGAGCTGGGTATCATCAGCGTAGCAATGAAACCTCAGCCCATACTGTCTTACAATGTCTCCGAAGGGAAGCATATACACCGTAAACAACATGGGAGACAACACTGAACCCTGAGGAACCCCACATGACAGCAGGATCAGATCAGAGGAAAATAAAAACTGACACAACCCTATGAGTTCTTTAAGTGAGGTACGTTGTAAACCATCTGTAGACCAACCCAGAAAGTCCACAGATAGATGTCAGGCGCTCAAGCAGCACCCTATGGTCATCAGTGTCAAAAGATGATGACAGATCTAAAAGTTCCAAAATGGACCATTTTCTCTGGTCTCTCACCATGAGGAGATCATTGAGCACCAGAAACAGCACAGTCTCAGTACTGTGCCTCTTCCAGAAACCAGATTGGAGAGGTTTGTAGATGCTATGGATGGTCAAATGGTTCTCCAGTTGTGCAGCCACTACTTTCTTGATCACCTTCCCCAAAAAGGGAAGGTTCGAGATAGGCCTGTAGTTAGCAAGAGAATCTGGGTCCAAAGAAGCTTTCTTCAACAACGGTGTCATCACTGCCTCTTACAAGGAACAGGGATAAACACTGGAGTCAAGGGAGCACCAGATTATCTGTTCCAGAACCGGGCCAATAAGATCACCACAACCCATAATCAGGGATGACGGGCCTGGGTCTAAACTACAGCATGTAGGGTGCATCCCCTGGGCAAGCCGCATAACATCCATGACTTCCAGATGGTCAAAGATACTCCAGGAGAACAGAGGGACTGTGACCAAAACCTGATTATCCACAACTCGCATAGAATGTGTTGCAAGGATTTCCAACCTGATGTCAGCCATTTTATCAGCAAAGAACTGAGCAAGCTCATCACACTGCAATTGTGAAAAAGCTCTTCGAAGCTGCATGCAGGTTGGGTTGCACAACCTGTCCACAGTTCTGAAGAGCTGAGCTGGTCGATTTTGAACAGCAGAAATTTCCCTGGACAGGAACTCTGCCTTCTTACGGGAAATTTCTGACTGGTAGAACTGATAATGTTCTAGCAGTATAAGGTGGTCAGCATCCAGGCCGGATTTCTGCCAACAACGTTCTAACCTGCGACCTAGTCTCTGCAACTCCCTCAAGGCTCCATCAAACCACGAAGCCCGAGGGCAGAGGGAGAGAGGACACACACACACTGGTGCAGTGGTATCCAAAGCCGATGTGATTGCAGTATTATATGCCAAAACCAAGGCTTCAGGATCCTTGCAATCCACAGGAAGTTCTGATAGGTCAAGGACCACTGCTAGGCCATCGGATATAACATTCTGTAAAGGTTGGAACTTGACCATCTCCACAGGGGTTGGCCTACAAGGGGGGATGTCAAAATTGAACCTCACTGTGTAGTGATCCGACCAACTGACTGGTTTCACCCCCATGTCCGAGGCCTCAATCCCCAGGAGGAAAACCAGGTCAAGGGAATGGCCACATTTATGAGTAGCAGTGGTAACCACCTATGTCAGGCCCAGTGAATTCATCAACTGGAGGAAGTGTTGTCCAAATTGAGAGAGTTCGTCGTTGATCCCGGCATTGAAGTCGCCCAGGACCATCAACCTGGGCAACTCAAATGCCATATTGATGACGAAGTCCACCACTTCCTTAAGAAATTGCTTCCCATCTCCGGGTGGACAATAGATGAGAGCTATTCTATAGCCTGCACCTGCTACTACAGCACATTCAAATGAGCTGGTCACCTCAACTGGAACACTGGTGAGCTCCAATTTGGTCTTAAAACAGACCGCACCCCCCCCCATGGTCCGATCTTGGGCGGTGTATCACCACATACCCAGCCAGAATTGCGGCCTCAAATATGGGACCTACATTATCATCCTGCCAGGTTTCGGTGACGCATGCCAGATCTGCCAACCAGGCAAGATCCGCAATCACTGCATTCTTGTTCTTGACAGATCTGGCATTGCACAACACCACCTGAGTTGGACTGACCTCCTGGGATGCCCCGACCACTAGCCCATCCCCAACGATAATGCCCTTGGGTATGGAGACCAGTCATGGAGGCCGACGCTCTAGGCTCCATTTCGCCCCAGGGTGTGTTCTGAACTTAACAACCTGATAGGGAGTACCCACTCTTCCAGCCTCCGCTGTTATCCCCCACCCCCCCCCCCTCCTATGGGCAATACCTAAAGCCCGACAACGTTGGTAGATAGAAAAAGCCAATGGATGGTTGTGGAAAGGGAGGAGGGCATGGAGATCAGAGGCTGGACAGTGCACGACCGGTGGGGAACCCAAGCTGACAATTATCCCAGGACCCTCACATAGCCAACACCACCAGTCTAACTGGTTAATTATAACAATTAAACAAAATATATAAAACCCCAAATCACAGCCAAACCTTTTCTTACCCCCCAACTAAATAATTATACCAACTCTAGATAAAACAAATAACTAACTAAGAAACTTAAACAATAAAACCTAACCTCCTTAGTACACACATTAAATTAAATTAAATTGGCCCTCTCACCACCTGGGCCACCTAATAAAACAAAATTATAGCATCTGAGACTCTCACTCCCTGGTGCTCTAACACTCAAACCAAGATAATGAAATAAACAAATAAACTGAAAAATTTGTGGAACTTATTCAGAAACACCCTCCAGAAAAGTCTCTCACAAATCTCTGTAACAGGGTGAATTCACAGATGTCTAGCTGGATGCACTCAGAGAGTAGTGGTAGATGGGGAGCTCTCGAACCCTAGAGAAGTCGGTAGTGGGGTACCGCAGGGCTCGGTCCTGGGTCCAATCCTGTTTAATGCATACATTTTGGACATCAGGGAGGGTATAGGGTGTGAAATTAGTCTCCTTGCTGACGACTCCAAGATGGGAGCAGTAGTTGTGGGGGAAGAGGGGATGTAGGCCCTGCAATGGGATCTGGACACCATGGAAAGGTGGGCTCACACATGGAAATTTAATTTCAATATCACCAAGTGCAAGGTATTACATCTTGGGTGGGGAAACCCGAAACACAGGTACACCCTGGAAGGGGAGGCACTGGAGGCCTCAACAGGGGAAAAAGACCTGGGGGTCATGGTGGATGCATGTATGAATAACTCTGAGCAGTGCAGGAGATCAGCTAGCAAAGCAAACAGGATGTTGGGATGCATCATAAGGACGATCACCTCTAGGAGCATGGAAATGATTCCTCCGCTGTATAATGGATTGCTTTGACCACACCTTGAGTACTGTGTACAGTACTGGAGAACACACTTGAAGTCCTTGTTCTTTCATCCATGGTTCTTCTTTTTCAGCAGGGGAAGAGCCGAGTCACCCACCCCCATCCCCAACCACCCCACACTACACTCCTTTTATAGGGTACCACAGTTGTGACATTTCCTGTGGCAAAGCAGGAATGGGCGGATCAGTGGGGCATCCACAAGGCAAGCTCATTTACAGAGGCACTAGTAATTTAACTTGTTATAACAAGTTATACGAAAACAAAACACAAAATCAAACCATTACTTGCATTTCTTTCCTTCTAATTACTCTGACCAGGTTATAAACCCAGCAACTTATCTGGAATGGATATCATTAACTGCAGGTACTGTGGAACACATTTCAGAAGAACAGTCTTACAGGATTTAGGACACTGTCCTACATGCTGGGCCATTGGAGATCATAGGGCTCAGCTCCGGGCAGCATGGGCAGAGATTGCACGCCTCAAATTTTATATTCAAGAGGAAATACATTATAAGAACCACCAGCCATTTCCCCAACATCCAACAGAAGAACCCCGACCACAGAGGGTAATTGGTCCAGGAGGTTGGCAGGTGGTTAGAGGGGCAAATCTGGGTACCCCATCACCTGAGCTTCCAACATATTACCCAAAAACATATAAACACTACAAACAGGTATCTGCCTCTATCTCTGAAATCAAACAAAGGGCAGAGGACACTGCAGAGCAGGACACTGCAGCACAGGAGCTAGCACAACAAAACTCACCCAAATCAAGAACCAAAACAAAAAAAAAGCAAAAATGAAATCCAAAAAACTTCTGATCATAGGAGACTCCATGATTTGGGGAGTTGATACCCATCTCCAGCCAGGGGTAATGGTAAGATGTCTCCCAGGTACATCGGCATGGAGAGACACTGACTGCATTGCTAAAATTGTTCACAAAGCAGGAGAAACCACTGATGTCCTGGTACACATAGGGACTAATGATCTTCCCAGCCGGTCTGTTGTGGAGACCAAGGAACACCTGACCAGGCTGGGTAACAAACTATCATCCATTTCATCTGACATCTCCTTCTCTGAGATCCTGCCAGTCTGGGAGAGGGGGGCAGATGGATGGAAGGTCAGAGAAGGGGAGATAGGGGAGCTAAACATGTGGCTCAAGGGCTGGTGCCAGGAAAAAGGACACAGATTTGTAGGGAACTGGCAACAGTTCTAGAAGCGAAAGTTCTTTAAATTTGATGGACTGCATCTGACTAAAGAGGGAGTCAGTGATTGGGGCAGAAGTTTGACGTCTTTGCAGAATATTTAAACTAGCAAATGGGAGAGGGTGCAGCACCCATATGTCAAATGGTAGAACACCCTCCCTCAGCTAGTGGTCAAACAGGGATTCAGCATGTTTGCAGTTCATTTGCATCACCAGGTAAGAAAAAAGGTCCGTCTCCCCATACGACACACAGGAGAAATGCCAAACCTCACCCAACAACTAACACACCGAAATCTGGCCAATGGAAAATCATGTACACAAATGCTCACAGCCTGGGAAATAAGATCCCAGACCTTCAGGCAATAATGTCAGAGGCTAAACTGGACATAGTAGCAATTAGTGAGATGTGGTTTACCAGTAACCACACTTGGGAGACTTCAGTACCTGGCTATGTACTGTTCAGAAGAGACCGAGGTGCAAAAAGGGGGGGTGGAGCGGCCCTGTCTGTCAATGAAAATATCAAAGCTACAGAAATTCAGAATACACACAAGGAGCCAGAAGAACTGTGGGTCACCCTGGAAACAGGAACTGGGACAGCCATAAGAACTGGGGTTGTCTACAGGCCCCCAGACCAGGGGGAGGACATAGACACATTACTGTTAGAGGATATACAAAACATGACAGCTAAAGGGAGGTTCTGATAATGGGAGACTTCAACATGCCGGATACAGATTGGTCAGTACCAGCAGGAACATCTGCCAGAACTAAACACATAGTGGATTCCCTGCAGGGGGAGGGCCTCAAACAACAGGTACAACAACCCACAAGAGACAGGGCTATCCTAGATCTAGTACTGACTAACAGGGAAGGGGTCACAGATCTCCAGGTAGAATGTCACCTGGGGGCCAGTGACCATCACATGGTATGGTTCAATTTGGCCACTACATCTAAATCATCCCATTCCAAGGCAAAAATATGGGACTTCAGAGGAGCTGACTTTGATAAGATGGCCAACAGAGTTAAGCTAGCCCTGGCAAAAAGAAACACAGGTGAGGGGGTACAGGCAAAGTGGGAAAGCATTAAGGATGCAATAGTTGAAGCAACATCCCATTGTGTTAGACAGAAAAGGAAGTGCAAAAGAAGAAGGAAACCACTTTGGTTCTCAAATACAGTAGCAGAAAAGGTCAGATCCAAGAGGCTGGCCTTCAGGAAATATAAGGGAACACAGCAGGATGAAGATAGGGAGGCATACCAAACTGCCCTAAGGGAAGCAGGGAAGGCAGTAAGGCAGGCAAAGTCCCAAACTGAGGAAACACTAGCATGAACAGTAAACGAAGGTGACAAGACTTTCTATAGATACATTAGTGAAAGGAGAAAGTCCAGAGGGGGTATTGCTAAGTTCAAAGGAGAAAAGGGGGCATGTGAGGAGGAGGACCCTGTAAAAGCATCTATCCTAAATAGATACTTTTGCTCAATATTTACTGAAGAGAAGGTAGGGCAAGGCCCACAGCTCAGCACCATGGACACAGGGGGGAGGGAGGTGAACACTACTACCTTCACAAAAGAAAGGGTCCTACAAGAGCTCACTAAGCTCAGGGTGGACAAGGCAATGGGACCTGATGGCATACATCCCAGGGTACTTAAGGAGCTAAGGGTGAAACTAGCAGAGCCATTAGCAGAACTGTTTAGTGAGTCTCTGAGCACAGGAGAGGTTACAGAAGACTGGAGAAGGGCTCATGTGATCCCGCTCCACAAGAGTGGTAGCAGAGAGGAAGCAGGGGACTACAGACCAGTCAGTCTTACCTCAGTAGTGGGCAAGATTATGGAGGCACTCCTTAAGGAAAGGATAGTGCAACACCTGGAATCCATAGGGCACAGGATCCAAGACAGCATGGTTTTACAAAAGGAAGGTCCTGTCAAACTAATCTCATAGATTTCTTTGACTGGGTAATCAGAGTGGTGGACCAAGGGGGAGCAGTTGATGTCGCCTACCTTGACTTCAGCAAAGCTTTCGACACTGTTCCACATAGAAGATTGATAAATAACCTGGGTAGGCTCGGGGTGAGTCAGAAGTTGGTCATCTGGGTGGTAAACTGGTTGACTGGCAGAAAACACAGTGGTGGTAAATGGTATACAGTCAGAAGAGATGCAAGTCACAAGTGGGGTATCTCACGGATCAGTCCTGGGGCCAGTTCTCTTCGATATCTTCATTAGTGACATTGCAGATGGACTAGAGGGTCAGGCTTGTCTGTTTGCAGATGACACCAAGATCTCGCAACAGATTAAATGATCCAGATGGGTGGGCAGAATGAGAAGAGATCTGGATAAACTAGCAAAATGGTCAGAAGAGTGGCAACTGGGATTTAATGCAAAGAAGTGCAAGATCATGCACATAGGGAAGAGAAACCCAGAAGCCACCTATAGGCTGGGACCGGAGTTGCTGGCAGTCACAAAGGAAGAAAGAGACTTGGGCATCATCATCACCAATGACCTGAAATCATCCAAGCAGACCTCTAAAGCAGTAGATAAGGCTAGGGGGATGTTAAAGTGTATTAGTAGGGGTATCGCAAGTCGTAAGAGGGAGGTAATAATCCCTCTTTACAAGACACTGGTTAGGCCCCATCTGGAGTACTGAGTGCAGTACTGGAGGCCACACCTTCACAAGGACATTAACCAGATTGAGGCAGTCCAGAGAAGGGCAACCAAAATGGTGCAGGGACTGCATCAGAAGACATATGAGGACAGATTAATGGAGCTCAATATGTATACCCTTGAGCAAAGGAGGGAGAGAGGTGATATGATCAAAACATTCAAACACCTTAAGGGCATTAAGAAGGTGAACGAGTCTAACATGTTTAAATATAAGAAAAATAGCAGGACAAGAGGACACAGCATGGAACTAGTGGGAGGCCAATTAAGGGGGAATGTGAGGAAATTCTTTTTCACAGAAAAGGGTGGTGGATGCATGGAATGACCTACCTCAGGAAGTGGTGGATATGAATACAGTGCAGGGCTTCAAACAGGCATGGAATAGGCATAAGGGAGCAATACAGATGAGTATGATTAGATAAACCACTGACAGAGCAAAGGCCGATGGCACATTTATAAGGTAGAAAAAGAAATGGGCAGACTGTATGGGCCTTGTGGTCCTTATCTGCCATCAACTTCTATGTTTCTATGAAGAGGGACATACAGATCCTGGAGAGGGTACAGAGGAGGGCAACAAAGATGATACGAGGACTAGGGGATTTGACATACAAGGACAGACTTGAGGAGCTCTGCCTGTTTTCATTAGAGGAGCGGAGAGACAGGGGGATATGATTGAGGTCTTCAAGTACCTCAAGGGAATAAATAGGGTAAACACGGAGGGGATCTTTAGACTAAAGCAGGGAAGTATCACCAGAGGACATGGTTTGAAGTTGGAAGGTGGAAGGGTGAGGGGGAACTGAGGAGGAGGTTTTTCACTGAGAGGGTGGCGGATCCTTGGAACATGCTACCTGGCAAGCTGGTTCAGATATCCACAGTGGAGGGCTTCAAGAGAAGGTGGGACAGACACAGAAAGCGGATGTATCAGATGATGACCTGGCCCAGGGGGGTGGGGATGGATGATAGTTGTTTCTGGAACACAAGGGGGAGGAGGGCCTCGGTACCCAACTAGGGATCTGAGGTTCAAGCAGACTCGATAGACCATAAGGCCTAATCTGCTGGCAGTTAGTATGTTAGTATGTCAACTGAGCCATCTCACTGCTCATAACTTCCACAAAATGTATAAAATCAAAAGTAACTGCAGTTGGGGAAAGATCGAACTGGCTATAATCCAACCAACCCACAGTCTAAAACAGTCAAATATAAGGATTCGCTTGTGCCAGGGCCAATGTTATCCAAAATTCGTGAATTCACATAAATCCTCAGTCTTCCAGCTTACAGATGTTAAAACAAACAATGGACCACAGGAATTCTTCCACCATCATGAGGGAATTACTCCATCAAAAAAGGTCAGTGGTCCACCACTACGTCTCTGGGACATGTCCACCCCCCGGTGGACTACCCCAGAAGCCCATGAGGGGGGAATAACAGGCTAGGTCCTCCAACCGACCCCACTCCTCACCTCTGCATGGGACACTAAGCCCCCGAAGCCCCCGAAGCCCATCAGTCAGTTCAAGCAAATCCAAATTCAGCTATTCCTTTGCCGAAACACAGAGTAAACAAACTTCAGAGTCAAAGATCCCAAGTCAGGCCTTCAGGACAGACTCCCAATTTACCCTCATTAGGTTCAGATACAAAGAGACTCTGAAAGAAACTTCAGGGCTTAAATGTCCATTTAATGTTTAAAATAAAAATAATACCACTGGAAGCTGTTACCAGGCCTGATACAGTCAAATCCCCACCGGGATCTCAGATAAGCTCCTCTGTTGCCAAGCAAACCAGTAGCAAAGTGGTAATTCCCAAAAAGGATCCAGAGATTGATCGAAAACAAACAGAACACACTCGGATGACATCCGCACAAATGGAAACACAGTCCTCAGTTCTCCTCATTCCAATCCGGCAGAAGGCATCACAGCTCAGCCCCCTTCACTCGACGTATTTCAGGCCAAAATTACCACTCACCCCAGGTCCTCGGATATGAACCGCAAATCAGCAGACTAGGAGTGGCGACCGGAAAAAAGTATAAAAACAAAGTAAATAGAAACATAACACAGCACCAAATAAAGTGATGAGGGGAAAAACAGGCTAACAGTCAGCTGAAATGAAAAAAACAGACGGACGGACAAACTACTAGCCCAGCACGGCTGCCGCCATCTTGGCAGTCTATACATGCTATGAAGATGTACCTGAATATTGCACATGAAGTACTTGAGCACAAAACATGTTGCTGTGTGCATTATTATATTGTGTGAACCTTTCTGTAGTATTGAGTTTATAACAGATTGCCACTGCAGCAGTCTGGGTCTCCTCATCGCCCTCCCCAATAGACAATGCAGGTGCCTCATGACCCCCACAGGATGGGCAGGACACTGACAGACTGGTGGAGGCATCTACTGTATGCAGTGGCCATTGACTCTACACAGTTATAGGAATAACACTTCCAGACTGTAACCTTATCAACAGTTGTATCAGCCAGTGAGAAATTTGCAGATGAAGGCACTTGTCGTGTACATACAGTGACTGGGTTATAACAGCACTAATGTTTGTGGGAGACATGAGAACTTTGTACTGAATTGTGCACTCTGGGTACAGGTTCCCTGAGGGTACTACCAGTGGGGTGTGCTGCAGCTTCCAACGAACCCCTCCCATGCACCTTTTGTTTGATGCACAGGAGCTGTTGTGGTGACTTTGGAGTGTTTGGCACCTGGAACCCTCCTCTACCAAAATCTGGTGCAGGGTCACTTGTGCACCAGAATTCAATGCACACTTCTGTTTGCTACTGTGATAGTGTGAGTGGGTAGTGACAACACAAGACTCCAAGGTAACGTTCGCTCACACAAACTCTGTGTGGCTAAAGGATTTATTTAAAAAATAAATAAATAAAGAGAGTCAAAATTAAATCAAAGACTTCAATAAACAAAGAAAATAAAGTAAATCAGTTCTCAGCTCGAACCTCAGTACTCCAAAATGAGCACCGCCACAGAGTGGTACCTTCAAAGCAACAGGGCCACTATCCACTGTGCACAAAGCCTATCTGAATCATCCAGGTTAGACAGCACTTATAGAAGGCTGAGATGATGACATCATGGATCACCTGCTCCGCCCCCTTTTTCTAATACATATAATAAACAATTCTAATACAAAATATGGGGCATGACCAGGGACCACTCTTTGTAAAATTACATCTCTTAACAATTTTTTTATTTATTCATGACAAAACATCTCTATTAATATAGGAATTTCAATATGCATACTTAATGGTCACTTAAGACCCTAGCCCCTCCTACAGAAAGTGACCTCACATCAGCAGTGCATTATATAACTAGCTCAGAAGGGGGCTGCTGGCCCTTAAGGAGAGACAGAGCACTGTACTGCTGCAAGATACTCAGAGCACAACAGGTAAATGGGGTCTTATTTTAAAAGAAAGGTTTACCAAAACCTTAGCACTACCTTTTTATCAGGAAATGCCTTGATTTAAACAGAATTAAGCACAGCATAAAACAAAATAAACTCTTAAATGACTCGCTATACTGTACATCTGGGCGTTATGAAATTATGGGCTATTTTGTCATATTATGGGATACCCCAAAATTCTGTAAACAACAACCGCCATTTACTGCTAACCAATCATCCTGTGTCTAAAATAGGGTTATTTTTCTTCCCCTCTTAACATCTTGCTTAACTAAAATGCAAAACGCAAAATGCAATTGCTAGATGCATTTTTCTCTATTGCTGGCTTAAATCGCAATTGTGTTCTGCTTCTGCACAGACCTTTACTCACAAGAACACATATAGCAAAGTGCAAAAAGCGTTTGCTACTTGCTATTTAAGCCACTGCACTAAAGACACACCTTGTCCCAACCAGAATACTTTGGGATTCTTTCCTTTTCTTTATAGAGGGTCAACTTCATAAATGAAACCCTCAATAAATGCAACGTTTTTTGGTCAGCATTTAAATAAACAGGGGATGGGTTCTATGTACCAAATGGGTATGTTTGTGCGCACTGATAAGGGTGGGAAGTAAGTGTATGAAACTTGTTTCTCTCTCTTCAGTAAGTCTGTCTCTATCTTAAACCTCATTTCTCCAGACAGAAGGCTACTTAAATAAAGACCACAGGACTGTTCCCACTTTCAGCCCCTGCTCTTCCAACTCACTCCCCTTCCCTCCTCCTTCCCTTCGTATTTTGCTCCATCCTCCTACTTATCCTCTCGTGGCACTGGGGTGAACCCAACCGAGCCAATCATTACCAATAATACCATTGCTTGTCTAATGTTATTTACCACAATTGTTCTCTGACCTCTTGGATACATTGGTGTTAGTTTTTCCCTGCCAGCAACATCATTCTTGTCCAGTTCTCCAGTGCACTTGCATTGCACAAATTTGACTGACTGTATAACGTTCCTTATATTGTATCCTGTACTTATTTTTGCACCTGTATCTAGACTTGCTTTTTGCTGTTATGTACCTGCATTGTACCTGTTGCTGTTCACTGTGTCTATTCTCCCTTTGTACGATCAACCCCAGGTCCACCTCAAAAATAAGCTTGCTCAATGGTGCTCGCCTAGTTAAATGAAGATTTTGATTGATTGATTGATTGATCTTTATTATTCCCTAATAGTTGGCAACAAAATAATGCTCAGCTCTGCCGGTTCTTTCTTTAAATACCTACACCTAGTGGACTGAAAAGAAAATTAGCGGGGTAGTATAGCATAAGATACCATGATAGGATGCCACCCTATCATGGTAAAAAAGTGAAATGTGGTCAAGAGAGACCAAAGATAAAAGTACTACTGCAGTAGATTTTTAACATAGGGCAAAGAAAGAGGGAAGCATCGAGAGGTGATGGTGGGGGTCCTCATTCTCTCACAGCTACTGCTTGTGTTGGTCTTCCAGCCCCTTTGAAAATCAAGCCCCATGTGTATACAAACAGCAGGACCAGAGGAAGTCCCAAGGGTAATGATCCATTTTCTCTACAAATGTCCTTTGTAACAGAGAATAAGGGTAAGGTTTTCCCAGACACATTACATGCTCTGTAATATTATTATTCAATTGCTAGAAGCACCACTCCAACAAATCACTGTAGCTTTAGTGTGTTTGTACACTGCATTACATTTCCATGCTTTGTTCATGTTATACTGCCCTATCAGATCCAGTACCAGTATATGTTACGCTGTCCTACCAACACTAGTCACAGTAGGTGAAACTATACTACTGTAAATTAACAGAAATACTTAGATATTAGATGCATTTAACAGGTCCTTTACAAGAGCTGTTTATACATTTGAAACTTAAACAGACCCCTCTTCATGATTGGAACATTTTGGAGGTTTTAAATCTAATCACAAAGCAAATTAATTTTATTTCTAATGTAAAAGACACATCAAGTTTTGCACTGAAAAATGTTCCTGTATGGACATCCTGAAGGTGTACAATATTGAGTCAAAGAAAGTTCCAGGCCATGACAACCTAAAGCCTCATGATACACTATGAGAAACTAATATAATTGCAGCACTGCTTCTTTATTTTTAATTCATTTGCAAACATAATGAGATTCCTAAGCTATGCAAATCTGCTTTTGAAATACAACTGCTAAAAAGTGGGAATAAACAAAATTATTAAACTGGATCAATTTTACCTCTTTTCTTCTTTACTAAACTGTTGAAATCACTTGTTATAAATCAGTTAAAATGTTTTATAGTAATATTGAATTTAGATCCAGCAATGGTAGATGTTGTAGATGGAATCACTAGAGCATTTTGTTTATTATGTCACTGTTTTTAGCTCGCAGCAAGATGATATATGGGCTGGCAGTATAGCCTAGAGGTTGGAGGAATGAGGTGTGAATGAGCCGGATACATCCAGCAGACCAGACCTGAGGTTGATTCTCACAACCTCCACTTGCATACTGTGTGACTCTGAGCAAGTCACTTAACCGCCCAGTGCTCCCAGGTTGCCCCTGAAAACAGGCACTTGTGCCTAGTGGGCCTTACCCGGTTACCAAAGACTTAAATAAAATAAATATATATCCAGTGGAACTCATCATTTTTATTACAGACTGTTGTCTATTTAAATCTTTAAAATGTGGTTAGTTGGTTTAAAGCTTTTCTGTTTAAAGGGCCTTAAATATTTTAGTTGTATTACTTGTTTCTAAGTTGCAGCATTATGGAAAAGAAAATATCAAAAGGGTAATTTTGGGGTCAATTCTGAATGTGATTTCTCTGAATATTAGACTTAATGGAACAAATTTATTTTGCATTTGCATGCAGATAAGAGTAACCCTTTTCATCTGGATGGCCTTCTGAAAGGAAATCAAATGATGTGTAGCACTCTTTAGATGTCATGCAAATAAACTTGTCTGGTTGTATAGTAAATGATGGCTGAACTCTGAGAAAACCAAAGTTTTGGACTATAATCAAAACATTACAGCCAAGAGAAACTGAAATTAAAGCAGCAGATGAAACAAGAACTGACTGTGTGAGTAATTATGAATGTCTTACATATGGTTGAATACAACCCTGGAAACAACTTTTAAAGAAACAAATTAAAATTGGGATTCTTCTTTATACCCACATGTTGACACTGTGCAGAGTATGAAAAATCTGGTTTCAAGTGCATTTCTGTTTTTGATCAATTATGGTGATGTGATAAATAAATTTGCCCTAGAATCTGTATACAAAAATTAGACACATTGGGCCCTATTTACAAAGGCAACGCACCGCTACGCAGGGCATGCATGGTCCCCGCGAAGGCATATATGTGCGGAAGGCAAGTAGGCCAATGCCATGCAGGATGCACAAACCATGTGGAAGTACATGTGCACCCACATGGTACACAGCTACACACATGTGTGGGCTATGCGCCCATACAGGGGTCGTGACCATGTATGCCATATGTGTGGTGAGCTGTATGGACATTCATAACACACCATACATCAGAATGGCACACCACAGAGCCGCACAGGTGGAATGCATCTAGAAAGCAGCCGTTAGAAGGCTCACGTGCCCCACAGAGAGCAGGGCTGGCATGCACTGTGAACCAATGTGCATGGCACACATGCGCAATACAGCACACACAGCTGGCAGGGCATGATGCCACACATGCCATAAGCTGCATGGCCAAGCATGTGCTGGGAAGGTGGTACATGCATGTAGCACAATGGCAGGAGTGCAGGCCCAAGCACAGCATGCACACCGCCAGCCAGGCATGGCTGATACCAGACGGCCAGCACAGTGACCCCCAGGCACAAGCAACACATCCCACAGGGCCCATACACAAGGGCCTGACCTGTAACACACACACACACAGCACACACACACACACCACCACCCCCACACACCATGCTGGGGTTAAGAAGAGGCCACACAGAGGGTGGTACAGGCAATGGCCTTTATTGCATTCAGGTGCAGATCGCCCACACAGGGCATAGCAACAGGGCAAGGAATCAGGCACAACAAATGGTGGGCAGACAGAACCCCTACTCAGTCCAACAAGTCCTCCATTGTCCCCACCAGGCTCATAGATGGTGTCACCTCAAGGGGTGGGGTGGTGTCAGTGAAGGCCCACTCCTCCAGCACCAGGTGCCTCTGGGGCCCACAGTAATGCTGCAATGAGAAGATCACACACAGGGGACCCGGGTAAGTACATGCACATGCTGACTGGGCACAAATGCAACATCGCATCACACACACACACATATGCATGCACATGGCACCTACCTGTGAGGGGGAACGGATGGCCCACAGGTCCCCTCGTCATCCAAGCACGCCATGTCATCCATGCTCTGCCACAGGTCCATCCTAAGTGGTATGTCATGAGGCAGGTGGCAGCCTGGCATCACCACCACATCCTGTCCCGGCTCTCCCACCTCCCACAGCTCCAGCACCAGCACCAGCACCAGCATGGCCTTATGCTGGTGTGTCCCCTGTGGAAATGGGAAGGCAGTGTTAGAGAAGGCCATGTGCCAGAACACCCCCCCCCGAGCAGTGGGCTCACACACGGTGGACCCCGGGCCAGCCTCTCACCTGTCTCCACTCCATGACCTCCTATATGGCTCCAGCAGGCATCCCGTCCTGGTACACATCTCTGGTGACGCGGTACAGTCATCATGGCAGGGCAAGCCTGCCACGCACATTGCCCTGTGACATCGGTGGTGCAGCAGCCACCAAGACACTCACTGCAATTATGGTGTCCCAGTGGCCATCCCTCCCACAGCATGTGGCCAGGCACCCCATAGGCACATGGCATGCCACCGCAAGCACAGGACACACATGTGTGCGTGCAATGCCACTGAGTGTACGCAAGATGTGGAACAGGCAGAGGCAATACAATGTGCATTGGGGCTCTGCTACATATTGCACTATTGGAGGATGCCATGAAGGAGCACCGCCGATGGCACCATCGCTGCCCACAGATGCGCAGGCCACAGCTCACAACTGGGAGCCTCCATGCCACAGACCTCCTGCATTGGAACAGGCTCGACCATGAGATGCTGCGTTATGTCTCTGCATTGGTGGAGGATGGCATATGCCCATGCACTGGATGTTCCAGGGCCATGTCCGTGGAGATGATGATGCTGTGCGTCCTGCAGTACTATTCCACTGGCTCCTTCCAGAGGGTGACAGGGGACATGGCGGGTGTGAGCCAGGCCTCCATCTCCAGAGCCCAGCGCCAGGTGACCGATGCCCTCGTGTGCCACAGATGGCACCATATCGTGTTCCCCACGATACCAGGGGAGCTCAGGGCTGTCAAGGGAAGGTTCCTGGACAGCTATGGCATGCCAAATATGGTCAGTGCCATAGACTGTACACATGTGCCCATACTCACGCCAAGCATGAACTAGGAGGCATACCAGAACCATAAGGGTTTCCACAGCATCAACTGCCAGGTGGTTTGTGATGCTAGGGGCATTGTCACCAATGTCCTGGCATGGTACCAGGGATCATGCCACTATGCATGCATCTATGACAACAGTGCTCTGTGGCACCATCTAGAACAGCAAGACAAGGGATACAGGTGGCTGTTGGGTGAGCGCCTCCCCATGCCTGCGACAACATTCCACAACCGTGCTGTACCATGTGCCTAATATGTGGTTGATTCCCTACCCACACAGGTGACAGCGGATACCCACTGAGGATGACACTCCTGACACCATACCTTGCACCCCGGCACCCTGCAGAGGAGGCATAAAATGCAGCCCATGTGTGGGCCCTCAGCATCATTGAATGCACCATCAGACTTCTGAAGATGTGGTTATTATGCCTGGACCATACAGGTGGCATGATGATGCATGCACCTGGGATGGTATGGTATGCAGAATGTTCACCTCCTGTGCCATGTGCACAACATATGCATCCAACGCAGTGTGCTGCAGCTCCTAGATGACCACCTGGAGGAGCATGGCGAAGGACCACTGCAGCCACCACAGGGAGCAGCACCACCAGGGGAAGGTGAATGGGCATCATGCAGGGGATGGGACACAGTGGGCGGCATGGCGGCATGGGCCTTGAGGCATCATGTGGCCCATGGTGCATTTGGATGGTGAGTGAACGCACAGGGTGGCGATGATGAGGCCATCTGTCTGAGCCACTCAGTGCACAATGTGGGGTGCCTGATGGGTGACATGCCACTGCTGACCATGCCTGATGGTGTGCGTAGTGCCCCCCAGCTGTGCATCTTCCATTGCCATGCCAGTGCAGTGCTGGTCCATGTGGTGCCTCCATAACCAATGGCATGGTGTGCCTTGGTGGTGTACATGGTGTGCCACTCCATGGTGTGTGCATGGTGTGTGTGTGTGGCATGTGCCTGATGTCATTGGCTGCATAGTCTCATTACTGTGTGTTGGACTTCTGTGCTGTCCCTCTGTATGTGTGCCCATGGCCAGTCCCACTGCTCCCCTGTGGCGTGGGCATTAGCTGCGTGGTGGGCTGTGGCCTAGGTTCGCAAAGTGTTCGTTGGGCCGTGCCATCTGGGCCCGTCGTGATGTTCATGTCAGACTGTGCCAGCGGTGCTGGGTGTGTGTCCTGGTCATGCAGCTGTGGCCAGTGTGCATTGCCTGATGGTGCCAGTGAAATGCTGGTGTCCTAGGGTGGCTGTGGATGCGTGGCCAGGTGGAGCACATTGGCTGTCCAGTCCTGTGTGTGAGCACCTGCTGCCACAGCATCAGTGAGTCTGTCCTGGGCAAGCGCACCTGCCACGTTGGCATCAGCCATGCAGATCTGTGCCTGCACTCCTGCGGCTACACCCTCAGCCAGGCTCTTCTGTGCATGCACAGATGTCTCAAGGACACCTGTCAGCCGGTGCACCACCTCCGTGCAGTTGTGTGTTGACTGCAGCCGGTCATGCTACAGCCATTGGGGGTCTGGGTTGTAGGCCACCAGTGCTGAGCCACTGCTGCATGCCTGCTGGTGCCATGTGGGCGGGGGACCCCCTGGAGGTGGTGCTATTTAGCACTGGGGCATCCGGCGGTGCTGCATCTGCTCCCAGCCCTGTGGGGGGCATGTAGGCATTGATGTCCTGCTGGCTGTCCTCCCCATGTCCCTGTGCACTCTGGCCACAGTGTTGTCCTCCTCCACTGCCTGGTCTTTTGCTATCATGTCCTCCACGCCAGTCTGGTCATCTTTGGATGTGGCCCCGCCACCTCACTTCTCCTGCTGCCGGTCCTCTGTCTGGCCCTCGGCACCACTCTGCTGTCCCTCCACAGGTGTGGGTGGCTGTGATGGCTCCTTCCCTGTGGCATCTGGGCTGTGCGGTGTACCTGGAGGGTAACATGGATTAGTGCTCTTGCACTGTGGTTAGGTGCAGTGCTCCATCCCATGTCCATGCTGCTATGTACCTGCATCTCCTGGCTGTGGGGTGGCGGCACCGCCGGTCCCACTTGGTCCCTCACCCATGCTGTCATTGTCGAGCCCTGTGGGTAGTGGTAGAGGTCTGTTAATGGTTGTGTCCATGCCTCCATGCGGTGCTACCACCCCATGTGCATATCTTGCTCACTCACCCAGCATGCTGTTGATGCCCTCGGGCTCCCCATCTGTGGCAACATCGTGTAACGTGTCTGCCACCAGCTTCTCGATGGGAGTGAGTGTGGGTCCAGGTGGTAGTGGGCCGCTGCCGGTGGCATGCTGTGCCTGGTGTGCATGGCTCATCTTCCTCTTCACCTGCATCCACAGGTCATGCCACTTGTGCTTTATTGCAGACAGTGTGTGTGCCTCTGGTCCAGTTGCATTGATGCCCACATGCACATCGAACCATATCTGTGCCTTCATCTCTGGTGGTGTGCCGAGAGTCTGGCAGCAGAACAGCACATTGTAGTGCTGGCAGACCTCCATCACCAGCAGGGTGAAGTGCGCACCCATGAAGTTGGGGGACCGATGCCTTGTGCCCTCTCCATTGCCTGTGCCATGTCCTGTGCCTCTGCTTGCATGATCCATGGCCCCTGCCATCTCCCAGTCCGCATTGCTGGCAACCAGTCTTGCTTCCTCCATCATGTGTTTTCCAGGTGTCTGCACATAGCGATGTGGCTTAGTGCTTCCGAATGTCCATTTATGTCAGGGTCAAGAAGCATTCCGTGCAGATTGCATGGTCTGTGTCCTGTCTCTGCACATTGCTGTGCACCTCTGTCTGGCCCGCCCTTTCCCCATGGATGTCTTCCGCACTTGTTCGTGAATGCCATGTGTCACGCTTGTGGTGCACTATGTGCAGCTGCGCACACATCACTATGTGTCTTTTGTGCGTACTGGCAGCACCTTTGTGAATAGTGGCCATTGAATGTATCATGCATCACTGAAATTAATTGCAAATTGTGGCTGCTTAACATTTGGCTGTATATAATCATAACAACTGGAATATTTTGTCATTACAAAGACAACAACACTAGTAAATCTTTGTCTAAAAGGCAGGAATAGGAAAATTACCTGAATACCTAATTTGTGCAATGTGCCAGTAGATGGAAAAAGTATCTATGGGTCACAGTCTCAAAATGCCCTTCAGTTTTTTTTCTTTTTGTTTCCAGAATCCCCATAGAATTTGGAAAGCATACGGTGCTTTCATTTCACTTACTCCATGTTCATAGTGCAGTATCAAAATAAGCAATTTCTAAATGGTTTTGCTGCTTTAAGGGAATTTGAAAATAAGCTAGAGCTGTTAATATGCTATTGGTGCAGTGTTATCCAAGGCAAAAATAGGAACATTACCTAAATACCTAATTGGTATAATGGTACAGTAGATGCAAAAAGTACTTATGGGCCCCAATCTCAAAAAGCCCTTCAACATTTTTTTCCAGAATTCCCACAGAATTTGGAAAGCATGCAGTTCTTTCAGTTAACTTACTGCATGTTCATAGTGCAGTATCAAAATTAAGCTATGTCTAAATGGTTCCACTGCTTTAAGGGAATTTGAATATAAGATAGAGGTATTGGTAAAGCATTAGTCACTGCTTAGCAATTGGACCACAAATTGTGATGAGAAAGCAACAATATGTCCCAACCAGAAATTGAATCCAAGCTACATATCATTCTGGTATTCCAGAATGAGCTTTCAGCAGTGCTTTCAGATTGATGTGGCATTTGCTCTGTAAATCCAGAATAATGTTCCTGCATTTCCCCGTACATTACATTATTTCCTAAGGAACCTGAATTGCTTTATTTCCCCATATAACCAATGAAAGTCTATTGGATCAATTTTAGTGTGGATGGTTCCATTCCCTGTAAAGGTAAAGGGATCTCTGTAGCTCTTGGAGTTCTGTTATCAGGAAAGCTGGTATCTAGGTGTCAGTCTTGCTAGGCTTAGTGGTGGCCACTGAAGAAGGGCACTGATAGGGGTGGTGGTCAAAATTATGATGCATTAATTACCATAAAAAAAATGGAGGAATCCCAATGAAGCCATCACTAAGAGGAGTACAGATGCAAATAAATCTGAGTCATCATTCACTCAGAAATTGAGTTTACCCATAACAGCAGGTCTTGGGTAGTCAAAAATAATGATACATACCACCTCAGGGAATTCTGACTTTAAACCACTACTCCCACAAAGTGGTCAGTAAACTAGCAGTATCCTAACCTCTCAGTTGCAACATGTGACAGCTATCACTTCAAAGGATCTCACTTGACCAAGTAGGATCACAGTTCACCAAGTAGGAAAGATGGCCAAAAATGAATGCTGCTTCCCCTGCACACCACCCATTGGGGGGTGAAGTACAGAGTTACCTGGTGGAACCAGCTACTCTAAAATTGGGCTGGTTTTGCTGTCCATGCAGGACTCCATGATACATACAGTACTAATTTTGCTTTAGAAAATAAAGTAAAATATTTTATTATAGCTTTCTTTTTAACAACTTTAACAAATATTACACAGTTTGGATTTGGGATGCATAGCCGCCTCGCTCACTTTGTACATGAGAGCTGCTGTGAGAAATGACAATATCAATCAGATAATGTGAATATCTTCTACGTGTTTCTCTCTTCCTTACCACCATCAATCTTAGCTTTTTTGTCTTCTTACCATGTTTGGCACTGCGAAATGATAAACGTGCAGATATGCAACTCTGAAAAGAGCACAACTGCCTTTACCTGTTGGGATCATAAACCAACACAAATGGTCTCAAGCACATATCTAAAAAAGCCGTAAAACCTGCACCCTCCACACTCATACAAACTAATACTTTAGGCGAAGGTGTGTGCTATTCCACTGCCAATGTTGCTTGGAGGTGTGAGCTAGACTGTGATGCTGCCAGTGCCAGTGGTAGTCTGGGGTGAATTGCCAGCAGGATGTATTGGAGTGGGAATTGCAGTAGATGTCACTTCTTGGACATGGGAATAATCGAATGGATAGCTGAAGTTAATCCTTGGCAAATTACATTTCAGAAGGGCTAATAATTCAATATTACTAGGCTTAGCCTGGAGTGATGTGGTGCAGCAATTTCACCAGCTGCACTGAAACATCTTTCTGAAGTGACAAGTGTTGGAGGGTGCCCATGAAAAAACAAAGACAGTTTAGCCAGTTCACCAAGTAGGATCTCAGTTCACCAAGTAGGAAAAAAGTGCATCCTGCATCATGGCCAAAAATTAATGCTGCCCCCCCCCCACACACACACACACCCACAAGGGGGGTGTATCACAGAGTTACCTGGTGGAACCATGACAATACAAAGACTGTTTAGCCAGTGCTGTGTAAAGGACTTTCCTGTCTTTCTAGAAATTAATGCTATTATTACATTGTCTAGACAGTGACTCTACTAATTAAGCCTGCATATTGCACAGTATGCCGGTTCCATATATTCCTCCAAAATGCCTCTATAGTCAGGCAGTCAGTGTCAAACGCTCCCAAATTTCCTTTGTTGTGTCCAGATTATCACTAGAGATGTAGCAAAGTTTTACTTCGCTGGTGAAGTTATGGCAAAGTTGTGAAATTCTCCTCCATGAAAACCTTTGTGAATTGCCCACTTTGCAACTTTGCAATGGATTTTCCTGAAGAAGGGGCACTTTTTCAAGCTATGTTTCTTGAAGTCATAGTGAAGTTGCAACTTCACTTGTGAATTTGCATGACTTCACTTGACAAATGTGTTACTTCACATGATGAATACTTCCCGAAATAGGCACTTTGCAAATTTTGCAAACTTTACAAATTAATTCATGAAGTGAAGTTTGCCATCTTCGTACATCAAATCAAATCAAATCAGTCTTTATTTGTAAAAAGCGCCTTTCTTAGTTATAACCAAGGCACTTGTACATATATAAAACAAGCATAGTAAATAGTCATAACAAATCAATTTAAATTAATAAAATCCAACAATTTAAAACTCTATAAATATAACAACAGCAACTTAAAAATCTCGGTATGCCAGGCTGAATAAATAGGCTTTAAGTGCAGTTTTAAAACTCTGGATTGTCAAGCAATCTCGCACCTGATGAGGTAGAGAATGCCACAGGGTCGGGGCCATAAAACCAAAAGACTGGGCCCCACATGTCTTTAAACGGACCCTGGGAACCTCTAGTAATCTCTCATCGGTGGATTGGAGAGGGCAGAGGGTGAAGGAGATCTTGCAAGTAACTAGGTCCCTGATCATGTAGGGCTTTTTAGGTTAGCAAACTGACCTTGAAGAGGATCTGCCACTGTACTGGCAGCCAGTGCAGTCTGCGGAGCACATGCATTAAATGACTGGTCCTAGAAGTACCAGTCAGTAGCCTAGCTGTCGCGTTCTGCACTAGCTGCAAGTGGCAGATATCAACCTCTGGTAGCCCTAGGTAGAGGGCGTTGCAGTAGTCAAGGCAGGAGGTAACGAAGGCGTGGACCAACGGATGATCATCAGGAGGAACCAAATGTTTCACCCGGGCGATATTCCTCAGATGGTAAAAAGAGGTTTTGACAACTGCTGACACCTGGGATTTAAGGGTCAGGCCATTCCCATCAAAAATAACACCCAGTTTCGCACCCGGTCTGAGGTAGTTAGCTGAGCACCCCTGAGCCATAGTCCAGAGGGTAGTCCTGCCAACAAATCCAGCTCCTGATGATCTGGGTCCATAACCAGCACCTCAATTTTAACCATGTTCAACCACAGCTAACTCGCACTCATCCAGTCCTGGATCTCGGCTAGACAGTTGTTAAATAGCGAAAGGAACACATCCTGAATGGGTACAAAGGACATGTACAGCCGAGTATCATCTGCATAGCAGTGAAAACTCAGACCGTACCACCTAATAATGTCTCCTAAAGGCAGCATATACACTGCAAACAACATGGGTGACAAGATCGAGCCCTGCAGTGTCCCACAGGATAGGGGGAGAGGGGCTGAGGAATAAATCCCAGACACCACTCTGAGTCCTACCCTCGAGGAGAGATCAAAACCACCTGAGGACTGTATCAGACAGTCCACAGATGAGTTGCAGGTGCTCCAATGGCACACCATGGTCTACAGTGTCAGATGCTGCACAGAGATCAAGGAGTACCAAGATGGAATGGGTCTTCCAATCTCTCACTATTAGGAGGTCATTTAGCACCCGGACAAGGCCTGTCTCGGTACTATGTCTCTTCCTAAATCCTTACTGGAGAGAATCATAGACATTGTGGCTGATCAAATGATCATCCAGCTGTGACGCAACCACCTTCTCAATAACCTTACCCATGAAGGGTAGGTTAGACACAGGTCTATTGTTCACCAGACAGTCTGGGTCAACGGAGGACTTTTTAAGGAGGGGCCGAACAACTGCCTCCTTCAGGGGATCCATGAAGAACACCCTCTCCAGTGACCTCCAGACTATCTTGGCTAGAACTGGGCCGATCCCATCCACGCATCCAACAAGAAGACATGTGGGGCATGGATCCAAACTACAACTGGTTGGTCGCAGCGTCTACATAACCATCACAATGTCAGTGATTTTGAGTGGGCTAAAGTCAGACCAGGTAGACTGGGTGCCCAACATTTCCTGCCGACCACCGCAGCTCCCACTAGAGGGAGCCAAACAGATGCTGGATCTGATTCTGGCAACCTTATCTGCAAAGAACTGAGCAAACTCATCACACCGCTCTTGTGAAAAGACTCCCCCAGGCTGGAGACAGATTGGATTGCACAATCTGTCCACAGTCTGAAAGAACTGAGCTGGTCAGTTCTGCACAGCAGCAATTTCCCTGGACAGGAATTCTGCCTTCTTATGGGTGATTGCTGATTGATAGGCCACATAATGGTCCATCAATCTAAGTCTGTCACACTCCAGGCCCAATTTCCACCAGCTCCTCCCTCTCTGGCCTTCATCCCACTCTCCTCAACTGCTTCAAGGTCTCATCAAACCATGGAGACTTTGAACGAAGAGTGAGGGGACAAACACGAACAGGAGCTATGGAATCCAGGGCTGCCACCACTGCCTTATTATAGGTAAGTACTAGATCCCCAGATCCATTCATTCACTAGGCACACCCGTTAGATCCAGCATTGCCATTAGGCCATCTGGGGCGACACCCCTTAAAGGGCCATACCGTACCATCTCCATAGGGGCAGGCCTACTGGAGGGAGCCACAAAACTGAACCCCATGGTGTGATGATCAGACCACCTGACTGGCTCCACCATCAAATCAGATATCTCCATCCCCAGGAGGAACACCAAGTCCAAAGAATGACCATCAATAAGGGTTGAGAAGGTAACAACCTGTGTAAGGCCCAATGAACTCATTAACTGGAGGAAGTCTTGACCAAATTGCGAGAGTTCATCGTTGACCCAGGCATTTAAATCCCCCAGGATTAGCCATCTTGGGATCCCAATGCCAGGTCAACAATGAAGTCCGTGACTTCCTGCAGGAAAACTTTCCCATCTCCTGGTGGATGGTAGATGAGAAGAATCCTGCATCCTCGCCCATGATACATTCAAAGGAGTTGGTGATCCTCACTGGATCCTCCACAAGGTTCATTTCCAGTCTAAAACAGATGGCTACACCCCCGCCCATACAATCCATCCTCAGGCAGTGTATCACTGAGTATCCAGCTAGAATTGCCGAACCAACACAGGACCAGCATTTTCATCCAGCCAGGTCTTGGTGACGCAAGCCAGGTCCAATGACCCAACAAGATCTGCTATTAAAGCAGTCTTGTTCTTAATGGACCTGGCATTGCATAACACCACCCAAGTAAGATGAGTAACCAAGGAAGACCACGTTTCTTGCCTGCCAAAGGCAAAGCACTTGGTATGGGAGTCAGGCAGAGAGGACCCCTTTCCTGGGTCCATTTTGTCCCAGGGCATCTCCTTGTTCCCACTATCCCAATCCGTGCACTCCTTTCCTGTGCCAGAGCCAGCTCCCGCCCTCCTCCTCCTCCTCCTCCTCCTTCTAACTATCCCTAGAGCCCAACACCACCTATATACTACTGGGGACAGTACAGGACAATTAAAAGGACAGATGTCCCTCAGCCTGGAGGGGGAATAATGCCTGACTGTCACTGCACCTTCCCAACACATCTTCACAGCACACAGCAAAGACCACAAAAAATCAAAACCTCCCAAATACTCATACACTACTCACTCACAACTTCCCACCAAACCCACGCAACCCCCAGACATCCCAACTACTCAAACTGACCTGAGTTTACCCCATCAAACATTCACACACCAAACACACAACTTTCACAAAATACTATAAACTCAATCAAACACACATACACTTCCTAAACAAATACACCCCCTTAAACCAATACCCTTTCTCAAAAACCCCAACACAAATATAAAAGTATATAACTAAAATCAGTCAGTAAAATTAATTCACAGCTTCACACTGGCTAAAATAACTCCACTAAATCAGTCCAGCATTGAGTTCTTAAAAGTCAATGCAATAAACCATAGAAATAAAATTCACACATTCACAATCAGTGAACTATCCAGTCCAAAGAGTCCACTCCTTCATATAAAATGAAAGTTTTTAAGAGTGGGCTCTCACCACCATTCCAATGGCCAAAATCCCTTCAGTTTCTGAGGATATTAATTTATGGATCCAATGTGGCATACAAATGTCTGAGGGTGGACTCTCACCACCAACTCTCAATTGTCCGATCAAAAGTGGCACTCTCACTACCACAACAGATGACTGAAAAATTTCAATGAAAACAGAAGGAGGCCATGCCCATTCCCAAATGGATAATCCACTTCTTAAAATACGGTCTGATGAAAAAGGAGCCACACAGAGACTCTCCCAGGAATTGTCCACAAGTTTAAAGCCTACAGCCAGCCCCCAGCCCCACACTGAGGAAGGGTACCAGCCCAGCAACCCTCTCCAGTCCAGGACCCATGGGGAGGCAGATCTCTGATTGCCTAGCCAAGAGACCCCTGGAAGACCAGAGAGCCAGCCCTATGGACAACACCCTGATCCCCCACCAAGAAAATGAAGCCAGATCTCATCCCCTCCAGCATAGGTCAGGTTCACCAGCTGTCACTCCCCGTAGGCAACACAATCTCTATACATGAAAGGTCTCACCACTATACAGAGTTCCAGGCTCCCAGGCAAATTCCTTTCACTCCAAGCTCCAATAGTGTTAGTTTCTGTCTAACTCCAGTCATCACAAGTTGTCAATTCTGCTGATTCAATCAGATGACACACCAAAAATGGAAAACAGTCCTCACTATCACACAGAATTATGGGCACAGAATTTGATAGTCCACCGTTCAGGCCACAAACTCAAGAACTGGAATTTTCCCATGGGCACAACAGAAAAAGTCCCCACTGAGTCCACACCGATACCAACAGTCAAAAACTCAAAAACTCAGCGACTCGCCACCAAAAAAATGCAAACAGGGCTGCAGATAAGAAATTTTTTAGGATGCCAGCTAGTCAGCAAAAAAAAAAGAACACTAGTCACCATTTCTTATGGCGCCCTTCCAGTACCAAAACATGGCCACAGTAAGGCTAAACAACTGAAAAAAAAGCCCAGCTTAAATAACTTGGATAACTAAATAACATTAAAATAAAAGTCTTAGTAACTGAACTCAAGCTGAACTGAAATCGCAGGCAGCACACACACCACCGCCATCCAAGTTATTTTCCAAATCACCATGCTGATGAATGGCACTGGAAACATACAGAGTTAACCAAAGATGATGAGCAATATGAGCAGAAGGAGGTTGATTCTTGTTTTTTTTCAACATGTTGTCTGTGCTGCTTTGTGTGTAGTGCATGCAACAGTTTCAGCTTGCTATAGTCAATACATCCAGGAGGAATGCACATACAGTATCAGTATACAGTATCTAATAATGTTGCCATGAACAAATTGTTTTACCCATCTGATGCTTTCACATCTGCCTGCAATTTGTGTTAGAAACATCTCAGACACTTTCTTAATGAGCACTGCGTCCTGCTTATGCTGCTGCAGAGAAGAATAAGAAGAATTATTAGTGCCATCACCACCTTCTCCACCACTGCCATCATCAGCACTGTCATTCTAACCAGTGCCACCACTGTTTCTACCTTGGCTTCCACCACTACTAGCTTTGCTTTGCCGGGTTGCTGTAGAAAATTTCAGATAATGGTGTTGGTCATTCAAGTAGTCTCACCAAGGGAAGACCCATGCTAAGGATTGCTAATTCAGCACTAACATCTTTGATGACCTGTTAATAAGGTCCCAGAAGCAAATCAAGCTTTTGCAGCACACAACCCTGTTCCTGGGATAGATATTCCCCACAGGTACAAACAAACACAAGAACCCAGGCACTCACCACCACATATAAGCACTGACTCCTTATACTGTAGCAAAGAAGTATTTATTACAACATTCAAAATATAAAAATTGCACCCGCCTGACACGTTTTGGATATGGCAGGACCCTTTCTCAAAGGCTTTGATCCTGAGCAGGACTGCAGCCTCGTGGTCCAACCACCCTCCCCAGCATGGATTAATTCTCCAGTAACCCATGCTCTGTCATGGGTTAATACTTACATATACCTGCATCTATGTGATAAATGGCAATCACTGATGGGCGATCGCCATTAGGGCAACGGCACAGCACAAAAAAGAATATTTTGGCGATGTACTCCATGGTGCACAGCAAAACATCACTAGAGAGTTGGGATTTTATGTTTTATGTGGGGGGCTGTGCCCCCTGCACCACACTACTTAAGGATTCTCAACTCCAAGGGGGTGCATGTCAGGGGGGTGTAAACATGGCAAAAATAAAATTTCGAGCTGGGTACAACAAAAAGTATCTGTGCCTGGACCTGAAACCAGCACCATTCCCACCGCAGCCCTGAACCCACCCACCATGCCATGGAAGCAGCTTGGCAGCTTGCAACGGTGCCACCACTACAACCCCTCTGTCCCCTCCTATCCCACACTTGGCGTGCTCGCTCCCTCCATACACACAAAGGCATTTTATCGACAGGATGTCGCTATTTCATGCACCCCCCCATCCGGTCCCACACCTTCCCTAGTTGCCCCAATGACAGGTGCAGTGATTGAGTCACCCTTTTGGTAGGTGACCAGTCACAGTTGCCAAAGTCAAAGGATACCCATATACCCCTCCTGTCCCCTCACTATATTCCCACTTCCCTTCCCCCATACCCTGCAAAATTTCAATGTAAAATAATAAAGTGCCAGCACTGCTCTCTTCTTTCAGCAAAACCAAGTGTCCCACACTTCTCCCTCCCCATTTCAGTAGATCTTTAACAGAAACCCCTCTCCCTTTCTCACTCTTTTGTGAATAAACACCCTGTCCTCCTACAACAAAGCACTATAACGTCAGTTTCAGTTGTGTCTCTACACCTGCAAAATACAAAAACATCATGTGGCATGACCAAGCATCTTTACTCTTCAGTTTCCAAATCAGAATGAATGCTGACTGATGTTGATCTTAATAGTAATACCTGATTGGCTGGTTAAGTGCCCCACTTCACACTAAACTCTACAGTGAATAAAACATTTGCAACATCTCTAGCTTCAAGTCATGTGGCTTACCAGCAACTTGGACTTACAGTACTCATTGGGTGTTTTCTGTAAACAATGTTTCATCATGACAACAAAGTGCTGAACTGCCAAAGGGAAAACATGTTCCTTTGGACCTGTTTTTCCCACAAGCAAAACATTGGATGTTGCCATGTGTGTAAATGTCAGTTCAACAGGCATCCTTAATTGTGTGTCCCTCTAATTTATGCCATGTATTTTACATTGTAAAGCTTTTAAATTAGTTTGGTTCTGTATATGAAAATGTAATGAAAATGTAACTTTCTGTTTGATTTCACTTCTCTGTTTTGAGTGCAGAAGAAGTGATTGTGATGTCACTGGGGATTGTGCAAGCTGCTGTCTCAATGGTTATGGGTTCCTTTTTGAGCAGTTCAAAGATGTGATATATGCTGATGATGCACCCAATACTGACGTAAATGATTATTGTTTTACTGACTGATTTAGACTTTGGTTGCCAAGTAGCGCCAACTGAGACAAGGCCCATTTACAGAGGTGACTTGGACATGCAGAAGGATGATTCATAAGTATACACAGCAACAGAACAGGGACAATTATATTCCAAATAATATAATGCAATTACATTAACAATATGGTCAAGAAGATACTGTTTATCTACACATGTATAGGACCAGAAAGATTTTGCCTCCCTCAGAAAGACAGGTAAAGTGTTCCAGAGTTAGGGAACAACATAATCAAAGGAATACTGTCCCACTGAAATTTTGTATTAAGGAGTTGATAGTAAATTATCTACTGATGATCTGAGAGTTTGAGACCTTTCAGGGAAGCAGAGTAAGCTACAGAAACAAGAGGTGGAGCTAGATAAAAGAGTTGTACGAGTAGTGCTACCAAGTAGACATTTTATACTTGCTTCAGGGAAGAGCTGTCAAAGATCACTATAGATAAAAAAAAGGTGTAGCGATCTATCCACATCTAGGGTGAAACATATGTTTTGATCATAAAGAGTTTTGAGTCCAGATAATTCCCTGTTGGACAGAGTGTTAAAAAAGCAGGGAAAGAAGGCTACACTTTCTTATGGCCAAGCAAATGTCCTCAGTAATACAGTTCTTAGCTGTAAAGAAACCTTTTTTATGTAATTGGGCGATAAAGTACTCCTGAGGCCAGATATTCAAACTGCACCAGGCTGTGCCACAAGCCTGGGTGCAGCGCAACTTGGCTGTGCAGGGGCATTGACTGGGCGATATTCAATGGAGCTGCGCTATGGCTCAGCATAATTGAATATCACACCCTGGCCACCCCGCAGTGTGCATGGTGCAGTGGCACTGTGCCAATTGAAGTGGCCAGAGTGGAGCAGGGGGATACGCTAGCGCAAGTTCCATTGCGCTAGGTGCAACAACCACGATATTAAAAAGTGCACATGCAAATGGGGCCATAATGTATGCAAGGTGCAAATGGGGCCATTTGCATGTCATTATGGCCCCATTTGAATTCAGGTGCACCAATCCCCAGCGACTTGCACCTGGCGCCCTGCCAGGCAGCACCCATCAGGGACCGATGCCCCCTGCAGCACGACAATGTTCCACCAGCCCGATCGCGGGCATTTGTAAAATAAAAAAATATTCCTATATCCCTGGTGGTCCAGTGGACCACTGTCAGACCAATCACGGGCTTAAGTAAAATAAAAGAAGAATCCTATACCCTGGTGGTCCAACAGACCGCTGTCAGCCCGATCGACGGGCTTCAGTAAAAATATAATGATTCCTCATCCTGGTGGTCCAGCGGACCCCCTCCCCACCGCCCACTGATCCCCGTCCGCCCCGGTCAGCGGCGGTGGCAGCACCACCCGCCTGCCCCCACCCCTGCCAGCTGACACCGTTGGTAGGGCTGTCGTCCATTGATCCTGGCGTGAGCCAATGGGCATGCAGCCATACAAGTACTACACATTCAGATATGTGTCACATATCTGAGATATGTCAATATCTTCATAAACACATGCCATGGCCTCACACTGTCTCCAGTCAGGCATGATCCACCAGCGCGGTGTCGATCGATGAGCGACCAGGGCGGCAGTAGTGAGTTCTGCTGCCCACAGCTGAGCGGGGGACGGGTGGTGGGGATCAGTGGGCGAGTGGGGAGGGGTCCGCTGGAACACAGGATATAGGAATCGTTATACTTTACTGAAGCCCGCGATCGTGCTGACTGCAGTCCACTGGACCACCAGGGTTATAGGATTCTTCTTTTATTTTACTGAAGCCCACAATTGGGCTGACAGCAGTCCACTGGACCACCAGGGAAAAGGAATCTTTATTATTTTACTTAAGCCCGCTATCGGGCTGACAGCGGTCCACTGGACCACCAGGGATATAGGATTCTTCTTTTATTTTACTTAAGCCCGTGATCGGGCTGACAGTGGTCCGCTGGACCACCAGGGATATTGGATTCTATTTTTTCATACCAATGCCCACGAATGGGCATTGGGGGACACTACCATGGAGGTACTGCTGGAGCTTGGCTGGCCACCCACAGGTGGCTGCTGCCATGTTGCACCCTGCAATATGGCAGCTCACCTGCAATATGGTCGTTGCTCCTTTTTTTTTTGGATCAACTTTGTGCAGCACAAGTAGGGGTTGCACATGCATGGCTCAGCACATCCCGGGCTGAATATCAGGATGTGCAGAGTATACATGGGCACACCCCTCCACCTGCACCTGCACACATTACTGATGCGCTCCGGCACGTCAAGATTTGTGCCAGGCGCAATTCCCATTTGAATATCATGCCGGGGCGCATCAGTGAGTTGTGCATGGTGTAACACTGTTGCGCCATGTGCAACCCTTTTGAATATCTGGGCCCAGGTATTTTTTAAAGGACAAATGCAGATCAAGGTGGATTTATCTAGGTTATCAAGGTGAATTTATTAAAGATTTTTTCTAACTTTGAATTGGTCAGTAGTGGAACTAAATCATTTATCTGGAAAATTTATATACGGCAGTATACTATTTATATTATAATTCAAATGCTGTTATTTGTTAATTGCACAGTGTTTTGGGGTCTATGGAAAACTGATATAACCTGAATTTGACATAAAACAAGGACTGCACTTAGGAAAGTTAAGGAAACCTGTCTGTAGCAACTTTGTGCTTAGTTTTAGTGCATGTGTGAAGCAGAAGAAGACATTTTAATGCTTGTCATAAGACTAGTTTTGGCACTCTATGCCTCATTAATTTGTATGTGTGCAAGTCTTTTTTTCCTGCTGTGAATAGATAAGCAACTCAAAAGTCATTAAATTAATCAAAGAACAGAATTCAAGAAATCATCCAGTCAGTTGAATATCATTTGACTAAGCTAAAAATGACATTGTTTTCACTTTTTTTTTCCTGCTTTCACCTACAGTAGTAGCCCTCAGTGCCTTCCCACATCCCATAGTCTGTGATCTTGTGCTAGTGTACAGCACTGATCAATGGTAAAGGTATAGCGAAATACAGGACAGAGTTTTCCTGAAATGATTGTTATATCTCTTTAGAGAAATTCCCTGGCTTTATGCCTGCAATAACACTTTGTGAAACAGAGAGAATCTCTTTAGATACTGCATATTGCAAAATATTTGGAAATATCTGAACATATCATTAGCTGCAACTGTAATTGTTAAGTAGAAGCTGACTGCTTCTTAACTATATTGTTACAGAGTACTTTGCTTATCACAACTCGGCTCACATACAGTACCCTTATAGCAGCATAAACATTGCACTTAACATGACCTATGTTGTTCAGTGCTGGTCCAAGAAAGAATAAATAGCATAGAGTATGGAAAAAGAGAAGATACAGTTCAAGTCAGACTTGTTAACAAAGAAAGACTAGTTGCCCAGTACATATCAGTAAAACGTAAACAAAAAATGTGCCTTAATTATAGACATCTGTTTATTATCTTTCAACGCTTTTCAAGCAAAGCCTGCAAAAACAAGGAAGAATTGGTACTGCTGGGGGAAGAGTGAAATGTTAGAAAATGCAATGTAAGGTATGAGACTAATATTTATGGGTATTACATTTATATAGATATCAATTAAATTGTAGAGAGTAATACCACAATTCTGAAAAAGTGCAAATAATTATTTTTTTTTAATTTTATGTTTAAAACCTTCATGACATTCTCTATGTCAATATTTAAAAAGTACATCAACATCACTATCAATATGGGAAAAGTATATCAAAGGCATTTAATTTACAAAAAAACACAAAACTTTTATCATGTTGTAAATTTATATCGCTATAGCTAGAGAACATTGCCTGTTTCTGTAATAACAGTATAATGATGACACCATTTGTTAACAGCAGGGCTCCAAAACTTCTTTTAATAAAATTAAGTTTGTAGCCCAAACAGTTCTAGAGTTAAATCTTTCAAAACATATTTTTTTAAAAAGTGATGAGTTTGGAACCTTTAGGGCTCGAGCCTTAATTTTTAAAAAATTAAATCTTGGAGTCAAATAAGTAGATGTACTGTATCATTAGTATATCACTACAGTGACCATATATCGATATAGAAAGCAAAAAAATATTTCATAATGATAGAAAAAAACATAAAATGGTTCATTGCATTTTTAAAAGTCCTGCCTTTTTAACATATTATTTTTACATGTACTGTATACGTATATAGCAACACTGCAGAACAGTATTAAATGTTCAGATGTTACAGCTTTCAAAATTTAGCTTCAAAAGTTATAAAAATATCATATAAGATTAGTTTTGGAAATGGCTGGAAGATACTAGTGGTTGTTGTTTCTAAGAACAAACACATTATTTTCTCATTTACAGTATTTATAATTTATTCACACCAGGATATATAGATTCAGTCAACATGCCTTGTCTTCAAGAGGCTCCGAATTGGAATGTTAAAACAGAGGGCAAAACTAACATTGGGTGACTACATTAAATTAAATATACAGAAGCATACAACTGTCAACACACAAATATTACATACATTATATGCATATACATGTAACATAGTAATTTAAGGTACAAAAGGATACTAGTCATCATGTAATGTGCAGACTTGATGGATCAAGGGTCCCTTCTGACATTGAATTACTATGTTAGTATCTCTCCCACCCACCACTTCATAAGTAAGAATGAAACAAATATGCTATGCAAACATATACTGATTAAGGGTATTGTTGACCCACTCTGTCACCCAGGGTAGTAAATGAGTCCCTAGGTAAGCAAACATTTGTCCAAGCTTACTGTACCTTAAAAACCTTACTGTCTTCATACTGTATAAACTGTGTTACTGTCTCTGTTGGTGCCATAGCCCATTCTACAGGTTCAACTTCCTCTGTGAGAAAAAGTGACTCCATACATTACCTCTGAATGTATCCCCCCCCCCTTTCAGGGCATGCCACCCTGTCCTGCTGCAGGACCCCAGATCAAACATCTTTAACTGATCAGTCTTGTCAACAGCCTTGAGTATGCAAAATACTGAGATCAAGTCCTCTCTCAGTCTCTTTTTCTCCAGGGTGAACATGTTAAAGGTGTTCATCTTATCCTCATTGCTTCTTCCCCCTGTGTCATCATAGCTCATTATAAACTATGGAAATAACTAATTAACTGAAGAGTTAGGCTTGGCAGATGTGGTGGGAGTAAGAGGCTAGGTGGCTGGACTGTCAAGTGCATGTAGAGGTGAGCTGTTACCCTGGACATTTAAATGAATGTGTATAACTTACTTGAAGGTGTTGAAGCACGTCCCAAGCCTGTTACATGCTGTTGCATTCCAAGAGATTACAGTAACTGTTCTAAACATTTTTTTATAATGATTTTCTGAGCTCTGGGCAGATAAGAGATTGTCACTTTGTCATCTTATTTCATATGGCTGGTTAGTCTTAAGTAATCTGAAGTAATCTGAGTATTGCTCTTGGACCATTTGTGTGCCAAGGTTGACCCTTATAGAATCATAGAACTTAATGGCAGAAAAGGAACCCTTGGTCCATCAAGTCTGCCCTTACCCCCTCACTAGCCCTCCCTCCCTCCTCCCCTCTTAAAGCTCCCACCCCACCTCCCTGTAACCCCATCTGCCTGTCACCATGTTTTCTTGAAGCCTGCCTCAGTCTCAGCCCCCACCACCTCCTCCTCCTCTGGAAGCATGTTCCAGGCCTCGACCACCATCTCAGTGAAGAACCACCCTCTCACGTTGCTTCTGTAGCTTCCCACCTATAATCTCAGCCCATGCCCTCTTGTTATGGTGCCTACCTTCCTGTGAAATAAACACCCCGTGTCCACTCTGTTAATCTCTTTGACATATTTAAAGGTCTCTATCATGTCCCTGCTCTCCCTTCTAGTCTCCAGTGTGTAGAGATCCATTTCCCTACATCTCTGCTCATATGACTTTTCCTACATCCCTTGTACCATCTTGGTCCCTCCTCTCTGAACCCTTTCTGTCAATTCTATGTCTTTGCACAGGTATGGCCTCCAGAACTGGACACCGTACTCTAGATGCAGTCTCACCATGGCTTGGTACAGGAGCATCAAGACCTCCTTCCTTCTGCTCATTATTCCCCTGCCTATACTTGCCAGCATTCCATATGCCCTCCACACCACCCTGGTGCACTGCTTCCACACCTTGAGGTTACTGGAGACTACTATCCCTAGATCCCTCTCTTGCTCTGTAATCTTGCTCTGACTTCCTTCCCCCCCAAGTGTGTATCTTGCCCTTGGGTTTCTGTTCCTCGGGTGCATGACTGTACATTTTTTGATGTTGAATTTAAGTTGCCAGGCCTCCACCCACCCACCCCTCCCGTGTCCTCAGGTGCTTCCTTATGTCTTCAAAACCCCCTGTTGAGTCCACCCTATTGCATATTTTCAAATTGTCCACAAATAGGGCTACACAGCCCTTCAGTCCAGCTGCTATATTGTTTATGTACATACTGAAAAGGAGCAGTCCCAGTGCAGACCCCTTGGGGACCCCCAATCATCACCCCCCCATCCTGGAGTACACCCCGTTTACTACCACCCTCTGGCTTCTGTCTGCCGACCAGTTTTTAACCTATCTAGTTATTTTATGCCCACCTCTATATTTTCCAGCTTGTTGACCAGCCTTCTGTGGGTATGGTTTTGAAGGCCTTGCTGAAGTCCAGATGGGCCATGTACACTGCATCCCCTGGTCTATCACCTGCATCACCTAGTCAAAGGATTTCAATTA
Source organism: Neoceratodus forsteri (assembly GCA_016271365.2). NCBI lineage: Eukaryota > Metazoa > Chordata > Ceratodontiformes > Ceratodontidae > Neoceratodus > Neoceratodus forsteri. The sequence continues at coordinate 352,381,880 of CM028136.1, read as the reverse complement.
AATTTGACTGGCATGATCTCCCTTTAGTGAATCCATGCTGTCTGTTGTCCAGCAGTCCATTTACCTCCAGATATTCCATCACCCTTTCCCTGATGAGTGCCTCCATGACCTTCCCCACCACTGCGGTGAGGCAGACCGGGGAGTAGTTCTCCTTCAACTCCCTGCTTCCCCGCTTATGTATCGGTGCAACCGTCACTCTCCTCTAGCCGGCCAGTACCCTACCAGAATTCAGTGACAGGTTGAACAGCCTTGCCAGTGGGGCAGCCAACTCCTCTCTCAGTTCCAGGATCACTATCTGGTGCAGCCCATCCAGCTCCATGGCCTTGTCCACCTTCAGCCTGCCTAGTTCCTTCCTCACTCTCTCAGTGCTGATGGGTCTCATGTCAACCCCTGTACTCCCCGCCCTCCTCCTTAGCTCTGGTCCCCTGCCCTCCCCCTCATTCATAAACACCAAGCAAAAGTACCTATTAAGTTCTTCTGCTTTGTCCAAATCCCCCTCTAGAGTCCCCCTTCCCTTCTTAGCCTTGCAATCTCTTGGCCAGTCTTCCTCCTATCCCCCACTATCTAAAAAAAGGTTTGTTTCCTCTCCTGACCTGTTTTGCTATCCTTTCCTCCATGGTGGCCTTAGCTCTCCTAATTACCCTCCCTTCTAGCCTCCTTATTTCCCTATATGCCTTCCTGTCCTCTTCCTTCCATGTTTTCTTATATTCCTTGAATGCTCTCCTCCTGCCTCTAACTACCTTTGTCATATCCTTGTTGAACCAGAGTGGCCTCATGCTTCTTGTGCCCTTGCTGACCCTCCTTATACATGTTTGTGTGGCCTCCTTCACCAAGTCTCTAATAGCTCCCCATAACTCTTGCACTTAATTTATTTCTCCAGTGCTTTCCAACGACTCCCTCACTATCCTTCTTATCTTGACTGATAAACCACCGTAACATGCCAGAGCAGTTGGTCCCACAAATGTCCTCTCACACTTCCATAAACAGTGTATCTTACTTTGAGATGCATCCACCCATTCTGGTCCAGAAAGGAACAAAATAAATTAAACACAAAATCAATAAAAAAAATACATGAAGATTTACTCACTCCAAAGCACATATCTATGGGATGTCGGAGAAGTGTCTATGAACCAGTTTCACTTGGCCATTTACATTTAATTGTATAGCATCTTGCAACAATTGTGTTTCCATTTAACCACTTAGAGCAACTCAGACAAAGAAAGATGATGAGGAGAGAAAATATTAAATCTTGGTTGGGAGGAAAACTCTAAAGTCGATTCGATTCGATTTGTGTTTATTTATAAAGCGCCTTTCAAAATCAAGGAGCTGTACATGACAATAAAATCAAGATCAACAATAAACAAATAAACTATAAAGAGAAAGCCAAGTTAAAAAGATAAGTTTTTAAAGCAGTTTTAAAACTATCGACAGTCGGGCATTCTCTCAACCAATGAGGTGAGAATTCCACAGGGTAGGAGCTGAGTAAGCAAAAGCACGAGATCCTGATAACTTCAAACGAACCCTGGGAATCTCTAGCAATCCCTCATTGGCGGAGCGGAGGGGGCGGAGGGGGCGATAGGGAATCAGAAGATCTTTCAGGTAACTGGGTCCCTGATCGTGTAGGGCTTTAAAGGTTAGTAAACCAACCTTAAAGATAATACAAAATCACACATGCCCCCACAATGCAAAGCATCATGGGCTGCATATGCAAATCACCACAGAATGTTATGCTGGTCCAACTTTAAGCAGAATTGCATGGTGCCGAAAGGCCTCTCACACAGTTTGCAAAGAGTGCTAACAGAAGACATAGACACGTGTTTCATCCTACCAGGACTCATCAGTATGCCTCATCTGTTTGGCACCTCAGTGGAATGGACCAGCTACCCTTAAGGCAGTGTGCCTTGGATATATTGTGGTGAACCCATTAAAATAAAAAAACTATTTAAAAGACAAAGAACCTCTGTGCGCAAACACTGAGGCAAGGTTACCTAAAGGGCATTTGGCTGGGAAGCCAAGTTTCAAGAAAATGCAAAATCACACATGCCCCCACAATGCAAAGCATCATGGGCTGCATATGCAAATCACCACAGAATGTTATGCTGGTCCAACTTTAAGCAGAATTGCATGGTGCGAAAGGCCTCTCACACAGTTTGCAAGAGTGCTAACAGAAGACATAGACCGTGTTTCATCCTACCAGGACTCATCAGTATGCCTCATCTGTTTGGCACCTCAGTGGAATGGACCAGCTACCATAAGGCAGTGTGCCTTGGATATATTGTAGTGAACCCATTAAAATAAAAAAACTATTTAAAAGACAAAGAACCTCTGTGCGTAAACACTGAGGCAAGGGTTACCCCAAAGGGCATTTGGCTGGGAAGCCAAGTTTCAAGAAAATACAAAATCACACATGCCCCCACAATGCAAAGCATCATGGGCTGCATATGAAAATCACCACAGAATGTTATGCTGGTCCAACTTTAAGCAGAATGGGTTCACCACAATATATCCAAGGCACACTGCCTTAAGGGTAGCTGGTCCATTCCACTGAGGTGCCAAACAGATGAGGCATACTGATGAGTCCTGGTAGGATGAAACACGTGTCTATGTCTTCTGTTAGCACTCTTTGCAAATCTGTGTGAGAGGCCTTTCGGCACCATGCAATTCTGCTTAAAGTTGGACCAGCACAATACTCTGTGGTGATTTGCATATGCAGCTCCATGATGCTTGCATTGTGGGGGCATGTGTGATTTTGTATTTTCTTGAAACTTGGTTTCCAGCCAAATGCCCTTAAAACTCCTTGCCTCAGTGTTTATGTGAATAGGAGGTTCTTTTGTCTTCAACTTAAAGATGATACGCCACCGCACATTGGGCAGCCAATGCAGTTCACGCGAAGACATGCGACATATGACTGGTTCTCGAGGTCCCAGTCAAAAGCCTGGCTGCAGCGTTCTGCACTAGTTGCAGGCGGCAGATATCAATCCCTGGAAGCCCTAGGTATAGGGAATTACAGTAGTCCAAATGGGTTGTAACAAAGGCGTGAACCAAAGTCGGAAGATCCTCCTGGGGAATCAGGTGTTTCACCCGGGCGATATTCCTCAGATGATAAAAAGAGGTTTTGACAACAGCTGAGACCTGAGATTTCAGGGTCAGACCGTCGTCAAAAATAACGCCCAGATTTCACACCTGTCGAGAGCTAGAGAGCTGCACCCACCAAGTGATAAGCCTGGTGGATGTGCGCACCCAAGCCCCTCCCAGGATGATCTGGGCCCAACCAATACCTCGGTCTTATCCGGATTAAGCTTCAACCAGCTTGAACTCATCCAAATTCTGATTTCATCCAGACAGTTGTTAAGTACAGAGAATTCATCACTCTGATCGGGGAGAAAGGATAAATACAGCTGAGTATCATCCGCATAGCAGTGAAAGCTCAAGCTGTATCTCCTGATGATTTCTTCTAATGGCAGCATATACACTGCAAACAACATGGGAGCTAAAATGGAACCCTGCGGTACCCCATATGGTAGGGAGAAGGTGTCAGAGGAACAGATTCCAGTGACAACTCTCTGAGACCTACCAGTGAGGTAAAACAGGAACCATTCAAGTGGACTGTACCAGACAGTCCACAAAAACCATAACCGCTCCAATAGCACCTCATGGTCTACAGTGTCGAATGCAGCAGAAAGATCAAAAGGACCAGAATGGTATAAGCCTTTCGATCTCTGGCCATTGGGAGGTCACTCAAGACCCGAACAAGGGCAGTCTCAGTACTATGCCTTTTTCTGAAGCCAGATTGGAGAGTATTATAGACATTATGAGAGGTGAGATATTCATCCAATTGCAGTGCAACTGCCTTTTCAATAACCTTACCAACGAATGGCAGGTTAGAGATAGGCCGGTAGTTAGCTAGACAGTCTGGATCCAAGGAGGATTTTTTAAGGAGTGGATGACCAACTGCCTCCTTAAGGGAATTAGGAAAAACCCCCCTCTCCAAGGACTTCCAGACAATGTCAGCGAGGATTGGGTAGATGACTTCAACACATCCTACTAACAGAGGTGTAGGACCCAGATCCAAACTACAACTAGTTGGACGCATTGATTGGATGATCTTCACAATGTCTGCGAATTCTGGGTGGTGAAACTCCAACCAAGCAGGCCGGGGATTAAGTACAACCGGTTGCCCAACGTGACCCCCCAAAGGAGAGGTCGGACTGATGCCGGACCTGATGTCGGCAACCTTATCTGCATAGAAGCGAGCGAACTCCTCACATCTAAGTTGAGAAAAAGCTTCTCTAGGCTGAAGACAGACTGGATTGCACAGCCTGTCCACAGTCCGGAAAAGCTGAGCCGGTCGGTTCTTTGCAGCAGAAATCTCTCTGGACAGGAATTCTGCCTTCTTACGAGTGATTTCTGATTGGTAGCCATCATAATGGGCTAGCAATCTAAGCCTGTCGACATCAAGGCCCGATTTCCGCCAGGCTCTCTCCAGCCTTCGGCCTACTTGCCTTAATTCCTTCAAGGAGCCATCAAACCATGGACTCCTTGGATGGATAGTGAAGGCCGAACATGAACAGGAAGCAATTTTGTCCAGTGCATCTCCCACAGCCTTATTATAGGCAAGTACAAGATCCTCTGGACTCAAGCATTCCCCCGACAAACTGATAGGTCCAATACTGTAAGGTCACTGGGGCTGGCCACCCTTTAAAGTATGTATTGGACCATCTCCGTAGGGGCAGACCTATTAGAGGGGGCCCTGAAACTGAACCTTATGGTGTAATGGTCCGACCAACTGACTGGTTCCACCCCCAAATCAGTGATCTCCATACCCAAGAGAAAGACCAGATCTAGTGAATGACCTCCAATATGGGTAGAGGAGGTAACAACCTGTGTCAGGCCCAGTGTACTCATCAACTGGAGGAGACTTTGACCAAAATGAGAGAGTTCATAACAAGTCAGTGACATGACAAAAAGGGAACTAATAAAAGAAAGGACTTATAGATTTAATATTGTAAATATTGTAGCTTACAAAACTTCTGGGTAAAAAGATATACTCTGAGTAATTTTCTCAGGCAATGAGGCCTGCTATGAGAGACGGTTCATGAATCAAACAAGCTAGAGGAAAAGCACTCATGCATCTTTTCTTCAGTATATCCAGTATGGGCCTCTAATGGGTGGGGGGGGGGTCATGCTTTAAGGCACATGTAGTATGTGTACAAGTATGTACAATACCATTATGAATCCATTCATAGGCAATGCATGTCCATTCTTGGTCAACATAATGAGATTCTATAACTGCCACAGACAGTAGTTATTATTGACTTAAATACTTCAAAGATATTCATTTTGCATTTGTTGCCAGTTCAGTACACTGGGTAACAATACCCCTTTACAGTAATTAACTGGGCAGTAAAAACTGCACACATTTGATTAAGTAAATAATAATGACATATTGACAAAACAGCAGTCTATGTAGAGAACCTCTTGCAAGAGGAAAAACAGTGCACTGCAGTTACATACTGTAGTAACACACTTTACAATATTAGTTGATGTAGGAGCCATTTTATACAGTAATTTGGAAGGTATATAGATGCAATATCAGAAATCACGCCTCCAACAAGGCCCTTTAAGTGTGCATTATTTCTGTAAGAAGTTGTCATGTACTTTACTGTGTTTGTGTTTTTTTAATTATCATCTTACCTACAGTATGTAAAGTGTTTCTGCTGAGGGGAAGGTCAGCTGGATGCTGAAAATCACAGTCCAGTGTTCTCACAGAGGTTAGGTGTGAACAGAAGCAGTTCTTTTGTTCTAATTAGATGTCAAAGGTCTTAAGCAGACAGTATAGCTGATTATCAGGCTAAAAGATAAATATATCTAATTCTTAGATTTTGGCATCAGCTCCACAAATATCACAACTCCCACAATACCCTTGGGGACTCCTTCATACCCCCCACCACTTGGGATACTTGGGAATCAAGTTTCACTGGAACCTCTCGCTTCTGGGGTGAGATAACTTGGTCCCATTGATATAAGAACTTGACAAGGACTTCCAAAGCTGGGAGAGGGTACACATCTCTCAATGGGGGAAGGCGCAAGCCTTCAAAATTATAGCTGCTCCAAAAATACAATACATCTTAGATAACCTTCCAATTCAGATGGATCCCAAACTCACTAACATGATACACTTCAAACAGCAGATTTTCTTCTGGAGCAAAGGCCCAAGATGCCTCAGCTGGTCCAAATTCAAGTTAGATCTCAGGAGTGGTGGACTTAAATTTTTATTTATTTATTTAATGATTCAGAAAAGACCTTTGAGCGTAAGCTCTTTTACAAAGGTTCCACGCCATACAGTAGTAGCCACAGACACTGCCAGCTATCTCCAGATATTTCGTAACATTTCTAAAGAGTTTCTCTCTGCTGCCCCTACTGTAGAAATGAAGAAAGCATTAGATATATCTGGAAATATCACAGAAATTTCGGGAAATAGTTGGCAGTGTATGTGGCTGCTACTATAGATTGCAAAACAAAGCACAATAGGAGAAAGCAAAGGTACATTACAAAGAATGATACAGCTTGGATTCAGAACTTACAGAATAACTCAAAACATAGGTACAAGTTAAAATAACAAGAAAACACTTCATGAGGGTGGGGGGGGTAAGCAGCCACAAAGTGCCTTGTCAGTAGTTCAGAGGGATGGAGATAGCTGGCAGTGGGGTGAAGAAAGGAGGGACAAGAAAGAGATATGTACTGCAGTGGAGGTGAAGGGTGGGGGAAGAAGGGTGATAAGGTATAGGGAGAAATGATGGGTTGAGGAGAGGCTGAGCAGAGAAGACAAGCTAGAGTAAATGGTGGGGTGTGAGGGGCATGGTCAGGCAGCCTGCATTAGTAGTGACTGTAAGGGAAACTCACGGGACTGTGAGTTGGGGGAGGGTGGAGGGTGGGGTGGCGGATGCCGAAGGAGCATGATGCAAACTGATTGCTGAGGCAAGTCATGAGAAGTGACAGAGGGAGGGGGTACCTGAGACCTGCCTAGTGCTTGCTGGGGGCAGAGATAGCAGGTGTGGCTGGACTCAGGGGCAGGTGCACTTAGAGAGTGTTATTAGGTGCTGTTTGAGGTCAGTTTTGAATTGTGCCAGACAATTGGTGGCCAAGAAGTGCCCAGGGAGTTCATTCATCCACAGGGGGCCTGGTAGGTAAATGCACGTTGCCCAAGTGAGGTGCATCAGAAGGGAATAGCCAAGGACCCTCTAGTCCTCCTTCTGGTGACCTGTAATGAGTCGGCCTTCTTGATCAAATTGCCTACACAACGTGGTGTTTTACCCAATAGAGCCTTCTTATCTAGGATGCAAGTCTGGAATTTGACCCTGTCTCTTAATGACAGCCAATTTGCATGTTTGTACAGACTACAGGTGTGAGTACCATGCTCAGCATCCAGGGTGAGTCTGCAGGCTTTCTTGAGCACAGTCTGAACCCTCTTGAGTGCTGTATCCATTGCTGCCCCATAGACCACTAGTCCATAGTCAATAGTAGATATAATTGAACTGTGGACTGAGAAGTGGAGGGCTCCCAGAGAGAGGTATTGCTTGTGCCAGTACAGGACACCAGTCTTGGTATTGACTGTCTTGACTAGAGAGTCAATATGGTGTGCAAACATGAGGGTATCATCTATTATGACCCCCAAATACTTGAACAAGTGAACTTGTTCCAGTGGCTCACTGCATGAGTTGGAGATGATAAGGGGGTGGTGCATATTTTGGTTGTGGGGGCTAGACATAAGCATGGCCTTGGTCTTCTTGTAGTTTAGTAGCAACTTATGCCTACAGAACCAGTCCTCAAGTTTGGAGAAGGAGTTCTGCAGCTCAGATTGTAGGGCAGCCTGAGATGTACTGCTGCTCAGGAGCATAGCATCATCTGCATATAGTATGAGTTTGGTGTTGCAGGCTGTGGGAAGATCATTTAAGAAGAGGCTGAAGAATAGGGGCCCCAGTATTGATCCCTGGGGTAGCCCTAATGATACCGCTCTTGTGCTGGATACTGTTTGCCCAATTTTGACACAATGATTTCCACGTATCAGGTAATCTTGGAACCAGCAAAGGGCATTGGGAGCCACACCCATGTTTTGCAGTTGGGTCAGTAACAGGGGGTGGTTGACTGTATTGAAGGCTTTTGTGAGGTCAATAAACAGACCCCACCAGTTTGCCTTCATCCAGGGCCTTATGTGCATAGTTCATGTAGTCCAGTAGGGCAATGGTGGTACTGCGATTTTGTCTGAAGCCATGCTGGTTGGGGCATAATAGATTATACTTATTGAGGTAGTTGATGAGTTGACCCACCACAATCTTTTCCAGTGCCTTGGACAGGGGGGAGAGGATCGAGATGGGTCTGTAGTTGGCTACCAGAGACTTGTCGCAGCGGGAGGAGGAAGAGACCAACGTGTGGCTGTCTGTCTGTGTTTGTCTCTGTCAGTAGTTTAGTTTTTGTGGATTTTCATGTGTTTCTGCTTGGAAGAACTGGACCATTCTTGGATATGACATCTATGAACGTTTCCTGGACTAGGAAACTATAAAACATCACCACCAGATAGCAGCATTCTCATAATAAATCAACTTTTTTTGGAAGCCATCAAAAGCAAAAGTAAGGTCAGTAAATCTGTTATACAAGTTCTGAGTTGGGAAGTGCTGCATTGAATCCACATTTCCGTCTGACTTGTTCCTTAAAGGATCTGTGATTGTCTTTGAGGTCTATTCACAACCATTTTGGAGAACAAAGGGAAGACACTAACAAAGGATTTTTACATCCTGCATATGCCCCAGGCCAGTGTTCATCACCTTCAGGAAATTAACACATTCTGGGTCTTTGATCAACAGTAACAGTTTGCTGGTCCCCAGTAGTTAACCATTTCCTGTGGATTTTATTATTTTTCATCATTTGACTCCTGATACCTTGGACAAAATTATTGTATTACATATCCCTGAACATAACTATCTGCATAGTTTAATATTACTACATCAAGAATGCAAGCTAACCCCATGAGCGGGGCCTGGGTATACTGGGCCAAAGGAAAATGGCTTGAAACTTGCTACGATGAATATCTGCAGCCTAATTCTAAAGATACCCCAACTTCAGGTGTGGGCCGCCCTACATAAACCTTTAATACTTTGCCTGACTGATACCTGGCTATCCACCTGGGTCAGGGATAATGAGATAGTGCTCCCAGGTTACAATACCTTTAGATATGATAGGAATGGGAAAAGAGGTGGCGGCTGTCTCATTTATTTATGGAACACCCTACAAGGCTTTGTGCTCCCCATCACAACCTGCAGCTTTGACCATGAGCTCCTTGCAGTTAGAATTATTTTTGGTGAACATAAAAAAATCTATGGTCATTGCATGCATCATCCTCCCACCGAAAATGGCCAAAGACGGGCTAATTAAACTACTAGGGTCCTTGGCTGGTGTTAGCAACAACTGTGAGCTCATCGTGACTGGGGACTTCAACATCAATTGGCTTAGTAATGAATCAACCAACAAGAAGGGTATCATAGCCAGTTCCCTCCTTACACAATTAGTCATGGAGCCTACTAGAATGAACCATAAGACCGGTAAGCACACGCTCCTGGACTTGCTCCTTGCAAGCTCACCTGACAGGATTACTGATGTTTTGATACTACCAGATTCACTAAGCAATCACTCCCTTATCACCTGTCTGTGGTCCAGTAAATTCAAAAAAGTGCCATCTGTCTTTGTGAACAGCAGAATTCTCAGGAAAGGGCAGCTCTCAGCTTTCAAGGAGGTGATTTCTCAGATTGATTGGCCTCCCCTTAAGGTACTGCATGGGGTTCTATGTGATGTGGGTGACCGCGGAACGGCGACCCGCAGAAGAGCGGCGTCAAGGGGTGGCAAAAATAATTTACGCCACCCTGACAACCTTGGCACATGGAAAATGGCACCAGGGACTAAAAATACTTGCGTTCTGTGGGGGGAGGCTGCACTCCCCCACAACCCCCCCATGTGGGAGGCTTTGCCCCCCGCACCTCTCTACTTAAGGATTCTCAACTCCAGGGGGGGTGCAAAAGAAAAATAAAATAAGATTCTGGGCCGGGTGCAAGAAAAGCACAGTAGTGCCCGGACCCAGGCCTGAACCCGGAACCCCAGCACCGCAAGTGGAGGCCAACCCCCGATACCATGGCGTAGCTCAGCAGCCGACCACAGCACCACCCCCTACATCCCCTCTGCCCCCTCCCAGGCCACTCTCGCTCCCCCACTGCGAGTGTCCAATTAGCGACATCCTGTCGCTAGGTTCACCCACCCCACCACATCCAGTCGCCCTCATCTTTTGGGCTTTCACCCATATCATGTCTCCATTTTGGATGGCACAGTGATTCAAGCACCCACCTCACGTGCTACCCTGCATGGACTTGACATAACACTCCAGTACTTTATTGATAACTTTAATGGCATTTGTGACAGATTTGCTCTGTTCAAAAAAAGGAAAACACGCGGCCATAACAATGGATGAATTACTAGTGACCTAGATCATATGAGGGCAAGGGACAACCTTTGGTATCAAGTCAGGGCCTCCAGTAAACCCAGTGACCTTCACAGATACAGGGCATCCAGAAACAAATGCACACATCTCATCAGGAACACTAAGGCTAATTTCTACAAGGATCAATTGTGAAGAACCTGGGGTGCTGGGAAGCAGTTTTGGGACAATATAAAGGCACTCACAGGGAAGGACGACAAAACACAACCATCACTGCTAAACATTAATGGTACAAATACCATGGACCCCCACACCATTGCCAAAGAGTTAAACTCCACCTTCATGGATCTTAGCTCTGTTCTACCGGCTGAACACCTCAAGCCTATCAAAGCTGATAATAGGCACCCACCGGACACCAACTCACACCCTCAATTTTACTTCAAGAGTGTCACTGTCAAGGAAGCACTGGGTTATGTTAAAAAAGTCCTGGGGAAAAACCAGAATGGGGTCTGACAACATTGACATGAAACTGCTGGTGCTGGCAATCAATGAAGTCATCGCTCCCATCACTACAATTTTCAATAAATCCCTCCAGCTCACCAGATTCCCTTCTCCTTGGAAACAAGTGCTGGTGACCCTGGTGCATAAGGGAGGTGATAGGTCACTGACCACTAACTACAGGCCCATCTCTATCCTCTCCCCCCTCTCTAAAGCACTGAAAAGGATTGCGGCAGACCAGTTTACTGACTATATTCACAAATACCAGCTGCAATGTCCCCAGCAGTACAGCTTTAGGAAGCTCCACAGCATGGATACTGCACTGGTGGATTTCACTGAGAATGTAAATAAGGCATTGGATGAGGGAAAACTGGTTGGGTCCCTCTTCATTGACCTAACAAAGGCATTCAACACAGTCTCCCACCCACTCCTTTTGTCTCAACTGCATGCCCTTGTTGTTTCCCCAAATGCTGCTCTATGGTTCCAGGACTACCTAACCTCCCAGTCTCAAAGGGTCAAGATAGGTCACTCCATATCTGCATCCAAGGAAGTCTCACTAGGGGTGCCTCAAGGGTCCATTCTGCATCCACTGCTCTTCAGCATGTTCCTGAATGACCTACCCGATGCCTGCACTAGCAAAGTCATTCTGTACTCCGATGATGCTGTCCTACTTAGCTGTCACTCTTGCTTAAAGCACCTACAGGCTGAGCTACAATCATTCTTCCAGCAACTGGAGACCTGGTTCTACTTCCAAATGTTGCTAGCAAACTACAAAAAGAACAAGATGATGCTCCTCTCTAGTCCCCAACTAAAAAGGAGATGCCCAGAACTAACAATCACAAATCACCTGACTGCCCCACTGGAACAGGTTCACTCCTTCAAGTACCTGGGTGTCATTGTGGATGATGCCCTCTCATATGTTCAGCACATTGACATGGTGGTGAAAGCTGTGAACACTAAATTAGAGATCCTGTTTAGGCACAAGAAAAGCATATCTGCTGACGCCCCTCCGTCTCTCAGTCTCCAGATCTGTCCTCTCCCTGGTCGACTACGGGCTGGTGGTTTATGGTGCTGCCACTGATACGGCCCTCCAAAGGGTTGCCACTGCCCTTAACAGGGCTTGCAGACTATTGCTAAATTCTGACCGCTCCACACACACTTGTACCCTGTATGGTCTGGCCCACATACTACCGCTTCAATCCAGAATCAGATACTGAACTGGCCTGCTAGGGAGAAAGGCCATGCTCTCCCTAACCCCTACCTGCATTGCAAACCTGATAAAGGAAGCAAGCTCCAAATACAACACACGAAGAACAGTGACAACACAGCTTGATGTCCCATTTTGTAAGACCTTTCCTAGGACAAAGATCTTTCATGTACCGAGTTCCACTATGGCTAAATGAGATCCCTGCTGCAGATCTCAATACAGCAAATGTTCGGTCCTTTAAAAGAGAACTGAAGCAATACCTGCTGAACTCAAATGCCTGTGACTGCCTTATCTGAATCCATATCTTTAACCTGGATACCCACTCTTAAACACCTCTGACTCCTTTACCCGAGTCCAAATCCTCAAACTGCATACCCCCCTCATCCGTCTGATCTTCTCTACTGTTTTACCTACCCTGGACCCCCACCTGCCATCCCTTGCCACCCCCTCAAGCTCCCTCCAACTCCCTCCCTCCATACCCCAACACCTCCCTTTCTACCCACTCTCCCTAAATTTTCTTCTTCTCAGTCCTCTCTCTCTCCTCTCCCTCCTCTCTCTCCTCTCTCTCTCTCTCTCTAATCTGCCACTTGTTTGCACTCTTTCCCCCCTTTCTTTCTCCTACCCTTTCTGATATTCTACCTTGACAGGCCCCCCTGGGGCAGCTATGCCATACGTTGCTAGTTGGGAATCTTCTCCCTCTGTTTAATTTCGGTTGTCTAGGTTACTCAAATGTATTATTTATCTATATTCTGTATTACATAGCAATCTTATGTTTTGTGTTAACTGTCAAGTTTTTGTTATGTCTCTGCTGTTTTATATCCTGACGTGGAACCTTAGTAAAAGAGTGTGTACTCAAAGGCTGTATCAGAATTATCAAATAAATAAAAAATAAATTTATGCACTGGCAAAACTAGGGCCTGCTTCCAAACTGCCGAGAATTGGGCCAGGGCCAGGAATTTATTGTTCAGCGTGGTAATGGGCACTATAAGAACATCCAGGGTGAGGGATAGAAGTTTTATGTCTATCCAGTCACTGCCCAGTCTGGTTTTACCCAGTATTTTCTTGATCACAGTAAGGGCCTCCTTCAGAGTCACCTTTTTAAAGTAGAAGGTCAGGTGTGAACACTCAGTAGACACGTTGTTGGAGCGGTTCAAACCAGGTTGAAAATAGGCAGGTGGTAGCACTGGGATAAGATCGGTGAAGGCCTTATTGAAGGCTTCTGCAATAACTAGAGGGTCTGTAGTGGGGGTGTTACTGATACTGAGCAGCTGAGGGTGCTTCTTGTCCTCCTTTCCAAGGTTGCTTTTGATGTTATCCCAGAATCTTTTCCCATCACTCCAAGAATTGCAAAGCTGGGCCTTACGATAGTTGGCTTTGGCAAGCCGGATTAGCTTGGTGCAGCAGTTCCTGGCTGTGCTGCAGCACTGGTAGTCATGCTTGCTGCCTATGTTTCTGACCTTCACCCAGAGTATGCTCCTTTCTTTCAGGCGGGAGAGGAGTTCCCCATCAATCCAGCCATTTGTCTGCCCCCATATTTTTCTTTTCATGAGCAGGGCATAGATGTCACAGATGCCACTAAAGCCCTTAATGAAGTAACTGAGGGCAGGCGTCAGGTCGGTATGAGTGCAGTCATGGAGGGCAAGGGCTGATCTGAGGGCTTCAAGTTTACCCTTCCTCAAGATCCTGCTTTCAATGAGGATGGGTGGGCTTTTGGTAAATATATTAGACCACAAAAAGGTGATTGGAGAGTGGTCACTTAGTGTGTCTGGGAGAACCTTGATCTCAGAGATCTGGGATTGTGAGCTTGCTAGGACCCAGTCAAGGAGGATACTGTTTCCTGTCTTATAGTTCTGCCTGGTGGGGCAGGTGACAAGTTGTGACAGGTTGGAGGTGGCTATCAGATCCCTGAAAGGGGCAACCTCCTTTACATCCCAGTTTATGTTAAAGTCCCTGGTAATGACAACCTCCATCCTCTTTGGAAGGGTGCTGATAATGTCTATAATTGTGGGAAAGCCTGCCAGATTTTCAGCTAAGAATCATGGCTCATTCCCTCCTCCAACTAGTGCAAACAGCTCCATGGAGCTCTTTGACATACCAGCTCAAATGGGCAGACTGTGAAGCATTGGTAGCTGGAGTACTGCTGGCTAAAGGGATTCAATTCGGTCCCCTTTCAAAAGGCAGCTCAGAACACCTCACTAGCTCTCATACCTTGTGGGTATGGAAAAAATACCTAAAATGTATTGGATGGACATTCACAAGGGCAAAGCACTTCCCTTTCTGGGGCAATCAATGATTAAGCATCAGCAGTAAATTGGCATGGGACAGTGATTGGTTCAAGGCATGCATTCATCATTTCTCAAATGTACTGCACCCCACTCTCCATACTCCAAAAACCTTCAGACACCTAAAACAAGAGTTTAGACTCCCCAGACACCATCACTTGAAGTATCTTCAATTGGGATATGCATTAAGTGTGTTTCTCTGCCCGACCCTTGCGAGCCCAGAACCCAACCCTCTAGATAAGCTCCTGCAGTCACCAGCAGAGGAACAGTATGGAGTAAAGATGTTTATCAGCACCTCCTCAGCCTATTTCCAAACCCAACAGTGAAGATCAGGCAATGATGGTTGGAAGAATTAGGCCTGGAAATTATTCTGCATTTCTGGAATGACTGCTGAAGCAATCTCCAGAGTGCTATTAAGGACACAAAAAGTAGATTCATTTTATTTAAAGCAATTCCCAGATGGCACAGAATGTCAATTAAACTGAACGAGTGGTGTCTCCTTCCCTCTGGAACCTGTTGGAGGTGTAATATGCAAGCTAGATCTATTACACATTATCTTATGGTCCTGCCCAGTTTTACACAGCTCCTGGAAAGACATACAAGCACACCTGTAGCGATATTCTGTCATGCAAGATTGCCCTTATTTCTCCCCTTGTACTGCTAGGTCTTTTTCAGATACATCAAACTGAAACTGACATTTGATCTCAGGGGGAAACAATGGCTACTAGGTGCTATAGTTACTGCAAAAAGGATCCTACTGCAGCACTGGAAGGAACAGATCTCCCCAACCCAGGAATGGCTGCTTGAAATGGTTAAGATGGCCAGCTATGAGAGTGTAATGTACACAAACCAGAATAGAGTGTTGCCTTATAAAGATACATGAGGACCCTACCTCAGTTCTGTATATTGCAAAATACCTGAAGGTTGTTTCCTCCTTAATTAACCATCCTCCACTGGCAATACCTGGGGGGGGGGCATGCACCTCAGTTTAGCTTTTATAGTCAGTAGTTCATTTTATACCCTTTGACATTTGAAGAAGAAGAAGAATCTGCCTTTATATAGTGCTTTTCATACAGTCTATCCCAAAGCACTTTATAAGCAATGCTAGACTGGTGGTGAAGTGACTGAATGTGTAGTGGTGGCCATACCGCACCCCAGCACCCACACATAGCCTAGACAATTGCATGAACCAGTTTTATAGGAAGGGGAATGATGGCCAGGACACCAGCATATCCCTCTTAAGATAGGTTGTCACTTGTATCTAGTAGGTTACTGTCTACATGTCTGCTCTATGTTAGGTCAAGACTCAAGATATCTTGTCCTAAAAACCTATGCGTTCTAAATCTTCCGGCAGCCTAAGGGTTAAGTTTGTTCACTAGTGATCATATGTGTAAACTTAATATGCTAATATGTGTAAACTTACCTATAATGCATCTCCTGATTACACTAGAGTTGTATATACATGGGGCTTGCCCCGGCCAGGTTGCTGTGTTTGCATTTGTACTTTGTCTCTGTTATGTATAAATACAATAAAATATTAATTCTAAAAAGACATCATAGGTCAGGCCCTTCTCAGCTAAAAGGTTTCTGTTTTGGGGAAACTTCAGAGGACTGTGTTCCCTTCATAACAAAAGACTTGTTGTGAGCATAAACAATGACAGGTCCAAATGAGATGGTATCCCAGAGAGAGAGAGAGAGAGAGAGAGAGAGAGAGATTGAGGGTAGCCAGGAAAACAAAAAAGTCTAGTTCAAATAAAACAAAATCTGGTTTTAACTTGTTTTTCAAAGGGGTGGTGTCCATAGATCAAAGAAATAGTTGAACCTGTGAGGTCAGAAAGATGTATGAGATGATGTGGCATTGTAGGCCAGCAAGCCAGGGGTAGTTCTGTGTGTGTGTGTGTGTGTGTGCATGTGTGTGTGTGTGTGTAAATATCTTGAGGTATTAACTATTATGTTTATATACGCCATGTGTTTTGTGACTCAGTAATTTCAGGAATAGATAACCACAGTAAAATGAAAAATCTGTGATCCATCTTTAAAGTGGCAGGCTACAGTTACCGTATCTAAGCAAAAGTGTTCTCAACTGTAACAGAAAGGGTGGGTCATTTGTCCTTTGGTAAGCAGACCTGTACTGTGTGTAATGTGTGTGTGTGTGTAGTGGCTCTCACAGGATTTGAACTTAAACATAGCTTGAGTGAGGTTGCAGGGAGTGGTAGCAGCATTCCAAGGTAACTCTTTTAGGTGTCTGAGGGGCTGTGAAACTGGTAGCAGCCATCCAGATCGAGTTCTGGGAGGGAAGCAGTCTGTGATAAACTGGCGATAACAGTGGGATATGAAACAGATTGTTAATAAAAATTTTATCTGTCCAGTCATAGAACAGGACATACAAAAGTGGACACTGTATATTATACCAGTTTTATTTTGTTGTAAGAGTAGATAGCTAAAAGATACTATGACTGGGCCATACAGGAGATGCACAGTGACAAACCTTGAGGAGCTGTGGAAAAGGAGAGGGTTTGTCTTTGAGGAAGGCCATCCATACAGAGACCTCATAGACCTCCTTGAAAAAAGAGACAAGGGAAGTGTTGTAAAGTGGTAGAGGTATGTGAAATGTGTAAATTTCATTCTGTGAAATATTTAGCAAAATTCACGTATTTCGTGAAATATTTAGTGGGTGTGAAATGTGAAATTTCGCTGGCAAAATGCAGAATTTTGATGGCAAAATGAGGAATTTCACCTGTGAACAGTGGAATTTCGTTACTCACGGGCAAAATTCTACCATTGGTGGGTGAAATTCTGCATTTTGCACCCTCAAAAATATTTTGCAGAATACGTGAATTTCACAAAATATTTCACATGGTGAAATTTGCAATTTCACCGGAATTTTGCTGGCAAAATTAAATTTTGCTGCATCTCTATAAAGTGGTCAGTGCTAGGCAAAGCCATGAGACAGAGGCTAGGGAGAATGTAAATGAGCTTTATTCAAGCATAAAAAGAGGCAAAATCCACCTGATGCATTTCGGATGAAACAGCATCCTTTATCAAAGGCCTTTGATAAAGGATACAGTTTCATCTGAAATGTGTCAGATGGATTTTGCCTCTTTTTATGCTTGAATGAAGTTTATATGTTCATATTCTGAGACCTGTGCCCTTGTATTTTTGAGGTCGGTGAGTGCTCGACTTTTTTGCTGTTATGTTCATGTTCTTTAGTCTGGGAGCACCACAATCCTAGTGCTAACTCCATTTTGTTAATAGAATGTAAATGAATCAGAGCCTATAACTGGGTCAGCTGCACAAGCAGACTAGTTACAAATGATGCAGCAGGAGCTCATCATGGTTAAGGAGAAGGCAGAAGCTGAGGAGTAGAAGTCAGATGCGGAGTTGCAGAGAACAACGCTGGAGGCTATGTAGCAAGAGAAAGAAATAAATAAGTGAGAAAGGCAGTGCCAGCACAAGATCTGAATGAGAAAGTAGTGAGAGAAAAAGTGTGAACAGAAGAGGGACATTGAGATTCTGCTCCAGATGACAGCATCATGAATTGTAATTAGTGGCCTGAGGGGTTCAACCCAAGAAGACAAAAATTAATTTCAAAATGTTTTCCAAGTATCTGGAGGGGAATAATCTTGATTTGTTTGTAAAATATTTTGAGTAAATTTGTGGGTGATTTGAATTGGATAGTGCTCCTTGGGCAACTCAAGGTTTGCCACTCCTTACAGGCAACATGTTAGAAACCTTCACCAGGATGGACAGTGAGGACTGTATGGACTATAACAAAGTAAACAAGCATTTGTCAATGCCGAATGTTGTCGCTCTGGCATTGGCAGTGGCAGAGGTGGAGAGGCATAGCACTGTGAGTTTGTTAATGTGTCCCAAAAGGTGATTTTGCACAGCAAGCATGCCACTGTGCGGCAGAGCTGTGGAAACGTGTTTTGGGCAGGCTGTCAAAAATTGCAGCTGGATTGTTGATAAAGAGGTGTGCACAAATGCCAGTGGTGAAAATGTGGCATGAAAATATTGCAGATTGACAAAGTTACAAGGGTGCGTGGAAACTGCGCAATGCACACCTGCAACACAGTCATTGTCTGGACTTTCGCCACCAAATTTTCAACATAGGCATTTTAGGACCTCTGCTGGTGAATAGTGTCACCATCATTTCCTGAAAGTGCCCTGAAAAGTGATGTCAAACAGCGACCATGCAATTCTGCACCAGACTTGTAAAAACACATTTCAGCCAGCTGCACTATTCATAAGGAGGTATGGAAAAATGGCAATGATGAAACAGCTGGAGTGAAAGTATTACAAATTCACAAAGTCACGAGAGTGCGTGCAAACTGCACAATGTGCACTCATAAAACACTCATTTTATTGACATTCATCCCTAAATTTTCAACATAAGCATTTTAGGACATCTGCTAATGAACAGTGTCACTGCCATTTTCATAATGTGTCTCGAACACAGGCTTTCCACAGTGACCGTGCTATTGTGCGCCGGAACTGTGAAAACAGATTTTGGTCACGATGTGAAAAATGACAGCTGTACTGTTCATTTGGAGGTGTAGAACAATGGCACTGTTGAAAATGTGGAGTGAAAATGTAAGCTTGCGAACTTACGAGCGTGCATGCAAACTGTGCAATGCACGCTCGTAACACAGTCACTTTATGGAGTATTGTCACCAAATGTTCAACACTGGCATTTTAGGACCTCTGCTCATGAACAGTGTCACTGTCATTTTCATAATTTGTCCCGATCACTGATTTCGCACAGCGACCGTGCTATTCTATGCCACAAGTGTGAAAACACATTTCGGGCAGGATGTGAAAAATGACAGCTATACAGTTCACAACAAGGTGTGGTAAAATCCCAATGTTGAGAATCTGGCATGAAAATAGTGCAAAAGCACTAACTTACAAGCGTGCGTTGTGCAGTTGCTACGCACACTCTTAAAACAGTCATTTTTTGGATTTTTCCCACCAAACTTGCAACATAGGATTTTTGAGAGCCCCTCTCATGAACAGTGGCACTGTCATTTCATTACTCTGTCCCAAAAGGTGATTCTACACAGTGACTGCAAAATCACCTTTCGGGACAGAATAATGCCATGACAATGCAAGAATTCAGGAGAAGGGGTCCCAAAAACCCCATGTTGAAAATTTGGGGCCAAAATTCACAAAAATGCCTGAGATATGCATTAAAGTTGAAAAAACCCTATTCATTCATTAATACAGCTTACCGGCATTTCTTCAGTTCGTGGTCAGCTTTAAAGAGTGCAGACGTGTTCCCAGTCTACAGAAGATCATCGCGCCGGACTCCACAGGTAAGTATGGGGTGGGGGTGAGGGGAGCAGGGTGCACAGTGGGTGGGTGGAGTGCGGGGTGAGGGGGCATCGAGACTACGAGGACCATTTTCATTTACAGGGGAAAAAGAAAACATTGCGGGCAGTTTTGTTTCTGCAGGGATTTGACATGTTGGGTGGGCTCCCAGCATGCCACCTAACTGTATGGGGGTCTGTAGCTGATGGGGATTGGGCACCCTGTAGGCACACAACATGGGGAGGAGGAAGTAATGCCAATGGGATTGGGCACCCTCATCGGCACACAAACAAAGTGGGGAGGCGCGAGCTAAGGGGATTGGGCACCCTCTGCATTCAACAATTGGGGGTGGGGGTTTATGCTGATGAGGAGTGGGCTCCCCCGTCAGCACACAAAGAAAGCAGGAGGGTTAACTGACAGGGGGATTGGGCACCCCCCAAAGTCGGCAGTAGGTAGGGCCGTCCGCTCGCCAACCATGCACATAATGGCAGCAAGCATGGCAAGAAAAGGACCACTGCATATGACAAGCTTTGCTCAGATTGCAGCGGACCTTTTCTTAGAAGTGCTCACCACATTATGTATGCATGGTGTGGCGCCGACATGCAGGCTGATTGGGGAATGTAGGACGCACCTACTGGTGCATGCCCTGCATTCACCCAACAGCAACCCCACCTACAAAGCTGCACTGTCCCACGATGTTGGCTGCGCAAGTGCAGCAACATAAAAAATGCCTTGTTAAAATGTTTTGAACTGACATGCAAAGCCTATTGACAAAAATGTGGAGGCTTAAGGAAGGCACCAGGAGATAGCTTTTCTAAAATGGGTGCAGAATTAGACTAGAGCAATGGTTAGAGGGTGCAAATCCTAGCTCTGTGGAACAGGTGAAAGATTTATTCCTCCTGGAACAGTTATTAAACACCGTACAGCAGGAGCTGAGAATATGATTGTTGGATAGGACTTCAAGCTCCACAAAGGAGGTAGCCAAGAGGGCTGATCAGTTCATATTCAGCCAACCATCCACACAGAGCAGAAACAATGGGGGATGGACACCAACTGGCTTTAAGGAAGCTCGGGGGGCAACCTAAGGGAAGGTAGCTCTTGCCCAAACAAGAAAGGAAGTCATAGAGTTTCAAAGGGAAGGAGTCAGGAGAACACAGATATTATAACTACCAAAAACTGGGACACCTGTTGTATTACTGTCCAAAAAATATGGCAAAAGGTGCGAGTGCTGTTTGAAGGAATAGCTCTGGAAGCTCCCAGCACATGGTGGCCTGTACCCAGTGTGCAATTCCTATAAACCCCACTACACACATGCAAACTGTGTTAGTAAATAGGATTGTAGCCCAAGGATTGAGGGAAACTGCATCCTCCCTTTCAATGGTAAAACAGGATGCAATTCACTAAGAACAGATCCTGTTGGACAGTTATCCAGAATTAGAGGAGTGACTAGTCCAGCAGTCTCGATGCCAATGACCTGCATCTTTCTGAACTGTGAAGGAGGCCATGGCATGCTGAAGGTGGGTGTTGTGCAGGACCTGCCCATGGATATCATTATGGGCAATGACTTTGATAGTCGGGCCAACTTTGTTTGTATCACTACCTGTACTACGGCTAAGGAACTGGCTCCTGAGGACTCGGAGGGTGCACTGCAGCTGTAAGCAACCTCTCCATTAGCAACAAGGAATGTTGTAGCTGAAGAATTATTTGGGAGCAGCAGTTCTGAGCCAGATGTACAGACTGAGGAGAGCTGAGCTGTGGTTGGTTCTCCACAACACAATGTGTTTTAGGGAAGGTCAAGCATGTGGCAATGGGGAAAGCTTGGCAAGCGGACCCATTCCTACAGAAATTAACGGAGTTTGCCACGAGGATGGAAGGTGACTCCCAAGGCATGGAGAAACTGGGAGAACAGGCTCCTATATTGTGACTGGGTTCTAAAGGGATTACCAGAGGAAGTGGTATTTCAGCAGATACAGTAGTAGTTCCTATGGAATATGTAGGATGCAGTATTTGACCTTAGCCTACAATATATCCTTTTCCAGACACTTAGGGGTCAGACATACAAAAAGGAATTTGATTAACAATTTCTACTGGCCCAGTACTTTTAAGGATGTGGCAAACTACTGCTGGACTTGTTTGCAGTGCCAATGGGTGGGAAAGGTTAGAGAAAAGGCCAAGACGGCTTTGCTTCCCCTCCTTATTATTCAAGAGCCTTTTCAATGAGTTGCTGTGGACATTATGGTGACACTCAGCACCCCATGTAGCACAGGCAAGAGGTACATTTTGATGTTTGTGGATTATGCAAAGAAGTGCCTGGAGGCAGTGCGCTTGTCCTCCACTGAGGCAGAAAAGATGGCTGACAAACTGCTGTGGATATGTAGCCAGATGTTTTTTTTCCCAGGAGATTCTGTCAGACAAGGACACCAGTTTCATGTATTCATCCCCTGATGGCTAGTCTTTTGGAGAAGAGTGGGTTGAGGTGCCATAGGGCCTCCACGTACCACCCACAGACTAAAGGTTTGGTCACATGACTTAATGCATCTTTTAAGGCTATGTTGAGGGCATTGAACAACCAGCAAGAAAGAGAGTGGGACAAGTACTTACTCTACCTCATTTTTGCATATGGGGAAGTCCCCCAAGAGTCCACAGGGTTCTCAACCTTTGAGGTCCTGTTTGGCCATAGGGTAAAGGATCCCTTTAATTTGGCAAGGGATGAATGGAAGGGCGGGTTTGCTCTTAAAGGGGAATCTGTTGTGGCATACATACTGCATTTCAGGTCATGGCTCAAGGACCTCATGGAGTTTATCCAGGAGCACCTAGCCACTGCACAACAGAGACAGAAGACATGGTACAACCATGGGGCCAGTGACTAGGAGTACTAAGTCAGGCAATGGTTCATGGTACTCATCCCCATCCAACAGAAAAAATTACAGGCAGCTTTGGAGGGTCCTGACTCAGTGGTCTGGAGGGTGAATGATGTTAATTACATGTTGGAGCTACCCAACAGTGGCACAAGCAGCAAATCTACCATATAAACATGATGAAGCCCTGCCATGACCAGGATGAAATGGTTCTGGCTGTGTGCAGCTAGCTAGAGAGGGGGAAGAATCAGAAGCGCTGGTGGACACCTTGGTAAGGTTAAGGGAGAATTTTCAGTGAATGCTGTCACCTTCCCAGAACTGCTGACACCAACTGAAAATACTTAAATGTTTGGGGTGCTGCACACATTTGTGGAGATGTTTATTGGGAAACTGGGATATTCCATGCTGGCAGAGAACCATGCAGATACTTGAGTCCCAGACCCCGCTGATGCAGCCACCCTACAGATTCCCTAAAGAAGTGAAATGCATCATTCAGGGGGAGATCAAGAAAATGCTGGCTATTAGGGTAATCCAGAAGTCCAGTAGTCTTTGAGCCTTCCCAGTGGTAGTTATCCCCAAGAAGGATGGATCTGTGAGGTTCTGCATCAACTACCACAAGCTCAAAGCTACACAGTCAGATGCATACTCTATACCCAGGATGGATAAGTCCTAGAGAGGTTAGGGGGAGTCATGTAACTGACAAATTAGCATTACAAAAAACCTCTCTGCACTTGTGGAGCTTGTACAAACAGACAGCACACACTAAGACAGTTCAAGGTGTTTATTTCATGGCACCAGTGAAAAATTCTCAACACAATCCCTACTGCTCTGGTACTTCAATGTACAGAGGGTCTTCATCAGGTGGCAGGTCTAGCTGACCACTTTGACCTGACAAATGGTTATTAGCAGGTATCCTGGACTCCTGCAGTCAGAGAGATGTCAATCTTCATCATTCCATTTGGTTTACTCAAGTTTCAAGTAATGTCATTCGAGATGAAAAATGCTCCAACCTCCTTTTAACAACTCATGGACTGCATTCTGTCTCTGGCAGGAGACTTTGATCTGACGTATATGGATCACCATCTATAGCCAGACAGGGGAGGATCACTTCCAGCCATAGGTCATCCTTCATCATTCCATTTGGCTTATTCAAGTTTTGAGTAATGCTATTCAAGAAGAAGAAGAATGCTCCAGCTTCCTTGAAAGGCTTGTGGACTGCATTTGGTCTGCTAAAGAATTTGTTTTACTATTGTGCAAGGGATGGGGATGTAACAACTTGTAATGTATTTTTACTCTGTATATGTGTGTGTGTGTGTGTGTGTGTGTGTGTGTGTGTTTGTTTTAATTTTTATCATCTCATAAAAATAGAAATACAGAAACATAGGCCCCATCTGGAGTACTGCGTGCAGTACTGGAGGCCACACCTTCACAAGGACATTAACCAAATTGAGGCAGTCCAGAGAAGGGCAACCAAAATGGTGCAGGGACTGCATCAGAAGACATATGAGGACAGATTAACAGAGCTCAATATGTATACCCTTGAGCAAAGGAGTGAGAGAGGTGATATGATCGAAACATTCAAACACCTTAAGGGCATTAACAAGGTGAAAGAGTCTAACATGTTTCAATATAAGAAAAATAGCAGGACAAGAGGACACAGCATGAGATTAGTGGGATGCTGATTAAGGGGTAATGTGAGGAAGTTCTTTTTCACAGAAAGGGTGGTGGATGCATGGAACGGCCTACCTCAGGAAGTGGTGGCTATGAATACAGTGCAGGGTTTCAAACAGGCATGGGATAGGCATAAGGGAGCAACACAGATGAGTATGAATAGATAGGCCACTGACAGCAAAGGACAATGGCACATTTATAAGGTAGAAAAAAAAATGGGCAGACTAGATGGGCCTTGCGGTCCTTATCTGCCATCATATTCTATGTTTCTATGTTTCTATAGAATGTGCTGGCAGAAAAGGACTGCCTGGCACACCCTGCCTTCCCAGAATGACCCTGCATAATCTGTCTCTCCATACCCTAAATGGTCTGAGGTGACCCTCCCTCCTCCCTACCTATTTTCTAATATTTCCTTATTTCTATCCCATGCATGCTTGAAGACCTCGCTATTTTTGCCTCCACCACTTCTGCTGGCAGTCAATTCCAGGCACCCACCACTCTTAAAGTAAAGTAGTACTTCCTCACATCTATCCAAAACTTCCCTCCCTCATGCTTCATCATATGCTTTCTGATCCTGGTGCTCTTTCTCATTTTAAAGAGACCACCCCTCCTGCACCTTATTTACCCCCCCCATGAGGTGCTTATAGGTCTCTATCAAGTCTTGCCTCTGTAAACTGTTCTGCTGAGGGGGGATGTCTCATGGATGCTGAAAAGTACAGCCCTGGGTTTTCACAGAGGCTGGGTTTGAACAGAAACAATTATTTTGTTCTACATAAATATTAAAGGTCGAACCTTTTTCATGTTTTGGGGGAAACCTCAAAGGACTGTGTTAATTTCTTAACAGAAGATGTGTTGTGAGCCTAAATAAGGGTAGGTCCAAACAAGAAGGCACCCTATAGAGGGGGCAGTCAGGAAAACAAAATAGATCTACTTTGAAACAACATATCCAGTTTGGACCTGTTTTCCAAAGGGGGTGGCATTCATAGATCAAAGAAATAGTTGAACCTAAGATGTCAGAGAGACATGTAAAATAAAGTAGCATGGTGGGCCAGCCATCCGGAGGTAATTCTGTGTGTGTTTAGACCACACAGTTTGGTTATTCTGGGATACTAAATAACCAACATCAAGGGTTTGAGTCTGCTGTAACTCACTGAGTTCCCAGCTGGGGTAAGCTTCTGCTCTATTTAGGCTTTAGACAGCTGTGAATTAGATTTTTTACAGTGTGTCCCTTATCTTTCAAACTGTTTAATTTTATCTCTGTAAAAATGCTGAATTCCCCATAGTTTTAATGCTTATTACCCTGTAACATATAAAAATATATTGGAGTATTAAATATTATTTTCAAATACTTAATGATTTCTGTGACCGAGTTATTTCAGGTATGGATAACTGGAGCAAATTGACAAATCTGTGATCCATCTTTGAAGAGGCTGGCTACAGTAACTATATCTAAGCAAATGTGTTCTCAGCTGTAACAGAAAGGTTGGGTCTTTTGCCTTTGGTAAGGAACACTGTACTTTTTGTGAACAGTGGCTCTGGTGGGATTCAGATATAAGCTATGTTTACACGGCAGTAGTGCTGTAAATACAAAACCACAGCAGCACAGTCTGGACCA
Organism: Neoceratodus forsteri; assembly: GCA_016271365.2. Lineage (NCBI taxonomy): Eukaryota > Metazoa > Chordata > Ceratodontiformes > Ceratodontidae > Neoceratodus > Neoceratodus forsteri. The sequence continues at coordinate 352,355,959 of CM028136.1, read as the reverse complement.
CTTGCCACCCACGGTTTGTCTGTCTACACAGACCCTCTCTGAATTGCTGCAATCTGTGCTGGTGAGGGGCTGTGCATTGTGGGGGAGCAGGACATCTGCTGGCTGCTGCAGCACAGGCAGGCCACACTACCACTTAAGCCACTGTGAGCCATTCACTCCTCTTGGTGTCCCCAGCTTGCCAGAGAATCTAGGAGCGTCTTAGCGAGTGACTTACCCTGACTGGGTACTTTTCTACACAGTTACATTTGCACTGGAGCAACCCAAGAGCATGGGTTACACCAATGCAAATGTGACCCTGTAAACATGGCTCTAGAGATACCCTGAGTGAGGTTGCAGTGAGTGGTGCCCACATACAAATGTAACCCTTTTAGACATCTGAGGGTTTGTGAAATGAGTAACAGCTACCCAGACTGAGTCCTGGGAGTCAACCAGTCTGTGACAACTTTCGTGTTTCACTTCTTTTCCTGAAAGCAATGTAGTGAGAAGTTACAGTACAATCCAATTGATTATGAAGCAATCCAGTGCCTTTCTGTAAATGTGGTGTTGAAATATCGAAGCAGACCAAAATCATAAAAAATGATGAATGGTAAGTCTGAGTAAAGCATTTGAACATTTGAAAATATGTCTAAAAAATAGAAGCCATGATAAAAGAAACCTAGTACTGGATTTTGAATGACGTATTGGATTTATGTCACATAAATAAATATGGGGAAATTGCAGACTGTACGATGAATTCATCAATATTAGGACTACTGGTTATGTTGTGGTAAATAAAATACCAAAGAAATACATCTTGGAACTGTGAAGGAGGTCCCTATATAAAGGAATCAACTGTTCTTGCAATTCTAGTTTCAGTTCTGGGGTACACTGAGGGATTTAAAGGTGGCTTGTAAATTCTAGAGAAACTGGATTACTGAGCTAGGAAGTTGCCAGTGATGGAGGTGATCCTCAGTTGGAGCGCTAAGTATAAATTAGAAAACAAATGTACCGTGTGCATGGCAATAGATCATTAAAGTAGTGAAACTGCCACTACAGTGGTAGCCAGGGAAAAATAATAAATCAGCCAGAACTGATGTGAATGTCTGATTCCAAAAGCAATGTATGGTGTGTGCAGTGTACATGGAAATAAATCATTAAAATAGTGAAACTACTACTGTAGTGATGATGTAATTGCTTGGAAATGTCACATTTCTGATTGCAGGTTATTTCTGGCTTCTTATAAAACACTCACTTTGACAGGTGCTGCCTTAAGGAGCTAGTGGATCGAATGAATAATTTAAACTCAACGGTGGATGTTTTCAGATTAGCACCAACTTGTGAACCACTCTGTGAAGCTCCCATGTGAAAAGGAAGTGCTATTTCTGTTTTGTTAATTTATTTTCAGAGTGGTGGTCCCCTGAGCATTTCTGGTTGCCTTCCAATGCAGAACAGACCAGAAGTGATGTTGTGTGGCGGGGATGATTGTGCCTGAATTACAATCGTTGCTGTACAGTCAGGCTTTCCTGAAGTGGCTCCTTTGCTTGATAAATACCTGTATGCCTTTTCTCAACCCATTCATTAATTTGTGGGTGATATTGTTTGACTAAATGTTTTTAAATGAAGCAATAAGATTTTTCAGCTGGGTGAAAATGTTTGATCTGCAGACAACATTCAATAAAGCTGGACACAGCAGTTTTTCTCGGAGCGGTGTTCAAAATAATTGGGAAAAAAACTGCACCCAGACAGACCATTTGAAACACTATGCTCTATATCCCTCATTTACAGGAAAGTAGAAGGCTATAAAGTTGGGAGAAACAAGTTCTAATCTGCAGTCAAAATTCACTTCAGTCAACCACTTCCATTCCAGTGCCCCATGACTAACACCAGCTGCCCCTGTAAAGCACAGCCCGCTCATTCAGTAGTCATAAAAGAAAAACTAATTTCAAAAAGAGCATGATAGTCAAGGCCACTGTTTTTCGGTTTTTACCAGAAAATCCGGTAAAATTCCGGAATTAGGGCTGCCTGAAGACCGGTAAAAACAAAGATTTCATGGAATCTGGCATTTTATATCAGATCAGTAGATCTACAAAACTTGTGTTTTTCTTTTAATTCCTTCCTGTACTATTTTCAATTTGCTCTATTTAATGCTCTGTATATTAAGCCTTCTTTAATTCTGATTACTTATGCACATACTAAAAGAATGATAGTAGAATCCTGGTAAAATCCGGAAATTAGAGTAACAATCACCGGCGTAATTCCGGAATCTGAAGTCTTGAAAATGGAATTTCATTATTTTAATCACCGTAAATCAGTGGCCTTGATGATAGTTCAAGTTACCCTATTAAATCACACTTAGACCTGTCAAGTAAACCATCAATTGACACAAGCACACCCACATTCTTTCATATCACATTCAGCACATAGTCTGATATGAAACAACTGCATTTTCGTCACTTCCTTTGGAGTCTGTTATATGCATCAGACTGTGCCAATTATTTTTGAATCAAAATAAACAAAAAAACAATTATTTTGATTTTTCCACTAATAAGATTTACAGCCACAAGACAATTCTTTCAAGATGAATTTCCTACAAGATAAATCCTGTGTGTTTTCAAAGAATGCCTAGTTTTACTTCAGCCATCGTTACTGATCAGAGCTGTGAGTACAATATAATTTTCCTCCCCCAGCATCACTCTCATCCATTTCAAAGCCGTGTGCATGATGCCCATTTCATAACAGTTTCAGGAAGCAGTGACTTATGATCATGTTTTGAAAACAGAAAGCCATAACCAACTAGTGTATTTGTCAAATTCTGATTAATGAAGAATTGCACCAATAAATACTCCAGGTGTCAAAATGATGTAAACACAGCTCATTATAATAGGTCTTCAAGCAGAGGCTGCCTGTTTTTGTCACATGACTGAAAATGTTTTTTTTCTGAGACAACATAGGTGAAGGTACTGTAAGTTGTGAAAACTTTTTGAATTTATGAGTTTATTATCAACTGAAGGGTAAGGCTGAGACAAGCCACAGTAGCTCACATTTAAGTGCCATTTAAAACAAATTGTCTTACCCCATAGTTTGGTGGAAGGGTGATAATTGTCTGGCCTGAGGCCTTAGCTAGTTGATAACTGAGGTGGGAATTAATGGCATTTCTGATTGCTGTTTGGTTTTGGTTTGCTTGCAAGGCTATCCAGGAAGCTCTTACTTGGGGATAAATTCAAAACACTCACCCAGCATGTCCTATCATGCTATTGTCCCATCAAGTGAGTTGGAGAGAGCAAGAGTGGAGCATTTGTCTCAATGTGTCTGCAGTATCCACAGATAGTCCACAGTCTACAAGAGACTCTGCAGAGGAGACACCAGACCAAAGTAGGAGAAAACACATTAGTGATTACAGTGTACTGGAACAACCAGCAATAATACCTACAGGTTGGGAGGGTAAAGATGAGGTAGGTACAGGTAGTTTTAGAAAAGGGAAAGTAAGAGTCTCCCCATCTAAGCTAGGTTAACAAATAAGTTACAAGCAAGTATAAGGTTAGGGTAAGAAATAAAGATCAGACAAGTAGGTAAGGGCAGTAGATACCCATGGGAAATTTGGTACAGGTAGGTTTGTAAGAAAAGGGAAAACAAGTGACACCCTATCTAGGATTGGATAACACATAAGAAACAGGCAGGAAAAAGTGAGAGGTAGGGATGCAACAGGAGTAAGAAGGAGGCAGTAGGCCACAAGGAAGTTTGAAAAGACAGACAGTAAAGAAAGGAAAGATCATGGGAGTGCTGCACTGCAATGGGTGTGGGGCCACAGACATTCGGGATACATTCTGAAGATTGAGGTACTGCGCCATTTGTATTTGCCACTCTGAGTTGAGGGTAGATTGGTGCTGGAATTTGAGCTAAATTTACAAGGCACAGAGGACTTTCTGCCCCACCGAGGGGCAATCATGTCTGTTACTGCCCCCTCAGAGGACATGTAGGCAGAGGTAGACCGACTGGACCTTGGTGGCTTTGGGAGGGTGGAGGTGGTGAGAAGGATACATACTTCCCAGTCTGTATCACACTGCAGAATTCCTTTGCCATACTGACAGGATGTGACAGCTGAGGGGAGTTACCTATAGCAGTGGGAAGAGAAGAAGTGGGGTCCACAGAAGGGGAGGGCCCAAGGAGGGAGAAGTAACCCAAAGCCAAGGAGGAAGCAGCTAATGATGGGGACTCTATTGTTAGGGGGATTGTCTTGGAAGTACAGAGAGAAAGGTAGAGGGAGGTGAAGACTCTAAGAGATGCTTTGGCTTGGAAGGATGAAGAGTGCATCCAGAGGATTGCTAGGGCAGCAGGGGATAGGAAGGAGTGATTGGTTGATGCCATGGTACACAGAGGAAGGCTTTGGCTATATTGGGGACTGGGGGCCAACCTGGGAGGATATGGGCCTTTACAAGGGAGATGGCCTGCCTCCTTCCAGTTAGGGGACCATAGTCCTTAGTGGTAGGTTTAAATACTACCTGGATAAGAATTTAAACTAGTTGGGGAAGGCTGTAAAACTAAGGGAGGCAACACTTGCCCCCTTCCCTCAGATTATGGTGTAGCAGGTAGGGAGGACCAGAGGGGAATAAATTCCCCTAGGCAGCGGTGCAAAAAGACAAGGGTGGGAACAAGGCAAAAGACAAGGGGGTTATAAAACAGGAAAGCAAGAATAAAGAAGTAAAAGAGGCAGGTAATGGAAAAGATAAAAAGGGGAGCATGGGGTCAAGGGAACTTCAAGAAACAACACAGGTAGCAATGGGGGAGCAGTGGAGCAGGAAGGGATGGAGAAAGGTATGTGGAGCCATGTGCACCAATGCACTGAGTCTGGGAAAATAATATTCCAGACCTAGAAGCCATCATGTAGGCTAGCTTGGATTCAGTGGCCATAACAAAGTTGTAGTGCACTGACAGCCATGACTGGAACATAGCCATACCGGACTACTCTGTGTTCAGAAGAGATAGGGCTGGGAGGAGGGGTTACACTATATATAGGAGAGGGAGGGAATCAATGGCCACAGAGGTGCAGGGGCACCCAGAGGAAGGAGAGAGAGCTGGAGGTTCTGTGGGTCATCCTGGAGACAGGCTCTGGGTAGCTGGCCATGAATGGGGTGGAATACAGACCTCAAGCACAGGAAGAGGAGTCAAATAAGGCACTTGAGAAAGTCATCATCAGGATGGCAGGTGAGGGGGAGGTGCTGCTTATTGGTGGCTTGGAACTGCCAGATGTGAAGTACAACCTTCCAACTGCAGCTTTGTCAAGGAGCATGGCCATCCTTGACACCCTACAAAGCAGCTAGTCAAAGAACCCACTAGGGATGGGGACACGCAGGACTGAGTGATTACAAACAGAGATAGCATTGCAAACATTATAGTGGGCAGTCCTCTAGGTACCAGTGAACTCTGTACAGTGTGGTTTAACATTAAGATGAGAACAGAAGCTAACCACATGAGGATGAGGATCCTGGACTTCTGGATGGTGAATTTAAAGAAATGGGAGACTGCCTCATAGGGATAGATTGCCAGGGAGGCCTGGAGGCACAGTGGGGAAAAACAAGAGAAGACATTACCAAGGCAATCAGCCTCTGCATGAAGGAAGTGAGTAAAAATAGAAGGAAAAGGGGGATCATTATGGTTTTCTAGGCAAGTGGCCAAGATGGTGAAGGAAAAAAGAGTGGCATTCAGGAGAGATAAGGAAATGCAAAGGGAGGAGGACAGGGAGGTGTACAAAGTAAAACAGAGAAGCAGAAAGGCAGTGAGAGGCTCAAAGACACAGACAGAGGAAAGGTAAACCAAAAGGGTAGCGAAAGGGTATAAGATTTTCTTTAGGTAAATAAGTGAGAAGACAAAAACAAGGGGAGGGATAGTAAGGATAGGGCAGACAGCAGGGGGAGACTGCACAAAAGATGACCAAGAAAATGCTGCTATCCTGAACCGGTACCTCTGTTCAATCTTCACAGGGGACAGGGGGGGTCCACCAGGGAGCAGCAGGAACAACAGGGAGCAGGTGAACAAAAGTCCATTTTCAGAGAAAGAGTCCTCAAAGGACTTGCAGCTCTGAAGGTGGATAAGGCTATTGGACTGGACAGGATACACCCACAGAGACTAAAGGAACCAAGGAATTTGCTAGCTGCCCCATTAACAGCAGTTTGAAACAGTTACCCGGAAGAAGACAAGGTTCTGGAAGACTGGAGGAGAGCAGATATGGTCCCACTATGTAAGAACGGCAGCAGGGAGAAGGCTAGCAACAATAGGCCAGTTAGTCTCACTTCAGTGGTGGGAAGAGATTTTAGCCATATTGGTCCTAGGAAAATGGAAGTCACTGGACAGTTTAATGCCTCTTATTGGACAAACATGTCTTGTACAAAAATGGTACAGTATATAAGCTTTCAGTGCCCAACAGATCACTTCGTCAGGTGCAATAGCCATACCTATTGCACCCAAAGAAGGGAGCTGTTGGGTGCTGAAAGCTTGTTTGCTATACCATCTTGGTACAAGACATTTATTGGTCCAATTAAAGATATGAAACTATCCAGCAACTTGAGTAGTGGGGAAATCAATGGAAACCCTGCTAAAGGAAAGGCAGGTAGAGTATCCTTTTATCCAGTGGGCTGTAAGACCACAGGCAGCATGCATTCATGAAGTGGGTAGGGAGATCATGTCAGACGAGTCTGGTTGATGTCTTTGACTGCATGACCAGGGAAATACATCAAGAGAGGACAGCAGGCATGGCCTATCTGGACTTTAGCAAGGCCTTCTGCATTGTGCTACACAGGAGACTAATTAAGACATTGAGCAGTCTAGGTGTGGGATACAAAGCAACATAGATTAGAAACTGGTTAACAAGTAGGCATCAGAGGTTGGCGGTTATTGGCACTCATTTTAATGATGAGGAGGTGTGATCAATAAGGGTACTGCAGGGCTTTGTACTGTGACCAATCATTTTTAATATCTTCCTAAGTGACACTGCAGAACAACAAGATGGGATGGTATGCTGTTTTGCAGATCATACCAAAATTTGCATGGGGCAGATGCGCAGGAAAGTGTGAAGAGAATGCACAAGGATCTTGGGAAACTTGAGAAGTGATCAAGAGCATGGCAGTTGGGGTTCAGTTCCAAAATGTGCAAAATCATGCACCTATGGCATAAGAACCCAGGAGCTCAGCATAGGATGGGGGGGTTGGGTTACTGACAGTCATTAAGTAAGAAAGGGACCTTGAGATTATCATAACTGATGATAAAGAAACACTATTAAAGGAAAGGTTTTTGGAGTATTTTGAATCCAGTGGGCTACAAGACTAGAAGCAACATGGATTCACGTGTGTGTGTGTGTTTGGAGGGGGGGGGGAGTCAAGCCAAATTAATCTTATTGAGCTTTTTGAGTGGATGTCCAGGGAAATAAATCAGGGTCGGCGGAGTCTGGGCAGTTTTAAAACTCTTGCTGCATCACAGCGTGAGCACTGTGAGCACGAGTGTGAGTGACCAACCAAAATATTTAAGTATTCAACACCTACTTCTGGCTTGAGAAAAATAGAAGGTTTATTACCAGGGGATTAATAGTACATTATATTTTAAATTAAGTTTGTTTGATTTTAATCTTGTTATTTATGGAGGAGGTTTATAATTTTATTTTCTAGCCTGGTACTATATTTATTTTCTTTTGACCTGGTACGTTTAATATTAATTCCGTTGTAAATTTGTTTGTGGGGTTTAAAACAGTACCTCAATATTTTTAATATATAAAGCTGGTGGTATCGTTGGGTCACAGTCTGAAAATAAAATAAAGTGAATCAGGTACTGTTTGTTTTTAAACTAGTAGTAGATCAATCATGGGTGTCCTAAATGCACTAATTTTAGTATTTGTATATAGCTTATTAATATCTTTAGGGGTTGCTGATAAATACAATGGGCTCACATTTGATGAATTGAGGGACTTGTATCATGGTTCACATAAAATGGCTTATGAATCAGGAGTAATAGTATAGTAGGGAATATATTTATGCAAGCTAGTCTTCTCCCACAGGCCCACTTTAGGGATCTGATTAAGGCCACAATGATCCAACACAACATGGTGAAAGGTTTTGTTTCAAAACCTGATATATTAAGAGTGATTGGTTTTGTCAAGGGTAGATTATATAGAAGCACATCTTAAGTACTATTAAATATCTCAATGTTTTCTTTCTGTTACTATGTGGAGACATTCATTCAAACCCCAGTCCATTTGTGGTAGTGGATATAAATGTAGATATATTAAAACAATGATTGCCTAGGGTTGTCCATTTCAATGTGAGGAGTGTTTGGAAGAAGTTTGATTTATTAAAGGATTGGGTATTAGAATACAAACCTGAAGTTATAATAATTACAGAAACATGGTTAAATAGTAGAATATCTATCACCTCCATTGAACTGGACAACTACCAACTATATAGAAAAGACAGGAGTAAAAAAGGTGGAACAATCATAATCTATGCTAATTTGGACCTGAATGCTAGTGAAATGCCGTATCCTTCTCATGAGGATGGCCTAGAAGCTTTGACCATTGAGGCCAAGATATCCTATAGGAAAACATTTCTTTTGATTAGTGTTTATAAACTGCCTAGTATACAAAATGGGTGTTTTTAATGAATCACAGAGTTTCATTCAAGCTTATAAAAATTCCCATGAAATCTTGATGATGGGAGATTTTAATGTCAACTAGTTGACAATAGGTATGGATCATAATTTAAAAGAGTTGCAAGATAACCTAGGTTTGGAGCAATTGATTAAGGAGCCCACCTGAATTAATCTCAGGGATGCTTCTAAATCAACATTATTGGATTTAGCATTTACAAATTATCCTCAACTTTCTTCATTAAGTGGAGCATTATCTGATTCCTTCTCTGATCATCAACTCATTTTTGTTCTGAGAAATAAATAAATTAAATCCAATATTGGATCATCTGTTACTTGGTGAAGTTTTAAACATTTGATTATATCTCCTTTATGTTAGATGTAGAAAAGGTTGTCTGGTATTGTTTGGAACTTATACAAACAGTAACTGAAGCCTGGGAGTATTTCTATGAGGAACATATGAAAGTATGTAATCATCATGCACCTATGAAGAAGAGGAAAACAAGACATGTAGGTGTTAAGTGGTTCACTTTGCATGTCCTTAAATTTAAGAAAGATAGGGATAAGGCTTAGCACATGGCCAAAAATACTATGTTAGACAGAGACTGGCATGTGCACAGGCACACATGAAATGTGTATACTCAGGCCATTAGAGTGACGAAGCAACAATATTGTAAAACCAAATTGGAACACAATTCAAAACAAAACCCCAGAATGTTCTGGAAAACTGTGTCTAACCTAATAGGTAAAAATTGTTCTTTTTCATTGAATAAGATAACAGATTGATGGACAAAGTATCCCTTTGGGAGAAGAATTGGTAAATGCTTTTAATAATTACTTTAGTAATCTCTCCTAGATCCAGACCCTGACTGGGCTGCCGTGTCCCTTGCAGGCATGGCCGCGGCTCCACAAGCTTGCCGCTTTAGCAACCTCTTCTTCCCACCACCGAGATCCAGCACTGCTGGATCCAGCCCCTGACTGGACCACCGTGTCCCTTGCAGGCATGGCCATGGCTCTACAAGTTGCTGCTTTAGCCACCTCTATAGCCCATCACCGAGATCCAGAACTGCCGGGTAAGACTACAGCCTGGGCCGGGGAAGCCGTGAGCAGCTGCCATTGGTCTATCGCTCACAGCTTTGCTCCTTGATTGGTTTTCCACTTCAGACTCTGCTTCTGATTGGCTGCTTCAATCTTTCTGCCTTTCTGTGCTTGCCGGGCTCAGAGCCCATTCAATTTAATAGCATTCTGACATGGACGTGGTTTGGACGCCGAGAAAGATGGCAGCATAAACCGTCGGCTCTTCACCCAGCCAACAAAATCTAGGATAATCTGCAGTTATATTAAGGATCCCCATCACCTTTTCACCTTACAGTGTGGCCCGGGCATCTTAAGACTGATGAACGGAGGTTCTGCATGGTTAACTATCCAGTAAATAGCTTCTGGGGCACCGGACACCGCGAGACTCGCTCTATTTCTGATGCGGCCTTGCAGCAGCACTCTAGTGGATGCAATAGCTTTCAATGCGCACTCAGTAGCAGCTGCCCAGTATTAGCGTATTCAGTGGCATTACCGACAGGCTTAGATCCCCATGTTAGCATGCACCCTAGACCTGAGTTTAGCCCATTATCACAGTTTGGCTTCCCCGCCGGCCAATATACAGCCTCACAGCTCTGCTCACGGGGGCTAGTATGCAACAAGTGGATGTCAGTGCCTCACTAATGCACATTACTGCAATGTTAGAAACCCTTTTAACAAGGGTGGACACCATCTCTACAACTCTAACTGGCACTGTTATGGAAATGAAGGGGCTATGTGACAAGATGAATGTAGTAGAACAACGAGCGGATGATCTGGAAATGGACTGTTCTAAAATCTGGTTAAAGATTAAAGATCACAATGAAAAACTGGCGACTCTATGGAGAAGGGCAGATGATCAAGAAAATAGAGGTAAATGTAACAATATCGGGATTCTTGGGCTACCTAAGGGGGTTGAAGGAGAGAATACAGAAAAATTAATTAATGAGTAGATTCCTAAAATTATGGGGGACAGATGATCGGGCCCAATCGAGGTGGAGGGAGCACATTGAATCCCCAGTGGTGCCAGATCTTGTCAAGGGCCCCCCTGACCCATCAGTGCATACCTGCTAAAATATTCCACCAAAAAAAAGCTTCTCAGGGCAGCCAGAGATAAAGAGTGCTGCTATGATGGTGGTCCAATTGTCTTTTTTCAGGGATTTTTTGGCAGAGGTGGTGGCCCGTAGAAAAGCTTTCTTACCCCTGAAAAAGCCATTGGCAGAACAAGGTTTTCAGTATGGATTTAGAAACCTTACTTGTCTTTATGTATCCCAAGAGGGCCGAGACATTCTTGCCAAGACACCTCAGGAAGTCGAGGAATGAGCCCATAAGTACTGGCCCAGACTACTCATCAGAACTATGGTTTCCAGGAGACTTTGGGCACCAGGACCTAGGTCACAATATCAGTGGAACAAATCTTTTAGGGGAGGTTCCTGGGAGGATCCAAATGCAGGCCGGACAGTGCGACCCTCAAATGCACCCCCAGGTCCCCTCCACCCCACTGCATCTCAACAGAAAGGGTGGACCATCGCAAGGAAATACAATTGGAGTCTTCAACCCCTCTGCCTCCTACACTACCGAAACGGTGCATAAGACAATCGGCTAGAATCAGGCAGCGGTCTATTAGCAACCACGGCTCTACCCCTCAAGGCCCAAGCGACGCTCCACCTGCCAAGCAGACCAAAGAAGAGCACCACATTTCTGAGACACTGGGAGAGGTATCTGATGAAATGCTAGTCGAAGCAATGGAAAATTCGTCATGGGGCGACATGCATCCAGATCTCAAATGCTTACAGACCCCCCCAAATGGTCATGTGAGGCCTGGCATGCTGACTTATGCTGAGGTGTCATCTGTGGACGGTCCTCCACTGGATCAATCTGTGGAGTGACATACTAATGACTGAGTAGTACACTACCGGTCAAAAGTTTTAGAACACCTACATTTTTCCAGTTTTTATTGAAATTTAAGCAATTCAAGTCCAGTGAATAACCTGAAATGGTACAAAGGTAAGCAGTAAACTGCTAGAGGTTAAAAAAAAAAGTTTAGGATAGCAAAAACTGCTTTAGAGAAATTGCAAAGAAAGCCAAGGTGTCAGTGAGTACAGTTTCCTACACCATCAAAAGGCACTTGGAAACTGGAGAAAACTCTGACAGGAAGAGGTCTGGCAGACCCAAAGCCACAACAGAATCAGAAGACAAGTTTCTGAGAGTCAACAGCTTGCATGATAGGCGGCTCACAGGACAACAGCACAGAGTGACTGGCACCCTGAACCAAATGGGCTACCACAGCATTTTGCAGCATCATGCAATACCCTCTGGTCTATGCCTAGTTGGTCAGGGGTTCATCCTACAGCAAGATAATGACCCAAACATACCTCCAGGCTATGTCAGAACTACCTTTAGAGAAAGAACAAGGCGGTGAGGCTTCAATTCATGGAATGGCCAGAACAGTCTCCAGACTTAAACCCCATCGAGCTGGTTTGGGATGAACTGGACAGAAGGGTGAAAGAGAAGCAACCTACAAGTGCAACACATTTGTGGGAACTTCTGCAACAGTGTTGGGAAGAACTTCCTGAACAATATTTGATGTCCATTGTGGAAGAATGCCACTAGTGTTATGTGGTTACAGTATATCTGCAAAAGGTGGCTACTTTGATGAGTCAAAAATTTAGATTAAATTTTGTTAAACAAAATCATTCTATGATTTCTTTTTTATCTCCAATTGTTTATTTGTTCTATGCTTTAATTTCAGAGTACATTGAGACATTAACCTGCGTAAATTTTAATAAAAACTGGAAAAATGGGGGTGTTCTAAAACTTTTGACCGGTAGTGTATATCTGTTGGTTTTCTAGCATATTGAATTGGAGAATAATGCCCAGCTCTCATTATAGATGCAACTGTTGCTATGTGGGGAATGTGCCTTTTACATTGGTGGAAAACATGCTCTTGCAGCTAATGTTTGGAAGTTGCTATTATTAATTAAACTTGCCCTTACTTCCTGTGGATAGGCGGGAGGTTTTCCATGCCTTTCATCCCTTCCTTTCACCTCCCATTAGAAGGCTTGCTGGCCCTAAGTGGCATGCAGACTCCTGTAAGGAGCATGGGGCAGCTTGGGTTGGATAGCATGTCATGGCATACTGTTCATTGTCCGCCTGTGGATAGGTACTTTGGGAGGAAGAACATGCAGATCTAAAATCTGCCTGAATGAGGGCGATTCCCCCTCCCCTCCTCTTCTCTTTTTGCCCCCACCCCACCCCACCCCCTACCCTCTTGAATATCCTGCATACATGTTTATGGCTGGGGATGGAGATGCGTATTATTAGTTGGGTTGTCTCCATATCCTCTGTGGGTGATTATTGGTTAGCGGCTGAGTGCCTCTCCACGATAGTGCAGAGATTAGCACCTCACATAGATACCTAATCACCTTTAGTTTAGTGACTGTTTAGAACTATAATGTGTTAACTTCTTCTTCCTTTTTGAGGAATTATACACTTTGCTTAGAGATAATTGTTACTTCCCATATCATGTTAACCAGTCATTGGCTGGTGAGTTTGAAATTGTAATATTTCTATCTTTGTTCCTATATCAGGCTTTGGCTGCTCTCTCCACTACTGCACAGATTACCTCTCTCTCTAGTCCTCATCTAAACTGCCTCTCTCTGTCTCTGGTAACCCTCCTAGGGTCTCTCCATTATTTCTGGATAAGGGTGGTGAGTACCAATTTCTTCATTTAAATGGGAAGCATGATGCGGAACATGAACGTAGGTATTAACCTTGTCTCATGGAATGTGAAGGGCCTAAATCATCCGGTAAAACGGGCCATGGTTCTCAAGCACCTACACTCCTTGCAGATGGATATTGCTCTCGTCCAAGAGACCCATCTCACTGCAAGAACTGTAGGGTGGCTCAAAAAAGCATGGGTTGGTACTGTTTTGGCAAGTTCAGTGATAACTAAATCAAGGGGAGTGGCCATACTGGTTAAAAAGTCCTGCTCGTGGGTACAGAACCAAGTTATTACTGACAAACAGGGTCACTGGATAGTAGCCCAATTCTCATACCCAGGGGGGCAGGCTGTCCTAGCTAACCTCTATGGCCCAAATGCAGATCAGCCAGACAACCTGCTAGACCTCATCAAGGCAGTAGAGTCCTTAATGGTCCAATGTCCGCAGATTCCTGTACTATGGGTGGAGACTTTAATCTTATTCTCGATACTTTCCTTGACAAAACTAAACTGACCCCCCAGACACACCCAAAAACATTGGGGGTCCTGCAAGACGTCATAGAGGAATGGAGTCTATCGAATGTATGGCACAGAGACCACCCGTCAGGACGTGATTATTCCTTCTTCTCCTCAGTCCATGCAACTTCTAGCCAGATAGACTTCTGGTTGGCTAATTTCACTGCGGCCAGCAATATCTCCAACACAAAGATCCATAACATACTAGTCTCTGACCACGCTCTGGTGTCCTGCCACTATGCCACCTCTAAACAGGGGGGATCGGGTACCAGATGGAGATGTAATCCATTGCATCTCCATGACCCTGATTTTTGTTTCATGATCAGAGAAGCAGCTAGAGACTACTTCTCACATAATCACGCTGCAGATACCTCTGCTGCTACTGTCTGGGAAGCATTCAAAGCTGTGATGCAAGGGTGAATTATAGCCTGTTCAGCACATCTAAATAAATTGAGGCACGCAGAATTGGAGGGGTTATAATCTGAACTTGCTCGGATGGAGGCCAAGTTCAGAAGTCCCTCAGGGGGCGCGCCAGACCCAGCTTTACCCCGGAGCGTAGTTAAGTTAAGATATCGTATTAACACTCTGCTCTACCAGAAGTCTGAGTGGGCACTCCTCAGGACCAAACATGCATATTGGGAAGGGGGTGACAAGGTGGGGGAAGCTGTTAATATATCAGCTAAGGAAACAACAGCCTCTAGGATTCATGCCCTTAAAGACACTAGTGAACAGATTATCACCACCCCCCAAAAGATCAATGCCTGTATGCAGCAATTTTATCAAAAGGCTCTACCAATCGCACTCTTCTCTTGAACCTTCTCAGCTGGAGGATCAACTAGCAGACTTATGTGTGGATGCTAGTATCCCCCGATTGCCTAAGGGCATCAAAGATGCATTGGATTGACCATTCACGGAAGAGGAGGTGTAGAAGGCCCTATCCCAATTGTCCAAAGGTAAATCCCCGGGGTTAGATGGGATGACTGCGGAATTATATCAAACCCTAAGTTCAGAAATAAGTACCCCTCTCCTCTCTGTGCTGCAGGAAGTTCACAAGACTGGTATCCTTCTTCCTTCTACGTGGGAGGCTTTAATTACTCTCATTCCAAAAAATCGGATGATCTCCTCCATGGAGCTAACTATATGCCAATCTCCCTTATCTCCGTGGATAACAAAATTGCAGCTAAGGTGCTCACCACATGACTGATAGAAGCCTTACCTTCTATCGTTCATTCATCTCAGGTAGACTTTACTAAGGGTCGGGTGGCAGCTGATAATATATGGCTGGTTTTAGACCTGAAATTGCTCGCTATGCACTCTAAAGAGCCTATGGCAGCTATGGCTGTGGATTTTGCTAAAGCTTTTGATTCTTTTGAATGGCCTTACCTCCATGGAATTCTATGACTTTATGGGTTTGGCCCGTATTTTAGGCAATGGATTGGAGTGCTATATAATGCCCCTTCAGCTAGGATACTAACTAATAAAGACATCTCTCCCCCTTTTCCTCTGCAAAGAGGTACTAGGCAGGGCTGCCCCCTATCCCCCTTACTGTTCTTAGTGGCCCTAGACCCGCTAATACAGAAAACGCAAACTACAGATTACATCAAGGGTATAGCGGTTGGGCAACATGAATACCTGACTGCTGCCTATGCAGATGACCTGCTTCTGACCTTGACTTGGCCTGAGGAATCGCTCCCAAAAGTGCTAGAGGTCTTAAATAAATGTGCACACTTGTCAGGGTTGCAAATTAACCACAGTAAAACTAGTATAATCCCCCTCAATGCTGGCTGCACAAAGGCATGCTTGCAAGATCTAAGGCTTGGCTGGGCCCCCACTTGGTTTCTCATACCTCGGTATTACTGTTCCGGCCAAGTGGAGCGACTTGGTGCAGGAGAACTTCATTCCTCTAATAGCATCTCTTACGGCAGAGGTAATTCATTGGAAGCACTCTAATCTATCTCTCCATGGCAAAGTAGCAGCAATTCATATGCTGCTCTTGCCTCGGATAGAGTACCTACTTTGCAACCTCCCTATTGCTCTGCTGAACAAGGTGTTCCATCAGTTGGATGGCATAATCTCATCCCTGTTATGGGAGGGCAAATCCCTGTGATGAAGTGTGTTCTGTCCCCACACACTTCCATGCCATTCTTTCTTTGTCTTATTTTTTGGTTGTTTTGTCATTTAGCCTTTTGGTCACTGCCCACACTTTCCTCCTGCACTCATGCTCTACGTCCTTTACACCTACTCCCTGTCCATAAGCACCATCTATTCCCTGTTCTCACTTCTCTCTCTCTCTCTCTCTCTCCCCTTTCTACCTCCCCTCTTCTACCTCCCTGGACCCTGCCACCCCTCCCCCCTTCCACCAACTACTTGGTCACTACCTACCACTACAAAGGCACACTCCACTATGAGCTCTTCCCTCCCCTGGGGCCTCCCTTTGCTACTGCCTGGATGCTCCTAAATACTCCTGTGTATGGTCCATGGGCCAGCTTATCTCCATTCTCATACAAGGCATCGCCCTGGGACCTATGCCACGAACTTAGTATACATTCATATAAACAACAGAGACATAATCTTTCACTCAGAGAACTATGCTTGTGCACCTTGAAGCTCCTGCTTCTCCTCCTGTTGATGTCAGGTAACGTCAGGTAACGTCCACCCAAAACCTGGTCCAAACTACTCTAGCCATGCAAAACCCTCTGGGGCTCTCATCCTCACAACCCTCAACATCTGCAGTTTACTACCTAAGCTTGATGCTCTACAAACCTTTGCAAGCCAACATAACCCTGATGTCCTTACAGTAGTCGAAACCAGGCTGACGCCTAAAGTCCCAGACCTGGCAATTGCTCTACAAGGATACAATGTATTCAGGCTAGATCAAATCTCCAAAAGAAGAGGGGGTTGTGCTATCTACATCAAAGATACTCTCTTGAGCCACCCCACTGCCACCCTACTGCACAGATTCTCCCTATCAAAATTCTATTAGGGGCCAATAACAAAGCCCTCACAATCATCTCAGTTTACATCCCTCCAAAAGACCAAGGGAATGGTCTCAGTGCTGTCCTCAACTTTATCAGTACCCAACCCCCTTGCATAGAACTTATCCTTCTAGGTGATTTTAACATAAATTGGCTTGCTTCGGAAGCAGGTGTGCATAAGGATGCCATCACAGCAGCCAACCTAACACAAATGGTCGACTCCCCCACAAGGATAAACTACAAAACAGGCACTAGTACCCTCTTGGACTGGGTCCTTGCCAGCCACCCTACCCATCTCTCCAACACCAACGTCCTCCTAGATTCGTTCAGTGATCACTCCCCTGCCATCTGTGAATGGTCAAACAAATTTTGCAAGCCCACTCCTAAATTTATCACTAGCAGAGTCCTTCCCCATGAGCAACTTATCCATCTTTAATACTGCCTGAGTCTGCAAGATTGGTCACCCATTTACAAAGCGACGGATGTTGACTTGGCCCTTGACTACTTCATCACCACCTTCAATGCAGCCTGTGACTCCTTTGCATCATTCAAAAAGCACAAAGTTAAGGCACTCTGTAACCCATAGCTCACTGCTGAGCTCCTTGCACAGCTAAAATCAAGGGACCACCTTTGGGCACAGGCTAAATCCACAGGCATGCAATCCGACATACAAAAATACCAGCATGCCGAAACAACTGCACAAAATCTATCTGGCCCCACCACCCCATCTAAACACCCACCTTTCTACTTCAAAGAGGTAAAAGTGCACGAAGCCCACAAATACATTACCAAAGCTATCTCCAAGTCCAGAACTAGTGGTGACTCCTTGGACCTTAAGCCGCTGTCTCTCATTCTTGAAGAGGTACTACACCCATTAACCAGAATTTTTAACCTCTCCCTTAGCCTTAGCCAGTTTCCTGACAAATGGAAATCTGCTACTATTACTCAGGGTCCATAAAAGTGGGAACAAGACCAATCACTGGAACTATCAGCCGATCTCCATAGTACCCTTCCTCTCTAAGGCCCTTGAGTGTATAGTTGCAGACCAGCTTACTGACTACCTGGACAAATACAATATTCTATGCACACAGCAACATGGATTCAGAAAAGGACATAGCACCTCATCTGCCCTCCTGGAGTTCACTGGAGCCCTGCACAGCACATTGGACAAAGGTCACCTAACTGGAGCAGTATTTATCGATTTGACCATGGTGTTTGATACTGTCCACCATCAGCTGCTAACTGGTCAGCTACAGAATGCTGGACTCTCTCATGACTCTACAGCATGGTTTAAAAAGTTACTTAGAAAATCATTCACAAAGAGTAAAAATTGCTGATGTACTCTCTGATACTCGACTTGTCCACTCAGGTGTTCCTCAGGGACCCACAATGGGTCCACTTCTTTTCAGCCTTTTCCTGAATACTGTTCCGCAATCCTGCTGGGAACAAATCATCCTCTATGCTGACAACACTGTAATTCTCACTTCCCATGAAGACCCCACACCCCTACAACACAATCTGCAGCAAGGTTTCACCTCTGTTGAAAACTGGTTTACTGAACATAAGCTGGTCCTTAATCACAAATAAAACAAGTCTATGCTTTTTAGCAGCTCCCACAACCAGCACAGGCTACTCCCCCCTTATTAGCACTACCAGCCTGGGGAATACCCTCGAACAGGTTCAGTCATTTAAATACTTTGGGATCCTGCTTGACCATAATCTATCCAACAGGGCCCACATTGATAGTGTAGCAAAAGCTGCTAATACTCGGCTAGGCTTACTGTTCAGGCACAGGCAACATCTCACCCCAGAAGCCTTGAAGATCACTGTTCAGAGCTCCATGGTCTCCATCATAGACTACAGCCTCATCATCTATGGCTCAGCCTCTGCTACTACCCTCAGATGCATATCAACATCCCTCAACAAGGCCTGTTGGCTTATCACTAGAGCCCACCGTCTCACACATACTTGTGATCTTTATGCTCAATCTGGATGGCTCCAACTGTCCAATCATATTAAGTATCTAACCTGCACCATGGTGAAAAAAATTATCATGGGCCTTGCCCCTCCTGGAGTCCAAGCTCTCCTTCGCCCGAGTATAAATCCGTGAAACACTAGGAGATCCAAATCACAGCTTTTGCGGGTTCCCCGCTGTCGCACCACTCAGGGTCAATGATCTTTCACCCATAGGGCTCTTTCCTGGCTAAATTATATCAGCACTACCATCTCCTCCATTCCCAAGCTGGGCATGTTTAAAACCAGGCTCCTCCTCCATTTCACTTCCTCCAGCTCCTGTGACTGCCTCATCTAATCAGCCTTACTTGCCACTACCCTTAGCCATTCCATGCCATTCCCTCATAGCATTTATCTCCTATTTTACCTTAGTCTCCCACTCCCCCTTCCCCTCCCCATCCTTGACTGCTCCCATCCCCACTCACCCCAGCACTTCTCCCTGTGATGTTTGACAATGCTGCCAGCAGCTCCTACTTTGACCTTGCCAACCCATTTTTCCCCCTTTGTCTACTCTCCTTTCCCTGTTGATGCTGTTCTGGGTTTCTCTAATGTGTTCTTGGCTTCTCTAATTTGTTGCTCACTCAATTACTTATTATCTGACTACTGTACTGTTTACCTGCATTGTTGTTATTCCTGTTGTATCCCCTGTAGTGTACTAGAACTGACGCGGAACATTTGTAAAAGAGCTTTGGCTCAAAGATACTTGTAATCCTGTATCTAAATAAATAAAAATAAAAGAGTAATATACATTCCACATTAGCAAGTAAAAATGGTCCATCTGATCACTCTTCTACATGTGATGACATTTATGAATCTCTAAATACTGATAACTTTAGCTTCAGTCACATTTCTGCAGTTGAGGTTAGGGATGTGCTTTTAAAATTAAATATAACTAAGTCTGAGGACCCACATAAAATTCCCTCTAGATTGTTAAAATATGTGGCCCAATGTATAGCTCACCCCTTGTTATTAGCATTCAGTCTTTCTATTAGTACTGGAAAATATCCAGACGAATGAAAAATAGCCAGGGTTAAGTCAATATTTAAATCAGGAAATAGAGATGAAATTGGTTAATTACCATCCAATACCTTTATTACCTCAAATATCTAAAATGTTTGACAGATTAATATCCCAAAAAATTGAGAGAATTCCTGGAACCAAGAAATACATTGTGTGTCTACCAGTCTGTGTTCAGATCACATCACAGTAATCAGATGGCATTGGTTAAAGTGGTTAGTGACATCCAGATGAACCTAGACAGGAGAATAATGGTGGGAGTCTTGTTCATTGATGTGTCAAAGGCTTTTCACACTATGAACTATGATGCTCTCCTGTCCAGACTGCAGGACATTGGAATGTCACAATCAGTACTTGGTTGGCTTGATTCATATCTTGATAGTAGAAAACAATTTGTTGAAATTGGGCCTTACAAGCCTCAACTGGCAAGCAGTGGGTCTAAGGTACCCCAGGGATCCATCCTGGGGTCCCTATTATTTAATGTATATATATTAATGATTTGAAATTTGAGGAAAGTGATGTGAGGTGTCACCCATATGCTGACAACGCCATAATTTATGTTGAGGGGAAGACACCTGTTTTCATTAATGATAAACTTCAACAGGCTTTTGATTATGTTCAAAACTTTATCAATAATCATCTTTTTGTGCTTAATGATATTAAAACACAATCAATTATGTTTGGGAACAATTTAACTTTGAATGATAATAATTTAATACTGGCCACCATTGGTGGGAAGAGTATCCAGCAGATTTATAAGAATTAATGAATGGGTATATGACTGGATCATGCCCTTAAATGGAATGAGCATATTGATAAGTTGTTGAATAATTTAGGTAAGAAATGTGGCCTTTTATATAGATTGAGATGTAATATGACATCTGAGGTAAGGCTACAATTAGTAAACTCCATAATTACACCTATCATAGATACATAGATACATAGACAGTGTCGGCAGATAAGGGCCTATGGCTCACCTAGTCTGACCATTTGAGCTTGTAAGTTCAGTTTGTTTTCCTAGAAGTCTGTTTCCCCTTATCCCTTAATGATTATGGTGCTATAGTCTACTCAAGGGCCTGTGGTTCCCAGATGGATAGGGTGGATTTGATGTTTAACAAGTTCACACATTTTGTATTGGAAATTCCCTGTACTAAGCATCATTGTCTTTTATACAACTCTCTTAATTGGCCCAAACCACAAGAAAGAAAAAACATCACCTGATGCAGTTTATGTATAAAATGTGGAAAGCTATCCTTCCCAAATATATAACGGATATATTTCGAATAAGAACTGTAAAAGAGAATCTAAGATTAGCTAAAGGCATATAATATAGAGTAATCAAATGTAACCTTGGGAAAGGTAGGTCATCTGTTACATTCAGAGGGGCAGAATTATGGAACTTGATTCCGAACAATCTAAGGCAAGTTAATTGTCTGGTAAGACTAAGTGATTTACAATCCTGTTGAAAATGCAATGGACATGCCTTGGCTTTCTGCTGTGTGGATGCCGTCACTTGATGAAAAATATTACTCTGGGATCAGCTTAGTCATTTTATGGGTAAAATAAAGGGACCTAATTTTATTACTGCATTTATATGTATTGTTATTTGTATATTATAAAAAGGGTCTCAAAAATGCTGCAGTCTGATTGGCTGCTAGGATTCCAACAGCCTTACAGTAATCCCATTTATACTGTCATGTACAGCCTGCTCACCATGGCACATAGATTCTTCCTGCCAGCATTCTATCCTCTAGCACTGCTGAATGACTGGGATGATGCATTCTGATTTTGAACCAGCATTCTTAAACTGTTAGTGGAAGAACTATTTTATTAAAAATCTCCTCTAAATCCTGACGGCAGAAGATGCCAAAGCTTGCTCCAGACAAAACACTATCCGTCTATTTGGAGTCCCTGAAGGGGTTGAGCAGCAAGATATGGAGGGCTTTCTCAAATGCTGGTTTAAAACCAAACTGCAGTTGGGAGAAGATTTTGCACTAGATATTGAACATGCTCATAGGGCTATAACCCCTAAACCTAAACCAGGGGTGCCCCTGAGGGCCATTTTGATAAAATTCCTTAAATATCCCGTCAAGGAAAAGTTGCTGCAGATGGCTTGGACCAAAAAATATCTAAACCTTGACAGCATCAAAGTTTACACAGACCACGACTTTGCCCCAGCAATGATGGCAGAAAGAAGGAAAGTCCTCTACGTGGTCAAGCAGCTACAGGAGAAAGGTCTTAAAGCTCAGTTAAGTTACCCCACTAAACTATGGGTGGATACTACAGATGGCCCCAAAAGTTTCTATTCACTCCTAGATGCCTGCTCATTTTTGGAAAACCTACAAATTGCTCTTCCTGATCTCAAGGAAGAAAAAGCAGAATGAGATATTGCACTTCTGTGGTCCCTCACCCTGGGAAAATGCCCCACAAGCAGTTCTAGAGTGGATGCCCTAGTGCCTCTACATGCTGATATGCAAGATGGCTAGCTACCAACAAGTGATTTGAGCTCTGCTCATGCTGTTCATTCTCCAAATTTAGTTTTGGGTCCCGGGACTCGTTTATTTAAGGACAGATCAGTTTTTAAGAGATAGATGACCTCACTAACCTGGAAAGTCTTCGAGTTCTAGACTGATTTCACCCATATCCCAGACCCAGTTTCACTCCTTGTTATTCAGATTCAGTGACTAAGTTCTCTTGTTAAACGTTGCAGTGTTTTTTGACTTCCCTTGGCTATCAGGACTTTATAAGGTGTGACTGTGCCTGGAATGCTTTTACTGGGACTTCAGATTCTGTTCTGGACTTTCTTACTAGTGACACCAAGTTGGCCTGGTACTATTTGAAGCCCCCCATCCTAGATACATAGATACATAGATACATAGACAGTGTCAGCAGATAAGGACCTATGGCCCACCCAATCTGCCCATTTGAGCTTGTAAGTTCAGTTTGTTTTCCTAGAAGTCTGTTTCCCCTTACCCCTGACCTCTAGAATTCCTTTATGTCTATCCCATGCATTCTTAAATCCCGTGATTGTTTCAGCCCCCACCACTTCCTCTGGCAGGGTGTTCTACTTGTCCACCACCTGTTCTGTGAAGAAATTCTTTCTCATGTTTCCTCTGAATTGTCCTCCCTCCAACTTCATCCCATGCCCTCTAGTCCTGGAACATCTTTTTCGCTTAAAAATAGTGTTTTCCTGAACTCTGTTTCTCCCTGTAAGATACTTGTATGTCTCTATCATATCCCCTCTCTCCCTCCTCTCCTCCAGGGAGTACATGTTCAGTTCCTTCAACCTGTCTTCATAGGACTTGTGATGCAATCCATGCACCATCTTTGTTGCCCTCCTCTGAACCTTCTCTACCCTGTCTATGTCCTTACGTAGATATGGTCTCCAGAACTGTACACTGTACTCCAGGTGAGGCCTCACTAGTGTTTTGTATAGTAGAATTATGACCTCCCTCATCCTGAATGAAAGTGCTCTCAACTTGTGTGGTGGAGGTGAAGATCGTAGTGAGGCCTCTGGAATTTTGCTGATTCCTGTTCATTAAAGATCTTGGACAGCAAGGATCTAAGCTAAGACTATTGTTTTTATTTTGATTTCAGCTACTTATTTAGGCCTCATAATGGACATGTTAGACTTGATTGATGAACCCTGTGTAAAGTCTTAATTAACAATGATCTTACTCCCTTATGTTCAAAAAGGGTGATAACTGTTTGATATTTTGGTATATGGGGTTGTTTCCCTTTTCAGGGGATTTCATCAAGATTGGACCTCACCCTTTACTCACTTGATGTATTCACCCATGTTATGATTTTAATTACCTTGATTTTTTGGACACTACAGCAGTAATTCTTAGGCAAGATAAAATTATCCATTTGGGGCTTTACAGCAATATTTTTCATCTTCTAAATATTAAGAAGAATCAAATTCTATATAGCCACAAATCTTGCTAGACACACTGAGGTGGCCTGACCTGACTAGGCACCCCATTGACCCCAGAACTTTACCTATCAGGACACATGCTGTGCAGTTCCCCCTTGCAAAGGTGCTGCCAACCCACCCCCACCCCCAGGAGGGACTTGAGTCCTTTGTAAGGTGGAATCGTTCACCCCTATTTTCTCACAGAAGGTTTACCTTCATTCATGGTCCTCAGAGTAGATCTTCATTAAACTTCTACTCTGATTGATCTGCAAAAACTCCCCATGCCTATTGCGAGGCTCTTAGGCATTGGTTGTTTAATCATTGTAAATTGGTTTGTGTATTTTATGTGGATATCCCTCTTGTTTTTCTCCTTGTTTACTATGACTCTCTCTTTATCCCCTTTTTTATATCTATCCCACCCATTCTGCTGCATCTGGATGGAAGCAATGATGGGACTGTAGTGAGCATTCCTTTTAAATATGTAGCAGCAAAAAGGATTATGTGGTGGCTCTTAAATGTTGACTATGGCTGAGTTAACTGTTTGTTCTTTGAATGTTAAAGGTGTTAATAATGTAATTAAGAGAACTAAAATCCTGGTAGAGTTAAAGAGGGAAAGGTGCGACATAGCTTGTCTCCAGGAAACCAAGCTCTCTGCAAAACAGCACCTGAAACTGCACAGAGCTTGGGTTGGGCAAGTTTATTCAGATGAGCACCCTGATACTAAAATAAGCTGGAGTGGCAGTTCTTATACGTAGAGGTTTACCATTTCAAGCACAAAATGTTTTGAAAGCAGGTTTGGGTCATCTGTTAGTTGTTTCTGGAATTTATGGTGGTCACCCCCTGCACATTGTAGCAGTATACGCCCCCAACACCCACAACGGGCAAATAGTTTTGTTCCTTATTTGATACTCTTGCCAGCCTCTCCCCTGGGCAAATTATATGTGCTGGGGACTGGAACTGTGTCGAACACATGGCATATGATAGGCGTTCTGCTGGAGATAGGGGCTCTAAGGCATGTTCCCGGTTGCTGCGGAATCTGCTAAATGAAGCTGGAATAACTTAACCCTCTAGACATTTTAATCCTTCACTGAAGGACTGCACTTCTTTTTCCTCCACAGCCAACTCTCATTCAAGATTAGACCATTTTTACCTCAAAAAACTTGCTCCACACCTTTAAGGATATAACCATCCTTTCCATGACAATTTCTGATCACGCCATGGTCAGAGCTCGACTGGAGTGGGACACCTCAATGAAAGTGGGCTGCTGGAGATTCAACCCCAGCTTAATTAATGATAAGCAACATGTGGAATCCACAAAAAAGGTAATTCAGTATTACCTCCAAGACAACACCGAGACCGCCCCCTCCCTTAGCTCTCTTTGGGATGCTTTAAAGGCTGTAGTAAGGGGGCACACTATTTCATACTCCACTCACAAAAATAAACTCCATCAGGCTGAACTGAGAGAGGCTTTAGACAACATTAGACAGTTAGAAATCCAACATAAGCACTCCAGTTCTAAGTGGATTTGGAAACAACTTAGGAAAGCTCGGGAATCGTACGACTCTAATTCTGAGACATATTGAAAACTCTCTAAGATACACAAACCAGATGTATTATAGAGGGAAGAGAGGGTGGGAAAACTCTTGGCCCAGAGATTGAGGAAACAAGCTGCTGAAAGATATATCCCCAAAATCAGTCCTGACGCTCCCAGCTCTGAACTCAAAACACAACCTTCGCAGATAGTCAAAGAATTTCTGCAGTTTTATAGTGTGCTTTATCGCCAGAAAAGGGACCCTGTACAAAATTTAAAATTGGCTGAGTTTTTTTCTAAATTAAATCTTCCTGAATTGCCCCCCCCTTAAGTGAAGAACTGGAAACCCCCTTTTCAACTGAAGAGATTAAGCACACAATTAATTCCCTTAAATATGGCAAATCCTCAGGCCCAGCTTTTCCATGAAATTTTATAAGTGTGTTGAGGAAGAAATTAGCCTTCTTCTTACAAGGATCTGTAACACCGCCCATAAATCTAATGTCCACTCCTGTTCCTGGGGTGAAATCCTCATTTCAGTAATCCCTAAACCTGGAAAGGACACCTCTAAATGTTCAAGTTACAGACCAATCTCCTTGCTGAATCAAGATGCTAAAATATTTGCAAAAGCAATTAGTCAGAGACTCATGAAGGTGATCCCTGGTTTGATCCATCCGGACCAGATGGGTTTCATCCCAGGCAGGCATATCCAGGACAACATACGCCTCCTGCTGAACATTCTCTCCTTGGCCAGTCCCGCCCCTCCAGAGAACCATTACAAGCAGTCCTCTCTTTGGATGCTGAAAAAGCCTTCGATCGGCTAAACTGGAACTTTTTGGATTACACGTTGGGGCATTTCGGCTTTGGGGAGAAATTTAGGGGTTGGATAAGTAATCTTTATACTAAGCCCAGAGCAAGGATCCATGCCAACAGGGTGATTTCCTGATATTTTTCAATCAGTAGAGGTACAAGACAGGGCTGCCCGCTCTCCCCTCTCTTATTCGCCTTAAGCCTTGAACCCCTAGCTGCTCATATCAGACAGGGAGGGATATTTGAGGGAATTGAAGTTCAGGACATGGAG
Source organism: Neoceratodus forsteri (assembly GCA_016271365.2). Taxonomy (NCBI): domain Eukaryota; kingdom Metazoa; phylum Chordata; order Ceratodontiformes; family Ceratodontidae; genus Neoceratodus; species Neoceratodus forsteri. The sequence goes on along the minus strand of CM028136.1, from coordinate 352,329,511 downwards.
ATTAGGGTTTCTATGTATGCAGATGACACCCTTTTGTATGGCTCTGATCCGGTAACTGCCTTACCCAAAATCTTTGGGCTCCTTTCACAGTTTGGAGAACTTTCAGTGTACAAAATTAACCCAGGAAAATCAGAAATTCTCCCCATTGGAACACTCCCCAGATCATTATTGCCCAAACTAACTGAGCTGAATTGGTCTAAAAGTGGGTTTAGATACCTAGAGGTCTGGATCCCAAAAGACATTACTAAATTGTATCAAGTGAATTACCTGAAAATATTACGAGATAAGATTCGATTGTAACCAATGAAAGGAGCTCCCCCTCTCCTTGGCGGGAAGAATCGAGGTGGTCCATATGAATATCCTCCCCAGACTGTTATTTACTGTTTCCTTTATCCCACTAAAGCCCTCTCAGGCTATTTGGAATCAGCTATGAACCTCACTGTCCAAATTTATTTGGTCTGGGGGAAAAAACAGAGTTAGATGGAAGATAATGACATCACCTAGGCAAAAGGGTGGAATAGGGGTGCCAGACTTGCAAGTTTATTTTTGTCTGGCTCATATGAGAGGACTCCTCCTTCTCATGTCGAGCTCACCACTTTGTTGGGTAAAAATTGAATTCACTTCGGCTCCACTGAAACACATAGCATACATGGTGTTTCCGGATTTGCCAATACTTAAATAGCTCTCCTTTCACAACTCCCTCATGGAAATATCTGGGTTGGCATGGTGGGAGGCCTGTATAGCCCTAAACCTTTCACTCAAGTTGAGCTGTTCAACCACAATCCTGAGCTGCCTGGACTTCCCATCTCTTACCTGAGACCATGCATATAGCTGTTGGGCTAGGCAGGGGCTATGCAACCTGGAGCACTGCTTCCTGGGAGCTCACCTTAAATCATTCAAGCAACTAAAGGCAGAATTTAACCTTCAACAGTCAGACTGTTATAGGTATTTACAACTATAGCATTATCTCTCCTTTATAAATTTTGATCCTTCCTTAGCACACCAGACTAATCCACTCCAACAGACTTTTATTTTCTTACTAAACTGTAATGCCCAACAGCATGTTATCTCCTCACTGGTACAAGCCATGAGTGACACTGAGGAAGACCACCTCACAGCCCTTAAGGAGAAACGGTTGGTGGAATTGGGAATTCCATTGCCTGAGAGAGACTGGCTGAGGGTCTGGAGAGGGGTCCATGAGACTACGGCCTCCCTAGTGTGGAGGAAATTTTGGTGGAAAATAATAATTCTCTTTTTCCGACCCCCAATCATCTTGAAGCATTTAGGTACTCACACCTTGGATCTCTGTTGGAAAAATTACCAGTTGCAGGGCACTTATTCCCACTTATTTAGGGAATGTAAAGTACTAGAAGATTTCTGGAAAAGGGTGCATGCAGAGGTAGAGAGTATTTTCAACACCCCCCCCTTCCTCGAGACCCTCAATTTTGGTTATTTGGACTACCCCCAGATTCATTAAACTCTTGAACTCCTAGATACCTCTTTTATATCTGTGTAGCAGCTGCTCTTCAAAGTATGACATCATGCTGGCTCTCCCCCAGACCCACCTCATTAGATCTATGGTATAGAATTTGTTTAAGAATTTTAGAGATGGAATTCCTCACTGCTAAACTGAGATTATCTATGGATAAATTTAAAGGGAGATGGCTGCCTTTTTTTTTCATTATATTGCAGATAAGGAACAGAAACCCACCCTGGAGGTCATAGCAAAGTATGCTATTAATTATCCAGGAGATAGATGTTGCCTCCTTTAAGTTCTTGCCTTTTGAGGAGGCTTCCTCACCTACCCACAGGTTTAGGACTGAGACAGAGCTCTATTGCTTGAACTCCTTCCTGGATCTCTCCCATTTTTGAATGACTTCTCAACCCCTCCCTCTCCCTGTTGATGGTTTAACCTTTCTGCTTCCATCCTCCCCCCTTTCCCCCTTTTTTCCTCCTGCTCCCATTTGTTCTCCTTTTCTCTTCTACCTACCTGCTATCAACTAAACAGGGCATTTCTGTTCATTATTTCGAAATTTATGGAGGGAAAATACTCTTCTCATTATGTAATTAATTGCCATCACATTAACCTGAGATTGTAATGCAGGACGATCTTTTGGTGTTATTTATATTTTATCTCTTACCCTCTCATACCTTTATATGTTGTATGTCATGTCTGTTCATACCATAAAAGCTTAATAAACTTTTATTTAAAAAAAATCTCCTCAAAATGAGGAAGACATTCAAAAAGTATACTTTTAACACTTTTCTTTTGGAATATTTTTATAATGGCAATAAGGCACTCCCAGGAGTTAGATTAACAGCCAATTAATCACCCCCTAGGGGTAATATGGCACTCTGCTGCACCTCATGTCACATTACACCCCTAGGGGTGATTAACAGTCTGTTAATCTAACCCCTTGCCATGCCTTATTGCTTAATAATATTGCACCTGTATTTTTTTGTATATTTTTGTAGTTGGCTATATATGTCTTGATGCACTAGGACCTCATTGAAAATGAGCTTTTGCTCAATGGAGTGTTATCCTTGTTCAGTATTGAATAAAAAAGAACTACCACTACTACTACTACTACTACAGGGGAGGGCAGTTGACATGGCCTATCTGGACTTTAGCAAGGTCATTGACACTGTGCCACACAGGAGACTGATTAAGAAATTAAGCAACCTATGAGTGGGATCCAAAGTGATGAACTGGGTTAGAATGTTGGTAAAGGATAAGCGACAGAGGTTGATGGTTACTGACACTCAGTCTAAGTTGGGAGAGTGACTAGTGGGGTGCCAGACGGCCCAGTACTGGGTCTTCATAAGTTACATTGCAAAGGAACTGGAAGGGAAGGTATGCATTTTTGTAGATGAGTCCAAAATCTGTAATTGGGTAGACAGTAAGAAAGGGGTAGAAAGAAGGCCTAGGGATCTTGGGAAACTCAAAGAGTGGTCAAGAGTATGGCAGTTGGGAGTTCAGTGCCAGAAAGTGCAAAATCATGCACTTAGGGCATAAGAATCCAAGAACTGAGTATGGGGGGGGGGAGGTACTGTCAATCACTGAACAGGAAACATACCTTGGGGTTATCATATTTGATGACCTTAAAGTGGCAGGGCAGTGTGACAAAGCAGTGAGTAGGACTAGTGGAATGCTGGGGTGCATAAGTTAGAAACTGGAGGCAATATAGCATAGTGGTTGAGAACACTGACTGCAAACCTGGGAGGAAGAAATAGGCTGTTGGTTAACTAGGATCTGCGGCCTATCCTGTAGGTAGGAAAATCGGCAGACTAGATGGGCCTAGCGGTCCTTATCTGCCGTCAAAGTCTATGTTTCTATGAACTGGGTTTGAATCACACAGCCATCACTTGGCTACATTGTGACCATAAGCAAGTCACTTAACCTCCCTGTGCTCCTAGGATAAACCTGGAAACAAGCCTTGGTTTAGTGTCTTTCTCTGCCAAAAATTTTAAAATAAAAAAAATAAGTAAAGAAAAAAATAAATATAAAATAGGCAGTGGTATGTCCAGCAGGAGGAGGGAGGTGGTGTTGCAACTGTATCACTCCCTGGTGAGACCCTTGTGTCCAGTTCTGAAGGCTGCACCTCAAAAAGGACATCAACAGGATTGAGACAGTCCAGAAAAGAGTAACTAAAATTGTGCAGTGGTAGCTGCAGAAGCCCCACAAGGAAAGACTGGTGGATCTCAACATGTACTGTACACCCCAGAAAGAGGAGCACAAGAGGGGACATGATAGAGATGGACAAATACCTTACAGTTGTGAACAAGGTGCAGGAGAAGACTCTCTTTCAAATGAGAAACAGCACCAAGGGTTATGCAATGAAGCTGGGGAGGTAGCTTTAGAGGGATTTGAAGAATTACTACTTTACTGAAAGGGTGGTAGACATCTGGAACAGCCTGGTAGCAGATGTGGGGGAGGTGAAAGCAGTAAGGCACTTCAAGTATGTGTGGGATAAAAAATGGGAGAATATTAACACAAACGCCGGTGACCTGTGAGTCAGCTTGACTTTGAGACAGGCAACAACAGTCTGCATATTTAGCCCACTGCATTTTAAAGCAACTGTGCATGTTTTATTTGTATTTGCTTTGTGTATTTGGGTATAGAGAGCTGGGTGCAACAGGAAGGGGTGGTGACTTGTAGTTCGACGTGGTGTATGCTCGAACTATAAGTGTTTTAACTCGGATTATTCTTTGCTCTAGCACTGCAAGATAGTGCTTAGAAGTCCAGGACAGTTACCACAGGAGGTTGTTGAGCTGTATTTCAGCAGATAACATTTATTTGCCACAGCTTATGCCATGAAGGGTTAGGTGACCCACCGGAGGACTTCTGGGTTGGCACACTACATTTAAACCAGCTTCTCTGTGAGCGGGGTGACCTAACACACATGCCGGTGACCTGTGAGACAGCTCGACTGTGAGACAGGCAACAACATTCTACATATTTAGCCCACTGTATTTTAAAGCAACTGTGCAAGTTTTATTTGTATTTGCTTTGTGTATTTGGGGACTCCTAGAGAGTTGGGTGCAACAGGAAGGAGTGGCAACTTGTAGTTCAACGTGGTGTATGCCCATCCTATGAGTGTTTTAACTTGGATTATTCTTTGCTCTAGTACTGCAAGTCAGTGCTTAGAAGTCCAGGACAGTTACCACAGGGGTTGTTGAGCTATATTTTGGCAGATAACATTTATTTGTCGCAGCTTATGCCATGAAGTGTTAGGTGGCCCACCAGAGGACTTCTGGGTTGGCACACTACATTTAAACCAGCTTCTCTGTGAGCGGGGTGACCTAACACACATGCCGGTGACCTGTGAGACAGCTCGACTGTAAGACAGGCAACAACATTCTACATATTTAGCCCACTGTATTTTAAAGCAACTGTGCAAGTTTTATTTGTATTTGCTTTGTGTATTTGGGGACTCCTAGAGAGTTGGGTGCAACAGGAAGGGGTGGCAACTTGTAGTTCAACGTGCTGTATGCCCATCCTATGAGTGTTTTAACTTTATTCTTTGCTCTAGCACTGCAAGTCAGTGCTTAGAAGTCCAGGACAGTTACCACAGGGGTTGTTGAGCTATATTTTGGCAGATAACATTTATTTGTCACAGCTTATGCCATGAAGTGTTAGGTGGCCCACCAGAGGACTTCTGGGTTGGCACACTACATTTAAACCAGCCCCTCTGTGAGTGGAGCTAGCCGAATAGGCGTGCTCATCCCTATGCATGGAGGCACATACTGAGTCATGCATGTATGGCACATGTCTGGCATGTTAGGCAGACAGGACAGTAGGACATAGAGGGCAGTAAGTAAGAACTTGCACCAATATATTGAGTACTACCTAGACCCAATTAAGCAAGAGGACTATATTAATTAAATCATGGGAATACAGGAGGGCATCTGAATTAGGCTATTTACACACAAATACAGTATTACTGCATCAGATTCAAGAGACTGTTTACTCTTTACTATATTAAACATGATGCCTGAACTTCATGATATGATTGTGACTACAGAAGGTGCAGTAGGGGTACAATGTGCCCAATGTAATATGTACAGCATAGTTCCTGAACCTGTACCTATGCCATACTGTTATAGCAAATGTAGTGAAAATATAGAGATGCGGACAGAAATTTCTCGGTTTTCTTTGTGATTAACAAATCTAGAAAAAAGTCAACTTGAAATGGAAACAAACCTTAAATATAAAAACAACATTGATAGAGACAAAACACCTACACTCCCAAACTTCAAGTTAGTTACACTTAATCAAGACAAATCGCCTGTAACATCATTTACTAGGCCAGATGAGCAAAACAATATGACAACAACAGGAAAAGCAAACAAAATAAGAGGCAAGGATGAAGATAACAATGAGAACAGCACTGAAGGAGGTATTGTTTGATATTTAGTCCCAAGCACTCGAACAAGTAAGAAAGAAAGGAAGGCCAAAAACTTTTCTATCACCCTACACAATAGTTTTGACCCATTAAACTCACAGGCCTATGGGATTAATGATAATGATAGCCTGGAGGACACACCCACTACATCAACTGAGCCTGTCACTCCCCAAAGTAATACTGCATCAGTCACATCTGCCCAAACTCCACCAACAACAAATGTTAACTTAATAGATGGTACATTAATGCCCACAACTGAACCCACCCCTGTGGAATTGACATCCTCCACCATTACAATTCCACCCTTTTACACAAGAGACAGAATTTTGTATTGGGGGACTCACTGGTTAAGCACCTGGATAGAACCATCTGCAATCCTAATAAATATAACAGGACATGCTCCAGTTTCAGTGGAGCAAGGATAGAGGATAGAACTAACAATTTGTTTTTTATTTTTTTCTTATTTATTAAAATCTAGGATTAAAATACCTTTGAGCAAGAACTGCTCATTTACAAAGGTTCCACATCATGGATGGAGGGTAACATACAAACAAAGGTTGACAATGATTTACAGTCATAGCACACTTTAGAATTACAGTCAATTGGAGAGAGAGACTAATAAGCTAGTACAGTATATCACAAGTTTCAGAGTAAGAAATGTGAGGAAAAGGACAGTTAGTGTGGGCAGAGTAGGGTGGACAGGTAAAAGTAAGCAGGCAGAGGGGCCTCTGTCAGAGGGAGAGGTGTCAAGAAATAGTGCAATTAATTGTAATAATGATGAGGAAGGGACTAATGTATGCTAAGTGCCGTAGATGGTGTGGGGGAATGAGAGGGGTAGGGTGAGATTGTAAAAGGAGGTGCCAAAGGTGTTATTTACTCTGGGAGGTTACAGATCACAGTTCAGACACAACTGGGTAGGTGTATAGGCAGACCCTTAAGTGAAACAGTCACATTGAGTAGTTGAGATAAGGTAAAGTTTGAGAGTCCTTTTAAAGGGTTCAAGCATGGCTGAGGAAAGTGCTTCTTTGTTGAGGGCACTGTACCACAGAGGAGCTCTATGGATGAATGACCACTGGCCCATTGTGGTCCAGTATCTGGGAACTTGGAAGGTTTGAAATTGGGAACTATGTGTGTGCTGGGTACTGATGTGGGCAGTAAGGAGCTTTTCAACACCTGGAGGCATGAGCCCGAGGAGAACCTTCTTGGTTAATAGGCAGTTCTGATATTGTATTCTACTGTGGAGTGGAAGCCAGCCTGCCAGGGTATAAAGGTTGCAGGTGTGTGTTAGGCAGGCAGTGCCCATAAGTAATGCTTGATAATAATCTGACACTATGTGGAGAGAATCCATTGGTGATTCTTCATATTGGGGCTAACAATGTATGGTATGACATGATCCATAAAATTAAGGTGGAGTTTATGGCTATAACAAATGAACTGGTCGAGAAAGGGTGTGACATTATTGTCTCAGATATTCTCCCCATCCCAAAATACTCAACACAGGTGAATCAGAAAATGTTATGTGTAAATGAATGGCTTCACAAATGGTGTACTACACAAGGAATATCCTGTATATGACATTGGGAGGACTTTAAAGATAGACCAGAGTTATTCAGTATGGACTGACTGCATTTGAGTAGACAGGGGAACTCACTGCTAGGCAGACACTTACTAACAGTCATTGGTAATAATTTAAACTAAACAATCGGGGGAGAAGGTGGGTGCACCCTTGACTCTGAGGGGTCCTAGACAATCAAGTCCACAAGGGAGAAAGGACTCAAATAAGACAAGATTTATACATAAGTGTCCTTCTGGCACTGAAACAACTTGGTCATCATACTAGGGGTCTCCAAATCCAGGAACAGTACTGGGAATGCATATAGCAACAATAGGTACAAAGACATCACAGCCATACTGCTCAATGCTAGGAGTATGAGAAATAAAATGGATGAACTTAACCTGTTATTACATGAGGAAGATATACATCTATGTGCCATGACAGAAACATGGTGGGAGGATGATCACTGGGGTAAATCAATTCCAGGTTACAAATTTTTCAGTAGTAATAGAGCAAACAAAGCTGGAGAAGGAGTTGCACTATATATAAAGGAAATATATGAAGCATATGAAATTCACCCATCACAGGACCATTTAGAAATAGTTGAACAATTGTGGGTTAATATTATTAGGAAAGCCAAGCAAAAAATCACAATGTGAGTATGTTATAGAGCACCAGGGCTCAGCACGTTTGGTAATGCCATATTTTTGGATTGCATCAAGAACATGGATCTAAGTGGTTGCACGCTGATCCCCGGGGATTTTAATCTGCCCACTATAAACTGGATCACACACACTGGAAACAACAAACAAGAAAGAGACTTCTTTCATGTGATGGCTATGATGAAATTCACCAGTATGTCAATCAGAATACAAGGGGTAGTAATATCTTTGTCCTTGTACTTAGCAACATGGGGGAAGACATAAACAACTGTATAGTTAGGGAACCACTTGGGCAAAGTAATCATACTATGGTTCAGTTTATAATCTCAGGATTTACTCCTATTAACAAAGGGCATACTGTAATCAATTGCTGGAATAAAGCAAATTTCACATTAATGAGACAACATTTAGCAGAATGAAAGTGGATTGAGGAGTTTAAAGAACTTAATGCAAATTAGGTCTGGGACAGAATAAAACACCAGTTGGAATATTGTGTAATCCATCATGTCCCTGTTAAAACAAAATACAACACTTTGGGGAAGATTACCACATGGCTTACCCCAAAATTGAAAAACATCTTCAAGAAAAAAGGTGAGTCTTCTTTAGATATAAACCCAACTCCTCATCAGAAAAGTGGAATACACCTAAAGAAATAGCAAAAAAATGCGAAAAGACTATTAAATATGCAAAGGCACATGAGGAAGTTAAAATTCCAAACCTAACAAAAAACAACAAAAAAATATTCTTCAATTACATAAATAACCAAAGAAACATAATGACTAGGGTGGGGCCATTGGAAAAAGAAAGAGAAATAATTACCTGTGAAAAACACATAGCTGAAACTTTCAATGACTACTTTGTGAGTGTCTTCCAACCAAAAATTAGTCAGGAAAGCAATATAGACATGAGCACTGCCACTGAAACTACTATGGAATTCAAAATCAATAATGTATTTGAGAAATTGAATCACATAAAAGTAAATAAATCACCAGGGCCTGATGGCTTTCACCAGCGTTTAATTAAGGAAGTGGTAAAAGTACTAAGTGGCTCAATTAGGTTCCTATTTGAAAGATCAATAAATGAGGATGTAGTCCCTGAAGAACGGAGATGGGCTACATTGACACCACTCCACAAGGGAGGTGCTAGGTGTGATGTGGGTAACTACAGGCCTATCAGCCTGACTAGAGTCTTATGCAAACTTATGAAGAGTTGTATTAAAGAACATCTGGATAAACATATAACATCTAAGGGTTACTCAGATGTTAATCAGCATGGATTTACTTCAGAAAGGTCTCTCCAGACCAGCTTTTTTGAAATGGTGAGCATTGCTTTGGAAGATAACTCTACCAGTGGATATAGTGTACCTTGATTTTTCAAAAGCCTTCAATTTAATGCCCCATGATGGTCTTATTAACAGTTTATTTGCATTGGAAGTAGAATCCTATGTTGTTAAATGGGTAGACAATTGGCTCAAAAATAGAAGGCAAAGAATATGCATTAGGGGATACTATTCTGACTGGAGAGATAGGTAACTAGTGGGGTCCCTCAGGGCTTGGTCTTGGGTCTGATGTTATTCAACATCTTTGTTATATCACTCCAGACATCTAATGGAGTGTGGATATCAAAGTGTGTTAACAATAGTAAAATAGGGGCTGTTGTAAGATTTGAAACTGATGTTAAGAACCTACAACTCAAATTAAATAAACTAAGCTCCTGGTCAAACACCCACAAAATGAAATTTAGTACAAACAAATGTAGTATCATGCACTTGGGTCACAATAACCCCACATTTAGTTATAATCTGTCTGGACATACACTAAATGAAGTTGACTGTGAGAAAGATCTGGGCATTTGGGTTGCTAATTACCTTTCCTTCAGACAACACACCACTAAAGTAGTCAAAAGGGCTAACAGAATGATGCACTGTATAATGCATAATATCAAAAGCAGAGATAGATCAATCCTACTGCCATTGTACAGCACTCTGATGAGGCCATTGGTGGAGTACGGTGCTCAGTTCTGGAGCCCATACCACAAAGCAGATATTAAGAATATTGAGAGAGTACAGAGGAGAGCAACTAAAAAGATTACTGATTTATGGAATCTCTCATATGAGGAGCGGTTGAGAGATCTAGGACTATACACACTGGAGTACAGGCAACTTAGGGGAGATTTGTGCTTAGTATACTCTGCCTTTCAAAACCATGATTTATGGGAATGTGTGGTACTAGAATTAAAGACTAGAACTAAAACTACCAGAACACATGAATATCAACTCAAAGGCCAATTGTACAAATCTAACAGAAGGGGGTCATTGGTTTAATTAAAGGGTAGTGTCCACTTGGAATAAACTCCCATCTGAAATAATTACCAACACTACTATTACTTCTTTTAAGAAAAACTGGATGAATTCTTTAATAATACAAGGACATATGAATCACCAAAGAGACTTCTTGGTGCAAGCTATTGTCTCTTACCTAACTTATGAAACAAATAGGTAGAGAACATCGGGGCAGACCTTGTGGGCAAGCAGCCCTTTTCTGCCAACATATTCTATGTTCCTATATAGAGGAACCAACTGCTTCCACAACCCTAATTGCAGTTCTTGTGGGGGGGGGGAGCTGGGGGGTTTAAAGGGGGTTGTAAGTGCCAGAGCAGCTGGAGTACTGGACCAGGCAGTTGCCATCTATGGGGATCATCCTGAGTTGGAGCATTAAGTATAAATTAAAAACAAATGTACCGTGTACATGGAAAAAAATTATTAAAGTAGTTAAACTACTGCTACAGTTGTGGCCAAGGAAGAATAATGCATCAGCCAAAACCAGCCTAAATACCTGATTCAAAGGGCACAGAATGGAGTAGAATTCAAAATATATTTAAGGTCTGGGATTTAGAGTACACAAATGGATTGGGAGAAAGTAAAACATTTGTTTTAAGTTGGAGATAGAAAGGTTTTACTGCAACCCTTAGGTTGTGATCATATTGTTGATCCGAATTGACAAATGTTCCCAATAGCGGAAAAAGCAAGGACTTCTAACATGATTTCCAACTCATGAATGCAGGGGAAACATACAGTATATGACTGAAAACATCTTGTAAAACCTTATAATTTAAACTAAAGAAGCAGATACACATATCTTTAGATCTGACTGTTGAAATATTAAAAGTGGCTATAAATGATGAAACCTGAAGAGATGGGTTTCTAACTGAACTGGCAAATGAAAATTAATAAATTACTTCTTGGTGAACTATTGAAACTGTTTGAAATGAATAATCATTTTCTAAAAAGCTCAGGAGGTGAGACAGTGTTTACTTGGAAAGTTTCTATTAGACTTTTTCATTTAAACACCAGAGGCAATACTTTCAAAAGCTGAAAATGTGTGCATGTGTGGCAAAAAAACTGTTGTGCAGATGAGGGTGTCCTTGCACAACTGCAGTTTTTCCACACATCTGCAGTGTTTGAAAAGATTGCCTTGTCATGGCCTTTTTCAGATTTTATGGCAGATTGAACAAATTGTTTAGTACAAATACTACGCTTGTTACAAGGTATAGCATCAGCAAAAAAACAAAACAAAGAAACATTGCACCCTTGTGCAAGACATGCTAAAAATAGAATGTTCACTAGAATGGGGATGTTGTCCTGCAATGGTGGGTTATGCTAAGGAAACTAACTCATAGGCTGTGCCTTTAAAAACTGTGCCCCAATTTTGTGACAAATGCATGATTAAAAGTATGCTACAAAAAGTGGGAGCAAGTGTTCAATGGGGAAAGCTGGCCAAACACAAACATTTAGATCATGAAATAATCTGTGACAATAATGGTAGAAGCCTGTGGAGACTATAGACAATATTTTTGGACAAGAAACAGACATTCTTCCAAGGGATTATTTGCTAGGAGCCTTTAACAAAATGAACTGTTTAAGGGATTGAAATTCTGTATCTGTTTTCTTTTCTGGTCATTGTGCCAGGTAAATATATCACTAGATAGAGAAACAATGGGACATGGTCAATCAGATTTAAAAATGGAAAATCTGACAGTCTGTGACAATACCGAAGGATGCCTTTGGCTATGACTGAGCATAATTGGTGACTTGTTTCATCCCAAGGGTTATGCATTTTGTGCTTCAAGAAAATAACTTTGAATATAAAAATGTAGAATTTGATGGCAGAAAAATACTGCTTAGCCCAGTTAGTCTGCTCAGGTGTTTCTTACCTGTTATGTCTCTGAAGACCATATCAGGTCTCCAATGACCCTCCCACTTCCCTGCATCCTAACTAATATACCTCTATGTCTATCCCATAAATGTTTGAATCTCCCCACTCTTCTAGCCCCATCACTTCTGCTAGCAAGTTATTCCAGGCATGCACTAAACTTTCAGTGAAGAGCTATTTCCTCACATCACTCTTGACTCCCCCACCACACAAGTTTCATAGCATGCCCCCTGGCACTGGTGAGGTGGTTGTTCTCACTTGAAAGAGAATATAGAAGGTATCTGAGAAAACAGTGGTATGGAATGAGACTCAGTGCTCCAGGTCAGGGTAAAGAAGATTTTTTTCTGAAATGGGCAAGTAGGAAATTGAAACTGAGTTAGAATTATAGCTTACAATCGCAAACATGCCCTGAAGATCAGAGGCAGCAAATTCAGAAGTAACATTAGGAAGCACATCTTCTTCCAGACAGTGGTGAATCTATGACACAGCCTACCAATATAGACAGTGGACATGAAGATGAAGTATAGGATTTTAAGGCAAGCCAAAAGAAATGTCCACTTATTGAAAGGCTATGCCTGTAATTCAATGGTTGAGCAACCAGCCACACCCCCTTCCTGAGCTATATAAGAAGTTTCTCCCAACCTCCCTCTGAAGCAATTTTTCTTTGCCCCACCATCCTCCTCTTCTCCTCCAATGGCTTGCCTCTCTCTTCTCAGGGGGTTTCTTCATAAGGTAGCTTTAGCCAAGGAAACCTTCCTGTGGCACCTCTGGGGTGGAAGCCTCTTTGAGGGGTTCCTTGCCTTTGATATCCTTACAGGGTGGTAATTCCTCATGGAACAGATAGTGCAAATGGCTAAATCAAGGTAACACAGTTGCACAAGCATAACACTATACTTGTTGCATAGGCCGCTGAAGCAAGGGAAATACATGGTACCTTTGGTAACAGGGTAATGGTAAATCCTTACAAAATAGTACATGTTTGCAAAACATACTTGCTGGTCTCAGTTTATAAAGCAAAGTGGGCACAAGTCATGGGCCTAGAGTTTTTTCAGACCTTAAATTATTAATTTACTCTTTAAATATGATATTGGATAAGACATTAGTGAAAAAAATTATCTGTTCTTGTACTTGACAAATTACATTATTTTATCAACTTTAGTTATGCATTGCACCACAAACGGGTCACTGAAAATCTACAACTCTGACTGTAATTCAAAGAGAAGATGAGTTCCTGCATTGCCTTATATTGCAGCAGAGTCAGGGCTAAGTCCCTAGAAACTGCTGTGACATACTTACCAAAAAAATAAATCAAAGTTGAAAAGTTCTGTCTGCTGTATGCTTTCTGCTGTTTCTGAAATGGGTACATGGAAATTAGGAGTATAACTCCACTGCCTCTAATGTACTAAAGCTATTAAATATACGAGAGAGAAGTCAACTAGAGAGTGTGCATGGGCAATTAGGGAAGGATGATTTAGAAAGGATACTTGCAAATATTTCACAGAAAGAGATGTAGATTTATAGAACAAAATTCTGTATAAGCTAATACTTTATCAGTAGACACCATCCATATCTTCAAATTAACATTATACACTGTAAGTAATTAAAGGAAAAGGGAACAAATTGCTATTCCTGCTGAGTTAATGTAATGTAATAACATGATGTCATGGTATAGAAGATAGAAAGGTGAACATGAATGTCTTTTTTTTTATTTTATACTTTTAATACCTCCGGTGGCAGTTTAACCTGGTGATTAGAGTGCAGAGTTGTGAACCTGGAGACCTGGGGTTGAGTGCTATAATCACCACTCACTCACTACATGTCCCTAAGCAGGTTATTTATCCTCCCTGTGCTTAAAATCTCTTTTTTTTTTTTGCCCAATTGTCTATCTCTAAATTTCTAATCTCACTATGTGCTGAAAACAGCAGCAACATTTCTCCCCTCCCTCGACTGGATAGTAAAACACTTGTGAACTGTCAAGAATGGCAGGCTCCCCTTTTAGCAGGATTTTCTTAACAAAAGCAAAACACTGTGAAGCAAAAAAAAAGCTGTTTGCAAATTGATGACATTCAGACAATATAAAATGTGTTATTGTCTTGAAGGAAAGAGTGTTAAAATTTGAATTTTGGTGCCTACATTGGACTATAGAGATGTTCATTACAGATTTGTTATTAAAATTAGATAATTTTTCAATCAGATTAGGGAGGTTATTTCAATGTGACCTTATGATACCCAACTTTGTGACTTGCTGCTAAAGCATGCTCAGCTAACATTACTTGTATCACTTGAGAAAAACTGGTTAAAAGTGGTGTACAAAGCATGTCATGGTCAGGCAGCACTATTTTAACCCAGTTGCTGATTACATGCAGAAATGCACATTAATACAGTGTTGTATGTCATATTTAACTGGTTGCATCAAAAGTCAAGTCTAACTTTAGCAAGCTACTTTTGCCTTTGTGGTTGCTTTATATTGGAATGAACTAGCTCCATCAATGTATAATGCAAATTCTTCTTGTGTATTTATTGTATGTTAGTGTTGCAGGATTTCTTTAAGATATGAGTACAGTACTTGTCAATTTGTCTGTGTACAGTGTGTTAATTATGCATGCACTACTTCTGCCTCTTTGTTGTCCTTGTAAACAAGATGTTTCACCTAAGAAATTCTATCATGGAAAACAACTTTTAAAAAAAAATAAGAGCAACATTGAATTCAAATGCCTTTAGCATGCCAGGTGTGATTAATTGACTAACATGGCCGCCAGGCTGGGCGTGCTGGAAGGACTGTTTCTGTAATTTCTGCAATTTCTGCAGTTTGATTGGACTTTTACTAAGACTTTTTACCAAGATTTAACCTTGTTTTGATTTTGCTTTGCTTTCTTTATTTAGGTTTATTATGGTTTGGTAGGTCTTTGCCTCTCGTTAGTTCATGGAGTGATACTAGATTTGTCTAATGCTCTCCGTGTTTATCGGGGCCATTCATTTGGGCCATTGAAACCCTTCTGTCCTTTTACTGCATGAGGAATTTTGTAATTCTGGTATCTTGCTTAGCGGGGCCTCTTGGGATTATTAAGATGCTTCGAGGAGAGGAGCAGAACTGAGGAGCAATTATTTAGAAATTTCCTATGGGACTAATGTAGTGATACAGCAAGGGAGAAGGACTGATATAGTGAAGGAGAAGAACTGTGGAGTTTCTGTTGGACTTTACCTTGTCGCAGTTGATTCTACAACTGGGTGCCCTTGGAGGGTGCAAGAGCTGTTTTTCCTGATTAGAATTAAACTCTGTGGGGGACTAGTGGTTGGATTCTGGGGTTGCTCAGGGAATTGAGCAATAGTCATGTCAGGTATCTGGCAGAATGGGCTGTCAATTCCCTTAGGTTCTCTGGGGGCCTGCTGGTGGGCTGTATGGCTGGTGAGCTGAGGAAGTGGCTGAGGATATTTCCTGACTGCAGTCCCCTGTAAAGGGTTTTTTCTCCAGCTGTATGGATAAAGTCCTGAGGTTACTGGGTTAAAGACATCCTGCCTTCTTGAATACGGTCTGATTTTCAATTTCACTTTTTATCCATTTTATACTATTTATGCAGGCAATGAGAGTCCAGCTATTAGGTCATGAGAGGGCCTTAGACCTGGAAATTATCTTTAGTTTTATTTTCAGACAGACATTGAGAGTGACTGTTCCTTGACGATTCCCTTAGGCAGTGAGAGGGTCCGGGGAGTTAAAGATATTTCTGAAGAACTTCGACTGTTTATTTAATGTGTTTATTTTGGATGTCATTGTAACATCAGAGCTCATTATTAACCCATATGCTGCAGCAAAGATTTAGAATGCATAGGTTTTTAGGACAAGATATTATGTCGGCAGCAGCCTAAGGGTTAATGACAACATATTGGATTAATTTAGTTTAGCTCAAGTTACTGAAGTGTCTATATTTCATTTGTTTTAAATTTTTATGTATGGAAGGGTTTATTGAGGATTATTTTTGTTGAGATAGGAGATAGGCATTTTGGTTTATTTAATTTTAATTAAGTGTAGTGGGTTTATATATTGTGGTGTTTTTGTTATATTGTTTATTAATTTTGATTTGGTTATTAGCTAAGTGAGAGTTGTTTGTTAAAGTGATTGCTAGAATGTGTTGGAGGCCTGTCCCCATGGTCGTGGGCTATTTACCCTCCACTCTCCATGCTCTCCACCCCTTTTTTCTCCCCCTTTCAGTTCACAACATACCAGCGCTGTAGGGCACTGGGTATTGCTCGTAAGGGGAGGAGGGGTGTGGAGGGGCATGGATGGGTGCGAACAATTGAGGGCAAATGAGCAGGGCCATCACATCAGGGTTGTGAGATCCAAGAGACACCCTGGGGTGAAATGGAACCAAGAATGTGGTTTGCCATGTCTGGTTTCCATACCCAAGGGTACTACCAATATTGGTGGGCAGGTGGTACGGCCGGCTCTGGAGGTTTGTCCAACTCAGGTGGTGTTATGCATGTCAGGTCCATTGAAAATAAGACTGCAATTATTGCAGATCTTGTAGGAATGGTGGATTTGGCCTGCATCACCAAGACCTGGCTGGATGAGAATTCTGGCCCCATTTTGGAGGCTCAAACTCCAGCTGGGAACTCAGTGATTCACCGCCTGAGATTGGATTGCTGTGGGGGGGGGAGGGTTGCAGTCTGTTTCAAGACCGAACTTAACCTTGTGAGTGTACCAGTTGAGGAGACTGAGTCATTCAAGTGTACCATGGTAGCAGGTGTAGGTTGTAGGATTGCTCTCATCTACCATCCACCCGGTGATGAAAAGTGTTTCCTTCAGGAAGTGGCAGACTTTGTCATTGACATGGCGTTCAAGTCACCCAACCTGATGGTTCTGGGTGACTTCAATGCCTGGGTCAATGACAAACTCTCGCCGTTTGGTCAACACTTCCTCCAGTTAATGTCATCTCTGGGCCTTACACAGATAGTTACTACTGCTACTCATAAACATGGTCACTCCCTTGACTTAGTCTTCCTCTTCCAAGGCCTCTGACTTGGGGATGGAACCAGTTGGATGGTCCGACCACTACACTATGGGGTTTAGTTTTAGTGCCCCCCTTTGTAGGCCTACCCCTGTGAAGATGGTCAGGTATCACCCCTTACGAGATGCTAGCTCTGAAGGCCTTGTGGCAGTACTTGACCTATCGTCCCTTCCTTTAGCAAACAGTGACCCAGAGGCCCTTGTTGTAGCCTATAATATGGCTATATCGACAGCCCTGGATGTCGTTACTCCTGTCTGAGTTCATCCTCTTTCCGTTTGCCCTCAGTCCCCATGGTTTGATGGGACCTTGAAGGAGATGCAGTGACGAGGATGAAGGTTGGCGGAGATACTCCCTTGATGCTGATCACCTTAGATTGATGTAGCATTATCAGACCTATCAATCTGCAGTGTCCAGTAAGAAGGCAGAGTTCCTGTCCAGGGAGATTGCCATTGCTCAGAATTGACCAGCTCAACTTTTTCACACTGTGGACAGACTGTGCAACCCAGCCTGCCTACAAGTGCGAAAAGCCTTTTCGCAAGTAGAGTGCGATGAACTCACTCTATTCTTTGCAAATAGGGTGGCCGACATCAGAGCGGCACTCAGTCCAGCACACTCTAAAGGTGTTGCTCTGGACCAGCATGTGGCTGCTGCTCCTCAGTTTGCCTGGAGTACCTTTGACTGACCAGAGTTCATGGATGTCATGCGGATTGTCCAGGGTATGTGCCCTACATGCTGTAGTTTGTATCCTGGACCAATTTCCCTGATTTTGGGTTGTGTTGATGTCATTGGTCCAGTCCTTGTATGGATAGCCGGGTGCTCCTTGGAAACAGGTGAGTTTCCTAGCTTCCAGCAGGAGGCAGTGGTTACACCCCTCAAGAAGAAAAGCTTCTTAGGACCCCGACTGCCATGCTAACAGACCGATCTCAAACCTTCCCTTTTTAGGGAAGATGATTGAGAAAGTGGTGGCCGTTCAGCTGGAGAACCATTTGACCATCCATGACATCTATGAACCCCTCCAGTACAGTTTTTGAAAGAGGCATAGTACTGAGACAGCGTTAGTTCGGGTGCTCAGTGATCTCCTGATGGCTAGAGATCGGAAGAGCCACTCCATCTTGGTTCTTCTCGATCTCTCATCAGCATTTGACACAGTGGACCATGGGGTGCTGCTGATCCATCTGAGGTGCATCTGTGGATTATCTGGTGTAGTCCTCAGGAGGCTTACATCTTACCTCACCGGAAGAACACAGAGAGCGGTGTCTGGGATTTATTCCTCAGACCCAATTTCTCTGTCTTGTGGTGTTCCTCAGGGTTCAGTATTGTCCCCTATGTTGTTCGCAGTGTACATGCTGCCCCTCAGAGACATTGTAAGAAGGTATTGGCTGAGGTTTCACTGCTATGCTGATGATACTCAGCTCTACCTTTCTTTTGCACCTGACCAGGATGGAGCTCTCTTGGTCTTTAATAACTGCCTCACAGAAATCCAGGAGTGGATGGATTCGAGTTAGCTGAAGTTGAACTTGGATAAGACTGAGGTGATGATTGTGGATCCAGTGCACTGGATAGGGAGGTTGGGGGTTGATTTGCCCTCGGGGATATATCTTGGGGGCTTATCTCTCCTGACCTCTGAACAGGTGTGGAACCTGAGGGTAATTTTTGATGAAGGGCTTATTCTGCATTCACAGGTGTCTGCCGTCATCAAATCCTCTTTTTATCATCTGACGAATATCTCCAGGATTAAGCACCTTGTTCTGTCTGGCTATCTTCCTACGCTGGTCCATGCCTTTGTGTCCACACACTTGGATTATTGCAATTCCCTTTACCTAGGGCTACCTGGAGTGGAAATCTGCTGCCTGCAGCTGGTGCAGAATGCACTGGCCTGGCTTTTGACAGGGACCTCTTGGTCCAGTCATATTTCAACGGTGCTGTGCAGACTGCAATGGCTGCCAGTATAGTGGCGGATCACCTTTAAAATCATTCTTTTGACTTATAAAGCCTACACGGACTGGGACTAGACTATCTGAAAGAGCTCCTGATTCCTCACTACCCTGGGTGATAACTCCAGTCAGCTGATGAGGGGTTGCTAGAGATCCTGATGGTGTGTTTAAAATCCTCTGGGGCCTGGGCATTTATGTTCACGGCCCCTACCCTCTAGAATTCTCTACCCTGTCAGTTACAGGAGTGCCTGACCATGGAGGGATTTAAACAGGCCTTAAAATCTTATTTATGGAGGCAAGCATTTGGTGGTTGAAGTCTTCTCCGACTGTATTAGTTGTTTTATTGTTGTTTTATATTTTTAAGGATATTGAGATGTATGATGTGTTATAAATTCTGTTTGACGCCTTGGTTTTTGGAAGACGTCTTAAAAATAAAATGTATTATTATTATTATAAACATGTGTTTAACCAACATTTCAGATTTAAAAAGAATTGTATTACTACTGTTCTCTGAGAGAAACAAGTTCTATACCTTCATGCACTCCCCCCCAGCACTTTAGGGGCCTTTAATCAGTGTTTGAAGTAGCAATTCACCATGCTCCTTTTCTTCGCTCTACCACAGTGATATTAAAGGATGCTTAGGTCTGTGGGTGAGGCATTTAAAAATGCCAATAATATGCACACACATGGGCAAACACTATCCTTTATATACCAAATAAATTTCAGCAATGACAGTATTTTTGTTGGCCATTCACTGTAAGAGGTGAATAAGAATTAAACATTGAGTTAATGGGCCTTTCTTGTATATGAAAAATGGGATGTAAACAACATTTGGTATCTTGCCTATACAAACCACATCAAGATTCCCAACAATTGGACTCAGCCCATCTTAAACACAAATAGAAGACCTGGGGAGGAAATCAGAGCGGAAGACGGGATGTACAGAAATATATCAGATAACCAGCTCTTACAGCTGGAGAGAATTTATGTGGAAAAACCTCCTTCAGTACTTCTGAACACTTTTAATTACCTCATACTATAATACAATGACTACATCCAGTTATCAGACACAAAAAAATAGTTATGTTGCTGTATTGGTCTTTGTGACAAAAGATCCAGGAAAAAAGATGATTTGATACCTTTTATTGGACCAACATAGATGTTACAAAAAAATTACAGTTTCCAAACCAACTGTTAGTTTTCTGATGAAGGATTCTATGTAGTCTGAAAGCTCAAGCACCTATTTTCTTTTGTAACATCTATGCTGGTCCAATAAAAGGTATCAAATCATCTATTTTTTCTGGATCCAGTTTTCAGAGAAACTTTGGCACACAGAGAGCTGGGTATGCATGTATTTTATGGATAGACAAAAAAATCCAGCATTCACCACTTTACATGAAGAAAAAAATGTAGCTATCTCAAGAATAACCAGGAGAAAATGTGGCACCTCAGTAAAACTGACACTATTTATTCCTGAGAGCTGTGTTTTTTCTTCATGTAAGATGGTGAGTGCTGGAATTTTTTGACTATATATAATGCCTTGCAGTATCTTGAGCAATTCAACCTTGTGCACATCCTTTTTGTTGTCAGACATATTTTATGGAGCTGAGCAACCATGGTACAGTATATACAGGACCCCAGGGAAAGAGATAAGGGAGGTTCTGCAACAACCAATTACTCTGACAGTGGGTTTATTTTTGTTTCTCCTATACTTTAGGGGCTTTAGGGATAGTGAACTGAAATACCTTTTAGGTATCCTACTTGCAGCAGGGAAAAAAAAGTATAACCAGATGGTGGCTGAGTCCACAGACAGCCACTATGAAAGAATGAAGGGCAACAGTGGCTCAGACATATAAAATGGAGAAAAAAAACTATTGCACTGAATAACAGACAAGAACAGTTTAAATACGAGTATTCTGTCTCTTGTCCAAAGACCATACATTTTTACCTTGAATATGTTCACGAGACATATATAATGTACCATTCTTGTGTCAACTGTCAAACATGATTGACAAGTCTGTCAGATGGGTGTCTTGCCTTTTCCTTTAATGCTGAACCTTCTGCCTTCACATGTTTTGGACCACCTCCTTGGCCAGTCCAGCTCCTTAGGTTGACCTTTACGGAACTTTAAATATTTTAAATGTTATTATGAATTAAAATGTCTGTATGATTATATCTGTTCTGCTGTATCTGTACCCTTATGCAATTGTTTCAATAAAAAGAAAGCTACAAAACAGTAGAATTAATGAAAAGTTGATTGGTAGTGCTGTGCTGGAATGAATGTTATTTCTCGAATACCATAAATAATGGGCTATGGAACCAAATAATGAATAGCCCACTATTTGAGTGGTAGTTGGTGTTAGATTGTGTTGTTAAAAAAAGCTTTCGCCCCTTCTAGGTGGCCAGAGCTAGTCTCCTCACCACCATCTTGGCTCCCTTAAAATTAACGTTTGCCCTCTTCATTCTGTGTCAGCTTAACATTTATTGCCAGCTCCTCCAGATACCACCACCAGCCTGTCTTCATTGGCAGACCCTGAATTGTACTCCCGCAATTGGGCATATGAATTTTGAAAGCACCCACTCCTCTTGCTCTGACTGGCGAATGGTGCTTGTACCTTAAATTACTGGCTAGTTTAGTCAACCCCCCCATTAGCATGGCAGAGTCCTGCCACCCACTCTTTTGTGTCATTCACAGCAAGTCAGTGTCATAAAAAGGGAGCAAGCTGTAGTGCATGGTTATGAGGAAGGGGAAGGTCTGGAGCATCAAAGAGATGCTCATAGGCAGCCAGATTGGCTGAGGCTGCCTAGCATGCCTTTGAATGCTACTGACCTACTCCCCTTCCTCGCATTGGTGCACCACAAGCTCAGTCTCTTATCACACTGGCTAACTATGGCTGCCACTAAGGAGCAGGCAGCAGGGGCCTGCCATGTTAATGAGGGGAGCTGACTGAGCTAGCCAGGAACTGAAGAGATAAACCAACCATTCATCATTCAGGGCAAGGTGGGTGAGGGGCTTTTGGAATTCATATGCTGCTTTTGGGGAGAGTGGGGCTTGTCAGAGGAGGCAGGTTGGTTTCAACACCTGGTGGAGCTGGTAATAAATTAAAAATTTGGCTGACACAGAGTAAAGGGGGATATTTAAAGTTAAAGGAGACAGGATGGTTGTCAGGAGACTAGCTCTGGCCATCTAGGAAGAGAGGAGAGGCTTTTTGTTTTAAAACACCCACCAGCCAAATACCAAATAGTTGAATATTGGGCTTTCTGAACATAACATTTGGCTGAATATTTGGAAAATGGTATTCACACAGCCCTACTGATTGGTGGGACTAAGCTAAAAATGTCTAGCTTCTAAAGTATGGTAGGCTTCGACATACCAGTACACTAGTGTTTTGAGCCACTTTGCCAGCTGAGAACAATTAACCTATGGCAATGACAGTTTAATTTGTCCCCTGCTGGTAAACTGTGCAATTCCATTAGGATCTATCAGTAATATAGTCTGGTTCTCATTTTATTTGTTGCCAAACAAAATTAAATGAGTGTAAAATTTGCTGTGCCAAATTAATCAATAAACATGAATGTTATGCTAAGCTTTGTCTACAAGATTATTCTGTATGATCTATACATGCATTTAAATAATTTTAGTTCCTTTTCATTTCCCTCTAGGTCAGGATCGGAGTGAGGCTGGTCTAATAAAGAGATTTAAGGGTGATGGTGTACGGTACAAGGCAAAGCTGATTGGTATAGATGAAGTTTCAGCTGCACGTGGGGACAAGTTATGCCAGGATTCCATGATGAAGCTTAAGGTGCAGTTTGACTTGACAACTTTATAAATATATGTTGATATAGCTTTTTGACTGTTTTGATTGACTTTTTGACCTATTTTCTCTGTAATGCCCTCCTCTGGCTGCACCTAGAAATGAGTCTCAGCTCAGTGTGACTCTTCCTGTCCCCAATTTAAAATATCTAAATATCTATCTGTCTGTCTGTCTGTATCTATCTATCTATAGAAACATAGAAACATAGACTTTGACGGCAGATAAGGACCACTTGGCCCACCCAGTCTGCCCATTTCCCTACCTACTGGATAAGCTGCAGATTCTAGTTAACCAACAGCCTACTTCCTGCCACCCCCCACTACAATTGCCTTGTGTCTGTCCCATGCATGTTTGAATTCCCCCACTGTTTTAGCCCCAACAACCTCCCCAGGAAGGCAGTTCCACGCATCCATCACTCTCTCCATGAAAAAGAAATACCTCACATTACCCCTGAGCCGTCCCCCCTCTATCTTTAAATTGTGTCCCCTTGTTCTCACACATCTCTTTTTCTGAAAGATGCTACTCTCCTGGACTTTGTTGATTCCCTTGAGGTACTTGAACGTTTCTATCATGTCCCCCCATCCCTCCTTTCATCAGGGGTATACATATTAAGCTCTCTCAGTCACTCTTCATATGGTTTCTGATGCAGACCCTGCACCATTTTACTTTCCCTCTTCTGGACTGCTTCCATCCTGTCTATGTCCTTGCATAGATGAGGTCTCCAAAACTGCACACAGTACTCCAGATGGGGTCTCACCAGCTGTCTGTACAGAGGGATAACCACTTCCCTTTTTCTACTTGTGATGCCCCTTCCTATGCATCCCAGTATCCCCCTGGCTCTCCTTACTGACTTCTCACATTGCTTACCAACCTTTAGATCATCTGATATGACTACCCACAAGTCCCGTTCCATTTTTGTTGTTGTTAGTACCTCCCCTGCTATTGTGTCTGTCTGTCTGTCTGTCTATCTATCTATCTATCTATCTATCTATCTATCTATCTATCTATCTATCTATCTATCTATCATGTGTGAATGTGTGTGTGTTTTGATAATGTAGCATTCTGTAACCAAAATATTTTACCTGATAATTTATTTGTTTGATGAGAGAACAATAATTGCTTTTATAGATGTCCAACTACCAGAATAACCTTTCTAAGGAACAGGACATTTGCTAGGTTAAACCTTAGAGATGCTGAAAACATCCATATAACTGAGAAGAATACATTATGCATATTTCCTTTCCTTCCAGAGGCTGTCTTATTTTATGCTGTAGGCAAAACTCTTCAAATTAAACCCACCTTGATTAGGTTTGGACCACATAACTGCAGTGGGTAACAGCTTGTGGACAGTGACACGATAACTTCTTGCCGGCATAATTTGTTTAATCCCTACTAATATTTAAGATAGCTGGCCTGGAACATTGAAAGAGGTGATCCTCAATCTATTCTTAGAAGTGCTAGGTTTTGTTAAAGCATTTTATAATTAAATTAAATTGTCACAGATTATCTATTTAAACACTTTGTGTCCCAGTCATACATATGAAAATGGTGAGTATGGAATAAAGAAATGTCTAGTGACCAAGTTTGCATATAAGGGGACAAGACCTTTCTAAGTTTTCTGTATTTTGTTAGTACTGAGTGTTCTTGAGTTCTTATTTTTAAAAACTAGTAGCTAGAGTTTAAAATAGATAATAAGGTATGCAGTTATGGAGTAAAGTTATAGAGTGATTTAGTGACAGGATCTAGAACCCAGTGGAGTCCCTGGAAATGCAAAGGTGTACTTGACAGAGTATTTAATTACAAAAATCTGAATGGTTGTATGTGTGTGGTAACATGATGTGGCTATCATGGAGGGGCCTTGACTTGGATTTCTGGGGATGTTTTTGAAGTTGCCCTGCTGCTGGCCTGGTCGACATGGCTTGACAATGCAGTAGGATACAGGATAGTAATGGTTGAAAAATGGCCTGGGAAGTTACAGTGATAGCCACAGACATTTCCAGATATTTCGAGAAATTACTGAAGAGTTTCTCTCTGCTGCCCCTACTGTTTAAATGTAAAAAGCATCAGATATTTCTGGAAATATCACAGAAATTTCAGGAAATAGCTGGCAGTGTCTGTGGATACCACTGTAGTTTATAGCTATTTTTTACATTATAATTTAAAATAAATTAAAAATCTTATAAGTAAAATGCATAATATGAATCCATCCCATCCCATTCAGGACAGAATTATATTTAGTCCTAGTTAGCTGGAAAATGAATACTTATATTTTTATATATAAAATGTTCAATTATAATACTTTGTTTTTATATTGTGTACATGTAGGTTTGCATTTTTTTTTAAGAATATTGTAATGACTTTACCAGCCAAACAATAAAAACTAAACTGAAACTGATTATCAAGGAGGCAGGTAACTAAGGTCGATACAGTGGCAGCAGAGTAAAAGTTATGAGGACATGTGAAAGATCCTCAGTATGTACTCCTGGAGGAGAAGAAGAATGAAAGAGAGGACATGATAGAGACATGCAAATACCTGCAGGGATACAACAAGGTGGATCACACACAGTTGTTCTGACTGAATAAAAGTTCATCCACCAGGAAGCACAACTATAAGTTGAACGGGAGGAGGAGCTCAAAAAAGATTTTATGAAATACTTTTCCACAGTGATTGTAGTGGATAAAAAGAATAGCTGACCCAGTGCAGTAGTCAAGGCAAACGTAATCATGGGGTTTGAGAGAAGCAGGGATGGCTACAAAGGAATTATCAATTTCAGGGGGCGAGGTAGGCAAGGCAATTTTAGTTTTCAGGCTCCTGTTCCCTGGGACTCATGGCACCATACATAAACATAAACTACAAAAATATAAAATACTAAAAAAGAGACAAAGATATTAATCGATAATTAACTATATCAATGAATAAATAAATAAATACAGTGCTCCCTTGCTATAGTGAACCCCAGTATAACAAAATTGCTCTTGTAGTAAACACTGTGATAGCTCCCATTGTTCCCTAAGTAAGCATATTAGCACCTCACTATAGGGAACACCAAGATATAGCAAACATATCACCTTGCTCCAGAGGAGTTCACTATAGAGAAGGACCACTGTAAATAAATAAATAAATAAAATCAATAAAAATCTCCAAGAGCAGACTATCCTCGAGTAGCAGCTCAATAAGTTAAATTATTACAATTAATAAATAAAATAAACTTGGTTAGAAAGCTACAGTATTTAAAATGTGTGTTTTCAGAGCCCCTTTGAAGCCCACCTCTGTGATGGCTGAATGGATGTGGACAGGCAAGCAGTGGAGTAACCAGCCTTTAAAAAACTGCATATACAAGTTTCCAAAATGTAAACTATAGGTTGAGGGTCTGTTAAACTTTGTTGGTGAAGTTCTGGCAAAGTTGCAAAATCCATCTTTATAAAAACTCGACAAATTGACCACTTTTTCATTTTACGACATCACAATGAGTTTTCCTGGGAAAGTGACACTTTTTCAGGCAAAGTCAGGTGATGTCATGGCGAAGTTGCAAGTCTTGAAAAAGTCAGCACTTCAGGAATTTTGCAAACTTCAACATATTAATTTGGAAAGGGAAGTTTGCCAATTTTTCACATTTCTAGTTTGAGGGCTACCTAGGCCCCATAAATGTTTGGGGTTGTGGTGCCTTTGTAGAGCATTTTATGGGTGTTTTGTAACAGGATTTACTACCCTTCTACCCAAATCCCACTCCTCCAACTTAGTAAGTTGCATCCCTTCCCAAAAGTCACTGTCCCTCACCTAGCCCAACATGTCTCCCCTTCCCCACCTCTGGAAGTTGCACCAAGTCTTACCCTGAAAGCCCAGCAAGTTGAACCCAAACCCTATCCACCAGTGCAGCAGGCTGTTCCTAGCTCCCCCAAGCAAACTGTTGCACTTCAGATAGGGTTCAGATAAAAATTCAGCCTATGCCTTGAAGAGACAGCTCCCTTCTCCCCATCTCAGCAGATTGCTTCCCAGACCCATTCCCTTCCCTTCCCCAGGTGAGGAAGTTGCTTCTATACCCCACAATATGTAATCTTCAGTATCACTAGATTGTCCACAACACCAGAACAGCAGCATCACTAGTTCACTTCAGAAGAGCAGCAAAGCACAGACTACCTTCCTGGCAAAACCTAACATGGGCAACCTACCTAGGGTCAGCACCAGGTTGAGGATGGATTGGATTCACAAGTACAATAAGCATAATGCTAGGTGCTGGCTAGGTTAATAAAATTACATGTATAAAAATACATGCTGCAGAGCAACACACCCTACCTGAACCTGAACATAACACACAGTGGGTCAGTTTTACCGATCCACAAATTAAATTAAGCACAGCAAACCTGGCCTAAGAATGAAAACCAGGCCCAGTCCATCTGCCTGGAGTAGGTGCAAAAATTTGTTTTATAAAGACAGTCCAACTTTGGGAAGGCAGTCACAAATCCCCATCTCCCTCACTGGCACTGCTGCAGTTGTTTTTTGAACTAGCAAAGGTGCAGTGAAACAAACATGTTGTAAGTTACAGCCACAACCTAGTCAGTCATGCCAGCCAGCCACATTCAGTCTCACATCTACATGTGTGAGCATGAGGGTGATCCTGGCAGGTGTATATGTAAATGTAAGAAGAAGAAATGGAGACTGAGTATTTTTTTCTGTGGCTGTGTCATCGAAGCAAAGGTCAGGAAACAGGAAAACCAGGAACAGTTACAAAATTTGCAAGTAGCATTTTACTATTTTCAGTAACAACAAAATAAAAAAACAAGCATTTGTCAATGCCGAACATTTGCTTGCAGGTATTTGCAGTGGTGTTTGGCACGTATGGTGCTTTACCCTAATGCCCTGTGCGATTGCTGGTATTTGCACAATAAATTTTCAGCATGACCTTTTTGTTACCCACATTGTGCGCTACATAGGTGGAAACACGTTTTGGGCAGGATGTGAAAAATGACAGCTATACTGCTCATGAGGAGGTGTGGTAAAATGCCAATGTTGAAAATCTGGAGTAAAAATATTGAAAATTGCAGACTTACGTAGCTGCAGTGTAGGAACTGCTAACGAGACTCCTTGATAGTCATTTTTAGAATTTCTTGCCAAATTTCAACACAGCCATTTTAAGACCTCTGCTCATGATCAGTGTCACTGTGATTTTCTTAATGTGTCCCATACATTGATTTCGCACACCGACTGCTCCATTGTGCACTACATGGGTGGAAACACGTTTTGGGCAGGATGTGAAAAATGACAGCTGTACTGCTCATGAGGAGGTGATAAAATGCCAATGTTGAAAATCTGGAGTGGAAATATTGAAAATTCGCAAACCTATGAGCGTGCGTGGGAACTGTGCAATGCACGCTCATAAAACAGTCATTTTTAGAAATTTTTTCAGCAAATTTTCAACATTGCCATTTTAAAACCTCTGCTAATGAACAGTGTCACCATGATTTTCTTAATGCATCCCATACATTGAGTTCGCACACCGACTGCGCCATTGTGCGCTACATGGGTGGAAACACATTTTGGGCAGGATGTGAAAAATGACAGCTGTACTGCTCATAAGGAGGTGTGGTAAAATGGCAATGTTGAAAATCTGGAGTGAAAATATTGAAAATTCGTGAACTTACGAGCCTGCATAGGAACTGCGCAACGCACGCTCGTAAAACAGTCATTTTTTGGAATTTTTGCACCAAATTTTCAACATGGGATTTTGGGACCCCTTCTCATGAATGATGTCACTGTCATGGCGTTATTCAGGCCTGAAGGGTGATTTTGTGCAGTGACTGCGCACTGACTGCAAAATCACCCTCCAGGCCCGAATAACGCCATGACAGTGAATCATTCATGAGAAGGGGTCCCAAAAACCCCATGTTGAAAATTTGGTGCAAAAATTCCAAAAAATGCCTGAGATATGCAATGAAGTTGAAAACCCTCTATCTAGCCCATTGCACAGCTTACCAGCATTTCCTCAGTTCGTGGTCAGCTTTGAAGAGTGCAGACATGTTCCTGGTCCAGCGAAGATCGTTGCACTGAGCTCCAGAGGTATGTATGGGGTAAGGGGGTGGGGAGGCAGAATGAGCAGTGGGTGGTGCGCGGGTTGTGGGAGGGGCGGAGACTGCGATGGACCGTCTTACTTTACAGGTTTTTTTTTTTTACTATTGATGATGTGGGGACGGCCACGCTGGGGTGGGCTCCAGCATGGCAGAAGATGGCTGGGGCCTGGAGCCAACAGGATTGGGCACCCCATCGGCTGACAACGCTGGACCGCTTGCCATGCTGGGTGGGCTCATGGCATGGCACCAAAGCTTTGAGGGGCGGCGGACGTGGGGGAGGGGCGGCATGATACAGGGCAGCGTGGACGTGGTGTTTCAGAATACAGCAGTGGTTTCTGGAAGCCGTAAGACCACCGCTGTTACATACAGCTCCGCACCTATTGGTGCAGGACCACCACACCTGCTCAACTGAGCAGTGGATTGCAAGGGAGAGGCACACCTCCAAAGTGTGCTACTCTCCCAAAACGTTCCTTGCGCATGTGCACAGGCGAACGTAATAAAATTGTTCAGGATAGCTATTTACAAAGGCAGTATAAAAAAAGAAAACAAAGTCCTTCATATGACTGTATCTCTAATTCTAAAGTTCAGTCTCTCACTAACAAACATTGCTGCTCATAAGAAGTCTTTGCCTGGCAATTGATTTCTGCATCCTGAGGTCGTTAAGGGGGACCTGTTTCTCACAAACCACATAATAACTTTATGAATTTCTTTCCTTTCAGGTGCAACAAAATAGAATATGGTGTCCCAGAATTAATCTCCTGTTAACAACTCTGCAAAAGAGTTCATGGAGGTCAAACTATATCACAAAGTAAACCACCTGAGTTCCAAATAGCTTTTTGCAATCATTCAACAATATAACTATATACATTTTCAAACCAAGGGACCCCAGTTTCACACAAAGATTCACATACCGTATATCTTTATAACTGCAGATACGCAAGGGGGGAGAAAATATAGAAACAGCAAGAAACAGCAAGTGAAGGCAGGAAGATAGCAAGGGGGGATAATGAGACCATCAGAGTGCTCAGTTTCTAGGTCTCACAAGAAAATGTTATTGCACAATTAGACAAGCAAGAGACAGAAAAGGACAGGCTAGAACAGATACTTGCATTTAACTCATTCTGCATAACAAATAGGACATGTTCTTATTCAACCATGTCACATACCCTGCTCTTTAAGAGGGAACCTGTTTAATAAAAAAACAGGTTTCCAAAACATTCTAATAATTCTCTTCTAACCTTTATGCTTCTGCACATATGCAGTATCCCTTTTTCCAAAACAACCAGTACAGCAAACACTGAAGTTTAAACCCACACATTTTTTTCAACCTTCAGAATTCTCAATTCCTGATCTATAGCTTGACAGAAAATCAGCATTCTCATTCTCTTATCCAGATTTGTGCATCATTTGGAATTTAAATTGCTTCAGTGCCAGGTACTACCTTGTGATTCTGGAATTTTTATCCTTCGTTAGATTAAGCCAACAGAGAGAATTATGATCCGTTGTAAGGACAAAGTCAACTTCTAGCAAATAAAACTTAAACAGCAGCTGACACCTTAAGGGGGAACCTTAACAAAACATAATATTTAGATACAGTTCAGCTTGTATTTCACATTAGTTCTGTATGTTTCTCCTAGTTATTTATGACTGAGGTGATTTGCATTAAAACAGAATCTTTGCTCCCGAAGAGTTCATCCACTCTCATATGTTATTCCCTACATGAGGATATACTGCACTGCTTGTGACATCACAGTTACTCCCATGGCAACAGATTGTGATGTCACCACAATAGAGGATTATGACTTGAAGTAGGGAGTAAGCTATAAAGGCAGATGAGCTCAAAGGGGAACTCTACAGGACAAAGATCATATATTAATGGAAATTTACTCAGTAATAAATAATGGGGAAGAGAAATATATAGAATATACATGGAAGACAAACAGAATTGTTCAAGATTATTATGTTTTTCAAAGTTTTTTTTGAGGCGTCAGTAGTTCTTTAAGGGACTCTATGGCCCACTTTGCTGCAAGGCATTCCTTTTTAATGGTGGAGTACCTTTTCTCTCTGTCGTGCAATTTCTTACTGATATATAGAATGGGATGTTCCCTCCCATCTATATTCTGACTCAAGACTGCACCTAGACCTACCTCTGATGTATCTGTCTGTAACCAAAAATTGTTTCTCAAGGTCTGGGCTTCTTAAAACAGGGACTGAATATAACGTAGTTCAAAAAGCCTCAGCACACTTTGGGGTCCATTTCACATTATTCAAGACCCATTTTTTTGTCAGTTTAGTGAGGGGGTAGCTAATTGGGCAAAGTTGGGAATGAATCTCTGATAGTAACCAGCCAGACCTAAAAATGACCTGACATGTTTCTTTGATTTAAGAACAGAACTGTTAACGACAGCGTCTGTCTTAGAAATCTCTGGCTTTACTTTTCCATTTCCCAAAACATATACCAAATACTGTATCTGGTTTCCTGTATGCCCAATGCACATTTGGTAGGATTAATGGTCAGATTTGCCTTTTTGATAGACTGGATAACTGCTCATACGTGCTCCAGGTGGCATTTCTAGTCTTGACTGTACACCACAACATTATCCAGGTAAGCAGCACAATAACCAGTGTGAGTAGCTTAAATGACATCCATGTACCACTGAAATGTAGCAGCTGCACCATGTAAACCAAATGGCATGGTGGTAAACTGATAGAATCTAAAAAGAATGGCAAAGCAGTTTTGTCTCTGGATTCTTTAGCTAGGGGAATCTGCCAATAACCCATGGCGAGATTGAGTGTACGGATATACTTGGCACTTCCCGTCCTTTCCACCAAATCATCTCTCCTGGTCATAGGATAACTGTCAAATTCAGACACTTGATTACGTTTCCTAAAATCAAGGCAGACTCTCACACCCCATTCTTTTTTATTTATAATCACCATTGGTGGTAACCAAGCATTTCTCAACTCTTCTATGATACCCAGCTGTTTCATTTTTTTGTATTTCCTTAACCATGTCTCATCTTAATTGCTCTGGTAATCTGTTTGCCTTTTGTACAATAGGGCGAGCATTCCCTGTCACTACTACATTTTCAATCCCCTTTTGCTTGGCCTGGCATTGTGGTGAAAGTACTGTTATATGTCTTTAGCAAGTTACAGATTTCTGTGGTTTGTTCAGAGGTTAAGGAATCATTCACCTTTACAGCATCAGTAGTTACAGTTTGTTCCAGTCTGTCATAAGCTATATCAATATCTTCTTTAGCAGTTTCAGGTAAAACTAACAAAGCAGCCTTTGGTGTTTTTTTCAACCCATTTCTTCAGGAGGTTAGCATGGTATATCTTAGTAGGATTTTTCCTGTCAGGGTTATCAATCTCATAGTTAACGGTGCCAGTACATCTAAGCACTCTATAAGGCCCTTGTCACTTCATTAACAGTTTCTTTTCTGTTGTGGGTAACAGTAGCAAGACCTTATCATCTGGCTCAAAAACTCTTTCTTTTACTCTATGGTCATGACACACCTTCTGCTGATTTTGGGCCTCTTCCTGAGTACTA
Organism: Neoceratodus forsteri; assembly: GCA_016271365.2. Lineage (NCBI taxonomy): Eukaryota > Metazoa > Chordata > Ceratodontiformes > Ceratodontidae > Neoceratodus > Neoceratodus forsteri. The sequence continues at coordinate 352,296,809 of CM028136.1, read as the reverse complement.
TGGCCAATTTCAATATGTTGCCAGTTTCTTTCTCAGGGCACACCTATAAGATATAATAGAAACATAGAAACATAGAATGTGATGGCAGATAAGGACCGCTTGGCCCACCTAGTCTGCCCATTTTCCTACCTAACAAATAAGCTGCAGATCCTAGTTAACCAACAGCTTACTTCCTCCTACCCCCACAAGGACTGCTTATGTCTTAATAGATTTTTTTCTAAGTGGGGTTATAGTCCCATGTTTCTTTTACAACAACTAGGATCCTCTAGGTTGTCTATAATATAGCATTTCAAATGGTGAAAAACCTGTTGAGGCTTGTGGCACTTCTCTGTAAGCAAAAAGCAGGTAAGGTAAGTAGTGGTCCCAATTTTTCCCTTCTCCTTTTACCAACCTTTTTAACATGCATTTTAAAGTTTGGTTAAAATGCTTAACAAGACAGTTTGTGGGTGATAAGGGGAGGTTCTTATGGCAGTAATACTTAGTAGTTGGCACAGCTTCTTCAGCAATATTGCACCAAAATTTTTACCTGGATCAGTAATAAGCTGTTTAGGTATGCCCACCCTGCTGAAACGTTTGGTAAGCTCTGCTGCCTCTTCTGGGGCAGTGACAATACACATTGGAACTGCCTCTGGATATTGAGTAGTATAGTCACATATTACCAAAATGAATCAATTCCCCTTTTACTTTTGTCTAAGGGGCCAACCACATTCATTTCAATACTCTCAAAAGGCACGTCTATCAAGGGTAGAGGCCCAGGGTCACCTTGTATTTTGGAGTCACTAGGGCCACTTTCTAACATTCAGCACAAGAACTGCAATAGGTAGCAACGTCTTCATGAATTCCAGGCCAATAAAATATGTACAACAATCTGGCAATGGTGTGATCCTTTCTCGAGTGACCAGCCATAGTACTATCACGTGCTATCTGTAACAACTCAGTTCTATACTTCTTTGGTATGACCAATTGTTCTATCTGTTCCTGCATCTGAGGATTAGCCCAAACTCTGTACAGTAACCTATTACATGTTTTAAACACAGGTGCACCCCGTTTTTGTTTCACCCATAGCTGCTTAAAATAACCTTGGAGAGAAACATCATTCACTTGCTCAGAAATAAAATTACAATTACTTATTAGTTTAGTTTCAGAATTTTCATATATTAACCCCTTATGCCCATCAGTCTTTTGTTACCACTGTTTTTTCAGGTGTGGTCTTTCTTTCATGGCCATCTGGATCTTGGAGCTGTGCTCAAACAAATCCACTTTAAAGTCACCAAAAGGAAAAGTGTCCCCACCATCTGAGATTTTCTTTGCCTCTACTCTTGTTACTACTACTGCTGAAACTACAGGTTTTGCTCCCTCTGTAATTAACTCAGTAAATCATGGACAGTCTTTTCCAATAATCAAAGGTACAGGAAACTTAGGTACTACCCCCCACTTTCATTTGGTGCAATACTCCATTAATATTCAGCCACTTAGGTGGTTGGACAGTATTGAGTGTCCCTGTGGATGCGGATGACCCCAGTACCTGATCCTTTTTCACAGTGTTTTCCCAGCACTTCAACACGCAGTAGAGTCTGTCTGCTTTGTGAATCAATAAGTCCCTTCACAGTCAAATCTCCCACCTTGATATTTGTTAAATACTTGCCCCAATTTGCTAAGGCCAAATCTGCTCCACTGTTACCCACCTTATTTTTATGGCAGTTTCTTGCAATAAGGCCTTGCTTATTACAGATATAGCAAGTAAAGTATTTGGGCTTGATTCTCAAAAAGTCAGTGCAAGCCGCACCAAAGGTGGCTTGCACCAAGTTCTGGTGTGCCAGGGACCCTGCACCCTATTTTCTATCAGGTAGGTTCCCAGCATCAAAGTGCCATGACTTTCAGCAAACTTGGCCCTGTGTCAAAGGGAGGGTGCTTCAGAAAGGTTTGCCACAAGCTGGGGGTTGGCATTGCAGTGATAGCACCATGGGGAGGTGCTTAATGGCTGGCACCCCCAAGCCCCAATCTCCCATCTCTGGTAGTCTAGTGCCCCCCAAGCCCTGATCTCCCCTAATAATACTATAAATAACCTTGGTGGTCTAGTGGACCCCCTAAGCCCTGATCCCTGATCGTGCATAAAACTCTTCCTTAGTAGGCTAGGCCACCCCCAGCCCCAGTCCCTGATCATGCATACAACTGTTCTCTGGCAGTCTAGGGCACCCCCCTCCCAAGCCCCAATCCCCATATAATACCGAATAACTTAACCTGGTAGCCTAGCAGTCCCCCTGCCCTGATCCCCTTGAAAAATATAACAGATCTTTTCCTAGTAGTCTAGTGGTCCCCCATCCCAGTTGGCAGTGACCCACCACTCTGTTCCCCCATCCCTGAGCTGGTGACCAGCACAGCCCTCCACACACCTCCATGGTTGGCCACCAACTGAGCTATCAATGAGTGTGTACTGTATACCATCTCTGGTTACTGCATCCCCCACAGTTCCACCCAATGTACAGTATGCACTCATTGATAGCTCAGGCAGTGATCAACTGTGGAGGTATGTGGAGGGCTGTGCATGTTGCAGGATCAGGGATGGGGCAGTGGGGTGCTGGGGCACTGCCAACTGGGGTGGGGGTGGGAGGACCACTTGACTACCAGGGAAAGATTTTTTTTCTGTTTCTTATATATTTTCTCTCCTTCCTAGCACGGTTGAAAAGTCATCCCAACTGACCCCACCTGGCCCCAACCCAAGATCAGGCTGCCTCATCCTAATTCCCATGGATTGCCCCCCATGGTGGGGCGGTGAGGAGCTACCCACAGCTCAACTTGCCCATAGAGGATCCAGCTTGAGGAGGCACCATTCAGGTGGGGATGCTGAGGTCAGAAAATTATGCAGCCTAACCTGTGCCTTATTGTTTCCTCCAATGTTTCTCCCCATGGAGTGCAGGTGTACAATGACATCAAGGCACAGCATACCGATGTCTGCCGCACTCCGCCCCCGTGGCACCACTCTAGTAGTGCTCCCAGTCATCACCGGGGCCACTACAGAGCAGTGGCTCCCTGGATCCCTCCCCAGGATAGGAGAGCAGTCCTTCAGATGCACAATTCTACCCCAAACCTGCCAACCCTTGACAGCTTGGGCTCACGTCTGAACCTGGGTCACCAGAATGGCGTGAGGTGTGGCCTCCAGTGCCTCAACCCTCAGTGTCACCAGGCTTGCACCAGGGAAAGATTTGTCATATTTTTCAAGTGGATCAGGAATTGGGGCTGGGGGGACCACTAGACTGCCAGGTTAAGTTATTCAGTAATACATGGGGATAGGTGATCAGGGCATGGGGGTGCCCTAGACTTCTAAAGAACAGTTGTATGCATGATCATGGATCTCAGGCTGGGGAGGTGCTCTTGATTACCAGGGAAGAGTTGTATGCATGATTGGGGATCAGGACTTGATGGTCCACTAGACCACCAGGGTTATTTACAGTATTGTTACAGGAGATTGGGGCTTGGGGGGGTGCCCTATACAACAAATGATTATTTTCATTAATGATTGGGGATCATGGCTGGAAGGCGGGTGCCCTAGACTACAAAGGAATATTTTTATGTGGGATTGGGGCTGGGGGTGGGCAATTAATGCACTGGGATCGGGACCAAGGCACATTGGGACAACCCTCGGAGGATATGTAAGTACACTTAGACCAGTCCCTGGCTGGTCTAATTGTACTTAGACAGTTGTCCTCTGGGGGAGTTTTTAGAATACTGATTTAGGGGATGTGGCATCTTGCATCTGCCACCTGCCCCCATCACCATGCCATAGCCCCATTTTGTGTGCAAGGCTGGTGCAAGCCCCCTTGGGTGCATGCAGCCTGTGTTTTTGATCTTTTGATACAAGGTGCCACTTGCATCAGAAAACTTTGACTCAGGTGCCATACATCCCTCTAAGGCCTTTGAGAATCGGACACTTTGGGTTCAGGTTTGTTATCCTCATCAGAGTTCTTATCGGACCTGGAGCTAAATCAGGAAAAAGAGGGTCTTACCTGTCCTTGGCTGTTACTTCACTGCTGTGTGGTCTGTCTGGCCATCTGATAGTCCTCAGATAAAGAAACAGCCTTTTCCCCATTTTCTGGTTGGTGTTGTTTTACAAAAAGCTACGCGTCTGTGGGAAGGATGTTGATGAATTGCTCCATTGGAAATATGTTGATGATCTGTGGGACTGTTTTGCCCTCTGGTTGGAGTCATTTTATTAGGGGTTCTCCAAGTTAGGTGAAGGCTTCTCGAGGATTGTCGACTGAGTGGTACTTCATGGACTGGAATGTTTGCCTGAAGGTCTCTCCTGAGATGTCATATCTTTCAGGATTTCTCTTTTGACAAGGTCATAGTCAGTTGATTGACTTATATCTGGTCCCTCAGCCACCACAGTCAAAGTGCATAGTGTCCATATTGCTGCAGGCATGTTGGGCTTTACCTGTCAGGTAAGGTACCAGACAAATTTCCCATTGCTGCTTTGGCCACTGGCAGGCTGCAGCAACCCTTTCAAAACTTGTCAAGCATGCTTCAAAATCATCTGAGGGACACAACTTTTTTGTTTAATGTCTTTTAAGTTGTTTGAGTTTTGTGGCTCTATTGGACCTGTGCCAGATCCTCCAGCTTGGATAGCTTGCAAGGTATTCAGCCATCACTGCTACAGACACTGCATCTCTTCCCATCTCTGCTGCTCCAGTCACTGCAGCTCTTCTTTTCTCTGCTTCTCTGTCTCTCTTTGTTGTATAGCGTATCATTTGAAGAAGGCAGACAGGCTTTGAGGTGCTATCCCTGCCTGTTCTTCTTCTTCCATCACTGGTTTCAGCTGTACATTCTCTGTTTGGACTTTTGTCTTTGCTAGTTTTGCTGCCATTCTTCTGGTAATTACTCCTGGGCTTCCTGTTGCAGGATCCATACCTTCATCTATTCTTCCCTGATATCAGGTCTAGTACCCACGCACAACACTCCTGGCTTAGAATTTGCATGGTGCAAATTCCACTTTGTCTGACACCATCTGTCATCAATGCAAAGGTCAGGAAGCATAGGAAAACCAGGCGCAGTTATAAAATTTGCAAGTAGCGTTTTATTATTTTCAATGACAATAAAATAAAAAAAATACAATTGTTCAGGATAGCCATTTACAAAGGCAGTACAAACAAAGAAAACAAAGTCCTTCATCTAAGGGTATCTCTAATTCTAAATTTCAACCTCTCTCTAACAAACATTGCTGCTCATAAGAAGTCTTTGCCTGGCAATTAATTTCTGCATCCTGAGTTCATTAAGAGGTATTCAGTTTCTCATCAAATGTATCAGAACGTTGTCAATTTCTTTCCTTGCAGGTGCAACAAAAGAGAACCTAGTGTCCTACAACTTATCTCCTGTTGACAACTCTGCAAAAGAGTTTGCAAAGGTCAAACTGCATCTCAAAGTTAACCCCCTGAGTTCCAAATAGCTTTTTGAAATCATTCAACAATATAACTATATGCATTTGCAAACCAAGAGACCCCAGTTTCACACAAAGATTTACACATATCTTTATAACCACAGATAAGCAAGGGGGAAGAAAATATAGAAACTGCTAGAAACAGTAAGTGAAGACAGGGAGAGAGCATAGGGGAATCATGATACCTTCAGAGTGATCAGTTCCTACATCTCACAAGAAAATTTAACGGCACAATCAGACAGATAAGAGACAGAAAAGGAAAGGATAGAACAGATCCTTGCATTTAACTATTTCTGCATAGCAAATGGGACAGGGTCTTATTCAACCCTGTCACAGGCTGTTGCACTGCTTCTTGCTCACTTATTGGATGGGCAGCAGCTGACTAACAGGCAGTGGCACCATTCTAGCTCTCATTTGTGTGAGTGGATGCTGTGCTACACCTTCTCTGGTTACTCCTCCCCCCACTCCACAGTTCCACCTGGGCACAACATGCAATGCAACTCAAAAAACATAAAAATATAAAAAATGTTTGTACTCGTGTGCATACAGGAAGTATGCATAGTTTCTTCCCTGTCAGCAAGGAGTTCCTCAACATGGGAACATCCACCATAAATGATTTATCACTTAATAACCTGAAGCTTGATGGGGATACTGACAACAAACCAGCATCAGTAGAGTGGAGAAGTCAGACAGAATGTATGGAGTCAGGAGAACTTTCAGATAACCAGGTCCCATACCATGTTGGGCCTTGTAAACCAAAATGTATATCTTGAAAGAAGGGGGTTGAGGGAGGAGGCATCTCATGGTAGCTCCAGGTCAGGTTCCAGGGCAGACTGGATGGACTCCAAGTCCTTTCCTGCTCTTTTTTACCATTTTTTTCTGCAGACTTGAAGACACTAGACAGAGGACATATAAGTAAATTAAGGCTGAAGACTGGTTCTTACCTGTTTTGAAAAGTTCAAACAGAAGATCACAATCTGATTGGCTCACAAACATTCTAATTCCCTCGACTAACTGCAGGGAATCCTGAGGATTGAGCTTCATAACCAGGGGTCAATTTTAGCATTGTTTTACTACTCTAAACCTAGTGAAAATTGACCAGGGCTAGTGCAACTAATGCTCTACTTGTCCATCTCAAATAGTGCAGGTTTTCTATGGCTATTAATGAAGTTAAAAATGTCCCTACTTTAGCAGGCTGTAGTCCTCATGCCAGTCTCTTTCATTGTTCCAGATGGCCTAGTGTGATTAACAGCTCATTAAGAGTTGAAATTACCTGGTAGATCAAAAAGGGAATCTCACATAAGACTCAATGTGAGTCATTATCACACCACTTTTAGGACTTTTCACTAGTGTCCAGGCTGTAATCATAGAAACATAGAAACATAGACTTTGACAGCAGATAAGGACCACTTGGCCCATCTAGTCTGCCCATTTCCCTACCTACAGGATAGGCCGTAGATCCTAGTTAACCAACAGCCTATTTCTTCCTACCCCCCACAAGAATTGCCTTATGTCTGTCCCATGCATTCTTGAATTCTCCCACAGTTTTAGACCCCAACCTCCTCAGGAAGGCTGTTCCACGCATCCACTACCCTCTCTGTGAAATAATGCTTTCTCACATTGCCCCTGAACCACCATCCTTCTATCTTTAAATTGTGTCCCCTTGTTCTTGCAAGTCTCTTTTCTGAAAGATGCTACCCTCTTGGACTTTGTTGATTCCACTGAGGTACTTAAAAGTTTCTATCATGTCCCCCCTCTCCCTTCTTTCCTCAAGGGTATACATATTAAGCTCCTTTAGTCTCTCCTCATACGGCTTCTCTTGCAGACCCCGCACCATTTTAGTTGCCCTCCTCTGGACTACCTCTATCCTGTCTATGTCCTTGTGGAGATGGGGTCTCCAGAACTGGACACAGTACTCCAGATGGGGTCTCACCAACTGTCTGTACAGAGGGATAACAACTTCCTGTTTTCTGCTGTGATGCCTCTCCCTATACATCCCAGTATAACCCCAGCCCTCCCTACTGCCTTCTCACATTGCTTGCTAACCTTAAGGTCATCTGATATGATTACCCCCAGGTCCCTTTCCTTTTTTGTTGTTGTTACTACCTCCCCCCCATTGTGTATTCTTCCCCTGGGTTCTTGTTTCCCAGGTGCATTATTTGCACTTCTTTGCATTGAATCCTAGCTGCCACTTCTGACCATTCCTCCAACCTTGCCAAGTCCCTTTTCATCCTTTCCACGCCTCCTTGTGTATCAACCCTGTTGCAGATCTTGTGTCATCTGCAAAAGGCATACTTTTCCTTCTAGTCCCTCTGCAATGTCACTGATGAAGACATTAAAAGGACTGGACCAATACTGAACCCTGTGGTACCCCACTAGTAACCTCTCTTTCTTCAGAGTGGACTCCATTTACAATTACCTTCTGTGTCCTGTTGTGCAGCCAATGTTTTACGCAGATACACAGATACATAGACAGTGTCGGCAGATAAGGGCCTATGGCCCACCCAGTCTGCCCATTTGAGCTTGTAAGTTCAGTTTATGCTTTCCTAGATGTCTGTTGCCCCTTACCCTTGACCTCCAGAATCCCTTTATGTCTATCCCATGCATTCTTAAATCCCGTGATTGTTTCAGCCCCACCACTTCCTCTGGCAGGGTGTTCCATTTGTCTACCACCCGTTCTGTGAAGAAATTCTTCCTCACGTTTCCTCTGAATCGTCCTCCCTCCAACTTCATCCCATGCCCTCTAGTCCTGGAACATCTTTTTCACTTAAAAATAGTGTATTCCTGCACCCTGTTCCTCCCTGTAGGATACTTGTATGTCTTTATCATATCCCCTTTCTCCCTCCTCTCCTCCAGGGAGTACATGTTCAGTTCCTTAAACCTGTCTTCATAAGACTTGTGATGCAATCCATGCACCATCTTTGTTGCCCTCCTCTGAACCTTCTCTACCCTGTCTATTTCCTTTCGTAGGTAAGGTCTCCAGAACTGTACACTGTACTCCAGGTGGGGCCTCACTAGTGTCTTGTATAATGGAATTATGACCTCCCTTTTCCTGCTGGTGATGCCTCTGCCTATGCATCCCAGCATTCTATTTGATTTACCTGCTGCCTTGTCACACTGTTTCCCTACCTTGAGGTCATCAGAGATGATAACCCCAAGATCCCTTTCCTGCTTGGTGCATGCTATATCCTCACCCCCCCAACTGATATATTGTGCCAGGGTTTTTGTGCCCCATATGCATTATTTTGCACTTCCTTGCATTGAATTTCAACTGTCAAACCCCTGACCATTCTTCAAGTTTCTGCAGGTCCTTCTCATTCTGTCTACACCTCTGGTGTGTCTACTCTGTTACAGAGCTTTTGTGTCATCAGTGAACAGTGAAATTCTGCCTTCTAGGTCCTGCAAGAATGTCACTGATGAAGATGTTGAATAGGACCAGTCCCAGCACTGATCCCTGTGATACCCCACTGGTCACTCTTCCCTCTGTGGAATAACAGCCATTTACCACCACCCTCTGTGTCCTGCCACCAAGCCAGTTACCTACCCACCACACTACTGTCCTGCCCACACCCATATTCCCCAGTTTGTGTAATAGTCTTCTATGTGGCTCAGTGTCAAAGGCCTTGCTGAAGTCCAGATAGGCCATGTCCACTGCCCTCCCCGATCCACCTCCCTAGTCACCCAGTCAAAAAACTCAACAAGGTTGTTCTGACATGACCTCCCCCTGGTGAAACCATGCTGCCTTGGGTCCTGTAGTCCATTGACAAACAGATGTTCCATCAATCTCTCCTTCAGTAGTACTTCCATGATCTTCTCCACTACCAAGGTGAGGCTGACTGGTCTGTAGTTCCCCACTTCCTCTTTGTTCCCACTTTTGTATAAGGGGACTACATCTGCTGTCCTCCAGTCTTTGGGTACCTCCCCTGTTTCCAGTGATCAGCTAAACAGGATAGCCAGAGGTTCAGCCACCACCTCTCTTAGTTATTTAAGGACCCTGGGGTGCACCCCATCTGGTCCCATTGCTTTATCAACTCTTATTACTTCCAGTTCCTTCAGGACCCTTTCTCAAGGGTAGAGTGCTGCTAAGTCACTAGCTTCCAGTTTTCTGAATGTCTCTGATGATTTGTCCCACATTATTAAGACCAGTGCCCCTCATTTCCCTATGTTTTGTGAGTCTGTATCTAACATTTCAGTGCCAAAATGTTAAGAGTTATACAGGGTCTTCCCTTTAGGAGGTGGCTTGTATCCCTGCTTCACCATAGCTGCTCCTCCAAATAGCTTTCAGAGGTGGGATTTATCCCAGCCTTGCATTGCTGCCCCTCCAAATCTCTTAGCTCTGTACTTTCCCTGGACATCACTGCAGACCAGGCTCTGAAATGATCATCCATAGATCCACTCCTACCATCACTGGCAAGTGTTAGGGATTGCAGCTCTTCTAAATGGACCATGCAAGCCAATACCATCCATGTAATCCCACCCTTATCCCACCTAGCATGTCCTTTCATCCTAAAAACCAAGCTTTGGAGCATGTAAAGTTTAAAATAGGCATACCTGGGGTAAATAGATCATCCTGTAAAGAAGTAGTGGTATTGTATATGTAATTTGGAAAGTTAAAATAGGCATTCCTGGGCTAAAGAGATCATCCTATATAAAAACAATGGCAGTGTAGCATCATGTCTGTGTGTTGTTTCCCCTGGGCCAATGAAAGGATAATGTTTAAAAAAAATCTGTTATTGTTGGGGCAGAGCATGTTAAAATCAATACTTTTGAAAATAAGAATGTCATTGTTTTCTATTTCCCAAGCCCCCTTCCCAAACTAATTCTAGAGGTGCCCCTGACTCAGTTGACATATATGAAAGCTTCCAGAAGTGCAGGTCTCCAGTTGATAACAGGGTGTGGGCTGACAGTGTTTTTCTCTGCCTGACTCTGGTCATTACCAGTAGTTAGTCCTCTGAGAGTGTGGTGAGGTGCAAGATGATGTCATATCTATTGTATGTGCAGAGCTAGGACTACTTGATTGAACATTTGCTGTTGTGATATCCTCTGGTTTCGTGTGGGGGCAGAGAGAGAAAGAGTGGGGAACCATGGTACAAAACAATGGGGGGAGGAGCACACTGGGTGTGATGGCACTGCAATCTTTTTTCTGCTGGGGCAGGAAGTAACATGGGAGCAGGATACATGTGCAATGATCAGAGTTTTTCTTGGCTTGCATTTTTCCTGGGTAAGTGGTTAAAATTTACCTGTATAATTATGGACTAGTTCAACCATCTGCGGGTTAGTGCAATTTTGAATTGAATCAACTTGTCCTGCTGCTAGTGCAAAAAAAAGGTCAAGGTTGACCATGCTTATCTCAACAAGTCATAGCAGATCCATACTTTAGAATGGGGAAAATAAGATCTGTCTAAATTTCCAAGAATTCTAGCAGAAAGTGCCAGGCAGGCATTTAAATTTAAGTTGAGAGTTATCTGCTGTAGGCAGTGGGCACATACAATAAAGTTGTTTTTTTATGTTGAATATTACTGTATTTTCAAACTAAGTTTTTTTTTTATTTTAACACAGTACTGCCACATGAGCTTATTACCACAGCAGTAAAAATAAGTTAATACATTTTAAGAGTGACTATAATTCCCAAGTTAATCAACAGGTGCTGCACCCCCCAAAAATAAAAATTGTCCAAGGGCTATATTTTCAATCGGTCCTTAGATTGGTGCAAGATGCACCAATCTACAGCTGTGGCAAACTCTGGGTGCATCATGGATCCTGCACCCTATTTTATAAAACTGGGGGTCCCTGCAGCACAGTCCTGAGAGTTGCTACTGCCACAGGGTTGTGCCAAACATTTGGAACACCTGAGGGATTTAATGAAGGGTCCCATCAAGCCCACCCTACAGTGTAACCCTAGAGTAGCTGTGAAGGTGGGGAGAATGAATATGCCTGCAAGGAGGAACTGGGGGCAGATGGAGCAGTGGGAGTGCCATAGGGGTGACAAGGGCATGTCATCACTGTCAGGGTGCTGAGGTGGCACCCAACAGGGGTGCCATGTGCAGTGAAAAAGAACAGATTGGTCCAGGTGAAGGGGGTTTGGCATGGACAGATCGTGACCCAGACCCCAGCTGGCAACAGTCCTGGCATCTGCTGCAGAGATGCCTCAGTTCCCTACATGTGGCAGGTAGCAGTGGCTGCAGGTAGCGGGGTACAGTTGGTGGAGGGGATGTTCTCTGGGCATCATGACAGTCCCCTGGTACTCAGTCCCCCACATGGAGGCAGGCTGATGCCTGCCTACACTGCCAGGAACTGTGATACTTATGGGCAGGTGCCAGGGCTGTTGCCACCTAGGGTCTGGGTCATGGTCCATCTGTGCCAACACCCCTACCCAGTTCAACTGGTTGTGTTCCACTGTGCAAGGCACCCCCAATGGGTGCAACCTCAGCACCCTGACAATGCTACCATGCCCCTGTCACCCTCTATGCACCCAACTGCTCCTTCTGCCCCCAGTCCAAACCTTCCAGGCCCTCCCCCAGTCACCTCTCTACCTGGCAGTGGCACAGGGCCCTTAATACAGCTCCTAGATGGTCTAAACTTAACCCCCTGTTGTGACCATGGCAGGGTTTCTAGAATTCCAAAAAAGGACATGGTGCAGCCCCACTGTGGTGCAAGCCTCCTTGTAAGCTGTTGCAAGGGTTCTCCTGCATCAAGGGTGGTGCAGAGTGGCTTTGGTAAACAGCATACTGATTTTGATGCAGCCTGCATTTCAAAATTGGGATTGCCACAATGTTTGGCACAAGGTGCCACTTGCGTCAAATCTTTTTGGTGCAGGCACCTTGCACCAAACTTTGGGCTTTGAAAATTGAGCCCCAGGTCTCTCCTGTGATTGTTAAGTAGCTCCATCCCACCACCACCACCACCACCACCTTCCTGATACTGAAAGGAAAATGTGGCCAACAAAGTACCACCCCCCCAAACCCAGGTCAGTATATTGCACTGCCTTTGGGTCATTGGGTTGGTGAGTATGTCTCAGACAAATAAAGCTTGCAGCTATATAATACCTTTTCATTTTTCAATGCAGCAAAAGTAGCAGGGAGGATCTAGTCACTTCACATAGCAGACTGGATTAGTTCGGAGGGGAAGTAGCACGACAGTTCATTTGGGTATTTAGGGTTGCTATCTATCCGGTTTTTGACTGGATAATCCAGTTTTTAGGGTCCTTATCCAGTCATCCAGTTTTGGTTACATGCAGTCAGGTTTTTGGGCCATTTTGAGTGCTCATATACATTAAAACTGATGTATCAAATCATTCACTGTTTTGGCTACATTACATGTCCAGGTTACAAAGAAGTTCTGCTGTCACAGTCATTCAGACCTGCCTTTGTTTGTAAAACCAAACTGTCTGAGTGGTGTAAAGTATGGCCATTAAGATCATTAGCAGTAAATTAACCCATTCTTTTCCACTTTGAATTTTAAGTATGGTCTTTTACTGCTATGACAGGAAACAGTTTTTACACCTTTATGTGCTCTCATGTGTTTCTTTTTGTTTGTTCTATATTATGGTAAGTTTTAAACCCATTTTTGTTAAATTGATAATCTAACTTTTATTGCTTTTATCACTACATTTGCTCTATTTTTTTGTATTACCTGAACATTCCATGATATTAGCTACACTTTGACAGGTCATTCAGATAAACAGCATGGAATGGTGTATCTGAAATTGTGGAATGTCTTAGAAATATTGAAAAGAAACAGCAGTAGCTGCTGAGGTAAGGGAACACAGTGCAGTATTAAGGTACCACAAGCACTGATAATTAAGTTATCAAAATTGGTCAAAGAATCAGAATACATGGCTGACATGGAAAGGAAAATGGGAGAGTGTTTAACAGAGGGTTGAGCAATAAGCTGTGGCTGAGCTTGGCACATCCAGCAGACCTGAGTTTGATTCCCACAACCTCCACTTAAATACTGTGTGACCCTGAGCAAGTCGCTTAAACCTTCCTGTGCTCCTGGGTCACTCCTGTAAAATGGGCTATGTGGCCTATGGGAGGTAACCTGGTTACCAAAGAATAAAAATAAATAACTGAATAAATAAATCAAATAAATAACAGTATAAAAATAATTTCCTATCACTAGCAATGTCTATTCCAACATTACAAATGGCTTTTGAGGAAGAGTGATATACTTGCCAGTCATAAAAAGGGGTGGAGCCAGAGGCGGAGTTTGGGGTGTGGTTCCGGATCCAGTTTTTACCTCATCCAAAGGTAGTAACTCTATGGGTATTAGTAAGTCACCTAAAACCTTTTTTCTGTCTTTTTTTAACTGTTGTGCTGATTTCATGTTTATAATAGCATTAAGGTACTCACAGGAGCTGATTTACCAGTAGTTAGTCCAACCCTCAGGTGCTTTGGCAACTCATTATGTATGTGAGGTTTGGATTGACACCTGGTAAACCAACCCCATGTCATACCTTAATGATTAATTGTTGTTGTCAGAGAAAAATCTTGGTTAATTAGAAATTCTCTACACCCCTCAGAAAACGTAGTTAATTTGCCACCACTTTCCTGATTCTTCAACTATCCAACAGTTGTCTGTGTTTTCCTTTTCTAATTTACATATCTGAAGAATGTTCATTATTGGATTTGACTTCAAGCCCTATCTGCCCCTTGCCATTTGTTTTCCACTATGGATTCTGTGTTTGCTCTCTTAGAGTTTGTACCTGTAGTTCAGTTGTTTTTGCCAGCATCTTACAATGTACTCATCTTGTATGCCTCCTTTTCTTCATAATTGCATTGACTACCTCCTTTACCATCCACATAGTGGTATAATCTCCTACTATTGTACTTTCTTCTCTGTAAGTTGCATTTTTGTTTTAAGCTATCTAAGTGTATTTTGTGTGTGTCTAACTGTTTCTGAACACCTCTACCCAGGAGTTTGCTTTCCCATTTTACAGTACCTGTGCTTTGAGCATCCTTATTTTTCCCAGATCTGCCTTGTGTTGGAGCATGATGTATGTTCCTCTCTTTGTTTCTCCCTGTCTATTCTACTTATGGATCTGATGATGTTACGGTCAGTGTTTCTTAGTATCTCCCCTATTCGCATCTGTAACCAAATCTATCTTATGTCCCTTAACTGTTTGCAATATACTTTAACAATATTGACAATTGCATAAACAAGGCCAATATTCATCTGTTTGCAGATGATACTGTCTTATATTTATGCTGACCAACACTAGAAGCGGCCTGTGAAGATATACAATCTGAATTCAATCGGCTTCAGAGTCAACTAATTCATGAAAAGCTCCTCCTTAATGCCAAAGAAAAACAAAAGCGATGCTCCTCTCTCCATTTACCCTCTCAATCAACCCTGCAACTACTAGCTCAGTCCCCCAGATTACCACCCTATTAGGAGAAAAACTGGAATACGTCACAAAATTCAAGTACCTGGGAGTGTGCCTAGACCATAGACTTTCCTTCACTGAATACGTTGAAGATCTACTAAAAAGATTAAGGCAGAGGCTGGGAAATTTCTTTAGCATCAGTAAAATTCCTAATCAGAGACGTTAAGATACGGCTGGTCCAATCCGCATTTCTATCATTGGTAGACTCTGCGGACTTCCTCTACAGCCAGTGTCTGACCTATCACTTGAAAAAATTGGACACACTTTATCACAGAGCCCTGAGGTTCATTACAGGTCTCCCACATGGCACGCACCACTGTTCTCTGTATGCGGCCATCAGAATGACCTCCCTTAAGTCCAGGAGAGAGAGAGAAATGCCGCTTTCTGGACTTTCAGAGCTATTTCAAATAAACTGCCACACTACATTACCAACTGTCTTCCACTAAGTACTTTAGGTAACTATGCAGTACGAAGTTTCTCATTTATCTTACTCAAGGTACTATGGCTAAATCTTGCTTTGGCAGAGCAGCCATAAATTTTGTGCTGCCCACATTATGGAATAAAATTCAAAAAACTCTTAAATTATGCACCCCTGTCTGCTTCTCTGCCTTCAAGTCCCTATATTCCCACTCAATCAAAGAAGTATGCAATTGTTTTTGCCTCCCACGAACTGGATCAGTGTCCTACATAGTACCTCATCCCACCCTGCACAGTACTCAAACATCAAAAATTCCTGGAATTATCCACTGACCTCCTAAGCTCTAGACATTCCATCACCTCTCCCCCCACCTCTCCCCTCACTTGCTCCCAACCTTGTCCTCAGTCTATGTCTCCCATACTCAGAGTAGGATTCACTTGTACTGTCTGGTTGAGACTATCTCCGCACCCCTTCCTTTGCTTCTCTCTCTCTCACCTCCCATACAATCTCCACCAATACCCTCTGCATACACCCTCCACCCACCCCACCTGTTCTCCCCCTGCACCCCTAGTTATCTCCTCTTCCTTACATTCCCCTCTACCCTGACTTCCTGCTGCTCTTCCTGCTTCCCATTATACTATGTCACCCCAATCATGATTCTTCTCTACCTCCTCTATCTTCTCTTTTTCTCTCCCTCATTACTGTGTCCTGGTTGAATATATTTATAGGCTCCCCCTTTTACACTACTGCCTTGAACTGCTTGATGCTTGCATGTTCTATTGTTTCTTGTTGACCAGTTTTCATTTTATATCTGTATTCAATTGCATTACTTTGTATTGTTATGTCGAACATGTTCCACACAGGTCCACCTTGCAAATACGCTTTGCGCATTGATGTCTGCTTGGATTAATAAATATACTAATCGATTGATAGTTTTCATATTTGTAAATAATGTCATTGTATGCCTATCCACGCTTGTTGTATGTTGCTTGTAATTTATGAAACTACATGTAATACCTTGTCTGGTTATATATATTCACTTGTAACAGCCTTTCCTAACCAGGTCCATCTTGCAAATGAGCTCTGCTCAACGATGTTTCACCTGGATAAATAAAGATTTTGATTGATTGATTGATTGAAATCATTCTTACTGCTAAAGATCAAATCCAGTATTAGTCTTTCCAAATGCTTTTGACTGCTATTCATTTTGCATATCATTGTGTATTCTACACTGAAATTTGCCCATGTTCCATTAAGATTTATATATGCGCTTCTTGATGTAAAGCTATTTCTGGACATACAAACTAATAAAAATATAATGTAACTTGATAGAAACAACCCTTACTAAACATATGGTACTGACTATACTTAAACTTATTCATTAAACTACAAAATGTTCTATGCATTCTGGCCATTTGTTCTGTCTGGACTGCTATTAATTTTGCATATCATTGTGTATTTTACATTGACATTTGCCCATGTTCCATTAAGATTTACATATGCGCCTCATGATATAAAGCTATTTCTGGACATATAAACCATTAAAAATTTAATGTAACTTGATTGAAACAACCCTTACTAAACATATGGTGCTGACTACACTTAAACATATTCATTAAACTACAAAATGTTCTATGCATTCTGGACAATTGTTCTGCACTTTAAAGACCAGTGCTACATATTTTAATGCTGAGAGACTGTAATGTATGCTTGTTCCCTAGTGTTGCCCTTGATGCAGTGTATCAAATAGTATTCTTCAGTCATATCCCAAAAATGCCTGCCTTATTTGGTTTTAGCAATTCCCTCCTCCCAGCTTTTTTTTTTTTCAGTTGTTTAACCAGGAGTAGTACTCTAAGCTGAAAGCTTTTTTACAGGAGCGACTTAGAGCACAGGGAAGTTAAGTGACTTGCTCAGGGTCACATAGTATGCAAGTGGAAGTTGTGGTATTCAAACCCAGGTCTAGTCTGCTGGATGTCACCAGATTTGTATCTCAGAGCATTAAACCACTGTGCTATACTGCCTCCTAGCTTATGTCTAAATAGTTAAACTCTCCTATGGGCAGCATTATTTCTAAGATCTTGAATTTTGTAATAGGGTCTGAAAGATTCTACTCAGACTGTGAATTTTGAAGATAAACCATGGGCATTAGTGTTTTATTTATTTATTTTTATTCATTTAGTTTCTGTTGACCAGGTAAGTGCACTAGACAAATTCTGCCTATTTTCAGGCATGACCTGGGGGAGGGGGATACAGATGAATGCCAACTGATCTTGAATTAGATTAAGCTGTTGGTGGTATTTTTAGTGATTGGGGGGAAATTTGGTCAGGGCACTGGGGAGATTCCCCTACTCTTGTCAAGAAGTGCCATGGGGTCTTTAACATCCACCTGAACTACCAAAAGAACATGCAGATGGGACCTCAGTTTAATGTCTCATCTGAAAGACAACACCTAAAGAATGCAGCATCCCTCTCATGCTGCACTACACTGCAAGTATTGGGATTTAAACCAAGTGCCTGGTGTGGGGATAGAACCCACAGCCTTTTGATTTCCCAGTCTCAGAGACGAGTGTGCTACCTGCTGAACCACTGACTAGTTATTGTTTTGCTTTTATGAGGGTATCTTCCTACACATCAATTTGCATAGAGGTCTGGCAGTTGAAATACTTAGACACTGATGACTAAAGTGACCTGAATGTTGTAAGCCTGAATAATTAGAAAAGAGGAAACACTTAAAGGGTTGATAGGAGCCAATGTACATACACAGCCAGCATGACCCAAATACGGACATGCATGCAGACATACGCAGACAGTAACACAAATTCAGGCAAACACAGACAGAGAACATTTAATCAAATATAAAGAGTTTACAATTTTTTAAGCACCTCATTACATGGCTCAATAGGTGAAGTGATG
Organism: Neoceratodus forsteri; assembly: GCA_016271365.2. Lineage (NCBI taxonomy): Eukaryota > Metazoa > Chordata > Ceratodontiformes > Ceratodontidae > Neoceratodus > Neoceratodus forsteri. The sequence goes on along the minus strand of CM028136.1, from coordinate 352,278,662 downwards.
ATCCAAGAGGTAGGACTGCTTTCATCAGGGATAGCATGCCCTTACAAGACAGATAAAATAGGACACTAGAAGGGAGATGAATATCATCTTTGGGGCCAGTGCACCTCTACCTTGTCATCTGCCATTGCACATAGCAGGAAACCAGTATAGAGGTGTGACATATTTCAGGTCCTGAATACCCCCACCACTCCTCCCACCAGAATATGAAGCTAGAACTCTAGTCAGAGATATGGCAGTTATTTGGGACCTGAATATACTTAACCCCAGCTATCTCCACACTCAGATAATCCTGGGTATGACAATTTAAAAAGACCAGAACTAAAAAAATGTACTTTTAAAATGAAAACAAACTTTTAAAACATTTTTCTAGAATACATTTAGCATTAAATTGCAATTGCTAAAGTAAAACAAATGAAGCAAAACACATTAGATGCATTTCAAATAAAATGTTAATATGTTTTTAAGTATACCCTTGCATTTGCACAAAGCAAACATATTGGTATGATAGTGAACGTTGAGGGGAGTGCCACTGCCTGTGCAATGCAGAGCAGTCTGCAAGGAGTTCAACAGTATCAGACCCATTTTCAGCCAATCTGATCATGACACTTTTCTGGTCCTGCTGGGTGGAAAGGTAATGTAGTTCAAAGGAATGAACTGCCTGAATCATAGGATGGCTCTTTCCTTTGATCTGTATAAGCCATTCAGCAAGCAGAGCTGATCAGCATTATGATCAGCCTGCTTTGGTCCTCCCCACAACATAACAACAATCCCGCCCACCCTCTGCCAAGTCTCGTCCCACTGCCCATTGCTCCCCCCTTCTTAATTTTCTGACACACAGGTGCCCAATCCCCAGTGCTGGCTATTACCCTGCCACCTTACCCCACCTGTTTTCACTGTGCAACACCAGATAGCCCACCCACTGTGCCACCAAACATAGCACCAATGCTGTGGTGCCCAATCACCAGTGCTGATACCTGAAATAAAGAAAACTGTCTCTCATAGTCTTTTTTTAATTTTATACATCTTGTAAAACAGAAAACCATCCATCAACATCTGTTTCTACTGCTGGCACACCACCAATGTTACCCTCCCCCACTCAGTTCTCCATAACCCCACACCCCTTACTTATAATTTTCTGACACCAGGATGCCCAATACCCAGTGCCTGCTAGTACCCTGTACCCATTTTCAGTGTGTGACACCAAGGAGCCCACCCTGGTGCCACCAAACTTAACACTGACACTGGGGTGTCCAATCCCCAGTGTCAGTACCTGAAATAAGAAAAAACATCTCTCATAGTCTTTTTTATATTTTTATGTATCCTGTAAAAGAGAAAACCATCCATTGCTGTCTGTTGTTGTCACTGGCACACTGCCATCATTATCCTCCCCCCACCTGACTCTCCCACTTAGCACTCACCACACACCCACCCTTTACTTATAATTTTCAGACACCAGGATGCTCAATCCCCAGTACTGGCTAATACCCTTCACCCCACCCATTTTCATTATGTGCCATAGTGGAGCCAGCTCACCCCTCTTGCCACCAAACATAACACTGACACTGGAATCCTAGTGCCCAGTGTTGTTAGCTGAAATTAAGAAAAATGTCCCTCAAAGTATTTTTTTAATTATGTTTTCATATCCTATAAAAAAAAAGCTATCCATTGATGTCTGTTGCCACCATTACCATCCACCCACCTGACCCTCTAACTCAGCACCCACCACCCCACACCCTTTAGTTACCTGCTGGGGTTCAATGCCATAATAATCTCTGGACTGGAGGCACATCTTCACTCTTCACTCTTCAATGCTGGACCTGAAACCAAAGAAATCAGGTATGAGGCTCCATGTACAGTATTTCAGTGGGGTTTGAACTTGTTCTCATAACTTGATGATTTTTTAATATTTTTTCCCAACCATTTTCAACATGGCCTTTTTGGGAGGCCACCTCATGAACAAGAGCCATGAAATGATGCAAATCCATCATGAAAGATGATTTCATAATTGCTGCATGAAATCACCTTTTGGACAGGTTTTGAACATTTTGTCCACACTTGTATATGAGGTGGAGCCATAAGAAGGCTATGTTTAAAATTATGGGTAAAAATATTTAAAAAAAAACAACAGAGTTATAGTTTGCATTGAAAATTTTCAACACATGCTTGCAACTTTGGTAAGTGCAATATTTTGATCCCAAATTTTCAACATAGTCATTTTTCCTCACCACCTCATGAAAGGGACAGCTGTCATTTTTCAAATCAAGGCCAAAATGTGTTTTCACACTAGAGGTGCAAAATTACATTTTGGCTCCTATTTTATAAATGACACCTGTCATGTTGAGAAGGAGTGGTCATAAAAAGACTGTGTTGAATATTTGGGGTTAAAATGTGAAAAAAAACAACTAAGTTATTAAGAAACATTAAATTGTTCCATTTACTTATGACTTTATTTTTGCAGATTTTGGCCCTTAATGTTCAACATATCCCATGTTACCCCATCTGAGCATGACAGGCATAATTTTTCAAATCATATCTGAAACTTATTTTCAGAGTCACACTGTGAAATCACCTTTCAGATGGGATTTAAAAAAAATTCCACCCATCTTGATCATTAAGCCAGGACATAAAAAGACTGTTGAAAATTTATGGTCAAAAATTGGAGCCCACTGAAAATTAGATATTGGGCTCAATTTTAAAACAGCACCTTAGATTGGTGTGGTGTATGGCAAACCACCACCTGTGGTGAACTGAGATGCACTAGGGGCCCTGCACCCAATTTTGCAAGAAGAGAGGTCCTGGTGCCAAAGTCCCCATGTTTGCCACAAGCCAATCTCTGTGCTGAAGAAACTGTACCCAGGAGGGGAATGCTGCATTCTGCATTCAATTATTATTGTCATTAACAAAGAACAAAAAACAAACACTACAATCACAGGTACAAAAGAACACTATCAATAGAGTGTCAGGATGCCAGTGCCATTTATTTCAGCAGATATGCAGGTGCAAAAAAGACTAAGTACTGTATTTGGCTCCTCACTTGGAGCTTTGTCAGGAGTGAGTGCTGCAAACTCTATCACAACCCTTAAATATGTACCAATAGTGGAAACCTGCATAAATCCACACATAGACGTTGAAGTGACAAGTACACGTTATTAAAAAAAAAACAGTTATGAAGTGAAAAATGTTTGCAAAGTGGACAAATGAGATAGCAGGACACTTTGAAAATGAGATGTTGATTTTCAATGGTGCTTTACTGGACAAATCTGAAACCAGAAATTTATAGCACACCTTCCTCAATTATTTCCACCTTCCCAGCCTCAGTGGTAGCCATACCCTCCAATGGCTGAATGGGCATATAGTGAAATGTTTAGTTGTTGGCCTGTTAGTAGGGAAAGGGATAATAAATTGGTGTTGAAGAGCTCTACTACACCATCCCTTCCCCTTCCTGGTATGAGCACTCTGCCCTCCTGCTCAATGTTTTTTGATAGCAGAGTCTGGCGAGCAAGGGTGGTGCTCCGTAGAAAGTAATACCAGGATCTTTTTACATACTACTCTTAGTATGTTAGTAGTCCATTTGATTCAAGTCAGAGTCAACACTCAACTAACAAGGACCTTATTAGTTGAGTGGTGGCTTGACTTGAATCAAGCAGACCACTAACATAATGAAAATAGTATGGAAAAAGTTGCTGGTATTACTTTCTATGTACTGCACCTCCATACTCTCCAAACTCTGATGTCACAAAATATGGAGGTGAGGGGGCAGAGCACTTGAACTAGGAAGGGGAAGGGATGGTGCAATATGACTCCTTGGAACAATTTACAATCCCTTCTGTGACTAACAGGCCATCAAATAAAAATTTCACTATACACCCATTCAGCTATTGCAGGTAAGGCTATCACTTGGGCTTGGTGGTAAGGTTTCTTAGAAGAGCATCATAGGTCCTCTTTAAAGTGATTCATGGGAGGATTGAATCGTGAGGATCATTGTAGTTTTATGATGAGTTTTAAAAGTGTACTAATTTGTGATTTGAGTTTAAGTTTACTGGTATGCTGCTTTATTTATATGTCTCATTAATATTTATACAAGATTAGACTTCTGAGGCCACGTTTCAGTCATACAGTTATTCTAGTGCTATTTTTGCAATAATTTTACACATGACTCATTTAGCAGTCCTGCCAGATTTCTGGAAACCTGTGAAGTTTGCCAGCTTGAGATGGGAACTGCTAAATCCTCACATAGTTCTATTGCAGTTCTCTTCTAAAGAATCTGACATACGCAGTAGTATTGGGAAAAGTATCAGCACATAGAAAAGAATGGAATAAATCACAGTAAAGGACTTCTGTTCTAAATTGTCCCCGTCCCAAATCTTGAAGGTCTGTCATGTATATGTCAAAGTTTAATAATGATCCCCTACTAAGTTAATGACCATAGAACCCCTTGCCCCATTATATCAGCTGCAGGAATTTTAGTGGATTTGTTCAGTACATGCATACAGTACATGCCTATATCTTTATCATGTCAGCTAGGGTTAATCATCATTAAAATGCCAGAGAATGTAAAAAAGCATCGCTGTAAGATAAACTTCTGGAAATTAATAAAATGGATGCTGACCTAATTTATCGGTGCTTCAGTGCTGCTGACTTTGTTTGCTTTACGCAGTAGTATCTACATTCAGTTTACCAGCTGGATTGTTTTTAATTGTCTTTAGTTACAGTTTAATAATGAAGTTTCTTACCTAGTAATATTGTTGAAACAATGATAGACAAATCACAAACTGGTATTACTGCAGAGACTTGTGTTAGATAATTATAGAAGCACATCCTCTGGTGTTTCTCACTCTACCTCTTTTGTTTCACATGAATATCATTCCCTAATAAACTGATTAAGGTGTTTACACTAATTAGTTACATTTGCAAAGAATAATTCACAAGCATTAAACCCACCAAACCATTGCATATAGAATCTCTTTGGTTGTTTAATTAATTTTAACACAGTAACAGATTAAATAAATTGCAGCACAGTGCTGATGAAAGCAGTACAAAATGTGCTATGTTTTTTTGGTGCCCTGGGATCATTTTGTGAACTGTTTATGAAGCTATCAGACAGCATAGAAAATCATGATTTGAAATAGAAAATATCATATATCTTTCTTAAGGCAGTTTACTGCAATAATATGAATATATCCTTAAACCAGTAGACTCCTAATACTGAGTGAGTGTCAATGTAGGTGACAGCAAGAAAAAAAAGGTAATTTAGAAAACCTCCTGTACAATGAAGGAAAATGAGAAAACTAATCATTTGGGTTATTATTTAGCCCAGCTAGCAATATAACACAATTCTGAGGACTCCTCATCTTCAGCCTTCCTGAATAATGTAAGTGATCCAACTGTGAAGTGACCCTTCCTGACATATTCACACATCGTCATAGCCTTCCATCAGATGAGAGAACTGTGGAGAAGAAGAGGTCAGAAGTTGAGCCTTGGGGCTTTACATACACCATGTAATGCTTAGCAGTATGTGACATGTGAATTAAGCCTACAGGCTAAGCATTCTGCCACCCCCCCACACACATTGTTCCATCCATTAGCAGGCAGCTGCATTCAGGGTAATGAGAGTGCATCACTGCTAGATCACTTAACTGGCCCAGGAGGACTGTAGATGAGGAGTTTCCAAAAGGTGAAGTACATTGTTAGCTATATGGGTGATGACAGGATTTAGGATATGGAACGATATTTGTGATGGGTAATTTCTGATATAGGTAAGGGAAGTTGTGATATGGAGGATTTGTGATACAGATGGGGGTGATAAATGACAGTGGCGGGAATGTTTGTGACCAGGGTAGATGATTTGTTATTTAGGGTGGGATAAGGTTATAATTTAATTTAGTTGTAGAGGTAGGAACAAGTGCTAAGTATATTCAAAGGTGATGTGTTCCCGCATCATCAGATAGAGATGTGAAGTTTAGCTTCTCAATTGATGCTCGTGCAAAGTTGGGAAGATTACATTTCACAAAGACTTTGCCAAGTTTCCAGTGGCTGCACCAACTTCCAGCAGTGTTTCCTTTTACTTTTACATTTTTGTTTAAAAAAAACAATAATACCAACCCCATCATCTGAGTAAGTCTTCCACACCCTCTCACCCTGCCATGTTTTCAAATAGTATCCCCATCTGTCATCCTTGCTATGTCCCCACTTCCCTCCTTCAGCCTGTCCCCAGCAAAGTTTTTATAATTTAAGTTGCATGTATAGTAATTCCTTCCTTCTGCCCACAAAAGCAAATTCCCCTTACCTGCTCTACCTGTCCCTCCTTTTGATGACAGAAATCCCTCCCTCTACAACGCTTGCCTATAAAAACTGCTACCCTCAAAGCCCCAAAACCAATTTTCCTGCAATGAACATGTACAAAACAAAAATGTCTCCCACCAGAGCAAGCATGTCCTTCCTCTTTCAAGTCCCTGAGTCAAGTTAATGGTGAGTGACATATAGGGTAACCACCAGTCCTGATTTTCACAGGACAGTTCTGATTTGGGCACCTGTGTCCTATAAAAAAGCATGAAAAATACTACATATCCTGACCTTGTAGTAGAAATATATATTTCCTTTTTTCTAAATGTTGCAGAAAACTATAATGCCTTAACTAAAATACCTTAAAATCATAAGAAACAATAGAAACAACTAAAAAGTACAACACGTAGTCTTAATTCTGATTATATATAGTCAGATTATAGATTATAGTCAGTGTCAGTGGCTCACTAGGTAGCACACTCGCCTCTGAGGCCGGGAGATCAGAGGGCTGTGGGGTCAGTTCCCACATCTGGCACTTGGGTTAATATCCCAGTACTGACACTGTAGTGTAGCATGAGAGGGGTGCTGCACTTCTGAGGTGCTGTCTTTCTGATAAGATGTTAAACCGAGGTTCCATCTGCCTGGATTTGTGGTAGTTCAGGTTGATGTTAAAGATCCCATGGCACTTATGGAAAAGAGTAGGGGAATATCCCCAGTGTCCTGGCCAAATTTCCCTCATTCACTAAAAAAAACACCACCAACAGCTTAATCTGGTTCATCGTGAACTGGCATTCATCTGTATCCCCCTCCCTCAGGTCGTGCCTGAAAATAGGCAGGATTTGTCTAGTGCACTTACCTGGTCAATAAAAAATAAAGAAGTATATAGTAAAGCAAATGTGCTGCATTGGTCGAGGTTGTATACTGTCCTTCAAAAAATCATGTTTCAGTAAGAAATATCCCACTTTGGGCTTTTTAAAAGATGGTAACCCTAGTGACATATATCCTAGTAGTAACACCTGATTGGCTGGTTATGGCACTCCACTAACAAGTTTACTGGTGTAGTGTCACTTCATGTAGTCTTTGTTGAGTGAAGTAGGCACTTCTCAATATGAAGAACTTCACACAGTCCCACTTCATGAAGTTTGGAAACATGGCAAAGAATTTTGCAAAGCAGTTTCCCAACTTCACACATCTCGTGTCAGATAACTGATAACTTTCAGATGTTTGTTTAAAAAGCTTATTTTAAATAAAATGACTAGAAGTCAGTTCAGACACATACGATGCAACATGGTTACATAGCAGAGAAGGACTGGAGCCATGGTGTGGTGCCAATTCAATCTTGAGGAGCCCAGCTTACAGTTGTGAGCAAACTGAAATTTCTGGATCAGTTGCAGGATGCTGAAAAAAAGATTTTCTATGTTTTTATTTTTTTATTCATAACTAGTATTTGCAAGTACCTTTGAACCATGGGTTCTTTTACAAAGGTTCCACATCAAGTGAAATAAAGACAAATACAAAACATAATCAAAAGATGGAACAGGATTGTACATACTGATTTTGCAGGATAAGTATACAGAGAATGTTACACTGAAAACCAGCATGCAACTATAAATTACAGTAGACATTACAATCAACAGCACAATTATGCAGCCATAAAAATACAGACATTGTCAAAGCAACTGTGCAGTCAAACAAGATAGTGAACTTTGTCAAATAGGGAGTAATGGGGGAAATGAAAGAGAACAATATGGAGGGGCAGGGTCAGAGGGTAGTGGGATGAAGGCGGTAGTAGGGGATAAGAGAAGGACTTGGGCAGAGCTAGAATTATTGGGGACGGTCACACATACTTAGAGTTGCAAGGTGACCATGTAGCTTGACTTTGAAAGTGCCAAGTTTAGGTTCTGAGAGAACATCAGGGGCAGGTTGTTCATCTAAGTGAGAGCTCTACTAATGAAAGTTTGGTGAACAAGAGAGGTCCAGCAGTGGTGGATGTGGAAGGCAATCCTTCCTGAATTATGTGTTACGCTGGTTAGTTGGGGGGGGGGGAAGTGACTTGGAGACTGGGGAGTTAAGTCAAGGGAGATTTTTTTTTGCGAAGAGACATGTTTGGTACCTTATTCTACCCTGAAGGGGAAGCCATTCAATCTGATGATAGAGGTCACATGTGTGAGTCCATTTGTCAGTGCCCGTAATTAATCTACAGGTCTTATTAAGTGAGATTGTTAGATGTTTGAGTGTGGTATCCAACGTAGCACTATAGGAGAAGTCCACTGCATACAACAATAGTTCACTGGTGATTAAATGCACGCGTGGCCTCTATCCTGAATATCTCATCAGCCTCATTATCAAGCCCACAGAGAACTACCACTTATCCTATCAGTATTAGAATCACTTGCCCCAGCCTCAGGCATGCAAATCCTATCAAGAAAGAGCCTTTGTTGCAGCTTTTTTAGCCACTTCGAACACTGTCCTGAAATTGTGACAATCATTATTGACCATTGCTCCTTCAAGAAAGCACTGCTGCACGTTTTCCAAAGCTTCTGTGCCTGCTGTCTATATAATATTACACACATCTGATGCTACCCTGACCTTTACAATTGCCTCTAAAGGTGACCAAATGTGACAATTGGCAACTCTGGTTCAGCTTTGATTCAGATCCCATCTTCAGTTCTGTTTTCACTAGGGCTGGAAGAAATGTAACTTCAAACACTGGAATTAAGGCAAAATTAAGATTTTATGTTTCTGAGATTCTGTGAAGCATCCAAAGACATTTTGTAACATTTCTCCAAAATTTGTATCAAAGTTGATACACTTGAAACATATTAACTCATGGATATGTGTGTCACATTTTAGATATATAGCTTTAAATGAGGCTGTTATAAGTAGCCAAACATTCTGACATTTAAAATAAAATTTCTCAAAAACATAATCTACACAATGTTAAGCCCATTTATCTTAAAATTAGAGAATAGTGTCACCAGTTCTGGTAGGGTCATAGACCATAAAAGTTAGACTATGTGTGTCAACTTTGTAATTTCTTGCTTAAAGCATGGTCAAGTTTTAAGCAGCCAAACTATGCAAAATAACATCAGCAATTAAAGTTACATTTCATAATCAATTGTGAAAACTGTGGATTTATGTGATAATTTCTTGGAAACCATAATCATATATCTTGCCCAGCCATATACAGTATATTAACTGCCATGGAGGAGGAAGGCAAAGGATGGGCAGAGTAGTAATATGGTCACATTCATATAGGGCTCCATAGTAAAAGAACAGTGGTTCCTAATATATATCCTCATATCAATCAGTAATTTGGGTGAAGAAGCATCAAAACTAGTCAAAGCCATTACTTTGCACTTGCCTATCTTCATGCAGTTGGACAGCTACAGCAAACTCCTAACTCCTAGAGCTCTCAGACTAAATGACTTGTTAAGGCACATACATGGACAACCTTTTTTCTGTACAATGCCAGCTGCTGACTCTTTAACAAACCTGTAGATAACAATATATATTTGCAGAATTTGAAAAAAGTGACATCAAGTGATGCCAGTTATTACAACTAGTTGTGGCTAAGGGTATTGTGACAGAAATATTTTTCTCATAATTAAATATGATTCTGGGTGCTACTGTAGCAGTAGTTTTGGAGGGGCATTACATGCACATGATGCTAGTATATGAAAGGCAATTTACCTGCCTTAAGTCTATGTCAAATGAATGTGTTCCACAGCCAAGCCATTGTGGACTAAAGTCCCGTGAAGAGGAAGGGGATACAATCATGTCAATGAAAAGGAAAGTCAGGGAATTTAAGCTAAAGGAGAGGGAAGCAACTAGGACAGCAGTCACCAGTGGCAAGAATTAGATGCATGGGTTCAGCAAGGGAAAGGCATCAGAGCTCAGTAGCCAAATAATAATGGCCCTACATGCAGAGCAAGGAAGCACACAAAGACACTTCTCACTTGAAGTAGGTCATAGGAGACCATGCCCAGCAAAATGAAGTGGTCTGACAGCATAAAGCACTACAAAGTCCAAGTCATAGAGGCACTCATAGAGGCATTGGGAGGGAAAATAATGATTGGGGCACAACAAAGAAGAAAGTTTGATTGTTCCATGGGAAAATGTATGAAAGGAAAATCAGTAGGTGTCTCTTTCTAATGGAGGGTGTTTGGAAAACATGGTGCAAATCAGTATGACAAGCTTTGCCTTCACTGAGTCCATGTAGTCAAGCTCAGAGAAGCAAAACACAGTGGGGACCAAAAATGGTTACCCAGAAAAGAACTACAAGAATGCAAACAGCTCAGAGCAGCTAAATTGATTCATAGTTGATAAGTGATTTGGAAAAGTTAAATTCCATAAGTTAATTCTAATGGCATTATCTATTATGCTTCCATGAATTTTTAAGAAAATTTGGTCAAATAGTAATGTGCAGTATTTCTGCTGTAAATGTTAAATTACTAAACCAAATTTATCTAGCTTTGTTGCATTACAGAACCTATTGACATTGGGTATGCATGCCAAATTTCAGGAGTATACCTTCAATGATAGTACACTATCAACATCCACATTTGTAGAAATATTTCAGAAACCTTTAAAAATCAAATTTCTTTATGTTTAGCATTTTCTAAGTTCCATCCAAGAAGGTTATGCCTGCAAATTTTCAGTTACCTAACTCCAAAGCTGGCTTGGTTGTAAGCAGAGAAATATTTTCAGAAATATTTACAAAAAAATAAATGGCCAGGCTTTGAGTTTCTACAAGTTCAAAACTATACTAATCAATATTTCCTAAAACTTGCCATCTTCATACAGTATGATTACATACAGATAAAAGGCATGCCAATTATCAGCTCTGTAGCTACAATAATGGTGGAGTTATGACCAAAATAAAGAATTATAAAAAAAATCTCAAAATTCTGCAGAATGTAATGAAATTCATGGAATTTATTAAAAATTCCACAGAAGTCAAACTTGATAATTATACCCTGCCCTAGCCTTGGCACTTTAGCCAAAGACACTTTGGGTCCATATTGGGGGGGTTCATGAGGCTTAAAAGGGGGGGTAAAAGACATTCCTTCACTACCCAATCAGTCACAACCTCTTCCACCTTCCCTTGTGCCTTGAGTCACTTAAACCTCGAGCCACTTAAAAATAAATACTAAGTTAGCACCAGGCACAGAGCAAGGAGCTATATATATATTTTTTATAACAAAAATGTCTGAAGAAGGACAGGAGGGTGAAAAGTGACTGGGATGGGGAAAGGGGTGGCACTGCACCAGCCCTGGACACTGTGAAGGGCAAGAGTGTTGTTTAAGCAATAATGATCAAAGAGCTGGTAATTTCCTAGAGATTAACAACTGGCTGAGGAGAAGAGTGGCTGAGTGTAGCCAGGGCCACCTCTAACTGGTCGTGTCGAAGGAAATTACCCTCTGAGGTCATTATTGCGATAATAAGTCTAATTGCAATATTGACTTTTTTGTTTTATATTTAAAATCTTTTTTGGGGCTCCGTTTCTGTGGTGGTGCATGTGTGCTATTCAGTGTGGGATTCATGAATGTCCATTTGATGTATGCTAATCAGAGGTAGTAGAAGAAGCATAACCATAGGTTGTACCAAGTACTGACATTATTAATATGAGTGATTGCCATTTGTGTTATGGGATTCTGCGGTAAAAGGTTTTTGTCAGATTTTGTGCAGAATTCACTGCTTGACAACACCATAAAAGTAAACACTGCGGGTATCGGGAACAGCTGAGCCGCCATTGCACCGGTCACTTCTAAGAGGTTCCAGATGAGCACAGCAGCCAATCAGAGCACTACTTGAGATCATCAATAATTAATTAGACTTATAATTTTGTAATAATCTGGCCAAAGTTAGATGCAATCTGAAGTGGTCTAAAAGTTTGTTGTGGATAAACTGAAAGTAAAAGTGTTGGATGCCAGCACTGAATGCAAATTCAGCATTTGCTCATTCTTAGTTCCCGCTACTACCTACCTGCCAAATCTTTTTTGCACACCACTAAATACTGTACTTACAATTCTCACACTCTAGTTTCTGTCTATTGTACTGGTTGACTGTGATAAATATGAATTAAAAAATGCGATTGTATTTAGTTTTTATTCATGAATGGTTTTAATTGTAAACTTCAAGTACCTTCATTGTTGTTTTAACTGTCTCTTTGGGTCCTCTTAAAAAAATATGAACCTACCTAAATGGGACTATCCTGGTGTGTGATTATCTTAATAAATAATCAGTTAAATAATCTTTCAACCGAGATGTAACCTGGATATGACTGTGTTCATTTAGACTCAGCATTAGTCTCTGGGGAGGTCTGAGAAGTGCAGCATAGCAGGGTTTTGACACACAACCAGTTTCTATCATGCAAAGCTGCTCACTAGAAATTCTCTATGTACATTTTTCCATTAAAGGACAGTCAGAAGACTTAAAGTTTTTTTGTCTTACAAGACTGAATTTTTACTCATCCAAGTGGTACACCATAGTGCAGTGCAGTGCAGTGCAGTCAGTACATACTAGACAACATAGAGACATAGAAATTGACAGTAGATAAGGCCCACATGGCCCATCCAGTCTGCCCATTTTCCCTACCTGCTGCAAAAAACACAGACCCTACTTGATCTCCAGCTTTATTCTCTTTCCTATTGCTAGGGTTCCCCTACCTATCCCATGCATTATTGAGCTCCCCTACCAAGTTAGCCCCCACCACCTCCACTGAGAAGCTGTTCCATGCATTCCCCACCCTTTCTGTGAAGAAATACTTCCTCACATTACCCCGTAGTCTATCCCTTTCCAGCCTCATGTCATGTCCCCTTGTTCTAGAACATCAAATTTTCTGAAAGATGCTACCCTCCTGTACCTTATTTATGCCCTTGAGATATCTGAAGGTCTCTATCATATCCCACTCTCTCTCCTCTCCTCCAGGGTATATATACACTGAGATCCTCCAGTCTTTTCTCATATGGGTTTTGGTGCAGACCCTGCACCATTTTTGTTGCCCTTCTCTGAGCTGCCTCTACCCTGTCTATTTCCTGATGGAGATGCGGCCTTCAGAACTAAACATAGTACTCCAGATGGGGTCTCACCAATGATTTGTACAGTGGCATCACCACCTCCTTTCTTCTACTGTTGATACCTCTCTCTATGCACCCCCAGTACTCATTGTCTCACCTCAAAGCTTCAACATATTGTTTGGCCACCTTTAGGTCATCTGATATGATTAACCCCAGATCCCTTTCCTGTTTGGTGACAGTCAGCATCTCCCCAGCCCCCCCACCAAAACATGTAAATCTCTTCTTGGTTCGTGTGCCCCAAATGCATGGTTTTGCACTTCTTTGCATTGAATCTTACCTGCCTCACTCTTGACCATTCCTCTCATTTACATAGGTCCCTCCTCATTTTTTCACCCTTCACAGAGCATCTAGCCTGTTGCAGATCTTGGTGTCATTTGCAAAGAAGCATACCATTACTTCCAGCTCATTCACAATGTCGCTTACTGTATGAAGACATTAGTAATGGAGCAGAGCTATAATTAACTGCTGGCATTCATAGGAAAGAAAGTTCTGAATGTGCTTGTGGTGTGAAACTTCAATGTAACACTTGGGATATTTATGCAATTGAGCCAGAAGACTTTTTGTCAAAAATGCTATAGATGTGAACAATAAGAGGTAGCATCTAGCATGTATTTACTGCACTGCACCGTACTATGATGAACCACGTGGATGAGTAAAAACTCAATCTGGTAAGACAAAGAAAAAAAGTTGGGTCTTCTGGCTGTTCTTTAATGGAACTATGTGCATATAGACTTTTTACTGAAGAGCTATGAAAGGTAAAAATTGGTTGTAAGTAAATCAACTCTTCAAAGTATAGTACATACTATAGTCACAAATCTGCTTTGTATAACAAGTGAAAACATGCTTACTACAAGGAAGATTCTGCAGTCTAATTTTCCGTAGACAGTACTGGCTGGTTTTTGTTTTCTGCTTGTGACAGCTTAATATATTCTGCATCCATATACAGTAGTACTGAGAAAACTTTGACAAATAAAACAAACGTACTTCAATATACATGCTGTTTAGTGAGCCTCATGTTAGAAATACTGTAGGTGATGGTCTATGTGGCTTTCCTTAAAATTTGAATGAATATTTACACCTCACATAAAGGTGGAGGGGAGGATGATATTATTTGGTGGCCATTAGAGTAAAGATGTAGAGCTAAATATTTTTTTTTAAAATAGTGGTCACAGTAATTGTTCACTAATATCTCCAGAATGGCTGCACATATTTTATAAAATACTGTATTGAAATCCTTAGTATAATGATGTAATGATTATTATATGCTGATGCAAATTTAATCATATACAGTATGACTGACAACCGACAACACTTATTTGATTCTCATTAATTTAAATCCTCTAATAATTGCTGAATGGGTTTTCTTTCAAATATTCAGAAAGTATTATTACCATTATTACCCTTGAAAAAGGTGTGTTGATTAGATTTTGGAAATAAACATATCCATGATGGTACCTGATGGATATTTTTATCTTGTTTACACTTATTATTACTGTAATTGCAATACAATGGTGTACTATTTTTCCTTCAGATGTGAGGGGAAAGGTACAGAATTGGATTTTATATAATTCTTTTTGTACACACTATATCCCAAAGTGTTTTACAAGCCATGATTGGTTGCATTCTCCATTAGACAAGCATGGGAGGCTGGCACAAAGAGGGGGTGACAGTGAAAGAGAGATGAAGTTAGGCATAGAGAGCCTGTGACATGCTTAAGATTTCACAATAATTGTCTCTGGTTGGATTTAACCCTGGCACTACAGCTTTAGAGCTCTGTGCTCTAATTCTCATGCTATACTGCTTCTGAATGAATGAATGAATGAATGAATGAATGAATGAATGGCCTATATATAACTGTGTGCACATCATTACTTTTTGGTGATGATATATCAAAGTTGGCTGACTGATAGCCATATGTTTGTCTGTCTGTCTTAGTTGCTTTGGTACTTAGCTATACAGTATATGTACTTTATGGGATGGAAGAAGACCAGTGGTCCATCAAGTCCATTCACCCGTATTAGCAGTTGTCTCCTGTGGGATTATTTCTGTTCAGGAACTAATCATGTTGCACTTGAAGTAGCCATCTGAATTTAATTACTTCCTAGGCCAATCTGCCCCACAGTCTTGACAACCTCTGTTTAAAGTTAGTTTTCCTTAATTCTGCTCTCTAACCCTCCCTCCTTCTTTAAGATTCACTCCATGTCCCTTTGAGTTTTCTTTCTCCATACCCATCAGTAAATACCTGTATCGCATCCCCTCTAATCTGCCTCCTCTTCAGCCAAGAGATCCCTCATCCTTCAGCAGTAAGCTCTATTTACAACAGTCCTTTAGTATTAATACATGTCCTTGTCAGTCTCTTATGAAGCTTTCCTAGCCAATTCTACCATGTTCTCTTGTACTACAGTGCCCAGAACTGGGCACAGAACACCACATGAGCTCTCATCAGGGCCTCACACAAGTGCATAATGTTTTTATTCTCCACTTACTAAGACATCACCCTTTCATCAAATTTGATTATAAACATATTAGAAAATGGGCTTTTTAATTGGGGGCATCTGATTGACTGGTATCCATTCGACAGGGGTACATTAACTTTCAATAAATGCCCACCAAATAAAAAGTCCCAGTCCAAACCTGCCTCATGCCCAGCCAAGTATCCTTCTGTCGAGCCTACTTCATCATTGGCTGAAGCACTGGGCACACAATTTCAAACTACTGCCATTTTTTTACCACTTAGCGAGACAGAGAATGAGTGCTCCCCACCACACACACTGGGACATATAAATGACTGTCAGCTACACTGCACTGTCAAAACTTTTATTTCTCTTTTTTATGTCCCAGAATAGCTGCAGCTTTTAGTGAGGTACACACCTCACTGCCCACTCCTGTTCAAAACAGTCTGCTCAATCTTGGCTTTCTTCCAGCTCCACCCCCTTCAATGCTGCCTACTCAATTGCAGCTCTTCTCCAGTTCTGCCCCTTCCCTCCCCTGATCACTGCCCACTACTTACAAATGTCCACTTGATTCACCTGAGAAAACACATAACAAGTCAAAACCGGCATACCAGTACAGTCGATGCCGTCAGCATCTTTCATCACTCCTGCTCCATTTTCCTGCTGATATCTTTAAGAGTGCTCCTTTCCCCAGTGCTGATTTGTATTTTTTTATTTATTTATTGAGATCTTGGATTAACATGTTTGAGCAGAAAGCTATTTCATAGGTTCCTCGTCAAGTATGACACAAACAAGAATACAGATATGTTCCACAGATACAGATACAGCAGGAAACAATTGAAAACTGTCTCCAGGCATAAATTCTAACAATAGTTACACAATCTAAGCATGTACAGGGTGTGGAGTCAAAACAAAGGCTAACATTTCACTAGGTAATGGTAACATAACATGAGGACGCTTATTTAAAAAGGAGAATTGTACAACTAACAACATAGGCAGATAATTGGATTGTGCCTGGGTCAAAGAAAGAAGGAATGTCTTGTACCAGTAAAGAGAGACAGGGGAAGGAGGAGGAAAGTGCGGGGAAGGAGAAGGCAAGCAGAGGTTGGGGTAGGATGGGGAAAGATATGAGGGAAAGGGAAGAATAGCTGTGTAATCAAAGTGGAATAAAGGGGGAGGAGGGTGGGGGAAGGAGGGGTGGAGGTGAGTAGGGATGAAGAGGTGGTGTAGGTAGTGGAGTGATGATGAAGATGTAATTAAAGTGGTAGGGAAGAAAGAGATATCAAATGACAGAAGGGCAAAAAAGGGAAGAGGAGGTGGAGGGAGGCAGGAGGGAAAATTAATAGTTTAGGCAGGGGTAGAAAGCCCATGAAAGTGTTAACTTGACCAGGGGCCCAAGAAATGGACATGAAGCATACATTTTACTAATCAATAGAGATCACAGAGATTGCAAATGTAGGAGAACGGTAAAGGCAAATTAGCGGTAGCAGTCACAGGTTGCCAGTGAGATCAGATGCCAATGGAGTTTTTCTTAAAGGAGCCCAACAAAGTAGCATTGGTTATGTCAGGAGATTGGGAGTTGTACCACTGCAGAGCTCTGTATGTGAATGCACATTGTCCAAAGGCAGTGTGGCACCATGGGATTCTGAAAGTCTGCTTGCCAGAGCTTCTGGTACTGCGTGGGTTACATGCAGTGGAAAGAAGGGCCATTACACCGGGGGATTGCAGTCCCAAGGTGACTTTTTTTGCAAGCAGGCATGATTTGTATTTGAACCTGCTGTCAACTTGTAACCAGCTAACCTGGGCATAAAGATCTCGTATGTGTCAATCATGCGGCACCAGTAAGAAGGCAGCATGCTTTATTTAAGGCCATTTTGGTACATCAAAGGGCAGTGTCTGTAGTGGCACCATAAATGACAATACCATAGTCCATGAGAGAGACCACAGAACTGTGGATGGCCATGTTCAGTGTTTCTGGAGTGAGATTATGTTTGTTCCTGTATAGCACTCCTAAATGCTGGTTAATAGCTTTGGCTGTTTGGTCGATGTGCTAGGTGAAAGACAGGGTAGAATCAGTAGTTATACCCAGGTATTTGAAATGGTGAACCAGTTCAATAGGGGAGCCAGGGTCATTAATTATGCAAAGTGGGAAGATTTTGTGTCTCCTTTGGGAGGTCAAAAACAATATTGTCTTAGTCTTGTTATAATTAAGGATGAGCTTATTATCCCAAAACCACTTCTCTGCAGATGTAAAGGATTGCTAAAGTTGGTCCTGGAGAAGGTGAGGGTCCATATTGCCAGTAAAAAGTACAGTGTCATCAGCGTATTGAAGTATGTGGTCACAGCAAGCTCCTGGTAGTAAATTGAGGAAGATGCTAAAAAGCAATGGAACCAAGATAGATCCCTGTGGGACTCCAGAGTGTACAGGCCTACTATCAGACAGGGCATTACCAATTTGTAACTGCTGTGTTTGACTGCTTGAGTAGCTGGAGAACCAGCTTGTAGTGTCGGAGGAAAGACCAATGGAGGAGAGTTGTCTGATGAGGAGATCATGGTTGACAGTGCCAAAGCCCTTGTTCCAGACAGTTATTGATAAAGCCTGTAAACTCCAGGAGCACAGTGATGGTACTATGCCCATGCCTGAACCCATGATGTTGGGGACATTGGAGTTGGTAGTTATCCAGATACTCTATGAGTTGGTCAGCTACAATGCACTCCAGGGTCTTAGAGATCAGGGCAAGAATAGAGATCAGGTGGTAATTTCCCAGCAGTGCTCGGTCACCACTCTTATGCACTGCAGTGATCACTGCTGATTTCCAAAGATATGAAAATTGTGACTGAGAGAGTAACAGGTTGATTATATTGGTGAGAGGTGTGAGGATTTCCTCACGGGTAAAGGCAACAAACTTCAAGTGTAAGGACTCCCCACTGAATCTAACGTTCCGCAGTACCTTCTTAAGCCAATGTCTGGCTTCATTTATAGACACTGTTTTGAAGTAAAATGGTGGGTGGTCTCAGGGTGGGTTCTAGACTGCAGTGTTCATACCTGAGGGGTAACCACAAAGTAGTCGGGGGGGGAAGAATGTTGCTAAGGTCTGTAAATGCTTTGTTGAAAGTGTTTGTGATGGCTTTTGAGTCCACGGTAGGGGTGCCATTGATGTTCAGCATGTTTGGGGTAGTTTGGGGGTCTTTATTAGTGATGTCTTGGATGTTCTTCCAGAGCGTCCTGCTATCTTTCCAGGAGGCGGAAAGGGCTTCTTTTAAATACTGGCTTTTAGCAGAATGGATAGCATGGGTACACTTATTTCTTGCTGCTTTGTACCTCTGTAGGTTAGTTTTTATCCCCAGCACTCGAGAGATGTGCCAGAGGTGATCCCTGTGTTTTAGTAGATCAAGAAGAGCAGGGGTTTCCAGGGATTATGGGTTCCCTTGATATTTGTAGTTTTGAAGGTGGCATGCTCATCGCAGGTTGCATTTAAGAAGTCCGTGAAGTGTTCCAATGAAGTGTTGACATTGCTGGCTGTATATACATTAGACCAATCTGTGATCTTCAGATCAGCTTTCAGTAGCTCAAGATGTCCCGAAGTGAGGACCCGGCTAGTGACAGTTTTGGCAGGGGGCTTGCAGTAGTTATTGGACCAGTAAAACTTGACAGGAAAGTGATCACTAATACAGTCAGGTAGGACAGAGATGCCCTTTATATTATCCAGCCAGTTAGATAGCAGGCTTGGGGGGACCCAAAAAGGTTGTGACCATTATTATCATGACCAGGATCCAGGCCAAGGTCCTCATGAGTTCTGATTAGTTCTGATTCAAATCAGAACCTTTTGTACAATGTGATGAAAACTGCAAATCTGCTATATAATTGCATAAAATGACACTGAGATCTGTGATACACACATAGAATTGTAGTCAGCATTTCAGGATATGAAAACTGTGAGTTTATGATTCTATGTCATAATGGCACTTGCCAAAAAGTGACCGTCGTTATGGCAAGGGTACATCACCAAAATACATCCTTGGTGCACAGGAAAACAGCACTGGGGACTTAGAATTTCAATGTTAATGTGGGGTTGCTGTGACCCTGCACCCTCCCATGGGGGAGGCTTCATCTCTGCACCCCCTACTAAAGGATTCTTAACTCCAGGGAGGTGTATATCAGGGGGTGCAAATTCTGGGGGAAAAGAATTTTGGGCAGGGCGCACAAAAATGTAGGCTACCCGGACCTGAACCTGAAATGCTCGTAGCTTTAGGCTGCCACCCACCCACCACACTACAGGGTCAGCTCAGCAGCCCCACACCAACCACGCCAGGCCAACTCTCCATGCCTTCCATCATGCTTGCTCCCCCCAACATGTGTATACATATAGCGACGTCCTGTTGCTATATGCATGATCCTCTCCCATCCTGCCGCCTTTCTCACACCCTCACCCTGTCCTTCCTGCACCACAAGTGGGTCACTATTTTGGTAGACACCCACTTGTGGCTAGCCCACATCACAGGATACCTGAGTTTATAACACTGATGCACTGGTCAATTGAATATGGCAGTCATGCAGTTGACCTCTGTCTGTTTCCTGTCTCAGAGTCAGTAGTACTAGTGCTACAACTGTAAACTGTCCTGTCTGACCTCAGAGGAGGAATCCCATTCCCCATTTAATAGTATACACTATACAATGGACATATCACAGAAACACAGAAACATAGAATTTGAAGACAGATGAGGACTGCTTGACCCACTCAGTTTGCTCATTTCCCTACCTATTGGATAAGCTGCAATTCTGGTGGGGAAGGGGGTAGGAAGAAGTAGGCTGTTGGTTAACTAGGATCTGCAGATTATCAATTATGTAGGGAAATAGGCAGACTGGGTGGGCCAGTGGCCCTTATCTGCATCAAAGTCTATGTTTCTATGTTTTTTCCTTTATGTATTTGTATATATGTATTTACAAAACAAAAAAAATGCTGTTTTTTCTTAATGTGTTTTTGGTTTAGTCCTCAAGAAGATGTTCCTAAATGTACTATCTGCCCTCTCTGTTTTTTTCTCTTTTACATTTTATTTGTTCAGTTCAGACTAGTCACTGTCTGTAACAGTTCCTCAACCCTCACAGAGTCCTGACCTCCACTCCACAAGAACTCAGTCAGACTGAAAACACCAAACCAAATATATATAATGTGGTATTATTTTAAAAGTCTTTTTTTACATCTGAAGCTACCTGGCAATATAGCAAGCAATCTGCCCCCCTCCCACCCGGAACCTTAGATGTCCACTGGCTTCCTGCCCTACCCACCATGATGTTCTGTCACTTTAAAATTCCCCTTCCCCAATTAAGATTTCCCTTCTTTTTAAAGTACTAGTTTAAATTAGCCCCCAAATGCTCCTTAGTATTTTTTAGGTAGTAATCAAATGTAGTAAAGTAGCACACACAAATTCGTATATTTATAGACTGACAGCACGAGCCACAAGAACAGTCACAACGCTATTACTGAAAAAAAGTCTGCTCTCTCCAACTGTAAGCACTGAAATGGCGCCTTAACCAAGGAACACCGAGCTGCAGTGTTCTCAGCTCCACCCACCCACCACATCAGCAATAGCCAGCAATAACAGGCAGTCTTCCAGGATCAGCTATAAGCTGCCTAGCCTGTCAGTCTGGCTTGATCTGGCCAATCCAGTGTCTCTGTCCTTCATTCACGCTTCTGCATGACAAGGCAAACTTGCTCCTGCTGCTTGCTGACTGGCTGCCAGACCAGTGCCAGTCCGAGTGCCTGCCACCCACTGACCACCAGAGTGAGCACCAGGAGGAAGGGGAACCATGTGGGATGTAAGTGTGGGAGTCAGGTGACCAACTGCCGGTCAGCCAGGATCCTCCAGATCATGGAGCACCATCTACAGGTGGCAATTGCAAACAGTACAAGAGACAGAAAGGTGAAAAAAATCTACTGTCATTATTTGCAGCTGATGGACCCGGACTCGGAACAGCTAGGCAGTTGGCTCTTATTGATCTGGGTCAGTTGGACAGCATCAGATCTTGGGGGGGGGGGTCTGATTTTAAGCAGGTCGGTCTGCACAACCCTATTGGATAGTACCCAGTCCAGTAAGGTATTGGTCCTAGTTTTGTAGTTCCTCCTGGTTGGGGCTTCTACAAGCTGGAAAGGTGGATAGCAGATAATACATCCTTGTCATCAGTGATGTTAGGGGAGAGCCAGTTTATATTAAAATCTCCAAGCATTAGAAATACTGAGTGAAGGCTCATCCCTCTTAAGGCATTTATGAAGGATGCAAAGCCAGGTTTAGTGTGCCTTGGAGGGATGTAAACAGAAAACACAGTGAGTGTTTTGCTGTGTGCACTTAGAAGCAACTTAATGGCCAGCATTTGGATTAAATCACCACAACCAGGGGTGGGAATCCCCAGACCTTGCAAAGTGTCCTTTACGTAGATCACACATCCACCACCATGCTGAGAAAGGCGATCACACCTAAATACTGTGTAGCCAGGAAGTAGGATTGCTGCATCAGGGACATTAGGAGTGAGTCAGGTTTCTACTGCTGGGAGTACATCTGGATTATGTCTGATGGTCCATACTTGTAGTCTGTCAAGTTTTAGAAGAAGGCTGCAAATGTTTAGTGATGCCACTGTTAGACCACCAATATTTCTTGGTGAGTGATTTGAGAAGTGGGGAGGTCCAGGATTAGGATGTATATTGCCCAAGATCAATAAGAGCAGCACTGTTAGTCTTTTCAGGTATTCCTTAAATAGTTTTTTGGAGTGGGCATGTAACCTGCTGTTAGTGTGGCATCACGTGTATGTCTCTGTCTAGCCTCAAACTTGGGCTTGCATACACAGAACCTGTCAGTATGAACCCAGTGACAAATAAATTTAAAGAGGCTATAAGAAATGAAAGGGAAGCCCCAACTTTGACCTCACAATAAAAAAAAAGCCTGCTCCCCTTTCTGCATACTTCTGGGTATATATTCAACCAAGACAAAATGACTGCATCTGCCAAGCAGCACCATCTACTGACAAGCATGACAAGTAAAGTAAAACAGAAACTACTTTACAAGGAAACCTTTTCAGCACTTTTAACTACAATTCTTAATGTATTTTTTTCTCATTATTTGATTAAAAAAAGTTACCTATAGCCCATTTTCTAAGCACAATAATACGCTCCAGGGTGGATGGTATGGGCAATATCAGACCTTCCTGGGGCTATAAGACCCACTGCCTGTGATGTAGGGCCTCATTACACCCATGGGCAGTCTGGTATTGCCCAGTACTGCCCACACTGTCAGGTATTATTGCTTGCTTAAACCACAGTGATCAAATACCGATACCTGAGGTATACGTCTGTTGCCTGACTCCAGCTTAAGAAATTGTTAGTTACTACTACACTTTGTGCTGTGTTTCTGACCCAATTTGCTGTGTAGTTTAGAATACCCTTCCTGTGCTATGATTCCTAATTCACATTGTCATGTAGCAAAACAGATTACAGACTCTAAGCATGCATAGTCTTGAGAAAAGAAGAACTAGAGGCAGCATAATGCTAATGCACACTATAATGGCTGACCATAAATTGCTAAATCTAATGGGCTTCAGAATAAGCTCAGTAAATCAAAATCTAAGGGGGCACAAAAAAGAACAAAGGTACAAACTTCAGAACCAACAAAAGGAAATCATATTTCACACAGAGAATTGTAAACGTTAGGAACACCATACCAGAAGTATTAGCAAGCTCAAAGACAATAAGCATTAGTCAATGCCAAATGTTTGCTTGCTGGTATTGGCATTAGTAATGCAGGAGTTAGAGAGATGCATAATAGGGATTTCAGTGAAGTATTGAAGTAACGCCAACCCCCACCCCCACCCTGCAGAGACTGACAGGCATTGGGGGTGTGCCTTTGGTTCATCGGCCATAAGACTCATGCCATTCCACCTCACCCCACCCTGCAGACACCGACAGGTGTCGCAGTGTCCCTTGAGGTCTTCGGCCTTTACGCTCACCCCATTCCATAATGACATAAGCTGAGATGGGTGCAGTATAGGAGAATGGGGTGAATGTTAGGACCGAAGACCCCAAGGCACACCTCAATGCCTGTCAGTGGCTGAAGGGTGGGGGTAGGGATGGGGGTAGAATGGCATGAGCATTGTGGCTGATGACCCCAAGTCACACCCCCAATGCCTGTCAATCTGTACAGGGTGGGTGTTACAGTTGGAAATCCCAGTTCCCCAGGTGTTTGTTGGTATTTCTGCTCCAAATTTTCAACATGGGCTTTTTGGGACCCCACCTCATGAACAGTGGCAGTATCATTTCAGTACTCAATCCTAAAAGGTGATTTCGCTCAGCAAGTGTGCCTTTGGCACCATGGATGTGAAAACACATTTTGGGCAGGATGTGAAAAATGACAGCTATACTGTTCATGAGGAGGTGTGAAAAAATGACAATGTTGAAAATCTGGAGTGAAAAAATGAAAAAGTGGTGATGTTGCAATTGTGCATAGAAACTGTGCAACGCACGCTCATAACGTAGTCATTTTTTGGAATGTTTTCACCAAATTTTCAACATGGCCTTTTTGGGACCTCCTCTCATGAACAGTGGCACTATGATTTTGTTAATCTGTCCCAGAAGTTGATTACACACAGTAACCGTGCCATTCTGTGCCACAAGTGCAAAAACACATTTCAGGAAACATGCAAAAAATAACAGCTGTACTGTTCATAAGGGAATGTGAAACAATGGAAATGTTGGAAATTTGGAGTCAAAATATTAAAAATTGATGACATTACGAGTGTGCATAGAAACTGCGCAATGAATGCTCATAACGCAGACATTATTTGGAGTTTTTTCACCAAATTTGCAACAATGGCTCTTTCCGACCCCACCTCATGAACAGTGGTACTGTCATTTCATTACTTGGTCCCAAAAGGTGATTCCACAAAGTGACAGCAAAATCACCTACTCAGACAGAGAAACAAAATGACAGTGCCAGTTTTCATGAGGTGGGGTCCCAAAAACCCAATGTTAAAAATTTGGGCCCCAAACTTCAAAAATTGGCTGAGATATCAACCTAAGTTGAACCCCCCCCCATTGATTGCCATTATAGGGCTTACCATTATTTCTTCAGTTCCCAATTGATCTTTGAAGAGTGCAGACATGTTCCCGGTCCACAGAAGATCACTGTTCCTGACCTCCAGAGGTAAGAATGGATGGGGGGGTATGGGGAGGTAGAGTGGGCAGAAGGAGGGTCTGGGTTGGTGGATGGGGACCATCGAGAATGATGAGGGACCATTTTCTTTTTTGTTTCAGGTTTTAAAAAAAAGACATTGTGGGACTGTTTTCTTTTTTACAGGTGAAATATTGACAAAATGGATTTCAGCACACTGGAGTGGGCTACCAGTGTGCCAGAGTACTGGGGGGGATCAATGCCAACCTGGAGATTGGGCACCCTGTGGTCGGCTGAGAACATAGGGCATGGGGAGCAGTGCATCTGACACTGGGAGTGGGCATCCTGGTGTCAGAAACATCAAAGAAGTATTTTTTGGCACACTGGGGTGGGCTCCCAGTGTGCCACATTAATGGGGGGAGGGGGGATACATGCTGACATGGGACTTGAGCACCCCGATGTTGGCAGGGAATGGAGAATGGAGGATGTGGGGTGGGCAGCAGCAGTGGGAGGAAGCTAACATTTAAATTTGTTGTCCTGCTGTGTGTCTGGTTGGGAGGGGATACTGCTGCTGCAATTCATCATCATCATCATCCATTTTTATTGTATGGTTAAAAAACAATCATTTACAAACTATGAAATACAAAAATAACAAAATCTAAAATACATAAATATATCACATTCATTAAATACAGTTCATATCCAGCATAGTCATCATATCATTTTTATTCTACATTTTACTTTGTTGACAGCATGGAAGTAGTTAGCTAATCTTTCCACTGTCCAAATGTCTCCAGTATGAATCAAAATATTTGTTAGTTCAGTTTTATCTACTGGATAGGTGTCATTTAAAAAAGGTCCTAGCCAATATACCCACAGTTTCACATACCATCTACAGTCCCACAGAATATGCAACAAATCTCCCTTATCACCACTCCCAAAGTTGCACACCTCAGAAGTAATTCCTTCTTTTATATATCTGAGATTTAATACATTGCTGGGGAACTGTTCGAGCTTATAACTGGAGAAATGTGCTTGTAACCCCGGATCTGTTCAGATATCTAGATATGTTTTGAACTCATAGGAGTAATTATTAGAAGCAAACCATCTAGAATAATGTGAGTTAGAACAGACAGAATAGACAGAAGAGAAGGGACCTGCAGAAACTTGAAGAATGGTCAGGAGTTTGGCAGCTGAAATTAAATGCAAATAAGTGCAAGATAATGCATATGGGGCACAAAAACCCTGGCACGATGTATCAGTTGGGAGGTGAGGATATAGCATGCACCAAGCAGGAAAGGGATCTTGGGGTTATCATCTCTGATGGACTCAAGGTAGGGAAACAGTGTGACAAGGCAGCAGGTAAAGCAAATAGGATGCTGGGATGCATAGGCAGGGGCATCACCAGCAGGAAAAGGGAGGTCATAATTCCACTATACAAGACACTAGTGAGGCCCCACCTGGAGTACAGTGTACAGTTCTGGAGACCTTACCTACGTAAGGATATGGACAGGGTAGAGAAGGTTCAGAGGAGGGCAACAAAGATGGTACATGGATTGCATCACAAGTCCTATGAGAACAGGCTGAAGGACTTGAATATGTACTCCCTGGAGGAGAGGAGGGAGAGAGGGGATATGATAGAGACATACAAGTATCTTACAGGGAGGAATAGGGTACAGGAATACACTATTTTTAAGTGAAAAAGATGTTCCAGGACTAGAGAGCATGGGATGAAGCTGGAGGGAGGATGATTCAGAGGAAACTTGAGGAAGAATTTCTTCATGGAACGGGTGGTGGAAAAGTGGAATACCCTGCCAGAGGAAGTGGTGGGAGCTGAAACAATCATAGGATTTAAGAATGCATGGAATAGACATAAAGGAATTCTGGAGGTCAGGGGTAAGGGGCAAAAGACTTCTAGGAAAACATAACGTGAACTTACAAGCTCAAATGGGCAGACTGGGTGGGCCATAGGGCCTTATCTGCCGACACTGTCTATGTATCTATGTAAATTCAAATCTGTTTTATTCCAGTAATTTTTTATCCTTCCTTGAATATATTTTTTTATATTTGACACTACTTGAAATACCCTTATCTGCTGCCTTCTTTAGATATAGTAAATTGTACTTCTTCAACAATAACATAATAGAATTTAGCCAAAAGCCTGACTTATACCCTAGGCCCTGCCAGAATTCCTTTTTCAATAGGCATCATTTAACCAGAGAGCCTTCTTTCTTATTTGTGGCCCGAATCCAAAAATTAACCTTCCTAGAATCTAATAATGCTTTAATATTAACCAAGCCTAATTCAGCTCTAATATATGATGCAGAGCATGAATGACCAACCCATAGAATGTACGTTAATGATTTCTACAAAGGGCTTATTAGTTTACTAGGGTCCTTTGCTTCTCAAATCTCACACCGATACAACAGCTATGATTCCATTTTAGCTTCAATTACCAGAGTTAATGGTTGAACCGACATTCCACCATAAATGTTGTTAAATTTATTCAAACCTGCTACTGTCCTTTTTGATTTCTCTATAGTCATTCTTGCATGTTTATTCCATTCACTATTTTGCTGACTCATTACACCCAGATATAAATATTCTGACACCACATCCACTTTATTATTGCCAATAAGCCAATTCCCATTACAATTTGTACTTCCAATTATCATTACTTTGGTTTTATTTAAATTAGTAGATAATTGTAAGGCAGTAGATTCCTTATGTAAGAAATCCAATTTTCTTTGCAAACCCACTTTTGTTAAGGATAAGATTGTAATGTCATCGGCATAAGCCAGTATAGAATTAGCACAATCATTAATTTTGGGAAAGTCCCTATCCGCACCATCACAGCGGGTAAGTATGGGCTCATATAAAGGGCAAAAGCAATGGGGCCAATATACAGCCCTGACGGAGCCCTCAATTGGTTTTAAAAGCCTCTGAATGCTGCCCTTCTAAACCAAATCTAACTCTTGCCCATGTGTTAGAATATAACTGTGCAATAATATTAATTAGGCTAGGGTCTATGTCTCTTTTAAAAAGGATCTGCCATAGTCTTGCCCTTGACACACTGTCAAAAGCAGTGCTATAGTCAATGAATGAAACATATAGTTTCTGTCTGCGTAATTGGGTATATTTTTCAAAAAGATGGTGTAATAAAATATATTGTTGAGAGTAGAAAAGTCAACCCTAAATCCTGCTTGGTAAGTGGAGATACCTCCAGTTTTGTCAACCTCAACTATTAACCATTGTAAAATAATTTTAGAAAAACTTTTCAAATTAGTATCAAGTAAACAAATGGGTCTGTACACTATGGGGTCATCCAAAGGCCCTTTCTTATGTAATGGCACTATAATGACACCCTTCCAAGAATCAGGGTAACTCTTTTCAGTGATGCATTTATTATAAAAAACTGTCAAAAGGTGACACCATGAAGGGGTCTTCGTCAGGGCTCGGAGCCTTTTGCCTTTTTAAAGTATAGATAGCCAAGTAAGTTTCATCCATAGTAACTGGGCTGATTAAAATGATAGCATGTCATTTCAGTGCTGCAATTTCAGTGAGTCAATTGCAACGATGCTATAATAGCGACTGCAATAATAGCAATTGCTGCATTACAGCATGGAACAATGTCAGCGACTATGTGGTAATAGACTACCTCTAAGGTCCAGGTGCACCTCGGAGGATGTTATTTTAGAAATGGGGGGGTTCGGGGCTCAGCCCCCCTTCAATACTAGTCCATACCTCTTTACTATCCTATTGTAAGTGCACTTCGGATAGCACCTGTAACTGTCTCAGTGTGTGAAGCCGTGATTCAATTGACTGCATGTTTAGAGTTGTTCAGGAGTACAGCACACAGTGACAGTAGGATTACTTGCAAGGAGTGGCCTTTAATTTGCAATAGCACATGTAAAGATACATGCTGAATATGCATTTGCTGAATTTCCCAATCGCTGAAATGGGCTTCGCTATTAAAAACTCACTGAACTTGTACTCGCTGAAATATATTTGCTGTATTGACATGGGACCATTAAAACATTGGTACCAGTTAAGAAATTAACAATAATATTTTCTTCATTTGCAGAATAAATCTTCTTAAAATGCAGAATCCATTTCTCTTCTGTGATGTGGGAGTTTATATTCCCTCTAAAAGCATCTTGTCCTTTGGCAACTAGAGTCCAGGAAGTTTTAGCATCCTTTGTTTGCACTGCCCTAGCATCTTCCTCCATTTTTCTTCATAAAAGATTTTCTTCTTTACTAAAATCAATTTTTTGTGCACTCTTTTTTTCCTCATTTAATTCTTTTAATTTTATTTGTGACTGCACTTTATTATATAGTCTGCTTAATTTTGTAATAGTTGATTTACTTCTTCTGCATTCATAATCAAGCCAAGTCTTTTCTATTCTAATTAAATTTTTCCCACCTAATGGCTTCAAGACAGTTTTAATTTCTTCAAATGGTATTTCAAGAAGTTCTAAAATTTCAGCCCAAGAGGTAGCCTGTAATGATAACAGAAGGTATGGAATAATGAAATTCAATATAATTGGAAATATATTACATTCTGAATTAAATTTCCAAAAAAACCTCTTATATGTTCTTATCTGACTTATATGTGCCGCATCTTTTTCTTGTACTTTTTTACAGCTTACTTGTGCTGTCAAAAGTATCAGAAATTGATCACTTTCTGCTCTTATTAATACTTGTAAATTGGTCCAGAAGCTCAGCTGCCCAGACCAGAAAACTAAATCAACCACAGAAGCACCTCTTGAGTAAAGGAAGGTGAAGTCTTCTTCTAAGTCTCCTAGAAGTCTCCCATTAAGTGGGTACATATTAGTTTCTTTTAATATTTCTACCATCCTCCTCCCATTCTTATTAATTATTTTATCCTTAGTTTGATGTTCTTTAAAATCACTCAATTATGAAACTGCCCTGATTGCATCTTCAGATTTCTTTCAAATTTGGTGCTCTCTCTGAAACTGCCATCATTGGCAGCTTCAGCATTACTTGTTGGCCAAGGGATGTGTCCATTAAAGCATCCGCTGCATTGGCCACAACACTGCAACACCTCTGCAATGCTATACCATCTCAATATGTTTCTTGTGCACTGCACGCACAAGCAAACATAAAAAATGAATTCAAAACAAACCTTGGATGTTTACATGGGATTGCACAGTACAGATGTCTACTACTGAGATGTGGGGGGACAGTTAGAATGGGCTGCATAGCCTAATTCAGCCACAAAGCACAATAGCATGAAACACTAACATTTTACGGATATATGATTTTGACTACATTCATATTATAAACCCTTCTGATCATCTAAAAGAAATCCATGGTAAATCTGTTTATTTACTTGATTTATATAATAATCACAGTGCTACATCAGCATGTGAGTTGTTAATAAAACAAGAGTCAGATTAAATGCATGCTGAAAATAGAAATCATAGAAACATAATGATCAATATTTGGAGCACTGATCTTTAGGAATTATCAGGGAAGAAGGCATTTTAGTGAAGAGATACAGTGGCAGATCCAGGAATTCACAGAAGGGGGAATGTACTCAGCCTGAAAAACCAAAACTCTCTAAGGCATTCTGGGGGCATGCCCCCCCCCCAAGACATTTTGAAAATGTAAACTGAAACGGTGCAGTTTGGTGCATTTTAGGTACAGTTTCATGAGCAAAGTGTCAATTACCCTCTCAAAAAAAATTCTTTTAGTTTCCTTTCCATCACAGAGCAGCTGCAAACAGTAATGGCTGCATCACAGAGATCTATATATTCAAAGGGGGAGACATCTGGTTGTTCTACTAGAATGATCAGGCATGTCCCTCAGTTTCCCGTTCATCCCTTCTGAGGCAATTTGTCACTGCACTGTGATGGAGATTAACTGTGAGATGGCCTCAGTTGAAAAGGACATGAACAGTGAAACTTATAAAACACTGAACACAGCAGTTGTTTACAAGTTATAGCCAGACTGGGAGGAGTACAGGGAGCAGTGGTGGTGCTTTGGTGATAGCCAAGGGCAAAGAGGCAGAAAAGAGAGGGTGTAGTGTGCATCCCATCTTTCACTCTTTCTGCCTCTTTGACCTGGGCTGTCCTCTAACACCACCACTGCTCCCCTTCTTCTCCCTCCCTTCACTTTAGACCAGGTACTTCCTCTGTGCACCTTTCTCTCCAAATTCTGGCTTGGCTCCTTTTCTCATACCTTGTCTCTTCTCCCCCCACCCCATCCTCAGGACACAGAAAGAAGATGTTACCAGCTCAGTTTGAAATTAAAAAAAATGTTTTAAATAGGTTACTTCCTGGCCCAGCCACAACCATGGCAATACAATCTACAAAACAAACAAACAAACAAACAAAATACAGCAACAATGCACTGAAACAAATCAGATACTCCCACAGTTTGAAGACAGAGCCAAGTAATTTGAATTTTTTTAACATAATAATCACTGCACACTATAAGCAAGAGTAATGTTGATTTACAAATGCATTTTTTAACCTCTAAAAAAATGTTCTGTGACAGCTGGCTTGGCCACCCTTCCTTCTTCCATCATCAGAGGTCAGAAAAAATGTTTTCACCGTGTGCCAGTCTATTACACCCATCTCTCCACCCTGTCCCTGCACCCTCCATCAATGACAAACAACAGGAGTGAGGGATGGACCTAGTGGACTGGTATACCTGTATAAACAAATATTGTTCTGTGCCAGGCTGCTCAACTGCCCCTCCCTCCTTTATCCACGAGAGGCCAGAACAATTTTTTTCATCATGTGTGCCAGTCTTCTAGGCTTGTCCTTCCACTGACCATCAATGACAAACCATAGGAGCAAAGCACAGACCAAGTGGACTGATAAACATGTGTCAAAAAAATTGTTCTGTGCCAGACTGCTTGGTCACCCCTCCCACCCCCATCACCAGACGCCTGAACAATATTTGTCAGCATGTGTGCCATTCTTCAAGGCTGTTCCTCCATCCTCCATAAACAACAAACCACAGGAGGGATGGAATTTTAGCTGACTGGTATACATGTTGAAAAATATGTTCACACACCATGCCAGCCTATGCCCTCCCTCCACACATCATCTGTGTCATTTTTTATATAAATACACCATGCCATTCTCTGCCCTCCCTCTTTAAACCCCTCTGGCCTCTGACCCTCACACACACATTTTAATACCCTATGCCAGCTTGTGCCCTCCTGCCACCAATCCTTGCTCCCTCCTCACTCACTGTGCCCCTTCCAGTCTTGGACTGCCTGTCCCCCACAACAAATTGGTATTTTTATTCTTAAAAGCAGACTCACCAAAAGCAGGTACTCAGTAAAGTAGGCATTCCAGATCTTCCTGGAAGAGTAGTCAACTGACAGAATCCTGCTGCCTGGGGCTTCAGCAGAATCCTTTGAGTAGCACAGGGAAAACTGGTCTGTAAACAAAATGGACCAAATCTGCAGAAGCAGGGCCCTGGGCAAGTGGAGCAGGTAGAGCGGTAAAGCTGCTTGCCACTCTGATAACCCAAGTTTAGGAATGGACATGTGTTGCAGGGGTCCAATTGGGGAAAGCAGGATGATCATCCTATTGGACTGCTCTCCTTTAAGGAAGGGACATTTCCTCCACCTCAGTTTGCATGCTACCTAGCAGAGGCTGGTGGCTACATAGTGGAAAACAGACAGTGGGATAGATAAGCACCTGACACTGATGCATACTGTGTGCCATTGGATGCACTAATGAGTCATTGCATGAATGGTATCCCATGGGCACAAACACAAATGGAAAAACTCCTGGCTGGCAGGATGCCTCCCTCTGCAGGCCCTACATTACTGACTGGGCAAATGCCACCAACCAGATACTAGACCTAGGCAAGGGAATACCACCCCTGAGGACCTTGCCTTGAGAGGTAAGCCATGGAGGAACTGGAGATCAGGGTAAATATATGCAGAAAGGGGGTGCTGGAGCTGGGGAGTTGAGCTGATGGGGCAGGTCAGAAGCAAGGCAAGATAAATACAGAACAGAAAAACAAAACAAGCCTTTGTCAATGCTGAATGTTTGCTTGCTGGTATTAGCATCGGAAATGCAGGAGTTAGACAGATGCAGAATAAGAATGGGAGTGAAGTACTGAACTTCACGCCAACCCCACCTCCATCCTGTAGAGATGGACAGGCATTGGAGTAAGTGTTTGGGTTATCGTTGCCCATGACATTCATGCCATGTCACCTCACCCTATTCTGTAGACACTGACACGTGTTGAGGTGTGCCTTGGGGTGTTTGGCTTTACAGTCACCCCATTCCATAAGGACATACACTGAAATGGGTGCAGTATAGGAGAATGGGGTGAACTCTGAGGCTGAATAGTCCAAGGTACACCTTGATGCCTGTCACTGGCTGGGGGGTGGGGGTGGGATGGCATGAGCAGTACAGTCAGCAATCCAAAGGCACACTCCAATGCCTGTCAGTCTGTACAGGGTGGGATGCTATGGTTAGAAACTCTAATGCCCTGCACGTTTGTTAGTATTTGTACTACAAATTTTCAACATGGCCTTTTTGTGTCCCCACCTCATGAAAGCATTTGGGACCTCTTCTCATGAAGAATGGCAGTGTGATTTTGTCTGTGTTTCCTGAACTTTGAGTTCCAGCAGCGACCGTGCCATTCTGCACCACATGTACAAAAACACAGATCAGGCAGGATGTGAAGAATGATATCTGTGCCATCCTAAGGGAGGTGTGAAGAGATGGCAATGTTGAAAATCTGTAGTGGGAATATTAAAAATGTTCGCACTTCAGAGCATATGTGGAAACTGTGCAATGCATGCGTGTAACACAGTCATTTTATTGACTTTTGTCACCAAATTTTCAACATAGGCATTTTAGGTCCTCTGCTCATTAACAGTGTCACTGTGATTTTCTTAATGTTTCCCAAACACTGATTTCCCACAGCCACCACGCTATTCTGCGCCGGAAGTGCAAAAACACATTTTGGCCAAGATGTGAAAAATTACAGCTGTACTGTTCATAAGGAGGTGTGGAAAATGGCAATGTTGAAAATCTGGAGTGAAAATATTACAAAATTTGCGAAGTTACAAGTGTGAGTAGCAACTGAGCAACGCACACTCGTAAAACAGTCATTTTTTGGATTTTTTGCACCAAATTTGCAACATAGAATTTTTGAGAGCACACCTCATGAACACTGGCACTGTCATTTCATTAATCAGTCCTGAAAGGTGATTCCACGCAGTGACCATGAAATCACCTATCGGGACTGAATAATGTCATGACAGTGGCTGAATTCATGAGGAGGGGTGCCAATAACCCTATGTTGAAAATGTGGTCCCAAAATGCCTGAGATATGCACCAAAGCTGAAAAAACCTTATTTATGCCATCATACAGCTTACTGGCATTTCTTCAGTTCGCAGTCAGCTTTGAAGAGTGCAGACATGTTCCAGGTCCACCAAAGGTCGTCGCGCTGGGCTCCGGAGGTACGTATGGGATGAGGGGGGGTTGTGGGGAGGCAGAGTGCGCAAAGGGTGGACGTGGGTTGGGGGAGGAACCACCAGACTCAACGAGGACCGTTTCTGTTTTACAGTTTTTTTCAAAAATGTAAAACATCGCGGGATCTTTTACAGGGACATTTGGCACGCTGGGGTGGGCTCCCAGCATACCACCGAGTGTTTTGGGGGCTGTAGCCGATGGGGGATTGGGCACCCCCTGGCACAAAACAAATTTTTAAGGGGGACATTATGCCAACAGGGAGTGGGCTCCCCCATTGGCAAATTAAACTGGGAAGGAGGGGACTGAAGCAGACTGAGATTGGGCCACCTGTCGGCAAAAAAAGACTGTTTTTTTGAGGGGGTTGCATGATACCGAGGGGGATTGGGCATCCCCTCGGCACTGGGGCTGTGTAATACTGTTTGTAAACATGGCAACGGCTTGCTGCTGCATTCACAAACAATATTAAACTAGGCAAGGTATCGCCCTGCAAAGATGGGTCACTACTTCATTGAAGCAGAATGGCTGACACTGCAATGATGAGGCGGCCCCTGATTGCTGTGGCAAAAATGTTTTAACTTGGTGGAAACCAGTGTCATCAGCACACTGTGCCTCCATTGATCCACCAGTGCCAGGTCCCCAAATGCAGTGCCTCCGTTGGCTGCCACAGTGCCGCACCTCCACAACCCACTGCTCCTAAGCTGCCACATAATGTTTCTTGTGCAAGCAAACATAAAAAAAATGACTGGAATCTAAATCAAAAAACTTGCAAGTTCCTTGAATCTTGTCCCAAGGGCTTTTGTTGTTTTGGAAAGTAAACATTTTTATTTAAAGGAAGCTAAAAAAAATACTGGAGTCTCGTAAGAGCAGAAAGAGAAACAAGCAAGTCCTATTCAAGGCTGATTGAGTCCTCTGCATCTTCTCCATAGTCTCAAAGTATCTCAATTGCCATATGGTATCGATGTAATAATTCTTTATTTCAGAAATAGCAGCAGCATCCAATAGGTCAGGCTTGTATAAGTGCATACACTTCTCACTTATTTAACATCCATGGCTCAAGTGGCCCACAACATGGTGAACTTCAAACAATTTGAGCTTTTATAACTCCAAATGACCTTCTTGTACCATCTGAGCCTGAGACCTATCCTCTGGATACTGCTGTTATTACTGATGTAGAATCACATTGATACAGTAACTGAGATTGTTGTAAGCCATTTTGGAAGTGCTGGCTGGCTGGCTGCCATGTATGGCAGATGTGTCATACTGGCCCCCATAGACAGCGGTATAGTCCCCAATCCCCACCAAGCCATGCTGTCCTTCACAGTCCCAAAGCAATATGGTAGACCACAGGACCTCACCTTGAAATATTGGTCCAGGCAGGCAGCTGCAAAAAAAGAATACAGGTGACTTCCTTCTCCGATAAAAACTTCAGTGGCAATTTCTTATCTGTACTGCTACATCTATGGTCACCAGAACAGTTCATAAATCCTGAGGCTGCACCCTCCTTCACCAGACATAGCCAACTGAGTGTGGTGACTGGCTGCCCCTAGCCAACTAGAATACAATTGCTCACCTCTCCCCTACTCAATCATATTACTAACACCCCCCACCCAGCCACTGAAAACACCTAATCAATTGCCTAGGCTCGATAATTTGTATGTATTAGCACACACTGCATTAGCATTTTTCTGCCAATGTGTGGGTGGCAACTGTTGTAGTCAGAGACGCAGTTTGTAGCTCATTAATGGGGTGGTGCATGCACTTGCACCATGGCCTGGGTCCACCAGTATGGATAAATCATAGATATATAACTAGGCAAGAAGACAGGTGAGCTAATCTGGGAGAAACAGTGATAATTAACAAGTTTAGATTAAACCCTGAGAACCAATTGATATAGATGGGGAATATGAGTGGAACTGTCATTTCATTATTTGGTCCCAAAAGGTGATTCCATGCAGCAACTGCTAAATCACTTTTTGGAACTGAGTAACAAAATAACAGTGACAGTGTTCATGAGGTGTGGTCCCAAGAATTTGGGGCCAAAGTTCCTAAAAATGGCTGATATATCAACATACAGTAAGTTGAAAACCCCATTGACTGCCATTATACCACGCTTACCTTTGATTCTTCAGTTTGCGGTTCGGCTTTGAAGAGTGGAGATGTGTCCCAGTCCAGAGAAGTTGATAGCGCTGACCTCTGGAGGAAATTATGGGGTAAGGGGGGTGCAAGGAGGTGGATGCTCAGTGGGAGAGTGGGGATGGGGGAGGGGGACTGGGGCAACAATGAGGGACCTTTTTTTCCTTTTTACAACAAAAGACGTCAGGGGACGGTTTTCTTTATTTACAGGATAAAAAGAAAAAGCATAAATTTGGGCACACTGGGTTGGGCTTCCTGTGTGCCATATGAGTTGGGGGGGTACATGATGCTGGCATGGGAATTGGGCACCCCAATGTTGGTGCAGGGGAAAAGGGGAAAAAACGTACATTTGGGCACACTGGGGTGGGCTCTCAGTGTGCCACAGGAGGGTACATGATGCCAACACAGGGATTGGGCACCCCGATGTTGGTGCAGGGACTGGGAACAGAAGGGGTGGGGAAGACAGCAACAATGGGAGGGAGCAGAAGGGTATTATTTGCTGCCAGTGCTGGGAAGGAGCTGGGAGGACAGGAGCAGTTGGAGGGTGTGGCAGGAGTGCCATGCAAAAGATAGTGGTGGTGACACAAATGCACATGTGTGACACTCGCTCATGCATAGTTGTGGTGAATGGCATTCTGCCATTCACAAGATGGCAGCATCAGCTGAACTGTGCATGTGCAGGTCTTGCCCCAGAATGTGGAAGTAACAGCCAAAATAGTGCTGCTGTTAGTTCATAGCAGCCGATCATGTTTCAAGCTCTGTTGGACTTTTGGAAGGATACTTTCAAAAGTCCAATGGAAGGTGCCACAATCGGCTGTTTTAAGGCAAGACATACCAAAACAGCAGTAGGCTCTGCCCACAGCTGTAAAAAGCTAGACATATAACACTGTCCCACAGACTGAAAAAAAAATTATGGTGTTTCGTGCCCTAATCTGGCACTTTATCAAGGGTAAATTCTTTTCAAAACCTTCCTGTTTAAATAGTGCATAATATGATGTCATTGCAGGTGTAACATACAAAAACACTGACCCCCAGAGACCACATATACTGTATATAACATAATAAACTATCAACAATCAATTAGCATACAGCACCATTAGATAAAAACCTGTGCAATAAGTATACAGAGCAACAAAGAATATTTTTTTCCAACCTCAAAGCAGCTTATACAATCAGTGTGGTGGGACTCAAACAAAGATTATTTAAACAATGTCCTTATATTCATTCTTCACTTGATATTTGATCCCTTCCATCATATGACCTGTTAGCAGCTTGATTGCTGGCTCCTTGGTAACATAGGCAGCTAAAACAAGTATGTGAATATGCAGAAACTGTTCCTGTGTAATATTCTTCACCACATGTGCAGGATGACAACTAGATAGAAACATAAAAACATAGAATTTGATGGCAGATAAGGACTGTTTGGCCCACCTAGTCTGCCCATTTCCCTACCTGATGGATAAGCTGCAGATTCTAGTTAATCAACAGCATACTTCCTCCTACCCCCCACTAGAATTGCTTTATGCCTGTCCCATGCATTCTTGAATTCTCCCACTGTTTCTGACTCCATGACCTCCTCAGGAAGGCTGTTCCATGCATCCATAACCCTATCTGTGAAAAAATACTTTCTAACATTACCTCTGAGCCGTCACCCCTCTATATTCAAATTGTGCCCCCTTGTTCTTGCACATTTCTTCTTCTGAAAGATACTACTCTCTTGTACTTCATTAATTCCCTTGAGATACTTGAAAGTTTCTATCATGTCCCCCCCTCTCCCTCCTTTCCTCAAGGGTATACATATTAAGCTGCTTTAGTCTCTCCTCGTATGTCTTCTGGTGCAGACCCTGCACCATTTTGGTTGCCGTCCTCTGAACAGCCTCCACTCTGTCTATGTCTTTGCAGAGATGGGGTTTCCAGAATTGCACGCAGTACTCTAGATGGGGTCTCACCGTCTGTACAGAGGGATAACAACTTCCTGTTTACTACTGTTGATGCCTCTCCCTATGCATCCAGGTATCCCCCCTGCCCTCCTTACTGCCTTCTTACATTGCTGGCCAACCATTAGGTCATCTGATATAATTACTCCTAGGTCTCTTTCAATTTTTGTTGTTGTTGTTAACTCACCCCCATGGTGTACTCTTCCCCTGGGTTTTTGTTTCCCAGATGTATTACCTTGCACTTCTTTGCATTGAATCTGAGCTGCCACATATTCGACCATTCCTCCAACCTTGCCAAGTCCCTTTTTATTCTTTCCACTCCACCTTGTGTATCAGCCCAGTTGCAGATCTTTGTGTCATCTGCAAAGAGACATACCTTTCCTTCCAGGTACTCTCCAATGTCACTTATAAAGACATTAAAGAGGACCAGTCCCAGTTCTTAACCCTGCAGTACCCCACTAGCTACCCTCCTGTGTTCAGTGTGGACTCCGTTTACTATTACCCTTTGCGTCCTGTTGTCCAGCTGTTTTTTTTATCCAGGCTACCACCTTGGGACCCACTCCAAGGCTGGCCAACTTGTATATTAATCTTTTGTGTGAGAATGTGTCAAATGCCTTGCTAAAATCTAGGTAGGCCATATCCCCAGCCCCTCCCTGGTCTACTACTTTGGTCACCCAGTCAAATAAATCTATTAGGTTCATCTGACATGACCTTCCTGCTGTGAAACCATGCTGCCTTGAGTCCTGTGCCCCACTGGCCTCTAGGTACTCAATTATTTCCTTCAGAGAAGTGATTCCATCATTTTCCCTACCACTGAAGTCAAACTAACTGGTCTGCAGTTTCCTGCCTCTACCCTGCTCCCACTTTTGTGCAGTGGAATCACATTTGCCCTCCTCCAGTCCTCAGGTACCACGCCATACTCCCATGATTTGTTAAAGAGAGTAGTCAGTGGTGTTACTAGTTCTACCCTTAGTTCTTTTAGAATTCTTGGGTGAATCCCATCAGGCCCTATTGCTTTGTCCACCCTCAGTTTCAAGAGTTCTTTCAAAACCCTTTCTTCTGTGAATGGACTGGTATCAACCCCCCTATTCAGAGTTTCTGTCTTGTTTGGTTTAGGTAACTCCCCCTCCTCTTCCGTTGTGAATACTGAGCAGAAATATTTGTTCAGTATCCCTACTTTTTCACTGTCACCATCTGCCCACATTCCCTTCCCTTTATTAAGTCTCTGTATCCCTTCCTTGGTCTTTTTTTGCTCCTTAATGTACCTATAAAGGTTTTATCCCCTTCTTAACAGAGTTGGCTAACTTTTCCTCAGTTTGTGCCTTTATTATTCTGACTGCCTTCCCTGCCTTCTTCTGCTTTAACTGATAAAGTTCTCTGTCCTGCTCCTTCTGTGTTTCCTTATATTTCCTGAATGCTATCCTTTTCTCCTTAACCATCCCTTCGACCTCTTTTGAGAACCATAGTGGTTTTTTCCTTTGTTTTGTTTTGTTGATTTGCTTCACACAAAGGCTTGTTGCCTCTGCAATGGCTGTTTTGATTATTCCCCATTGTTCCTCCACCCCTCCTTCTTGCCCATTTGCTAGTGCTTTTCTGAGGCACTTTCTCATTTTCCCAAAGTCAGCCTTCCTAAAGTACAATACTCTTGTTTTCGTATGGCTTGACTCTATGGCTGTGTTTATTGTGAACCACACTGTTTGGTGGTCACTTGTTCCCAGATGGCTGCCCACTTTGAAATCTGAGATCCTTTCTCCTTCCCCATTTGAGAATACCAGATCTAAGATTGCTCCCTCCCGAGTGGGTTCCAACACTAGCTGTCTGAGGCATGTCCCCTGCAGGGCATCAAGAATGACCCTGCTCTTGGATGTGCCTGCAGCAAATGTACTCCAGTTAACATCTGGCATATTCAGGTCCCCCATCAACAATATCTCCCCTTTTTCTGCCATTTTAAGGATGCCTTCTATCATTTCCTTGTCCATTTCCTCCCCCTGAGATGGAGGTCTGTACATAACCCCCATGTGGATTGTGGTGCCATTTCCTGTCTCCAGGGTGACCCATAGTGACTCATCAGCTTCCTGTTTACTCTTTAGTTCTGTTGCTTTAATACCTTCCCTTATATAGAGAGCTACTCCTCCTCCTCCTCCTCTTTTAACCACCCTGTCCCTCCTGTAGACTGTGTATCCTGGTATGTTGACATCCCAGTCATGGTTCTCTGTGTACCATGTTTCAGTGACTGCCACAATATCCAGGCATCCCTCTTCCATCAAGGCCACTAGTTCAGGGAGCTTGTTGCACAGACTGTGGGCATTGGTACTCATCACCTTCCATTTATTTTTTATGGCCTTACCCCTTTTAGCCCCATCCCTGTCCTTACTGCCTTTTTCTGCATTTATCCCTGTTCTGCCCCTGATTGACTTCTCTATCTTGGTGTTTACCACTCTACCTACTGTGTTTTGTGGGGGAGGCTGGCATTTCCCTGCTTCTTTTCAGTGCCTCCCCCATGGCTAGTTTAAATGCTTGCCAATGAAGCATTTAAATCTGTCACCTAGGTTCCTGGTTCCCCCCAGGACAGATGCAGACCATCACGCCAGTATAAGCCTGCATCCCTTCAGGTGGCTCCCCAGTCCCCAGTGAAGCCAAAACCCTGAGCTCCACACCAGTGTTTCAACCATTCATTGAATCCCATGGTGTGGAATATCCTAGCATCATCCTTGCCATAGACAGGCAGCACCTTCAAGAAGGTTACCATACATGTTACTTGTCTAAGGCCCCTTCCCAACTGCACAAACTCCTCTTGCACCGCTCTGATCCCATTCAGAGCCAGGTCATTTTTCCCTAGGTGGACAATGACATCCAGCTCCCTCCCTCGTGCAGCTGCTCCCGTGATCCTGAGGATTCGCTTCCTGTCCCTCTGAGACGTGGCACCAGGCAGGCACCTTACCTCCCTATCCCCTTCCTCCTCCTCCACTTCTACCCCCTAATGATTGAGTCCCCCACCAGGAGTTGTTTCCTTCCCCTGTGTGGTCTCGTGCCACCCTCCTGTGGGTCTCCTTTGTGGAGGTTCCCAGCAGATGCCAGTAAGATAGAATTTGTGTCCGTTTTTTTATGAAACAGATCTGTACTAATAGTACCATCAAAAGCCTTAGAAATGAGCTGATCCAAATAGTTGATACACTCCTTGGTATACTTTAAAGAACAATGTAAATGGGGGTTAGATTGATGCAGGAAATCAACAAACTCATGTAACTGTGTTTCAGTGCCTTTCAATATTAACAAATCATCTTTAAATCCCCAATAAATTTCTATGTATCTGTAGTACAGGTTCAAATCAAGATTTTGTATGGTTGTTAATTCCCACAAACCCACGTACAAATTTGCATAATTGGGAGCAAATGTTGCTTCCATCACAATGCCCTTGAGTTGCAAGAAATGCTTCCCTAAAAAGGTGAAATGATTATTTTTAAGCACCAATTAACAACATTTAACAATGAACCTAATGAAATGTATATCAAACTCCCCAATGTGTTCCAAAAAGAAAGCTACAGCTTCTAGGCTACCCTTGTGTAGAATACTAAAATGTATTGATTCCACATTAAGGGTGACCAAGAAAAAATCAGATAACAGTATTTTTCTTTCCAAAGATTGCAAAATGTCCATTGAATCCATCACATAAGATGGAAGCTTTATTACCAGTGGTTTAAAAAAAGAATCAACAAATTTTGAAATGGTCTCTGTGAGACTTCCAATGCCCATAACGATTGGG
Organism: Neoceratodus forsteri; assembly: GCA_016271365.2. NCBI lineage: Eukaryota > Metazoa > Chordata > Ceratodontiformes > Ceratodontidae > Neoceratodus > Neoceratodus forsteri. The sequence continues at coordinate 352,236,376 of CM028136.1, read as the reverse complement.
CGCCAAGGAGGGTCTACCATGTCTTTATGTATTTTAAGAAGCATATATATATATATATATATATATATATATATCCTTGTGAGTACTGGGTATGTCACAGTGAGATATTTCCTAATTTCCATACTGATGAAACCTCTTTCACAAGCCACAGCCTAAAAATCAACAATTTTGTTTTTAAACATTCTGTGTGGGATCTATGGATAACATATTTTAAACATTTCTATTATTCAGTTGTAACAACACTTCTTGCTCCTATTTAGCAGTGTCCAATAAAACCACCCCTTCCCTCCCCAAATGCCGATCATTGGGGATAGTGAGAAGGCGTTTGATGGGTGGATGGTCTGGGCAGAGTGAGAGAATGGAAAGGGGTCGACCAGTTGAGGTAGTGGGGACTAGGAGATGCCCTGGGGTGAAATGGGTTCAGTAGAAGGGTTTTCCCTGCCTGATTCCCATACCCAAGGGCTCTGCAAATTGTGGGCCGGTACTGCGCTCCTCCTAGGAAACCTATCCAACCCAGGCGGTGTTATGTAATACCAGGCCAGTTAAAAACAAGACCGCTATTATAGTGGATCTTGCTGCAACATCTGACCTGGCATGCATCGCCAAGACCTGGTTGGATGAGAATGCAGGCCCTATTTTGGCTTCTGCTGCTCCAACTGGGTTCTCAGTGATACACCGCCCGAGGTTGGATCATAGGGGGCAGGGGTGTATCCATCTTTTTTTAGAATGGAGCTGGGTCTTTTGGATGTGCCAATGGGCCTCACTAGATCCTTTGAGTGTATCCTGGGAGCAGGTGCAGGGTTCAGGATTTTCCTCATTTTCTGACCACCCGGTGATGGTGGAGAATTCCTGAAGGAGTTTGCGGACTTCATCGTTGACGTAGCGTTGGAGTCACCCAGGTGGTTAATACTGGGTGACTTCAATGCTTGGGTCGATGATGAACTCTCACCTTTTGGGAAAAACCTACTCCAACTTATGACAATGCTGGGCCTTACACAGGTGGCTACCTCTGCTACCCATGTAGGGGGTCACTCATTGGATCTATTGTTCCTACTGGAGTTGGAAGTCGCACATTTGGGGGTGGAACCAAATGTGTGGACAGACCATCATACCATAAGATTTAGCTTCAGGACACACCTAAATAGGTCTGCCCCTATGGAGATGGTACAATATCGCCCTTTAAGGGGAATTACCCCCAAACCTTTTGGCGGTATTGGACCTATCGGGTATTTCGAGTGCGTGCATGGATCCAGGGGATCTTGTACATGGCTATAATAAGGCTGTGGGTGATGCCCTGGATCAAATTGCACCTGTTCACGTTCATCCGTTCATTCAGCACCTAAGATTTCCATGGTTTGATGGTTCTTTGAAGGAGCTGAGGAGAGTAGGGCGAAGGCTAGAGAGAGTCTGGTGAACGTTTGGCCTGGATACTGACAGGCTTAGATTGATGGACCATTATACAGTAGAGTCTATCAATCAGCAATCACCCGTAAGAAGGCAGAATTCCTGTCCAGGGAGATTGCTGCTGCATGGAATCAACCAGCTCAACTTTTTCAGACTGTCAACAGATTGTGCATTCCACTCTGTCTGCAGTCTGGAAGAGATTTTTTACAGATGAAGTGTGATGAGCTAGCTCGATTCTTCACAGATAAGATTGCCAGCATCAGATCAGGCATCCATCCAGCTGTCTCTCTAGGGAGTTGCGACGATCGGTGAGTGGAAGCAAGCCCTTGTGTCACCTGGTCTGACTTTAGTAGGCCTGCACTCATGGATGTTGTGAGGATTATTCAGACTGTACATCCAACCAGCTGTAGTTTGGATCCAGGCCCTACGCCACTTTTAATAGGTTGCATAGATGTTATCTTCTCAATCTTTGCTGAAATTGTCTGGAAGTCTTTGGAGCAAGGGGTTTTCCCTGCCCCCTTCAAGAAGGTGGTCGTTTGACCACTCCTTAAAAAACTTTCATTGAATCCAGACATCCCAGCTAACTACAGACCTATCTCTAACCTGCCCTTTGTGGGTAAGGTTATTGAAAAGGTGGTTGTGGTACAGTTAGATGACCACCTTATAAATCACAACTATGAAGCTCTCCATTTGGGGTTTAGGAAAAGACATAGCACTGAGACTGCTCTTGTCCGGGTTTTAAATGATCTCCTAATTGTGAGAGATCAAAAAGCTCATACTATTCTAGTCCTTCTTGATCTCTCTGCATCATTTGATACTGTGGACCATGGTGTGCTGTTGGAGCACCTGCGCTCTCTTTGTGGACTGTCTGGTATAGTTCTACATTGGTTTCGATCCTTCCTCATGGGGCGGACTCAGAGGATTGTTATTGGGATTTATTCCTCTGATTCCATCTTTCTGTCCTGTGGGGTGCCATTTTGGCACCCATGTTGTTCGCAGTTTATATGCTGCCATTAGGAGATATCATTAGGCGTTACAGTCAGAGTTTTCACTGCTATGCAGATGATACCCAGCTGTACTTGTCCTTTACTCCCAGTCAGGATGATGCAATCCCTCTGCTTAACAGCTGTCTAGCCAAAATCAATGACTGGATGAGCGCCAGCTGGCTGAGGTTAAACCCAGATAAGACTGAGGTGTTGGTCGTGGACCCAGGTCACCTTGAGGTGGGCCATAGGGCTGAAGTACCATCAGGCCTTTGGCTCGGTGGTGCCCAGCTCTTGACCTCAGGCCAGGTGGGTAACCTGGGCATTATTGTTGACAGCGGTTTGGCTTTGAAATCTCAGGTGTCAGTCATTGTTAAGTCCTCTTTTTACCATCTGAGGAATATCACCCAGGTGAAACACTTGGTTCCTCCCGGCTGCCCTTCCCACTCTGGTCCATGTCTTTGTGACCACTCACCTTGATTACTGCAATTCCCTTTACCTGGGGCTACCAGGGGTTGATATTAGTTGCCTGCAGCTAGTACAGAATGCAGCAGCCAGGCTTTTGACTGGGATATCTAGACATAGTCATATTATGCCTTTTCTATGTGGAATGCACTGGCTGCCAGTACAATGGCGAATCACCTTCAAGGTCAGGTTACTGACTTATAAAGCCCTACATGAACAGGGACCGCAGTATCTGAAAGATCTTCTTATTCCCTACTGCCCCCCTCTTGCTCACTCCAATCCACCAAGGGATTGCTAGAGATTCCCAGGGTTTGTTTGAAAACATCTGGAGCTCATGCATTTTCATATGCTGCTCCTGCCCTGTGGAATTCTCTACCTCGTCAGATACGAAGCTGCCTGACCATCTAGACTTTTAAAGGGGAGTTAAAAACTTTATTTGCAAAAGCTTATGGTGTATGATTTTATATTGTTAATATTGTATTTGTTTTTACTTATTGTTATTTTTAAAGCACTTTGATGTTTGGAAAAGTGTTTAAAATAAATTTTTACTTACTTTCTTATCAGCCATTTTGATCTTCATTTTTCTACTTGATCTTAAACTATTGAATGCCTCACATTCCTCACTGGACATATTAACAAAATACTTTGGATGCCCAGAATTAAATATGTTGTGGAGCTCCATCTCACAAACTTGCTCAAATGCTTTCACTGTGGCAGATGCAGGGGGGCAAAATGTAGATTTAGGCCTTAATTGACCACTGCTAGATAAATGGCTATCTCCACCACCTTCATCTGGTTGCTTAGTGAAAACATATTTCAAATTAAACTTACTTGTAAATTTATACAGATCAATTATGCGATCAAATGGATTTAAATCAATTGTAGGAACAAACTAAATCTTTACATAAAACAGCATGTTCTGCAACAGTAAGTACATGACTAGATAGACTGACTACCATTAGTGTTTCTTCCCCCTATTGTACTGAGGTCTGTTCTGGCTCCAATTCTGTCTCATCTATTATTGATTCATTTGGTTCTGTCCTCTACCCCATGGTTGCTTGGCTCTGTAAGTGCTCCTGGTGACTCTGCTGCTTCCTTTGTCTCTTCCGTTCTCTTCCTCTTCTCCTCAACTGGCTTGTATTTGAAACCTTATTCTCAGACTCCACCTGGTTCCTGGTGTTGATTGCTCTGAGATCTCTTCCTCTAAAAAATGTGGATCCTGTGCTCTCAGCATTGGATTCTCCATCTGTATGGGGAGTGTCATTTGTCCCATTATTTTTCAATATAGACCTAGGTGACTGCTCAACATTCTGCTTGGCCCACATAAAATGTGATCATTTACATAGTCCCTCTGATCTCTCAGGAACATTTTTTTCTTTGGCTGCCTTTATGTTTTTATCTTGTTGAGCAATAACTCTCTTAAGATTGACCATATAATTAGAGAATTTCTGGGTCATTAGAGAAAGTTCAAACTTGTTTCTCATACTCTTTTAACTCCTCTTCAACCTCATTTTGAAGTTTTTTAGAGTCAGTCAAAACAGCTTCGATCAAGAGCACACTTCCCTTCAGGAGTGCCTCTTTTCAGCTATTCACCGGACTGTCTCTATCACATCTGAAAGCTGGCCATTTCAGAATATGCAGTCCACAGGGGACCTGATTCACACTCAAATACACTTGGAGTGTGGTTTGTTGCCAATATATACATCTCACTCGTAAGGCAACTTTTCCTAATAAGGAGAAGACTTTCTGAATATCTAATGTTGGCTTCTCAGTATTCTCACCAATTGGGGCATTTTGGAAAGCAGCAAACAATGGGTCTGATTCCCCCATGTATGCAAAGAAGTCCCAAAGCAGGCTGGGGCAACTGCCATCTTAGATCCACCAGAACTTGTAAATCAGACTGCAAACCTATGAAGGCAAAACACAAAATCAAATACAATGTACAAAAGTAGGGTCACCTTGGTAAATGTGGGTGTGCGAGCCAAAAAAACAAACCAGCACTATGTAAAAAAGGCTCACACATCAGGTGAGCTGGTCACAAAACATAAATCACAAGTTATGTGATGGAATGCAAAAATATTTTAGTCACAATTACACATATCAATATAAAAAGCTAGACATATAAATGTGTCCCACAGCCTGAAAAAATTTTTGGTGTTTTGTGACCTAACCTGGAACTTTGTCAAAGGTAACTTTTTCACTAAACTGTGTTATTTAAATAGTGCATAATATGATATCATCACAGGTACAACATATAAAAACAGTCACATCCAAAGACCACATATAAATAATATAATAAACAACCAACACTCAATTAATGTATACAGCACTATTAGAGAAAAACCTATGTAATATGCATACAGAGCAGCAAAGAAAATATTTTTTCTTCAACCTCAAAGCAGCTTATACAGTCAGTGTGGTGAGATTCGAACAAAGATTGTTTAAACAATGTCCTTATATTCATTCTTCACTTGATGTGTGATCCCTTCCATCATATGACCTGTTAGCAGCTTGGTTGCTGACCCCTTGGTAATATAGGCAGCTAAAACAAGTACAGTATGAGCACTATGGAGTACTGATAAGAGAACCAAAGAATAAGATGTTAATATTGTTAAAGCAGCATGATCTTATATTTGTAACAATATTTTTCTGTAAAAAAAGTGCTGATTTGTTTTTGTTTTTGTTGGCCCATGCACCCACATTTAGCAAGGCAACCATTCTTTTGTATACCATACATAACATCCCCGTGGATAATGTAGGGCAATATCATCCGCTCAGCTATCAATTTTCTGCAGGTCAAGAAGAGACAATTTCTGAGTCAGTATAGTCCACCCAGCTTGGGTATAATGCAGAGGATATTTTTCAATATGGGTTGCATGGTCTCAGTTTTGGTACAGGGTCAGGTCAAGGGATCTGTAGAGGATAATGATCTCCATGTGGAGCTGTCAAAGGAGCATTTGTTTAGAGAGAGTGTGATATGCTAGGAAGTGCTTGGACCTGAAAAGTCACGATACCTTTATTGCTAGGTATGTTGTGCTTGCTTGTTTGAATTTACAGTAAATAGCAATGTTTTGTATAAGGAGTCAGTATATTCTGTTTTAAAATAGCATAATTAAACAGCTGACATGTTCTGTTTTAAAAGGTTCCATGTCATAATGTTGATTGCAGAAAGGCGATCGCCATTATGGCAAGTGTACATCGACAAAAATCAATTTTGCTGATACACACTAGCAGGAAAGACAAAACCAGTGCCTAAGACCTAAAGGTCTCATTTTTAATGTGGGGGGCTGTGCCCCTGCACGCATCCCCCTACTTATGGATTCTCAACTTCAGGGGGGTGCATGTCAGGTGGTAGTGAAAAACTTAACAAGATATAAAGCCTCCTGCTGGAAAAAAAAAAAACCTGCACTGCCCCAGACCCAAACCCTGTGCCTCCCAGCCAACCACCCTCCCCACAATGCTAGCAGACCAGCTCAGCAGCTGCCTGCCACACCCCCTCCCACATACCATCCCTCCCCTGCTTCTCCCCCACATGTGTGCACATGTATACCCACTACTTCCCATCACAGTATTTTGTCCACCCCCAATATCCAGTCACCCCCCTGCTTGGTAGCTGTGAGCACAGGCATCATAACTGAGTTGTTGTTTTTGCAGGCACCCAGTTTCGGTTACCTTGTTCACTGGATACCATTTTAAAATAGCATTAGCAATCATTACACTATCACTTTGTAATATCCTCCTAATCACACTTCATTCAAATCCAAATACCACAATAATAATTCATTATGGCATCATTCATATACAACTTTCCTTCATTTCCTACCTAAATCCCAAAGTCAGACAGGCATTAAAAAGGCTTGCACAACATATTAGATTAAATACCCCCTTCCACACCCAAACACAACTTAGAACCAAGACACAGCATAAAAAGATGGGAAGTACCAGATACCCCGCCTCTTAAATCTGTTAGTCATCACAATTCATTTAAGAATAGATGAGAATGTAGGTTTTTTTTTTTAAACAGAAAATGGCTATTCATTTTCCAAACATGATTATTTTTTAGCTAGCAGGCAAAATGTACTCAGCCATCAGTTTAAAACACATTAAACACACCATGACTTTCTCTTTTTAGTGCTAACTAATAACATGCGAAAGAAGAAATCCACCTAACACATGCTGAAATAAAGATTTTAAGCTGTGTGAGTAAAACACACTACACTCAGCCATCTTGCTTTCTCAGATGCATACTCTAAAAGTCCTGTAATTATACCGACCCTCTGCTGAACTGCCAGAAATACCTTCCACCACATGTATGATCATGTCACCAATCAAATTATACCTTTCCACTCAGTACATTAATTATAAAAGCTAACTCCTGCACTGACAGAAATGTTTTACCCCAATGTATTTTATAAGACAAATGAAAGACAAGAATTTTATTCTTGAAAGATAATTCAATCTAGGGGGTCTATTAAGATAATAAAGCATTTGCCCTTCAACCTATTAACTCATTAGACTACCTTGCCACAATTATATATACTGTATACTGTACATACAGTGGAGCCCACAAGAAGGCAACAGTGTGTCACTGAGTCCTGCATGACAGAATAGATTAACTGCCTTTAAAATTGTATTGTTTCCTGAAGTAATTCTGCAGAATTCTGCAGTATTTCTCATTGGATCCTGGCAGGGTTCCCTGGAGGGAGGGAGAGGGGGAGAGAGGAATTTTAGAAAATTGTTAACCAGAAAAGGCACACTGATATGACCTGTGGGGAAGAGTGAATGAAAAATACAATAAAAAAGCAAACACAATATTAATGATTAGTACAAAGTAAAGTACAAACAGGGTACAATTAAACAAATTACATATGCAAATAAAAAGCAAACAGAGCTAAAGAAAGGTACCATGTATGGATTTGGTATGCAGATAAAGAGCCGAACATAGTGGAATAAATACAGTAGCATTTTAGATGTAGAACTTGAAGAAGCCTGACACTGGCTGAGGTGGAACCCAGGAGGAGCTCCAGCAACAGAATTGGTAAAGACTTCAACAGGGAATCAACCAGAGAGGGGAATGACAGGAGCAGGTGGGTTGGAAAGGAGTTTTAGCTGGAGGCTGATAGACAGGGAAAGGGGAAAGACAGAGAGAGGAGTGGAAAAGGTTCCAGAGGGTGGAAAGATGATAGGGGAAGGCTGAATACCCAGCAAAGGAAAGGATTTGGGGAAGGGAGAAAGTGTGAGGATCTCTGGAGCAGAGAAAGAATGAGTAAGAGGAGATAGGAGAAAGGAGTGAGGACACATAAGAGGGCAGGGACCTAAACCAGAATTTAGAGATGAAGAAGGTGCAGTGGGACTGGTGGCATGAGGGTATGGAGAGGATGGATAGAGAGTAGTATGGTGAGCAGTGGTGAGTGCAAAAGGAAGCACTGGCAACAAAGTGACAAGAGGCATTCCAGAATGTGTCTAGTCTGGAAAGGGAAAGGGAGAGGGTGGTGCTGTAGACCACATCTGTTTAGTCTGAAACCAGGAGTACTATTGTGGTAACAGGCTCCTAGTGGAGCTTAGCAGACAAGCAGTCTTTATTATGGCATAAGGCACTGAGTTTGGGGAAGAACTTGGAGTGGATGATATCACTGCTGACAGAGAAGTCATGCTTACTATCTAGCCACACACCAAGATACAGGCAGGAAGAAACCACATTGAGGGTAGAGCCATCCAGGGTAGAGAAAACAGAGAAAGGGGAGAGCCTGGCTATTTTTGACTAGTGCTAAAGGTCATGGATTCTGTTTTCTTAGTGTTAACTTAGAATTGTTTGGAATGGAACCAGTGTAGGAAACTGTGGAAGTCTTGCTGGAGCAAGCCTTCCACCACTATGGTTGAAGGACCAGAGATGTAAATAACTATGTTATTTGCATACATGTGAACATGCTAGTTTGTACAGAGGGAAGGCATTCAGGAAAACAGAGAAGAGGATGAGACCCAGAATGAGACTCCAGTCAGGCTGGATAGAGGAGGTGACAGGGAACCTCCTACCTGTACCAACTGTTGATGGTCCAAAAGGTAGGAATGGAACCATTCAACAGCAGGAGCTGAGAGGTTAGCAGAGCTCATCTTTTCCAGGAGTAGATGGGCTACCAAGTCAAAAACATCTGCCAAATCAAAGAAAATGGACAACACGATGTACCCCTGAGCCACATCTCTGAGGATGGAGTCAGTGACATGTACCAGGAAGAAGACAGTGGAGTGTTGCTTTCAAATAATGTACTGGAAAGGGAAAAAGAATTCAGATGAGTACAGAAAGTCAGCAAGCCTATAGTAAACAGGTTTCTGTAACAGTTTTGCAAGAAAGGGGAGGAGGGAACTTGGATAGAAGTTGCCAGCAGAGGAGGGTCTCATCCCCTTTATGAAGAAGGAGTACTTTGGCAGTCTTCCAAGACTGAGGAACAGCACAGAGGGTGAAATAGAGGTGAGAGAGGTAAGTAAGAGGTGATGCAATAGCAGAAGCTGAGAGGTGGTGGAGTTTAGAATCTAAACTATCAGGGCTATAGTTTGGCAGGTTGAGAGAGGAAAGGGCTAACAGGGTTTCTTAAGTAGTAATGGGGAAATGAACAATCAGGGGGGTAGTACATAGAGGAGGGTGGAGCAGGGGGAGAGGAGGTAGAAGGCAGGGGATAGTGGAGAGCACAAGTAGTGAAAAACTCATTGAAGTGAGCAATTACAGAGGGAAGGTCAGAGACAGGTACTCAATAACCATGAGGACTGGGGGAGTGAACTGGCCATGTGGGTCAAAAGGGAGTGAATCACCTTCCAGAATTTGGCAGTGGAGTTAAGAGTTTTCTGGAGGTTGGCCTTAAAACAGAGGTACTTGACAGCATGGACAGCCATTGCACAAGAGTTTCTAAGCACTTTGGAAGAGAGGTCAGATGGGGAGCAGGATAATTTGTATCAGGTCCAAGTATTATCATGGAACTCATTCTGAACAATGAGTTCAGGAGTAATACAGAGTTGGTGGATAGAGCTAACTTTGGACTTTCTGGGGGGTGGGCTTGTTCCAGATGAAGGAAAATATGGATTGTAGCAGTGAGAGGGCCACCTCAGTATCAGGAGTGGAGATGTTGGCTGTCAGATCACTTGCAGCAAGGTCACTCAGGAGAGCACTGATATTAAGCAACAAGAGGAACCTAGAGCAGATGTATGTAGGGGAAGAGAGAGGATGCCAGGCTTTCCTGATACAGAACATCATGGAGTGGTCACTTAAAGCATCTGGCAAGACGCCTGCTGCAACAATGCAATGGGAGTAGGAGCAGAGAACCCAATCCAGTAGGTTATGATAAGGAGAGCATGGATTGATCCAGATGGGGTCAGTAGTGAGCTAGGAAAGGCTAAGGGACTTAGTCTGGAAGAAGGTCAGCCTGAAGTTCAGGGAGAGCCAATTAATGTTGAAGTGCCCAAGGAGGATGAGTTCACCTGAGGAGGAGTGCAAGGTAATGGCAGAAACAGAGTCAGTTAGAGAAGAGGGTGAGATTTTTGGTGGAGCATAAACCTCCTCAGTAAAGATGAGTACTGTAGAGAGAAAGAAAAGCTTTACAAGGAGAAACTCATGAGAGAAGGGTATTGACTCCCTGAGAGCTGTGGTGTTGGACAGGGTCTTAAAGACAAAGAGAGCACACCACCCCTATGCTTGCCAACGTCCTGCTTGAAAAGGTGGAAATCAGGAAGGGACGGACTAGTGTCAGGAATCCTAGAGGAGAGCCAACATTCAGAAATGCATAATATGTCAGGAGAGTGTTGTGAAACCCAGACATGAAGGTGGTCAAGTTTAGAAAGTAGGCTCCTAGCCCTGAGCTAGAAAATGCTAAGGCCTTTGAGAACTGAGGAGGTGAAATGGGGAGGAGGGGAGGACCATGATTACTTTCCATGTGCCAGATAGAGGGAGGAGCAGGATAAGGAGCAGAAGGACAGTGTGAGACTTACATCCTTGAACTGGGCACTGGAACAAGTGGGGGGGGGGAGGAAGGGTCAGGAGGGCTTGGCAGAGAAATTCAAGGTTCAGGGAGGAGGAGGAGGAGGAGGAGGACAGGAGACCAGGGTGAATAGGAAAGGAGGATGGGAGGAGGGGAGAAGGGGAGGGTGAGGAACAGATGGGTGAAGGGGGAAGGGAGATGCTTGGCAATGGGGTTGGAGGGAGTAGGGCAGTAGTAGGAGACTGTGAGAGAAAAGGCAGAGGAAACCAAGGTACATATTATCAAGGTGGTAAAATGCAAAATCTAGCAATTAATTAGCAATGACAATGGTAGTGACTAGCTAAAAAAGCAGGTTAGTAAGGCTACAGGACTTAGCATAACAGGCCTTGGTCAATACATAAACAAATTGTAGATTAAAGTAATGTTTGACAGGGTAGTCCTAATTTAGCATAACTAGATAAGCCTGAAAGCCCAAATATACAAATGAAATAACACATGCTAATAGGTAAAACACTGGTAAAAACAACTGGAATACAGAGAACACAACAGTTAAAATCAAACTCTGGTAAGAGCCACTATGGCTGCTAATACATTAACTTGATAAGGGTGTTTCATGGCCTTAAATGTAAAAATGAATTGCCGTAGTCAGCTCTGTTTGTAAATTTCATTTTTGGTAAAGGTAGATCATTTATCTGGTTGATCATTTATTTCCCATGTGTTTTAATGTGAGTGGTGAGTGTGTGTTGTACTATATGTGGAAGGAGAGGGAATGCTGCACCAAGACGTCAAGTAATGGTAGAAGTAATGGTGCAGGGAGGAGAGGTATGTCTACATTGTGAACTGTGGGCCAAGTTAGAAGGATAAGAACCTATACTGAGGTGATGGCCTGCTTTCATCCAGGAGGAAACCACTCTCCTCAGTGGATGACTTAAATGTTACTATCGATAAACATTCAAAGTAGCTGAGGGGGTAATGGAAGAAATAGGGGAGGCAGAAAGGGACCACTGCAAGCTGAGATAGAGAGTAGGGAGATCCCAAAGGTAGAGAGTCCCACCAGGATGCAAGTTATTCAAGGAAGCAAGTGGTTAGCAAACGAAGAAGGGGAAAAAGTAACAGTCAAAGGAGAAAGGTGTGGAAGGGGGAACAGTTGGAAAAAGGAGAAAGTGGCAAGAAGAGAGGTGACGGCTGTCAAAATGGTGCTAGGTATGCATCAGAAGCCCTATGAAGAGAGACTGAAAGAGTTCAATATGTACACCCTGGAAGAGTGGAGGGAGAGTGGGGATTCTTTGGAGACCTTTAAATACCTCTTGGGGGTTAATAAGGTACAGCAGGGAGATATGGCTCAGAGAAAAAGGTGCTGTAGAACAAGAGGTCATTATATGAAGCTGGAAGGAGGCAGATTCAGGAGAGCTGTGAGGAAGTAGTTATTCACAGAAAGGGTGGTGGATTCCTGGAACAGCCTTCCATAGAAGGTAATGGGGGTGAAACCAGTGGTGGGTTTCAAAAATGCCTGGGACTGGCACAAAGGAATCCTAGGAAGAAGGAAGGGGTGGAAGGTGGAAGAGACAGAGCTGTAGGGCAAGATGGGTCTGCAACAAAAGTGATAACTAAAAATAGGCAGACTAGATGGGCCCAGTGGTCATTATCTGCCATCAGTTTCTATGTTTATGTAACCCCCCTTTGGAAATTACTAGTCTATTCACTCCTCCCTGGATTTTTATGGCCTAATTCAGCTCAGTAGGGAAAAGGTTTAATTCTTCTCAGCACTCAGGTGGAGCCTCCTGTGGATCAGGAGGCCACCATGGGTGCATGGGGGGATAAAGCCCAGCAGTGTAGGTGGGAGGGGGAGTTCCAGTCAAAGGAGTGAGCAGCGAGGGAGTGAGAGTGAGTCAGGGCTGGGCGGGGGTGATTCCTTGCTCCATCCTCGGCCAGTGGTACTTGGGGGTTCACAGAGGAAGAAGTGTCAGCCAGTAACCACAAGCTGCATAATATCTTGGAGGGCAGCTAAAGTTGAAAGGGGTGCCAGCAGCCGCAAGTCACAGAGTGCCCTGGCAGCCTGCACTGATTGGTATAGGGATCCAGTAGGCAAGAATGTGGTAGGGAGTGTAGTGTCAAGAGAGTGAGCTGTCTTGGAGCTCCATGGGATGTGTCCCCGGTCTCAATTCAGGGACAGTTGCTGCCAGTTCTGGTAAAGGATGCAGGGGTCATGAGGGATCCCGTAAATCTCCAAGTCATGAAGAGTGCATGTTCTGAGGGGCATCTCCTGATCCAGTGTGGGGGTGGGGGGGGGAGAGAAAGATGGAGATAATTGAGAGTTTTGGTGCCTGTGAAGAATAATGGTCTGTTAGGCACTGTGAACTGTTTTGGGACTTGTGCTGCCTTCAAACTTCTGTGACCACAATGGTCCTGAGTTAATGCTACCCTAAAGACTGTGCAACCTCTTTGGTTCAGGTAAAAGCTACTATTATGGCCCTACCAGCCACGTGAAAGCTGAATGTGTTCCCCACAAATTAACTGATGCTTCCTGGAGCTATGTGTGAATTTGTTTAATGAATTTGGGATCCCTATTGTTTCTTCATGTTCTGTGTGGACATTCCGTCATTCAAAAGAACTGTTTAATGTGAATTAACCTGTTTTTTTCATCCAGCACCAGTGAGGAAAACAGACCCTGTGTGTGACATCTGGGCCTGGGAAGTGTGGCCACTGAAAGTGCTTCTGCTGTTGTGGGTACCCCCTTCCCATAGATATATTCCATCTATACCCCTTGACACGGGGAGAGAGTGCTATATTTCTATGTATGACAGGTTATGTGATGCAAATGGATGAGGCACACAGCTGTTACAGTTTTTGCACTCACAAAGTTGGTTTACAGAGCAAGTTTAGATACAAATGCGTGTGGTGGTTGTTGGGGGGAAGGGTAAGGAGATGCAGGTTTGAGGATTATACAAAACTAAACACCAAACAAATTAAATACCTGTGCCGTATTGTACTATGCACTCCATCAAGCCCAGCAGTGATGAACATTACATACATATTCTGTAGGTTACAGTCAGTGATTTCAGAAATACATAATTTATTTATCCAAGCCATCAGCTTCCATTCAGTGCACATAGTAAGCTTTATTTGTAAAAGTCTGGGAAATCATTTAAAAGTTTAAGTTGACAAAGTCAAGTAAGTAATCAGTTTGGTCAGCTTCACCTTTGATCATTTCCATGTACAAGTCTGGTTCCTAGAGACAGAGAGAGAGAGAGAGAGAGGGGAGGAGGAATGGTGGAGCTCTGTTTATCATTTAGTCTTAGAGTGGTCCTGAAAGGGTTAACAAACCATGCAGACTGCAATAAATTATTGTACACTGTTAGACACACACACCGTTGGGAGAGAGAGAGAGAGATGTGTAATCTGAATCTCTGCTGGGGCAATTCAATCTCATTAAAAACTCAGTTTTGACCAACAGGCAGTGGTGTAGTGCTAGCCAGGAGTCTGGGGGTCATCTATGCCCCCAGAAGCTATCAGGTTTTTGATGCATTCTGGTGCATGTTGAGGGTCATTTTGAGACTATTTGTCTGCTTTTAAAGCCTTCTTTGACTTGTTACAAACAACCAATATAATTCTCAAAATAACTATTTTTTATTTTCTTTAAAAAAAAATTGTCAAACCTAAAGTAAAAAATTCCACTTTAGCCACCTTTCAAACATTCGACTATATACCACTTCTTTTGAGTACAGTCAGCTATCACTCCAGCAGGCATTGCACTTGTTACCTTGCAACCTGAATATAAGACTCTGCACCCCCCCCAACAGTGCACAACACAGTCAGACATACAAGGCAGTGAGAAAGGCACAAAAACACCAGTCTGGAGGTGCATGTGTGTGTCACACAGCAGACACATACACAGACCATCCATGCCAGAGAATGGAACTGATACACAGGACCTACTGAAGGATCCCTCAAGGCCCAATATTGACACAGGACATATACCAGGTCATTAATGCTTTATCTGCATGTACCCTGAACTGAGATGGTTGGAGCAGGGACAGCTGCATGAAATATAGGGCATATACAATGAAATCACAGCTCACAGGCTTGACATGCAGCAAGGGTTCCACAACCTGTTTAAGATTTTGGACAATGACATGACCATAATTATAACTGCTCTACAGCAGGATGATGTTTTCCATTCATTTCCAGTACATGGCAACCAACCCTCAAATTCCCATATGTCATACAGTGGAACCACAACACCATCAAGCACTCCAGCGTAACCCACATGACAGCCAACCTGCAAGGGTGCACAGCCAACTGTAATAGATGATGACCTAATGTCAAGAAAAATCCTGTGGCATGTACACAGCCCAGTCACATGGCAAGAGCAGGGGCGATGCCAGTGGTAGGCTTATCCCACCCTAAACACCCACTCAGAAGTCATTCCAGACATCAAAGCCAAAAAACACACATGATCTAATGCCTCATCCAAATGCAGCACAGGCTTTAATGCTGAAGAATTGCTATCCACCATCAGATGCATGTGGACTACACTTAATTGGTTCCATGCTCACTCACAGTGGGGGGATGGGAGGCTGGTGGCAAGAAGCAAGCTTGTGGGGAAAGAGAGATCACTCAAGTTGCTGGATGCAGCCCAGCCCCTCACCATCAGATAAGCCCATTCAGTGCAAACAAAATTATTAATACAAAACAGCACACTTACCTCACTGCTTATTTTATGATAAAGCTAGGCTGGTTATTAATTCATATTGCTTTGTTGGCACGGACCATCTGATTCACTTGGTCCGGCCAAGTCCTGACTCCTGACTTGTGAGAACGAATCCTTCACAGGCTCATATGGCATGACTAGTCAGCTGCTTCCTGCTCACACTGTGCATAGTACCAGCCGCACCACCAATCACACAGGTACAGTTAGCCACTTGCTGGGTTAAACAATTTCTGCAGGACATTCCCCAGATTGCAGATCTATCTTTCATAAAAACAAAACGTACCAACTTCAAGACGAGATCAAAGTTATCACTGCCAGGTTATTAAATTACTACTTCTTCATGGAGATGACATTTAAACATGCACTACTGTTTTGCCACATTAAATACATTAATTAAATAAATAAGTCCACTATACTGCTCTATGCTGGAAAAATACGTAGTGAAAGCTGGACTCCACTGAAAATGAGAAATTGCCTCTCACTTGGGCTATCCTGGGTAAATGCATTATAAAAATGGGTAAAAAGAAGACCCAACTGAAAAAGGATCTTGCATCTCCACTGTACTATCCTGGGTTAATACAGTGTAAAAATTGGATCAAACAGAGCCCCACTTCAAACAAGATATGGTGGATCATCTGGCGGGAGAGGATTAGGCCGTAGCCAGTCAAGAGAGCCATCCCTCATGCCCTGGAGATGGTGCCCTCACAGGGTCACATGATTGGTGGTAAGTTGGCCCCTCAGGAGAGGGGAGGGCCGGCCACCAATAAGTTTATCAGATCTAATTAATTGACAATTATCTACCAAGGCTACCTAGCTGCTTACATCACACTTGTTATAATGCAACTATTGATAACTGATTAATAAATGCATGGCTGTGGCCATTTTCTCCAGAGTTTATTGTCTCAGTCTGCTCAGGTGAATGAAAGTTTGTGCCCTATATGACAAGTAGATATGAAGGAGACAATATGACAGGTCAGAGCAGAGCAGTGCATTCAACTCCAGTGTCAATGCTATCACAAGTGCATAATTAGGCACCACCATAGGGCAGGTATCAGCTAAGTGTAATCCCACTTTAATATCAGTTACTCTATCTTACTGTTTTCATGTTTGAATATAATACTAAAAAGAGGAGATTCTTGCTTATAGTACTTTGCACATCTCAGAGGGAAGATAGCCATTATACACAGGCACCAATAAAACTGTCACTTTATTATCAATCAAGCAGTATTTCCAAAAAAACTCCTTACAAATGCAAATAAAGTGTAATCACCCAAATTCTTCCACAAGATTGTCAATACAAAACCTGGACAGAGGGTTACATGATCTTTACTTACCGTAGCAGGGAAAATAACTTTAACTTAGCAAACAAACAGATTTGCTAAAAAAATGAGACTGCCTGTTTTACTCAACTGGAGATTCACCACAATGACTGTTTGCCTAGCCCAGTCCAGTGACCCCACTGCCACAAGCCGAAACCTGATTTCAAATCACATTGTGCTCCTCTGCGAAGGAATTCAACAGAGAGATAAAACAAAGTTTCCTTACAGCTGTGCTTCAAGACTGTTCAGTTGCTGATTTAAGACTGCTGCCGGGAGAACTACATAAAAAAACATCATTGAAGACTTTAAGAAGTATGGGGAAACTACACCCCTGCCAACAAGTCATTATTTAGATAAAAATGTGTAAAAAGAGGGTTTAGGTGTTCTTTCAGATTAAAACAGGCTGCCTGTGCTGTTTACTATCCACTGATTGGAATATGAGCTGGCAGGAGAATGCTACATTCAGGAAAGGAAGTTAACCCCCCCTCCCCCAGTGTAGTGATTTCAGGTAGTGGAAGGATCATGGTTCATCTCCAAAATTATGCTACGGAAGGAGTCTGAAGTGCCCTTTTTTCCCAAGTGAAAGAAAGTCGTCTGCAGGGCTCTGTCAATGCAGCAGTAAAAATGACTTGCAAAATAGGGATATACCAAGATAGGAAGCAGCTAGGATATCTAGACATTTAAGCAATTTAAGACTAGTAAACTAAATAAGAAGACTAGCAGTGTACATGCAGTTCAAGTGTTCTAATAACAGATGTGGGCTCACAAGAGTTCAGTAAAAAGTGTAAAACAGAGAGGAGCATACATGCAGTTAATGTTACATTTACTTTCTACAGTAAATCCAAAAGTAGACCAGAGGGAGGTTTATGAAGGGATGTCAAGGGCAGCAGCATGACCGACTGATGGCAAACTCATGACTGACTCCAGGCAGATGTGCATTCTAAGATGCCCTTTAATTAGTCTACTCATGCTTGCAGACTTCCTCCACTCCTCCAGCTTCCCCTTCCCTTTCCAGTCCGGCTTTAGGAAGGATCTTTCCACCATCTCCTCCATACTTAATGTCACTGACTTCATCCTCTTAGCAATGGATCAGGGGAACATCACAGCTGTAATTTTCATCAATCTGGCCAAAGCCTTTGATTCAGTGTCCCATTCACTCTTCCTGGTTAGCTGAGCTCTTCCCGCTTCTCAGACCCCACTGTTGATTGATTCCATTTCTGACTCTCTGACCATCAGCAGTTGGTAGGATAGAAGGCATCATCTCCCAACCCCTCCCTATCCAGGCCATGGTCCACAGGGGTCCCATTCTGGATCAAGTCTTCTTCTCCAGCTTCCTAAACAACCTCCCCTCCACTGTGCCAACTCACATATTCATGTGTATGCAGATGACAGTTCTCTATACCTCCAGTCCCTCAACTGCATCTCTAGAACTTTATGTATATAAATATATATATATATAAATTTTATATATATATATATATATACATATATATAGTGTATATCGAGAGAGAATAAATAATCGATAAGGGTTGTATACAAGGATGTATACCCATCAAGGGGGCTAATTAGGGCTATAAGTCCATGAGCCTGAAGAGAAAGTGACTTTATTGCCTAATTAGTCCTGCAAAGGGTATACTTCCAAGTGTGACACCCTTATCCATTGTTTGTTGAATATAATAAATTAGGATGGTTATTATGCTGCTGATCACATTTGCAATAATTTCTAGGTTTGCCCTTTGTTTTCTGGCCATAATGTTTTACCATAGTGTAGTGGAATTTTTTGCCTTGGTTGCATTTTGGCCTAAGTTGCAGTTCTGTAATATCGAGTCCTCCCACATAAGGAGGTATGGCTTGGCCAGTCCATCCCTTAGTTTTTAAATGCAGTCAAGAGTGGCATTTGGTTGTGATCAGGAGTGGCGTGTAGTTGCAGTCTCAAGTGGCATGCAGTTGCTGTCAGGACAAGTGTGTGCATTTGCAGTCAGTAGAGGCATTTGTGTGATTTTGGAAGTGGCATCTGTCTGTGTTTGGGAGCTGCATTTGGGAAAGCTTTGCAGCTACAACATGGAGGGTATTGCATCTTAGGACAGAGACAGCTGCAGCTTCAAGGGCTATGACTAGTGAAAAGTGGAGGAACTGTAAATTGGTTCACTGATGTGTTAATTAGTTGTAATTAGTGTTATCCCATAGGGTTGTATGTAGAGGTATATACTTTTAATTAGCGTAGGTATGTACTTTGTTTTTGTTTTTTTTTGTGCTCGAATATAGGCGGTACAGTATAGCCTAGAGGTTAGAGTAATGAGCTGTGAACGAGCTTGGTACATCCAGCAGACCAGACTTGGGTCTGATTCTCACAACCTCCACTTGCATACTGTGTGACTCTGAGCAAGTCATTTAACTGCCCAGTGCTCCCAGGTCACTCCTGAAAACAGGCACTTGTGCCTAATGGGCCTTACCTGGTTACCAAAGACTAAAATAAAATAAATTAGTGTAGGTATTAATGCACCTGTTAGGGTTTAGCTTAATATAATAAAAATAGGAAAATGTAGCATTAGAGTTTCCAGCCTTAACCCCCCATGTCCCAAGCAGTATAAGGAAAAAACATTAGGATTTGGTATCCCTAGTCTTGGTGAATTAGTGGTGGGGACTTTTGTTTGGGTTGTCAACTGTAAGCTCACCCCGTCCCCTGAGCAAACTAGGTCATATGTGATCTCTTTTCTTCCTGCAAGTTTGTTAACAACATGTGGTGAGACATACTTCTCTACCTTTGAAGAGTGTATCACTATGATGCACTTGTTTTCAGTAGTATATTGTAATTCAGACAGGAGCTTATGGACTGGGGAGGGTTGAGCGTTAGGGTTGACAACCCCAAAGAAGACCCCATCACTGATTTGTCAAGACTACAGAGATCCAAAACCTTAATGTTTTTTTCCTTTTGCTGCTTGGGGGGAGATGGGTATGGGGAGTTAGGGTTTCAAACTCTAACACCACATTTCCCTACTTTTGTTGTGTTAAGTTGAACCCTAACTAGTGCATTAATGCAGTTTCTTGCAAAGAATATATATAGAATTTATATAGACTGTATGTACAGTATGTCCATGTTACTTTTACTTGTGAAATTACGAAAAGAAAAAAATCTTCATTTCCAATTTGAATGTCATCAGCATTTATTTCCAATTTGGATATGTCACAAAGGAACACTTAAAGGAATGTTCTGATTTCCATCAAAAAAATTCCCAGTTTGTAGCAACAGAACTCCATTAGACAAACCCCCCAATTTTTTAAACTTTTTTATAGATTTTGCAAAATTATACAGCTCCACAAAATATTGAGACATTGTATATGTCATTATCATACATACAGATATTGCAAAAGGAGTATTGAGTCACATCTCTAATTTTTGTACCACTTTGGTTAAATATGTAAATAAAAAACAAACATTTTAAATCACAAATGCCCATATGCAGCAAATGTTTTTGTTACTTTTTATAAAATGTCAATATAAATTCATATTAGACTTCCATCCTACTTACCTCTTATTAATTAGCCAACTAAGTAAACCACCTTCTGGACTTTTCACAGAACCCCTTTACAGATACAGTACCAGCCTCCTTCTCAATAGACAGTATAAAAAAGTTTATGATATAATGGCAATGCTTTAAATTTGAGCAACTAATAGTAAACACTGGCCACCAGAGGCTAAGCTAAAAGGATAATACTGATCCCAGTATAATGTAAAAACAAATTCTCCTATGGCATTACCCTGCCCTAGCAACCAGCTGGGCCCCCTTGGCCTTTAAAGTTCTGAGGCAGAATACCCCCAACATAGAAAAGGCACAAATATACTGCAACATTGTAAATAAGGAGCAATCACATGTGTCACAGTATTACCCTCTGTATTCATGCGACTGGCTTAATTACTCTAAATAAACATGAATAAATCTCACATAATCAACATTTAGCAAATAAAACAATCCTTTGCTTGCTAATACCCCAGTACTAAACAGTACCGCTGCCCCCAAACATGTAACAATCCCCAAGGATAGATACGCAAAACAGCAATGAAACTTTATAAGATATTTTCAACAGTCTCAGGTCACACACTATAGTAGTACATCCTAATGTGTGGTATGAGGAAATAAAATGTTCTGTTCTCACCCAATCTCACTGCTAAAAACTGTAAAAAGAGAAACAGTCAATATAGATTAACCAGCACAGTTCTTCTCCAGTGGACAAATGGTCAGCAGTCTCTTCCTCCCTAAGTCAACTCGCAGCTTGGTCAGACATGCTCCAGCTGCTTCGGGGACAGTGAAACTGTAAGGTTTTTGTCACACATAAAATGTAGTCATGCCAGAAATTCTAACAGATAAGAAAGTCTACTGTAGCTTCTCTCAAAACTTTAATTAGATTTCAGAAGGCTTATGTTTCGTATGAGTGGTGTAGGAATAGTACAGAAATATTTTGGGAAGAAAGACACTTTGTTCTCTTCTATTTTACCAGTCCCTTGATTCTGTGCTGCTCACAGTACCTTGTCCTTATCTCCAGCAGAGGCAGTCACCATTAAATGGGTGCAGGGGCACTCACCTGCAGTTTGTGCTCAATGTGGCATAATGCAGTATGCTTTTACCATGGAAACCTCATGTCCTAAAGCTCCTAAAGCTTTATGACGTAAAGAAAGAGTCCTAAAGCTTCAAGGATCCAACATTCAAGGAATGTTAGTGGGTTGTCTGTCCCCCACACCATTCAGAATGCCCAAACACTCTCACATTCTGGGCTCAAACTGCATTTTTCAGCTGCTCAACTGTAGCCTGGAGCAGAACTGCTTTTTCACTGAGGCAGTCCCCACTGCCATTGCCTTATGACATCTTGTTGGTATCCTCGGTGGGTATTCACAGTCCATCTACCTTATTTTTCACTAACTCAAATCTTTTCAAGTAAATACCCATGTGTTTATCCATCTTCTGTATGGATTGAGCCAGAGCACGTTGCAAAGAATCCAATGTCACTGGAACTGTCTTATCTAAAAAGCCAGGCTGCTGTGCTTTGCCCATTTTCATAGTCCGAGCACCCACTTGTGAGGAATCAGATTTTGCTTGATTCTTTGGGCAACCCATCACTCAAAATGGAAATTACACTAGGTTGCACTACTGTTGCTAGGAAACACATCTAATCACAAAAGGAGAGTAAGACTGATCTTGAACTCACAATACTCGGCACGTGACATTAGAATATTTCTTTTAATAGCAGTTTGTGATACCACAGCAGAGGATTTTGACTTCAAATCAGAAAAGGCAGCAGGACGAGATGAACTCTAAGGGGCAATGAGCCTGATTTCCTACATATGCCTGTAGTAATAAAGAATGAAATGTAATGAAATTTAAAATATTTTTGAATATTATAAGATTTACTTTGTGCTGATGCCAACTGTAATTGTTTACAGAAAACTGGAAAATCTTTATAACCATGGAAGTTGAGCTTGCACAATTCCTGATGATATCACAATGACATGTGCCACACTCAAAACACAGCAGTGAAATCAAACAGAAAATCTTAATAAAAGAACTAATTAAAAAAAATTTGTAACCTAAAATACATTGTATAAATTGGATACTCAATAACCTGACTAACAATATGCAATTTATCAACAATGTGAGGGGGTAGGAATGTCATACAGTAACTTGCCTGTGCTTTGCATGTATGACCCATGAGTTATTATCCTGCCCCTTCATTCATGGAGATAGTTACTATTTGGGTTAAAACTCCTATTTTAGAATGTTTACATGTAATGTACCTTGGCTGTCTTATGATCTAGGGTTTTGAAAACTGGCATGCAGTACTTATTTTAAGTTTAAATTTGTTTTATTTTTTGGGATAATAAAAGAAATACACAGATTAAAACTGAAAACTTGCAAGTTCATTATTGTTTTGTGACAAAGAAATTCATATTAAAAGGGAACAGTCAGTACAAAAGACTTCACACTCAAGTGCAGGGTTTGTCCCATGTACACTTTGTGGGCAAAAACATTTTGATTTACTTACTTTTTACTGTAGTGTAGTAGATTATATCAGACTAGTTTTGTTTAGTTGCAGGCTGACTACAAATCCAAGAATCCCCTGCAGCTGACAGCAGAGCAGCAGACAGCAGTGGGAGATAAACAAAACAAAAAGGTGGCTACCAGACAGACCGCCAAGCTCCAGACGTGTTAACCACTCAATTGCATGCACCAGAGAGTCTGTGCTAAGGCTGCCATGGAAAAATATGACCTTATGCTTGGTTATTAGGTAAAAACATACTTTTATTAAGTTACAAAGAAAACATGCTAAAAAATGGTGGTAACGGTGACCCACTTAGCCTGACAAATGTTTTCAAGCCTACTGGCTCTTTTTCAAGGCATAACAGTTTGACATACCTGTATGTAATTTATACACTTAGTTGTATCACAAACACACCCTTCACCTGTGCTCCCTGGTGAAACAGGTATGCATCATTAAGCCACATCCATTGCCCTTACTTGCAAAAAATACACCAACTTCTGCTGTGCAAACAATACCAGGTGGAAGAGAGGCACCACAGGGTGATGAGGGTGAGAGGGAGGAAAGAGGGGAAGAGGGAAGTGGAGGTGTGGCAGAAACCTGCCTGTCAAACTGCTAGTAAAATTATACATATGTTAATCTATAAACCACATTTAAAAACAGAGATTGAACATAAAAACAATACTAAATGTTATATTCAATTAATGACAGCATCTCAACATTGTGCAGCGGCTATTTTGTGCTTTGGGGAAAGGATTCCAGAGCAATCCACCCCCTACTACTTCTGTCGTCTGCACATGCCCAGTGCCCATGGCATACCACAAAAGCAGGCATGACCCTTGGTGAATATGATTCTACAGGCCCCGAATAGGTACACACAACTGTGGGTGATTACAAAAGCCCTATATTAGTTTTGAAATTTGTTTGTTTCCCTTGCTAATGGAAAACAAGATGGTGGCAGCACAAACGAGGATTCCACATTTATGATCAAGAATCCTGTTTCACTATGATGAATCCTGTTTTGAGCCTCACATTTAACTTTTCCCATAGGATATATTGGGAAATTTTAAAATGTAATAACTTTGGAAGAGATCGATATTTTTTCACCACACCTTCAAAAGGAACCACTGTGACCCAAGACCTACTCTATATACCCTAAACATTTCAACCAAAATTCCACACCACTTTTGCACAACTTGGTGACAAAGAACTTAAAAACAAAGGGTAATTTACAAATTTTTTGAGACACCATATCTCCACACCTGCACATCCAACTGGAACGATACTTGCCACACCAAGAGCTCTTTGGGCACTGGTGGTGCATGCCAACCTTCATTCAGATCACTTGAATGGTTGTAAAATTATCAGAGCACAGAATTTTCAGTTAATAGAGGTGAAGAAAAAATTTTGACAAAAAAAGGTAATATACACATTTTTTAAGACTCCATATCTCTGTACCCACACATTCAACTGGAATAAAACTTGCCAAACCAAGCAATCTTTGGTCCCTGATCGCACAAGCCACATTTCATGCAAATGACATGAACAGCTGTGACGTTATTATAGTGCAAATTGTGATCAAGAATCCTGTTTTATAGCCTCTCATCTAAATTTTCCCATAGGAAATAATGGGAAACTTTGAAATGTAATAACTTTTGAATGGGTTAATATTTTTCCACCAAACCTTCAAAAGGCACATCTACGACCCAAGACCTATATACCCTAAATATTTTAGACTAAACGTTCAAGACATTTCTGAGAAATGCAGTGACAAAGAGTTTGACAAAAAGTGTTAATTTTCACACTTCTTGTCACTCCACACCCACGCAACAGACCTGAATGAAACATGCCACATGCAGAGATCTTTGTTCCCCAATACAGCATGCAACATATCATGTGAATCAGTTTAACACAGAAGTGACCGTTGAATCCTAACTATAGTGGTGCCACCATGCCCCTATAATATAATGCAAATACTGACCTGTGTCAAGGGCTATAGTGTGAAAATATTGACCCTGATGGATGAATGATTGCCTAGCAATAGTTATATTGCCTGAAGTGTATGATTCTTGGAAGGCAATAATTCATCCCAAGAGGTCAACATTTGCCCACTGTAGCCCAAAATGTCTCTGGTCAGTATTTGTTTTATAAAACCATGCATCAGTAACGTTGCCACCCCCTCCCCCCATAAATAATAACCTTGCTGCCATAACCATTAGGTCATTGGTACACATTTAAAAAAGGTAAAAAAAATGTAAAACTAACCTGGTTTGACAAGTATGTTTCTTTCTTTAGAGGCCTATATATCTTTGTTTTTTTTATTAGGTTGGTAGCTCTTACATTCTTTTTTAGTGCTAATACCATTGTCCTCTTTTGCACCCACCCCCATGCTCGCCAGTTGAATGGGGCCAGGGAGTAGGCAGTATATTTTTAGCATTAGTGAGACTCTTGGCAGCAGTTGCAGGACTTATTTTCTTTTTCAGTGCCAGGACAGTTGCCCCATTTTTCTCCCCCAACCCCCCAAACACACACACGCACACACACACACACACACACACACACACACACACACACACACACACACACGTGCCAGTTGGGGCCAGGAAGCAGGAAATATTTTTTTTTTAGCATCATGCAGATTCTCAACACTTGTAGCACCCCCCACCAAACCTGATGAATACAGTTGAGGAGTAACAGTAATTTACTCCACATGGGTTCCATCTGCACTTTTATCCCTTCCAACTTCCTGTCTCCAGTCCTCACCCTCCAAAGGCATGCACTTGTCTCCAATCCCATAGCACAAACCCACCTCTCAATTCCCTACCTTTAGCCTACTGTACCTTTTAATGTTACTAATCTTACTAGGGTGTGATATGCAGATCTAAAAACAGTGTCAGTGGCTCAGCAGGTAGCACACTTGCCTCTGAGGCTAAAAGATTGGAAGGTGGTGGGTTCTAGCCCCACATCAGAAACATAGAATAAATCTCAATACTGACACTAGTGCATCAAGAGGGGGGTGCTGCACTCCTGAGGTACCGTCTTTCAGATGAAATGTTAAACCGAGGTCCTGTTCAGGTGGACATTAAAGATCTTATGGCACTTCTCTATAAGAGTAGGGGAATGTTTTATTCCAAAACAAATCATACAAATTCCATTGCATCATGGTAAAAATATCCAAAGGAAAAGAAACAACAATAAACCAAGAAAACAACCAAATTACATCCCTCCTAAACAAAACTAAAAAAAAATTGTTGTATTTTAAACCTCATCCTAATCCCAGTGCTTTTTACTGATATTTTTGAAAAAAATGAAAACCTTTCCCCCATAATGTAACTTTGGCTTTGGGGTGATATTTACAGTCTGCTTTATACACTTCTTCATAAGCATTCTCACACAATATACACACTGTCTTATAACTCATATGTTTTTGTTGAAGAGAATATTGGCTTCGTGCCTGCCATAGATAATATTTTAAGGCACTATAGCATAGTTATTTAAGGCTCTGAGCTGCAAATCTGGAGACCTGGGTTTGAATCCCACATCCCCCACTTGCATACTGCATGACCCTGAGCAAGTCACTTAACTTCCCTGTGCTCCCAGGTCACACCTGTAAACAAGCTTTCAGCCCAGTGTGCCATTCCTGGTTAAACAATTGGAAAAAAATACATGCACATATTACTTCTAATGTTCCGGTATCATATTTTTGTCACAATTTTTGGAAATCCCCTAATACCAGTTGCTCATATAATAGCATTCTTAACCAATTTAGTTTCCATCTGACTGCAGCAAATTCCCAGAATTGTTTTATGTAATCACATAAAAATAAAAAAATGCTCCATGGTTTCTAACTGGTTTTCACACTCCAAATAAGGGCACATTCTTTCTTCCTGTGCTTTGTGCATTAGGTTACTTTTAGCATTCAATTTACCATGTGAACTAAGTCATAATATCTAAGTCATAATATATCCCACATTCTATGTGAAATCCTCTTGTTCTGTTGTTGTTTACTTATGATAGGAATTTTAGAGGGTCTACAATTTGTAAATTCTGGCTGTACTACTCCTTCCTGCTGTGAAACTTTATCATACAATTGTTTTCTGTTACGCCCAGTCATGTCTTGTATTGTGGTATTCCATTTCTGTAACTTTAATAAATTGGTTTAAAATGATGTAGGTAGAGTCATAAATTTCACTATTTTGGGAGGTAAATCTTTCCTTATATCCAGATAGTCTTTTAAAACTGTTTGAATCCAGCACTGAGCTGGAGTATTACCCTCAGGGATTCAAAGATCCTGACCAACATAAAGTATGGAGGAATGCTATTGGGTTTACCATTGCAAGTCCCACTTTTATTCGTGGCAAATATGTATAAATTATCTTTATTGGATTGAGCCTTCTGCCTCATTATATCTGGAAAAAATACTTAAAAACCTAGTTTTAAATTGGATAGGTAACGGGAGTACTGTTCCAACATACAGTATAGTAAGGTAGGAATTAAGAATTGTTTAATTATATAAACCTGTTTCAGCTTAGACAACTTCCATCCATTCCACCTTTGTACTTTTGCATTACATATCTGAAGATTAGTTTCCCAATTGACCTGAGCCATATCACCTTGTCCAAATTGTAATCCCAATATCTTGCAATGCCCATTGACCATTTTAATGCCTGCTAAGTATGAAGCCAACCCTCCTAGCAGACCTAATTTAAACCCCTTACTTTTATCCATATTTAACCTGTCCCCTGAAATGGAGGAATAATTCTGTAGTTCCATTAACACTTCCTGGTCACTACTGTTGTTTTGAAGAAAAAAGCACATATCATGAGCGTAAGCATTACTTTTTGCTTCTGCATCCCCATTCTCATTTCTAATGCCTTGTATTGCTGTATTCTATAGTACTTTCCAAATTAATGGCTCCAGTGCAAAAGTATATAACAATGGGGTGAGTGGGCATCCCTGTCTGACCCCACTGATACACTCAGCCTTCTTCCATCTCTTCCTTGAACTAGGGGAATACTTCCAGCACTGTTACACAACCACTTTAGCCACAAAATAAATGTTACCAGGATATTGTAATGTTTTAATGCTGTAAACAGATACCTATGATTAACTTTATCAAAAGCTTTACTCTGATCTAGCGTTAAAACATATCCATTAGTATTTGATTGATTATAATATTCCATAACATCTCTAACCAGTGTCAAGTTCTACTGAATTTTCTTACCAGGCACTGAACAGGTTTGTACCTGATGTATTAATTCTGGGGCAACCTGCCTTAACCTCTTCTGTAAAATAGAAGCCAATGTTTTAAATTCTGAGTTGAGCAAACAGATTGGTCTCTAATTCATGGCATCAGTTTTGTCCCGGTTTATATAACAAGTGAATTAATCCTGTAGAAAAAGATGTTGGCACATTACCTAATGTATGTAAAAAATAGTTAAACATCCTGGCCAAAATTGCACTTAGCACTTTTTGTGTACCTCACAAAATTAATTTGGCATGCCATCTCTGCATGGAGAAACTACTCCTTTTAACGTTTTATCACCATAGCAACTTCTAGTGTTGAAATTGGCCTAAGCAAAATATGTTGCTTGTTCTAGTTAGTAAAGGTGGATGTACATCCTGTAAGTATTGTTCTATATCTAGTTCTACTACATTTTGTTCTTCCCCAGCACTATTCATATACTGCTCAATCACCTGCTGAATCCCGGCTAAGGACGTAAACAGTACCCCATCTGGTCCTTTAAGACTGGTGATTTGTGAATTTTATTCTCCATCTTTACATACCTCTCAAGGGTTATTATACAGGGTTTTTTGAGTACTGAAGGACATTGCCGCCTTCAATGATGTTGCCCTGTTGTACTAGTACTATTGCATTTCTGCCTTCAGTTCTGCAATTTGCGTAGTAAGATCCTGGCGACTTATATATTTATTTATTTATTTATTTTAACATCAGTTTAAAAACCTTTGAGCCAGAGGCTCATTTACAAAGGTACCTCGTTGAAGGAAGACAGATCATACATACATGAGGCAATCCCAAAAATACTGCACAGTAATATGACACAGGCAAATTGCAGGCAAGGCGAGACAGTCAGCAACACAAGTTAACAATAGGCAAAGTCACATTGCAGGTGATGAGTATCATACCACCATTGTCAGTTAAACGAGACAGGAACTGCAAATTTATGCTGTATATGTTGCTGTATATGCTCCAGCAGCAGCAGCAGCCCACACACTGTGCTCCCTCCTGGAGTGGACAGTCAGCCAGGTGCCTAAGAGGTAATTAAGCTACCTCCAGCAAGTGCACCCTTGTGAGAGGGGTTAGCCCATCGATGCGCTGCGAGCGTCGACTGTCCCACACACTCACGCTCATCACTACCTATATAGTCACTCTCTTGTGACATCACTTCCTGTCTATTGGTTTATAAGTTCCCACTTTTCCATTTGCAGGTTATACCTGCCAGCCACCAGAGGGACCCTCTGACTTTTCACCTGTGTTTGCTACCTGAATTTCCCCCTCCTTCTACTTCCTGGAACCCCTCTACCCACATACACTACTTCTCTCTCTTCTGCATCTGCCCTCACCTCACCCTATACCCAGCCTCCTACCTAGCCCTATGTACTGACCCCTGCCCTACCACGGGACCCTCACCCAGCCTGCCACTAATCCTCAGTGACCACTAGGAGTCACTATTTGCACGCTGGATTTGGTCCAAACCCAGCCTGCTCTGAGTCAATCAGAACCTGGATCCCCACGCACATCCAGATCCTTTTTCACCTGCCCTACCAGGATCTCTAACCTTGTACCCTGTCCACCAGAGTCTGTGACCCTACAACTACTCCAAAGTGGTATCCATGCTTTCAGAGGGACAGCCGATTATAGTTGGACCATCTGCTCAGCTGCTACCACCAGGCATTATGATTGTACACCTTCTTCTCAAATGTCTCCCCCTCATCTATTTGCTAATACCCACATCCCATCAGCCAGACATCTTCCCAGGGCCACTTGTACCCTCACCCTCAACTCTCCCTGATTTAGTCTGATCCCACCCTACACTGACCATGTACCCTGGCCCATGGCACCCACCCCCTTGCTGCCCCCCCCCACTGCCTATCCTGGCTCCCCATGGCTGCAACTTGTCATTGCCCTCCCGACCCTTCAAACCCTGTCCATTCCCTGTGCTACTATGGTCTCCTCCCCATCCCAGCATACCCCACGGAAGCTGACGTACTACCACTCCCTGACCAGAGCCTTGGTCTTCTTACTACTCCTATCTGGTAACATACATCCTAACCCAGGCCCTGCCCCCTCCAGCCCACCTACTAGGGCCACTGGATTCTGAATAGCCTCCATGAACATATGTAGCCTACTGAAAAAATTTGATGCCCTCCAGTGCTGGGCCATGGTACATCAACCAGACATCATAGCCCTGGTTGAAACCTGCCTGTCCAAATCCACCCCAGACTCCTTTGTCTCCCTCCCAGGCTATACCCTATACCGGGAGGACCGAGAAAGCAACCGTGGGGGAGGTTGTGCAATCTATACCAGGGACACAATCATTGGACAAGTGCTCCCTGCCCCTGTTCTTGTGAATGGGGCCCAGGCCCTTACCCTCAAACTCACTCCTGACCCCTCCAGGGGCCCTCTCTATCTCACCACTGCCTACGTTCCCCCAAAGAACCAGAACCCAGTGTTAATATCTGTAATTGAACATTTGGCCACCCTCCACCACAAGACGGAACAAATCCTATTGGAAGACCTTAACGTAAACTGGCTCAGCATCTCCTCTTCCATGATCCAAGACTCCTTCACCACCCAAGACCTGACGCAATTTATCTCCCAGCCTACTAGAGTAAACCCAAAGAGAGGAACCAGTACCCTTCTGGATGTAATTACCACTAACCGCCCCCAAAAAATCCATAACATCCAGGTCCCCCCGGATTCCCTAAGTGACCATTCCCCTATCCTATTACTTTGGGTGGCCCCCACTCCCAAACCCAAAGCCCAGACCACACCCCGCAGGCATCTCTGCTCTGGTGGGCTGAAAAACCTTAAACAGTTTCTCGCCCAGATTAATTGGTCCCCCATTCATCATGCACCCAACATTGACACTGCCCTTGCCTTTTTCTCACAAACCTTTAACAAGGCCTGTGACATCTTTGCATCCCTCACCAAAAAATTATCCAAAAAACACAATGCACCCTGGGTTACCCCTGTCTTGCTACAAATGCTTAGAAATAGGGATAACCTCTGGCACCTTGCCATGGAAACAGGCTGGATGGCTGATAGACAAGCCTACAATGCTGCCCGGAATAAGTGCTCATGGGCCATCCGTAAAGCCAAGGCCAACCATTACCAGGCCACCCTCACCTCCTCCTGGGCGTCTGCCCAGACTTTCTGGGACAATATTAAGCAGCTAAATGGGAAATCACACTCCCCTCCCCCCTCCCAGCTCACTACTGATGGCACTACCTTCACCGACCCTGCCTACATAGCCAACTGCCTTAACACCTCCTTTACTGACCTTAGCTCTGTCCTCTCCAGTAATTTCTTTGACCCTCCCCCCAGCCTACCTCTCACTGTCCTCCAAACGTCCCAGCTTCCACCTACACAAGGTATCTGCCCAGGAAGCCAGACACCTCCTAATTAAAGCATTAAAAGGCAATAATCCCAGCAGCGTCTCCCTGGACACCAGTATTCTCAGGTGGGTGCTGGATGAAGTCCTTGCCCCACTCACCAGCCTACTAAACCAATCTCTCTGCCTAGGGCAATTTCCCACGGCATGGAAAACAGCCTTAGGCACACCCATTCATAAAGGGGGCGACAGGTCCCTCGCCAGCAACTCCTGACCAATCTCCATCCTCCCCCCTCCAAAGCCCTAGAAAAAGAAGTGGCCATTCAAATCACTGAATATCTGACAAAGCCCAACATCCTATGCCCAGAGCAGCACGGTTTCCAGGCTGGTCACAGTACCAGCACTGCACTAATTGAGTTCTCCAATTTCCTACACTCCTCCCTGGATGCCAGCTCCCTAGCTGGTGCAGTGTTCATTGACCTCTCAAAGGCTTTCAACACTGTCTCCCACCCTCTTCTGCTGGATGCCCTCTGCCACACTGGTTTCTCTGCTGGTCCCCTCGCATGGTGCATGAGTTATCTAACCGCTCGCTCACAGTGTGTAAAAATCAATGGGACACTCTCTGAAAACAGTCCCATCTGCTCAGGGGTGCCCCAGGGCTCCATCCTGGGCCCCCTTCTCTTCTCACTCTACCTAAACACCCTGCCCAGTGCATGCTCTGGCAAAATCCTTATGTATGCAGACGATGCTATCATTTTTGCCACCCACGGCAATCCCAGCTCCCTCCAGGATTCCCCACAACAATCCTACAATGATGCCGAAACCTGGTTTAAGGAGCACAAACTCATCATTAATCTTAAAAAAAACCAAACTATGCTCTTTGCCCACCCCCAGAACAGAGCCTGCAACCACCCACTCACTA
This sequence comes from Neoceratodus forsteri, assembly GCA_016271365.2. Lineage (NCBI taxonomy): Eukaryota > Metazoa > Chordata > Ceratodontiformes > Ceratodontidae > Neoceratodus > Neoceratodus forsteri. Next base: position 352,204,002 of record CM028136.1, on the reverse strand, counting down.
TCCTCCCTATTACCAAACAACTGCTTGAACAAGTCTGCTCCTACAAATACCTTGGGGTTACTTTTGACTCAACCCTCACATTCCACACCCACATTGATGCCTTTGCATCCGCCACTAATACACGGCTTGTCATCCTCTACCACTATAAAAACTGCTCCCTTCCTGATGCTCTCCGACTTCCTGTCACATCTTCAGTACTGTTTCTTGTAGACTATGGCCTGCCAGTCTATGGTGCTGCTGACATGACTGCCCTCAACAAAATTCGCCTCACCCTAAATAAGGTCTGCAGACTGATCACTGCTGCCCCCAGGCTCACACATACATGTCAACTCTATGACGAGGCTAAACTACTTAACCTGGATGAACGGCTACGCTATCAAACCTGCCTCCTCACAAAAAAAACCCTACTCAGGCTCTCCCCTCCTGGGGTGACTGCCTCTATCCACCATACCCCACCCACTATCACACCCCGTACTTCCAACAGGACCACTCTACTGGTCCCCAGATCCAGGACCACCTATGGTCAGAGGTCTTTCTGCTACAGAGCCCCATCCTGGTTTAACTCTCTCCCTGCTCCCACCTCCAATGCCACCACAATCTCCAACTTCAAAATCGCCCTTCAGAGCCAACTCTTTAACACTTGCAGCTGCTCCTGACTCTAAATATGGCCTAGATCTCTCCTCACTTGACAACGCCCATTGGGCGGCACTCCACCTCACCCCCACACCCTGTCCTCCTGTGCACCATACCTCTGCTATAATCAGCCAGTGCCAGCTGTATCAATGTAATTACCACGGAATTGTAAATGTATGAAATCAATATGTGTAACACTAATGTCAGCTACTTGTATTCTGTAACCTAAAATTGTAATGTTTTGTCCTCAATGTGACAAGGTACCTTTGGAAACGAGCCTCTGGCTCAAAGGTTATAAACTGATTTACAATAAATAAATAAATATACAGTTTTTGCAATTGTTCCCTAATGGTCAGGTATTTGTACACATTGCCCTGTACTGTTTGCTTTAATTTGTTGTGAACCAGTCCATTATATCTCTTTTTGTTTCCTCCCACCAGTCCCCTACATTATCATGTATTCCTAACACCTATACTCTGGCTAAAAAAAAAAAACAAGCACCTGTAGTATTATCTTGGGTTCTTGTAAAGTTAATATATTCATTTTCCACATGTTTTGTGGTCATACATAATGGTCATTCAAACCAACTAAAGCTTTCACCAGTAAATGATCTGACAGTTCCATAGGTATAGTTACCGTGCCATGAATGTGTACCTGTTTTGACACAAACAAGTAGTCGTTCTTTGTCATAAATTTACTTCTTACATATGTAAACTGTATAGAAGGTTAAGCCCCTGTGGAATAATTCACCAGTTCATCTAATATGATAAATGTTTTAAAAGTATTAGAATCACAGTACACTTTTTTCTTTTGCACCTTCCTCTCCTTAATGTCTAAAGTTACATTAAAATATCCCCCTAGGTAAACAGTTTTTGTAGTTATCAGATAAGGTTGAAGTTGGGTGACTAGTTCTACCCTTTTCGCTTTTTGCTGTGTACCATGGGGTATCCCGTCAAAAAGGCGACTGAGATTGAACGACTCAGATATGAGTGACTCAATCTCAGCGCCTGTATTGTGGGCTACCCTGAAAGGGTAGTGACAGGAAAGTGCAGGGTGAGAGAACAGCGACAGGATACCAGAAGGTATCTGTAAGGTATGTGAGGGGTAGCAAGAGGGGAAGCTGCTGAGCTGGCCTAGTTGCACAGTGTGTAGGGAAGCTGGCTCTGGTGGGGAGGGTGCAGGGTTCAGGGCTGGAGTGGAGCACAATATTTTTGTGCTTTTGTGTGCCTGTTTTTTTCCCCTTTGTCCTGGTTCTTCTCCCTCCCCAACATGCACCCCCATGGAGTTAGTTATTTTAGTAAGAGGGGGTGCAGGGGGCGCTGAGGACAAAGTCCCCCACACGAACACTTAAATGTGTTTTTGTTGCTGAGAATGTTCATCGCCGTTCTTATTTTTGGCAATGTACATTCGCCGTAATGGCTATTGTCCTTTGGCGATCGCCATTATGACATAGAACCAGACCATACACTACTATGAACCTGCTAGGGTTACGTTTACATAAGCCATCTATAATTAATACCCTTCCTGGCATTAAGTCAACTAGTTTTTGTAAATAAAAATTTGGTCCATTGAACAGAAGAACCCCCATCCCATCAGCTTTCTTTGTCCCAATGGACCAATATGATGGGCCCCACATCCAACCATTATTTACAGTATACTTTAGTTGACTGGAGTCCATCCATGTTTCCTGTAATAAAATTACATCCAGTTGTAAATCATATAACCAAGATAGGAACAACCCCCTTCTCTTCATTTTTTAGGGTGCACACATTCAGAGTTGCAATTGAAAATGTTCTCATAAATGTTCAGATGAACCAGAGTTCATCTGATCTTGTGTTTTTTCTTTTTCTTTTTCCCCAAAGTTGTTTTACCCTTAGATTGTCCTTCAGGGTTCTGTACATCTGCTGTGGAAGAGGTATCTGATACCTCTTCTTCGGCATCAGCATCACCTTCCTGTTGTGAGGACAGGACTTCATACTGATTTTCTAGGTCCATGTCCCTGTGTGATCCAGCTACTTCAATATTCCTTGTGCTCCTTCGACATGTTTGGGGTGTCTACCATGATTGGGGGGCATCGGTTGTGCTGGACCTGAGGCAGTTTCCTCTTCCATTGCCTCAGAAGTCTGATTTTCCAGGGGAAGGGAGTGACACTGGCCTCTGTCTCTTCCTGGGTGGTGAAAATATTTTGTGGTATATGTCATGTCCTCTCCTATGTCTGAGGTGCCAGTTCTGATGTTTACTGCTGCACATGTTGAATTAAGTCATCTGAATTGACATTATGCCTCTTATTACGTGCTGCCCAGGGGCAATCGTTATATACATGGCCATGTTATGTCAAGGAACAGGGAGGTGAATTGCCACTGTACAACAGCCTGGTTAGACCACATCTTGAGTGCTGTGTCCAGTTCTGGAGGCTGCACCTAAGAAGGGACATCCAACTCCTGGAGAGGGCTCAGAGGAGAGCAACCAGAATGATCCAGGGCCTGGGGGATATGACATATGAGGAACGACTAGGGGAGCTCAACCTGTTCTCACTGGAGGAGACGAGGGACCGGGGGGACATGATTGAGGTCTTCAAGTACCTCAGAGAAGTAAATAAGGTAAGCAGAGATAGGATCTTTTGACTGAAGGAGGGTGGAATCACCAGAGGACACAGTTGGAAGATTGAGGGTGTTAGGATTAGGGGGGAAAGGAGGAGGAGGAGGTACTTCACCGAGAGAGTGGTGGAACCGTGGAATGCACTGCCCAGGGAGCTGGTACAGGCAGCTAAGGTGGAGGGATTCAAGAGAAGGTAGGACAGGTATAGGCAAGGGGTGAAGCAAAGGCTGGTTTGCCCGGGGGGGGCAGGACTGGGGGATGGAGTAACAGTGGAAGGAGACAGATAGAGGGCTATGGTACCCAATAAGGGTGCTGAAGCATGAGCAGACTTAATAGACCAACAGGTCTACTCTGTTGGCATGTTAGTATGTTATTCAAGCAGATTGCAGCTCACATGGTTGACACACTGTGAGCTGATGTGGTCGAAATCCCCACATATGCCACATCTGAGTCTATTACATACATTTGAAAGATGCATTCATGTCCCACATGTATAACATGCCTTCAGCTGTCCTGCATAGAAACATACCCCCCCCCCGTACCATTCAAGCAACATGTTGTATACCTTCAGTGTTCTGTCGGAGTTTAACTTTGAATTTCCATCCCCCACCCCCACAGGTGTTCTGAGTCCATAATAGTTTCTTGCAGACTTAACACCTCAAATTTCTGTTGTAACCAGTGTACAATATCAGCCACATGTACACATTCATTTCTGAACATCACTGTTTTTTGTTTGATCAAGGATTTCGTCAGGGGTATGGCTATGAGGGAATCCATAAGACGGAGTATTTGACCTAATTATAGATTGTCTAGAACGTTTCCAGGCTGTGTGGTTGTCTAAAACTTATATCATACATGTCTTCCCAGGAAATACAGATTAACACATATATTTCCGAGGCCATGAATCACATATTTTCTTTCAATAACAATTTCACCACAGAGCTCAGCTCTATGTCATCCCATTGACAACTTAGTTGCGATGGGACCCGACAGCGACAGCTTTATGTCAACCACACTTTGCAGTTGCCATAAAGCTGTCAGGAACACTGTGTGTGTTTACATCAGGGGGATTTGCCCCTGAACCCCCCATGTGGGGGGTTTTCCCCCACACCTCCCATTCTGAAGAATTCCAACTCTGAGTTGAAGTTGATTTGGGGAGGGGGTCCAGGATGGGGAAAAGTGTTGTCGGGTCCTGGGCAGACTTTTACAGGGACATGTCGATGCTGTCGGCATTGACGTATGTCACTGTGCAGGGGGCATACCCATAGAGCCTATCAGGTCTCAGCTCTAAACCCCTTTTATACCTAAGATGCACAGAGTTACACCTAGATAAAGGTTCTGTCCTCTGAAAAAAATCTGAAAATCTTGGTCTCATCTGTGGAGCTTTGTAACTGAGGAAAGGAAGAAGCATTATCTATCATTGTCTGTATGTTTCCGGTATCTCATTCATTTCCATTACAGCCTGCCACCCCAATGACCATCTCTCACCCCATGCCTGACAGTGGTTTCCAGAAGGCCTCCCATTCTGTCTGGCACCTGTACCATCCTGCTGCTCACTCTCCTTGGCCTCCTGTACACTTATAATCTGATCCCCTTGAGTATGTGCATGCATCTCTTTTGGCTGAGCCCCAGTTTGGAATGGCAACTGATTCCTTGCTGTACTAGGAAGTGCCCTGTATGCTGTTTGGCCTCCATTGCCCCCCCCCCCCCCCCATTAGTGTTCAATTCTTCCTCTACATCTGGTAAATCAGTCACTATACCGGTCACATCTGCAGCTGCTGGTGTGGTGACTTTGTGTCTTGGTGCCTCTTTTGCTTTATCTATTTCGGCAGCATTCATTTTTATTTTATTTTATTTATTTAGTTTTTGTTGACCAGAAAGGAGGACTAGACAATTTTTTGCCTATTTTCAGCCATGGGGAGGGGGGGGATAAAGATGGATGCCAACTGAAACTGAACCAGATTTTAAGCTGTTGGTGTTTTTTTTAGTGAATGGGGGAAATTTGGCCAGTACACTAGGGAAATTCCCCCTACTCTTCCTGGTAGGAGGCACTGTGACTGGTGCTGAGATGGCCAGTCTGCCTGGAGAGCTATGGAGGATAGCTGTGTCTGGGGTCGGGGAACAGGTCTCCTCCCCAGTCGTTGAACTACTTGAGACCAACATGGGAAATGAGAATATGAATGATGAGTTATTTATTCTGGCTGAAGAAGATATAACTTACCTAAAAGATGGAACAGAATCCCAGAAGATGGCAGCGGTGTGTCAGAAGGTGGCAAAACAATTGATACTACCACAACAAACATGTGCAATGTCTTATAGGAACATTCAGCAAAATCTGATATTCGTAAGAGAGATTGTGGAACAGGGACTGGACATGGAGTGGGATGGGTACATAATGACCTTAGATTAAGAAACTGCATTCAATGCAGTAAAACATGAGGATTTACAGTATGAGAGATGTTATGTCAATATGGTATTCCAGAATAGTGGTGGGCTAAGTGGCCCCAATCTACTCCGAGAAGTGATATGGGAGTGAAGGCAAATTCAGCTGAGTGCTCTGCCTTGAGTGGAGTACATCAGCGTTATATTGATGCTTGCAGGTCCATTGAAAACAATAACTTTGCATTACTCCGCCTTCCCAAACCACTACTCCACCAATTCTTAAGGTGAGGTACATTGAAAACAATGTACTCTGCCTCACTTCGCCTTGTTTTTAAGCTCCAAAGGCGAATTTTGCAGTGATTTATGGGATTTCAGGTCACATGGGCTCTAGATTGTTCTGCACAGCCTCAGTTTGGGGTAGTGTGTGTATGAAGCTGTAGGAGACAATCTGCTCTGAGAACTCTGTGATTCAAACCTTCTAAAAGCTGTTAAAAAAGCCTTTTAGGGACATTTGTTTTGCTGAAACTTTAGTTCTCGATTATAGGAAACCTCCTGTGCTCATATCATCGACAGTTTATTGTTTGTGTGTGGAGTTTGAATGTTAATGTACAGTACTCAGTCATTGTACTGAGAGACAGTGAAAGTGTGCTTTGGTGGAGGGGCGTATCTGTGGTGTAGGTAGATTAACTTGGAGAAAAAGACAGTGCTTTCTGTTTTGGTGATATTTTTCTTGTATAACTGTGGTAATGTACACACAGTAATATTTTCAATAATTCTTGCCATTTTTTTTGCTGGTTGTTGTGGTGCAGCACTGCATAATTTTAGTTTGTTTAAAATATGTGGTTATATTACTGAAGTTTTCAATTTGCTACTCTTTACTTAGTGTGTGTGTGAGTATGTGTGTGACGCGTGTTATCAAATCAGACACCTTTTATTGTGCCACATAATTTCAGCAATGTGAACCTGCTATCCACTGCAGCTGCGTAATTTTGTACTTCTTTGTGATATCTTTACTAGTACTAGTACAAATAACTATTACTGTAGTGCAGTACATTGCCCCCCCCCGCTGCCCTCCCCAATCGGCAAAGGAATTATTTTCCAGATTTGAATTTCTGATGGTGAGCACTGGTTAGGTGTTGTGCCTTTGCATCTGCATCTCTTCAGTGCGCAGCGTAATCTTAATCTATCTGTGCATTTGCATCTCTTTAGGGCCCAATCTCCATCTCTAACTTAAGTCACAGTTGTTTCTTTGGCTTCCCTTCAGAGTACTGGACAGGTGTGGAGCATAATTCTGCATGAACATTGTACTCATTAATATGCGTTTTTAAGTCAGGACCATCATCATGAGTCACTCTTGATACAAATCATGTTCTTCATCATCACGGTCACAAATGCAGTCACAAATGACAATTTACAATCACGTCACGAATCACAACATTAATCTTTTTTAATAGTTACTTGGATGTATTGTAAGCCTGTGTTGTAGTATCTCTCCATGCTTCACCACTCCACCATTGTACTCATTAATGAGTGTTTTTAAGTCAGGGAGTTTTGTGCCACACCTCATTGGGGCCCTGGGAAGTACAGACATAGGCATTCACGTTTCTTCATCATCACGGTCACAAATGCAGTCACAAATCACGATTTACAATCACATCATGAATCACAACATAAATTTTTTTAATAGTTACTTGGATGTATTTTAAGCCTGTTTTGTATTATCTATCCATGCTTCACCATCCAACCATTGTACTCATTAATTAGTGTTTTTAAGTCGGGGTGTTTTGTGCCACAAATCGGGGCCCTGGGAAGTACAGCCATAGGCATTCACATTTCTTCATCATCACAGTCAAAAATGCAGTCACAAATCATGATTTATGATCATGTCACAAATCACAACATTAATTTTTTATTAGTTACTTGGATGTATATTAAACCTGTTTTGTAGTATCTCTCCATGCTTCACCACCCCACCATTGTACTCATTAATGAGTGTTTTTAAGTCTGGGATTTGGACAGTGTCTGCAGTACATACACAGACTGGAAAGAAGACTGACTGCACACATGCAGTTTAGCACAGTGTACTTTCGCTGCTCAGAATACAAAGTGTCACGCATACGGAAGACAACAAAAAGGGTATAAATACATACAAGGGTTGGGGTGGTGGAAGAATACATTTTATAACACAGCAAGGAAGGTGTGGGGGGCACATGGTGTGAAGAAAAAAAACTAATGTGGGATCCCATGGTGATCCAGCAGCAGTTCCAGCATGGACATAATTTGCAACTGATGTCCCACTATGCAATCCTGGTGGAGCAGCAGGTGCTGCTGTGGCCCTCCTCTTCTTAGGAATGCTGCCATGCACAACTGCACCCTCTGCCACAGAATGGCCAGCAGGTTTAGGCATGGTCCGTTCTGTGGCAGTCTGCCACTCCAACTGGTGGTGATTGAGCATATGGGTGTGCTGGCCCCCAGTCCCCCGGTGAGTCCCCCGGGGGCCACGGTGCACCTCCACCTCACATAGGCATCATTTGGCCACACTGCTGTTCCCCCCGACACAGTCAAAAAACTGCCAAACAATGGAGGTGCGGGGAGGACTAAGCACAGGCAGGGGAGGGCCAGATGAACTGGCAGCCAACTGGTCAAGGTGCTGAACAGGGATGGGATCCACACCTGGGCCTGGGGGGAACAGGTACATCCTACTTCAGAGGACCTGGTGCTGGACTTGGTGGTGGTGGTTCAACTGCCTCAGAGTCAGGTCAGGAGGAGGTGATGGTCCTGCTTTCGGGGGGGGGCAAACAACTAAAGACTTATAAAGGTAAGAAAAGTAAAATTTACAGAAAGAACAAATTAAGTAAAAAAGAGTACAGAAAAGACAAAAAAATGTAGCTTTTAAAAAAGCTGTTGGGTCTAAATCAAAGTTTAAATCTCCTCCTTGCTCTGATCTCAAAGTTTCACTGTCACAAAACATACTCCTCTCTCTCCGTCTGCACAGGAGAAAGTAAAAGTGTCTGCTTGTATGACTCACTTCCTTACTGCCTAGCATGTGACTTACAGTACTGTAAGCCATGTGATGTGTGTGTGGGGGGGGGGCTGCCAAATCTGAAACACCAAGTGGATCACTTAGAATCATAATGAGGAATGCGAAGTCCATTAAAAACAATGACATCACCTTACTTCGCATTGCCATTCCACCTTAACGCGAAGTGGTAATGACAAGGTGGAGTGAGCATTTTGCATTACCCACTCCGCATAGCAAAAGTGGCACTGCGAAGTGCCCACTTCATGTTCACTTCACTGGCGGAATTTAAATTCACTGCATCTCTTTTCCAGAACAGTTTATTGCTATGATCAGATGCATTTATGAACATGCTAAGGTGATCCCGTTAGTCAATGGACACTTAAGGATCCCTATTCACTTGAAAATGGAGTTAGGCAAGGCTGTCCTTTGAGCCCACTATTATGTGTATTTGCTATTGATCCAATTTTAAGAGAAATAGAAAGAGCTGATGATGTAAAACCAGTATGTGATACAGAACGGCAGATATTTCAGAAAGTATCAGCCTATGCGGATGATTGTACTATTGCAGTGAAAGATTTGGAGTCTGGAAAGTGTGTCGTAGAAATATTAGAGGAATTAAATTGAAGAGCAGTGATACAAATTAATACAACAAAAGTAAGATATTGGTATTGGGCAAGGCACGTATACTGGAAAACTTTCCCATTCCAGTAATAAAGGGGAAGTAAAAATACTGGGATTTTATTTGGTACAAGACAGGCTGAACAAGAAAACTGGGATCAGGTATACGAAGATGCACACAGGAAAGTACAGTCAAGGAAATCATGTAAAATGATGAAGAGGAAAAGAGTGTATTTATCGAAAGCATACATTATGCCAACTTTTTTATATGTTTCACATATATATCCCTTACAGTTTAACATGCATGCTAAGATAATGGGGCTTTTTATTTCTATTTTTATGGGGAAGTCGGATGAATTCAGCGAAAAGAGAGCATACCTATACCAGGAGAAAAGAAGGTGGGTTGGATATGTTACAGCCATTAGTTTACTTATTTGGGAATTATTTTATAGTAATATAAAGCCACTGGTTTTAGGGAAAACAGGATTAGGGATAGAGAGTATGAAGAGGTGGGAAGCACAGTTTCTGTAAGCATGGGGGAGAGGAAAGTGGCATGCATCAGATAAAGCCTTGCCTATCTATGTACAGACAACACTGAAATACAACAGATTGTGGAAGATTGTGTTACACTGGTTTGTGGATGTAGATAGGCAGACATTTTATAAAACGCTGGTTGCAATTGCTGTTTAGAAGAACCTATATTTAAAATTGATGCTCACATAGATAGTAAACTATTGTTGGAAAGTATTATAGAGCCAATAATTCCTTTAAAGATGCAGGATATTATATGGATGTGTGGACATCAAAAACTGAATGTCAGAGGTAATCAGATGCACAAAAAGATGGAAGACAGGATGTGTATGGAAGAGACTTGTGTGGGGAAATTAGAGACTATACTGCATTTGTTTTTTGATTGTACATGTTTGTAGGGGTTTTGGGACTCCCTAGCTGTACTATGGGGTGAGCAACTGTTTGCACAGGTTAATTATGGAATGTTGATACTAGGACAATTGACAAAGTCATGGCAGAAATGGAATAAAAGCACTATATAGGTGGTGTTTGCCTGTATTAAATGGTCCATTTGGCAGACTAGATGCCTAAGAGTATTACAGCAAAAAGAAGCAGATGTACAGGATATGCTGTTTAAAGTCCAGTTGGAACTGGATACGGTTTATAACTATGAAAAGAATACACTAGGAGAAGAGAAATGTCGGTATTTATGGAAAGGAATAGACTGGGTAGGTTGAGTAGGGAATCATGTAAGATGAGAAAAGTTAGGAATAATAATAATAATATGCTGCCAGAATTAATAGAATATATTATTTGTCATGAATGGTTGATGACATAGTATTTTTATAATAATACTTAGAAATGTTCTGATTATATAATAATGAGAATTTGTGTTCAAAAAATTTTTATTTTAGAGATGAGATTCGGGTTTAATTGTATGAGAATAATGCATTAAATTATGTTTTCATTTTAGATTATGATAAAGTATTATGTTGACATTTTGTATGCATTTTGCTAGTTTCTGTTTTTGTTTGTTAATAAAAATGTCCCCTGTTCTTTTCAAGAAGTGCCGTGGGATCATTAACATCCACCTGAACAGGCAGTTAGTACCTCGGTTTAATGTCTCATTCAGAAGACGGCACCTCAGGAGTGCAGCACCACCCTCCTGCTGCACTACAGTGTCAGTATTAGGATTTAACCCAAGTGGCTGGAGTGGGGGATAGAACCCACAGACTTCTGATCTTCCAGTCTCAGAGGCTGAGTGTGCAACCTGCTGAGCTACTGACACTGCCATCTCTCTGTTGTGTGCCATTTTTTAACTGCTTGAGTCTTTGGGCATTCCCAATCCCTGTTTCTGGTTCTGCAGGGTGTCCCAATCTGGGTCCGAAATTCATTATCCTAAAGGCATTTTGCATCCACCCTGCCTCCTGTAACACCTTTTCCTTATTCCAACCCTTGTTGCTTTATCAGGGCATCACAAGTTCAAATGCCTGTTTAATTTGCTCTGCTACCATAACTGTGGATGTTGTTACTACCGGCAAACTCTCCTGCTGTGACAATCCAAAGTTTGTGGTCTCCTATGATGTGGGGGTCCTGCTGATCTTTGAAGCAACCTTTCATTCTGGCACCTTGCCAGCGTGCCCAGTAGGATCAATTAGAAATGTTTTCCTGGGGTCCTGCAGGAAGACGCTATGCAAGCACTTCCTAATCCCCGCTTGCTTTTTTGTATACCGCTCCTCATCCTCAGACAGCATTGTTAACAGAAGGGACTATCCTTCTTCCATTTCTCTTTCTATTTTGTCCTAAGCCAGTTTAATCTCCTGGTCAACCTCCATGTGGTCCAAAGCCTCATTTGCCTCCTCTTCTGATGTAATATTTTTTCTTTGATCATCTGACTCATTGTCTGTATCAATGTTTTCTTAATCCAAGGATTGAAATTAATTTTCTGCATCCTTTTTGGGTTCCACAGCTGGGTCAGAGGACACAACCTCAGCCTGCCACTCCTCTGCTGTCTCTGACTCCTCTATCTCGGAAGTGGCCAACAACACCCCCTCTTCTGAGAGTAGGGGGATTTTCCCAGTGTACTGGATAATTCTCCCCATTCACTAACAATACCACCAACAGCTTAATCTGGTTCTGTAAATCAGTTTACATCTGTACGTATATTCCCCTTCACTTGCTTCCAGGTCACACCTGGAAATGAGTCACAGCTCAATGTGCCTCTCTCGATCACAAACTTTCAAAACAATAAAAAATTAAAAAGGTTAACAACGTTCCTAGACTTTACCTGGTTAAGTCTAGTGGGGTTTTCATCCAGAAGTGGTGAGGGGGATAAACTAGTATCATAGTAAAAGCCAGCAGAATAGGCCCCATGTTCTATCATGTCTGCTCAGAAACTAGCCCCCTACTGGAAGCTCACTCCACCCCCAGCCCCAGAGGCAGCCCTACATAGAAACATAGAAACATAGACTTTGACAGCAGATAAGGACCGCTTGGCTCACCTAGTCTGCCCATTTCCCTACCTAGAGGATAAGCTGCAGATCCTATTTAACCAACAGCCTATTTCTTCCTACCCCCGGAAAAAATTGCCTTATGTCTGTCCCATGCATTCTTGAATTCTCCCACAGTTTTAGACCCCACAACCTCCTCAGGAAGGCTGTTCCATGTGTCCACCACCCTCTCTGTGAAAAAATACTTCCTCACATTGCCCCTGAGCCGTCCCCTCTCTATCTTCAAATTGTGTCCCCTTGTTCTTGCACATCTATTTTTCTGAAAGATGCTGCCCTCTTGGACTTTGTTGATTCCACTGAGGTACTTAAACATTTCTATCATGTCCCCCCTCTCCCTCCTTTCCTCAAGGGTATACATATTAAGCTCCTTTAGTCTCTCCTCGTATGGCTTCTCTTGCAGACCGTGCACCATTTTAGTTGCCCTCCTCTGAACTGCCTCCATCCTGTTTATGTTCTTGCAGAGATGGGGTCTCCAGAACTGGACGCAGTACTCCAGATGGGGTCTCACCAACTGTCTGTACAGGAGGATAACAACTTCCTGTTTTCTGCTGGTGATACCTCTCCCTATACATCCCAGTATACCCCAGCCCTCCCTACCACCTTCTCGCATTGCTTGCCAACCTTAAGGTCATCTGATATGATTACCCCTAGGTCTCTATTTTTATTGTTGTCACTACCTCCCCCCCCCAATTGTGTAATCTTCCCCTGGGTTTTTGTTTCCCAGGTGCATTACTTTGCACTTCTTTGCAATGAATCCAAGCTGCCATACTTCTGACCATTCCTCCAACCTTGCCAAGGCACTTCTCATCCTTTCCACGCCTCCTTGTGTATCAACCCTGTTGCAGATTTTTGTGTCATCTGCAAAGAGACATACTTTTCCTTCCAGTCCCTCTGCAATGTCACCTATAAAGACATTAAAAAGGACTGGATCCAGTCCTGAATCCTGCAGTACCCCACTAGTAACCCCTTTTTCTTCAGAGTGGACTCCATTTACAATTACCTTCTGTGTCCTGTTGTTCAGGCAATGTTTTACCCAGGCTACCCTCCCTGGCCTCAGCTTCCCCCTGTACCTGTCCCAACCCTTCTTGAATCCTTCCACTGTGGTCTCTTCCACCAGACTCCTGGGCAGTGCGTTCCATGGTTCTGCCACCTTCTCTGTGAAGAAGTGTCTCCTGTGCTCCCCCCCATACTTCCCCCCTTCCAGCTTCCACTCATGCCCCCTGGTAGTGCCCCCCTTCTTAAGCCTGAACACTTCCCTGGCTCCACCCTCATTTATCCCCTTTACATACTTGAAAATCTCTATCATGTCCTCTCTGTCCCTCCTCTCCTCCAATGTATACAGATTGAGTTCATCCAGTCTCTCCTCATAGGTCTTAGCCTCCATGCCCTGAATCATCCTGGTCGCCCTCCTCTGGACCCTCTCCAGCAGCGCTATGTCCTCTTAAGATGGGGTCTCCAGAACTGCACACAGTACTCAAGATGCGGCCTGACCAGGGCATTATACAGAGGGAGGATCACCTCTCTCCTCCTGGAGGTAATTCCCCTATTATGCAGCCCAGTATCCTGTTTGCTTTTGCTGCAGCTCTTCGACAGTTCTCTGTGTTATTCATTTTGCTGTCCACCATTATCCCTAAGTCCCTCTCACCCGATGTGACTTGCAGTGTGGTCCCCCCCAGGGTGTATGCATGTCCCGGGTTTCTGACCCCCAGATGCAGCACCCTACATTTCCCTGCATTGAACTTCAACCCCTACTTCCTTGCCCGGCCCCCTAGGGTATCCAGATCCCGCTGCAGGGCCTCTCTCTCCCCTCCTGCCCATCTGCCAGTGCTCCCAGTGTTGAGTCATCTGCAAAGAGACTCAATCTACTCCTAACACCCCACCCTATATCTGAGACATTAGAATTGAACAGGAGTGGGCCCAGAACCGAACCCTGGGGGGCCCCACTAATGACCCTCCTGGGGAGGAGACTATCCATTCAATCACCACTCACTGTATTCGCCCTGTAAGCCAGTTTTCCACCCACTTCAGCAACTGCCGCCTCCACCCCTATCTCTCTCATCTTTGTTAGTAGGCCGTTGTGGAGTACAGAATCGAACACCTTACTGAAATCCAGATAGAGGACATCCACCGGCCTATGTCAGTCTAGGGCACCCATCACCTAGTAATAAAACTCCACCAGGTTAGTCTAGCATGACCTCCACAGAACAAAACCATACTGCCTGCCATCCAGGTGCCCCAACCTTTCCAGCTGCCACCTCCCAGCCTCTCCTTGATAATGCCCTCCATAACCTTGCCTACCACAGATGTTAGGCTAACAGGCCTATAATTCCCCAGGCCATCTCCTCTCTGGACCCCCCTTTGTGGATAGGCACCACATGAGCCACCTTCCAGTCTTAAGGCACTCACCGTGTCATCAGGGAGATGTTGAAGAGTGAGGCCAGTGGAGCTGCCAGCACATCCGCCAGTTCCTTCAGCACCCTTGGATGCAGCCCATCTGGCCCCAGTGCCTTCTCAGCCTTTAATGACTGGAGGGCCTTTCTCACCCTATCCACTGTGATTTTGCCCTCCCATCACCTCCCTCCCTCCTCATGCATCCTCTCCTCCCCTTCTAGATACCACCCATCCCCTGCCCTAGTCTCATCCAGTCCTTCATTCTCCAACTGACCTCTTGGTTCAGTGGGCTCCTCTATCCTCCCATCAGGTTGGAAAGATCCCCCACTTCCCCCGGTAGAGACAGAGGCAATGTACTCATTTAGCACCTCTGCTTGCTCCCCAGTTTCCTGCACCCATCCCCCCATTCTAATCCTGTTGATCTGTGCCCTCACTTTTCTTTCTCCCCTTTGTATCTATAGAACCCCTCCCCCTCATGGATATCCCTGGCCAGGTTGAGCTCCTTCTTTGCCTTGGCCCCCCCTTACCACCCTGGTGACCCTCTTAGCCAGGAAATCATACTCTGCTCTCTCCCTAGCCCCCCTTTTCAGTGCTTTAAGCGCGCATAGGCAGCCTTTTTCTCCCTCACTGCCTCCTGCACCTCCCGGTTCCACCAACACGGCTTACTGGCCCTACATTACTTACGCTTTACCTTTGGCAGGCCTTTGAAGCCTCCTGCACCCCCTTCCTAATGGTCTCCCACAAGCTACCAGCATCCATGTCTGGCCTTATCTCATCCAAGCTCCCTTTAAGAATCCTTCCCATGCGCTCAAAGTCCACCCCCCTGAAATCTATTACTTCTGTGTTAGTGAAAATTTCCTCTCCCCCTAGAAACATGAGAAACCAGACCATGGCATGGTCACTGCCTGCCAATGGACTGCTCTCATCCAGACCCCTTATCTGGTCACTATCTGCTAGGACAATGTCCAGGATCTGATCCTGCCTAGTAGGCTCCCCCACATGCTGGACTAGGAAGGCATCCTGAAAGACATCCTTCAACCTCTGCTCCCTGGCCACCAAGGATGTCATAGTGCCCCAGTCTGCCCCCGGCATGTTCAGGTCACCCATGATCACCACCCTGCCCTTTCCGAGGCCACAGTGACCCCTGATGTTCTCAGCCAGATCATCCTCTAGTTCCTCTTCCTTTGTGGGGGGTCTGTGCACCACCCCTGTTTTTAATCTTTTACCCTACCCATTTGTAGGGTTACCCAGATTGCTTCCACATCTCCTTTTGCCTCCTCGATTCCACCAACTACTATGTCATTTTTGACTATCAATGCCACACTCCCACCCTCTTCCCACCCCCCCATCCTTCCTAAACATTGTGTATCCCTCTAAATGTAGGTCCCAGTCATGTCTCTGGGTGGCCCATGTCTCAGTAATTGCAACCAAGTCTGCTGCATCCTCAACTAGCACTGCCTGGAGCTCTGGCATTTTATTGCTGATGCTCCTGGCTTTGATCAGGACCATCCTCCACCCTACCCCCAACTTCATCTCCAGTCTTCTCAACTCAGCTCAATCCACTGTCTCTCTTCCTCCTTCAGTTCCCCCTGGTCTTTTAATGCTACCCGCAGCCCACTTTGCATGATCTAGTCCTGAACCCTCGAGCTTTCTTGCTGGGGCTTTCAGTCTTTCTATCCCTCCCCCCTTTACAAGTTTAAACCCCACCTATCACCAATGAATCCAAAAAGTTTTAGTTTAAGGATCTCCCTCCCCTCCAGGTTGAGATGCAGCCTATCCCTGGCATATAGCCCCTTGTCTTCTCATGCATCACCCCAGTCCCCCATCATTCCATACCCTTCTGACTTGCACCACTCCCTGAGCCACTGTGTCACCCCCCCACTAAGTTTTTGCTTATTTTCCAGGCTTGCCCTTGGTACTGGTAGTATCTCAGAAAAGGAGACTGAGCATCCTATAGAGTGGCAAACCCTGGCCAATTCCCTGAATCTTGCCTGTATCTTCAGTTCACTGTTCCCTTCTAAATTGTTTGTTCCCAGGTGAGCTAGAAAGTCTGGGGATCCTCCACATTCCCTTGCCATTGAGTATAGTTTGAATTTGGCCTTATGTACTGATAGGCCTGGGATACATTTAACCTTGACTGGGCTGCCTTTCCCCTTCCCAACCCCCTCCCACTGGATACCTCTAATCATGGAGTCACCCAGTAGGAACACCTTCACCTCTCCCCCCAAGTTACTAGCCCATTTGTGCCCTTCCATACTCCTTCTCCTGTCTACGTCCCCCGGCTTGCACCTTGCAGCCCCACAGCCTGGGTGTCAATATTTTGTGCATGCCCTTCCAGGCTCCCTCTTCTGCCTATGTCCCCCAGTTTTCTCCTCTCACCCCCTGCAAGTTGGGGGTCACAGGTCTGTATGTGCCCTTCCAGACTCTTTCTCCTGACTATGGCCCCCTGCTTGCTCCTTGCTCCTACCACAGCCTGGGCATCACTAGTTTGATTGTGCCCTTCAAGGCTCCCTCTTCTGTCTCCCTCTCTCAGCTTGCTCCTCGCATCCCTCACAGCCTGAATATCACTAGTCACCCCCCTTAACTCTTCCCTGGTTGGTCTGTTGCCATTGATTTCTTCACCCAGGCCTCCTATTCCTGCTTTCCTTCTTCCCTCCACCCCTCAGGTTCTGCAGTAATGGACCCTTGTGCTCTAGTGCTCTCTACAACCCCCCTCTTCTGGAAATTCCAGTCTCGGAGCTGGCCTACCCAGAGTGCTCCCCTTCTCACCTCCCTCCTTGTCCACTTTACCCTTCCTCAACTCTGCCTTATCCTGGGTCCTGGCCTCATTGACCCTGAATCTGTTCTGTGTGTCCCCCTCTGCCTTACCTCCCTCGGACCAAGGCTCCTGCCCCCCCGCCCATCTGGTGCCCTGGGCTCATGTTCACCATGCCCTCTCCTCCTTTGTATCAGGCCACCCCTCCGCCCCTGCCCCCCTCTGACATCTGATCAATCCCTCCCCATCAACCTCCACCCCCTGCCCACCAGTCTCTTCCACCTCATCATCCGGGTACAGCAGGGTGAAGTGATTTTTAAGTGTGATGCCTGCCCCAAGCTCACTCACTCCTGTCCCCCTTCCCCTTCCTTGGCTCTCTCTGGGCCACCCCCCTCCTTTCAGAGTGAAGACCGTACACTGGTATTTTCATGTCTCTCCCCCTTGGAGTGACCATGTGGTCCTAGTCCTCTCACTCCCACCCCTATTCCCTGAGGTATGCAATTTTGGCCTCGCCTATCAACATATGGTTCCTGCCCCCCTTCCCTCTTCAATCCACCCCCCCCTCCTTCCCTCCAACTGCTTACTGATCCCCTTGACCTCCCACCTGAGGCCTGCCAACTAGTAACACACTGGGCATCCCCCAAACCTCCATGCCCAATTCAATATTATGGCCGACCCACACCCCGTACACCCAATCACCCTCCCGAAGATACCGGCTGTTGCATCATTCGATCCCATCCTCACTGTTAGGTGTGGGCAACTGCACTCACCCTCATGGATAACCTGAGACTAAGTAGAACATTCCCTGAACCACTATTATTCCAGCTTTCTCGAGTTTACCACAGCTAAGGGTATCCTGACTGAACTTACCCTAAATGTCTTGGAATCAACCCGTCTTCTAACTCCTGGTGCAAGTGTAATCTCCCAAAAACTTAACCAGCCATGGTTTTAAAAGCCAGTACACTTGCTAGGCTCAGAAAGATAGTGCTACTCCATTTATTAGTTTCTGGTGGTATTCACCCAAACCCTGGCCCTCTCAGCCCTAACTTCATTAACAATTCTAAACCAAAAAAAATCAAGGTTTGAATATTGTGCACCTCAATATCAGAAGTATTCTTGCAAAGAAACAAGAGTTTGAAGCCTGGTGGCTCTTGTTAGCTTTGCTGTATAGCCTTCACAAAATCTTAATTAAAGGAATCTATCTCTGACAATGAGGTAACCATAGATAATTATAACATTTCCCACAAGGACCGTATAGGTAAAAGGGGATTGGGCTGCTTGTTGTTAGTCTCTGATAAATTCATGGTGATGGAATGCCCTGGTTCCTCTAAATCCCTTAATTGTGATTTCCTGTCCGTCAGCCTACTACTGGGAGGTGCCAAAACCCTTACATTGTCTGTCATCTGTATTCCCCCAAACATTTCTGAAGAGGGCTAAAAAGAGATCCAACAATTTGTTAATTCCATTCTTAGCCACAGAGAGTGGATAATCATGGGTGATTTTAATATAAACTGGACTGAGAAATCTGGTAATATCTTCCTGCCAGTTTTCCATGAGCTTGGTCTACATCAAGTCATCAATATCCCTACCCATGTCAGCTATAAAATTGGCTCACAGACAACCCTGGACTGGATAGTAGTTTCTAATCCAGTTAGGGTTCTATCATAAGGCACTCTGCCTGATGATCTTAGTGATCACTGCCCTATTTTCTGTCTTTGGTCTGCTAAAAAAAAGTTCAACCACGTCCAATGTACATCTAGACTAGAAACATAAAAAACTTAGAAATGGAAGCATATCTGAACAATTTGATGTCTGCTGATTGATCCTTCCTAAATGACATCACTGACCTAAATCACGCCTATGAGAAATTTTGCAAAACCCTGGTAACTGTTCTCAATCGGATTGCCCCCCTAAAATAAATGAGAATTAGAGGAGACAAGGCTGAGTGGCTAAATGCAGAAATATTCAGTAAGTTGAAATTCAGGGACAAAATCTGGAAAAAGTTTAAAATGAATGGGGATCCCCAAGATTTGTTAGTGTATAAAATTGCCAGAAATAAGTGTAAGACCGTACTTAAAAATGCTAAATCCACCTATTTTAAGGAACATCAGGAAACTACACCCAATCAAAAACTGTTTGGCAAGACATTAAAAAGTTAACTGATAATAAACAATCTGGGGACTTCTTCACTTTCGAGGTAGAAGGCACGATGGTTAGTGATTCTAGAGTAACCCCAAACCCCTCACTGGACTAGATGACCTTGACTACCATTTCATAAAATCAGGAAGAAAGGTTCTAGTCACACATATCATGAAGCTCTTTAACTTCTCACTTAAATTTGACTTTTTTCCTGATGTATGGAAGTTTGCAGTTGTTAGACCATGCATAAATCAGGCCCTAAGAACCTATTATCTAATTACAGACCCATCTCACTTCATAATCCCCTATCCAAACTGTTAGAGTGCATTGTCTTTGATAAGACACTTGACATTTTAATGCAAAATTACCTTTTCACACCTCTGCAACATGGGTTCCACAAGTTACACAACACAGAGGCAGCCCTTATGAGGTTCACAAACTTTGTTCATAAAGCACTGGATGTAGGAAACTACATTGGCTGCATATTTGTGGACCTCACCAAGATGTTCGAATTGGTGGACCATCACCTGTTACTGAACACATTGGCACCAATTAAATTTTTTTTTTGATGCATTTGCCTGGTTCCAAAGTTACCTAGGCAACACAGTACAGAGGACGAACATAAATAACAACCTAGCAAATCCAGTCATGGTGTCCTGTGGAGTTCCCCAAGGATAGATCCCTGGGCCTCTCCTGTTTTCACTTTTTATTAATTCATTACCAGCTGCCCAACCCCCATCAGAAATTGTCCTCTACGTTGATGACAACATCATCTTTCAAGATGGTAAGAATATACCAGTAAGAAGCATAAACCAGATCTTGCAGTCGGATTTCACCTCAATGCAGAGAGAGATGGTTTAACCAACATGAATTGGTCCTTAATACAAAGAAAACAAAGGCAATTATGTTCTCAGTTCCTTGTAAACCACTCCGCAACTCCCTAAACCTGTATGATTCTTCAGATGAACAAACAGAAGTAGTTAGTGAATTCCCCTACTTTGGAATCATCCTCGACAGCTCCCTTTCCTTTGAATCTCACATATAACATGTCACAAAAAGCTCCATCAATGACAGGAAGTGTTACACAGGGTTAAAAATTGCCTTACAGTAGGGTCATGGAAAATTATATCCGACAGTCTCCTATTCCCACTAAACGAATACAATTTGTTAGTATACTCCTTGTCTAGTGAGTCAGTGTTAGCCAGGGTAAGGGTACTTCACCACTCAATCTGCAGATTTCAAACCAACCTTCTGTGCTGTACTAATCACTGTCAACTTCTCTCCTCTGCTTCACACCTCTCACTTGCTGACTGCATAACATTTCTAACCCGGGCTTTTCTACAGAAAATGGCCTTTGCCCTTAATAGTATTCAAGAAATTCTTCCTGAAATGGCCAAAAATAGGACCACTAGATCCTTCAAGGATCATGCCTTCTACACTCCAAGAATAAACAGTAACCTTGGTCAGAGATCTCAAATCTACAGGACCATGAGCTGGTACAACAAGTTGAATACATCACTAACTGCAGTTACATTCATCTTCAGCTTTAAAAAGGCTTCTGCACAATATCTAAGAGCGCCGTCTAGCTGCAACTGTTTGACCCATTTGTAACTGTTTCTGACTTATCTGTCTCCTGTTCATACATGTTACATTAGCTTCCTCAGATTATACTTGCACTGGGCACTTATGAAAAAGAGTTCTACCCATTAAGGTTTCCCAGTATAATAAATAAAAATGAAATGACATAAAAATGAAATTAATTGCATTGCCAATTGCCTAGTTCTGGGGCTGAAGCCAGAAAATAGTTTTCCCCCCTACCCAGACTTTCAAACAGGGCCAGGGAACATTAGTCACAGACATGCTGGCTTTCATCTTCAGTGGCTTGAACAGTCACCTTTCAGGGGAACAATGTATCATGAGCGATGCTATGGCAACCTTAATTCTCACTCCACTGTTCTGAGCATGCTGAAGCTGTCGACTCATTCATGCAGCTGCAGGTTAGAACTGAGGCAAGTTATTAAGTGCTTTAACATTTTTTTTAAACAAACAAGCAAAAAACAAACATGTTGAATAGTAGGAAGAGGGGACCAAGGCAGTAGGAACCTGGAGTGGAACGTTTACTTAGGAGACAGAGATGGAGGCAACTCATGCCAGATTCAGAGCAGCAGGGTGAAGTGTGGGAAATTGTGACTGACAGATTGACCAGGGAACAGTTCAAAAAATTGTGTATGGTCCACTGAACTACAGACCAGTTTCAGTTTGTAACTGGTCAATGGTTCAAAAACTTTTGATGTCATGTCAGTATTCCAGACCAATCATACAGCAGGATGTATATATATATATATATATATATATATATATATATATATATATAAATAATCCTTGTCTATGATTGGTCCAGAGCCACTGATATGACATTGAAAGTACATATATATATATATATATATATATATATATATATATATAATCCTGGTCTATGATTGGTCCATATATATACCACAGCAAAGAAAACAGAAAAACAAAATGAAAGAATTTAAAATAGAAAAAACAACATACAAAACAAGCAAGTACTGGATAAATGCAATATGACATGCCTGCATCAGAAATATCTGTGATATTTTTCCCTTGTCTGGTTTGACCTTATGACATTATTCATGACTCCACCATTTGTGATGTCATAAGATGAAACTACACTCAGGAGAAATATCACAGTTATATATATATTCATTGCAAAAAAAACTCCATTAATGCATCAGTTAGGGTTGAAAGTACACTAACAAAAGTTTTAAAATTCGATGTTAGTGTTACTACTCTTTATCACTCCTCATCAACTCCACCACTCCTCCACATACCACTTGATGTTGGGGTGTGACATGGGGTCATCAGGCCCAACTCTCACTGCATTCTATATGTAAACAAGCTGACATTCTACAGCATAGGAGAATGGGGTGAGAGTTAGGTCTGATGACACCATGGCACACCCCGACGTCGAGTGGTGTGAGGAGGATGGGGGGGTGGTAGGGGTGGAAACCCTAACATCAAATTTCCAGACTTTTATTAGTGTACTATCATCCTTAACTGATGCATTAACAGAGGTTTTTTGCTGTGAATTTCCCTTCTTTTTGAGAAAGTGTAATGTAACTGGTAACAGGTATGTGGTTGAGGGAGTGCGGGCCCTCCGGGCCCTGCACTTCCTTCATGGTGCCCATTTTTTGCCTAATGATATGCATATGTGGGAGTGCTGGCCCTCTGGGCCCTGCGCTCCCACTTACAGGCACATCTGTGGGGCCAGACCTTGCTACACTGAAAATTTCAGCAAAAAAAAGTGCTAGTCATTGTTTTGCTATGAAATGCCAAAGTAACATTTGGCACTTTAATTTTGTGAAATTCTGCTACTTTCATCAAACTCCCATATATCAACATAAATGACTTTTGTGAAACTAAAGAGTAGTGTCGCAACACCACTGGCACTTTTGCGAAACAAAATATAGTGTCTGAACAATACTGGTACTTTCACGAAACAGAAGGTAGTGTCACAACAATACTGGTACTTTTGTGAAACAGAAGGTAGTGTCACAACACTACTGGTACTTTCGCAAAAGTAGCAATAGTGTTGCAACACTACTGGTACTTTCTCAAAACTAAAGGTAGTGTTGAAACACCACTGTCACTCTCCTGACTTACTTCCCAGATAAGGGTGTCGAAAGGTGGTGCAGACACTGATATCTCAGTAATGTTTTCCATAGTTGCCTTTTGCTAGTTTACTGAAAAAATGTACAATGCTATTATTGTAAATGTAGTGCAATGTAACTGGTATGTGGTTGTGGGAGCATGGGCCCTGCGCTCCCCTAATGCTTAAAATATTTGTGTAGTGGTATGCGAATGTGAGACCACAGGCCCTTTGGGCCCTGTGCTCCCATTTACACATAAGTACGGGAACAAAACACAAGCCTACAAACATGGAAATGAACCCTTGGAACACTAATTTGCCAATTTCTCAGTAACTGTTGCAGCTATGAAAAAAAATCCACAGCAGTTGTAATCATGACTTTGAAACCTCCACACATCCTTACCAGAGCAAAAAATCTGTATCTCAAATCATTTTCAAGATATGGGCACCAAAATGCGATGCAGACACCACCATGTTAACCTATGTGAAATTTCTCCACTTCAGAATGCTGCAGCTAAGGGATCATTGAATGGTTTGGGACCAAACTAACAAAAGGTACATCAGTGTATCCAAGGCTTACCACCCTGCAAATTTCAGCCCAGAAGCCCCAACTGTTTAACTGCAGTGGAGTGACAAAGAATTCCTCTTTTTTTGCATGTTGTAGTGTTGTGAAATTGCGACATTTTCACAAAAAAATGCGAAAGGACGGGCACAACATTGTCATGATTTGAGAAAGTGTCACATCCGTTCTGTCACAATTTTATGACACTACAGGGAGCTGATGTCAGGAAGAAAAACATTTCTGGTGGGTATCTCAGGGCCAGACTAGGTAAACACAACTGTCAGTGTTTTCCTAGGCCCAGCCAAATTTGAACTACAACCATTTTTGTCCCTCACTAACTAAAACAAGATGTTGGCAGCTTGAAAACAAATTGGCATAGCTCAAAAGCTTTTTTTGCTTTTGCAAAAGCTTTTGAGCTGGACATATATTTTTCCCTTAGGCTATAATGGGAAATTTTTTAATTTAATAACTTTTGAACGGTTAAATATTTTTTCACCAAATCTTCAAAAGGCACTTCCTTGTCCTAGACCCCATATACCCTGAACATTTCAGACCAGACAGACAAACCATTTAAGCTGTAGAGATGAGCACAGACTTCAAAAAAATTGAGGATTTTTTACACTTTTCAATGCTCTGCAGCTCCGCAACCAAAAATCTGTCTGGAACGAAAAGTTCCAGATCCAGTGAAGTATGGCACCACACTGTGCATGCAAAATTACAATCAGATTGGACATATGGTTGTAAAGTAATTAAAATGCAAAATTTGGGGTTTAACATAGAAGTTGCTACGCAACCCTAACTATACTGGCCCTACTGGGCCAGTATTTTATATATATATATATATATATATATATAATATATATATATACACACACACACACATATATATTTTCATTGCAAAAAACTACATTAGTGCATCCATTAAGGTTTTTATTAAAGCATCAAAAGCTGAGAAATTCAACATTAGGGTTACCAACCCTGCCACCCCAACCCCCTACCCTCAATACACCAACAGGCTTCGGGGTGTGCCATGGGTTGGGCAGGCCCAACTCTCTCAGTAACCTTAGCAACTATGGAAAACATTCCACTGCAGTTTTAATCATGACTTCAAAACCTCCATGGAAGCTTAGTCCACCTACTACAGAAAGTGAAAAATCCATATCTCGAATTGTTTTTGAGATACGGGTGCCAAAATGCATCAGATGCACATAACTTGGTTATTTTCAGGATTTGTTTCACCCAGTTTTTAACATGGCCTTTGGGGGACCCCATCTCATGAACAATGTCACTGTCATTTCATTAATCCATCCCAAAAGTTGATTTCGCACAGCAACCATGCCATTGTGCACCATAAGTGCGAAAACACATTTCAGGCAGAATGTGAAAAATGACAGCTGCACTGTTCAGGAGTAGGTGTGAAAAAATGGCAATGCTGAAACTTTGGAGTGAAAATATTAAAAATTGCTGAAGTTATGAGTGTATGTAGAAACTGCACAATGCACACTTGCAATTCAGTAATTTTATGGAATTTTTGCACAACATTTTGAACATGGGCTTTTTGGGACCCCATCTAATGAACACTGGCACTGTCATTTTGTTAATCAGTCCCAAAAGGTGATTCTGTGCAGCCACCATGAAATCACCTTTTGGGATGGAGTAACGAAATGACAGTGACTGTGTTCATGAGGTGGGGCAAAAATACCTAAAACTGGCTAAGATATCAACATAAGTTGAAACCCCCATTGATTCCCATTATATGGCTTACCTTGATTCCTCCGATCGCAGTTCTGTGTTGAAGAGTGCAGACTTGTTCCCGGTCCAGAGAAGCTCACTGATCCAGACTTCCATAAGTAAGTATTGGGTAAGGGGTTAATGAGAGGTGGTGCTCAGTGGGAGGGTGGGGGTGGGGATGGGGGATGGAGGGCTGGGAAGATGATGAGGGACCATTTTCTTTACAGGCAAAAAGACATCGGGGGATGGTTTTCTTAATTTACAGGTTACTTTTATTAAAAAAAAAAAATTGACACACTGGGGTGGGCTCCCATTCTGTCACACTAGTGGGGGAGGACACAGCCCAACTTGGGGATTGGGCACCCCGATGTCGGGATAAAAAAAACAGGCTGTGGGTTGGGCATCTAACAC
The DNA here is from genome assembly GCA_016271365.2 of Neoceratodus forsteri. Lineage (NCBI taxonomy): Eukaryota > Metazoa > Chordata > Ceratodontiformes > Ceratodontidae > Neoceratodus > Neoceratodus forsteri. The sequence goes on along the minus strand of CM028136.1, from coordinate 352,178,070 downwards.
CAGGAGGGGGCGCTCAGTCTGCTGCACTAGTGGGGGGGATACAACCCGATTCAGGGATCGGGCACCCCAGTGTCAGTCAAAAAGCCGGATAAGCTACTTCCATGCAGGATTCTGCATTGAAAATGTTGATGCAGGATTCTGTATAAAAGTAAATAAATGGGGAAACACTGGCATCAGGACACTGGGAGTGGGCTACCCGGTGTCCCACACTGACGGGGATGTGGAGGAGCTACTGCCAACATGGGGAATGGGTACCCCATGTCAGAAAATATATCAATGCACTGTCATGCATCAAATTGTCATGCACCATCCTACATCAAACTGCCATGCTGTTCAGCAAAGCATGGCAGTTCAATGCAGGATGGAGCATCACTCCTGAGCCATGTTGGGGGACTGCTAATAAAAAACAAATGTCAAAAGCATGTTTCCTGGGCTCCCACTAGATAAACACAGCTGTTAATGTTTACCTAGGGGTATTACTTATTTTTTTGTATGTTCTTTTTACCTTCTCCCACGTGCACACAGTCATCCTCTCCTTTGGGCGGCCAGTCCTGCCATTACCTCCCACCATCCTGCTGCTTCAACACCCCATTGTCCCAGATGTATTCCTTCACCAGGAGGGCCCCTTACCCATGGGGCCATTGGGAGGGGGGACCAGAGTGCAGGTAGGCACTCCTTTACATCTTCATGGGGTGTGGAAATGCAGCCTAGAGGCACCATGGCTGAGCAGTGCGGGGAGGTGGGGCTGCTGTCATCTGGACAGCATGCATGCCATTTTCATGCTTTTCTTGTTCCCATGCTGCACTGACCTTGTAGTGCCCCCTGTCTCCACCAGGGGCCACCACAGAGTGAGGCTACCCACGCAACCCAACCCAGGAGAGGAGAGCAGTCTTCCAGACACTCAGTCCTCTCCTTCCTCTGCCAGCCCCCGGCACCCCGAGTCCATTCCTGAACCCGGATCACCAGTATGGCTCGAGGTAAGGGGTCCAGTGCCTTAGCCCTCTGTGCCACTGGGCCAGTGGGGCATTATTTTTAAAAGCATTTCAGTTTTCCAGCCTCTGTAACTGAAAACAAGATGGTGGCAATCAACACTGAAAACTGTGACCACGAACAGTAAAGTGCAAATGGTAAATGCCTTTTACCATTTGAACATTTACCATTCAAACAGTAAATGCTACTTATCCAGCGCACTGCCTGTCTGGCATGTATCACAAAAATCATTTAATTCAAAAATGGTTATATATGTTTTCACCAAACCATCCAAAGGCACACCGTTGGCATGCACCCCATCATCCCTGGAAGTATCAGAGGCAAAACTTAATTCAGTGTGTGCTGTACATGAGAGCAAAAAAAATCCCATGTTATCCTATGGAAAAAAAAAGTTCCTTTTTGCATTTTTAACCACTTTATATTTCTGAAACCATAAAAGCTGCCATCATGAAACTTTCAACATCTTGTGACACTGACAACACGACAGCACACACCAATTTTTGTATTATTTGGTTGAAAAATTACAAAGTTATTAAGGTGCAAAAATCGAGATTTAACATTGACAGGCTGTACCAACCCTAACTATAAGGGCTCTATTGCACCTTATAATATATATATAATATATATATATATATATATATATATATATATATATATATATATATACACACACACACACAAACATATGTGTATAGATATATATATACATATGGTCAGTCACGTCCCTATATGTAGGGTTGAGTCGGCACTTCTATGTTAAACTGAAATTTTGCACATTAATAACTGTGGACCCATTCAATGTATTTGCATGCAATTTGGTATGCTTGGTGGGGCATGGTAGATCTCTTTATCTTTCAAAATGCACTTTTCGCCAGTTATGTGGGCAGTTTTTTTTATTTTGTCCACGGTGCTGTGCGGCCGTGTTGTGGCGTGCCACTCTGCGATTTGACTCATCTGAAAGAGCTTGGGTGAACAAACATGCCACTTTTCATTTGGTGAAAAATATTAATCCATTCAAAAGTTATTAAACTTTTAAGTTTCCATTATAAGTCAATGGAAAAACGGATATGGTTATTTTGTGAAAGAAGAATGGGGTTTTGGCCATCTGGTCCCTCCTCACGATCAAAGAATTTTTCAGGCTCGCGGTCAAAGAATCTTTGATTGTGAGAATTCTTTGATCGCGACAGCCACCATCTTGTTTTCATTTTGTCATTAGAAAAATTCAAATATCCCGGCTCAGGGGTCACTCCTGAAGTAAAACTTGAATGGGTTTTACTCAGGGAAGCCTCACTGTATCGAGCCATGGCCGTGGTTTGCTTCGAAATTGTCAAAACTTAGAGTTTTGAACATTTTTATTCTTTGATCGCGAGCCTGCAAATTCTTTGATTGCGAGATTCTTTGACTGCAATCTTTGATCACGAGGGCGTGACTAGATAGCCATTTGAAAAATTCTATTTTCTCAGCTCAGGGGTGGGTTATTAAACCAAATGAGGGTGGGTTTTGCTCAGGGGGGCTTCATTCTATCGAGGCATGGCTGTGATTTCATTTACTTTTGTGTAAAGATTGAGTTTCACCATTTTTAATTCTTTGATCATGAGTCTGCAAATTCTTTGATCATGAGATTCTTTGATCGTGATCTTTGATAGCGAGGGAGGGGCTAGATGGCCAGATTTGGAGGGACCAGATAGCCCAATTTTAATCATTTTTAAAATTAAATATCTCGGAAACCGTTTTATCTTTTCACTTGAAATTTGGAGGGTGTTGACGGGATGTCTTGTAGATGTGAATTATGGTATTTACATGTCAGACAGTACATTTTTTGCAGAGATATTGTGTGGTGCAGTTTACATTTTGCAGACAGCGTTTTCCATTGTGGTACTAGCTTCAAATTTATATGGTAGCTATCCTTACTGCCATGGATGTACTTTTGAGTCATTAGGTGTGTAAAATCTAAACAGGTATGGAATTCTGCAGAAATTTGTAAGTCAGTGAGAGCGTGGGCCCAAAGGGCCCACACTCCCACCAGCTTGCGTGACTTTGTACTTTTATATTCTCTCTCAAAAAGTAAGGAAATTCTATCCACAAAACTTCGTTAATGCATCATTTACGGTTAAAATACAAAAAGTAAGGAAATTCTATCCAAAAAACTTTGTTAATGCATCATTTAGGGTTAAAATACAAAAAGTAAGGAAATGAAAAGTTTAGGGTTGCCCCCTCCCCCGGTGGATCAGCCCATCATCCCAAGATTGACAGCTGATGGGGTGTGTCATTGGGGTTGTGAGGCCTAAATCTCACCTGACATGTTTCTTGCCCATGGCACTGCAACCACAGCGTGTGGTCTTTAGGTCTGAAATTTAGAACCTAGGAAAAGGTTGGGTCAAGGAACAATCCAGCATTGGTTTGGTAAAAGAATATTAATCTCTTCCAAAGTTATACATTTTTAATTTTCAGGTTCTAAGCATGCTCAGTTCACTCCAGGATTTATATGGTTATTTTTCAGGCAAAGATTGGGCTCACGGTCAAGGATTTTGTAGCTCAGGGACTAAGATCCTGGTCCACCAGAAAATTCCTTGTCCATGAGCTGCCATCTTGTTTTTCCATTTTTCCCCAAATCAAAATGTGTAGCTTTCTTCATGGGTGGCTTTTTTGGGGTCACATGAGGCATGTGTTTTGTTCAGGGTGATACCTCTACAAAGCCATGCCTTTGGTTTGACTCATTTTGGTCAAAACATAGCTTTTCAAAATGTAAAAATTCTTTGACCATGACTCGCTAACGATCCTAGTCTGTGAGCTGTCAAAATCCTTGTCTATGAGCTCGCAGTCAGGGATGTTGCTACCTCATGAACTAGGATTTTAAAAACTTTACCATTGCATTGCTAATGAACGGTTTGGTCTTTTTATTTGAAATTTTCAGGGTATTGATGTGATGCCCTGCAGATGTATATTATGCTGTTTAGGTGTTGGGGAATTAAGTGGTTCCATAGATATGCTATCATGAAGTTCAGATTTTCCCCATAGGATTACATTGTGCCACCCATTGCATTTTTCGGTGGCCATATCTCGGAAATGATGCAAGATACGGATTTGATCAACATTTTATCTTGCATGCAGTGCTCATTGTCGTGATTACAATGACACTTGAATTTTTTTTTAGCTGCTACAGTTCCCAAAATATCAGCAAATTAGTGTTACAAGGGTTCCTTGCCCAGTAGGGCTGCTGTATGGCTCTGTAGCTATGTGTATGTGGTAGTGCGGGGCCCAGAGGGTCCATGCTCCCACAGATGCATATTGTTATGCAGAAATGACCCCATGCCCCAACAACACATGCTATTTACTACTTATATTACACTTTTTCAAAAAGTAAGGAAATTCATGGCAAAAAACTGTATTTAATGCATCAGTTAGGGTTAAAGCAACAAAAATGAGGAAAATGAGATGTTAGAGTTGAACCCCTAACCCCTCCAACACCACAGACCCCCATCCTCCACAGACTGACAGATGCCAGGGTGTGCCATGGGGTCATGAAGCCTAACTCTCACCCCATTCTCCTTTACTATAGCATGTCAACCTGTTTACACATGGAATGGGGTGAGAGTTGGGCTACATGACCCCATTGCACACCCCAGCATCTGTCAGTCTGTGGGGAATGGGGGGTGTGGTGTTGGGGGGTTAGGGGCTCAACCCTAGTGTCTCATTTCCTCACTTTTGTTGCTTTAACCCTAACTGATGCATTAAACAGTTTTTTGCCATGAATATATATATATATATATATATATATATATGCAACAGGTGTCTGTATAAAATGTGTGTGTGATAAATCCATGTGTCTGAGTCACTGTGTGTATAAATTTATATATACACATGGTAATTACATCACACTCCATTTATACACATAGTTACTATGTCACTGCTGTCCTCATCTGCCAGCTCTACTTCCTTTTAGTCTACTGGAAAACAAAAGTGCACATCAGCTCTTCACTAATCCCCTCCAAGAAGTCTGTGAAATCAAGCAGCCAACAAAAACAGTAACCTTCCTCTAGAATCGTTCTCGTTTGCGGTTCTTCTGAAGCTTTTTTTTCTGTCCACAATGCACATTATAAACATGTCTCTCTCAGTAGCAATACCCTTCGGTACCCCCCTTCTCTCTCTCTCTCTGCCTTTTCTTCATGACACAAAGCTGTCATCTCCTTCAAGTCCCCCCTGCCACAGACCATGAAGAAAGCAACAATACAACAAGTAGCTTCCCCACTTTCTAACTACAGTATTTAAATAACATTTCTGTGTGTGTTTTCATTTTCAGATTTACCTTCTGTTCTCTGTACTGCAGTCTACAAAGCAGCTCCTTCCACTTGTACACCAATGTTTCCTCTCAACCTCTGCCATCTCCTTCTAAATCTGAAACTTTTTTTTCAGTAAACAGCAATACATAAATTAAATGACACATAAAGAATCTGCCTGCACCAGTTCTGAATGAGCAGCCACTCTTGCTTAGTGGGTCAGCCATTTTCTGATACACTATTTTCAAAATCTCTTCCCTCCACCAATCAGTGGGGATACCATGATGTCATTAAGGCATCCAATCATCACATCATCAACAATGGCCATAGCCACCAGGCTTGGGGGGGTGAGGAAGAAAGCAACAGTAAAAAAAAAACTAAACTTCCCACAAATAAAAAAAAAAAATGCAAACATACAAAAAGCAAAACAAAAAAGAAGTGACACTAACACAAATGTCCACACCTGTTGTATAATTCGGATACGCAGGGGTAACTGCATGATAACTCATTTATCTGGTACAGTTGCCTGTGACCTCTTGTAACCCTCATGAGTGGTGAACTTGAGGTCACAGACAACTGTACCAGATAAATTAGATATCACACAGTCACCTCCCCCGCATATCCCAGATAGATAGATAGATACAGATAGATAGATAAATATATGTGTGTGTGTGTGTGTGTGTGTGTGTGTGTGCATATATATATATATATATATATATATATATATAAAGGATATGAGATGACCTAACTGAAGATATCATATTTATCTTCATGAGAGGGCAATGACATTATGATACCTCATGAGTAGTGAAGCCACAAGTGCAATATCTTAATATCATTGGCCTTGAATGAAGATAAATGTGATATCTTCAGTCAAACCATGTCACATTCTGCTTATACAACATATGTTTCAGCAAATGTAGGTACCTGTGCACAGTGATACTGTACTTGTAATATGAGCTACATTTGTAAAACAGGCTGCATGTGTAAAGTGGATGTTCTCCACTAGATGGCAAAGTGTGCACTGTGTAAGTAGCCAAGTGAAATATCATTTAGTTGAACCCTAACTGATGCATCAGTGCAGTCTTTTGCAAATAATTTCTTTTCTTTTTGAAACAGTGTCATTGTATCCTCATTCACATAGGTCTCATCTGGACCTACATGAACTGATACAGATGCAAAAGGCCTTCTGGGTCTGTGCCAAGGGAAGAATCTGCATGAGGAAGTGCAGGGCTTTCAAAACCCTGCACTTACATGTGGCAATAGATGTCAAGGATTTTTGAGGTTATCTGGTGTGCTGTGGAAGTACAGGGCCCTCTGGGCCTTGTGCTTCAATCTGGCTATAGATACAGACATGCAGGGCAAAGAGCCTATCTGTCTACCCAAGACAATCTGGCAACCATGGTTGCAGAGGTGCAGGATCCTATTCCAAGAGAAGATTTCTATTCACTATATAGTACTTGGGCTCATGCAGGCAACCACACATCTTCCCTTCCCAGGCTAGGAGATGGTACCACATGATAGCGACATCCCCCCAGTATTAGCCCAAATAGCTAACTCACTGAGTTTGCCACCAAATTCAGCTCATCACATGGGATCACAAAGCACTACCCAGTGAAATAAAGCTGGAACTACATAAAACGTTTCTTGATAATTGTATTTTGTTTTACCCCAAATTTTCAAGATAGTCATCTTCTAACTCCCCCTTATAAACATGACATGTAGCATAGTGGCTGAAATATAATTTTGCACCACAAGTGAAAAATCCTGTCAGGTCCAGGATTTGAAAAATTGCACCTGTCACGTTTATGAGGTGGGGGAATGACTACATTGAACAATTGGAGTCAAAATATTGAATATTAGCAAAGTTCACAGTGAACATTGAAATATTTCAGCTTTTACTCATAACCTGGTCATTTTACCATACTTGTTTCACCAAATGTTCAACATACTCTTCTTATTACTCCAACTCTGAACTCGACAGGTCAACATTTTCAAATCCCAGCTGAAATGCGAGTTCATAGAACAACTGTGAAATTGTGAAATGACCTTTGGCATGGATTTAAAAAATGTCACCTGCACTGATTCATGAAGTGGGGTTTAAAAAAGACCATGTAGAAAGTTTGGTGGAAAAATATTGAAAATCAGAGAAGTTATGAGTGAATGTTGAAATATTTCGATATTCTCTCATAACTTGGCCATTTTACCATATTTTTCTACTAAATGTTCATCATAGTTTTCTTATTACCCCAGGTTATGAATCCAGTAGGTGCACTGGGGGGATGGGTGACCTGGAGGAGAAAGGGTTGGGCAAGCGGTACTGGGAATGGGCACCTGGTCCACTTTTGTATGTTACTATTTCAGTGAAGGATGCGGGCAGGCTGGCTGAGCTGGGAGGGGGAAGGAATTACAAAACAAAGAAAGAAAGATAGACAGATAGCTAGAGAGAGATAGATACAATGATAGATGGATAGATTGTTAGAGAGAGATCAAGCAATTGCCTGCTCACTGCTGACACTCAAGCTGGCAGCAGCATTCCATCTGCAGCTGCAGAAATCAAGAAAGTCCCACTGTTCTCATTAAGGGAACATGGGTGAACAGCTCCTCTTGCTTAGCTGGGCACCTAGGATCTCTGGTCCTAAAAAACTTATTTCCACCATCATATTAAAAAGAAGACACCTGAATCTAGCTCAGTGGGTACCATTTAGCTGGGTTCAGGTGTTTGTTTTTCTAAAACACATAATTTTTAGGTATGTTTTGTTAAAATGAAGATGGAGGCTGTCAAAAAACAACAACCAAAAAAACATTTTCAGTTCATTAGAGCTGTTTCTGGTTCCTGACAACTTAGTGATGTGACCCAAAAATGTATGGTTTGTATCAAGGCTTATCCAAAAAAAAAAAAACACTGAGCATGCTCAGAAAACATTTAAAATGCCTATAACTCTGAAACCTATTAATATGTTTTCAAGAAACTTTTGAAAAACATTACCTTAGTACAGGTTGTTTCTACCCTAAAAGTTTCAGGAAAAAATTCAATACCATCCAGGCTGTATATGAGAGCAAAAAACAAAATGTGTATTAAATATAGGAAAAATGTGCACTTCATTAAAAATTGATATTCCATATCTTGGAAACTGCACAAGATGCTGTCATAAAACATTTCACATCTTGAGACCCTCCCAGCTAGACAACACATGCCAAAGTTTGGGCTATTTAGTTGACGTCACCAAAGGTTTTTAGGTGCAAAACCTTGGGTTTAACATTAAACACCTTACTTAACCCTTACTATTTTGGCTTGACCACACCAGTATAACATAGAGAGAGAGAGAGAGAGAGAGAGAGAAAGAGAGAGAGAGATAGATAGATAGATAGATAGATAGATAGATAGATAAATAGGTGTCTAGTGATACGAGCAAGTGAATTTGGGCGAGTGCATATGAGTTAAGGCAAAATAGTGAGGTCAAAATGGACTACACAGATTTGCAAGCATGGTTAAAATGGGCTACATAGATTTGTGAGAGCCTGTGTATTTTAGTGCATTGTTGTAGGTAGGGAATGAGCATGTAGGTTCAAGTTGGTGGAGTACTCTGTGAGCTAACTGGCTGGTGTAGTGGTGAGAATCACTGTCTCTGTAGCCGAAGGACCTGGGTTTGAAACTAGCTGATGGGGACACATTTTTTTTTAATTATTTTATTATTGTTGTTATGTTGTGCATTAAGTCCCATTCTGCCTGCCCTTCCAACCTTTTTCCTCTATACCCCCTGTGCCCCTCACAATGTTCTCCCTCTCCTGACCTCCCCTGGTGTCATATCCACCATCCCGAGTGTGTCCCCATGCCTTCCCTCCCCGAAGCTGGTAAGTTATTTATTTAGTTTTTGTTGACTGGGTAAATGCACTAGACATAGTCTGCTATTTTGAGACACAACCTAGGGTAGGGGGAATACAGGTGAATGCCAACTGGCCTTGAACCAGATTAAGCTGTTCATGGTATTTTTAAGTGAATGATGGGAAATTTGGCCAGGGCACCAGGGAAATTCATCTACTCTTTTTGAGACGTGCCATGGGATCTTTAGCATCAACCTGAACTACCAGAACAGGCAGATGGGACCTTAGTTTAACATCTCATCCAAAAGATGGCATCTCAGGAGTGTAGCACCTCCCTCATGCTGCACTACAATGTCAGTATTGGGATTTAACCCAAGTGCCTGGTGTGGGGATAGAACCCACAGTCTTCTGATCTCCCAGCCTCAGAGGCAAGTTTGCTACCTGCTGAGCTACTGACACAGTTATTATGGAGTGGACGACAGGGGTGTGTGTGTGTGTGGGGGGGTGGGGCCCCCTGGAGAAAACAAAGAGAAGAATCACTGATTTTGTGCATCGGTGTTGTGCTGGCCGCCATTTTGGCAGGGGCTGTTATTGATTTGCCCTTAGTTGTTGGCACCATTTTTACTTTGTCATTATCACATGGAACCATAAATAAGGGATATGCAGGAGGGGACCTGTGTTATACATGATTCATGTACAGAAGTGCTGTTTGACCTTGGGAAGCTATCCAAAGTCAAACAGCATGAATGTACATAAATCATGTATCACATAAAGTTCGCACTGCATATTCTGTTTATGCAATAGGAGAGGACCTTATGTGATAGTTTAGTTTTACAGTTTGCCATTTGTCTGTATTTTTTTTTAAGCATGGGGGCTTATTTTATTAAAAGAAGCTGCTACACTTCTTGTAAGTGCCAATGTCATAGTGGTTACCATGAACGCGGTGTGATGACATTGCACTTGTGGAGAAGGTAGTGGTGCTTCAATTGAAAAAGCACCTTGTGACCCACGAGTTGTACAAATACTTCCAGTCGGGGTTTGAGGTGAGGCATAGCACAGAAACCACACTTGTTCAGGTGCAGAATGATGTCCTCTGGGCTAGAGATCGAGGAGAAAGGATATTTCTTGTTCTTCTTGATCCCTCTTCAGCATTCAGCATTTGACACTGTGGACCATTGTGTGTTGCTTGACCACCTCAGAGAATGCTGTGGACTCACTGGCACTGTCATCTGCTGGTCTGAGTCTATTTTAACCAACAGGAGGCAATGGGTTGTGATGGGGAATTTCTCCTCCAACCCTAGCCCCCTATCTTGCGGAGTACCTATGGGGTCGGTATTAGCCCCAATGTTGTTCGCAGTGCATATGCTGTGCCTAGGAGGGATCGTCAGAAAGTATGGCTTGGATTTTCATTGCTATGCTGAAGATACCCAGCTATACTTATCCTTTGCCCCAGGAACATCCAATGCGCTAGATGTGCTAAATAGCTGCCTTGCTGAGATCAACGATTGGATGGCCTCTAGTTGGTTACGACTGAACCCCAATAAGACGGAGGTATTGGTGGGGGAGTCGAACAGAGTGTGTGATAGAATGGCCTCTAGTTCAGAGACTGGACTTGTTCTGGGATCTATTCTATTGAAGGCCTCCTCTAGGGTGCGAAATCTTGGTGTCATTCTGGATAGGACTATGACGATGGAGGCGCAGATATCTTCCACCATCTGATCCTGTTTTTTCCTCCTCAGAAATGTCACCAGGATAAAGTCCCTTGTTCTGCCTCTGGACCTCCTCACTTTGATGCATGCCTTAGTTACATCAAGGCTTGACTACTGTAATGCACTCTACCTCAGGGTCATGGGAGGATATCTCCACAGACTGCAGCTAGTGCAGAACGCGGCCACCCGGTTGCTTACTGGGCAGCCAAAGTTCTGTCATATTACACCTGTGTTCTGTGAGCTGCACTGGCTGCTGGTCAGGTGGAGGATCCTCTTTAAGGTGGGTCTTCTCACCAATAAGGCCCTACATGGTCAGGGCCCTGGTTATCTGTTAGACCTTCTTGTACCAGCTCTCTCGGTTTGCCCCCTCCGTTCCTCCTGTGGGGCTCCTCTGGTGATTCCCAGGACAGGGCTGAAATTGGCTGGTGATGGGGCATTTAGTGTCACCGCCCCCCATCCTGTGAAATTTACTGCCCCTTGGGGTCAAGGGGGCCCCTGCATTGAAGGTATTCAAAACCCACCTGAAAGCCCTCCTGTTTGCCTAGGCCTTTTTGGATTAAGCTGTACATTTAGAGTTGCAATTACAGCTACTGGTAGTTTGATAGTTTTTATTGATGGGGAATGTTCTTATATGGGTTAATTATTTTTATGTTTAAATAATTTTCTCTCATGTTTTTATTGATTTTGTTTTAAATGTGTAATTTTATTTGTATGGCACCAAGAGCCTCCAGGATTGGGCGTCTTTTTAAATAAACGTTGCCTTGCCTTGCCACTTATACTGCAATGTGTAAACTCATTGTTGGTTGCAGTGGCTGATCATAAAAATCTTGGCTAATGTGGCGGCCAAGTTCAGCGAGGGAGATGGAGGTCAGCTTTCAGCAGACATCCCAACTGCTTCTGTTGTTCTGTTTTTTTTTCTTTTTTTTTCTTAATTTCTTTGAACATGTTCAGCATTGTCTGTAATGATGGATGAGGCAATGGAGTGCTGGATACCACTAGTGGAGCAAGTGGTACTGGCAGCTGTTAGCAGAGATTCCAGGTAAGAAGAAAATGAGTAGGTTTATTTATTTATTTTTTGTTTATTAATTTATTTATTTTCCATAGAGCAGAGTATTTTTTTTTAATATACCATGTTTGCCTGGAAAAGGACTGTTGGGGCAAAGGAGTGCTCATGCTCAGGGACAATCTTGAGAGAGAGAGAAAGAAAACAGAGGAAGGGAGGAGCAAGTGGGTGTGTGACAGAAGAGTGCAGGCAGAAGATATTTATTTATTTATTTGTTTTTGTTAACCAGGTAAGGCACACTAGACAGCCAAGTGCCTATTTTCAGGTGCGACCCGGGAGGGTTACATAGGTAGAAGCATACAAGAACAGTGAAGGAGTCAATTACATACAGTGGGATAAACAGGCTTAAAAGGAATTGGATAGGCAGCTGACAGTATAAGTCAAATTTAGCATACAAGAGAATAATAGACATAACCTGGAATGAATAGGTAGCAAGACAGCAATAGAGTTGATTAGCACATGATACATACAATTGTGGAACATACATGACGATTGTGGAACATACATAGATACACAGATACATAGACAGTGTTGGCAGATAAGGGCCTATGGCCCACCCAGTCTGCCCATTTGAGCTTGTAAGTTCAGTTTATGTTTTCCAAGAAGCCTGTTGCCCCTTACCCCTGACCTCCAGAATTCCTTTACGTCTATCCCATGCATTCTTAAACCCCGTGATTGTTTCAGCCCCCACCACTTCCTCTGGCAGGGTGTTCCACTTGTCCACCACCCGTTCTGTGAAGAAATTCTTCCTCACGTTTCCTCTGAATCATCCTCCCTCCAACTTCATCCCATGCCCTCTAGTCCTGGAACATTTTTTTCGCTTAAAAATAGTGTATTCCTGCAACCTGTTCCTCCTGTAAGATACTTGTATGTCTCTATCATATCCCCTCTCTCCATCCTCTCCTCCAGGGAGTACATGTTCAGTTCCTTCAACCTGTCCTCATAGGACTTGTGATGCAATCCATGCACCATCTTTGTTGCCCTCCTCTGAACCTTCTCTACCCTGTCTATGTCCTTATGTAGGTAAGGTCTCCAGAACTGTACAGTGTACTCCAGGTGGGGCCTCACTAGTGTCTTGTAGAGTGGAATTATGACCTCCCTTTTCCTGCTGGTGATGCCCCTGCTTATGCATCCCAGCATCCTATTTGCTTTACCTGCTGCCTTGTCACACTGTTTCCCTGCCTTGAGGTCATCAGAGATTATAACCCCAAGATCCTTTCCTGCTTGGTGCATGCTATATCCTCACCCCCAACTGATATATTGTGCCAGGGTTTTTGTGCCTCATATGCATTATCTTGCACTTCTTTGCATTGAATTTCAACTGCCAAACCCTGACCATTCTTCAAGTTTCTGCAGGTCCCTTCTCATTCTGTCTACACCTTCTGGTGTGTCTACTCTGTTACAGAGCTTTGTGTCATCAGCGAACAGTGAAATTCTGCCTTCTAGATCCTGCGCAATGTCACTGATGAAGATGTTGAATAGGACAGGTCCCAGCACTGATCCCTGTGGTACCCCACTGGTCACTCTTCCCTCTGTGGAGTGACAGCCATTTACCACCACCATCTGTGTCCTGCCACCCAGCCAGTTACCTACCCACCACACTACTGTCCTGCCCACACCCATATTCCCCAGTTTGTGCAATAGTCTTCTATGTGGCACAGTGTCAAAGGCCTTGCTGAAGCCATGTCCACTGCCCTCCCCGATCCACCTCCCTAGTCACATGGTGAGCATGGCAGTGAGCAGCAAAATATAGAACAGGTACGATTAGTGCAAACAGAAGTAAGTGCCAGCGGGGGGGGCAGAGACAAAAAAGGGGGGGTAGCACTGGAGAGGGGGTTGGGGTCTAGATGGACAGGTGAATCCTTAGGGAGGGAGGGGTAGGGAGAGAGAATAGTGAGCGGATGTCCAGTACTGGATTCACTACCAATACTGGAGGGTAAGTGCAGTGGACGCTAAGATGCCTCAGTATTCTAGTCATTAGGTGAACTATGAGGTACAGGGACATATGGAGGATGATTTCAGGAAGTTCCAAAGAAAGGTTTTGAAGTGGGGATGGGAGGAGGAGGACCGGGTGAGGGCTGGAAGCGAGTTCCAAATTTTTGGGGCATAGGTGGTGAAGGCATGATCCCCTGTAAGGGAGCGGGTTCTAGGAACCAGGTGATCCAGTGCTGCCCTTGACCTGAGATGATAGGATGGGGGGGCCATGGTTGAGGTGAGAGATGAGAGCAGAGGGGGTGGCCGATCTGACGATGTTATCAATGAAATTCCCAAGCACGAAGGTGTGGTGCTTCTCTTCAGGGAACCACTCCAGGCGTGTGTAGAGATCACAGCGGTGCGTTAGGGGAAGGGTGGAGAGTGCGAAGCGGCAGATGTTATTGTAGGCAGTGTCCCATTTCTGGAGGCTAGATTTGGGTACAGGGGCAAAGGTTACCAGCCCATAGCAGAGTGTAGGGAGGAGGACCCCTCTGGCCAGGGCCATACGAGCTGCTGGAGTTAAGCAGTTTTTGGCTCTGTAAGCGAGGTCAAGCTTACCATTAGTAGCCTTGCAGACATTCCGAATATGCAGGGTAAGATCCAGCTGCAGGTCCAGAGTGACATCCAGGTACTTGACTGCGGCCACTGTCTGCAGGGGGGAGCCGTCAGCCCCAAGTATTTGAAGGGGAGTAATGCAGGATTTAGTCTTGTTCTGTGAACCAAAAAGCATGGCTTGGGCTTTCTTAAGGTTGATGGTAAGTCTATGTTCCATCAACCAGGATTGAATGAGCTTGAAGTCAGCATTTAGTTGGGAGTTAATGGTGGCAATGTCCCAGGCACTGGCCAGGATGACAAGGTCATCCGCATACAGGGTGGTATGCCCATGGACAGTGATGGATGGAAGTTCATTGATGAAGAGGGAGAAGAGGGTTGGGCCAAGGACAGAACCCTGGGGGACCCCGTAGCGGACAGGACAGAGGTTGGAGAGGGTCCTATTAAAGTTGGTGTACTGCTGCCTGCCGGAGAGGTAGTTGAGGAACCACACATGGGCAGTGGGGAAGAGACCAAGGGATAGGAGAGTGGAGCTGAGGAGTGAGTGATCAACCCTATCGAAGGCTTTGAGAGATCCACAAAGATGGCTCCAGTAAGGCTGCCCTGGTCGGCAGCAGTTCTGATAGTCGAGGTGACTACAGTGAGGGCGGTGGATGTGCTATGCCCTTTCCTGAACCCATGTTGTGTGCCGAGAGAGGAGGTTGTGGTTCTGTATGTACTGGGATAGCTGGGAGGCCACAATTTTCTCAAGAATCTTGGAGGCAGCAGACAGTATGGCAATGGGTCGATAGTTCAGGGTATCCTTGGGGTTTCCTTGTTTTAGGACTGGGACAACCATCGCCACTTTCCAGATATCTGGGATGATCCCGGAGTTAAGGGAGGCATTGAAGATGTGTGTGATGGGCCTGGCAAGGAGGTGGACCCCTAGTCTGAGCAGCTTTGGCTCAAGATGTAATGCCCCACCCCACTGTGAGGGGATAGGCTGGCGAGGAGCTTCTGGGTCTCGTTGACAGACACTTGTTGAAGGTAGAGGGGTGGTTGGGAGTTGGGTCCAGGAGGTGGGGAGTCAGGGGACTTGGGGGCAGTGGACAGGGAAGGTGGGGCAGCCAGTTCGGAGAACATGGAGTTAAAGGTATTTGAGATAGTATGGGGGTTATTACAGCTGACCCCACCAAAGAGTAAGTCAGTGACTTGCACTCTAGCAGAACCACCAACCGCACTTCTGATATTCTGCCAGAAACTCCTCAGTTTGTTGGCTGAGGAGAGCAAGGCGGATTGGCAGAACTTGCTTTTTGCAGAATGGATGGCTTTTTTGCATGAGTTTCTGAGGGTCCTGTAAGCAAGGAGATCAGTGTTGCTTTGGGAGGCATTGAAGGTCACCCGGCATTTATCCCTGAGTTTCATAAGGGAGAATAGGTCCCCATGAAGCCATTTGGTAACGGCGCCCCTCACTAGCCTCCTAGTGAGGGGAGCATGTTTGTTCTGCATGGGGATGAATTTAGTAAGGAATTCATCCAGGGCTCATGCTGAGTCATTTAGGGCAGTGACCCCTGACCAGTCGACTAGTGTGAGGTCTGAGAGGAAGTGATGTGTGTTAAACTTGGAGTAGTCCCTCATCTGGATCACTTTACTGGGGATTTTAGTCTGCGAGATGCCCCATGTGCAGAAGATAGGCAAGTGGTCAGAGATAGCATCAGGGAGGATACCTGAGGATGTGATCCTATCAGGTCTGTTGGTCAGGATCCAGTCGATTAGAGACCCTTTAGCCCCCCGGGAGGAGGGCCTGGTAGGCTCAGTGATAATCTGGCTCAGGGCAAGACCCGAGAGCAGTGGCTCATATAATTTGAGGTTGGATCCCAACCAGTCTAGGTTGAAATCACCTATGACAAGGATTTCATTGGGACCCACTTTGTCACTAGTACTGTGGAGAAGTGAGGAGAGTCCTGGCAGTCTGCCCTTAGGTGGGTTGTAGGTGCATATCAGGTGTAATTTCTTTGTGTGCCCAAGCAGTAGAAGGGTGTGCAGGAACACATTAAGGTGCACTTTGTAATAGAGTAGCACCCCGCCACCCCGTTTGTTGCCCACGCGATCACATCTGATGTGGCTGTACCCCGGGAGGGTGCACATGGCATCAGGAATCTGAGGCTTCAGCCAAGTTTCTGAGATACCCAAGATATCCGGGATTGTAGTGGGTGACCCAAGCAGTAAGTTCTTCCAGGTTGGCTAAAAGTCTGTGAATGTTTAGGTGGGCAATTTTTAGCCCTTTTGAGGCGAGCCAAGCAGGGGGCGATTTGGGAGAAGGCAGCGAGACAGGCTGGCTTGTAAGGGTGTCCACGCCCCCAGAGGGTCCGGTGGAGGGGGGAAGGGGAACAGTCATGATGAGAGTTGGTGAAAAAGAATTGCCTGTTGGGGCAGGGGGGCAAGAGGCTACCAAAAGGATAGCCAAGGGGCAAGAGCTAAGGAGGAGCAGGGGGCAATGTAGAGGCAGGGATATAGCACTAATAGGGATGCTTAGAATGAGAGAAAAAAACAAAGCAGGGCGTTATAGATAAGTCACAGGGTGGCAGCAGCGTCAGAAAGAAAAAAAAAGAAAGACATGAGATAAGATGTTGTAAATAAGTCACAAGGTGGCAGCAGTGTCAGAAAGAAAAAAGTCTTGGTATATGATGGGACACTGCAGAGTAGCAAGCAAGAAAGGCAACTCGGGGGGGGGGAGTGGAGTAAGCTTGGCTGGAAGGGCAGCCACTAGTGTTTGGAAAAGGTAACCTGCAGATGGAAAACTGGGCTGAAAGGTTATTTTCAGCCCCACATGATATCCACCAGCCTATAGAAGGGAGAGCCGACTAAGGGTGGTGGTGGGGGCGGTGGGGCTAGACCATCTACTCCAATGGAAAAGCAGCAGCAGCTCGAGATAACACACACCAGCTGGGTAAGACAGGTAGGAGGCTTGCTGAATTGTAGTCCTGTGGCTGAACTGCACCTCGGAGTATTGTAGTCTTTGTTTAAAATGTAGAAAAAGTCACCAAAGTGCAAGGATCAGTTTGAAAAACTATTGGTGTGCAGGGCTGGGCTTTTACCTGGGCAGAATCCATGGGGGAGTCCGTCGGTTGCTGGGGGAGGGCTGTGGAGCACACTCGCGACCTCTGCTCCTCAGGGGTCCAAATTCTGTGGAAGGACAAAGGAAAGTTTGAGATTAAGAAGGCAGGGGGGTTGGGGGAGGAGAGGGGACAGAACAAAGGAACTGGGGAACCCTGGCAATGATAGGGCAGCTAAGAATGCTGAACGCTGTGCAAGGCAACGAATTCAGGGCACTTGAGAAAAAAAAAACTGTAACTCAATCAAACACTAAGCTGCTACACAGCATCTGGCAGGACAGGACACTTAATACATTCACTGTAACCTCTAGCAAAATGCTTTTAAAGGGGAGCAGCTCTTACGGCATCAGGCAGGACAGGATAAATAATAAATTCCCTGTAAACTCTCACAAATTGCTTTTAAAAGAGAGTAGCTCTTAAGACATCAGGCAGGACAGGATATCTAATAAATTCACTGTAAACTCTCACAAATTGCTTTTAAAGGGGAGTAGCTCTTAACGTAACAGGTAAAAGTTGCAGAAAAACACATGCAAGGTTAACTGAAACTAGTACTGAGTTCACTATCTTCACATCTACTCCGATGGAAAAGCAGCAGCAGCTCGAGATAACACACACCAGCTGGGTTAGGCAGGTAGGAGGCTTGCTGAATTGTAGTCCTGTGGCTGAACTGCACCTCGGAGTATTGTAGTCTTTGTTTAAAATGTAGAAAAAGGTGCCAAAGCTCAAGGAACAGTTTGAAAAACCGCTGGTGTGCAGGGCTGGGCTTTTACCTGTGTAGAATCCGTGTGGGAGTCCGTCGGTTGCTGGGGGAAGGCTGTGGAGCGCCCTCACGACCTCCGCTCCTTGGGGGTCCAAATTCTGGGCAGAATCCACGGGGGAGTCCGTCGGTTGCTGGGGGAGGGCTGTGGAGCAGCCTCGTAACCTCCACTCCTCGGGGGTCTGAATTCTGGGCAGAATCTGCGGGGGAGTCCATCAGTTGCTGGGGGCAGGCTGTGGAGTGCCCTCTTGACCTCCACTCCTCAGGGGTCTGAATTCTGGGCAGAATCCATGGGGGAGTCCATCGGTTGCTGAGGGAGGGCTGTGGAGCACCCTCACGCCCTCCGCTCCTCGGGGGTCTGAATTCTGGGCAGAATCCACGTGGGAGTCCGTTGGTTGCTGAGGGAGGGCTGTGGAGCGCCCTCATGACCTCCACTCCTCGGGGGTCTGAATTCTGGGCAGAATCCATGGGGGAGTCCGTTGGTTGCTGAGGGAGGGCTGTGGAGCGCCCTCGCGACCTCTGCTCCTCGGGGGTCCGAATTCTGTGGGATATGAGGAAAAGTGGAGCCAAACATTATTGTATTGTTTTTGTTTTTACCAGCATTGGTCTTAATGAAAAAAAGAAGGCTTTTCTTATTTGGTTCCTGTGGAGCATTGTTTCTTTTTAAGAGTCTAGTAAGCTGGGGGAGGTGTGTGTGTGTGTATGTGTGTGTGGCAAAACTGAAAGTGGGTGAATGGATTCCATGTGACATGAGCAACTGTAAAACAGCGATGTGCAAATAGGCGAGTGCATATCAACAAATTTAATAATGGTGATGTGCACTACACCGAATACATTAACAGTGATGGTCCAAAGCAGTCTCAATGGTGGCGATATGCAGTAAGATTTTGATGTGGGGGGGCTGTGCTGCCCCATCCCCCCCATGCAGGGGACTTTGCCCCCTATGCCCCCCCCCATATTTTTTATAATCAACTCCAGGGAGGGCTTGATACTGGGGTTGTGAAGAAAGTTCGGGAGGGGGCTATTTGGAGGGGTCACATTCAGGAGGTCATGGGTACGTAGGGCACACATTCAGGAGGTCGGGAAACACAAAAACAAAAATAAAAAAATACAAGTACCCAAACTTCAAAACAAAATAACATTCCCACCCACCTAGCTCCGAACTCAGGTTCTCCCACACCAGTGGCAGTCACTCCTTCTACTGAACCAAATGGCCAGCTGGGAACTGCCTGGCCAAACAACCCATCATATTCCCATTCACAATACCTTCATAACACATTCACCATACTTTTCCAGTCACCACTATTGTACTGTAACAGTTGCTCAAACCACCCCTCACTATCCTTTCACACTTGATCTTCTAACAGGTGATTAAATTGAGTCACTCAGTTTCACTCACCCATATCATGGCATACAGGGTGAATGTAGTGCTGGCCAGCTTGGTGGGAGGGGGCAGCTCTTGACATAGAAACTCTGTACATAAGTGTGTGATATCATAACTGTGTACATAAATGAGTGATGAAATAGTAACAACGTACATCAACATTACTCAGATACTTGGATTTATTACAGTCAATATATGTCCAAACCTACTGCATAAATCAGCATACTACTCAAACTTTAAAATATGTTGTTTGTGTGAAGATTTAACTGTTTCTAATTGATTTCAACAGCTGACTTCAGTGCTGTACAGAGATATTGTGATGTCATCAGCACTGACATGACAGTACCTAGAAGAATGAAACATGTGCCTGTGTTCTGTTTTCACCTTTTGCAGATTGCGTGAGAGGCCATTTGGCACCATATACTTCTGCTTAAAGCAGAACCAGTATTAATTCTTTCATAATGATTGTCATATACTTCCTGTGATATTTTGCTTTATTGGAGTATGTGTAATTTTGTATCTTGTTATCACCATTGCTAAAGCTGCTGTCTGATTGGCTCAGTATTCTATTGTAAAGCACACAACCGTCATGATATTATGATATGGTAATTGGGAAGCATTATTTCCCCATAGAAAAACCCGGTTACAATTCACCTGTTATAACCTGTGGGTTATAATGGTGAACACAGGCTGGGTTTCCCACACTCCATTCATGTGCCAGCCTCTGGTCTGCCCTTCTCAGCACCAGCAGCAATTACTTACTGCCAGACACATCACTGTAACTTGCATTCTGTGGTAAGTTAGATTTTAAAAAAAGTAACTGGATCTTTTATCTACTAAATAACTGGCACTGAAAATGAAAAAAAAGTAACATTTCGCTCCCGGGGTTTATGTGGCATCCCACACCTTGGGTGTGTGTAAAATTGTCATAACACCCCCTACCCAGCCATTATCCTATATTGTAGTTAGATATGAAGCTATCACTTCCTAATATGGCACATCTATCTCCACTGGTGTTACATAAATTACAAGTATTAGGGTTAGGAAATTTAGATTTGCAAAGGATTTTCAGTCTTTATAATAATACCTGTAGAAATAAATGATCAACATATCAGTGGTGTAGTATTTCTGCTAAAGAACCTACAGTGAGTATATGTAAATATCCTCACTGGAAACTTCAGAGCATAGATTCTTATAGTAGGTCTGTCACATTATAATACCTATCAATAAGAGAGCGGCTTTCACCATGCTTGATTACATCACACAAGCCCTTTGCCGCATTCCAAGGAAAACAGTGAACTCAAACAAAAAACAGTTCATTTTTCATAATAAAATATCTAATCTAAAAATAATTTATTTAAAGTGGTGTTATAAACTCAATATGCAGAGAATCACCAGACTAGGAACATGCATTTTATTCAGCATGTGAGGGGGAAAGATCTTATGAAGGCTTTCAAGCTAGCACACCAGATTTTGAAGCATGAATAAGATAACACATCCACACCAGAGAATGACTTGTCTTTAGTTTTAAATTAAGGAGACTAGCAAGGGGAGTAGTACTGTTTCTGAAGCTTATTGTCCTACCAAGCTCAATTCTGATGAAGCAGCATTAGTTTGCTGACAATAATACATTCGTATTTAGAAGAGATGAGGTTTGAGGGTTTACGTCTGTCTTATGTGTCTCCCTGCATACAGATATTAGACATGTTGTCATTTTTGTGTTTACCACCCAGATAACATTTGACACTGCAGGCTGCCAATATTATAGTATTCACCTGTTAGTCCCGTAGTATAAATACAGAACTGTAACTGAATTTAACAGTGATGCTTTATTTTTTCCTTTCTTTTCCTTCTGGGTTCAACAGGGAATCACCGCTGCTGCACGCTCAAAAGGAGAACACAAGCAGAAAATATTTTTAACCATCTCCTTCGGAGGAATCAAAATCTTTGATGAAAAGACAGGAGTAAGTGAAAGAATTGCATGGCAGAGCAAAATTGAAAAATATTGACGGATGTGGCTTTGTGAGTTTCTCTCTTGCCTGAAGACTAATGTGAAACTAAAACAAAAAAAACATGAAGCAGCTGACAAAGTTAATGCAGAGTGAGCATACATCAAAGGCAGTTTCTTGGCTGATCTTGCTGTAACAGTTTTACAAGAAAGATTGTTGTGGCCTGTGATAATAAAATACCATACAATCCAATTAATTTCAGCTTACATGTATGCAGTAAATAAGACAGATGCTGGGTACTGCCACATGCACGTGGGTATGTACTAACAGTTGTCCTTCTGTGTTGAAGATTTTCTAAACCAATATACTCCCCATGAAAAGTTATTTAAGCAATAATCCACAATAGGGTGTGGATTATGCTGGGTTTTACCCATACCTGGTGTGGTTTGGTCACAAGGCGTCAGGCATAAACCCACGTACTGGAGTGGATTATTGCAATTATACAATGAGTAGTAATTAAAAAATGTATTAGAAGTGTAAAATGTTCAGTTTTCAAAGTTTTCTTGTTATTTATTTATTTTTTTTCAATATCCTTCCTTCCAAATAGTACCTTGTTGCTAGGTAGATTATGGTTGAAGTTGTCCCCTCGGTCCAACCCCACCACCTCCAACCCCCCACCCCCCCAACACACACACACACACACACAAATGCTGGATGCTTCTTTTTAAAGACTTATACTCTTTTTGCTTCTTTTTAAAGTCTTATACTTTTTTTTAAGAGATAGCATTTGCTGCATGTTGTGAGTGGCTGTCATACTTGAGCCTAGATGACAGAGCGTGGTGTGAGCAGTGAGTGGCTGTTGACATTGAGCATGTGGTTCTGGGGTGAGTGTGGGTAAAAGTTTTCCATCGGAGTTGAAGCTTTGGAGTGTATTTTTTTTTTGTATTGCGATCAGGAGACCGGAACATTTAGGCCCTGTCCACACTACACCGCTCGCGCCCGGTAACGGATGCAATCCGGTACGGCTGGGGAGCGGTGCAGTACATCCACACCTTGGTGGTGTCCGTTACGGGACCAGAACTGCCGGTCCACATATCGGAAGCTGGGCAACCATTACCACGGTGCCCAATCCCACAATGCAGCTTGCGCTGTGCTTCGTGCCCTGCAGGGGATCATTACCGGCTGTCCACACTACCGCCGGTAATGTTACCAGAGTGGGACCAGTTTCATAACCGTTGTTGAAACCACCTCATATGTGGTTTCAACAACGGTTACGAAAACACCTCCTGTAACATTACAGGTGTAAATGCGACCTGTTACTGTAACATTTTACACCCTCTGTAACGTTATAGAGGCGTAGTGTGGACAGGGCCTCAGAGTCACTATGGATGAGCATCTGGAGCTGGGAGATCGAGGCTCATCAGAGAGAAGTCAACATGAGCGTCAGTGAAAGCGCTACTGAAAGGGTCAGCAAGCGAGCACTTTCAATTGTTTGATTTGTGGTGACAGAGCCAGGAGGGAGCAGTTAGTAATTTAATTTATAATGGTATTGTGTAGCAGAAAGTTGTTTTACAAGGTTTTTGATAATATGTCTTGTTGAAGGAGTCTAGTGTATTTTTTTGTAGGCAGATTTTTAGAAACAAAACAGTTTTTAAAAAAAGTGTACTGATTTCTTGTATTGTACAATGGTCCATTGGGATGGCTAGAACTTCACTCAATGGGTTATGCTGGAATTTATTTTATCACTCTGATTACGCACTACTCAGTGTATGTTGCATTTAAACTTCAAAAATCATGCCAGTAAAATACTATCATGGTTTAGAATATGAAGAGCTACAGTACTTCTGTTTGACCTAATACAATGTGCCACAGAAGACTTGATTAATATCTGTTCAGTCTACTGAGGGCTGATTCACATACAGTAGGTTTTGTCCTGTGCAGTTTCTCAAAAAAGTGACTTCCTGACACTTCTGAAGACTTGTGAGACTCTCATGAGAGACGTTTATTCACTATTTGCAAAACATTATTGCCTTTATCCACATGTGTTGTGAAAATATCAAATAAAAATAGACCTTTAAGCTTTTACTTATGCAAACTGACAATCACTTATTTTTGTACTTATTTTGCACTTGTTATAAGGAAGACTCTATATCTTGGGTGCAGTTTCATTAAGGTCTAATGCTATTAACTTAATTGTAAATACGTACCTCACTACAACATGCAAACTTCCAGACTTCCACACTGTATCCAGAGTATCTTAAGGTTTTTGAATTATTATGGGTATACTGTGTACAGGGTGACCGTGATTGAGTGCTTACAAAAAGGGTGACTCAATCATGGCACCTGTGTACAGGGCTACCTGGCAGGGTAGTGAGCGTATACCTGGATGGGCGAGGTAGAACAAAGGGAAGAACGTGTGTATACATGCCCGCATGGGTGGAGGAAGGGGAGGAAGGATATGTGGGAGGGGGTGTGGTGGGCAGCTGCCAAGCTGGACTGCTAGAATGGTGAGATGGGTGGTCACTTGAGAGGTGAAGGGTGCAGGGTTTGAGTCCAGCATGGCACGGGTTTTTTTTGCCGGCGGGCGGCTTTGTGTTTTCCAAGTTTTTCACCCCCCTGACATGCAGCTTCCTGGTGTTGAGAATCCATTAGTGGGGGTGTGGGGGGGCACAAGCCCTGCATTAAAAAAAACATAGGTCTCTTCACCCTTTTCATCCACATCATGAGTATGAATTGCCAAAATTAATTTTCATTGATGTACACTCGCCATAACAGCGAACGCTATTCAGTGATTGCCGTTATGTCATAGAGCCATTATTATGCCATTTGCATTTCTAAACACCCACTGTGCTGTTTTATGGTGAGCACCCTAAAAGTACAGAAACAATAATTGTTTTTTACATGAAGCAGCAGATTGGTCCTATTAGGGGACTAGACCACGTTCTCAAATTTCCCACAATTAGTCCACATTTCTAATATGTAAGTATGTAAGTAAAATTTATTTATAAAGAGCATTATCCCTGAGGTTCTACTCACTGCACATAAATGAAATATACAATGAAATACATGGTCAGAATTTAAAATAGAATAAAATTTAAGCATAAAATTTAAATAATTTTCCAGAAACTAATATAACTTAATCTCATATAAATATTTAAGCACTCAGTGGTCCAGGGAACATGCCTCCTTGAATAAATGGAACTTCAGACCCCTTTTAAAGTCTTTCACTGAGGGGGCCTCTCTTAAACATCTAGGAAGCAAGTCCCAAAGGGTCAGGCCGGCAACAGAGAAAGCAGTCTCACCAGATGATTTTAGTCAGACCCTGGTAACTGCCAGGAGGTCCTCCTCAAAGAATGGAGAGGGCAGGGGGCTAGTAGGGAGACAGAAGGTCTTGCAGGTAGCTAGGCCCCAGGCCATGCAGGACTCTATAGGTCAGCAAGCCAACCTTGAAGGCAATCATCCACCACACCAGCAGCCAGTGAAGACTATGCAGGACCATCATTATATGCCAGGACCTAGGAAGGCACACCAACAGCCTAGTTGCCATACTCGGCAATAGCTGCAGGTGATGTGGGGCACCTCCAGTTAGTCAAAGGTATAAGACATTGCTGTAATCTAGTCTGGACATCACAATGGCATGTATTAGTGAGGCAGGTAATCAGGCAGGAAAAAAGGTTTGATCTGGGGGATAATCCTCAAGTGGAAAAAAACACTTTGAACAACAGCTGACACTTGAGACTGTAGTGTCAGACCGCTGTTAAGGATAATGCCCAGATTTTTCACCTTAGTTGAGTTGGTCAACCGGGAGCCACTGAATAGTAGACTGTAGTCCTCCCTGACTAGCCCAGCATCCCTCTGATGATCAGGCTCAGTCACTAATACCTCCATCTTGTTTGGGTTGAGCTTGAACCAGCTGGAGGACATCAATCTCTGGATCTTAGCCAGGCTGGAATTAAATACAGAGACTGCTTCCTGTTGCCCGGTTGCAAAAGACATGTACAGCTGTGCAGCATCTGCATAGCAGCAAAAACACATGCCATGCTGTCTAATAATGGCTCCCAGGGGCAGCATATATGCCACAAAGAGCATGGGCCACAGGATCAAACCTTGCGGGACTCCACAGGACAAGGGCATTGAGAAGGAAGAGAAAATTCCCATCACCGGTCTTTGTCTCCTGACTGTGAGATAGGACTTGGACCAGTTGAGGACTCTACCAGTCAGTCCACAATGGTCTTGAAGGCAATTCAACAACACCTCATGATCCATGGTGTCAAATGCAGCAGAGAAATC
Source organism: Neoceratodus forsteri (assembly GCA_016271365.2). NCBI lineage: Eukaryota > Metazoa > Chordata > Ceratodontiformes > Ceratodontidae > Neoceratodus > Neoceratodus forsteri. Next base: position 352,152,205 of record CM028136.1, on the reverse strand, counting down.
AAGGAGGACAAGTATAGTTATTCACCCCTATAGCTCACCCTAAGGAGATCATTTTGCACCCTGACAAGGGCAGTCTCCATACTATGCCTAGACCTAAATTCAGACTGCAATGGTTCAAAACTATCACAGGAAGTAAGATAAGCTTTGAACTGTACAGCCACCACCTTCTCAATAGCCTTTCCCAAAAAGGGAAGGTTTGAGATAGACCTGTAATTTTCCAGGCAACTCAGATTCAAAGAAGGCTTCTTCAAAAGAGGTTTCACAAGAGCCTCCCTCAGAGGCTCAGGAACCCCCCCCCCCTTGAAAAAGAACACTGATCTATCTCAGCAAATAGCAGCCCAATTGACCAACATATCCCACTATGAGGCATGTTGGACCCGGGTCCAGAGCACAGTGTGCTGGCCTCAGTTTTGAGGCAATCCTGCTAACATCTTCCACTTCCACTGGAAAAAACTTGCTCCAGACAAGGGGAGAGCCTTTAGGACTCCCAGGCCTGACACCGTATGCCAACTGAGAGACCCCAGGGGGGATACTGGATCTGATGGAGGACACTATATCAGCTAAAAATAAAGCAAGCTCTTCACATCTAGCGGAGGGAAAAAGCTCTCACTGGCTGGAAACAGGAAGGATGGAGAAGCCTGTCTACATTCCCAAAGAGCTGAGCTGGTCTATTTTTTGCTACAGCAATCTCCCTGGACAGAAAGTCTGCCTTCTTATAGGAGATTGTCTATTGATGATCCCTATAATGGGATTTCAAAAACAATTTGTCCCCCTCAGATGGGGCTCTCCATCAACAGTGCTCCAACCTCCAGCCCTTAGCCTTCAACTCCCTGAGCTCCCCATCGAACCATGGGGATCTCAGGTGTCAGGTCAAGGGTCATACATGGACTGGTGTGACTGAATCAAGGGCAGCATTGATTATAAGGGTTTTAAAAACCAAAACAAATCAACGGCATTTCCTATCACAGTACCTGCTTAAACAAGTACCAAAAGGATTGGTTTGGCTCAGTTTACACTAAACCTCTGGGGTTTTTTTCTTTGTTTGTTTGTTTTTCATTGAATTCTTGCCTATGTCTACTTGGCAGAGTGAAAAAAAAAAAACAAGTTTAAGTTTTTTGAATAAATGCTTTGGAGATTAACAAATATCTTGTTTTACATAAGAGTTTTTCCCTTCCTTAGTTCCCATTTATAAAGGTGTTATCGGTTGCAGAGCCACCATGAAGGCCTAGTGATGAATCTTTAATTCTGATCACACGTGTAGAGAGTTTGATAGTCCAGGCTTAGTTCAGAGTGGGCAGTAGAGGTGGGCAAAAGTTGCAAATTCCACTTTTGTGTAACTTTTGCGAAAATTCAGAAGTTTTGTGGAATTTTCCAAACTTCTGCCATTGGCGAGATCAGAATCTTCCAAATGTGTTTGGCAGATTTTCACCCTGTTCTGTGGAATATTTTGGCTGAACTGCAGAATAATACACATGATCTGTGAACTAACAGTTCTGAGGAATTTTCTTTCCACAGTTTTATGAATTATTCCTCAGTACATGTAATTATTCTGCAATTCAGTGATCAGTTATGTGGACTTTTTTCTCCGCAGTTTAATACAATAATCTGCAATTTATGCATTTATTCCACCATTCTAAGTCAGAATTTCTACAAAAGTTGCTAATTTAATTTCTGCACTTTCACAAAAGGGAAAATCTGACTTTCGCAGAAATTCCACTGGTGTAAGTTTTTTTTTTTTGCACACCTCTAGTGGACATTGATCCTGTTCCCAAAGTGGTTGGACAAAGTTTGACCAGCTCATTTGTATAAAAAACATCCCTGCTTAAACTGCTGTGCAGACAGTTCTTTACCCCAGAGAGATTTTTTATGCAGATTGATACAGAGGGGATATAATGGAGCAGTACTGAGAAGGCTGCACCACATCCATCCACACTGCAATGAACCTTTTTAAAATATAATTAGTGTTTTTGACCTATGTTTGGCCACATTCTGAGATTTCTCCTCCCACTACTCAAAGCTATCAGTGAGTTCAAGTTTCTGTTGTCCCAAGCCTTATTTTCAAAAGTCTTTTGCAAGCCTGGCCCAGTACAGTTTGGATTAGTGCTCTATGCTTTCATATTGGAGACCAAGATTCATAGCATATTCCTGACTACAAGTCCCTGATTGGAGGAGTCTCAGGAGTGCTACAGAGGCAATGCTTCCAGATGTTGGGGGCAGCAATTTATCCACCCTGACAACAGCACCTCCTTGGGCAAGTGTCTAGCCAGTGGGCTGACATAGCCAGTGACCACTTAACATTAGCCCTTCATCTCTCCTGTGAGTCTGGGCATGGCTGGCTTGGGCAGCCTAACTGAGGCAATTGATGGGAACAAACAATCAGGGGTAAATTGGGTGAGTAAAATAGGTATGACTTCACAACCACAAGGAGAATGGCAACAGGACCGACTGGCCGAGTTTCACCACATGACACTCTGAAACAGGTCCACAATAAAGCAGAGCTCAGGCCGTCCCCAGTAAGAAATTCCAGATGCTTGAATCTTTGATGATTAACTGCATTTATTTGTTAAAATTGCCAACCAAAACCTGGTTCCTTCCCCCATGACCCAGCAATCTACATTCTGCCAAGTATGCCTTCCCTCCAACACACAGACATGGTGGATACTGGGAAGATTAGGTTAAGACATTGGGACATTCAGGGGACCAGTTGCTGGACTTAAAGCAGGAGTATCAGTGCATTGTCAGGACAGGAGTAGAAAGTAAAGGCAAGAAGGTGCAATGGGGTCTCCCCAAGGGATACCAATCTCATTAAAAAAACAATGACTATCTATGTTCACAATAACCGTCATGCATACGTCACTCTCATGCATTAATATTTTTTACTGTTTTTAGAAGAAAAAATGTTAACCTCCAAAGCAGCAATTCCATGCAAAACCTCATTTTAGTGCACTCTAGTTTTGAATTGAAATTGTAGTGTTTAGATAGATTAATATACGGACAGCAGTGCAGATCATTAGTTAGAGAAGTGAACTGTAACAAACAGAAGACTGCATTGGAATTGTGAACCCACCACAACTGCAGTCTCACTGTATGACAGTGAGCTAGTCACTTGACCAACTTGTTTCAGGCCTGCTAGCTGTAAAACTGGGTAGAAGAGCCCCACTGGAATGAATGGGTCCAATTTCAAAAACCTGAAAATCATGCACAGATGGCAGGAAGGTTGAGCAATGGAGGTGGGGAAGGTCATGTGACTTTTGTACAGGGTGCCTTTTCATGAGTCAGTTGCAGATTTATGGCAATTTCTTGCCATTTTTCTGTCCACATGCTATGCTTGGTATGGCCAGATGTAGCTGGTATGTGGAATGAGGATGTGATGCCCTTTGAAGAAACTACTCTAAATAGTAGTTCTACTGCAGATCACCAGTTCATGGATTTAATTCTCACACTGGTGAGTTGCACATGGACCTTAATCCCTTGGTTAGTCCCAGCCCTCTGAAAATTTGTCCCCAGATGAGGAGTCACAGCTACAGAATCTGGGTAAATAAATTGTAAATTTAAATCAATGAGGAAGTTACAAGTTGGACTGAGCACTATTCAGCTTTTTTTCCACCATTCATATTTTCTATTTTAAACATTTTTATTTAAGAAATGTAAATGCCAGCATGGCCCATTGATTTCTGTGATGCAGTTTGTGCATCCTGCCTGTCTAAAGCTTGCTGATGGCTGTGTCCCCTGAATAAGACTTTTCTTTCACCCAGTTTCCTGAGACTAGTAGGTCTTCTGTGTGCACAACATGACACATGCATGGCCCAACAGTTACAGTAAATGCTGATTCTGTCATTTATTAAAAAATAATGGCAGTCAGTGGACTTTGGAGTCATTGTCTGGAACTTCTGAGTTATGCATGTGTGACATGATTAAATATTATTCATATGTGAACTATGTATAATCCTATTTTCAGCCAGGATGTTCACAGAGATATGCTTTTAGTGTAGGCAGATGGCCTAATTTTGTTTTACAAATCAGGCCCCTATATGGCTACACAGTCTTTTGTGACTGCAAACTACTTTTCAGTCTCAATGTCCAAGCTTATACCAGCATTTCAGTCAGCAGATAATTTCACTTTCTGTTATTTTATACAAAGTATAGGTGGCAATCTAGATATATTGAGACTCACAGGGCTGGTTGCCTCAGAAACATATGGGATAACCTGGTTATAAACATTCAACATATCAAAATAAAAGTGACAAATTAAGATGATTTTGTCAGAGGGAATATTTGTGGCAGAAATCACTATGGAATAAATATAGCTGACTGATTAAATTTTCTTGAATAAGGCCAACTTTTTTGGTTTTGATTTTTAACTTTATATCCCCCTCCCCCCATCCTCCAGCTTGTCTGCTATCCCCCAGGGCTCCCTAGGCACCTCCCAGTCCCCTCCTGCCTCCAGTCCCAGCCACCTACCTCCATGTAGCTGTGGCTGCTGCCTACAGGAAGGGACAAGGTGAGGGAGGTCCCCCTCCGGGACATTCTGTTGCATCAGATGGTACTTTCTGGTGCAGTGGGAGGCAGGAGAACCTGGATATACCATGGGCCATCATCATCACGGAGATCACTGGTATCATGATCAGTAGTGCTACCACTGTGCTGACAGGCCTGCTGAATAAGGCCAAAGTAAACACGGCTATGAGTTTTTGTTCATTTATTTACAAAGCAATATCAGTATCTGTACCCCAGTCAGTTACTTACCTGTAGTCTCCAGAAGTGATTGGAAGAATTATCCATGACCTCAATATTGTGTTATTGTTGACCATGGTCTTTCAGTTCCATGTACAGTACAACACTGTTAGCAAACCATTGCTAAATCCCCACTGAAAATGAAGGCTTTTTAACAAGCTTGGCATGCATTTAAAGAGGCAATGTTGCATCCATAGATACTGTAGGTTAACAAAAATGAGTTTATTGAACAGAGATGAAAGCCTGTGTTGGGACATGAATCAAGGTCCCAACATGCCTACATTGGTTTGATACTTATCATTTGTATGGGTTTCTTTTATTAGCCACCATTTTTCTAATGCAAGTGTAAGGCATTTTTATTCTAAAGGTAGTTTTTCCCTGATGACACAGTACTAAAAAGTTGCAGGTATAAATTTAGAGCATCTTCAATTCCGAATATATCATTGTCAAGAGAAAATAAATGAGCACCAAGATATTGGCCCACAGTACATGTTCAAATGTAGGCCAGGCCACAGCCTGCTACCAGTGATTGCTAACACAAGGTCAGTTTCTATGGAAACCACCTTACACAATTACTCTGAGGACTAATGGACAAGACAGCAAACTAGAAAGAAGTGAATTTCAGGTTTCCTTTTCTTAAAGAAGATATTCCCTGATAGTAAGGGGTTTTGGTGAAAATCATTACAGTTTAGCAATGGGGATGCCAGGATGGCACTTCCTGTTATTCCCCACACAGTAAAGATTGTTTTTTTTATGAATAATATTTTACTGAGGAGTAGTTTTCCTGAGATCCATATCATTTTGGGGTCCTGGTTATACCCAGTTGAAAACTGGAGTGCAGGGTGGTCAAGTGACTTGCTCACAGACACACAGTAGGTCAGTACATGTGATGGGACTCAAACCTGTGATTCTCTCCCTGTTTCACAGTTCTGAGCTCTAACCAGTCAATCATACTGCCTTCTATGTGGAAATATGATGCATGTATAGAAGTGTGCACTATACTCAGACTGGTACAATACTGGAATTTACAAAGTACATAAAGAGAAGCAAGGTGCAGGGATTGATTAGTGTGGTTAGGAGGAGCAGATTCACAGTGCCAGCTGTTCCGAACAACCGTAGTACTAGAGTGTACTGCATGGTACATTACAGAAACACATAGCAGGCATCCAAATTTGTAATTTGTGGAAAAAAACTATGTTACTCTGACTTGAAGGCTTGTTGAGTCTTAACATTGTGCCACTAGTATTAGAAACAAACAGCATTACATTTAAAGAAGTTAGTTAGTAAGTTAGTTAGTTAGTTACAAATCTGTGACTGGGAAAAACACATTGAGCCCACTCTTATTTTTTTACAATTCAAATTTTATTAAAGTTTCCATTACAGAGAACAAATCATGGTGGAGCACTTCATAAACCCCAAAGAGTGGACACAGAATACAAAATAATTCGCTCTCCCCCCCTACCCACCCAACCCAACTCCGCCCCGAACAACCCAAGCGCACTGGTACTCTTTTAGCACAACACCAGAGATTATAACCTGGTAGTACTTAGGCCTGTAGTGCATAAAGAGTCTGCAGTGGGCCCCAGATCTTGTCAAACTTTTCCAGTTTGTTGTATAAACTGTCAATAGTCCTCTCTGTTCTGAGGTTCGCCAACAATTCCTGAAGCCATTCAACATAAGATGGTACCTCCTTGAGCCCACTCTTATTTCCAGGTGTGACTTGAAGGGACAGAATAAGGAGAAGGGAGTACAGGAAAAATCATTAAGGAATTAAGTCAGCACATGTTGGGATAGGTCACCAAAATAGATACAGTAGGTCAGGAACAATATTGTACAAAGTGAAAATGGGAACTACAATAATAAAAATACAAAAAAAAATAAGCAGAGAAGAAATACAGTAAGACTAGATAAGGGAAATGTGCATCACAAAAAGGAAAGCGCTGTAGCTACAGGGGCTAAAAATGTTGCTGCATGTTAGAATACCAGAGGTGGGCTGTATGGACAAAGGAAGTACCATCGAGGCAGCGGGCAAAGGTGTTTGCACACTTACAGGAACAACACTAGGCAGATGGTGTGGATGCTAAGGAACAATGGGGGAGAAGGATAAATCATAGTTGAAGAAGAAAGGATGAGGCAGAGGTAGGATTAGCTACAGGAACAAGTATGGGTGGACAAGTTACAAAGAAGTACATTGAAGGAAAGCTAAGAAAAGGATGCATGGAGAGCCAAGGGGAGATGTTTCAGAGAAGGAGAAGGTGGGAGGAGAAATGTAGATTGTCCAGCACAGGTTTTTGAGTGGGAGACAGCAAAGGAATGTGAATCAGATGAGCAAAGGAGTAAGAGGAAGAAAGGGGAGGGAAGAGGAGGGAGAAAAGGTAACAAAAAAGGGACCTGAGCCAGAACTGAGAGAGGAATGTGGTGCAGTGAGAATGGCACTGGGACACAAAGAAGAGTATGGAGATGTCAGTATAGAGAGAGCAGTGGTGGGTTCAGGAAGGGCAGTTGAGGGCTAAGTGGAAGAGGGATCAAGTCTCATAGCCACATAGTCAAATCTGGGGAGGAACATTATAAGAATAATCTCTAGTAGACAGGGAGTGGGAAACAAGATATGGTGTGGTACAATGTGCCATGTTTTAATAGACACTTCTTATAAATGGCATAAATGTGGAAGTAGAAGTCAGTGATTTGATCCAGTCAGCCACATACCAAGGTACATGAAATGGTGATCTTCTTTAATATGGGAGCCATCCAGATTCCTGGTGACTGAGGTGTAATGGAGACTTTCAAGAAGTGTTTTACTTCCCGAGAGCAAGGGTATCATCCTTTTGGCATGAAGCAATAGTTGATATGAACAGAACCAATGCTAAATGCTGTAAAAATCATGCTGAAGAAGACATTGCAGCTTGAGTACAGAGGCTTCAGAGGAACAAAATACTGTGTTCTCTGCATACATGTGAATGTGCAAGCAGACACAAACTGAGGTGAGATAAACATGCAAGCAAACCAGAGGAGTATCCACCCTCCAACGCCTACGTATGAGATTAACACCTGCATTTCAAGTTCAAGATAAGTGTCTGCTTGAGCATCTCATAATAGTAGGTATATCATAGAGCACTCTCCAAGAAACACTGTCCACTCTAGCAGTTAATATGCAAAGTTGGCTGAAACAACTCAGAATCTACAGTCATAAACAATACTTTTAATCAACAATTTCATATCCAGAACAATTTCAGTGTAGCTGAAATAAAAGCATAACTAGGCTCTAACTTCTTTAGGGCCCACACCATGGCAAGACACTCTTTTTCCACAGTAGAGTAAGCCTGCTCCCTGGGAAGTAACATTTTACTTAGGTACACTATGGTGTGATCTTTCCCTTGGTTGGATGTCTGACTCAGCATTGCCCCAATACCCACATCTGAGGTGTCAGTCTGGACTATAAAGGATCTGCTATAGTCTGAACTTGTCAATATAGGATCACTGTGCAATGCCTCCTTCAGTCTGGTAAAGGTTTTTTCACAGGCTGGCTCCCAGGTAACTTTCTTAGGCATCCTTTTCTTTACCGGATTAGATAGGGGAGTGGCCAGGGCACTGTAATTGGGTACAAATTTCCTATAGTACCCTGTTGTCCCCAGAAACCCCCTGACCTGCTTCTGCAGTTCTGGTCTGGACCATACCTTGATCACCTCTATTTTTACTTGGTTAGGATGGAGCTGTCCCCGGCTTACAACATGCCCGAGTTATGCCACTTCAGCCATGGCCACCTGGCACTTCTCTGCTTTGACAGTGAGCCCAGACCTCTGTATCCTGCCCAGCACTTCCCTAAGGTGGGGCAGGTGTTCATCCCAGCTGGCACTAAAGATGGCAATGTCATCCAGGTATACCACAGTGTACTCCTCAGCACCATTTAACACCTGGTTCACCAACCTTTGGAAAGTGGCTGGGGTGTTCTTCATTCCAAAAGGCATTACTTAAATTCAAATAACCCTATCGGATTGATGAAGGAATACCTCTCCCTAGCTCTGGCAGTTAACTGTACCTGCCAATACCCCTTTGTCAGGTCAATAGTTGTAAGGTATGTCACCCCTCCCAACTTGTCCAGGAGTTTGTCTGTCAATGGCATCGGGTGGGTGTTTGACTTCATGACTGCATTCAGTCCACGATAGTCCACACAAAAAAGAGTAGAGTCATCTGGCTTGGGAACAAGGACTACAGGTGAGGCCCAGGGGCTGTGGGATTTCTGGATTACCCCTAAATCCAGCATTTCCTCCACCTCCATCCTAATGTCCATTTGGACAGCCTCTGACACCCAATATGCTGTCTGCCGTATGGGCACCTGTGTCCCTGTCTCCACATCATGTGTTGCTAAGGGGGTTAGTCCAGGCTTGGTGCTAAACAGTGGAGCAAAGTCCACTAAAACCTCCCTTATTTACTGGATCTGATCTGGGGCCAACTGATGTGACAATTTAATTGTCTCCACAGAGGACTTCCACTTGCTCTCTTCCAGCAAGTCCAGAAGGGGGTCTCCTTCATCTGTCCCCTCCCCAGGACTACACATTGCAAACACCATGTCAGCCCTATTAGCATATAGCTTCATCATGTTGACATGGTACATTCTTTGTGTATGTCTTCTGTCAGGTAACTCTATAACATAGTTTACATAATTAACCTTTCTGACTACTTTGTACAGTCCTGCCCACTCAGCCTGCAGCTTGTCTTTCCGGATTGGGATGGGGACCATGACTTCCTGATCCACCGTGTACCAGCGAGCTCTGGCTCTGTGGTTGTACCACACTTTTTGTTTTTGTTGGGCAGATACCAGGTTGCTCTGGGCTGTCCCCATAAGCTCCTTCAACCTTTTCCTAAACCTAAGAACATAATCCACTGTGGGAGTTCCCTGGGTGGCATGCTTGCCTTCCCAGTCCTCCCAGATCAAGTCTAGGGGCCCACACACCCTGCGTCCATACAAGAGCTCAAAGGGGGAAAACCCTGTCGACTCTTGGGGCACCTCTTTATGTGCAAACAACATGTAGGGAAGGTATTTCTCTCAGTCCCTCCCATGCTGTTTAGCAAATGCTTGGAGCATTGACTTAAGGGTACCATTAAATCTTTCCACAAGCCCATTGGCCTGTGGGTGATAAGGTGTCATGTGTCTCTGCAACACCCCACACTTCTCCCACAAACATTTCATCAAGTTCAACATGAAGGAACCCCCTCAATCGGTGATAACCTCCTGCAGAAACCAAACACGGGAGAAAATCTCTAGTAAGGCATCTGCCACTTTGTCTGTCCTCAGTGAGGATAGGGCGACTGCCTCTGGGTACTGGGTGGCATAATCCTACCACAGTCAGGATGAACCTCTTCCGGGAGGAGCTGGAGTATTTAAAGGCTCCACAATATCCATTCCCACCCTCTGGAATGGCTCCTCCACTATGGGCAATGGAATTGGGGTGGCTTGGGTTTTCTTCCCTATTTCTTGGCACCAGTCACAAGACCTGCAATACTCCTTCACCTGTTGGGTGAAGTTGGGCCAATAGAAATTCTGGGCCAACTGCTACATAGTGTATGCAATTCCCAGATCATCAGACATGGGAATATTTTGTGCAGTCTTGAGCAACTTCTCACAGTACTCCTGGGGAACAATAAGCTGCCTGCCTATCACCACTCCCTCTGTCTTAGCATCCTGCATGTACACCAGTCCATTTTCCCAATAAACCATATGTTTCCATCACCTCCTTGTGCTCCACCAGAGTCTGCCCAAGCCCTCAGCTTCTCTAGACTAGGGTCACTTTTCTGAGCAGCTGCAAAACTTCTTACACATTCCCACGGCATGGGACATGTCCCCTTCAGTGTTTAAACTAGGGTCTGTAGCTTTAGCATTAGGGCACTTAGGATCACTGCCATCCCTAACCCTCTGACAATGGGTCACCCCTCCTTCCTCGGAGTAACTCTCCATAGCTGTTTGGTTAACTGCTACTGGGGAAATTTCTACCCCCCCTTCATTAGTCTCCATCTCAGGAGATCCAGACTGGGGAACTAGCCCTCCAGTGGTTTCCACAATGGCTTCTATGGGGCCCCAGGAACCACAACTTTCCTTTGCCGCTTGGTTACGGGTAACTGCACACACCATCCCCATTTGAGATTGTTGCTGACAATTACATCAACAGCTAAAGTTTTGGTTATGGCAACCTTTTGTACAGTCCCCCCATCTCATCCCAGTCTAGGAGGACAATAGCAAGTGGCAAAGTTTTCTCCTCCCCAGTAAATCCTTGTACAGTCACAAATTGATTGAGTATTAGCTGACCAGGCTCTACCAGATCATCTTTTACCAAAGTCAGGGATGCCCCCATGTCTCTTAACCCGTGTGTCTGTACACCATTCACAGTGACTGGGTGCATGTGTTCCCTCATGTTGACTGGCATGCTTTCAGGAACACACAAACAACCCATTTCTTTTCAAGCACCACTTTGGGTAGTACTTATCCTTTCTGGACACTGTTTGGCAATATGCCCAGTTTCTTTGCAAATCCAACATTCATTTCTTCTCTCAGGAAAATCTTGTCTTTGAAAACTGGGGCTACCTGATTTCAGTGAAGGCAGTGAGGGTTTTAGCTGCCCTGAAGGTGCGCTTTTCCCTTTCTGCATTGCCATGCCAGCCCCATTCACTCTCAGAGTAGGTCTGCTCCTGGCATAGTGGTCCAAGAGTTCAGCAGCCTCTTGCACTGTTTTTGGATCTTGGTCCACCAGCCAGGTGTTCAGCTTTGCTGGGCATGCCCAAAAAAACTGCTCTAACAATACAGCATTTTCAATTTTATCTACAGAGTTTGCTTCAATTCCTTCCCACCAATGTTTTAAAAACTGACGTTGTTTCGTGGCTAGCTCCTCTTAGCTCATGTCAAGGTTTATCCTGAGCTTACAGAATTTAGCTCCGTATGCTTCTGCAGTTAAATCATACTTTTTTAAAAGTGCAGTTTTCAGCTTACTGTAATCATTACTGCCCTCATTGTCCATTTGACCCAATGCATCCTGAGCTTTCCCGGTAAGTAGCGGGGATAGCTGAAAGCTCCAGGACTGTCTAGAAATATTTGCCTGAATACAACCTTTTTCAAAGGAATTTAAAAAGGCATCCAAATCCTCCCTCTCTTTAAATTCAGCTATCAATTTGGAATTTAATTTGTAACCCAGTCCTGTAGTTGCAGTTAAACCAAGGCCACATTCCTGCTCTGGTGCTGGTCTTGGGAGTTGTAGCTTTTCCAGTTCAAATCTCCACTGGCACTCTCTCTCCTCTTGTTCAGCTTCTCACTGATGCTGTTGCTTTTCTCACTCAGCCTCACACTGTTCTCACTCAGCTTCTTGCTGTTCTCACTCCACCTCTCACTGAAGCTGTCTCTCTCTTTCATCTTTTTCCATCTGCAGTTGGAAATTTTTCTGTTCAAACTCCAGCTCCATCCTCTGCAACTCCAAGTGCAGTCTGATTACTTCTGGCTCCAGAATGCTGGTGATCTTCCCCTGCTGCTGTGGCCCTTGGCTTGCACTGGACCTACTGTCCTCCTCACTGGATCTGGACACTGCACTGGACTCTGGCCCCTCCACACCCAAGGTTTGGTCCTTTTCAGTCACAGACTGTGACTTGAGGCTCTGGGCATCAGCGGCCACCAGAGTGTCCATGAGGTTCTGCTTGTTGTCTTTCCTCTCATGCTAGACTCCTCTGTCCTGGCACAACTGCCTCAGGTAGTTGGCAGTGTACCCGCTGTAGTTGAAAGCCATCTTCTTCCCTAACTATGGCTACTCTAACATGCACTTTAGAAAAAAAAATAAAACAGATAGAAACTTTGACTTTAAGCAAAATGATATAGTTCCATTTACTTTTTAAAAAATAAATCACTGCCTTATTTTACACGTGAGCTATGCAGTATTAAGCTGACACACTGAACTGTTAAAGCTTGTGTTACCAAATACTTTAAAACATACTGCTGCCAACCAAATCTGGCACAAACGCACTCTGCAGGTCAGGCCCTCTGGTCCCACAGTGCCAACCTCAGAGTGCAATAATGTGAACAGGTGACAGACAGGGTAACCCTCCTGTCTGCTTTGGGTCTGAATCACCTGTTAGCCTCAAGTTCTGGAGGGATTCAAACTGTGAACCTTATGCTAGCATATCCAATTAACAGGCTCAGATAATACTCTTTTTGGGGGGATGCAATATAATTTTTCACCCAAGGGCATCCAGCCAGATATCCAAAATGAACCCTTACAACTCTATAAGAGACCTAAGTATTTCTTACCTTTTAAGCCAGCTCAGTAACACAATCAAGCTTTTAACAGCTGTCAGCCTTAAATACAGGTTCAGCAAGCACATGTAAAATAACAAAAGAGCACACACAGTATTATTGTTTACTAAAAAGTTTTAAAAGAGGTAAAATGAAATACAGAACAAATTATATCACAAATCTCACAGTCATCTATGCATAGCTGGTTTTAGGCACCAGCAAACCCTGCGGTCCCTGGGGGCCCCCTTCTTATGGAAGGGGCCCACAGTCAGAGCAGTTTATCTTAATTAGTTTAAAATTTCTTAAATCTCATTGTCTTCTTAAAACAGCAACACAGGGCTGTGCAACACATTCTGATATGGCATCATGATGTCAAGAAATACCTTACTAAGCTATGACCCAGCCAATAAGAGGCAGGTGGGTGGCAATGGATGTGATACAAGGAACAACCCATTGGACTAATACTGCTGTGTCCTCCTAAAAAAATTAAAGATACCCCTGGTTGTACTGATAATAGAATAAAATTATGTGTGTATCGGTTACATTCAAACATATGGAGTGAAGGTCAACCAAGTGGGGGGGCCTCATGACTTCAGTAATCCTGCTGAGGGCCCCCAAAACTCTAAAGCCAAACAAATGCTATGAATAAAAAGGAAAGTTACAGAATACAAACTCCTACCACAAACACTTAATTCTGCTCTAAGTCTTACCTATCTAAGCCATAACCATAAGCAGATGGCCGAGCATCACACCTGGCTGTGGAAAGTCCAGAGAAGGAGAATGATTAAAGGAGGAGAACAAGCAGGAATAGAACAGTCAGTGAAAGAGATCAATAAGAAACAGGGTGGCAACATTTCCAAGCTGCAACACTTTTTAAAGCTAAACTAAAAGTTTTGAACTCTAAAGTGAGTTTGCTAGATAGGGGATAGCGAAAATGAATGCATTTATAGGGCCCTATTCTAGAAGGGTGGCACAAGTTGCCACCGAATACAACTTGCACCACCCACAACTGCGACATTGACCCTGAACCCTATTCTAGAAGGGGCAGGGTCTTCGCAGCAAAGTCCTGCAACTTGCGACATGCAGCTAGGTACACTGCACAGAGAGCTTACCTGGCCATCATGTAGCAACCTGCTGCTGTAGGTTACAAGTGTACCCCCCTGCCCAGCAAGCCACAATAGCTGCCCCGCAGGGTGGCCCACACCCCCTTCCCCCAAGCCTCTAGTATGTGTCCCACAGTGCTGGCCACACCAATTGGCCCCCGAATCCTCATATATGTGCCTCACCGGGCTGGCCACACCAATTGGCCCCCGAATCCTCATATATGTGCCCCACTGGGCTGGCCACACCAATTGGCTCCTGAAACCCCAATAGATATGCCTGTAGGGCTGGCCACACCCCCAGGCCCCCAAAACCCCATTGTAAAACACCCTACAGGGTGGTGCTGTCATCCCCTCACCAGTGTCCTGACCCCTGAGTCACTGGCCGCAAATACGGCAAATACCAGATAAGACCTGGTAGTCTAGTGCCCCCCCACCCAGCCATGCCAGCCCACTGAGCACCCCGCCACCCATCCCCAGCCAGCAACTAGCACAGCCCACCTCTCACCTCCATGGCCAGCTGCTGACTGAGTTATGTAGGAGCTCTACTGGAAAGACTTGCTCAGATATTAATTTCTAAGCGCATCTTTCCAGTCGCGCTCCTACATAACTCAGTTTTTGCATGGTAGAAGATTGCATTGGGAGTACACCCATAACAGGGTGGGGCTTCAAGGCAAAGTCAGATACGACAAAACACACACTAGTATAAAGGACCTGAACATGTTCTGTGTCTAATACAGAAACAGAAAAGAATTCAGCAGCATCTACAAGACTTTAAAAAAGCTCCCAGGTCTACTTTGAATTGAGAAAGCTTTTAGTTGACCATTAAGTTGGCACAAGTTAAAACAAGGCCTATTAAATCGGGTCTTTGAATTGAACACAGCAGTTTTTTAATATTTTCATCTGTGTGGGATTGAAGCAGCAGTGCATGAAGTTGATGTGAAAGTAGTAACACATCATTTGGACAAAAAGGAAGTAGAATAAGAGTTAAAATTATATTTTCAGTCAAAAGATTTTGAAATAGAGGGTGTGTTGCATTTAAAACTGTTAATGAGAGAGTGCTATGAAATGAAATCTGCATCATCAGTTCTTTTATACTCAGCAGTTAACTTTACTGCCTTTGTGTATTCATTTGTACTGTCCTGCATAAACTATAAAAAAATGAAAGGAAGAATCAGAGAGCTGGTATGAACTTAGTTCAACAGTAAAATAAGTCAAGAAAACAGAAATATATTTACAAGGTGGTAACCAAGTATTGAGAGTAATATTGATCTGAGCAGTTGTGTTTTGCAACAAGACCAGGGTGAGATCATACATTTTAGATGTGTACCCCAAAGTAGCTCAGCTTACTGCTATGTACTATCCATACAGCCTCTATTATACAAGTGAAGGAAGTAACTCATAAGGGGAATTTCTCTTTTAGAAAGACACAAATGTTTTATAGAAACAACTATTTTTAATATACAGCTGTGAATACTAATCAGAGATAGCATTTGTCACCCAGCTACAAGACCTTGCATTTTATATATGTGTTATTTATTGGTAAATGTTTTTGACATCATTGTGATTGTGATTGCATATTTGTAAATATGCCAAGCAAGAGAAAAAGTCTCTCTCCTATAAAAGTGTCCAAAATTAAAACTAGAGGCCAGGCTAAGAACAATAAGAAGGCACAACTACAAATTAAACAAAATTAGATGCTAAGCTATTTTGTGACACCAGGGAACAAAATAAAAATAGTAGAAGAGATAAGTGTGTTACAATAAAAGGGCAATATTGCCAAATGGCTCCTCATGCTCTATTAGAAGTGGCAGATCAGTACTCACAAATGTTGCTGATCCACTACTTGTAGAAATTGGAGAATTAAAGAACAAAGGCATACAAATAGTTAAAGATGGGGTGGTACAACAAGATGAGTTGCTATACAGGAAAACACAAGCTAAAAATAGTAATGTGGAGGAGAATGTGTGTCAATGAGGTCATACAGAATCTATGCAAACAATAGAATTAGATTAACCATTAGCTACATATAGGAATGAGATTAAAATTATTAGTTGAAAAATGGCTGGACTGACTAACAAATGTGATGACATAGCGTGGGTAGAAGAGATCTACACTTATGATATTATTCTCTCACAGGAGACATGGCTTAGGGGAGAAATTTTATGATTCAAGGTTATCAAAGCTTTCAAAAATTCATAGGATTCATAGGACTGTTATGAGCAAAGTAGGCTACCAGAGAAGAAAAAGCATTAAAAGCAAAACAAATGGCTAGAGCCAAACATAATTTCAGAACCCCAATCTGGTTTTATGGAAAAAAGAGCACAATCAACAATATATTTGTTCTTAATCATACAATAAATATGTTGTCAAGAAAAGACAAAACTTATATTTGGCATTCACAGATATAGTGCGTTCACTAAAGTAAATAAAAAATGTTTAGGGGAAATGTTAGCAGAACATAAGATAGAACTTAATTTGCTTAGACTGATTCAACTTGTACATTGTAATAATATTTCTTCTGTAAAAGTAGGGAAGGGTGAGAGACTGTCTAAAGGAATACAGGTTCAGAAAGAAGTCAAGCAAGGTTGTATTCTGGCCCCTTTCCTTTTTAATATATTACTGAATTCTATTATTTCTGCATTAAGTGATATTGACAGTTTTGCTCCCAGCATTGATAATGTTAAAGTACAGATGCTGTGTTATGCAGATGATCCAGTGATCTATCTCAAACACCTTTAGGTCTGAAAATAGCACTGACATGTGATCTCTCATTTAACAAGATTAAATCTGAAAATTAGCATTACCAAGTCAGATATCATGGTGCTAGGAAATCTGCCTAAGAATAAAGCTGAGGAATGGGAAATAAGTGGCCATAAAATTCAAATCACAGCAGAATATAAATATATAGGCGTTCTGTTCAATAAATGTAAAAATATCAGGACCACATATTGAAAAACAAAAAAAGAAGATGAAACAGTCGACGAAGGTAGTAAATAGATTTGCTAAACAATTTACAGGAAATCCATATGTGGTACTGAAGGTTCCATGTCAGTACAGTGAGTCAATAATAGCAAAAGTCAGTTCAGTGAATTATTAATAGCGAGCACGATCTGAGCAAATACCAACAATAGTGTGGCACAAAACAGCTATTTTAAAGCTCAGAAGGCAAAACAGAACAGGTGAGCACTTTACATGCCCACTGTTATACCTCATCACCAGGTGTTGTAGTTTTTCTTTTAACATGGGGGCTTCACCCCCATCCCCCTATCTCTAGGATTCCAACACCATGCCGCTAATTGATAGTGGGGGTGCCAGCCTGTACTGCTCACTGTAAAGTCACTATAATGTGCCACTCATCTTTATGTGCCATTCGCTATTATGTGTCACGCTGTTATTGATTCGCTGTTATGTACTCACTCATATGTATTTGCTAGATTGATGTGATACCGGTACGGTTAACAAACTTTTGATTCTAAAGTCAAAAACAACTGTTATATAGTATTGAGATATGGGGCATTCTTTGTAGCAAGTCAGAATGAAGACTTTGGAAGTCATGCAGAATTCCTTTTTTAGAATATTTTATTATTACCTTTTGATACCCCTACACCTCTACTACTACCTGAAATAATGTCATGTCCTTAGAATATTGAATTAATAGAGCCATTAGATGATGGAAAAAAATAATGGAACCTGGATAAGTTCAGTTTATTGTCAGCAATAAAGAAGGAATCTTAATTAAAAATCTGGAAAATTGGTTCGACAAGTTAAATAATACTATTATCAGACTGGGTCTCCCAAGTATATGGGAGCCCTATAGTAAGGATAACATGCATGCATATTTAACCCTTAGGCTGCAGAAAGAATTAGAATGTATAGGGATTCTGGACTGATATATCAGTCCATGGCACAGCAAGAGTGGAAGTAAGCTGAACAAAGAATTTGGACTTCTATGAATTAACATATGAAACACTGACAGATATACTAGGTACAACCCTATATAACGAGTACAAAGTTTATAGGAAAAATTAGCTTTACTTAAACTTCTGTGAAAAGAAGACTACAGTGCTGCATTTTGCAAACAGACTGGGGATCTTGGAAGGGGGTTTCACCTTGTGCAGGAAAGATAGAATTAATAGTATGAATTGGTGCTGTAAATGTAATATGTCAATTAGAATAATAGTACAAGACTTACTGCTGAATTGTCCATTGCAATATAATGAACATAAACATCAGTTGGAAGCTTTGGGGTTGGAAAAATATGTACATGACAAATATGGTAATTGAACAACTATTATTTTCAGAAAGCAAATCAATAATATCTGCAGTGACTTGTTTTGCACATGGTGCATTGTGCAAATTTACTTAGAATATATTCATAAGGTGTTCTTATAATAACTCGCCACCTATTGACATGGTAGACCATTAGGCCTAATCTTCTGGCAACTATGCAGGTATGTAAATATGGATGTATGTATTTAAAATGATGGCCATTGGATTGAATATATTGTTTTATTGTCATCTGATGTCCTATTGATATAGTATGTGGTGTATTGACATTATCCATGTTTTATGTGATATTTTAGCACAATGCTTTTATTGTATGTAATTACTTATTGCTCAGTACATATGTTTTTATTCAGTAAACTTCAGCTTCAGTAGTATGTTGCAACTAAACCATGTGATTAACGGTATAGGAGCTGTGAACAGTAGTCCACAGCAACTCCCAGCTGTGGCAAAAGGAGTATGTATTGCGTGGTTGTGCCAAGTCACTTGGAAACTCTGGGGTAAGGGAGCTTTTTAATCAAGTCTGAAAGCTGAAGCTGAAGCCACCTATCGCAAAATGTGGTGCATTTTTAGAATAGTTCAGACTGGCTTCAATCAATGTGAAAGACTTTTGCCTCAAATAAAAATACCTTGCTAGGAAAGCTAAGAAAATATTTGGGGGTATCCCACCCGATGTACAGATATACCAGACCAAACTGGGCACATGCTGAGAAACAGTCAGGTTGCAGAGACTGTAGTAAACTCAGCTGGAAATGACAAGGCACAGTACAACACCATTGGGGTTGAAAGTTTCACTTGTGTTCCCAAGAGTTTGGACATAGCACTTGTCATGTGGACCCTCCTCCCCATAATCAGCCACACTCACACCGCTTTAATGGTTCAACAATCGAAGTTTATTAGGTAGACTCTCAATTCCAGGATTTACCACATTTCATTTTCCATCGTCACCACCACCATATTAATATTTACGTACATTATTTTCTGGGATTTACACTTTATTTACAATTTCCATATTTTCACTAATATATATAGATATATATATATATATATATATATATATATACACACTTCAACACTTTGTGTTTCTTGGGTCTGGGCATACCTGGCCTGATTCCCTCTATCAATATCATATTCTTCTTTCTGGGCTCAGGTGTCCCACCTTATCCCTTCCAGCCCTGTCCCTCTTGTGGTGAATAACCCATGGGAGCCCTCCCTGACCTACCCCTTGGTCTGGGCCCCCCTTCCCCCCAGTCATCAGCCAACTTCAGTTGCTCTCACCAGCAACCCATCCTTGACACCTCTCATGTCCCTGTTGCCCTCAACTGGCAACCCTCATAGAAACTCATGCCACACCTGTTCCTCATGTAGCTGATCTCCAAGTGGGTGGGTGGGAAGTTTGTATCTTAAAACAGCTGCAGGCGAGAGGGAATTTCTCTTCCTGCAGCTCCTTTTCTACCCCTAGGCTCCCCTCCCTGGATCCCCCGTCCAATCATCTCACCTGTCTATCAACCAAAGCCTGCCTCCTCTCTCTGACCTCATTTCTCCTCCCCCAGTGATGTCATTCTCTCTGCTCTTTCATTCCTCTTCCTAGCTTCCTGATCCCTACCCGTCTCCCCCACCTTTTTCAGTCCCCTTGTTAATCCCATGGGGTCCAAAGACAACCTCAGCTGCCCTTTAATAGGGCAACCTCTTTTGTCACATACAGTTTTAGAGAATTAGCTGCGCATGCACACTGTAGGTAACAGCCAAACAGTAATTCAATGGGAATTTGCATTTTCAATGCTCCTCATAAACAGTGCAGTGCAGAACAGTATCACAGAAGAAAAGGTTATACTTTCTGAGCTTAGCTGTTTCATTTTGTTTTCTGCCATAGCATCATTTGTTTGCTGGTAATCTGTAGTGGGCAGAGTCAGGTGATGAGCAAAGAGCAAGGGGCAAGTACAGAAAAATATCCAGCAATAAGAAATCTGCTCAAAATGCTGAAGAACACTGAACTTTGAAAGACACAGTGTGGACAAAGTGAGGCGTCTGATGAAAGGTCACACCTGAAAAATAATCGCACCTATTTCGCATAGCATGCTCCACACTGAAGCAGAACTCCGGTGACTGTTTACACTGTGTCTGCAAAGATTTAGCATTCTTCAGCATTTTGAGCAGCTTTCTAACTGTGGATATTTTTCTGCACTTGCTGCTTGCTCCTCATCTGATTCTGGCTACCACAGATTACCAGCACATGCACTATATTAGGAAACAGCAACAACCGGCACAACTCAAGGGCTCTATCTAATCCAGCTTTACTATATAAAAAGTAACAAATCTGCCATACAAAATACAAGCATCAAGCTAGTGCAAGAAACCTCTACCAGTTTTACATGGTGTGTGTGTCATCACTAGGTAGAGCAATTACTACGTACAGAGTCTTAAGTACTCTAAAGGATTTAAAGTGACAGTGTGCTTCAAGTGCCCAGTTCACAAAAATTGCCCAGTGCAAAAGTGTTTCAAATGTCTGAATGCACATATTCCCATTTATAAACTCATAGTAGAAGTAACCAGAGCACTGCTGTATTCATAAAGCCTAATGTGCTTATTATTTAAAAGGAAATGAGAATATCTCAAACCCATGTTTGTGGTGAGCATGAAAGTTCTCAGAATTCCAGAAAGTGCTGGAGGTACATGTAGTACATAATCTATAGCACCCTAGAAATGAAAACAGCAACAAGTATTAGTGCTGATCTGCAAAAGAACTACACATTAATCAACAAAGTAAACAGTCAGGAATACAGAATATACAATTACTTAAGTTTTCTCATAATGCAGGGTATAAATTCAATGCAGTCATTTAAACCTGGTGGGTCCAACCCCCCCAAGGAATAGATTCAAAAAAGACTCTCTGTAAAGTAAGCTGCTTTCAGTATCATCCCTTCTTGGACCCAGTCTGACCCTTTCAATAGCACAGAATTTAAATCCATGACCATTTGGTCTGTTCCATTTTAGGTGGCATGCTAGATAATTTTTCATGCCCCCTGCTGCAATTCCCCATAGATGTTCCCCTATGCATACTTTCAGTGGGCGTGATGTCTTCCCACATAAAAAGATCCACATGTACATGTGGCCAGATAAATCACATCTTCCATGGTGCAATTAAAAAAAATCTGTTATTTTAACCATGTTGGGGTTATTGCATGTTGTGAATGTGCTAGCCTTAAGAATATGTGGTCAGATCTTACAGTTGCCACATGGAAAATTCCAGAGGGGAGTGGTGGCAAGCAATTGCCACTTGTGCCCCTTCATCTCTTCCTTTTTGATGGTAACTGCGGACAAGCTTGTACTTTAAATTCCTGTACCTATAGTATGCAGCTCTAGATTTTTTCTTAGTGACTTCCACTAAGCAAAGATTCATTTCCCAAAATACTCCAATTACTATTCATAATGCTCTGTATTTATGTTGAATGCCTAGTGTAGCTAGTCACAGAGTTAATTTTATTTGGCCCATCCACTCTAGGTCTGGTCTGCATACGGGTTTCCCTGGGCATCTCCAAAGCTTCCTGATAGGACTCCTCTACCAAGGTACTGCTATAGCCTCTTTTGTTATACCTCCTGCATAAGTCAGAACCATTTGCCACAACATCTGAGTCATTAGAACAATTTCTCCACACCCTCACCATTTGGGCTTTGGGAATGTTGTTTTTCAAGTGGGGTGGATGGCAACTGGATGAAAGCTGAAGGGAGTTATGATATGTCTCCTTGCGATACAAATTTGTCTTTAATATGCCATCCTGCAATTGCTCTAATGATTAAGATTTTGTGGTGAATACATAAGGGAACCCATTCCCCCTTTCATGGTCATCACAAACATGGGTTTGAGATATTCTCATTTCCTTTTAAATAATAAGCACATTAGACTTTATGAATTCAGCAGTTCTACTTCTGCTATGAGTTTATAAATGGGGATATGTGCATTCAGACATTTGTAACACCTTTGCACTGGGCACTTTTTGTGAACTGGGCACTTGAAGCACACTGTCACTTTAAATCCTTTAGAGTACTTTAGACCCTGTATGTAGTAATTGCTTCACCTCGTGATGACGCACACACCGTGCAAAACTGGTAGAGGTTTCTTGCACTAGCTTGATGCTTGTATTTTATATGGCGGATTTGTTACTTTTTATTTATTAAAGCTGGATTAGATAGAGCCCTTGAGGTGTGCTGGTTTTTGTTGTTTTCTTGTACATTTTCAATGAGCATACTCCAAGGCACAGTGGAGGTGTTTTGCTGTTCACTTGTACTATATTAGGACAGCAAACAAAACTAAGCAGCTAAGCTCAGTGAGTATAACCATTTTTTTTTATGATACTTTTTTTATTGTGTTGATACAAGGCCGACTCCTTAAAAACTGTATGTGACAAGTGCTGTGCCCGAAATGTAGGACCACAAGTGAAACTTTCAACCTCAATAGTGCTGTGCTGTGCCACATTATGTTTACTTGGGTTTAGTACAGTCTCTGCAACCTGACTGTTTCTCAATACATACCCAGTCTGGTCTGGTATACCTGGACATAGGGTGCTATGCTCCCCGTTGTTTTCTTAGCTTTCCTAGCAAGTTATTTTGGACATGAGTCTTGCACACTAATTGATGCCAGTCTGAACTGTTCTAGAAATGAACCCACCTTCTGCCAAAGGTGGCTTCATCTTCAGCTATCAGACTTGATTAAAAAGCTCCCTAACCTCAGAGTTTCCAAGTGACTCACACAGCCACCCAGTACATACCCCTATGGCCACACCGGGAGTGACTGTGGACTACTGTTCAGAGCTCCTGTACTGTTAATCACACTTTTAGTTGCAACAAGCTGTTGGTGCCTTTGAACTCCAGCCAGTTCAGTTACTTATCTATGCTCCCTGGATCATATAATCCTGGTGTCTAATTTTGAACACTTTATAGCACTAATTTTAAGCACTTTACAAGACCTTCACTTAAGTACGTACTTCACATGATTTTTGCTGGGTTCGATGCAATTAAACAGTTTTGCGCCTGATTTGAGATTATAATACCAAGTACATTTTTAATTATTTAGTACTTGCTCTATATTGGACTTAGTTTTGAACCAAGTAATCCAGTGCTTTCTTTATATCAGACTTTGAATTTTTGAACCAAGTAATCCAGCAGTTTCTTTATATTGGACTTTGAGCTTGTAAACCAAGTAATCTACCACTTTCTTTATATTGGACTTTGCATTTTTAAACTGGTTATCTCAATTTGTATTATTCATAAGCATTGGATATTGCCTATGTACTATATTCTGGATACATGAACTCAAATCGTAACTATTTATGCTTGTTATTTCAGCTGTACTGAAATTGTTCTGAATATGACATTTTTTATTGAAATAATTTTTTATGAAAGTAAACTCTGAGCTGTTTCAGCCAACTTTTCATATTAACTGCTGGTATGGATAGATTAATACTCACTTATTTTGAACTTTAAAGATGTGTATGCTCCATGCTTGTCTCATACATAGGAGTTGGAGGGTGGAGAGTTTTTCATTTTGCTTGCATATCTGTTTCCCATTGTGAACTTATGCACTGAGTTGTGTGCTTTCTGGGAGCTGGAACTCTGTTGTTGCTGTTTCTTGTTAGGTGAGATAATTTAAGGACATAAAGAATTGGATGGGGCCCAGTACAGAATGCTGGGGAACTCCAGAGGATATCAAAAATGGGGGGGGGTGGGGCAGTGCCTTGCCCACTTGGACTGATCATAAAACATTACCCTAAAATAATGTTATCATGATAAACAAACCCACACAATTCAGTGACTTTATTGTTAAAAAGCAAAACATAGCTTTTGTTGGGCAAAACCCATACCATTAACTGGCTATTTTTTTCAGCCTCTTTGGTAACATTCCCAGCATTAAAATGACCTCACCACCCCCCTACAGCTCATACCCACTACCTACACTCTATAGTTACAGTGCATGCTACTGGCACCACTAATCTGACTGCTGCTGCCCCCCCCACCCCCACACCAGGCAGTTCACCCAATGACTTTTTGCTCTTTTCAACTGTATACAGGATTGATATGGCAGTACACATTTCAGAATGTTGTATTTGCTTGGGGTATTTATATTGTTAGCTAGCTTTGCCTGACTGCTTCATAGTTATAATTTCAGTACTAGCCAACTTCTTATACTTATACCAGGCCCTTTTGGTCTCTTTGCTCATAACAGGTGTCACAAAAAACTAGGCTGCTGACCTCCCATATCTTGCCAGCCAGTTCTATCAACTGTGAGTTTTTCTAGGTTGAGTGGCAAATCACTGACAGTGCTAGGCAGTCTGGCAAAAACTACATAAAGCAGATATATGCCAGGAATGTACAATAAAACCTTTTCATACATGTACTGGTAAATTGATCCCTTATGCAGTTATGGTGCACTATAAACCAACAGCTGAACTGACTACCATTGTTTGTGAGAGATGCAGGAGCCATGCTGCTGCTTTCCTTTTTGGGCAATGAAACTAATGGTGTGTTGGAGAGGGTATGAACAACTTTGCAGTAGAGTATGATGATTTGGTTAGGGTGGGGTTACATTATTGTTGGTCTAGCCATTGGACCCCAAATCAAACTCTGACAGCATCAAGGAGTTAGGGTGCTCAGGCTTAGGGAAGGAAGGATGTTACACCTTCTTCACCTGGCTAACTACTGCATCAGAGATGAAGGTACAGAAATGATATGATGCAAGCAATGTAAGTGGCCACTCTTAGATCAGCTCCATTGGGCTCTACATTTGAAACTATGAAAAACATACTGTTTTACTGAAAACTTGTTACCAACCTTAGTTATCCATCCAACTAACACCAGTGCTACAAAATGGGCAAGAAGACTCCAGGGTGCCATTCAGAGGACAAGTTTATTACTGACTGTTTGCTCCCATCAGCCCTGTCACAGAACACATCGAGGCAGCAAAGTGCCACAAAATGGATTCCTCGCTTATCCCTTCTCCTGATCACATAGCAGCCACAGACCTCATCACTTGGCTCTGTGAGGAACTGGGATCAATTAAAAACACTATTATAGAACCAAAAAGGGACCATAAAGAGGTGAAACTGGCCCCAGATGCCATTACAATGTGGGTGGGCAGTAGCTTGCTCAAATACAGGGCCACAAAATGGTAGCAAGAAATTCTTATCTTGAGACAGAGGCTCCAAAAAATGAAAGAAAAGCTGTAGGACCAGGAAGGTAGGAGACCTCAGAATAATTTAGTTTCTGTGACACTTCCAGAGAAGGCAAAAGGCTCTAACACCCTGCTTTTTGTACAAAAAATGGTGTTAAAATTGCAAGGCCATCACCAAATGGGCCTATTACATTACTGAGTGGGTGCACCACACTCTCTGACCAATGCCTGCCTAAGGTGAGCACCCACAGTCTAGAATCTTTAGGCTACTTAATTTCCTTGACAAGACTTACTTACACTCCCAAGTGAGAGTAAGTAAAGGAATAATGTGGGAACACCAAAAGCTTGTGATCTTCAGTGACTTAAGCCCCCAGGTTTCCTCAAAGCAGCAGGAATGCTGGGACATTAAATTAAAGTTTTTTGCTGCAGGCATCAACTTTAGGAAAGTCTACCTGGGTAGAATGATCCTTACCCCAGGAAAGGGGCAACACCAACTTCAATCAGCAGCAGAAGCTGAGCAGGCACTCCTAAAGGTGTTTACCAACCTTTTCTCTGCATCTAAATCACACCAATGTGAGAACATGTCTGCTGCCTCACGCTTCTGACCTTAACTGCACTAGTTCAGAGACTGGAACTTTTGTTTTTATTTGATCACCCTACTCACACATGGCTTATAACTTGCCTACCATAGTTGGATGACTGATTTTTTGTTCCTGTTGTACTTTTCTTACAGTCAGTTTCATAGTTCAGTTTTTACTTCTCTTTACTTTACACCTTGTTTTATATGTTAGTTAAGGCCACATCAGATGATGTGCCCAAGTGAGTTAATGGTAAAATATATTCTATTTAATATACACCTTTTGCTGTGTGGTGTGTAGTTGAGGGAGTTTGGCACACATTAGTTCAATGCACTCCAGCTTCTATTAGTGTTGGAAATGGCACCATTTATTACATAAGGTGTAACACCTTAAACACACTGCTCAAAAGGTCTCTGAGGGAAACCAGTCTCCAAGGGACACAGGGTTGTTCCCAGATGTGGGATGCAGGCAGCCACTATTAGACCATTGTTTTCTTTCTTTGTCTTGGTACAGGGACTGTGTTATTCCACAAACTAAAGAGAACACCTTAAGATGGTATTTTTACTGTGGCCCCTCAATGCTATATTTGTTTACAGGGTTTGAAGAGGGCCCCCTCCCCATTTGGGTTGTTGGGTCAGTTTATTCCCTAAATCAA
Organism: Neoceratodus forsteri; assembly: GCA_016271365.2. NCBI lineage: Eukaryota > Metazoa > Chordata > Ceratodontiformes > Ceratodontidae > Neoceratodus > Neoceratodus forsteri. The sequence continues at coordinate 352,125,420 of CM028136.1, read as the reverse complement.
ATACCACCTGTTATCCCTCAGAACTATATATTCTTTTCTGTTGGCCTACTTTTGCTTGGGTGCCAAGTCACCCATGTATAAGGTGAATAGTGTGTTCACGTTAACCTTCATGCTTCTAATCTTTGGAGGGGCACAGATACTCTCCGGTGTGTACACTGCTCAGTAAAATGACACTAAACACTCAGCCCAACAAGCTGCAGAGAAATGTTCCAAAGTACATTGCAGACCTATCAGTGACTAAGCGTGGTCTCTGGGATGGGGAAGTCTCTGCAGCTGGTGGGATACTATACTCCATTCAGTCCAGGGCAAGTCTATGTTCTTTGTTTTCTGATTTTTATACAGTTTGTTTATGGTGTTCTTTGTTGGGGGAAGGAGGGTTGGTATTTTGTAGGTGTACTCTAGATATACTCTAAAAACAGTACATGCTGACTTGAGCAGTTCTTTCTTTTTGCAGTATATGGTCACTATAAAAATATGTCCTAATGTGTGATGGGTAGTTAGGATATTTACTGTATGTCAAACAACTTTAGGACAACTGCACTCCTGAAAACAATAATGTGCTCACAGTTTTGATGTCCAGTAAAACATCCAAGTCTGGAAAATTCTTTCAATGAATTTATTGTGTTTGAATTACACACAAGCCACAAGCTCCCTTCCAATCTGCAGAGATAAGCAGTCTTTGTTGTTGTACAGGGCATCAACCTTGGGATGGAGTTTAACATGTATGGCATCAGTGTGGGCTGAGCAGTCAAATTTACTGTCAATCCACACACCAAGGTACTTGAAGGACTGCACTGCTTCAAGGGGGTGCCAGTCAATGTGGTGACAACTGGGTGGAGGGGTCAAGAGCCTGTGCTGTTTCTGACTGGTTACAATGGTCCTAGACACTTTTTTTTTTGTAGTATTAACCCAAAGCAGGTTTGATCGGAATCAGTGCCGAACATTTCTGAAATCCTTCTGGAGCAGATCTTCAGCAGCTTCAGTACAGGGTTCGGAAGTGAAGATGGCTTTGTCATCAGCATACATGTTTATATGCCAATTGGCACAGGCAGAAGGGAGGTCATTCAGGAAATTGGAGAAGAGAATCGAACTCAAGATGGAGCCCTGTGGGACCCCAGCTAGGATGGGTAATGAAGTGACAGGACATCTACTACCTGTACCAATTGTTGATGGTCCATAAGATAGGAATGGTATCAATCATCAGCAGATGTTGAAGGGACAGCAGAGCTCAACTTGCTAGGAAGAGCTTCTGATCCATCCTGGAGAAGGTAGAATCAGTGACATGCAGCAGGGAGGAGATGGTGGAATGATGCTTCTGGAAGCCAGACTGGAAGGGGGAAGGAAGCTGGAGAATGAGATGTTGTCATGGAACCTAGAATGAATTAGTTTTTCTTGTAGTTTTGAGAGGGAGAGGAGCAGGGAGTGGCACAAACGTTGCTAGGGGAGGAGGGGGTAACTCCCTTTATGAATTGGAATAACTCTGGAGAACTTTCAGGACTGAGGAATAGCAGAGAGAGACAGAAGGAAAGGTTCTGCAGTTGAGTAAGAGGAGCTGCAATGGCAAGAGCTGAGAGGTGGAGGAGCTAGTGGTCCAGCCCTTCAGGGCTGGACTTAGGTTGAGTGAAGAGAGGGCAAGCAATGTATCCTGGGTGGTAACCAAAACCAAAAGCTGCAGTGGCACTCGAAACCAGTAAATCCAGAATACCAAATATTTGAATCAATTCAGTGATTTTAATTTGCTGCATAGCAAATGGGAGGTTTGCAGCAATCAGTGCTCCTTCCTAACCACCCAGCGCTTCAACTCCTCCCGAGTCTTCCATAGGGGTGTGGTCAGGTAAGGGGAGACATGATTTAAATTCAGTGTACTCATTAATATTCATGACTACAATATTACATGCTCAATCATTTTAAGTACAACAAAATCAAAATAGATTGATCTTATATTAAACATTCATTATAAACTTACTATGTCCAGAAGGGAAGGCTTAATTATAAAACAAAAATCTTTTTACATAAAAAACCTTTTACAACCAAAACTTTTTTTACTTTTTTACATAAAAAATGTTTACATTAGCTCATTATATTCATCATTTTCAAATATAATTATTCAGGCATTGCTTAGATTTATAATGCTCCCCAAATAGTAACGACTGCTTGAACCAAGTGCCAAACCACAATTTAAAGGGCAATTAAAAGTGAAAAAGATGTAAAGATATAAAGTTAAAGGACTGCCCTTGTTCATGGATCCCTAATGCTGTAGCAAGGCAACTGAAGTACGTATTACATGGCAAACTGAGATGCATTTAGTCTTAAAGTATTGATTAATATCAAATACCAGACAGGGAAAGTTCCAGCATGGCAGCCATTAGTCCAGAGTCAAAAGGGTTCTCAGCATAAGAAAAAGTAACAAGCCTATAGGAAGAGAACAAGAAAAAAAAGAGCATTACTATTATACATACCATGAACACGAATCTATTTTCTTTATGTTTAAGAAAAGGTTTCGGGTCCCATCTGTCATTTAATCCAATTGGTTTTACACCATCCAGTTTATAGATCCACATACTTTCTCTTTCTAATAACAGGTTGGGCCTATCTCCTCCATTTTTTAAGGGGGAAGCCCAGTCAATTCCTGTGAATCTAAGATGTTGTGGTTTAGACTGATTATGCAAACTAAAGTGTATTCCCACTGGTATATCTTGTCTGTTATTGATGATAAAGTGCATATGCTCTTGAATCCATCATTTCAATGGGCAAACAGTTTTACCCACATACAACAAATTACAACTACACCACAATGCATAGGCTACATAGCTTGTGTCACAGGTGATTAGTTGTTTGATTTCTAATTTGTTATTCAGACATTTAGGATGTTGAAAAGTCTTGCCTGGGATCCCATGTTTGCAAATACTGCATCTAGTACATTTAAAGAACCCATTGGTTCTGCAGGGTAGCCATGTAGTTCTTGTTTCACTAGTTGGTGCAGAAAGTCTACTGTGAACTAATTTGTCTCTGAAATTCTGGGGTCTGCTGAAAGATACGCTGGGGGCATGCTTCCACTCCCTAACCAACCATTCCATCACTTAATAATATAGGCCAGTTTTAATGGGTGGTATTCCCAATCCTACCAGCTTTATGATTAAATTCAGTGACAAATGTACACAGTTGTGAGTGGGATATTGTGGGTCTATTAGCTAACAGTGCTTTTCTGTCTAACATAGAAGCTTTAGCTTTTTGTTCTTGTAATGGATCCAAATTATATACCCTTTTTGTAAAGCACCCTATTAATTCTCCAGCCTGTTCAAACAAATGGTCCAAACTAGAACTTCTAATTCTTATAAGTTGGCTATACAGTATAGAGTCCTTAAGATGTTGGGGATGAGCACTTCTGGCATGTAAAACAGAATTTGTGGCAGTGGGTTTTTTCTGTAACAATGTATGTCAATAGCCATGTTTGAATCATTAACCATGAGTGTCAAATCTAAGAAATTCAGTGTAGTGCAACTTGTTTCAAAAGTAAATTTGAGGTTGAGATCATTCTCATTCAACCATCTAATGAAATCTGGCACTGCCATGGTGTCTCCCTACCATATGCAGAGCACATCATTGATAAAACAAAACCAGTACCTGATCTGTGCTCTGTATGGATTTGAATAATTGAAAGCTATTGTCCTTTCCCAGAGTCCGAGAAACAAGCTGGCATTTATTTATTTATTTATTTCAATTCTAGGATTACAAGTTACCTTTGAGCCCAGGGCTCTTTTACAAAGATTCCACATCAAGACATTGGTATCATGTAACGATAGACATTTGTTTCACAAATAAGGGTACAGGATCACATGTTGAATTCAAACAGACAAGGGTGAAGGTACGATGGAAAGAAAGAGGAAGAAAAAGGGAAAGGGGTGGTAGAATGAAAGGGGTGGGGCAGAAAGCAGGAGGTCAAAAAATGAGGAGAGAGGAAAGGAGAGGAGGGGGTAAAGTAAGGATATGGAGGAGGGGGAGGGTGGGGTGAGAGCAGCCAGGCTGGTGGCATTGTCAGATGCAGAAGAGCGGATGGGGCAGAGGCCTACTAGGGCTAGTGCGTTATGTAAAGGAACTAGGTATGGGAGAGCAAAACTTGGTGCCATGGCTGCACCCATGGCGGTACCGCATTTCTGCAAAAAGAACTGATCTTCAAATCTAAAGTAGTTGTGACTTAAAATGAATTCTAGTGCAGTCACAATAAACTTACTTGGTAGTTTCTCAGTTAATGACAATTCACTTAGAAAGTATTGCACGGCTAATATCCCTTGATTGTGCTGGATGGAAGTGTATAAAGATTCTACATCTATTCCTATCCAGCACATATCATCATCCCATGTTAGGTCTTGTAATTTTTTCAATAGATCTTTTCTGTCTTTGATATAGGAATTCAAATTTAAAACACTATGTTGAAGAAAAAAATCAACAAATTTTTCCAGGTTCAGTGTAAGACCACCTGTGCCCGATACAATCGGTATCCCTGGTGAGTTGTTCTTATCCTTATGTACCTTAGGGAGGACGTAAAAGCTTGGTATAATTGGGTATTCACTCCACAAATATTGAAATTCATTATCCGTGATGTCCCCTCTTTGTAATGCATGGGATAGCAAGCTGTGAACCTCCTGTCTAAATACCATTGTGGGATCAAACCTTAGTTTGCCATAGTTCAATTCATTCTCAAGAAGGGAAAGTACTATGCTTCTGTAATTGTCCCTGTCCAGAACAACAATGTTGCCCCCCTTTGTTTGCCTGTTTAATAACAATGGAGTCATTTTTAAATAAATTCTCCTCAGCAAGACATTCTTGTTTAGTCAAATTATATTTTGGTGCAACATTGTCATTCAAGACTTCCTTGACCTGTTGGCATACAATTTTTTCAAATGTGCTAATTACATTGTTATAAATGTTTGGGCAAAATGTAGAATTGGGTTTAAATTGATTCTTTCTCATTTTATCCAAATGACCACCAGCTGTGATCATGCCTGAACCCCTCTGAGGCAGGGAGGTCAGAAGGTCAATATGCTCAGGATTCTCCTGTAATAAAGACTCCAAAATGTCTAAATCAGTTGACAATGTCTCAGTAATAATGTTAGTTTCAAAATCATATTGGAAGTTGATGAGTATGACAGCAAGTCATTCATAAATGCAATACTTGAGAGCCCAATCTCCCCCATGGGCTGTGATGATACCACTGTGGGAGCCATTATAGTATCCAACAATAAATCAATGTTCTTTCTTTGTGGTGATTCGGTGTCCTGTACACCCATTGTGAAATTATGTCTGACTTCACCAACAATCTATTGTCGTACAGGAAGGAAAAATAATTTCAACTTTAATTTTCTGAAGAACTTAGAGGTTGACAAAGATCTGGAAATTGTTTATAGAAGGTGTGAGAATGAAGCTAAGGTCTCTACCTAGTACTCAAATTTCAATATCAGTATTTGTAACCTTAGACAGATTTATGGTTTGTAATTCTTTTCCTTATTCCCTTTCCTTCTCAAGATTCATTCAGATTGCTCTTTTGCCCCCCCCCGTTCCCTCTCCTTGTTTCCCTCAGTTTTTTTCCATTTTTTGAGACCTTGTCTTTGTCTGCTGAGGTACCTGCTTTGCTGTTGGTTTCCTCACTGTGTATCTTTTCAGACTGGTATTCGGTCTTGCTGGGGCTTCTGCTTTTATGTTTATTTTTAGAGGAAATCTTACTCTAGATTGATCTCTGCTATAGGATCAATTTGTTTTCTTTTTAGACCAACTTATGGTGTGCCCTTTCTCATAATCCATAGTCTCTCAGAAGTTTTTTAGCCCTTCTTTTGGTAATGATTAACTCATATATAACAACTTTAAGTTGTGTGTCTAAGTCTTTATATTGTGCTTCACTTTAAGATTAATGACTTTATCTTTTGCAATTAACTCTTTTACCAACTTTTCTTATTTCTTTGTATCACTTTTTATCAGCAGTTTTAAGAATACTTTAGAGCATTCAGCTGCTGCTGCCCGCCATTCATCTGTATATGGAAACTCTTCAATTCCAGTAGATAGAACTATTATAATGTGAAGCCCTATATTAAATTAAATATCAATTTCTTTAATCAATAGTCTCTCAGGCTCTTTAATGGCACTTTTAAGGTTATCAGTTTCAGTTTGTACCTCAATGCTTTGTAATTGCTGTTGAACTTGTCTTCTCCTGCTGGACAGTTCATCAATATTCTCCCTATTGTAACTCTGTGTTCCGTTGGTTGTTTCCTCAGATGATTTGCTCATAATTGTTGACCATGAATAAATTATCTAGTCAAAGTGTATAAATGTTGAAATGAAAAAGGAAAAGAGCACACACAGAGATGTCTTAGGAGCACTGTATAGTTGCTGCGGTGGTGGTTCAAGAACATAGTGGATGCTGAATGCGGATGCTACTTGCCATCTGCAGCTATGGCGGCAACTTCAAAAGACAAAATCCAAAGTGAAGAAGCTGCGATCAGCATGACTCGAGCCAGTGCTCAATGTTAAAGGCTGCCAGCCCCATAGTGTGGAACCCAAAAGTTGCAGAGTCACTTGAGACCAGTAAATCCAAGATACCAAATATTTGAATCAATTCAGTGATTTTATTTTGCTGCATAGCATATGGAAGGTCTGCAGCATCCAGTGCTCCTTCCTGACCTCCCAGCGCTTCGACTCCTCATGAGTCTTCCAAAGGGGTGTGGTCAGGTAAGGGGAGACATGACTTAAATTCAGTGTATTCATTAATATTCATGAGTACAAGATTACATGCTCAATCAATTAAGCCTTCCCTTCTGGATATAATAAGTTTATAATGAATGTTTAATACAAGCACAATCTATTTTGATTTTGTCATACTTAAAATGATTGAGCATGTAATCTTATACTCATGAATATTAATGAGCACACTGAATTTAAGTCATGTCTCCTCTTACCTGACCATACCCTTGAGGAAAACTTGCATTGAATCAGAGCTCTGGGTGGTCAGGAAGGAGCACTATTTGCTGCAGACCTTCCATTTGCTAAGCGGCAAATATTCAAATTTTTGGTATCCTGGATTTACTGGTCTCGAGTGACACTGCAACTTTTGGTTTTCACACTTTGGGGGCTCTCAGCCCTTAGTAGTGAGCACCAGCTCAAGTCGTGCTGATCACAGCTTCTTCTCTTTGGAGTTTATCCTCTGTGGTAACAGGACAGAAGTGGAAACCCTGGGAGGATGGGTAGGGGAGGAAGGGGGAACACAATGGGAAGGAGAGGAGCCAGGAGGGGAGAGAAAGGGAAGGCACAGGTCATGAAGAACTCTTTGAAGTGAGCATTAATATAGGGAGGGTCAGACACAGGTGAACCATTAGCCACAAGGATTGGGGGACTGGACTAGGCAGGGAGTTCAAAAAGGAGTGGATAACTTTCCAAAATTTAGCTTTTAGGTTTTGCTGGAGGTTGGCTTTGAAATAGTCATTTTGTGGCCCAGACAGCCTTTATACAGTTGTTCCTCAGAGTGCTGTAAAAGATTAAAGAGCACCTTTCACGATGGTCCAAAAAGTTATAGCTTGTAGTCATTATATGCAATACTAGACCTGAAAGGGTGTGTGCATTTGCTATTTTTGGCCAAGGTTTACTCTGCCTTTCATATTTTGCACTTGTTTTCAAGCCCTGCTTTAGCTCTGCTGCACTTGCCTTTGCTGTTCAGCTGCTGGGCTGCTGGCTCCTGCTGACATCACTATATGGCAGAGGAATGACTCATACTGTGCAATACAGTGCAGTTGCAGCAGTTTTACAATGGAAAACTACATTACTAGGTGTACATACTGTGTTCCCCCTTCCCCAAGACACCATGTTAGCAATGCATTATGCCAAAATCCAAATGCCTTGTCAGTATGTTTTTTTTGTAAAACATACTTCTGCCTCTGTAACAAAGCAAGGGGAGTGAGAGAAGATTGAGTTGCTATCAGTACCTTGCCCCGTCTTTTTGAGTTTCATGCATAAACGATCCCTTCTTGCATTGACTCTAGAACTGCATTTCATTACCGTCCTCTGCAGTTAGTTTTTGTATTCTGAGCTGTTAAGAACTGCAGGTTGTACCAGAACTTCTATAGCAAGCCTGGTGTAGCTGTGGACCCAGGGCTGTACTGCTTACATCACTATGTGGTAGAGGAGTGACTCACACTGCAGTACAGTGAAGTTGAAGCAGTTTTGCAAGGGAAAACTACATTACTAGGTGTACATACTATAGTCCCTCTTCACCAAGACACCATGTTAGCAGTGCATTATGGCAAAATCCAAATGCCTTGTCAGTATGTTGTTTTTTTTTTTGTAAAACTAACTTACTTCTGCCTCGGTAACAAAGCATGGGAAGTGAGAGAAGATTGAGTTGCTCTCAGCCTGTAATGCCTCCTTACCCATGCCATAGTGGTTACTTCAATGTGTTTCTATAGTAAAGCACCTGTCAGTCACTCTGATTGAAATCCCTTACTTCTCAGTTTCAGGCCTCCTTGACATCAGCATGGCACTGTGAAATGCTGAAGACTAATTCTGGTACCATATAATACTTCCTGTCTGCACATGCGTGGTTTCACTTTTCAAACAAGAATTTCTCTGAAAATAGCCATCAGTTTTTAAAACCACCCCTACAGTGCATATAGCACATATAGCACATCTTAGCACATTGTTTGTATTATATGGTGCCAAAATTAGTCTCCTGTGTTCTGCAGTACCATACTGATGTCGGGGAGGCACAAGACAGAGGAGCAGTAAGGGATTTGCAGTTGGGGTGACTGCCAGGTGCTTTACTGCAGAAAGACATGGAAGACACCAGTATGGCATGGGTAAGGAGGCTTTACTGCTTTCAAATGATCAAGATACAGACACTAATCACACCAACCTATAACTGACAATTAGCTGTCTCAGCTGACAGCAACTCAGTCTTCTCTCACTCTTGATGCTTTGTTACAGAGGCAGAAGTTGGTTTTAAAAAAAAAACATACTAACATGGCATTTAGATTTTGGCATACTGCATTGCTAACAGGGTGTCTTGGGGAAGGGGGAACACAGTATGTACTACAAAAGAGCCCTACAGCAAATGCCCTGAGGTATGGGTTATCGCAGAGGATATTGGCCATACAGTCAAGTTTTCAAGGAAACACAATTGCAAATACCCCAACAATGCAATGCATCAAGGGAAACATGTGCAAATCCCCATGAGAGAATTTGGACTGGCTCTACTTTAAGCAGAATTGCATGGTGTCAGAAGGCCTCACAGTGCAGTCAGCAAAGGCTAAGAACTAGATACATACACATGTTTTGTCCTCATTTGGACTCATCAGTGTGCCGTATCTGTGTCTTAGCCCAGGGAGAGGGAGCCAGCCACTGCTTAAGGGGATGTTATTTGTTTGACCTATGGGGACCCCAAAATAGAGAAGGAAAAGAACTACAAAAGAACCCTAGGGCAAATGCCCTGAGGCATGGGTTATTCTGGAGGATATTGGCCATACAGCCAAGTTCACCTAGTAATGTAGTTTCCCTTGTAAAACTGCTGCAACTTTAATGTACTGCCATGTGAGTCACTCCTCTACCTTCTAGTGATGTTAGCAGTATAGCCCTGGGTCCACAGCAACACCAGGCTTGCTATTGAAGCTCCGGTACACACTGCAGTTTTTATCAGCTCAGAATGCAAAAACTAACTGCAGAGGACAGTAACGAAATACAGTTCCAGAATCAGTGCAAGAAGAAGTAATTTATGGATGAAAGTCAAAGGGACTGGGAAAGGTGCTGACAGCAACTCAAACTTCTCTCACTCCCCATGCTTTGTTACACAGGCAGAAGTAAGTCTGTTTTACAAAAACACATACTGACAAGGCATTTGGAGTTTTGCATAATACATTGCTAACAGGGTGTCTTGGTTAAGAGGGACCACATTATGTACATCTTGTAATGTAGCTTTACCTTGTAAAACTGCTGCATCGTCACAGTACTGTAGTGTGAGTCACTCCTCTGCCATATAGTGATGTCAGCAGTACAGCCCTGTGTCTGCAACAACACCAGGCTTGCTATAGAAGCTCTGGTACACACTGCAATTTGTAGCAGCTCAGAATGCAAAAAATAACTGCAAAGGACTATAGTGAAATACAATTCCAGAATCAATTCAAGAAGGGGTAATTTTTGCATGTAAGTCAAAAGGACTGGGAAAGGTGCTCTTTAAGTTGGGAAGGGAGTAGGCCAGGGCAAGATCACAGGACTTGCACAGGTCAAGGTAATCCAGGGGTGTTGGGAAGTTTTGACTCTGTATTTCCTGAGGGGGTGTGCTTGACCCAGACAGAGGAAATTTTTAGTGAAATGGTGGAGGTCTTCATCAATACAAAAGGCAGAGAGGATGGCTGATCTGTCTATTGCAGCTAGATTGCTCAGTAGAGCATTGATGTTTAGCAACCAGAGAGATGTAGACCAGATGTATTTTGGGGTGGAGGAGAGATGACAGATTTTTCTGATGCAGAATGTCATGCAGCGGTTGCTAAATGAATCTGGCAATATACGTGCTGCAACAATATGGTGAGGGTTAGAGGTTAGAATTCAGTCCAAGAGTGTATGGCTGGTGGAGTGGGAACTGAGCCAAGTGGGTTCTGATGTGATCAAGGAAAGATTAAGAGACTCAGTCCTATGAATGGTAGCTTTAAAGGATGGGAGAGCCAGTTTATATTGAAATCCCCAAGGAAGATGATTTCACCTGTGGAAGAATGAAAGAAGATGATGGAGAGGGAGTCAACCAGGGAGGAGTTTAAGATTTTAGCACAGGCATAAAAATCCCAATGAAAATGGCTACAGATGAGGGTAATTTGTAGGAGGAGGGTATGGCCTCTCTGATGGCCATGGTACATGAGAGGCATTGGTGAACATACTGTAGATAGTGATGACTCATTATGTTTTCCCCAGTCCTGCCTGAAAAGATGGTAGTTAGGAAGGGATAGGCTTGAGTCAGGAGCTCTGGAGAACAGCCAGGATTCAGAAATACAGAGGACATCAGGAGAGTATAGTTGAATCCAGACAGGGAGGAGGTCAAGCTTATGGAGAAGGTTCCTAGCATTCAGATGGAAGGTGCTTAAAGGCTCGCGAGTAGCAGAGGAAGGGAAGGAGGGGAGGGACCAGGACTTGTCTCCACATCATCAGACAGGGTGAGGAGCAGGAAAATGAGGAGAAGGATGGAGTCTGGTGTCCTACCCTTGGAGCGGATATGAGAACAAGGAGGTGGTGAGGGGAGAGGAGGGCACAGTATAGAAACTCTCAGTCAGTGGAAATCAAGGGGAAGAGAATAGGGTGGATAGGGCAGGATGGAGGAGGGACAGAGGAAGGGGACAAGTGGAGGGGGAGGGAAGGGAGGGTAGGAGGATTGGATGGGGGAGGGAGGTGGAGGAGGTAAGGAGAGAAGGGGAAATAGAGAAAGCAGAGGAATGCAAGGAATACTGAATTTAGGAGGTGGGATGCAAAAAACATCAGCAAAAGATACACAGTATAAGTAATCAGCTATGCAGTATGGTTCCATGTCATAATAGTGAAAATACTTCGGTGACTCACACAAGAGCAAGTACATATCACATTTGCCAAAATGGCGCCGACCAGTAAATAAATGTTTAATGCAGGGGGGTTATGCCCCTTGGACTCCCCATCTAAATATAATCAACTCTGGGGGGGGGGGGAGACACTGATCAGGGGGGAGACTGCAGCTTGGGCAACAGACAGGGAAAAAAAAAATAAAGACCCACACGGTCTTAAAATACTACCCGCAGGTAGTCCCAAACTGAGGACCATCAGTACTGCAGGTGGCATCTGTAGCTGCCACACCAGGTGACCAGCTCAGCAGCACCAGGCTGCACTCATCTATTTAATCCACACCCCCACACAAAGTCCCATGATTCACTCTTGCCATTCTGTCCCTCATCTGTCACTATCCCAATCCCCTTACTGCATTTTCACTGTTGCTACCATTACAGGCACCCAAATTGAGCTGCTCATTTTTGAGTCACTCAATTTGGTTTGCCAACATAACGATATACCAGGCAGTACAGTCTATAGTTAAGCTAAGCAAGTGAACAGCAACAGTATTTATAGGTGACCCAGATAGGGAGTAGCTGAAAAACAAATACTATAGATAAGGGGTTAGGCTATGTAATATTACACTAGGCAGTGCAACAATAAACTCTGCTTTGCAAAATATACAACAGCAGGTGGCTAAGGCAAAAAAAGAAAAAAAGACAGTTTACAGAGGTAACCCAGATAGGGAGTAACCAAAGTAAGCAAGTATTATAACTGAAGAGTAAGGCTATGCAGGATTCAGTTAGGCAGAACAGTAAACAGCTAGGCTGTGTAACTATAAAGTGGTAGGTGGCTATAGGGAAACAGTATGTAGGAGTGACCCAGGTAAAGAGTAACCACAATAAGTATCATAGAAATCTGCTGGCAGAAAAGGATCCCATAGCCCATCCAGTCTGCCCATACCCCCCCCACCTCTAGGAAGACCCCCTTCCTCTTTTACCAGCCTATCCTCTGCCTGCTAGGCCCATATGTGTGTCTACTGTATCTGCCCCACCACCTAATCTGGCAGCCTGTTCCATGGCTGTACCACCCTCTCAGTAAAGATCAGCTCCCTGATGTCCCCTCAGAATCTGCTCCTCTCCAGTTTGTAGGTATGCCCCCTAGTGGAATTGTTTTTACTCAGTTTGAAGATGCTGTTGACCCTCACCCTATTTATGCCCTTCAAGTATTTGAATGTCTCCACCATATCCCACTCTCCCTCCTCTCCTCTAGTGTGTACAGGCCCAGTTCTCCCAGTCTCTCCTCATATGGCCTCCCCTATAGTCGCCACACCATTTTGTTTGCTCTTCTCTGGACCCTTTCCAGCCTGTCCTTGTTCCCTTGCAGGCATGGCCTCCAGAACTTGACCCTGTATTCCATGTGCAGCCTGACCATGGTTTTGTATAGCGGCAGGATCACCTCCCTCATCCTGCTTATGAAACCCCTCCCTATGCATGCCAGCCTTTCTAATGCCTTTCCTGCTGCTCTGTCACACTGACTCTGGACTTTCAGATTGTCTGAAATGGTCATCCCCAGGTCTCTTTCCTGTTCTGTCTCTTCCAGACCCCCCCAGCCTGTATTTCACTTTCGGGTTATTACGCCCTGTATGCATAATTCTGCACTTTTTTGAGTTGAACCATAGCTGCCTCCTTTCTGACCACTCCTCCAGCCTGGCCAAATCCTCCCTCATATCCTCCACTCCCCCTCCACCTTATCAACCCTGTTACCACATATCTTCATGTCATCTGCAAACAGACACACCTTCCCCCGTAGACAATATGCAAAATATAGCAAGGTAGTACAAAACGTCTGGTAGCAGGTGGTTATGAGAAAGAAGTTTGATAAAGTTATTTGGAGGGATCCAAGTAGCAGGAGAGACTAAATCGGTCAGTCAGACACTTACTGCATGTGGATCAGCATGACTGGCTGAAGGCCGACCCCAGACTGACTCAAGGCAGATTCCTCAGGGATGATGTCCTTTGTGCTGCTTATGGTGTACAGCTGAAATAGGGAACTGCCTGATTGAATGGCTGTGCTGCACTGTGAAAATGCAGCAACAAGGGGTCCGATGAGGCTGGATGCATCTGGTGTAGGGGAAGGATAGCCTAAGATGGCGACTGGGTCCACACTCATCACCCTGGTCTTGTTCCTGCAGTCTGAGATCAACACTAGCAGTGAGAGTCGGAGGCTATGCTAGCACTCTGAAGAGCATGCTAGAGAAATTAAGCCCCACAAACTACCTGATTGGATGGCTCAGCTGCACTGCAGAAAAGCAGCTACAGGGGGTCCAATGAGGCTGGAGGCATCCATCGGGGGTAGGGAGAGTCTAAGATGGTGACTAGCCCACACTCGACCCCTGGTCTTGTTCTTGTAGTCCAGGATCAGCGACACCTGTGAGAGAGTTGGAGGCTGTGGTAGCACTCAGAAAAATGCACTTGAGGAGTTGAGCTACGCTAATGAACCACTTGATTAAATGGCTCAGGTGCACTGTGGAAAAGTGGTTATAAGAGGTTCAATGAGGCTGGAGGAGTCCAACAGAGGGGAGGGAGAGCCTAAGATGATGACTCGCCCCAAACTTGTCACCCTGGTCTTGTCCTTGTATTCTGAGATTGGAGGAAACAGTGAGAGAGTTGGAGGCTGTGCTAATGCTCTGAAAATCACACTCTGAGGAGTTTAGCCTAGCCCACAAACTACCAGATTGGATAGCTCAGCTACACTACAGAAAAGCAATTATAAGGTGTCCAATGAGGCTGGAGGCATCTGGCAAGGAGGAGGGAGAGCCTAAGATGATAATGACATCCCCCACACTCGACCCCTGGTCTTGTCCTTGTAGTCTGATATCAGTGGCATCAGTGAACTTTAGATAAAGCCCTGGATCCAGATGTTTTTTCAGCCAATTTCTACAAATGCCTTGTGGTGGAATTGACCCCCTCCTTGCCTATAAATTTACCTAGCTCCATGAAGTAGGCCTGCAGGATTACACCTTTAAAGAGCATATCATCATCTTATTCCCTAAGCCAGGTAAAGATCCCAAGAATGTGAATAGCTACCTCCCCATTCCATTGATCAATCAAGATATAAAACTCCTGGCCAAAATCTTGACTACAAGAGTAAACAAGGTTTGGGGCTCACTGATAGGGCAGCAGCAGGTCTACTTTATGTTTCTGTGACTTTCTTTGGACTATTTCTGAAAGCTCAACCACATTACCTCCACATCCAGGGATGCCAGCACCCACGCAGTTTTTATGTCCCTGGATAAGGATACAGCATTTGACTGTATGTCTTAGAAATTTCTATTTAGTGTGCTGCATACTGTAAGTTTGGGTTCCCATGGGAGTTCATTCAGTGGGTTCATGTGGTGTACTCTGGGCCTATTGTGAAGGTGTATTGTAAAGGTGTCTTTTCAAAGCCCATTGTCTTGCATTGGGGGACCAGGCAGGGATGCACCCTTTCCCCTCTTTTGATTAATCTTCATCTAGAATCCCTTGTCAAGAAACTTATATTAAACCAGGAAATACAGAGGTTTCCTATTGGCTTGTTTAATTATCTGTTTATGTAGATGACATTTTGCTACACATTACCAACCCCAAAACATCCCTACTTGCTGCCCTGGCTACAATCTTAGAGAATGGTAGGCTCTCTGACTACAATCTGAATGCTGAAAATACTCAGGTAATGCCATTGAATGCTGTAATGTTAAACCAAGACATCACTGATTTAAAGGAAAACTCCATGTTAAAATCAGAAAAAGATATGTAGTAGTCTTTTTTTCTGTGTTATAACCAGTTCCCAGTGTTTTCTTTTCCTCTGGCTATGAGAGATGTTTTTTCTAACTTTCCCTAACTGTTTTATTGCCCTTGGAGGTTGCCATTCTGGTTTCTTTTATGGCCTCTAGTCTTCCCAGAGTGCCCTTTGGTGTGATGTCTAATTGCCCCTGCAGGAAGCCAGTGTCTTGTTACAGGGTCTGTCACAGCTCAGCCACAGAGAAAATACTTCTTCCAGAGAAGACACACTGCTAGATTTTGGGTGAGTGTAATCATTATTATTTTTTGATATCAGTACCTTGTCCTGCTATGTTCTGCTGTGTGTGTGCATATGTGTGTGTGTGTGTGTGTGTGTGTGTGTGTGTGTTTGAATCATGTCACTGTTTACTCTATTCCTTTGTCACTTTCAGTTTTTGCACCAGTACTAAGTAGCAAAAATTGAACATCACCTTATAGGTTGTAACATAGTAAGACAAGGTACTAATGTCAAAAAATAATGATTGCGCTCATCCAAAATCTAGCAGTGTGACTTCTCTGAAAAAAGTATTATCTTTATGGCTGAGCTGTAACAGACCCTGCTAAGTCTAAGGGCATAGCTACATCACTGTCACATGAGCCAGGGTGCATTGTAGGAGAAAGAAACCAATAACCCTATTTATGATGGAGATCCGCAGGGGTTGTAAAACTACCATACAGCTACTGTAGCAGGCTAATTTAGGAAAAACTCCTAATAGCAGACAGAGGGAAGGACACACTAGGATTTAACATACATATCAAAACACTCTACATAACATATGTTTTTGCACATTCTGGGTGGACTTCTCCTGTAAGTTTCTACTCGGCTGTTCATCAGCTCTGATATTTAGGAATAGATATCTGTAAGTGCTATACAGACATGCAAGCACATAATCTTGATACATTAATATCTTCCATTAAACTTGTTCTGGAGCAGGGAATTCATCTGTTGCTCACATAATTGGGATAAATTAATATAATAAAATGAATTTTCCCCTCCTTGGGTTTTATACCCCCTTGTGATGTTTAACACCTTCCTGTCAATATCATGGTTTAAACTGCTTCATAGCCTCATATCTAAATTGCCATGGACCCACAATGGCTGCAGGAGATCTGATAAACTTATAGCACTGAAGGCAGGAGGAGGTCTTCAGTTACCCCATGTTGTTATTGATTACTCTGCAGCCCACACTAGTAAGTACTGTATGTATGATGGCTAAACCCCCAACCCCACCTGATTTGTGACACTTCTGGCCAGTTTGATTAAACCTTGAGTTAAAATTATGCAGGACCACAGGGATCGCACCCACAGTACTTTTATATATCCCTCCTAAGAAATTGCCTAAACCCATCAAGGCCTCAATAGTAGCCACCACCATGAAAGTTCACCTAGAACTATACAGGTTTCTTAGACTTAACTTTGTTAATGATCCCTCCCAGCCTCATATGAATATCCCCAAAATCAAGACATGTGGTTCTCTATTTACAGCTTCTTTTTGGCATAATATTAACCCTTGCTGTGCTGCAGACTGATATATTAGACCAGAATTCTGATACTTTTTAATTCTGTCTGTAGCACATATACTGACTGTGGACCATATTTTGCTGGCAGGGCACCTTGTAGGTTCAGCATCACATTCCTAACAAAGATGTATTCAAATGTCAAGTGAAACAAGTTGTATGTCATCATTTCAGTCCTCCACCCTGTTTAAGTGACCACAAAGAGTTTATTCAAGGAGTACCAATAGAGGTCTATTTCTTCTGATTTAAAGCCTATTTGGTGTGATTTAACTGGGGCTGTTTCTTTGAATTGGAGACCCATATCTTCTAATTTCAAGCCTATTTTGATGTGTTGTTGGTGAAGCTGTTTGAATTGGAGTCCTGTTTCTTTTGGTAGCAAACCTATTTTGGGGGCTTTGAGTAGAATTGTGATTCATTTTTGCTGGCTTCACTAGCTGCAAAGTTTAGTGCAGAGTGGGGGAAGGGTGCTAATGGTCTGACCAGGGGCCTCAGCTACCTGATTTTTCTGGAAGACTTGGGCTGGTCCCATCCCCCAACCCCTCACCCCACCCACCCCTGGTCCATTATTTCCTTTATACCAGGGGTTCTGACATCACTTCCTGAAATGGGCAAAGGATATGCACCTGTCATAGCAGAAGCAGACATCCAGGAAAGGAACAGCAGCAAGTGAAGAGGTGACTGCTATCTCAGTGGAAGAGAAGTAACTGCAAATATAGGAGCTTTCATTGTTACTTCTTTGCATTGCTATTGCATTGGGGAAAGGAGGAGTAGGAGTTTGAAGAAGGTTGTGCAATAGCTACTTAAAGTCTCTTTTTGAGTGTGGATAGGAAGGTTAGGAATATAAAAAGCAGTTGCTCAATCTATCTAAATGTGTATAACAAAGGGGGTAAGGGAAATTAAGAAAAGAATGTTTTACACTGATAGAGGGGGGAGAGGAGAGACTTGGGGGAGTGTTTGGCATCCTGCATCTGGAAGGGTGGGGGTCGCTGGTGGGCAATGACAGCAATGGGTAGAGTAGAAGGCTGCAACAACTGCAGTGCACCAATCTGTCTAAAAATTGCCTGGATTGTGGGAGGATGTTTAGTGTGCAACCACATAGAGAAATTTAGAAAGGAGATCGAGGGTCTGCAGGAGGAACTAAGACAGGCAAGGCAGATTGGGGGTGGGTTTAGCCCAATACTGGAGGGAAGAAGAAGGGGAGATGAGAGAGGGCAACTTAAGCCAACAGTGGTGAAGAGAGGATCAGAAGATGGGAAGCAGAGACAAAGGGGCCCAGGTCAGGAAGAATGATTGCCTGGGAAAACAGGTCAGGAGACAAAAGACAAATGTAAGGAGGAGATAGGGACTTGTGAGGGGAGACGAAGAAGTGGCAAAAGTCATGGAGTGGAAAGGAGAGAACAGGTTACTATGAAGAGAGAGGGAGCGGGCATTTGTGAAGGGTCTTCAAAAAATAGTTTTGCACTGCTAGAGAGGAAGAAGTTGGAGGAGGGGAATTATGAAATTAGAGGAGTAATTGATAAATGCCTGGACCAAACCGGAGTGGGGGGAAGTTCTGCTGGGTGAATTGCAACAGGGGCAAAACCGGGAAATAATGTACAGGAGGAAGAAGAGGAGCTGGAAATGAGAGAAGGAAATGAATGGAAGCAAGCAGGGAGTAAGAGTGGTGGGATCTTAGTGCTGGGGGACTCAATACTAAGAGGAGTCAGGTGGGGTAGCAAGGGGGAGAGGCATAGTCACATTTAGGTGGAGGTCATGCCAGGAATGACAGCAGAAAGGGTTGGACAATCTGTTCTGAAATATGCTAGAAGGGGTAGGTACAAGCCTCATTTAATTATACATCTTGGGACGAATGACCTGGCTGACAAGACAGTAGATATAGTCCAGAGGAGGTTTGAGAAACTAGCACAATTATGTGAGGGGGCAGGAAGATCAGTAACCTTTTCAGAGATACTTCCAGTGTCCAAGGCAAGCACAACAAGAAAGCTGAGAATAGAGGAATTTAACAGATGGCTAAGAACCTGGTGTTGTGCTAAAGGGTATGGGCTGTTGGAGGGGTGGAGCGGGACCTGGGAGGACAGTAGTCTCTATGCCAAGGACAGACTACACTTGAGTGAGGAGGGAAAGAAAGTGTTGAAATGGAGGAGTACATAGAGGAAGTTGGGAATTTAAACTAGGAGTGGCAATTGGGCAAGAGATATGCAGAGACCACAGGTTGGGAAGCCATATGAGCTTACCCCCATAACAGTGACAAAGGACAAATGGCAAGTACTATTGGTGATGCTAGTAAAGGAGGGCAGGATGGGATGGGGGAAGGATGGAAGGTGGTTACCCTTAATGCTAGGAGCCTTGGAAGGAAAACTGCAGAGTTACAGGTGCTCATGGCAGAGGTAGAGGTGGACATTGCAGCCATCACAGAAACATGGGCCACCCAATACAATGACTGGGACCTGTCTGTACCAGGATACAGGTTATTTCGTAGGGACAGGGTGCTTGGGAAAGGAGGGGGTGTGGCACTATATGTGAAGGAAGGACTGAAGTGTGTAAGGGAGGAAGGGGAGGAAGGTAGTACGGAGTCACTTTGGATGTAAATACAGGATTCCAAGAATAGGATTCTTAGAATGGGAGTGGTGTACAGGCCACCATCTCAGGAAGAGGAGTTAGAAAGGGAACTAGTGGGACAGATCAGGAGGACCTCTGAGAAGGTAGTGTGGTGATTGTTGGGGACTCCAACATGCCAGGAGTGGACTGGAGTACCCCAACAACCAGGAACAGAAGGGAGCAGGTACTGCTGGATGCCTTCCAGGACAGCTTCCTGCTGCAAATGGTCAGTGAACCAACCAGGTTAGGAATACCCTTGACCTTGTGCTGGCAAATAGGGACTTTGTGAGAGAACTTACAGTGGAGGAACCGCTGTCAGGAGTGACCACCACTCAGTATGGCTCACATTGGATATGGGCAAGGAAGGAGTGGAATCTGGCACAAGAGTGCTGAACTTCAGGAGGGCCGACTTTGGGAGGAGGGGGGAAGTGGTTAAAGGTTACCTGGCCAGAATTCAGTCTAGTATGGACACTAACCAGAGGTGGGAGCTCATAAAGCTGGGGATAGTGGAGGCAACCAAAACCTGCAGCAAGGCCCAGAGCAAGAAGGCCAGGGCTAAGAAACCGAGCTGGTTGAGCAAGGAGCTCATGGAAAAGGTAAGGAGGAAAAGAGCTACCTTTAGAAAGTACAAGAAAACAGGGAGGGGGGAGGACAGGGAGGAGTACTTGACAGAATCGAAGGAGGTGACAAGGGCAGTAAGGTAAGCCAAAGCATCTGCGGAACTCAGGCTGGCACAAGGCATTAGAAGGGAGAAGGACTTCTTTAGGTACATCAGGGAGAAAAGGAGCTGTAAGGACCACATAGTAAGGATTAGGAAGGAGGCGGGTTGGGTGGAAGCAGGGTGCGATAAGGCAGAAGCACTAAATGAGTACTTCTGCTCAGTATTTACTAAAGAGAAGAGGGGGATGACACCCAAGGGTGAAGAAATTGCAGAAACAGGGGGAAAGGGGTGACAGATGGGAAAATCATGGAGGGCAGAGTTCGGGAGGGTTTGAAGGCACTGAGGGTGGACAAGGCATCAGGCCCAGATGGCATCCACCCCAGGGTACTGAAGCAGCTGGCAGAGGTCCTTGTAAAACCATTGGCAGACCTATTTAATGCCTCACTACATTCAGGGTGTGTACCTCAGGACTGGAGGATGGCTCATTTGGTGCCCCTCCACAAGAGTGGCCCCAAGGATGAACCGGGAAACTACAGACCAGTGAGCCTCACATCCATCATGGGTAAGCTAATGGAGACTATCCTGAAGGAGAGTCTGGTGGCCCTCCTAGAGGCCAAAGGACTACAGGACAGCAGACAACATGGCTTCATATGGGGCAAATCATGCCAAACCAACCTGGTGGAGTTCTATGACTGGGTAACTAGGCAACTGGACAGAGGCCATGCAGTGGATGTCCTGTATCTGGACTTCAGTAAGGCATTCCACTCAGTACCACATGGAAGGCTGGGAAGTAAGTTAGTAGTCACAGGGGCAGGTGCAGAGCTGGTGAGATGGGTAGTAAACTGGCGTCAGGGAAGGCAACAGATGGTGGTGGTGGGTGGGGAGCTCTCACACCCAAGGGTAGTGATGAGCGGTGTTCCACAGGGCTGGGTGTTGGGACCAGTGTTTGGGATATTCATTGCAGACATATCATGGGACATCAAGAGCAAGATCAGTCTGTTTGCTGATGATACCAAGGTAGGAGCGGCGGTGGATGACCTAGAGGGATGGCAGGGGTTGCAGGATGATCTGACAAAGCTTGAATCCCAGTCAGACACCTGGCAACTGGGGTTTAATGCCAAAAATTGCAAGGTGCTGCATTTTGGGATGAAGAACCCAAGGAGGAGTTACCAGCTGGGAAGAGTGCAGCTAGTCCAGACAGAGGAGGAGAGGAAGGATCTGGGGGTGCTCATTACAAGGTCAATGAACAATTCAGCACAATGTAGGAAGGCAGCTGCAAAGGCCAGCAAAATGCTGGGTTGTATTGCGAGGGGTATATCCTCGAGGAGGGAGGAGGTGATTTTGCCACTGTATAGGTCATTAGACCGCACATGGAGTACTGCGTGCAGTACTGGTGCCCGTATCTGAAGAGGGACATTATGTTACTGGAGGGGGTGCAGCACAGGGTGACAAAGATGATCAAGGGGCTGGGGGACTTATCATATGAGAGAAGGCTGAGGGAGTTGAACATGTACTCACTGGAGGAGAGGAGGGATGGGTGGACATGATTGAAACCTTTAAGTACATGAAAGGAATAAACAAGACAGATACAGAGGGGCTGTTCAAATAAGGGAGGGGAGGGACATCAGGGGCCATGATATGAGACTGGAGGGAGGAAGGTTCAGGATGGAGATGAGGAGACACTTTTTTAATGAGAGGGTGGTGGCTGGGTGGAATGCGTTACCTGCAGAAGTGTTATCCAGTAGAACAGTGAACTGCTTCAAAAGGGGATGGGACAGGACAAAGGGGAGGGTTAATGAAGGGGAAGGGTGGAAGGGAAGGACAGCTGCAGAATAAGGGGTGCTAGCTGCACATTCGAGCAGACTTGATAGACCTCTAGGCCTTTATCTGCTGGCAAATTTCGTATGTTCATATGTTCGTATTGAAAGCAAGCACTTCTATAGCATTCCATTTCATCACTTCATAACGACATCTTTCACACTCTGCTTTCACACTGGATGGTCAGTGTTCTTACTGGACCACAGTATTTTCAGACAGGTAAATAAACTGGGAGCAAACATGGAAACGTTTACAAATATATGAAAAATGTTAGACTAAGATAAGCCCAGTTTTATATATTGAATAACCTTTTATCACAGTCCCATGGAACTCCCCAAGATTGGGAGACTAACATCTCAGAGCTCTGTTTTAGATGTGGAAAAGACTGAGGGTCATTAAAACATACATTCTGGGAGTGTGACTTGGTTAGCACTCTATGGAATTGTATTCAGTCTTAGAACACAAATCCTGTTCTAGGCTTTGACTCATTTCACCCAGGAAATTAGCAAATTAGGACTTTATTCCACCATATCTGTAAAATAGAGATAAAATCATATTGCATTAATATTGGCTTCTGAAAAAGAATTGTTCTTTGATACTGGATGGACTCGACACCCCTCACATACTGTATGCTGAATGGTTCAATGAACTAATACTTTTGTTATTTATTTGCACTGATCCCAAGGACCATTTTCAGGTATGACCCATGCCATAAAGATGGCACCTGGAAGGTAAAAAGAAAACAGGTACAAAGACACAAAGTACAGTAAGTAATTACAATACAAATAAGTGATTTGAAATGAAGGGTACAGAATTGGCAAATTAGGCATAAAGTGACCTTAGTACAAGTGCACAGAGTCTATGTGGCAATGTAGTGCCCAACACAGAACATTAGAGCAACAACAGTTTCCATTGTCAAATATCACAGTAATAGCAACAATTTACAAAGTAACTGTAGCACTCCAGTTGTTACAACAAGAAGAGGGGAGGAGAGCAGATGTTTCGACCTAGGGTATTGTCAGTTTGTCATTGGGAGGGCATTTACAGTGAGATGGGTCTTGTAGTGGGATTTAAATAGGGAGTGTGATCCCAAGGTCTGCAGTGGAGCACATGGGCTGTTCCTAAGATTTGGTGCAACAGAAGAGAAAGCCTTGTGACCCATACACATGGTAACTTTTGTGCACTCTAACTAAAGATTTGCAGGGGTCCTGAGGTCTCAATAGAAGGGCTTTGGCCTGAGATGGGGAAGGGGGCAGCTCCTTTGCAATTATGGGTTTGTCAAGTGAGGCAGCCTAGGAGATAGTCTTGGTAGTACTGAAGGGGGAGCTAGCCTAAGGTGTGGTAGAGGGAACAGTGGTATGTTGAGTAAGGGACCATCAAGGCAAACCTATAGATTTTGAAGGTTATGTATAGTCTTTACAGCCAGTAGGATGAGGTTTGCATGTAGATGGGAGAGCAGTAGTCCAGCAGGGGGAGTAAGGTGCCCTGGGAAATGATGAGTCTGACTTTGGGGATCTTGAAACCCTTGAGCCAGTAACCAACATCTAGTCTGGTTTACATGCCAGACTGTGAGTCTGATGTTGTCAGAGAAAGTCAGGGAGGGGTCAAGGGAGACTCCAAGATATTTAGAAGACAGAGGTTCTGGTTGTGGACCCGGATGGTCAGATAGAAAGGTTGTGTGATGGCACGCCCTCTGGAATTTTTCTTGGTGGCATGTCACTTCCGACCTCTGAGTGGGTGCATAGCCTTGGGATTGTCCTAGACGGCAGGCTGACATTACAGTCTCAAATGTCGGCCATTGTCTGGACTTCCTTTTACCACCTTAGGAATATCGCCAGGGTTAGGCACCTTGTTCTGTCTGACTCTTTGCCAATGTTAGTCCACGCCTCTGTGTCCTTGCATTTGGACTACTGCAACGCCCTTTACTTTGGGCTTTCTGGGGTTGAAATCTGCCACTTACAGCTGGTGCAGAACACTGCAGCCTGGGTTCTGACTGGGACAAGTAGGTCCTGTCATATTACCCCGGTGCTGCGCGAACTGCATTGTTTTCCTATATGGTGGTGGTTTACCTTTAAAGTCATTTTATTGACTTTTAAAGCCCTTCAAGATCAGGGTCCGGCCTATCTGAAAGACCTTCTGGTGCCTTACTACCCCGGCCGATCACT
Organism: Neoceratodus forsteri; assembly: GCA_016271365.2. NCBI lineage: Eukaryota > Metazoa > Chordata > Ceratodontiformes > Ceratodontidae > Neoceratodus > Neoceratodus forsteri. The sequence goes on along the minus strand of CM028136.1, from coordinate 352,101,304 downwards.
CCGCTCGGCCAATGAGGGGTTGCTAGAGATTACGAGAGTGAGTTTAAAATCTTCTGGCAGCAGAGCATTTTCTCATGCTGCTCCCACTCTTTGGAATTCTCTACCATGCTGGTTATGGGAGTACACCTCTGTGGAGGAATTTAAGAAGAATTTGAGGACTTATATGTGGCAAATGGCCTTCTTGGATGCCTAAGTTAATTTTATTCTGCTAAGATCTTATTTTGTATTTATTAATTGATTTTAATATTCGATGTTACTATGATATGATTTTATTTATATGTATCAATGATTTGTATTTGATGTTGTGGTTTTAATGTGTTCAGTGCCTTGGTATGCTGAAAGGAGCTATACAAATAAACTTATTATTATTATTATTATTAATAGTAATCACTAACTCAAGGGATGAGCTGTCAGGGGAAAGGATGTAGAGAGAAGCTCACCTAGCTAGTTTGGGTTTCCATCTGAACAGCATGTCTTTAGTGTTCTGGGCATTTATCAAGAGCCTGTTGGTAAGGAACCATTGTTGGACAGCATCAAAGTTTTCCATGAAAGTGGATGAAAGTTCAACTGATGTCTTTGCAGTATGGTAGAAGATAAAGTCATCACCATACAGTAGCAAGTTGCACATGATGCCACCCCTACGAAGGGAGTTGACAATCAGGGAAAATAAGATGGGTCCAAGTATGGATTCTTGCAGGAGCCTGATATGCACCTCACAGGTGGAAATTGTCCCCCCATGTAGACCACCTCGGAGTGCCTAAGAGGTAGTTGTGAAACCATGATGAGTACACAGTGGAACAACCAATACTGCTCAACTTACCTAGCAGAATGTTATGGTCCACCAAGCTGAAGGCCTTGGTGAGATCCACAAAGATGGCACCAGTGAGATTGCCTTCATCCATGCCTCTTGCAGTGGTAGTACTGTGTCTTTTCCCAAAACTGTGTTGTTGGGGACAGAGGAGGTTGAACTTAGACACATGGTCTGAGATTTGCTGGTACACAACTTTTTTGAGGATTTTAGTCAAGTGACAGAGGATGGAGATGCAATGGTAATTGTCAACTAGGGTAGGATCACCGCACTTAATGATGGGGATGACTATGGCTCATTTCCAGATGGGAAGAATGAAGAAGGAAGTAAGAGATAGGTTAAATACCATAGCCAGAGGTTTGGAAATAATGTGGACTACAAGTTTTAGGAATTTGGCCAGAAGCCATCGCTGCTGGTACTACCTTATTTGGGAAGGGTCATGAGGAGCTTATGGGTTTCTTGTGAGGAGATGGCCTGAAAGTAAAAAAAGGTGAAATGCTAGGGTTGTGGGTGACCAGGTCAATAGGACATGAACTGGTTCACAGGGGAGCAGATTATTGAGGCAGTCATGCAGGTCTTTGAATTTGTTGTTAGGGGCTTCAGTGATATTGGATGGATCAAGTTAAGGATCCTGACCCTGTATTTAGTTTTATGGCATTAGGTTTGGTCCTGGGTGAAATGAGGGAATTCACCACCAACCAGAAATATTTGGGGTTGTCAAAGTTACAAGACTGGAGATTTCTGAGGTACTCAGCCTTATGTGAATTGATCTCTTGTTTGCAGAGGTTATGTAGGCATCTGTATTCATTCCAAAGGGAGGGGGAGAGGGCAGCTTTATATGCTGCCTTTTGGCATCTCTCTCCTTCATCTTCTTGAGGAGGTCTTTGGAGAGCCATCTCGTATCACCACCCCGCACTCTCTGGATGGTTAGTGTGAAGTGCCTGTCCTGGACTGCAGTTAGGGCTGCAGTAAGGAACCACAGGACTGAGCTGATGTCAAGTCATTGTGACCAGGTCTTGCCAGTAGACTGCCCTAATATCAGAGAATAGGCCATGAGCATGGTATTTAAAGAAGTCTGCAAAAGTCAAAAATGTGGGGGAGGGCATGGGGACTTGGAGGACCAGATGCAGAAGGTGGGGCAGTAGTCACTGATGGAGTCAGATAAGGTTCCTGCATGGAAGACCCTATCTTCTCAATTTGTCAGTATCCAGTCTAGATAGGAGTGGCTCAAGGAGTGGATGTTTAGGCTGATGGGAGTGGTAATGAGTTGGGAGATATTGAGTTGTTTTAATAATTCACAGCATTCTGTTTGGGTGCTGGGCATCCACTTCAGATTTAAGTCTCCCAGCATAATGATCTCTCTAGAAGGGGAGAGATGACCTATATTGTCCAGCAAGTGGATCAAGCCAGTTTTACCACCCTTGGGGGGATTCTGGAAGCAGACAATATAATTTTTTTTGGCAGACTCGATGGACATTTCAGTTATGATCCAGTCACTAACTGAGCTACTAGATGAGCTGCTGGAGACCAGAGTGGCACTTGGGGATGGGGGGGAGGGTTGAAATATAAGATTACTCCACCACCTTTTTTGGACCCAGATTGGTCTTGCCTTATCTGGATGATACCATTCAGCCAGCAGTTGGAGTCCAAGGTGTTAGGTTTCAGCTGTGATTCAGTGATGCCTATGACATCCGGATTATATAGCGACAACCAAGACTCCAACTCAGCAAATTTGGACAGGAGGCTGCATACATTGAAATGCGCAACTTTTAAGCTGTCTCTGCGTGTCCAAATGGGGTTGGTGTGGATAAGAGGGAAGGGTACGTGATTGAGCCTGTGTTGCTTTCAACATCCCCAGCTAGGAATAGCAACAAAAAGAGGATAAGTCAAGTGGGGCTACATGAAGCGGGGGGGGGGAACCTAGAAGGGGTTAGTGAGGTTATAAAACCACCCAGTAGGTGACTGTTTTCTCCAGGAGAACCAGGAGAAATTAGGAATTGGTGCCAGATTCCCAGCAACCTGGCAGGGGCAGAAGTAAGGTTGGGCTGTTGGTGATGAAAAATTCTAACATAGCAGCTTGGTTAATAGCCAGGATGTGAGTGCAAGATTCAGACATTATGAAGAATCCCATTAAGAGGGAGCTGTTTAGCAGGATTGCCATTGGGAGGGTAACCAGAAATGTAGAAATTCTGAAATAGTAGTAGCTGGGTGCTACATAGTCAGATCCCTGATAGGATAATGCTGGCAGTAGCGAGACTTAATAGAGATTAATATGTAATCAATGTGGGGCACAAAGTAAGCTCACAATTAAATGCTGCCGTAGAAGGTCGTATTTGTAGAAGCTAGTGGGTTAATTAGGCAGACAGGAATAGTGACTTATTAGGCCCCATATTAAAGGGGGTTACAGGTGATAAACCTTTGGCAGTCTAGGACTCGGGGTAAGTAAAACCCCAAGTGGGCACAAGGGTCATACGAAGCAACCAGCATGCATATTAAGCAAATAGCAAGCTCTCTTACTAAGATTGAGTTATAGGAATTAACATACACATAGCCCGAATACCAAGGAGAGAAAGCCTTATTGAGAACATGTATGATATAGTAGCCAAAATTTGCATAACATTTAAGCAAGCCTCAGACCACTCCTGAGACTTAACCTGAGAGATGAGAAAATGATAGCCAGTCTTTGTAATAGAATGAACACGTTTTAGAAAAATCCTGGGGTAAATTATATACCCTCTGAGCTCTCACCCAAGAGTGAGGAGTAGTTAATCGTCTATATTCACAATAATAGTTGCTGTGCCATCCGAACTTATTCTGGGATCCTACCTGTCAATGGAATTGCTTGCTTGCAAAAACTTACTAATGGATACCATGTTCTTTTACTGTTTATGTTCTGCTGCTCAGTGTCATTCATTACTTAGCTGATTTCCATTGTACACAGGTTTGGGGACGTGTCTGTGTCACTTTGTACATGTAAGTTGTTTGTTTTGTACATTGTCAAAAATAAATACAGTTCAGTGATTTATTTGAGAGATGTAGTGCAGCTTCAGCAGCATACTTTATGATGAAGTTTAAAAATGACAGAACTTGGGAGAAATGGTGCTGTGACTGAAAGGTCAAATAAATTATCTTAGTCTAGAAATCGAATGCCTATGCCTGCCATGTGTGTGAGTGGATGAATATTCAGGGCCAGTAGAAATGGGAGAACCAGTTCAGGGAAATTCTTCCACGCCTAAACTGAAACAAAACTACTTTTTTTTTTTTTCATTGATTCCTGAGACATTTACAGAAATAGCTTATTTCAAACAGCAAAACTGCAGCTTATAAGATGGCTAAGATATTATCAGAAATCGGTATTGCACATAGAACCTGTCAGTGACCCTTACCTAGAGAGGCAACAGTGCACAACTGTAATTAACAGAAGCATTGATGAAACCCATCCAAGCCTGAAGACGCTGAAATCTGGAAGTTTAAACTTCTACTTCAAGTATAATTGAATACAATACAGCAGAATACAATAGGATAGAAAACAACATGATTGAATAGACTACAATGCAATATAGTAAAATGCATTAGAATTATGAATGATATAGTGCCTATCATACACATTTTATCTCAGTGCTTCACATAAGGGATAACATACAGTATAACATAGTGTGTGGTTATAAGGGAATAATGCACGCCTTGTGTTGTTATTCACAAGGCATAAACAAATGCAGCAACCAATTACTCCTTTAGGACCACACGCTGTCTGTGTGTGTGTGTGTGTGTGTGTGTGTGTGAATGTATCTGCATAAATTGGAGATGTGCATGTACACTATGTGTCTGAAGAGGGGAGTGGGTGTTATCTAATGTCTGTGTCAGACCTCACTCTTCTCTATCCATGTTGCCCCCCCCTTACCCATCAGCAATTGGACATACAGTATCCAGGCCCTGTCTGTAGGGGAAAGTTATGGGAGTTACTTGTTATCAATTATAGATAATGTACAATGAAAACACAAATTATAATGAGAAAGAAATAATATGACCTAACTGGGAATTGACCCCAGGTCCCCAGAATACCATCCTGGAATTGTTCAAGTCCCAGTTTAATAACATTAGTTCTTCACCACAATTGGTGTTTCAATTGATTATCAGTGGCTAGTACTGCACCAATAACTTTCACTTTGCTTTGCCCAAAGAAAGGGCTCCCTCGCCCCCACCATCTTGAAGCACGCCATACCACTTCCTCTTCCACCTAGCACTACACAGTTTTAATGTAACATAAACCTCATTCCCCTACCCACTTATAACATCCAGACACCCTCAACATCCTTCCCACCTGCTCATAACATTCAATCACATCTACCTTTCCACCAGCCACCATGGCAAAGTTAGACAACACCAACTCAGTGCAGCACCCATCACCCTTTTACCCCTGCCACCCCAAGAAAATGGATATAGTAAAGGAAAAGGGACAGTAACTGGCACAGACCCTCTTCTCACCACTTTGGTCAGACACCATCTGAATGAATGAGAGGCATCACTAACCTATAGTAAAAACTGCTCATTACTATGAGTGCACAGTGCTTTTCATTTATTCAGATTGTGGCTTGCTGGGGTGATGTGAGAAAGGTCAGTACCTGACAAAATCTGGCTTTTCAGTGATATCCTTTTTCTTGTGGTAGCATGGGGGATGGAAGGTGAATGGCTGCTGCAGTTGCTGGGTCAGAGGCGTTGTCTAATTTTGCTTTGGTGACTGTGTGAAAGGAGGGTGTAGGGGTGGAGGTTCTGGTTACTGGTGGAAGTGGAATTATGTTTTATTTAAACCAGGAAAGGGACAGGGTGGGGAGGAAGATGGTATGGGGTGATTTATGGGGATGGATGTAGGGAACTTATATTTTTTTCAAGATAGAATTAAAATTAACAAAAGGATCTTTGCTCTGTGAATTGCTGGTGAAGTGACAACTTGCAAAGAGCAGAGTTTGGCACACTGCAAAAAATTCACCAGCGACTATCATGGTGCTGACTGACTTTGTTTCCATTGCCAGGGCTTCCTCCATGCCTTTCCTTGCCACTGTCTCTGGTGTTTATTCAATCATCTGCCATCTGCCTCGTCTGCCAAGCTGGGACCCACTTGAAAGGATAAAAGTCTATACAGGGGTGATGTCCTGCATCCATCCGGGAGGGGAACCACAGTCCTCAATGGATGGTTTAAATGTTACTTTGAAGAACATTTAAACTAGACGAGGGGGGAGGTGGAAGGAATCAGGGATGCAGAAACTACCCCCCACCCACAGGCTAGAGTACAGTAGAGAGAACCCGAGGGGAGAGGAATCCCCCAGGGTTCAAATTAATAAAGGAAACAGGAAGGTAGAAATGAAGGGGGAAGGGAAGAGCATTAAAAAGAGAGGGGGAAGGAGAAAGGCCAAAAATTTAAAAAGGGGTAACAAGCAGAGTGGAAGTAAATCTGGAAGGCCATTTGTGGAATGCTAGAAGTATAGGAAATAAGATTCCAGTAGGCCATCATGGCCGTGGCCAACCTGGTGCTGTGGCCATTACTGAGTCATGGTGTATTGAAAGCCATGAGTAGGACAAAGCCATACCAGCTATAGTCTGTTCAGGAAGTACCGGGTTGGAAGGAAAGAGGGTGTGTGATGCTTTATGTGCAGGGAAAGCATAAATGTGACAGAGATACACAGAGATACAGGGACTACAGGGATAGGAAGAGGTAGTGTAGGTCACCCTGTAGATGGAAATGTAGCAGTAGTAGTAGAATACTGTATTTTATTCATCATTGTGAGAATCAGATACTCAATTAAGCAGAACTCATTTTCAATGAGATCCGGCACATTGTTTGGGTATAAGCATCTGATCATAAGAATAACATGTATAAATATTGTTACAACCTTGGTGCAACATCTGTGTAAAGGGTACATTCATACAGTTTGGCAAAGTTACAGGCATTGGACAATTCGACAATAAGTGCAAATATTCTAGATGGGTTTGGTTTCATTCTGGAGCTAGCCAGCAGGGGAGGGGCTTATTGGTTTGTTCAGCATGCCATTGCTTGATTTTTGTCCATGCTGATAGGTTTGTCCATAGGTCTGAGGTGGATTGGCATAGAGTTCCAGAGTTTAGGCCCTGCATACAGAAAGTTTTTCCTTCCTACCTTCAGATTTCTGGTTGGGAGAGAGAATTCTGTCGTCCCGCGGACCTTAAAGACCAGCTGACTAGAGCCGTACCTTTACCCGATGTCTGGTACTGCTGTTTGCTCTTGCTGCCAGGGGAACTATTAATATTATTAAGGTATGGTTTTGTTAATGTATTTGATTCAATTATTTCCCCCCTCCTTACATGCCTGGTGTTCCTGACAATTTTTAGCTGCTGGACGGTTGAATGGTGGATGACTTCATATGTAGGGTTACTGACGGGAGACATGAGCAGTAACTGCTGTGTGTGTATATCTCCATTCACTAGCTGGATCTCTGCACAGGTGTGTTGTTTTTCTTTGCATTGGCAGTCCATTCTATTGTCAGTGGGTACAAGTGATTTATAAGGAAAAGGTATGTCAACTGATATTCTGTAATTTGTGGGATGCATAGGGAAAGGGTATCACCAGCAGAAAGAGGGAGCTGGTGTTGCCTCTCTGTAGATCACTGACAAGATCCCACCTAGAGTACTGTGTCCAATTCTGGAGACCTCATCTTCAGAAGGACATAGGCAGAATGGAGGCTGTCCAGAGGAAGCTAACTAAAATGGTGCAGGGTCTGCATCAAAAGCCCTACAAGGAGAGACTAAAGGGCCTCAATATGTACACCCTGGAAGAGATGATGGGGAGGGGGATATGACAGAGACCTTTAAATAACTTGAGGTAGTAAATAAGGTACAGAAGGGAAGTATTTTTTTCAGAAAAAAAGGTGTTTAAGAACAAGGGGAGATGCTATGAAGTTAGAAAGGGGTAATAGTAAAATAGCAGTAGTACAGTTTATTTATTTTGGGCGCCCTTCCCCGTAGGCTCAGGGTGCCCATACAGAATACAAAACACAAACAGCATTAGGGACATAAATACATAAAATTAATAATACAATAAATATAAAATCATTAAATACAGCCTTTAAAATTCAAACTAGTCAATTCCTAAGCTGAATAGTGGAATAAATATGTTCCTCAGGTCCTGAAGGCCTGTTGGAAGAGGAATTTTTTAGATGTTTTTTTAAATACTTCTAGGGAAGGAGCATCCCAAAGGTACCCTGGCAACAAATCCCAAAGGACCAGGGCAGCCACCTCGAATACCCGGTCCCCGGAAGATTTCAACCTAGTTCTAGGGACCTCCAGGAGAGCCTCCCCCACTGATCTGAGAGAGTGACTCGGGGTATAGGGATGCAGAAGCTCCTTCAGGTAACCCGGCCTCAACCCATGTATGGCCTTATTGGTCAAAAGACCTATTTTAAAGGTGATGCACCAGCTCACTGGCAGCCATTGCGGTTAGTGCAACACTGGCATAATATGACTGAACCTCGAGAGAGTCCAGTCAACAGCCCAGCTGCCGTGTTCTGTAGAAGCTGTAGGCACAACATTGCACCTCCTTTGATCCCGAAGTAGAGTGCATTACAGTAGCCAAGCCTCAAGGTGACAAACGTGTGTACCAATGTGGCCAGGTCATCAGGGAGAATAAGGGATTTGATTCGGGTGATGTTTCAGAGATGGTAAAAAATGGTCCAGAAAACAGCCAACACCTGAGCTTCAAGTGTCAGCTCATTGTCCATAACAATGCCCAAATTCCTCACCTTAGAGAAGGCCTCCAGTTTGGTCAGACCAATAAAAAGCCCTAACCTATCCTCAGAGGTCCCCACTCCCCCCTTCAACCGCAGCTCAACCACCAGTACTTCAGTCTTCTCTGGGTTGAAGCCCAGCCAGTTCAACAACATCCAAGCCCGGATCTCAGACAAGCAGTTATTCAGCACATTGACCACATCAGATCTTCCAGATGTGAAGGACAGCTATTGCTGAGTATCATCAGCATAGCAATGAAAACTTAGCTCATACCACCTTATGATCTTGCCCTGGGGCATCATGTACACTGTAAACAACATGGGGGATAGGATACAGTCTTGGGGTACTCCACAGGACAGGGCCATTGGGTCTGAGGAATAATTCCCCAGTACCACCCTCTGAGACCTGCCCTGGAGAAAGGACTCAAACCAGCTGATGACCTTACCAGTGAGTCCAATATATTCTCTCAGCATGTCTAACAACACCCCATGGTCCAGAGTGTCAAACGCTGATGACAGGTTGAGGAGAATGAGAATCGATCGCTCTCCTCTATCCCTCACCCTGAGCAGGTCATTCAACACCTTAACTAGCATGGTCTCTGTGCTGTGCATAGCCCTAAATCTGAACTGGAATGGTTCATAGATCTGGAAGTCTGTGAGGCAACTCTTGAGCTGTTCAGCAACCACCTTATCAAGAACCTTCCCTAAAAGGGAAAGGTTTGAGACAGACCAGTAATTTGCTAAGGCGTCAGGGTCCAAACATGTTTTTTTCAACAGGGGCTTCACCAGAACCTGTTTAAGGGACTCAGGGAAGACCCCCATTGCAAGGTAACACCTGACAATCTTGGCAAAAAATGGGCACAGGACCCTGATGCAACTAACAAGTAATCACGTCAAGCCCGGGTCTAGGTCACAGAATATTGGTTTAAGTCCTGAGATCACCCCACAGACCTCTACCATCTTCACCAACTGGAACTCTCCCCAGGGAGACCAAACGTGCCCTCCTACATGAGGTCCACCACGGTTAGATGATGATATTCCACTTGAAGAAATCCCAGCCCTAACAGAGGACACTCTGTTCAAGAAGAAACGAGCAAACTCCTCACATTTTTGAGCTGAAAAAGCTCTAAAAGGTTCAAGACAAACCAGATGTCATAGCTTGTCTACAACCTGAAAGAGCTAAGATGGTTAATTCATCCTAGCCACAATCATCCTAGACATAAAAGCTGCCTTTTTTTGGATGATTGCATTCTGATACTCATCGTAATGAGCAGTCAGAGCCAGCTTGTCCTCCTGGGACCTGGTTTTCCTCCAATGCCTCTCTAACCTCTGCCCCCTGATTTTCAGCATCCTCAACTCACCATCAAACCAAGGTGAGCCAAGGCGCAAAACCAGCAGGCATGCATAGATCAGTGCCAAACGATCCAGGGCCTCCATGGCAGCCATTTTATAGGCCTCCACAGTGTCCCCGAGACCATCCATGCAAGCCTCCAGCACAGATGAAATGTTCAAGTTCTGCCATCTGTTCCTCGGGTCGCAACCTATTCAAAGAGCAGAACTGAACCATTTCCACAGGGAAAGGGACATGTGGGGTAGATTTAGGAGAGATGTAAGGAAGTACTTCTTCACAGACAGAGTAGTGGATTCCTAGAACAGCCTTCCAGCAGAGGTGGTGGGGGTGAAAGCAGTGGTGAGGTTCAAGAATGCATGTGATAGGCACCAGGGAATCATAGTTAAAAGGAAGGTGGGGGGGAGAAAGAGCCATAGATCAAGTAGGGTCTCCGGTGAAAATGTAGGTAGGGAAAAATGGACAGACTGGGGGCAAAGTGGTCCTTATCTGCTGTCTAATTCTATGTTTCTATGTTTCAAGCCCTGGCTCCACTTTAGAGATGTCCAAAATATCACAACTTTGTTCTACGTGTAGTGGCACCTGTATAGTTTCTTCACCTCACCAGGCAAAAGGCCTACTTCACTCAATAAAGACTATGTATAGTTCTTGGTCTGGCAAAGCTGGTACTTCACCAAGTGAAGACTATACATAAAGCTGTTTTACCATTGTAGTGGTTCACCTTGAGAACTGTACCAGTCTTCATTTGGTTCCAATTTCTTTCGACTACACAGGAACTTCTCCAGAAACAAACAGAACTGATCTGGGATAGTCTGTGTCTGTAGCTGAATCTGGAGCAGGACACCCTGTTAATAAAACTACATGGTATCCAGTGAGGATAGCGACTGAATATGGGCTACTATCAAAATGGCTACTCATATTCAGCACTTTCCCCATGGGCTACTTTGCAAGAGTGAGTGGGGACCCTATGCGAAAGCGAGCATAGGAAAGGGCGACCGGAAGGGGGGGGGATAGCGAGGGGAAGAAGAGGGACAGGAAAGGGGATTTTAGGGGACTGGTGTGCCTGCTGCCTCTGAGCTAGCCATGTGGTGTGGTGGTGTGGGTGGCTAGCTCTGGTATAGCAGGTACTGGGTTCAGGGCTGGGGCCAGGAGCGTGGACATTTTGCTGCTGCCTGCAGCAGCGAGACTTAATTTTTCTCAGAATCTGAATTTTTCCCCCCTCCCCGAAATGTCCCCCGGAGCTGAGAATCTAATTTCAGGGGACCATGGGCTCCCCCACAAAAAAAACACTTTTTAGTTTTCTGGATGTCGGGTCACCTGGAAGTGGATATCACCGATTTGCTTTTCGGCGATATACACTCGCCATAATAGCGATCACTGTTTTGCAATCGGTATTATGACATGGAACCAAACTACATATCCTATGATTCATTTTGGTTTCCCATTTGTTGTAACTACAATAACCAGAATGCTTTCTTTCCCATTCTGCTGTAAATGGAAAAGGGAACCAGGACCAGACCCGGACAAGACACACTAAACCAGTTCAAGACCTAATATGAACTGGTCCAAGTGGGAAAAAGGTAATAGTGGTCCTCTGACAGAGAACTGCCTCTATGTTTCTTTTTTTTTGTTTGTTTTAAACACTTCCCAGCCATGAAGCTATGTTTCCCACCTCATCTCCCCACCTGAACCCTCCATGAATATGCCCCAATACCCCCATCTTCATCCTCATAGCACCCCTCCACTCTTCTCCCCCAGTCTCAAACAAAGCACTTATAATAAATAAAATTCATATGCCATTCCTCATGGATCTCAACTTTCCATCCCTCTCTACTGTCCATTGTCTGTGTAAACCACTCTCTACCACCCAGTTGACCAATCAGAAAAGATGTTCCCCAATCCACCCAGCACCATATGATACTCACACCCATCCTCTTCCTCTTCCCACCCGGCACTAGGACGATTAGTCAGAGGATTTAATAATGCCGTCATATGCTTGTGGTTTAAATGTCGCCTGTCCATTTAAGCACCGGATTAAACATTGCCAAAAATGTTGCCGCGATCTAAAGCGGCGACGTATTGTCCGTTGTGTAGTCCGATTTAAATCAGTTATATTATTCTTCTTGATTTCGCTCCTACAGACAGACATACTGGAAGCTTGTTTAAAGCAGTGACAGCCTATTTACACAGCGCTTACATTCAATTCTAGCACCATGCCTGAGCAAGTGTGATTGTTAATTGCACTCCTGATAGTACCTGCTATCTCAGGGACCTAATCTAGCTTGAATCTAATTTGATCATTAGTCGCACCTGTATCTATTCTACTTAAGGTCTCAAAGCACTGTGGTGGTATTTTCTACATGGAGTTCATTCAAAGTCAGAAAGACAAGCCTAAGCTTGCACTTGATAATTACTTGTATACCAAAGAGAAGGATGGAGCAGAAAATAAGATAATTTGGCGATGCGAGATGCTAAGCTGCAGGGCAAGACTACACACTGTTGGTGAGGCTATTTGCAAAGCTCCGACAAAGCACAACCATGCCCCTATACATGGCAAGGTTGTGGTAGATGCAGCAAGAGCAAGCATTAAGCACAGGGCTAGAGAAAACTGATGAGCCAACATGAAATGTTGTGCATCGAGGATTGCAGGAGGTGGATGTTCGATATGCGCACCTTCTTCCATCACAGGACACCTTGAGGAGAGGTGTTCTTAGACAGAGGCAGCAGTGCAGCACTAATGAGCACTGCGATATTCAGGAGTATGCTAATATTATTAGCAATGAACCATTTTTACGGGTGAATGAGGACATTGTAATTTTTTGCAAGTGATGATGACCTTAAATGTTTAGCACAAAATGGTCATTGGTTTTGCGATGGTACATTTAGTGTTGCACCACGGGGAAATGATTAGATGTATACTTTGCACACATTAGTAAGTGGTGTAAACCGTCCATGTGTGTATGCCCTTCTCCCAGGATGCAGTGAGGCTGTCTACCTTAAGTTGTTTAAACACTTAGAGGTATTAATGTCTGCAAAACTTAATGCACAAAGTATTATGCTAGACTTTGAACTTGCTGCCATAAATGTTTTACGGAAGATTGTTCCAAATGCAGACCTCAGCTGGTGCAATTTTCATCTGGGACAAGCTTTGTGGCACCATATTCAAAGTGCTGGTTTGCAACAGCGGTACATCAAGGAGGAAGAGTTTACTCTGAAAGTTTGGTGCTTACTTGCGCTTGCTTTTGTACCGCAAGTTTGTAGAGAAATTCTTTGAAATGCTACAAGATGATGCAACCTTCGCAATCTTGAAATAATACTCGATTATTTTGAGGATACATACATTGGAAGACCATACAGAACAAGAAAAAGTAGACGCCAGCCACGGTACCCAATCTCGTTCTGGAATCAGTATGACCGTGTTGTTAATGATCATCCATGAAGTAATAACGCCCTTGAAGCGTGGCACCAAGCCTTTGCAAGAACTGTTACGATAGCCCATCCCACTCGTGCTAGACTGGCTCGCAAATTAAGGCAAGAACAGCACGCTGTTTCTCTGTAGCGAAGGCAACTGGAGCTTGGGTAGGATCTGCCAAGGAAGAGCAGTAAATACTTGAGGCTAAACAAAATTTACAAAAACATCTGCGGTGATTTCTCACGCCATGAACTGAAACAATACCTTGCTGACATAGCCAGTGTCCTAGAAATAAATATTGTCTAAAGAATTTTTAATGAAGATTTTATTTTATTTATGATTTTAAAAATACTTCCAACAAGCTTTTTAACCTTTATAATAAAGATTTTACGGATTTTAGCACCAAGTGTGAAACACAAAGCACAAAGCACAAAAGCGATTTCTAAAGCACGTTGTCCAATGTTAAGCACAAAGCACCCAAACCCGAGTTCGTGAAGCAGACATACAGAGCTCCAAATCCAAATGTTATGCACAAAGCACCCAAACCCGAGTTCATTAGCGAACCCATAACTCAGTGTGAAGCAGACATACAGAGCACCAAATGCCAATGTTAAGCACAAAGCACCCAAACACGAGTCCCCGAGCTGTGAAGCATCCAGTTTGAGTGCCATGGCGGTTTGAAGCTGGAAGCACCAAAACCCTGGCTAACATACATAATCGCAAAAAGCGAGAGGGAGAGCGAACCCAAACCTGAGTTCCCGAGCTAACCCATAACACAGTGTGAAGCTGTGAAGCATCCAGTTTGAGAGCACCAAAACCCTGGCTAACATACATAATCGCAAAAAGCGAGGGCGACATATAGACCCCGACTATATGAGAGACGCGACTTTAAAGATCAACATTATTTTGACCACTCGCCCTTATTGCCGCTATATAATGTCTGCGACATATTGTCCAGGAACAAATCATCCGCTTTCGTCCCACCCCTACTTACCCACAAACAAAAGAAATCAGTCCCATGGTGGAAGACCAGCACAGCCCCCCTCCTCCTCTGCCGGCCACCATCTACTGAGTGGAACCAGGCAGGTGCTCTGTAGTAATTAATGTACTGATCATTAATATACTTTGCCCTAAAGACAATGATGTTATGTTTTGTTTCTTCTGTAGTTTCTCTTCTATATTCATCCATTCATTTTATGCATCTATGTAATGTCATTTATATACAATATGCCTTTACTACCATGTATTTTCTAGTTGTTTTTTTCTATACTGTATATAATGTGTAAGGGCTGGGTTACCCTCTTGTATCCAGGGGTATTGGATGGCATTTCATCCAGGAGAGCACCCACATTACACCATGACTACTAGTATTGCACCAACACCAATCATCTTGCCATCATGGGTCTGGGGTGATGGGTATCAGGGTTACCTTAAAACCATGCCCTGGGGCACCATTAGCACAAGACCACACATAAACTAGATTGTCCACACCATAGCTGGGATCAAGCACAGTGGTGTTTATTAAGTAGCTGCCAGTGGTGCACAGCTATCCAGGCATTCCTCTGGCCATAGATCTTCTCTCTCCCAATGGTGCTTGTACACACTAGGTTACACTCTTTACCAGGGCCATGCCCTGTACATACTTGCTTCACATATTCCAGGAGCTTTCACATATTCACCCCACCACTAGTGTGTACTCAGTTCTAGTGCTGCTGCTATATGCTGGATGGATGGGACCCAGCTGCTTGTGGGACCTATTCACCCATCCTATGGCTACATACGTTTTCAGGTTTACCTCACTGAACTGAAGGGGCATGATTACATTCTACATTATGTACTGGGTCTCTTTTAAATCTACAAAACCCTAACCTCCCTTTTGGATGTCCCTGGAGCCCTGGTGCTCCCAGAACCATTTGTGCAGTGGCACACTCCTCAGGCAGGGCAAGCACTTACCTGAGCAGTGGGTTGCACCAGCATGTGCTTCAGTGTGCCCAGTAGGACAACAAATAGAAAAGTGCATCAGCATTATGACATCACTACTAAGTGTATAATGCATGGTTGGTCTGGGCATGTGTGCCTCCCTTTGACACTACACTGCTAGCTCTAGTGGCTGAAAAACAGACTCCCACGTCTAGCCTCTCACATGCTGGCAGACACCAACCCCGACCCTTGCCAGGCCTCCCTCCTACCTGACACCCATTCATTTGACTACTTGCCAGGGTTTTCAATTTGAACAGCCTAGGATTTTACATAACTAGCATTCTATTTAGCAAGGTTAACTTACTTTGCTCCAAACACAGGCTTCTCCCATGTCTCTGTCTCTCTCGCTACTACTACCAGGAATGAACCCACAAGGAATCTGCTGACCTCCCTAGAGGGGTGGCCCGCCACTCTTCCTAATGTGCCTTTCAAGATTGATGTCTCTGTTCATCTCACGGCAAGTCCCTGGGGCCTCCACCCTCCAGCTGCTCCCAATGTTCTTCTCTGGAGACAAGACGCAAGAGAACCAGTGCAAACTGATCCCAGGGACCCTGCTACCATCCACTTTGACCGCAGACCCCCAAGGCCCAGTCAAAGCCAGAGAGGATGGGCTTGCCTCTTTTCTACTGTTCTCTGAAAAAAAAAATTGCCCTGGTGCCTTCCCCTTATATACTGTAGAGTATCAGGAAAAGGACAGAACTATGCACATTCATGCTCCAGTTTCTGACTCTTAGCTAAACCAGACCACTCAGGCATGAACAACCAGATATCCTGTCTCTTTCAATTCCCTCCCACAGAGAACAGGTCTGGCTTAACCTTTTCAGAGCTCTATGGTAACTTGCCTCAAGCCAACTGAGGACATGGGCTGGTAACAAATGTATATTTCTATTTTAGCTGCCACTGTACTCTGTGATATGCTGTGTACCTCTGTTTTTCTGTACTTTTGCCTGTCTAAACCAGGATCACCTTGTAAATGAGTGGTGTACTGACCATAGAGTGACATCGTGACCTCAAAGACTAGCACAACAACAGATTTCACCCAAAATCATTGGGTCACTGTGCTGGTCCCAGCAGGCACCAACAGTGCATCTCCCGGTGTTGTGCCCTCACCCTGAGACAACTCTGACTCAGAGTTGTATATATAGAGACCCTCCCACTGAAAACATGCCTACATCCCTGACAGAACAATGCTGACACTTGGCATTGTATCTGTCACTGTGAGGGATGTCAGCATCCATGCTGTCGCGGTGTTATAGGTAAATCTAAATGAGCACGGCTTAATGGAACTTTTTCCTGGTAAAACAAATGAATACAAATGCACCTGACTGACTCCATTCATAATGAATGGAACCAGGCACTCACCTATATAATAATTACTTGTTGGCTCCAGCACAAGCCAATTAGGTGATTACTGGAGAGCATGCATCCGATTCCATTCAGTAGACAGTGTCCAACTAAAGTTGAGTGAGGGCTCTGCCGGTTGCCCACTGTGGGACCACTTCCTTTTGTTTTTGGGTGAGTAGAGGTGGAATGAGGGTTGTGTGGGAGTCTGAGGGTGCCGCTGGAACAGGGGTGTATGCTTTTGAATGTATAAGGTGAAAAAGAGAAGGGTAAGTTATATGGATAGTGGTGGTGGTGAGTTAAGAAGCTGTCAACTTTTAATTTGCTCTCAAAGTTATGGCGAAGTAACATCTCTACCTTTGCAAATCAATTTGAAAATATTTGGCACTACGAAATTCATCTTTAGTAACTTTGCCTGGCAACTTAACCTGTAACTTCACCTTTAGGGTACATTTGGGTGAGGTTTTGTCAGAATAACACTACTGCTAAACAAATGCTTCTAGGTCACATAGAATAACTTCTGTAGGTTACATGGTATATCTCCGACTCTATACTGTAAGTCTGCTTCAATTCTGGTATTGCATTGTGAGTTAGTCAGCTGAGGGGAAAAGAGCCTGATAACTTTTCATATATTTTTTAAAGTCATGATTTTCATTTGATTTTTCCAGTTCTTCTCGTTTAGGATAAATACATAATTTCACATATGTTCAGATCCAGAGATTGTTTACAATGAATACAACACTACATTTGTATCTGTACAACTGTTTTATCTATCCTTATACCTATTTTAATGTTCTTGTTCATATACAATTAAATGTCTTACTTAAATACATTTTTACCATCTTAATGGTGGAGGTAGTAAAACTATTTTTGAAAGATATAAAATCATAGAGATCATGACGGTACATCATTAATTTCTCCTTAGCCATACCTTTATTCAGCTAATGGAAAGTTAAAGATACAAGCTCTTGAGGCCTAAAGTACTGACTCTTCTTCAAGAAGCGGTAGTACTTTAGGCCACAAAAGCTTGTATTTTTAACTTTTCACTACCTAATGTGATACTTTAGGCCATGAACGCTTGTTCTCTAACTTTTTATTAGACTAATAAAGGTATTACCAGTATATTTACCCAGCAACACAAAAAAAACATATTTCTGTTTCTCTCCTGTTTTTCTGTGGGTGAACATGGCACAACCCTACCTTGATCCTTAGACATAGAAACATGGAAACCTAAAATGTATTGGCAGATAAGGATGGCTTCATCAACCCAGTCTGCCCAGATGGTCCCTGCCTCATCTGACACCACAGACCTTGCCTGATCTCTATTGACCCTCCCTCCTACCTACTTATTTACTAAATCTCCCTTATGACTATCCCATGCATACTTGAAGCCCATCACTGTTTTTGCCTCCATCACTTCTGCTGGCAGTCTGCTCCAAGCATCTACTACTCTTTTAGTGAACACGTATTTCCTTACATCCCTCCTGTGCTTCACCCTCTCCAGATTTATTTCATGTCCTCTGGTCCTGGTGCTCTTTCTCATTTGAAAGATACTCCCCTCCTGCACCTTGTTCATCACTGTGAGGTACGTGTAGCTCACTATGATATTGCCTCTCGCTCTCCTCTCTTCTAGAGTGTACATGTTGAGATTCCTCAGTCTCATCTCATAGGGCTTTTGATGCAACCCCTGCACCACTTTAGTTGCCCTCCTCTGGATTGGCTACACCTTATCTATGTCCTTTCTGAGGTGTGGCCTCCAGAACTGGACATTATATTCCAGATGGAGTCTCAACCAGTGACTAATACAGTAGTAGCACCATCTCTCTTCTCCTGCAGGTGATACCTGTCTTATGCATTCCAGCATCTCACTGGCCCTACTCACTGCTTTGTCACACATCCCTTTCTATTAGATCATCAGATATGATTACCCCACAGTCTGTTTAAACTTGGTGATCATCAGTACCTCCCGATCCCTGGGTTTCTATACCCTAAGTGTATGCCTGTGTCACTTTTTGCATTGAACCCCAGCTGCCAAGTCCTTGACAACTCTTCAAGTTTTCCAAAGTCCCTATGCATTCCCTCCACCCCCTGAGTATCCACCCTATTACAGATTTTGGTGTCATCTGCAAAAAGGTATACATTCCCTTCAAGTCCTTCTACACTGTCACTTATGAAGACATTGAAGAGGACCAGACCCAATTCTGAGTGCTGTTGGGCCCCATTGGTCATGCTCCCACCCTTAGAGTGAATGCTGTTAACCACCACCCTCTGTTGTCTGTCTATTTATCAGTTGCTTACCCAGTTTACCACTTTGTATCCCACCCCTAGACTGCTCAATTTCTTTATCAGTCTCCTGTGCAGTACAATGTCAAAGACCTTGCTGAGGTCCAAACAGGCCACGTCCACTGCCCCCCCCATCTATATCCCTGGTCACCCAGTCAAAGAAATAATCAGATTCATCTGGCATGACTCCCCCTGTGAATCCATGCTGCCTTTGGTCTTGTAGCAGATTTGAGTCAAGACACTCTACTAACCTCTTCTTTAATAGGGTTTCCATTATTTCCCTTACCAGTGTTATGAGCCTGACAAGCCTACAGTTGTTTGCCTCCTGCCAGTCTTATGGAGCAGGACTATGTCTGCTGTCCTGTAGTCCTCTGGAATCACACCTAGTTCCAGTGATCTGCTAAATAAGGCCATCGCTGATGTAGCGCGCACCTCCCTGAATTTCTTTAGTGCCATGGGTATACCTCTTCTGGTCCCATAGCCTTGTTCACTTTCAGATCTGCATATCCCTTCAGGACTCTATTTTGAAAATATATTCCTGTACACCTCCCCCTTTAAAGTATTTAAGAAGTTATTAATCCATTTGTTGTATTCAAAAGGGGAAACTCAACCGTGTTCTAATTTCTTGACATTCCTTTTTTGAACACATGGTAACTGATCAGTTGTTGTCCTTTGTTTAGTTTTATTTTTGAATAATTGTTGAATACAAATATTTTGTAATCCATTGATACTTTGCATCCTAATACTTTTTTCAGGTCTTCTGTATGTTCCCATCATTTTATCACATTTGGACACATCCAAATTTGATGGCATGTAGTGCCTCTGTTGTCACATCTGTGCCAGCATAAAGGTGTTTGTTCACTCCCACCTTGTGTGGGTGACATGGACTTTAATATGCCCATGATATTTAAGCAATAATGCCCAACAGGGTGTGTGTCGTGCTGGGATAACGTCACGCCTCAGGTGGTTGGAAACGAGGCTGCAGGCCAAGTGCGACCAACAACAGAGGTGTGATGTTATCCCAAATGACACACACCCTGGAGGGCATTATTGCTATTATACAATGGCTCATTGCTATATATAAAATAAAAAAAAAATAGTTTTAAAGAATGTTTTTATTAGTGTGGAAAAATATTGTTGTTTCTTAAGAAGTGATGCAAAAAAAAGGCTCATCAGGATCATCCATATTGGTTCACAGTGCTGAGACTAGACCCATGATGTTGGGCTGGGATAGCATCATGGGTTCAGTCTCAGACTGACCAATCAGAGACCAGGATTCTTTCTTGCCATTGTATAATAATTTGTATTGAATGGATTTTTTTGCAGATACATATTTATTTATATTACTCCAACTTCATTCCCAATCTAATCATTCAGTCCCTTGTTTCTTTTTCCCAATTTATCCTTATTGCATTTCTGCTCTTTATTATTTTACAGTTGTATTTGTCTATAGTATCTTTACAGCATTTACTGATGTTCTTATTCTCATATTTTTAAAAAAATCATTCTTTCTAGGTATAAACTTCCTTTCCAATCTGTATTACTTTATTTGGAAAGTTGTGTAAAAAATTATTAAAAGCCATTTTGAAGATATATATATATCCCCAACAACTGATTTTTAGGTTACTATATTTTGCTCTCAGTTCATGTTATATAATTCATCTTTGTTCAGAAGATCTTTCCACACATGAATTTCTACCATCTCCATTTTTTTATTAAACTATAATGCTTTTTCCTAAAGCATTGTTTTGACAATACAGGCACGTATGTCTAGGTATTTTGTTGTTTTACCATATGTATGTGTTACCTTGTGTAACAAATCTGCAAACATTGGCTAATTGATAGCCCGAAGAGTTTAGGTTGGAATGAAATCAAGGCTAAAGTTGGGTCTTTTCTTTCTAGATTTAAACATAATTGTTCCATACGGTATGCAATGTATTGCTCTTGTAAACTTTACATAAGCATATTAATGTCATACCAAATATAACAGCTTTGTAGTAAGCAGATTGATTTGGGAATCTGAGACCTCCCTAATCTTAAAAATACCTAAAGTGTCCCAGGCGATACTTAAGCTGCCCCATCTACAAAGATATACTAAAACGTCCTTTCAAACTTTTTTCATCTTCAAATTTCACTGATTCAACTAGAGCCTGAAATAAGAATAAAAATGTGGCATTACCATTGTCATAATACTTTTTATTTTGCCTTACAAAGATAATGAAAGAATTTGCCAATTATTTAACATCATCACTATTTTATTGCTTATAATATTTATAGTTACTGTAACTGTTTTTGACAAATCATTGGTTAATGTTATTCCCAAATATTTTATTGTAGTTTTAATTTGAATTTCTTTCAAAATATTCAGTTATTGGAGTTAATGTAATTATGGCTATAGATACGTTTATTTAGTTGATAACCTGCTGTTACATTGAACTTCTGAAATTCTTCCATCAAAGCTGGATAAGAAAGGATTGGCTGATCCAATAAAACTAGAATGTCATCAGCATATGTACTGATTTTTATTTGTACATTTTCAATCAATTGTAATTCTTTTTCCTAAAGCATTGTTTTGACAATACAGGCACGTATGTCTAGGTATTTTGTCATTTTACCATATGTATATGTTACCTTGTGTAACAAATCTGCAAACATTGGCTAATTGATAGCCCGAAGAGTTTAGGTTGGAATGAAATCAAGGCTAAAGTTGGGTCTTTTCTTTCTAGATTTAAACATAATTGTTCCATACGGTATGCAATGTATTGCTCTTGTAAGCTTTACATAAGCATATTAATGTCATACCAAATATAACAGCTTTGTAGTAAGCAGATTGATTTGGGAATCTGAGACCTCCTAATCTTAAAAATACCTAAAGTGTCCCAGGCAATACTTAAGCTGCCCCATCTACAAAGATATACTAAAACGTCCTTTCAAACTTTTTTCATCTTCAAATTTCACTGATTCAACTAGAGCCTGAAATAAGAATAAAATGTGGCATTACCATTGTCATAATACTTTTATTTTGCCTTACAAAGATAATGAAAGAATTTGCCAATTATTTAACATCATCACTATTTTATTGCTTATAATATTTATAGTTACTGTAACTGTTTTGACAAATCATTGGTTAAT
Source organism: Neoceratodus forsteri (assembly GCA_016271365.2). NCBI lineage: Eukaryota > Metazoa > Chordata > Ceratodontiformes > Ceratodontidae > Neoceratodus > Neoceratodus forsteri. The sequence continues at coordinate 352,079,246 of CM028136.1, read as the reverse complement.
GTTATTCCCAAATATTTTATTGTAGTTTTAATTTGAATTTCTTTCAAAATATTCAGTTATTGGAGTTAATGTAATTATGGTTATAGATACATGTTTATTTAGTTGATAACCTGCTGTTACATTGAACTTCTGAAATTCTTCCATCAAAGTTGGATAAGAAAGGATTGGCTGATCCAATAAAACTAGTATGTCATCAGCATATGTACTGATTTTTATTTGTACATTTTCAATTGTAATTCTTTTTATGTGCTTGTTTATTCCTATGTGTTCTAATAATGTCTCCAGAACTATTACAAACAAAATAGGAGAGAGGAAAAAGCCCCATCATATACCATTATGCCTTAACAATGTAACATGTTGTTAATTAATTGAATCTGAAGAGTACTAATGGAGCACTGTACAGTAATTTAATAACATTAATGCAATTCTTTGGGAATTCACACTCCTCTAAGCATATATACATATGTTGCCACTGAAGCAAGCTGAATGTTTGGTGGCATTGACAACTAAAGCTACTGTCTCCAAATAGGTTATTCCTTAGTTCCAACAAATGCTGTACTTTCCTATGGCCATCAAAAATAGTATGGTCTTTGACACCGCACTTGCCAGGCCATGCCTACAGTACTTATCAAAGGACTCTTCCATCTGAGTCTTCTTCACACTTTGATGCTAGAGGAACTGCCACTCCTGCTTACTATGACTTCTCCAATTATTTTTACTGTATAAACTTTAGCTCATTACCTTACGTCCATATATCTGTATCTATGCAATTGTATTTAAATGGTATTGCCTCTTGTTGAACCTATTGCTATGTTCTGGTGGAAGTATCTTGTTACATGTGATGGTTATATGTATTATGTTATTATTACTACTAGGTAATTGTTATGTACGTTCACTCAACCTGTTATGTCTTAACCCTGTCGGCAATTGTTTTGCCCCAGGTCCATCTTGTAAATAAGCTTGTGTCAATGATGTTCCACATGGCAAAATAAAGAATTTGATTGATTGATTGATTGATTGACATAGCCAGTCTGGTCATGGCTTAATATATTGAGAATGGAGTCTTCCATTCTTTTAGCATTCTGTATTGAATAGTGCAATGGGGCTGTAATTTTGTACTTTGGTGGTGGGGGGTTGTTGTCTTTATGCAATGTAATAACTAGTGCTTCTAACATAGAAGGAGATATTCTAATATTTGGCTCCATTTCCCATGCAACGGCCCCCAACTAGGGAGTGAGTCTTTCTATAAATGTAAAATAAAATTCTGTGGTTAGGGCATTTCTATCAGGTGTTTTATTTTTGATAATGATCTGATTGATAACTGGATTCTTCTAGTGTAAAATGTCTTCAATTATTGTCATTTTCTTAAACTGTACTTGCTAGATGTATTCCTGTATTTATTTTTTCTATAGCTTCAGTTTGTTTTTGATAAATAGATGCATATTAGTGTAGATATTCTTCTCCTAGTAAGCTATCTTCTGGTACTATATTTCCTTTTTTGTTAATAGTTTCTGTGACAGTATTTTTTTTCTGTTCTTTAGCATGCATGATAATAGTCATTCTGATTTATCACCATTGATGTAAAATTACTCTACAATGTTTTAAAATCTTTTTTGTTTGCATTTTTATTATTTCCTGTATTGCAATTTTTTTGTTCCCCTTTATCTTTCTAATTCAGTGTTCCCTTTGGCTATTTGTTTATCTATTTTATACAAGTCATTTTCTAATTGTGTAAGTTTTAGCACTTGCTTTTTTCTATATTTTATTTCAAAGGTGATTATGTGTCTGGTGATTATGGTTTGAACACATTCTAAAGCTGGAACACATGCTATGCTTCATTATAATAAAAGGAAAGAAAAAAAGAACTCTTGAATCATTTTTATCTATATATGTAATGAAATCCAGTACTTTCAATAAACCCTTATCAAATCTCCATTGTTTTCTTCATTTTCTGTGTCTGTAGACAGTATAGAATTATATGATCTCAAATTACAGTTGGCAGCACATTTACTTCAGTTATGCTGTATTTTTTATTACAGCACATAGTCCAACCTCTAGAATGTGTTAGTGAGTTTTGCAAAACATGTAAATTGATTGTATCTGTATTTTTATTTCTCCATATGTCCACTAAGTTTTGATTTTTTATGAACTCATTCACATAATAGGCTTTTTTTATCTTTAACTGTTACAACAGTTATATAGAAACACAGAAGCATGTAATTTATCAGCAAAAAAAGACCACTTGGCCAATATAGTCTTCCCAGATGTTCCTTGTGTATTCTATCTCTGCACACCCTAACTGGTCTTCAGTGACCCTCACTGCTCAACTACCAATATTCCCATATGTCTATCCCATACATGCTTGAAGCCCCCCACCACCACTTTTTTCACTCTCACTGTCTGTACTGGTAAACTGTCCCAGATGTCCAGCACTCTTTCAGTCAAGTAGCACTTCCTCACATACCTCATATATGCCCCACCTTACAGCTTCACTGCATGTCCTCTTTTTCTGATGCACTTCCTCATTTGAAGTAAACACCCCTTCTGTACTTTGTTTGTTCCCATAAGGTTCTTGTAGATCTCTGCCATGGCCTCCCTCTTCTTTTCCCTCCTCTCTTCCAGGGTGTGCATATATAGAGCTATCAGGCTCTCCTTGTAAGACTTTTGATGTAACCATTGCACCATTTTAGTTGATCTCTGAGCTGTCTCCTCACTGTCTACATCCCTTCTGAGATGTGGCCTCCAGAGCTGGACTCAGTACTCCAGGAGGAGTATCACCTGTGACCCATACAGTGGTACAACCACCTCCCTCCTTCTTCTGGTGATGCAGCTCCCTATGTGCAACAGCATCCCACTGGCCTTGCACACTGCCCCACCACTTTGAAGTAATCAGATACGTGCTAGTTATATAAAATTTAACCATGGTACTGGAGTATTATAGCAATTGCAGAAAAAATACAATGGATTCATGGCTACTATGGAAAAAACTGCATTTTTTTTCCTCAGATGTGGCAAATACCATGGTATGAATAATTTTTTATAGACAAGCTATGGGGCCAGATGGCATACACCCAAGGATATTGAGGGAGCTGTGTAGTGAACTAGCAGCACCTCTGGCAGTTTTGTTCACAGAGTCACTCAACACAGGAGAGGTTCCAAAGGACTGGAAGAGGGCAAATGTAGTTCCTTTACACAAAAGTGGAAGTAGGGAGCAGCCGAGGAACTACAGGCCAGTTCGCTTAACCTCAGTGGTGGGGAAGATCATGGAGGCACTGCTGAAAGAAAGAATTGTGGCACACCTGAAAGCTAACAGTGCCCAGGATCCAAGGCAGCATAGATTCACAGCAGGAAGGTTGTGTCAAATGAATCTTATTGATTTTTTTGATTGGATGATAAAGGAACTAAATGGGGGGGCAGTGGATGTCACCTACCTCAATTTCAGCAAAGTTTTTGACACCATCCCCATAAAAGGCTGCTTAACAAGATGGTTAGTCTGAGCATGGGACACAGTGTGGTAGACTGGGTTAGAAGCTTGCTAGCAGACAGGAGACAGAGGGTGGTGGTAAATGGGATCCAATTCAGGAGAGAGGGAGGTGACCAGCTGGGTACTTCAAGGATCAATCTTTGGGCCAGTCCTGTTCAATGTCTACATCAGTGACATTACAGAGGGGCTGGAGGGAAAGGTCTGCCTGTTTGTGGATGACACCAAGATCTGCAACAGGGTGGATACTCCAGAAGGGATAGAGAAAGTGAAGATGGATGTGAGGAAGCTTGAAAAATGATCTGAAGTGTGGCAGCTGGGGTTCATTGCAAAGAAGTGCAAAGTAATGCACCTAGGAAGAGGGAACCTTGGGAAAACATACAGGATGGGGGGTGTTGAAAATCACCAAGGAAGAAAGGGACTGGGGGGTCATCATTGCAGATGACCTAAATGTGTCCAGTCAGAGCACAAAGGCTACAAGGAGGGCCAGTGGCATGCTGGGATGCATAGGCAGAGGTATCACTAGCAGAAGGTGGGAGGTGGTAATGCCACTGTATAAAACACTAGTGAAGCCTCACTTAGGGTACTGTGTGCAGTTCTGGAAGCCATACCTACACAAAGACATCAACAGGGTGGAAGCAGTCCAGAGAAGGGCAACCAAGATGGCACATTGCTTGCACCACAAAACTTATGAAGACAGATTAAAGAACCTCAATATGTACTCACTGGAGGAAAGAAGGGAATGGAGTGACATGATAGAAACATTTAAATACCTCAAGGGCATAAACATGGCACAGGGAGAGACATCTTCCAGTGCAGAAGGAGTACAAGAACAAGAAGGCATGATATGAAATTGGAGGGGGCAGGTTAAGGGGAAATGTGAGAAAGGTTTTCTTCACAGAGAGGGTAGTGGACAAATGGAATGGCCTGCAACAGGAGGTGGTGGGAGCAAGCACAGTGAAGGGTTTTAAACATGCCTGGGATAGGCACAAGGGAACCTTGAGAAGGGAAGGAGTGATGGGAAATCACTGACCACTTAGGGTCAGAGGCCACAAACAATTATATGGCTTAAGGACAGACTAGATGGGCCTAGCAGTCCTTATCTGCTGACAATTTCTATGTTTCTATATAACTACCACTGCATGATGAGCCGAAGGTCTCTTTCCTGCTTAGTGATCATGAGTACCTCTTCTTCTACCCCCATTTTATACTCATCTCTTGGGTTTCTAACCTATAGGTGCATGATTTTGCACATCATGGCATTGAACCCCTACTGCCATACCCTTGACCACTCCTCAAGTTTTCTAAGGTCTCTACTCATTCTCTCTACTCCCTTCTGAGTATCCATCCTATTACAGATTATGTGTCATCTGCAAAAAGGCATACATTCCCTTCCAGATTCTAGTTCTTTTGTCTAGAAGTGGATTTGTATACATATTAAAGTCACCTCTGATTATAACATGCCCTTCCCCTAAATAGACAAGGCTCTGTATTATTTTAGATATATACTGAGGTTATAATATATTACACCCACAGTATTACCCTTAATCATAATAATTCTACCTTGCTCATCAAAGTATTGTGTTTCATATATAAAATGTGTTTTATTAATATGTATAGTACATCTCCTACTTTTTGTTGTGCCAACTGTATAATACACCTGTTTACCCAGGATGTGTCTCATTTCTGTACTTCTGATGCTTTGAGGTGTGTTTCCCACAATTAATATTATTTCAATGGACTTTTATCTTGCATAAGTCAATATTCATTTTCTTTTTTATTTTATGCCATTTACATTCTATGAGGAAATATTAAGATTTATTAGATTATTCTTACTCTGCATTTGGTAGTTTTATTTTTATACTTGGGAACAATGTATATAGGGCAGAGCAAGATGGCACTTGCAGGTTGAGCAGTGGTGAAAGGAGGAAAGTAGGTATTCCGTGATGGTCTCCCCATGTCCCATAAAGTTGCTTCTTTCTTTTCTTTGCTTATGTCACTAACGGTGAGCTTTGAACAAATTTCAAAAGTGAAGTAATAGTCAGCACGTCAGTGTTTTTTTTTTCTTTTCCCGATTGAAGGGAGAGGAGGGTGAGGTGGTAGGTATTTGTGTGCTGGCATGTGAGGCCCTTCTGAGAAGAGTGGTTGGCCTGGCTGTGTGGTGAACCAAGAGAGACGACTCTATCTCTGATGAAATGGGAGAAATGTAGATGGAGACCTGAGAAATACCTGTTTTCTGCCCTTGAACTTTGGATAGAAACATAGAAAATGTGCTGGACTTGCCACTGCCTCAGACTATGGTGAGAGTTATATCTTTCATTGTTAAATAAACACAGCAACTATCACCTCTAAAATTTTATTGACTGCAATTATCTTTCTCTACTATGTGTGAGCAATATGCTGAAAACTTAACAGCAGCTCTATAAGTCATTTTATGGAAATAATATTTAATTAAAAAAAGGAGAAAACCGTACATGCAGGAGAGATGTTTGGTGCCTCTGTATGGGAACTCTCAGCACACTAAAACTTAGCTTGAGGCCTAGATGACTGAAGCTTTGAAGCAAAGCTACTCTGCAGGCTTCTTTTTTTGGTGTTTTGGGCATACAGGTTGCAGGGCTACTGAGGAGTACGATTATGTGAGCAGCTTGGAGGTTGGATCAGATCTGCTGCTGCCACTGATTATGCAAAGATTAAGATTTTTACTCTTCTCTTTTTTCATACTGAACAAGGGCAATAACCACTATTTCTGAAATCTTTCTGTCTGCAACTATGTTTTTATGCATGAGAAATATGCTGAAAGCTTAAATTGCAGCTCTGTAAGCTGTTTTCTATGCGGAAAAAACATTTAATTAACACACTTACTCAAAAGCACATGAATAAGTGAGACTTCATACCTCTCTACATGATCTCTTACCATATTAAGGCCTAACAACTTAATTCCTAGAACAAACTTCCTGAACTTAAAAATAAAATATCAAGGTTACTAAAGAATATTAACACATGAACAAAATTCTACCTACACAATAACAGTTCTGTAAGTCAAGTTAGATTGGGTTTGCTGGCAGTATAGCCTAGAGTTTAGAGTGACAAGCTATGAATGAGCTTGGTACATCCAGCACACCAGACCTTGGTTTGATTCTCACAATCTCCACTTGCATACTGTGTGACTCTGAGTAAGTCACTTAACTGCCCAGTGCTCCCAAGTCACCCCTGAAAACAGGCACTTGTGCCTAGTGGGCCTTACCCAGTTACCAAAGACTAAAATAAAAAATAAAATAAAATTAAAAAAACTCACCTTTTAGACAGCCCAGTGGCACTGAGGGCTGAGGCACTGGGCACCTTACCTCACACCGTGCCAGTAACCCATGTTTGGGAACAGACATGGGACACTGGAGGTTGGCATAGAGGAGAAGGATTGAGTGTCCACAGGACTGCTCTCCTTCTCCGAGGAGGGGGGATTGCAGCACTCGGCAATTGTCTGCCACCTAGTGGAGGCTGGGGGTGGCACATCAGCACTGGAGCTTGGGGTGAGAGTTGCAGCAGGCATTTGGCAGAATGCATGTGGGAGGATGCGCGCCACCGCCACTGGTGCCATTGCATGCCGTAAACTCGAGGGGAGAAAATGGAAAAAATAGAGGCCCTCTGCAGGATGATGATGGTCCCCCACTGCAGCAGTCTGGGAAGGCACCTCCTAAATGCATATCCAGTCTGGTGGGTCGAGTTACTCTCCACCCCCTGCCATGAAGGGAAAGTCATGGGTTCATGAGAGGGGGCCTCATACCTGGAGCCGTGTGGCACAGGAGATGTCAGAGGGTGGCAGAGGAGTCCTAGGAGGAGAAAAATAGAAACTAAAAAAAAAAGCTCACCTTGAATAAACTAGAAGGAAAGTGACATTACTGTACAGCTCAAAACTTGTATAAAACCTGAAATGAACTATTTCCCACTGGATACTATCCTTTTGTAAAAATTAGAGAATGCTATGAATAAAAAAGAATCAAGAGACTTTAAAGAATATTTTAGAAAGTCCCTGAAAAAAGCAAAAATAAAGTAGACTCAGTTACAGAAGTAAACAAACATAAAATCTATAAAACTCAAATGAGAAGCACTTTAAAAAATAAGAAAATCAAACTTGAAATAACTGAATCAGATCAAGAAGATGAAGTGAAAACTAAGACAAGAGGATTAAAGAAAGAAGAAGGAGCAATCCAAAACCAAAAAAAGTATCAACAAGAAAACACACAAAAATTAAAAAAAAAAATGAAATGGGGTCCAAAATGAAGGATCATGAAAAAGAGTTAAAACACCAACAAGAAGGTGAAAGCCACATACAAAATGTAGGAGAAAGCTCCAAAGGTGCTGAAGATGGAGAAAAACAAAATAGGCTACATATTCCTGAAAGTTTTGCATTTTCTTTTATACAAAGGCTGCCAGATTCAGAAACTGATAATACAGACAAACAACAAAATAATGAGATACTTTAATATTTGAAGCAGGTGCATGTGGAACTTAAAAAAAGGTTTTATGGACAAGGAAGAAAAAAATGGAGCAAATCAATAAGGAAATAAAATGCACTAGATATGAAATAAAACAAATACATGACAAAGTTATAGAACTAGAAACCAGAGTATCAGATATTGAAGATTTTGTACCCCAATTAGAAGGAAAGACTACAGCTCAAAATAAAGATTTTCAAGAAACTAAAAATAAAGTGGAGAATTTAGACTAGAGAGTGCAATGGAACAACTTAAAATTACTGAACATTCCTGAAAAAAGTGAAGGCCAAGACATAATATGGTTTTTGGTAGACTGGCTAACAGAAGCTCTAGGAGGAGATAGAATTGAAATTGATAGACCACACAGAACTCCAGCAAGAATTCCAAATACTACACAAAAATATCCAAGAACAATATATGCCTGTTTCTTAAGATTCCAAGACAGAGAATGGGTTTATATGTTTGCAAGAAAGAATGGACTATACATTAATCAACAACAAATATTGTTTTTTTTCTGGACCTGGGCTGAGATATTTATAAGAAAAGGAAAATGTTTAACCCTTTCAAAACAATGTTATGGGAGAACAACATAAAATTCCAGCACTTGTTGCTCAATAATTTAAAGATCTTCCATCAAGGTTGCTACAAAATCTTTGATAATGTAAAAGATGCAGAAAAACATGTAAAGGAAATATGGGATATACAGCTGGACAGAAACCAAACAAGGAAAGATAAAGGTGCTCCAAAAGATGCAGCAAGGCTAAAACCCGATAAAGAGAAAGATTATATGAACAATAGACCATCTACACATAAAAATGTGCAAGATCAGGACACAAATGAAGAACATAATCAAGATTCTTATTCAAGGACAGGACAGAAGCTGGACCTTTAAATATAAACAGGAGGACTTAGATCTTTTAGAAAGTTTGAATGCAGTGGAAACAAAAGAAACATGCTAATTAAGATATAAGATAGTGTTGGAAAGGGAAGTTTGAATTGAGTTGTAAATAAAAATGTAGTCACAAAATCTGGATGTGGGGGGTGCAGGCTTTCTGCTTCTTTAGCTAGGAGGGGAGGTAGTGCCTACTTCTAGGTAAGAGATGAAAGGGTGTTGGGTCAACTGGAATTTATTCCAGAGACCTCAACCGAGCATTCTAAACAGAATGAGGGGGGAAGTTAAATATTGGGACATGTTTTCAAAATTGCAAAAAAATGAAGGGAGTTTGGGGCAGGACAGAAAGATTTATGAGTAAAATGTGTCTTTTTTTTAGAAAGAGTAATAAGCAGATAGAAAGGAGATGGTATAAATATAGGAAAAATGATGAGATTATCAGGATTAGTTATTAATAGAGTTAAAAAAATGCAAGAACAAATAAAAATTGTAACATGGAAATAAATGGATTCAATAATCCTATAAAAAGAAAATAAATCTTAAGATATATATATATAAAAAAAAAACAGATATAATATGCCTGCAGGAAACACATTTAACAATTAGAGAGGTGGCAAAATTGGATAAAATTTGGGGTGGTAAAGCAATACATTCACTATACATCTCTAAATCTAGAGGTGCCACTATATTGATATGCAAAGGATTAAATGTAGAATTTCTTGATACTTATGTAGCCCAAGAAGGAAGATTTATAATTACTGTATATCAATAAAACATCATGGGAAAATTAGGACAATCACATCCATTTATGTTCCACCAAGTAATGCAATGGTAATACTACCTGAATATTTTTTAGCATTAACAGAATTTCTACAACCATATATAATAGCAGGGGATTTCAATATGGTAATTAACCCCAAAATAGATACGTCAGCAGGAAACAGAGACTAAAATAAAAAAGAAACTGCATTTCTTATGAAAAGGATGAAAGACTTGGTGACTATGGACCCTTGGTGAAGTGTACATCCTGATAAAAAATAAATTTTTATATTATTCATCAAGATTTAAAACCTATTCTAGAATATATATGACACTAGGATCATATTCTCTATACCAGGATGTTGAAGAAATTAAATGTGAACCCATATTACTAACAGATCATGCACCCATGTGGTTGGCTTTGGCATTCAGGGATACCACCTTTAATCGCTCTTGGAGAATAGATCCCTTACTATTAATAGACCCAAAATTTCTGGAAAACATCACAAAGGACACCCAAAAGTATTTTGAGCTAAATTCAGATGAAGAAGTTCCACTCAGTATTATTTGGGATGCATGTAAAGCAGTAATTAGAGGGTTATCAATAACTAGTTCAATAGCTAGAAGAAAAATACAGAGGGAAAACTTAAAAGTTGGAGAAAAATATTTTAGAGGTACAACATCAACATGCCATAACTAATAACAATAAACACTTAAACGTTTTGACTAAACTGAAAAATGAATAACAAGAGTTAATTGATGACATAATTTAAAGACTTATGTTATATGTGAAAGCAAAATATTATTCACAAACAGATCAGAGTGGTAAACTATTGGATTATCAATTACAAAAAGAAAAGGCATAAAGATTTATTCCAGAAATATATTTAGATGATAATGTGATACAAAAAATTAAAAATTAAAATGATATAAATAAGGAATTCCTAAACTAGTACACTAAACTATATGAATCTATACAACCCTATAATTAATAATCCATAATTTCTAAATATGCCCAAAATAGCTAAGGAACCACAGAGCTCAAAGAAACCAATAACACAGCATGAAATAGAAGCAATTAAAACATTAAATGCAGGTAAAAAGCCTGGATTGGATGGAATTGGGATGGCATTTTATAAAGCATTTAAAGAGATCCTAGTTCCACAACTCCATAAGCTATTTAATTCATTTACAGATAGTCTACCCCCTTCCTTTGATGAAGCACTGATAATGGTCATTCCCAAGAAAGGGAAAGATAAAAAGTTATGCTCCTCATATCGTCCAGTATCTCTGATAAACTCTGATTACAAAATTTGTTACTAAAACAATAGCAACAAGGCTAGGAAAGGTACTGCCATATATAATTGAGGAAGACTAGACAGACAAGGGAATGAGGGGACATAATGTAAGAAATGCTCTGAATGTTTTACAGTTAAAACATAATAGTAGGGGTATGATAGTATCCCTAGATGCTGAAAAGGCATTTGACAAGGTCAAATGGCTTTATCTAATAAAATATTAAAAGCAGTTAATATGGGTCAAAAAATGTATATCTTGGATAAAAGCTATTTATAATGCTCCAAAGGCCAAGATATTAACCAATAGCACTGTCTCACCATCCTTTCCATTAGAAAGAGGTATAAGGCAGGGGTGTCCCTTGTCTTCCCTCTTATTTGCCCTTATTATGGAACCACTGGCTAATGTTATCAGGGAAGAAAAATCTATTAATGGATTCAGATATAGTGGGCAAAAAAATGATAAATTATCTTTATTTGCAGATGATGTGATAGTGTATCTACGAAACCCAGAAACAGAACTTCCAAAGATTTTACAGATAGTTCAAGAATATGGTCAACAATCTGGATATACAGTAAATTGGCAAAAAACAGAAGCATTATTAATAAATCCCACACAATACAATAAATTATGAGCTAATTGTCATAGTAAAATACAACTAAAAAGCTTCACATATTTAGGAAGTAAGCTAACAGCTGATTGCAAGTAGCTACTGTATTAAAACTAAATTTGAATCCATTGATAGAAGACCTAGAGAATCACTTGAAAAGTTGGAAAGGATTACCATTAATATTGTTGGGTTGAATTCAAGTTATAAAAATTAACACGCTACCTCGACTTCTATACATATTCCAGGCACTCCTATTACTATATCAAATGATATTTGGAATAAATTGAATAAAATAAATACATTTATATGAAAAAATCAAAAACCTAGTTTAAGAAAACAAAACTTATATTTGAAATATGAAAATTTGGGATTAAAACTTCCTAACTTTAAATATTATCATTGGGCCACAATGCTGTAGCCAATAAAATAATTTTTCAATGTAAGCCCACCAGCATGGACATATTTTGAACTAGGTAAATACAAACCTAAGGATATAAAATACAACTTCTTTAAGAAATTAAAGAAGCTAACACAAGAAAAGGTTCATAATAACATTTTAAAAGAAACCTTTAGAACTTGGAAAATGACTTTACAATATTTAAAAATCAACAATTACCTACACACAAATTCACATATTAAAAATAATGATTTTGATCTCTTATTTGATTCACCATATACTAGTAATTGGCATCAATATGGCAGATATAGTATAGGTGACTTTTTTGTAAAAAGAGAAATTGAATCTTTCTTTCAACTTCAAAATCAGTATGGATGCTCAAGAATATTTTTTTTTCACATTTACGAATTCATTATTACAAAGATCTATTGAAGAAAAGAGGTTTAGCTTTGATTCTAACCTAATCTTTGACACAATTAATGAAAACAGAGGAAGAACTAAGTTAATGTCTAACATTTATAAATTTATCTTGGAACAGCAAATAAATGGGAGAGAGAGCTGCAAGTAGTCATTTCAGAGACAAATTGAATCTTATCTGCAAGAATTGGAACAAAGCCATTAATAGTCATATGATCAAATACAGTTTTACATTTTGCAAATGATTTACTATTCACCGTACCTACTAAATAAATGTAATAATTTAATAACTCTGTGTTATAATAGAGGGTGTGACATGATTTCTGACGCAATACACATCCTGGTACAATGTCCCAAAATTAAATTGTTTTGGGTCCAGGTACTGGCATTAGTTAGTCAAATCCTTGAGGTTAAAATAATATTTGAACCAGAACTATGTATATTAAATACATCAACAAAACAGCAACAGGTATTGGCAGAACAGCATAGATTCATATATTTGGTATGCATGAATGCAAAAAGATGTATAACAAGACTTTGGAAAAGTACACAAATTCCTGAAATAACTGTTTGGAAGAACCTAATTATAGAAACAATGAGATATGAGAAAATACATTATGCATCTATTAATAATTTTCATAAATGGGAACAACTATGGGGGGACTTATATAAGGCAATATCATTAAATGAATTTTGAACTATTTCTGTAAAAAATTAAATTGAAAGAAGCAAAGAAATCCTGAAGATAATGCCCTTAAAGGGTTTTGTTGAATGAATTTTGTACAGCCAAAGATGTTACTCTTTATATAAATTCTATCTTTCTGTCCTGAGATGGGGGAAGGGGCTGTATTCACATATCAACTGTCTATTTTCAAAATTGTTTGTTTCTTTTTCTATTGTAAGAAAAACCTTATAAAGATACATTTAAAAAGGAACAATGTATATAGTTTAGGTTTTGTTTGTACATTTTTTTTATTTTATATATGCTTTAGTAACACCTTTATTAACTTTAATGTGGAAATGTAAACAAGAAAGTGCTCCCTCCAGCAAATATACTTCTTTTGTTCATTTCAAAGGCAAAACTAGACCTCTGGCGTAAGCCCTTAAGTTACTAAATTCTGTGCTGAAATAGTGTGCCTGTTGCATTCTATAATTCTGACCCTGCCACATTCTATAATGTCATCCCTGCAGTATTCTAAAATCATGTCATCAGTTGGCATTCCCATTACATTCCAAAAGCACCTTCCCACCACATTGTGAAGTACCATGCATCTGCAAATTCTAGAAATTTATGCACTGCACACAACCCAGTGCCAGATTAAAAAAAAATACTTTAAACTACAGTTTTATTAAACTTGGGAGGAATATGGCATACAATGTTGCTGGCAGTGAGGACTAGGCTATGAGTTCTAGAGCTGACATAATCAATAGCTCTTCACTGAAATTAGCTTTATAGAACACACAGTGAAATCAAGGATACTAAAATGTTTGTAACTTTTTGTGAACATCAAGGAAATGGACAGGGGCCACAATGATAATTACTATTGGGGTCCCCAGTAACACTGCATTCTGAACCTTACACTAGAAGCTATTACTCCCTCCCAGAGTTACCACCTGCTCAAATCAGGCAGTCATTCTGGTACAGTGCTTGTACCCTTATGAGCTGTGGAGGGGGCCACAGGAACACAGTAATGGGGAGAGAGGGAATGGGACCAACAGATGGAGAGTTGAGGGGAACCTACAATATTATGGGTGCTGTATCAGATGATGGGATTACCTTTAGAGATGGATATTGACAATGTGGGGGTATAAGGACTCTGCTCCCCCAGAAATCTGATATAGGAATCAACCTCCCTATGAACTGCATTTTTCTTGTTGTGTCAACTTGGTCTGATGGTGTTAGAAAGATGCTGCCACTCCCTCCTTGAAAAAAAAAACACCATTTTTGTTGACTGGGAGGTGTGAGCCACAGGATCCCAGATGCTGGCATAAGACAATAGCACAATATAGTTAAAGGGAAGACATGGAATCATGTTGCGTACACAATCATTTCCAAACTAGAGGCAGCGCTAAAGTTAGGTTGGAGGAGGAGGGAGGTGGGGTGGAGTTTACTGAAGGGTATCTTCATCGACTGGCTGCAATTTGGCAAACCTTGCCCAGCAACCACATCCCCACAATAGTACTAGTTCTGCCACTAGTTTGAAAATAATTGTGCACCTGCTCAGTTTGCTTCCCAAGTCCTCCCACTAACAATTTTGTGTCATTCACATGTGTCGTCCACCCTGAATTTTGCTGGTCCTTTTTCCAGTTTCCAATTCAGTTCTCCAACTCATCCAATGAGTTTATCTCAGCCCAGAATGGACAATCTTGTCTTAGAATCCTAAGACTCCTGAACAGGCAGACAGAATTGACAATCATGACAGTGTGCTTTGGTGGAGGTTACAACTCTGAAAATGTGGGCCAAATCTGATTTCATACAAAGGCTCAAAGTCAAGAAAGGGCCTGGGACAGGTACTTTAGGCCTAATTATAAGATAGTAGAGCCTGGAGGAAGGCAATAACATACACTGCAGAGGAAGACAGCAGACCTGTGAACCAGCTAGAAGATGCCCCCTCCTCCCAGGTTTGAATTCCAGCAACCACTGGCCTAATGGTAGCAACATTCTCCTCCTTCCCTTCCACCCTTTCTCCATCTCCTAGATTTGGTGCTTGGGAAAGCAGTTTATATAAAATGTTTTATAAGTAAAGATGGGGGAGGATCAGCACCAGAGCAGTAAAGAGATAGGGGGCTTGGGCAGTGAAAAAAGGAGTGAGGGCACATATTGTGTGCCCCCACCAAAGATTTGAGTAACATTTACTAACTAAAGGAGGACTAGAACAGGCAGGGGAGCCAAGGATAGGATATACGTTGCAAAAGGTAAGTAGATGTGACGCCAGTACTGCCCACCAGGGAGTAAACATATAGATGACACACATTCATGTGTACCTGAAAATAATGGTAACATTTTTAAATAAGGTATGAACAGGTAAGTAAGTCAAAGACAGAAGAAAAAAAATGAAAGCAGAAGGAACCCCGCTTCTATCCAGTGGGAGCATACCTCTCAACTGTTCCTGATTTTCAGGGACGTCCCTGATTTTACCTCAAAAGTTTCCTCTGTCCCTCGTAAAATTTTATTTTTTGTGACTGAATAGTGGAGATGGTAAGCATAAAATAAAATTAAACATTAAAGTTACAGACTAGTTCTTCATCAGAAAATGCTTCTTACACTAATTCCCTTATTCCTAACAGCTTTCTGAGTGAGTATAACCAATTTTTAAGATGCGTCCCTGATTTGGGGTCTCTGTCCCTGATTTTTTTAAGCCTTGTCCCTGATTTATTTATTCATTTTTTCGCCTCCTTACTCCCCTGGTGACTCCCACTCCTTCGGGCTCCTTGCAAGTCTGCTCAAGCCCCCACCAGCCCTGCTTGAGCTCTCCTGACCCTCACATTGCAGCCATTCCCCAGGATATCCCGGATGTAACCCTTTGCCAGGTAGGTACCCCTCCTCCAAGAGGGAAGGCACCGGGGGGTAAGGATTCCAGTGAACTACTCGATAGGGCCCAGGGATGCTGCTGAGGGAAGGAGGGTCGCCAAGGCACCGGAGGTACTGGGGGATGGGGAGCCATCATCCGGCAGCCACCAGTCAGCATTTCCGGTTTTCTAGGACCCCTTCATTGTGCCACTCACATAGTGCCTCCAGTCTCCACTGGGGGCCACTGCCTGAGTGAGGCATTCCCCAAACCCACCCCAAGATAGGAAAGCAGTCCTCCAGATGCTCAATCCTATCCTCCCCCCAACGACCCCTGGCATCCCGAGTCTGTTCCCGAACCCGGGTCGCTGGCGTGGTGTGAGGCAAAGCACCAGGTCCTCAACCCTCTGCACCACCGAGCCAGGCCTTGTCCCTGATTTATGATGTAAGAGGTTGAGAGGTATGAGAGGGAGACTGTGGGGTGCTCAGTGCTATGCCCCAAAGTTTTTAAACTTTTCAGCCAAATCAGGTCAGAGTTATAGTGGTGGGCTTTTGGTAAGGAAGGAAGCTATTTATTATTGGTGTGGTGGTGGAGATTTCTGTGCAGAATTTTCTAAGATTATTGTTAACACTTTGTGTCTGTGTGTGGACAAGGGAATGGCATCCGGGAGGCCAATATTTCCTGCAGTTGGGGTAGACTTAAAGATGCTGAACAGGAAAAATTATGAACTTTCAGAATGTGAGCTGTAGTGTAATATTTTATTTTCAATATATCCTCCCTCAAATGCACCACAGAGCACTTAAAATCCTAGAGGTTATGTGGCTTTAAGCATTTCCATAACCCTGACCTTTCATTTAGCCCACTCCAGAAAAAAGAAAAATCATCTTCTATGCCTCCAGACACCTGAGATTAACAAGATAAGGGGTGATATTGCATGGCCAGTAGTGGGGAGGGTGAGGGTAGGATCACTAATGAGACAAGTATGGGAATGCTAATATGGTGCACAGGGTATAGTATAAGAAGATTGGAAGACAATATTAGGCAACTGGGAGTGCTGCAAGACACCAGTGACTGAAAAACAAGAGTGGCTGTGTGCCTAACACCACAGATGCAGTGCAAAAGTGTGTTATTGCAACATGCATTGTGCACATGTCCAACACTACATGAGGGCATATTTGCAAGTAGTCACTGGGGGTAAGAGAAGACTCTAACATTTTGAATGGTCACTTGTACTGCATCATTCTCTCCACTGGTGTGCCGCCTGTATTGTGCATCACAGTTATGGGCAGCAGAGCAAAGAACCTTTCTGCACCACGCAGAATTGGGCCCATTTTCTTTTTCTTCCCATAGAAAACCCAAACGTTGCCACAGAGAGGGCTTCCATTTAAACAATACCCCCTTGGGGGGTCCGATAGGGTTTCAGTTTACAGTATAAAGTCTTCTGAAGTGGGTTCTCATGGCACTGCCTAGTGGCTCCAGATTGTATGACCCTGCTTTAGGGAAATCAAGAGATAATACTTCTGTAACCCCTAGGGGGTGCTACCCTTAGGGCTACTACCCCTGTCTGCCCCCTCTGAGGCAGTGTAAGGGGCCCAGATCCATGGATGGGTGCCTCCACCCCGAGGTCGGGGTTAGCCCAAGTAAGACTACCTTGGTTACAGCCCTCTGGGCTACTGCAACCCCCCTTTTGTCCCACTAGTGACTCCCACTGGGTACCAACAATTCTGTTCACCAGTAAACTTACCCCACGGAAAATGTAATCCAGCTCCCTTCGGGACCCCTGTAAAGTAAGGCACAGTTATGTTGCAATCACCAAGCAGCAGTTCACCATTAATGTACACAATAGCCAGGATGTAGCTGTACAAAACAATCTGATTTATTCAGGGGAAACAACAAGGGCAGGGGGAATCAAGTTGATTAGCTTATCACTATACTCATCTACCTAGGGCTCTGTGCACAGGCCTATCCCTACCAGTTACTGTCCCTGGGTACCCAAGCCCTAGTGGCTAGTCCAAACCATGACAGCTGGTAGGGGCCCTTTCACACAGAGAAAAGAAAAAGTTAGTTAAACAGTCAGCAGTACAGTAATTTCATTTGGATCCAATGTGGCCATTCAACAGGGAGCTACCCTGAATTAGTACTCACAACCTCCAGACACGATAGGGTCCTTCAACGTCAGCAGGGCTACTCCTGAGCTCCACGAGACTCCTCACACATTTGTATGGCAAACTGCAACAGGAAAAGTCCTTTAATGGCAGCAGGATTTACTTGAGCTACACAAGCCTCCTCACACATTTATATGGTAAACAACAACAGGCAAAAGTCCTTTAATGGCAGCAGGATTTACTTGAGCTACACAAGTCTCCTCACACATTTATATGGTAACAGCAACAGGCAAAAGTCTTTTAATGGCAGCAGGATTTACTTGAGCTACACAAGTCTCCTCACACATTTATATGGTAACAGCAACAGGCAAAAGTCCTTTAATGGCAGCAGGATTTACTTGAGCTACACAAGCCTCCTCGCACATTTATATGGTAAACAGCAACAGAGGGGTACCACACTAGGCAGCTGCTTCCAATGCTCCCACAACTCACCATCACTGAGATACTGCAAACGGCAGCCTCCACTTGTCTTTGGACTGAACGCAATTCAGCAATTTTCTCCAGTCCATCTTCAGGTCGAGCCTGGTGGGTAGCTGTACAGAGCACAGCCTCCTCTGACCACCTGCTGATGGGTTTCGTCCACTGGAGCCAGCAACACAAAACGTCCACTTCAGGCCTTCACGCACTTCCCGTGTGAACACTCTTCAGCGCAGAAGCACACAGCTCCTCACTCCTCACTAGCCACAATGCATCTGGCTCTCCACAGCTTGGGGCACTCCTCTCCACTCTGGGCGCGACCCGATCCAATTGGCTGGTTGAGCCTGCCAGTCACTTCCTCTGCCTCTCACTGGTGCGAAAAAGCGCCATAGCCCATAATGCCTTTCCCAAATACAAAGAGTTCCTCTATTGGTCAGCCAACTCTGTAGGGTCCCGAGGTACTGATTGGTCCAATTCAGCAGTTCTGGACCAAAATGGGAGACAGTCAAAACAGTCCTGGCTGCAAAGGAAGGCAGGTTAGAACAACTACAATATCATTACTACTTTAATAGATAGTCAGCAAACAAGCACATCTTCTAACTGAAGCTCCCTCTATGATTAGCGATGGCAGAAATGGAGGCGATTATTCTGCAACCAGGTAGAGTCGAGCATAGCAACACTCAAACCCCCCATTTCAACTAACTCTGACTGCAACAGGCAGCCCTTAAAGGGACAGAATACAGAGGCCCTATAAAAGTACTCACCAGGTCCCCATTTAGGCGGTTTTATGCCGATTACCAACCAGGCATAAGGCACGTTAGGAACCCCCATTTGCAAGGGGGTTACACCCTCCCGGGCCTGGAAAACTTGGCGTCCGCATCAAGCCATTACCCCTGAGGCAATTTGGGTGAACATTTCAATTAACACTACATTACATTTTAAATCACATACAGAAATATTACATTTACAGTGCACTATAGTGTATACACATTATACATATAAAATCTTACACTTTTTAACTCAGGTCATAGAGTCCTACCCATGACCCTGGGACTGAGGGGCTCCCTCTTCTGTTAGCTACTAACTGGTCCTCCAGGGCAGGGGCACTACACTCAAAAGGCTTTACTAATAGTCTGGAGTTATTCCCCAAGGCTAACTTAGGCAAAGAACTTGGGGACACATATACCCCTTTGTGAACCACATTTAAGGGCAGGTCCACTGGCTGACCCAGGGATTCATAGCTCAACTTGATTACTGGCCGTATCTGTCGGCCGGATCGTCTAGGGGTCTCAGCGGATTCTGAACCAGGCCCTGACTCCACTTCCATGTCAGGGAAATTAGCAACGGGAATCCCTTCAAGGGGATCAGGCTCGATACTCATAGTACTATTAGGGGCTTGACCTTCTATCCCTGAACCCACCCCACTGGGCTCATCCAGAGGCTGTTTAGGTACTAATGGGGAACCACCAGGGCATTCAAAATATCCTTCCGATTCTGACATATCGCTGTCTTGTTCCCCCGTCTCACTCTCTTCTTCTGAAAAGTCAGATAACTCAGCCAGGCCAGACAGTTCAGCCAAGCCTAAGGACTCAGCCCCTTGAGTTTGTCTGCTACCCCATTCATCTTCTGGAGGCATCTCCTCTGGGGACAAAGTAGAGGGCTCAATCAACACAGATGGGCCAGCTTCAGTTCCTGAGTTAATAAGGGGATTGCCCTGAAACAATTGACTTAGTTCATAAGAGGGATAGTATTCAACATCATCTTCACTGTCTTCTGACACTGAGTGTTGACCATCTCCTTCTGCTGGGGGTTGGACAAGGCTCCCTCGGTGGACTTGTTGAAGGCTCCACGGGCTTGGTTCTTCTCTTAGTAACAGATCTAGTCACGGGCCTTGAAGGAGTGGTAGAGGAAGGTTCAGCTTCAATCAAGATCTGCCCAATTGGCAGCAGATGATTTCTGCGTATGGTTTTCACATCTTTCGAATTGTTTTCAGGCCACACTTTATACACAGGTAGGTCTGCCAGCTGTCCCACAACAATATGAGGGAGGTGATGCCATCTGTCGGCAATTTTATGTTTGCCATGCAGTCCCAGATTTCTCAACAACACTCTATCCTCTTCTCTCAACTCTACTGTTTTCACTTTTTTGTCATATCTCTCCTTGTTAGCCAGATTTCATTTAGCAACCATGGTCTGGGCCAGTTGGTAGGCATGATTTAATTGGGCCTTTAATTTCTGTACGTACTGTAGATGGTTTTCTGCTCGCACCCCATCAGAGGAAACCCCAAAACACACATCCACTGGCAATCTAGCCTCTCTTCCAAACATCAGTCGATAGGGGGAGAACCCTGTGGCATCACTTTTCGTACAATTGTAGGCGTGAACTAGAGTGCTAATCTGTTGGCTCCATCTCGATTTATCTTTGGATTGTAAGGTTCCCAGCATTTCAAGCAATGTACGATTGAACCTTTCAGGCTGAGGGTCTCCCTGTGGGTGGTAGGGGGTGGTTCATGATTTGCATACCCCCCACAAAGATAGCATCTCTTTAATCAAGCGACTTTCAAAGTCCCTTCCCTGATTGGAATGAATCCGCTGCAGAGCCCCGTAGTGGATGAAAAAATTCTCAACAAGTATCTTAGCCACTGTAGTTGCTTTCTGATCCTTGGTCGGGAAAGCCTGGGCATACCAGGTAAAATGATCAGTGACCACCAATATGTTGCTAACACTTTTCAGATCAGGCTCTAGACTCAGGAAATCAATACAGACCAGTTCCATAGGAGCACTAGTAGTAATGTTGACCAAGGGAGCAGCTCTCTGAGGTAATGCTTTCCTTTGCAAACAACGACCACAGGTCTTGACATACTGTCCCACATCTGCACTCATCTTTGGTCAATAGAATCGAGTCCGTACCAAATCAAGTGTTCGATCTATGCCCAGGTGCCCCATCTGATTATGCAATGACCTTAGAACTAGTTCTCTGAAAGCTGAGGGCAGCACCAGTTGTTGTCGTCGTTGCACCCGGCCCTCCTTACTCACAGTCTCTCTATATAGGAGTTGATTGATCAGCTTTAATTTGGGCCCTTCTTTGTACAACAAGGAAGTCCGCAAGTCAGTGGGACGCAGTTTGGACACATCGCTTCCAGCCCGCAAAACCTCTATGGCCGTTCTTATCATAGGGTCACAGGATTGAGCCTGTTGGAGATCATCATTGTTAAGTTGCGGCATAGAGCTGGTGTCCAAGGCAGAGAAATGACAGTAGGCGGCAAGTATACAGTTCTCCGGCGGCCTCTAACAATCTACCATGCAGTCCACCGTGTCAGGAGACACCTGTTCTTCCTTATCAGATTTCTGGCACAGGGCTCTTATGTCAGGCTCAGACAACCGGACCCATTCAGTCTGGGACACAGGCCTCCAAGAGAGAGCATCCGCCATCTATATGGTTTAAGCCCACCCTGTATTCTACAGCGTAGTCATAGGTGGCCAAGGCAGAAAGCCACCTATGTCCAGTGGCATCCAATTTGGCTAAGGTTTGTACATAGGTCAGAGGATTGTTATCAGTCTTTACTAATATCTTGGCACCATACAAATAGTCATGGAACTGATCAACAATGGCCCACTTCAAAGCCAAAAACTCTAATTTGTGCACGGGGTAATTCTTCTCGGATGGCGTCAGACTTCTACTGGCAAACGCTACAGGTCTCAGTCCATTCGCGTGCTCCTGGTACAATACAGCTCCCAGTCCTTGCAGACTGGCATCAGTATGAAGAGTGTAAGGCTTGGCTGGGTCAGCATAGGCCAACATGGGTGCATGGGTGAGTTGATATATGATGTCATGGAAAGCTTCCTCACACTCAGCAGTCCATCGATCTCCAAACATATCATTTGGCCGAAAATACTTCTTTTCTATGTCAGTGTGCACACCCCTTCTTATACTTTTTGTGAGTAGGCGGATACCCCTGGGTGAGATTAAGGAGGGGGTGAATCACTAGTGAATAGTCTCTGACAAACCACCTATAGTAACCACAAAACCCCAGGAATTGTTGCAGCTCTTTTAAATTCCTAGCTTGAGGCCAAGTGGTCAATGCCTCCACCTTGCTAGGGTCAGTCTCTATGCCTTCAGTGGACACTATGTGGCCCACATAGTTCACAGAAGTCTGGAAGAATTGACACTTGTTGATAGACAACTTAAGGCCGAAATCCTCCAACCGATCCAGAACTTTAAATAATTTTTGCTCATGTTCTTCTAATGATCAGCCAAACACTATAATGTCATCTAAATAGACCAAACACTCGAGTAGGTTCATGTCCCTCACAGCTCATTCCATCAAGCGCTGAAAAGTGGCTGGGGCGCCTAAAATTCCTTGAGGCATCCGAATAGACTCGTAGAAGCCTAAGGGGCAAATGAAAGCAGTCTTCTCCCGGTCAGCTGGGGCCATCGGGATCTAGTAGTATCCGCTCTGAAGATCCAATACAGAGAACCACTTACTACAATTCAGACAATCCAAGGCGTCTTGTATGCGTGGCATGGTATATTGATCCGGAATGGTCCACCTATTCAAAGTACGATAGTCTACACACATCCGAACTGCCCCATTATTTTTCCTTACTACTACAATGGGGGATGCATAGGGGCTCCTAGACTCTTGAATTACACCAGCAGTCAACATTTCTTGCAGATGCCGCCGTACATCATCTATGTCAGCGGGAGCCAGACATCGGGATCTGTCTCGGAAAGACGTTTCGTCGTGCAATCGAATGTGATGCTCAGCCCCTTGTACACATCCTACATCCCACTCCTTCAGAGAAAAAAACCTGGTTCCTCTTGGCAAGCCTCTCACTGACCCTGCACTTCCACTCAGTTGGCAGTGGAGAGTCACCAAAGTCAAACAGATCAGGAACAACTCTATCACCCATCCGAGAACTCTTTCTATTTGGTAGTACAGCAGTATCCGCACAATGAACGCTAGCCAGGATGCACCCTCTTCTTATCCGAATCTCTTTATCAGACACATTGTGCACTTGAACCATCACCCTCTTGACGTAAGCATGGGCTCTAGCCAGCAGAATGCTGGGTCTGAGCAACAACCCCTCAGGTAATCCTCCCTCCGCAGGCGCATCCAACATCAACAACTCATTCTTGACATCTGTTTTTAGTCGTATCTCTCCATGCAGAACACATTGCTCATTTGGGGCAAGTACCACGGGGGCTGGATCCTTTTTCCATACCACTCCCACAGGGCCTTCAGGTTCCTCCAAACTACCCTTCTCCTGGG
Organism: Neoceratodus forsteri; assembly: GCA_016271365.2. Classification (NCBI taxonomy): domain Eukaryota; kingdom Metazoa; phylum Chordata; order Ceratodontiformes; family Ceratodontidae; genus Neoceratodus; species Neoceratodus forsteri. The sequence goes on along the minus strand of CM028136.1, from coordinate 352,055,538 downwards.
CAGCCCTGACCTTTTGAATTACAGCCGGTATGCTCAAAGCTCGCCCAGTTTGAAATGCTCGCTTCTCTGAGCACAACTGGGCCAATCGTCCAAACATGTGGGCATTTGTTCCAATCAACAAGGGCAACCCATCGTAAAGTCCAGTGGGCGGGCAAACTAACACTAAGGTTTCCACTTGCTCATCTATTCCATTTACAGTTGCAGGGAATGATAACCAGACACGGATGTACCCCAAATACGGATAAGCCTTGTCACTCAACCCCCATACATGTAGGCCAGTTAGAGGCTGCAGGGGCACTTCAGATAAGTGTGCTTGGTACCAGTCCTGAAACATGATGGTCACCTGGGAACCACTGTCCAATACAGCTCTAGTGGGAATTCCATTCACCTGTACCCGGGTCTCCATAGACGGCCCAACCACATCAGACCAGTTGGGGGTAGCAACATTGTTAGCCCGGCGGGCATGGGCCTGAGTCACACAACTTTTCTTGGGAGCCCGAGACTGGGTCTGGCGGTAACGAGCGATCAGTCTGCTGTTAACTTTCCTTAAATTTTCAGGCCTCTGGCAGTCAGACTGGAAATGCCCATCTGCCCCATAGTTATAACAAAACTTAAGGTCCCGGAGGTCACTATTCTGAGGGGGGCCCTGAGGGGAGGGAGAAAGCTCTCTAGGGCTAGGGTTCGGGCCTCTACATGACTCAGGGGCCCCGGGCTGATTAGGGTACCCAGTAGACTGCTTTAAGTCCCTCACCAATTCCCATAAATTCCTGATCTCAGCCCTCAACTCACCCTCCACATAGGGGTCAGAGGAAACAACCCGCATCCCCACAGTACCTGGGAAATCTGGGGACCCCTCAGACCCTCCAGGTGAGCCAGTCTCCTCAGGGGTATTAGTCTCGGGAGTCCCACTAGGGTTCACAGCCCCCACACAGGGTTCCCACCCCTCTTCATCAGTCTCCACTTCCTGAATTTCCCTCATCAATTGAGAATATTCAGGTGGGGTGGCCTGCCGATCATGCAACTTGAGTTTCAGCAGTTTTACACTAGAGAATCTGGCAGACTTTAAAACATGTTCTAACCGAACCTGATTTAGGGCTGTAGCAGTGATTCCCCCTTTTCTATAGGCTTTCTGCAAGGCCCTCTCCACTCTAGTAATAAAAGCGGACAGTTTTTCATTTCTCCACTGCTTAGCAGACCTGAATTTTCATAATAAATCTTCACCAGTCTCTGTACTCCCAAAAACCCCTTCCAAAGCAGAGAGATACTCTACAGTGGTGGCTTCCGGACAGGTGGCCCAAAAGAATCTAATGGCTTCTAAGGCAGGACCCCACAGACTCTCCATCAGCCTCTTCTGTTTCTCCCCCTCAGAGCATTGCCACTCCTGGACCAAAGGGGTGGCATAGTCCATCCAGGCCTCCAGGTCATCTTCCCCAGAAGGCACTGGTACCGTGCCAGAGAAAGTTTTAATTTATGGTAGGAATCTAGCTGTGGAGGGACTGCCAAGGGCAGAGAAGCCAACACTGAACTCTTGGGTGGGCAAGGGGAGGTGCCCGGGGAACCCCGAGGGGTAGTATCACTGGACAGATCCAAGGCTTGTAGCAACTTCTGGGTAGTCCTCCCCTCCACAGCTAACAATTTAAGCAGTTTATCCTTAAAACTGTTCATTTGAGGAGACCCCCCAGGAGTGACTGACCCACTTCAGATATGGATTAACCTCCACCCCTGAGACGCACCCTCCGGGTAAAGTACAGGAGGTACCTTCTCAGGTTTGATGGCCACACTGCATAGGAGTAGCACCTGCAATGTCTAGTCAAGCAAATCAGCCATACGCCCTTTCACTTCAACCTTACCCAAACACTTTACCCGTTCTGCAACAGAGACAATATCAGCAGCTGGGATACCCAAGGGCACATCTAACAATAATACAATCTTCTGGGAATCCAGCTTTTCTTCTTCACCCCAGCCCATCAGTTTGTGGACCATGGTTTTGATGGATCCCAGCTTAATTTTTTCCAACACATCCCCATCCATTTTTTCCATCTTTGGGGTATCTCCTCACTGAGCCACTAGGGAACACTAATCCCAGCAGTGCCTCCAATTTGTAACCCCTAGGGGGCACTACCCTTAGGGCTACTACCCCTGTCTGCCCCCTCTGAGGCAGGGTAAGGGGTCCAGATCCATGGATGGGTGCCTCCACCCAGAGGTCGGGGTTAGCCCAAGTAAGACTACCTCAGTTACAGCCCTCTGGGCTACTGCAACCCCCCTTTTGTCCCACTAGTGACTCCCACTGGGTACCAACAATTCTGTTCACCAGTAAACTTACCCCACGGAAAATGTAATCCAGCTCCCTTCGGAGACCCCCTGTAAAGTAAGGCACAGTTATGTTGCAATCACCAAGCAGTTCACCATTAATGTACACAATAGCCAGGATGTAGCTGTACAAAACAATCTGATTTATTCAGGGGGAAAAACAACAAGGGCAGGGGGAATCAAGTTGATTAGCTTATCACTATACTCATCTACCTAGGGCTCTGTGCATAGGCCTATCCTACCAGTTACTGTCCCTGGGTACCCAAGCCTAGTGGCTAGTCCAAACCATGACAGCTGGTAGGGCCCTTTCACACAGAGAAAAGAAAAGTTAGTTAAACAGTCAGCAGTACAGTAATTTCATTTGGATCCAATGTGGCCATTCAACAGGAGCTACCCTGAATTAGTACTACGACCTCCAGACAAGATAGGGTCCTTCAACGTCAGCAGGGCTACTCCTGAGCTCCACGAGACTCCTCACACATTTGTATGGCAAACTGCAACAGGAAAAGTCCTTTAATGGCAGCAGGATTTACTTGAGCTACACAAGCCTCCTCGCACATTTATATGGTAAACAGCAACAGAGGGGTACCACACTAGGCAGCTGCTTCCAATGCTCCCACAACTCACCGTCACTGAGATACTGCAAACGGCAGCCTCCACTTGTCTTCAGACCGAGTGCAATTCAGCAATTTTCTCCAGTCCTTCTTCAGGTCGAGCCTGGTGGGTAGCTGTACAGAGCACAGCCTCCTCTGACTGCCCGCCGACGGGTTTCGTCCGGTGGAGCCAACAACACAAAACGGCTGCTTCAGGCCTTCACGCACTTCCCGTGCGAACACTCTTCAGCGCAGAAGCACACAGCTCCTCACTCCTCACTAGCCACAACGCATCTGGCTCTCCACAGCTTGGGGCACTCCTTTCCACTCGGGCGCGACCCGATCCAATTGGCTGGTTGAGCCTGCCAGTCACTTCCTCTGCCTCTCACTGGTGCGAAAAAGCGCCATAGCCCATAATGCCTTTCCCAAATACAAAGAGTTCCTCTATTGGTCAACCAACTCTGTAGGGTCCCGAGGTACTGATTGGTCCAATTCAGCAGTTCTGGACCAAAATGGGGGAGACAGTCAAAACAGTCCTGGCTGCCAAGGAAGGCAGGTTAGAACAACTACAATATCATTAATACTTTAGATAGTCAGCAAACAAGCACATCTTCTACGAAGCTCCCTCTGCGCAATTAGCGATGGCAGAAATGGAGCGATTATTCGTAGTTCGGCGGGAGTCGAGCATAGCAACACTCAACCCCCCCCCCATTTCAACTAACTCTGACTGCAACAGGCAGCCCTTAAAGGGACAGAATACGGAGGCCCTAAAAAAGCACTCACCAGGTCCCCATTTAGGCGGCTTTATGCCGATTACCAACCAGGCATAAGGCACGTTAGGAACCCCCATTTGCAAGGGGGTTACATTTCAATCCCCCAAAAAAGACAAATAAGCAGGTAATATGTAAAAGTATCAAACAGTTTATTAAAGAAAGCAAATGCTGAAGATGCAGCATTAAATTCCCCAGGACTTCATGTCAGAGGCATGACTCTTCATCAGGTAGCCTTTAGTTTTTACAGACTGCATTTGGTGGCTTCTTACCAAAGACCAGATCTACAACCAATTATTGAGATCCACTATCCTCAATGTTTTACAAACTGCAAGCCCATGACTAGCAGTTGGTGCCCACCAGACTCCTCTCAAAATGTTAGAACATATTTCCCCATAGTACATTAAACCTTCAGTCTTCTCCAATCACTAGTGCTTTTGAAAGTTGCTGCATCCTAACATGATTCTTTCTAAATGGGATCTTAGGACCACATTTGTCAGTCAGCAGAACCCTTGTAGTTGTCCTTACACTACTACTGTAAATGCAGATAACTTTCTCCGTTCTAAGTATAATGCCAAAATAGCCAGTGGGGGATGGGCAACATTTCATTCTGAGCACTATCTGCCTCATCTTTCCTTTTAGCCGCAATAATTTTAGCACACACAGTATTGGATAATCTGTTCCACAGTTAGCAGACTTACTATATCAAATCTGCAGATGCTGTTTTGTTAGCGAGTTATAGAACTTGCATCACTACTCAATCATAATTACTTGTGGGGGTAGTAGTAAGACAGAAAGCAAGGCAGTGGATAGTATAGACAAAAACCAAATAACTGACAAGAAGTCTCAGGGTTTGATAGGGTATGATGGGCAGATTGGATGGACCATTTGTCTTATTCTGCCATCGTCTATATTTCTACCACAGATCATCCTTTTAGTCTGTCTTCCTATACAGAACTGCATTATAATTAAATGAAATATTTACATATGTCTGCATTTTGCTGAGTGAATTCTGTTTCTCCTTCGGATGGTGTTTGAATGTCAGTGTTTAAATGTCACCAGTTTATGAATTTGGCTTCAGCTGCTTGCCTAAAATAGGCTTACAGCTGTTAAATTCTACATTTCCCTAAGAAGCCAGAAAGCATAGCCACAGCCAAGGTAGTCAGTAATAACAATGTCCTTGGCATGCTACAGCTTCTGAAATCAACTCAGCATTAGATTCCCCTTTACAGATTTTGAATGCTCTGCTGATAGGAGTGGACAGACTAGGGTCATTAAAATTCTGCTCCTTTAAATATTCCTTATCCTTTGGCAATGAAAAGTGAACAACATGCTCAGTCTGCAGATGACTGAAAAGAGATGGCTCTCAATGTGATAAATCATTCAGAAGCTCTCTAATGAGATGCTGCTGGTTCTGCAATATTAAGGTTAAAAGGTTAAGGTCAGTAAGAAACCCTATTAGATGTGGGAATGATTTATTTTCATGGTTGTCAGACCAGAAGATTACTGACAGGTATCTCTCCTAATTTGCTTGTCTATAGAAAATGTGCCTTCCTTGTCAATGAAAAAAGGAAGAGCCCTGGAAACTGTTATGCAAATAGAAAGTGCATTTAGAGGGCAGATATCCCTGACAATGAACCTCCAAAGGTGCCAGTAACTTATGTGAACTAGATTACACTGGTTAAGCAGGCCCCTTCAAAAAAATATGATTATCTCATCCCATCCATTTGCTGATTTTCGTTTTCCTTGATTGAGGATTTCTTGTGACTAGCAGTCCCTCCTCCTCCCTCCCTCCCTCCTCACTGCCCTCACCAGTAGTATGCTCTACAGCTCTGTCTAAGCTTCAGTAAAATTTATTCCAGTTTGACACAGCAGGATTTCTAAACTATTTACCAGCATGTGTCAAGGAACCAGACCGGCATGTAGATAGGGTTGAATAACCTGTGAAGTGTTATGCATAAAGGATTTTTACAATTCTCAAGAGAGATTGCATAACATAAAAACAGTTGCCTCAAGCAGACAAGTTCCGATCAGGAGGAAGTAAGGACCATTAAAACGTTATGACTTTCAAGTTTCTTTAAAAAATCTAGTCTGCTCTGTAGTACTGAAGGGATTGCTTGGCATGCTGTTGACTCAGGTTCACACACTGAGCTCTGACGCCAGGATCAGTGACTGGCAGGGAAGGAGTCCGAGTATCTTATGGACATTTCCCTCCCAGGGGGATGGGGTGTGGTGAACCGCTCAAGCAGTGACTCCTGGTGGTGGCTCCCAGTGGCATACTTGGTGGCATGGGTTACCACATGGCGCTGTACATCCCAATCCCAGGATGTCACTGCAGTCACATGCATTGTGGGCAGATACCCTTAAAAATGGAAAATGGCTGTCCATAGTGCTAGATGACGGCCCTCTCATAGGACCACTCCTGCCACCGACCACCCAGAGTACCACACCTGGCCCCTGACTGACTTCCTGGTGTAATCCTTGTCTACACCCCCTGCCATCTCCCCAGGGAGGCCCCCAGCAGGGACACATTGGGTCACCATGGGATTGTCGGCAGAACCCCATGGGAGCCCAAGACAGGCAAGGCAGTGAGGGTTGGATCCACTGTGCAGCAGAGGGTGCCAGCATGGGAGCCCAAAGGAATGGGGCTGTGGGGGCCCCATAGGAACCAAAAAATATATATAAAAGTGGTGTTCTAAAATTAACAATCTTGAATCATGAAATAAAGCCTGATGGTTCATTAATAGCATTAGTTCACATACAAGGTGACATCAAAGAGAACTTGTATGTAATTTAAATTACCTGCTGTATATGTTAAACCTGTTTATAATGTTGTACATTAACCACCATATTTGTCATTGTTCCTTTGTTTCATGTATGTGCATCAGCAACATTTTGTACAATAGGGCAAATTGGAAAATAGGGTCTAATTGGTCCAGACAGTTCGATCCAGTTTAAAAATAGAGGATTTTCTAAATATTATAGGTGGGATTTTCAGCAGGGTGGACACAGCACTTGTCTCAGTATTTCTGACATGTGCTGTGTCCACACAGATGTGTCCAGGTATATACATCCTATTCACATACATCTGGATACATCTGGAACAATTCCTGCAGTTTACAGCAATTTGTGCCTCAACTGCAGGACTTGTGTCCATTATTCAGACACAACTACAGAATTCTACCCCTGGAATTACACCAGCTTTTTGTGGTCTACGTTTAGGTAGCCCATGATAATAGTGAGTCAGGAATAGCAACATGAGAAAACAGCCCAGAATTACAGCATGGTCACTTAATAGCGTCTGACAGTTCCCTCTCCCTGAGCTGGGCTCCCTCACCCAGAGTTGGTACATATAGTAATGGTGGTGCGGGGGGCAAAGCCCTCCAGCAATCACAGACATCACTGTAAGTGGCTGCACTATAATTAAAGGCCATTTATATGCTTTGCCATTCCCAACTTGCTATTTTGATGTGGAGCCCTAACTTTAGAAGCAGAATGCCGTGGCACACTGTCATATGAAAACAGATGCGTGTGTGTGAAAATCTCACCCTGTAATTCTTTTAAATGCTCTAGGCAGCAATTAGTGTCAGAATGGTAAATTTTTGTCCACACCTTCATATTGCCAAGACTGTCAAAACCACATTTGGAAGGGGGCACTGGTGCTGTAGTCCCATGTTAATGCAACTGCATTATGACAGTGCAAAGGTGCTTGCAGTTTCCTTTCCCTGATAATCCTTTCCGAAGGAAGTGGGATGAAACAACCACTTTACAAGGTATGTGCACATGTAGAAAATCTTGTTATACAATGTGCATGTTGGCAAAAGCACTTAGATAAAACCACTATCCCAGCTGATGATGAGCCCAACTCATAAGATAGCAATTACAGTGTATCTTATGAATCGGGTTTGTCACACCAGCTTTCTCCACACTCCAGTTCATCATAAGTGCAGACCAACTGTGAAATAACCCAATTTAATTTTATAGGCAAATCTGTGTTTTTTTTCACTTGAACTGTCACAATCACAGCCAAAAGTACAATTAACAGTGAATCACACTGATGCTAAGTCGTGGTTTCAGTCACAACTGTAACAAAACAAAAAACAAATTTCACTCGATGGTGTCGAACACGAATGATGCATGTGATTTTAAATCCAGTACAGTAAACTTATCCTCACTGACACATTCAAAAGTCACTAATGAGGGTTCAGGAGCTCAGAGACCTGTCTTAAAAATGAAAATCATATGACACCCTCACACATAACATATCCCCTATGTAAAGCTCAGTTTTCACATTCTAACCTAAGTGATGGGGCTAGCAAGTAAGTGACTATATTGGCCTTGTCAGAAATATGCTGAGCTGAAGATGTGAGGCCAGATTTTCAAAATGGAAACATTGTACCTGTGCAGCCCAAAAAAAAGTTATGAAGGAGGGTCCCTTGTACAACCGCAATTTTTTCACGTGTGCAGTTTTCAAAAAGAATGCCTTTATTTGATCCTTTCCACATTTTACAGCAGCTAGCACAGATTTTATGTGCAGTTGTGCAAAAATGTTTAATGCCCATAGCATTTTTTTGCATACTTACTGTATGCAAAAAAGGTAAATGTCAACAATGTGCAATGAATATTGAAAAGAGCATTATAAGTCTAATTAATTATTCATGAGCTGGACTAGTTGTCCTTGGACTTGCTGGACTGAAGTTTCTTAGAAATGCCCAGCACAGCAGACGTACTGCTCTTCAAGCTGCAGCCTTTTGTTTTCTACACAGCTTTGGCAAAGCTAAACTGACAAAGCTGTGGGAAAAGACTTATCATGAAAAGAAAAGCACAGCAAACAAAACAAAACTTTGAAGTACCTCAAATCTATTTCATTACTCACCAAACAGGACGAACATACACCCTGCAGCAGCGTTCAAGACACTTGGCAGTAAATCACCACGCCTCACAAAATAAAAATGGATAACCCCCAAAAAGCTCCAAAAAAGGGCCATTACTGCGATTAGACTTATAATTGCAATAATAACCTCAGAGCTGATCATTTTCTTTGGATTAATGATGGGTTGGGGGGGTGGCCCTTGGCTATGCCTCAGGCCACCCCCCCAGCCGGTTGTTATTCTCTAGGAAATGACCGGCTTTTCTGTCATTATTGTTTAATTATCACTGGTGCACAGATTTTACCCCACACCAGTAAGTTATGCACAGGGACTTAGTTACACTGGACCATGGCAGGCCCTTTGAAAATTGGGCCTCTGACTATTGTAGTGTTGTAAAACTGAAACTTTTTTGCTTAACCTATGAGTCAAGTGACATCATCACACTGCATGAGGGACACTGGCGTATTGCTGTTTTTAACCATCATGTCACTTGACTAACAAAATGCAGCTGTTTTGTACTTTTTTTTCTGTATTCAAAGTTAATGGTGATCTCAGTGTATGACAATTGATGAGGATCAATCATATTTATTCTTATGGATTTAGACAGAATGGAGGGGGAGAAAAGACAATTTTACATTTTGCAAATAGGTTTTCCTTTGCTATGGAAGGCATTTTAATAATGCTGTATGTAACATTCTCTTTTCTCCCCTCCTCATGTTATGCCTGAATAAATAAGAATTTGTGTAATACTTCTGGATGAAATAATGAGCATTGGCATCACCATTGTTTAAATGGATATATTATGAGATCCTGAAATGTGGTCTCCCGACCAACAGTATACCAAGGTTGGGAGACTGAATTTCAAAATCCTGACGGGGACTTGTATTATGCTGGGGGCCTCACCCCCCCCACCCCCTAACTAAAATAGCCAACTCCAAGGGGGAGCGAACCTCAGAGTTGGTAGCAAAGTTAGGGGGAGTGCAAAAATGAAATTGGCAAAATGTTCCCTTTGCAGGAACAGAACCCTGTCCCTGAAAGCCTGCTGGCCGAGCTGCAGGAGCATTTTTGTTCCACACCACGGAGCTGCTTGGCCAGCACCTCACTCCATCACCCTCAAAAGATTACACCAGGCAGAACCATGTTCTGCAGGCGTAACCTAGCATTTCACTAAGTGAAATGCAATTTCGCTGTCGGGCTACACTTTTGGGTATCCCTAATTTCAGGATACCGAAGCTGGGTCCATGAGTGTCGGTACCCTCAGCTTCGGTATCCTGATAGGATAATACTCAATTCTTAGCACTACTTAATAAGATTTTGTACACATTAAAATAGATATTGTTTATCAAATAGAAGGAGAACTATCATTTTTTTGGAGTTATTTTTGTTGGCTTCTTGTGGCTCCATGCATTCATTTATAAATGACTTGACCCACCTTCCTCATCCTAGTAGGGGTGCCACAGGGCTCCATCTTGGGTCTTATCCTGTTGTCAGTTTTTGTAAATGACCTCCCCTCTGCCTGTGTCTCTTCAAATATCTACATGTATGCAGATAACATAGTGATCAACACCTCCGGCCCATCAACCTCAGCTGTGGAAGGGCTGCTCCAGCATGACTTCCACAATGTGCTGCACTAGTTCCACACCATCCAACCCCAGTCAGCATCAAGAAGACTGTGTCTATGACCTTTGGCACCAGCCATAAACTTGCCAGGTTCTCACCCCTCCACCTTCTTCACACTGGATGGCATCCCCTTGGAGGCTGTCCTTACCTTCAAGTACCTTGGTGTGTGGCTTGACAGCAAGCTTAATTTCTCTACCCACATTGATGCTATACATGCCAAACTTTGCCCTAAACTTGGTGCCATGTACGGCAATAAGGACTGCCTCTCCCTCCAGGTCAACCAGGAGTTATTAACCAGAATGGTTTTCCTGGTCATCAGCTCTGAGGATGTGGTATATGGCACCACTCCATCCTCTTCCTTTGCCAGATTGGATTCCCTCCGCAATACCTTCTGCCATTTCACTATCAACTCTCCCCTCTGTACTCAATATCGGTCCCTCTCCATCCTCCCAATACCTTCACATCGCTAGTCCCACTGTGCCTCCTTCATTACTAAATAATGGTTTGGGTCCCTTCCCTCCTACCTATCCTCACTCCTCTTTCCTGCCCTCTCCTCTGCTTTTCTGACTATTTCGCCTCCTGGAATTCCCACACCTTTTCCATTCCCCTTCCTTGCTCATGTACTGGGTAACCTAGTTTCTCACAACACCTCCCTTCCCTCTGGAACCTGCTAACTTCTTCCCTCCACCTCTCCCCCTTACTCCCTGCCATTAGAAACCTGCAAAGGCACCTTCCCACTCCCCCCATACCTGTCAACTCCCCTCCTGACTTTTCTCAACCTTTCTTCCTCTCTCATCTGACCCCCCCTTTCCTGTTTAGGAATCTCCTAAATCTAGACTAACTGTGCCTTTGCCTGTGGTGTATTATGTACCCCAACAGTATTGTCACCCTCCTGAACAATCACTATGCACTTTATTGTATCCTAGCATGTTTCTCCAATTATCTTTGCCTTAAGCCATGCTATTGTTAATTTTGCTTGACTTACCACATTTGATCCTACATCTGTGATGTTTGCCTATGTATATGCAATCTGATATTCTGAAATTTTTGTTCTGGTCATACTCCCTTTACCCCTCCCCCGAGTCACATCTGAAAATGTGCCTTGGTTCAGTGTATCTTTCCTGGTTACCAATTATTAAAAAAATAAATATGCCTGTGTGAACTTCAGCATCATCTATTCGAGACATGAAGAGCTACACATTCCAGACTCCTATAGTACTGAGGAACAGATGCATCTGCACCTGCATCCTCTAGTTTTCAGAACCTGATAGTGATTGGAGTAAAATGCTATCTAAAGTCCCATCTAGATGGAATTCCTATTTAGCTGAATGGTTTGATAAATGCTGGCTTCAGGACTCAGGATTAATGGTTTGATTCCCAGTGAGGGCATTTGGTGAGTCTGCCTCAAAAGAGAGTAAAGCCACATAGTGGTAATGATGATACAGTTTGTTTCAACCTTAAAAAGAGGGAGTAATGCTACATACTTGAACATAATTTATGTTATTACCATCATAAATAGGAAAGTAAGGTAACATATAGGAATTACAGACAAGAGGAGGCATGTGCCTATCTTACTTGTCCAAAATTGATTATTGGATTAGTCAGAGACTTGGATACCATTCAGTAACTTTTGTTGACTAAAAATAAAGCCTTGATGCCAGGCCACTGGCAGACCTATTTAATAATTCATTAGAGCCAGGCGTGGTACCGCAGGACTGGAGAACAGCACATGTAGTGTCCCTACACAAAAGTGGTCCCAAGGATGGCCTAGGGAATTACAGGCCTGTCAGTCTGACTTCTATTGTGGGCAAGCTCATGGAGACCATACTAGAGGAAAGGTTGGTGGACTATCTAGAGGAGCATGGTCTCCAGGATGTGAGACAGCATGGGTTCATGGGGGGGAGATCGTGTCAAACACATCTGATTGACTTCTTTGACTCTGTCTCTAAGACAGTAGACAGGGGTCAAGTGGTAGACATCCTCAATCTTGATATCAGCAAGGTCTTTGACTCTGTGCCCCACAAATGGTTGATCAGGAATTTGGTGGATCTCAGGGTTGGGGAAAAGATGGCCAGATTTGTCGAAAACTGGCTGAGCGACAGAACCCAGAGAGTGGTTGTGGGGGAAGAGTTGTCTGGCACCAGAGAGGTAGCCAGTGGGGTCCCGCAAGGGTCGGTGCTGTGGCCAGTGTTGTTCAATGCCTTCATCAATGATATTGGGGATGGCATTAAGGACAAAATGTGCCTATTCATGGATGACACTAAGCTCTGTGGGAGAGTGGACACAGCTGAAGGGATATAGGACCTACAAGAAGATCCAGAAAAGCTGGGGAGGTGGTCCAGGATCTGACAGCTTGGCTTCAATACCAATAAATGTAAAGTTATGCATATTTGGATCCAAGAATCCCAGGATAGAGTACTACCTTGGTGGTGTCCATGTATCTGCATCAGAGGAGAAGAAGACCCTGGGAGTGATGATCACTAGCGACCTGAAGCACCCCATGCAGTGCAAGAAAGCAGCAGCAAAGGCAGACAAGATGCTGGGATGCATATCTAGGGGGATCAGTAGTAGTAGTGAGGAAGTTAAACTGCCCTTGTACAGGTCATTGGTAAGTTTGTATGTAGAGTTTGGAGTATGGAGTTCAGTACTGGTGCCCACACCTCAAAAAGGACATTAGCCTGCTGGAGAAGGTCCATAGGAGGGCTACAAAGATGACAGCAAGTCTGCAGGGTAAGGCATATGAGAAGGAGGTTGAGGGCACTGAACATGTACTCTCTGGAAGACAGGAGAGAGAGAGAGAGAGAGAGAGAGAGAGAGAGAGAGAGGACATAACTGGGACCTTCAAGTACTTGAAAGGGATAAATAAGTTTGATAAGGAGAGTCACTTTAAGCTGAGTGGCAACCATAACAAGAGGGGGCACAGTCATAAGCTGGAGGGTGAAGGGTTTAGGAGGGAGGTCAGGAAGCTTTTCTTCACAGAGAGGGTGGGGGACACTTGGAATGTACTGCCGGAAGAGGTCATCTCATTTAAGACAGTGGGCAGATTTAAGAGAGGCTGGGATAGGCATAGGGGGAAGTTAAGGATCATGGGTAGGGAGGATGGGAGGAGTGGTGAGGAATGGCAGTGACAGTAGCTCAAGCTGTAGACCCTGCAATATGAACAGACTTTATAGACCAAGTGGCCTTTCTCTGATGCCTTCTTTGTATGTTTGTATGTTCATATGACTAACCATTAAAGCCCATTCTGTAGGTATTTATTCAGCCTGTATTTGAATATATTCAAGTTTTCACTATCAACTACTTCATTCAGTAGGCTGTTCTATACACCCACTACCAGCTAAAAAAAACCTTCTTCTTTTCTCAGTTCTAAAATGACTCCCTTTTAACTGATGGTTATGGCCCCTTGTTTCCTTTTCTAAATTTTGAATTCCTGGTGAAAACAAAGCCTAATTTCTTTATTGGAGATTGTTTTGCATACCACAATTAGCTCTCCTATTAAATTCCTCATGTCCAATCTGAACAAACCCAAACTCTCCAGTATTCCCTCGTAATTTATGCTTTCTAACCCTTTCATCATTTTCATTATTTTGCATCCTTTCCAGTTTTAATATAGCACCTTTATTCTGGAGTACCCAAAACTGACCCTCATACTCCATATGAAGCCTCAGCATTGTTCTATATACTGTATGGGCAGAATCACCTCTATCTCTGCTGGTTATATTTATTTTAATACAGCTCAAAATCCTACTGCATATTGAAATAACCTCATCACAATAGCTTGAATGCTTGAGATTATCCATTACTTTCATCCCTAGATTCCTCTCACAAGTTGACATCCTCAGCTTCAATCCCCCCATATGGTAAATTGTCCTTACATTATTAATTTCAAATGGTATCACCATGCATTTCTTTGGCTTAATGAAGTTTGCCCTTTAAGGGGAAGATCAGGTTGTTCTGGTGCACCCCTTCCCTTTTCATTAGGATGATTGTGCTCAGGAGGGGAGGGGGGAAGGAAGGGGCAAGGATATGGGATAGAACAATGGCCAGGCAACAGAAAGAGGAGGGGCAAGTGGAGGTACATAATGGACAGCACAGAGGGGTTTCAGCTACTTTTTGCTGGAGTTTTGATCTATTTAGAACTGCAGCACATCAGATTGGTGGAACAATTTGGAGAGGTTTGTGCACCAGGTACAGCAGGTAAGATAGCTTCCAAGGAATGAAGTTTAAAAAAAATAAAAAAATAAAATGTTTAAAGATACATTGTTGGTGACTGCTTTATAATAAGCTGCTTTTGAAGGAAGTCTTTAGCATTGCTGGCCTGGATGAATGTGTTGAGCTAATGGGTTAGGGTATATAGAGGTGTTATGCTTTGTTTGAAATGCCCAATTCATTGGGTTTAGGTTGGAGGTAATTATAGTATTGCTGGGTCAGGACATGCATTTTAGTGGTGATAGTATTTTTGCAGTGGTTATGGAGATGTGTAGTCATGTTAGAATCGTGAGGCGATTAGGCACAGTTCTGTTGAAAAAGCAATGTTGTGCTGGGGCCAGTTTTAAAAGTTATGCGGAAGGCCACACCATCTGCCCGGTGGTGGGCTTAGCAACATGGAAGGTGTGGTGATAGCTGCAGTTTAGGGCATTTCCTGTGGTGCAGTGGATAAGGCATGGTGCTGAGACTTTAAGGGTTGTAGTTTCAAACCCAGCTTTTTGAAATCGCATTAGTGGACAAAAAATGGTAGCATTGCAGGCTGGATGGTGAAGCCTGGGCATCTGGGTGAGGGTTTTTTTCTAATTCTGAGGAAATGCAGAAGGCCTGGAGGATGCCCTGAACCAGAGGTAGCAGGAGCATGGTAAGGTGGCCACGTGGCATGACGTCACACGTCGCGCAGCAGTCTCGAGGGTGTGGAGACTCAAAAAAGGAGTCATTTTGGGCAGGAGAGGGCTGGGGGGTGAGCCTGGTCCATCCTGGTAGCTGAGTGGTAAGGAGAGTGAGGAAGAGCACGCACGCCAGCTGGACCGCATGATTGAAAAGCGGACCCCTCCCCTGCCCCTAAAAAACCTTGCGGACACCTCCTTTGTTTTCTCTGGGGGAGATTACACCCCCCTCCTCATGTTTCCTCTAGCCCCTGGCATCACCCACTAAGGAGGTGACTCGGGGACAGCAGCAATTTCGCTGCCCCATTAGGACGGCGTGGTGAGATCAGGGGATGGAAGAGGCACATACAAGTAGGGAGGCAAATGCTGCAGGGTATAGCAGAAAAAGGGGCAATAGGGAGAGTGGCAGACCAGGAAGAAGGGGTCAGAGAAGCTTCAAGGTGGGCCAACGACAAGGCTCAGAGGGGAGATGACGAGCGGCCCACGTGGCGTGACGTCACATGCCAAGGAGACGGGAAAAAGCAAGCAGCTTGGCCATTTTTTTTCTGTAGCATGGGATGTCCTATAGTGAGAATAAAGGTTTGCTTGGTCAGGATACCGGATGGGGGGGTTTGTTTCAAAGGAAGATGAAAAGGGAAAGCACTGGGATGCTATGGGGCAAGGGAGCGGGCCAGAGGCCTGTTACTGGGGGGCCCGGCCACGGGCATGATTGCACATGCCAGAAAGGCCAGATGACAGAAGGAGGCCAGAATAAAAGAGGTGTGATTCGGAAACAGGTTTTTCTTTTCCATAATGGGAGGAAGGAATCAGCACAAAAGTGACTGTGGCCTAGGATGGGGGGGATAACATTAGGGGATAGCAACATCCGGCAGGAGAGCTTGGGGGAGGGACAGAGCATGGGAGGGGAATGGAGAGGCCTGGGAAGGCTTAGCAGCCACATGAGGCAATGTGTCGAAGCATTTTCAAGGCCTAGGGAAGGGGGGGCAACAAAAAAAAAAAAGAGGAACGCACAAGGCGATATTGGTCGACTGTTTCCCTGGACAAGTGGACGGGCCATAAG
Organism: Neoceratodus forsteri; assembly: GCA_016271365.2. Classification (NCBI taxonomy): domain Eukaryota; kingdom Metazoa; phylum Chordata; order Ceratodontiformes; family Ceratodontidae; genus Neoceratodus; species Neoceratodus forsteri. The sequence continues at coordinate 352,039,440 of CM028136.1, read as the reverse complement.
GAAGTAGTAGTAGTATGGGGCTAAGTAGAAAATGGAGTTGTCATTGCTTGGTTGCCTGGCGGAGGGCCTTTTCTCCAAATGAAGGCATGCGGTGAACGTAAAATAAAAAATCTTGTTTTCTTCCCATCAGTTGTCTTCACAGTAAGAAGGATCGAAGGACATGGCACCAAAGAAGAGCAGGCCATCAAAGGAAGATGCTTACAGGGCTATAATTGAGTTGGTGGAAAAAGCCAACAGAATGTGGGAACTGGTGGAAGGGGAGAAACCAGGGAGACCTGGGGAGAAAAGGAAAGTGGGCCTGGGGAAAGGGGGCAGAGGGAAATGACCAACTGAAAGGCCATGCAGTCCCACTAGGGTACCACCGCTGGTAGTGGGACCCACCAAGGTGGCTGATCCAGTACCTTTGCAGCCTATAGACCCAGTAACACTAGTACCTACCCTAGATCAAGTCAGGATCCCCAGAACATGGTGTTCCCTCCACAAACCCTAGTAGTTCACCCTCCTCCTAACCACAGGGTGCAAAAAGGGGACACCAGGAAGATGCCAGGCAGCTAGGCTCGGACAAGGTTACAGGTAACACACCCAGCGCAGAGGGTGACAGTATAAAAGAATATATAGATCAAATTGTGTCAGCACTGAGAACAGGAGGCTTGGGGCAAAATGGAATCAGCTCTGGCAGAGATTAGGATGGAGAAAGAGGTGCCAGAAAGAAATGAAGGGGGTACAGAGAAGGAAGGAAAAGGTACAAGGGAGATAGGTGCGCCCAGGATGAGGATAGGTGAGCATGTTCCACTGGCCACAAAAGAAAAAATATGGAAAGGAGAGCATGTGGATATATTCGCTCTAGTGAGCCAGGAAGCGGCAGTGAAGTATGAGGAAGCAAAGAACATAGGTAAGAGTGAAATGGCAGCAGCGATAGTGCTGTTGGGGAAGAAGGAGGAGGACAAGTTCACAAAAGGGAAGACTTGGGACGGGTGGTTCATAGGCTTTGCCACTTTCTCAGCCATTGTCCTGGAAAAGAAGCTGGAGTTGGGCATCCCGCTCATCACATATTCCCTAATAATAAGGAGGCCAAAAGCAAAGGGGGGTGGGTTGGTTATACTATGACAAATTTTTTTGACAGAGAATGGCAACATTCAGGGATGTAAGATGGGATACGAAGCAGCTAGATTTATGGACAGATTATGTAACAGATCAGTCCACACCCAAAGGGGAATGGGGAAGGAAAGGAGCTACGCCGCAGAGGTGCTGCTGGGCTTACAACAGGGATTTTTGTTTGTGGCCTCAATGTCGTTTTCAGCACGCATGTTCAAAATGCAGAGGAGCGCACCCAGCAAGCAGATGCAGAATGACATGGGCCCAAGGGGCACAGGGGCATGGGGGTCATATGTCAGGTCAACAGTTTTTTCGAGAGGGACAGGGGTTTAAAGGGCAGACATAGAAAAGGGGAGGGAGGGGTAGGGAGAACATGAGTAGAGGAGGTCAGAATCACTGACCGGAGAACCGAGCACAAAAATGGGAGGGAGGGACTGGGGAGGGAAAACGGGAGGAAAGATAGAGAGCAGTTTGGGGTGGCCAGAACTCCCATCAAGTTAGAGGAATGGACAGTCTGGTTGGACAGATATCCAAACAAAAGAGTGGCGGATATGATTATAGAAGGTTTTTGCACAGGTTTTACACTGCAGTGTGAGGGTCCCAGACAAGGAAGAGAGGCAAGCAACCTGGGATTGGTTAAAGGGAGGGACGAGATGTTAAGACAGAAGATAGGGAAAGAAAAGGCAGCAGGGCTAGTAGATGGCCCATTTGATACCCCCCATTGCAGAACATGCAGATTTTGCCATTGGGTTTGGTCCGCAAGAAACAAGAAAGGGAGTACAGGGTGATTCACCACCTATCCTATCCTATCCTATCCTATCCTATCCTATCCTATCCTATCCTATCCAGAAGGGGATTCGGTGAATGATTTTATTGGGGAGGAACATAGCAAGGTGACATATGCGACACTAGAGGATGCAGTCCAGATAATCTGGGCTACTAAGGATGCATGGATGGCAAAAATGGATATTGAATCTGCTTTCAGACTGCTGCCAGTTAGGAGAGAAGACTAGGACCTATTGGGTTTTAAAATTGGGGGTCAGTACTATTTTGACAAAGCCATGCCGATGGGATGTTCCATAGCATGTGCAACATTTGAAGCATTCAACACCTGCTTGCAGTGGATATTTCAAGAAAAAAACTGGCTATAGAATGGTCATCCACTATTTGGATGATTTTCTTTTCATTGGTAGGGGAGAAAGGGAGACACAGCATATGCTGGTCAAGTTTCAGGAATTGTGCAGGGAACTAGGGGTTCCACTGGCACCAGAAAAAACAGAAGGGCCCAGCAAGGTGCTGGAATTCCTTGGGATTGAGATAGATGCCCCGAGGGAAATATTCAGGCTGCCGGACAAAAAAGTGAGAAAACTGAAAGAACTGATCCAAGTACACACCAGCAGGAGAAGGGTACAATTAAAACAAATGCAGCAGGTACTGGGGCACCTGAACTTCGCCTGCAGGGCCATTGGGCCAGGGAGGGCATTCACAAAGAGGTTAGCTAGGGCTACAGCCTGGGTCACCAGACCACACCATTGGGTAGACCTGACAAAAGGTGTCAGGGAGGATTTTAAAGTATGGGAGGAATTCCTCATGGAGTATAATGGCTGCTCTTTCTGGCAAGAAGAGTGGGTGTACAACACAGACCTCGATCTTTACACAGACACTGCTGGGGGGCTAGGCATGGGGGGTTACCTGAGGGGCAGGTGGTTTGCAGAACCATGGCCTGCTAACTGGGTAAGGGACGGCAAGGTAAGAGATATAACATTGTTAGAGATCATGCCCATATGGGCATGTAACTTGGTTTGGGGAGAGGAATTACGGGACCAGAAAGTGACATTCTGGTGTGACAATTGAGCAGTGGTGGAAGTCCTAAACAACAGGGGGGCCAGGTTAGAAATGGTCATGCAAGTGTTGTGACTTTTAGTGTTAAGGGCTTTGCAGCTGAACATGTAATTCAGAGCAAAACACATAGAAGGGGTGCACAATACCCTGGCTGACAGCCTTTTCCGTCTGCAGCTGGACCTTTTTTCGGAGGCTGGCACCAACAGTGGAGGAACAAAAAACGCCCATACCAACGAACATCTGGGATGTTGGCAAGAAGGAGCAGAACTGTTGTTTCGCAGCTCATGGGCGCCTCAGACTCTGAGGGACTACGATAGGGCCTGGCGAGTGTTTCAAACATTCAGGGCAGCACACCAGATGGAGGTAAGTAGGCCACTCACAGAAGAATAGTTGGGAAAGTTCACCATGGAGCAGTGGCAAAAAGGAACAGCCCACACCACAATGGGGGTCTACTTGGCAGGGATTAGTGTTATCTGCAGTCTAAAAGGGTGGAAGGACCTGACAAAATCATTGTTCATTAGAAGGATGATGCAGAGATGGGGCAGGTTGAAACAAGGGCCAGTAGACAATAGGAGGCCAATAGGGGAACAGTGGCTAGCAAAACTAAAGGACGTACTCCCGGCAATATGCAGATCAAAGACCGAGGCCCAGCTATTTCACACGATTTATGTTGTAATGTTTGCAGGGGCTATGAGAGTGAGTGAGGTGGTAGGCCATGGCAAAGAAGACAAGGAAGGGGGATTAGAATGGGAAGATATGAGCTGGGGGATGAAAGAGTTACGGATCAAGATTAAGAGGTCAAAAACAGATCAAAGGGGACAGGGTTGCATAGTGTCATTAAAGGGGCAGGTAGAGGGTGTAGTATGCCCAGTGCAGTCTTTGTGGGCTTTTCGCCACAGAGCATGGGACCAGGACAGGGAGATTATTTGCTCATGGTGATAGGAGAAGGGTCACCGGCTATCAAGTCACAGCATTGCTCAAATAAGGCATGCAATTCGTGGGGGAGGACCTGGCTAATTATTTTCCCATTTCTTGTGGATTGGGCTGCCTCACAGTGGGCAGTGGCAGGAAAAACGGTGAATGATATTTTGGAAAAAGGACGCTGGCAGTCCACCAGTTATAAGAGATACATTCGAGCACTAAAATAAGAAATTAACGTATTGCTTTTGTATTAATTACAGATGTGGTGAAAAAATGGGGACGGGGAGGGCAGGGGAGGGATACTACGGTGAGGAAACTAAGAGCATATATAAGATAATTATTATTGCTTAAACCCCATAGGAGGAGGGAAGATCACGGAAGTCTGGATCTGCGGCCATTTCTATATTTATTGGGCTGAAAAGAGAGAAGAGAAAAAGGCTGGGGGGAAAGCAGCTGTACCAGGATGTGAAACAATGTAGGTTGGTCTGGCATGGCATCCAGGGGATGAGATGGGCACAACTGCTTCCCACCTTGAAGGAACTTAAAGGATGGTGACCCAGTCCAGACTTAATTATTATACATTTGGGGGGCAATGACCTTGCGGGCAAGCCATGGGTAGACACATACTTGCAGATAAAAAGGGACCTAGGAGCAATACAGCAGTGGTAGCCTCAGATAAGCCTCACCTGGTTGGATATGATACCAAGGAGGGTGTGGAGGCAGGAGCACAGCCATAGAGCTGTGGATAGGGCCAGGAAAAAGATGAACAGAAGGGTAGGGACATTGGTAAGTAATATGGGAGGACAGGTAATACTGGGGGGTATAGAAGAATGGGTAGAAGATTTCTACAGGTTGGATGGGGTGCACCTGTCCGATCTAGCCATAGACATGTTTAATACAGAAATGATGGGCTTTATAGAGGCATGGGGGAGACAAGCAAAAAACAGAATATGAAAAAAAAAAATTGGGGAAAGAGAAGGATTAAGAAGGATCTTCCCTGAGGTAAGGAAGAACAATGCCCTAAGTGTGGGGAAAGCCAGTCATCCAATGCAAGCTGGAGAGTGGCTAGTGGGGAAAAAGGGGGGGAGGAGGGGAGGGGAGGGGGAAGAAAAAAGAATAACATAAAAAGAGGAAGAAGATGAAGGAGAAAGCGGTCTCAGTTTTCACCGTTACCTAACAGAAAAGGAGAAGAAGAAGGCACCCATGTTTTCACCTGGGGGGAGAAAAAGGAAGAAAGAAGGATGATCAGAGATTGATATATGGATGGAAATAAATGAAATTCTGAGAGATATAATAAAAAAAATGATGAAATGGAATATGGAATTATGATGTATAAGTAAAGTAATTGCCAATCTGAGCACAACAACAAACAATGGTCTCTGTCTCTTTGTGAGGGAAAAGGGGGGAATCCTGGACAAAACAAATTTTACTTCTGTCCAACCATTTATATAGTTCATCAAGTTCTACTTGGAAATGTGATGTTTTTCTCTGTAGAGTCCACTGTGTACCCATTTTTTTCTGCAAATTTTGTCATCAACCCACCCTTACTTATTTGCATTCGAAGCAGAATTTGATGAATTAAATATACATATGTTGAATATTGATGGTCCCAAAAGTGACTCCTGTGGAACTACACTGGTTATGCTTATTCTACTGGAATCATATCCATTAATGCTCACTATTTGTGTTCTTTTACTTAGCCATGTTTTAATCCACTTAATGATTTTGCTATTTAAATTTAGGTGTATCAAATGGTTTATTAATTCTGTATAGTGAACCGTATCAAAAGCTTTGCTGAAGACTAAATAAACAATGTCCACTGGCTTTCTCTCATCCAGTACCAAGCTTACTCTCTTGAAGTACTCTAGCAGATTTGTTAAACATGACCTTCCCCAAAACCATGCTGTGTTGCATCTCATAAATTATTTTCACTGAGAAAGATATTAATTTTATCTCTTATTAAAGTTTCCAACATTTTACCCACCACCCATGTTAGGCTTTCCAGTCTGCAATTTGATTTATCAGCTGTACATCCTTTTTATGAATCTGTATCACCACCATCGATCTCCAGGCCTCAGGTGTTTAACCTGTCTGTAATAATTTGTTAAAAAAATCATAGTCACTGGAATTACCAGTACTAATGCTAATTGCCTTAATGTTCTAGGGTGCAACCCATCTGGTTCTTGAAACATGTTTACATTAAGGTTTACAAGGAGATTTAGTACCTCTCTCTTCTACCTTAAGTGATGTATTATAATCAGATATATTCACCTTACTCAGTTCTGTGTCTTTCAAGTATTCCCCAAAAAACAGGTTAGAATATTAACTATTTCTTTCTCATTCTCAATTGTTTGTTCATTATTCTTAAGTAGTCTCACTGTCGTCCTACCTCTCCTTTTTGTTCTAACATAAGAAGACACGAAAGCTTTAGCATTTTGCTTTGAGTTTACTGCTATTTCTAGTTATTTTTCCCTTTTGGCATTTCTTATTTCAGCTTTACATTCCTTGGCCTCTTTCTTATACAGATCCCATAATTCCATATCCCTGTATCCTTCACTTTTCTGAATAGTTTCCTTTTATTCTTAACTCATGTCAGTAACTTCCTGTTAAGCCACACTGGGACCTTACCTTTTCTATGGTACTTGTTAGTCAATGGTACATAGCTGGCTTCTATATGTTTTACTTTCCTTTCTAACTCCTCACATATTTGATTTATCTTGTTTCCTTCCATGTTCTTCCTCCAGTTCCAGTGTCCAGTTCCAATCTCATAGGTCAATAATTTGCCCTCCTATAACACTGACCCTTTGTATTCATTCCAACCCTTCTAACCTGTCTGTTAACATAAAATGCTATCATTGTACTGTATGGTCACTATCCCCAAGTGGCTCTCTTGTGGTACATTTCTCTATAGCCTCACTAAGGTAACACAGTACTACATCTAGTGTGTTGTTTCATCTTGATGTTTCTAATACAAATTGTTTCCGAGTATGATTTTAATATCTTTTCTGCTACATTCCTGTCTTCAGTTCTACCCCCCTCTGCAATACCCCTGTCTATTTCTGGCAAATTTAAATCTCCCATGAAAATGATATTAGTCCTACAAACAAGAAGTTTTATGTCCTTAAATAGTGCATCATCAGTGTTGATGTCTGACTGGTTTGGAGGCCTGTAACATAATCCATTTGTTATAACATTATTACAGTTTTTACTTACCTGACCCAAATAGTTTCATTTTCAATATTTGTACGTATTGATATATTTTCTGCCTATAAGTTGTCTTGGATATATATTGCAACTCACCCTCATTTTTTTTTTTTGCCTTCTTGGTCTCTCCTAAATAGCTTATGTCCATCTATGGATCTATCCCAAGTATCATTGTTAGCCCACCATATCTCTGTGATACCAACTATATCCAGCTTTTTAGAATATAATATGGCATCAAATTCCCAAAATTTATTTCTCAGACTCCTAGCATTTGCCAACAAAGATCTCCATCCTTTCCTCATTTTGGGCGTTTGTCTTTCCCCCACTCTTATCATATTCATTTACGTCAGTCATGCTTTCATTGTTGCTATTTTGGTTAGTTCTGGAATGAAAGCATGGGGTATGTAAGCACCCCTTCCTATCCCCCTCACTCTTCAGTTTAAATGCTTGTTAAAAAATGTATTCAAAGTATCACCTAAGACTCTTTCTCCTAAATTATTTGGATGAAGTCCATCACCTCTGTATAAGTCCCTTTGGTTCAAGGATTTGTTCCAATTATTAACAAAACAAAACCCTTCTTGTCTGGCCCAGCTGTGAAGCCAATAATTTATTTTCCAGATTGCCCTTGTCCTTCCAACCCCTGCTCTTGGAACCGGTAGGATTTCTGATATGATACTGTTCCACAAAGGAGGGGAACCTACTTCTCCTGGCAACTATAGGCCCATCTCTCTCCTGCCCTCACTCACCAAACTACAAGAGTCATTGATCTACTCTAGGCTCTTGGAACATCTCACAGTTTCTGGCATCCTCTCCCCTTCCAGTCAGTTTCAGGAAACAGCACTCAACTATTTCCTTCCTGCTATGAGTCACTGACTCTATCCATACAGCTATGGACCAATGCAGAGTCACCACTGCCACTTTTGTTAACCTGGCTAAGGCCTTAGATTCAGTTTCCTACCACCTGCTGCACCATAAACTTCATTTGTCTGGGCTGACACCATCTGCAGTCCATTGGTTCAACCCCTACTTATACAACAGACATCAATCAGTCCCAGTTGGCAATGCCCTATCATTCTCCTTCACCATCCAAGATGGAGTCCCTCAAGGATCCATACTTGGTCCTATTCTTTTTTCAGTCGTTATAAAGGACTGAAAAATGAATAGGACCAAGTATGTATCCTTGGGGGACTCTGACTTGTATGGTGAGGTGGGAGGATAGGGCATTGACAACTATTTGCACTACTTGCCAAATTCATATGTATATAGATGATACAGTAATCTACACCTCTGGCTCCTCTGCTGCTGATGTACTTACCCCCGTACAACTTGAGTTTGATAAAGTTCAACAATCTTCCAGGACAACCAACTAAAACGTAATACCAAGAAAACTGTCTCAATGATCTTTGGCTACAGGCAGAGGTTGTCTAGATTCCAGTCCACAACAGTGTTTGTCACCCTGGACAGCTCCCTCCTAGACATGGTCCACACTTTTAAATACCTTGGGTTCTGTCTGGACAGCAATCTTGATTTCTCTTACCATATAGATGCCATCTGTGCTAAACTTCACCCAAAACTTGGTATCCTCTCCACCATAAGGACTACCTCCCTCTATCTACCCATCATGATCTAATCAGAAAAACAATTTTACCTGTTATTGATTACGCTGACATTGTCTACAGCTCTGCCCCCACAGCCTCTCTCTCTCTAAACTTGACACTCTCCTTACCTCATTCTATCATTTCACTACCTTTCCCCTCCCTCACTCACCACTATCTCCTCTACCCCCCCATCAAGCCTCTATCCCATAGGCATGATGTCCATTGCCTATCCCTTATTGCCAAAATCTAGTTTGGAACATTCTCTTCCTACATCTCCTCCCACCTATTGCCCATAAGCCTTTCTACTTATTCTCTTCATTCCCCAGACTCTCACTGTTTATCCCTCTCCCACCTTCACAATGAACATTCCCCTTCAGTCTCCTCCTTCAAATCCCTTCTACATCTCCTCCCCAGTGCAAACTGCATATGGCACTCCTCCACCTCCACCTAGCCTCCTGCCATGTATGCATAATCTCATGGCTGGCTCTTAGGTGTCCTAGACACCTTTGTATGGGTTCCTATGCATGTAATGTCTTTCAGTTGTAACTCACATTTGTCATGTTAACCTTGATTTATACTGCTTGATCTCTTTATCTAATGTAATAGATTTTAAAATACTTTTGCTTTTGTTGAATTTTTCTCCCTGTACCCCTGGGTTACACCTGAAAATGAGCTTCAGCTCAGTGTCCTGCTCCTGGTTACCAACTTTTAAATAAATAAATAGATAAATAAAATGACTATATTGCACATGTTTTTCTTTAATGTTTTACCTATATACTTAAAGTCACTTTTGATTTCATTATCCAGTCTGTAACCTATGTTGTTTATAGCAATATGAAGTGCTACAGTCGGCTTTGCTGCAGTTCCTTTAATCAGGCCCTCTAAGTTATCCTAATGTGCTTAACCTTTGACACAGGAAGACAGCATATTGTGGTCCTCTCTTTTCTCCCTTTGCATATTGTAGCATCAGTGGACCTTATCACTGAACCATCAATTATCAGAAAATTTGGTTCAGCCTACTCTGTACATGTAGTTCAATCAATCTCTTCCTGTTGTTTGTTTGCTGTTACCACTTCCAGCCTCATATTAATATTTTCTTCTGTAAAAAACATCTATTGCTGTTGTTCTAAGGGTTTAAATCTGTTAGTTGCAGTTAATGACCATGAGCCGCCCTACTCCTTGTCCACCTTCTTCTCCCCTCCACAGGAGTCCATGAAGGCAGACCTGCATGTTCATTGTCCCCTTTCACCTTTTAGGTGTCAGTGTGGCTCAGTTGGTAGCACATCTGCCTCTGGACCGAAGGTTGTGGGTTCTCGTCCCACACCGGGATTGGACTTGCACCTAAAAATCGCTGGCATCTGAGTGCAGTATTGGGGGGTGCTGTACTGCTGGGGTGTGCCGTCCTTCAGATGAGACGTTAAACCGAGGTCCCTTCTACTCATCCTGGTGTTGTCCTGGTGGGTGTCCAGGTGGAAGTAAAAGAACCCAGGCCACTCTTCGCAAAGAGTAGGGAACATTCCCGGTGTCCTGGCCAACATTCTCCTTCCCATAAACCGGTTCATGCAATTATCCAGGCTGTGTGTGGGTGATGATGTGCGATATGGCCGCCACCACACATTCAGTCACTTCACTACCAGTCTAGTATTGCTTGTAAAGCACTTTGGATGTTTGAAAAGCCCTATATAAATGCTGATTCTTCTTCTTTCTCCTCACTATTATTTCTTTTCCTCTTTCCTCCCACTCCTAGTTGGTTCTCAGTCTCACATTATGTAGAGGATTTATGATTTATGTGGCACTTTTTTGTTGCCATTGTTTCCAATTTGCTATCCATAAAGGCCTCTAGTTTTGAATGCTATTAGTGTCAATTATATTGTTTTATAAACCACTTAGTTCCTCCTCCAAGGATTTATTGTAGTTGCATTTCATGCATGTGAAATCAATAACTTTGTTGCCTTAATTTCCCTAGATAAACTTATTGCAACTTTCACAAGTATTTTTTTATTTTCTTATCACCCATCTTTATGTTGCTGTTTTACTTAATTAATTTCCCAAAAATAACTATGCAATGAATATTTATTAAAAATGCCCAGAGATGAAACTTACTAAATATGTGTTTCTATAATGGCAGGGTAGTGCTTATGACAAGTTAAACCCTAGAAACTGGAAATCTCACTGATTATGTTTAGTGAACAAGATCAGGGTAAAGTGCATGGACTTGCTGGGAAATAAAGAAGACAATTATCTAAACAGGTTTATTCTCCCTGGAATCATGAAACTCGGAATTCTGATTAAATCTCCTAAGTTTCTAAAAAAACACAACTCTTTCAATGGCTGAGTACTGAACTTGCTGTTATATATCAGAAAACTGAAAAGAACTCACATAAGTGTTAGTTGATTGATTGATAAAATGTAATTTTTATACAGGAACAAACATTAGGGAAAAGCATCCCTATTTTAACAAGAATGCCCTGTACAATGTACACATAATGCAAGACAACATTTATGTAAAAACATTACAGTATTGCACATACAATATTGATCAATTCTTAATACTCAAGTGTAGCAATTACATAATGTTTTAAAAGATTTTCTCGAGGCTGTTTGAAATTCATGTAAGGAATTCTTTGCCCTTTCTTCTATAAATATTGCATTCCAGGACTTAGCTGCACATACTTGTAATGCAATATCACCAAACTTAACCCTCAGCCAAGACAGTTTTATTGTACTTTCCCTTAATGTATATGTTTTCTCTTGCCATGCCTCAGTTAATACTAAATGGTACAACGGATGTATGATTTTAGAATTCAGTCATTTACAACACCATGTTAGCCAACTGAATTCTATTTTTTCTTCCTGACCTAACCAGTTCAGTGCCAAATAAACCTTACAATTATGAGTAAAATATTTACTAGAATTGGCAAATCTTGCCAGTTTATAGTCAGTCTGGTCAATTTTTTTCAAAATTGGTTTAGGTGGAAGCACCAAGTTTTCCCATCAGTGAAAATGCTGACCTCCCCCACACTGATGGCACAATACCAATGCAGGTATTGTGCCACCTCTTGACTCCTTGTTTTCTGTGGGAGGCTGTGCCCCCCACACCCCCAAGCGAGGGCTATGCCCCCCCGCACCCCCTGGACTCTAACATTCCAACTCCAGGTCGGAGTTGGTCCTGGGAGTGGGCAGAACACTGAGGGAAGGTGAAACAAGGAAAATGGACCATTTCCGTGAATGTCACCGTAATGGTCCTTTTTCTTGTTTCGCCATTGGGGTGTTGACGAAAAAGGGTGATATGGGTTTAGGTACATTTTCTATAAACCAATCCCTCATACTCTAATACTTGGATTAGAAGTTGTTGTGTCAGCTTTACTTTAATGTAGGTAGTGAAATGATAGAATGAGGTAAGGAGAGATGTACAGAGATTCTTCTTAGTGTCCCAATGTCTGATTTGTTTTCTTTATGATTGTATTTATAGGATCTACATATGACAACTTACAATCTACTAAGACATCTAAATATTTGTAACACATAACATTAACAATTTCCTGTCCATTTCTAAATCTGTTATTTAATTTCCTGTCCAACTCATATTTGGTGGCTGTTGCAAAATAAATACATTGTGTGTTTTTTTAAGATTCGTTAGTAATCTTGACTTGACAAACCACAATTCCATCCTAAACATATCTTCCTGCAATTTTTGGTCCAATGAGGTGTGGCTGTCAGCGGACACCACCAAAACAATGTCATCTGCATACAGACAGACGTCACTTTTTCCAAAACCTTGGGTAATTCATTTACATAGACATTAAAATGTAGGGGACCCACAATATAGTCCTGTGGTTCTCCCCTCTTTTCCTCACACAATGAAGATATTTTTGTTCCTAAGGGCACACACTGCTTTCTGCCTGCTAAATAAGATTTAGACCACAGTAATGTACCAATATGGACTTCTATTTCATGTAATCTGTACAGTAACGTCCCATGATCCACTAGGTCAAATGTCTTACTGAGGTCCACAAACATGGCCCCAGTACTCATTCCTGCACTCTTAGATGTTGCAAGCAGGTTATGAAAATCCACCAGGGCCATGTCCTTAGACCTCCCTGCCCTAAAACCATACTGGCAGTTTGTCAACAAATCATACTGTTTCAAATATTGACAAAACTGCCTGTGAATGAATTTTTCCATGAGCTTTGACAATATGGGGAGCAGGGATATAGGTCTATAATTTGTAGCTATTAAAGGGTCTCCTTCTTCAAAGGTTGGTACAATTTTACCTATTTTCCATACCTGAGGGTACATGGAGGTACACAATCTCCTATTTGATAGGTACTGAATGTTATTAAGTCTGCCCCAGCTTCAGAAATCTAACTTCCACACCATCTATTCCACCAGATTTATTAGCCTTCAGGCAATTTAATTCTTTTTCAACATCCTTGATTGGGATTACCTTAAATCTGAACCATGGTCTACGATTATTATCACCTTCAGTTTTTTCCACTATTTCAGCATTATGAACTGTCTCATGCAGAGAAATGTCAGAGGTACCTGTCCTGGGATTCTCAAGTCCCAAGTCATGTAGTAGTAAAATGTTTATTCATAAATCACTTATGAATCAGGATAATCTTAATTGATAAAACCCATTTACAATAAGGTCCATGAATTACAAACAACAATGTTACATAACACTCATAAATAAGTTCATAATACAACACAAGTAATAAATAGCATATAACAAGCATGATAACAAAGATATACAAGCATAATATAACTCATGACGTGTGCTTAAATTACAACTAGTTCCTAATCTTGAGGAACTGTACAACAATGTCTAAAGTTCTCCAAGGTATTTCTTAACCAGAGTTTTATTCCCCTGTAGGATTTATATTTCTCCATGGCTCATAAAGTGGGGGGCAGGCTATTCCAAATCAGGGGACCCCTATAAAAGACTGATTGTCTCCCAATTTCCATATTACATCTAGGAATTACTAAATCTAAAGTACCTATGGATATAAGTGAATTTATTTTATCCCGGGGAACCAAGTTATCCATGACATAACCAGGCAGTTTACCAATTAATCCCCTATGGATAAAGGCCAAAAGATATTCCTGGCAACTTTCATGCAGGTTTAACCAACCCAGTTGTTTATATAAGAAACACTTGCAAGTCAGGTGGGGGGGGTCCTCCAGTACGAATCAGACCAGTCTACCATAACACACAACCAATTTGGCAAGGTCTTTCTTCAATCCACCTGAGTACAAAATATCCCCATAGTTGAACAGAGATAAAATCATATGGTCTATAACCTGCTTTCTTGCATCTGGACTCACACATGCTGTTTCCCTGTATAAGGCACCCAGCTTTTTTCCTACATTTGGAATCAAGGTGTTAATATGGATGTCCCAACATAGGGAATCATCCAGCCAAAGACCCAGATATTTATAGGATTGCACCTGCTGGATCGGGGATCCCCCTAAAGTGACTAAATCCAGTGTTGGGACCCCAGATGCCTCACCTGACCTATGGAATAAGATGGACTGCATCTTCTTCACATTCAGCACCAATTTACTACTGTCCAAAATGGCCTGCAGTTCATCAAATGCTCACTGCAACCTAGATTGTACAGCAGTTATGGCACTATCAGCAGTGTAAATTACAATGTCATGGTGTAAAGATGATAAGAAATTGAAGGTTTGGAAACATGCACTCCATTAAAACAGATGTTGAATAATAAGGGGCCCAAAATTGGTCCCTGGGGGACCCCTGACACAAAAGGGAGCAATCCTGAGGCCCATGACCCCAATAAGACCATCTGGGATCTGCTCCTTAAGTAAGAGGTCAGCCATTTACATGCCAATCCATCCAGATCAAGGGATACTGCCCTGGACAGGAGGATACCATGGTCCAAGGAATCAAATGCCTTGGACAAATCAACAAATAATGCACCTACTGACATCTTCCTGTCCTGGGTTGCCTGAATGTCCCCCACCACCTTAAATAAAGATGTAATTGTTCCATGGCAGCATCTAAAGCCTGATTGCATATTGTTAAGAAGGTTTGGGGAATAAAAATGTTCTTTTATTTGTGTTGCCACCAGTCTTTCAAATATTTTTGAAGACTGGGGCAACAGCGAGATTGGATGATAATTGCCCAAATCTGTTTTCTTTCCCCTTTGAAAATAGGTATAACCATAGCTCATTTCCAAGCATTTGGGGTAGTCTCCTGAAATTAATGATTGGTTATAAATATATGTCAGTGGATAGGCAATGACTGGGGTAGCATACCTTAATAGTCTAGACAGAATATTATCCAAGCCTACTGACTTGGTAATGTTCATACTCAGCAGTTCCCTAACTATGGACTGAACTTTTATTTCTGCAGATGAGAACTGTTTAACTAAACCTGAATCTCCCCCTGCCAGGTTACCTCTCCTTTCAAATGAATTAGGAATTTTCCTAACCCTGAACTAACAAAATATGTATGAAACTCTTCTGCCACCCTTTGAGATGTGGAAATTAATTCATCCTTAATATTAAAAACATTCAATATGTAATTTACCTCGTCCTTCAATAAGGAATTTACTGTTTTACAAAATTCCTTAGGATGTTGTGTATGGTAGCTATCCGGTATCTGAGTGTAGTGTCTCTGTTTTGCAGCCCTAACCTGCTTAACATATAGGTTACAAAGTTTTCTATATTGAATCCAGTCCTACATCTCCCCACTCTTTTTAGCTAGCTGACATGCTTTATCCCTACACAGTCTTTGCTTCCTGAGTTCATTTGAATACCACAAGGCATTACTTTGCTTCAGGAAACTAGATTTAAGAGGAGTGTGTCTATTACAAACTGCCATAAACTCACTTAAAAAATATTCCCAGGCATCTTCTACCATAGGAATTTAATTGTAAACTATCCCAATTTATGTCACTTGCATCTAACATAAAATTGATATTATCAAAATTCTTGTAACTACACCAATGAATGAATTTACTAACTTCCTTCCCCCGGGGTTTAATCTTGGAACAAAACACAAATTGGTGATCAGAGATGGAGTCAGGTATAACTCCACTCTCTGATACATTTCCTATTACATTCATAAAGATTAAATCCAGTATTGTAGAAGAGGCCGGGTTATCCATATCGATTCTTGTTGGTTCTTGAATCAATTGAGTGAGACCCAGATTTTTCTGGAGCTCAACCAATGGATGAACCTCATTAATATTTTTCCAATCAGAATTAAAATTCCCTGCCATTAAAATTTTACGACTATTAACAAATTCAAAGAGTATGTCCTGAAGCAGGTCCAAAACATGAGGATTTATCTTAGGTGGATGATACACCACCACCACAAGTATTTATTTATTATGAGGCAACCACAATTTCATAAACAACACCTCTAATCCCCCCAAGTCCTGATCTATCTTTATTTGGGTCATGAATAAGCTTGATTGCCCATAAATCAAAACACCCCCTTCCTTCTTGTTCCTGTCCCTCTGCCATAGATTATACCCATGGTATACTCAGTAAATAATCCTTAGTCTTGTCATTGAACCATGTTTTGGTTATTATGACAATACTGGGGTTATTTTCCCTAATCCATATATTTATTAAATGCCTCTTATGTAGTATACTACAAGCATTAAAATGGATCAGAGTAAGGCCTGAACCCTGCTCTTTAATAACTGAATGTTTGGGCTTGGTTGCACCATGCAAGGGGCTAAAAAATTCCTGTGGTGCTTCACCATGGGTTTGCAAGTTAAATGTTACAGGCCCTGGGTTAGGGTGTATATTGCCACAAAACAGGAGACATACCATGAGCAGATACTTGACAACATAAACAAACTTTTATTTAAGTTTAATATTTTGTGATACCTTTAATAACCAAGTTGCTAACCCTGGGTCCGTATATGAACCCAGTCTAGTGTAGGTTAGTAAACAATACAATCTAACCAGCAAATTACTGAAAAAATTGTTAACAAACTGACCTTAGTAAGAACATGAGCCCGGGTAGCAAAGCTACCCCCGGTCTGTGTACAGTGCTTAACTAAGAAATTCTCCAGTAAGGCAGTATGTGTGTCACAACTTCCCTGCCCACTGCTTTCTTTTTCTAAGAAATTCTGTATTAGAATAAATATCCCCAAAATTAATGAAATAAAATACATTTCTAAAAAAAGAATCCAAGGTACCCACCAAACTAATTCCAGATCTGTAACAAATATGGTTGAGGAGTAGATCCCCTAAAATCTCAAATGTCTTCCTAAACCAAACCTTTCTTTAAAACAGACCTCATTCTAAAACTCTACCATCCAGGACATCTCCAGGATCACAGGTAGACACCGAAGGGTGTGAAACGTAAGAATTCCTTTCACAGTTCACAGCAGTATGGAGCTGAGGCTGCAATAAAAAACTATGAGCTGAATCTGCAGTGTTTGTGTTCATTTTGGAAAGGGTGAGTGCATAACGAAACTGAGAAGATTTAAGTTTGTTCTAGACTAAGTGGTACTCATTCCACTCACATTGCTCATGCCACAGCACTTGCGCCGTGCAGTGCAAGGCTTAAATTTAATCAAGGCACCCCACCCCCTCAGTAGCTAGCTCTGTGTGTGGTCTGCCGCCGGACCCCTTCTAATCAGACCACAGTTCAAACTCAAAAACTGTTTATGTCAGTTCCAAGATGTAAAGCAAACCAATGTAGGGTAGCAGATGGTAAAAACAGTCACAGTATAGGATTCTTCACAGCAGCCCTCCTCCGCCAAGCACAGCTCTCACCTGGGACAGAAATGATGGTTCGGGCACTCTGAAGTTACATCTGCAGTGTGGGGCTTAAATCTAATCAAGGCATCCCACCCCCTCAGTAGCTAGCTCTGTGTGTGGTCCACCACTGGACTCACTCCAATCAGAGCACAGTTCAAGTTAAAGTACCAGTTTAACATATTAGCCACTTTCATCTGATCTCCAACTATTAAATTTTTTTCTATCAAATTTATTGGAGTTCTGGAACTAACTGGATTTTGAAGTTGCTTTACATGGTACCAACTTTTTTTAGGATCATTGTGAAGCAGTTTTTCAGAGGATCCTATTACTTTTAATTTCAATAGACAAGAGTTTTGCACCTATCCCATGTATCCACAGCTCACATGGCAGATACCTGCCTCTGCTGTCCCTGCCTCCACTCAAGCTCACCATGACTTGCTGGGGCACTGGGGGACTGATGAAATAGAAAGTCTTGTCTTGCAAGTGACTCAACCACCACAGTCACCTTTACACAGCTCAAACCCTAAAAAGTAACTAAAATAGCTGTCCTGCACTGAATAGGGATACTTCCACTCTGACTTCCACAACCTGCATTCCAGTGAATATTTTTAAAGTGTTTGAAAGGATGCCTCCATTTTTTTGTAGTCCACCAGTTACTCTGGCTGGACTACACTCCTCAGAATCCATTGTTTGTCCTTAGTTTGCTGACAGATAGCTAGGCTAGTAGCAGTAGAGACAGAGGAAGAAGGGGTATTTTTTGTTTGGTTTTAAGGGGAGGATAGAGATTAGAATAGACAGAGATAAGTAGAGTCTACTGCAAAATTTCTGCCTTGCCAACCTCTACTGGAGCCCTACACCACTCAATGGGGGACTGATTAAATGGAAAGTTTTACCCTAGAAGTGACCCAACCAGCGCAGTAATAGCCCACATACTAAAAATAAAATAAAATTGCAATCCTGCACTGAGTAGGGATAGTTTCACTCTAATTTCCCTAACCTGCATTTCAGTGCATACTTTAAAAGCTTTTAAAGGATTCCTACTTTTTTGTAGTTCATCAGGTTGGACTATACTCCCCAGAATCCTTTGCTTTTCCTTAGAACAGAAAAGAGTAGCAATACAGATAGAGGTAGGAGGGGTATTTTTTTTTTTGATTTAAGGGGGGCTAGAGTTTAACATTGACAGAGATAGTTAGAGTTTACTCCAACGCACTGTCACAGTCTCTGACATGCTCTGCACTGTCTGAAAATGCTGTTGTTCACTAGGGGGACTGATTAAATAGGAAGTCTTGTCCTGGAATTAACCCAACAAGCACGGTCACCTTTGTACTGCCCAAATCCTAAAAAGTTAATAAAATAGCAATCTTGCACTGGGTAAGGATGCTTCTAGTCTAGCTTCCCCTAACTTAAACTCCAGTTGATAGTTTAAAAGCTTTTGAATGGATGCCTCCATTTTTTGTAGTCCACCAGTCACTTTGTCTTGACAATACTCCACAGAATCCCTTATTTTTCCCTTTGTTTACTGACAGATAGCTTGGCTAATAGCAACAGAGTTAGAGCTAGAGGTGTAAGGCATACAGTATTTTTGTTCTTTTTGGAGTTGCTGTGGGTGTAGCCCTGGAGACCTCTTGCTAGGAGAAAAGGACTTAGTGTATTCCTTCTGACTGAACATGTTGGAGTTGTACCACAGTCTCCTCTGTGTCCGTGAAATAATCCATTCATTGTCTTCACTGGAAGGAGCACTGCACTATTTTTACTCTTGGCAGGCATGGTTAAACATGGCACACTCTGCTGTGTTCAAGATGGCCACTAAACAGTACTGTGCATGCACAACCACTAGCACATGCGCAGTACATTGCAGCAGCCATCTTGGTCATGGCGGACTGTGCCATGTTCTGCCATGACTGCCAATTTCTTTTTATTAAATTAGACATATCCCACCCACCTAACCCTCTCTCCCTCTCAGCATTCACCACCCCACACTACCCCCAGAAACATAGTGACATTGGTAGTGCCCAATCCCCCAATGCCCTTATCACAAATCCTGTTACTGACCACTACCATGCATGTGCAGTTATTTTGAGTTTTTTTATATATTTATCATTCTCTACCCCCACCCAACCCTTCCTTTCAGCACCCATCACCCCTCCCTCCACCAGAAATGTAACAGTGGCACTGGGGTTGCCCAGTCCCCAGTGTAGGAATCCTCTTTTTTTACCTCTAAAAAAAAAGTCCATCAATGTCTTTTGCAGCTGTTGCACTCCCCTCACCTGACCCTCTCACTCAGCATCCACTACTCCACCACCCAAGCTCTTACTTACCCATCAGGGGTCCAATGCCACAATCCTGTCTGCACCACAGACACGTCTTCATTCTTCAAAGCTGGACCACAAACTGAAGAAACAGGTATGTGGTTCAATGTATTTCAATGGTGTTTTGAACTTAGTGGCATAACTTGACCATTTTTTCCATATTTGTCGCCCAAATTTTCAACATGCCATTTTTGAGACCCTGCTTCATGAACAATTGCCATGTCATTAGGCAAATCTATTCCAAAAGGTGATTTCAGGGTTTCCACATGAATTCACCTTTCAGGCAAGAGTTGAAAAATTTCTCTGCCCTTGTTCATGAGGTGGGGTCATACAATGGTAGCCATAGACATGGTCAGATATTTCCTGAAATGTCTCTGATATTTCTGGAAATTTCCCGCCTGCCTGCAGTACCATTATGGGCCATCAGAGAGAATCTGTTTAGATATTTCATGAAATATCTGACCATGTCATGTCTACCACTGTAAGAAGGCTATGTTGAAAATTTGGTCTAAAAATATTAAAAAAAAATAAAGTTATGAGCCAGCATTGAATTTTGTGAATGCATTCTCATAACTTTGGTAAGTTTCAATATGCTTACCCCAAATTTACAACATAGCCATATCTTTACAACACCTCATGAATGTGACAGCTGTCATTTTTCAAATCCTGGCCTAAATGTTTTTTCACATCCTGAAAGGTGATTTCACAGTTCCTGCACAAAATCACCAATTGGGCAGGAGTTGAAACCTTTCTCTGCCCTTTTTCATGAGTTCTGGTCATAAGAAAGATACATTGAAAATTTGTTGTGGCAATATTAAACAAGCATTTGTCAATGCCGAATGTTTGCTTGCTGGCATTGGCATTGGTAGTGTAGGAGTTAGAGATCCACATAATACGAATGGCAGTGAAGTATTGAACTGAAGCCAAACCTACCACCACCCTGCAGAGACTGACAGGCTTTTGAGGTGTGCCTTTGAGTCATCAGGCATAACAGACACACCATTTCACCACACCCTACCCTGCAGACACCGACAAGTGTCACGGTGTGCCTTGGGGTCTTTGGGCCTTATGCTCACCCCATTCCATCAGGAAATATGGTGAGATGGGTGCTGTATAGGAGAATGGGGTGAACTTTGGGGCCAAAGAGTCCAAGGCCCACCTTAATGCCTCTCAATGGCTGCAGGGTGTGGAATGGTATGAGCATTACAGGTGAGAATCCCAAGTCATACCCCTGGTGCCTGTCAATCTCTACAGGGTGGGGCGTTATGGTTGGAAACTCTAATGCCTCAGGCATTCGTTGGCATTTTCCCTCCAAATTTTCAACATTTTTTTTTGTGACCCCCACCTTATGAACAGTGGCAAAATCAGTTGGTTAGCCAAAAGCCGATTTTATACAGCAACTACACCATTTGGCACCACAGGTGTGAAAACACATTTCGAACAGGATGTGAAAAATGACAGCTGTACTGTTCATGGGGAGGTGAAAAAAATGGCAATGTTGAAAATCTGCAGTGAAAATATTAAAAAAACTGGTGAAGTCATGAGCGTGCGTAGAAACTACTCAATGTACACCCATAATGCAGTGCGGTCGCGAGGGCTAGCTGGTGTAGTAGCCCTCCCCACAGCCACCGAACCTCCCCCGCGGACGACGGAGCTGCAAGAGCCAGCAGCAGTGTGGTCACGAGGGCTAGCTGGTGTAGTAGCCCTTCCCACAGCCACCGAACCTCCTCCGTGGATGACGGAGCTGCAAGAGGCAGCAGGTAGAGATCCCAGTTCCCAGCTGCTCTCAAGGAGCTGCGCCACAGGATTTGAACTTGGCGCCTTTTTTTGGTAGATCTTCTCCAGCTCAGTGCGTTTGGGACTCTTCCCTAGCTATATTCCCTCCCGGTAGAGCAGAGCCGCTGCTCGTTGAAATAATCAGCAGTCTGCCTCCTAGCCACCCACAAATTGAAACCCCCCCGTAGTGCCTAATTTGGAAAAAGGAAAAAAAACAGCTATTCTCACTAATTTCGTGACAATTAGCCCAGTGCTGGAAGGAAACCAAGCGTTCAGCCAGCACAGCTAAATCCACTGCAGCTATCCCAAGGGCTCCCTGTGCTTGTGCACCTCGCTATCCTGGATGAGCCACAACGTTTGGCAGTGCGGTCGCGAGGGCTAGCTGGTGTAGTAGCCCTCCCCACAGCCACCAAACCTCCCCCATGGACGATGGAGCTGCAAGAGCCAGCAGCAGTGCAGTCGCGAGGGCTAGCTGGTGTAGTAGCTCTCCCCACAGCCACCGAACCTCCCCGGCGGATGACAGAGCTGCAAGATCCAGCAGGTAGAGATCCCAGTTCCCAGCTGCTCTCATTGAGCTGTGCCACAGGATTTGAACTTGGCGCCTTTTTTTGGTAGATCTTCTCCAGCTCAGTGCATTTGGGACTCTTCCCTAGTTATATTCCCTCCCGGTAGAGGGGAGCTGCTGCTCGTTGAAATAATCAGCAGTCTGCCACCCACAAATTGAAACCCCTCGTGGTGCCTAATTTGGAAAAAGGAAAAAAAACAGCTATTCTCACTAATTTCATGGCACTTAGCCCAGTGCTGGAAGGAAACCGAGCGTTCAGCCAGCACAGCTAAATCCACTGCAGCTATCCCAAGGGCTCCCTGTGCTTGTGCACCTCGCTATCCTGGATGAGCCACAATGTTTGGGTTAGCTTCACTAAATCAGGCGCTTTTACCAAGGAACTGAGCTTGACTGCTTCTAAGAGTATTTTCTCTCTCTTTTGCTTTTAACATCTGTACAAATCAATTCTCTGCCTGCTTTTTCAGCCTGTATTGCATTTGCTTGTGAAATTTCTGCTGTGTGGACAAAGTGCTCGTTAGAAGTATTTGTAGCTCCTCCTCCTCCCCACCTACCTACCTGTATTAATAGCTGCCTTTTTCTGTCCCCCCAGCAGTGCGGTTGCGAGGGCTAGCTGGTGTAGTAGCCCTCCCCACAGCCACCGAACCTCCCCCTCGGACAACGGAGCTGCAAGAGCCAGCAGGTAGAGATCCCTGTTCCCAGCTGCTCTCAAGGAGCTCTAGCCCCACCTGCGCTATGCGCAGGCTCCCCACCCCCACCACCACCCTTGGTGGGCTTCTCCTTATATAGCGCTAACCCCGTGAGCTGCTAAATCAATCAGCCCACTTCTCCATTAGCTCCTTATACTCTTCTGCCACTAGTGGCCACCGCAGAGCACTTTCTATACCATTCTATGCAAACCATAACAAACTAAATAAAAAAGTATAAAACATAAAAAAATGCAGTTTCTCACTCTTACAATTATTATGCTCTGCTCCACCCTATCATCACTCCCACCATCTTCCCATCCTACTCTGCCAGCGCCATTGCCACTCCTCCCAAAAGTCTCCTTACCACCCCCCACACCTCCACAACAATAGTTGTACATAATATGCCGCCATGGCCGAACTGGTCCCTGGGGGCCTCTATCCTCCCGCCCTCTTTCCATGCGGACTTGCCTGCTCTATATATCCCCTTCTGCACAGCCCCTATCTTTGCCCTATGTACTTCAAGGTGCCCCACTCGACGCCGGATAGCTCTAAAGCCCTTACGCCTACTAACTCACATCCTGGCTCTCCTCCTTATTATAGCTGGGGACATTGAAAGCAATCCAGGACCAATGGCATCCATAGCTGCGCAACACCCCACAACAGCTACGCTCCTCCCTAAAGGACTCAAGATTGTTCATCTGAACATATGCAGCATCCTAAACAAAATTGCTGCCTTACAAACCACAGTCCTCTCTCTCTCTGCCCTGACATTTTAATCATCACCGAATCCTGGCTAAAACCTCACAACCAAGATGTTGAATTCTCTATACCTGGTTTCGCCCTAGTCCTCCAGGATAGACAGGGCAAAAAGAAGGGTGGCGGAACTGCCATGTACTCTCCAATTTTCCTTAATCACCTTGCCGGTCCCCTTACTACCAATTCCCTCCTAATCAAAATCTCTCTGACTCAATCCATCCCAATTTTTATAGTCGGGTCATACTGCCCACCAGAAACTCCATTGGGTAGCATCCTTGACCATCTCAGCACCCTGAGGTCCCTTACGGAGGACGGTGAACTTCACATACTTGGGGATTTCAATCAAAATTGGCTAGGCAATGGGGCCTCCAAATCTCGGCACCACATAAATGCCCCTAAATTTGTCCCAGCAAATAGTTGAACCAACTCGCCTAAACCATAAATCAAACAAGCACACACTCCTGGACTGGGCTTTTACCACCCACCCCCATCGGATCATTAAAGCTGGCCTTCTACCTGACTCCCTTAGTGATCACCATATGATCTACATGGTGTGCAAAATCTTCAGACCCATTACTCGCCCTCCCCAAACACTTCTCACTAGAGTTTACAAGTCCCTATATCTGCCCGCGCTCCTAAATGACCTCACCAACATTGACTGGTCTTTCATCCCAAAGGCCTCCTCCATGGATGAGGCCTTGGAATTCTTTTCCACAAATTTCCTCACCATCTGGGACAGCCATGCTCCACTCAGGCGATCCCGAGTAAGAGGATCCCATTTACCTTGGGTAACAACAAACCTTATGCAACAACTAAGAGCCAGAGACCGCGCCTGGAAATCTTTCAAGGCCTCAGGTAGTCATATGGCCCAGCAACACTACAGGTCACTACGAAATGCCTGCACAAGGCTCATAAGGCAAGCCAAATCAAACTATTTCAAAACTGCCTTGAATAACAATTTTGGGCACCCAACTCAATTCTGGAAGTCTATAAAATCCCTTCTCTCCCTCGTCAGCCTAACCCCCTACCCCCTCACTTAACATTGCAGGAAAACTTATCATGGATCCCAGCATGGTCACCTCAGCATTCAGTTCTTACTTCTCCACTGCTGCATCAACCCTTCTCTCCGCTATTCCCCCTCCCCTGCCCACTGCTCCCCCTATCAAACCCTCCACAGCTTCTTTCTCCCTAAACCCTGTATCATCAGCTCAGGTGCTAAATTTATTACTGTCTCTCAACCCAGACAAAGGCAAATGTCCCTCTGGCCTTGACTCCAAAATGCTCCTGCTCTCAGCACCAGCCATAGCTCACCCACTTACCCTGCTTTTTAACATGTCATTTAAACTCGGAACAGTCCCCAATAAATGGAAGCTAGCCACAGTCATTCCCCTTCCTAAAGGAGGAGACCTCTCCTCACCTTCCAACTACTGCCCTATATCCCTGCTCCCCATCCTGGCCAAACTTCAAGAACGTCTGGTCCTCTCCCAACTCCACCACTATCTGGAGTCTATATCCTTCTTCACGCCTTACCAGGCTGGTTTCAGGAAGAATCACTCCACCACCACCTCCCTCCTCCGGCTCACAAATGCCATCCTCACAGGTATAGACAAAGGGGAATTAACTGCTGCTATATTTATTGATCTGGTGAAAGCTTTTGACACCGTCTCCCACCCATTGTTGCTGGCAAAACTTGCTCTAGCTGGACGGTCAGCAACTGCAAACAACTGGTTCCATTCATACCTGTCCAACAGGTCCCAATCTGTCCCCGTTGGCTCAGCTACATCCACCCTACTCCCAGTCACCAGCGGAGTCCCACAAGGGTCTGTTCTTGGCCCATTATTGTTCTCTATATTTCTCAATGACCTGCTTGCAGCCTGCCCAAATACGGCCATCCACATGTACGCTGATGATACGGTGTTGTTCGCCTCCGGCCCATCCTCCAGTGCAGTGACAGCCTGCCTACAGAAGGACTTCAACTCCGTCCAACGTTGGCTCATCTCAAACCAACTAGTCCTAAACTCAAAAAAAAATGTCTCCCTCACCTTTGGCTCCCAGCCCAAACTCACACGGCTTACTGCACCACCTACGTTCCACACTCTGGACAGCTCCCCATTGGAGGCCTGCACTTCCTATCGTTATCTAGGTGTCTGGTTAGATCAACACCTTGACTTCTCTGCACACACTAAAGCTATACTCAAAAAACTGTACCCCATGTTGGGAGCCCTCTACCGGAATAAAAATTGCTTACCCTTGCCAACCAGGCAAGAAATAGTCCAAAAAATGGTCCTCCCTATTATTGACTATGGTGATACTGTCTACTGCGTGGCCCCTCAAACCTCTCTAGCAAGACTAAACCCCCTATTTAACTCCTTCTGCCATTTTTTCTGGACCACCCTCCCAACACCCACCACTGTGTCCTCTACCAATCCCTGAACCTCACCTCTCTACACAACAGAAGATCGCTTCACTGCGCTAGAACCGTGGCCAAGTTCTGGTCCCAGTCTCTCCCTTCCTACCTGTATTCCTCCCTAACTGCCCTACCCCCACCATCCTATGCACTCTGTAACATCGACGCCAGGCTCCTGCATATCCCACATAGATCCACCCGGTCCGACCAGGGAGCTTTCAGCTTCAGGTTGCCCAAATTATGGAATTCCCTGGGAGCTGATATTAGACACTCCACAAGCACTCACCAACTAAATGCCCTTCTCAAAGCTCACTTCTCTACCACCTGCTCCTGTAACCCCCAAACACCCCCTCACTCCAGTACCCACCCAGTGTTAAAATCAAATCTGGTCTCTCCACTGTTTGATCTGCTACCTTGTAAAAACTGTATGTTGTACTATAATCTGCCTACCCTCAATTGTTTCCATGCCCATTATGTATACTGTTATACCTATGTATGTTGTTTCTGACTGTATCATGTTCCACTGTATGTCATGTTCAGATTGTATCATGTTTCCACTGTAACCCCAAAACCCCAGGGCGCATCTGCAATCGAGCGGTACTCTGCTCAGCATGCCTTCCTGGTAAATCTCTTAAATAAATAAATATAAATAAATAAATAAATAATGCAATTAGTTTGGGGATTTTTTACAGCAGATTGTCAACACAGGCATTTTGGAACCACCGCTCATGAACAGTGTCACTGTGATTTTCTTAATCTGTCCCAAACAGTGATTTCCCACAGCGACCATGCATTTCTGCGCTGGAAGTGCGAAAACACATTTTGGCTGTGGTGTGAAAAATGACAGCTGTACTGTTCATAAGGAAGTGTGGAAAAATGTCAGTGGTGAAAATCTGGACTGAAAATATTAGAAATGCATGAACTTACGAGGGTATGTGGAAACTGCACAATGATCACTCATAACAGTGAGTGTCAGTGGCTAAGTAGGTAGCATGCTCGCCTCTGAGGCCGGGAGATCAGAGGGCTGTGGGTTCAGTTCCCACATCTGGCACTTGGGTTAATATCCCAGTACTGACACTGTAGTGCAGCATGAGAGGGGTGCTGCACTTCTGAGGTGCCGTCTTTTGGATGAGATGTTAAACTGAGGTCCCATCTGCCTGGATTGGTGGTAGTTCAGGTGGATGTTAAAGATCCCATGGCACTTCTCAAAAAAAACAGGGGAGTTTTTATTGAAATAATAAACATCAAAACAACACGACAGAAATCTCATAAATCTTTGACAAAATATATTCTTATTTTACAGCCATCAACTAAGAGAAAAAAAATTGGAAATCTCAATAAGAATGCCAGGTACATATTTGGTTTTATGGTGAACAGTATCTTCCAAAATTCATTTATACTTAATACAATTAGAAAAGCCCTTCCACCGTTTTTTTACTTTCCCAGAATTAAATAACTGTTTTTTCTTTATATAGATTTTTAACAGTTCTTGGGATACAAGCTAACTATAACAATCAAATGTCATTTTCCTTTGGTAAAGCACCCATTGACATCTCGCTTGTCATATATAAAACCTTATACAGCTAAAAAATAAAGCTAAAGTTCTTTCATGATATCTTGCAAAACTAGGGGGATGAATACCTAAAACTAAGATATTGTATGTTAAAGAAAAAAACATTGTAAATTCCATTTCTTTGCTAAAAAAATCCATAATTGTTTAGCATATGAGCAATGTAGAAAAAAATGCTCTATTGTTTCCTCTTTGTTTATGCAATCTGGATATGGACAGGTCCTTTCCTCTTTAACTTTATATTTTGCATTACCCCTCACATTTAAATGCCCATACATAATCAACCATTGTGTTTCCCATGTATAAGGAGGCAATCTAGGATTATTTAGTTGTGCTAAAATAAATATATTCTGCGCACTGGGGCAATTTTTAAAACAGGGAACCTTTGGGTGTATATTGTCTTGTAGAATTTTATACATGCCATGTGTATTATTATTTGGAATCATAGCTTTGGTTATTTGCCACTGGTATAGCTTCTGCACAGTCAGATGGAAATAAGTAGGAATGCACATGTGGGGATTTAGTTTAGGGGCCATGTTGTGCCATGCCTTAAAATACCTTCCCAAATTCATCTCTACCCCAATCACACAACCTCCCATTGCATTCAAAAGTCCTCTTTTAACTGATTGAGCAAAAAACAAAGAATAAAGAAATATTATGTGGTCAGTCATACCCAGACCCCCATTTGTCTTATCCAAATAGGTATAACATCTCTTGACCGGATTCAACCTGTTACCCCACAGCATTTGGAAAAAAATTACTATATATTCTTGTCTCCAGGTTAGGTGGGAGTGGAAAAATCATGGCTACATATTGTAAACATGGCAAGATAAATTGTTTAATAATGTGAATATGCTTTTGTTTGGAAAATTTCCAATGCTTCCATCTATTTACCTTATTTTCAACTTTCAAGATTCTAGCCTCCCAATTTTCTACAGGAAGATTTTGTGAACCAAAGGTTAAACCTAAAATTTTAAGGGGTTCTCTTGTAATAAGAATATCTTCCTGAGTAGTTATTGAGGTTACCCCTGCCCCTATAAATAAACCTCTTGTCTTATGAATATTTAATTTAGCATTTGCCACTATCGAAAATGTATTGAATTCTACAAGGAACTCCTGAATTTGTGCATATTCTGAAAAAAACAGACACACATCATCTGCATATGCTTGTAGATGTAACTCCCAACAGGGATCCTCTTCCGTAATATCAGTCCACTTGGGACAGGAAGTCAGGGAATGTAAAAGGGGGTCTAAGGAAAGGATATATAAAAGGGGGCTTAGCGGGCAGCCTTGTCTTACCCCATGAGTAACTGAAAGCCACTGCTTGTTTCTCCCCTCAAGAAGGAGTGAACTAAATTAGAGCTACAGAGAAGTTGAATTACCTGAAGAAGTTGGGGGGAAATACCACATTTTTTTAAAACTGAAAAGAGATAGGGGAGATGAACTCTATCGAAGGCCTTTTCAAAATCTGCTACTACCAAGCATCCTTCCTTGCCTATCAAGGATAGATGTTCAGTCACATCTCTTATATTTATAATGGCCATTTTAATCTTTCTATCAGGGAGGCCACAAAACTGGAAGGAAGAAATCACTTTTTTTGCATATCTTTTTAAACGATTGTTTAAAATGATGGAAAATATTTTATAATCAGAGTTTAGTAGAGTTATGGGCCTCCAATTTTTAATATCATGATGGTCACCAGATTTAAATATATAAATAAGAATACCTTCCGTAAAAGAATTCTCCATTAGGTTTGTATCAAACATAAACTGAAAGACCAGCCTTAAACAGACTGCTAATTCTGTTCTAAAACTTTTATGAAATTGATTTGAAAGTCCATCTAAACCTGGTGACACATTATTCTTTAGGTATTGAATGACCATTTCTATTTCTGATACCGACAATGGGGTTTGTAGTTCTAGTGCCTCCTGTGGAAATGAGGGCAACTTTAACCCTTTCAAAAATTTGTCAATTTCTGAATGCAGAATCGGTTCCCTAGGTTCTAGAGTCTGATAGTGCTTAATAATAATGTTTCTAATACTTTCAATTGAAGTAGCTTTATTCCCATTTGAATCCCACAAAAAACTATAGTCATTGAGTCTTTTACTTCTTTACATGCAGTGAAAGGATCACCTATAGGGGAATTTTTTGTGCCATTGGAAAGCATAGCATGGATAGTCTGGGCCCTATCATATTTAAATTTTTTCATTTCCATTTTTATATGACTAATCTGACCAGAATAATCCTCTTTGGAAGTATTAGAGGAAGTGATAAGGTGCTGTAACTGCTGACGTAGTGATAGATATTTTAAAAATTTAGCATTGGTTAAGGAATTCCCATATTTTTTAAACCAGGAACATAAATCAGATTTCATATCCATCCACCATTCTCCTAAATTTGTATACAATATAGCTACTGAAAGACGGGCCTGAAGTATGCTTAGAACTATAGATCTAACCCGAGGATTTAGAAGAACAGGGAATTCAATTTCCATCTGTTTTGTTTATAAATTCTTGCTCCTGAAAATTTTAGGGAGCATAATAACAATAAATGATCAGAAGATTTCACTGGTTTTATCTGAAAAGAGGCCACTGCTACTTCCGGAGATACTAGAATATAATCAATGGTGGTATGAAATTTACCTCTAAAGTAAGTAAAATCAGACCCATGTTTTAAATATATATTACAATTATTCAGACCAGTTGTATGTATAATGGACTCAAGTGCACGTGAGTCACAATATATATTTTTTATTATATTGTGCTTTAAATAAGCTACAATTAAACTCACCTCCCAAAGGGCCTTGTGTAAGAGGGGCCTGTTATGAAGTGAAATATCAAGAAAGTACAAGATGCCCCCCCTTTTCAATTTTTACTCTATCCTGCCTGCTTCAATATTCGTATCTATCCTAATTTTCTTGTCAGGGTGGCCAACCTGGCAATCTTTAAACCTTTCTTTACTGTCCCTGATTATCTTTAAAACATTCTGGCATCCAAATCTTGATAGGCTGGGTAGTAAAACAAGCAGTCAGCTGAAATTCTAGCTGTGAGGAATTTTATAAAAAACAAGCATTATGCATATAAAGAAAATATGTTACAGGAGACTACTGTGTAAAAATATTTACTAGAATTGTTGTCTAAAATAAATGCATGTTTACTTTCTGACAATTACATTTAAAAGTAAATAGAATCCTGAAACCTTGCAAGGAAGACAGATAGAGAGTGCTCCCCTCATCTGTTTTTCCTTGCCAAGGCTGCAGATTTTATTTCAATCTTTAACAAGTGTTTCTTTTCTTTCTGTATTAAAAAAAAGGCATGTGTCCTGAATGTCTTGCTTTTCCTGCTGAGGTCCTGCTATAGGGATGGCAGCCTACAAAATGGTTGCCTTTATAGTATTCAAGTAAGGTAATGTTACAATACGGGAGGAGCTCAGTTCAAGACACGCCCCTTCTGGAAAGTATGTAAAGCCTCCACTAGGAGACCTGTTTAGATAGACAGAGGAGAGTCAGTATTCGACTGATCACAGAGCAAGGAGGTTGTGTGTGCTTCCACACAAAGTACTTTTCAGAAAAAAAGAAAGGAAAAGGCAATTCAGGAGTCTGTGGAAAGAAATATTTCCTGTTGTTTTTGGATGTGAAGATGAACACCAATATTTTTCCATTCTATGAACTTTAAGTTAAGAATATTTTTTGTTTGTTTGTTTGTTTTTGGAAATAAATTGACAAACGCATACCTTTGCTTTTCTTACGCATCTTAAACCTTTGGTCTGGATATCTGTTATTTCCCACATTTCTACACTGGTGTCAAAAGTGGGATCTACCTGGCACATTGAGACTACCTGAGAGGCATTGCCAGGGGGTACTGAAGTTAAGGACCCTAACAGATGGAGGAAGAGGACCTGATAAAGAAAGGTTCATATCACGTCACTAGATCAGTGACTGAAAAAAATGGTATTAAGTTATTGCCTGGCCTGGAACCTGAAGCAAGGCCTAAAATGAGGAGAACAAAGGAGGAGAATGTGGATACAGAACCCCTGAAGCAGGAGGCAGCCCAGGTGACCCCAGCACCAGATGACCCAGGAGAATTATTAAAGTGGCTGTGTATTTACCAGATCGAAATGGATCATCAGAGGGAAGAGGATCATCACCAGAGAGATGAGGATCATCGCCAGAGGGAAGAGGACAGGTGTGTCCAGGCTGAGGAACATTGGCGACAGGATGAGAAATGGACGGATACCCTGAAGGCTATTCAGGCACTTGCACAAGGTCAGTCTGATTGAACTATACCCAGAGACATTAAATTAACAAAGCTGTCAGAGAGTGATGATATAGAGGCATACCTCACCACTTTTGAGTGTATTGCCCAAACTTGCACTTGGCCCCAAGATCAATGGGTCATAAGACTGGTCCCATATTTAACTGGTAGAGCTCAAATGGTGTATAGCC
Organism: Neoceratodus forsteri; assembly: GCA_016271365.2. Classification (NCBI taxonomy): domain Eukaryota; kingdom Metazoa; phylum Chordata; order Ceratodontiformes; family Ceratodontidae; genus Neoceratodus; species Neoceratodus forsteri. The sequence goes on along the minus strand of CM028136.1, from coordinate 352,007,516 downwards.
AGTTAAGTGGGGTGGACTCAAATAATTATGATTGAGTAAAAGAAGAGATATTGCGACACTATGATATTAGCATGGAAACCTATAGACAGCGGTTTCATACCCAGAGGATGACTATTCATGATACCCCTAGAGAAATCTATGCAAAATTAAAGGACTATGGCTAGAAATGGCTACAACCTTTCGTAAAGACTGAAGAACAGATGATGGATATGATTGTCATTGAACAGTTTATTCAGGTGTTACCTCATGACGTTCAGCTATGGGTGAAAGAACATCAGTGTAAATCTGCAGAGGATACAGTGAAGCTGGCAGGGGATTATATAGCTGCTTGACCCACTAGACCCAGAGGGCAACAAAATACCCCACCTCAGACATCAGGAATGGTAAGGCCTTTTTATTCTAATGCACATCAGAATAATTACAGCAAGTGAGACAGAGGGGGAAGAATACCATATTCCAAACTGATTTGCCATGGGTGTCTTGGCAAAGGCCACATAATGAGAAACTGTCCAAATAAGAAAAGAACTGACATGACTCACCTAGCATTGGCTAATATTGGGTATGTTGCAAATGTGGGGATTGGAGACCAACAGACATTGGGTTTATTAGATACAGGGAGTAAGCAGACCCTGCTGAGAGCAGATCTGGCCCCAGACAGTAAGGTTACCCCAAATGATACAACAGTAATGTGCATACACGGGGATATTCATCAATATCACACTACAGTGGTTGAAATAACTTTCAATAATGAGCACCACTGTATGACTGTTGGCCTGGTACCTCGATTGCCAGTTCCAGTGATTATAGGCCAAGACTTTCTCCACTTTAACCCAAGCACAACAAGATTATGTAAAATCAGTAAATGTGGTAACCCGTGCCCAAGCAAAAAAACAATAGTCAGTGCCAGTGTTTTCTTTTGAAGAGGATTTCTTTGAAGGAGCTGAAGATTTGGGGAAACCCAGAAAGTAAAAAAATCAGAAGAAAAAAGAGCAGAGAAAGTGGGTGGAACAACACAAGAACAGTATTGCTGGCATTTTGCAGAATTACCCTTGCAAGACATTATTAAGGAACAACAAGCTGATGTTTCCTTAGAACCTTTTTTTTCACAGGTTCAACAAGTAAAGCACCATGGACAATCTCATTTTGCTGTGAAAAATAATATATTGTATAGAGTCACTGTTGATACTACCATAAATGGACCTGTTGGCTATAGTAACATCATAGACTACATGACTGGATTAAGAGAAAGATTGGTCAAATATGTAAACATGGCCCATTTAAATGTGACCCAGAAACAAATGGGACAAAAAGAAGCATATGATTTGGGGTTAAAGTGTAAAAGTTTTATACCTGAAGAAAAAGTGTTGTTACTATACTCTCAACAGAGAACAAACTGTTGATGCGCTGGCAGGGTCCCTTTGATGTAATCAGACAATCAGGAAGTGTCAACTTTGAAATTGAAATACCTGATCATCAACCAACTAAGAGAGTATACCATGCACATCTTTTGAGGAAATGGATAGAAAACCCCCAGGTCCAAGCACTGTACATTCACCCTGAGAGCCCCAGCAGACAGAATTGGAGATTGCTTATGAGAGACTTGACCGGCCCATAAATGATAAAAGTATACAAATAAATCCTGATCTAAGTCCTGAACAAAAGGTGGAGATAGATCAGTTGTTACACTATTTTCAGGACACTTTCACATCCACTCCAGGATGAGCTAAGGGAGTAGAACATGAAATAACTGGGTCTGTATAGCAGACCAGAGGTATTGCCAGAGGATTAGAAGGAACCCCTTGGTTCTGGGCCTCCTCTTTAATCATAGACTCCTGCTTCGTGATTTCATCTTCTACAAGTGTAAAAGGTGGTGGGCTAGAGTCTACTGGATGAGAGGGGGGCTCAATTATCTCTGGGGGAGGGAATGCAGGAGGGGGGATGCTGCCTCCTGTTTCTGCTGTATCAATAGATCCGGACTTATACATGAGGCCTTGTTTTTTTGCAGCCCAGGGGCAATCTCTAAAAATATGTCCACATTCCTCACATAGATTGCATTTTGTGAGGTTTGCACATTGCATTGTGACATGCCCTATTTCCCCGCAGTTGTCACACCTAGGCTGATCACAAACACTTGAGAGATGAGTTCTAGACCCACATCTGTAACATGCTCTCAGCTGTCCCCCATAGAAATAACCCCCCGATCTCTTCCCAACAGAAAATAATTAGGAACATGTTCCACTCCTGAGTCATTTTGCCTTAATTTTATTTTGTACTTCCACCCTCCTGTCCAGAACTGTTCAGAATCTAAAATAGGTTCTGGGGCACTCAATATGTCGCATGGACTCCCTCATTCCTAAACATAATAGTCACATATTTAATCAAAGGTTTTGTAAGAGGAATAACAAGAAAGGGAGTCCATGAAGGAGAATATTTTACCTGACCATACCTTTCCCAAAACAGGTCTAGGGCATAAGTTGTTCTAAAACTCATGTCAAAATTATCCTCTCCTGACATATTTATAAAAGCAAACACATCCTTAGGAGAAAAATGCAGAGATTCTTTCAACAAACATTTGCCTACATAGTATCTATCTGGTCTATTATCTAGACCCCCCTTATAATGAATGCGGACTGCATGACATCTGGGGGCTGCTTCCCTTTTAGCTTTAGAAAATAAGTCCGACATGAGAGGTTTTTGATCTGTAGGAGATGCACTATCTGAGTCCAAGGGAACCTCCTTATTCATTACAAGGGGTTGACATTTGAGAGGGTCTTCAGGTGTTATTTTTTCTTTTAAGGGTCTAGAGGAGGGCTGTAATATAGGCTTTAGTTCTGCAGTTGTGCTATCCATTCCATTTCTCTCTTCTTTGCTGTTATGAGCTACCCCGAGTTTCCAAGCAGGAGAGGTTTGTAAAAATTCTAGGTTTGCATCCCATACTGGATCTGGCTCCCATATACCCATTGGAGCCTGCTTCCATCCTGATTCTACAAGAACTTTTTGTGGAGACCACTGTTCTGTTGGTAGTTCTGGTGCAGGAGTTTGGCTTTATTTATTTCAGATGCTGCTATTCCTATCTCCTTGTTGAGTTCCTGCTGTTTAGAGCTCTTTAATGATGTTCTGACACCTTGAGTAGGAAAATCTGATTTTTTGAACATAAATTCTGTCACCTCTTTTTGAGAGTTCGCCTCAGTTTGAAAGGTAATGGCAAAAGATTTATCATTTGGCAGATTTGTAGGGGTTTTGAATGTAAATCCTGCCATTTTGGTTAGCGGTATGCTAGAGTTGACAGAGAACCCTGGTTTCACCGCTGAGTCTGCTGTGACACGCTTCTCAATTTGAAACTGCTCATTTAATATTTTAGCTGAACACTGACCCCCTTCCTGGACAAAACCAGGCTTTAGGCACATATCCTCGATATTTTACTGCCAACCTGACATTTTATTTCATCCTGGTATGTAGGGTTATTTGTTTTAAATGGAGCTGAAGCTGACTCACCGCTCCTTAATGAGGCCTTTAACTCTGCAGCATCATCAGCTGTTTTGATAGGCTGGGTCCTTTCTTTGACAGTCAACTCCCCTGCTGACTGCGACGAATGTGGAAACTGTATGGCTTTTGGCTCCAGCTTGTTAAACAGCTCCTTCGATGTCTCCGGTATAATGTTTTTTCCATTTCTTGGCAAAACCTTGTCAGCCTCTTTGCCATCTTGCAGATTGCTTAAATCTTCTGAAGACAAATACATTTCGGGTAAATCTTCCTCCGAATCTTGATCTTTAGTTTTTTTCTCGATCAGCCTCTGACAAAATTTCAGTGGGCGAGGAGGCTATCTCCCCCACCAAACCAGCGACCAACTGCTTCAGTCTCTCACTCTGAGTGGCCATCTCTCCAACAGCCTGTCCCCATACTGGCAAGAGTAGGGGAATTTCCCCTGTGTCCTGGCCAAATTTCCCCATTCACTAAAAAATACCACCAACAGCTTAATCTGGTTCAAGGTTAGTTGCCATTCATCTGTATCCCCCTCTCCTGGGTCGTGCCTGAAAATAGGCAGGATTTGTCTAGTGCACTTACCCGGTCAACAAAAACTAAATAAAAAATTAAATAAAAATAAATAAAAAAACACAGTCATTTTATGGGCTTTTTTCACCAAATTTTTAATATAGCCATTTTAACACCTCTGCTCATGACCAGTGTTACTGGGATTTTCTTAATATGTCCTGAACATTGATTTCACACACCAACTGCACCATTGTGCGCTACATGCGTGGAGACACATTTTGGGTGAGATGTGAAAAATGACAGCTATACTGCTCATAAGGATGTGTGGTAAAATGGCAATGTTGAAAATCTGGAGTGAAAATATTGAAAATTCACGAACCTACGAGCGTGCGTAGGAGCAGCACAACGCATGCTCGTAAAACAACTATCTTTGGGAATTTTTCCACCAAATTTTTAACATAGTAATTTTATCACCTCTGCTCATGAACAATGTCACTGAGATTTTCTTAATCTGTCCCAAAAATTGATTTCGCACACCAACTGCGCCATTGTGAGCTACATGTGCGGAAACACATTTTGGGTGAGATGTGAAAAATGACAGCTGTACTGCTCATAAGGAGGTGTGGTAAAATGGCAATATTGAAAATCTGGAGTGAAAATATTGAAAATTTGCAAATTTATGAGCTTGCGTAGGAACTGCGCAACACATGCTCGTAAAACAGTCATTTTTGGGAATTTATTCACCAAATTTTCAACATAGGGTTTTGGGGGGGCCTACCTCATGAACTGTGACACTGTTGTTTTGTAAATCGGTCCCAAAAAGTGGTTCCAAGCAGTGACCACGAAATCACCTTTTGGGGCCGATTAACAAAATGACAGCGACAGAATTCATGAGGGGGGTCCCAAAAACCCCAGGTTGAAAATTTGGTTAAAAAATTCACAAAAATGCCTGAGATATGCATCAAAGTTGAAAAAAACCCTATTTATTCCATTATACAGCTTACCGGCATTTCCTCAGCCTGCGGTCGGCTTTGAAGAGTGCAGCCGTGTTCCTGGTCCACCGAAGATCATCGCACCAGACTCCAGAGGTAAGTATGGGGTGAGGGTGAGGAGTATATGAGGCAAGGTGCTAGGCAGTGGAATGCTGGGGAGAGGGTCAGAACAGTCAGCGAGGAACATTTTTTTCTTGCAGGTTACTTTTCTTTTTGTAGACGACACAGGACTTGTGCCACACTGGGGTGGGCTCCCAGCATGGCAGCTGGAAGGCTGTTTGCGGGCAGTGGAGCTGATGGGGGATTGGGCACCCCCGTTGGCCATACGAACTGTTGCCACGCTGGAATGGGCTCCCAGCATGATACCTGGTAGTCTGTTGGGCATTTATTTACTTTAGGGGACAGTCTGTGGATTTGAGTGCATGGGTGAGAAATATGGCTGCCTGTGCTTTCCAGTGAATGATACATCACTGGGTTGTCAATTTAAACAGAGCCGACGGGTGACTGGGCACCCCCGTCTGCCATATAATGTGTTCGTGGGGGGGGGCCGCATGACCACGCAATATGTGTGTGTGTGTGGGGAGCACATGAGCAAATATGCTAATCAGCACTATCTTATCACAGCTCACTGAAGTGGAGCTCTCCCTTTCAACTGTACAGCACTACATTTTCAACTGTTGTCATAGACAGCTGTAGCATTCATTGGTGAACTTTGGCTGCACCTGCAGACACACTGACTGAATTGGAAGACGGTGCCACACCTACCAAAAACTTGGATGATGGCGCTATATTTCTTGCAAATGCATGAAGCAGTCATAAAAACAACCAAGTTATGAGCCTACATTACATTTTGCAAATGCAGGCTTGTAACTTTGGTAATTTCCAATATTTTTACACCAAATTCTTTGACTGCAGCACTCTGGCCAGAACTTGTTTTTAAATGGGATAGAGATTAGAATAGCTAGACATAGGTAGAGTCTGCTCCAATACACTGTCACTCTCTGTCATGCCTGCCTCTGCCTGAGATATTACTAAGATTGTGTGAATAGCATATCATCCTATTTCCTGGGATGTCTAAATGCTTGGGTATTGCATTATCCAAAGGTATTTATTTATTTATTAGTTTTTGTTGACCGGGTAAGCGCACTAGACAAATCTTGCCTATTTTCAGGCACGACCCGGGGGAGGAGGATACAGATGAATGCCAACTGACCTTGAACCAGATTAAGCTGTTGGTGGTATTTTTAGTGAATGAGGGAAATTTGGCCAGGACAATTCAATCCATTTAGCCCAGATAACTGATTGAAATCAAGCACTCATAAATATTTATTTATGGATATTTGGCACTATCCAAACTACAGTGGATCCTTGATTATCTGAACCCTGATTGTCCAGATCTGCTGACTGTCTAAACTCTGACATTGTTCCCTGACTCTGGTTTGCCTAATGCAGTTGACCCCTGATTATCTAGACTCTCGATTATCTGAACAAATCTGATATCTATCAAAGTATTCGGATAATTGGGTTTGTACTGTATTTGAAAAATCATGAATACTGTAGAATCCACAGAACCCTAAATATTATGAATATGCAGTCTGTAATCTCACCACCCTGGAGCCTGATCCCATTGGATCTCAGAAGCTAGACAGGGATGGGACTGGTCATTAGTTGGACTGGATACCTCCAATGAATACCAAGTGCAAAAGGAATTGTTGTTGGTAGCCCTGCAGTGGGCACTCTCCCCTCGGTTAAAAATAGATAAGAGTAAAGTTGCCAAAATTTGCTTCATGAAGTAAACAGCAAAGATTGCAATATTTGCAAAGTGTGCATTATATATGAAGTGGGAAAAATTCACCCTCAAAGTGGTTGAAATGTGTCCACTTCATGGTGAAACTTTGCACATTTTGGCAAATTCAAAGTTCTTAAGGGCAATGGAAAGTTCAGAAAGCTTCACAAAGGTAATTTTGGCCACTTCATGCAACCTTGCTGCATCTCTAGTTGTAAATAACCATACCAATGTTCTAGTATGATGTTTGGAAGACACTGGTGCTGTGAGGTGACATCTATTAGGTGAGACATTAAAACTGAGGTCCCATCTGCCTGTTCTGGTAGTTGTTCAGGTGGATGTTAAAGATCATATGGCATCTTTTGAAAAACATTGTGGAAATTCCCCAGTGTTGTGGTTGAATTTCCACAGTCACTTATCGACCAACAGATTAATCTAGTTCAGTATTAGTGGGATTGTATCTAGGCACAGAGAGTATGAGAGCTGCACTTTGTTTACTTGCACAAAATGGCTCCCAGAGTCCACCAGAGGTGGCTGCAGTTAAGTGATTGTGCAGTATGACTTCTCTGTGGGTGAAGTATTTTCAGGTGCTTGCATAAAAGGCACTATACAGTACATACAGAATATTATATGGTGTGTTGTAGATTATAAGATATACATATATATATATATAGATATATATATATATATAGATATATATATATATATCTATATCTCTCTCTCTCTCTATATATATATATATAGATAGATATATAGATAGATATATATATATATATATATATACACACTCCAAGTGTGTGATACCACATAAATGAGAAGTTCAAAGCCCAAATGATTTGTGATGGTATCACACTCTGGGGCTGTGCACAAAAAAAAAAGAATAATGTTAGTACCCCATTCTTTGTTTTATATATTTGTTGGTTTGGGTCTGACATTCAGACTCTATTTTAAGGATTCCCCTTAATGGTAAATAAACAAGAAAAGGACAATTAAGTAAAGTTTCAGCTAAATTGCCTTTCTGGTGCTCCTTTTAAAGGTGAAGTCCCTTCAATCTATGTTCTGTATGCCTGTGTAGTTTGTAGGCATGAATAATGATTCCCCTTTTGTATCCCTATAATTTCCTCTTAATTTAAATATACATGCGGTTGCTTCACTCTGTTTGCCCTAGTGTGAAAACCTGTTTGTCTCCATTACAAAGGTCATGATCCCACTCATGCAAGGCATCGTTTGAGCTGATGATGCATACTTGCACAAGTGAGCAGAAACTGTGCTCTCATGCAGTTCTGTTGTGTGTCTTGTGAAGTCCCTCTATCCCATAAAAGCATTTTTTTCTAATTCAGATATACCTTAAACTACAGAAAATAGCAGGACACTTACTACAATATGATTTGAAAAATGTCATGACCAGCAGCAGACAAGAACCTAAGAACTGCAGAGGACAGCAACAGCACTGACTAATACAATGTAACTACTGTAGGTTTTAGCACTGCAATATCATAAAATTCCAGGACACCTTACATGAGTCAAGTCATGACACCTGCAATGAGTCAAGCAGGTTTTCAAACCAGACTTAAGTACTTTAATTTACATTTAAATCCTAATGAAATTAGGAGGGTGCAATATAACCAATCATTGTTCATGCCTACAAACTACATAGGTAAACAAAATGAAAGGCTGAGGAGACTGTTCCCTTAACAAAGTATGTGGCAAATGTATTTTTTCACCTTTTTTATTAGAATCAGATGTTTGCATACTGCAACAAATGAAATGGCAGTTTTTTATGTTTTCAAATGGCACAAAGAAAACAATGATTTTCACACCAGAAGGTAATTTGATTGACAAATGCTATAATAACTGGCTATGCATTACTGAAAAAGCCAATTATTGTGGCAATTGAAAGTGGTGATAGCTTAGTTATCAAACTTGCTCAGTGGTAATTATGAATAAAAAAGCAATTATTTAATTTGTAAATGATAAGAGCTACAAATAGAGTCCAACAATGCTGAATAAAAGTACATTTAACATATGCACCCTCTAATTGTAAGAAGTTGATAATGTTAAAACTGAAAAGGTTCTGTATGGCATCCCTGCTAATGAGACCTTCCCATTAGCAGAACGGTTAGAGTCGCTGGCTTGGGGATTTAAGATCACAGATTTGATTCCCAGTGATGGCTTTTTATGAGTATGACAAAAAAATGTACTTCTAAGCTGAATCTGAGAAAGCTGTATTCAACCTGCACTTGAAGTACAGAGAGGCATACTTGCATACAATGCAAAGTGGCTGTAAGGTTCGTAAAGCACACACTTCAAATAGCACTATAGGAAATCTTTCAGCACTGGAGCTGAAAGTTCAGTGACACTTAAACTGATAATGCTGTATAGTACTCGGTTAACATTCATGTTCCATATTTATAGTTAACACTAACAGTGGTAATATGTGGGCCCACTGCTGTGGCTGTGGCATTACTGCTTATGATGCCATTAGCCTGGATTTGGAAGCAACCCTGGGGTAAGGAGAATCAAGCATCCCAGAGGTTTCTCTCTTCAGGGGAGAGAGGGCAGTCAGCTCTGGTGCAATACTGCCACCTGGGTGACCGCAGATGGCAGTGCACTTGGAGCAACTTTCTAGGTAGGGAGAGGCTAACAGTCCCACACTCTGCATGCTTATGCATACCTCCATGTCAGCATCTCAGTGAGATTTGTAGGCAATTGATGGAAAAAAGCTGACTAGGAGCAGTACGATGAACTTGACACTTTGCAGGCTCTGCAATGGCAATGTGGCTATCTCCCAAGAGCAGGATCCTGAACTGCGGAAGTAGGGGCCCTGCCACCCCCACAAGGGGGGAGAAACAAGGAAGGTCATGGTAAGCTGAGTGATGGAACTGTTTGAAAAGAGCATTGCATCCATCCTAGAAATGTGACATTTTCTTTCACCAACAATGTCACCATTCACGATGACCACACAAAATGACCCCACTTCCCTACATTTGGGATGTGTTACACTTTCCCAAACTATGTGAGGTGCTTCATCAGCAAAGTCCCCTCTACTTTGTGAAGGGCGAATAGCTGAGCAGGTCACATGGTGTGCAAAAAGCTGATTACCTGGTTACATCACTGCAGGAAGTACAGGGATGTAACCATGTGATAGTGTGAAGTTCTACAGCAGCTGATTAGGTGAAGGAATAAGATGTGTCTCCATTGTGCTGTGAAGAAAATCAACAAGGAACAGTTCAAAAAAGTGTGTGTAGTGCAGCGATTTTTGGATAGTTTGTGTTTAAAGTGCTCCTTGCTGTGACCAATTGGAAGCTAAGATAAAAGCGAAATGGATTTAAAGAAGCATTTTATAGCACATATATTTGTACAGTGCTACTGTGCTTGATGAAAGTGCTCTAAGCTGTGGTTGGATCTGAGCTAGTTCAAAAAAGTGTCTCTATATATATGTTTCCTGACTGCACTCTGTGATAGGAAGAGAACTGAGCTGAAGTAGGGTGGGCTCATAATTTTGCTGTGAGGATGTCCTAGGTACTGTACATACAGCAGCCCATGACCGCAGACCACTAATGTTTCTAAAACTAATGTCTGTCTTACATAATTATTGTTTCTGGCAGAATAGCTGATATGACAGCACATATGGTAGGACACGAGTTTAAAAAAATACAGTACACAATTGGATGGGCACTCGCCGCCTCCACCACCATGCTGTTAATGAATGGGGCGATCACCCTGGATCCTAACACAATTGCTAATACATTCAGTGATGCATTCACCAACCTCAGCAGCATACTGCTGCCTGATCTCCCTGCTGCATCTTTTGGAAATCCTCCAGGCTCCTCATCCTCTAGTAATGGATCCCTCACAGGCCCCCCCCACCTAAAAGCAATTACCATGTCCAAAGCAAAATAATATCTCCAGAAGGTACTTGGCAAATCCAGACACAGCCATGACACCTTGGATCTAAAGCTAATTGCCCTTACCTTGGAAGAAGTGCTTGTGCCCCTTATTAAACTAATGAACCTATCTCTTCAGCTGGTGCTATTTCCTCAAGCATGGTAGGCTGCTGTGGTCACCCCTGTCCACAAGAGTGGTGACAGAGCCTTATATTCAATCTACTTACCAATCTCAATCCTACCTCCCTTCTCTAAGGCTTTAGAAAGAATAATCTCCGGAAAACTGATTGACTATTTGGAAAAATATAATCTACAATGTCCACAGCAGCATGGGTTTCACAAGGGACACAGCACCTCCACAGCCCTACTGTAGCACTTGGGCTTCCTACATGGGGCCCTTGATAGTAGTCAGATAGCAGTGGTGATATATATTGACCTCAACAAGGCCTTTGACACTGTCAATCATAAAACACTACTCAATGATCTCCACTCCATTGGTATCTCCACTGAAGTGGTTGAATGGTTCCAGAGCTACCTTAGTAACAGATCCCAATGGGTAAAAACAGATGATGCACTCTCCAATAGTCAACATGTTCTCACCGGTGTCCCTTGGGGTCAATTCTAGGCCCACTTTTATTTAGCCTGTTTGTTAACAAACTTCCCTCAGTGTGCAAAGAACAAATTCTTCTTCATGCCGATGATGCAGTCATCTCCAAAAACAATAATCCAGACCACCAAGTATCCAACCTCCAAAGAGACTTCTCCACCACTGAAGTTTAGTTCACTAAATATAAGCTTCTTATGAATTAAAAAATAAATAATGGTATTTGCTAACCCCAGAAATAGACACAAGGACCACCAGATGTCAATCATTATTAGTCTGAAAACCCCTCTAGAGCAAGTATATACTTTCAAATACATTGGCATTACCCTGGACAGCTCCCTATCCATTGCTCAGAATGCTGATCTAAACCTTAAGGTCATTAACTCTAGAACTGGCCTCCTTTATAGACACCATCATAGCCTTACCCATGAGGCATTGTCACTTGCCATTAATAGCGCTATACTTTCCATTATAGACTATGGACTGTTGGAATATGAAGCAGCCCCTGACTTCACCTTCAAAAGGGTTAGTGTTGCCCTTAATAAATCTTTCAGACTGATTCCTGGCACCGATCGATTAACCCACTCATGTAACCTATATGCTGTTACTGACTGGCTTACCCTACAGGCTAGAATATGGTAACAAGTGTGTCTCTTCAGTTAGAAAACATGCCTTAGACTAACCCTACCTGCCATTCAGAACCTTCTCATCACTGCACTCAACCCCCACCTCAAGAGAAGCATTCTGTATCTAGACAATCTCTTCTTGTCCCTTTCTTCCGTACTTCTCAAACACAGAGGTCTTTTGCATATTGTGCCCCATGCTGGCTTAATGAACTCCAACCGGATATAGCAAATGAACCTAAGCTGGGGTCTTTCAAGAGAAAACTCTGCCAACACCTTACCAATCAGAGCAGATGTGACTGCTTACCCATCTCTCATTATGGTCACCTTCCCCTCCTGATCTCTTTATCACTTCCTCCTCCTCCCACTCCCCCTTCCATCCCTACCAAATCTCCAGCCAGTTTAATAATTTTCTTATATTCCATGATGCGCTTATTTCTACCCATACATCTCTCCCCTACCCCTTTGTAACCCTGACAAAGGAAAAATGTTTCTGCTTGCTTTTCTTTATGACTGCAATGATGTATCTCAATTGTTTGTAACCATGTATCCACCCGTTTGTTTTACCATACCATGTAACATTGCACTTTTACTATATTACAATTTGCAAATTATGAAATGTATTGTTCTTCTTTACTTAACATGGAACCTTTGTAAACAAGCTTCCAGCTCAAAGGTGTATTTCTAACACTTAAATAAATAAATAAAAATTCCTGACCTCTGGATGTTATGTCTTTTAATAAATGGACTAATACTTGAATTCTGGACTACTGGTGTGCCTATTCTTGGAGGTGGTGAGTGCTCGACTAATTGTGCACTGTATTAGAAACACAGAAACATAGAAACATAGAAGTTGATGGCAGATAAGGACCGCAAGGCCCATCCAGTCTGGCCATTTCTTTTTCTACCTTATAAATGTGCCATCGGCCTTTGCTCTGTCAGTGGCCTATCTATTCATAGTCATTTGTATTGCTCCCTTATGCCTATCCCATGCCTGTGACTGCACTGTATTCATAGCCACCACTTCTTGTGGTAAGCCATTCCATGCATCCACCACCCTTTCTGTGAAAAGAATTTCCTCACATTCCCTTAATCGGCCATCTCTAATCTCGTGCTGTGTCCTCTTGTCCTGCTATTTTTCTTATATTTAAACATGTTAGACTCTTCACCTTGTTAATTCCCTAAGGTGTTTGAATGCCTCGATCATATCACCTCTCCTCCTTTGCTCAAGGGTATACTTATTGAGCTCTGTTAATCTGTCCTCATATGTCTTCTGATGCAGTCCCTGCACCATTTTGGTTGCCGTTCTCTGGACTGCCTCAATTTGGTTAATGTCCTTGTGAAGGTGTGGCCTCCAATACTGCCGCAGTACTCAGATGGGGCCTAACCAGTGTCTTGTAAAGAGGATTATTACCTCTCCTCTTACGATTTGTGATACCCTACTAATACACCCTAACACCCCCAGCCTTACCTACTGCTTTGAGGTCTGCTTTGATGATTTCAGGTCATCAGTGATGATGATGCCCAAGTCTCTTTCTTCCTTTGTGACTGCTAGCAACTCCTCCCAGCCTATAGGTGGCTTCAGGGTTTCTCTTCCCTATGTGCATGATTTTGCACTTCTTTGCATTAAATCCCAGTTGCCACTCTTCTGACCATTTTGCTAGTTTATCCAGATCTCTTCTCATTCTGCCCACCCCATCTGGATCATCTACTCTGTTGCAGATCTTGGTGTCATCTGCAAACAGACAAGCCTTACCATCTAGTCCATCTGCAAGGTCACTAATGAAGATGTTGAAGAGGACTGGCCCCAGGACTGATCCATGAGGTACCCCACTTGTGGCTTGCATCTCTTCTGACTGTATACCATTTACCACCACTCTCTGTTTTCTGCCCGTCAACCAGTTTGCCACCCAGTTGACCAACTTCTGACCCACCCCGAGCCTACCCAGCTTATTTATCAATCTTCTATGTGGAACAGTGTCAAAAGCTTTGCTGAAGTCAAGGTAGGTGACATCAACTGCTCCCCTTGGTCCACCACTCTGGTTACCCAGTCAAAGAAATCTATGAGATTAGTTTGACAGGACCTTCCTTTTGTAAACCCATGCTGTCTTGGATCCTGTGCTCCTATGGATTCCAGGTGTTGCACTATCCTTTCCTTAAGGAGTGCCTCCATAATCTTGCCTACTACTGAGGTAAGACTGACTGGTCTGTAGTTCCCCGCCTCCTCCCTACTACCACTCTTATGGAACGGGATCACATGAGCCCTTCTCCAGTCTTCTGGCACCTCTCCTGTGCTCAGAGACTCACTAAACAGTTCTACTAATGGCTCTGCTAGTTCCACCTTTAGCTCCTTAAGTACCCTGGGATGTATGCCATCAGATCCCATTGCCTTATCCACCCTGAGCTTAGCAAGCTCTTGTAGGACCCTTTCTTCTGTGAAGGGAGTAGTGCTCACCTCCCTCCTCCCTGTGTCCATGATGCTGAGCTGTGGGCCCTGCCCTACCTTCTCTTCAGTAAATACTGAGCAAAAGTATCTATTTAGGATAGATGCCTGTACAGACTCCTCCTCCTCACATGCTCCCTTTTCTCCATTAAGCTTAATACACCCCTCTGGACTTTCTCCTTTCACTAATGTATCTATAGAAAGTCTTGTCACCTTCTTTACTGTTCGTGCTAGTGTTTCCTCAGTTTGGGACTCTTTGCCTGCCTTACTGCCTTCCCCTGCTTCCTTAGGGCAGTTTGGTATGCCTCCTATCTTCATCCCGCTGTGTTCCTTATATTTCCTGAAGGCCAGCCTTTTGGCTCTGACCTTTTCTGCTACTGTATTTGAGAACCAAAGTGGTTTCCTTCTTCTTTTGCACTTCCTTTTCTGTCTAACACAATGGGATGTTGCTTCAAGTATTGCATCCTTAATGCTTGCATACTTTGGCTGTACCCCCTCACCTGTGTTTCTTTTTGCCAGGGCTAGCTTAACTCTGTTGGCCATCTTATCAAAGTCAGCTCCTCTGAAGTCCCATATTTTTGCCTTGGAATGGGATGATTTAGATGTAGTAGCCAAATTGAACCATACCATGTTATGGTCACTGGCCTCCAGGTGACCTTCTACCTGGAGATCTGTGATCCCTTCCTTGTTAGTCAGTACTAGATCTAGGATAGCTCTGTCTCTTGTGGATTGCTGTATCAGTTGTTTGAGGCCCTCCCCCTGCAGGGAATCCACTATGTGTCTAGTTCTGGCAGATGTTCCTGCTGTTATTGACCAATCTGTATCCGGCATGTTGAAGTCTCCCATTATCAGAACCTCCCCTTTAGCTGTCATGTTTTGTATATCTTCTAACAGTAATGTGTCTATGTCCTCCCTGGTCTGGGGGCCTGTAGACAACCCCAGTTCTTATGGCTGTCCCATTTCCTGTTTCCAGGGTGACCCACAGTTCTTCTGGCTCCTTATGTGTATTCTGAATTTCGGTAGCTTTGATATTTTCATTGACATACAGGGCCACTCCTCCCCCCTTTTGCACCTCGGTCTCTTCTGAACAATACATAGCCAGGTACTGAAGTCTCCCAAGTGTGGTTACTGGTAAACCACGTCTCACTAATTGCTACTATGTCCAGTTTAGCCTCTGACATTATTGCCTGCAGGTCTGGGATCTTATTTCCCAGGCTGTGAGCATTTGTGTACATGATTTTCCATTGGCCAGATTTTGGTGTGTTAGTTGTTGGGTGAGGTTTGGCATTACCCCTGTGCGTCATATGGGGAGACAAACCTTTTTTCTTACCTGGTGATGCAAATGAACTGCAAAGATGCTGAATCCCTATTTGACCACTAGCTGAGGGGGGAGGGGTGTTCTTCCCATTCGACATATGGGGTGCTGCACCCCTCTCCCCATTTGCTAGTTTGAATATTCTGCAAAGACGTCAAACTTCTGCCCCAATGCACTGACTCCCTCCTTAGTCAGATGCAGTCCATCAAATTTAAAGAACTTTCGCTCCCAGAACTGTTGCCAGTTCCCTACAAATCTGTGTCCTTTTTCCTGGCACCAGCCCTTGAGCCACGTGTTTAGCTCCCCTATCTCCCCTTCTCTGACTTTCCATCCATCTGCTCCCCTCTCCCAGACTGGCAGGATCTCAGAGAAGGAGATGTTGGACGTAATAGATGATAGTTTGTCACCCAGCCTGGTCAGGTGTTCCTTGGTCTCCACAACTGACCAGCTGGCGAGATCATTAGTCCCTATGTGTACTAGGATATCAATGTTTTCTCCTGCTTTGTGAACAATTTTAGCAATGCGGTCAGTGTCTCTCCATGCTGATGTACCTGGGAGACATCTGACCATTACCCCTGGCTGGAGTTGGGTATCAACTCCCCGAATCATGGAGTCTCCTATGATCAGAAGTTTCTTGGATTTCCTTTTTGCTTTTTTTGTTTTGGTTCCTGGTTTGGGTGAGTTTTGTTGTGCTAGCTCCTGTGCTGCAGTGTCCTGCTCTGCAGTGTCTTCTGCCTCTTTGTTTGATTCCAGAGATGGAGGCAGATACCTGTTTGTAGCCTTTATATGGTTTTTGGAGGTAATATGTTGGAGAGCAGAGAGTGATGGGGCACCCGATTTGCCCCTCCTAACCACCTGCCAACCTCCTGGACCAACTACCCTCTGTGGTCGAGGTTTTTCTGTTGAATGCTGGGGAAATGGCGGGTGGTTCTTATAATGTATTTCCTCTTGAATATGAAATTTGAGGCATGCAATCTCTTCCCATGCTGCCCGGAGCTGAGCCCTAAGATCTCCAAAGGCCCAGCATGTAGGACAGTGTCCTAAATCCTGTAAGACTGTCCTTCTGAAAATTGTTCCACAGTACCTGCAGTTAACGATATCCATTCCAGATAAGTTGCTGGGTTTATAACCTAGTCAGAGTAATTAGAAGGAAAAAAAAAAGGAAAAAAAAATGCAAGTAATGGTTTGATTGTGTTTTGTTTAACTTGTTATTGACTTTCCTGTCATGTGAGCATGACCAGCCTGTGTGGGACAGTTCTGTTTGAGCTTTAAAAAATGTAATCCAGTCTGAAATTTCTAGTGTTGTGGGCAGAATAGCTGGCTAAGAAATCCACAAGACGGACCATCATTGTTTCTAAACATTTAACATTATGGTCGTCTGACATGTTTATTGTTGCTGTCAGAATAGCTGTTACAGCAGCCTGCATGGTACAGTAAGCCACCACTGTTTCCAAAACTCTTGCCTGTCTGTCTGTCATGTTTATTGTTACTACTGTAGTACAATACAAATAAGGCCACATGGTAGTCAATCACTGTTTCAGAAAAGTATACCTGTCTGTCATGCACAGCGGAGTGGACTTCCCTTGACTCTAGCTAGGAACTTGCACACTCAAAAAAGGATCATCTCCACTGCTGTTTACACTTTCTTCCTATTTATGTCTCACTCACATAACACATTGGCTTATGGGTGACATTTTGTAGCCTAAAATACTTCATCAGACCCACTTCCAATCGCTACGTTAACTGTAGTCATAGAGACATATTCCAAATTAAACAATGTCCTCTAAAAATGGGAAATTCTGTACCACCACCACCAGTCAGAACAGTGTTCAAAACATCAAACCTCATTGTCTGTATCTAATTTATTCAGCACCACTACATATAAAGTTCCCTCTTTCTTTTCCTTTTCTAAAGCAGAATGAAAGTGCAACCCCACATCGGTGCATATCCTAGTCATTGCTACAAATCCATGTCTTCTTTTACTGTTATTCCTACCCATACATCCACATCTTCATAATATTGCCTGCATCAAACTCATTTGTACCCTTGTACTCCACAATGATTTTACATTTTCATTTCATTGTTCAAAACTGTCAAACACAAAGTTAATGTTCTAAATCACATTTAAAATTCAAATAAACATTCACAAATAACTCATATAATTTTGCATACCTTCTTAATTCTTCATAAATAAATCAAGAATTTCCCTCATGATGTGTATATCTCTCCTCACTTTGGAGCCTTGTTTAAAGTAGTACATCAATTCTCACATGTCATATATGAGTGTCTTTAAAATCCATGTACAGCACCATTGCCTGCACTTATTAGTTGTCCTTCATACATTATGTCCTTTCACCATTGGGGAACTACTATCATCCACTCTCTGACTTCAGGATTTTCCCATTCTATAAAATTAAATAAATAATGCTTATGTCAGCTATTTAATTTTATATCCTCTATTCTGGTGGTATTTATTTTTTAACACCCCTTACTTAAATTTACTGTGGAAGAATGGCTGTTGCAACCCATTGACTCCCACAGGTATAGGGAGTGGTTGGCATGGCCCAGTAACATGGTATTTATATCACAATGTGGAGGGGGGCATGATGTCACATGAAATCCCCAGGTGATCCACTCAGGTATTACATTAGAACGGTGACTGAATTTTGTTGCCGAAGTCAGGTCACCACAACAAGGGCAATGATGATAGGGGCAATCATGAGTTTTGATAACCCTTCAGTCATGCTGCCCTTTGCACCTACACAATTACTGCCTCCTCCAGGGCATGTCTGCCTTGGAGGAGGTGTTATTTAGTTGTGGGGGAGTAGGAGGCAAAGCCCCCACATTGGGGAGGGGTGGTGGGCAAAGCCCCGTGCAAAAGCTGACTGTTTCCTGGGAGGGCACTTTGGCGCTGTAACTCCCGGGAGACATAATGCCTGGCACTGTAATGCCAGGCAGCATGTTGTCTGCACTGTAATCAGCATCGGCAACATATTTTTCACACCAAAATGAATGAACCATCTGCTTCTCACCCTTGCTACAGGAGCCAGATCTGTTGGCCCTGCAGATCAGATAGCACAGAGGGATAAGGCAGATCGGCAAAATTCCCTCTGGCCATTCCATTCACATGCTGCAGCAGTTCACCCCACTGCCAGGGATCCTCTGGTCTCAAACTTATTTTCTCTTTTATGCTTTTTGTAAATAAGCCATATTTTATGATATTATGTTATTCTGTATCATTATAAATTAAAAATGATCCAAGACATTTTTTAAGGCTGAAGTACAGAACAACTTTATAGTATATAGTGGAGTGTTATTCTGTATAGAATTCCTTCCCTTTCAAAATGCTGTTCTACCACAGTTCCAATGTCTTGGAGTGCTGTTCTACCCTACTGTGGTAGAACAGCATTCTTGAACCTCTAGAGACTGCATGAGTCAGTTTCATTTTGAAAGCAAAAGAACTCACAAAACACATTTTTCACACAGTACTATACACTATAAAAAATGCAGGATGAGCAACTCTATGCACAATGAGTGAGTTTTGCCACCTCAGGGTTCTGATTCCCATGGACCTCTCAAGCTTCGCTCTCGAGGTCAGAGGGAATCAGAATCCCTCTTTGGCAGAACACACTGGTTCTGCATAGTTGCTCATCCAGTATTCTCTATATTGCCGTTGATAAGCACTTAAGTTACTATATGCAGTTTGATAAAAAATGTTCTTTAAAATCTTATATAGGTAATCACCTCTAAATTCAGTGTTTCTCCTCATACCTTAAATCTTAATGCCCTCTCATGGATGGGGTACCACTATCATCTGCATTATTGCTTTGGGATTTTCCCTTTCCATAGAAATTAAACATATAGGCCCAGGTATTCAAACTGCTCCCAAAATGTGTGCAACAGCAGGAGCAAGCACAATTCAATTGCGCATATGCGCAACAGACGCGATATTCAAACATGGAGCAGAACAAATTGCGCAAGCAGCCAACATCTGAATATCGCACAAACTGTGCTATAGTGCAACCAGGAAGGGGAAGCTGAGCAGAAAGGTTGCACCATAGCGCAACAAGGGCAGCACAGCTGAGCAGTCCAGATGTGCCATAGCACAAGCAGAGCCCCCCCCCCAGCAGAGCAATGGAACTGCACAACCAGGGAGGCAGGCTGGGGCCCACCGCCAGCCATGCCACACATGGGCAAAGGAATACACTGCAGAACCAACAAGACACCTGCACACCCCAAGCACAGCATCACTGGGGGTGGGACGGATGATCTACTGGCCCATGGGGACAAGCCAACAAACCACAGCAGGGCCATGACGCCCCAGCATAACCACTGGCAGGCTGAGACTGCCACACACAGGGGATTGACAACCACAGTGCACATCAGCCCCCCGTACGCACAGCACACCCTGCACTGTGACCCCAAGACACCACCCATGTGCAGTGACTGGCACTGCAGGAAACACCATGCATCCCCCCCGGCACACGTCAACCCCGTGTAGCAGAGAAGCATACAAGCCAGACCCACCCTGTGCACCCAGCAGTGGGTGGCAGCAGATGGCAAGACCAACAGAAAGTCACTGCCACACTGAAGACACCTCCCCATGCACACACACATGCACACACACACACACACACACACACACACATATACCCAGGACCATACCACCCCAGATGGCATGCACACCACTGCAACTGAGCAACCATAGCCAGCTGCAAATCAGAGACCAACACAGTATTCATATCAAAATATAAATGTATTAGAAAAATGTAAATTACAAAATCAACAACAACATAACTATTTACAAGAGGTGGGGTAGGGGTACAAGGTAGGGGTGGGCAAGGGGTAGGGATGAACAACCTGGAGAGGGAAGGCAGGGTGGGAGGGGTGGGGTGAAGTGGAAGGGAATCTGGCCTAAGGCCCTAGCAGGCTGGTCCTCTTCCACCTGGTGCCGTCGTGTCTGGCCGTGCCTCCTCTGGAGGCCATGGCACTGGATGGTGGTGAGGATGGTCCTGTTGTCCATGGACACCTGGGTGAGCTGCTGCAGTGCCCGCTCTATCCTCCAGAGCACAATGAGGCCTAGGAAAATGGGAACACAGTCAATGGCTGTGACTGACCACAACCCTGAACACCACCCAACCTGCAAGCCATGTAGCCCAATGTCCCACACCGGTGATGGTATGCACCCACCCACAGTGAAAATGCACATGGCCAGCCCAACCAGGCAGCACCAGCTATGTGCACCACTGCACACACACACTGCCCATGTCCATCACAGCACAAACAAGGCTGTCAAGTGACGTGGCAATGTGGTGCGATGCCA
This sequence comes from Neoceratodus forsteri, assembly GCA_016271365.2. Lineage (NCBI taxonomy): Eukaryota > Metazoa > Chordata > Ceratodontiformes > Ceratodontidae > Neoceratodus > Neoceratodus forsteri. The sequence continues at coordinate 351,986,550 of CM028136.1, read as the reverse complement.
GTTCCACAGCCATGTGCCCAGTGCATGCATGGACCACCAGTGACGCACACACAGACGTGCAGTGACACTGGACAGTGATGAATGTCGCCTGTGTCGTGCATGGTTGTGTTGTGCATGGCTGGTGGTCATGCCCACCCCCTCCAGCATGCAATAGCATCCATGATGTAATGATACTTACACTCCGCAAGCAGCTGTGGCTGCTGCTGTTGCTGCTGCTGCTGCTGTGGCCCACCCCTCGCAGCACCACCGACCGCCACCGGGGCCCTGCCACGGCTCTCCTCACCCCGTGCCTGCATCCTCTCTGCCCGGCCTGTGGGAGACAAATGTTGAGAAAAACATCAGTGTGACTCCAAAGCAGACTGCCCCCTGCCCCAGTGAGAGTGCCTGCCCACACAGCCAGACCCATGCATCTCACACCTGCACACACTGACATAGCCAACCATGTCAGAGCCATCACCCATGCACAGCCACCAAACACACTCACACCCCTACAGAGAATACAGGTGCATAGATGGTACACCCACCTGGCCTAGGCACCACGCCCCTCCTGGCACGTGACCGTAGCCGCTCATGCAGGTCAGGCTCCCTCCTGCGGAGGTCACTGTACCTGTGCTGGCACTGCTCAGCAGACCGGCACCGCCCAGTGACCCCCACCAGGTCATTGACCACTTGCAGCCAGACCTGGGTTCTAGCCATGGTGAGGGGCTCCTCACCATAGAGTGCCCCATAGTGGGGCTCTACCAGGGCCACCAGGTTGGCCACCTCCACCGGGCTCTATTGCACTGCCCTCCTGCGTGCCATGCTTCCAAGTTTACAGCAGGCAATATGGCACCCCGCAGCATGGCAACCCCACGTGGAAATGTTGCGCAATAGACCACCATAGGTTCCAATCACGCTGTTCGTACAGCGTCGTCGGTCCACATAGCGCTGTCACCAGACAGCGCAATAGGGCCATACACATGGCAGCCGAACAGCGCCAGGGGGCAAAGGTTGGACACCAGGTCAGGGGTCTATGACGCAAGGCCACGCACAGCGCCATCTGATGTCTAGCATTCTGCGCAACCGACCACCTGCGTGACAGTGCCACAGTGGACTATTGCGCAGTAGTGCCACAGAGCCATATAGTGCCCAATGCTGTAGCGCCACTGGCACAATGGTGGCCATGGCCTGAATTGCCAATCGCGCACAGCACGTCATCAGCGCGGCAGACGCCTGCGTAAGCTACCTGGGCATGTGCAATGCAGTGTACCGCACAGTCACAGATCTGCGCTATTGGCTCAGCCGGCTCAACCGTATTGCGAAAAGCGCAATGGCACGATATTCAGCCAACACATGCAAATCATCTGATCAGCCATTCAAAGGCGCAGTGGCATGATTTGCATCTCATTACAGTTGCTCCACTCCTCATTTGCATGCATTGCGCTATAAAAGTGCGACAGTGGGCTGCGCTGGCCAGATTCGGTTACTGCAGATGAGAGGTGAGTTGCATGCTGTGGGATGTTCTGGACAATGGGCATGGGATAACGCTGTAGACTGCACAGTGACAGGTGTCCACTTCCACCCATACAGAACGCCATGACCGAGCAGAGCCAAGGTGAGGGTGAGGATGGTGGGTGAAGGAGGAGGAGGCCCAGCTTCACCACGGCAGAGACTGAGGCCCTCTTCCAGGCCTACCTGGAGGAGGAGGCACTACTGAGTGGATGGCGGGGCACCCCTTAGGCCCATGCGGCTGCATGGGAGGGGGTAGCCCGGGCAGTGAACCTGCACGGAAGCCACCAGCACTCCGTGCAGGAATGCAAAAAGAAGATTGGGACAGACGCAGGAGGGTGAAGGAGAAGGTGGCAGCCCTCAAGGCGGCACGCGTGCTGGCACTGGTGGGGCCAGCCAGTGGTGGTGGAGCTGACCCGGCTGAGGACCAACTGGCTGCATCAATGCAGTGCAGTGCTATTGAGGGTGTACCAGGAGGTGGATTCCAGACAGGTGGAAGCCCATCACTGCACGGTATGACATGGTGGTGGTGTTGGGGGGAAAGGTTGTTCACATGCACTCACATGTCCTCTCTTTCTGTTACAGATCCTGTTCGTCTTCAGGGAACGGTGGTGGTGGGTCCAGGCAGTGAGGATGACCTGCTGGACATGGAGGAGGGTCCATCCACCTCTGTCACCAGCCAGCATGCACTGCACCAGCATGCACGCTGGGCTGCCAACTCTGGTGTCGGTGAGTCGGGTGTGGGGGGTGCACAGCCTGTGTCTCAGCAGTCTGGCATGCAAGCATGCCAGCACGCTGTGACTGTGGCTGTAGCTCATACCTGCACCATTGATGATGCAAGGACTGCAATGGGCAGTGACATGTGTGTGTCCCATGACGGACACACAGCAGGCCAGCACATGCCCCTGGGCCTTGCTGGTTCTGACTTGTGTGCCAGCATGTCAGCACAGTCCCAGGCTGTGCCTGTCAGCACCGGTGGGGCAGCACCGGAGGCTGTGCAGGTGTCTCACACTATTGTGGCCACAGTGGTGGAACGAGTGGTCCCTGGGGCACAGCGGTTGGAGGGGCAGCAGCAGCAGTCACCCACCAGGTCTGGGGGTGCAGTGTCCAGTGTTGGCAAATGCCCGCCGCCCTTTGATATGCCCATTCCTGGTCCTGGTGAACAGCACCCACCCTCAAAGGGTGTTGTTCATCAGGACCTTCCACACCCTGGGGGACAGGATGCCATTGTGGCAGAGTACCCATTGGATGAGCACACCCACCTGCTGCGGGGAATCATTACAGCAGCAAAGGCGGGTTGCAACGTCTGTGGAGGCACTGTGTGTGGTTGTGGAGCGGCACAGCAGGGAGTGTGCTCTGGACTGTGCAGAGATGGTCCGTATGTGGATGGATGTGACCGCCGCCATTGACAGGCAGACCCAGGCATTGGTCACTGTCGTGGCTGCATTGGGCACACACGCAGGTGCTCCTGTACCGCGCACCCCACACAGTATGCTCTCTACTCCCCGTTCCCGGTGTCATGCGACCCCAGGCCTGTCAGTGCCGGGTTCTGCTGTGGGCATCCCAAGCACCCCTGGTGCAGGTATGCTTGGCATCCTACAGACCCCAGTGCGGACAAGGTCGCGATCGCACAGTGGGACCCCTGGTGGTCCATCGGTGCCACCCCATGTGGCCCCTGATCAGCCTGCCAGTGCTGTTGGGTCATGGCGGGGCCACCCAAACATCTGCGGTGGCTGTGGAATGGTGCAACATGACTGACCTGTCTCCCAGTGTGGGCTCTGTCTGCTGCTGCCCTGTGTGCACTGTGCGTCATGGTGGGCAGTGCACTGGTGGGTGCCCTGCCCATCACGCCGACATATGGACCACCTGCACACCATCCTGACTGCTGTCCACAGGTGCATGTGCATGATGATGCCTGCATTGTACTGTACACCAAGGTGCAAGGGCGCCCAGCATCTGACACACGTGCTTGGACAGTACAGGTGGTGGGTGTGGTCTGTGGATCTGTGTGTTTGCCATGTCTGTTCCTGCTCTGCTGTGCACCTGCCCAAGTACGCTTTGTGCCTGGTGTGTTTGTGTGTGTGTGTGTGTGTGTGTGTGTGTCCATATGACTGTTCGCCCCTCCCTGATGGTGTGTTTGTGTGCCTTCCACCCTCCTTGCCATCATGCACCCCTGGTGTGTTACTCTGTATGCCTGTGGGTTGTGCCAGGACAGTGTTGTTTGTACATGGCCCCTTGACTTACCTGTGTTGTGCATAATGCTCCTCTGTGATGGTGTCCCGGTGCAACTGAGCCTGCCGGATCAGTCGGGAGTCCCGCCATCTGGGGGGGCTGCACATCACCATCAACACCGGCGCCACTGGCGTCCCCATCGCTGTCCCCCTCTTCAACCTGTACGACTATCCCACAGTCATTGGCCATGTTGTACAGGATACAACAGGCCAGGAATATCCCACAAGCCTTTGAGGGGCTGTCCTGTAGGGCACCGCCGGAGGTGTCTAGGCATCGGAAGCGTGCCTTGAGCATCCCAAACACCCACTCAATGATGTTGCGTGTGGCAGCATGTGCCTCATTATAGCGTTGCTGCGATGGGATCATGGGGCGCCGGTACGGTGTGAGCAGCCAGGGACAGAGTGGGTATCCGCTGACACCTGTGTGGAGATAGTGGAGATCAGTCTCATGTTCAGGTCCATATTACCCATATCCCTGTGTGCCACTACCATGGCACCTGTGGCATTCCCACCCTTGCCCCAAGTTTGCATTCCCTACATGTGTACTCACCCACTAGATGGCCTGTGGGGATGTCCCCACTCTCGAATCGATAGCACAGTGTGGACTGATGCCATATGAAGGCATCATGTGCTCCACCAGGGTGTGTGGCACAGACATTGATTATACGCCTAGTGGCATCACACACCACCTGGCAGTTGACACTGGGGAAGCCCTTCCGATTCATATAGGCGGCCCCATCAGGGCCAGGTGGCGTGCAAATGGCCACATGGTGCAGTCTATGGCCCCCTAGCACACACAGGCGTGCTACCTTGTGAATGCCTGCATGTTTGCTGTACGCTCCGTCATGCTGGGGAAATGGATGTGCTCTGCAGCATGTGGCAGCAGTGCGCTGAGGAATTGGGTGAGGATGCATGATGTGGCCAACTGTGTGATGCCTGTGGTGTCCCCTGTTGGCCTCTGGAAGGTGCCCGTGGCGAGCAGGCACATGCAGGCTGTCACCTTGGTCTCCACTGACAGAGCATGGCTCCGTCGTGAGGGTGCCTGCATTAGATCACTGCACAGCTCACAGAGCCGCCTCAGTATTGCCCTGTTCAGGTGGTACCAGCCCACGATCTCTACATCTGTGTACAACTCAAAGCTGATGCGGGCACGGTACTGCCTGTTGGGGGCATACCGCCAACGGGCCCCTCCATGGCCACGTCTCCCTGCACCTTGCATTCTCACCCCCCTCATTACAGCTTCCATGTGGAAGCTGGCACTGTCCATCTCCCTGGCTTGTGCCCCCGGCTGATGTTGCTCTGTTACCCCGCTGTCCTGACTGCTACTTCCACTGCACCGGGCACCCCCTGCTGGCCTCTGCAGCCTATGGCCCACACTGCTTCCCTTGCCTGCCCTGGCCTGTCACTGTCTGTCTTTCTTTCTCCCCCACTTGGCATCCCTGTGGTGTTCTTGCGCCGCTTCCTTGAGCCTTTTTATTTTGGCTCATTTCCGCTGGGGCCCAACTTCCGGCTGGTCCACTGTTGCGCATTGCGCAAGTCTTTGGATATCGCATTGTGCTCTTTATGCATGGATCCACCCCCTTCAGTTGCGCATGCCATCATTTGCATTGCGCTGTTGCTCAGCAAGTTTTCGGTGGCACAACTGCCTCCTGCTGAATATCACAGAATGGCGCACTTTTGGACTTGCGCAGGCACAACCCTATTGCGCATGGCGCAACCCTTCTGAATATCCCACCCATAATGTAAATATACAGTACATTTCCAGTTCATTACTTAGCCAAACAAACTAAATTAACTTATTAGTGAACTTACTCAAGTTTTACTGAAAGAAGGTGCTGCTGCAACCTGCCAACTCCTCCAGGCTTAGGGAGTGGCCAGCACAGCCCAGAGACACAGTATTTATGCCACAACACTGATGGGGGGATGACATCATATGTTATAAATGTAATGGCCTACCTCTTATACAGAGTATGTATCTCAAGGTGACAGTTACTGAATAATAACACATAGAGAAAAAGCATGCATAAACCAGAAAAGTTAGCAAGGCTGTTTATTGAATGCAGATTAGAATACATGGTACTGTAGCATATGATTGTTTAAAAGTACAGAGAAAGAAATGTATGAATTCTGGAAAGGGAAGAGGGCCCAGGAGGCTCAAAAATTGCACAAGATAAAATAAGAATACTGCCTCTGTTCTTATTTTAAATCTAGTTACATAACTAAGAAAAGTAATATGTATGTTATCATTATTATAAGTAAGAAGTGCAGTTAAGTAGAACAGTTCCTTTTTTATTGCCATTACAAAGGTGTGTTTTGACTAGATAAATACTGTGAAAACACAAATATTGAAAATATTAAGGAAGGTAAAAATCAATTTAAGTGATTTAATTTGAGATAATCACTTCAGTCTATATAATGTATACAGTATAAGTAAATAATAGAAATTAAATAGTAATAGTTATGTATACCCTTGAGCAAAGGAGGGAGAGAGGTGATATGATCGAGACATTTAAACACCTTAAGGGCATAAACAAGGTGAAAGAGTCTAACATGTTTAAATATAAGAAAAATTGCAGGACAAGAGGACACAGCATGAGATTAGAGGGAGGCCGATTAAGGGGGAATGTGAGGAAATTCTTTTTCACAGAAAGGGTGGTAGATGCATGGAATAGCTTACCACAAGAAGTGGTGGCTATGAATACAGTGCAGGGCTTCAAACAGGCATGGGATAGGCATAAGGGAGCAATACAAATGACTATGAATAGATAGGTCACTGACAGAGCAAAGGCCGATGGCACATTTATAAGGTAGAAAAAGAAATGGGCAGACTGGATGGGCCTTGCGGTCCTTATCTGCCGTCAACTTCTATGTTTCTATGTTTCTATGTTTCTATGTAAGTAAATGTAAAATCACCACTGACAGCTTAATAATGTTAATAATCTGAAAATAGCAATAAGATAGTATATTTCTCTCACTCTAATGAGTTTATTAGTATTCTTTGAAAGCACGTATTGTAACTATTTCACAGAATATCATTTATTGTGTTAATAGGGCAACAGAAGACTATAGCAAAAAATAATTCTCAATTTAAGATGAACTTACATATATTTCTATGTTTTCTTACCATAGGAACCACCGTTCAGTTCTGATAAAGTGGCATAAGTTAAGTCAAAAAACATCAACTTTTATTCCAGTTTGATAGAATAAAAATCTGAATTAACAATAGCTACATATGAGTCGATCCTTTTTTGACTTTGTTCACATGTTTCCTTTCTGTAATGGATCCACCAGTTTACATTTACCCAAATAGGGGTCATAAAAAGCATCCTAAGAACCTTCCTAGAGTGATACTGTACATACAATCATATCTTTCTTTGCAAGGAAGAGTAAAGTGTTAGAAGATTCAGATGCAAGCTGGCCCAGTGGTGTGGAGAGCTGAGGCACAGGATGTCTTACCTCCACCCAGATTGATGAGCTGGGTTATGGAATGAACCAGGGTCACTCAGGGGGCCAGCTGGGAAAGGGAGGATTGAGCATACTAAGGACAGGTCTCCTCACTTGTGGATGGGTTCCTGACTCCTGCCACTTGAGTGCCTCCTGGCAGAGGTCTATTGTGGAGAGGAGTCCACTGACACAACACACACAGTGATGCACACCTGCATGACCATATTGCATGCCAAAATGTTTCCCAAGTATCAGAAGTGAGATGATCATGATTTATTTTTAAAATCCTTTGAAAGAAGTTGTGGGCAATTTGAATTGGACAGGGCTTGGTAGGGAACTTTACACTCCTTACTTGTTGTGTGTTAAAAGCCTTTACTATGATGGACAATGGGGCCTATATGGACTATACCAAAGTGAAAAATGCCTTGCTAAGACATTTTCAAATTGAATACTGAGGCCTAGGGACACATTTAGAGGGTTAAGGAAAGCACTGGGAGATAGCTATTCAGAAATGTGTGTTCAGCTAGGCAATTTGTTAGCGAGACTACAAAGGCTTGCTCCATGGTACAGATCAAGGATTTGTTCCTCATGGGATTCCAGTCCAGTGGTGGTGCAGTGTAGGAAGCTTGCAATGTGACTGCCTGTGCAGCACTGGTCATGTGGTATAAATGTTTTTAAAGTACTGTATTTCAGTCAGTTATTCCCATTGTGGAAATCTGTACCACCAAATAATTAAGTGAGACAGTATTTAAGCATCTTGAGCTGTAGGCAAGGACATGTAACAAATGTCAAGGTCATTTATATGGATGGTATAGCTCAACACAGAGGGAAAATTTGCTACTTAAGAAATCCTTCTTTCTTGTTTTTTTCTTTTATTTGTCAGTATTTTGTAAATCACGTAGATTGATAGCTAAATATTTGGGTGTCTCTATGGAAGATCAAATCAAATAAATCCTGTGACTGAATGGGCTAGCAGCTTCTCATCCAGTTAGGGAGCCAGAACCATGGTGATATGTGACTGTGATAGGCCCAGATTGAGGCACTACTGCTGCATCTTGGATAGGAAGGGGTCAGTAATAAGAAATGTAATGGATGATATTGAATTACTGTTGCACGTAGTCCTCGAATGGAAGTTATTTGTGTTTTGCAGTAGTAAATCTTCAAGTGGACATGGTGCATACTCTGAGAGTAGATGTGATGACCTACCCTTGCCATTTCCAATGTAGCAGATTACATTCAAAATGTTAAAATTATGTGATGAAATTTCACACTGCAACATCCTGTATTTAATGACTGAAAAAGGCTTAATCAATCAGTATTGGTGCTTCATCCAATCTGTGATGAACTTTTATTGTATTTAATTCTTTTTATTAAACATTTTTCAGGCAGGATATAGCAGTAACAATCTTGAAAATATTGCAGATACATTCCACAACACAATCATGCTTAAGATGTAAGCAGGTATGAATACAGGAAACATAGATCACTAGTGCACAAAGACAAATTCAGGTAAATCACATGGATGGAAGCTTGAGGTGTAGGTCATATGTACTGGGCATTAAGCGGTGGGGGGGGAGGAATAAGGACAGACAACCTGAACTAAGCTATGTTCTGACATGAGGAGGTAGAGTATCATTTTTAGAAGTAGGTTGAGGATTATCATTTCCACAAATATGTGGGGGATCTCTTACTGCAAAATGGGAATGTAAGAAGTATTCCTAGACACCTTTCTTGGCACAGGTTTGTTTGCAAAGTGTGACATCCTATCTAAAGTTGCTTTGTTCTGTATAGCAGCTAGTCACTGGCACCCAGAGAAAACCTCTGTTGATCACCATTTCTGAAGTAAAAGCCTCTTGGCTTCAATACTGGACATCAGGAGCCATTAAGGAGAGAAGGGAACCAGGCAGAGGCAGATCTAGAATATACAGCTAGAACAAGAACAGGAGGGAGCCTCCCAGAATATTGTTACACCACTCATGGATACTGGACCAGAAAGAAATGATCTTGGAGCAACCACATAGAACATGGAGGAGGTCAGTCTCAGAGGCCTGTCATCTCCAGGAAGCATCATGAGGCAGAAAGACACATTTGATTTTGGCTGGTGTGTGGTACCACTGGTGCATAATCTTATTCTGGATAAGAAGACTTCTGGAGTATGGGCAGGTTTTATGGTTCAGCAGCCAGTGATCACTAGGCTTTCAGATTTGAATCCACAGAGAGTGGGACAATTTTCCCCTCTCCCCATCTGAAGGATCAGGAGAAGCTTGCAGGTTATGAGCAGGCATCAACAGGGAGTTTGGGGAGAGTTTCTTTTGACATTCATTTATGACACTCTTGAACTGAAGGTACCTCTAGAAGTCCCTCTTGGGGAGATTGAATCTGGTCCTGAGATTTTCAAGAGAGTCCAGATATGTAGTGGATGGATGCCACGTATCAGATAGGAGCATTATACCCCTATCTCTCCGGGTGGTCTAGTGAAGTGGGTGGTCTCACAGCAATTAGTGAGTTCCCTCAGAGGGGGAACAGGTAGAGTGGAGTAAACGGCATGTGTAGCTAAGCCTCTAGCTAGCTTCTTCCATGCCTTAAGTTTGAGGGCAGAAGAAGTGCTCATCTGCTTAACTTCCAGTGTTAGAGAAAAGAGGCAGACAGAAGGTCCACCATCAGCCCTGAGTGGTGCTCAATTTCCACTCATGGGGTATACTCATTGTGCTGAACATTTCCCTGCTGTTGATGTCCCCCTTTTTTAATGAGTGGTTCCACATGCAGATTTTAATAATAAGTTAAGCAGTCCATTTCTACCTTCAGAGGAGGCATTTATTTTTCAGATCCTTTTCAAGTCAACACCAAATTGATTGAACACATTTTTGGCACAGGCAGAGTGCTTTATATAGTTACGGTATTATGTAACACCACAAGCTCAAGTCTCCCTAGGGTGCCACAGGCCATAAGCTTTGTCCAGTGGATTTACAGTTTAAGGTTGTACAAAGGAGATGCCAATATAGCCATATGGTCCATTCTCCCAATATATGTCCACAATGTATATATTTGTTGCAAAAAGCTATGTTGATGCAGACATTAGGGTTCATGAAGGCAAAACTCACAAAGTAAAGAAATTTAGGGTTTTGCATCTCTAGAGTCTTAGTGAATCAGTGGTGGGGTCTTCCTTGGAGTTGCCAGCCCTAATGCCAACCCATCCCACCAGCCTGTAGCTTCCTATGCAAAGCATAAAATACAACTCCAAGCCAGTGCCACATAGTGATATACTTTAGCCTTTTAAACCTTTATTTTTTTAAGTGCCCTGTCCCATGGGCTCAGAGTTCTGTACAGAATAGCAGTTTCCACACACATAAAATAAATAAAATAGCATAACACTTTTTGGAGGTAGAGCAGTATGGATTGCCACATGCTGCCAGCAAAATCAGTCAAAGCTTTCTTTACATAGGACCCACACGGCCATGCATAAAGAAAAGAGATCACATCTGACCTTGTTTGCTGGTGGCCATTGGGGTTGACAACCCCATGGAAGACCCCACCACTGATTTACCAAGACTCCAGAGACCCTAGATATATATGTATCTATAAAGATGAATGGAATATGGCATGGTCTGACTGAACAGAGCATATTTATATTCATGATCAGTCAAGCTTATGAAATATCATAATATCATTGGCCTTGAATGAAGATAGTTATGATATCTTTAGTCAGGCCATGTCATGTTCTGTTTGTAAAGACATATGTTCTGGGATAAGCATGATTGGGAATGTGTTAACGTTCTTGTAACTTTGATATTTGTGACTAACATTTTGCTTGTGCTACAGTTCCTGCAGGGCTTGGAGCATAACATAATGCAACAAAGAAGATATCAGGATGACATAATGCATCATGGAATTATATTAATATATTTTCATGATGCCTGAGACAAGTCTTTATCTGCCCAATCATCTCAAAATGTACGTTATGTATATACTGCATATATACAGTAGTAGTCATACAAAAATTGACCAGGTACTAGGGTAAAGCTGGGGTACAGTGGTAGTCATACAAAAGTTGATCAATACTGAGGGTAATGCTGCAATATATTGAGGTAGTCAAGTTTTAGTCTACCTTGGCTGTAATGTGATTCTACCTCAGCATACTCCAGCATTACCTCAAAACTGAGTCAACGTTTGTACAACTATCACTTTATGCTAAGACTAAATATATATACTGTATATGTGTGTGTTTGTATATATATATATATATATATATGTGTGTGTGTGTGTGTGTGTGTGTGTGTGTGTGTGTGTGTGTATTAAAAAGCATTGCAAAAAAATATTTTAATGCATATTAGGAGGTATGGGGCCATGCATCATGGTGTGGTACCTTATACAGGGTCATCATATTCAACATTTTTAAATAGCAACTCTAATCCCTACCCCATATCCTACCCTCATGGCTCAAGGCCAAGCTACAGATCTGGAGTCATGTCACATGTCTGGTACAGGGAGTGTAGGGGAAAAGGGTGCTATTTACAAAATCTGAATATGTTATCTTTGAATGAAGCACCAAGCCACTGATATACGGCCCCATACCTGAAGCTTGGTCTTGGGTAAAAAAGGAGAAGGGAGGGAGGGGGAAGGGTGGGAGTTAGGCTTGACAACCCTAATAGCACATTTACAAAGTCTGCGGCTATTGGGTTGACAACCATAATAGTGTATTCCCAAACTCTGAGGGTTTGCGTTTTGTGTGGTATTGACCCTAGTCTGCATTAACTAGTGTTTTGTAATAAATGTCCTTAGTTTTTGAAACTGTGAAGTGGTAACTTGCTTTGTGCAGGGCCCTTGATGCCAGTGCAAAGAAAGAGGTGGCTCTTAATTTTCTTTGTGCCTCTTAACTTTCTTTGCACAGGGCACAGTTCACAGGGCACTTTAATTCCTGTGCATGATTTTCTTTGTGCAGGGCCATGCAGTGTGTGGGAACAGCAGAACTCATTGTCTGGTCATCTAGTAGTCTTCGAGGAGAGACATCAGGACAGCATTGATAACTATGGAAACTTTGGATCTGAAGGCTGTTTAGTGTAGACTGCAATTAATTCTGCTGGGAGTGTAAGGGATCACCGGGAGGGAATGATGATCCCAAGGGGTTGCCCTCAAGTAAACTCCCTGGTGGCCTTGTGATGCACAGACAATTTCATCAAAGTGGCTGTTTTCACTTTAGAGGAAGGTTTTGAACCTGCCTCTGACAGCAAGACGTTGTCAGCTGTTCTGAAGATGGTGAGATATCTGTTGTCAGTGGCTGAGCTGCTGAAACAGGTAGGAGACTGGCCTAATATCTGTATTAGGAATCATAACCTGGTATGGATTTTAGAGATGGTACCTCGATCAGAGGGCCTGGAGAGGTTGCCAGCCACTGCCTAAGGACAGGATGAGGTAGAAACTGGTGCACTGGTACCCAGCACACTGTTGTCTGAGAGTAAAGATCTTGTTAATGTGAGGTGCTCAGAGCCAGGGTAGATGTTAGCCAGGAGTGCCAGAGCGAATGTCCCTTCAATGATGTTGCCTCCTGCACACCAGCTAAAATTATGCTGTAGTATCATGGTAGTAAATGAAAAATGAGTGAATGAAAAGTGTACAGCAAGGTGGGAGCTCTGGTAAATTCAATAGGCAGTATACGAAAGACTGTCAATGGCAATGGCAATTTTATTTATATGGTGCCCAATCCCTGAGGCTCTGAGCGCCTTACAATAAACAACAAATAAGGCTGTAGTTAAACATTAAACTGAGAATCATTTAAAATCAAGAATCCAACTCAAAACATAAATTAGAAAAGCGGGTTTTCAAAGCTGTCTTAAAAACAGCTAGTGAAGAAGCACCTTTCACTTCCCTGGGAAGGGCATTCCAAAGAATCAGGGCTGCTGCACCGAATGCCTTATCAACCAAGGATTTAAAAAAAGATCTGGGTATGGAGAGGTGGTCTGCTTCTACTGACCAGATGGAAAGACCAAGAGTGTGTGGCAGCAAAAGGTCTTGCAGGTAGCCCAGACCCAGACTATGCAGGGACTTGTACGTCAACAAGGAAACCTTGAAGCTAGTATTCCACCTAACTGGAAGGCAGTGGAGAGCATGGAGAATTGGCATGATGTGCTCAGATCAAGATGGCTCAGCAACCAGCTGAGCTGCTGCATTCTGAACTAGCTGCAGGTGGTGCATCAGCCTTGCAGATAGCCCAAGGTAGAGAGCATTGCAGTAATCCAACCTAAATGAGACTATGACTGATCTGACACTAGTGTAGCCAGATAAGTCATTTCAAGATAGGGCTTAATCTTGGAAATGTTATGAAGATGATTAAAGCCACAACAGACAACAGCTGACACCTGGAATTCCAGAATCAGCTTGGTGTCCACAATGATCCCCAGATTCTTCACCCTATCTACAGTACAAAGGGCCACACCATCCAACAAAGGAAGAGCTCAGCTACAACTTGTGACTGTGGAACCAGACTGGAACAACTCCACTAGTAACACCTCCTTCTTGGATGGATTGAGCCTAAGCAGCTAACTTCCATCCAGTGTTGGATTTCTCTAAGGCACTCACTCAGTTCCAGGATAGCAGCTCTATCATCAGGATCACAAGACACATACAGTGGGGTGTCGTCAGCATAGCAATGAAACGTCAAGCCATAGCATCAAATTATATCCTCAATGGCAGCATGTACACAGTGAACAACATGGGAACAAGAATTGCCCCCTGAGGCATGCCACAGCATAGCACAGCACTGCTCTGTGTAAAAGAGCCACATGCCTCCTTCTGCATCTTGCTGATTATGTAGGACTCAAACCACCACAACACTGTTCCTGAGAGTCCCACATAGTGCCTAAGATGATCCAGTAGCATCCTATGATCCACTGTGTCAGGATAAGAAGTATAACTGGGCCCAGAAGTGTCATCTGGTGAAGGCAATGTGAGCTTAAAGGAGAAGGCAATGGAAATAATAACCAGTTGTGGTAAAATGGTCTCATCAGGTCAAGGGAGTCAGTGTTCCTATCATCCAAAAAAGTAATCAAATAGCAGAATCTAACAAACAGTTTAATGGTATTCCAGAACAAGCAAAACTGTAAATCTAAACAGGAGTCATAGTCGACATAAATTAACACCTGCACAGTAACAAAGCTACAATTTAGATACTGGTAGCATAATAAAAAGAACAACATCAGTAATACAACTATGTACAAACTCAAAACTAGCAGTGAAGGGTAGCTGGGGTCAGGACCACATGGAGGGGGAGAGCTCCAGAAGGACCAATCCAGCTGCCCTGTGCAACTTCTCATAAGAGGGAAAGGTAATCAGTGGGAGCCCCAGAGCTGCCCAGTCTCAGTATATGCTGCATCAGCCTGCATGTGTCAGCCGGGGGGGGGGAGAAGGGGATCAAAGGAAAGTAGAGATAAGGAAAAGAGAGAGGGAAGATGACCATGACAGGCTGTCCTTAGGTCACATTTCATAAGGCAGATAGAGGGAAAACAAAAATCCTATTAGGAGGAAAAGGGGGAAGGGGAGGCTGTGGCACACCAATACCTGCTCATGGGCAGTAGGGTGCCTTACAGAGGCCATTACACAACAGGTACTGACAAGCATATGTTGGTTCATGAGACCGTGAAGGCTGCCTCAAGTAGGAAACTGGGATATATACAGTGTTTCAGTGTAGAGAGAGAAAGATCAAGGCAACTGTAACTTAGAGGGGAAGGGGCACAGAATAGCTAAAGAGAACAGATCATAATTAGCAATAAAAATAGAGTAGGCTACCGTGCAAAGTCCTGATAAACAAGGGGTGCATAGTAAGGAGAGAAAAGAAAAAGCAGGTAGCCCATGCTCGTTCAATCAATACAGAAGGGGGAGGAGAAAGGGAGAGGGCAACGCATATAGTCAGAGAACCAGTGCTAATACAGAAGAGACAACAGAGTAGCAGTTAACATCAGAGCTGTATATTCAGCCAAAAGGAAAACGTGTGAGCCAAAAGAGAAAGGGGGAGAGAGGCACGAGAGTAAGTTAAGAACAGGGACTGGAGCAGGGTGTGAATGGGTGCACATACAGTTATGTAGAGTGCGGAAAGAAAGTTCGAGCTGCTACGGACCACAGTGCATCCAGCACAAAGGGGTATGCATCATGCAAGCAGTTGCCATGGCAGCAAAGGGAGGGGATGAAGCAAGCAACTACACCACTGTGGTAAGTACAAGCAGAGTCAGCAGTGAGTTGCCTATGAGGGGAAGGGGGAGGAGAGCTTTGTTGGGCTCACTGAGTAATTGCTTGGCTGTGGAGAAATAATTAAAAGCAATGTCACCTCCCAGTGCCAAGTCTGAACACCAAGTCCAGAAGAGAATACTATAACTGCCATGACCGGTGACAAGCTGCCAGGAGCTTGATCCCCTTTCTCACAGGACAAGAAAAGCACAGTTCAGAAATCGGGGGGGGCATAGCAACTATTGCTAGAGAAAAATAACCCTTGGTGTTAAAAAATTGTACCATAACAGCAGTATATAGTTCAGTAGCCTTCCCAGGCTAGGCCTTCAGAACGCCCATCCAAGATCCAGGATGTCAGGGAGGGGCAGGGGAGCAAATGCAGAAAGGTCTCTAAAGCAGCCTGAAGCCTGTCTCCATGTGGCAAAAATAAATGAAACTAAAAGGCATAAAAATAACAGGCACATGTCTACCTACTGTGATCACCACAATCAAGTGGCCACCAAGTACAGGACCAGTATTATCAAAAGGGGTAAAAGAAGACTAAGTGATAAAAGTCCAAGCTCAGCTATTCTGTGAGGCTGGAGTGTTCTTAGAGCAGTGCAGAATGCAGATTGTCCTCAGTCTAAGATAGTGGCCCTATCAGCCCAGGACCCACTATATTCCTGTCCCTTGGAGGCAACACTTGGGTGAGGTGTCTTTGTCGGTGAGGATTGTTGTGCACCAGGGCGTTTGGGTGCAGGTTCACCATTAGTCTGTACTAAACTGTAACCACCTCATGATGTAATTCACAATGCCTCAAATGTTCCTTATGTCCTTGTTCATTCTTATAACTTGTATTGTTATCCCGGGTCACCTCTGAAAAAGGGACCTTTGGGGCTCAGTGGGCCTACCCAGTCACCAAAATTTAATAAATAAATAAATTTGTTGAGCCCCTGGCATCCTTGCTGGCATCCCATTGGGGTGTTCCAGGTGGCTGTTGGTTCTGTCTCCAATGATTCCATCCACAACAATCTACTCTCTTGGCATTAACTAATTGCCAGCCCATGGTCTGAGTGCTAGAATACAATAGTGCCATTTCTGAGCAGGGGGGTGTGCATTTTGCCACAGGGCCAACTTGGGAGTTGGGGGCTTGGTGTCAACTGGGCATCTGTTGCTTAAGGGCAGTAGGCCAGTGTTGTTGGATAAAGGACCTGGCTTCCTGGAGATTGCTGAATGTATGCCAGGCCCCATTGCGAGAAATGGAGAGCTTTGCCTGATATGCCATATTGTATGGGACCCCCCCCTGTGCATGTAAAGCCCTCTTAAGTGGCCGGTATTGCTTCTGTTTTTGAGATAATTCCACAGAGTAATCAGGAAAGATGTGGATTCAATGCCCCTATCACACCAGAGGACCCCTGTCCCTTGCAAGATCCAGAACCCAGACTTGATCAGGATACCACAAAAGCTTGATGATGAAGGGTCTTGGGTGGCCATCTGGCTTCAGAGGGGGCCAAAGGAGTGGTGTGCCTCTCAATTTCTAGATGTGCATGCCAGTTATGTCTCAACAGCCCTGGAAGCTGCTTTTGTAAAAAGCTGACAGGATCCTTTCATTCAGAACCCTACGAGAAGCCAACAATCTGGAGATTATTCCTGCAGCTTCTAGTTTCAGCATCCTTGGCTCTGACCCACAACAAGGACACCATACACTCCAACTCCTGGATTTCGGCTTTTTGCCTGGTGTCCTTGTCATTGATAAAGGCGAGAAAGGTCTCTGTCTCCCTGGAATATTGCTGCAAGTCCTGAACTTTCTCCTCTAAAGTGGCTACAGAGGACTTCAGTATAGTAATCTCCTTTAGAACTTGTTGGAGCAATTCTTTAATTTCCAGCATATCTGTGTTAGCAGATCTGGCTGGTGCACTTTTGGCTATGTTGAAGAAAAGGGGACTGAGCCACCGCTGATAATAGCCACACACACACAGCTTTGCTTAAAAACAGATTTTCTATCGGTGGACACCAGAAGTCGTTAGAAGAGGTCCTCCCAAAAATGAAATTGAATGACACAGATAAGGTTGATCAGTAAACAGATGGTTAGTAAGTAAAAACAGCCGGGGAGCTCAGAGCTTATGAGATAAACTTCTATTCTGAACCACGGCTCCTGTCTTGCAGTGTTGACAGAGAGAGCAATTTTTTGGGATGTGTTCCCATGTGTGTAACTGCAAATATGTTTGCAAACAGTACAACAACCCCATCATGTAGCAGAGTGATTTATTTTTTACATGGCAGAAGGGTCACTGAGCAAAGGTCAAGGCATGAGTGGAGTGGAATGGAATGGAATGGAATGGAAAGGAAAGGAAAGGAAAGGAAGTGCAAATAGCTAGAGACTGAGTGTATATTTGATTTAAACTGTGGAGCAGTTACCACCTACCTTTGAAGTGGAGGGTATGCTGACAGAACAATGACTCCGGGATGGCAAAATCCTTCACAGCGACAATATCAACAGGTTTTGAGATTGTTGCTGTGAGGGAACTGAGGGCAAAAGCTTGCCTTTTCTCTGTCTTTGGCCCCCCTCTTCAAAACAACTCTGACTCAGAGTTAGATATCTTTAGAAGTGTGGGCACGAGGGCTCAACCCCCTGCTTAGGTGGTTCAGGGGGCACAGACCCCCGATAGAAAACACACAATGTCTGACAGGCAAAATCCCACCTGTCGACATCGGGGATCTCGCCATGCTGAACTTCGGCAACACTGTTGTTGATTCATCATGGTAAAACTGACGTGGAGGTACCTCTGGAACTATACATAACCCTAGTCTCTGCTTAATGCCAAAAGAGTGTTATCATATGGATCCCCAACTGAAATAACAGGGACAGCAACCACAGCTGAATGTGATTCTTTTATTGCATACCATCTAGTAAGAGAAGTGAGGGGACCAGAGGGTGAGACAGAGTGAAAAAATTGGGTTTACACATACATTATGATTGCTGTCTCACAGCACCTTCATAAAGAAGTTCTGTGTGCATATTTTGTCAAAACCCTCATGCAGTACATAGATTTTGAAAACCATCATGCAGCATGCAGATTTTGAAAAACATCATGCAGCATGCAGATTTTGAAAAGCACTGAGCAGCATGGAGATTTTGAAAACGGTCATACACAATGAAGAGTTTAAAACCACAATATAGGTGTTAAAAGTATTCATGTAGCATGTAGATTTTGTATAGCATTATTGAAGACTTCTTATGTAAATGTTTAGATTTTTAGTTCAAGATTACTGTAACTATTAATTAAAATACAACACACATTGGCCCTCATATTTAGTTATGGTTGTTTGTGCTGCACCAACCCAACACTGCACTAAAAAGCATTTGGGAGCCATGGAGCAATATTCAGACAGACAGCATGCCCCATCCATGCTTCAATGCCTTTCTCATTATTGGGCTTTTATAACAAGCAAGCAGATTTTATTTGATACTGCTCCTCATCCCAAAAGCTTGAAGCTATGTACATACAATTTCATATAATCAACTAAAAACATTTATAAAATCAAATAACAAGGGGCCCCATATTCAGAGGTGGAAATATGTGTGCACAAATCCATGCACCACACAAAACAATTACTTTTTATTTATTTTATTTTAGTCTTTGGTAACTGGGTAAGGCCCACTAGGCACAAGTGCCTGTTTTCAGGGGTGACCTGGGGGCACTGGGTGGTTAACTGACTTACTTAGAGTCACACAGTAGGCAAGTGGAGGTTGTGGGAATCAAACTCAGGTCTGCCGGATGTACCAAGCTCATTCACAGCTTGTTACTCTTTCCTCTAGGCTATACTGCCAGCCCCTATTGGGCTGGCCAGCTCTGATGTGATATTCAGACAGAATGAGCAATTGGAACAGATCGTGCATTCTATTTGAATATCAGACACTGGATGCATGGCACATAGCAGGTGGCCGCCATGTTTGGTGCAGTGCAACCAGGGTTCAGGGCTAAAGACCACCAATGAGGGAATGTGTGGTGCATACCTGGATGTGCCATTTCCCACAAGGGTGATATACAGCCAAAATATGCTAATGAGCTCATTGAGCATGCATTACACAAAGGGGCCTCATGCATGCCCATTATGGGCTCATTAGCATGGTTGCATCGGGCTGAATGCATTGGGCCAGCCCTCCCCCCCAGCCCTGATCACTGTGTGCAAGAAAAGTAACACACTAGCCCCTTTTCTATAGTGTAGGGAGCCCCTTCCCTGATCACTGTGTGCAATATGTTTAAATAATATCTCTTTTTCCATAATGTAGGGACCCCCCCTCCCTGCCCTGAACACTGAGTGCAATACCAATAACAAATATCCCCTTTTCAATAATGTAGGGACCCTCCTCCCCACCCTGATAACTGTGTGAAATAATAATAAAACATATCCCCTTTCCCATAGTGTAGGGGACCCCCTCCCGAGACAACCAGTCTGTCAAGACAACCAATATGAGCATACTATTCCCTGTGCACGCTTGAGTACTGTTCAGTCAGTGGCTGGCCATGGCAGGGTGAGGAC
Source organism: Neoceratodus forsteri (assembly GCA_016271365.2). NCBI lineage: Eukaryota > Metazoa > Chordata > Ceratodontiformes > Ceratodontidae > Neoceratodus > Neoceratodus forsteri. The sequence goes on along the minus strand of CM028136.1, from coordinate 351,966,649 downwards.
GGCTGTGCCAATCACTGGCATGGGACAGGATTGGGGGGTGCGGGGTGCTGGGATACTGCTTACTGAGATGGGGGTTGGAGACACTACACTATGGAAAACTGGAATTCGTGTTTTGTGTAATTTCTACACTGATTAGGGTGGGGGATCCTACTATAGAAAAGAGGATACTGTTAAAAGGTATTACACACAGTGTTTGGGGAGTGGAGGGGGGACCCTACACTATGGAAAAGGGGATATTTGTTATTAGTGTTGCACACAGTGTTCGGGGCAGGGAAGGGGTCCTACACTATGGAAAAGGGGATATTTGTTATTGGTACTGCAGTGTTCAGAGTGAGGAGGGGGGTCCCTACACAATGGAAAAAAGGATATTGTTTAAAAATATTGCAAACAGTGTTCGGGGCAAGGAGGGGGGACCCTACACTAATGAAAAGAGGATATTTGTTATTAGTATTGCACACAGTGTTTGGGGCAGGGAGGGGGACCCTACACTATGAAAAAGGGAATATGTTTTATTATTGCACACAGTGATCAGAGTGGGGAGGAGGGTGGCATCAAGCCAGACCAGTGCTGGGGGCTCGGGAGGGGATCATGTTACCGGCCTTGGACTGTGCTGGGGGGGGGCACCACCCTGGCTGGCACAAAGTTAGGACAGGGTTTTGGTTTCCTAACTTTGCACCTGCACATCTGGCTGTTTTTCACCAGGGGAGGTTTAATTATTGTGATGTGGAGAACATGCATGAGGAACCCCTCATTTGCATGCCTGCATCACAATATTCTGTGCCTTAGTTGGATTTACGTAGCACATCAGGGGCTTCTGAATATTGCTATGCCCCTGACGGCCCTCATAAGTCTGAAGATGTGATAGCGCATCTAGGGATGTGTTGTGCATCTCCTTTGAATATGTGGGACAAGCACAGCAGAATCCCTCTCATTCAAAACATACTTAAAATGAGTCTTCAAATGCCAGGGGAAAATTATGGGTGTTAAGTCCTTTTAAAAACATCAAAAGAGGAGATCTGACAAAGCTGATTTGTTAAGGCATTTCATATGAGCAGGGTGTCCACAGATTAGGTCCTTTCACCAAGGATTTCCAAAGGACACAGGAATCCATCATCAAATTCTCTTCTGGTGAATGGAGCAGCCAAACCAGAGTATATGAGACCAGGAGGTGTTTTTATGTAGCCAGCCACTACAAGAGCTGGGTATGGTGCATATATACATCATTACCACACCCTCTGCTGGAAACAGGCTCCTAGGAGCAAAGGGAGATAGCCCATCTGAAATGGAATAGTGTTTACTTCTGAGAGCCATGTTCAGTGTCTGGCATGCTATTGATCACATACTTATGGCATACATGGTGCTAAGGAGCCATTTGCATTTTGTTATGTGGCCATTAGCAGCTTGGCACAATGCATCCATGCACAAATGCGGGAGGCATTGTACAGAGCCTCAGCCACTCCCCACATGTGATCCCTACCCACCTACTGTATGTCATCCCAGGCAGTCTAGCAGAGCCCCCTCTTATTTCCTGATACCTGTCAGCATTGTGGAACTATACTTAAAGAGCTGCTGGCATCTCCAAGATAACTCTGAAAAACATAATAATTAGGTACAATTCAGTTTTCATTCTATATATATTCTAGAGATTTCTCCTCCCATTTATTTATTACTGAGAAAATGTGCATGAATACATGATCTTCATCCCTTAGAGTTCATCTGCCTCTGTAGCTTACTCCCAACTTCTAGTCACAGTCTTCTGCTGTTACATCACAATCTGTTGCCATGGGAGTAACAGTGATGACACAAGCAGTGCATTATGAAGTCAGGTAGGGAGAAAGAAACTGGAATAGATGAAATTTTTAGCAGCAAAGCTCCTGTTTTCATGCAGATGTCCTCAATAATAAATAATGGGGAGGAGACATACAGAACTAATGTGAAATACAAACTGAACTGTGACTAAACATAATGTTTTGTGAAAGTTCTGTTGAAGGCATTGGCTGCTCTTTAAGCCCTGCCCTGGCCAGCTAGAGGACTCCCCTACCTCGTACAATCCCTGTTGGTATTGTTGAACTGTATTAATTCCCTACTGTGGCAGTCTAGTGGATCCTCCCAGACCAGATCTGATGCGTGGAAATGTACCAATGTCTGTCCCTCAGAGTTTAGTGTTACCTCCAACCAATCACTGTCAAAGCCCCCTTCCCTAGCCCACCCACTAAGCAACCACCATTTTCACCCCTGTTCAGTCCCTTACTCACCCGTCCATCTATAGGTGAACTGCCATCTGGTCCTCAAACATTGACTGGCAGAGCCCCTCACTCACCACCTCAGCTATCTGACATCTGACTGATAGGTAGTGGATATGTGCATACTGCAGAAAGTTGATTTCTACAGTATACATACATGCATTCGCACCTTCTTAGCCAAATAGTGGCCTTCTGAGGTGGTGAGAGGAGTGTCCTTGCCTGTTTTTGTCTGAGGACCAGATCATGGCTCACCTATGGACAGGTGGGTAAGTAGGGAGCTGATGGAGTATGTAGATCATAGGTGCTCATTTGATGAGCCAAGGAGATGGAGCTTTAACGGTGATCTGTTGGGGGAGAAAACTAGATTGCCAGGGATGAGCTTCAGTACATTCCCACGATACCAGATTGAGTTTGGGGGGGGTCCACTAGACTGCTAGGAAAAGGCTTTTGTACAGTTCCAAAATACTGACAGGGATCAGGATAGGACAGGCGGTTCACTAGGCTGCAAGTGAAGGGCTTTAACACAGTTCCACAATACTGTGAGGGAATGGGTGAGGGAAGGGTGTAATTTAGGCTGTCAGGATTTGGATCTGTAATATTGCAGTGATGAGAGCAGTTGTGGGTAGAAAAATACTAGGCTGCCAGGGTTGGGATTGTTAAAATAGCTCTGTACTAACAAGGATGTGGTGGGTAGAAGTGGTGGTCACCAGCAACAGTGTTGCTGCTGAGGGAGGCAGAGGTCACACACCACTGTGTGATTTATAAACGTAGGATTTCATAAGCATTAATTAGGGCTGCCTCGGCTGCCTGTTACCACTTACACACATTTTTATGTTGGTTCACACGTGCGTGCCAGCCAATATCTTGCGGTAATAGCAGATTTGGAGTTGCAGTCACTGTGGGCGAATGTAGGGCATGCATCAGTAGGTGCGTCCTTCATTCCCCAATAAGCCAGCATGCAGGTGCTGACACCAGCAAAACATAAAGCGGCCACTACATCTAACAAAAGTGCCACTGCAATGAAAGGCAAGCTCGTCATTCGGTACCACAATAACAAGCCTCCCGACATGCCTTTACTGGTGAAGTTTTTCACTAAACATGGCGGCATTGACTGGCACAGCCAACTTCATGGGTGCCAAATCCCTCTGTTGGCATGCCCCAACCCACTTCATTTGCTGATGGGGGAGCCCACTCCTCATCAGCATAATGCCCCCCCTCCCATTTCAAGTGTGTGCCGAGGGGGTGCCCAATCCCCCTCAGCATCATATGCCCCCCAAACAGTCTTTCTTTGCCAATGGGGGGCCCAATCTCTGTCGGCTTCAGTCTCCTCTTCCCAGTTCAATTTGCCGATGGGGGAGCCCACTCCATGTTGGCATAATGTCCCCTCCATTTGTTGTGTGCTGAGGGGGGGTGCCCAATCCCCCTTGGCTTTTGCCCCCCCTCGGTAGGTGCCAATGGAGGTGCCCAATCCCCCATCAGCTACAACCCCCCCAACACACTCAGGTGGCATGCTGGGAGCCCATCCCAGCATGCCAAATGTCCCTGTAAAAAAACAAAAGTCCGGCAATGTTCTTTTTTTTTGTAAACCTGTAAACCAGAAAATGGTCCCTCGCAGTTCTCCTGCCTCCCCAACCCATGCCCGCCCTCTGTGTACCCTGCCTCCCACACCCCCTCACTCCATACTTACCTCCGGAGCCTAGCAAGACGATCTTCAGTGGACCGGGAACACATCTACACTCTTCAAAGCTGACCACGAACTGAAGAAATGCCGGTAAGCTGTATAATGGCATAAATAGGGTTTTTTCAACTTTGGTGCATATCTCAGGCATTTTTGGGAATTGTGGCACCAAATTTTCAACATGGGGTTATTGAGTCTCCACCTTGTGAATTCAGTCACTGTCATGGCGTTATTCAGTCCTGGAAGGTGATTTCACGGTCACTGCGTGAAATTACCTTTTGGGACTGAATAACAAAACGATAGTGCCACTGTTCATGAGGTGGGCTGTCAAAAAGCCTATGTTGCAAATCTGGTGAAAAAAATCCAAAATATGACTGTTTTACGAGTGTGCGTTGCACAGTTTCCATGCATGCTCATAACTTTGTGAATTTTGAATATTTTCACTCCAGATTTTCAACATTGCCTTTTTTCCACACCTCCTTATGAACAGTATAGCTGTCATTTTACATATCCTGGCTGAAACATGTTTTCGCACTTTGGGGCAGAATAGCATGGTCACTGTGGGAAATCAGTTTTAGGGACAGATTAAGAAAATGACAGTGACACTGTTCATGAGCAGAGGACCTAAAATGCCTATGTTGAAAATCTGGTGATGAAAGTCCATAAAATGACTGTTTTATAAGCATGCATTTTGCAGTTTCCACGCACCCATGTCACTTTGCAAAGCTGCAATATTTTCATGCCAGATTTTCAACACTGGCATGTTTCACCCCTCCTTATGAACAGCACAGCTGTTATTTTTTACATCCTGCCCAAAATGTGTTTTCGCACCTGTGGCGTACAGTGGCGTGGTCGCTGTGGGAAATCAACTTTTGGGACAGATTAACAAAATCACAGTGCCACTGTTCATGAGGGGAGGTCCCAAAATGCCTATGTTGAAAATGTGGTTAAACAAATCTGAAAAATAATTGGGCTATGGATGTGCGTTGCGCAGTTTCTATGTATGGTACTTTGGTAGTATGGGACAAACAAAGGCAATATGCCCATCATGGTTTGTCCTCCACATTGTGGATCATTGAACAAATCCCTGATTTATTAACCATTTGTCTAGTTTATTTTTAAAAGTCAAAATATTGGGTGAGTCAACTATTTCCTGAGGCAGTTTATTCCATATTTTAGGTGCTCTTATGGTGAAGTAATTCATTCTTTTGTTAGTTTTTGCTTTCATAATCTCTAGTTGTCTATTGTGTAATCTTGCTACTATTTTTCTTGTAGAAAATTTTAGTCCACAATTTTGCATCTGTTCTGAATGTTTTGTAATTTTAAATAATAATAACAAATCTCCCCTTAGTCTTCTTTGAGACAGTGATTGTAGACCTGTAGATTCTAGTCTAGTAATGTAATCAAACTTAGAAAGATATGGTATTAGTTTTGTTGCTTTATGTTGAATTCTTTCAATGTTGTTAATATCAGAGATTAGATAAGGGTTCCAAAAGGGGGAACAGTAATCCAGATATGGTCTAATGTGGGATCTGTAAAGTGGGAGTAAACATTGTTCAGTTTTATTTATAAATGTTTTATTAATCCTTCTAAGGGTGATTTTTGCTTGATTGGCTATCTTAGTACAGTGTGATGAAGAAGACAAATTGTTATTGATTAAAACACCTAGATCTTTTTCTACCAAGGAGGTTTTAATAGCCAAGTTATTTAAATAATATGTTTGTAATGGATTATTTTTTCCCAAATGGAGGGTTGCTCATTTGAAGACATTGAAATACATTTCATTTGTGGATGCCCATCGTTCAATTAGCAACAATTCTGCTTGTAAGCCAGAGTCCTTGGTTAGACTAATGGCTTTTCCCCCCAATTTTGGTGTCGTCAGCAAATTTCACCATTTTATTATTACTGGATATATACATATCCCCTATGAAAAGATTAAAAAGAACAGGCCCCAGCACAGAACCCTGGGGAACCCCACTACCCACACCCCTCTCTCCAGACATTACATTATTAACCCTAACTCTCTGTGTTCTGTTGTTCAACCACTGGTTTATCCAAGAAGTTAATATTGGTGATAATCCTATTTTGATGAGTTTTTTTAATCAGTAAAGAGTGAGAAACTTTATCGAATGCCTTACTGTAATCGAGTAGTATGACATCCATAGGTGTATTGTTATCTAAATGATATGCTCATAAAAAGAGATAAGATTAGTTACACACGAAAAGCCATGTTTAAACCCATGCTGGTATATGTCAGTTATTTTAAGTATTTCTAGTTTGTGCTCAATTTTGATCTTGATAATTTTTTCCATAAGTTTACATGGAATTGATGTCAGACTTATGGGTCTATAATTTTCAGTCTTAGACAGAGAGCCTTTTTTAAAAATAGGTGTAACTATTGCAGTGCGCCACTCGTTTGGCACTGATGACTCATTCAGTGATTTGTTGAATAATATTTTTAGAGGTTGGATAATTTCATCTTTTGTTTCTAATATGACTCTAAAGCTGATTCCATCTGGTTCTGAACTTGTATGTTTTTTGAGAGTGTTGATTGCATTTTTAATATCATCTTCTGAAATCTTTTCTGTATTTTGGTGAGTAATGGGGGGAATGATTATAGTATCTAACTTATGTGTGTAAACAGTAGAAAAGTAGTTATTAAATTCAATAGCTGTTTCTATGTCAGAGGTAATGGTTTGCGAGTTTACAACCAGGGGTCCAATTTGGTTATTACAATTCTTTTTTTTATTATTTAAATAAGAGTATAAAGTTTTATGGGAATCTTTTATATGTGCTATCTTGAATTCAAGATTGTGTTTTGCTATTTTTATATTTTTTTTTAGTTTTTTAACTGTTTGTCTGTAAGACAGTAGTATTTTATCAGATTTAGGTAGTGTTGTCTTTTTAAGCTTGGAGAACAATTTCTTTTTACGAGATATTAAAGTTTTTATGTGTTTATTGAACCATTGGGGTATTTTTCCTTTGTTATTGTACTTGAATCTCTCTGGAATATATTTTTTATCAAGTTTTAGTATCTTTTGTTTAACTGTTTCCCATACTTCATTTGTTTTTAACGGGAGTAGAATGTGCTCCCATTTTGTTGTTCCCAATTCTTGTTTGATAAGGGGAAAATTTGCTTTATGGTATTGCTTTACTTTAATATTATTTATTTTTGGTTGTGAAGGTAGTTGAATGGAAAAGTGTGTTGTCATATGATCACTATTTCCAATTGGTGGTAGGATTGTTATATCAGATAATGGAGTTTCTAGATTGGTAATGACGAGGTCCAATATATTCTTTCCCCTAGTTGGCTCCCTCACTTTTTGAATTAAACCTTGTTCAGTCACTGCCAATAAAAATTGGTTATCATGCTGATTTGATCCAGTTAATGTGTTCCAATTAATAGTTGGCAGATTAAAATCTCCCAATATTAGTATATCATTTCTGTCAGAAAATTGTTGTATTTCTTCAGTTATTAATCTAGTAGTTTCAAAATCGGAGAGCTGGTGATCTATAACAGGTTCCTATCAATATTTATATGTATTGTAACTTGAATGTATGCCATACACTTTCTAGGCAGGGGTTAGAGTCTTTTTGATAAGATTTTAAATTGTTTCTTATATATAGACTGACCCCACCTCCTTTTTTAGTGTTGTTTCGGTTTTTGTAGAAGTGCTTGTAACCAGATATCTCTGTTGACCAAATTTTATCTGAGTTTCCCCAAGTCTCAGTTATAGCTAGTATTGCTAAGTCTAAAGTATGTGTTAGTATTTCTAATTCAGTGTATTTAGAAATTGTCATAGATCTAGCATTGAAGCTAAGTATGTTAAATTTAGTGTTCTGTGGTGAATTTGTTTTGTTAACTAGAGAGTGGGATAAATTCTCAGACTCCCCCCCTTTTTTTAGTTTAAATTAGAGTTTATATAAGCATTCATCTGTTGCCCTAATAAAGTACTCCCTCTTCTACTGAGGTGTAACCCTTCCCAACAGTATAAAAATGGTCTATTTTCAAATTCTTCCCAATGGGTTAGACATTTAATGTCTTGTTTATAGCACCATTTTCGTAGCCAGTTGTTTAAGGCTTTAATTTTGTTGGTGGTGTATTCAGTGGCTCTTGGGATAGGTAACACCTCTGAAATGCATACTAAGCATCCATGTTCACTTAAGATATTGTTTAGTGCTACAATATCTTGCTTGATTTGCATCAGATTAGCTTATTTGATGTCGTTAGTACCTGCATGGATTATCACCAGAGGATTTTTTTCTGCTTTAGCTAATATTGGTTTGGCCATTCTTGTTATATCGGCTATTCTAGCTCCTCTAAAACTGGAACACATTCTTTGCTGTTTATCTGGATTGCATATTGGTCTGTCAAGATATTTAATAATAGAATCCCCCAATACAATGACCTGTTTTTGGTTCATTGCTGGATTACCCGTAAGGGGTTTTTCTTTTGTGTTTACAATATTTTTTTCAAATGTATTAGTTTTGTGTTCTAAATCTAGTGAAAGGTTTTGTTTAGCGTTTTGAGGGAAGGTGGAGTTTGATAGATCTAGGGGGGATTTTGCCTTCTCTATGCTTTGTCCTTCAGTTGCTTCAAAGTTTAACATTTCGAATGAATTGTGCAGAGGCAGTTCCTGATTTTTTGTACTCAAATTTTTAGTTTTTTTAGTATGTTTTTTGTAAGGAATTTGAGACCAGTTTTCATCAGGTTTATTGTTTAAGGGGGTAGAAGAGGTAATTAAGTTTGTAGAAATACCTTTATGTAATGATTTATTAAAACATGGTAGATTGTCAAACATTTGGCTAGTAGATGCATTATTTTCCATTAACAAGGACATTTGATCTATGTAATCCTCAAGTGCTTTTATTTCAGGCTGTAAATTATCTTTGGGCAGTAAGCGTTTGATTTCCTCTTGCAGTTTTTTCTACCAATAAGCATTTATCACAGATATAGCTTGATGTTTGCTTTCCTATGGAAAACATAGAACAGGTTGTGCACATTTTATTTGCTTTCTTCATTGTGCTAAGTAATCTTGTATTTCCCTCTAGATTGTTACTCAATGTCAAAAACAGTTTTTTACTGCAATGTTATAGTGAAGTAAAGTTACCTGTTTTGCTCTAAATAGGAGTTTAGTAAACCCTGTTCCCATTTTCCCTGAGAGACACGGAAGACATGCGCTGACGCACCTGTCTCTGCACGCGTCTCAGTGCACGCTCGCCCCGCTCGCTAGTGCGAGCGCTTTTGAGGATTCCGAAACCGGAAGTGCGTCACAGCGCTTACTTCCGGTTTCGCGATGTAATTTTTAAATCACTAAAGTCTTAAAACAGCCTTTAAGAAGGCTTTTAGTGTGTATTTTAACAAATTTATGGCCAGCAAGTAGCTAGCTGTTTACAGAATAGCTGTGGTCTTCAACAGTACAACATGTATAGGAAGTAAGAGTGGATAGTCCTCCAATATCCCACAGTTCAATGGGGCACAGCCAAGGAATTAACCTTAGACAGGAAGGCACCCCTTTAAAATAACATATAGTGCAGTTCTAGTTGCAACAGCAGTTATCTGACATACACAATGGTTTACATCAACATCTAAACATAGCATCTAGTGGTGTATAGCATCAGCAGTTTCAATCTGCTCATAACTTCACCAATTTTTTATATTTTCACTCCAGATTTTCAATGTTGCCATTTTTTTTACACCACCTCATGAACAATACAGTTGTAATATTTCACATCCTGCCCAAAATGTGTTTCCGTACCTGTGGTGCCAAATGGTGCAGTCACTGTGCAAAATCACCTTTCGGCTAACAATCTGATAGTGCTGCTCTTCATGAGGTAGGGTCACAAAAAGCCCATGTTGATAATTTGGAGTGAAAATACCAACACAGGTCTACGGCGTTAGGGTTCCAACTGTAACACCCCACTCTGTGGAGACTGACAGGCATCAGGGGTGTGACTTGGGATCATCAGCTGTAATACTCATGCTATTCCACCCCCACCCTGCAGCCAGTGACAGGCATCATGGTGTGCATTGCAGTGTTTGGCTACAAAGTTCACCCCATTCTCCTATACTGCACCCACCTCAGTGTATTTCCTTATGGAATGGGGTAAATATAAGGCCCAAAGACCCCAAAACACACCACAACACTTGTCAGTGTCTGCAAGGTTGGGTGAGATGAAATGGCATGAGTGATATAGCTGACAATCCAAAGGCACACCCCAACACCTGTCAGTATCTGCAGGGTTGGGGTGCAGTTGGCATCAGTTCAATACTTCACTGTCATTCCTATTATGCATCTCTAACTCCTGCACTACCAATGCCAATGCCAGCGAGATAACATTCGGCATTGACAAATGCTTATTAGATATACCATTGCATCCTATGTGCAAAAGGGCATCCTCATTTGCAAAGTCACAGTGGTGTAGTCTGCATATCAGCACTATCTGCTGTGCACAGTGCTAAATTTTTAGATATGGTCCCACCCCACACAGATGCACTGAGCCTGGCTAGCTTGGTGGTATGTTTGTTAATGCTGCACTAACCTTCATAATATGGGGATCATTGTATATCTCATTCCACTGCTCCCTCATAAACAATAAAGTGACATCCTTAACATTTAAGTATTTAGTAAGTTATCTTACCTTAGTATTTTTAGTCATGTTGAACTTAAATACAAAGTAAAAACCTTCACTCAGCAGGCAGATTTTGAAAACCATTGCAAAGCATGGAGATTTTGAAAACTGGCACACAGCCAATATATTTTCAAATCTCTTTGTTTAGAACATCTGTTTTGTGAAAACCATTGCACAGCAAGTAGAGTTTGGAAAGCGTCATGCAATATGAAGAGTTTGGAAACCATTGAGCAGCACATAGATTTGAAAATCATCAAGCAGCATACAGATTGTGGAAACCATACTGCAGCATGAATATTTTGAAAACCATTGTGTAAATATTCACCTGCCACCAGGTGGAGGCCTGGTGGTAGTGTTGGTCTGGAGTGGTATGAATGGAGGAAACTGGGGGACTCTGAGGCACATGTGTGTCTTCATACGCATGCACAAATGTGCGTGTCCCAGCTGTGGGAAAGGAAGCATAAAAGCAAAGGAAATTGGATGGAGGGGCAGGCGTACATGATGCTCTGCATGCCAACCCAACACCTACACCACCTCCAGGATCCCTGTCAGCAGCAATCTGTGGGGGAACATAACAGACAGATGAGTCCTGGGGAGACAGTTACCTGTAGCAGGCAGTGGGGACAGAGCCGAAGGGAGTCAGCCTTCCCTGGCTTAGAAGAATAAACTATTTTATAGAAAAAAAAGGCATCTAAATACTACCATGCATAGCTTTTATTAAAATGTTGTATTTGTACCTGTACTTGTATTCATGGACGACTTGTATTTGAGGGTGGCTTGTTTTGCAAAATCACATTTTTAAGTGCTAAGATAAAATATTACACATCTTGGATTTGTCCAAGTTTATTGTTATTGGTATACTTCATATTGAACTAAGTAAACGAAACATCAACTAAGATAAATCAGTTTAAAAAACCTACAATAAAGATAATATTTACAGAGATAAAAAGCACAGAGTCCCACCCACAGTATTTAATCTGACATGACTTTAACCCTGAACAGAGACTTGTATTTGAGGGTGTTTTTATTAAAAGTATTCATTTTGACATGCAGCTTGTATTTGAGGGTGGCATTATTCAAAAGTACCTTCTATTCAATGAAATAAGGCATTTAACTACATATTTTTCAGGAACCTGAGCATGTGCAAACAATAAACCATTAAGAACTTTACAATTATTTGTTTTTAACCAAACAACCAAAAAGACCTGTAGCTAAATAATATCTAACAAACCTGTAAGTTTTAAAACATAACTCGTTGTAGATTTTTTTGAGCTATTATTTCAGCGAACTGAGCTTGTGTGAACACACATTGGGCCCTATTTACTATGACTACGCACTGCATATCTCGGGCATGTAGGCAACCCTATGCATGAAAGCCATGCAGCGGAAGTCCCATGGATCCCCAGCAGCATTCACAAATCTATGCACAAGCCAGGTATGCACCGGATCTGTCAGCTCCTCAGGCAGCTATGTACCATGGGCTGCCTGGGTGTATGTGAGGAGCATTCCAGCACTCTACATGATTCCCAAAGGCATGGAATCACACAGAGTGCCATGCACTGGTGTGCAGGAGTTATGGCAGGAGAGACCCTGCTGTAACTGTGATATGCAGCCATCCACAAGAACAAAAGGTGCTCCCTATGCCCTATGAAGGAAGTCTATGCAAACCCATATGTGCAGTTTGTAGGCAACTCAGGGTGACAGGCCCTGCAATGTGGCAGTATGGTGGCTGGGAAGTGTGGGAGGTAGCGCAGGGGGTAGTGCAGAGTGATATTGGCACTGCCCATATACCAGCACATTTGTGCATGCAGCCACATCCATACTGCATAGAGGGGTTGTGTGCACGCCTAGACCTGGGGATGGGACTGTTTGTGCAGTGGGCATTAGATTGGTCAGGTCTGGCCCCCATGGGTGGGGATGTCACCTGTACCCCGTGCTCCGTACAGTGGCTCTACAGTTGGGCAAGTGGATATAGAGGGCTGATGGGACCCACCCTACCATCTGTGCCCTCCCCTGTAGTGTACCATCTGGCCCCTCCCTATCCCTGATCTCCTTGTAGTTGTCATACAACCTTTTCCCTAATAGCCAGCAGACACCACCCCCACCCCAACAGGTATCACTTCACCTCCCTGCCTCCCCATGTCCTGTCACTGTGCCAGCAACTGGCACATTTCTCCACTCTCCACCACACATGGTCACTGACTGAGCAGACAATAATGAGCACATACTGTAACAGCAGATTGTACCATATGTGCTCATATTGACAGCTCAGTTGGCGGCCAGCTGTTGCGGAGAGTGTAGGGATGTGCTGGTAACCAGCACAGGGACAGGATGGGGGGGCAGGTGGGTGGGGTGATACCTGTTGGGGTGGGAAGTGGGGGGTCTGCTACCTACCAGGGAAATAGTTGTATGACACACTATGAGAGGATCAGGGATAGGGAGAGGGGTTCTGCTAGACCACCTGGGAAATGGTTGTATGACACTTTATGAGAGGATTGAGGATAGGGAGAGGGGTCCACTAGACCACCAGGGAAATCATTATATGACACACTATGAGGGGATAAGGGATGGGAGGGGGTTCCTCTTGACCATTCAGGAAGGATAGATAGTACACTACAGGGAATTGGAGATGGGGGGACCACATGACCCTTGTTATGTTTTTAACAAACATATGTAGTCAACAGGGATAGGAAAAGCAATGTGGATGCTCCCTTTTTTCTTTCTGTCACTAAACACACAGTGCCCCATAGACAGAGGACTAGTGATGGAGGGGCTCCATAACCCCACATGGGGTGCACTACTGCACTCTGTACTACTAGACAACACAGCCATGTGTGTGCTGGTTTACCTACTGGGTGCTTTCAGCCAGTGTCCCATCCACTCCATGGGGATCCGCACCTTCACATGAGCCCCTGCATGGGTACATAATGGATCCACTCTGGGACCAAGGGCAGGTATCCAATTGAATGCCCACCTGGGTCCCACTCTCCAACCCATGTAGCCCCAATCTGGCAATGTGAGGCTGCACACTTGGGGGGGCCCATGGACAGATGTCTGTGGCTTTTGAATTCAATGTGGTGCGCACCTGTCCACGGGTGCAATGCTGCACAGGTGGGGTATACGCCTTTGGTGAATGCTTTACACCCTTTAGTGAATTGGGCCCATTGTTAATAACTATAAAATTAATTATGATTTTTTCATCAAACCAACAAAAAGAACCTGTTCCTCCATAACAAACAAACTTGTAATTTTTATAGCTTAACTACTTGTAGTTTTTCTCTATCTTTGGGCAAATGTTTTGGATCAAAAATGGGTAAAAATACATAATTTCAACACTCTATAAATCCAAAACAGAGAAACAGGTTATTATACAACCTTCCACATTAGTAAACCCTAGGACTGCAATGATGCACACCACACTTTACAGTCCTAGGGTCTAAGATGGCTGAGTTATAAGCATTTGAAAATGGCCTGTTTTTTTTGCATTAACCAATTTTTTTGCAATGATATTATATATGTGTGTATATATATATATATATATATATATATATATATATATATATATATATATCATTGCAGAAACCTCTGTTAATGCATCAGTAAGGGTTGCTTGTATAGTGACAAAAGTTTGAAATTCGATATTAGGGTTCCCACCACTACTACCCTACCCCTCTCCACACACCAGCAGGTGGTGGGGTGTGCCATGGGGTCGTCAGGTCCAACTCTCACCCCATTCCATGTGTAAACAAGCTGACATGGTACAGTATAGGAAAATCAGGTGAGAGTTAGGACTGACAACCCTATGGCACACTCCTATGCCTGTTGGTGTATGAAGGGAGGTGCGGTGGTAGGAGTGGGAACCCTAACATCGAATTTCTAAACTTTTGTCAGTGTACTAGAAACCCTAACTGATGCATTAATGGAGTTTTTTGCAATGAAGTTCCCTTCTTTCTGAGAAAGTGTAATGTAACTGGTATGTGGCTGTGGGAGCACAGTGCCCTCCAGGCCCTGCGCTTCCTTCCACTGCCCATTTTTGCATAAAGGTATGCATATGTGGGAGCATGGGCCCTCTGAGCCCTGCACTCCCACTTACACATACATACATAGACATACTGCAGCCCTAGAGTCATGAAAAGGAACCCTTGTAATACTAATTTGGAAATATCTCAGTAGTTATAGCAATTATGAAAAAAATTCCACGGCAGTTGTAATCATGACTTGGTAACATCCATGCATGCTTAGTTCACCTATAGGTAAACTAAGCTGCTCAGAGAAAAAAAATCCATATCTCGAATCATTTTCGAGATACGGGTGCCACAGTGTTATCCTAAGGGAAATTTCTCAACATTAGAATGCCATAACTATGGAACCGGTGCAAATTTTTTCACCACTCTGGCAAAAGGCATGTCTGTGGGGCAAGGGCTTGCCACCCTGCAAATTTCAACCCAAACGTCCTAACCATTTAGTAGCAGTGAGGTGATAAAGACATGGGATTTTTTTTGTTCAGTAGTGTCACAAATTGCAACACTTTCGCAAAATTTGTGAAAGAACGAGTGCAAAAGTGTGGCAAATTGCAAAAAGTGTCACATCAATTCTTTCGCAATTTGCAACAGTACTAGGGGTACAATGCTGGAAAACATATTTCCAGGCTGAATTTTACAATTCTGATGCCAGCATTGTGTTCCTCAGGCCCCAATCAGGTAAACACAACAGTCAGTGTTTACCTAGGGGCAGTCAAATTTGAACTACAGATGTTTTTCTATGCCACTAACTGAAAACAAGATGGTGGCAGTACAACACTACTGAGGACATTTGCGACAGTATAATGTACTGGAGGCAGCTTTTGAGAGGCATAGCTATTTTTTTCCCATTGACTATAATGGGAAACTTAACTTTTGAACCGATTAATATTTATTCACCAAATCTTCAAAAGGCACATCAGTGTCCTAGACTGCATATTTCCTGACAGTTTCAGAGCAGATGGACAAACCATTTGGGCTGTAGCCCCAAGCAAAGAAATAGCCAAAAAGTGCAGTTGTGCCTGTTTTTTGGCACTCCGCAGCTCTGCCACCACACATTCAACCGGAATTAAACTTGCCTGACCAGAGACCAATGGTACCTGACTGCGCATGCAAAATTTCAGGCAAATCTGTCATACAGTTACAATGTTATTAAAGTGCACCCTAACTATGGTGCCGCTAACGTGGCACTATAATATTATATATATATATATATATATATATATATATATATAGAGAGAGAGATAGATAGATAGATAGATAGATATAGATATAGATATATTAGATAGGGGTGCGGTAGCACCCCTATAGTTAGGGTTGACTAGGCAGTTCAATGTTAAACTCAAACATTTGCACTTTAATAACTTTACAATCATTCAACGGATGTGCATGAAATTTGAAATTTGGTATGTGCCTTTCTGTGGGGTAGATCTCTTGCTCTGGTAATTTTTGTTCCAGTCATATGTGCAGTCTCTGAGTTACAGTGAGGTAAAAAAAAAGCATGTTTTCTCTCATTGACTTTGATGGGATTTTTTTTTAACTTGCCTACAGCCCAGAGGGTTTGGTTGTCAGGTCTGAAATTTACATGGCAGAAAGGGAGTACACTACAGATGTGCTTTTTGCTAGTCTTGTGAAAAAAGAATAAGCAGTTTTTAAGTTATTGCAATTTTAAAATATGAAACAAATTGAGCATGCTCAGTAAGCACTTCAAGATAGCTGTATGAAAGGAAGTAGGAATCCTGCTCCATATGGAGAAATTCCTTCTTCATATGGCAGCCATCTTGTTTTCAGTTATCCCCCCAAAATTTGGAAACCTTGCAAAATGATATTCTGAGGATGAACCAACACATGTAACTTGCTTACTGGGACCCTCTCTGGTGCATTCTGCACTTTACAGGATGCAACATGCCTGTGAAATGTGTTTATTTAATCATTTTAATCCTACTTCGAATCCACATAATACAACCTAGGATCCTACTTTGTATGCCGAGATATGACTTAGAATCCTAGGTCGTGAGCCAAAAATAGGATTTTGATTAAAAAAAACACAATTTTGTGTCAACATGGGTGCCCAATGCCCATGTCAGAACTAGAGGACCCCCCCAAACAGCATGGGACACTGGGGAACCCACTTCCAGTGTTCCCAACAGGAAATAACCATGTCCAACAATGTGGTGCCCAATCCCTGCATCGGCAGTAGCCCCCCACCAAAGTGGAATAATGGGGAGCCCACTCCCAATGTCCCTAGTTATAGCATGCCCCCTCCATCACCACCAGTACTGCCTGAAATAAAGAAAACAGTCCCCCAACATCTTTTTATTAAAGAAAATCCTGAAAAAAAGAAAACAGTCCCTCATTGTTTCCCATCATCCCCATCCCACCCTCCCTCTGTGTACCCACCTCCTTTACCCCCTTTCCCAATACTTACCTCTGGAGGTTGGTGGCTGCGCTCTTCTCTGGACTGGGACACGTCTGCGCTTTTCAAAGGTGAACCGTGAACTGAGGAATACAGGTAAGTGCCATATAATGGCTGTCAATGGGGTTTTCAACTTATGTTGATATCTCAGCCATTTTGGGGGATTTTGCCCCAAAATCTTCAAAATGGGGTTCCTGACACCCCACCTCAAGAACACTGGCTCTGTGATCTTGTTAATCTATCCCAAAAGGTGATTTTATGGTCACTGTGTGGAATCACCTCTCAGAACCAATTAACAAAATGACAGTGTTCATGAGGTGGGGTCCCAAGAACCACATGTCGAAAATTTGGGGCAAAAAGTCACAAAAATTACTGTGTTATGAGTGTGCATTGTGCAGTTTCTACACATGTTTGTAACGTCACCAGTTTTTACTCTTTTCACCCCAGATTTTCAACATTGCCATTTCTTCACACCTCCTCATGAACAGTACAGGTGTTCTTCACATCCTGCCCAAAATGTTTTTTCACACCTGTGGCGCAGAATGGTGTGGTTGCTGTGCAAATTCAACTTTCAGGATGGATTAGTAAAATCACAGTGCTGGTGTTCATGAGGGGAGTTCTCAAAAAGCCCACGTTGAAAATTTGGTGAAATAATTCCCCCCAAATGACCACGTTACGAGCGTGCATTGCACAGGTTCTACACACACACACAGACACACACACACACACACGTAACTCCGACAATTTTTCATATTTTCACTCCAGATTTTCAACATTTTTCACACCTCCTCATGAACAGTATACAGCTATTATTTTTACACCATGATCGAAACGTTTTCACACCGGTTGTGCAGAATGGTGTGGCCGCTTTGCGAAATCACCTTTTGGGACAGAGTAACAAAATTACAGTGCTAGTGTTCATGATGTGGGGTCTTCAAAAGGCCATGTTGATAATTAGGTGAAAAAATTCCCAACAATGCTTAAGTTATGTGCATCTGTTGAATTTATTCTACACACACACACACATAAATTATGGGATTGGAGTGCAGGGTACAATGGACCCTGTGCTCCCACAGTCAAATAAGAATACCATTATACTATCTCAAAGAGAAGGGACATTCATTGCAAAAAACTACATTAATGCTTCAGTTAGGGTGTTTATTAAATCGTCAAAAGCTGGGAAATTCGATGTTAGGGTTCCCACCCCTACCACCCCACTCCCCACCTTCCACACAGCAATAGGCATCAGCTTGTTTACACATGCAATAGTGTGAGAGTTAGGACTGACGACCCCATGGCACACCCCAATGTCTGTTGGTGTGTGGAGGGTGGGGGGGTGGAGTGGTAGAGGTGGGAACCCTAACATCGAATTTCCCAGCTTTTGATGATTTAACAAAATCCCTAACTTTATGCATTAACATAGTGTTTTTTGCAATGTATATATATATTTAGAAAATGGGCTTTTTATTTGCTGGGCTCTGATTGGCTGGTACCCCTCCCAAGGGGTACATTAACTTTCAATAGATGCCCAGCAAATAAAAAGTTCCAGCACAAGTGCCCCTTCACCCATTCAAGTATCTTTGTGCTCACTCTGCTTGCCCATTGGTTGACAGCATGCATTCAATTTGAAAATGACCTCCATTTTTTCTCTCGCTTAGTGAGATACTTCCCTACCAAGACTCCATAACTCATTACCAGCTACAACAAGAAACCGCACATCGATGTCTGCTTGGCTCACTTATCACTGCAGATAATAACTATGTTCTCTCTCCCTCCTGTTGTTCTGTAGGACACTCAAAAATGCTCCTGCCCTCCCTTAGTATGCAACAGTAGTAGCTTCCTTAATAACAGATTGCTGACTGCCATGTCGCTGTGACTTACTGTACAGTTGGCTTTTATGATTACCTGACCACTGTGAAAGCCATTGCATCCAAATGTCTACCCATCCTTCTGTCATCAGTTTCACCTGCTCATTGTGCCACTATATACAAAAAGACGTCTGCAGCTGTCTTTGATGCTCCTGATTTGTGACTGCCTTTTCTGACCTGTGATCACGACGCTGTCAACTCCGCACTTAAATTCTTCTCGTCGGGTTCAAATGTGCACATGGTATGGAAGGCAGAGTGCACTGAACATGGCTTTCTGTTGCCTTTTTCCCCTGCAAGGTAAACGATGCTCCACATAATTACTTTCTGTCTTGCCCGACTCGATAATTTCTAGTACTGTTGATCATTAGCAGGAGGGGCTAGGGACTGTATGATTAATGTTGTGGGCAAGGGGACAGAAGTTTGATTCTCAGCAGTATGGTTTGAAAGATTTAAAGCAGTCTAAACTCGGTTCCTATTTTAGCCTCCAATGTGTGTTTGCTTCTGAATTTTCGGCTGTGGCAACATGTTTCTCTTTTGATTTTTTTTATTCTACTCACCTGTCTTGCATCATCCCATTTCACTTTCTGTCCAATGGGGGAGGGTGCATACAAAAAAAAATAGAGGACTACTTTACATGAAAAATGTAGATTTATTCTTTTTTAAAACATTATACTTTTTTAAAACTTTTATTTAATTTAAACTGCAGTGTAACTTACAGCCCATTTTCTAAGTGCAATAATACCCTCCAGGGTGGGCGGTATCGGGCCTCATCATGCCCCTGAGTGGTCCTTTATTTCCCAATACCACCCACCTTGTCGGGTATTATTGCTTACATATACACACAAACACACACATATACACATTGCAAAAAACTTTGTTAATGCACTAGTTGGGGTTAAACTGACAAAAGTATGGAAATGTGGCATTAGGGTTTCCAACCCTAAAACACCAACCCCAACCTGCATTCAGCAACAGGAGAAACCATTATGGTTTGACCTCTGCTGCATCTTTGCAAATCAGGTGTGGGGTGTGCCTCAGTGTTGTCAACCCTAACACTCACTCCATTCCATCATTTAAAGAAGCTATAATGTGTAGAGTACATGAGAATGGGGTGAGTGTTACAGCTGACAAGTCCAAGGCACACCCCACACCTGATTTGCAAAGATACAGGAGAGATCAAACTGTAATGGTTTCTCCTGTTGCTGCCTGCAGAATGGAGCTTAGAAAATGGGCTGTAAGTTACACTGCAGTTTAAATTAAATAAAAGTTTTTAAAAAAGTATAATAAGACACTGGGATGCATAGGGAGGGGCATCACAAGTAGAAAAAGGGAAGTGGTTATCCCTCTGTACAGACAGTTGGTGAGACCCCATCTGGAGTACTGCGTGCAGTTTTGGAGACCTCATCTACGCAAGGACATAGACAGAATGGAAGCAGTCCAGAGGAGGGCAACTAAAATGGTGCAGGGTCTACATCAGAAACCATATGAAGAGAGTCTGAGAGAGCTAAAATGTATACCCTTGATGAAAGGAGGGACAGGGGACATGATAGAAACTTTTAAGTACCTCTAGGGAATCAACAAAGTCCAGGAGGGTAGCATCTTTCAGAAAAAGGGATGTGTAAGAACAAGGGGCACAATTTAAAGTTTGAGGGGGGACGGCTCAGGGGTAATGTGAGGAAATTCTTTTTCACAGAGAGAGTGGTGGACGCATGGAACCGCCTTCCTGGAGAGGTTGTGGGGTCTAAAACAGTGGGGGAACTCAAACATGCATGGGACAGACATAAGGCAATTATAGTGGGGGTTGCAGGAAGTAGGCTGTTGGTTAACTAGACTCTGCAGCTTATCCAATAGATAGGGAAATGGGAAGACTGGGTGGGCCAAGTGGTCCTTATATGCCATCAAAGTCTATGTTTCTATATTTCTCTGCCTTAGGACTGGAAACCCTAATGCCACATTTCCTTACTTTTGTCAGTTTAACCCTAATTAGTGCAATTAATTACATTTTTTTGCAATGATTTTCCTTATTTTTTGACACAGTATAATTGCATTCTCACTTACCTGTGGGCCCTGCACTCCCATTCCTCCATAGATGCATACATATATGTTGCTGTGGAAGTGCAGGGCCCTTGCATTTGTTCCAAAACAAAAATGTCTTCCTTTTGTTTTATGGTTTGTTGAACTTCCAGTATTATCTCATGGGAAATTGCACTTTTTATATGCATTTTTTGTATTGTCCCTACACCACTGGGGGGACAAGTGCTATCCTTGTAGTGATCACTAAGTTCATTGTTTTCATATATAAATTGTCTTGTAAGTCCAAATATTGAGGGAATATGACTTCTTAAAGTCTCAATGTTATCCTATGGGAATTTGCATGTTTTAATTGTTGTGCTTTTTAATACAGACCCTGGATATTTTTTTTTGAGGGGGGTTATATGTTATTCTTCCAATACTCATTAAGACCTTTGTTTTGATATATAGAGTGTCTCTTGAGTTCAAATATTGACAGAGTTATCACTCCAATGTTATCATATGAGAATTTGCATTTTTAATGTTTGTGTTGTTTATATAGCCCTAGATATCGGGGGTATGTCTTATTCTTGCAGTATTGATTGATTTGATTTATATATTTTCCTTAAGTCCAAATATTTTATTTATTTTATTTATTTATTGAAGATTCAGAATACAACCTTTGAGTCAAGGACTCTTTTGCAAAGGCTCCACGTCATACATACAATGGGGGTAAACACTAAGAACATTTTACAGATTGAGTACAAGGAAGTGAGCTAAGTAGGATATGGGTGCTTATAACATAAAGGGAAACAGTTGAGATAGCTAATTTGTAACAAGCAAATAAATACTTTTACACTGAGATAGATCAATTGTAACTAGCAAGTAAGTACTTTTACACTGAGATAGATCATTTTTTATAACAGGCAAAGTGAGAGATTACACAGGTGTTAAGAACAGGAGACTAGTATTGCAAGTAAAATTAAGCCCTTGTCATATGAGCAATGTAATACACTACAAACATATCAAGGCTGTCGTAAAGAACATACAGCTTAAGCAGCACAGTGTTTAATCAAACAACAGGTTCCAGAGCTGAGGTGACCCATGCCGAAGAACATTGTAGGAAAACCAGATATTCCATAGAAGTCATCCCAGACATTGGTTGGGAACAGAGGGGCACAGGGCATGAATAGGGTCAGGGGCATTCACATTTGGAAAGCTTGAGGAGCTAGCTCTTGAGGGTCACTTTGAAAGGGACTAGGGTGGGTAGTTGGGTGATGGATGATGGGATTTCATTGAGCCATTGTGGAGCTCGGTATAGGAAGGCCCTTTGACATAGTGAGGTTCTGAACCATGTCACTAAGTAGTTGGACCTAGTGGTCTTTCTAGGTACTCAGGCCAGGGGCATTATAGAGACCAGGGGGTAAAGGCCAGGAGGAGTGGATCTAAGTAGGATCTTCTTTCCAAGGATGCAGGTATAATATTTAAGACAGGTGTCAAGGTTTAGCCAGCCTGCATATTTGTACAAAACTACAAGTATGGGTCAGCCTGTCATGTCCTGTGACTAGCCTACAGGCCTTGTTCAAGCTAGTTTTAATCCTAGAGAGGGTGGTTGAGTCAGCTGAGCCATGTATAACCAGCCCATAGTCAACTAGGGAGAGGACAAAAGAGGAGACAGCCAGGTGGAGAGCTTCGGCAGTCAGGAAGCATTTGTGCTGATATAACAGGCCAATCGTGGTATTGAGCACAGTCAGGAGGGTTTGGATGTGGTCATGGAAAGAGAGGTGGGTGTCAAGGGTTAGCCCCAGCTACCTGAAAGAGTGAACCTGGTCAGTAGGGGCATTTGCAGAGCTACAGATAGATAGGGAGATGTTGTGGTGACGGCTTTGATGGTGGATAAAGACCATGGCTTTAGTCTTATTACAGTTCAGAATTAGTTTATGGGTAATGAACCAGGACTCAGTGGTATTGAAGCACTCTTGGATCATGTTTTGGAGAGTACCAGGGCTGTGCTGACGGTCACAAATAATGGTGTTGCCCATGTAGAGGAGCATATTACCCAGACAGAACAATGGGAGGGGGTTTAGAAATAGGCTAATAAAGAGAGGACCTAGTATAGAGCCCTGGGGAACACCGGAGAGAGTGGGGCAGTGGGAAGAGAGGGTGGAGCTGATCCTGACCTGTTGGGATTGCTCTGATAGGTAGCTGGAAAACCAGGAATCTACCTCAGGTTTGAGACCTGCAGCTTGGAGGGAACAGAGTAGCAGGGCATGATTGCCAGTGTTGAAAGCTTTGGTGAGATCTATATAGAGTGAGCCCACCAAATGTCTGCTGTCAAGGGCACCGTGTACGAAGGTAGTGTACTCGAGAAGTGCAGTGGTGGTGCTGTGCCCATTGCAGAAGCCATGCTGGATGGGAGAGAGCAGGTTATGTTTGAAGATGTACTCAGTGAGTTGGTTGGAGGCAACCTTCTCCAGGGCCTTAGAAAGGGGGTGCAGAATGGAGATGGGGTGGTAGTTATTGGGGGCAGTATAGTCACTACCTTTGTGTGAAGGTGTTATGACAGCACATTTCCAGGCAGATGGGAATTGCCCAAGACAACGGGAAAGGTTAAAGATTTTTGTGAGGAGGAGAAGGACCTCATCCAGATTGAGTCTAAGTAGTTTCAGTTCGATGGTGCCAGCACTATGTCTAGACTTGTTGATGAAGCTAGAGATATACTTGTGAGCAGTTCTAGGGGAGATAATTTTGAGATGGAATGGGGGGTTATAGTTGATGAGACAGGAGAGGGCTGGGAGCAGGGGGAGATGTCAAAGAAGTCCAGGGGCAACACTCTACTGAGATCTGAGAAAGACTTGTTTAGGCTGTTTGTGATGGTAAGCGGGTTTTGAACCATTACACCATTGATAGAGAGTTGGGGAAGTGGCTGATGGATGGGTTTCCCTGTGATTTATTTAATGTTTCACCAGAAATCATGCTCAGAGCACCAGGAAGCAGATAAGGCTTGACTGAAGTGCAATGTTTTAACCTGGTGGATTGCCCAGGTACATTTGTTCCTGGCTTCTTAGTAGAGTTTCCTGTCACAGGGAAGCCTAGAATCAAATGCTGTAAGCCTGAGGTTGTCCCGGTGGTGCATCATTTCAAATAGATCTATGGTGACCCAGGGATTATTCCTGTTTTTTATGTATTGCTTTCTTTGAGGGGGAAAGATGTCACAGGCACGGTTAAAGATATTGATAAAGTGAGCAAGGGCAGCATCCACATTTGTGGCATTGAAGATGGGGGATCAATCACTGGCCCAGAGAAAGGATTTGAGTTTGGGTAGAAAACCCTTTTTTAAGTGTCTGAGGTAGGTGGTGATGGGGGTGTGAGAGGGGGATTTATTCAACCAGCAGCATATGATGGGGGAGTGGTCACTAAGTGAGTCAGGGAGGACTGAGATGTGGGAGATTTGTTTGGTATGGTTATGAAAATGAGGTCCAGGAGGGTGGATGTATTGATTTTGTAGTTTAGTCAGGTGGGGTATTGGACCAGCTGAACTAGGTCCAGGGCAGTAGCCAAGTCCTTGAAAACTTTTGAAGAGTGGGCTAGCCAGTCAGTGTTAAAGTCACCAGCCATAATGATTTCCACATTGCTTGGAAGGGACATAACGGTGGATAGGATTTCATTGAAGGCCGGCCTTTGATCCTGGGAGGGGGGGTATAGGAGTCCACGAAATGTATATTTTTTGACTGATTCCCTAACATTATTTTGAGGGCCAGGGTTTGGATGCCACTGGTGAAGGATGGAAGGGAGAGGGGGAGGGCTTTCCGGGGGCTCTTTAAGTAAATAGCACAACCCCCACCTTTTTTACCTAGTCTTTCCGCTCTGTAAATTGAGTAACCTTCTAATGACACAGCAGAGGCAGGGTTACCTAGTGACAGCCACATTTCTGTCAGTGCTAGAATATCAGGGGAGTGTTGGGCAATCTAGGCCTGGAGGGGGGTAATTTTATTTAGTAGGCTACGGTTGTTCATTGAGGCAATCAGTAGGCCATTTGAATTGTTACTTAAGGAAGGGTGGAACATAGTAGGGCCTTGGTTGGGGTGCACGTTCCCTGATAGTAGGAGAAGGAAGATGGCATGATGAAGTAGGGCTATGATAAAATGCTTAGTGGTGCAGGGGGCTTGCTGGGTTGAGCAGCGGGGAGCAGTGGTAGATGTAGGAACAGGGAGGAGGAGAACAGTGGGTGCTAAGAGGAGAGAGGGAAGTGGGCATTGTGCTAAAGGGTGGGGTAGGGGAATACAATGTATGGGGGTAGATAATGGAGCTGAAAGCAGCAAGGCAGGGTGCAATAGTAGGGCCCATTATAGGCAGGCTTGGTTGAAGAGCAGGGGGTGGTATGAGAGAAGTAAGGAAGCTACACACTAGTAGAAGAAGGCAAGGAAGGAAGTTCACAGTAGAGGGTGATTGAGGTGACATAATAAGGAGGGGAGAAGGGAGTTGAAGCAGTAGGGCAGACACTGTTGCACAGAGGGAAGGTATCCACCTTTGGTGTAGATGGTACAAGATTTGATACCAGATAGGGTAATGTCATGGAATGACAGGTGAGGAGCAGGGTGTGAGAGGGATGAGGGGGTAGGAACAGGCTAAAGGCAGTGAAAAGGATTAGGAAGAAGGGAGGTGCAACACTGACCCCTGTTGGTCGGTTAGTATAACCTGCAAATGGAAAAGTGGGCTGATAGAAAAGGGGTGGGGGAGTCATGTGACCATGTCACATGACCCTGATGATGTAGAAATTAAGGGATGAGCTTGGGTGGGAAAGTGGCTGGGGTGGGTGGGGAGTCAAAGCAAAACATCAATGGTAAACACCCCTGAAGGTGCACAGAGCAATCTGGTCCAGAGGAGCTATTCTAATTACCTCTTTCAGCCCTGCAGTATGCTCCCCGGGCATTTTTGTGGTGAGTGAGGGGGTTCCTGTGATCCTAGAGGGTGAAGACAAAGGAGAGGATTCAGGTTACATGGCATTAGTGGGAAGCCTGGGAGCCCAACTGCACATGTCAATTATCAGGATGCACACTCCTATAGTCTGCCTCTATCAACATACTCAGACATGCACAGGTACCATCACAAATGCTAACTAATATGACTTTTCTGCTGTAATGCAAATGTACAAGTAGCAATTCTACAGAGCAGTAAAGCATAAATTTATGCACAAAATCCTGGCACAGAATCCCTTAAGGTTACACTGCAGAGTAGTTCTAAACATCTGTAATCACAGGGCTAGATAAGCACACAAAAAACAGTCTGTCTCTGTCAGCTAACACCTCTGAAGGTACACAGAGCAAGCAGGTCCAGAGGAGCCTTGTAATTACCTCATGCAGCCCTGCAGTCTGCTCCCCAGGCATTCATGTGGTGAGTGAGAAGGTTCCTGTGGGCCTCTTGCAGCCCTGCAGTCCACTCTCCAGGCATTCTTGTGGAGAGTGAAAGGGTTCCTGTGGGCCTCTTGCAGCCCCACAGTCCACTCCCTGGGCGTTCATGTGGTGAGTGAGGGGGTTCCTGTTGGCCTCTTGCAGCCCAGCAGTCCACTCCCTGGGCATTCATGTGGTGAGTGAGGGGGTTCCTGTGGCTTCAAATTCTTTTTTTGTATATGGGCATCCTTTTTCTTATGAATGGGAAAAAAATACAAAAAAGATCCCTTCATATGAAAAAATAATTGGAACAAATTGGGATTTAGTTTTTTTATGATTCTTTTTTTCATATGAAGGGTTTCTTTTCATATGCTTTTTTCATTCATACAAAAAAGGATCCCTTTATATGGAAAAGGAATTGGGAAAAAACTAAGTCCCAACACTTTTTTTGTGTGAAAGATTCTTTTTCATATGCAGAATTCCTTTTTCGTATTGGCATACAAAAAATGTGAAAAAGAGTCACGAAAAAGAACATAAAAATATAATAAAACACATTTGGGGCAATGTTTCCAACATATTAGTGCAGAATCCATCTAATGGGGTCCCGATTAGCAAGATACTTGTGTTGGTCTCACTGCAGGATGTCATTTTTGTGGGTTTTGAATTTTTTTTTTAAGTGGAAACACTATGGCAGCCATACAAAAAATGATTTTTTCCTCATGAAAAAGGATTGGCCCCATATAAAAAAAAGGATAATTTTTTGTATGGACCAAATTCTTTATTCATTTCAAACATCTATCCAAAATGCCTAATGAGCATGCTCAGAACCAACATTTCAAATCCTTATAATTCTGAAACAAATTATTATTTTTTCACCAAACCAGTGAAAGGCATTATTCTGGGCCAAGCCCTTTCTACCCAGAAAATTTCAGTCCACTATTCCAAACTATCTGGCAGTTAGGATGTAACAAAAAAAAGGAAAAAGAAAACTAACTTTTACACATTTTTCACTGTCTGGATCTCCAGAATCTACACATCCGATAGGAACAAAACTTGGTGTACCAAGAGTTCTTGGGTGTCTGACGAAGCATGCAAAATTTTGTGAAAATCTCTTGAACAGTTGTGAAGTTATTAAAGTGAAATAATTGGGCTTTAACATTAAAAAGGCTACTCAACCCTAACTATAGTGGCGTGACCACACCACTGTAATTATATATATATATATATATATATATATATTTTTTTTTTTTCACCCCAAATTATCAAGATAATTGTATTATGACTCCCTTTATAAACATGACATATAGCATTTATAGTACATTGGCCAAAATGTAATTTCACTCCAGAAGTGTAAAAACACATCCCATCCAGGATTAAAAAAATGGCACCTGTCATGTTTATGAGGTGGTGTGAAAAAATGGCTCTGTTCAAAGTTCGGAGATAAAATAACGAATATTAGTTGTTATGAGTGAACATTGAAATACTGCAACATTCATTCATTACCTTGGCATTTAACTGTATTTGAGCACCACATTTTCAGCATAGCCTTCCTATTACCCCACCTCATGAACCATGCAGGTGAAAATTTTAAAATCGCTGCTGAAATTTCATTCTGCGTCACCAAAACATCATTCCACACCACTGGTGCAAAAACACATTTTGACCAGGATTTGAAAAGTGACAGTTGTCATCTTCATGAGGTGATGTAAAGAAATGGCAATGTTGAAAATTTTGGGTCAAAATAGTTAAAGTTACCACAGTTATGAGCAAGCATAGATAATTTTCAATGTATGCTTAGAACGTTATCATTTTTACATATGTTGACCCCAAATTTTCAACACAACCTTCTTATGACCCTACCTCATGAACAAAGGCAGTGAAAATTTTCTAATTCCACCTGAAAGGTGATTTCAAAAAGTGATCACAAAATCATTTTTGGGGCCAGATTTGCATAATTTCTCCACCATTGGTTCATGAGGTGGGGTCCCAAAAAAGGCCATGCTGAAAATTTGCAGTCACAATATGTAACAATGTCAAAGTTATGAATCAAAGTTCAAAACCCCTTTGAAATACATTAAAGAGGACAGGAAATCATTTCTAACTGGCAGCTGTTTATAAAGTTCTTATTCTCAGTAATGATATGCATTCCCCTGAATTACTCATATTTATGGTCACTGAAACTAAGGACCCTGCAATCACCAACTTCCATCTAACGATAGTGTGTACCAAAGATGTGCTGACCCTCCTTCAATCATTAAAACCCAGTGGAACTCCAGGACCCGATGGGCTGGATCCTAGGCTGCTCAGGGCTGCTGCCCCAGCCATCACACTGCCTGTGACACAGTTAATAAACAGATCCCTACAGGAAGGTGCAGTCCCCCCTAACATGGAAAAGGGTTAATGTAGTCCCAATCCACAAGGGCGGAGCATCGGAACCTATAGGAAACTATAGGCCCATCTCCATCCTCTGCCACTTGGTTAAGATTCAAGAGTGGCTAGTTTACAGCCAACTCAGAGACTACCTAGAAGCCAACAGGTTACTGGCACCCACACAACACGGCTTTAGACCAAAGCATGGGACTGATACTGCCCTTATCAAATTCACCTCTGATGTCCTGACAGCCTGGGACAAGGGGTACCCCAACTGGGGCTGTGTTCATGGACCTCTCTAAGGCCTTCGACCTGGTGGATCACTCACTCTTGCTAACAAAGCTTAGCCAACTAGGGCTGGATCAACACTTCCTCAATTGGTTCTGCAATTACCTCATGGACTGCACTCAACAGGTAAAGTAGAAAGGGGTCACCTCACAACCCCTACCCTTAACTGAGGGAGTCCCTCAGGGCTCAATCTTAGGTCCGCTTATGTTCTCCCTATTCACAAATGACCTCTATGGGCATTGCAGAGGAAGCTCCTTAGTACAGTATGCAGAAAATTCAGTACTGTACAGAATGGGGGATCACCCATCCGATCAAGGACCTCAGCTCCAAAATGACTTCACCAAGGCTGAGACTTGGCTAATTGAGAACTGCCTTGTCCTTAACCCCACAATGACCAAGGCCATGCAGTTTGGGCCAAAATCTCTGGACCTCTCCAGGGACCATCTTCAGCCACTCCCTACCTTGGCTGGCTCCAATATAGAGGTGGCACAATCAGTCAAATACCTTGGTCTCATACTAGACCAGGGCCTCACCCTTAAACCCCAAGTGGATGCTGTAACAAAAAACATACATCAAAAACTGGGCCTTCTCTATCGCCTAAGCCACAATATGATACCAGAGACTAGACTGGCTATCTCACAAACCACCCTTCTCCCAACCTTAACCTATGTCGCTCCCATCGTACTCAGCACCACCAAAATGGACCATAGCAGACTCATGACCCTATATCACAAAATAGCTCTCTTTGCTTCTAAATCCTACCTGAGGACCCACCACTGTGATGCCCTCACTGCCCTCAACTGGCCATCCCTGGACAATAGGCTCCAGTACAATGTACTAAACTGGACCTATAAGCTCCTGGATGCCCATCCTCCAGCAGGCCTGAATGGACTACTTACCCCAAAGCCACTCAGATGATCACTCTGCTCCTCGAACAAAAAACTCCTGGAGGCTCCCCAGACCTGCATGGTAGCAGGGAGAAAATCCTTTACTCACCTAGCCCCAGAGTCATGGAACAATCTCCCCAGCCATCTTCAGGAGGCTCTGACATTAGCCATCTTTCAAAGGGGGCTGCATGCTCACATTAACAAACCAAGTCCCTGCCACTGCCCCAACAGCTAAGACAATCACACCTCATGTAAATCCATACCAACTAGATACCGCTCCCCTACAAGAGTAACGACTAATGTCTGCTTGAGCTGGTTCACGACCCCGTATGGAACCTCCTGTAGACACAAAAGCACTTATCACCTCTCTACCTGTCAACACTACTGTATTCGATACTATAATGTAATTGTTGCCCACTTCTACAGAAACTGCATGGTGTATTCATAACCCCATATTATTTGTGCCACTCTCAGTGCATCAGTGGACCTTACATGTACTGATCTGTATTGCTGTATCTTGTATAATATGCACTGCACTGTACTATGACTGTACCAACTAATAACATGTATCTCCTGCCCTCTTGCACAAAAACTGGAAAATTGTATACTGTCTTAGTTACCCTGTACAATCTGTATGACACCGTGATACCTGTCTGTATGTTCAAACCTTATGTAACAATCCCCGGGTCGCCCCTGAATAAGGGACCTTCGGGGCCCAGCGGGCCTACCAGTTAACAAAATTTAATAAATAAATAAATAAATAAATAAATAAATAAATAAATATTTAACTGTACATGAATTAAAATGCTAAGAGAAAAATGCACTCTACATTGTTCTGGGTAGCATTCTTTTACAGTTCACTTCATGGAACTAGTAATTTGGAGTTTTTACTATGTCACGGTTTGTGTACAGAATACTAAACATGAGCTATTGTCCTATTGGAACTGTGCTCAGAGTTCTGTGCACAAACCAGGACATAGTTAAAACTCCAGCTCACAGGTTCCATGAAGAGAACTGTAACAGAATGCTGCCCATAAAAACAAAACAATGTAAAATACAGTTTTTCATACCACTTTTTGTTCAGGTACAGTTAAATATGGATGATTTAGGGGAAGGCACATAATATCTGAGAATAAGAACTTTACAAACAGCTGCCAGTTAGAAATGATTTCCTGTCCTCTTTAAACTGCACTTACCTGATTTTCCCATATCGTAATCATTGGTTCCAACAGCAAGACAGGTTCTACACTGTTAGACATGTTCAGGTGAGTGAGCATGTGTGGTTGAGATGGTGGAGGTGTAGGTGATGCGTGCTGCAATGGAGATTGAGGTGGGTGGGGTTTGTGTGTGTGGGGGAGATCAGCAGGGGACCTTTTTCTTTTTTATATGTAAAAAAAAAATTACGGGATGTTTTCCTTTATTTCAATAATACAGTATTCTGGTACTGGTGATGGGGCATTCCAGTGTCAGGATCATGTTTGGTGGTAAGGGGTATGTACTCCAGTGCCAGCAGCTACCTAGGGAGAACAGGGGTGGGTGACCTGGAGGGGAAGGGAGGGTTCAAGACAAGTAGTACCAGGGGGTGGCCACACTACTTCACTTATATATTAAAAAATGTATACAAACATTGGGAAGTGTAGGCAGGAGACCTGAGAAGCAAGCGGTACCAGGGGTTGGAACCCCAGTCTGCTTAATAAATCATTTAAAAAAAAGGGGAGACAGACAGACAGACATAGCAAGATAGGGAACAGGGACTCGCCAGCACACTGCTTCTACTGAAGCTGGCAGTATGACTTCCAGCTGTGGCTTCAGCATTCAAGAAAGTTCCACTGTTCTCATACAGAGAACGCTGGTGAATGGCTCCTCTTGCTAAGATGGGCACATGGATTTTGGGGTGGCCAGAAAAGGCATTTCTGGCCATTGTTTTAAAAAACTTACATCAGAATCTAGCTAAACAGGTCCAGTTTAGCTAGGTCCAGGTGTTTTCTTTTTTTTTAATTATACCATTTTTATGTATTTTCCATGTTTTTTAGTTCAAGGGGAAAAACAAGATGGTTGCTTTCACAGCACAAAAAAAATGTTCATGCTGTGAGCAGCAAGTGGTGAGAAGCCAAAATGTTCCTGTGACACTGAATTTTTGTGTCATATCAGAATGTTAGCACCAAACCCTACTGAGCATGCTCAGGACAGGAAAAAGCAAAACTTTAAGTTCTTATAACTCTAGAACCATTACATATTTTTTCACAAAACCTTTCAAAGGCTGTACCTTGGCACTGCATGCTTTTACCCAGACTTTTTGGAAATATGTAAAAGAAAAAAAATAGATGTGTACAGGAAAATGGTATGTGCAGATGTGAGAAACTGCACAAGCTGTTGCCACAAAACTTTCCACAGATTTAGACCTTGTCTCCTAGACAACGCATACTACATTTCAACTAATTTTGTCAAACTGCCAAAGCTGTTAAGGTGCAAAGTTAGGGGTTTAGCATAGAACTTTTCGCTCGATCCTAACTATAGGAGCACTGCCACACCCCTCTAATCTGCTTCATATATAATTGATATGCCATGGTCCTATCAAAAATATCGGTGATATTTTTCTCGTGTGTAATTTGACATTATGTCATCATGAGTGGCTAAGCCATGAGTGATGTCAAAGGTCAAATTGCTCAAGAGAAAAATAGCACAGATATTTCTGAAAGGGCCATGGCATATTTCATTTATGCCATACTTGCCCTGATTACATTTCTTTTTTTTCTATGAGTTTTCTTTCTGTTTGTGCCATGTTCAGATGACAGAGTGGTGTTTCAGGATAGCTGAGCCATTTTTTAACTTGATCCTCATAATGCTACATATGCATCAGTGCATCACTGCGTTGTTGTATTTGTTCATGGATTTGATGTTTGCTGTAGTTGGAAGTTGCCAAATATGGTGCCGGGGAGATGCTTACTCGATTGGGGCTGAAACTGCCCTGTGTACTTGGTAAAGTGAATGTGAGTCTCAGTCATGAAGGAGTAAGGGTGCTGTTTGGGAAATGGAAAAACTGCAAAGTAAGGGTTGTGTGTTTGAGTACCGGGGTGACAATCACCAGTTAGGAGAGTGATTGTTTATAGCATGGGTTTATTTTTCATTTAAAATAATGAGTTATAATGCTACAGTGATGGCTTAGAAAACAAAGGTGATGCTTCTGCAACTTGTATATGAGTGAGTTGTGGAAATCTAGAAATAGAACCATGCTCCTTGCGCTGCTGGCTATGGTCAATCAGGAACTTCAGTGAGTATAATGTTGTCACTGTAAAACTAGAGTGAGAATATTTTGATATTTTCACTCTAGGTCCCTGGAAACAAAAAATTGCTTAGATACGTGCCCTTTAATTTTAATATACTCACAGGTATGGCATAAATATATAGCCAAGTCCTCTGTTCAGTTCTCGTCAGGTTATTTTCTTTAGCTGCAGCTTGGTGGCTTCACTAAGCATGTCAATGACTGATGTAATACAGCAGCAGTGCTACTAATGTAGTCTCTTTGCTTGCAATCTGTAGGACTACTAAAACAGTAACTTTGCTTGTCAGTCCAGCATGTATGTTCATAAATATGACATTTCAACTATTACAGTTTGCTAGAGAATACTTTGTTGCATTTTCTGCATTCCTTTCCAGGGTTTACAGCACATCTTGGCAGTTTATCCAAGAATTTGTATAAAAAGCATTTCTCTCTCCTCACAGTGGCTTTGCTTATGACATCATAGTGCTCACCATAACAGATTGTTATGTCACAAACAGCAATTGTGAGGTAAGCAGGGGAGAGTCATATATATTTTTAAAGACTTGGAGAAATAAGCACTGCATTATCTGAAATATGTAGTAGACCAGCAACAGGGAAAAGTAAAGGCAACACAAAACTAGAAAACACTGAAGTTAGAACATACATATTGTAAATCTAGTGGGTTTACACTTTTTATAACAGTAGAGAGAGTTGCTCTTTAAAGTCAAGTCGAAAGCTCTATTCTTATATAATATGTTCAAAAATCAGATTAGGAAACAAAACAGAGGAGTTCAGCTATGGCTTTTAGTAGTATTCACAAGGCTTATCTTTCTATATGCAGAAATACTACTTCCCTTAACAACAGGTTTGACAGAAAGACTTCTGTCCTTAATTGCCTCCTTGCCTAGGCAATAGTTTGGCAGCCATGGGCTACCATTACCAGACTGCTTCAAATTTCTACCACTACAAAGTAATTGGAATTATTGTGCTGCACTCATCTTAGCCTACGTAACAGTTAGAGCTACATGTCTAAATGATTGCTTTTAAGCTGGACCTCTAATGGCTAAATGCATTTTCTTCATTATGATGCAAAGGAATAGTTGTCCATCAGTCTACCTGGGAAATGTTTCTTAGCAAGATTTTTTTAACTCTGCTGTTAACACATGCTGCATATACAGTTTTTGTATGTATTTAAATATGTGCAGTGTAATTGTAAATTTAAAATACACTTCTTCACAATTCTGTGTTAAAGTATAATACCACTTTCCAGCTTGAAACTGCAGGTTTTATAAATTGACTGTATATTTATAAATTAAATCTAGGCTTCAACTGCTCAGTAATTCAATTTTTTTGTCATGTAAATCCTTTGCTGGCTACTTCATATTGGAGCCAAACCATTTATCAGTGGGGCTTTGCTGGCCTGCTGTTGACAAATGATTATGCCTAAGCTTAGGGATGACAGGAAGAAAGAAAAGGCAGAGGCCCCTGGGAAACCTAATATGTTGGCATCTGTGTAGTACAAGTGTTCACATGTTACCTTACTGCAGGACTTTTGGGACCCCTGCTGTTGTCGCTGTTGTTGATGAAATATTTACAAGTGTACTGAGGATGTAATACAGGAGATTTGATAAATTATGTAAGAAACAGAAAGATGAAAAACAAATCAGTTCCTATAATTAACATTCTAAATGTTTTAGGGTCAGTAATGTAGGCATATCTGAAGCATGATTGTACATTCAGGTGTACGACTGCACGCACAGTTCAGAAGACAGACTGTGATTAAGGCTAAAGGAGACTATTCACAGAGCATCTGAACCTTGTTAAACTTTCTTGTTCATGAGGAAGCTGTGATGCAAACCACTTCTCATTCATTCAATTTAAAATTTTCCATACTTGGGAACAGTGCAGCTATGACAGAGTCCACTGGATCTCAGCCTTTATTGCTCTGAACTGTACCCCACCGTGTCCACATTACCATAATCTTATATTGGAAGATATATAATTTTTAAGATGGGTTTCTGTTGGTCTTGAATTGCACCTACATTTCATGAAATGCAAATTATCCAGTGCCTGAGAGGGGTAGCCACAATACAGGTACAAAGTTGGATGGAGCATGATGCAGTCCTCCTCACATTGCTGATGATCAATGTGTCTTAGCGCTCACATGTAGGTGTTTCCACACACTTTTGTTTCTTTGAGCCTAGACTGCCACATACTGTATACTAAAGGATGCCAATGGTATATGTAGTAGTGAAATGTTAACTCCTGGACCTGAATTATTCTAAGGATAGTGGGCCTACTTTAGTTTGCTTTTTAACAGCACAAACATGACAAGATTTTTTTTTCAAATTGAATTTGCATCTAGCAAATGCATTTGCAGGCAGACAGCAGATGATTATCAACTTTTTAGACTCCATACATGGTATAACTTGTGGACACAAATGGTAGTGATAGATTAACATTTCTAACTTGGACATTTTCTTTTAAACATGTTTTTTTGCCTCAGCACATATCAGCAGTCTCTTCATCAGTGAACTATGATTATACCACAAAAGATTTCTTGAAGAACTTTCTTTTAAAAAATGAAGTTTCAAATAAGAAACACTATGACCACCATTTGCATTTTGTCCCTCACTTTTGCAATTTTCAATGCAACTGTACAATAAGTGTTTTGACTTGATGCAAAAGCACTGATGGTTATGACTGCAAAGGAATGATTTGAAAATAGGGAGCAAATATGCTGTCATGATGATAAGACATTAGGAAGGATGTGGTAGGTCCATTAGTTATATACTGTAAGTATTAACATAATAATATAAACTCAACAAATATGTATTTATATATATATATATATATATATATATATATATATATAGCGAGAGAGAGAGAGAGATAGAGTACCACAGATATTTAATATTAGTCAATCAGAATACAGGAAAACTGGCAGTTATTGTCCCACAAACTACCACCTACATTCCCACAGTAGGTTAACCACATGTTAACCATGCCCACAGTAGGTTATCCCTATTCCCTTCTTTGCCTGTCTGCTCACACTTGTGCTCTCCCAATGACCTTACATGTAGCCCTACTGCAGTGCCGCTAACTTTACTATTTATATGTTGAACATTATTTAATTTATATCTGAGACTGACCAAAGGAGATCAGCTGGGAAGACTGAGGCTGGCCAAGGAGTGAGACAGGATTTTCTCACTGACCTGAACCAATCATGAGGGAACACAGAAAGAGAAAGAGAGAGAGAGAGAGAAAGAACTTTCTGCATTGGGGAAAGAAGGGGTCAGAAACAGTAAGAAATGAGAGCAGTCTTAGAAACATAGAAACATAGAATTTGACGGCAGATAAGGACCACTTGACCCACCCAGTCTGCCCATTTCCCTACCTACTGGATAAGCTGCAGATCCTAGTTAACCAGCAGCCTACTTCTTCCTACCCCCAACCCCTAGAATGGCCTTATGACTGTCCCATGCATGCTTGAATTCCACCACTGATTTTGACTCCACAACCTCCTCCGGAAGGCTGTTCCATGCATCCACAAACCTCTCTGTGAAAAATACTTCCTTAAATTACCTCTGAGCCGCCCCCTCTATTTTCAAATTGTGCCCTCTTGTTCTTGCACACTCTTTTTTGAAAGATGCTACCCTCTTGGACTTTGTTGATTCCCTTGAGGTACTTGAATGTTTCTGTCATGTCCTCCCTCTCCCTCCTTTCCTCAAGGCTATACATATTAAGCTCCTTTCATCTCTCTTCATATGTCTTCCGGTGCAGACCCTGC
Organism: Neoceratodus forsteri; assembly: GCA_016271365.2. Lineage (NCBI taxonomy): Eukaryota > Metazoa > Chordata > Ceratodontiformes > Ceratodontidae > Neoceratodus > Neoceratodus forsteri. Next base: position 351,929,795 of record CM028136.1, on the reverse strand, counting down.
ACCATTTTAGATGCCCTCCTCTGGACAGCTTCCATCCTGTCTATGTCTTTGCGGAGATTGTGTCTCCAGAACTGCACACAGTACTCCAGATGAGGTCTCACCAGCAGTCTGTACAGAGGGATAATAACTTCTTGTTTTCTACTGGTGATGCCTCTCCCTATGCATCCCAGTATCCCCCCAGCCCTCCTTGCTGCCCTCTCACATTGCTTGCCCACCTTTAGGTCATCTGATATGACTACCCCAGGTCCCTTTCCATTTTTGTTGTTGTTAGTATCTCACCCCCCATTGTGTACTCTTCCCTGGTTTTGTTTCCCAGGTGCATTACCTTGCACTTCTTAGCATTGAATCTAAGCTGCCATACATTTGACCATTCCTCTAACCTTGCCAAGTCCCTTCTCATCCTTTCCACCCCACCCTGTGCATCAACTCTGTTGCAGATCTTTGTGTCATCTGCAAGAGACATACTTTCCTTCAGTCCCTCTGCAATGTCACTTATAAAGACATTGAAGAGGACCGGTCCTAATACTGAACCCTGCGGTACCCCACTAGTAACCCTCCTTTCTTCTGAGTGGACTCCATTTACTATTACTCTGTGTCCTATTCTCCAGCAGATTCTTTACCCAGGATGTCATCTTGGGACCCATTCTCAGGCTGGCTAACTTGTATATTAATCTTTTGTGTGGGACTGTGTCAAATGCCTTGCTAAAGTCTAGGTAGGCTATGTCCACAGTCCCTCCCTGATCTACTACTTTGGTCACCCAGTCAAAGAAATCCATCAGATTCATCTGGCATGACCTTCCCACTGTGAATCCATGCTGCCAAGGGTCCTGCCTAGGGTCTTCTTTTTAGTCTGTTGCTATCACAGATTGTGTAGCTGAAGGACAGTTACAGCATGAAATCAGGCATTGAAAAGTAAAGTTGTGATTCTGGACATGCGTTATTACAGGCAGCACTAATACACATGCCCAGAGTCATGGCTTTACTTTTCAAAACCTGATTTCAACATGTAAAACTGCTCATTTTTTCATTAGTAGTTCCATAACAAAATATGTGTAACTCCTAGTGGTATAATAGTAATAACATTCATTTAGTTGGAGTATACTTGCAATAAATGGCTTCTGTGGGGATTAGATACCTCGGCTTTGCCTCAGCATTTAATCATCCACAGAAGCTGGTTATTGCTTCATATTCTCCAACTAAATGAATGTTATCACTATGAAACACTATGACCACCATGTTATCATTTATATATACTGTATAAATTACAAACAATTTTGTTAATACACCTGTTGAGATCAAAGTGACAAAAGTTGGGAAATGTGGCATTAGGGAACCTGAACACCCCCTCCTCCAGGCAGCACATCAGGTGTGGGGTGTGCTTTGGGGTACTCAAACCTAACACTCACCCCGTTCCATCCATAATTAAGGTCAGATGTGTAAAGTGTAGAAGAATGGTGTGAGCGTTAGGCTTGAGAATCTCTGACACCCTACACCTGATATGTTGTCGAGAGTGTTAGGGTTGAAACCCTAATACCACATTTCCCAACTTTTGTTGCTTTGACACTAACTGGTGCATTAATGAAGTTTTTTTACAATGTATTTCCTTACTTTTTGAGATATTATAATTATATCCTTATTTTGCTGTGTGAACACAGGGTCCTTCAGACCCTTCGCTCCCATGCATTTTGCTGTGGAAGTCTGCACTTCCACACATACATGATTGTGTCAGATTGTATTTCTGTAACTGAGATATGTCTGTTCCCTAGTATTCACTGGACTCACCCACCCTACATTTTGCCGGTCCACATTAATTGTAACTTAATATCCCTGGCCCACAAATTTCCATATATGTCTTATTATATAGTCATTAGTGTTTGTGGTAACCCCCTTCACCCTGTGACTGTGCCTCAATCCCCATGTATTTATAGTTAATTGCCATGGTGTCAAATGGCACCCCAACCCTCCTAGTCCTGTATATTGTTTTTCATATATTCATTGATGTCCCCCTCCAACCAGTTTCCCCTGTTCACTATGATAACACAATCCATATCAATGGTGTCTAGTGGCACCCCTCACCTTCCAATCCCTGTACTATGTTGATTTCATATCTCCATTGATAGTCAGTGGTGCCCCCAGCTTTCCATGTGATTGTGAAGCTGCAAATTAAAAACAGTCCCTCAATGTTTTATTTTTTTTCAAACCTGTATAAAAAATTTACCATTCATCTCACCCACATCCCCACTAGGCCACCCACTGTGCACCCACCAGCCTGCATCCCCTACACTCCTCCACACACCGTCAGTCACCTAAAGTGTTCCCTCAGTGAAGATCTACTGTCAAATCGAAGATGCACCTTGATGCAGGACCCAGCAACTGCTGTCTAACAAGTAAGGTAACTGTGGTCAGAAAATACACTGAGCTACCGTTACCTTATTTCTCATACAGCAGTCACCAGTTCCAGCAGCAAGATGTGTCTTTGATTGGAGAGTGGATCTTCACTGTGGGTCCAGTTCAGGTGAGTGAGGGTGTGTGGGGGAGTCAAAGGGGGTAGTGGATGCACAGTGTGAGGTTGGGTAGGGGTGGGGGTCAGATCAACACTGGACTTTATCTTTGATAAGTTGCAAAAAATAAGAATAAAGATATCAAGGGACCATTTTATTTTCAGCTTGACAATGACATGGGAGGGTGGGGGGTGCCTCTGGCCACCAATTGAGATATGACATCAAACAATACAGGAAACGGAGGGTGGGGGTGCTACTAGACACCTGGGATATAGATTGTGGTAACAAACTGAACAGGGGAAATTGGAGGGTGGGAGTACCACTGCACACCAATGAAAAGGCAAGATGTGGCACTGCAAAAGGGGTACAAAAATCCTGTTGCATGCTAGTAAATCTTTTTCACCATCTTTTTTTTCTTTGCACAAAAAATAATCTATTGTCACACAAAAGGAGTTTTGGACTTGTTTTTTTTTTTATCCTTTTTCATGAGTAAGGATCCTTCATTGTGAATCCTTTCTTGTTCTTGTGAAAAAGGATCTTGTCTCATGAACAGTGTGGTTCATGATAAACTCAGCTACAGAGTCAAGCCGTACAAAAGTGAGGGTACTGGACTTCAAGAGGGCTGACTTTGGTAAGATGGGAGAGTGCCTTAGAAAAACACTAGCAAACAGGCTAGAAGGGGGGTGGAGCAACAATGGGGAAACATCAAAACTGCCTTCACAGAGGCAACAAGCATTTGTGTGAAGCAAATAAATCAAAATGAAAGAAAAAGCCACTATGGTTCTCAAAAGAGGTGGCAAGGAAGGTCAGGGAGAAAAAGATAGCATTCAGGAAGTATAAGGAAAAACAGAAGGAGCAGGACAGAGACCTGTACCAGTTAAGGCAGAAGGAAGCAGGGAGGGAAGTCAGAATAGCAAAGGCCCAAACTGAGGAAAAGATAACCAACTCGGTTAAGACGGGGGATAAAACCTTTTATAGGTACATCAGGGAGCATAGAAAGACAAAGGGAGGGATAGTGAGGCTGAATAGAATGGACGGTGGGTGGGCAGAGAAGGACAGTGAAAAAGCAGGGATACTGAAGAAATATTTCTGCTCAGTATTCACAAAAGAGGAGGAGAGAGAGGTGCCTAATCCAATTAATAGAAGCACTCTGGAAAGGGGTGTCGATCCCAGTCCTTTCACAGAAGAAATGTTTCTGAGAGAACTCCTAAAATTGAAGGTGGACAAAGCAACGGGGGCCTGACGGAATTCACCCCAGAATTCTAAAAGAATTAAGGGGAGAACTAGTGAGACCAATGTCTACCCTTTTTAACAAATAATGGGAGGATGGTGTGGTACCTGAGGACTGGAGGAAGGTGGATGTGATTCCCCTTCACAAAAGTGGGACCAAGACAGAGGCAGAAAACTACAGATCTGTCAGTTTGACCTCTGTGGTAGGGAAAGTGATGGAATAATTTCTGAAGGAAAGAATTGTTGAGTACCTTGAGGCCAGTGGGGCATAGGACCCTAAGCGGCATGGGTTCACAGCAGGAATGTCATGTCAGATGAATCTAATTGATTTCTTTGACTGGTTGACCAAAGTAATAGACCAGGGAGGGGCTGTGGACATGGCCTACCTAGACTTTAGCAAGGCATTTGACACAGTCCCACACAAAAGATTAATAGCCAAATTAACCAGTCTGGGAGTGGGTCCCAGGGTGGTAGCCTAGGTAATACATTGACTGGACAACAGGACACAAAGGGTAATTGTAAATGGAGTCCACGCTGAAGAAAGAGGGGTTACTAGTTGATGTACCACAGGGTTCAGTACCGGGCCCAGTCCTTTTTAATGTCTTTATAAGTGACATTGCAGAGGGACTGGAAGGAAAAGTATGCCTCTTTGCAGATGACACAAAGAACTGCAACAGGGATGATATACAAGGAGGTGTGGAAAGGATGAGAAGGGACTTGGCAAGGTTGGAGGAATGGTCATAAGTATTGCAGCTTGGATTCAATGCAAAGAAGTGCAAAATAATGCACCTGGAAAAGAAAAACCCAGGGGAAGATTACACAATGGGGGGAGGTAGTAACAACAACAAAAATGGAAAGGGTCCTGGGGGTAATCATATCAGATGACCTTAAGGTTAGCAAGCAATGTGAGAAGGCAGTAGGGAGGGCTGGGGGGATACTGGGATGTACAGTGCTAGTTATTGAAAAGTTTCCTACCTTGAGGCATATCGAGGTATCACCAAGGTACCACTAAGGTAGTTTGCATTGACTGTAATGTGATCCTGCCTCATTCTGCCTCAGTATACCTAGGTATACCTCAGTACTGCAAAACATTTCTATGACTACGACTGTACAGGGAGAGGCATCACCAGCAGAAAACAGGAAGTTGTTATCCCTCTGTACAGACAGTTGGTGAGACCCCATCTGGAGTACTGTATCCAGTTCTGGAGACCCCATCTCTGCAAGGACATAGACAGGATAGAGGTAGTCCAGAGGAGGGCAATTAAAATGGTGCAGGGTCTGCAAGAGAAGCCATACTAGGAGAGACTAAAGGAGCTTAATATGCATACCCTTGAGGAAAGGAGTTAGAGGGAGGGACATGATAGAAACTTTTAACTACCTCAGTGGAATCAACAAAGTTCAAGAGGGTAGTATCTTTCAGAAAAAGAGATGTGCAAAAACAAGGGGTCACAATTTGAAGATGGGGGATGGTTCAGGGGAAATGTGAGGAAGGATTTTTTCACAGAGAGGGTGCTGGACTCATGGAACAGCCTTCCTGAGGAGGTTGTGGGGTCTAAAACTGTGGGAGAATTCAAGAATGGATGGGACAGACATAAGGCAATTTTTGTGGGGGGGTAGGAAAAAATAGGCTGTTGGTTAACTAGGATCTGCAGAATATCCTGTAGGTAGGGAAATCATCAGACTAGGTGGGCCAAGCAGTCCTTATCTGCCATTAAGGTCTGTGTTTCTATGAAAAAGTATGTAGGACTTAGTTTTTTATTTTAATCCTTTTTCATGAGTTAGGATCCTTTTTCATGAATCCTTTTTCATATCCATGGTGGAGGATCTTAGTGAGCTGTGAAAATGATTTAAATAATGCTAAAAAACTTTCTGGGGCCATATTGGCAGCAAGTAACCAAAGAATACAGAAAATGAAGTCCCGATGAGCAAGACACATGTTTTGGTGTCTCGGCTAGACATAATTTTGGAATGCTTTACATTTTTTAAGTTTGAAAAAACATAAAATAATAAAGTGGCTCACAAAAAAGGAATTTGTTCTCATGAAAAAGGATTGGCCCCTCACAAAAAAGAATCCTTTTTTGTGAGACCAATTTCCTTTTTTGTTCCAGGAAGCTATCCTGGAGAGTGAAATTGTCTTTGAAAATAATGGGAACTTAAAAATGTAATAACTTTTGAATGGATTATTATTTTTTACCAAATCAGCAAAAGGCACTCCTGTGACACAAGCTCTATCTACCATAGAAATTTCACACCAAATTACCACACCGTCAGGGTGCAAATTGATGACAAAAAAAACTGTGGAAAAGGGTGGATTTTAAGGTTTTTGCATTGTCCAGATCTTAGAATCTGCACATCCAACAAGAACAAATCTTGGCACATCAAGAGATCTACCCCATGAGACAGTGTTTGCCAACTTTTGTGCAGATCTGTTGAATGTTTGCAAAGTTATTAAAGTACAAAATTTGAGGTTTAGCATAGAAACCCCAGCTTAACCCTCATTATAGGGGTGCTACTGCACCCCTATACTATATATAGGCATGTAGATATAAGTGTAGATAAAGGATCCTAGCTCACAAAAAGGATTTCAGACTTAATTTTTTAAATACTTTTTCACGAGTTAGGATCCTGTTTTGTGTAGTCTTTTTTGTATTCATAGTAAAGGATCCTATCTCATGAAAAAGGATTTCAGACTTAGTTTTTTTAAATCATTTTTCACAAGTTAGGATCTTTTTTCACTAATCCTATTTCATATTCATGGCAAAGGATCATAGCGAGTTGTGAAAAAGGATTTAAATAAAGTTAAAAAGGTTCCAGGGCCATATTGGGAGCAAACAACCAAAGAATCCAGAAAATGCAGTCCTGATGAGAAAGATACACATTTTGGTGTCACTGCTAGACACCATTTGAAAGAGCTTTACATTTTTTATGTTTGAAAGAATGGAAAACAAGATGGCGGCTCATGAAAAAGGAATTGTTTTCTCATTAATAATGATTGGACTCCTCATGCCAAAGAATCCATTTTTGTAAGACAAAATTCATTTTTCATTCCAGAAAGCTATCCTGAAGGGTGAAATTCCCATTGAAAACAATGGGAATTTAAAAACTGAATAACTTTGGAACTGATTAATGTTTCATTACCAAACCAGGGAAAGGCACTTCTGTGACTTAAGCTCTACCATAGAAATTTCATATCAAAGTTCCACACCATCTGGGCGCAAGGCAATGACAAAAAAAAGTGCAGAAAATGGTAAATTTTAAGGTTTTTACACTATCTGGATCTCAGAATCTGCACATCAGACAGGAACAAAACTTGGCACATCAACACAGCTACCCAGCGACAGCACATGCCAACCTTTGTGTAAATCTGTTGAACGGTTATAAAGTTATTAAAGTGCAAAATGTGAGTTTGTTTGTACTTTAATAATTTTGCAACTGATCAATGAATTTGTATGCAATTTTGCATGTGTGGTCTTGCAGGGGTAGATCTCATGACATGCCAAGTTTTGATGAGGTCAGATGTGTCAGTTCTGAGTTCTGGATAGCACAAAACCCTTAAAAATCACACCTTTTCATTGTTTATTTGCCATCACCTTCTGCCCAGATGGCTTGGAATTTTGGTCTGAAATTTTCAGTGTTATAAGGGTTTGGGTCATTGAAGTGCCTTTCGCTTGTTTGGTGAAAAAAATAGGAACCTGTTCCAAAGTTAACAAATTTTAAAAACTCCCATTATTTTCAATGGGAATTTCAATGTTCTGGACAGCTTCTTGGAACTATTTTTTTTTTGTCAAATGATAAAGGATTCTTTTCCCTGAAGTCCAAATCCTTTTTTGTAAGAAAAGATTCCTTTTTCATTTTCCACCATATTGTTTTCTTTTTTTTTTGTCAAAACTCCACAAAATGACATCATGCAGGCACACTAAAATATGTCTCTTCTTCACCAGGACTCCATTAGGTGGATTCTGCACATGTTTGCTGCAAAAATTACCCTGAAATTGTTTTTTATTATTTAAAATCCTTTTTTGTAACTCACTAATATCCTTTTTCGTGAGTCCATTTTTGCTCAAACGATAAAGGATCACGTCTCAAGAAAAAGGGATTTCGGGAAGAACAATGTCTGAAATCCTTTTTTGTGCCAAAGGATGCTTTTTCATTTGAATGAAAAGAGTACATGAAAAGGGATCCCTTGGCACAAAAAAAGGATAGAAAAACACAAAGTCAAAATCCTTTTTGTGACATGTGAACTTTTTTCATGTGAACAAAAAGGACTCATGAAAAAGAATCCCTTGGCACGAAAAAAGAATTGGGAAAAAAAAACTAAGTCTGACATCCTTTTTCATGCCAAGGGATCCTTTTTCATTTGATAGTTCTTTTTCAATGAAAAAGGATCACCTGGCATAAAAAAGGATTTCAGAGTTAGTTTTTTTCCCCTTATTCCTTGTTTGTGTCAACTAATCCTTTTTTGTTTAATAGGGCAAAGCATTTTCTGCCACAAAAAAGGATTTTTTTTCTACATTTTCCTGTGATTTTTCCCTGGTCTCCAGTGGCACCGCCCCCACCCTCTGATTCTGACCTGGTCCCTATAAAAATGTTAAATGTGTTCCTGGTGTGTAGTGGCACACCCCACCCTCTGATTTCCCTCCTCTAAGATATTTTTGTTATCCCTGGCATCCAGTGGCACCCCTCACCCTATAGTGCCCAACCCTGTAACACTTAAAAATTTATACCTGGTGTCTAGTGGTGCCCCACCACCCTCCGATGCCTGTTGCTACATCTTTTATCATTGCCCTGGTGTCCAGTGGTAACTTCCTACCCACCCTACCAGGCCCTTTGCTTGCTGAAAATAAGAAAATAGTCCCTCAATGTATTTTATTTATTTTTATTTTTTTTACCTCTGTAAAAATTAAAGTCCACCACTGATGCACCCCCCCATCCAAACTCCCACTGTGGACCCACCACCACACACCCCACTAGACACCCCACATATCCTCACTCACCTGAAATTGTCCCACTGTGAAGTTCCACTCTCTGATCGAAGACACATCTTGCTGCTGGAACTGGTGACTGCAATATGAGAAACTAAGGTAAATGCAGTTCAAGGTATTTCAATGGGGTTTTCAACTTTGATTCATAACTTGGCCATTTCTGCATATTTTCACACCAAATTTTCAACGTAGGCTTTTTGGGACCCCACTTCATGAACAATGCCAATAGGATTCCACAGATCTGGTCCAAAAGGTGATTTTGCAGTCACTTGGTGAAGTCACCTTTTGGGTGGGACTTGAAAATCTTCACTGCTCTTGTTCATTAGTTTTATTTTATTTTTATTTTATTGAAATCTAGGATTACAAATACCTTTGAGCAGGAACTGCTCATTTACAAAGGTTCCATGTCAAAGGAATGGGGGGTATGCATACATACAAAGGTCAACATAATAATACATAGTTACACAATAAAAAGAAGTAAGAGACTGAGACTTAGGAAATTCCAGTAATTCAAAATGTGCCAAATGTTAGGTAGCATGACATACCAGCCAAGGGCAATCTTAGAAATAAGCAATGCAGGTGAGAGGGAAGAGGATATGCAGGCAGGAAGGCCATTGTCAGAGGGTAGAGGGTGAGGGTAAGAGCTCTAAAGGGGAGGGAGGGGAGGGATAAAAGTCAGGAAATGCCTGGGGGAGGAAAGGGATATGGGGCAAGGGGGTAGGCAGGTAGAAGGGGGCAAGGTGGGGAGAAGTAGCTCTCAAGACTGAAGTGGAGGGCAGTGAGTGGTGGGCCCCTGATTAGGCGAGGCAGTCACAATGACTAGTTGAAATGAGATGAAGTCAGAGTTGTCTCTTAAAAGGGCCAAGAGCAGCAGCAGTAAGAGTTTCTTTGTTGAGAGTATTGTACCACTGTGGTGCTCTGTGGGCAAAGGCCCTCTGGCCCATGGTAGTCCAGCATCTGGGGACAAGGAAGGTTAGTTTTTGTGAACCTCTAGTTCACTGGATGCTGTGGTGGTCAATGAGGAGCTTTTCAATGCCTGGGGGCATGACCCCGAGGAGGAATTTTTTGGCTAAGAGGCAGGTTTGATACTGTATCCAGCTGATGAGAGGAAGCCATCCTGCCCGAGTGTACAGGTCACAAGTGTGTGGAAGTTGATCAGCCCCAGTTAGCTGCCTGCATGCTTTGCTGAGTGCAACTGTAATTCTGCGGAGGGCAGAGGTGGAGGTAGCACCATAAATTGCTAGCCCATAATCGATGATGGAGGTGACAGAGCTGTTGATAGCCAACCGGAGAGTGTCAGGAGTCATGCAGTGTTTGTGCTTGTAGAGCAGGCCATACTGATGTTGGTGGCTTTGGTGACAGAATCTATGTGCCGATGGTAGGAGAGTGAGCTGTCCAATGTGACACCTAGGTATTTAAAATCAGGAACGTGTTCAAGTAAGGTCCTTGTTTGGTTTAGGATGGTGATGTCACAGGATTTGTACTTGCTCCTGGTGTTGTAGAAGGTCATAACCTTTGTTTTGCTGTAGTTCATGACCAGTTTGTGTGATTTGAACCATTCTTCGATGCGCATGAATTCAAGCTGTAATTGTTTCTTGAGGAGCTCTGCATTTTGGTGGTTGGTGAACATGACTGCGTCATTGGCATAGAGCAGTAATTTCTGGTGGCAGACACTGGGAATGTCATTGAGGAAGAGGCTGAAGAGTAGCGGCCCCAGGATGGACCCCTGTGGGACCCCTGAAAGGACTGAATTTTCTTCCAAGGTGACACTGGCAATCCTAACCCGCTGGACCCTCTCCAAGGTAGCTTGAAAACCAGAGCAGTGCTTCATTGGAGAGCCCAATGTTTGATAACCCCTACAGTTGGAGTCATAAGAAGGTTATGTTGAGAATTGGGGGTAACAATATTTAAAAAATTCCAAAGTTATGCAGATGCATTGAAATTTTGCTATGGTTGCTCATAACTCTGGTATTTTCACCCCACGTTTTCAGCATAGACATATTTTTACACCACCTCATTAATGTGATAGCTGTCATTTTTAAAATCCTGGCCAAACTTACTTTTTACACCTGTGGCTTGGCATGACATTGTGCTTGTATGGAATCACATTTTGGTGGGGATTTGGAAATTTTCAGTACTGGGTTCATGAGATGGGGTAATAAGAAGTTTATGGTGACAATGTGGGTGTGGTTTTCCAAAAATTGGAAGGGCAGGGCCCGGACGGACCACCACTTCTACAGCAGCATACATATTTACAGGCAAATAATGATGTGATTACACTAATTGAAAAAGTATGGATGGAAGGGAGTGTAGGGCTCAGAAGGCAAACAAGGATGTGATTATACTATCTGAAAATGTAAGGAAATTCATTGCAAAAAAACTTTGTTAATGCACTAGTTAGGGTTAAAGTGATGAACATAGGGAAATGTGGCATTAGGGTTTCTAACCCTAGCATCTCACCCTTACCATACAGGCAACAACAAGTGTGGGATGTGCTTTGTGGTTGTCAACCCTAACACTCACCACATTCTCATATACTGCACCCACCTCAGAGTTACTCAGAGTTACTTGGAGATTAAAGGTGGAAGAAGACAATGCCCATCCAGACCACCTTCCCTGCACTTGCAGGGTGTTTGTTAAAACCCCTAATCAAGTAGGATTTATCCAGGGTATTTCTGAATGCTCCAAAAGAGCTGATAGCCACCAAATAATTGGGTACAGATTTCCATAATTTGCACTCTGTGATAGTGAATAAATTATTTCTCTTATTGGTGTTAACCTTAGGGATCTGGAGTTGCCTTATGGCATCTGAGTCCATCTAGTTTTTGAGTGCAAGAGAGGTTACAGTTCTTCATAAGATAAGGATCCTTTAAGATGTTGACTAACATGAGTATATTGCCCCTATTTCTGCATGATTTCAAATCATACATATTAACAGCTTGTAGTCGTTCCTCATACGATAGGTTACTAATGGAGGTAATAGGTTTAATAGCCCTCCTTTGGACTGACTCTATTAGCCGTGAATCTTTAACTAAATAAGGTGTCCAAAATGAAGCCGCATAATCCAAATGCGGCCTAACATAAGTTATGTAGATTGGCAGAATGCAAGCCTTACTCCTGTTGACAAATGATTTCTTTATTGATGTTACCATTTTATTGGCTTTAAGAGCCACTCATCTACACTGGTCAGTGGATGTAAATTCTTTATTTATTATAATGCCTAGATCTGTTTCTGATTCTACTGCCTTAGTAGGACACCTATTTAAGAAGCAGTTAGTGTTAGGATTACTTTTTCCAAGATCGATCACAAAACATTTCTTGATGTTAAACTTCATTTTATTTTGTTCTGCCCATCGGCCAAATTGATTTAAATCTTGTTGGATCAGGGTATTTTTAACAGAAGCTGATTTACTCATGGAATGGGGTGAGAGATAGGGTGGACAGTCACAAAGCACATCCCACACCACATAGATGTAGATATATATATATATATTATACTGGTGCAGAAGTGCCAGTATAGTTATTATTGAGTAAGACGTTTAATGTTAAACCCCAGTTTTTGCACCTTAACAACTTTGGCACCATTTGATGAAATAGCTAAAAATTTGGCATGCGCAGACTGGGTGGCAAGGTCTAAAGATGTAAAAAGCTTTGTGATGCATCTTTTGTGGATACTAAAGATAAGCTGTTAATGGATTACTTTTTTCCTATATTTCACAAAGCTTTTTTTTTTTTTTTTATGCTCTCATGTACAGCCTACATGGTACAGACTTTTTTTCATGAAACTTTCTGGGTAGAAGTGGCCTGTTCATGAAAAAAATATTAAACACTTCCAGAGCTACAAGAATTTTTATTTTTCTTTCTGAGCAAGCTTAGTGGGAATTTTCAATAACCCTCTGATACAAACGGTAAAAAACATCAACTGTGTGGGTTTGTTTATCTCCAGGTAGAAGGTCACCTGGACGCCAGTGACCATCACATGGTATGGTTCAATTTGGCCACTAGAACAAAATCATCCCATTCCAAGGCAAAAATATGGGACTTCAGAGGAGCTGACTTTGATAAAATGGCCAACAGAGTTAAGCTAGCCATGGCAAAAAGAAATACAGGTGAGGGGGTACAGGCAAAGTGGGCAAGCATTAAAGATGCAATACTTGAAGCAACATCCCATTGTGTTAGTGAGAAAAGGAAGTGCAAAAGAAGAAGGAAACTACTTTGGTTCTCAAACACAGCAGCAGAAAAGGTCAGAGCCAAAAGGCTGGCCTTCAGGAAATATAAAGGAACGCAGCGAGATGAAGATAGGGAGGCATACCAAACTTCCCTAAGGGAAGCAAGGAAGGCAGTAAGGCAGGCAAAGGCCCAAACTGAGAAAACACTAGAACAAACATTAAAAGAAGGTGACAAGACTATCTATAGATACATTAGTGAAAGGAGAAAGTCCAGAGGGGGTATTGCTATGATCAAAGGGGATAAGGGGGCATGTGAGGAGGAGGACCATTTAAAAGCATCTGTCCTAAACAGATACTTCTGCTCAGTATTTACTGAAGAGAAGGGAGAGCAGGGCCCACAGCTTTGCACCATGGACACAGGGGGGAGGGAGGTATGCACTAGTCCCTTCACAAAAGAAAGGGTCCTACAAGAGCTCGATAAGCTCATGGTGGACAAGACAATGGGACCTGATGGCATACATCCCAGGGTACTAAAGGAGCTAAGGGTGAAACTAGCAGAGCTATTATCAGAACTGTTTAGTGAGTCTCTGAGCACAGGAGAGGTCCCAGAAGACTGGAGAAGGGCTTGTATGATCCCGCTCCACAAGAGTGATAGCAGGGAGGAGGCAGGGAACTACAGACCAGTCAGTCTTACCTCAGTAGTGGGCAAGATTATGGAGACACTCCTTAAGGAAAGGATAGTGCAACACCTGGAATCCATAGGAGCACAGGATCAAAGACAGCATAGGTTTACAAAAGGAAGGTCCTGTCAAACTAATCTCATAGATTTCTTTGTCTGGGTAACCAGAGTGGTGGACCAAGGGGGAGCAGTTGATGTTGCCTACCTTGACTTCACCAAAGCTTTCAATACTGTTCCACATGGAAGATTGATTAATAAGCTGGATAGGCTCGGGGTGGGTCAGACATTGGTCAACTGGCTGGCAAACTGGTTGATGGGAAGAAAACAGCGAGTGGTGGTAAATGGTATATAGTCAGAAGAGATGCAAGTCACAAGTAGGGTACCTCAGGGATCAGTCCTGGGGCCAGTCCTCTTCAATACCTTCATCAGTGACATTGCAGATGGACTGGAGGGTAAGGTTTGTCTGTTTGCAGATGACACCAAGATCTGCAACACAGTAGATAATCTAGATGGGGTGGGCAGAATGAGAAGAGATCTTGATAAACTAGCAAAATGGTCAGAAGAGTGGCAAATGGGGTTTAATGCAAAGAAGTGCAAGATCATGCACATAGGGAAGAGAAACTTTGAAGGCACCTATAGGCTGGGAGGGGAGCTGCTGGCAGTCACAAGGGAAGAAAGAGACGTGGGCGCCATCATCACACGATGACCTGAAATCATCCAAGCAGACCTCTAAAGCAGTAGGTAAGGCTAGAGGGATGTTGGGGTGTATTAGTAGGGGTATCACAAGTCGTAAGAGGGAGATAATAATCCCTCTTTACAAGGCACTGGTTAGGCCCCATCTGGAGTACTGCATGCAGCATTGGAGGCCACACCATCACAAGGACATTAACCAAATTGAGGCAGTCCAGAGAAGGGCAACCAAAATGGTGCAGGGACTGCATCAGAAAACATATGAGGACAGATTAACTGCGCTCAATATGTATACCCTAGAGCAAAGGAGGGAGTGAGGTGATATGATTGAAACATTCAAACACCTTAAGGGCATTAACAAGGTGAAAGAGTCTAACATGTTTCAATATAAGAAAAATAGCAGGACAAGAGGATACAGCATTAGATTTGAGGGAGGCCGATTAAGGGGTAATGTGAGGAAGTTTGTTTTTCACAGAAAGGTTGGTGGATGAATGGAATAGCCTACCTCAGGAAGTGGTGGATATGAATACAGTGCAGGGCTTCAAACAGGCATAGGATAGGCATAAGGAAGCAATACAGATGAGTATGAATAGATCAGCCATTGAAAGAGCAAAGGCCTATGGCACATTCATAAGGTAGAAAAAGAAATGGGCAGACTGGATGGGCCTTGCGGTCCTTATCTGCCATCAACTTCTATGTTTCTAAAATTAGTGACTCATTTATTGTGAAAAAAATCACACATGACATCTGCATCTTGTTTAAAAAAACATTAAAATTACTAAATAATGATGTATTTTCCAAAAACTTACACCTGAGCATAGGTAAACAGAACCTGTTCAGCTAGATTCTGGTGTTAGTTTTCTTAAAATATCGCCATAAATTAGGTTTCTGTGCACCAGAAAAACCTGGGTGCCCGGCTTAGTGACATGAGTCATTCACCCATATTCTCTGTATGAGAACAGTGAGAAATGTTTGTTTTATGAAGCTGCACCTGGCGTCACGCTGCTGGCTTCAGCTGGAGCAGTAAACCAGTGATCTACTGATATCTCTCTTTCTATCTCTGTCTGTCTATCATCTATCATATTTATTTATCTGTCCTATCCTTTTCATCTATCTCTCTATCCAGCTAGCTGCATTGCCTATCTAAATATCTAAAGCAGACTGGGGTGCCCACCCTTAGTACCACTACTCATTACTCCCCCAGATTACCCACTCCCTTCCCAATACATAAAACTAACAATAGCAGACCAGGGTGCCCACCACAGTACCATTTCATTCATCCACCTCCCTTCCCCTCTAGGTCACTCAACAAAAGGAAATAGGTGACAGCACCAGGGTGCCCATCCCAGTGCCAATGAAGATGAACTTGACATTCAGGTGCCCAATCCTCAGTATCAGCTTGGGTGCTCCTGTAAATAAATAAAACCATTCCTCACTTATGTTTTTTTTGTCATTAAACCTGAAAAGTAGAAAATAGTCCATCACCAATCTAAACCCCCAAAACCCACAACCACCCCACCCTAACCCCCTCAGCACTCACCACCCCGCCATCCTACTTCCCAAAAACCCTCACTCATATAAAACTATCACACATCATATACCCACTCTCCAATCAAAATGACATCTTGCTAGAAGCAATGACTGTGATATAAGAAAATAAGGTAAGTCCTGTTTAATGTATTTCAGTTTGAACTTTTACTCATAATTTTGTAATTCTTACATATTTTGACACTAAAATGTTAGCATGGCCTTTTTAGGGCCTCACCTCATGAACAATGGTGGCACACTTTTTCAAATCCATGATTTTTAAGTTGTTGCATGAATACACCTTTTGGGTTGGATTTGAAGATTTTCACCTACTGGGTTCATGAGGTTGGGTCATAAGAAGGCTACAGTATGTTGAAAATTTGTGTACCAATTTGGCAAAATGACCAAGTTATGAGTCAGCATTGAAATATTGTTCACTCATAACTCTGATAAATTTCAAAATTTTTCCACCAAACTTTCAGTATGGCCTTTTTGTGACCCCACAAAAGAACAAAACAGTTGACATTTTTCCAATATAGTATGCACTAAAAAGTGATTTTGCAGTTAATGCATGAAATCATGTTTTGGGCAGGATTTGAACTTTTTCACCTACCAGGTTAATGAGGAGGTATCATAAGAAGGCTATGTTGAAAATTTGTCACAACAATATGGTTAAATGACCAAGTCACCAGTGAATGTAGAAATATTTCAACGTTCACTAATAACTTTGCTAATTTTCAATATTTTGACTTCAAACTTTCAACATAGCTATTTTTTCACACCACCAGATATGTGTAATAGGTGTCTTGTTTAAAATCCTGAATGAGATGTATATTCACTCATCTGGTGTGACATGACATTTCGACCAATATAACATAAATGCCACCTGTCATGTTCATAAGGGGGAGTCATAAAATGACTATCTTGAAAATTTGTGGTCAAACTTAAAAAAAAAAATATTATTAAGAAATGTTTGTAGAGCCAGTCTTTGCACCAGTAGGTAGTTATTTGTGATCCTGTGCCAGTGAGCTAATCTGGTTGTGCGCTCAGTGAGCCAGCTTGATGGGGTGAGGCTGGGAGGACAGCACTGTTATGTGACACCACCCACCAGCTAGGGGAAAGGAAGGTGGAGGGTTGCCTACATGGACACAAGTAACATATAGTGAAGAGACCTCTTCTTTTGGCATAGGGTCCTGCACCTCTGCACCTGTGGATGTCAGAAGTACCCTTGCATTGGCTAAGAGATGGACTTGTTGCCCTGCTCATCAGTATCTGTGGCTAGATGGAAGCTCAGGTCACAAATGACCCTACAATTCCCAGTCCACCAGACAGCCCATGAATTCTTGACATCTGTTGCTGCACTTCCATGGGCAGACAGAATCTTCCTTGGCCAAAGGGCCATACATAGCGGCATCGGTTCGTTCAGGTCAAGAAGAAACCTGAGTGAATGCATATATACTTCCATTATCTCAAAAGAAATTAGATTCTTTGCAAAAAACTGCATTAATGCACCAGTTAGGATCAACTTAATGACACTAAGGTAGGAAAATGTGACATTAGGGTTTCCAACCCCTAACTTCCCACCCAAACCCCCAAGCAGGAAATGGAAAAAAACATTATGGTTTTGGGTCTCCAGCATCTTGGTGAATCAGTGGTGGGGTCTTCCTTGGGGTTGTCCACCCTAATGTTTACCCCTCTGCCAGCCCTTAGCCACTTGTTGGAAGCACAAGGTAGAACTCCAAGCCAGTGTCTCAGAGTGATATAATCTTCAATGGTAGAGAAGTATGTCTTGACATGTTTCCAACAAAATCTGTTATAGTGGGCCCTAAATGAAGAAAAGAGATCATGTCTGGCCTTGTTTGCTCAGGGAAGGGGGTGGACTTTTAGGGTTCACAATCTGAAGGAAGACCCACCACTGATTCACCAAGACTACAGAGACCCCAAACCTAATGTTTTCTCCTTTTTCTGCTTGGGGGGTGGGCATGGGGGTTAGTGCTGGAAACCCATACACCACATTTCCCACTTCAGTGACATTAAGTTGAACTTTAACTGGTGCATTAATGCAGTTTTTTGCAAAGCATATATATAGAGATATATCTACTGTACATAGATACATATACAGTATACACACACACATAGCTAGATAGATAGATAGATAGATAGATAGATAGATAGATAGATAGATGTTTATATATTCATGGCAAAATATTTATTAGTGCATCAGTTAGGGTTCATATTAAAGCAACACAAGTATTTAAATGTTGATTTAGGGTTTGCAACCCTAACTCTGCATTCCCCCTTCCCAGAAGCAGCAGAAGAGGCAAAGCAATACAACCAAGCAGAGACAGCCATCATCAGCTAAGACAAACAGCATACAACTATCTGAACATAACACAAGAGACATCCATCATTATGGTCCACCAGCTGTATAAGGTCTGCTGCCATGCCAGTGCCTTGGGGTTATGCCAAGTGATCCCTAGAGACCTACTGGTAGGCTGATGGGGGCATGGGAGGGGCAGAGATATCTATAATTGCAGTTCCTTCACAGCTTCCTAGTTCCTCCTCTCCCATTATCCATTGCTGACTAGTATTTTTTTTTTTTTGTTGGGGGGTGGCCTGGCTGTATTACCATCTATTCCCATCCTGTAAACATTGTAACCAATTCCTTACTATCAATTAGGAGTGCAGGGCAAAGGGCCCTGTGATTCCATTCCTCCAATCCCATTCCTCCACAGGTGAGTAATAGCACCATTTTTTGTGTAGGGGGCACCTGGTTGCACTCCCAAACATTCCTAATTTCCATATACTGAAATTAATGTGTTACCAACACAATCTTGCACGTGCAGCAAATGTATGGAAATTAATGAATTACAACTTGTTATTGGTCGTTTAAAGTCATGTTTAGCTTTTCTTGAAACTAGTCAATCAGAAATGCACAAATGATTTAATGCTACAAACATACCTCTAATCAATGGTTTAAATCTCGCCCAGGCTCCAGAGATTGTTATAATACCCACTACTCTACATGAGTCAAATAATAGCCCATAGGAGGTCATAGATATATTACGAAAACACTGTTCCCAACTCTGTCGGATAAAAAAAAAAAGAGCTAGGGAAGACGAATCTACTTCTGATGGTGAATGTAATAATGACAAATGGTACAAAGTACAATGTACCAGAGTATGCAAAAAGGGTAGAAAGGCACAACAATATAGCATTCAGTTGCACAATAGATTTTACCCTATTAATACTATTTCCCCTGGTACTACAGACATTAATGTAGATGCCCCCCTTCCAATTATGGATTCTTCTGGTGACACAACTTGTACCATTATTTCAGGTCCCACTCTCACCCACGTTCATCCAAGTAACCCAGAAATAGTTGAGGTACCACTCATTGATTTTTCAACAGATCTATCATGTCAAGCATCACCTAAAGGTCCCATATCACCTGATGCTTCTTGTCCATGACAAATATATGTATTGGGTGATTCTATCAGCAAACATTTAGACAGGTCAATATGTAACCCTGACAAAGCCAACAGGACTTGTTCCAGCTACAGTGGTGCCAGGATATCAGCTGTTACTAAAATGTTGAATAACATTATGAAGGACTGCTGTGTTAACCCTGTTACAGTTATAGATGTAGGAGTAAATAACATCTCTTAGGACTCTGTCCAAGATATTAAAAATACTTCATAGCAATGATAAATAAGTTAGTTGATATTGGGTGTGACATTTGTTTCTCTGAAATTCTCCCCATCCCCCGTGTCTCACCATTTCTTAATAAAAAAAATTTAAATCATAAATGAATGGCTATGGAAATGGTGTCTGCAACAAGACATTACTAGCACCACCCAGTGGGAAGACTTTGATGATCACAATGAGTTATACTGTATTGATGGATTACATTTAAGCAGACACGGAAATGCTATCTTGGGGAAACAGCTCCTTTCAGGCATTAATAACCATTTAAACTAAGCTCTGGGGGGGGGATGAATGATATGTTATCATCTCTAAAACCTGAAACCACTAACAGTAAAATCAAGTGTCATCAGCTACATTGCTTAAGCTTTAATGCAAGGTGTTTGAACCACAAACTGGATGAATTAAAGCTTAGAATTCACTAAGATATCATTGATGTTATATCAATTTGTGAAACTCGGGGAGATGATAAGGCTTTATGGGAAACTAACATTCCTGGCTTCACCATTTACAAACTTAATAGTGTGAATAGGAAAGGTGACGGGGTTGCCTTATTTAATAGTCAATTAAATTCAACAGATATTACTAACTGTATCAAAACTCACGACAAACAAACAGAAACAATCTGGGTCAAGCTGTTTCTTTCCGCCTCTAATGTTTTTATATTAGGATTCTGTTATCGTCCTCCAAACTCATCTGTGGATATATTAGAGGCTATACTTTGTGAAATGGAACAGGTAAAGGCATTAGGGAATATTGTTGTCACTGGAGATTTCAATCTAGGAGAAATCAACTGGTTTAATCTCAGTGCTAATAGCAGTATGGGAAATCTGTTGAACATATCTTCTGAGTTAAACGTCAAGCAAAGTATATTAACACTTACTAGGGGAGAAAATATTCTCGATCTCGTCATCACCTTGTCATCAGTGATGATGAGCTGGTTATTAATAACATTAATAATAGTGATCCTATTCATAACAGCGATCATAATACCATTTCCTTTAATATCATTAAAGATTATGCATATAATCCCAATCCCACGATCATATGTGTATATGACAGAGCAGATTTAACTACTATAAAACATGTTATAAGTTAAATTAATTGGGAGACAGTTTTATTAAATTCTACCCTAGAACACTGCTGGGTAAGCTTTAGACACATTATTTGCCATTTAAGGGATTCATTCATCCAATCAAAACAAAAAGCTTTAAACCATAAAAGGGCACCCACATGGATGAACCACTTCATAAAGAAAATTATCAGGTGAAAACATAAAAAAATATAACATTTATCTTAAAAATAAATATATGGTAAACTGGGATTCATACAAACAAATTAAAAAAAATGTAAAATTATGATCAAAAAGGCTAAATCAAGGTGGGAATATAATTTGGCTAGTAATGCAAAAAAAAAAAAACAACAGTAAACATTTCTATTCATATATTAAATCTTTGAAGAAACCTATATGTCAAGTGGGACCCTTTCTTGAAAATAATTTGCTTATTCATGATCATAAAATTATGGCTGATTTATTTAATAAAGAATTTTGCAAAACCTTTACACACTATTCTCAAAATACAGCTTATTCTAATATACTCAATAATGATCCTCTCATTGGTTTCCTCAAAGAAATTATTAAAAAAAAATGATTAACGTTACAGGGTAAATTTAGTCCAAGTCCGGACAGTATAGCAGGTCACCTTTTATTTTTATTGGCAGATACTATCGCTGATCCCTTAAAAATATTTTTTTAATGTTTTCTGGCTGAAAATTATGTCCCATATAACGTGTTACAAATTCACAAAAAAGGCCCAAAGAATAACTGGGAGAACTATAGACCCATAAATTTGACATCTTCGGTATGTAAGCTCTTAGAGAGTCTTATTAAAGATATGATTATACCTATCCTTAATCACCATGACCCTGAGCAACATGGTTTTAAAAGTGGTAGAAGTTGTATAACTAACTTAATGTACCTTTATGAACACCTCAGCACCCTCCTTGACAAGAGAATACCCTGTGACATCATATTTATCAACGTCAGCAAGGCATTTGATGTTACAGGTATGCCACACTGGGCCTTGACTAGTAAACTTTGTAAACTCAGTATTAACAGCTTTCTTGTCAATTAGATAAATAATTGATTATAAGATTGGACCCAGCAGGTAGTCATCAGTGGGTCAAAATAAAAAAAGGGTATTGTATCAAGTGGTGTTCCCCAGGGCTCTGTCTGGGGCCCTTGCCTCTTTCAGGCATTCATAGCAGATTTAACACACAACTGTCTATCCATTACCACAGAATATGCTGATGATGTCAAAATTTGGGGTTCATGTGCATCTGTTTCACAAGCCATAACTATACAGAATGACTTGGACTGCATCTCCTCGTGAGTAAACAAATGGGGCATGATACTAAATGGTTCAAACTGTAAGGTAATGCACTTGGGTTCAAAAAACTTAAACTATGCATAGTCTTTGGCTTGTTCCTTGCTTGAAAAATATCTGATGAAAAGGATGTGGGCTTTACAATTTCAGACTACATGTCACATAATAAACATCTGCACAGTATTATTAACAAAACCAATATAGTAGTCTGGTCTATCTTTCGGAACATTAGATCCCAGGATTGTGAGGTGTTGTTGCCACTGTTTAGGGCATATGCTAGGCTACACTTGGAATATGCTTCCAAGCTTAGGTGCCCTTTCAAAAAATCAGAAGGATATTTGCTTGAAAATGTCCAAAGAAAATTTACAAAAAAATATATGTGGGCTAAAAACAGTTCCATATGAGAGTAGACTGGATTTTCTAAATCTGAAGTCTCTCTCCACTTGTCATCTTAGAGGAAACCTTCTGTTTCTCAGTGACATAATTCAAGACCCCTACCTTATGTGTGAATTAGGTTTGGACTTTAAAAACTATTATACAATGGCAAGAAAAAATCCTGGACTCTGATTGGTCAGTCTTGGGCTGGACCCGTGATGTAAACCAGTACAACATCACTGGTCTAGTCTCAGCCTCACTGTGAACCTACAGATGAGCTTTTGGATGATGAGCTGGATGAGCATATGGCAGATGAGCTTTTTTTTTGCATCTCCTCTTAAGAAACAAAAATATTTTTCCACACTAATAAAAACATTCTTTAAAATTATTTTTTTACTTTATATATAACAACGAGCCATTGTATAATAGCATTTCCTCAGGGTGTGAGTGTTTGGGATTAACGTCACGCCTCATTGTTGGACGCACTCGGCCTGCAGCCTCGTGCCCAACCACCTGAGGCATGATGTTATCCCAGCACTACACACACCCTGTCAGGCATTATAGCTTAATTCTCATGACATTAGGGATCACCCTTTACAGTTAGTAAGGAAATCATTTATTCATATTAGTCAAAAATACGTTTTTACCCTCAGAGTCATTGAACCTTGGAATTGATTGCCTCTTCATGTTGTTATAAGTGAGACTAAAAGTATTTTTAAATACCGACTGAATAAACTGATAAGCACAGGACATCTTTCCTATTATCCATTGGCTTAGTATAAGAGCAGTATGGGTTCTGGCCTTCTCACTCTTTTACTTAGCTTAGTATGAACCTTAGTATGAACTTTCAAATGGGAGAACAGGCCCTTAATTCCCTTTGCTCCCATTCATCCATAACTGACTAGTATAATTCTGTTTTGTGGCAGGGGAGGCGGCTGCAGACCCATCCATCTCTAATTTATTAATAGTGTAATCAATTCCTCACTATCAAGTGGGAGTGCTGGGCAAATCCCATTCATTCAGAGCTGACTAGTACAAATTTTGTTTAGCAGGGAGGCTGACTTCCCTCCCATACATTCCAAATTTGCAAGTAGTGTAATTAATTCCTTAGTTGGCAGTGGGAGCACAGGGCACTTTGGGCCCTGCACTCCGATTCCTCCATAGCTGAGTCCTACATATTTTTTTGGGGGTCTGGCTGCACTCCCATCCATTCCATCAGCCTCCTGGTAGGTTTCTAGGGAGCACTTTGGAATGTAGTACACGCAGTGACCCTCCCACATGGTGTCCAGCATACAGGCATACTCTCAAGACCCTGTCAGGACTGTGGACATCATAAAGCCAGTGGTTCACGATGATGGATGTCTCTTGTGTCATGTTCAGAGAGTTGCATGTTGTTGTCTTATCTGATGATGGCTGTCTCTGCTTGGTTCTGTTGCCTTGCCCCTTCCACTGCTTCTGGGGGGAATGCAGAGTTAGGGTTGAAAACACTAACACCACATTTCCATACTTTTGTTGCTTTAATATGAACCCTAACTGATGCATCAATGATGTTGTTTGCCATGAATTTCCTTACTTTCTGAGATAGTATAATCATAGCTGTATTTGCTTGGTATGCGTATTTGCATGTGGGAACCATCCTTCCATGAGGCCTGTGCTCCCATCAGTCCATAACAGTATCCATATTTGCATGTGGGAGCGCAGGGCCAGGCATAATTTTTGAGATAGTGTAGTGGTATCCTTATTTGCCTGTGGGAGCACCCAAGAAACACTTTAGGTTGCAGAGTTATCTTATAGAAAATGCAGCAAAATTTGAAACCTGTGAAAGTCAACATCAAATTACTATATTTTCACAAAACCAGCAAAAGGCACACTGATGGGGCAAGTCCTTTGTGTCCTGAAAATTTCATAGCAAAACTGCAAACCATTTCTTCACACAGAGTGACAAAGAAACAGCACTGTATATCTCACATTACAATGTTATCCTATGGGAAACAAAGCAAAATTTAAATCCACAGCACTCCAGAGCAAAGTAATATCTTTTCAGCTAACCAGCAAAGGGCACATCTGTGAGGCAAGCCCTTTGCACCTTGAACATTTCAGACCAAAATCACAAACCATTTGTTAACTGTAGAGTGACAAAGAAACAGCAATCTTAAAATTCCTTTTTGCAAAATGGCAAAAAAGAATCCTTTTGCAGAAAAAGAAAATCTTTTCTGCAAATTGAAGTAAAGGATCCTGTTTCACAGTTCTTTTTCACAATTTGCAGAAAAAGAAAAATCCTTTTTCACAAATTTCAAAAAAGTATCCTGTTTTGCAATTTTTTTTTCACAATTTGTGGACAAGGATTTTGGCATGTTAATAAAAAACACATTTACAAGTGAGTTATCAAAAAAGTAACACCAGAACTGGATTCTAGGGGTCCCAATTAGGTAAATTCAACTGTTGGTGTATACTAAAACCCTGTATTTTTTAAGTTATTTACTTTTGATGCCACTGCTAACTGAAAACAAGATAGCAGCAGCACAGAAAAATATTCCACATTTGCAAAAAAGGATTCCACATTTGAATTAAAGAACCCTTTTTCAAGGCTCACATCTAACTGGTCCCATAGGAAATAATGGGAAACGTTTAACTATAATAACTTTGGAATTTATTAATATTTCTTTGCCAAATCTTCAGAAGGCACATCTGTGACCTAAGACCTTTGTACCCTAAAACAATGTCAGACCAAAATTCAACACCACTTTTGCCCAGTGGCATGACAAAGAATTTTACAAAAAAATTGAAATTTTCACATTTTTGACACTCCTTATCTCTGAATCCACATAGCCTACCAGAGCATAACTTGCCACTTCAAGAGATCCCTGGTCCCTGATGGTGCATGCAAAATTTTGTATGAATCACTTGAATGGTTGTGAAGCTATTAAAGTGCAAAATTTTGAGTTTTAACATAGACGTGAAGTTTGAACCCTAAGTATAGGAGTGTGACCACACTACTATAATGTGTGTGTGTGTGTGTGTGTATACACACACACACACACACACACCACACACACACACACACACACACACTATACTGGGCTGGCAATATAGCCTAGGGGTTAGAGTAACAAGCTGTGAATGAATTTGTTACATCCAGCAGACCTGGGTTTGATTGCCACAACCTCCATTTGCATACTATGTGATTCTGTGCAAGTCACTTTACCACCCTAGTGCTCTCAGGTTGCCCTTGAAAACAAGCACTTGTGCCAAGTGGGCCTTACCTGGTTACCAACAAATTAAAATACATACCTTCAGGGAACATGCAGCTGGGGTCCCTCATGTGCCTTTCAAAGATTTTTGGAAAAATATTAAATGGTTCAAAAGTTATTTAAAAAAACAAGTTTCCCTTTATAGTCAATGAGAAAAGTTAACAAAAAGTTTGACAGTGTTGCAAATGCAGTTTTTAGTGTTGCAAATGACCCCTGTAGTTCCACAAATGCAACATCTTGTTTTCAGTTGGTGGTCACAGAATAATGCTTGGCATTTAAATTTGGGACCCTCTAGTGACACAATTCATGCTGCTTTCACTTAGTCGAGTCCTGAGGATGTTAGCCATGTCTTTTTTGGGGGGTTAAACACCCCAGAAATTTGTTTATCAAATTTTTGTGAACAGTAGTGTTGCAAAGTAGTGTCGCACATTTGACACTTTCGTGATTTTTTTTTTAAAAGTGTTGCAAATCACAACACTACTTTGCAACACTATGCCCAAAAGAATAGGAAATCTTTGCCACCCTGCTGCAAAAGAACAGTTTGTTCTTTGGGACTGAAATTTGGAGGGAAGACAGCCAAGATCCCACAGATGTGCTTTTTGGTAGTTTAGTGACAAAATGTTAGAGGCCTGCAAAGTTACTACACTCCGAAGCTGATGATTTCCCCATAGGCTAACATTACGGCGTCTGCCGCACCTTTTGGGGCCTGTATCTCCAAAACACTTCGAAATACAGACCTCGTCAGAAAAGTGCTTAGCCCCTCTCTAGGGGGCTAAGTGCAAAACTAGCCAGGAAAGTTATAAATAATATGAGGTTTCAATTTTTTTTCTGCTTCATACGGTTCCTGAGATATAAGCAATTTAGTATTCCAAGTGAATCATTTTCTGCTCTGAGGGCCATTATTATGCATACATTCTTTTTATTCACTGTGCTTCTGAATGAATCTTCTTTGGGAAAAAAGTGTATGCTTTTGCATTACTGTTACAGTCGGTGTTTCTGCTTGCTTTTTTGTTACCGTTTGCATTAACGTTTCTGTTAACAGCACCGTGTGCATTACCCTTTGTGTTTGTGTTTGCGCTTCTATTTGCGTTACTGTTACCATTTGAGTTTCCATTACTGGTTTTGTTTGTGTTTCCTTTTGCATCATTGTGTGCATTACCATTTGCATTTGTGTACATGCTTCCATTTGCTTTTCTGTTTGCATTTCTCTTTCCTTTGGCATCATCGTTAGTGTTACCATAAGCATTTGCATTTCCAATTGCGTTACCGTGACCATGCACATTACCATTAATGTTTGCGTAGATGCTTCCATTTGCATTTCCATTTGTGTTACTCTTCCCTTTGGCTCATTGTTGATATTACCGTAAACATTTGCATTTCCAATTGCATTACCATTACGGTTCATGTGTTCGTCACCGTTTTCGTTTCTGTTGGCCTTAGCATTTGCGTTTTCGGTAGCATTTCCATTGTCAATTGCATTACTGTTTCCTTCTGTGTCACTGTTGCCTTTACCATTTGCATTTCTGTTTACATTTCTCTTACCATTTGCATTTTCTTTACCGTTTGTCATTTCCATTGGTGTTAGCATTTGCGTAACTGTTTTCATTACTGTTTGTGTTTCTGTTGCCGTTAGCATTTGCATTACCATTTGCGTTACCATTTCTGTTTTCATTAACATTTGAGCTTGCATTTCTCTTATCATTCACGTTATCGTTTATGTTTGCGTCATCATGTGCATTGCCATTTGTGCTTGCGTTTGCATTACTATTACTACTTTCCATTCACTATTTATAGTGCACATTCTCAAAAAGAAGGGAAATTAATGGCAAAAAGAACTCTGTTTAATGCATCAGTTAGGGTTGTTCCACAGTGCAAAAGCAAGGAAATTCGGTGTTAGAGTTGAAAACCCTAACTGAGCATTCAACCCCACACACCCCACCACCACCACGCACACACACACACACACACGCAAGTAGGGGAAGGACCAAGGCAACACAACCAATCACACACAACCAGCAGCAGGTTACAGAACTAACATACAACTATCTAAACCACAAAACTACACACCCATGCTCCCGTTGGGCTCTGGCATGGGACTGTCACTGCTAACTCTGATCCTGGACATTCCACGCACCATAAAACACATATCACTATGCACAACCGGGAATCTTGGGCCACACACTGCCACCAACACATAACACACACAACACATATGGTATATTGGGGTTCACAAAATCCAAAACAGGATTTTGCACAT
This sequence comes from Neoceratodus forsteri, assembly GCA_016271365.2. Taxonomy (NCBI): domain Eukaryota; kingdom Metazoa; phylum Chordata; order Ceratodontiformes; family Ceratodontidae; genus Neoceratodus; species Neoceratodus forsteri. Next base: position 351,902,042 of record CM028136.1, on the reverse strand, counting down.
TCCCTGATATACTTTCGAAAATCACTTTCGCTAATGTCACAGTGCTGTGATATGCATTTGCGACACTTCCGTCTTAGCGACAGTATTTTGCAACACTATTTTATATGCTTTTGTAAATGCAACACTTTCGTCTCTTCCATTTGCTAAACTTTCATGTTTGCAGAAGTTTTGCGACAGTATGCTCCTGATGACTGCACATCTTTGCCATCATCCTGCAAGAAAACGGTTGGGTCCTTTGGGCTGACATTTGCAGGGTGGCAAGCCCTTGTCATATAGATCTGTTTTTTCCTGTTTTGGTGCTAAAATACTTAAGCATGACAAACTTACACTGTTCCAAAACTGAGCAATTTGCCATAGACTAACATTGTGACATCCATGACACCTTTTCGCCACTCATATCTCAAAAACAAAGGGAGATACACCATTTTCACTACTGCCAGCTGAAGTTAGATTTCTTACCTATTTGCTATGGTAACACAGATATACACCTCCTGCTGGTTGTGGGTGATTGCTTGTGTTGCTTTGGTCCTTCCCCTACTTGCATGTATGTGTGTGTGTGATGGTGGTGGGGGTGGGGGGAATGCTCGGTTAGGGTTTTCAACCCTAACACTGAATTTCCTTGCTTTTGTCGCTGTGGAACAACCCTAACTGATGCATTAAACAGAATTGTTTGCCATGAATATGCAAAGGTGAGATTTTCAGGTTCAAATGAGTATCATAGCCGAATCTTGCCACTGCAGTGGTCAAATGTCCCATTTTTTGGGGCCCATATGTAAGTCCAGTAGATTTGTAAAACTGTTCACACTGCCTGCATTGACCACCTCTGAGGGGAGGGAGTTACACGCATTTACAACCCGTTGGTTATACCACCTTGTCCTCCTGGTGGTATTATACCTTTCTCTTACAAGTTGCTTTGTATTTGTGTGCAACTTTTGCTTTCTTATTTAATGCTGCTGTCTCCCATATAACTTCATTCTTAAAGGCCTTGTAAGCAAAGCTCAGGTCCCCCCTTAATCTACGGTAGGCCACAGATTAAAGATTAAGCCCTACCAACCTATCTTTGTAACTAAGATGTTGTATGTTTCCTATTTTCTTTTTTAAATCTCCTTTGAACCTTCTCTACCCTACCTGATTCAGCTACTGTCTGTGGTGCTGAGAATGGTGCCCCATATTCAAGTATTGGTCTAACCAAAGTTGTATACAATGGTACCAGTACTTCTTTTCTTCTGCTTTTTATATTCCTTAATATGTTCCACATGACCTTATTACTTTCATTTACTGCCTCCACATTGTGTTTGTCAAAACAGAGTATTTGAGATATGCACTCCCAAGTCTAACTCACTGTCTGTTTCTTGTATAATTTTATAATTTAGCCTATATTTGTGCATTCTGTTTCCTCTCCCAAAATGCATCACCCTACATTTTAGCTCATTAAACTGTAATTTGTGTTTCCTCACCAATGATTCAAGTGCCAGTAGCTGATTCTGCAGTTACTTAGTCGACCCCTCATTGTTTACTACCATCCCTAACTTTGTATCATCAGTATATTTACATATCCAGGCACCATCCATCACCTGCATTGAATGAACCAGCGTGTTAAACAATAGGGGCCCAAGAACTGACCCCTGAGGGACCCCACTCATCACACCTCCCCAGTCTGATAAGTACACACTAATCTGAACCCTCTGTACCTTGTTCTCCAACCAGGAACATATCCAATTACTTAAAAACTAGTCTATTCCATATTCTGGCAAGACCTGCATCAATATCATATGAGAAACAGAGTCAAAGGCCTTGGCATAATCAAGATACAACACGTCCACCAGTAGATCCTGGTCCAATGCTGAGCTAACCAGTTCAAAGAAATGCATCAGGTTGCTAACACACGATCTCCCCCCTGAGAAATCATGTTGGGTTATGTCTGTCAGACTCAATTGTTTGAGGTTATCCTCTAAGTACATCTTTACATAATCCTCCAGCAGTTTCCCTAAACAAGAAGTGATGCTAATGGGCCTATAGTTTTCTACTCAAGATCTAGACCCTTTTTTGAAAATGGGAGTGATGTGAGTAACCTTCCACTCATTAACCACTTGTCCTTCCTTCAGTGACCTATTAAACAGGATGGCTATAGGTTCTGCTAGTTCTTTTTCAGTATGTATCAGAAATTGTGCACTGATACCATCAGGCCCTGCCAATTTATACTTACTCAAATTTATGAGACTGTTGTATACCCTGGCCCAGATATTCAAACTGTGCCAGGCTGTGGTGCAAGCTTGGGCACAGCGCAACTTAGCTGCGCAGGAGTGTGGACTGGGCGATATTCAATGGAGCTGCGCCATGGCACAGCATTGTTGAATATCGCACCCTGGCCACCCGCAGTGTGCATGGTGCAGTGGCACTGTGCCAGCGCAAGTGTCCAGAGTGGAGCAGGGGGATGTGCTAGCACAAGTTCCATTGCGCTATGTGCAACAACCGCAATATTTAAAAGTGCACATGCAAATGGAGCCATAATGTATGCAAGGCACAAATGGGGCCATTTGCATGTCATTATGGCCCCATTTGCATGCAGGTGCACTGATTCTCAGTGACTTGCATCTGGTGCCCTGCCAGGCAGCAGCCGTTGAGAACCGATGCCCCCTGCAGCTGGCAATGTGCTCCACAGCCAGATCGCGGGCTGCAGTAAAAAAGGAAAATCAGAAATCCCTAGTGGTCCAGTGGACCGCTGCCTGCCAGATTGTGGGCTAAGTAAATAAATAATATCCCCAATATCCCTGGTGGTCCAGTGGACCTGCCAGCCCGATCATGGGCTAAGTAAATAAATAATATCCCCAATATCCCTGGTGGTCCAGTGGACCCCCATCCCACCATCCACTGAATCCACCACCCCGCTCCCCGGTCAGCGGCAGGTGGCAGCACCCCACCCGCCTGCCACCTTGCAGCCTGCTGACTGACACCGTCAGTAGGGCTGTACGCCCATTGGTCCACAGCGTGAGCCAATGGGCATGCAGCCCATACCGTACTACACATTCCAGATATGTGAATGGATCCCATGGACTGTTGCACTATGCGCAACCCTTTTGAATATCTGGGCCCCTTTCTATTGTTATAATTGGAATTTCTGATGCATTTCCTTCCTTTCTAGTGTTGACTAAGTCGATCATGCCTTTGCTCTGATAGCTTTAATAGCTATTTTACTACTGTCTATTTGCCACTACAACTTCACCATCCAGTACTTCATTTCCAACCTTGATATTAGTAATTGTACTACTTGACTTTCTTAGACTTCCCACATAACTATAGAAATGTTTGCAGTTTTCAGTTTTGTTTGTTGCCAACTGTAGTTCAGCACTGGCCCTTGCTTTCCTTATGGTCTTCTTACACATACTTGACAGTTTCTTGTACCTATTCACTCTCTGTTGTGTTAGATGGCTTTTGACCTTCTTATATACCTGGTTTTTCTTTCTAACTAGAGCTTTAATGTGACCATTGAACTACTTGGGTATTCTGTCTTTGTTATTGTATTTACTTCTTTCAGGTACAAAGTTGGAAATGCAGTACTGGACAGAGTCACTTATTTTGTTCCACATCTCCTGTGGTGACAACTCCTCCAACTTGCTATGCCAGTCAACACTAGATAAGAATGGTTTTATTTTTTGATAATCAACCCATCCAAATATTTTTATTTTTGTTTTTCCTTTACATTTTGCTTTTGCCCCCATAATACAACATTTTACCAAGTTGTGATCACTCGTTCCCAGTGGTTGTATAACTTTAACATCCTTGACCATCTCCTCTGCATTTGTTAATACTAAGTACAGTATTCGTTCTCCCCGTGTACCTGATGTCACTGGTTGGTGCAAGTCACTGCTCGTACTTATATCCAAGAACATATTCTCTATTGGATTTTTTTCTGTCGTGCTCTTCCAATAGATGATTGGTTGATTTAAGTCCCCTAGAACCACTGTATTTTCCTTAATCATAACATCTAACATAGTCATAAAGTCTATGTTTTCCTTTTCTGTCAAACTTGGGGATCTATAACACACTCCCATCCTAATCTGTTTAAGAGCATTTATATTAATATTAACCCAGAGGTGCTCTACACCTGCTACAGTCATACTTTGTTCTATTGCTTGGGCCGTCAGATTAGTGGCTATATGCACCCCCACCCTCCCCACCAGTTTTATGTGGCCTAGCTTTATGAAAGAAGTCATAGTCATCTAAATTGTCAGGCCCGTCCCTCACTCTAAGCCAGGTCTCAGTAATGGCACAAATGTTCACTTTTTCACTATGTAATATAAACCTTAGTTAATCTATTTGTCCTTAATGCTTCTTGCATTAATTAATAGTATTTTCAGAGTGTTTGTATGACATTCTCTTTGTCCGATTCCCCTACTGTTCCTCACATGCTTGCTAAGCCTATAAACCTCATCTTCCTTCGATTTCCCCTTAGGGACTAGTTTAAATATTGTTCAATTTGTTTTCCGAACATCATTCCTAATTCCTTTGAGCCTTTATTGCTTAAATGCAGACCATCTTTACAGAACAAGGAATCATTTGTATCAAATTTCTCCCATGTGGCTATACACTCCATCCCTTCCATCAAACACCATCTTCTGATCCAATTATTAACTGTCCGTATTTTTTCGTTAGTCTTTTCATTTGCCCTGGGTACTGGTAATATTTCAGAGATTACAAGAGTGCCATTTATTTCTTTTACTTGTTTATGAATTTCCATGAACTTTAGATAGATCAGGTGTAGAACAGGTATTCCCTACTAGTTTTCATATCATTTGTCCCTACATGTACTATGATAAGGGGTCAGTCATTCTTTTGTTGAATCATTTTGAACAGCAGCTCTTTCACATCAGCAATTTGTCAGTCCAGGAAGATATGAACTTATAACATGTTCTTTTAAATCTTTAGTCATGTAGGCATCTGTATATCTTATAATGGAGTCCCTTACTTGTTCACAATCCATAACCATTTCATTTTGGGGTCCCACTTCAGTGTGACATGCTTGTGATGATGACTCAGGGGAATCACTAATAATTGGCTGCAGGAGAGTGGGTGGTACAACCTCATTCACTGGAGGAGAGGCCCCCTCCTAATAATATATTTCCCTACAGCTCTGCCTGTTCCCTGTGGGTGGTTCTATTTGCACCTCAATATTTTCCTCAGTCTCTGTAGCTGTTTTACCCATTGTATCCTGAATATTCATTGTTCCAATCAGTGTTTCAGCTCCACAACTGTTTTCAATACTTGTCTCTGTCTCCCATTCCTCAAGCAATGGTTCAAAGGAATTACTCTGGGGCAATACAAAGAACATGGCCATTCTTCCCTTCTTTATCTTGTTTCTATTTTCTGCATTTTCCCAATCCAATTCTGCAGAGTCTCTATCCCTTTTTTGGTTTTCCATTTTATCCCCACCTGTCACAATAATCTGCTCCAAAGTATCCTGACCTACTTATGTTTCATGACATTTTACTTGCATTTCCAGACCAACTAGTTTTGCTTTCAGGTACCTCACCTCAATACAGCTACTACATGTATATCCCAACAGTCCTGCTCTTTCCCCTACACCAAACATTTTACACTGTTTGCATCTAATGCCCAGCTCCCCTGTTTTCAGGGCTACTATAAGACTATAAGAGAAGAGCAACAAAGATGGTGCAGGGCTTACACCACAAAACATATGAGGAGAGACTAAGGGACCTCAATATGTACTCACTGGAGGAGAGGAGACAGTGGGGTGGGGACATGATTGAAACCTTCAAGCACCTTAAGAGCATAAAAAAGGTGCAGGCAGGGAAGCTTTTCCAATGTACAAAAAGTACTAGAACAAGGGGGCACAATATGAAATTGGGGGTAGACTAAGAGGTAATGTGAGAATGTTTTTCTACACAGAATGGGTAGTTGACACGTGCAATAGTCTGCCACAGGAGGTAGTGGGGGCAAGCACAGTGGAGGGGTTTAAGCATGCTTGGGACAGGCACAAGGGAATCCTGAGTGGGGAGGGAGTGATAACAAGCCATTGATTACATAGGATCAGTGGCCACATACAATGCATAGGGCCTACGGGCAGACTGGATGGGCCTAGTGGTCCTTATCTGCCAACAATTTCTATGTTTCATACTTTTGTGTGGGTAAAGCTTTTATAACAAAATACCCCGGGATACAGTGCAGTGAGGTCTGTCTTGTATGTTCCACTTACTTATTTTTGTATGCTCAGTACTGCCACAAATCCCTGGCCATTTTCACCAGCCTCTCCTTGCCTCTCTTCCTGAACATGCTAAACACATGTGTACAGACGAGCGTGTCTCTGAGTGTGTCTCTGCGTGTGCTGCCACATGCTCAAGCTCACTGCGCTCTCTCCCTGCAGCCCCTATGTACTATGCAACCCGGAAGTGCTCCCAAAGGTCGCGCTACCCAGTTTAACACAAAGAGTATTTCACAGCTAAAATAACATGAGTGTTCACTTACAATGTTCCAGAAAATTTAAAACACACCCTGTAGCTACTTAAAAAGGAGGCGTACCCAACATATACTGGCATGAACTACAGGTTCCAAGGTGCTTCCTGTGCTGCTCAGAAATGAACACTGAAACTGAGGCACCACTCCCACTTCCTTATAGACAATATACTAGTTCTTTTAATGAGGCTCTAAGCATGCAGCCTTTGCAAAAACATACTATGCCAGAACCTCTTGTCCCTCAGCTTTTGGCTGACACACAGGTTCAATTCTGGCAGTGTATCTGTATGTATATATATATATATATATATATATATATATATATATATATACACATACCTATCTCTCTCTCTCTCTCTCTCTCTATATATATATATATATATATATATATATATATATATAAATATAGATTAGAGCAAAAAACTCCATTTAATGCATCAGTTAGGGTTGCTCCACAGCAACAAAAGTGAGGAAATTCACTGTTAGGGTTGAAATCCCCTTGGACCCTCCAGCCTACCCCCAACTGGCATTGGGGTGCACATTAGGGTCATTGGCTAACTCTCACCCCATCACATGTGTAAAGAAGCTGAGGAATAGGAGAATGGGGTAGAGTTGGGACTGACAACAGCGTGCATCCCGATGCCAGTTGAAAATGAGACTGGAGGGTCTAGCCAACCAACAAACTTGCTCACTTTTGTCACTATGGAACAACCCTAACTGATGCATTAAATGGAGATTTTTGCCTCTAATTTCCCTTCTTTTTGAGAATGATGACGAGAAATAGTGAATGTAATGCAGCGGCAGGAGCGCGAGGCCCTTTGGGCACCGCGCTTCCACCACGTGATGTCTTTTGACATAGCAACAGAAACAGCAATGCAAATATAAGGTTATAATGCAAATGGTAACAGTAACAAAAACACAAGCGCAAAGGGTAATGCAAATGGTTGCATTCACGAGAACGGTAATGCAAACGGGGACATAAACTCAAGTGGAAACAGTAAGTTTAACAGTAACAGAAGCACATACCCTGTTTTTGGTGAACAGCTGCATAGGGAAACACAGTGAATGCATGCATTGTAATGGGCATCGAACCTTAAAACAAGCATTGGAGTACTTAATTGCAAATATCTCAGCAACTGCACGATGTAGAAAAAAATTTAAATTTCACAAAAATCATGATTTTTCTGGCTAGGTTTTTGCTATTACATAGCCCATTGGGCTATGCAATTCACAGCAAAAAATCTGTATCTCGCATCATTTTCGAGATATGAGCCCTTAAAGACGTGGTGTATGCCACCATGTTGGTCTATGGGAAAAAATGCCAACTTTGGAGTACCATAACTTTGTAGTCATGCAATAATTTTTCACCAAACCACAAAAAGGCACATCTGTGAGATGTTGGCTGTGTTCCCTTCAAATTTCAGCTCAAAAGACCAAACTGTTCTTTTACAGCAGAGTGGCAAAAACCTGCTGTCATTTTGGCTATGGTCTGAAAAGTAGTGTGATTTGCGAAAGCTTTTGCAAAATTTGCAAAAGTGTCATGGGTGCGGCACTTCTTTGTGACACTACTTTTTCCAGAAATTTGAAAAACATATTTCTAGGCTGTTTCACCTCAAAATAAAAATATGGCTTGCATCCTCAGGATCCGACTAGGTATGCACAAAAATAATTGTGTTGCTAGAAGGTCCCATATTTAAATGGCAAGCATTTTTCTGATCGCTAACTGAAAACAAAATGGTGGATTTGTGACACTACTAGGGCCATTTACGGCACTAAAAAGTGCATTTGCAAAACTGTCAACATTTTTGTTAACTTTTCCCATTGACTTATAATGGGAAATTGTTTTTTGAATAACCTTTGAATCATTTAATATTTTTTCATGAAATCTTCAAAAGGCACATCAGGGACCCTGGCCACAAGTTCCCTGAAGTTTCTGGACTGGTCGCATAAACTGTGCGACCTGTAGGCACGAGCAAAGAATGCGCAAAAAAACGTAAATATGCACACAGATGTCACTTAATAACTCCACAGCCGTATATCGGACTGGCACGAATGTTGGCAGATCCCAAGATCAATGGTTATATCCCATGTCTGCCAAATGTCAGGAAAATCCATTGAACAGTGGAAAAGTTATTAAGGTACAAAATTTCACCCTTTAACCATAAAAGTGCTACTCAACCCTAATTATGGTAGCACTACCGTGCTACCATAATGTGTATATATATGTATATTCATGGCAAAAAACTCCATTTAATGCATCAGTTAGGGTTATTCCACAGTGACAAAAGTGAGGAAATTTGATGTTAGGGTTCCCACCCACTTTCTCCCCACCCCACCCTGCCCCCACCAACAGGCACCGGGGTGTGCATTGGGGTCACCTGTCTTAACTCTCACTCCATCCCATGTGTAAACAAGCTGAGTTGGTGCAGTATTTGTTGCTGTGGAACCACCCTAACTGATGCATTAAACAGAGTGTTTTGCCATGAATTTCCCTTCTTTTTGGGAATGTGCACTATAAATAGTGAAGTAAATGCAATGCAAACGCAAGAGCAAATGCTAATGCACATGGTCATGTAAACATAAACGATAATGCAAATGGCAATAGAAACACAAGCACAAACGTTAATAAAAACAGAAACGCAAATGCAAATGCGTACTGAAATGCAAACTGCAACATGCACAGCCATGGTAACACAACTGGAAACGTGGACACTTATGGTAACAGCAATGATGATGCCAAAGGAAACACAAACAGAAACACAAATGCAAATAGAGGAACATACGCAAATGCAAATGGAAATGCACACGGTGATGCAAAAGGAAATGCAAACAAAAACAGCAATGAAAATGCAAATGTTAATAGTAATGCAAACACAAGCGCAAATTAAATGCAAAGGGTAACGCACATGGTGACATAGACGAGAACAGTGAGGTAAACAGAAACGCAAATGCAAGCGCATATGGAACCGAAACTGGCAACATGCACAGTCACAGTACCGCAGTAGGAAGTGCAAATGCTAATGGTAACAGCAACGATGATGCCAAAGGAAACGCAAACAGAAGCACATATGCAAATGCAAATTATAATGCACATGGTGATGCAAAATGAAATGCAAACAAAAACAGTAATGGAAACGCAAATGTTAACAGTAATGCAAGTGCAAGCGCAAATGAAAATGCAAAGGGTAACGCACACGGTGGTGTACATGGGAACGGTAATGCAAACGGAAATGCAAATGCAAGCATGTATGGAAACACAAATGGTAACATGCACCGTCATGGTACCGCAATAGGAAATGCAAATGCTAACAGTAACAGCAACATTGCCGCCAAAGGAAACACAGATGCAAATGGAAGCGCATATGCAAACACAAATGGTAATGCACACGGTGACGCAAAAAGAAATGCAAACAGAAACAGCAATGGAAATGCAAATTATAACAGCAAGCGAAAACGAAAATGCAAAGGGTAATGCACATGGTGGCATAGACAGGAACGCTAATGCAAACGGTTACTGAAACGCAAGTGGGAATGCTAACTGTGACAGTAACGAAAGTGCACACCCTTTTTTTCACCAACAGCTACATAGAGAAACACAGTCTGTACAAAGAATGCATGCAAAATAATGGGCCTCGGAGCAGAAAATGAGCACTTGGAATACTAAATTGCTTATATCTTAGGAACCGTACGACGTAGGAAAAAAAATTAAATTTCATATAAATTATGACTTTCCTGGTTAGTTTTGCTTTTAGCCCCCTAGTGGGGGGCTAAGTATTTTTCTGATGAAAAGCCTGTATCTCAAAACGTTTTCGAGATACAGGCCCCGAACAGCGCGACGGACACCGTAATGTTAGTCTGAGGGAAAAAGTGTTAACTTTGGAGTACCGTAACTTTGCATCCCTTTAATATTTTGTCACCAAACCACCAAAAGGCACATCTATGGGATCTTGGCTTTCTTCCCTTCAAATTTCAGCACTAAAGACCAAACCATTGTTTTGCAGCAGGGTGGCAAAGAATCCCTGTTATTTAGGCCATAGTGTCACAAAGTAGTGTCGCAAATCACAACACGTTCGTAAAAAAAATCATGAAAGTGTCACAAGTTCGACACTACTTTGCAACACTACAGATGACAAAAATTTCAAAAACATATTTCTGGGGTGTTTAACCTCCCAAAAATGACAAGGCTAACATCTTCAGAGCTCAACTAGGTGAACACAAAAATAATTATGTCCCTAGAGGGTCCCAAATTTAAATGGCAAGCATTTCTGTGACCACTAACTAAAAAAATAAAATGGCTGACTCATGACACTACAGGGGTCATTTGCGACACTAAAAACTGCATTTGCAACACTGTCAAACTTTTTATTAACTTTTTCTATTGACTATAATGGAAAACTTGTTTTTTGAATAACTTTTGAACCATTTAATATTTTTTTCATGAAATCTTCGAAAGACACATCGGGAACCCTGGCTGCATGTTCTTGAAGCAGTCATACCCGTCGCGCAAACCATGCATCCTGTAGGATCGAGCAAAGAATGTGCAAAAAAGCGTAAATGCGCTACAGAATGTTGCTTTATAACTCCACAACCGTATGTCAAACCATTACAAAACTTGGCAGATCCTGAGATCTGTGGTACCGCTCTGTGGCTGCCAAATTTCAGGCAAATCCATCATACAGTGGTAAAGTTCTTAAGCTGCAAAATTTCACACTTTAACCTTAAATGGGGTACTCAACCCTAACTATAGTGGCGCTACCATGCCACTATAATATATATATATATATCTACACACACACACACACATATATATATTATGGTAGCACGGTAGTGCTACCATAGTTAGGGTTGAGTAGCACTCTTAGGGTTAAAGGGTCAAATTGTGCACCTTAATAACTTTGCCACTGTTCAACAGATTTGCCAGAAATGTGGTACACACAACTGGGCATCATAGATCTTGGGATCTGCCAAACTTTCTGGCAGTTGGATATACGGCTGCAGAGTTATTAAGCGACAATCAATTGCACAATTACACTTTTTTGCAATTTCTTTGCTCTCGCCTACAGGTTGCACGGTTTATGCGACCGGTCCAAAAATTTCAGGGACCATGCAGCCAGGGTCCCCAATGTGCCTTTTGAGGATTTCATGAAAAAATATTGAATGGTTCAAAAGTTATTCAAAAAGCAAGTTCCCATTATAAGTCAATGGGAGAAGTTAAAATATTCAACACTTTCGCAAATGCACTTTTTAGGGTCACAAATGGCCCTAGTAGTGTCGCAAATCTGCCATTTCGTTTTCAGTTGGTGATCAGAAAAATGCTTGGCATTTAAATTTGGGACCCTCTAGGGACACAATTATTTTTGTGTTCACCTGAGGATGCTAGCCATGTCTTTATTTTGGGGTTAAACACCCCAGAAATATGATTTTCAAATTTCTGGAAACAGTAGTGTCACAAAGTAGTGTCGCAAGCACGACACTTTTGCAAATTTTTGCGAAAAGTGTTGCAAATTGTGACACTACTTTTCAGGCTATGGCCAAAATGTCAGGAATTCTTTGTACCCTGCTGCAAACAAATGGTTTGGTCTTTTGGGCTAAAATTTGGAGGGAAGGCAGCCAGCATTTCACAGATGTGCCTTTTGGTAGTTTGGTGAAAAAATATTGAATGGCCGTAAAGTTACAGTACTCTGAAGTTGGCATTTTTTCCCATAGACTAACACGGTGGCGTACGTCGCACATTTCAGGGCTCGTATCTCAAAAACGATTCAAGATACAGAGTTTTTGTTGCTAGTTGCATAGCCTGATGGGCTATGTAATAGCAAAAACCTAGCCAGGTAAATTGTGATTTTTGTGAAATTTCAATTTTTTTCTACGTCATGCAGTTGCTGAGATATTAGCAATTAAGTACTTCCAATGCTCGTTTTAAGCTTCGATCTCCATTACAATGCTTACATTCTTTGTGTTTCTCTATGCACCTGTTCGGCAAAAACAGCGTATGCACTTCCTTTACTGTTACAGTTACTGTTTCCACTTGTGTTTTTATCCCCGTTTGTGTTACCGTTCGCGTGTATGCCACCATGTGTGTTACCCTTTGCGTTATCATTTATGCTTGCGTTTTCGTTACTGTCACCATTTGCATTTCCACTGCTGTTTCTGTTTATGTTTTTGTTTGCATCACCGTGCGCATTGCCATTTGTGTTTCTGGCAGCCCTTTCATTTGCGTTTCTGTTTCTCTTTCGTTTTGTGTCTTCCTTGCTGTTACTGTTACCATTTGCGTTTGCAGTTGCGTTACTGTGCCCATGCACATTAAGGTTTGCGTTTCCATATGTGCTTGCATTTCCTTTTGTGTTTCTGTTTCCTTTGCTGTTATTGTTGCTGTTACCATTACCATTTGCATTTACAGTTGCGGTACTGTGCCCGTGCGCTTTTTGGTTTGCGTTTCCGTACACACTTCTGTTCCCATTTCCATTTCTGTTTCCTTTGGCATTATTCTTCATGTTAACTTTACCATTTGCATTTACAATTGCGGTACTGTGCCTGTGCGCATTACGGCTTGCATTTACGTGTGCGCTTGCGTTTGCATTTCCGTTTCTGTTCCCTTTCGCATTCTTTTTGCTGTGACACTTAACATTTCCATTTAAAATACCACTGCCATCACTGTTCGCATTACCAGTTGCATTTTTGTATGTGCTTTAATGTACGTTTGCATCACTGTTCACTTTGGCGTCACTTTGCGCTTGCATTTCGATTAACATTTCCTTTACCATTTACGTTTGCGTTACCATGTGTGCACCACTGTTGGCGCTTCTGTTTTCAATGCTGTTCCTGTTACTATGTTACAAGACATCATGTGGCAGGAGCGTGGGGCCAAAAAAGCCCCACGCTCCTGCAGCCACATTACATTCACTTTTTCTCGTCATCATTCTCAAAGAAGGAAATTAGAGGCAAAAAACTCTGTTTAATGAATCAGTTAGGGTTGTTCCACAGCGGCAAAAGTGAGGAAATTCAGTGTTGGGGTTGAAAGCCCCTTGGACCCCTCAGCCCACAGCCCCAACTGGCATCGAGTGCGGCGGTTGGGGTCATCGGTCCCTAACTCTCACCCTATTCTGCTATTCCTCAACTTCTTTACACATGTGATGGGGTGAGATTTGGGCTGATGCCACAAAGCCATCCCGATACCAGTGGAGGGGTGGGCTGGAGGAGGAGGGCTTTCAACACTAACACCAATTCTTCACTTTTGTCACTGTGGAACAACCCTAACTGATGCATTAAACTGAATTTTTTTGCCTCTAATATATATATATATAGTGACATGGTAGCACCACTATAGCTAGGGTTGAGCAAGCTGTTTAATGCTGAACCCCTAACTTTAATAGCTTTGCCCTCGTTCAATGGATTTGAACAAAATTTTGCATGCATGGTGTGGAGGGCAAAGTCTTTTGATGTGCCAAGTTTTGTTCTGTCAGTTCTACAGATTCTGAGATCCAGTCGTGAAAAAAGTGAAATAACTGGGAGATTTGGCTGTGTTTTTGTCATCACCTAGCGCCCAGATGGTTTGGAATTTTGTTCTGAAATTTTCCAGGTAGAAAGGGCTTGCCTATGAATGGTGCCTTTCATTGGCTTGGTGAAAAAATATTAATCTGTTCCAGAGTAATAAGGATTTGAAATTTTGTTTTTGAGCATGCTCAGTATAGTCTTTTGGATAGCTGTTTCCTATAAAAGAAGATTTTCTGGGCTAACCTAAATGAGGTCACTGGGTGAGAACCCAAAATGGCCCCCTACCATGTTCTGCATTGATGGCTCCCCCATCCTTGACCCTAAATCTATCACCAACATCTTTAACAATGCCTTCACTGACTTGCAGCATGTTCTCCCCACCGACATCTTCTCCCCCACCATCCCTGCTGCACCCACACAATCCCCATCATATCCCCCTTTTCGCTTCAAGACTATTACCTTCGGAGAAACCAGGAAATATCTGCACAAAGTGCTTGGGAAGAGGAGATTCAGTGGGTATAACCTTGACCTGAAACTAATCTCACTCTCACTCAAAGAAATCCTGTCCCCTCTCACCCATATCCTTAACCTTTCACTCCGTCTCGCAGTATTCCCCCAAAAATGGAAAGCCACAGTAGTCACCCCTGTGCACAAGAGTGTGGATCGTGCCCTCCCTGGGAACTATAGACCCATCTCTATACTACCACCACTCTTGAAGACCCTTGAAAAAAATTGTTGCTGAGCAACTTCCAGATTATCTGGATAAGCACATGCTCCTATGCACAGAGCAACATGGCTTTAGAGCTGGGCATAGCACCACTATAGCCCTCCTGGAACACACAGGCTTATTCCACAAATCCCTCCATCTTGGCCAGCTTGTCAGGGTTATCTATAGTGACCTAACAAAGGCCTTTTACATGGTCAGCCATGCCCTCCTAATTGACCAACTCACTGCCATAGGCCTTACCCCTGAGGCAGCTGCATGGTTCTGCAGCTACCTACACTGCTGTTTACAGCAAGTCAGGATAGATACCTTTCTCTCTGACACCAAGTCTGAGTGCTCAGGCATTCCACAGGGCTCAATACTGGGCCCCCTCCTCTTTAGCCTATTTCTGAATTGCCTCCCCCTAGCCAGTCAGTGCCGTATCCTCCTCTACACCAATGATGCAGTTACCTTTTCTAATGGCTCTGACCCCACTGCTCTTGAGCTACAGCTACAAAGTGACTTCAACAGCGCTGAGTTGTGGTTAAAAATCTCATAAATTGATAATGAACTACTAAGAAACAAAAACCATGTTGTTCATCAACCTTAAGAACAAACACAAAAACTACCCACTATCAATATATGATGGGGTGGTGTTCCTCTTGAGCATGTTCATCACTTCAAATATCTCGGAATCACTCTTTACAGCTCACTCTCCTGCGTCCTCCACTTAGACATCACAGCTAAAGCAATCAACAAACGCTTAGGGCTACTTTATCGCCATAGGTAGAGCCTGACCCCAGAAGCCCTCAGCATAGCAGTCCACAGTTCAGTGGGTTCCCTAGTTGACTACGGATTGCCAATATATGGCTCTGCCACAGACATTGCCCTCCAATGTATAAAAACTGCCCTTAACAATGCCTGCAGTCTCACCTTAGGGGCACTCCAACTAACCCACACCTGCAATCTCTATGCTAAGGCTCACTGGCTAACGCTCTTTGGTACCTTAAAATATCAATCTTGCCTCCTGGCCAGAAATATCTGCCTTGGTCAGCTCCTGACTGTGGTCCAACAACTCCTAGTTCCAAGCACTAATCCCAGGCCCACCTGAAATTTGGAACTGCAATCCTTCCTGACTCCAAAATGTCAGACATCTCAAGGACAAAGGTCCTTTGCCTATCGGGCACCGTTGTGGTTCAACTCTCTCCATGAGAAAATTATTAGCCTGCCACTCTGTAGACCTTCAAAAAGAACCTAAAGAACCATTTAATACAGGCATCTCAATGTGTCTGCCATCGCTAGCACCTAGTAAAGGTATCTCCTACCATCTGCCCTTCTGCCAAACAGATCTTTCTCACTCCTTTGGACACACTGCACTTGGGGCTCAACCCCCCACCCTGCCTCTCCAGCACTTCTATGCACTAACCCCCTCGTGTTGCTGTCAACTAACAGGCTCCCTGTTGGGTACAGTTATTTAGTCTGTTCCTGTATGCATCTGACTGTGTTTGCTTATTTCATTTTTAGTTTTCACTATATTTTTTGCATTCCTTTGTTTAAAGAGGGCAGGAAATTTGTGCTAATTGACAGCTCTTTATAAAGTTCTTATTCTCAGAAATTATATGCATTCTTCTAAAGTATCCATATTTAGGGCCGGCTCAGTGGCGCTGAGGGTTGAGGTGCTGGACACCACACCTCGCGCTACATCAGCGACCAGGGTTCGAGAGCAGGCCTGGTCTGCCGTGGTCAGTGAAGGAGAGAGGATCAGTGTCTGTGCAGGACTGTTTCCTCTCTTGGGAGGGATCCAGGGGTAGTCCGGTGTGGCAGCAGCCCCTTGTGGAAACCAGCGGCACTTCTATGCACATGGGGCTTAGTTAAGGGGTAGACGCCGGGCAGCTGTCTTCCGGACATAGGTGGGAGCACCCACATCTCGGGCTGGGATGGCATTGCACGTCCCACATCAGGAGTGTAAACACCACAGAAAAAAAACCTCTGGGCTGGATAGGCAATGGCCCACCCTGAGCTACGCTGCTACATGCCCAACCCTGGAGCCCCTTCACCACCCCTTCTATCTCCTCGGGCCCTATATCTTCCGGGGGGCTCGGAGAGGAACAGTAACATCCTTGAGGTTGGCAGGGCTCACATTGGGTGATAGAGC
This sequence comes from Neoceratodus forsteri, assembly GCA_016271365.2. NCBI lineage: Eukaryota > Metazoa > Chordata > Ceratodontiformes > Ceratodontidae > Neoceratodus > Neoceratodus forsteri. Next base: position 351,885,222 of record CM028136.1, on the reverse strand, counting down.
AGTACTGGCCAGTGGTGAGGCCTGAGAGAGTTCTGGCTCCAGAGGCGATAAAAAAGAGTTAAAAAAAAAGTATCCATATTTAACATTACCTGAATAAAAAGTGATAAGTAAAACTGTAGTTTGCATTGCTGTGTTTTAATGGGCAGCATTCTTTTACAGCTCACTTCATGGAATCACTTATGTGGAGTTTTTACTATGTCATGATTTGTGTACAGAATGCTAATTATGAGCTGCTGACCTATCAGAACCCCATTTAGAGTTCTGTGCACAAACCAAGACATACTTAAAACTCCAAATTATTGGTTCCATGATGAGAACTGTAACAGAATGCTGCCCATAAAAATAAGACAATGCAAAATACAGCTTTTTATATCACTTTTTATTCAGGTACAGTTAAATATGGATAATGTAGGTAAATGCATATCATTTCTGAGGATAAGAACTTTATAAACAGCTGCCAGTTAGAAATTATTTCTTGTCCTCTTTAAAGACCAAGTGTACCTAAATGTTCTCATTCTAATTCTATTGCCTTGTTTGTCTCAATCCTTTGTATAATCACCTACTTGTTCTAAGTGTACTAACGTAGAACCTATGTAAAGAGCTCTGAGCTCAAATGGTTAATCCGAGATCTGAAATAAATAAATAAATAAATAATTAAAATTAAATAAATGTGGCCATATAAAAGAGGATTCTCTTTCATGAGAACAACATTCTTTTTTTTGTATGGCAGTCATCCTGTTTCCATTTCTTTTTTAAACCATAGAAATCATAGCCTGCAGAGAAACATAGAATTTGATGGCAGATAAGGACCACTCGGCCCACCTAGTCTGCTCATTTTTTCCTACCTACTGTACTACCATAGACCCTAGTGATCTCCGGCTTTTACATTCCCTTTCTTAGCTGCTGAGGTTCTCTTGTGCCTATCCCATGCATTTTTGAATTCCATCACAGTTTTTGCCCCCACCACCACCTCTTGGAGGCTGTTCCATGCATCCACCACCTTTTCTGTGAAAAAGCATTTTCTCACTTTTTCCCTGAGTATACCCCTCAACCTTCATAGCATGACCCCTTGTTCTTGAACATCTTTTTCTCTGAAAATTGCTACCCTCTTGTATCTTATTTCAATATGTGATGTATTTGAAAGTCTCTATCATATCCCCCCTCTCCCTCTTTTCCTTCAGGGTGTACATATTAAGGTCTTTTAGTCTCTACTCAGAGGGATTTTGGTGCAGACCCTGCTGTATTTTAGTTGTCTTCCTCTGGACTGCCTCCAGTCTGTCTATGTCCTTCCAGAGGTGTGGTCTGAGGAACTGAACACAGTACTTTTGTTGAGGTCTTACCAATGATTTGTACACTGGTAACATTGCCGCCTTCTTTCTGCTGGTGATACCCCTCCCTATGCATCCTAGCATCCCACTGGCTCTACCCACTGCTTTGTCACACTGTTTGACCACCTTCAGATCATCAGATATGACAACCCTAGGCCTCTTTCCCATGTGGTGGTTGCCAGTACCACTACATAGAAACATAGAATTTGATGGCAGATAAGGATTGCTTGGCCCACCTAGTCTGTCCACTTCCCTACCTAATGGGTAAGCTGCAGATCCTAGTTAACCAACAGCCTACTTCCTCCTACCCCCCACTAGAATTGCCTTATGTCTGTCCCATGCATTCTTGAATTCCCCCACTGTTTTTGACTTCATGACCTCCTCAGGAAGGCTATTCCATGCATCAACAACCCTTTCCATGAAAAAATACTTCCTCATGTTACCTCTAAGCCATCCCCCCTCTAACTTCAAATTGTGCCTCTTGTTCATGCATATCTTTTTCAGAAAGATGCTACCCTCTGGACTTTTTTGATTCCCTTGAGGTACTTGAAAGTTTCTGTCATGTCCTCCTCTCCCTCCTTTCCTCAAGGGTGTTCATGTTAAGCTCCTTTAGTTTCTCTTCATATGTCTTCTGGTGCAGAGCCTGTACCATTTTGGCTGCCCTCCTCTGGATAGCTTCCGCCCTGTCTATGTCTTTGCAGAGATGGGGTCTCCAGAACTGCATGCAGTACTCCAGATGGGGTCTCACCAACTGTCTGTACAGAGGGATAACTACTTCCTGTTTTCTACTGGTGATGTCTCTCCCTATGCATCTCAGTATCCCCCCAGCCCTCCTTACTGCCTTCTCACATTGCTTACCCACCTTTAGGTCATCTAATATAACTACCCCCAGGTCCCTTTCCATTTTTGTTGTTGTCAGTATCTCACCCCCCATTGTGTACTCTTCCCCTGGGTTTTTGTTTCCCAGGTGCATTACTTTGAACTTCTTTGCATTGAATCTAAGCTGCCATACATTTAACCAATCATCCAACCTTGCTAAGTCCCTTCTCATCCTTTCCACCCCACCTTGTGTATCAGCCCTGTTGCAGATCTTTGTGTCATCTGCAAAGAGACATACTTTTCCTTCCAGTCCCTCTTCAATGTCATTTATAAAGATATTAATAAGGACCAGACCCAGTACTGAACCCTGTGGTACCCCACTAGTAACCCCCCTTTCTTCACTGTGGACTCTGTTTACTATTACCCTCTGCATCCTGTTGTCCAGCCAGTGTTTTACCCAGGCTACCACCCTGAGACCCACTCCTAGACTGGCTAATTTGTTTATTAATCTTTTGTGTGGGACTGTGTCAAATGCCTTGCTAAAGTCTAGGTAGACCATGTCCACAGCCCCTGCCTGGTCTACTACTTTGGTCACCCAGTCAAAGAAATCGATTAGATTCATCTGACATGACCTTCCTGCTGTGAATCCATGCTGCCTTGGGTCATGTGCCCCACTGGCCTCTAGGTACTCAACAATTCTTTCCTTCAGAAGTGATTCCATCATTTTCCCTACCACTGAAGTCAAACTGATATGTCTGTAGTTTCCTGCCTCTGTCTTGCTCCCACCTTTGTGGAGGGGAATCACTTCTGCCCTTCTCCCATCCTCAGGTACCACACCATCCTCCCATGATTTGTTAAAAAGGGTAGTCAGTGGTGTTACTAGTTCTCCCCATAGTTCTTTTAGAATTCTGGGGTGAATCCCATCAGGATCCATTGTTTTGTCCACCTTCAGTTTTAGGAGTTCATTCAGAACCCTTTCTTCTGTGAAAGGACTGATATCAACCCCCCATCCAGAGTGCTTCTATTGACTGGATTAGGTACCCCCCTCCTCTTCCTTTGTGAATACTGAGCAGAAGGATTTGTTCAGTATCTCTGCTTTTTCACTGTCCCTCTCTGCCCACCCTCCCTCCTCTTTATTCAGCCTCACTACCCCCATCTTGTACTCAGCCCCTGGTTTCTTATGATCCTAGTGCATGATTTTGCACATCTTTGTATTGGTGAAATTTAGTTGCCATGCTCTTGACCACTCCTCAAGCTTTTCTAGATCCTGCATCATTTTTTCCACACTCTCTTGAGTGTCTACCCTGTTGCTGATTTTTGTGTGATCTGCAAAAAGGCATGCCTTCCCTTTTAACTTCTCTGCAATGCCACTAATACACCAACACATATATCTTAATAAAAGGAATGGGACCCAGTTATAGCTGGACTCTGCAGTTATGTTTTTGGAAAAAGGCCCTAGATATGTTTTTTAAAACATTTTAAAGATCATCTTTTGGGAGATAATTTTCTTCTTTCATATAGCCTCACAAAAAAGGAACTGGGCCATATGAAACATTAGGTTCATACCAAAGGATTTGGACTTAGTTTTGTTTACATATTCCTCTTTCGTATAAACCAGTCTTCTTTTGTGAGAATGACACAGTGTCACAAAAGAGGATGGGTTCATACAAAAGAAGAATTTGGATTTAGTTTTATTTCCCATTCTTCTTTTGTGTGAACCAATCCTCTTTCATGAGAACATCAAAATTTCACAAAAGATGGCAAGCTGGTGCAGCAGAAAGGCATCCACTTGTGAGGCTGACACCTTGGGTTTAGGAAATGGACCCAGGGGTCTGAGGGCAAGCTGGGGAGGGGAGGATGGACCATCCCAGGGTCTGCTCCTCTCCTCTGGGGGGAGGGATGGGAGTGTGTTCTGTGCATGGTCATCCCCTCATGGAGGCTAGGGGAATAAATGGCTGCCAGTGCCATTGAGTTGGTGGTGCAGGCTGACATCACACTATGGTGCAAACAACATTGCTATTGCCCCTCCATGATGCTCTGGATCACTGGCTTTGTGCCACCCGCTGTGAGTTCCAACTTGCAATGTAGCTGCTGCAGTCTATCAGTTCAGCAAGTTCCATGGCCCTGCCTGGTGGGCAAGCCAGGGAGCTCTCCTGGTGGTTCACTGCCAATGGGACCCTGAACATGTTTCATGGAGCTGCCCAGCCAGACAACTGCATCCAGATGTGGTAAGCCTTGGATCGATTGCAACTTCAGTAAGAGTCTAGGGGTGGACAGTAGTCCCAGTAGTTCAGAGGAAGAGCCTTGGAGTACAGCAACAAAAAAATAATTCACAAAAGAGGATTGGTTCATACAAAAGAAGAAGTTGGACTTATGGTTTTTTTTTCCACATTTGAACTTTAGCAAGCTAGAATGCTGTCACTAGTTGGAGTTACGGGACTATATATATATATATATATATATATATATATATATATATATATCCCGCAGACCTGGTTACTTACAAAACCCTAAGAAATAAATGTAAGCAAGACATCAAACTTGCCAAAAAGGAGTATGTAACCTGCCTTCAATGGTCCACACTGGGGAACCCTAAGCTTTTCTTGGCACAAATCAATGAACTGCTTAAGGGCAACTCCAAGGAGGCACAAGGTCAAATTGAGGTACAAGGGCAGTGTATCAGTGATTGCCAGCTTATAGCCTCAGCAATCAACCACCACTTTACCAACCTTAATGCATTCAAAGTAGGGCTACCAACACCCATGCCTGTACAGACCTTTAATGAATGCCTCTGTCTGAACAGACCCCAATTTCACCTGAGAATGGTCAAGGTGAGTAAGGTAAGTAAACTTTTGATAGCCCTCAAACACAAAGGCTCTGGTGGCCCAGATGGAATCAGCCAGAGGCTACTCCAGGAAGGTGCACTGTCCCTGGTCAAACCTCTGACCTGGATCATCAACAGGTCTTTACTTGAAGGGTATGTTCCATACCAGTGGAAGGCTGCCAACATGGTTCCCATTTACAAGGGTGGCTCTCATGAACAAGTTGGCAATTACAGGCCCATCTCCCTGCTGTGTACTCTGGCCAAATTGCAAGAAAGGCTAGTTTATGGGCAGCTGAGAGACTACCCGAAACTCCACCAAATCCTAGCCCCTTCACAGCATGGCTTTCAGGCAAACCATGGAACAGACATGGCACTCATCAAACTCACAGTGGTCCTATTCAGGGAATGGATGAGGGCATGTCGATGGGTGCTATCTTCATAGACCTGTCCAAGTCATTTGACCTTGTGGACCATGACCTTCTTCTTACTAAGCTTCAAGGCATTGGGCTTGATGCCCAGGCCCTAAACTAGTTCAACAGCTACCTTTCAGGCCACTCCCAGAGGGTCATTTGGAAGGGAGAGCTTTCCACCCCTTTACCCATCAAAGAGAGTGTGCCTCAGGGCTCAATTCTTGGCCCCCTCCTGTTCTTTCTCTTCACAAATGACCTAAACCAGCACTGTGGGGATAGCTCAGTAGTTCAATACACAGATGATACTGTCATCTTCCGAGCCATGTCCACACCACATGATCTGGGCCCTCTCCTACAAGGGGACCTAAACATACTCGAGGTCTGGCTCACAGAAAACAGAATGATCCTCAACACAGCAAAAACTAAAGCCTTGCTGTTTGATCCTAGATTCCTTGGTCAGGATCTGACCAATTCCCTAAAACTTACTACCCTTGGGGATAAACGAATAGATGTAGTTGACAACATAAAATACCTAGGGCTAACTATTGACCAGGGTCTCACCTTTAAGCCCCACATTGACCAGGTAACAAGGTCTATCCATGTCAAACTTGGCACCATGTACAGGCTAAAAAAACAACTTATCCCAGAGGCTAGATGAGCAGTCGCCTCCAGTGTCCTCCTACCCACATTAACCTATGCTGCCCATTTAATCCAGAGCATGGCAAAGGGCAAGGATAGCAGGCTTCAGGTCCTGTACAATAAGGTCATGAGGTTTGTGACAATGTGTCAACCAAGAAGCCACCCCTGTATCTCACTAGCCTAGCTGCAATGGTCTTCTTTTGAGGCTCGTCTACAGTATCCCCTGCTCTGCCATGCATACAAATTGCAGAGCCCGGTGGCCCCACCAAGCCTAACAGGAATAATTATGGCTAAGCCTAACCTTTGAATGCTCAGGACCTCAGGTCGGTCCCTACTGGCAATCCCCAGAATCGAGACTCACAAGGGAGGCAATTCCTTCACTCTCACAGTCCTTAAACTATGGAACAATCTCCCACCTCTAGCACAGGAAGCACCCTTGCTACCAATCTTTTGCAGTGGGCTTAAGTCCCATTTGCTTGGGACACACTCATGCCACTGTGAGGGTATAGGATAATTACCCTGATCCTAATCACAACACCCATTCCCCTCTCTTCTCACCTTAACCTACGTTAAATCATGCCTTAAATTCTTAAATCTTTCAAGTGTTGCACTTATGGTTTACTATTTGAATAATTGCCTGTACTGTTATCCTCATTATCTTGTCTACTTCTCGTAACCTTGTATCACCTGACTGTATGTACTGTATTGCTTCTAGATCACCTGATTGTATGAATTGTATTGCTTCTATTCCCCAGGTCACCCCTGAAAAAGGGACCTTGAGGGACCAGTGGGCCAACCCGGGCATCAAAATTCAATAAATAAATTATATATAGATATAGATATAGATATAGATATAGATATAGATATAGATATAGATATAGATATATAGATATATATAGATATATAGTATATATAGATATATATATATATATATATATATATATATATTATAGTGGCGCAGTTGCGCCACTATAATTAGGAGTTCAGCGGTCAGTTACATACTAAAGTCAAAAGTTTGGATCAATAACTTTGGACCTGTTCAATGGATTTGCCTGAAATTTAGTACATGTGTTGGGGCACAGTAGCTCGATTTGCCAAATTGTTTTTTGGTCAGCGTGACGGTCTTTGTGTATGAAAGTGCTGCAAAATGCAAAATTATCCATTTTTGGAGGCACCTTTTGGGATTCTGAATGTGGTACTGCACAGCCATTGTGTGGCATGCTGCTCTGTGAGATGGCTTGTTTGAAAGATGTTGCTTTTTGTTTGGTGAAAAAATATTAAGGCATTCAAAAGTTATGGCACTTTTAAGTTCCCATTATAAGTCAATGGGAAAATGTATATGTATATCTTGCAAACAAAGAATGGGGTTCTGGCCATCTCATCCCACCTGGCGATCAAAGAATTTGCAGCCTCATGGTTCAAGAATCTTTGTCCCCAAGGACTTTCAAAAATTCTTTGATCGCGAGGTCCGCCATCTTGTTTTCAGTTTTCCGATCGGAAAAACACAAATAGCTCAGGGATCACTTCTGAAGTAAAACTTTGATGGGTTTTACTCAGGGGACCAGGATCTATCGAACCATGGCTTTGGTTCAATCCAAATCAGTCCAGAAATAGAGTTTCTTCATTCACGGCTCGCTAACGATCTTTGATCGCGAGCCTGCAAATTCTTTGATCGTGATCGTGCATCGTGAGCAAGGGATGAGATGGCCAGATTTTAAATTGTATTTGTGCAGCCCAGGGGTGCCATATTAAGTTATATAAGGGTGGATTTTGCTCAGGGGGCTTTGCTCTGCCCCATCTGAATAAAAAAACAATACTTTTCATTATCCCTGGTAGTCTAGTGGCTCCCTTCCCATCATGGCAATGTACATAACGATGCCTGTTATCCCTGGTAGTCTAGTGCCCCCAAAATGAGTATCATATAAATATGTTTATTTTTTATCCATGGTAGTCTAGTGGCCCCCCCATGTGTGTTTATTTATATATTTTTATTATACCGCTAGTAGTCTAGTGCCCCCCAACCCTGATCTGTACTTCATTATCATTAATATTGCTATCCCTGGTAGTCTAGTGCCCCCCAGCATAGTAAAATTAATTTGAATTTTACATGTCCTGGTAGTCTAGTGCCCCCCAAACTATTTTGAAATCTGGCCATGCCATCCCTCGCTCTTTGTTCAAGAGCGAGCAATTTCTTTGACCGCCAGCATGCAAATTCTTTGATTGAGAGATTCTTTGATCGCGATCATGCATTGCGAGCGAGGGACACAACGGCCAGAAAAAAAATCTATTTTCTCAGCTCAGGGGTTTCCTAGAAAGACAAATAAGGGTGGGTTTTACTCAGGGGGCTTCATTCTGACAAACCATGGCAGTGGTTTACCGCAATTATTTGAATTTTGTATATTACACAACTTTTTATTCTTTGGTCGTGACCCTGCAAATTCTTTGATCGTGATCATGCATCGTGAGGGCAGGATGACATGGATGGATTAAAAAGTAAATTTTCTCAGCTGAGGGGTGCACTAGGAAGTCAAATGAGGGTGGGTTTTGCTCAGGGGGCTTCGCTCTGTTGAACCATGGGGGTGGTTTATAGACATTTTTCCAATTCTGTAAATTTCAAACGTTTTTATTCTTTGATCATGAGCCTGCAAATTCTTTGATCGTGAGAGTCTTTGACCACTGTCTTTGATCTTGAAGGTAGGACAAGATGGCCAGTTTTTTTTTATAATGGAATAGATAGGGACATTTTGCCAAAATTTCAGATTGAATATCTCAGAAATGGCTTAGTCTTTTTACTTGAAACTTGGAGGGTGTTTATGGCATATCCTGTAGATGTGAATTATGGTGCTTATGTGTTGGAGAATTTTTTTTTGTGGAGGTATTGCATGACGCACTTTACATGTTGCGGACAATGTTTTGCTTGTGGTGGTGGCTTGAACTTAATAGGATACCTAGTCTTACTGTCATTGATGTAGTTTTCAGTCGTTGTGTGTGTTAAATGTCAAGAGGTGTGAAACTGTGCCAGTCTGACGAATGACAATCTTATACGTTAAAATGGACACGGTTTGGTCTTTTCACTTGAAATTTGGAGGGTGTTGATGGCATGTCGTTGGTTTTCACCTGACCTTAAATCAGCCCTGCTTGAGAGAGATAAGCTTTGGAAAAAGGCAAGGATGACTAAGAACCCAAATGACTGGTTGATATTTAAGAAAGCCAGGAATAGCTGTACCAAGAAAGTACGGGATGCTAAGGCTGCCTACTACATGGCTGAACTTGACTCCTCATACCACAGTCCTGCCAGGTTTTGGAGCACTATTAAGGGCATAACAGGACAAGATCCTAGCACTTCACTACCAGCTCAAATGCACCACAACAAGGTGACAATCTTGGACAGAATGGAAATACTGGATGTATTCAATAATCATTTTACAACCGCTGGCCTTGCATTTGATACCTCTCCAGCCAATCTGCTAAGTACTCAGTTAAGCTCCCAGTATACAGGATCTCAGTTAGCTGAATCCTCCTTCTCCTTCAAACCGATTCTGTTGAAACAAGTGGAGGATCTAATCTCGCAGATGGATATAAAAAAAAGTGCAGGTGCTGACTCCCTTGACCCCTACTTTCTAAAGATTGCAATGCATGCACTTGCAGTTCCTTTAACACACCTTTTTAACTTGTCCTTAAAATCTGGTTCTATTCCTGCAACTTGGAAAACAGCCCAAGTTTTCCATCTACTGAAATCAGGGGACCCCATGGACCTTAACAACTATAGGCCAATCTCTATCCTTCCAGTACTATCTAAGCTGCTAGAAAAACTGGTAAGCATCCAATTAAGAGATTACCTTGAAGAATCTAATCTTTTAAATCCAGCACAATCTGGGTTTCGGTCTAAACATAGTACTATTTCTGCACTGGCTAAAGTTACAAACGATTGGCAAACCGAACTGGATAAAAAGAATAGCGTTTGTGCTGTATTCCTTGATCTAAGCAAGGCATTTGATACGGTGGACCATGAGCTGCTACTCTCTTCCTTGCACTCCATAGGTTTGGATCCATCCTCCCCCATGGTTCAGGTGTTACCTAACAGGAAGAACACAGCAAGTGAAAGCTGAAGGAGACCTATCTCCACTAAAACCACTTCTAAGAGGAGTTCCACAAGGATCTATCCTGGGCCCCATCCTTTTCACCATTTATATTAACAATATTGATTTGAATCTTACCAAAGCCACTGTACACTTGTTACAGAATGACACTGTTTTATATGTCAGCAACCCATATACTGCTACAGCTTGTGAAGTTCTACAAACAGAATTCTCTATACTACAACATCAATTATTGGAAAAAAAGCTTCTTTTAAATGCAAAGAAAACAAAAGCAATGTTTTCTCCACCCAAAGCCATACAAATCCCTCATTACTAAACAACCTCCCCAGCTATCCACTATCCTTGGTGAAAGCCTTGATTATGTAGAAAAATTCAAGTATTTGGGGTGTGGATGAAAGCAAACTTGACTACACAGTTCATATTGAAGAACTTTTAAAAAAGCTTTGCCAGAGACTTGGTCTATTTTTTAGAATAAGGCACTTTCTAAACAGAGATTCCAAAATGAGGTTGGGCCAGGCCACATTTCTCTCAGTAATTGACTATGCAGACTTCCTCTATAGTCACTGCCCTATCTCCTACCTATGCAAATTGGATACACTATACCACACAGCTCTGAGATTCATAACAGATCCACCATTTAACACTCAGTATTGCTGTCTCTATGCAGCAGTCGGTTGGACATCTCTACATCTCAGAAGAAACAGAAATGCTGCAGTGTGGACATACAGAATTTTGACTAAGATGCTTCCAAACTATATATTAGACTGCTTCGCACAGGCCACAGCTGGCACCTATGCCCTAAGAAGCTACAATTTCATTATGCTCAAAGTGCCTAAAGTCAACACCCCGGCATGGGAGATCTGCTATCAGCTATAATCTAGCTATATCATGGAACACGATTCAAAAGTCCTTGAAGCTGATCAACCAGGTATCCTTAGCATCCTTCAAGCATCTATACCTAAGTCTCTTCCCTGAAAAATGCAATTGCTTCCACAAGTTTTAGTTTATTCGCAGTTCTTTCCTCCCCCCCCTCAGGTTGCCATCATATCATGACAATTCACTTCCCTAGAATTCATCTCCACAGATACCTCACCCCCTGGTGATAATCTTCTCCCATTAACTCCAGGCTCCTACCTTTAGCCCTTATCACTGCCTTTCACCTCCCAGTTCTAGCACCAGCCCCTGCTCTAGTCATGCATACCCCTTCCTACCATGTCACTTGTCTCAGACTATGACCACCTCTTTCAGTCATCCAATCACTATTTCTCTTTATCCACATTGACTTCCCTTGGATCTTTGGAATCTTGGGTATATCATGTTGAATGTATGCCATGTTTACTGCCAATGTTGATATGTATATACTGGTTTACATAGAGTGCATCTCATATGTTCCTATCATATCCTGTTATGTTTAAACAATTTCTGTTCTTGATTTCTGTATATAAGTGTTTTAATTATTCATGTACATATACCAATTATTGAACCTTGATTACTGTATATAAGTATATACGTGTTTTAAATCTTCCTATACATGTACCAATTATTGAACCTTGACCTTATCAGGTCCATCTTGCAAATGAGCTGTGCTCAATGATGTTCGCCTGAATAAATAAAGATTTGATTGATTGATTGATTGATGTCCCGTGAATGTAAATTACAATGTTTCCATGTAGGAAAATGCTTTTTTGGCAGAGTTATGGCATGGTGCAGTTTTCATTCTGCAGACAGCATTTTGCTTGCGGTGGTGGCTTTAAATTGATAGGATACCTACCCTTAGTGTCATGGATGCAGTTTTCTGTCATTGTGTGTGTTAAATGTCAAGAGGTGCAAAACTGTGCCAGTCTGATGAATCAAAATTTCTAATTTTGACATGTCATATCTTGGAGACAGTTTGGGCTTCTACTTGAAATTTGGAGGGTTTTGATGGGATGTCCTGTAGATGTGAATTGCAGTGTTTACTTCTCGGACAGCATATTTTTTGCAGACAGATTGCGTGGAGCACTTAATATTTTGAGGACAGCATTTTCTCTTGTTCAGCATCATTCATATTCATTTAGTGGCTGGTTGTGTTGTTGTTACTGTACTTTTTAGTCATCTGCTGTGTAATGTGGCCCAATACTTACAAGCTGATGGGAGCGTGGAGCCCCACAACTTTATACTTTTTATTCTTTCTTAAAAAGTAAGGAAATTCTATGCAAAAAACTTAGTTAATACATTAGTTAGGGTTCTTCTACAGCATAAAAAGGAAGGAAATTTGATTTTAGGGTTCCCGCCCTTTGCACCCCACCACAAGCCTGCTGCCACTAACAGGCATTGGGGTGTGTGTTGGGGTCATTGCTCCTAACTCTCACCCCAATCTCCTACACTGCACGACCTCAGCTTGTTTACACATGGGATGGGGTGGGAGTTAGGGGCAATGACCCCAATGCACACCCAATGCCTGTTGGTGGTGGTGGGCTGGGGTGGGGTGCAAAGAGTGGGAACCCTAAAATTCGATTTCCTCACTTTCTTCGCTGTAGAAGAACCCTAACTGATGCATTAACAAAGTTTTTTGCATAGAATTTATATATATATATATATATATATATATATATATATATATATATATATATATCTCAAACAAGAGGTCTCAATGAGTACTACAACACTGAGACACAATACCCTCCATTAATTCAGGAGCCATACAAAACATAAAAATTTAAACATTAACATTTCTATATGCTAACATTGTAACTTTAACAAGTCATAATTCCATCAAGAATGCAGTTAAGGGACAATCTATACATCACAGAATAAAAGTGTCTCAGTGAGTACTACAACACTAACATGTAATATTCCAAAAAAAGTTTAGGGGCCATCTAAAAGAAGATACAGTAAAAATAAAAAAATGAACATTCCTGCAGGATAACATAACAAATTTAACAATCTCTAACACTGTCAGTCTTTTGAGTTAAGAGACAAGCTATATATTAAAAGAAAGGGCTCAATGCGTGCTACAGGACTAAGCCCTGAAGGAATACCAACTGAAAATATGCATATAAAAACATAAACATTTAAAAAATTAAAAGCCCCAGAGTATAATAGTGCTATCTTAAGCTAGCTCTCCCTCAATATTTGGAGTTAAGGAGCAATGTATATATCAAACAAATATCTCAGTGAGTGCTACAAGACTAACTCATGATACCCCCAAAAATTCAGGGGCCATATCAAAACATTAAAACATTAAAATTAAAAAATGTAAATTCCCATAGGTAACATCGCAACTTTAAAAAGCTGTAACTCTGTCAGTCTTTGGCGTTAAGGGATAGTCAATGTATCAGAAGAAATATGCCAGTGAGTACTACAAGATTAAGTCCTGATGAAATACCAACTGAAAATAGACATGTAAAAACATATACATTAAAAATGAAAATACCAATAGGTTAACATTGCAACTTTAAAAGCCATTAGTCCATCAATAACTGGAATCAATGGAGAATGTATATATTAAAAGGTGTCAATGAGTACTGCAACACTAACACATAATCCCCCAAACATTCATCGGATATGCACTGCACTCAAAAATTACCTCCAAATTTCACTGTTGTGTCAAATCCACAATGAAAGTGTGATCATCATCAAAAATGCAACAAAGGTGTATCTCATTTTCCACTAGAACCATAGCAAATGTCAGAGTAAACTGACAAAAATTTACTGAGTGTGGGTAAAAAAAATGAAAAACAAATTTTTGCACATATGTAATCAGCCTCCAGCAGTTAAGAGGGACCCTTAATATATTTTTTCTTTGCAGTGATCCCCACAAAAATAATTACAACCAAGCATATAAATTGCTTTTCTGGAGGCATGAGGGGCCCTGTACTTCTACAGCCAGACTGATGTGTGCATCTATGGTGGGTTGGAAGTGCAGGGCCCAGAGGGCCCTGCGCTTCCCTAGCCAGATAGATGTGTTCATGCAGGTTCTGAATTGACCTGCATGAATGAGGATACAATCCTACTATCTCAAAAAATAAGGAACTTCTTTCCAAAAAACTGCATTAATGCACCAGTTAGGTTTCAAATTAAAGTGAAAAAATTAGGAAAATGTGGCATTAGGATTTCCAACCCTAACTCCACACTCCACCCCACAAGTAGCAAAAGGGGAAAATATTATTCTTTTCACTGTCCTGACTCTTGGAGAATCAAGAGTGGCGTCTTCCTTGGGGTTCTAAACCCTAATGCTCACCCCATTCCATGACAACATAAGGTGAGATGTTATCTGTTTTCTTCAGGCAGGGCCTACAGATTGTTGGCAATACGTGGGTAGACACAGTTCTGTATGTTTGAAGACTGACCACACAGGGGGTTGGTCCAGAAGTAGTCAGATAGGTACAAAACTGGTTACAAGGCAGAACCCAGAGGGTACAGGTTAATGGAACACAATCAACGAAAGGTAGGGTGACCAGCAGGATTCCCCAGGGCTCAGTGCTGGGGCCTCTGCTCTTCAATGTTTTTATAGCAGACATCACTGATGGACTGGAAGGGAAGGTGTATCTGTTCGCAGATGACACCTAGATATGTAACAGGGTGGACACCTCAGAAGGAGTGAGCAAGATGGAAGTGGACCTCAAGAAACTAGAAGAGTGGTCTGGAGTGTGGTAGCTGAGATTTAATGCCAAAAAGGGAATGGTCATGCACATATGAAAAAAAAATCAAAGAAAGGAGTATTACCTAGGAGGTAAAAGACTGGCAGCCTCAAACCAGGAATGAGATCTGGGAATCAAAATCTTAGATTACTTGAAGATTAGTAAGCAGTATGAGAAGGCAACATTGAAGGTCAACAGAATGCTGGGCTGCATTGAAAGGGGAATCATGAGCAGGAGGAGAAAGGTGGTACTACCACTGTGTAGATCGCTGGTCAGGCCTCACCTGGAATATGAAGTCCAATTCTGGAGGCCTCACCTCAGGAAGGACATTGGCAGGGTGGAAACAGTACAGAGAAAGTCTACAAAAATGATTCAGGGTCTGTAGTATGTGTCCTATGAGGAAAGACTTAGAGAACTGAATATGTACTCCCTGGAGCACAGAAGGGAGAGAGGGGACATGATTGAAACATTCAAGTACATAAAAGGCATTAACAAGGTACAGGCACAGGAATTTTTTTTACTTCAAGAAGGGCTCCAGGACCAAGGGACATGACCTCAGGTTGCAAGGAGGAAGGTTCTCTACCAACACCAGGAAGTTTTTCTTCACAGAAAGAGTGGTGGACACCTGGAACAGCCTGCCCCAAGAGGTTGTGGGGGTAATCACTGTGGGATGATTCAAGAATGCATGGGACAGACACAAGGGAGCCCTGAATACAAAGGGCAACTAGAGTGTCAAAATAGGTCTAAAACAAATGGGCAGACTAGATAGATCTAGCAGTCTCCTTCTGCCATCAACTTCTGTGTTTCTATGGGGTAAGTGTTAGGGTTGAGAACCCCAAGGAAAATCCCACCCATAATTCGCCAAGAGTCAGAACAGTGAAAACTGTAATATTTTTTTTTTTTTTTGCTTCTTGGGGGTGGGGTGGGAGTTAAGGTTGGAAATCCTAACACCAAATTCCCTTACTTTTGCTGCTTTAATCTGAACCCTAATTGGTGCAAAAAAAAAAACTGTTAATGCATCAGCTAGGCTTCAAGTTAACATTCAAAAGAAGGAAAATGTGGCATTAGGGTATCTAACCCAAACTCCTCAATCCCACCCCAAGCAGTAAAAGGACAAGAGCACACAAGCAACCACAGACAGCCATCATCAGGTAAGAAAAACAACATACAACTGTTTCCAGATGACACAAATGCAGTAGAGCCGATGTACTTCCTTTGTGGATTTGTATCTGCAGCTGCATAAGCACAGATGTCACAGGGACCAGTGTTTATGCAGTCACACCTGTGTGTGTATGTCATACAGTGTGCATGAGTACCTGTGGCTGCAGAAGAACTGTTGCCATGTGGGTGTCATGGTTTCAGCAGCAGATCTAGAAATTTTCCCAAGGGGCTAGCAGTTGTGCTTTGGGGTTGCAGTATCCCAGGAAAAGTATAGTGTTACCTTTTAAAGCTCAGACTAGATTAAAACAGTTATGTTTTGCTGACCTGAGGTAGTAGAGGGTGGTGACTCACTGCATAGCTGGATCTGCTACTACATGCACTTCTGTATGCAGTTGCCTAACTACAGGCCTCACTGATCCAGCCAGAAGTTGGTGAATGTGCCTACACCTGTGGCTGAAGAGGTGCAGGCCCCTCTAGGGCACTGTGCTTCTGCAGACAGATGTACTGTTGCAAGTCTGGTATAGGGTCACCACCTTTGGATGAGGTAAAAACTGTATGCTAAACCACACCCCAAACTCTGCCTCTGGCCCCACCCCCTTTTTATGACTGGCGAGTATATCACTCCTCCTCCAAAGCCATTTGTAATGTTGGAATATACATTACTGGTGATAGGAAATAATTTTTATACTGTTATTTATTTGATTTTTTTATTCAGTTATTTTTTTTTATTCTTTGGCAGCCAGGTTAACTCCCACAGGGCACATAGCCAATTTTACAGGAGTGACCCAGAAGCACAGGAAGGTTAAGTGACTTACTCAGGGTCACACAGTATGCAAGTGAAGGTTAGGGGAATCAGACTCAGGTTTGCTGGAAATGCCAAGCTCATTCACAACTTTTTTATTTATTTGTTATACAATGGCAAGAAAGAATCCTAGACTCCGATTGGTCAGTGTATGCCTGAGACAATGATGTTATTACACAATAACATCACTGTATGGCTGAGTATATGCTTGAGCCATTTTTTTTAAGAAACAAAGATATACTGCCACACTAAAAATCTACTAAAAACAGTTTTTTTATTTTCTATAACAACGAGCCATTGTATAATAGCAATAAGGCACACCAGTGTGTGTGTTATTGTGTAATAATGTCACTCCTGGGGTGGTGGAAGCACTCAGCTTCACCTCATGCTTCAACCCACCCCAGGAGTGATGTTATTACACAATAACACACACCCTGTCATGCTCTATTGCTTAATTCACTTTTGGTGACCAGGTAAGTGTGTTAGGCAATTTGACCTGTCTATTTTCAAGCACAACCCGGGAGAGTACAGAATATAGAGAATACAATATTAACAGTAGAAAATGGTATAGTATTCCAAGGCAGGACCTCACACAGGAAGGCCAAAAAACAAATCAACTTCATTAACATAGATCACCCACACAGGGGTGAGACAAACAAAACAAAGTCAAGTAAACCTGTGCTGGACCCAACCCAGAAAGTTCTGACAGTGAGGAATTACATTCAGATAAATAGAGAGAGAAGCAAAACATAACACTGTGTAGGGGGAGTTTAACACAGTACAGATATAAGACAAAACAAACAACAGAAGGTTAAGAGCATTTACAGACACCATGTGTCCTTAGGTAAGAGGAAAGTGCTGTCTTGAATGAGTCGTGAGATGCAGAGACCCGTTCCAGAATTTGGGGGCAAAGTGGGAGAAAGCTTGTTCACCCAACTTATTGCTCATGCCTCTATTAAAATACTCTCCCATTTTTCTTTCCATGTCAGTCATGTATTTTGAGGTTTTGACCAATTTTTGATAACTTAATTTTTATTGGTGCTTGTGAGCCCTTAATACTGCACTGTGTTCCCCTATACTTTAGCAGCTACTGCTGCTTCTTTTTATATTTCTAGGACATTCCACAATTTCAGACACACCATTCCATGCTGTTCATCTGAATGGCCTGTAAAAGTGTAGCTAATAGCATGGAATGTTCAGGTACTACAAAAAAATGAGAGTAAATGTCAGTGATAAAGGCAATAAAAGTTAGAGTGTTAATTTATCAAATATGGGTCTAAAACATACCAGAATGTAGGACAAACAAAAAGAAACACATGAGGTCACATGAAGGTGTACAAGCTGTTCCTTCTCATAGAAGTAAAAGACCATACTTAAATTTCAGAGTGGAAAATATTAGGTTAATTTACTGCTGATGATCTTAATGGCCATACTTTACACCTCCCAGACAGATTGCTTTTACAAACAAAGACAGGTCTGAATGACATCAGAACTTCTCTGTAACCGGGACATGCAATGCAGCTAAAACATGATTTGATACAGCAGTTTTAAGAGTATGTGAGCACTCAAAATGGCCCAAAACCTGGACTGCATTAAATAAAAACCGGATGACCGTTAAGGGCCCTAAAAACCAGATTATCTGGTCAAAAACTGGATAGGTGGCAACCCTAGTCTGGTATGATGGATTGTGTGCCACCTGTACTTCTTCAGGCAGAGGATGGTGTATGTTGTACACCTGTGGCTGCATAAGCACAGGCCTCTGCAGACAACACTATGTGTATGTTTTGCAGTGTGAATGAGTACTGTACCTGTGGCTGCAGAACAGCTAGGCCCATAGGGGCCTGCACTTCTACAGACAAAAGACCTCTGTGGATTGATATTGTGAATGTGTATATGTGGCTGAAGGGGCCTGTGCTTCTGTACTCACAAGTAGTGTTGTAATTTCATAATTGTGGATTCATATCTGCTGCCATAAGTGAGTGTGCATGTGCTGTGGTGTGTGTACCACAAATACAAATCCACAAAGGTAGCACATCAGAGCTACTGCATTTTTGTCATCTGGAAACAGTTTCATGTTTGTCTCACCAGACGATGGCTGTCTGTGGTTGCTTGTGTGGTCTTGTCTTTTTACTGCTTTTGGGAAGGGGGGAGTTAGGGTTGGATACCCTAATGCCAAATTTCTCTACTTTTATGGCATTAACTGGAACCCTAACTGGTGCATTAATACAGTCTTTTGCAATGAAATTCCGTTCTGTTTCAGATACTGGAATTGTACCTTCATTCATACAGATCCCTTCATTAATAGATGCAGACACACAGTGCTCTCTGAACTCTATGCCAAGGGAAGAGTCCATATGTAAGCTGAAGTGTCCATCTGCCTGCTGGTTATGAATGCAAACAATATGTGGGGTTTTCTGGGGAGCTGCAGAATCGCAGGTCTCTCTTGCCCCTGTGCATCCAAGTAGCTACAGATGCAGAGGGCTAAGAGTCATTCTGACTGCAGAAGCTCAGGGTCTTTTTCATATTTGGACCCAAAATTTTCAAAATATTTTTTTCCACACCACCTCATGAATGCAACAGCTGTCATTTTTCAAATGCCATCCAAAATGTGTTTTTGCACTTGTGGCATCAAATTACATTTTGCCTGGGATCTGAACATTTTCACCTACTGGGTCCATGAGACTATGTCATGAGAAGGAAACATTTAAAATCTGGGGTACAAATATTAAACAACAAAGTTAAGAGTGTATGTTGTAAATTTTCTATGCTTGCTCATATCTTTAGTAATTTTCAATATTTTGAATCCAAATTTTTAACAAAGCCACTTTTTCACACCTCCTCATAAATGTGATAGCCATCATTTTTTAAAATCCTGGCCAAAATGTGTTTTTGCCCCTGTCATACGGAATGATATTTTGGCATGGATTTGAAAAATTTCAGCTACTGGATTCATGAGGTGAGGTAATAAGGCTACATTGGAAATCTGGTAAAAAAAAATATGGTAAAATGACCAAGTTATGAGTGATCATTGAAACATTTCAATGTTCACTAATAACTTTGCTATTTTTCAATATTTTACTCCAAACTGTCAACATAGCCATTTTTTTCACTACTTCATAAACAAGATGTGTTCTCACAGTTTTGTGGCATAAAATGATGTTTCAGCTAATCTACTATAAATGCCATATAGCATGTTTATAAGGGGAGTCACAAAACAACTATCCTGAAAATTTGGAGACAAAATTTAAAAAATATAAATTAATAACAAACGTTGTGTGTAGTGCCAGATTTTACCAGCAAGTAGTGCTTTGTGATCCCCTGCTGGTGAGCTGAGTTTGAGGATGAGCTCAGTGAGTCACCTGGATGGGGAAAGGATAGGGGGATGGTGCTGTTATGCAAAGCCCCCCCAGCCAGGGAAGGAAAGGTACAGGGTTACCCATCTAGGCCCAGGTACCATATAGTGAAGACAGCTTTCCTCGGGTACCATATAATGAAGACAAATCTTCTCACAGCATAGTGCACTGCAACTCTGGGTGGCAGAGGGTTCTGTGTATTTGCTGAGATATGGACTTTTTGCCCTGTGTATCTGTATCTGCGGCCATATGGAAGCACAGAGCTGATAGGGTCCTGTGTCTCCACAACCTACCAGAGAGCCCCATGAATGCTTGACATCCATCGCTGCATGGACTTGCAGGTCAAGCAACAGTAAAAAAAAAAGTGCACTTACCACCTAATGAAGAGAAATGCCACTTAAAAGTTAAAACTTAAAAAGTGCTCATTGTATTCTTTGAGTGCTGTGAAAGTCAAGATACCACTAAAAATTCCCTTGGCATGTTTGATAAAGGATTCTACATAATCAAAAATGCATCAGGTGGATTTGTAGCAGTGTCCTGACTTTTACAGCACTCTTAATAAAGAATGCACTGAGTACGTTTGATGTTTTGACTGTGGAGTGGTGTTTTTCTTTAGGAGGTGGTGATTGCCCAGTTTTTTTACTGTTGTTTGTTTACCCTTTACCATGAGGATCACCTCCCTAGTGCAGCTTTTCCTTTGTGTATGGACTTGTAGAACCAGCAGGGCCATGCATTTGCATAGGCAGATGGAGTGTTTCCATGACAGAGGGCCCAGCACATCTATATCTGAAATCATAAACAAGATATGATTCCACCATCTAAAAAAAATGAAATTCTTTGCAAAAACTGCATTAATGCACCAGTTAGGGTTCAACTTAATGCAATAAAAGTATGGAAATGTGGCATCAGGGTTTCCAACCACAATTTGTAGTATCTCTCCAGGCTTCACCACCCCACAACTGTACTCATTAATAAGAGTTTTAAGTTGGGGAGTTTTGTGCTATAGCTCTTTGGGGAAGTACAGCTGTAGGCATTCACATTCCCATACAGTTTCATATTGGTTATCTCACACCAAATCACGTTCTTCATCATCTCGGTCAAAAATGCAGTCACAAATCACGATTCACAATCATGTCACGAATCACAAAATTAATTTTTTTACTAGTTACTTGGATGTATTGTAAGCCTTTTTTGTAGTATCTCTCCAGGCTTCACCACCCCACCACTGTACTCATTTTAAATTGGGGAGTTTTATGATACAGGCTCAGCTCATCAGGGAAGTACAGCCATAAGCATTGGCATTCCTTCCTGTACAGCATGTGAGTTACAGTACTGTAAGTATTTGTGGGTGAAGTGGCCCAATTCGTTCCACAAAGTGATTCATGGAGTAACGTGGAATCCGTAGAGTACTCCATAATGTGAAGCGGAGTACTTCTCTTTATAATGAGGAATGTGAAGTCCATTGAAACCAATGACTTTGTGTTATTCAGCCTTCCCCAAACCACTTCTCCACCAATTTTAAGGCAAAATACAATGAAATTAATGTAATTTGCCTCACTTTGCCTTGTAATTGAGCTCCAAATGAAATTCTGCAGTGATCTGTGTGATTGCAGGTCTCATGGGCTCTATATTGTTCTGCATAGCCTCAGTTCTGGCCTGGGTAGTATGTATGTAGTGGTAGCTGAAGACAGTTTGCTCTCAGAGTTCTGCAATTCAAAACTTCTAAAAGCTGTTTAAAATGTCTTTTTGAGTCTTTTTTTTTTGCTCAAAATTTAGTACATCGATTGTAGGAAACCCTTTGTGCTCATATCATCCAGTGTTTATTGTTGTGTGTGGATTTTTAATGTTAATTTAGAACAGTCTGTCTGTGTACTGTGAAGTGTGCTTTGGGGAGGGGTGTATTTGTGGTGTAGATACATTAACTGGGAGAAAAAGGCAGTCTTTCTGTTTTGGTAATATTTTTCTTGTACAACTGTGTTAATGTGCACACAGTTATATTTTCAGTAATTCTTGACTTTTTTTGCTGATTGTTGTGGTGCAGCAGTGTATAATCTGTCTGTTTAAAACATTTGGTTATATTACTAAAGGTTTTCAATTTGCTAAGCATTACTTGTAGTGTGAGTGTGAGTGTGAGTGTGTGTGCTAAGCGTGCCATTAAATCAGACACCTTTTATTGTGCCACAGAGTAATTGCAGCAGTGTGAACCTGCTATCCACTGCACCTGCAAGAATTTTTTATACTGTTTTGTAGTATCTTTACTGGTAGTGGATTGTTACTGCCGTGCACTAATCCCCCAAATGGCAAAAGGTATTCCTTTCCAGATTTGGATTTGTGACTTGTGAGCACTAGTTAGGTGGTGTTGTACCTTTTCGTATGCATCCCTTGAGTGAGCAGCGCAATCTTAATCTGTTTGTGTGTTTGCGGTGCACCACTAATTATGGGAGACAGCATTTCTTGTTACAATCTCATTTCAGTTCATCAGCACTGGGGAATTTTCTGGACACAAGACAGTAACATTTCGTCATCACTGAGGAATTTTCTGGACACAAGACAATAGCATTTTGGGGATACACATTAATTCTGTTGACTCTGTGTGTGACCACTGCACGCATGACTGAGTGTGCCATTAATTCTGGGAGACTGCATTTCTTGTTATGCTCTCATTTCACTTCATCAGCTCAGCACTGGGGAGTTTTCTGGACACAAGACAGTAGCACTTTGGAGATGTACATTAATTCTGGTGAATGTGTGGGTGGGGTGCTGACTATATTGTTGTTACTCCACCTTACTTCGCTTTTAAGTAGGAATGACAACGTGAAGTAATAACAAGATGAAACGAACCTTTCCTATGGGGCACTCTGTGTAGTGAAGTGCCAATGCGAAGTGCCCACTTCACGGGCACTTCATCAGCAGAATTTAAATTCATTGCATCTCTAGTCCCCAGAACCCCATGTTGAAAATTTGGCGCCAAAATTCCTAAAATTGGCTGAGATATCAACCTAAGCTGAAACCCCCCATTCAGTCTCATTATACAGCACTTACCCGATTCCTCATTTCGCAGTTTGGCTTTGAAGAGTGCAGACATCGCCTGGTCAGGAGAAGATCATGACTCCTGACCTCCAAAGGGTACATGTGGGTGATGGGGGTGTGGGGAGGTGGGTGTGCAGAGGGAGGTTGGGGATGGGGGTTGGGACGGGGGAGATGATGAACTGTTTTCTTCATTACAGCTTAAAAAAATAAAACAAAACAGACTTCGAGGGATGGTTTTCTTCATTTACAGGAACAAATATATAAAAAACAATTTGGGCACACTGGGGTGGACTCCCAATGTGCCACATATGTTTTTTGGGGGAATCATCATGCTGACAGGGGAATTTGGCACCTTTATCTGCGATAACAGTGGGCTTGAAGGGTGTCATCCGACACTGGGAGTGGGCATCCCGATGTTGGAAATCTTTCATTCATTTAATAAATATATCGGCACACTGGGGTGAGCTCCCAGTGTGCCACAACACTGGGGGAGCTACAGATCGACACAGAGATTGGGCACCCCGTGTCGAAAAGGGTTAGAATAGATCAATGCAGGATTCTTCATCGAAATGTGCACACATTTTGATGCAGGATCCTGCATCAAAGTACTATAATGTGCCACACAATGGTTTTGTATGGAAAGGATTGTACAGCACATTACAGTACTTCAATGCAGGATCCTGCATTGAAATTAGTGCGCATTTTGATGCAGGCTTCTGCATTGAAGAAAAGACCTCGAGAATGGTTTTCTTCTTTTACAGGTTTAAATAAATACATTTGGGCACACTGCGGTGGGGCTCCCAGTGTGCCAGAATAGTGAGAGGTGTGGACACACAATGTGTGCCCAGTATGACAGGGATTGGGCACCCCGTGCCAGAAAGTACTGCGACCACATTAGGATACTTCAATGCAGGATCCTGCATCAGAATTATATAAAATTTCAATGCATGATTCTGCATCAAAGAAAAGACATTGGGAGACAGTTTTCCTCTTTTCACAGTTTTTTTAAGTGAAATAAAAACATTTGGGCACACTGGGGTGGGCTCCTAGTATGCCCAGTAAGCACACTATATACTGTGGCCACAAAGCAGGTCTTCCATGACTATGCAGCTGGCAGCATGAGTTCCAGCTGCGGCTGCAGAAGTCAAGAAAAAATGCTCTTCTCATAGAGAGAATGGATTCCAAGCTGTTCTTTGTATAAGCTGGCACCCGAGAGAGAACCTTCTTTGGGTTCACCTTAAAACACAAAAAAATCATCAGAAAACACCCAAAGATGTTCTCTTTAGCTGTTTTCTGATTTTTTTTGTGTTTAAAATGTTCGGTACTTCAACATCCTCGCTAAGCAGCAAAACAAGATGGCGGCTGCAACACAGCTCAATCGATCGCAGAACTGTGAACTGTGCATAAAATACCAGCATTCTTTGTGAAAAGAAGCCGGAATATTTCGTACACTAGTCCTATTGTTGGAAAATAAGCTGCTATTTTTTCGCACAATACTCATAATGTGCGAAAATTCTAACTTTCGTACCTGTCATATAAATTATCCTTTTAGAAACAATGGGAAAATTTAAAATGTTACAACTTTTGAACAGATTAATATTTTTTCACCAAACATTCAAAAGGCACATCTGTGACCCAAAGGCTTTCTATCTTGAAATTTTCAGACTACAACATAAAGGCATTCTTGAAATACAGGTGAGCAAAGAAATGTCAAAAAATCCCAATTTTCCTGTTTTTTCAACACTTTCTATCTCAGAACCCTCTTGATGGATTCCCATGAAATTTGGCAGGTCAAGAGGCCTACTACACCTAGAGATTATGCATGCCAAATGTCATGCAAATCCATTGAACAGCTCCAAAGTTATTAAGGCTCAGAGTTTGAACTTTAACATAGAAGTGCCATTTCACCCTAACTATACTGGCACAACCGTGCCAGTATAATACACACATATAGATAGATAGAGATAGATAGAGAGATAGAGAGATAGAGAGATAGAGAGATAGATAGATAGCGAGATATATATAGTAATATATATATATATTGCAAAAAAACTGTTAATGCATCAGTTAGGGTTTTTATTAAACTGTAAAAAGCTGGGAAATTTGATGTTAGGGTTACCAACACTACAACCCCCCCACCCTCCGCACACCAACAGGCACTGGGGTGTGCTGTGGGGTCATCGACCCTAACTCTCACCCCATTCCATATGTAAGCAAGATGAGATGGTACAGTATAGGAGAATGGGGTGAGAGTTAAGCCCAATGACTCCAAGGCACACCCCAACACCTGTTGGTGTGTGGAGGGTGGAGGTGGGGTTGGGTGGTAGGGTTGGTAACCCTGGCATCAAATTTCCCAGCTTTTTATGCTTTAATAAAAACCCTAACTGATACATTAACATAGTTTTTTGCAATGAATTTCCCTTCTTTTTGAGAACGTGTAATGTAACTGGTATGTGGTTGAGGGAGCGTGAGCACTCTGGGCCCTGCGTTCCCTTACGCTACCCATTGTTGCATAATGATATGTATAAGTGGGAGCACAGGCCCTCTGGCCCTGGTCTTCTACTTACACATAAGTATGGACATGCAGCAGCCCCATAGTCATGAAAAGTAACTAATGTAACACTAATTTGGCAATTTCTCAGTAACCATAGCAACTATAGAAAAAATTCCACTGCAGTTGCAATCATGACTTCAAAATCTCCATGGGTGCTTAGTCCACAGCCACATAGAGCAAAAAATCTGTATCTTGAATCATTTTTGAGATGTGGTCAATGAAAGGTGCCACAATTCAATGGATGCATGTAACTTGGGCATTTTCAGGATTTGTTTCACCCAGTTTTCAACATGGCATTTTGTGGATCCCACCTCATGAACAATATCACTGTCATTTTGTTAACCTGTTCCAAAAGTTGAGTTTGCACAGCAAAAGCACCATTCTGTGCCAGAGGTGCAAAATCATGTTTTGGGCAGGATGTGAAAAAATGACAGGTGTATACTGTTCATGAGGAGGTGTGCTAAAGAGTAATGTTGAAAATCAGGAGTGAAAATATGAAAAATTGGCGAAATTACGAGTGTGTGTAGAAACTGCACAATGCACGCTCGTAACATGGCCATTTATTGGAATTATTTTACCAAATTTTCAACATGGGCTTTTTGGGAACTCCCCTCATGAACAGTGGCACTGTGGTTTTGTTACTCCACCCTGAAAGCTGATTTCACACAGCAACTGTGCCATTCTGCGCCATGGGTGCGAAAACACATTTTGGCAGGATATGAGAAATGACAGCCATACTGTTAATGAGGAGGTGTGTAAAAATGGCATTGTTAAATATCTGGAGTGAAAATATCAAAAATTGGTGAACTTATGAGCGTGCATAGAAACTGCACAATGCACGCTTGTAACACGCCTGTTTTTTTGGATTTTTTGCACCAGATTTTCAACATGGGCTTTTTGGGACCTTACCTCATGATCACTGAGACTGTTATTTCATTAATTGGTCCCAAAAGGTGATTCCGTGCAATGACCGTGAAATCACCTTTCAGGTCCGAGTAACGAGATGACCATGACATTGTTCATGACGTGTGATCCCAAAAACTCCACATTGAAAATTTAGTGCTAAAATCTCAAAAAATGGCCAAAATATCAACATAAGTTGAAACCCCCACATTGAATGGCATTATATGGCTTACCTTTGAATCTTTAGTTTGCAGTTTGGCTTTGAAGAGTGCAGACATGTCCTGGTCCAAAGAAAATCACTGCTCCTGACCTCTGATGGTAATTATGGGTAAGGGGAAGTGCAGGGAGGTGGGAGCTCAGTGGAAGGGTGGGGATGGGGGAGGAGGGAGGAGGGAGATGGCATGGGACTGTTTTCTTTTCTGGAGGTTTAAAAAACATTTTTTTTAAGAAAACGGAGGATAGTTTTCTTTATTTACAAGTATTTTTCTTGAATAATACATATTTGGGCACACTGGGCTGGGCTCCTAGTGTGCCATATTAGTGTGATATGTGCAAACATGCTGAAACGGGGATTGGGTACCCCGTGTCAACAATTGAAAACTACAGGCTTTGACGGTGGGGCATCATCTGACACAGAGAGTGGGCATCCCAGTGTTGGAGCATTACCCCCCGGAGTCTCATACTGGTAGGGGGGATTCTAGTGCTGACATGGGGATTGGGCACCCCATGTCAGCAAAATGTTTTTTTCAATCATTTTATCCTATTTTCTACTCACAACCTAGGATCCTAGGTCATATTATGCGGATACGAAGTAGGATTTAAATGATTAAATAAACACATTTTACAGGCATAGTTCAGCCTGTAAAGTGCAAAATGCACCAAAGCGGGTCCCAGTAAACAAGTTACATGTCATGGTTCCTCCCAAGAATATCATTTTGGGAGGTTTCCAAAAATATTTGGGGGACAAAACTGAAAACAAGATGGTGGCCATACAAAGTAGGAAGTTCTCCATATTGAGCAGTATTCCTACTTTGTTTCACACAACTATATTGAAGTATCTACTGAGCATGCTCAGAATTGATTTTTTCAATTTTTTTAATTGCACTAACTTAAAAACTACTTATTCTTTTTATACCACACTAGCAACAGGCACATCTGTGGGTTGGTCCCTTTCTACCCTGCAAATTCCATGCCAAACAACCAAACCCTCCGGGCTGTAGGCAAGTTAAAAAAAAATCCCAGCAAGTCAGTGGGTAAAAACATGTATTTTCACCTCTCTGTAACTCGGAGACTGCACATCTAACCAAACTGAAACTTGCTGGATCAAGAGATCTAGCCCACAAGAAGGAACATTCCAAATTTCATGTAAATCCATTTAACAGTTGCAAAGTTATTAAAGTGCAAAATTTTGAGTTTAACATTGAAGTGCCTACCCAACCCTAACTACGCCCCTATTATATATATATATTCTTTGCAAAAAACTCTGTTAATGAATCAGATAGGGTTGTTTCCACACCAACAAAAATGTGTAAATTCAATGTTAGGGTTACCACCCCACCACCATGCCCCCATCCTTAAAATCCTAACTCCAGACACACACACACACACACACACACACACACACACACACACACACACACACACATATGCAAGCAGGGGACAGGCCAAGGCAACACAACCAATCAGAGACAACCAGCATCAGGTAACAGAAGTAATACAGAACTCTCTAAATGTACTACAAGACACATCCATCATCATGGTCTACCAACTGTATGAGTTCTGCTGCCATCAGAGTGCCTTGGGGGTACACATGCATGCTGGGCAACCATGTGAGATGGCCCACAGTAACCATCTTTCTGTTACAAACATCAATAACAAGATTTAAGCAGATGCCTATATATTTCAATTTGTTAAGAAATGATGAAACACACAATATGTTATCTATAGATAGTTATATTGGAAATAAGAGTTTGCATAACTCTATCAATAGTCATTGGATGTTTGCCTTTTTTTTCTGATAGATTGAGTCAGTCCTATTAACAAGTGGTAGTAATAATAAAAGTAATGTTTTGTAGTATAGTTTAGAAGCACCATGTGACAGCAACAGTTGTAACATCCAAAGCTAACCATAACACACTGCTAATGAGTATTTCCAGGTAATGCAGCAGTATAAAAACATGTAATGGTGCTAGTTTCATATCTAAGCAGTATCTGAACAGTACTATGTATGTGTCAGCTGTATCTGTCCTGCTACCACATGCCTATGTGGTAGCAGCGATACCTGCAGTGAGCCAATTGTTGAATTATGACACAGAAAAATCAATATTTAGAAAATTTGTACAGACCAAGTTCCACTGTAAGAAAAAGATATGCCAGCTATTAAAAGTCACCATACTGTGCTGGCAGTATAGAGTTAATCATATTGTATTTTTTTTTTGTTACATAGTGTTATGTGAAATGAGTACAGTGTAGTGATTATTGTGCCTACAGATGTGAGTGACTCGTTTAGTGTCTTACAATCTTGCATGTGTCTTGCATATGCGTGTGTGTGTGTGTGTGGAGAGGTGGGTGTGGGGGGAATGCAGAGTTAAGTTTTGAGGATGGGGGCATGGGGGAGGGATGGTAACCCCTAACATTGAATTTCCACACTTTTGTCGATGTGGAAACAACCCTAACTGATGCATTAACTGAGTTTTTTTGTAAAGAATTTCCTTTCTTTTTGAAAAAATGTAATATAAATGGTAAATGGTAAGTGATGGTGGGGCCCCACACTCCCATCATGCTGCCCATTTCTGCATAATGATATGTGTCTGTGTGAGCGCAGGCCCTCCAGGCCCTGAGCTTCCACTTACATATAAGTATGGAGTCATACAGCAGCTCTACAAGGCAAGGAACCCTTGTAACACAAATTTGCCAATATCTCGGCAACTGTAGCAGCTAGAAAAAAAAAATAAAGTGTCATTGTAATAATAACAGTGAGTAGTTCTCACAACATACATTGACTGAATCTGCATCTTGCATCATTTCTGAGATACAAGCACCGAAAAGCACTGTGAGTGCCAACTCTGAGGGCATAATAGTGGCCTATGGACATGAACATGAGCAATTGGAACACTAATTCCCAAATACTTCAGCAAACATACAAAGTAGAAAACAAATTCAAATTTCATAGTACTCATGGCTTTCCAACCTACTTCTGCACTTAGTCCCCCTGTAGGGAGACTAAGAATTTTTGCAAAGAAAAATCCATATCTCAAACCGTTTTCGAGATACGGGCCCTGAAAGGCATCACGGGCACTGCAATGTTATCCTATGGGAAAATTTCAGAATTTTGGAATGCTGTAACTATGGTCCTGTACAATGTTTTCACACAAAACCACCATAAAGGCACATCTGTGAGACTACGGCTTGCCACCCTGAAAATTTCAGGCCAATAGCACAATCTACCTTGCCACAATGAAGTGACAAAGAAAACACATTGAAAAATGTGTTTGTGCAGTGTTACCACGATTATTTGAAATGTTATCGTGACACTACTATCTCTATAATGGGAAACTGACCACGAACACAAAAATTAGTGCTGCAGTTATTTTTCTTATGATCGCGATTATTTTCATGGTAACATAAAACATTGCCGGGAACAAAAAATGGCAAAATGGTGAAAAATAATTGAAAAACACATTTCCAGACCAGTTGGTGAAAACCTAATGCCAGATTCATGTTCCTCAGGGCCTGATTAGGTAAACACAAGTGTTGGTGTTCAACAAAGTGCACTGTTCTTTGAATTACAACGTTTTCCTCTCTTGTTAACAGAAAACAAAATGGCGGCAGCACGAAAACAATTTCAGGCAGCTCGACAACAAAAAATATAATCACAAAAATTTTTCACAGTGCACATATACATTTTTCCAAAGGCTATAATGGGATATGAAAAAATGGAATAACTTTTGAACGGAGCAATATTTTTTCACCAAATCTTCAAAAGGCACCAGTTCAACCCAGGACACATGTAAACAAAGCAAGTTGAACCCACTGAAATGCATTCTTCAGACCATTATGGCTTACCGAAGAATTTGCAAAAAGGGTGAATTTTCACTTTTTGAGTGCCCTATGGTTCCACAACCATATGTCCAACTGGAACAAAAATTTCCAGATTCAAAGATCTACATTAGGCTAGTCTGCATTACAAATTTCAGGTAACTTGGACGAACAGTTGCACAGTAATTAAAGTGAAAACTTGTAAGAATTAATGCCCGATGAAGGAGGCTTCTACTGGGGAATTAATGCATGGCTGGGAGGGGTTGTGGATCGAGGCTGATGGCCGAGTGCCTACAACCACACAACCATGCATTAATTCCCAATGACTCAACTCTGAGAGAACATTAATGTCTTTAACATAGCAAGTGTAAGGTTAGCATTTTTCAAGTAATGGTTAATTTAAAACTACACAAAGACGAGGGAAGGCACTACTTGTACTTGAAAAACCTAGTTTACTTTACTCGCTTTCAAACGCTATGTATATCTGTAGACATGCACATGCATATTGCAGAGTAGACATGCATTAATGTTGTGTCTGATATTTTTCAAGACATATGAACTGTACATTAACGTCTAGAACTTACAAAAATGTAAACATTTCATAGTTGTCATTGGTGGTTTGCATGTTTTTCCATCCCTTTCTACACTGTACTGTTCTATGTCAGTAGTGCATTGTGAGGCTAAACACATATTTCTATTCCAACATATTATTTTAGCACTGTGATCATTTGTTTAATAGTTCACTTATGCTGACTGCTTTACTTTACTGAAATAGCGGCATTGAGTGCCCTTTATTTTATAATAGCCGGCACCTTGCTGCACACCGATGCTGATCACTCCAGTAACGGAATTCCCCAAGGCAGGTAGGTCGACCCCATACCAGGAGGAAAATTTCACACACAAGCTCCTGTGAGTTAAAAAGTGCTGCTCAGGGTAAAATGCCACCTATTGGCAACTGCTACCTGGTTTACTAACCGAGCTCTCGACAACATAATGCAACTAGGACACGGCATTATTGAAGTTGGAGCGAGACTTACTAGGCGATTAATGTCGTATCCAAGTTGTACCATGTCGTCACTTTGAGCCAATCGGTTTGTTCATTTTCATAGTGATTCATTTTGCTATGTTACAATGAGGTTTAACATAGAAATGGCTGTGCAACCCTAACTATAGTGGCACTACCGTGCCACTATACTATATATGTGCATGTGTGTGTATATATAAATATATACACACACCTTTCTATATATAGGGGATACATGATGGGCAGGAGTGTGATATGGGAAATATTCTCACTCCTGCAGAGTCAGCTCTGTATTGTCACAGCTCACTCTGCAGTAGTGGTAATATTTCCCATAGCACATGATCTGTACATCACGTGTGCTATTTATACAATGGGGTAGGAGCTTAAGAAGTGTTGTTATGATGTATCTTTTTCCTGTTTCTGTGTGCTTTTTATTTATTTTAGTCTTTGGTAACTAATCTTTGGTAACCAGGTGAGTTTTTTGGCATGACGTGGGAGCACTGAGTAGTTAAGTGACTTGTTCAGAGTATGCCACTGGAGGTTGTGAGAATCAAACCCAGGTCTGGTCTGCTGAATCTACTAAGCTTGTTCAGAGCTCATTACTCTAACCTCTAGGCTATACTGACAGCACTGTTTGTGTGTGGTCTGAGGGTGTGAGAGTGTTTCTGAATGAGCTGGGAGTGTTTGAAACACTATGAGAAACAGTTGATTGTGTTTTGCAATGCTAATTGAGTTAGTTGCAGCTTGCACTGAGAAAGAGAAACTGCTTTGTAATGGAGCTTTCTTCAGAATTCAGGTTGTTTTGAAGCTGAGATTAGCACAGTAATGAGCTAGGAGTGTTAGAAACTATGGGACACAGGTGTGTTTTACAATGCTAAGTGAGTAAATTGCAGGCTTCAGTGAGAAACAGAAACTGATTTCTGAACCACTTTCATTTAGAATGCTAGAGTGAGTGAGTGAGTGAGTGAGTGGTGACATCAGCAGAGTATGGATAAATGGAATATATCTCACTTTACTGATGTCATCAGCATTTATCTCACTGCAGTGAGCATTTATCTCACCACAGTGAGAATATCTCCATTTATTCTACTGGAATAGCTCTCATCCCCATTGTATATATATATTGGCATCACCCAGGATGAAACCCAGTTTTAAAGCACTATGCAGTATGCTGCAGCAGACCTACTGAATAAAGCAATGTAATTTCAATGTCAATTAATAACTTTTATAATGCAGGAAACTGTGGCATTCACTTCATCCTTGCAATGTCACATTTTACTGAATGACAAAAGGGGCTAATTACCATTGAAACTGCATTACTTTATTCAGTAGATTTGCTGTAGCATTCTGCAGAGTGCTGCAAAATGCTGCAGAATTGCGTTTCATCCTGGGGGATGCCTCTGTATATGTGTGTGTGTGTATATATACACTATATACTATATATATATATATATATATATATATATATATATATATATATATATATATATATGTGTGTGTGTATGCATGGATATATATATATGCTATACATCGGTGAGCTGTCAGATAAATGATTTATCTACACAAGTGCTGTTTGACCTCAGGTAACTTCATGAGTGGCGCAAGCCACGAGTGAGGTGTCCGAGATCAAACAGCACAAGTGTAGATAAATGATTTATCTGAAAGCTCACCATTGTATATTCTATTTCTGCAATAGGGATGCTTTCTATCACTGCAGGAATATTTTGTTTTGACTGTTTAGCTTTTTTTTAAATGATAATTTCCGGGGGTTTTGGTTTACTTTCCTAGAATATGTCCACCTAGCATAGTGATTGCTATTAAATGAAACATCACTCATTTTGTAGAAAACTTTGTGCTGAAAAAAATGTCATGCTCACAGTACCATGCTACCTTTTTCATTTTAAGGTTATTCACATTTGTTTGTCAAAAAAGGGAAAACAAAATAGAATTTGATGCTGTTCTTTTGCTAATTATAAAAATAACTAAAAGGTATACATACATGAAACACTACTCATTTTTGTGCTGAACATTTTTCGTGCTCACAGTACCATGCTGTCAGTTTTTGATTTTAAGTTATTCACATTTGTTTGCCAAAAAAGTGAACAAAAATTTAAATGTTCTTCTGCTTTTTTACTAATTGTAAAAAATCTATAAGGTATCTATACATGAAACACCACTCATTCTGTAGATAATTTTGTGCTGAACAATTTTCATGCTCACAGTGCCATGCTATCATTTTTCTTTTTAAAGTTATTCCTATTTGGATATGGTTAGTACTGCTTCTGAGGCTGACCATTCTAAATGAATTCTAAAGAGCTTTGTGACATAGTAACTGTGGATATAAATGGTCACTGTATGTATAAATCTATTTATACATACAGCGACTCAGATAAATGCATTTATCACATTGAATACATGTCCACCCCATTGCATAAATATATATATATATATATATATATATATATATGTGTGTGTGTTATATATATATATATATATATATATATATATATATATATATAGTGGCACGGTAGAGTCACTATAGTTAAGGTTGCATGGACACTTCTATGTTAAACCCAAAATTTTACACTTTAATAACTTTGTTACCATTTGACCGGTCTAAAATGTTGCACGCACCATTGGGTACCATAGAGCTCTTCCTGTGGGAAGTTTCATTCTGATCAGATGTGCAGCTATGGAGCTGCGGAGTGTCAAACATTGTGAAAAATTACCATTTAGGTGCAAATTCTTTGCTCATTCATAAGTCCAAAATGGTTTGAGGGTCTGGTCTGCAATTGTTAGGGTATATGGGGTCTGGGTCACTGATGTGCCTCTTGAAGGTTTGGTGAAAAATGTTATTCTGTTCAAAACATATTAAAGTTTAAAGTTCCCCAATATAGCCTATGGTAAAGATTAAGATGTCCAGTGCAAAAGCACGTTTTGCTTTCGCCAAAGCACTTTTTACTGTCGCAAATAGGTTCAGTTGTGTTGTGCTGCTGCCATCTTGTTTTCAGTTAGCAACAGTGAAAATATGTAATTCAAAAAATCCTGCCTCTTGGTAAACATCAACAGTAGTGTTTACCTAATTGGGGCCTGGGGAACACGATCCTGCCATTAGTTTTTTTAAATGTTGTCAGGAAATATGTCTATTTTATTTAGCTAGTGATGCTTTTGCAAATTTGTGACACTGGTTTTGCGACAGTGCTGTAAGTTTGCATCACTGTTGCAAAAGTAGAGTCACAAAATTTGCAAAACTTTTGAAAACTTGCGACACTTGTTTTGAAAAATTGCTGTTTCTTTCCCACTTCACTGCAAATAAATGGTTAGGAATCTTGGCTGAAATTTGTAGGGTACAAAGGGCTTGCCCCACAGATATGCCTTTTGCTGGTTTGGTGTTAACATTTACATTGGTTCCATAGTTATAATATTCAGAAGTTTAGAAATTTCCCATAGGATAACACTATGGCGGTTGCAGTACCTTTTGGCAGCTATACCTTGAAAATGCTTTGAGATACAGATTTTTCGCTAAATGCAGCTTAGTACACCTTCAGTTGTATTAAGCAGCTATGCAGGTTGTCAGGCCATGATTACAACTGCGGTGGAATTTTTTCCAGTGTACCTATGGTTACTGTGATATTGTGCCATTTGCAGCCCAAGGGTTACTTGGAATGTCTCTAGGCCTGCGTGCTGTCTCTACACTTATGGGTAGATGGGAGTTATGGATAGCATTATGCAGTAATGGGAGCACAGGGCATGGAGGGCCCTGCACTCCCACAGGGAGATGAGGGTTAATTATAATGTCTCTATGGTTATGGATAGATGGGCGGGCACCTCTATACTTATGGTTAGATAGGAGTGTAAGGCCCTCTAGGCCCTGTGCTCCCATATGAAAATCATGGACAATTACAATATGCATCAATGGAGGCACTGTGCTCCCACAACACACTGTGGACTTATGACCAAATATGACCAAATATGAGTAAGATTACACTGTCTCAAAAAGTAAGGAAAGTCATTGCAAGAAACTCTGTTATTACAACAGTTAGGATTCCTGCTACAGTGACAAAAGCATGGAAATTCAGTGTTAGAGTTCCCAACCGTACCACTTCACCCCACTCTCCCACCCCAGACACACCAACAGGTGTCAGGGTGTACCTTGGGGATGTCAGGCCTATCTCTCAACTCATTCTCCTGTACTTTACCATCCCAGCTTCCTGCACATGGAATGGGGTGATAGTTAGGCCCGATGACCCCAAGGTACACCCCGACATCTGTTGTTGTTTGTAGGGTGGTAGGGTGGGGTGGGGTGGTAGGGTTGGGAACCCTAACACTGAATTTCCATACTTTTGTCATTGTAATAAGAACCCTAACTGATGCATTAATGGTTTTTTTTGCAATGAATATATATCTATATAGCTATATATCTATTTATACAACATGTGTCTTAATATAACTCTACTGATAAAAAAGTTGTATCTCAGCCAGGCAGTGGAGATATCACTGATATCTCCATGTTCCTATACGTCATAGTGATATTTCCATGTTCCTACACATCATGGAGATATCTCTATGTTCCCATACAACATTGTTAAGAAAGTAAAGTAGTTCACTTTCTATGGCATGCGACTCTCTGCCTAAAACCTGTCCTACACTTGCACAACCTCTCCCACCTATACACATAGGCCTTTGATATCTGATTGATCCTGCCATTCTTTTAGAATAAATAATAATTTTAAACAGTATCTGGTTAATCCCACTACTGTGATATTCAATAACACTATGGTAGTTTCACTTTCTGCCCCAACATGTAGCGTGACAAAGCGGTCTGAAAATTGTACTATTATGCACCGTTACAACCATCCACTATGGTACTCTGTGTCACAACTCCTGAAAACTGTGTACATTTGTACACTTTCAGTCTCTTTTCTCAAAATATGCTCCCAATTCTACAGAGAGGACAGCGAGTGACCTTGCAGCTTCAGAACAGAATAAGCGTTAGTGAGTGTTGCTATGGTAACACTCGCAAATGCTTATTTCTGTTCTGAAGCTGCAGGGTCACTCCTTGTTCTCCCTGTAACATCGGGAGCATATTTTGAGAAAAGAGACAGAAAGTGTACAAATGTACACAGTTTTCAGGAGTTGTGACACAGAATACCACAGTGGATGGCTGCAACGGTGCATAATTGTACAATCTTCAGACCGCTCAGTCATGCTACATGTTGACGCACAAAGTGAAAGTACCGTAGCATTATTGAACATCACAGAGGCGGGATCAACCAGATACTCTTTTAAATTATTACTTATTCTAAAACAATGGCAGGATCAACCAGATAACATTATTTAAATATTTTTTAAATGGCAGGATGAACCACAAAATGTATTTAACATGTGGCATCTCTTATGTTGGTGAGGAATATGTGCAGTTATTTCTGTGTGTGTTGGGGGGGATTGTGTTTCAATGGCCCAAAACATGTTGTATAAACAGAACATGACATGACCTGAGTGAAGATATCATATTTATCTTCACTCGAGGCCAGTGACATCAAGATACCTCACTCATGGCTTCCCCACTCATGAAATATCATAGAAACATAGAAACATAGACTTTGATGGCAGATAAGGACTGCTTGGCCCACCTAGTCTGCCCATTTCCCTACCTACAGAATAGAGCGCAGATCCTAGTTAACCAACAGCCTATTTCTTCCTACCAACCACAAGAATTGCCTTATGTTTGTCCCATGCATTCTTGAATTCTCCCACAGTTTTAGACCACACAACCTCCTCAGGAAGGCTGTTCCATGCCTCCACTACCCTCTCTGTGAAAAAATGCTTCCTCACATTGCCCCGGAACTGCCCCCCCATCTTTAAATTGTGTCCCCTTGTTCTTGCATGTCTCTTTTTCTGAAAGATGCTACCCTCTTGGACTTTGTTGATTCCACTGAGGTACTAAAGTTTGTATCATGTCCCCCTCTCCCTTCTTTCCTCAAGGGTATACATATTTAGCTCCTTTAGTCTCTCCTCATACGGCTTCTCTTGCAGACCCTGCACCATTTTAGTTGCCCTCCTCTGGACTGCCTCTATCCTGTCTATGTCCTTGCAGAGATGGGGTCTCCAGAACTGGATGCAGTATTCCAGATGGGGTCTCACCAACTGTCTTTACAGAGGGATATCAACTTCCTGTTTTCTGCTGGTGATGCCTCTCCCTATGCATCCCAGTATACCCCTAGCCCTCCCTACTGCCTTCTCACATTGCTTGCTAATCTTAAAGTCATCTGATATGATTACCCCCAGGTCCCTTTCCTTTTTTGCTGTTGTTACTACCTCCCCCCCATTGTGTAATCTTCCCCTGGGTTCTTGTTTCCCAGGTGCATTGTTGCACTTCTTTGCATTGAATCCTAGCTGCCATAATTCTGACCATTCCTCCAACCTTGCCAAGCCCCTTCTCATCCTTTCCATGCCTCCTTGTGTATCAACCCTGTTGCAGATATTTGTGTCATCTGCAAAGAGGCATACTTTTCCTTCCAGTCCTTCTGCAATGTCACTTATAAAGACATTAAAAAGGACTGGACCCAGTACTGAACCGTGCGGTACCCCACTAGTAACCCCTCTTTCATCAGAGTGGACTCCATTTACAATTGCCTTCTGTGTCCTGTTGTCCAGCCAATGTTTTACCCAGGCTACCACCCTGGGACCCACTCCCAGGCTGGTTAATTTGACTATTAATCCTTTGTGTGGGACTGTGTCAAATGCCTTGCTAAAGTCTAGGTAGGCCATGTCCACAGCCCCTCTCTGGTCTACTACTTTGGTCACCCAGTCAAAGAAATCTATTAGATTCATCTGACATGACCTTCTCGCTGTGAACCCATGCTGCCTTGGGCCCTGTGCCCCACTGGCCTCTAGGTACTCAACAATTCTTTCCTTCAGAAGTGACTCCATCACTTTCCCTACCACTGAGGTCAAACTGACAGGTCTGTAGTTTTCTGTCTCTGTCTTGGTCCCACTTTTGTGAAGGGGAATCACATCCACCTTCCTCCAGTCCTCGGGTACCACACCATCCTCCCATGATTTATTAAAAAGAGTAGTCAGTGGTTTCACTAGTTCCCCTTAATTCTTTTAGAATTCTGGGGTGAATTCCATCAGGCCCCATTGCTGCCCACCTTCAGTTTTAGGGTTCTTGCAGAACCTTTCTTCTGTGAAAGGGCTAGGATTGGCCCCCCTATCAAGACTGCTTCTGTTAATTGGATTAGGCACTTCCCCTCCTCTCTTGTGAATACTGAGCGAAATATTCATTCAGTATCCCTGCTTTTTCACTGTCCCCCTCTGCCCACCCACCATTCATTCTATTCAGCCTCACTATCCCTCCCTTTGTCTTTCTACGCTCTCTGATGTACCTATAAAAGGTTTTATCCCCCTTCTTAACTGAGTTGGCTATCTTTTCCTCAGTTTGGGCCTTTGCTATTCTGACATCCGTCGCTGCTTCCTTTTGCCTTAACTGGTACAGCTCTCTGTCCTGCTCCTTCTGTGTTTCCTTATACTACCTGAATGCTATTGTTTTCTCCCTGACTTTCTCAGCCACCTCTTTTGAGAACCATAGTGGCTTTTTCTTTCACTTTGATTTGTTTATTTGCTTCACACAAAGGCTTGTTGCCTCTGTGATGGCAGTTTTGATGATTCCTCATTGTTGCTCCACCCCTTCTTCTAGCCTGTTTGCTAGTGCTTTTCTGAGACACTGTCCCATCTTGCCAAAGTCAGCCCTCCTGAAGTCCAGTACCCTCACTTTTGTATGGCTTGACTTTGTAGCTGAGTTTAACGTGAACCACACTGTTTGATGGTAACTTGTTCCCAGATGGCAACCCACTTCTAGATCTGAGATCCTCTCACTGACCCCATTTGAGAGTATGAAGTCTAAGATTTCTCCCTCATGAGTGGGTTCTGAAACTAGCTGTCTGAGGCCTGCCACCTGTAGGGCATCAAGAATGACCCTGCTCTTGGATGTGACTGCAGCAATTGTGCTCCAGTTAACATCTGGCAAATTCATGTCTCCCATCAACAGTATCTCCCCTTTCTCTGCCATCCTAAGAATGCTATCTATCATATCCTTCTCCATTCCCTCCCTATGACATGGGGGTCTGTACACAACCCCTGTGTGGATTGTGGTGCCCTTTGCAGTCTCCAAGGTGACCCACAGTGCCTCCTCTCCTCCCTGTTTACTCTTTTGTTCAGTTGCTTTTATCCCTTCCTTTACATAGAGAGCTACTCTTCTCCCCTGCCTGTCTCTCCTGTAGGTTATGTACCCTGGTATGTTAACATCCCAGTCATGGTTCTCTGTGTATCATGTTTCTGTGACTGCTACGATATCCAGCCATCCCTCTTCCATCAAGGTCACCAGATCAGGGAGCTTGTTGCCCAGACTACGGGCATTGGTACTCATTACCCTCCATTTCCTGATGGCCTTACTCCTTTTTGCCCCATCCCTGTCCTTCTTGCCTTTGTCACTTTCCCCATTTACCCCTGCCCTTCTCCCTATTGCCACCTCTATGTTGGTGTTTACCGCACTTACTACCGTGATTTTTTTGGGGTCTAGGATTTCCCTGCTCCTTTCCAGTGCCTCCCCCCTTGGCTAGTTTAAATGCTTGCCAATGAAGCATTTAAACCTATCACCTAGGATCCTGGTTCCCCTCCTGGACAGATGCAGCCCATCATGCCAGTATAGGCTTGCATCACTCCAGATGGACCCCCAGTCCCCAATGAAGCCAAATCCCTGAGCTCTGCACCAGATTTTCAACCACTGATTGAATCCCATGGTGCAGAACACCCTAGCCTCTCCTACACCATAGATGGGCAGCACCTCCAAGAAGGTTACCGTGCGTGCTACTTGTCTAAGGCCCCTCCCCAATTCCACAAACTCTTCCTGCACTGCTCTAATCCCTTTCTTAGCCAGGTCATTTGTCCCTAGGTGGACAATGACATCCAGCTCCCTCCCCTGTGCAGCTGCTCTGGCAATCCTGAGGATTCGCTCCCTGTCCCTCCAAGCCATGGCGCCAGGCAGGCATCTTACCTCCCTCTCCCCTTCCTCCCCCAGTTCTACCTTCCTAACAATGGAGTCCCCCACCAGGAGTTGTTTCCCTCCCCTGTGGGGGTCCCATGCCACCCTCCTGTGGGTCTCCTTTGTGAAGGTTCCCAGCATCCCCATTGGTCTCCGCTGCAGGTGCCTCCATAGAGGAACCACACTTTGCCAGAATGGCATAGGAATTGTGGAGAGGTACAACTGGAGGGATTCACCTCTGTTCCACCACCCTCACTCTCCCTGACCCCACTGTGGTCCAACTGCTCCTCTATCTTGGCAACCTCTGAGGCAACAGCAGTAGCACTAGTGGTCCCTGGATGGAAGAGGAGGTCCCACAAATCCTGGCCAACTCAGCCTGGAGATGAGCAACCTCCTCCCTCAGCCCAGAGAGGTACCTGCAGATGGGACAACACCACATTCTCCAGAACGTCTCCTGGAAGACTGCTGCTCCACAGCCACTGCACTGCACCACTCCCATCATGTCTTATTTCTGTCCCCTTAACTGTTTGGAATTCTCTCTCTACTTACTTTCTGCCTCTGTGCCCTTTAAGCTCCTGATTGTCCTGTTCTGAGACAAGAATATCCTAT
Source organism: Neoceratodus forsteri (assembly GCA_016271365.2). NCBI lineage: Eukaryota > Metazoa > Chordata > Ceratodontiformes > Ceratodontidae > Neoceratodus > Neoceratodus forsteri. Next base: position 351,843,963 of record CM028136.1, on the reverse strand, counting down.
ATTTCTCAGTAGACCCCTTACTTGCTCAGAGGCAGGCATCCAGCAGATAGAGGGGGCCAGAGAGCTACTCTTGCCCTTCTAGGATGGTGGGTCTTTGGTGGCTCTGTGATCACTCACTTCCTGCTCCCAAACAGGAAGTTCATGTTGTCAGTCAAATCCTGTGCCTATAAAAGTAGAACTAGCTTTGGGTGGGATGGAGTGCAATATAGTCCCAGTAGAGAAGTCCAGTCACACAGCACTCCTTCCTCCTGGTGTCTTCTGCCAAGCTACTAACAGAATCTTTCTAAGGCAGTCTTTAAATTTAGCTTCCTTCTAGCTAAGCCACTCCCCCTACTTACTAGAGCTTTCTACAAGTAATTTAAACTGCACAGCTATCAAGCCTTTTCAATCACGTGAGATTTACACCTAGCTAACTTTTCTGATAACCATTCAGTTCAGTTAACTCAGACAAACACACTAATTTTTTTTTGTTTTGTTTGTTAGTTTTTTTTTTTTACCCTAAATTAAAGATCCAAGTACAAGAGTTCTACTTCTTTAGTCCCAGTAGAGAAGTCCAGTCAGTCAGCACTCCTTTCTCCTGGTGTCTTCTTCCAAGCTACTAACAGAATCTTTCTAAGGCAGTCTTTAAATTTAGCTTCCTTCTTGCTAAGCTACTCCCTCTACTTACTAGAGCTTTCTACAAGTAATTTAAACTGCACAGCTATCAAGCCTTTTCAATCATGTGAGATTTACACCTAGCTAACTGTTCAGATAACCATTCAGTTCAGTTAACTCAGACAAACACACTAATTTTTTTTTGTTTTGTTTTTTTGTTTGTTTTTTTACCCTAAATTAAAGGTTCAAGTACAAGAGTTCTACTTCTTTAGTCCCAGTAGAGAAGTCCAGTCACACAGCACTCCTTCCTCCTGGTGTCTTCTGCCAAGCTACTAACAGAATCTTTCTAATGCAGTCTTTAATTTTAGCTTCCTTCTAGCTAAGCCACTCCCCCTACTTACTAGAGCTTTCTACAAGTAATTTAAACTGCACAGCTATCAAGCCTTTTCAATCACATGAGATTCACACCCAGCTAACTGTTCAGATAACCATTCAGTTCAGTTAACTCAGACAAACACACTATTTTTTTTTTGTTTTGTTTGTTAGTATGTTTTTTTACCCTAAATTAAAGGTCCAAGTAGAAGAGTTCTACTTCTTTAGACCCAGTAGAGAAGTCCAGTCACACAGCACTCCTTCCTCCTGGTGTCTTCTGCCAAGCTACTCACAGAATCTTTCTAAGGCAGTCTTTAAATTTAGCTTCCTTCTTGCTAAGCTACTCCCCCTACTTACTAGAGCTTTCTACAAGTAATTTAAACTGCACAGCTATCAAGCCTTTTCAATCACGTGAGATTTACACCTAGCTAACTATTCAGATAACCATTCAGTTCAGTTAACTCAGACAAACACACTAATTTTTTTTTGTGTTGTTTTTTAGTTTGGTTTTTACCCTAAATTAAAGGTTCAAGTACAAGAGTTCTACTTCTTTAGTCCCAGTAGAGAAGTCCAGTCACACAGCACTCCTTCCTCCTGGTGTCTTCTGCCAAGCTACTAACAGAATATTTCTAATGCAGTCTTTAATTTTAGCTTCCTTCTAGCTAAGCCACTCCCCCTACTTACTAGAGCTTTCTACAAGTAATTTAAACTGCACAGCTATCAAGCCTTTTCAATCACGTGAGATTTACACCCAGCTAACTGTTCAGATAACCATTCAGTTCAGTTAACTCAGACAAACACACTAATTTTTTTTGTTTTGTTTGTTAGTTTGTTTTTTTACCCTAAATTAAAGGTCCAAGTACAAGAGTTCTGCTTCTTTAGTCCCAGTAGAAAAGTCCACTCACACAGCACTCCTTCCTCCTGGTGTCTTCTGCCAAGCTACTAACAGAATCTTTCTAAGGCAGTCTTTAAATTTAGCTTCCTGCTAGCTAAGCCACTCCCCTACTTACTAGAGCTTTCTACAAGTAATTTAAACTGCATAGTTATCAAGCCTTTTTTAATCACCTGAGATTTACAGCTAGCTAACTGTTCAGATAACCATTGAGTTCAGTTAACTCAGACAAACACACTAATTTTTTGTTTTGTTTTGTTTGTTAGTTTGTTTTTTTACCCTAAATTAAAGGCCCAAGTACAAGAGTTCTACTTCTTTAGTCCCAGTAGAGAAGTCCACTCACATAGCACTCCTTCCTCCTGGTGTCTTCTGCCAAGCTACTGGTGAGCCCCTTTAACAACCTGAATTCAGACACTGTGAAAGCACCGTAATAACCCGAAATCTAGTTATTACGGCGTTTCACAATCTCAGAGTCACTCTCGAGCTGTACTCTGTGCTCGAGACAGCTCAGGCACTAACTCAGATTTTCCCCAGCTAAAGCGCTTCTGCTTACCAACTGCCTCCATTTGAGTTGTAATTTAAAAATCCCTCAGAAAAACGATGTGGAACAAAATACTGTAATTTAAAGACACTCTCTCTCTCTCTCTCTCTCGTAAGTCACCCCAGCAACCAGAAGATCTTTATGGCCACTGCAACACTTCCTGTTTGGCGCACTGCTAACGGCACAATTTAAAACGAGCACAATATTTTAAATTTCTAGCTTTACAAAAACACTAAAATTTTTATTAATCTTTCACCCGTCCACTATTTAACTGCACTCACCAGCGAATGTCTACAATGTACTCCACTCTACATTTGGACTACTGGTATCTTTTTTTTTCCCTATTAGATAAACGCTGGATAAGACTCTGCACCAGCAATTAGAAAAAATAAAACATAGGCAAGAGTGTGCCTATGAATATTTTTTTCACATCCTCGGTGTGATGACTACATAAACCTCTTGAGCTTCGGTCTCAAGGTTTATGGGTCATCACACACCTTGGGTGTGAAAAAAATATTCATAACACACACTTGCCCATCCATTATTCTCCTTATTATTAGCCTCTCTTGAAGATAAATATGATATCTTCACTCAGGCCATGTCATATCATATATATATATATATATATATATATATATATATATATATATATATATATACACACAATAAGGGGTGAGTGGTAAATAAGTGAGATAAAACAGTGTATCATCCACTGCAGTGTGATATTTTTATCCTTTTCTCTACTGTGATGATATCAGACATTTACACACATAGGTCACAAAAGGTCATCACTCTAGGCAGCTTTTCCCTCAGCACGCAAGAAACACCTGTGCTGTTACCATAGACACAAATGCAGAACTACTTCAGAGGTCTCACTGCTGCCTACAGCTAACTCAGTGAGCATTATAAAACACACCTATCCCCCCAACTTCCAGCTCATTACTGTGAGTGCAGCCAGAATTATAAACAGTACAGCTTCACAGAATGGTCTAAACTACTGCCTGCAGCTAACTCAACTACCACTGAAACACACTCTCACTTGTTCCTCAAACTCTGATTCTCACCCATTATAGTTACTGTGATACTTTCAGCTTGACTGCAGCCATAATCCTAAAGAGCACAATTTCACAGAACACTCTGCACTCTGCCTGCAGCTAACTTAATTACCACAGAAAAAAGTATCAGCTGTTCTGACACTCTGCCTCTCAGCTCATTACAATTACTGTGATGCTGTCAACTTCACTGTAGCCAGATTTCTAAACAATACAAACTCACAAAAGTATGTTTATCACTCCTACCTAAAACTAACTCATTTAGCATTGCAAAATACACTATGTATCTCCCAGAGTTTATAACACTGCCAGCCCATTCAGAAAAGTGCACACACAGAATGAGCAAACACATAAACAGGAACAGAACACAAGAGAGTATAACAAAACTTCTAAAACTCTTGGCCCTATTGTATATATTGAATACATGATGGGCAGATTATGTGCTATAGCAATATTGTCACTCCTGCATCATGAGCTCTGGATATCTTACTCGTGCCTATGAGACAATATCTAGCCATATCCACAGCTCATGCACATATCATACTCATGCCCATCATGTATTCCATATATATATATATATATATATATATATATATGTGTGTGTATATTATGGGGGCACGGTTGCACTCCTATAGTAAGGGCTGAGTAGGCACTTTAATGTTAAACCTTAATTTTTGTGCATTAATAACTTTGTAATTGTTCAACAGATTTGCATGAAATTAGGAATGCATGGTCTTGTATAGTAGATCTTCTTGATTTACCAAGTTGCATTTTGGTCAGACTTATGGTTTGTGTGCAGTAAAGCACTGAAAATGCTTTTTTCACCAATTTTGACATGTTTTTTGATTATCACTCTGCGACCACACTGTGTGGTCTTTTGGTCTGAAATTTGGAATGTAGAAAGAGTTTGTGTCAAAGGACAATCCAGCATTGGTTTTGTTAAAAAATATTAATTCATTCCAAAGGTATTTAATTTTTAATTTTTGGGTTCTGAACACGCTCAGTTCACTCCAAGATGTATATGTATGTTTTGTGAAAGAGGACTGGGCTCATAGTCAAGGATTTTGTCAGCTCACAAAATGAAGATTTAAAAAATCCTTGTCCATCAGCAAAAATTCCTTGTCTGTGAGCCGCCATCTTGTTTTCATCTTTCCCCCTAACAAAATGTTGTAGCTTCCTGTATGGGCGACTTCTTGTTGTAATAAGGCATGGTTTTGTTCATGGTGACACCCTCTACAAACCCATACTTTTGGTTTGCTTCATTTTTTCCCAGAAACAGCTGTTTCAAATTAAAAAAATTTTTGTCCATGACTCGCTTCCAGTCCCCTTTCGCGAGCTGACAAAATCCCAGTCTGCAAGCTGATCATCTTTTGTGAGGTAGCAAAATCCTTGCCCATCACTTAGGGACCAGATGGCCCTTCTCATGGACAAGGATTGACTGACGGTCAAAGATTTTGCTGCCTCGCCGAAGAGGATCGCTGAGGCTGAGTTTTGTCAGCTCATAAAAGGGGATTGGTTTTATGAATCCTTTTTCATGAGCTGACAAAAATCACAGACCACTAGCTGTCAAAATGCTGGTCCACTACCCGATACTCTTTCGTGCGGTAACAGAATCCTTGACCATCACTTAGGGACCAGATGACCAAAATCTGATGGTCAAGGATTTCTCATGGATGGTGATTTTGACAGCTCGTGAACGGGGATTGATCTGATGGTCATGGATTTTACAGTTTCATGAACTAGGAGTTTTTAAACTTTTAAAAACTTTCCCACTGCATTGTAAATTAATGATTTGGTCTTTTGACTTGAAATTTTCAGGGTATTAGGGGGATGCCCTAGAGATGTGAATTATGTTATTTAGGTGTTGGAAAATTAAGTGGTTCCATAGATATGTCATCATGAAGTTGAGATTTTTCCCATAGGATAACATTGTGGTGCCCATGGCGACTTTTAGTGCCCGTATCTCGGAAACAAAGTGAGAGATGGAATTTTTTCTGCTTAGGGCTGGTGATCTAAGCCCCAGAAACAGATCTGAAAATCATAGATTACACCGGTAGTGAAATTTTTTTCTAGGTTGTATGGTTCCTGAGATATTACCAAATTAGTGTCACAAGGGTTCTAAGGTTCCCTTTTTAGTGCTTTTCTGTGCCCATATCTCATAAACGATGTGAAATACTGATTTTGTCAATGTATGTTGCATGGAGGTCTTGCTGTCATGATTACAACAACACTTGAATTTTTCTCATAGCTGCTACAATTCCCAAGAGATTGCCAAATTACTGTTACAAGGATTCCTTGTCCTATATTGCTGCTGTATGGCTCTTTAGCTATGTGGAAGTGGGAGCACCTGGCCCAGAGAGCCCACACTCCCAGAGACTCATATTGTTATGCTCATACCCCACGCTTCCAGCAACATGTGCTAGTTACTAGGTATACTACACTTTTTCAAAAAGAAAGGAAATTCATTGCAAAAAAATGTGTTTAATGCATCAGTTAGGGTTAAAGCAACAAACATGGGGAAATGAGATGTTAGGGTTGAGCCCCTAACTCCCCACAACCCCTCCCCCATCCTACACAGACCGACAGATCCGGTGTGTGCCATGGGGTCATGAGGCCCAACTCTCACCCCATTCTCCTTTACTGTAGCATGTCAACCTGTTTACACATGGAATGGGGTGAGAGTTGTGCCTGATAACCCCATGGAACACCCTGGTGTCTATCTGTGTAAGATGGGGAGTGGGGTGGGAAGTTAGGGCTCAACCCTAACATCTCATTTCCCCACTTTTGTTGCTTTAACTCTAACTGATGCATTAAATGAAGTGTTTTGCTATGTGTGTGTGTGTAATATATATATATATATATATATATAGTCATGCAGTAGCGCCACTATAGTTAGGGTTGAGTAGGCAGTTTAATGTTAAAGCTCAAATTTTGCACTTTAATAACTTTGCAACCATTCAAAAAATGTGCATGACATTTGGTATCCACTGTCCCATGGGGAAGGTCTCTAGATATCCCACATTTTGTTGTGATTGGCTTTGCAGTTTTTGTATTGCGCATAGTGAAAAAAGTGTAAAAGTCACTTTTTTCACCAGTTTTTGCTGTTTTTTCCTCATTGCCTTGCAGCCACACCATTTTGAATTTTGGTCTGAATGTTTTAGGGTACAACGAGCTTGCCCAAAGAACAAGCCACTGTTGGTGTGGTGAAAAATTTTTAATCTGTAACAAAGTTATTTAGTTTTTAAATTTTGGGTTCTGAGCATGCTCAGTTCAGTCTTTTGGATAGCTGCACAGGTTCGAAGAGGGATTTCGCCACACAAAAATGGATTTTGACAGCTCGCAAAGAGGAATTTATAAAATCCCTGTTCGTGAGAAAAAAAAATCCCTTTTCACAAGCTGTCATCTAGTTTTCAATTTTTGTACCCAAACAAAATGTTATTACTTGCCCCAAGGATGTATTTTGAAGAAAATCAAGCATGGGTTTGGTTTACAGGTTCATGGGTATTTACGAGCTTGGGAGACAGTTTTGCCTTTAATAAGCTCACCACCAATCACTGGTGGAAAAGCATTTTTTATTGTTCATGTGAGCATCCAGACAATTTTGAAAAGTGTCCATTGTTTTTCTCTCGATGACACTTTTTGGAAGATCATTCCAAGCTGTAACTAATCTTTGAGTGAATCAATGATTTCTTTTGTTTGTATTATTTTTAGTGCCCATTAACTTTTTGTTATGTGATCTGGTGTTTACTTTTGAGAAGTTTGTCAAACCAATGGTTGTAAAAGTTGTTTCATCATTTATTGCTCTGTACACCATACACAGGTTGCCCCTCAGTCTTCTGTAGTGTAAAGAATAAAGATTCAGTTTTCTCAGCCTGGTACCATAATCAAGTTTCCGTGCAGTATTAATTTTTCTAGTAGCTTTACACTGTATATTTTCAATTAGTTTGTTGCATCTTATCAGTAAATGATTACATACTGCAGAGTAGTATTCTAAGTGAGGTCGGACCAGGCTGGAGCAGAGGGGGACTATCACTTTCTCGTGCCTGCTCTTGATATTTCTTTGGATGCACCCCAATACTTGGTTCCCCTTTTTAACAGTGTTTCTGATGTGTGCATCAAAGGAGAAGTTTTTAGAAACAGTTACTCCCAAATCCTTTTCATCTTCAGTTGTTTGTAGGTTCATGTTGTTCTGTTTATAAGGATAACAGGGGTTGTTTTTGGCCAGATGCATAACTTTGCATTTCTGCACATTAAAATACAACTAATTTTTATTAATCCAGGACTCAAGGTGTGAAAGATTGTTTTGGATCTGAACTGCGGAAGCCCTGTTTGGGGATGTCCTTCACACTTCTGTGCCTTTGGTGTACTTTATTTTACTCAAAACATGCTCTTTTTTAAATTTGAAAACCCTTTTCGTGACACACTTCCGATCCCTTTTCACAAACTGTCAAAATCCCTTTTCATGAGCCAGTCCCTTTTTGTGAGTTGTCAGAATCCCTTTTTGTGAGATGATGGCCAGATGACCCTACCTCACGAAAAGAGACTGTCTCATGAAAAGGGATTTTGACAGCTCACAAAGAGGGATCAGCTCACAAAAAGTGACTTTGACAGCTCACAAATAGGGATGTTATTTATTTTATTTATTGAAGGTCTAGGAATTACAACCCTTTGAGTCAGAGACTCCTTTGCAAAGGCTCCACGTCATACATATATGAGGACAGGTACAAAGCATAACAGAATACAGAGTACTGCTCTAAAACAGAGATACAGCGCTAGGTACAGAGGCAAAGCTAGATAATAATACATATGTATGGGAACACCAAAGGTGTGTATAGTTCAGGCATATATAGGAGACACAAGCATAAACTGCAGAAAAGACATATTTAGGTCTTTTAGTGGAGTTTATCTGCAGTCACAGTGAGAGTTGGACAAAATGTAGCTCCACAGCTCAGGTTTAAGAGGGCCTAGCCTGGGGATTGATATGATAGAATCAAGGACTGAGTTCATCCAGAGTTGGGCCCTGTAGCAAAAGGACCTTTGGCCAGCATAGGTCTTTACAAAAGGGACATGGAATGTTGTAGTGTCAGAAAGTCTAGTGGCGTGGGCCAACAGACTCTTTTGGAGGAGCTGGAGACAGCCAGGAGGATTAAACCCAACTGGATTTTCTGGGTCAGTAAGCAGGTCTGGTAGAAAAGTCATCCTTGAAAATTTAGCCATGCTGACCGTTGGTAGAGGTCACAGGTGTGTGTGAGCCGATCACAGCCTGTGGCCAACCTGCAGGCTTTGTTTAGGGTGTGTTTAATGTTGGTCAGTGCAGTGTCAAAGGCAGTGCCATAGATTATTCCATAGTCCACCAGGGAAAGGATGGAGCTGGAGACAGCTAACCTTAGGGTATCAAGTGGGAGACAGGATCTATGCCTGTAAAGGAGACTGATTCTGATGTTTATTGCAGAGCATGTGGATGCAATATGCTTATGAAAGGTAAGTGCAGAGTCAAGGGTAATCCCTAGATATTTGAATTTAGTAACTGGCTCCAGCATGGTACCCAGTGAGGTTAGTATAGAAATTTTGGACATGCTGTGTTTGTGTTGCGGGTGGCCGAATAGCATTACTTTTGTCTAAAGATCACAGCATCATCTGCATAGAGGAGAAGGTGTCCAGAGGAAGCCATAGATAAGGAGTTCAAGTATAGTGAGAAAAGAAGCGGGCCCAGGATGGACCCTTGGGGGACACCCGACTGGACGGGAAGGGTAGTAGAGAGGGTGTCATTTATCTTCAATTGTTGGGTATAGCCATGGAGATAGTTGGTGAACCAGCCAGCTGATTCTTGGGAAGCGCCAACGGAGAGGAGGGAGGTAATGAGCATATTATGATTGATGGTATCAAATGCCTTGGAGAGATCAATAAAGACTGACCCAGCTAAGTCTCCTTGGTCTAGGGCATCATGGATAAAGGAGGTGAATTCCAGTTGGGCAGTGGTTGTTCTGTGTCCTTTCTTGAACCTGTGTTGTTGCTGGCATAGTAGATGGTGTGAGTCTAAGTAGTCAATAAGCTGATCAGCCACTATTTCTTCCAGTGCTTTAGAGAGGGGAGGGGAGGGAGTATGGAAATGGGCCTGTAGTTACTAGTTGAGGTACGGTCACAATTTTTATGAATTGCCGTAATCACCACTTTTTTCCACAGAAGTGGGAACTGCCCTAAGCATAGGGACATATTGATAATTTTTGTGAGGGGTGTTAGGACTGCAACAAGGGTTAAGAAGAGCAGTTTTCCATCTAGGGAGTCACCGCTTTGCCTGGTCTTACCTAGGGACCTGGCCAGGTATGAGTGGGCAATACTAGGGGAGACAGTTTTGAAGTGAAAAGGTGGAGCACTTGGGGGTGGTGGGAATTGTCTAGCATCTGCAGTGAAAAAGTCAGGGGGGAGAATAGTACTGAGGTCAGAGAAAGAATTATTGAATGCATTTGCTATTTTGTAGTGGTCCTGGGTGGAGACATCATCGATAATAAGCATAGTAGGGGGAAGGGAGGTGGACTTGCCACTGAGTTCCTTTACATTTTCCCAGAACCTTTTCCCATTTCCCCAGTTGGCAGTAAGGTTGGTCTTATAGTAAGCAGCCTTTGCCTGTCGGATAGCCCAGGTGCATGAGTTTCGGGCAGCCTGGTACAATTGTTGGTCAGAAAGACAACCTGACTGAAGGGTGTGGTGCCACAGGTCATCACAGGCCTTCATTTGGTTGAGCAAGGACCAAGTTACCCAGGGGGAGGATTTGGTTTTTTCCATCTGTTTTACAAAGGGGGCAAAAATGTCACAGGTGGATTGGAAGGAACTTATGAAGAAGGACAGGGGCGTATCAACTGACAACTGGTGATCAAGTGGAGACCAGTCAAAGTTTCTGAGATAGTTTCAGAAATGTACCAAAGTCCCTTTCTTAAGTTAGCAATACCTGGAGATCCTGGGGGGCAGGGGTTTCCAGCTGTTTGTCCAGAGACAAGTTACAGGGGAGTGATCACTGAGTGAGTCCAAGAGGACCTGGACATCCTGTATGTGCTCGGGATGATTTGTGAGTATGAGATCAAGGAGGGAACTTGGGCCTAGGTTTTTGTTTAGTCTAGTAGGGGTAAGGACCATTTGGGACAGATTTTGGGTGGTAGTTGCATCCCTGAGGGAGGCTGACTGGGGAGCAAGCCAGTATGTATTGAAATCACCAAGTGCTATGACTTCCAATTTTTTTGGGAGCTGGGCGATAGTGTTAAGGATGGATGTGAAAGCATCCCTTTGGTTGTGAGGGGGTATGTATATTCACATTAGACAGAGAGATTTACCTGAGTTACCAATAGCAACCCTTATGGTGAGGGACTGTGCTCCCTCTGCAGGGTTCAATGTTGCAATGTTTATGCCTTGCAGGTATTCCCGAAGATACAGAGCGCTACCCCCAACCCGCTTACCCAGTCTGCCTGATCTGAACAATGTGTAGCCTGGTATGCACACAGCTGAGTCAGGGGCATGCTGCGATAGCCAAGTCTCAGTTATGGCTAGAGCATCAGGGTGGTGGAGGCTGATCCAGGCTTGGAGTGGGGTTAGTTTCTTTTGGAGGCTACATATATTAATGGTAGCCAGACGTAGCCCTTTGTGTTGCATTGTTAAGTGAGGGGTGTGGTCAGTTAAAAAGTAATCCCTGTTCATGAGCTGTCAAAATCCCTTTCTGCGAGCTGTCAGAAACCCTTTACATGAGAAATCCCTTTTCATGAGCTGTCAAAATCCCTTTTCGTGAGATGACGACCAGATGGTCCTACCTCGCGAAAAGGAATTTCTCATGAAAAAGGGATTTTGATAGCTTGTCAAAAGGGATTCGGCTCATGAAAAGGGATTTTGACAGCTCATTAAATGGGATTTTAAAAGATAATCCCTTTTCACAAGCTGTCAAAATTCCTTTTCGAAAGCCAATCCTTTTACGTGAGCTGTCATAAACTCTTTTCATGAAATGACGACCAGATGGCCCTATCTTGCGAAAAGGGCTTCACTCATGAAAAGGGATTTTGGCAGCTCATGAAAAGGGATTCAACTCGTAAAAAAGGGATTATGACAACTGGCGAAAAGGGATTTTAAAGGTCACCGTTTCTTTGGCACTTCACTGCAAAGAAATGGTTTGGAATTTTGGGCTGAAATTCTCAGGGTAGAAAGGGCTTGCCCCACAGATGTGACTTTTGCTGGTTTGGTGATGAAATTTGCATTGCTTCTCTAGTCATAACATTTCAAAGTTTGAATATTTCATATAGGATAACATTGTGGTGGATGCAATACCTTTTGGCGCCTATATCTCAAAAATGGTTCAAGATACGGATTTTTTGCTAAACACAGCTTAGTACACCTTTAGGTATACTAAGCATGCGTGCAGGTTGCCTGGCCATGATTACAACTGCAGTGAAATTTTCCCCATGTTCCTATGGATACTGAGATATTGCATCATTTGCAGCACAGGGGTTACTTGGAATGTCTGTAGGCCTGCGCTGTGTCTCTACAATTATACATAGATGAGAGCCCAGGGCTCAGAGGGCACTGTGCTGCCATATATGGATACCATTATGCAGTACTGGGTGTGCAGGGCCTTCCATTATGAAGTACTGCTCTGCACTCCCCCTGGGAGATGACAGTTCATGACAATGTCTAGAAATGGATACCATTATGGAATGATGGGAGTGTGAACCAAGCCCTGTGCTCCCACAGGGAGATGAGGGTTTATTACAATGTTTATACACTTATGTTTACATAGGAACATCCTCTACAATTGCAACTCACTATAGACTGATGGGACTATACACACTATAGACTGACTCCGAGCCCTGTGCTTCCATAAACATATAAATGCACGATTATACTTTCTCAGAAAGTAAGGAAATTCAGTGCAAAAAATGTTGTTAATAGATCAGTAAGGGTTGAAGCAACAAAAGTAGGGAAATGAGGCATTAGGGTTTCCGAACCTAAGACCTCCCCCAACCCTACAATCCCACCCAACCCCCACCCTCCACACACCAACAGGCATCTGTGTGTGTCTTGGGGTCATGGGGCCTAACTCTCACCCCATTCTCCTATACTGTACCATCTCAGCTTTCTTACACATGGAATGGGGTGAAAATTAGGGCCAGTGACCCCAAGACACACCCCAATACCTGTTGGTATGTGAAGGGTGGAGGTGGGGTGGTAGGGGTTGGGGAGGTGTTAGGGTTGGAAACCCTAATGCCTCATTTAACTACTTGTGTTGCTTCAACCCTAACTGATGCATTAACAAAGTTTTTGCAATGACTATAGCTATCTATCATATATATATATATATATATATATATATATATATATAGATGTGCATTTTGTAGAGGGTGACTAAGCAGCAGTGTTTATTCAACATATGTGTGATAAATTCTTGGTTCTAAAATATGTGAAGATAAACATTTTTATGGCACTGGATTTGTGTTGGTGCATATTGTTTAAATATATATAGTATGCATGTCAAAATAAGACTGTTAATGAATCACCAGTCACAGGGGAATACATTGATTTAACATTTCAGGATGAGTATTGATAACAACAGTACATCAGTCTTGTACTCGTTTGAGGTTTTATAGTGAGCTATAGTTTTTCCCTTCACTTTCAATGGGGTGCAGACAGAAACATTTCATATATATTGCCATGCTGTTGTTTTGTCAGCTTTAGTATACATTTCTGCTCCAGTAAGTAAACCATTCTCGTTTCTAGATACCTACATTTATATACAGTATATTTTTTAAATGCAGACACACCATCAGTCATGCCTGCCAATTTTCAATTTCCAATGAGACTTGTCTTCTTTTGGGTTATCTGAACTGTATGATCTATTCATTTTAGTTAATTACTGATGTGTCACACTTTTTTTAAAATTTTACATTCAGAGCTGTTTGTTACATATTATTCATTAACAACTTACTGTTGGGTAGGGGTACATGGAATTGGACCTGACAATGTAATAAAGAAAAATCAATAGTTGGCTCACAATTACAAAATCAATTAATATGTTTTCCTGGATACTGATTTTTTATGCTTGTGGAGAGAGAAAGAAAGAAAGAGAGAGGGTGGAGAGAGAGAGAGAGAGAGAGAGAGAGAGAGAGAGAGAGAGATTTGCTTTCATTACCTATTTTATGAGGTTATGTCTGCTTCCATCTTCTTGATAATGGTATTGAGCCATCTGCTTTTAGAAGGCATTGCCATGGGGCTGATAGTGGTTTCTTATAATTAATTTTAGGCATATGTGAACTTATAGATCTCTAAATGTCACTAAAGGAACGTGGCACTTCAGGCTATTTTAGTGAGTGATGTAATTAGTTGAGGTGAGCAGATGGATTAGTCCAGCTCAGTACAACTGTCTGCTGAGAAAAGGTCTTCAATAAAATTTTGCACATAGGAATAACAGGTTCAGTGTTATATTTGGTTTACACTTCACTTGGGAACAAAACAGTCATTACACAAGGCATCTTCCCAGTCCAACTGAATGTATTCATTTATTATGAGTACTTTCACATGGTACCTCCTTGGCATACCACTAGTGTGTTATCAAAGAAGCCCCAGAACAAAGAGGACTTTACATGCAAATAAATGTTATGCTTTGCAATAAACCAATTACGTAAAACATACAGCAAAGAGAACATTAGGAACAATGCACACTGGGAGAGCAATAAACAACTAGTAATATAGTCATTTAAGATTGGAAGGGACTCTAGGACCTTCAAATCTGCTTCTGCAAGCTTCATAAGCAGGGGTGAGATAAGTACTGTATGCTGCAAACCGGCACCTGGTGATTCTATTCTCAAACATAAATGTATTCAGTCTGACTATTTGGTCTTGTCAATATCATGGAGTATGTGAGAAACTGAGATCAGGTCTCATCTCAGCCTCCTTTCAAGGCTAAACATGTTAAGGGCCTTCAATCTCTCCTCGTAGCTTTTGTTCCCCATACAGTACTACTAATCATTTTGGTGGACATATATTGCATCACCTTGATTGCTTCAATGTCCTTTGGAAAGAACTCCTCCATTTGATGTTATTACTGGGAATGACACAGGCTGTAACCTCTGAAAGCACTCAGCAGGATCACATATTGGACCTGATCATGTCATCAGGACTTGACATTAGTACAGTCAAGGCTGATCCAGTCTCTTGGTTGGACCACCATGCAGTGTCATTCCAGTGGTTCCTTGTTTGACAACACCCTATATGGAGATTATTCCTTGTTGTCCAAAGCCTCAAACTCCAGGAGGCACCGAATGACTCAGGTATGTTGCTGGCATGTGCACAGGATCCTGAGCTGGCTGTGGAGTGCTGTAACATGGTGCTTATGGCTCTCTTTGACTGTATTGCACCTCACCACATTTGTCAATTGACCCCCCCACTGTATTTCAGTGTGGTACTGTGCTGAGGTGCATAGGTTGATGACTAAGGGATGCAGGTTAGAGCATTCCTGGAGAAGCTCCCTGTCTGTGGAGGATGGGTTGGCATTGACAACTCACTATGTAGAATATGAATGGACAATTGACCTGAAAAGCCAGAGTTCCTCTCATGGTTGATTACTGCAGGGAAAAATCATCTATCTCATCTCTTCCACACTGTCAACAGGTTGTGAAATCCTCCCTGTCTGCAGTCCATTAGAGTATTTTGTGTAGAAACGTGCAACGGGTTTGGATGGTTTTTTACTGAAAAGATTTCCACCATTAGATCAGGAATTTCTTCGAGCAGCCTGGCATAGGTCTGTAGTGGTCATACCTTTGGTGATGTAGATCTGCCTCTCTTGGATCATTTTCAACCTGTTTCTGAGGCTGAGGTGCTCTGGGTAGTCTACAGTTTGTGGCCCATCAACTGTATGCTCAACTCAGGACCAACATGGCTGATTCTTTGCTGTGGCAAGTTTCTGGGTCCAGTGTTCATGGAGATCATTAATGGTCTTGAAGGACGGTGTTTTTCTGTCAGTCTTGAAAAAGGCTGTGGTCTGAACCCTCCTAAAAAAGGCCTCCCTGGACCCTGACATTCTTGTGAACTACAGGCCTTTCTCTAATCTCCCCTGTTTTAGGGAAGGTTATAGAGAATATAGTGGTGGAGCAGCTGGAGTCTTTTCCATCTACAAACCTCTCCAGTTGGGTTTTTAGCCCTGTCATAGCAAGGGGACTGCTCCTGTCAGGGTAACCCATGATCTCCTCCTTGTGAGAGACCAAGGGCAATGTTCCATCTTGATGTACCTGGATCTCTCATCAGCATTTGATACAGTTGACCATGGGGTGCTCCTGCATCACCTGAGGAACTATGTGGACCTCACTGGCACAACTTTGTGCTGGTTTGAGTTCTGCTTAACTGGGAGAATGCAGCAGGTAGCCCTGGTATCTTTACCTCTATGGCTTCTGTGTTGTCCTGTGGAGGTCTTCAAGGCTCGATTCTCACCCCCATTTTACTTCCCATGTATATGTTGATGTTGGGGATGATTATTAGGTGATAAAGTGTTGGGTTTCACTGCTATGCAGATGATATGCAACTGTACCTGTCTTGTTCTCCTGGCGATGATCTGTGGCTTCTTTGCTGAGTCAGTGTTTGGCCAAAATAAATGACTGGATGGCCTCAAACTGATTATGTCTTAACCCAGGCAAAACAGAGGTAATGGTGATCAAACTGGGATGCTGGGGATTGGCTGCTGTGGAAGATGTTGCTCTACCTTCAGTGGGGTGGCCAATTTTTCATGGCAGCTGATGCGGTAAAGAACCTGGGGCCATTTTGGACAGCAGATTGTCACTGGAACAACAGGTGTTGGCTGTGGTCTGATCTGGCTTTTACCACCTTCAAAATATTGTGAGGACCAATCTCTATCTAGTTCAGGAGGACCTGGTGACAATCATTCATGCTTTTGTCTCCTCTAGGTTGGACTGTTGCAATGCTCTTTACTTAGGGCTATCTGGAGGTCTGATGTTATGCCTGCAGCTGGTCTAGGATGCTTTAGCCTGGATGATAGCGGGCTCCTCTTGGAGTGACCATATCATGAAAGTTCTGGGTGTGGTGCCCTGGCTGCCTTTGTGGTGGTGCTTCACCTTCAAGATCTGCTTGTTAACTTACAAGACCCTATGCACTATAGGACTGGACTACTTGAAAGAGCTCCTGGTTCCCTACAACCCAGTTTTCCCTCTCCACTCTACCAGTGCTGGCCTGCTTGTTGTGTCCCTTTCAAGACTAAAACTATCAGGCAACAGAGCTTTTGGAGTGGCTGCTCCAGTTTTATGGAATTCACTTCCTTCTTATATATGTTCGGCCAACACGATAGAGGCTTTCAAAACCTCTTTAAAGACTTTTTTATTCCAACAGGCATTTTCTGATTACTTAATGTTCTTGTGCCTTGGACTACTGCATCTTAATTTAAATATATTTTTAAAGTTAAATTATCTTATTTTATGTCCAAACTCTGTACAGCACTCAAATTATTTCTGGACTGGGAACTTTATAAATAAACTTTGTCTTGCCTTGCCTTTTGTACAGAGGAATCCAAAACAGCATGCAATGCTCCTGATGGTGTCTGACTGGACCTTGTAAAATGGTAGGAACACATTGCCTGCTCTTCTGGTTACCTCATCATCACCACTACCAGTTTTGCTGCAACGCAACATTCTGTTTGCCTTCTTGCCATCAGTTGCCCACTGCATGTGCTGCTTCAGCCTTTTATTTATCATGAACTCAGGTCTTTTCCCCACCGACAGCAGCAAGAAGAGTCCTACATAGAGGATAGATCCTACTGTACCACTGTTCCTTTCCAAATGTAGCACCTTGCATTTGGCTAAATTCAATTAGAGTTTGTAAGCATCTGACTAATGACCCAGCTTGTTTGGATCCCTTTGAAGTTTGTCACTATCCTTAGGTGAGTCCACCACCCTGGCCATCTTAGTGTCATCAGTGAAATTAAGCAGCTTGCTGAAGTCCTTATCTTCCAGGTCATTAATAAAGATACTAAACAACAGCATCCACAGTACTAATTTTTGAGAGATGCCTTTTAGTGGATCTCTCAAATAAGAGAAGTGCCCACCCATCACCATGCTTTGCTTCTTTCCCAAGCCAGTTAGCAGTCCACCTCAAATGTATTTCATGTATTATGCACTGGTGTATGTTGCTCAGAAGGTTACCATGTACTACAATATCAAAGACCTTGCTCAAGTCCAGATAGACTTGATCTATGACCCTACCCCATCCACCTCGCTGGTCATCGCTGACTCGGTAAAAGTTATTGGACTGGTTTGGCTGCACCCCTTTGCTAGAGTTGAGTTAGTGTCTATGTCAACACCGCCCTGCCCCTATTTTTAACAGCTTATAACTCAGCCATCTTGGGACCTAGGATTTTGAAACTGGCATGCACCTTATTTGTCCCAGAGGCCAAGTGCAGTACATACCATTTACAACTACAGTACAGTAAGTCTAAGGTTTTTTTCCTTTTTAATTGAAGACTGCACAACATACATCAAACCCCTGTTTTATGACTTTTTTGTGCCCTTGGATGATGAATAAATACACTTTAAAAAAATGAAACTTTCAGGTGCAGTATGTATTGACCCAGCATATGGCTTTTCATTTGTTTTGCAATGAAGAAGCCACATTTCAAAGTTATAAGTGTTTGAAAACCATTGAACCCATGCATGCACAGTTACAATGAGAAAACTGTTGAAAACCCATTACTTTTTTTAATTCACAACTGACAATTCAAGTCAAACACAAATAACAGAAATGGAATGGTCATGTTTACTTTCCCCCTTCCCCACCCAAAAAACTGCTAAAACACGATGCTTTTATTTTATATTTGTTATTTACTTAAAGCCCATTAAGAGAAAGACACAAAAACATCATATTTGTTTCCACCCAACAGCAGGTGCCCAATCTCTGTGTCTGATCCCTTCATACATCTTCCCAACACCGGGTTCCAAATCCCAATGTTGGGTGTATCTATATTTTGCAAACACGGGGTATCCAACCCCAAAAGCTCTCTTACAACTCTCCTGAGATAAAATACAAAAAACAACAACAATTCTAACCAATGCCTTGGCACCCATGCAACTCTCCCCTGATGGCCAGCCTGACACATACAAATGTATAGGTCCCACGGTGTGTGATTGGCACAGTCCGTCCTTCACCTTTAATAGTTGCCATCTTCTTTTCTGCTGTCCTCCGCCAATCATGACCATATGGAAAATGTACAGAAAAAATAAGTTCTGTACTCTCGTCTACCCTCTGACATTCCTTTCACCCTTCTTCTTCCATGATCACCCTGGTGCATATGAACATATAGATCCATTCGACAGTGACTGGTACAGCCCTCCCTCCATCTCAGATGGTCATCATTGTCTTCTCCTGTGTACCCTGCTGATCATAAACCTGTAAAAATAAAATAAAAAAGCTGCTTCCTCAACCACCCTCTTGCACACATGCCACCCTCCTCCCTAAATCCAAGTTAAAAAAAAACCCCCTCACCCACCCTCCAGTACCCAAGCCATACTGCCTCACCCACACCCATGTCAAAAACAATATTCCCACCCTCTAGCATCCATCTGCCCCATAACCACCCCAGTACTTGTGATTTTGAATGTCCCCCAGTAGGCAAGCAGCAAAGCCATTCTTCCATCTCAGCCATTCACTTTTTTCTGCTTCAGTCTCACACTCCTGACCACCAACCTAAAAGAAAAATAAATGGTTTAAAGTCCATAAAAATACTACACATGCACAGGATTATTTTAAGCAAAAAGCCTTGTATCTTGTGTCCCTGAAAATTTATTTTTTGGGCCAAATTTAGACAACACAATTGCATTATCATGTGAGGTGGTGATAAACACCCAACCCTCAAATCTAGTAGCATTTTTTTTTAAATCTGAACTCTATACGAGATTGAAACAAAATATTCTAACTATAAACATTAAACTGTGCGTGCACATAGATTTAAACAGTCAGTTTTGATATCACCTTTAGTTTTTCTAGCATTTTAAGCCCAAATTTGGGCAATGGGCTTCCTATTATCACCCCTCACAACCACACAAGTGACAACATTCAGACTTACATGATCATTTGTTTACTTCACCTAGGTTATGCATCAAGCATCCTACTCATCTGGTATCACATCCAATGTGCCTGTTGCTTTGTGTAGGGGCCACAGTGCCATGCATGAAGCAACCTATTATTCTGGCAACATACCAGATGAGTCTGTTGCTTTTTGTAGCAAAGCAAGCTAAAGGTCTGGCACTGTGCCTGTTGGGGCTGCTGCTTTTCAAAGGGCCTTGTGGAAAGTAAGCTACAGGTCTGGTGCCATAATCTGATGGGCCTGTAGCTTCAAGAAGGGCCTGCATGGTCCATTGCAAAGTAAGTTACAGGTTCAGTACTGTGCACAATGGGCATGTTGCTTTGCATAGCACCTGCAGGGCCCTAAACAAAGAAAGTTACAGGTCTAGTGCCATGCCTGACAAGTCTGTTGCTTCACACAAGCCCACAGGGCCATGTGCAAAGAAAACTAAATGTGTCAGTTGTTATATATCTTTTTTCAAATATTAAGACAATAAATAACAAAAACTGTGATAATTCACCTGTTAAGGTTACAGTGAACAAAGTAGAGAAATCAAAACTTGGGGGAACAATTCAGTAGAGCCTTGGAGACTCTGTGGTGCTTCATTTCTAGGGGTTTGTATGATCACGTCACAGAGCATAGACATTACCCTAACTTCAGCAATGTTGTGTCACAGAAAGAAAAATACCATACAATAATGGTTGCATAGAGTGCTGAAGTTAGAGTGATGTCAGCATTCTGTCATGTGATCATTCAAACCCAAGGAACATCATGCCACAGATGTGTCAAGGCTCCAATAACTTTTCCCCTAACGTTTGATTTCCCTACTTTGTGTGCTTTAACCTCACCCTCCAGGCAGCAAGAGCAAAAACTATTATAGTTTTACCTCTCTTGCATCTTTGAAAATCAGGTGTGAGGTGTGCCTTGGGGTTGTCAACGCTGAGCTCACCTCCCCATGACCAAGTGCCAGAAAGGAGCCCATAAAGCTTGAAAAACCAATAAGTGGTGGTGCATTAAAGCTAGGGCCCGTTCTTCATTAAGGGATGTTAAAGCTTCCTGGATCCATTCCTTCATAAATGGGATCTCCTTATCTACCCAGTATTTCATAATTAGTAGTTTTCATGACCAACATTATCAGCGTCATAAAACACTTATCATTATTATGTGGTATAGAGGAATAATTTCCCAAGATGCAAACCTCTAAGGAGAAAGATCTACTATGTCTAAAAAGAGGACAAAAAAAATCTCTTAATAGTCTGCCAAAAAGAAAATATTGGTGGGCAATCCCAAATCATATGTAGCAATGTGCAAACAGAAATTAACATAGCGGCTATGCAGTGTTCCCCCCCCCAAAAAGTCAGGCTTACCCCGTTTGGCAATACAAACCTCATGTTTTGGGGTCATCCACTTTAGGTCTTGTGCCAGAGTAGATGAAGAGGTAGCTATTAGTAGTATTGCACCAGGCACTGGTGAGTTTGCTTGTGGTGATATCGCTACCCCCACACAGTATGTGAATGACTCCTGCTCTCTGCAGGCAGTCCACGGCTTACTCCATCACCACAGTTTGCAAAAGCCAACCCTGGGGGACAAAAATGGCATTAAGAAGTGGGAAGGAGCCCTTGAAGGACATCTGGCTGGAATCCAACAGTACCTGAATTTAGAAGAAGTTGCTCCAATCACTGGCACTGTCATCCTCTGTCAATCTACAAACAAGGCAGCAGCTGTAGCTCCACTCAAATGCTCATGCCTGGTACAATTTTAGAAGTAGCAGTCACAGACAGAGTTGGAACCCAGCAGCAGGTTAAAAATGCATATACAGTACTTTATTAATACAGAAATCAGAATCATACTTACAGTACATGTGCATTCAACCAGACAGTGCAAATTACAAACAGAGAGTGCAGGAATAGCCTCTAGTCACCTGACTAGTTTCGCATGAAGCATTATCAAGAGTCAATGGACTATTGCTGCACTCCACATTTGTAATTTACACTGCTTGGTTCGATGCACACGGAAGTGTGATTTTGATGTTTGTATTAATAAAGTATATACATTGTTATCCTGCTGCTCGGTGCCTGCTCTGTGTTGATCTGCCTTCCCTGCAGATTATTCTCTCTTTGCAATGTCCCATGCCTCAAGATGTGTAGTCTTATGGGGTAGATGAGTTGATGATGCCACACCCATCTTGTTTTAGCTCTCAAGTCCTTACTGTAATCTGGGAAGACCATTACTTTTCATTGCTAACTACTCAGATATCACTAAGGGATCATACTCCTATATCACTAACTGAACTACTAGACCCAAATAATCCTGATGAATGATAAACAAAATGATAAAACACACATTTTCTACTTGTCTTGGAAATGTGTGTTTTATCATTTTGTAACTTATTTTGTAAAAGTTTATGCTGAGCAATAACATTTATGATGATGATGATGATGATGACGACACAGTGAAGCACACAAGAAGACATGGTTTGTGATCGAGAGACTGATAGGGCTACAGAAGATACAATTCCAGTGCTTGGGTCTGATAGGCTAATATGCTTACCCCAGGAAAAGCATGCAGAGTGTTCACAGCATGTGCACTGCTGCACAACATAGGTGTGCAACATTGGCTACCTGTGCTGCAGGATGGATAAAGGATGTACCACTGGGTGTCCAGGGGTGGGGGCCTTCCAGGGGTGAGGAGTAGAGTCACTGTTTGGATAGGCAGCATGGCATGGGCTTGTGCGGGGGCATTCAATCACTGGGGGGTGGCACGGCATTGTGATGATGCCCCACTTTGAGGGCCACACCGGCCTTGGTGCAGGGGTGCTATTGGTGTCTGTGCTTGGGGATTATATGTGGTGGGAAGATACATGTGGTGGTGGGTATGTGTGTTGTGGGGGATGTACAGTATGTGCTTGTGTGGAACTCAGTGCTTGTGGTGGGAGGTGGTGGGCATCACTTCTTCTTGCCAAGTTGCTATCTTTTGTGTGTGGAGGGTCACATGCCCAGATGCTGTGTCTTTGTTGTGCCCTTTCCCACTGCACTGGCCCATGTGTCTGGGTGTGTAATGGACATTGGTGGTGGGTGGTTGTTATACTGCCCTTCAGGGATTCTGGGGCAGGCAGATATGTACTGCATGGAGCCCTCTGGTAGTGCCTCCAGTACAGGCAAGGTGTTTGTGCCAGACCTAACTAGCATGTATTCTGTTAGCCTTTCCAGTAGGTCCCTTGTGCTGTCAGTGCCACACCATATGCTCCCCAACTCCATGGTCAGCTCTTTCAGCTGCTCTGTGTTGCCCTACTCACACACAGCTGGCCCTGTTTAAGCTGCCATACCTCAGGTAGTATGTGTGCAGTATATCTCTGCTGGCTGCCCTCCATGTATGGCAAGCAGGATGGCTAGAGGGGTCCTCATCACCACTGGAACTAGGATGCTGTGTGTTCTCCCACAGCTCCATGTCCCATTGTCTACCACAGGTGGGAGGGCTTGCATCTGCCTGATGGTGCTGGCAGTCTGTGGCTGAAGGCCCTCCACATGTGGCTGTACACAGGGTTCCATTGTGAACTGTAATATGAGTTAGTCTGGCTGTCCAGGGTGCGTCTGTGGTTGGAGATCAGGACTGTGTGTGGGTGGTTGTCTGTGGTGGGGGTGTCCAGCCCCTCCTCAGCCTCCTCTATATCCTGGAATGGGACCATGTCTGTGTCCTCTGGCACACTTTCCTCTTCCACCATGACCATGGGCTGCTGACATGTACCTCGGGGTAGAGAAGTCAAGCTAGGTGTTATGGGCATGATTTTCCTTCCTTGCATGCACTTTGAAAAGTGTTCATAATTTTACAAAATCAATGCAAACCACACTTTATTGAGATTTGTAGTAGGATTGATTCCCTACTTTGTGAGCACTTTGAAAAGCATTTGCAATTTCACAAAACCTACTCAAAATACAAATACTTTTATGATTTCAAGTAAGATGGTTTTCCTACTTTACCTGCACTTTGAAAATTGTTTGTATTGTTACAAAATCTACTCAAAATATGAACACTTTTATAGCTTGCAGTGGGATGGTTTTCCTGCTTTGCATGCACTTTGAAAAGTGTAAGGGATGCTACAGGGCAGTGAGAGATGGGGGAATGACTGAAGGCTTCTGACAGTTCATATTAGTCTATCAATACATTTCTACTATTTTGTTATAAAGAGGAGGGGGAGGAGGGAGGTGGGGGCTAGTAGATGTGTTTTTTTTCCCCACTCAGATCCAGGCATGGTGGGGCTTGTATATTGTAGAAGGGTGGAGGGAAGTAGAATTCAACAGGAGGTGGCAAGCATCAACTACTTTATTAAAGGAGGGGGACATTTCAGATTTTAGGATCTCGGATGTTAGATTCTCTGATATCCTACATCTGAGCTGTTTTTTGGCAAATCAGATCTTGAGGACCAATATCTTAAAATCCTAATATCCTAAAAAAAATCAATCATCCTAACTACCTGTTTTGAAAATGGATTATCTGAGCAACCTTAGTTCTTTTTTTTATTTTTTTTATGCAGCCTGCCACCATGCCGTATCAGACACTCGCCACTCGCTTCGCACCGACACACACTCCATTGCTCCCAAGTTCTTGAACACCCCTGGCTTACCCCCCCCAAGTACTGCTGGGAGAGACCAGCAGACTATAAATCAGTGACCTGGTAGTGGGAGTCCAGTTGGCAATGTGGGGTCCAGTGTGGGGCATCTTCCATCATTGGTGGGACCATTTTTTGTTATGCTGTGCTCCTCAGAAGGTGGGACATTCAATGACATCCATGAGATGAACCTGACATCTGTCCCATCTCCCACTGATCCAGGCACCGGTCATGGCAGATCCTCAGGCCTCTGCCAGGGTTCTGTAGTGCACCGGACACTCAGCACTGCCTTCTCCTTGAGAACGAGACCCATTCACTTGACACTCAGTCCTTCTCCCCCAGGTCAACCCTGCAACTCTCGAGTCCATTCCCAAACTTGGGATGTTAGCATCACAAGTGGACACCTTGACTCTGTGCCAGCAGGCCAGCAAGCAACCTTACTTCTGATTGCTGTCAGCTGCATACATTCTGTACAGTTTTAACTGCAACCAGCCAGAAATCACCTGAAAATAAATATTTCAAATTTATCAAACACATACCATGCCAGAAAATGTGTTTGGGCACTTGGCTTTGAGTGCAAATGCCCAAATGGGCCCAGAGCCCACAAGTGCAGGGGATTATGGTACATAAAGGTCCACAGAAGGACTGTTGCATCCTTCTCCACAGAAGTTCTTCTGGTTTTCAAAAACCAGAAACAGTCCTGTGAAATGTGTGTTAGGAGTCACCTCCTGTTTTGTATAGGGTTTTCTAAGCCCCGAGTAAATGAAATTACTGCACAAATTCCTTGAAAGGTAAGGATATTTATGGCATACAACTATGGTACTACTCATTAGGGTTGCTACTGTACTACACACAACTCAAACTACACAAAGGTTGGAAATAAACTATTAGGGTTGCAAACACAATTGCCACAAAGTTTGGAAATGAGCTATTAGGATTCTAATGTCTCACTCCCACCCACCCTACCACATTCCCTGTCTTTATGACCCAAGGGCAGTCTACAGATACAGGGCCATACATCATTTAAGACACACACTGTACTTAAAAATAGGCAAAGCAAAGTATATGTTCGACACATGTATAGTATTTTATGTAGGGTCTTGTTGTAGTTGCATAAGGAAACCCCCCAGCAAAGCCTTTTAGGATGATGCCAGACCTGTAGCTTGGCCTTGTGTCACATCAGTGTTTGTGTGCTGATGGACAGTTGGGCTAGTAGGTTTCAAAATGTCTTAGACAATTCAATATTGTTAGTGGCCATCATTTTCCAGGGCTCAAAATTCACTGACAGGTACCCAATAGCTGGGCAATTGTTATTGCCATCATTAGAGTGTAGGTGATGCTGCCAGAAAAAAATGCAGCACTGGGAATACAGTAACTGGTGCTGCTCTATGTATTTATTTATTTATTGAGTTCTTGGATTACACCAATGAGCGGATGCTCATTTCTAGGTTCCATGTCAGTTTACAAAGACAATAAGGTACAGTGCCCACCACTTATACCGCCCACCGATAATGCAGGCAATCGGATATTGCGGGCATTTTCGAGTTACCATTCGCCATTCCTAATTTAAACTAACACTAAAACCAGTGGTTATAGCGTTCTCTGCCCACCGTACATAGCGGGCAATTTTTTGGACAAATTCAAGCCTCTTAGCGTTGTCAGTAGTCAGTAGTTAAGCAAGGGTGTGACAGGGTGTGTCATTTGCAGATTGCATAAGACCCCAGACTTGTTCAGAGAAGCATTTTCTGAATGAACTGCGAACAGTATGTCGGCAAAGCGCAAGGCATTAAGTTTGTCTGCTAAAGTTGAATTGCTTAATAAAAATGGACCAGTTGCCCAAAATGAGCCAGAGGGACATCACTGCACAATTGGGACTTGCAAAGTCAACAGTTGCTGATCTTCAAAAACAGCGAGATCAGTTAATGGCAGAGTGGGGCACAAACTCGAACCCAGATAGGAAGCGAAAAAGAAGGAAAGATGTGGGCATTGAGGATGCACTCTTGCAGTGGTTCCAAAATGCTCGAGGCAGACTATATTAGTGGTCCATTTTAATGCATAAAGCAAAGCAACTAGCAGATGCACTGGGGAAGCCAGAATTTACACCATCAGAGGGATGGTTACAACGCTGGAAAGTTAGGCACAACATTGGTTTTAAACGTGGGCATGGAGAAAAATTAAATGCTAATGCTGCGAGTGCTGACAGATGGCTTACTGGGGTCCTGCCAGGTCTGCTACAGGGGTAAGAGTCTCGCAAAATATTTAATGCTGACAAGACCAGCTTGTTTTTCCGCTGTGTTGGCTTTGGAACATTAGCTTTCAAAAATGAGAATGTTCAGGGGAGTAAGCGGGCGAAGGAAAGAATTTCAGTGATGGCATGTTGCAATATGGATGGTACGGAGAAATGTGAATTGCTTGTCATTGGCAAATCACAGAATCCCATATGTTTCAGAGGAATAAACCACTTGCCAGTTCTGTACAGGGCTAACAGATCATCCTGGATGACCGGTAATATCTTTTCTGACTGGGTCCGCAACTGGGACCGCAAACTGCAAGGTCGTAAGATCGCCCTTTTGCTTGACAATTTCTCTGGGCACCCACACATGACAGGGCTTCATAACATCCATCTCATTTTCCTCCCCCCCAACACCACCTGCCTCATCCAGCCCCTTGACCAGGGCATTATCTGTTGTATGAAGCAACACTACGTTCGGGCGATGAGAGAACAAGTGCTGTCTGACTTAGACTCGAGCCCTGATTTGAATGCCCTACAGTGTGCCAAAAAGCTAAATTTGCTAGATGCAGTTCATCTGCTTAAACTATCTTGGGACTCAGTCACACAACTCACCATCCAGTGTTGTTTCCACAAAAGTGGGTTTGTAATTCGGACATAAATAGACATCCAAGCACAGGAGGAGGAGGAGGAAAAGCATAATCACAGCACCAGAAGGAATGACTGTAGGCGAGTTTGTGGAACTCTGTCACCTTGGAGACAATGAGGAGAAACCTGGGCGCAGATGATGACATTGAAGAGATATTGAATGTGATTGGCCCCAGTAAGCGGGAGGATGATGCAGAGGCGAGGACGAGCAATCCTAGGAAGAGGCGATCGTGACTGCAGCAGATGTGCGATCAAGCTATCCTGGCTGCTGAGGAGTGATGGAACAACATGGCCCTACAACCAGACTGGGATTCAATGACAGAGTGGAGAGAGTGTGGAAACCTTACTGTGAGACACGTAAGGTGCAGAAGCAGATAACCAAGTTCTTTGAATCAAAAGAATGAAAGAACATAACTCGTAAAAGGCTGTAATACACTAATTGGGGGAAAATATGTGCAGCTGATGGTTTGTTTAGTACTGTGATGGTATTTAGTTATACAAAACAAATTTAATTTAATAAACAATAAAGTCTTGCTTTTTAAAAACGTAAAAACAAAAAGTTTGTCAAAATTGTTTCTTTCTATAAACCGACCACTGATTATAACGGGCAAAACGTTATTACACAAAGTTGCCCATTATAAGCGGTGGGGACTGTACAGCATTACATAACTACATTTGGTACAGACAGAGTTACAACAAGGTACACACAGAATTTAGCAGCTTAGACAGTATAACAGTTTGCCAGTGTCTGAAGTTAGGACACCCTACTGAGTTGTAAACACATAAAGGAAAGTAGGAGGAGCAGGCTAGGGGGGTGATGGGGAAAGGGGGGGAGTGGAGTTGGTGGGGGTGTCATGTTTGGGAGAAGTAGAGTTGGCACCAGGTATAAGGGAGTGTGGCAGATCTGAATTGCTAAGGTTGGGATGCCTCAATGTATAGTGTTGATGTGAGGCAAAGTGCAAGTAGGTGGTTGTAGTTAAAAAAGGGTGCTAATGGTACCAGCCACAGTAGCTGGTTGTAATAAGGTGCTGCCAAAGTTTACATTTGAATGAGCCAATAGTTGCAGCACTGGCAATGTCAGGTGGTAAGGCATTGGTCCAGAGAGGAGCACGATAGAAGAAAGCATGTTGTGCCAAGGCAGTGCGGCATCTAGGTACTTTGTAGGTCTGAGTGGTGGACTTTCTTGCGAGTTGGGTGCTTGAGTGCAGGGTTAAGAGGTTCTGGACCCCTGCAGGTAGTTGATTGAGAGAGCCTTTCTTGGTGAGGAGGCAGGATAGATATTTTATTCTATCCTTCAGTTGGAGTCATCCTGCCGGGTATAGAGATCATAGGTGTGCGTGAGTCTTGCAGCATTTGCGAGGTGGCATGCCTTGTTTAGTGCAATGGAGATGCTGTGCAGGGCCATGTCAGTCACCAACCCATAAATAGCCAGGCCATAGTTGATGAGGGAGACTATTGAAATGTTGATGGCCAGGTTCAGTGCTTCATATGTTAAGCAGTGCTTGTGATGGTAAAGAATCCCTATTCTTGTGTTGATCACCCTAGCTGTCCTGTCTATGTGTTGGACATACAACAGTGTGGAGTCGATTGTGATGCCCAGGTACCTGAACTGCTGGACCTACTCCAAAGTGTCTCCACTGTCATTCATGATTGCAAGGGAGAAGGCCTTGAACTTGCATTGGGAGCTGGAGTACATCATTGTCTTTGATTTTTTGCAGTTCATGACTAGCCTGTGCTCCTTAAACCATTTTTCAGCAGATGAAAACCCTCTTTGGAGATTAACCACCAGCTGTTCAGGATGAGGGTTGCTGGTGAATAAGACAGCATCATCCATGAATAGGAGCATTTGGCTTGGGCAGGTGACAGGCAGTTGGTTTAAGGAAGAAAGCTGAATAGTAAGGGCCCCAGAATTGACCCTTGTGGGACCCCAAAATGGACTGGTTTGCTATCAGAGAGGATATCACCAATCCTGACCTTTTGGGAGTGGTTGTGAAGGTAACTGTTGAACCAGAGTACAGATTCTGGAGAAAGACCAGTGGCAGACAACTGTTCCAGAAGGAGCTCATGGTGCAGCGTATCAAATGCTTTTGATAGGTCGATGAAAGTTGCCCCTACCAGAAGACCTTGGTCTAGTGAGTGGTGGATGAAACCAGTAAATTCAAGTAAGGCCGTGATGGTACTGTGTCTGGATCAGAAGCAGTGTTGTTCAGGACAGAGGAGTTGGTACTGGTTCTGGTGCTCGACAATCTGATCTGCCACAATTTGCTGTAGAGCTTTGGGGGGGGGGGTATGGAGATAGGTCTGTAGTTGTTTAGCAGAATCCAGTCCCCACCTTTGTGCACTCGGGTTACTGTTGCTGATTTCCATCACTAGGGGAACTGTGAGCAGCAAAGGGAGAGGTTATTTTAGTGAGCTGTCCAAGGGCCTCCACTAGGGCCAGGTTGACAAATTTAAGGTCCAGGGTGTCCCCAATGTGTCATGATTTCCGCAGAGCCTTCTCAGGTACTTTCTGGCTTCAGCTTCTGAGACTTCTTTAAAGTAGAAGAGCTGTCAGAAGATGGTTGCAGGCTCGCATTCTGTTCAGCTGGGGTTGGGGGATTAAAGAAGTCCACTGGTAGTACACTGCTTAGGTCTGTGAATGTGTTGTTAAGTGTGTTGGCTATGTGAAGATGGTCCAAGGATGGTGCACCATCACCCATGAGCAATGACGGGGCAGTTTTGGGATCCTTGCCGGTTATGTCATTGAAGCAGTCCCAGAATGACTTGCTCTTATTCCAGGATCTGGAGAGGGCTTCCTTGTAGAATTTGCTTTTGGTGAGTCAGATGGCTTTCGTGCACTCATTACAAGCTTTTTTGTACCTCTGGATGTTAGCGGTGGTACCATGTGCTCTCGCTTTCTGCCATAGGTGATCTCTGGCATGGAGCTCATCCAAGGCCCCATTCACACTACAGACAATTTTTAAAATGTTTTTTGATCCATTTTTAAAATCTTTTCAGCACTTACCGTGCTTAAGCATCTGCACTACTGAAAGCATGTTCAGAAACGGTTTATGATCCGTTTTTAGTGCATTCGCACTGTCTGGGTAAACATGCCATCTCTGCTTTTGTATAGCACTGTTTTATGAGGAACTGCTTACCAGCATGCATTGCGGCATTGTGGCAGACAACTCGCAAGACAGACCTAAACGATTCAGGAGCTGTTCACACCACAGATAAACATGCATCGATTCAAAAAATGGTTTTCCAATCGTGTTCAAGCCTATGTCCCAACAGGGCTTAAGCACGGTTCTTTAAACCATGTCTAGATCCGTGTACAGTGCGAGTGCAATCCATGCTATGGGGCTCTTGAAACGAATTAAGGCACTTGAACCATTTCAAAAGCCCCAGTGCGAACAAGGCCCAAGAGGTCCAGGGTGATCTAGGGGTTGCAATGTCCTTCTATTTTTCTAGTCTTTATCGGGGCATGCTTGTCACAGATGGTGTTAAATTTATTTATGAAGTGGTCCAGGGCTGTATCCACATCATTGGCTTCATAGACATCTGACCAGTCTATGCACTGGAGGTCCACTTTTAGCAGCACAAGGTGACCTTTTAGTAGTACATGGTTTGTTATAGTTCTGGGATGTGGTTTGCAGAAATTGTAGGTCCAAGTACATGTAATGGGGGAGTGGTCACTGAATGAA
The DNA here is from genome assembly GCA_016271365.2 of Neoceratodus forsteri. Lineage (NCBI taxonomy): Eukaryota > Metazoa > Chordata > Ceratodontiformes > Ceratodontidae > Neoceratodus > Neoceratodus forsteri. The sequence continues at coordinate 351,813,255 of CM028136.1, read as the reverse complement.
TCAGGGAGAACAGTAGTATTGGAGATGTTAGCAGGCTGGTTAGAGAGTATCCAATCAAGGAGAGTGCTGGTCCCAGCTTTACAATTGACTCTGGTTGGTGTCTCAACCATTTGGGAGAAGTGGATGGCTGATAAGATATCCTTGACTAGGGCAGCAGCAGGGGAGAGTCAATTGATGATGAAATCTCCCAGCATTACAATTTCAGTATTTAGCTCAGGGTGCTCACATATTCCATCAGGTCACTGGTGCCAGCCATGGTTAGCTTAGGTGGGATGTAAACACAGTACCATAAGAGCCCTGTTATGTGATCCTGGTAATTTTACAGTCAGGGCCTTCAGGTTGTCACTACAACTGGGTGTGGGTAAGATATGTCCCTGAAGAGAATCCCTGATGCACAAGACATAGCCCCCACCTCTTTTTGAGAGATGGTCCTGTCTGAACAGGGTGTATCCTGGCAGTATGATGGCAGTCAGGTATTTTGGGGGAGAGCCATGACTCAACTACAGAGAGAATGTTGGGGTTGTGCCAAGTAATCCATACTTTCAGGTTATCCATGTTTGGAAGTAAATTGCAGATATTTATAGAGGCAACAGTAAGCCCTGTTGGCTTAGGTGACAGATTTAACCAGTGGGGTGGCAGGCCAGGGGTTGGGAGCACATTGCCTGATAGCAGGAGTAGGAGCAGTAGGAGGTGAGTGAGATGGTGCAGTAAGAGTTTAATATTCCATTCCCATTTTCTCCTGCTGAATAATCATTCTTTCATGGTGCTAAAGTGTGCAACAAACCCAGGGAAGAGTGTGACCATAGAGGGATCTTGTGGTTGGTGTTCCTGAGTCCAAGGCATATGGTGCCTATGCAGGATGTTGCCTGGGACCCCAAAGTTATAAGATGTGATGGTGCTATATACATTTAGCACTGACTGTTGGTTGTTAAGTTGTGTGGATTGAGGGTACAGGGGGATCTGCAGGGGATATTAGAGTGAACAGAATGATGCCCCCTACAGTCCCAATGGTCGTGTGGAATACTGTGGTACAGAGAGTTCCAAATATCATGGATAGTTTAATCCACAGTTAGGGTGCACAGCAAACAGTAGCACATGACAGGTACTGAAGGAGTGTGAAAACATCTCATCAAAGTGCATGTGAGCAAAACATCTGGACAGTTTTGTACTCCTCCCTCTGTATCTGTAGTATGCTTTTGTTTGCTTTGCACCCTAATCGTGGATTAAATTATGTTTCAACTGAAAAAATTTGTCCAGCCTGCTCTGTCTGCATAGGTTGAGCAGTGCCAGCTACTGTGCTTCCACTAACTGATTTCTCCTACCCTTGTAACGAGTGTAGGGAAGTGGATGGGATGGAGATTATGGTTGATTATATATATATATATATATATATATATATGATTTTACTATGCTGACCCTGTATGAGGTACCATACCATTGATGTATGGCCCTGTACCTGAAGACTGTCATTGGGTCTTGAGGGTAGGGAATATGGTGGGGTGAGTCAGAGTTAAACATAAGAAACCTAGTAACACATTTCCAAACTTTGTAGGCATTATGCTGCAACACCTAATAGTTTTTTTCTAACCTTTGTCCACTTTGAATTTTTTTGCAGTAGCAACCCTAGTGAGTATTAACCAAGTGTTCTTTCTATAAATATATATATTCATTACACAAAAATATGTTAATGCACACATTAGGGTTGAGGAATGCAAAGCAGACAAGCTAAGGAAATGAAAAACATTAGGGTTTGGAGTCTTGGTGAATCAGTGGTGTGGCACTCCTTGGGGTTGTCAATCCTAATGCACACCCCCTACCCCCAGCGTGTAGCCTCCAGTCTGAAGCACAAGGCACAGCTCCAAACCTGTGCCTCATAGGCATATACTCTATTTTTTTAATGTTATTTTTACCTCCTCCTCTGTGGAGTGGGATGGTAGATCCTCCAGCCTCTAGCACCTGCACCCCCAGACCCGTGTCTGGTCACCAACTCGCTCTCCTCCCAGATGCTAGCACGCAGTGTTCCCCCACACCATGGGGACCTGGATCCATACCTGGGGGGTGCACCTCTCTAGGTCCAGGGAGCACAGTGCATGGCCATTAGCTGCCATGACTGCCCCACAATTTTCCACCTGGTTTTCACCCCCGGAGCCGGACGTGCAATGACGTCAGCTCACCTACATGTTGACATCCACCATGCTCCAACCCCCTGCTTTGCACCACACCTATAGTGCCCCTGACTTCTGTCAGGTGCTGGTACAGAGTGATGCAATCCCCTTTACCCACCCCAGAGAGAGGGGAGCTGTCATGGGATGGTCCATCCTCCCCCTCCCCTGACGACCCACATCCATTCCTGAACCCAGGTCGCTGGCATGGTATGAAGTGAGGCATATGCTTATTTGAGGCAGAGAAGTATGTCTTGCCACAAGTGGTCAACAGAGTTAGTCATACCTTTCTTCATGCAGGGGGATGCATTCAGGTTGACAGTCCCCAAGTACATCACACCACCAATTCAGAAATAATTCTGAGATTCCAAACTCTTTGTCTGCTTAATGTTCTTCAAAAAAAATCTGTCTGCCTGTGGAATCCCTGAGACAGTCTTGGTGGCTACAAAATCATGAATGAGGATATGATTCCACTAATACAAAAAGAAAGGAAATTAATTGGAAAACACTACATTAATGTACACATTAGGGTTGAGGACCGCAAAGCAGACAAAGTAAGGAAATGAAAAATGATAGGGTTTGATGTCTTGGGAGTCTTGGCAAATTCTTGGTGTGGTGTTTCTTTGTGGTTGTCAACTCTAGTGCCCCCCCCCAAAAAGCAGGCACACACGATCGCTTGCCTGTGAGCCCTGTGTGAATAAAGTTATACCTGATCCGGCTGGTTACATGTGGTGAGACATGCTTCTCTACCTCCAAAAAGAGTCTGTCAGACCCTGGCTTGGAACTGTACCTTGTGCCTTTGGACAGGAGGCTGGAGGGGAGGCATTGGCGCTGACATTCCCTTACTTTGTCTGCTTTGCATTCTTCAATCCCAATGTGCATTAACGTAAGTTTTTGAAATGAGTATGTGCGTGTCTTAATAACCCTGCCCCCATTCAACTAATTGGCCTTATATTTGCCAGGGTGTCTGGATCCTGAAAATTCTGTACCAATCAGTTCTGGGAGCAAAGTTACAAAGATGCAAAATGCTAAAATTCGCAATTCTGAAGGCCTTTTTTTGCTCACCTGTAACTGAAAATTGCTTTTTTTTTAACCTGAAACTTATAGTAGAGTCTGGCCTAAGGTACACATTTTGCAAATTTGAAGTTTTTAACTTAAATAGCTTTAAAAATATGAGTTAAAAACTGTGTCATTTTCTGAGCATGCTCATATCAAAAATTTAACGTTCTAAGGATGAGGGTTTATTTTTTGTTTGTGTTAGCAGTTTGACAGAAAGTGATTTCCTTCAAACTGCTTTTTCCAGACACTGATTTCATCAAAAGTTGCTTCTTTCCCACTGCTTTCATCAGTTGGCTGATGAAAGCAGGGTCCAAGAAATCACTTACACTCAGACTGCTAACCCACCAATACCCTCATCCTAATAACACCTCCCACCCAACCCAAATTTAATTTTACCAGTGGTGGGTGCCCAATCATGCCACTGGTATCCTCAATCCATGCTTCATATTGTTTTACCAGACAACACATGCACAATCCCACCACTGCTAACCCCCTCTCTCCTGATCCACATTTTAATTTACTAAAAATAGCTGTCTGGTGCCCAATCCCACCAGCCATGGTACACTTCCTAAAAATGACAACCTGGTGCCCAATCCAGGAACTGACTGAAATCACCCACTAAATAAGAAGTAGACCAGAGTGCCCACCTCTGTACCTCTGTACCTGACAGCCTCCCCTCTCCTCCAGTTTGGCCCACACCACATCAATATATGGCAACACTGGGCTAACCACCCCAGTGAAGCTAAACACTCTATCAACACTGGAGCACCCAATCCCCAGTGTTGGTCCCCTTGAAAAAGAAAACTGTCCCTTGGATATCTTTTTTTTTCTAAAACCTGAAAAGAAGAAAATGATTCATTGTCATTCTCTAAGCCCCAGACCCCGACCCCATCCAACCCAACCCACCCTGACTCGCCACTTAGCACCCACAACCATATACTCCCCATACCCTCACTCACATAAAGAATGTCCAGCACCATAATCAGCACAAAGAAAGGCATCCTCCTCCTGGAACAGTGACTGACTTTGAACTGAGGAAACTGGGTATGTCCCCTCAATGTATGTTCAATGCATTTTGAACTTTAACTCATAACTTTGTCATTTTTAAATATTATTGCATCATGTTTTCAACATGGTCTTTTATAGACCCCACCTCATGAATAAGGATATGTGAAAGTTTTCAAATCTGCCCCAAAAGGTGATTTTGCAGATGCTCTTTATGTCAAAATGATCAAGTTATGAGTGAACATTAAATTTTTCAATAGTCACTCATAACTTTGGAAATGTTCTATATTTTGGCCACAAATTTTCAGCATAGACAATTTTTTCACACCACCTCATGAACGTGATGTATCATTTTTTAAATGCTGCCCAAAATGCATTTTCATACTTGTGGTGTGAAATTACATTTTGGACAGTATTTTATAAATTGCACCTGTCATGTTTAGAAGGGGGAGTCATAAAAATGCTATGTTCAAAATATTAAATAAAAATGTCAAAAAAGCTATAAAGAAATGTGTGCAGAGCTGGCTGTTGGCCCAGTGGGTAGCCTGTTGTGATTAGAGATGTGGCGAAGTACAACTTTGCCCAAGGAGTTTGCATGAAGTGCATAAATTTGTGCTCCGTGGAGCTTTGCGAAGCTTCTCCGCATATGGAGAATTTCAGCTCTGCCACAAATTGTGCATAATTTTCCATGAAATTCAGAATTCTGCCATGAAGCATGAAATTAGTGTGTGAATATTCATGCTTCATGGTGAAATTTGTGCAATTCATGTTCGGCGAATTGTGTGAATTTCACAAATTGTGCTCCGTGAATTGCTTGAAATTCGAGAAATTATTCATGCAGCAAATTCTTAGGACTTCACCCATCTCTAGCTTTGATCCAGTGCTAGTGAGATGAGTTCAGAAGTGAGCTCAGTGAGCCAGCTTGATGACTTGAGGCTGGGGGGACAGTGCTGCAATGCTGCACCATTCCCAGCCTGGGGAGGGATGATGTAGTGCTGGCAACCTGCACAACAAGTAACCACATAATGAAGAGAACTATGCAGGCACACAGCCAGCTGCTTGCATGCAGACATGTAGGGTCCTCCAGGCCCTGTGCCAAGGAGATAGTCCCTCTACTTGCAGAAGTGCAGCTCTACTTCCATGCAAATGCATGCAAACAATTAGTGGGGCTGTCTGGGGTGGTGTGGAAACCCAGGGCCCTCTGGGTCATGCATTTCCATGTGGTTACAGATGCAGCAATGCAGGGCCAAGAGTCCATCTGACTGCAGAAACAATGGATGCAGATGTGTAAGGCCCTCTGGGCAGTATGCCAAGAAAAGAGTTTTCTTCACCATATGGTTACATTTTGCCCATGTAGCCAATACTGTATCATCCCTCCCCAGGGTGGAAGTGATGTTGCATGGCCCTGCCCAAGGAAGAAGTCCATCTGGCTACTGTGCAGCAACAAATGCAGAGGCACAAGGCCCCAAGACAAGAATATGTGGAGCTGCAGAAGAGGAGGGCCCTTCCATGCACCTACCTATATAGACGAGCAGGGCCATCTGGGCCCTGTGCCAAGGGAAGAATCCATCTGGTTGCAGAAGTGCAGGGCACTCCAGGTGGAGTGAAAAATTTGGTGGTGAAAATAATATTACTGAAAAGTATGTTAGTGGGAAAAAAAAAACAAGTAACCATATAGTGAAGAAGGCTCTACTCTTGGTGCAGGGCCTAAATGGCTTTGTTTGTCTGCATCTGTAGTCACATTTCTGTAGCCCCATGGAGTGCCACATGTATTCTTGTCCTGGGACCTTGCATGTCTACATCTGTAGCTGCACCAAAGTCAGACAGACTCTTCCCCTAGTGCAGACTCCTGAGGACCTTTCTCATCTGCCTCTACAGTTGAAACTAGTGAAGTGCCCATGGACAGTAAGGTACATGCTTTCACAGGTTTGAAGTTTCAAAATTATGTAATTTTTCAGTAACATTATTTTGACTTTTGTTTTTTTCACTACTGAATTTTTCACTTTCGATTGTTTTAGTACTGCATCATGAAAGCGAGTCTTATATTAGTGAAAAAATCAATAGTGAAAACATTCAAAAGTGATTTTTCTGGACTAAAGTGATTTTTGTTCCTTGGTTTTCACTAACGCAAAAATCCTGCTTTCATTGGAAGGTTTTTTTTTTCTTTTTTTGCGTGTGTCAACTGAGCATGCTCAGAGAACAGGACAGTTTTTAACTGATATCTGAAAAACAATATAATTTTGAAACTAACATATGTACCTTGGATCAGATTCTATCAAACCTGTAAGTTTCAGGTTTTAAAAAAAAGTGTTTTTAGATACAGGAGAGCAAAAAAGTCTTAATTCAGGTGAATGTTAGCAGTTTGCCCCCAAAAAAAAAAAAACAATTGACACAATTTTCAGGGTCTAAATACTCTGGCCAATAACGTAAGTCTAAAAATATTAGACAAATCATTTGAATGGGAGCAGAGCTATTAAGGTGCAAGAATCCTCTATGTGGTTACTTGTTTTATTTTCCACTAACATACTTTTAGTTTCAGTAGTTTCAGTTTTGTATTTTTCACTAGCAAATTTTTCACTTTCATGTGTTTCACTACCACATCACAACACTGAATCTCACCAAAGTAAAAACATTTGTTAATGAAATCATTCAAAAGTGATTTTCAAGTGTTGAAAGAGATTGTTTCTTGGTTTTTACTAACACAAAAATCCAGGTATCCTAAGAATGTTCATTTTCTGAACTAAGCATGATAAGAAAACAGGACAGTTTTTATTTGATATTCTAAAAACTATATACGTTAAAAACTTCAAAACACAGTAAAGTGTGTAACTGGGGTTAAACTCTATCAAACCTGTCAGTTTCTGGTTTAAAACAAAATATTTTTTTAGTTACAGGTGAGCAAAAACTGTTCTTAATTTGGGTGACTTAGCATTTTGCACATCTGTAATTTTGCCCCCAGAACTGGTTGACATAAAATTTATAGGATTCAGAGACCCTACCCAGACTCTACATCTACTACATTTGGAGCAAATCAGTTGAACAAGGGCAGTTCAGTTCAATTTATTGTGTAGGGATAGCTTCCATTGAGCACGCTAATTTAAAAAGTGGTTCCTGATACAGAGTACTAAACATAACAGACAGTCAGTACAAGCATACATCACAGTAATACAGCAGCTATATCATGGTACATAGAGTAGATTGGATGTAACAAATACGTAAAGTCAAAAGCATCACATGACAGTAAGTTTACCACCACCTAATAAAAATCACAGACAACCAATACGACTAGTACATCATAGAAAAACAGCAGGGATATCACAGTAAGTAGAATGGGTTGGTTATAGCAATACGTAGAGATAAAGTAGAAGCATCACTTAACAGTAAGTTTACCACACCTAATCAATATGGGAGATAACTTGTAGAGAAGGAAGGAAGGTGCCAATACACACAGGAATCTACAAAGACAATAGGAGAGGAATGAGGAGAAGGTAGACCCGCGAGGGACGCTAAGTGCAGTTGCAGGTCTCAGCAGTGATCTCATGTACCCTACCAATGAATGCCCTAACTGGGATAAGGGTATGGAGTCTTAGTGTAGCTTGAAGCTTATTCCAAAGGCAGGTAAGAGAAAAGCTTATAGTTGCCCTACAAGAGTTATTAAGACAGAGTTATTAAAGTGCAAAATTGGGGGTTAACTTTAAAGTCCTACTTAACCTTAATAAATAGGCATGACCACACCTGTGTAAGATAGATAGAGAGATAGATAGAGAGATAGAGAGGTAGAGAGGTAGAGAGGTAGGTAGATATAGATAGATAGATAGATAGATAGATAGATAGATAGATAGATAGATAGATAGAGAGACACTGGATGGGCAACCATGCACACCCAGCCTGTGCTGTCACAGCACGGTTCTGATTGCATCAGAGAAGTTTTTCAAAATAAAAAATTTGGGATGTCACTTATAACCACTAGAGATGCAATGAAATTTTATTTCACTGGTAAAATTCTGGTGAAATAGGGAATTTCGCCACATGAAATATTTCATGAAATTTGTGCATTTCACTGGAATTTCGCTGGTGCGAAATGTAGAATTTCATGTATGAAACTTATTTTTTTTTTAAAGTGTTTTCCCCCCTTCTGTCCACCCAACATGAAAATCTTATCCCCCCATGAAAACCCCACATCCCTGGTGTCTAGTGGTCCCACTCCCCAGCCAATTGAATCAGGGTGCCCAGCCTTCCATGGTTTGGCTGGAGAAGAAATGACCTTGGAGTATACTGTAGTATTCTGTTCCTGCAATAAAGGCTACTGTATGTTTTCCTAGGTCGAGGGAAGGCAGAGCCGCAGCAGTAGTGGATGACATGTGGTGGGGATCCATTCTGAGGGTGGTGGCCAGTGTTGGAGTCCGAGAAGCCCCATCAGTCATCAGGTCCTGGGGGCATGCAGAGACACTGGATTCAGTGTTGTAGGAAGCCTGAAAATTGAATCCAGTGGATCACCATCTTTTATCCTGAAGTCACAAGAGCAAACGACTGTCTTGGGGTCTGAGAAGCCCTGTCATGCTTTGGGTCCTGGAGGCTGGCATTATGTTTCTCGTTGATACCTCAAGGGACCTCAAAAAGTAAGTCTAGATGGCTGCCCTGTACTTTGTAGGAGGCAGTGGAGGAAGCAGGCAGAGCCAGAGAAGCAGTCTCCAGCACAGATCCTGTGTCAGCTGGGACCAGCTGAGAAGCAAGTGGGGAAACAAAGCGCATGGCATTCCCTGCCATATCTGGGGTCATTCTTCATTTGGCCAGCGATTGGCCGGGAGGGTGGGGCCACTAGAAACCAGGGGTTCAGGAAATGCAATTTTATTTGAAATTATGGATGGGGGATGGGGCTGAATCTTTGTGGGGGGGATTCATCATATTGTGGTCTGGCAATTGGCCAGGGGGGTGGGACCACTAGATGCCAGGGATGTGGGGTCTTAATGAGGGGATAACAATTTTCATATTGGGTGGACGGAAGGGGGAAAAGAATTTTTTTTTTTTTTAATATTATCATCCCCCCAGCTCTCAAATATGTAATTTCATCTGCAGGTGGTGAAATTAGCATTTCATGGGTGAAATTCAGCATTTTGTCGGGGGAGGGGAGGATTTCACATTTCGCACCTGCAAAATATTTAGCGAAATGTGGTGATTATGCAAAATATTTTGCTGGGTGAAATTTTTTAATGTTGCACACCCCTAATAACCACTTGAAATATACACCATGGAAATTAGAATATCAATGTATTATGGATTTCAGATTTTCGGTTCCTGCTATGTTTGGACATGTTCCCTGTTATTTACACCCATATTTGACAGGATTATTGAAAGCCAAAACAATTCCTCCCTAAAATGTGGGATACTTTATAGTTTAGCTGCCATGACAAATTAAATGTGAAAAGTAATCATAAGCCTAGGCAGTTGGATGACCGCTTTTGCTATAGACTCAGCTGTGGTAACCAACTAGAAACTATATGACACTTACTTTTTGAACAATCATTTATATTGTTTTTTGGGGGATTTGGTAGCAAACACTTGGTCTGTGCTCCCCTTCCAAAAGCTAGATTACCATACTGTACTTTGGTTCATAGATCTTATGCTAAGGATTGGGCTAAATGGGACACCCTAGATATGTTTGCTTGTTTTAAATGGCATATTTGGCTTAATTTTTGTCAATTTACATTACAGCAGAAGATTCACTGTCAGCATGAACAACTATTTAAAATTACTTCTGAGACTGAATTATGTTATAAAAAAAATTCAAGAATGGCCAATAATACAGTTTTCTAATACATGGCATAATATTAACTGGTTATAAACTGAGCAGGGGAATGAAATTACATAAAAATATTTGTGTTTTCATTTTTGCATTTTAATTCTTTCTATTTTTAAACGTTTTTCCTTTTCTCTGATATAGCTGTGATGTTTGTTTTAACTTTTTGTTTGTTTTCCTTTCTACAGTATGCACAAGAGATTGTATCAGTGTTGTGCATTTATTTTTCCACAATAAAAATTCCCCTACTTGTTCCAATAAGTGCCATGGGAACAATCACCAGGACAGGCAGATGGGACCTTAGTTTAATGTCTCATTTGAAAGTAGTCATCAACATTGTGCATGCTAAATTTCAGGCTAATCCACCAAGGGGTGGCAGCATTATTAAGGTGCAAAAGTTGGGGTTTAACATTAACTGCCCACTCAACCCTAATATACAGCTGATACTACATCATATAGATGGACAGATGGATGGATGGATGGATGGATGGACGGACGGACGGACGGACGGATAGATAGATAGATAGATAGATAGATAGGACAGACAGACAGATATATAGATAGACAGACAGAGATACTGTGGATATAATATATTGATAATAATGATACATACTAACATAGCACATAGTATGTTTAAGGTCTGAAGGGACAGAGGTTCATCAAATTAATCCTCTTCATAAATTAAGGATAAAAAAATCATCCCATGCCAATGTACTTATTTATAGGGATTCCATACCCACTGTAATGAACAGGGTCTCTGTGATTCCCTTGGAAGCATAACTTTGTCCAGGCTTACTTTGAGGCCTATATTGTCTTCATATCCACTATCCCCCACTGGTAAACTGCTCCACAGCTTCATTATCCATCTGGGAGGAAAAAGTGCCTCCTAACATCACATTTGAATTTACTACCTATGAGTTTCAGGGTGTCTCCACACATCCTGCTGGAGGACACCAAATTAAACATCTCTGAATGTTCAAGCAGGTCAGTATCCTTGAGTTTGTGGAAGACTGAGGTCATGTCCTCTCTTACCCTCTTTTTGTCCAAGGTACACATGCTAAGGACCTTCAATGTCTCCTCATAGCTTTTGTCTTTCATCCCAGTATTCATTTTAGTGGCCTTGTATGGAATCCTCTCCACTACTTTAATGTCCTGTTTTGTATCGAGGAGTCAAACCTGCAATCAGTACTCCAGGAGGGCCCTGGCCAGGACCCTGTAAATTGGCAGGATTGCTTCCTCTGCTCTGCTGGTTTCCTCGCATACTGCATGTTATGCTTCAGACCCTTGTCTGTACTGATCTCCAGGTCTATTACCTCATTCACAGCAGCAAGAGAAGCAACACACAGTGTGTATGTTCTACCTCTTTTTTTCAGCATACGTATAGCATCTTGTATTTGGCTACACTGATAACTAGCCAGTCAGGTATTATTACTATTATAAACATCACTCACCATTCACTGGGATCAAAGCCTTTGATGAGTGAGGATGCACTCAGTCAGATGAAGGACAGGTTTCCTTTTTACAGGTTCTATACTACTCAGAGTTAAGGAAACTGGGGTTTGGGGCTTTAGGGGGAGGAGGGGCTATCTTCTGCCAAGAGGGTGTTAAAAGGTGGGGGGGTTATATATGATCATAATGAGGAATGGGTAGGGAAGATGTGGGTGGTAACTTTTTTATGCAGATGGGGGGACGAGAACGTGCTTTCTTTCTTTATAGGTTATATCATGGCGGGGACAGGCATTTGGGGGAGGAGGGGGTATTTTCTGCCAGGAAAGTGGTAAAGAAAAGGGGGCTTCTTTAAAGAAAAATTGGAATCAGCAGATGGAAAAGGGAACTGGTGGCATTGGCTTTTATATAACTGAACTTTGCTGAGTAAGGGGGAAAGAGGAAAGTGTGGACCAGTGGGTGGTGGGTATGGGAATTATATTTACAAAAGAATGGGGCATGGTGGAAGGGGATGTGTTACATAACACAGATGGTGGGAATGAATTTATGTTTTTCTACAGAAGAAAATTGTCAAAACAGAGAGTTAAGTTAGTGCGGCAGTCAAAAACTTCACAAAGTCTTTGTAAAGCGTGCAGTTTCTGAATTTCCATCAACAATGCACGTGACTAATGAGCTTAGCTGAATATGTAGCTAAAGCTTGTGCTGCACATTCAGCATTGTTCTTATAGAGCAACTCTGCACTTCAGCATGTGCTTTGGTAAATAAGATGTTTCAGATGTTGCAATTTACTAGAGAATACATTTTTTTCATTTTCAATGTTCCTTTCCACAATTTACAGAAATCTGTATTATAAAAATTTGAAAACATGTGTTTCTCCCCTGTTAACCTCACAGTGCCTTTGTTTATGACATCATAGTGCTCACAATGACAATAGATTGAGATGTCACAAACAACAATTGTGTGGTTAGCAAGAGAGTGTTAGATACATTGTGAAAGACTAAGTGAAATAATTGCTACATTATCTACAATATTTAGTAGACCAACAGAGGAGAGTAAAAAGTGTAAGAAAGAACTAAAACATGAGAAAGTTGAAACACAATTGTTGTAAATGTAGTGTTTTTAAACCTTTTATTATAATAAAGAGTTGATCTTTAACATTCCCTAAATGTTGTTCTTAAGGTATGTTAAGAATAACTTCTCCCTCTCTGATCCAGTTGGGGTGTCGACCCTAGCAGTTATTTATATGATGCATAGTGCTAAATGCTCCCAAGCAGTTCCTCCTGAAGCCAGAAAGGGCACTATTGTGTTGGACTGGGAAAGGGGTGGGCTGGGCAAAGGCAGTTATAGATCTGTTTTTTGGACTTCATTACAGCAGCCCTACCACTACCCATCTTGTGCCGTAACTACCAGGCAATCAATGGATTTCAGCAGGCAATGAGCCATAGCACTGCCTAACAAGTGGCAAAAATATGCCACCAAAGTTGCCTCCATGGCTACACTTTCCAGATGCACATATTCTGTCCCATAGCCAAGTCCCTTTTTGTGCAGATTTACAATATTAACTCCTCTGCACCATTTATTACAACTCTGGAAAAATTAGAACTTAAAAGAAAATGTAATTTTTTTAATAAAACAAAATGTTAAAATTCATAATAGTCATTGAAAACATTTGGTGCTATGCCACCACACTACAAGCAAAGCAAGAATGCAAAACATGTTTGACTCTCGGGTAGGGTAACTTTATACTGATGAGGTAACATAAGTTCAACATTTCTGCCACTTGCATTTGGCTCTATCCTGCCTACCAAGAAGTACCAGCACCAGAGCAGGGAGAGGGACCTACCAGAGAAGACACATTATAGGTACAGTGGGGATTTGGTTACCATGCCGGGGGGGGGGGTCTGGGAGGAGAGAGACATTTGATTACACAATGGCTATACCCAGTAGGGTGTGTGGAGGGTGACACTTTGTTAGCTGCTGGAGCTAGAACTAGATCTCTTCATTTTCCAACAATGAGGCCATTTAGTATTTTTTATGTACTCCCTGGTTAGTATGGAGGCAACATAAAGTAAGTTCTATATTGTTAAATTTGCAAGCAGAATGTTGTTCTTAATCAATTAAGTACTAGGGATGGGATGATGGGCTCTGTGGCAGAACAGGATTCCCCCAGCCCCCCATCCACACCAACCCACCTCAACTCTACTATGCAAAATGGAGCCATTTTTGACTACTAAGATTGGACCTTGACTGGTTTATTAACCTGGTTCAGATCTGCCAGTGACCTGGTCAAGATATTGTAAGGTGTTCTGTAGCTTTATTTTTGTTAAAAACGAGCAACTTGAAAGAAACAAAATTAAAGGCATAAAGAAGAGGCCTATTAAGGAGGAAATGGGGGAAACCTGGTCAGGCCATTTCACACAATCTGAATCTCCTGCTGATTACAGGTTCTTTTATTGATTTCTTGATTAACTTTTTGTACATCATATTTTTTTATTGAAAGTACTTGTAGAACACACATACAAATAAAGATAAAATAGTCAATCGTAGCCATAGAAACAGAATTTGTCAGCAGATTAGGACTGCTTGGCCACCTAGTCTGGCCATTTCCCTACCTAATGGATAAGCTGCAGATCCTAATTAAACAACAACCTACTTCCTCCTACCCACCACTAGAATTGCCTTATGTCTGTCCCATTCATTCTTCAATTCCCCCACTGTTTTTGACTCCACAACCTCCTCAGGAAGGTTGTTCCATGCATCCACAACCCTCTCTGTAAAAAAATACTTCCTCATATTAACTCTGAGGCATCCACCCTTGATCTTCAAATTGTGCCCCTTATTCTTGCACATCTCTTTTTCTGAAAGATGCTACACTCTTGGACTTTGTTGATTCCCTTGATGTACTTGAAAGATTCTTTCATGTCCCCCCCCTTTCCTCAAAGTATACATGTTAAGCTCCTTTAGTCTCTCTTCATATGTCTTCTGGTGCAGACCCTGCACCATTTTGGTTGCCCTCCTCTGGACAGCCTCCACCCTGTCTATGTCTTTGTGGAGATGGGGTCTCCAGAACTGCACAAAGTACTCCAGATGGGGTCTCACCAACTGTCTATACAGAGGGATGATAACTTCCTATTTTCTACTGGTGATGCTTCTCTCTATGCATCCCAGTATCCCCCCAGCCCTCCTTACTGCCTTCTCACATTGCTTGCTAACCTTTAGGTCATCTGATGTGATCACCCCGGGTCTCTTTCCATTTTTGTTGTCAGTATCTCACCCACCATTGTACTCTTTCCTGGGTTCTTGTTTCCAGGTGCACTTTTGCACTTCTTTGCATTGAATCTAAACTGCCATACATTTGACCATTCCTCTAACCTTGCCAAGTCCTTCTCATCCTTTCCACCCCACCTTCTGTATCAACCCTGTTGCAGATCTTTGTGTCATCTGCAAAGAGACATACTTTTCCTTCCAGTCCCTCTTCAATGTCACTTATAAAGACATTAAAAAGGACCAGACCCAGTACTGAATCCTTCGTTACCCCACTATTAACCCCACTTTCTTCACTGTGGACTCCGTTTAGTATTACCCTCTGCATCCTGTTGTCCAGCCAATGTTTTACCCAGGCTACCACCCTGGGAACCACTCCCAGGCTGGCTAAATTGTTTATTAATTTTTTGTGTGGGACTGTGTCAAATGCCTTGCTAAAGTCTAGATAGGCTATGTCCACAGCCCCTCTCTGGTCTACTACTTTGGTCACCCAGTCAAAGAAAGTGATTAGATTCATCTGACATGACCTTCCTGCTGTGAATCCATGCTGCCTTGGGTCCTGTGCCCCACTGGCCTCTAGGTACTCAACAATTCTTTCCTTCAGAAGTGATTCCATCATTTTCCCTACCACTGAAGCCAAACTGACAAGTCTTTAGTTTTCTGCCTCTGTCGTGCTCCCACTTTTGTGAAGGGGAATCACATCTGCCTCCTCCCGTCCTCAGGTACTACACCATCCTCCCATGATTTGTTAAAAAGGGTAGTCAGTGGTGTTACTAGTTCTCCCCTTAGTTCTTTTAGAACTCTGGGGTGAGTCCCATCAGGTGCAATTGCTTTGTACACCTTCAGTTTTAGGAGTTCTTTCAGAACTCTTTCTTCTGTGAAAGGACTGATATCAACCCCCCATCCAGAGTGTTTCTATTGACTGGATTAGGTTACCTCCCCCTCCTCATCTTTTGTGAATACTGAGCAGAATAATTTGTTCAGTATCCCTGCTTTTTCACTGTCCCTCTATGCCCACCCACCCCCTCTTTATTTAGACTCAGTATCCCTCCCTTTGTCTTCCTTCACTCCCTAATGTACCTACAAAAGGTTTTATCCCCCTTCTTAACCGAGTTGGCTATCTTTTTCTTGGTTTGGGCCTTTGCTATTCTGACTGCCTTCCCCACTTCCTTCTGCTTTAACTGGTACAGTTCTCTGTCCTGCTTCTTCTGTGTTTCCTCATACATTCTGAATGCTATCTTTTTTCTCCCTAACCTTCTCAGCCACTTCTTTTGAGAACCAAAGTGTTTTTTTCTTTCTTTTTGATTTGTTTATTTGCATCACATAAAGGCTTGCTGCCTCTGGGATGGCAGTGTTGATGTTTCCCCATTGCTGCTCCACCCCTCCTTCTTGCCTGTTTGCTAGTGCTTTTTTGAGGCACTCTCCCATTTTGGCAAAATCAGCCCTCCTAAAGTCCAGTACCTTCACTTTTGTATGGCTTGACTCTACAGCAGAGTTTATTGTGAACTTCACTTGTTCCCAGATAGCTACCCACTTCTAGATCTGAGATCCTCTCTCCGTCCCCATTTGAGAGTACCAGGTCTAAGATTGCTCCCTCCCGAGTGGGCTCCATCACTAGCTGTCTGAGGCATACCCCCTGTAGGGCATCAAGAATGGCCCTGCTCTTGGATGTGGCAGCAGTAAAGATGCTCCAGTTAACATCTGGCATATTCAGGTCCCCCATCAGCAATATCTCCCCTTTCTCTGCCATCTTAAGGATGCCTTCTATCATTTCCTTGTCCATTTCCTCCCCCTGAGACTGTGGTCTGTATACAACTCCTGTGCAGATTGTGGTGCCATTTCCAGTCTCCAGGGTGACCCACAGTGCCTCCTCTCCTCCCTGTTTACCATTTAATTCCATTGCTTTGATTCCTTCCCTTACATAGAGAACTACTCCTCCTCCTCTACCCTTCCTGTCCCTCCTGTAGATTGTGTACCCTGGTATGTTGACATCCTATTCATGGTTCTCTGTCTACCATCTTTCTGTGACTGCCATGATAGCCAGGCTTCCCTCTTCCATTAAGGCCACCAGTTAAGGGAGGTTGTTACCTAGACTATGGGCATTGGTACTCATTACCCTTCATTTTTTGATGGCCTTACCCCTTTTAGCCCCATCCCTGTCCTTGCTGCCTTTGTCTTTTTCTCCATTTATCCCTTCCCTTTTCCTTGTTGACTTCTCTATCTTGGTATTTACCTCACTAACTACCCTGATCTTTTTGGGAGGGGCTAGGATTTCCCTTCTCCTCTTCAGTGCCTCCCCCTTGGCTAGTTTAAATGTTTGCCAATGAAGCATTTAAACCCATCACCTAGGATCCTGTTTCCCCACCTGTACAGATGCTGACCATCGGACCTGTGTTGGCCTGCATCCCTCCAGGTGGACCCCCAGTCCTCAATGAAGCCAAACAACTGAGCTCTGCACCAGTTTTTCAACCAGTCATTGAATCCCATGGTGTGGAGTACCCTAGCCTCACCCATGCCATAGAAAGGCAACACCTCCGAGAAGGTTACCATGTGTGCTACTTGTCTAAGGCCCCTTCCCAACTCTACAAACTCCTCCTGCAATGCTCTGATCCCTTTCCCAGCCAGGTCATTTGTCCCTAGGTGGATGATGACATCCAGCTCCCTCCCCATGCAGCTGCTCCCGTGATCCTGAGGATTCAGACCCTGTCCCTCCAAGCCATGACGCCAGGCAGGCACCTTACCTCACTCTCCCCTTCCTCCCCCAGTTCTATCCTCCTAACAATGGAGTCCCCCACCAGGAGTGGTTTCCTTTCCCTGTGGGGTCCCATGCCACCCTCCTGTGGGTCTCCTTTGTGGAGGTTCCCTGCATCCTCCTTGGTCTCCACTGCAGGTGCCTCCATAGAGGAACCACATGCTGCCAGAATGGCATATGAATTGTAGAGAGGTACAACTGGAGGGATGCACCTCTGTTCCACCACATTCACCTTCCCTAAGCCCACTATGGTCCAACTGCTCCTCTTTTTTGGCAACCTCTGAGGCAGCTGTGGCAGCCCTGAGGGTCCCTTGGTGGGAAAGAAGGTCCCCACAAATCCTGCCCAACTCAGCCTGGAGATGAGCAACCTCCTCCCTCAGACTAGAGAGGTGCCTGCAGATGGGACAACACTGCATCCTCCAGAATGTCTCCCGGAAGACTGCTGCTCTACAGCCACTGCACTGCACCGCTCCCATTATGTCTTATTTGTGGCCCCTTAACTGTTTTGTATACTTACTCTTTCCTCTGTTTATTTATTTATTTATTTATTACATTTTTTTCTTCCTATTTTCCTACTGCTTCCTTGCCTTTAAAGCTCCTGATCTTCCTGTTCTGGGATAGGAAGTTCCTATATTCCTCAGTAGTCTCCTTCTTACTTGCTCAGAGTCAGACCTCCAGCAGCTGGGGGGGATGGAGAGCTACTCTTTTCCTTCTAGGATGGTGAGTCTTTTGTGCCTCTGTGTCACTCCCTTCCTGCTCCCAAACAGGAACTTCCTATTGTCAGTCAAATCCTATGCCTATAAAGGTGGAACCGGCTAATGGGAGGGGTGGAGGCAGTGACGGAGCCAGGTTTGGGAGCATTTGGGAGCTGGGGTGTCCATTTAGTCAATTGTGGGCTCCACAATGGGCACTAAACAGTGACTAAAGATCATGGTGGGGCACCACTACTCACACTGGGGCAGCAGGAAGGGTGTTCGCTCCCCCAGCCCCCCCTCTAGCTCCGCCACTGGTTGGAGGGGAGGGACAGAGAGCAATATAGTCCCAGTAAAGTTCTAACAGCAGCTTCTTCCTCTTGCTGTTCTCTAGCAAAAGCTATCTATGTCAGTTTTTAAATACAAACACCTGGCTTCCTTCTGCTTAAGCCACTCCCCCTAATTCATAGTGTCTTTCTTCACCCAGCTAACTGCATAGATAATAATTCCTTCACCCAACTCAGACAAACACACTGACTTTTTTGTAATACAACCCTACAGTAACCCATTTTGTGTTTTAACTGTAGTGTATAACATAAAACATAAATGTCATAGACTAATACAGAGTATCCCTATTCTAACAGCAGAAAATTCAAACTACATAAATAATATATGTGTATTTCTAACTAGTCACTTTTCCTTAATACAGACCTACTGTATGCTGTAGCATCAATCAATACTATTAGTCTGGAAGTTTTACTATGTATACTTGTGTACTGATAGATAGCTTTTTACTAAGCAGAGTGTTTATCCTATTTGCTTGGTACTGGAAGCAAGTTTTTCCAAAGTGAGTCCACCCATATCTTTCCCCATACTTGGTGTTTTTATGTCTCTAGTTCAGATGTTATGCTCTGCAAAGATGAGAGAAAATCCATCCTGTCCAGGAAACCCCTCCTGCCTATAAGATCTATGTAAAGAGTGTGCCTACTCCTCTCCCACTTCTTTCTTTATTTTTTTGAACATTGCCTTGTTTCAGGAAGTGATTCCCCCTTATATTCCTTAGCCCACCCCTGTTGGACAGCCCACAATGCCCATGGTATCTAGCCATGGTTTCCATGCTGAAGTGAGCCTTTCCAACTGTCCTCAGCCCCATAGTACTCCCTGAGGAAGGACACAGCTCTAGTGACACCCACCCCCCACTCTCTTCCTGATGGGGGTTCTAGTGTCACCATTTCATTAGAAACTGTCTTTTTGCTTCCATAGCCATTGAAAGGATTAAATATCTGAACCTGCCCAAGGGGCCCCTCTAGAAAGGACATGTCACCCATAATCCACACCAGAGGGCAGTCTAGGACATGTATCTGGGTGATCTTCTCTGCCCGAGAATGAATCAGGTTCCAGAAGTTTTGTGCGTTAGGACAGGTCCACATAATGTGACCAATAGTGTCAGGGGTCTGGTGACATCTCCAGCATTCATTCTTAATGGGTAATCCCATGGAAGACTGATTATAAGTTCTGACTAGATCTGGAAAATTAACATGTTGTGTTATAAATAAGAAACATCTGGAAAAAGATGAGAGCTAGAATCAGATTCATGTCACAGCCACAGTGATCTTACCTGCTATCTGCCTACTATTTTGTGCAATCTATCCAAACAGACAGACTGGATACAAAAAAAAATCCATCAGTATCCTTTCTGACAGATAACACCTCCATTCAAACTATCAAAAGGTGGCAGATTCTATCTACTCATTCCTATTTGGAAGGGGCTCCCAAAATAAACTGCTTGATAACTAACAATTGTTTTAAAGCAGCTGTGCAGTGCAGGAGGTCCCTACCTGTTTCAGAGTGATTGTCTAGTGCTATGCTATGATTTAATTTTGTTTTATTTGTATGGTAATCTGCTCGCATATACTAATGTTCAAGTAGAAATGAGCATATTCTGTGTATTGAAACCTGGTAGTCCATTACTACACCTGACCTCTCTTCTTTATCATTTGTTGGCATGCACCCTCCATTTAGAATCATAGAAACACAGAAACATAGAATTTGATGGCAGATAAGGACTGACTGGCCCATCCAGTCTTCCCCTTTCTCCCTTCCTATACTATTGTATCAGACTGTGCCCGATCTACATCTTTCTCCCTCCCCCCCTCCTTTCCGCTGCAATTCCTTTGTGCTTATCCCATGCATTCTTGAACCCCACCACTGTTTTTTGCTCCCACCATCTCTGCTAGAAGGCAGTTCCAGGACTCTGCCACTCTTTCTGTGAAGAAGTACTTTCTCATATCTCTCCTGGATCTACCCCCCTTCAAATTTATAGCATATCCCCTTGTTCTTGAGTATCTTTTCTTCTGAAAAATACTCCTCTCCTGTACCTTATTTACCCCCATGAGGTATTTAAAAGTCTGTTTTATCCCTCCTCTCCCTCCTTTGTTCCAAGGTGTACATACTGAAGTCCTTTAGTCTCTTATCATAGGGCTTTTGATGCAGATCGTGCACCATTTTAGTTGTCCTGCTATAGACTACCTCTATTCTGTTTATGTCCTTGCAGAGATGTGGTGTCCAGAACTAGACACAATACTCTAGGTGGGTCTTACCAGTGATCTATACAGAGGCAACACCACCTTCCTCTTTCTGCTGGAGATACCCCTCCCTATGCACCCCACCATCCCACTTGCTCTCCCTACTGCTTTGTGCATTGCTTGGCCACCTTTAGGTCATCCAGTATGATTGCCCCCAGGACTTTTCCCCTGTTTGGTAGCCATGAATATCATTCCACCCATTTTGTACTCTGCCCCAGGTTTATGTGCCTTAAGTGCATTATTTTGCACTTTTTTGCATTGAAACCCAGCTGTCATACCCTTGTCCACTCCATTAGTTTTCTCAGGCCTCTGCTCATCCTTTCCACCCCCCTCCCTAGATTGTCCACCCTATTGCAGATTTTGGTGTCTTCCGCAAAGAGGCAGACCTTCCCTTCCAGCTCCTTTGCAATGTCACTTATAAAGACATTAAAGAGGACTGATCCCAGCACTGATCCCTGAGGCACCCAGCTGGTCACCCTCCCTTCCTCAGAGTGAACCCATTTAGTGCCACCCTCTGTCGCCTATCCCCTAACCAATTTCTTATCCAATTTACCACCTTTGGTCCCACTCCTAAGCTACTCAGCTTGATTACAAGTTTCCTATGTGGAACAGTGACAAACACCTTTCTGAAATCTAGGTTGGCCACATCCAGTGCTCCACCCTGATCAAGTTCCTTGGTCACCCAGTCACAGAAATCAATCAGATTTATTTGACCTCCTCCTGTGAAACCATGCTGCCTTGGGTCTTGTAACCTACTGGATTCAAGACATTCCACAATCCTTTCCTTCAGCATTGATTCAATTAACTTTCCCCACTGATGTCAGACTGACTGGCCTATAATTGCCAGCCCCATCCCTGCTACCACTTTTGTGTAGCGGGACTACATCTGTCCTTCTCCAATCCTCCAGAACCACTCCTGTTTCCAGTGAGCTGTTAAATATAAGTGTCAGAGGTGTAGCCAATATTGCCCTGAATTACCTCAGTACCCTTGGATGCACCCCATTTGGACCCCATTGCTTTGACCACCTTCAGAGTAACAAGTCCCTTCAGGACTCTTGCCTCCAACAAAAGACTAGTGTCCACCTCCCTCCCTCCAAAGCTTTTGTTGCATTTTTGTGGCCCCTTCCCTTCTTCTTCCTCTGTGAACACTGAACAAAAGTGTTTTTTCAGGATGTCTGATTTTTTCTGGTCCCCCTCTGCACAGTCCCACCCTTTACTGTATAATCCCGCTCCTTGTCTAACTCTTTTCACTTACATATCTTAAAAAAAATATATATATTTTTCCATTTTGTTACCTCCTGGTCTATTCTCTCTTCAATTTGTGCCTTTGCACTCCTTATTGTTTTCCTTGCTTCCATCTGCTTCCCCCAAAACACCTCTCTGTCATCCTCCCTCTGTGTCTCCTTATACCTTCTGAATGCTACAAATATACCTGCTCCCATTTGAAATTACCAGAATTGGCATGACTGAAAGTGGACACTGCTGGACAAAACAGCAGAAGGCACAAGATCCTTTTTTTCCTGCTTACCTCAAGTATGTACATTGCTGTATTTTGCAAGTTTCAGCTGCATTTTTAATGCGTTCCTCTATTAAATATGTTGTAGGCTATTAGGGAACTAGGTGAAGCTGAGTTCTAGTTTGAAGCTGAAATCATGTGTATTCTGCTGATTGCAACTTCAGATTCTGAATTTAAATGTTTTAAAAATATGCAGCAAATAAATGATGTTGTTTATCTCATTGTGGTTGAATGCTGCAGCTTGCCTGAACCTGCAGATGTTCAAATCTTAATCCACAAATGTGAATGGATGCTTTGATACAAAAAAAAAAGGTCTGCTGTCCATCCTGAATTCTATTTGTGCAGCTCTACAGCTACAGTGCTAATACACTACAAATCAAGTAGCAGAAGTATACACAAATAAACCACTTACAATGTCAGATCTGATCAGTCCCCTAATGATATATAAACTGCTATGGCTCACCAACAAACCATGATTTAATTCCTTTGAGTTACTTTGTTACTTCTTGCTGTGTACAGTATCCTCTGTTATACCAAATACTGCTGAGCTGCTGTTACCCTAAATTTATTCATGAATAATAAATTCACACCAACAAATAATGGTTCATTCTGATTTTAACCAAAGGTGGATGTTTGTGTTTAAGAGAATTAAAAGTGCAGTTTAAATTAAATAGTATTGTGTAGAATTCTCATTTATGTTCATTACAGGTACTACAAAACCATCATGCAGTCCATGAAATTTCATATATCGCCAAGGACATCACTGACCACCGAGCCTTTGGATATGTTTGTGGGAAGGAGGGAAATCATAGATTTGTGGCAATAAAAACCTCCCAGGCTGTGAGTATCATTTGCTGCAGTGTGCACTTTTTTGGTTTCAAATGTCAGTTTGTGTTGGAAACTGAATGCATGCCTCAACAAATAAGTTGCATCTTTTAACCTTATTAAGCATGTTCTTGAAAAATGTGTAACATGTTTCTGTTCAGTAAGTCACTGTTTGTGAACATGGAAGTTGATTTGTAGGGTAGAAAATGGTAGCAAACTAAACACTAGTTATAAAAAATGACAATTTCCAGCTTATGAAGGTAATTTAAGTGGATGAGCTGCCACTTAAAGTATGCTGCATAATCAGTAGCATAAAATTGCCATAATAATGTCACTTTGTGCCATCAGTTATAGTATGTATTAATAAGAGGGTGCAGCCTCTGGCAAAAAAACACATGCCATCAGCAGAGCTCAAACATTAAGAACATGAATTTCAAACCATTCTGTTCATTAGTACTAAAGACATTTGTATGACAACAGGACCTTAGAAACACAGAAACAGAGAAATGTCTGCAAGTAAAGGCATATCGGCCCATCTAGTTTGCCAAGCCTGCTTAAATGCGAGACTATCTTCATTTCTCAGAGTTCATTTAGTCCAGATGAGCCGAGTTTATAACCCCTTGTTTGTGATGTCACAGTCACAAATAGAGGACCATAGCCCAGGTTAGAGAATCACCATCAAGAGCTGAGGAACTCTGAGGGGGAAAGTTCCTGCCTTCATGCAAATGCCCAAAGAAGTAAAGAATGGAAGTTCAATTTTGGGAGGAATGTTAGTGATGTATTTGGGTTCTGCTGAAACCAACTGATACTTCTTTGCTCATATCTGGGTTCTCTCTATGATATTCTTTCCTGATATAATGACATGGCCATGCCTTCTAAAATGAATATGTTTTTCATTAGTTACAAAAGCTAGTTTATTAGTTGCAGTATCTTTTTGCATGTTCTAAATAAAAAGATGACTTGTCTAATTAGAGTCCTAATATACTTAAGGCAAATTAGTTTGTGAGATATTGTGAAACATTTGACCACATATAGTAATATAGCATATCTCTTAAAAGAGGTTAACTTAATTTTATGAACTTTAGCATTATCATTTATTTCATATCATGATAACTGGAGCAAGATTCTCAGATGCTAACTGGGGTGGTGCAAATTGATTACGTTTCAGATACATTGTTGCACCACCACCCGACTGCATGATACGAAAAGAAAGGCACATGTTGCTGGGGATGAGTCCCCCTTGCAACAGGGTCTCATTTCAAATAATTGCTGAAATGAAAGCAAAACACCAGGGTGAGTACTAGAGACCTGGTCACTGCATGAGTTTTTACAAGGCACAGGGCACAATACCATGCTGCAAACCTGTACTGCTTGGTACATGGTTAGACTCCATGTTAATATTTTATGGAGGTCCAGTGGTCCCCCCTATAATTATTACTTTCATGTCTCCCTGGTCATTGCAATCAATCTATGAGAGCCAATATATGTGTTTGGGAATTGTTCTGAGGGCCATTTGCATGACAGTCCTTGATCCTGTTTCTAGTTTTTGTCTGGCAAGCTGGACTGTCACCTGTAGAGATGTTGCACATTTTTAATTTGCCAGCAAAGTTGGCATAAATCTGCATTATTTACATTCACAAAAAAATTTGTGAATTCTGCAGCTGAATCGTGCAACTTTGTCAGTGGATTTTTTTAACTTGAAGTTCCCCCCACTCGCCCACTATGCTGTGAAGCTACCCTCTCCCACCACCCAAGAACATATAAATTAATCAAAATAACCTCCCTCTGTCACCCTCACTCCCTGCTCCAGCAGCCACCATGCCTGTTGCAGCACGGGCTGATTCCACTGTAAAAGAATAGGTAATCCCTTCCCCCAACTGTGTGCTGGATACACTCCCCCACCAAAGTCCCATGGTCTTTCATTATTACTCCAAGTCCCCACACAATCTCACTTTGGTCCCCTCCACCCTCTTCCCTGAGCACCCACAAAATATAGGCTGCAAATAAAAAAGAACAGTCCCCTGGTGCAGACTGTCTGCTGTAATCCTCTGAGCCTAAGGGATACGGTACTTAAAAATAAATATGCCTTGTCTTGCCTTTTCCCAGACACTTGCAAAGACTTATTTTTTTCAGTTTTTTGTTGACAGGGAAAGGAGGGCTCGACAATTCTGCTTATTTTCAGCCTCGTCCCATGGAAAGGGGGAAGATACAGATGGTAACCAACTGAAATTGAACCATATTAAGCTGTTGGTGGTATTTTTAGTGAATGGGGGAAAGTTGGCCAGGACACTGGGGAAAATTCCTTACTCTTTGGCAGGGGGCATTGTTGGTATCCGGCCAGAAAGCAATGGTGACAGAGAAGGAGATGGTGGAAGCAGCTTGGGTGGAGGAGTCTGTCTCCCTCCCCATCCAAGAAAATGAGGAGACATCTGTATCTTTTAATATTTCAGTGATGGATCAGATGGCAAAAATCCTATGGGGAGAGTAACAGCAGGAAGTCAATGCCGAAATGGAAGAGTCGGGACTTGATCCTGAACTGAATGAGAAGGATACCATGCTGGAACTAGAATTGAGAAAACAGAAAAATTATCTCCTCAGTTTGTTGGCTGAGGAAGAAGCCAAACTAGCAATGAAGAAACACCAGAGAAAAGAACTGGTGGCTATGGATGTGAAGAAAGCAATTGGTGGGTCTAACAAAATGGAACCACCAGCACAGCTGTGCAACCAACAAGGCGAAACTGACAAGAATGCTGATGGAACAGTGAGCCAGCAAGAGAAAAATGTAATGAAGAACACAAATAAAACAGGAGGAAAAACAACTGATATAGGGACCAAACTATTAACACAAGTATATGATGTTGCAGCTAGCACACTAGGCAAAGGAATGGGGAAAATATCAGACACTGAAACAGAGTGAGTTTCAGACACGCCAGATTGGGTCACATGGCAGCCTTACAAGGAGTCAGTTGGAAAAGAACACAGGACAAGACAGGATGGTATCCCAACTATCAAAGTACTTCCATTACCCCAGGTCAGTGTACACCCTCTCAGTCTATTAATTTAAATAGCAAAAATGCGGAAGGGCATCCAGAAATATTACAAATGATAACAGACTTAGAGGGTGAAAAGAAAACTATACTACAGCAAGACACACAAGCTCAGCAGGAAGTAAATGTAGAAAATACAGAGCAACAAGAGAACCTGAATAGGGAGAGCACTGAACTGGAAGAAGAAACAGATAGTACAGAAGACACTGAGGAAAGGACAATGCAAACAGAACAAGGTGAACCAGAAAAAGAGACCAATTCAAAAGACCAAGGGAAAAATGCAGTGGGGGTGTGGGGGCCTCACACCAGGGACAGACTATTTCCAGAACATCTAAAACTAGCACCAGAACACACAAAGCAAAGGAATGCTGTGTGCCAGAAATACAGAGGGGGACTGCCAGATACTCCAGACTGCATATACATAGGAAGGACATTAATTAAAGAAGGCATGCAATTCCAAGCACATGAAATATATGCTCTAATCCACATTCCTGGGGATTCCACATACAATGTAAGCTTTAAGCTCCAGTAGGACTGTAAAGTTTCTAGAAACAATATCATGAAGTAAAAAATACACCACCTTGGAACTAATTTGTGGTAATAACCTTAACAAAACCTTCCTTCAGACACATCACAGTCACTTTCAAAAATGAGAGGGTATATGTAGCAGATATTACTTACTGGCTGAAATAAATGTGCAATATTAATGGTCATCCAGAATACATCCTGGACTCAGAACACATATGGACAGGAGGATGGTGTTACAAGATTACACTTAAACAGCAGGATGGTGAATTGCAATATCTCCCTAACTGTTTTTTTCTCTAGGGAGAGACTAAGGAGTTGTTTTCTATGCAGGCCAGCCATGAGCCTGTTATAGGTATAGAGCTAAGTGTCACCTCAGCAATGTTTGTAACAAGATGAAATGTGGACTATGTGGAGAAGTAGGTCATTTAAGCATGTAATGTAAAAACCCAATAAATGTAATTTATGTGAAGACACAGGACATACTTTCAGGAATTGTCCATTTGGTATCACATAATAGCCCAGATCTGGCTAAACAAGCAGAACAAGACCTATGCGTCTCTCTGGCACAAAAAGAAAGACATAAAAAGGAACAGGAAGGGAAAAACAACAAGGCAGAAAGATACAGCAGAACAGAGTGTTAATATGACAGTAGAACAAGCCACCCCCCCCCCAAGTAAGAAGCAGATGCTGCAGAAATACTGGAATAGTCTGCAGGGAATACACAGACAGCTTTTGGAAAAGCAACCAATCAAATGGAAGAAACATTCCACCTCCCAGCAAGAGACCTAGACACCTCTGAAACAGCACAAAATATGAAAATTAGGACAGTTATGCCACCACCACCAACCCCTGCTAGAGGATTCTTCAGGATGATTACAAAATCCTGAAGAAGTAATAAACCACCTAAGACAAATCTGAAAAAAAGAAGAGGATGCAATACCACTGCAAAATAGATATGAAATTTTGCAAGATAGATAGCAGGCAGAAACAGAAGAAGAAGATTCTGATGTTTCCTTACTTCCTACTGCCCTCTTCATACCCTGAGCTATCATCAGAGTACTAGTCCACAGACACTCAGAATTCTTAAAAACAACAAAAAAAAACAAGTAGTAAGACAAGAGAACCAGTCACATGATGAGAAGTGTGAAAACATATTCTCCAAAATCACGATAGCTAACCTAACTTCCATTACTTGTAATGTAAATAGTATTAAAAACTACAAGAAAAGATTGACAACACTAACGATTTTAAAAGAACAAGGAGGGATATAATTGTTATACAATATACCAGGGTGGATGCAATAAAAGAAAGAAATCAAGCTCAAAAGGAATGGTGGTGTGGTCCATTTATGTGGTCTTTGGGTGAAGACACATGTTCAGGGGTGACAAACGTTTTCACCCAAACGTTACAATAAATAGGGCAGTGGAGATTTGCTCTGGGAGAGCCTTCCTCTTAGATATTGTAATGTACAATAAGCCTATAAGACTAATAAATGTATACAACCCCCAAACAAAGACAGAAAGGAACAACATTGTACAACTTACGCAGTCATACCTATACACAACAAAATGGTTTTATGTGGTGGAGACTTTAATTGTGGCTTGACAAAAAAAGAGATTGGTGGTGGAAAACAGAAAAGATTTTTTGTGACACCAACAGACTGGTATCAGTAGTAGAGAAAGCAGGGCTTGCTGATATTTATGATATTAAAAAATAAGTCCAGTACACACATTCCACAAGGGAAATTTATCAACCAGAATAGATTTCTGGTTTGTTCCCAAACAAACAAGAGATACAAAACATTAAAGTGATAGCAATGGAAACAACAGATCACTCTGCAGTGTAAGTTACCTTTAGCCTGCAGAACAAACAGGAAATGAGGAAGGGTATTTGGAAAATGAATACATTCCTCCTTCAAGAAGAACATGTTAGGAAGGTGATTTTGGAACTTTTAGCAGCCAGGGGTTCAGCACATATACTAAATGATGACCCCATGGAATGGTTGAAGGACACTAAAGCTGGGTTTGAGGTGGTTAAGGCACTGGCAGCAGGGTGCCGGCAAGTAGAGTGCCAGCGGAAGGTCTCCAGAAGGCACAGCACCACACCACACAGCCACAGGGGAAAGGGAGCGCCAACCAACATGGCGCAGCCGGACAGTGCCACACACCGCACACCCACAGACCCACCCACCTAATGCCTATGGGGTGGTATGGGGCACAGCAACACAGAGGAGCACCATAGAGTGCAATGTGTCAGAGACAGGGCCACCATGGACACAATGCACAAGGGAACAGGGTGCCATGCAGAAGACCACATGGCATAGCCACTGTCCCACTTGCCCAGTGCCACAGTGATGCTGCAACCAACACTGATGGCTTCCAACAGGAGAGCCAGCCACACTGCGGCTGGGTGCCATGCATGGCCAATGGGCCAGCATGTGAGGTGGCCCCCCCCGGGACCATGGTGGTGGTGGGCAGGGGCAACCCCTGCTCTACAGGGTTTGCACACATAGTCCCTCACAGCTCATGCCTGCACCTTGCAGGACTCTGCTGCATGCCATTTCTCCTGCCCACTGACGTACCATCCCTGACATCTCACACAGTCCCTTCCTGCTCAGGAACTCCTGTGTTGGGTGTGCTTGCATCACCTTGGAGATGCACATTCCTGGCCACTCCAGTGATTGCCTGCCTTTTCCCAAGCCACCCTGCCTGAGTGCAGTTGCTGTGGTGATGTGTCAATGCTGTGTGGCAGTGCCTATGCAGTTACAGTTGGTCCAGGCCTGTGGTCCTATGGCTACAGCCGATGCCATGCATATGCCCACAGTGTGGGCACCACCACATCATGGTTCTCTCATCGACAGTGCCACATTGTACTCCTGGGCACTGGGTGCCCTAGTCCACTGATGCTCTACTTGCGGGAGCACCCTCGCAGATTTTACCCTCTCACCGGTGCTCTACTTGCTGCTGCTGGTACCCTGACCACTCGGAACCCTAAAAATGACATAGAAGACCATATGATAGCACTTTCCAAGAAGATGGAAGCAACAAAATATAAAAAGTACTTAAACCTTAGAGTTAAATTTCTATAAAACTGCTAACAATAACAAAAGAAACAGGAGAAAATAAAAGAGCTCATATAGCTGAAATAAGAAAAGAAACATATACTACAACAAAATCATTGGTAATGGAGCAAAAATTTGGAACTCATGGAAATAAATGCCATGTGAACCCCTATAATAGCTTCTCAGAAAGAATAAATAAAATAATTATGTCTGACTTAATAGACCAGGATGGAGTATGACAATCAGGCCTATCCCAAATAAAATTGATAGTGCAAAACCACATTCAAAAAACTTTCAACAAAAAAGGGGAAAGTAAAATACAGAATATGAATTTTTAAAAGATATATGAATTCCACAAATAATCCCAGAAATAGAGAAGATATTCTGTGAACCCATACAAAATGCAGAAATTAAAATGATGATACATTCTTAATCTAAACAGACTGCCCCTGGAATAGATGGAATACATAATTAATTTTACAGTGTATTTGAAGAAACTTTAACACCAGTGTTACAAGCGATATTCAATTCTATGCAACACATAGGACACTTAAGTAATAGTATGCAGCTGGGAGTCATGTTTTTTTATATATAGAAAAGGAAATAAGGCACAGATACAGAACTGGAGGCTTTTGAGCCTACTCAAATCTGATTACAATATCTTGGCAAAAATATTGCTGTCACTCTACAAGTCACTGGTATGGCCCCATCTGGAGTACTTTGTCCAGTTTTGGAGTCCACATCTGAAAAAGAACATAAACAGGTTGGGAACTGTCCAGAGAAGAGCAATCAAAATGATCCAGGGCCTTCAAGGGCACTCATACGAGGATTATCTGGAAGAATTAAATATGTTCTCACTGAAGACTTGGAGGGGGAGGGGAGACATGATTGAAATATACAAGCTCTTGAGAGGAATAAATAAGGTGCCATCCTCAGACCTGTTCAACAGAGTTCCGACTCTAACACTAGAGGGCATGAGTGGAAGTTGTGGGGGGTGTAGCTTCAAGAGGGAAATTAGGAAACACTATTTTACAGAAAGAGTCATGGAGCCATGTAATAACTACCAGATGAGGTAGTGGAAGCAAAGTCCATGACATCATTCAAGCTGGGGTGGTACAAGGCTAAAGCATGATCAAAAGCAACAGGAGCAGTAGGAAGCATTAGGCAGAAGGGGGTTAGGTCCTGGGATCTGAGAAGGTCCAAGGAAGACATGGGCACACTAGATGGATCCTTGTTCTCCTTCTGCCATCTTTTTTTCTATGTTTTCCATTATGTAAAAGATTGGCAGTAGTAGCTCAGCAGATTATTATGCAGACACAGACATGTTCTATACCTGAAAGGAATATAACACAAAACCTACTATACATAATAGAGATAACAGAGGAGTAAACGTGCAATTGCAAGGTTATATAGTCTTTCTGGATCAAGAAATGGCATTCAGTACTGTGTATCATGAATATATATGGACAGAACTGCAATGTTATGGTATTCCAACAGAATTCATACAAATGATTAAACTTTTATACACTTAGACTCAGATTATCCCTTTAGTGAATGGTCATCTGGGGACCCCCATGTACTTTAGTAATTAGGTATGACAGGAGTGCCCCCAAGTCCTTTACTCTAAGTCCTTTGTCTAGATCCAATCTTAAGGAAAATAGATGACCACATAGAAATTAAGTCTATTATGATAAAGCCAGGAGAAGTAGTTAAAAAAAAAAAACAGCATATGCTGATGACTGTATATTGGTTTTGGCAGATTTATTATAAGGAGAACTAGCTTTAAAGATCATTGAGGAATTATCTGTTGTGAAAGAGAAAAATCATCAAAAATAAGGGCAAAATATTAGTCTTGGGAGACGTTCCTGTGAAAGGAATTGAAGAAATCCTAGCATCTAAAGAGAAAATACAGATTTTAGGAATTACGTTTGGGCACATGGATGTAATACAGGATAATTGGGAAGAGAAGTACAAAATAAGACTTACAAAAATAACAAAATGGAAGGCATGGCCTTATGACTAAAGGGAATATATATATATATATATATATATATATATATATATATATATATATATATATATATATATATATATTTTTTTATTTAAAAACTTTCATACGCCAGCCTGCTGGCACAGCGTTGGATTTCGCCGGACGCCAGCGACCCAGGTTCGGGAACAAGCCCAGGTCACTGGAGGGCCAGCCGGGGAAGAAGGATTGAGCATCCTATAGACAACTCTCCTTCTCCAGGGGGATGGTAGGGGACTGGTCCGGTGCCTACTGGCTCCTAGCGGAGGCTGGGAGTATCACAGGATGCATGGCCCAAAGTTAACTGGGGGAGGAGCGGACATCGGCGTATGCCATGATGTCACTATGCTTCCCCCAACAGAAAAACGGAAAAATTGCTCACTGGCCACTGGATGACAGCTCTCCACTCCCTGAGTGCCTACAGTACCTTCCCAGGGCCTCCTGTTCCTCAGCAGCATCCCTGGGCCCTAAAGTAGTGTGTGCTGGGGCTATCGCCTCTCCCCGGTGCCCTTTCCCCTCAGAGGAGGGGGACCCGCCCGGCGAAGGGATACGCTGGAATATCCTGGGGATCAGCTGCGATCTGAGGACCAGAGGAGGGCTGGGTAAGGGCAGTGGGGCCGGGGGGAACATGTGGAGCCTGAAGGAGTGGGGACCAGTGAAGAATGGGAGGCGGAAAAAAAATAAATAAAAAAAGTTTCATTATACCAGTATTTCTTTATGTAGCTCACAGGTTTCCTATACACATGTCCATGCAGACAAAGGTATTAAGTCTTTTCTTTCAATTGCTTTGGGGAAGCCGCCTCAACCCAATCAAAAGGAATCATGCCTATAGACCAGTATGTGAAGGGGTCCTGGGTATGGTCCATTTCATAGTGTTTTTTTTTCAGCAATTTTATATACAAATATTAAACCTTTGTTGAGTAAAGATAACAAATATTGCCCCCACTCTTAAATGAATGGCATGCCCCCTATTTCAAAATTGGGGAGATATTAAAAAATGTGGCATACAGAAAGTGGCCTTACCCAAATATGTCAAAGTTGGATTCCAATATATTAACCAATGGAATGTAACAAAATGCAAATGCAAAATTTAATAAGGAAACAACTTCGTATTGCAATACTGGCACAAAAATTTTATGAAGAACCAGTATTTACTGAAAGTCAGGAGATAGATAATAAAATTATTTTAAGAGTTACGATAGAAAAAAGAATCCCTCAAAAAATTAAAGAATGAAAGAAACAGTATGGCTTTGTTGACATGGAAAACTTAATGTGAGGAATAACCATAAACATGAACCAATAGCACAAAGGATGTGTGTAGAAGAAACCTTTTCAGATCAACCTGAAACAATGCAACATTTATTCCTCAAGTGCCTGTTCATGAAACCTTTTTGACAGATGATAGCCCAGTACTGGCAAGAGTCATGTTTTCAGAAAATGACGTATGCAATATTGATTTTTGGTCATCTTACCCCGCGATGGGGTAAATGGAAGAGCCAAGTTTTCAGAAAACGACATATGAAATATTGATTTTTGGTCATCTGACACCTCTTTGGGGAAAGAATTCTGTCTGGGCATTTTGGCTGCAATAAATCACTGGCTTCACTTTACCTATGGTCTCCAAGAGCGCTGCATTTTTTCTCATGATCCTTCTATGGGATAAATGGAATACAAGTACAGTATATGTAATATTAGCTGCTAATAAATGGACAATATGCGAAGTAAAATGCCAAAAAGCTTGCAAGGGAAAACAAATCTTACAATGATGGACTTGATTTTTAAACTACAACCATAACTAGATATGATATACCAGTATAAGAGTAAACAGTATAAGCAGAAACAATTCACAGCTATGCGGAACATCATATCATGGGTAGGCTAATGAGGAAACTGCTTTGATTTTGTCTTACATATAATGGAAACCAGGGTATTAAAATACTGACGATGGGTGGTGAGGATATGTTTTTGCTAAGTTGTATCACTGGACATGGTAAGTATTTAGAGAGCAATGGAACAGTCAAATCATAACTAGATACACAAAGTAAGGAAATGTAACATTTGTACAGAGGGGTAATATTTGGAAGACTGGAATAAGGCACCAAAATTTGTAATATACATTTTTTATATGAACTATTCAACCAAGATGGAAATGCCTGTCTAATTCAAGATATACACTATAATGTACATGATTGTATTATGTTTATTTGGTTTTGTTTTTGGAATAAAAAATTCCCCTACTCTTTTTGAGAAGTGACATGGGATCTTTAACATCCACCTGAACAACCACCAGAACAGGCAGACCTCGGTTTAACAGACAATCAGGAGTGATTTTCAATCCCACTGATAATGGCTCAATGGGGTTGCAATCTTACTGTTGGAACTAAGTGGCTGAGTGGATTACTTAGTATTATACCATGGACCTCGGACACCGACCAATGAGAACGGCAGGCTGGCACCTTACCTCCATTGTAAATCCTCTGATAATCACTGCAAAAGGTGCCAGCCTGCAGCATATTGAGAAAAAAACAATCCGACCCCAACATCATGTAAGTGTAGCCTCCATCTTCTTTCCCCGCTAGGCGTAAATAAGCACGCCAGCCTTCTCCCACAGCTCACAAAACATTGTTTAAAAAAACTGCCTGGCATAAACACAAATTCCATGCTCATATATCTCCTAATAAAACATGTGGCAAACCTTTTCAAAAATGTTCCTGTAATGCTCGCTCCCTCCGAATTCCATCGAAGTCACTGCACTACAAGTATGCTTCCGGTTTCCCAGCTCCTCACTCATATCTCACAGTTATGAAAAAAAAGTAAAATACATCATTCAAGCTGATTGCCCCAGCCAAAATAAAATAAATATGTCAGTCTGTTCCTGAAACCAAAACGCAAAGCAGCACTCAAGTCTCAGGGCACTTACGACAACAAACTGCTCCTGCGTCTCCCATCCCTCGACCTGCCGGCACTGCGTGAATCCAACAGCTGTTCACCCGACAAAAAGGTAACAGTCACCCACAGTACAAAACTCAAACTCTGCAGTCCTCCTGATGCCAACTTGGCTAGGACTATTTTTTTTTACTGTGCAAGGTTATTTGTAACAAAAACAGCCTCATATTTTTTTTTTTTTAAAGATGCATTTTTTTTAAATCAATTAAATATTTCACTGATGGCATAATTGCAATAAGCAGCTCGGGGAGTGTGGGTTATTGGGGGATTTACCATGACTGGTGAGGATTTACCCACTCAGCTGCACCTCATGGGCAAACCACGCCAGCCATGGTAAATCCCTCGATAACCCACACCCACTCATGGCTTATTACTTAACTAGCCTGGGTGACTGAGAATGTGGCTTTGCATCATTAAATACTAAGTTTTACATTTTTAAACATGGTATGTTTAATATTTCACCTCTAACATAAGTAAGTAAGTAAATATTTATTTTACAAGCACCCATTCTTGGGGGCTCAGAGCACTGTACAGAATATCAAATTTTACTACTCAAAAAATAAATAAAATAATAAAACATTCTCACCTAGACCAAATAAAACAACTTAAATACATACATAGCAGTAAAGTTATACAGTCAATAAAATCAACAGCTAGCGAACATGAGGAATTTAAAAAACAAATGTCTCCTTAAAAATGTGGGGTTTCAGATCCCTCTTAAAGGCCTCCTCCAAGGGGGCCTCCCTTAGATGTCTAGGAAGAGAGTTTCACATGTCTGGGGCAGCTACTTCAAAAATCTGTCCCCAGAAGATTTTAGCTGAGCCCTTGGAACCACAGTGAGTCCCTCCTCAGAGAAGCGGAGAGGACAGAGGGAGCAGTGAGGGGGCAGGAAGTCACACAGGTAACTAGGGCCCAGACCATGAAGGGCTTACATGTCCAGCCATTATTGCCAAATATATTAATTATAAAGCAGGTTTCAAAATTATCAAAATATTTTAACAGCTTGTGGAGTGAGCTGATCAAGTGCTCTAAGAAAATAAAATAGGTCTCCAATATTATGTTTTTTTCTTTGCTACATTTGGTCCACTATACAAGTCTAAATTCATGTCCATATTACATTCACCAACTGCCCTTCTTCAATTAACAAAATCACTTGTTACAGGGGATCACCACAACCCTTAGAGCCTTCCTATCCCCATGGACCTAACTGACAGGGAATACTTGTCAGGTTGTGAAATCATCTTAGTAGTATCTCTGAAGAACAAGAACAGGCTACAGTTGACACAGTGTGGTTAGTTGTCTAGTATCCACCAATTACACGGTATTTCAATGATGTCATTGAGAATTTAAGATTGTAAACCCCACAACTGGATTAATGAGCAAATGATTTTATGCAGAGTGTGATGTGTGAGCACAGTAAGTGCATCACACCCCCCCAACTCTGAAGAAATGTAACATTCCCCTAAGTTCAACAGGGTGGGACATGTACAGACAACTGTATCCTTCTCCTCATGGTACCAGTCAGGATCTCAAGCAGCCTCCTATCAACCTAGAAGCAGTGTCAAATTTGGGACAAGAACTCAGGACACTTATATGCTAAGCTACAGCATCGCCACTTCAGACATGGTCTCTCCCCATTCCTACTGTGTCATTCATGCTTTCAAATTGTGCTCTGAATTAATTTCTAAAACAATGCAAAAAGAATGGTCTAAACAGGATTATTCATGTCAAACACATGCACAGTACATGGTCTTTTTATGTGATGTAAAGAAAACAGCTTTGCATTTTTTTTTACTTTATCATGAAATTCTGCATGAAGGTTCCAAAACTGCGGTGTGCCTTATTTTACTGTATTGGTCAACCTACTGCATGAGTAGTGGCAAGCTTAGACAAAAATAAAGATGTCTCTGTATAAGCTGGAGATCTGTCTATATTCAACAGATCCACTGGAAAAACTATAAATAGTCTGTACCAGTGTTTAAAGCAACCAGTACTGTATTAGTTGTCATTTGGCATAAACAAACACGAGGAGTACACTTACAATGTGGATCCAAGCCAGAATAAAAAAAACTTCTCTTGAAAATCTAGACTCAGTCCAAATCTTTGACAGTTTTAGATGTATGTGTTTTGTGCATATAAAAGGGAACTGAGCAAGAGTAGAAGAATTTGATTAGTGCAAAACACTACAAGCAGGGTTGACTGCAGTGCTGGCAAGAAGGGCCAAATAGCCTCATTCAGTGGTTACATTTCTGGGGTTCAGTGACTCTATAGCATAATGTAAAGAAGAAAACCACATTTTTCACATGGCAGATTATCATTTATTTAACAAGAAAGCTTCATAAGGTATAATGAGTAGCAATATATGAACGGACCCTAGCAAATCTGGATCATTCTAATAAAACACCTACTTTATACCTCACATGTAGGCTGAGCCTGTAATTCTGGATTTACGAGACCTATTTCAACTTATCTTTGAACTGAAGCAAAGAGAAGAGCTAGAAAAGAAGGCACAAAAGGATAAACAGTGTGAACAAGCAGTATACCAGGTATAGACATTAACAGTGCTTCTTTACTTTTTTCCCCATGGCTAGCAAAAGCTAGAGAAAAGAGACACTATTATAAAGTCATTATCAAATGTGCCATCATTTGTTCTCCTGTCATTATTAATGCCTTTTTTCAGCCAAAATTAATTTTCAGAGTTTGAATACTAGAAAATGTACAAGCTGTTACAATAAAAACGTAACAGTGACTTCCTTATTAGACAATTTCAAATGAAAGTTTTTCCTTCTACAGTACACTGTAAGCATGCCATAGATCAAATGAGTTCTCTCACCATACATAGACAGTATTATGGCTTTATTTCTAAACAAGCAGCACCATTACCAGAGGAAGTTCAAAGGACAGTGCTGTTATTCCTGAAAATGTCATTAATGATAAAGAATGAAGAAATCAGACAAACAGAAAACACATCAAATATTTATTTGTTTTATTATTATTTATTTGAAATTTATTTGAAATGACTTTAACCAGTATAAACCAATGACATACCGCATCTAGTTTTTGTGGGGGGCATAGGGATGATTATAGCATCCATTGGGTGAACATGGTCCAGCAGGAATAGTTACACACAGGCTAAAATATACAAGGCAAAAAAAATGTAAAGGGAAGTACATCCAACTAGTAATCAAAGAAAGATAACAAAGTAGAATAACAGCGAATAAAGAGCAATAGCATGGCATTGGACATGACAGTTGTCAGGAAGAGGGGGACACTGGACCAAAAGAAAAACAGAGTGTTCTAGAGTGGCTAGAAAGCCTGGATTGAAACACTTACAATGTATTTGGTGATGTGTAGTATTATAATTTCCAAAGTTTTCCAAAAGTAATCTGGAGTTTTTTAATATTGCAATTATTTAAAAATATAAATAGAAGAAATAAAAGTTTTGCAAGTTAAATAAGAAACAAGCATTTGTTAATGCCGGATCTTTGCCACTGGTATAGAAGTCCTGCACTACTAGATGCTTTGTGGTACACTTTCTGGCTTATGTATTACCAAAGTTACTGGCTGCATTCATA
Source organism: Neoceratodus forsteri (assembly GCA_016271365.2). Classification (NCBI taxonomy): domain Eukaryota; kingdom Metazoa; phylum Chordata; order Ceratodontiformes; family Ceratodontidae; genus Neoceratodus; species Neoceratodus forsteri. The sequence goes on along the minus strand of CM028136.1, from coordinate 351,774,969 downwards.
AATTTCAATGTAGGCTCATAACTTTGTTGTTTTGTAATATGTTTGCCCCAAATTTTGAACATAGCCTTCTCATGACCCCACTTCATGAACAAGTTCAGAGAAAATTTTCAATTCCTGCCTGAAAGGTGATTTTGTGCAGGGACTGTAAAATCAACTTTCAGGATGAAAAACACATTTTGGCCAGGATTTGAAAAATGACAGCTGTCACATTCATGAGGCGCTCTGAAGAAATGGCTATGTTGAAATTTTGGGGTAAAAATATTGAAATTACCAAAGTTCTGAGCCTTCATTCATAAAGTTCTACATAGACTCATAACTTTGTTGGCTTTTAATATTTTTTCCCCACATTGTCAACATAGCCTTCTTATGACCCCGCATCATGAACAAATGCAGAGAAAATGTTCAGCTCCTGCTTGAATGGTGATTTCATGCAGGAACTGTAAAATAACCTTTTGGGATGCAAAATGTTATGAAGAAATGGCAATGTTGAAAGTTTGGGGTAAAAATATTGAAAATTGCCAAAGTTATCAGCCTGAGTTCATAAAGTTCAAAGTAGGCTCATAACTCTGTTGTCTTGTTTTTTTCATATTTTTTGCCCAAATTTTTATCATAGCCTTTTTATGACACCACCTTATGAACAAGTGCACAGAAAATGTTCAACTGCTGCCTGAAAGGTGATTTCTTGGAGGAACTATGTAATCACCTTTTGGGATACAAAAAACATTTTGGCCAGGATTTGGAAAGTGACTTCTGTCACATTGATGAGTTGCTGTGAAGAAATGGCTATGTTGAAAATTTGGGGTAAAAATATTGAACATTACCAAAGTTATGAGCCTGCATTCACAAAGTTCAATGTAGGCTCACAACTTTGTTGTATTTTAATATTTTTACACCAAGTTTTCAACATAACCTTCTTATGACCCTGCCTCAAGAACAAGGGCAGAGAAGAATGTTCAATTCCTCCCTGAAAGGTGATTTCATGCAGAGACAGTGAAATCACTTTTCAGGACAGATTTGCCTAATTTCACTGTAATTGTTCACAAGGCACGGTACCAAAGAAGGCATGTTGAAAATTTGGGACAAAAAGTTTCAAAAATGGCCAGGTTATGCCACTAAGTTCAAAACCCCACTGACATACATTGAATCACGTAACTGATTTCCTCAGTTCACTGTCCAGCTTTGAAGAGTGAAGATGTGTCTGTGATCCACAAAAGATCATAGCATTGGACCCTGAGTGGGTAAGTAAAGGCTTGAGGGGTGTGAGGTGGTGGGTGATGAGTGGGAGAAATGCATGGGGGAGGGGGAAAATGGTGCAGACATCAATGAATTGTTTTGTTTTTTTACAGGGTAAGAAAAATAGAGGGATGCATTTGTATATTTCAGATAGTGACAGCAAAACTGGGAGACTTGGCACCCCCAATGTCAATGTTATGTTTGCCGGTGGGGTGCTGAGAGGGAGGGTCAGATGGGAGGGACAGTTAAAGGGGCAGCAGCAACAACAGGCATCGATGGACTGTTTTCGCTTTTTACAGGCTATGCAACAGACATCGATGGACAATTTTTGATTTTTGCAGGCTATATAGATATATAGTATTCAGCTGTGCTACAAGTTTATACTTTGTAAACCACCAATTCTTCCTGGCTCTTTGCTTTGAAAAAGGCTGACTGCCGACTTTCTCACAATCAGCATTGGCAACAGCATTGAATTTCATCAACTTGAGCAAAATCTTGAGCACTTTTATTTAAAATACACACAGTCTGTGTTTCTTTCACAGGTTCTGGCTCCCATTGGCAAGGGGAGGACTCAGTTGGGCTTAATTGCAAACACATCCCCCCCCCCACCAGTCCTACCTGGATCTTTGTTCAGAATAGCACTGACTGGGTTCTATGTGATAAGGGTGAGAGAAAATGGGCAAGGACAAAAAGTTCAAAGGAAAAACAACACTGGCCACTTAGGGCGAGTGGCAAATACAGCAATTGCTGAAATGGTGACAGCAGTGCCAAAGTGAGTTTTTGCAGGGGGCTTCACCCATCACATCCCCATCTCTAAATAGAATCAACTCCAGGGGTGTGCAACTCGGGGAGAGGGGAGATAATGTAGATCGCCATTTCAGAAAATTACTGTTTTTTTCTCCACTTGCCCTATGTGCATGCATTGTTTTCAATCACCCTTTTTGTCATCACCCTAATTCCTTTCACTGTCTTTACAGGATACTTGCTGATTGCTGATTTCCTCATGGTCAGCATCTGGGACAGTATTAATTACAATTTCTTCCACTTGAGCAAACTCATGAGCACATTTATTTAAAATAATAAGAAAATACACACATTCTCTGTTTCCACTCACCGGTTTCAGATCCTGTCAGTGAGGGGAGAACTCAGTTTTGGGCTCTTTTGTGAATGCTGGTGTAATAGTATATACAACAACAAACTCTGTCTCAGGTCCGAGCAATCAAAGGACAAGGAATGGGGGAGGGGGAAGGTTGAAAGCAACTCTCTGGTAAATTCTCTGCTCATGTGGCTACCTTTGTTCTCTCTGCAAGACTCCAGGACTCTTCCTGGATGTTTGAAATTCCTCAGCAGGCTGATCAAGACAGATCAGCTTGGTGGGCAGTGTACATCAGAGAAAAGAGCTGACCCACGATTGGGTTGGCTTTTCCTTTTCAGGTACAGGATCTTTCCACCCAGCAAGCCAAAACTGTGACATGATCAGCCAGGCTGATGATTGGTGTGCCACTGATGTGCCCTTTGAAGACTGCTCGGCTTTGGACCAACAGTGTCACACCTCTCAAAACCCAACTCTCATAACAAAATGTTCACTGGGCACACACCCACATGGCAAGCATAAAAACAAATGAATACCAAAATAGCGTCCCAATACATTAAGGTGTGAAAATGGCTGGCAGTATAGCCTAGAGGTTAGAGTAATGAGCTGTGAACAAGCTTGGTACATCCAGCAGACCAGACCCGAGTTTGATGCTCACAACCTCCACTTGCATATTGTGTGACTCTGAGCAAGTCACTTAACTGCCCTGTGCTCCCAGGTCACCCCTGAGATTATGGCATTGGATCCTCATTCATGCAGGTTATTTTGCATGACCAAATGGAGATGCAGAGGACCCTCTTAGCCCTATGTGAAGGGAAGAGTCAGTCTGCCTGCGAAAGTACTTCCATGAGGCAATGAATCTAAAGAATTCATGGAACTGTCTAGCAGGCTGCTGAAGCACAGGGCCTTCTGGCCCTCCTGCTCCCACGTGGTTTACAGATACAGACATGCTGGGCAAAGAGTCCATCTATCAGCTGAAGCACTGAGCCCTCTGGCAGGCACGTGTGCAGAGGTGCAGGGTCCTATGCCAAGAGAAGAATTCTGTTCATTTTATGGTATTTTGACCCATACTGTCAACCCTAAACATTGAAATATTTCAATGTTCACTCATAACTTTGTCATTTTACCATATTTGCTCACACATTTTCAGCATAATCTTTTTTTTCTATTCTTTATCATCTTTTGTGGACTGAACGGGGCTGTGAACCCTCCCTTGGAGGGGGTACATCCTCTGTACCGATCCCCCAGCTTGTCTGCCCCCTGAGGTTCCCCTGAAGATTCATCCTCTGAAGCAGAGCCAGGTGGAGGGGCACCAGCATTTCCCCACCACCCAGTTTGGCAAATCTGGTGGCAGAGGGCAGACTTTGCTGGAGTGGTCTGGCCTTCATGGGTCCATGGAGCCCCAGCCTTTTTCCATTTTCTCCCTCCTTCTCCTCAGACATAAGCATGTCAGCTTCTTAGCCTCCCATCCCGTACTGCCCTCCAGCCACCACTAGAGGGTAGTCAGCTTTCGGGATAACTAGTCCCCTTCCCAGAAGAGAGGAGAGCAGTCCTCTGGATGCTCAATCCTCTCTCCCCCCCCCCCCGCAGATCCCCAGCAGCTGAGGCTCATTCCTGAACCTGGATTACTGATGTGGCACAAGGTGTGGTGTCCAGCACCTCAACCCACAGCACCATTGGACTGGCTTCAGCATAATCTTTTTATGACCCAACCTAATCATGAACTCAGTAGGTAAAAATGTTCAAATCCCACCCGAGACGAGATTCCACAGAAGAGCTTTGAAATCACCTTTCGGCTCAGATTTGAAAAATTTCTGTTACCTTTTTCATGAGGTGAGATCCCAAAAAGGCCATGCTGAAATATTTAAAAATGACAAAGTTATAAGTAAAAAACACATTGAAGTGCTTAACTACACTTACCTTATTTCCTCATTTTACAGTTACGGTTCCCAAAGGAGGATGTCTTTTGGGTCAGAGAGTGGATCTATGACTTGGGACCCTCTTTAGGTGAGTGGGGGTGTGTTGGGAGTGTGGGGTGGTGGGTGCTGAGTGGGAGGAGTCAGAGGGTCAGAGAGGGATATGTGGTGTGAGCAGAGATTGGCAAGACACTGTTTTCTTCTTTTCAGGTTTAAATTAAAAAATAGTCAATGAGGGACAGTTTTCTTTGTTTCAGATGGACCAGATTGACACTGGGAATTGGGGACCCCAGTATCATCATAATCTTCGGTGGCACAAGGGTTTAGAACCCCAGTATTGACTCCTATATGTTGGGAGGCCAGGTGATCTGGAGGAGAAGGGGGCTGGTATGAAGTGGTACGAGGTGTGAGCAACCAAGTCTTCCTGCAGATTAAGGAGAATGGCATCGGGAAGGAAGAAGGAGGGCTGGCTGAGCTAGGAGGGGAGGGAGCATGACAGGACATCATGTTTTAGTTGCACACTGATACAAATCTGGCTGGCCCTCTGGATAAAGGTTCAGCAATCAGCAAAAAAAGACAGACAGTATCAGAAAGCAAGACTATTCATAGCACAAAAATGAAACACTTATGAAAAGTGAATGCTGTCAAAAGGGTTTATGAGTGGTAGGACAGGACAGCACTAAAACTTCAAGCATAGTCTTGCTTTCTGATGTTTTGGGTGCAATTC